>OY728128.1:642880914-645492164 GCA_963277665.1 Viscum album
TAGCACTATCCACTACTAATGTTGTATATGTAGCAGCTAGAAGTTTTTGTGCTCAAGTGTTGTGGATGCAACACACACTCACAGATTATGGTATGAGTTTTACCAAAACACAAATTTTTTGTGATAATACTAGTGTCATTACCCTTAGTAATAACCCTGCACATCACTATCATGCAAAATACATTGATATTAGGCATCACTTTCTAAGAGATCACACACTAAAAGGAGATATCATTCTTCAATTTATCAGAATGCAAGATCAACTTGCTGATATTTTCACAAAATCATTACCTTCATATAGATTTGAAAATATTAAATAGAAGTTAGGAATGATAAATATAATTTAATCTTCCATATTAACTTTCTGGTCATATCAATCTCCTTATAGTTATAATCTACTTTTCATAGGGGGGTACATTTTCTTGTTAAGTTGAAGCTTTTCAAATTTTTGGTCATGCAGTTTTCAAATTTTTTGTAATGTAGTTTTCAAATTTTTCTAATGTAGTTTATAATTTTTTCGTAATGTAGTTTTCAATTTTTTTTAATTCAGTTTTAATATTTTTTATAAGGTAGTTTTCAAATTTTTCATAATGAAGTTTTAAATTTTTTTGTAATGATGTTTTCTAATTTTATGTAAAGCAGTTTTAAAATTTTTCGTAATGTAGTTTTCAAATTTTTGGTAATGATATTTTTAGATTTCTATAATAATGTGTTCAAATTTTATGTGATGAAGTTTTCAAATTTTTGGTAATCAAGCATTCAAATTTTTCATATTGAAGTTTTCAACATTTTTCATAATGAAGTTTTTCGTAGTCATAATTTCTTCAAGAAGACGTTAACTTATTACGAATTATAATCCTAGAAATATGAAAGGTATGATTTCCTTTCCTGAGTTTTGGCAATCATATTTTTATTACTACTATTTTTTTAGTTTTAAAATTGTTGTAATATCTTCCTTTTTAAATTCGAATGTTTTCCTTTAAAACCCCTCAAAAGATCAGATTCTATCAATATTTCCTTGCGGCTATCATATCAACTATTAGATATGATCAGATGGTTTTTAGTCATTGGATTGCTTTTGGAAGATGAACCATCGCCCAAATAGCCTATATAATGGACCCCCGAAGAGTTATCCCACATCGATCTCAAGATCTCGTGTGCTCAAGTTCTGACCCTTTACATAAGGTCGTTCCGAATCTCTCAAAGTTTCTTCAAATCAAAATGGATGTTGAAGTTCCTCCTCAAGAGATGTCTACTATGAAGCCAATATTAGAGTGGAATGTATATAGAGAAAGGTTGGTGCATCCGAATTTCTTTTCTAAGTATGATTCTATTATATCCCAGAACATCAAGATGAATGGATGGGAAAGAGTATGCATTTCAAAACCAGGAAATTAAGATGTGGTATATCTAGATCTGTTGGTCGAATTCTATGACACAACTTGTATCTTTAAGGAAGAAGTAACATAGAAGTTATCATTCAAAAGATATGGAGAAACATATGCCCTTTCATATTCTAAGTCAGCTAGCTTGGTTAGTATTGCATACGAAGGGGAAGCTGAATTTTTCTCACATAAACAACTAGATGTTCAAGGATGATTTATCAAAGTAAAATATATGGAGTGTCTTGGACTTTCAGATGTCAAGAATCTGAAGATTGACCACCTATCTACAAATCATCAGATTCTAGAGTTATGGGTTTAAGGATTTATCATTATGAGAAAAGGTGATAAGGACACCTTG
Organism: Viscum album; assembly: GCA_963277665.1. Lineage (NCBI taxonomy): Eukaryota > Viridiplantae > Streptophyta > Magnoliopsida > Santalales > Viscaceae > Viscum > Viscum album. The sequence goes on from OY728128.1 coordinate 642,882,658, forward strand.
AAGAAAAGTGACATGTACATCCATGATTTTTTGGGGAATCTAAGGAAGATAAACCTGATAAAGCATATTCTCATTACGATTGAGAATATTAAAAATGGAAACATGACGGTCCAAATTATCATGTATCCAGCTATCCTCTACATGTTAATTGTTTCAGTGTTTGGACTCTTTCAAAATCCCATGTAGTTCTCAGCCCAAGAATTAAAAAGGTATGTTGGTTAGTGATGAAACCATCAAGAGAATGAATGTCACCTTCTACATAGAATCCGGAGAATTTTATGATTTTCCAGTGGCTAAAGCTGAAGCCGATCAGAAGAAGCCAGAGGTTGAAGCCTCCAAAAAGGCATGAAAGAATAAAATCTGAAGGAAGTTGAAGAGGAAGAAGAAACCCCAAAATATATGGACGTTCAATCCGCACCACCTAATCCCAAAAAGAAAAAAGCATATCCATATGAAGTTGTAGAAAAATGGTGGGAGGATAAGTAGAATTAGAAAGCAGGGGAGCCACAGTTTGGTTTGGATCCAACTAAAGCAAAGTATTTGAAAACGTCAACTACTAATGAGATTGAGAAGTAAGCTAAGGAAAATAAGATAAATTATAAAATGAATGAATCCAAAATACTACAATCTTTGTTAAAGTCTACTAAAGTAGTATTCGAGAATATTCCAGTTCCACAATCCTTCATGGAAGGAGCCTTACCTGAGACCCTAGGAAAGAATTATCTCACTCTGGAAAAGCTCAGAAAAACTGGTTGAATAAGTTGAAGTATAAGAAGAAGAAGAAAATGAAGGTAGTGGTGACACAAATGAACTTATAAACAAAATTGAAGATTATCAGAACAAGGGAAGTCACTATGAGAAATTTTCTATCTGAAATTCACATGACGAGACTTCTAAGTTAGCTACTCCTGGGAAGGATGAAGAGAAGGGTAAAGAAGAAGTAAGTATGTTGTCTGAGGAAGAAAGTTCAATTCATGATTTCATATATCCTAAGGATGCTGAGGCCAGAGATGAGAAATAAATTTAGTGGAAGACAGAGTTTCTCAACTATCTAACAATGAACATCTGTCTCCGGATGAGTAAGTTGCTCTGAGAACTGATAAAGGGAAAAAGGTGATTAAGGATACACCTTCTAAAATTGCTTCAAAAAAGAAGTAAGCTGGTTAATCTTTGAAGATGATGCTTGTTGAGCTAGAGAAGAATCCCTCTCATTGAAAAATTTCAGATTCGGAATCATAACCCTTAAGACATGATTTTGTTGAACAATCATTAAAGAAGCTTGTTGGGGCTATTCCGAATTTCTCAAGCATAGAATCTAGATGTCAGATTCTACAACACACACTGAACCAGAAATCGGATTCTGTATCCATGGTTCAGGATAAGTGTGTAAAGATAGAGGCTGATTTCAAAACATTCCTCATGGTTAAGAAGCTCATAGAAAATCTTTTAAGAAAATAGCCAGCTGGTCAAAGAAGTCAGTACAATAAATGAGAGAACATGATGAGCTCCAAGATGGTGTCAAGGAGGCTTTTGACTTAAGAGATGGTAAGATCAAGTACCTCACAAGAAGCTTTGAGGAGAAGATATCTCTTAAGCCGAAAGTTCAGATTCAAGCTATAAAGGATCTGAATGGGAAGCTGTATTCTGTTGCCCAAAGTTGGAACTGGGAAAGGTATCATCGGATCGAGATCGAAGAGAAGCTATTCAAGTAGGATGAGTTGCTGAAGGCTCAGGCAATGGCTCCGAAGGATCAGGAAGAATGGATCAAAACCTTATAGAAGAATTTAGAGAAAGACCACAAGGATCTCAAAAAGATGAAAACCATAGAGAAGAAATTGATACCCAAGGAGAATTAACTAAACTAGATCTAATCCGATATTTTTTTGTATTTCATTCCTTGTACAAATTTTTCCTATCTTAATGAAATTTTGGTTGTTCATTTTTTTGGATGCATTGTACTAATACTTCAGATACTATACATTTTTTCCATTCCCTCAAATTCTTTTTGAAAATCACAATGGGGGAGAAAGGAAAAAGAACCCTAAGTAAAAGGCAAGAAAGGAAAAAATAATATTAAGAAAATAAAAATAATCCCTAAGTAAGGGAGAGTTTATATAAGGGGGAGTTTTCATTAAAAATATTTAGGTCCTTATGTTTATGAAAATGTCATTCTGGAAATCTAGAATATGATCCTTAGAGTTCCAAGGCCTATGGGGGAGTTAGTCGTATTCATCATTTTTCATGTGTAAAGGGAGATAAGTTTTATTTCAAATTATTGAAAAATATTTTATAAGTCCTCGTATTCTTTTTTGAAAGATTTTTTGTGCTTTCCAAAAAGGGATATATTGTTGAGTCAATAATGTTTTTCTAATGACTTTTCTATTCCTTCTTACTTTGGGGAGACTGTTGAGTCATTAAGGAATCCTTATGACTTCACCATCCATTCTTGTTTTGAAAATCACAAAAAATTTATCTCAAGACGATTTTCATTTTATCCTGTGTTTTACTTCTTTAAGGATAAATTTCCTTCCCCATGGAAATTTTTCCTTACAAGGTTTTTCATTGTTCATTATCTTTCTTAAGTGTAAAATTCGGTTTCATTTCTAAAACCTCGGAATCATATAATACATAGATAATGATCATTCTGTTTTCCACTCTAAATTTTGATTATGAGCTTTAATGAAGATCCACAATGAATTCTGATTACAAAATTTTTTAATGTTCCACTCTGAATTCTGGTTACGAACTTTAATGAAGTTCCACTATGAATTCTGATTAAGAACTTTTATAAAGTTCCACTCCGAATTCTGGATACAAAATTTTATGATGTTCGACTCCAAATACCGATTATGAATTCAGGGTACAAATTCTAATGAGTTTAGACTCTAAACTCCTATGAATCCATACTCAAAATTCTTGTTACAAATTCATATAAATTCAGACTCTGAATTCCGATTACGAATTCTGATGATTTTAGACATCGATGTCTATAGATTTCTATACACTAAATTCCCTGAAAAATAGAATACAAATATCCATGTTTTTATACACTCTGAATATCATTTCCTGAAACTCCGAACGTTCATTTTTCCATACATTATGAAAAATTATTTTGGTTAATTAGACATTTTTTATACTTTTTTTCATTACAATATGATGTCATGATTTCAGTTGCACTTGTTTTTTTATAAAATGTGTTGTGCTTTCAGTTTCTAACTAACCATTGTTTGAGTGACACGTGTACCGGTCCCTCCATGATTTTAGGAAAAATATGACTATTGGAGGAGGGAGCCGACCGTTAGAGATGTGCCTATATATAGGAGCTCATTTGAAGGAGATCAATACTGTTCTAAGAATCTAGAGATTACATGCTACTAAAGTGATTTCAGGAGAGATACTCTCATGCTTAATGCATACTGAACACCTTGTTCGATTTTGCTTCATGCGACTCCAAATTTTGTTGAGTATATTCGAGGAATTCTGGGGATATGAAGACATAGGTGTTGACTACATTGATGTTCTAAGACTTCCTTGTTGAGTAAGACAGAGGTTCCAACTACCTTGAAGTTGAGGGCTTGCGGGGATTGTAAGATAGACACCGATTTTCGTATCGAGGGCTTACCCAAGTGTGGGTAAGATAGACTTTATTGAAAGTATAAATCAAGGGTCCATTATCCAAGGTTGTTGGATACCCTTCTCTTTGGGTTAAAAGATTTACTAATTGTTACTTGTTCTTGTTACAAGTATATTTTTCTGCTACATTTTGTTTGTAATGGAATGTATAACTATCTTATACTTACGTATACTTGTATACTCTAATTTAGTTATATTATATATGCTCTAATGTAAAATCTTAATCTTTGCAATCTTTTGATTAAATCACCATTCCAGATTCACTTTTCCAGAATTGCTTTTTCAGAATCATATTTCATGAATCTAGGAAGTGTGTAGAACTAGAGGTTTTGTGAATCTAGGTTATTTAACTTTGTTAAACACTGACAAATTTAATTGTTCCAAAGGAATTTTTAAAGTGTACAATTCACCCCCCCCCCTCTTGTATATTGAGCATCTACATCATCATTTTCGATCCTATAATGAACCGATATATATTAGTGAAAACCATGTCTATGGTTATATCGATAGTCAAATATGGTTTAAAACTCATGTAACGGGGAAATTTTCATGGGAGATTCAGATTTCCTTTGATTATGAGTGACCACAACATAGAGGGGTTTCTCTAAGTAGTAGATAGACCATTCATGATTTCACTATAAATAAAGGGTCTAAAATACATCGTTTCATTCTCTTTTTTATCCTATGAGATTTACATTACTCCATAGCACATTGGAAACACCAAATTACCTCTTTGTGGGTTTCCACCTCTTAGATTGTAGATAATAATGTGCCCTTCATCAAAGGTACCTTATTTCTTCCATTTATCCCTTTTACTATTCTCTATTGTATGAATGTTAATGGTGGAAAATATATTTTCTCTAAGATTATTTTTTATATTGTTTTTGTTATTTAAAATTATTAGTAGGTGATGCTTTATTCTTTGATTCTTCTACCAAGAGCATGGTTCTATTTGAAGTAACGATATATGTGTGGGGATTCAGTCTCTCCCTTAACATTGTGAATATGTGAGATTATAATTAATTTTTTCATTTTGATTGGATGGTATGATTTATCCTATGGATGAAAATTAATCAGACATAATGAAATTGAAAAGATATGGTGATACATATCTTTCACATTACTTACTTTTTTGATGTTTCATTTCCATGGGTGCATGATAGATGATGTTTCATATTAAATGTTCTTGCTACTGTGAATATGCTGATTTTTTATAATAAATATTTATACAAATTTCCTCACAGGAAAATTTGAAATCCCATAATGATATTAATTGAACCTACTGTATGTAAATAATGAATTTTTGTGTTTCCATTTTTGAGAAGTATATTAATGTGGTAGTTTTGTGGTAGTTGGGATTTTGGGTTGTATGATGGGTTTTACTCATAGATCTATGGTGATGATTTATGATGCAGTGGTGGTTGTTATTGGTGATATGGTAGTGATATTTAAAAATACATGGAGTTAATATTGGAATCATTGATGGTGTTGTGATTTTTATTCGTATATTTCTTATAGTTAAAAAATTCATAAAATGGTAAATTTTGGTAAATTAACATGGGTTGTATTAAATTTTCAATGGAAATAAATAAATTAATGATGGGATGATTAATATGATAATTATTCTTATATTTAATGGGGATATTGGAGGTATTTTCGAAATAATGTATTTACATTAAATAAGGAAATATGGTGAATAAATATTTATGTAGTTAGTAATTAATGTTGTTAAATGGGAATGTTAAAAATGTTGTGTGGTTGTGTTCTAGGAATGTGGGTCTGGGTGGGTGGTTATTATCATGGGAGAGATTATGAAAAAAAATAGTGTTGATGTAGAGGTTTTTGAAGTTGGGTGATTTTGGTTCTGTGATCACATTGGTTGGGATTGGGTATAACCATTATATATTGTATTTTCCACATGATTTCCATATTCACCTAAAATAGACATGTGTTGGAAGTGACACCCAAAGGATTTGGGTTAGATGTGTCTTCCCAAATATCCCGATTAGTAAGGATGGATAGATGGCTACCCAATCATACATGCTCTATAATCTATGTTAGCTTAATAAAAACAATCAATGATGAAATTAGGGTATAGGGAACTTGAGGTGGTGATTTTTGAGGGGATGAGGTGGATCATGGTGTGTTTATTTCAGGGTAAGAGGGATGAAAAAGGTTGATGTGATTCATATTCATGGTACCATTATATTATAGTCACATTGTAGTGGTTATGGACTGATTAATATGTGATGGTTGTGGCACCGATTTTGAGCAGGGGGATTCTTTTTATTATGTGTCCCATAGTGATTTAGATATATTAGATATGGAAGGTATGTGTACTCTAGGATATATTTCACCTAGGAATTAGATTTTAAAATCAATGGGGATACAATTTAGGCAACCCTTTTCTCAAAATTATTCCTCAAATATTATTATAATTGGTTGAATTATTTAGTGAGTGACCATAGTGAGGTTGACAACTAGTTCACATGATTAGTTCTTTTTTATTATTATATTTATTCATTCTGGATTTAGTATTCCCTTATCAAATTTTTATGAGAGTACTGGGGCATGATCCTACTAGTTAGACCTGTTATGATCACACACATATATATAAACCATTTTTTCAGTTTCTAGATGTGATTTCGAGACCAAACTTGAAATTTCAAACTTAGATATGGGATATATTGAATTTATACCTTAGGTTTATTTAGGTATAGAGAGTTATGAGTTTTATTCATATGAAATTACATAAATTGTGAGATATTTTTTTGTTTGACATTATTTCCTAAGATATGTATGTTTTTAGCATGTTGATATCCTACCTCATATTAAAATTTTTTTGTTGAGGGTAATTCCACCATATGTGTGACTTTCTTTATACACTAGGTGTTAGTTTATAACATAGTCCTACTGGAGGTAAAACATGGGGTTTATTATCTCTCTTCTTTAATCACCAATCCATGAGGGGTACCTATAGAGATAGGATGATAGGATAGAGTGGTATCAAAGGTTTAGGTTGACAGATAGGATAATGTTTAAGGATAGGTACTACATTGACTTAATGGGTTTGGTAGGGAATAAATGTTATTGAACCTAGAGTGTGATGTAAATAGGGGAGAATACCCAGGAAATTGGATTTTAGGGACCCCTATAGTTTAACACATGGACCGCATCATTACCAAATGTATGTACCTTACTCTAATATCCCATAATATGTGGTTACATTATATAAATTTTAATATGATAATAGACATCACATCCCAAAATAAAAATAGTATAGTAGTATGGGTAAACTAGATACATACATGAGTCTCATATTACATTTGAAAAAACAAATTAAAATAGGGATAATGTAATATTCTCGATACTTTACCTCATTTAATAATTCCTTCTTCATATCACATTGAAATGAAAACAATAAATGGTGATCTTGGAATCTTAGTAAAGGTTACATGGAACTGATGTTATTATGAGTAAATAATGCATAATCAATATGGAATGGTAATTAACTGGAGACACATCCCATTTAATTTATAACAAGAGTAAATATTCATCCATGAATAGTATAAATGAAATAATATAATGGATAATAATTACTTAATTATAAATGAATTAAATTCTTAAAATTGGATTTTATAAGAATACGCATCATGATATCTAATGAAAAATACCTTGAACCAAGATAATTTATTCGATCGGTAGGTATACACCAAAAAAATAAATTTTATATCCCCCGAGTTCATCTAATGAGACTATTAATTCATTGATGGGCTATCAAAGACTAGGACCCAACCATCGCTATATGTCCAACGCATTCCTCATATATTTATTAATAAATTCAATTCATAACAAATATTCCTTATTAATAAATGTCCATACTTGGTAAAGAATACATGTTTACCAATATGATCCCCATACAATCAAATAACATTAATATTAAAAATCCATATTTAAAATTGGTATACAGTATAGGAATTAATCATATCCCAAATATAATAAATACATCTATTTAAGAGAAAAATTATTTCTAAAGAACACAAAAAGTGAGTGAAAGTAAATGACATAAAAATCAATCAAGAAGGTGATTTTCCAGAATATCTACTATCAAAAACCATATATAGAGTGAATGAATATGGTATCATTACAACATGTTCTCAGTGGAGTATTAGTAAAATAATGGAATTTTTTTGATGATGAATAGAAATATCTGAAAAATACCATTTATAAGTTCTTTAGTAAAATAAACATTTCAAATTGAAAATTACTTTTAAAAACAATAAATTTCTATAATATTAGGAAAAAAATTCTTTCAAAATAACCTTTTAAATATATAAAGGAATCATTAAATCATAGAGCAGTCATAAAGTGGTGGATATTCTATTCATGCTGAGTATGTTAAAACATCGTTTCCTTTAACATTTTCTGTGAAACAATACATGAATAAACAATTATTTAATAAATTATATTATAATATTAAAAAAATTAATTAAATCATTTTGAGGAAAATATTTATTTCAAGTAAAAAATCCCCAACTGAGTAAAAAACAAGTTAATTTTCCTTAAAAAAATTATTTTGATATCAGGAGTAATTAAATAGTGTAAAATGAAAGGAAAGACTATAATTTATTGAAATAACATTAAGAGAATAATAAATATTGTGTTTAAGATTAAAATATAAAAAAAAATCTATAGTGAATACATTAATATAAACATTCCTAAAAAATGTTGTGATAGTCAAATAAATAGATATGACTTTTGTAACCATAGAATCATTACACATTACCAATGAAATAATGTTAAATGAAAATTTAAATTCAATGAATTTAAATATATTGATGATACATCATATCAATGGGGAAATTGATACAAATGAAATTTTTTACTAAGATCGTACCATTGAAGTGATAATTAATAAGTGAATTTATTATCTGTATGAAATAAAATTTCACATAATTTTTTTTGAAAAAACATAAAATAATCCTAAATCTTTACAAATGTAATATTATAATTTAAAAAAAAATAAAGATATAATATAACCCAATGAAAATAAATTGAGTTATAAAACCCCTTACCACTGATTAACGTTTTATTCAAATCCCATAAGATAAAATAAGTTGAATTTAAACATCAAATACCATTAAATATGAAATAATAATTATAAAATAAGTAAAATTGTTTTATATATACCATTTAAAATAAATTGTTTCATATAATTAAAATATTCCTCAATGAATTGAAATTGATAAGGGATCCCTTACCTTAAGTTTGACTCAGAATATGCATTCTTTATATTCCTAGATAATAATGTTTTGTTATTTATTTACTTTATTAATAAAAAATTTAAGGGATATATTTTATTTTATTTTATTTACAACAATGTTTTATTTAATTACATAATTAATTATGTTCACTTTAGAAATTATGATAACATTCAGTGCATATTCCCAAAATGACATCGATAGTTTGACTATGGTAAAATATGTAATTGATCCATCATAAAAATAACTATAATTAAGAAATAATTATTATTTTTATAATTTAATTATACCTTTTTTACTAACCATGGAATATGGTTCTGAAAAAATAAATCTTTGACAATCATGGAGACAACAAGCCATACATACGCATGAGTAACCTTTCCAGTTTTCACCAATCATGATAGAAAGATAATAATTATTATTTACTATTTCACAAATAATAATTATTACATAAATATCCTAATATTTATTTAAATATAGTTATATATAGTAGTTTTGTGATGTGGTTGTGAAAAAAAATCACATCACCTCATTGATGTGACAATCCACACATATGGATAACCAATATTATATTTTCTAAATGAATATAAAGGTATGAAATTATATGATATATTATAATTCAAAAATTTTAAAAATTGCATTAATAAAATATATATATATATATATATAATCAATCATTAAAACCATCAATGAGTAGTGGAAATATAAAATAAAGTATATCAGTTTGTGAGGTGGTAGTCTTCTATACACACAAATAAGTGTTTCGTTTCAAATTTCATAGAAGAGGAGATAGATATAGGGTATAAAATTAATATAAATAAAATCTATGTATATGTTATATAATTATTTTTTTATATCATCATAGTTAAATAATATTTTAAGGAGGTGTTAGAATAAATAAATCAGAAACACTTGGTTAAGAGTGATGTGTCCTCTTCTGACAATGTATTTATGTTTATACATAAAACCTTTATAGGATGAATTTATGATAAAAATATTAACTCTATTTCATGTTTAGGGATTTAAGAAAGGCTTTGTTTCATATATATTCTGATCTAAATAATTATTGAGGTATGAAGTTGAGATGATATGTGTTTCCATTTTATAATTATTTAGAAGGGAATTTCTTTAAATTTATTAAAATATTATATTACAATAATATCATATTCATTTAAAATACATGTAAATGGTCTTGGATTATAATTTTTGATAGGATAATGTTTAAATATGACCATAAAATACTATTTCATATTGTTTAATTAGATAACTAATCCATATCTCTTATTTTAAACCCCAATAAACCCATTTTATCCATAATAATGGTAACAATTTTTGCAATCTCAAAGGGTTCTAATTTTATTAGTAGATAAAAATTGTATTATATATGTATAAGGGGTGATTTTTTAGACTATTTATCATCCAAATTTTTCAATTTACTATTATAATTATTTTTATATTATTTAACAAAATATAATTTTAAATAAAAAATAATTATTGTTGTGTTTGACACTATTCAGTTATTTTCTCTTTAAATACATTAAGATAAAAATGAAATTAAAATATAATCCATCTAAAAATAAATAAAAAATAATTACTATCTATAAATTTCTTTTAACCATAATTCATTCCAAATAAATTACTTTTAATGTTTTTAAATTTATTTACCTATTTATTTCAAGGGTTTTGAAAATTATTATGTCATCATCGAATAGGTGTTTAAGGTAACTATATAATAACCAAAAATTTAAAAAAATTATAATCCTAAAAATAATTACACTATACACAAATTTTTTTTAATATTCATTAACCACTTATTTTAATCCCTATGTGATCATATATGACATATTAAAAGGAATGAGGGTGAAATTTTGTCTTTTGATTACATAAATTATTATATAGGTCACATTCCTTGAAAATCTAAGGACATGGCCATAAAAATTTCATAATTGAGTGACATTATAATCTAATTCCATTTATTTCATTAAAAAATATATTATAGGTTCATTGTTTTAGAGAATTAGGATAAACTATACAAAATTAAACCCACAATTCAAAAGGGGACACCAATACACATTATCAATTTCTTTTACCAAAGATACCCTTTTAAATAAAATCAGAATTTCTTTTCATGAAACATCTTCAATAATTTCATCAGGAAATCTTATTTGAACGTAAGAATATTTATACCCATAAAAACATTTTATAATATGGGATGAGAATAAAAACTCTATTAGGGACAGAAAATGTATGAAATAAATTATTAGTCAATAAATACTTGAAACTCGTGGAAACATTTTCAAATTTTTATACATTTCAACCATAAAGCATCATATCTTTTTCTTTCCATAGAAAATAATAAGTTTCCTATACAAACATATAAATCTTAAATATATAAAAAATATAAATTGTGGAATAATTTTAACATCACTCTCACATATAAACTACCTCTCCCAGTCACTCAAGGAGTAATTATGCTTCTTATTCTTGGAATAGCCATCAAAGTATATTCCAATAATCTATTAGAAGAAGCCTAAGTAGTTAAATCCATCATATTACCTAATTCACCAGAGATATATAATTTGATCATCTACCCTTGTTTTTCAATTAAACCACCCATCCTTATAAAAATTAAAAATAACTATAAAATTTTCAAAATATATAAATATTTCATTAAATAAACATTCTTGATGAAAATAAATCTTCGATTTTGAAATCACTTTAGGTTTTTACAAACCACAAACTCATAAATAATAAAAAAAATTGAAAATTAAATTCTAAATATGTATAGTAAAAATAAAAATATTAAAACATCATGAAGTATGGAAAATTAATTATTCCATTTATGTAAAAAACATTTTTAAATACTGTAAAAAGTGACAATAAAGATGATTTTTAACGAATATTCCTTGCAAATATCATATCATTAATGTGATAATTAATAAAATTAAAAATAATTGTTTGTGCACTATAAATACACCAAAAATACATAGTATGATAAAAAATAATTTCACAAATTATATTATCACCACATCATAATTGATGTATAAGGTTAAACCAAATAATCAAAATTTGGTTAAGAATTCCCTTACCTTATGTCAGAAATAATTTGGAACTTGTACTTAATGTCCCATATAATCCAAATATATTCATTAATTACCTAATTAAGAACCTTTTACAGATATATTTTATTTATTAAAATTTTATGAAGTTTATTTATTTCCAATTCGATGACTTATAAATATCATAATCGTCCATCCAAGGGCATTAGTTTGATGTCTTTATGGTCGGTTCCATTGGGTATAATTATGGGAGTTCATATAAAATGGAGGGAAAAATACATAAGTGGAATGATATGGTATTTATATAATTAAATTATTTTAAATGGTTCCATATATCATCATTTTCTAATAAGAGGATGATTAGATAAAACATTAATGATAAATGTTTGGTTTATTTTTGGCGGTTTTTATGACCATCATAAACTAGTTTTGTTTTATTTAAATATTATGTAAATAAATTAGGTCTAGAAAATTTAAAAAATTATACTTTACATATTAAAATATATTTTAACCAAAATTTTTGTTTTATTACCAGCATTGTATGCTGTAAAATAAAATGAAAACTTATTTTCCATGAAGGCGGTTAATTGGCACGCCCCGGATGACGTTTTCAATTTTAATAATTATAGGAGAAGAGAAGAGGTTTGATGATGGATATTACATTAAAATAATAATATTTTATATTTTTTATTATACATGATTTATCACTAAACAATGGATAGGTTAGGTTACGATATGATAAGAAAAAATAATAATTTATAAGAGAAAGTAAGAGTATTTTACCTCTTGTATATCGTCTCCATGAGAACCTACGTAAGGTAATTGCCATTGGACTTTTGGTGAGAAAAGAAATTCTGGGAATTGGGGAAGAGACATAGGAATGGAATTTTGGAAGAATTTTAAAAAGTATCAAGGCATTAGAATTGTGAGGAGAAGGAGTGGAAAGGGGTGGGATTTATAGGTAGTTGAGAGGTGAATTTTTTATTTTTTTATTAATGTGATTATTGTTTTGAATCATGATTATCAATAGTGTAGATTTTGTCACTAATTATATTATCTAGTTCATTTAAGTTCTAAATAATAGTTTATTACATCATTAATGACTACAAAATTTATATATTTGGATTATAATGTTAAATAATAAAAATTACTAAATTTCATTATTCACCAAAAAATCAACTAATGTATAAAAAATCCAAAAAGATAACATAAAATTTTTTAAAAGTGTATAATTTTACAATATACTCCATTTTAAAAAATAATTTTCTTAATATGATTGCTTTATCCTTTTAATTAGAATTGTTTTCTTTTTGAAAAATACTAAATTGAATATTATAACTAATTTTATGTCACTTTGAAAAATTAATTATAGTCACATTAAAAATTATTATATTTGAAATAAAAAAATATAAATTTATGTATCTATATTATGAAAATAAATTATCTCCTAAATTCATATATTAATTATACGATTGTAGATAAGTATTTATGTTTTATAGAAATACAAATAATTAATTTATCATTTTAATAGTAGTTATTTACTTATACCATGATATAAATATTTCATATATTTATTTATAAGACCCATAAATTTTATTTATACTTTCATTGGTTAGGTTACTATTCTATATTTCATATTTTTATTCCTAATGGTGACATTACAATCCAACGGTCAGGTAACTATTGCATTGGTATAGATTCCTTAATGTCTATATATACTAACTATTTAATTATACATTTATTTAAGATTTTATTATTTAATTATATAATGAAAAAATATTCTATATGTATTTGGGGTTTTACTTTTTTATATCAATAAAAGGTAATTTATTTTATCAGAAACAATTTTTTTATTATTCACCAAAAATTTAACTTTTTTATAAAATTCTCAAACATTCACCATAGACTAATTTTGGTATGTTAATTTAAAAAATGATGGTCATTTTATCAAATTAATATCATGAAATCTTCACAAATTAATAATATTATTTTTATATACAAAATCATTATAAAACATTTTTGAAAAAAACATATTTTTTGAAGAATAAATTGAGTTTACTAAAATTTATGTGATTAACATCAACGAAATTAACTACACATTCTTATTAATTTTTTAATTTATATTTATTTAAGAAATAATTTATTCTTATTTATTCTCTATAATTTAATAGTTATGTTATAATGGCCAAATTTAAATAATAAAATTTAGTTTTTTGTTTAAACATGATGTGGTGTATCTCATATGTTATAAAGGATAGTGATTTATTATAAAATCTATTGATGTTAAAAAACATTATCCCCTAAATAAATAAATCTCAATCCTATGTCAATAATTTTTTAAATAATTTTATCCAACATGAATTACGATGAAATGTTGGCCTTGTCCTTTATTATTAACATATGATAACCCTTTTTACCCTTTTACCATTATGACAAATTTTTATAATTCATAATTGAAAAAATTAAGTTGAAATTATTGAATACCAATAATTATATTGATTAGAAATGTGGAATCCATTTAACTAAATTCATTCTCTGTAATTGAAATAAGTTAATATAAAAAATAACATGTAAAACACTTTGAAATATGCGTTTCCAAGAAAAGTATTCTTCAAGAATAAGATAAACTTACAATAACTCAATGAGTAGTTATAATAATTACATGAATTTTAATTAATATATATAGATATATAATATATAAATTTAATTTAAATCATTCTTGACTAAGGTTTATTTTAATTATTTAAAATTCAGAAGCATTATACACGTAAAAATAGTATTTAGAAACATATGTTTTAAGCCTAAAAAATGTATACCAAAATATAGAATAAAGACGACTAAAATGAAATTAACTAGAGTAAATATATATAAATAATATTAATGTTAATTTGAAATCTAATTCAATTTATAATGTTACTTCTAAATTTATTAATTTAATGAATAGAAATGATAGTTTTAGAAAAAAATATAATTTTCACTATTTATTGAATTATCACAATTTTCAGAAAAAAACCCAAAATTTCACCCTATGTTAATTTTAACAAGATCATTCTACAATTTATGTCCATTTTATAATATTATATTTCTAAAATTGGTATAAATAAATAATAATATTTACTCACAAAAATTATTAAATCATTGTTGATGAAAAATATAATTTTTAAGCATTAAGAGAATGTAATAACACGCGAGAATTTATTTACCAATATATTTTATTCATCTAAATTATTTATACAAAATATTTAATTTGTGGGTATTCCTAATCCTACTTGAAATTTAATCATATAGGTTATAACCTTCAAATTTAAATTGTACAATGTAGATGGTTGATGCATGTCATATACACTATCGAACATAATGTTCTTATTGTAAAATATGAGGGTTTTACATTCTCCCAAAAATTAAAAACATTAACCCTCACAATTTGATAATTTGATCAAAAATAATGGGGTTTGCATTTGAAATATACTTTTTGGAAATCCCATATCATAAACGGTTTAGTAAAACATATTGTTCAAAATAAAGAAAGATAAATATGAAGGAAATGTTGAATAACACAGAAAAACATTTACAAATAAGATAATATTTATGGTAAGTAAAAATATGGACATAGATGAGAAAACTAACACCCAAGGACTAATAAAACTGATGGAGAACTTGGTTAGAAGAAATATAACAATCAGAAAACCTGAAATTTGTGATGGGAAAAAATACAGTTGAATCATTACAAAAGAAGGTAAATATATAACATTTTTATTTCAAAATACCTTTTCAAAAGTTGATGGATTAATTTAATATCATGATTGATAAGAATAGAAAAATAATCGTACTTGATATCTTTTATTTCATATGCAAAATTCCAACCTTTGGTTGTTCTATGATCAATTTACACATAATTTATTACTCACAGAAGCTAATATACAACATGAATTTTTATTCCTGGAGAACTAAAATTAATTTTTATCGGATTATAAGATTAATAAAAGAGTGAAATGTCTTCTTTTCCATCTCTAAATATTTTAAAAAAGAAAAAGGGTTAGTATATATTTTCCAATATAATTTATTAATCTATAAAAAACTCATCATAAGAGACAAAATTTCATCTTAATCCATGCTATAAGTACTAATCATTAAAACCCTTCACATTCTATCATAAAAAATATAAATATTCAAAAATAATCAATTACATTAAACCAAATGGATATATATACCTCTACCAAATAAAACATCTGACAAAATATCAGTAATCACTTAAAACCCCCCAAAAATTTTAAAAAATAGATCCTATAGTATGATCCCAAAAATCAACATAATCATTATCGTTGAAATATTTAGAAAATTTTTTATACTAACTAGGACATCACGTAGGCCAATGGTAGGTTCAACACCCTTTTCACCTATCAATTTTTATTTTAGGCTCTGGGACCTTACCGAATATTATATGTCATCATTTTTATTAAAACCATATAATTTTTATAACACACCCAATAATATGATAAACAACATTAAAAATAACTATAATAAGCAACGATCATGTAAAATATGTTGGTTATCAATTCCTTTAAATTTATATCAACAAAATAAAAAATCATTATTTCTCAAGTAACCATTTAACTAAAAAATATACTAATCAAATGCTTAATATTTCCATAGATAACTGCTAAAATATCCTTAATCATGAAAACCAACCATGACATAAAACAAAAAATGAGTTATATATGACTTTAAAATGATGATAATAGAAAGACATATCAACCCAAAACACTTTAGGTTTATCCTGTTTCACTATTCAAATAATAGGTTTCCATAGTTTCTATTATCTCATTCACAATAATGGTTTATAAAGAAAATATGGATTAACCTAAGAATATCCCCTATGAGTATCAATCTAGGTGTTTAGGTAGGGTAAACTCTCGAAGATCTAAAATTATGGCCATGATCTAATTGACCAACTCTCTTTGTGGTCCTTACAACTAGATGCATTTGTTCCAAAACCATTTCCACTTATATTATCAGGACAATGAAGTATTTCTAGGATAGAAATATAATCATTACTGAAATTATTATAATACTATCCTATAATTATAAATATCATCTGGGTTTTATAAAGTGTTATGTTCTCTAATATATTTTTTATTAAGTCATGTTTCCAAGGATTCTACTAAAATAACTCTGATACCAATTGTAAAGACATAGACTCTAGTAGCACAGAATTGGTGTTTAATTTACTACACCAACATATGATATAAGTTATCACATCCTATGTAATGAATTGTTTGGTTGTCTGAGTAAAATAGATACATAATTTAATCTCTTCATACATTTGAAAATAAAAATAATAATACAGGTAAATTAAATTTTCTATATCCTTAAACTCATTTAATGATTCATTCTTCATATCCTAGGGAAAGGAAAAAAATAATTGGTGAGCTCATATACTCAAAAAGGGTTTTGTAAAATGTTAGATATCATAATTAAATAATGAACAGCGAATATAGAAAGGAAAATAACTGAATACACATCCCACTTAATCAATAACTATATTTTTAAATACATCCGCAAATAATATCAATGAAAAAATATAGTGGATAATAATCACTACATTCATAATGATGGAAACTCTAAATACTGGATTCTATAATCTGAAATATAATTATATTTATACCATAAATACATTTCACCAAGATAGTTTAATATATGGTTTGGTATACACCAAAAATAAATTTAATTTGGCTACCCAAATTGTTGGATCGAATAAGTAGATGTATATGTATATTAGATGGAACAATACAAGAGGGGGGGTGAATTGTAGGTTTAAAAATTTGTGTTTAAACACTTTAGATATTAGTTTAAATTATCTTAAACTAATAAAAATACAAACACCCACAATTTTATTGAGTATAAAGGTATGAATTAATGTAATACTATTAGAAAAGTAAAGTAATTGTATTCAAGATGAAAACAATAATCAAAGTAAAACAATAGTGAATGATTCTACCTTAAAGCGTATAGAATCAATCGATACAATATGTAATAGAATAATTGTAATTAAAACAATTACAATTGAAAGTGTAATGAAGAAAAGAAACAATACAAATTCCTTTCTAATACAAGAAGCAGCAGAAATGTAAAAGTATTACAATTCTTTTGACCCAAAGAGAAGGGTTATCCATTCACATAGGATAAGAGGTCTGTCTTACCACCACCTTGGTAAGCCCTCGATACGATGATCGAAATGTCTATCTTCCTATCCCTCGTAGCCCTTGATACAATGATCAGACCATCTGTCTTCCTATCCCCGACAGCCCTCGATTTTGTAGGTAATCGGCACCTCTGTCTTTCAATTACTTGAAATCCCTCAATATGATGATCAGACGCTCATAGAATACAGAATGGAGAAGTCACATCATCTCTCTCTAGAATCTTGATAGAAGCAAAGTATCACAGTCGTTCACTGTTGGTCACCACCTTTTTTCCCACCATCAAATGTCCTCCTATTTATAGGCCTCAGGTTCCAAGGGTCACATTTCCTCCAATGGTCATATTTCTCCGAAAAACTCGGAGGGACTTGGAAACCTGGCATATAATGGTCATATTGAAACAGAAAGCATGACATCGTTTTGATTAGTTTGTACCTAACTCAATGACATCGTATTGGTTAAAACAAAAGATATATGAAGATGATAAACAAGAGTACGATTAATATGAAACAAGTGTTTTTGACTACGTACCAAAACAATCAATTAATGAATGTATGAATAACAGAGTCAGTACGATAAGATTGACAGAGTCAGTACGATACGATTGATAGAGTCAATACGATATGATTGACAAAGTCAGTACGATATGATTGAAAGAGTCAGTATGATACGATTGAAAGAGTCAGTATGATACGATTGAAAGATTCAGTACGATACGATTGAAAGAGTCTGTACGATATGATTGAAAGAGTCAGTACGATACGATTGAAAGAGTCAGTAATATACGATTGACAAGGTTAGTATGAT
Organism: Viscum album; assembly: GCA_963277665.1. Classification (NCBI taxonomy): domain Eukaryota; kingdom Viridiplantae; phylum Streptophyta; class Magnoliopsida; order Santalales; family Viscaceae; genus Viscum; species Viscum album. Next base: position 642,901,618 of record OY728128.1, read on the forward strand.
ACTATTGATAAAAGAAATTACGATTAAAAAAGACATTTGTAATTTCCAAAACATGATATTGAAGTTAAAAAGGGAAATTTTGAATCAACAATATCCCCCTTTTTAGAAAGCACAAAAGACAAAGTAAAGACAACAAGAAAAACTTATCTCCCCCTGAGTTATTGGAAACTCTTCTGAAAATGAATTTGAATAATACTAACTCCCCCTTTGGTATATACTTTCCTAAGGATTGTATTCACAGATTTTCCTTGGTTTTAAATTATTTGATTTAATCATTCTCCCTTTTTAAAACATTCTCCCCCTTTATAAAAAATTCTCCCCCTTTGTGGTTTACAAAATGAATGAGGTAACCTTGAGTTTCCTGAAAGGGTTAGAGAAAAGAATTGTTGGACAAAAGAAAGAGAAACACAAAAAGTCAATAGAAAACAAACATGTTCCATTAGAAAAAAAACAGATACAACAGTCATTTGTTTTCTCTTTCTTTTTACTTATTTATCATCTCATGAAGAACTGCTTCCATATTCTTGATTTCATTCTTGTCTTCAGATATTGAATCACTCTGAGTTTTGAGAAGCTCTTGTTGGTCTGTAAAAATATGATCTTGATTCTTGATAGTCTCCTCCAGGACTCTGATTACTTCCTCAAGAGTATCAATTATTTCTTGCAGATTCTTGTTATCTTTGGATAACACAAAATTTTGTTTCTTCAACAAAACCAATTCATATTTTAATGATGAAACCTTTGAGAATTCAAACTGAAAAGCATTCATTCTCTCTTTCAATTCTTTCACTGAAGGAATATTAGCTCCATGAGTTACTTGATTCAACCTTTAAACAGTTTCTTTGTCAATCTTATTGAAATCAATATCAAGATCATTTGACAACCTTCTTATATCTTAAATTTCTAACTCATGGTCATTGACTAAGCTCTCTATTTTTTTGGACGAATTGGTAGTCCTGTTTCAAGCATTCTTATGAGCAGCTGAACTTTCTGAATGAACATTCAAATCAGCTTCAACTAAAAGAACATTCATTCTCAATTCTCTTAGAGAACCAAACTTCTTCTTTTGATTGTCAGAAATAAAATCAATTTTCCCTTCTAGCCTTGGAAAGTAAGGAATAGTCTTTTCAACTCTTCTTAAAACATGAACAATATAATCACTATTCTTGAGAGAGATTCTATGTTCTGAATCAGTATCCTCATCGCACATAGGCAATTCATTTGATCAGCTTGAGTCAACAACTGGCTATTTTCCTTTTTCCTTTTCTTTCTCCCTTATTTATTCTTCTACTTTTTCACTAATGACAATAACTTTTTCAGTATGAGAAGATTGAGCACCATGCTTTGCTTGAGGGGTGTTTAATCCAGTGTTTCAAAAGTTTCAATAGTTGCTTGATCAACATGAGGAACTTGTTGGATACCTTCACTCTGCTTTTGATAAGATTATTCTCTAATCTTTTTCAAACTCTAAAGGAATTCCAAAAGAAAATCTCCTTCCACTTATTCAACTTCCTCTATTTCTTCTCACATTTGTTTTCCATTTTCTTTCCCAGGAAGAGTCTGTATGTTGGGCTCTTGATGCACTTCTTCCGTTAGTTGAGCATTAACATCCTCAACCATTCTGAGTACTTTCGATATATCAATGTCTTGAGCCATTCTTTTCAAAACAAAATTCTTTTTATTTTCATCTTGAAGGGTTTCCTCTACCCTTATTCTTTCAGCAAACGCTTCGGCTGGATCAAGTCCAAACTTCGGATCACCTTCATTTCTCTGTTCCTTATCCTTTCTCCATTTGGCTACAACCACCTTACTGTACTTTGGCTTCTTCTTTGGCTTTGAGCTAGTTTGCGGATTAGACTTTTGAGTAACACCAATATAAGGATTTTATTTGGCTGGAATAGGTGCCGATTGATTTTGAGCCGATTCTGCTTCTAAATCTCTTACAAAAAGTTTTGAATTCGGGTCAAAACAAACATTCAAATTCTTCAAAGTACGTTTTCTAATCCAGGAGGGCTTCAAATCTATCATCTTTCCTTTCAAAGGAATGTTTCAAAACTTCATGCTATCGAGAATGAATTTTGTAAGAATTGCTGGATACATAATCATTTGGGACATAATTTATAAGGCCCTGGCCTTAAACCTTACTTAATATTGAATTAAATGAATAATTCACGTTGAGGATCTTTTCAGGTTTAGAGTTTTAGAGAATTATAACATAACTATTACATCTCAAAAGATTACAAAGTAGTCACTTCTACTAAGTTTCCATAATAAAAAAAACTCTTAAAAAGGAATGTGTCTAGTTCTATGTTTTATATAGGATGACATTCCCTTGATCCCATCCTTGACCTTATTCCACATTAAGTCCTGTGAAAACATTTCAAAAAAAAACGTAGGGTGAGCATAAAAAGCTCAGTAAGGGATACCAAAAGAATGAAAACTGTTAGTTTTTCAAACATCAAGTAAACCATATATACTCTATCAAAGTAATACCTTCACCTTCATGAAGTAGTAAAAACTCTTCACTGAATAAAGTATCATTACTTACCTTTTTGTAACCAAAGTATTACCATAAAACCCATAAAAAGAACACATAACATATATAAAGGTAACTTGGGACATAAACATACTTAAGTGGAATAACCATACGGTCGACTTCCACACATATGACTTAATGGAATAGCCATACGGCCAATTTCCATACATACTTAATGGAATAGCCATACGACCGACTTCCATACCTAATGCATTGGAGGTTATAACGTAACCACCCGTCCTGGTATTCACGGCACCACCTGTCATATGGTTTATAACGTAACCACCCGTTAAAATGTCCAAGTACCAATATAAAATCATAAAACATAAAACCAATATAAAGGAATGATAACATTTCCACATTTCAATCACAATATATCATAAATATGTTGACATAATAGAATCCTGTTTCAAAACCATTTTCAATACCAAAATACATAAAAGATTATATGGTATTTATTTTATTTTAAAAACATTACGGCTTGTTGAGGAAGCCAAAGACCAAATAATACTCGCGGCGGCGGAAAAGGTCATTGTCGCCGCGTACGTTAAAATAAACATTATTTTTTGTCGTTTTGTAAAAAGCTTCGTAGAAAAAGATTCCTTTTGTATAAAAGTAAAAGTCAAAGGGATTTATAAACCGTATAAAAGAAAGTTGTGTATAAAAAAAATATGCCTCAATGAAAGGAGATTGAGACGAAGTCCCTTACCTCGGGTCCGACTTGACTCGATCGTTCTTTAACGTCCTGAATAATAAACTTGATTTAATTTATACTTGATTAAAAACCTTTTTAAAGTTCATTATTCCTTTTATATCACTTATTGCCATGTTATAAACATTATGTAACCATTTATGTTAATAATGTTTGTTTTGTCAATATTTGGTTCTTAAGTCGAAAGTGGACTTCTTACAATTACATGTTGTTCGTATGGTCAAAGGGTCATTATATCCAGAATGAAATTCCCGATTTGGATATAATATGTATCATATATATCCAGAATATCCATGTATTTATAATATTACATAATCATTTAGAGGTAAGAAATGAAATGCACCGTTCATGGAGACGGTAAGCCGTACGTACGCATGAACGCTACTTTCATTTCTTTGTCATATTAATGGAATTAAAACTAAATGAGAGGTATGTATATTTTAATTACAGAATTATATTCATCATTTAGATATATCATTAATTATATATATCCATTATATACATGTACTTTTAATAGTACATTACATTTGGTGATAAGAAATGAAATGCACCGTTCATGGAGACGGTAATCCGTACGTACGCATGAACGCTACTTTAATTTCTATCTCATACATTAATGGAAAGATATAATAATGATATAGAGGTATATTATAATTCCAGTATAACATCATATATAATAACTTTAAATCCATCCTTTACATGTCCCACATATTGCATTAACGAATCACATCACATTGAGGGGGCTGTAGTCCGCACTTCCTTAAATGATGATATTGTGTTTACCCATAATGGAAACCATAAAGGTATGCCCAAAATGAAAAATACAGAATCCTAAAGAAAAAAATAAACATATTATATATCATATATAAAAAAAGTGACATCATAATGGCCACCTTTGAAGGTGTTAAATGAGTATTGAACAATCATCGTTTCGGGAGGCAGAATTTCGCCATCCACGGAAACTGTATGTTCTTTAACCATTTGATGTAGTTGTGTGAGACTGTATCTCGAGTAAATATTATAACAACATCCTAGTATATTGAAGATACTGGTTTTGTTACAAAATAAGTAAATAAAAAGAGTTTAGAGGGTTGGAGAAGCAAAATAAAACAAATGAACAAGAGAGAATGAATTACCATTAAAAGTGTAACTCCCTTTTGCTTTGAGCCTAAAGGCTTCCTTTGAAAGAATTATGACCAAAGGTAATCCTCTATGATGAGGAGAGGGATGTGGAGAGAGTAATTGTGCAGGGGTTGGCCAAGACAAAGGCTTGAGGAGTGTGTGTAAGGTGGTAGAGGTGGGGGCCTTTTATAAGAGGAGAGGAGGGGCACTTTTTGAAAGTAAAGAAATATTACTTTATTTGAAAATGTGTTTCGGTTTTAAAAGGTCACACATTGATATAATTTTTGGATAAGGTGATAAGGGTTCTAAATCCACCCATCAAATAAGTTTTGGACATGTGTATTTCATAGATTTTACATTATCTTTCCATTTTATTTAAATCATTAAATAATGAGGTCATCACTGCATCATCATGATGTCATAAATAAATTAATTTATTTAAAGTCTAAAAATTATCAAAAAAAATACTATGATGTAGGAAATCTTTTTATCTTTCCAATTACTATTTATAATAAAAAATCTGACTTGTATTACCCCATTTAAAATTTTTTTTAGTAAAACATATCATGTTTGTGTCATTTTTACTTTTACATTAAAAAAAAGTTATTTATGTCATTTCCCAACCAAAGTGGCTCCATGGGGTCCCCAAGTTGACCCATGGATTTTCTTGGTCGGCCATGACACAAACAATGAGGGTAGTACATGGGTCAAGGTCATTTCATAATATTAAAGCATTATTTATACCTTAAACTACACTAATTACCACTAATCACGATTAAAAACTTAATAACTTACTATTCACCAAAAAATTATTTTAATCTTATTGAACCACATTTTACTTCATAATGTCAACTATGTATGTTGGATTTTTGAAAATAAAAACACAATGATGGAAAAATTTCATTTAAACAGAAAATCAGTTTTTATAAGTACCACTTAGTGGTTTCACTATTCATCAAAAATTGAAGTTTTTCAGAAAATTGCCAAAAATTCACCCTAAGATATATTTGATATTACGAATTAAAAAATGAAGTCTATTTTACCAAACAAAAAACATATAAGTCACATTAATTAATTTAATAATTAATTCCCGCTGTCAGAGCAAATAGCGTGTTTTTATGGAACAATAAGTATCAAAAGATTGACACTAGTTTAAGTCTGATTTCAAAGTGAAATTAATTCCAACGACCACTATTGGATTTAATGGTAAAAATATTTTCTAATTTCACTTTAAAACCAATTCAAAAGATAATCTAATCATATAAATAAATTAGATTAAAAAGAGGTTTTGAATTAAAATACAACATTTTATACTATTCATTAAAAAAAATGAACTTTATCAGAAAGGTACCAAAAATTTTCACAAAGTAAATTTTGATGTCCCGATTCTAAAGAAGAGTTATATTTGGTCTAATAGAATATATAAGATCGATCAAAACTCTATTTAATGACAGTTCTCCGTCAAAAGGTGATAAGTGGACCTTTCGTGAAAATTAGGGTATAAATGCCTAAAATTGAACTCTTTCCGTATTTTAAGCCTTTATCTTTTATTGGGTAAATGTAAAAACATTTAAAAACATATATAATCATATTTTAGTTATTTATATCCATTCCCGCCAGTACAACGGCTACTCGTTAACTAACATTTAAAATAATATTATTTTATTACTTGTGTGCAACGTAAGTTTTCAAAGAAACTCATCGTTGCGTACCGAGTACGCTATAGAACGTAGAAACCCCTTTTAATTAAAATTAATATTTAATTCGTCAATATTAATAAATATGAAAATTCTTTATTCTTTATTTACCTGGGATGTTACATCCTTCCCCCCTTTTGGGAATTGCGTCCTCGCAATTTTATTCACTTATCAAAATAAGTGGGGGTATTTATCCCTCATAGCATTTTCAGATTCCCACGTTGCCTCTTCAATCACATGGTTTTTTCAAAAAACCTTTACCTGATGAATCACCTTATTCCGTAACACCTGCTCCCTGTGGTCAAGAATCTGGACTGGTTGTTCTTCATAAGATAGGTTCTCTTCCAGCTGAACTACTTCTGGACTCAAAACATGAGATGTATCTGGCATATAATTTCTCAACATTGAAACATGAAAAACATTGTGTACCTGAGATAAACTCGGAGGTAAAGCCACTCGGTATGCAACTAATCCAACTCTCTCCAGAATTTCGTATGGTCCAATAAACCTTGGACTCAGCTTTCCTTTCTTACCAAATCTCAGCACACTTTTCCAAGGAGAAACCTTGAGAAAAACATGATCACCTACCTCGAAAGATAGATCCTTCCTCCGGTTATCCGCATAACTCTTCTGCCTGCTCTGAGCTGTTCTCATGTGCTTCTGAATCAACTGAACTTTTTCTACCATCTCTTCTACCAATTCTGGTCCCATCAGCTTCCTTTCACCCACTTCATCCCAAAATTCTGGAGTTCGACACCGCTTCCCATATAATGCCTCAAATGGTGCCATCTGTATACTGGAATGAAAACTGTTATTATATGAAAATTCAACCACAGAAAGATGTTGGTCCCAACTTCCCTGATAATCCATAGAACATGCTCGTAGCATATCCTCCAAGGTCTGAATTGTTCATTCTGACTGCCCATCTGATTGAGGATGAAAAGCTGTACTAAAATTTTAATTCAGTACCCAACGACTTCTGAAGGCCTTTCCAAAAGTTAGAAGTAAACCTGGGACCACAATCAGATACAATGGAGAGAGGAATGTAACCTGACTATCTCTTTAAGATACAAATGGGAATGTTGATCTAGAGATAAAGTATCTCGTATAGAAAGGAAATGAGCAGATTTGGTCAATCGATCAACAATAACCCAGATTGCATTATTACCTCGAGATGTCTTCGGTAATCCAACAACAAATTCCATGGATATATTCTCCCATTTCCACTCTGGCACTGGTAAAGGCTGAAGCATTACTTTTGGTAATTGCCTCTCTGCTTTAACCTGTTGACATGTCAAACACTTCACAGTAAAATCAGCAATATCTCTTTTCATTCCATCCCACCAGTAATACTCCCGCAGATCTCTGTACATCTTAGTACTGCTAGGATGAACTGAAAACGGGGAACTATGAGCCTCACATAACAACTCATTCTTCAACTGTGAATCACAAGGCACACATAACCTCTTCCCAAACCTCAAAACACAAACTCAAACTTATCCAAGAACTCATGGAAAATTTTATTCATAAGGTCCATGAATACAGCAGGTGGATTGGTTAACCGAAAAGGAATAACTAAAAATTCATAATGGCCATATCTAGTACGGAACGCAGTCTTCGGAACATCTACTTCTTTTACTTTCAACTGATGGTACCCCGACCTCAAGTCAATCTTTGAAAAATACTGAGCTCCCTGGAGCTGATACCACTTCATTCGATGGCCCAACATCTTCTGAAGTTGTTGTAAAGGATTTCACCACCCATTTCTGCTTGTAGTCTGGCTACATTCCCCCAGTTGAGTTCTTCGTTGGACACTCATTTGCATAATGACCCATTTCATTACACTTAAAACATCTTACCGTTAGCTTTTCATTTCCTGCTTGATCATCTTCCTTACAGTTACGAGCAATATGACCAGACTTACCACACTAAAAGCACTTACCAGACTTGGATAAACATTCTCCAGGATGCATTTTACCACACTTCTCACAGGATGGATATTTGGTTTTCTTACCTCCTTGCTTCTTTGATGAATTCTTCCCCTTTTCCTTCCAACTAGACCTCTTATTCTGTTGTTTGTCATAGAACACCTGATCATCGGCAAACTCCATTTCCACCTTCTCCGCACATCGAACAAATTTTTTATAACTTTTGAACTCATGAGAAGATAAATCCATTCGATACTTTGGCTTTAAACCTGAGTAAAAACGGTTTATTTTACTATCAAGATCTCGTATGATGTTTGGAGCATAACTTTCCAATCGAGTGAACTTTTCTTCATAAGCAGCCACTGAATCATCCTCCTACCTCAATTCTTGGAACTGTTTTTCCATCCTAAGACGAACCACCTTAGGAAAATATTTCTCAAGAAACATACCTTTGAATACGTCCCAGTGAAGATCCTCAATCTCATCAATATCCCTTATATTTTTCACTATCGACCACCACTGATCAGCTTCACCTTCAAAACGGTAAACAGCAAGACTAACCTTTTGATGTTCTGAACACCCCATGACATCAAAAATCTTCTCCAGTGCTTTAATCCACCCTTCAGCTAGTACAGGGTCAGATGATCCTCTGAATGATGGGGGATGTTGCCTCATGAAATGTTCCACCACTGACATGTTCCTCTGTGGTTGATCTGGCTTATCTCGTGCATGGATACCACCCCCATTTATAGCCTGAGTCAACTGTGCCATCACTGCAACAAACTATTCAGTTCCAATTCCGACCATCCCAGGTTGCTGATTTGGAAGGTTATCTTCCTCCTGATGTCGTCCCAACATAGCTTCTTTGTTTCCTCTACGGAAAACCATTCTGAACACAAAAATTTCTTAGGCGAAGCAACATGGTAATCCGTAAATTCTATATCATTTCAATCATATTATAATTTAACATTTTTATAACTCCTAATGTTGCCTAAACCGACCTCTGATACCAACTATAAGGCCCCGACCTTAAACCTTACTTAATATTGAATTAAATGAATAATTCACGTGGAGGATCTTTTTAGGTTTAGAGTTTTAGAGAATTAGAACATAACTATTACATCTCAAAAGATTACAAAGTAGTCACTTCTACTAAGTTTCCATAATAAAGAAACTCTTAAAAAGGAACGTGTCTAGTTCCATGTTTTATATAGGATGACATTCCCTTGATCCCATCCTTGACCTTATTCCACATTAAGTCCTGTGAAAACATTTCAAAAAAAAACTTGGGGTGAGCATAAAAAGCTCAGTAAGGGATACAGAAAGAATGAAAACTGTTCGTTTTTCAAACATCAAGTAAACCATATATACTCTATCAAAGTAATACCTTCACCTTCATGAAGTAGTAAAAACTCTTCACTGAATAAAGTATTATTACTTACCTTTTTGTAACCAAATTATTACCATAAAACCCATAAAAAGAACACATAACATATATAAAGGTAACTTGGGAAATAAACATACTTATGTGGAATAACCATACGGTCGACTTCCACACATATCACTTAATGGAATAGCCATACGGCCAATTTCCATACATACTTAATGGAATAGCCATACGGCTGACTTCCATACCCAATGCATTGGAGGTTATAACATAACCACCCGTCCTGGTATTCACGGCACCACCCGTCATATGGTTTATAACGTAACCACCCGTTAAAATGTCCAAGTACAAATATAAAATCATAAAACATAAAACCAATATAAAGGAATGATAACATTTCCACATTTCAATCACAATGTATCATAAATATGTTGAAATAATAGAATCCTTTTTCAAAACCATTTTCAATACCAAAATACATAAAAGATTATATGGTATTTATTTTATTCTAAAAACATTACGGCTTGTTGAGGAAGCCAAATACCAAATATTACTCACGGCGGCGGAAAAGTCGTTGTCGCCGCGTACGTTAAAAGAAAAATTCCTTTTTGTCATTTTGTAAAACGCTTTGTAGAAAAAGATTCCTTTTGTATAAAAGTAAAAGTCAAAGGGGTTTATACACCATATAAAAGAAAGTTATGTATAAAACGAAATATGCCTCAATGAAAGGAGATTGAGACGAAGTCCCTTACCTCGGGTCCGACTTGACTCGATTGTTCTTTAACGTCCTGAATAATAAACTTGAGTTAATTTATACTTGATTAAGAACCTTTTTAAAGTTCATTAATCCTTTTATATCACTTATTGCCACGTTATAAACATTATGTAACCATTTAAGTTAATAATGTTTGTTTTGTTAATATTTGGTTCTTAAGTCGAAAGTGGACTTCTTACAATTACATGTTGTTCGTGTGGTCAAAGGTTCTTTATATCCAGAATGAAATTCCTGATTTGGATATAATATGTGTCATATATATCCAGAATATACATGTATTTATGATATTACATAATCATTTAGAGGTAAGAAATGAAATGCACTGTTCATGGAGATGGTAAGCCGTACGTACGCATGAACGCTACTTTCATTTCTTTGTCATATTAATGGAATTAAAACTAAATGAGAGGAATGTATATTTTAATTCCAGAATTGTATTAATCATTTAGATATATCATTAATTATATATATCCAATATATACATGTACTTTTAATAGTACATTACATTTGGGGATAAGAAATGAAATGCACCGTTCATGGAGACGGTAAGCCGTACGCACGCATGAACGCTACTTTCATTTCTATCTCATACTTTAATGGAAAGAAATAATAATGATATAGAGGTTGTAAAGACCCGTAAAATTCAAGGGAAATTTTTTCATAATTTTCTTTGGAATTTTACAAGAGCGCGGTTTCAGACGGAACCTGATTCCGAGACCCAGAGTGCCTGGAATCAATTTCCGAAGTTTAGCTCGGGTACGTTCAGTGAACGATCGAGTGGGAATTCCTAACATTTGATCCGGTGCTCGGAATTGAAATCCGAGGACACCGATGAACTCGCAGCACCGATATTCGCTTAAGGAGACCTTTTCCGAGGTTGCGTTTATTTCGGGTTGAGAGTTAGTTTTTGGGAGTTTAGAATAAGTTAAATAAAAATTGTGGATTACAAATTTTTATTTAAACATGTTGGTTAACTTCTCTCAAAGGAAGTTAGGGGTGGGACCCACACCCACTTAACCTCCCTTGAGAGGATTAAGTGTGGTGGGGCCCACACAAACCCTAAACTTTTCATCTTCTCTCAAACTCCCTTTAACCCCTCTTTAAATGACATGACAACATGTTATTTAATTTTGGAGTTATCTTATTTTAATTTCAAACCTTTGAAATTCAATTTGTTAAGTTTGTGAATAAAATAAGACCCTATCTTATTTTATTTGGTTAGAATTGTTTAGCTATCTTGAGAGCTTTTGGGTTCTTCTCCTTCTTCTTCAACTTTGATGAAGAACGCTCAAGCTTTGACGAAAAACGCTCAAGCTTTGACGAAGAACAGTCAAGCTCCGACGAAGAACGCCGCTCCTCTCTTCTTCGTCTTCCGTGTCAACGAAAGGGAACACCGCTTCCTCCTCGGACTTTCTTCGTCGGCTTACGAAGATTCGCCAACGACGTACCTCTTCGGACGTACCTCCTCGTCATTGGATTTGACGAACGTTTACCGCGACGCTCGACCTCAGCGACGTTGTCTTCCGCAGGTCATTGACAATCTTCGAACTTGAACCCAAGGTAGGGGTTGTTATTATTTGTTTATTTATTTATCCTTGTTCGTGGTTCTAGCATGACTAACGTGAGGATTTTAAATATGTGTTATTGTTTAACGTGAGGGGGTCAGACCGCATGAACACGGCCGAACCCCCTCCTTTGTTCTTGATAATTTATCATGCGATTGAAACAAGATGGCGTGGTGCCGTCGCACCACGCGGATATTCGCACGATTATACTGTGCGGCGCCGTCGCGCCGCGCCGTGGAAGGATCATCAAGAACATGACGCTGTCGCGCCGCGTTGAACGGAATCAAAGGCACGGCGGAGGGGCGCGGTGCCGTCGCACCGCGTCGGACGACGAACACCGCGGCCGGTTCCGGGCCGCGGCGGGACGAGAAGACCGGTGGCCGGGCCGCCGGTGTCGGAAGCCGAAAAGGGGACCGGTTTTCCGGTCCCGTTGAAGAAAAACCGGTCGGCAGATGGCCGGCCGGAAGGTCAAAGGCCGGGGGAATTTAATTCCCCCGTCCAGCTCTAAACCCCCCCCCCCCCCACCATTTACGAGCGGGCGGTTTCTTTGAGGGGGGCAGCCGGCCCCCCAGTTTTCTTCAAAGCAGGCCCCCCCCACGAGAGGGGGGTGGGTTTCCAAAGGCGCGGCTAAAATTCGCGCCGCCTTTTGATGAAGCGGGGGCTTTGCCCCCCGCGCGTGCTGCATCTGTGCGGCACCAGGCCGCCGCGCCGCCGGCCGACCGGGCGGGCCGGGTCGGACCCAGGTCGAGTCGACCCGGTTTGGGCCGACCCAGGGGGGGGGGGGTCGGGCCGGGACGGCCCGGACCCGGACCCCCCGTTTTCGAGACGGATTCGGTCTTTTGGTCATAACTTGTGCCACGGACCTCCGATTGAAGAAACGTCTGCGGAAACGCGATCCTTGGATCGAGGCGGTCGTTTCGGTATATCGCACTCAAGGTTTCGGAATATTTTGAGTTCGGTCGGGTTGGTTCGTTCACGAAACCAACCGGGCCTTCGGAGCGGAAACACTCATATCTTGAGCTACGGACGTCTGATTGACGTGCCGTCAGCTTGGTTGTGTTCCTCTTAGTGAGACGGAACTTTTGGCTTACTCCGCCCGAGGTTTGGACGCGGGTGGAGTACGGTCGGGTTGGTTTTGCCTCAAAAACCAACCGGGCCCCGGGGACGAAAATGCCAATAACTCTCAGACCGGGCGTCCGATCGACGCGTCGTCTGTTGCGTTGACTTCCTGTTGACGATACAGAACTTTTGGATACATCAACTCTAGACTTTGTGACAGTTGATGTATCAGCCTCTCGGCTCGTGGAGCGGACCCTCCGAACGAGCTTTCTGTGTGCGGGAACCCTAGTGCTGGCTGCGACTGTAACTACTACTACTACTGCTACTGTGACTGCGACGACGACAGTACGGAGATCCTGTGTGGATTTGACGACGACGACTACAGCACTCAGCGATCCTACATGGATCAGTGCTACAGGTCCTGTGTGGGCCCGATCCTGTGTGGGTCCGATCCTGTGTGGGTCTTTGCGCTCAGCGGTCCTGTGTGAACCAGCGCCTACAGGTCTTATGTGGGCCCGATCCTGTGTGGGTCTTTTGCGGGGGTTAGTTTCCTATCGATCCTTCGTGGGTCCGACGACTTAGATGGATCAGAGATCATCTTTATCGTCCTTTGAAGAAGTATACCCGTGTGAGCTGAATCCTGTTGCTTTCCTGTGTGGATTGTGTTGTGCTATCCTGTGTGGATTACGTTTTGCTTTCCTGTGTGGAATACGTTACTTTCCTGTGTGGACTGAGTTGTACTTGGGCTCGGAGGTTGGAGCGTATTTGAATTTGATGACTTAGGTATATGTATTGGCATATACCTAAGCAGTGTCGGTTGTTACTTCGTGATTGTACCTTTCTTCGTGGTTTATCCATTGTGGATTTGAGAGACCTTCAGGGGTCTCGGGGTCCCTACTGAGTAGCTTATACTCACCCCTGCACGGGCTTTGCCCACACTACGTTGTGTTGGTTGCAGATGACGGACAGCGTTGATCTTAGCTGAGGCTTGCAGAGCATGACGGTACCTGGAGGTGGACCACTGGGCGGGACGTGCTCGGAGCGGACGGCGGGACCCGTGGAGCAGTGGAGCTATCTGTACCCACCCTTCAGGTGGGATTTCCAGTGGACAGCTCGGTGTAGCGGCTTTTACTTTTCTGTTGCTGTTTTCCCTTTCGAGTTGTACTTTACTTTCAGTTTGGGTTTGTATATTGGCCCATTTACTTTTCCGCACTTTCAGTTGTACTCTGCTTTTGCTTAGTGTTTACTTTCCGCTTTCTTACTCTGTGGTGTTTGTTTACTTTACAAAGGAAATGCCTTCCCTTTTTACCGGGATTTACGCCTTGGTGCTAGTCGCCAGCCCCTGGCCTATGGAAGGCGGGCTTGGGGTAGTCACGGCACGGACCCCGAGGGCGGGTCGTGACAAATTGGTATCAGAGGAGTTCGGTTCTACCGTGAACTCTGATCTTTTCTATGTGAAGCAATAATGTTTAGCGTATTGAGTGTGGTTATCAGTCCAGGGAGTCCAGTGTTGGTGCGGCGGCCGACGTATCCGTACACCAGGACCCTGACTTCTGATTTCCGACTTAATGCTCGAAAACATTGATTGCGTGTGTGTTTCAAAGTTTTCTTTGTTATTTCCTTGTGTCAGCTCACCAGGGGCGCACCTGTTTCCTATTCAGGATGGCCCCACGACGGCAGCCAGCTAGGGTTCCGAGAGTCGAGTGTGACGACAGCCCACCGAGCGTCGAGGCTTCGGTGCAGGGCCCTTTGTCAGTAGTGGCACCGGTGGTAGTTCTACCCGCCGAGCCCCTGATGCTTCCAGCACCAGCCGCTGACGATGCACGTCGCCTCAGCGCACTGCATGAGTTTCAGCGCCAGCGACCGCCCAGGTTTCGTGGGGAGACGGATCCCCAGGCAGCCGAGGACTGGCTGGAGGCAGTGGTATGTGTGTTTAGGCTAGTGAGGACACCAGAAGACCTCATGGTGATCCTCGCTGCGAGCCTACTACACGCAGTAGCAGGACGATGGGGGAGCTTGATGCTCCAGGTGCACGATGAGGCATCTCTTCTTTGGACAGACTTTGAGAGCCTCTTCCGCTCAGAGTTCGTCCCAGGCACCCTTCGTGTGGTGCGTATCCAGGAGCTTATTCATCTACGGTAGGGCAGCATGACGATCGCTCAGTACTCGGCGAGATTTACTGATCTCTCGCGCTACTCGACCGACATGGTACGAGACCCATTTTTCTGGGCCTGGACCTTCGAGCAGGGTTTGAGACACGAGATCAGGGCATTGCTGATCTCCCTCAGCATACCGACTCAGACAGGAGTACTGGAGCGGGCCCTTCTGATCGAGAGCTTCCTTGCTGAGTCTACACCAGCGCAGCGACCCACAGTAGGGTGGCACGTGGCAGAGTCATCTGCAACAGGTAGTCGACAGATGAATCAGGGGTCTAGACAGACCAGACCTTCAGGCAGACGACCTCAGGGCACTGGCTCAGCAGTGCAGGGCACACAGCGCGGAGCCAGTCTTTCGAGTGGAAGACAGTGCTATGCATGCGGCGGGCAAGGCCACATGGCTCGTAACTGCCCGACCCGCCATGGAGAGAAGAAGCAGACGGTTGAGGAACCACCTAGGCAAAGGCAGAGGTTCGACCGTGGCGGTCCGCAGGGAGGAGGCGGACGAGGCAGAGGAGCTGGCCGAGCAGTAGGTGGTGGGCGATGTTTTGAGGCTCTACCACCACCACCACCACCAGGAGGTCCACCCCGACCTCATGGGAGAGCACAGCTTCAGGCAGCTGAAGCTTACGATCATGGAGCTCCGGAAGCGGGTGGACTAGTGCGGGACTAGCTCTAGGAATAGAGGCCTTTTCCCAAAATGCCTCTAGCTTCGTAGTTTGTGTTGCTTTGTGACCTTGTTCTTTAAGTTGAAGTAATAAAAGACACCTGCCTTGTTGACTTTTGTTTTCTTGTCTTTTGTTTGTTTTTACTAAGAGGTTCCGGTTAAAAAACTGTTGACTTGACCCTCACTTGCGAGATTCGTACTGGAGGAAACCCAGTGTCCACACACTGATGCCGACAGTGTGACTTAACCCTTGGAGGCGAGAGTAACGGTTGGATCTCTTGGTAGCAGCGTCGAGGCCTTACGACGTCATCCATGCCATGAATTAACTAATCATGAAGGGATTGACTGTTTTAGGCAAGGAACGTGGTTCATCCAGGGGATGAGACCGGATTTCACTTTTCGGCAAAGGAGAAATCTTTTCAGCTAGTCTCTTTACAGATATCCTTCATGGATAGAGATGGAGCAGCCTTCCTCCAGTCTCTCATTGTCACCCCTCCTCTAATACAGCAGGTCAGAGAGGCACAACGTGAGGACGCTGACTGTGAGACATGGCGTGCACAGATATCCTCGGGACATGCACTTGTTGGTTTCTTCCTTGGAGCAGAGCACGACATCCTTTTCAGAGGACGTACCATGGTACCAGTCGCTTTACGAGAGGAAGTGCTGAGAGAGTTTCACACTTCTCCTTTGGTGGTACATCCTGGAGTGGCAAAGATGTACCAGGACCTCAGACGACAGCACTGGTGGCCGGGCATGAAGAAGGTTGTAGCAGAGTTCGTTTCTCGATGCCTCACCTGCCAGCAGGTGAAGGCAGAGCATCAGGTACCAGCGTGCTTGGTACAACCCTTGGAGGTTCCAGAGTGGAAGTGGGACGGCATATCTATGGACTTCGTGACTGGACTTCCACGCACTTCCAGAGGTCACGACTCCATATGGGTGATTGTTGACCGACTCACCAAGTCGGCACACTTCTTACCCATTAGAGAGCAGGGCTCAGTAGAGAGCTTGGGACGTCTCTATGTTCAGGAGATTGTGCGGCTCCACGGTGTGCCATCATCTATCGTCTCCGATCGAGATGCTCGCTTCACTTCCCGGCTTTGGAAGGGGTTGTAGGAGGTGTTCGGGACGCAGCTACGTCTGAGCACAACCTTTCACCCTCAGACGGATGGTCAGACGGAGAGGACCATTCAGACTCTCGAGGACATGCTCCGCGCATGTGTCCTAGACTTTGGTCGTAGCTGGGAGGACCACCTACCCTTGGTAGAGTTTGCGTACAACAATAGCTACCACTCCACCATCGGGATGGCACCGTATGAGGCGTTGTACGGCCGACCTTGTAGATCTCCTTTGTGCTGGACAGACCCTGGGGAGTCAGCACTGGTGGGACCGGAGATGGTCCAGGCCACGACAGAGAAAGTCCAGGTCATCCAGGAGAGGATGAGGACAGCTCAGAGCCGGCAGAAGTCATACGCTGACAGGAGGCGGAGGCCACTAGAGTTCAAGGATGGAGACCACATCTTCTTGCGGGTCTCACCTCGACGTGGTATTCGGAGATTTGGCCGAGGCGGCAAGTTATCTCAGCGCTTCATCGGAACTTTCCAGGTTCTCAGCCGGATTGGCGAGGTGGCTTATCGCCTGGCTCTGCCACCTCAGTTGCACCGGGTGCACGACGTCTTCCACGTATCTCAGCTGAGGAGATACGTGCACGACCCGACGCACATCATTGACCATGGGGAGCTTGACGTTGGCGATGGGGCGACTTTTATGGAGGTCCCGGTGGAGATAAAGGATCGACAGGAGCAGGTCCTACGTGGGCGATCGATTCCTCTTGTGCGCATCAGATGGCAGCACGGGAATCTCCAGGAGAGCACATGGGAGCGGGAGGCTCAGATGCGTGCTCAGTACCCTCATTTGTTTCCCTAGTTTTTGATGTATCTTTACGGGGACGTAAAGCCCTGAGGCGGGAGTAATGTAAATGCCCATAAAATTCAAGGGAAATTTTTTCTTAATTTTCTTTGGAATTTTACAAGAGCGCCGTTTCAGACGGCACCTGATTCCGAGGCCCAGAGTGCCCGGAATCAATTTCCGAAGTTTAGCTCGGGTACGTTCAGTGAACGAACGAGCGGGAATTCCTAACTTTTGATCCGGTGCTCAGAATTGAAATTCGAGGACACCGATGAACTTGCAGCACCGATATTCGCTTAAGGAGACCTTTTCCGAGGTTGTGTTTATTTCGGGTTGAGAGTTAGTTTTTTGGAGTTTAGAATAAGTTAAATAAAAATTGTGGATTACAAATTTTTATTTAAACTTGTTGGTTAACTTCTCTCAAAGGAAGTTAGGGGTGGGACCCACACCCACTTGACCTCCCTTGAGAGGATTAAGTGTGGTGGGGACCACACGAACCCTAAACTTTTCATCTTCTCTCAAACTCCCTTTAACCCCTCTTTAAATGACATGACAACATGTTATTTAATTTTGGAGTTATCTTATTTGAATTTCAATCCTTTGAAATTCAATTTGTTAAGTTTGAGAATAAAATAAGACCCTATATTATTATATTTGGTTAGAATTGTTTAGCTATCTTGAGAGCTTTTGGGTTCTTCTCCTTCTTCTTCAACTTTGACGAAGAACGCTCAAGCTTTGACGAAAAACGCTCAAGCTTTGACGAAGAACGCTCAAGCTCCGACGAATAACACCGCTCCTCTCTTCTTCATCTTCCGTGTCAACGAAAGGGAACACCGCTTCCTCCTCGGACTTTCTTCGTCGGCTTACGAAGATTCGCCAACGATGTACCTCTTCGGACGTACCTCCTCGTTATCGGATTTGACGAACGTTTACCGCGACGCCCGACCTCAGCGACGTTGTCTTCCGCGGGTCGTTGACAATCTTCGAACTTGAACCCAAGGTAGGGGTTGTTATTATTTGTTTATTAATTTATCCTTGTTTGTGGTTCTAGCATGACCAACATGAGGATTTTAAATATGTGTTATTGTTTAACGTGAGGGGGCCGGACCGCATGAACACGGCCGAACCCCCTCCTTTGTTCTTGATAATTTATCATGCGGTTGAAACAAGATGGCGTGGTGCCGTCGCACCACGCGGATATTCGCACGATTATACTGTGCGGCGCCGTCGTGCCGCGCCATGGAAGGATCATCAAGAACGTGACGCCGTCGCGCCGCGTTGAAGGGAATCAAAGGCGCGGCAGAGGGACGCGGTGTCGTCGCACCGCGCCGGACGACGAACACCGCGGCCGGTTCCGGGCCGCGGCGGGACGAGAAGACCGGCGGCCGGGCGGCCGGCGTCGGAAGCCGGAAAGGGGACCGGTTTTCCGGTCCCGTTGAAGAAAAACCGGCCGGCAGATGGCCGGACGGAAGTTCAAAGGCCGGGGGAATTTAATTCCACTGGCCAGCTCTAAACCCCCCCCCCCCATTTATGAGGGGGGCGGTTTCTTTGAGGGGGGCAGCCGGCCCCCCAGTTTTCTTCAAAGCAGGCCCCCCACGAGGGGGGGGGGGTTTCCAAAGGCACGGCTAAAAGCTGCGCCGCCTTTTGATGAAGCAGGGGCTTTGCCCCCCGCGCGCGCTGCATCCGTGCGGCGCCAGGCCGCCGCGCCACCGCGCCGCCAGGTCGGCCGGCTGGGCCGGTTCGGGCCGACCCAGGGGGGGGGGGGGGTCGGGCCGGGACGGCCCGGACCCGGACCCCCCGTTTTCGAGACGGATTCGGTCTTTTGGGCATAACTAGATCCACGGACCTCCGATTGATGAAACGTCTGCGGCAACGCGATCCTTGGATCAAGACGGTCATTTCGGTATATCGCACTCAAGGTTTCGGAATATTTTGAGTTCGGCCGGGTTGGTTCGTTCACGAAACCAACCGGGCCTTCGGAGCAGAAACACTCATATCTTGAGCTACGGACGTCCGATTGACGTGCCGTCAGCTTGGTTGTGTTCCTATTAGTGAGACGGATCTTTTGGCATACTCCGCCCAAGGTTTGGATGCAGGTGGAGTACGGTCGGGTTGGTTTTGCCTCAAAAACCAACAGGGCCCCGGGGACGAAAATGCCAATAACTCTCAGACCGGGCGTACGATCGACGCGCCGTCTGTTGCATTGAGTTCCTGTTGACGATACGGAACTTTTGGATACATCAACTCTAGACTTTGTGACAGTTGATGTATCAGCCTCTCGGCTCGTGGAGTGGACCCTCCGAACGAGCTTGCTGTGTGCGGGAACCCTAGTGCTGGCTGCGACTGTGACTACTGCTACTACTGCTACTGTGACTGCGATGACGAGAGCACAGAGGTCCTGTGTGGATTCGACGACGACGACTAAAACACTCAGCGATCCTACGTGGATCAATGCTACAGGTCCAGTGTGGGCCCGATTCGGTGTGGGTCCGATCCTATGTGGGTCTTTGTGCTCAGAGGTCCTGTGTGAACCAGTGCCTATAGGTCCAATGTGGGCCCGATCCTGTGTGGGTCTTTTGTGGGGGTTAGTTACCTATCGATCCTTCGTGGGTCTGACGAATTGGATGGATCAGAGATCATCTTTATCGTCCTTTGAAGAAGTATACCTGTGTGAGCTGAATCCTGTTGCTTTCTTGTGTGGATTGTGTTGTGCTATCCTGTGTGGATTACGTTTTTCTTTCCTGTGTAGAATACGTTACTTTCCTGTGTGGACTAAGTTGTACTTGGGCTCGGAGGTTGGAGCGTATTTGAATTTGATGACTTAGGTATATGTATGGGCATATACCTAAGCAGTGTCAGTTGTTACTTCGTGATTGTACCTTTCTTCGTGGTTTATCCTTTGTGGATTTGAGAGACCTTCAGGGATCTCGGGGTCCCTACTAAGTAGCTTATACTCACCCCTGCACGGGCTTTGCCCGCACTACGTTGTATTGGTTGCAGACGACGGACAGCGTTGATCTTAGCTGAGGCTTGCAGAGCAGGACGGTACCTGGAGGTGGACCACTGGGCGGGACGTGCTCGGAGCAGACGGCGGGACCCGTGGAGCAGTGGAGCTATCTGTACCCACCCTTCAGGTGGGATTTCTAGTGGACAGCTCGGTGTAGCGGCTTTTACTTTTCAGTTGCTGTTTTCCATTTCGAGTTGTACTTTACTTTCAGTTTGGGTTTGTATATTGGCCCATTTACTTTTCCACACTTTCTTTTGTACTCTGCTTTTGCTTAGTGTTTACTTTCCGCTTGCTTACTCTGTGGTGTTTGTTTACTTTACAAAGGCAATGCCTTCCCTTTTTACCGGGATTTACGCCTTGGTGCTAGTCGCCAGCCCCTGGCCTATGGAAGGCGGGCTTGGGGTAGTCACGGCACGGACCCCGAGGGCGGGTCGTGATAGAGGTATATTATAATTCCATTATAACATCATATATAATAACTTTAAATCCATCCTTTACACGTCCCACATATGGCATTAACGAATCACATCACTTTGAGGGGGCGTTAGTCCGCACTGCCTTAAATGAAGATATCGTGTTTACCCATAATGGAAACCATAAAGGTATGCCCAAAATGAAAAATACAGAAGCCTAAAGAAAAAAATAAACATATTATATATCATATATAAAAATAGTGACATCATAATGGCCACCTTTGAAGGTGTTAAATGAGTATTGAACAATCATCATTTCGGGAGGCAGAATTTCGCCATCCACGGAAACCGTATGTTCATTAACCATTTGATGTAGTTGTGTGAGAGTGTAGCTCGAATAAATCTTAAAAAAACATCCTAGTATATTTAATATACTGGTGTTTTTACAAAATAAGTAAATAAAAAGATTTTAGAGGGTTGGAGAAGCAAAATAAAACAAATGAACAAGAGAGAATGAATTACCTTTAAAAGTGTAACTCCGTTTTGATTTGAGGGTAAAGGCTTCCTTTGAAAGGATTATGCCCAACGGTAATCCTCTAGGATGAGGAGAGGGATTTCTAGAGAGTAATTGGGTAGGGGTTGGCCGAGCCAAAGGCTTGAGGAGTGTGTGTAAGGTGGTAGGGGTGGGGGCCTTTTATAAGAGGAGAGGAGGGGCACTTTTGGAAATTAAAGAAATATTACTTTATTTGAAAATGTGTTTCGGTTTTAAAAGGTCCCACATTGATATAATTCATGTATAAGGTGATAAGGGTTCGATTTCCACCCATCAAATAAGTTTTGGACACGTGTAGTTCATAGATTTTACATTATCATTCCATTTTATTTAAATCGTTAAATAATGAGGTCATCGCTGCATCATCATGATGTCATAAATAAATTAATTAATTTAAAGTCTAAAAATTATAAAAAAAATACTATGATGTAGGAAATAATTTTATCTTTCCAATTACTATTTATAATCAAATATCTGACTTGTATAACCGTATTTAAAAATTGTTTTAGTAAAACATATCATGTTTGTGTCATTTTTACTTTTACATTAAATAAAAAGTTATTTATATCATTTCCCAACCAATGTGGATCCATGGGGTCCCCAAGTTGACCCATGGCTTGTCTTGGTCGGCCATGACACAACCAGTGAGGGTAGGACATGTGTCAAGGTCATTTCATATTATTAAAGCATTATTTATACCTTAAACTACACTAATTACCACTAATCACGATTAAAAACTTAATAAGTTACTATTCACCAAAATATTATTTTAATCTCATTGAACCACATTTTACTTCTTAATGACAACCATGTATGTTGGATTTTTGAAAATAAAAGCACAATGATGGCAAAATTTCATTTAAACGGAAAATCAGTTTTTATAAGTACCACTTAGTGGTTTCACTATTGATCAAAAATTGATGTTTTTCAGAAAATTACCAAAAATTCACCCTAAGCTATATTTGATATTACGAATTCAAAAATGAAGTCTATTTTACAAAATTCAAAACATATAGGTCACATTAATTAATTTAATAATTAATTCCCGCTGTCAGAGCAAATAGCGTGTTTTTATGGAACAATAAGTATCAAAAGATTGACACTAGTTTAAGTCCGATATCAAAGTGAAATTAATTCCAACGACCACTATTGGATTTAATGGTAAAAATATTTTCTAATTTCACTTTAAAACCAAATAAATAGATAATCTAATCATTTAAATAAATTATATTAAAAAGAGTTTTTGAATTAAAATACAACATTTTACACTATTCATTAAAAAAAATGAACTTTATCAAAAAGGTACCAAAAATTTACACAAAGTAAATTTTGATGTCCCGATTCTAAAGAAGAGTTATATTTGGTCCAATAGAATTTATAAGGTCGATCAGAACTATATTTAATGACGGTTCTCCGTCAAAAGGTGATAGGTGGACCTTTCATGAAAATTAGGGTATAAATGCCTAAAATTGAACTCTTTCCTTATTTTAAGCCTTTATCTTTTGTTGGGTAAATGTAAAAACATTTCAAAACATATATAATCATATTTTAGTTATTTCTATCCATTCCTGCCAGTACAACGGCTACTCATTAACTAACATTTAAAATAATATTATTTTATTACTTGTGTGCAATGTAAGTTTTCAAAGAAACTCATCGTTGCGTACCGAGTACGCTATCGAACGTAGAAACCCCTTTTAATTAAAATTAATATTTAATTCGTAAATATTAATAAATATGAAAATTCTTTATTCTTTATTTACCTGGGATGTTACATAATTCATCTTGTATTAACATTCTTGATAGTTTCAAAAACATTACCCATGAGATTTACTTTACTCATATTTAAAAGATAGTCAAGCATAAAAACATTAGAAACATTTAGAGTTTCTCTATCTTCGTTCCATGGGATAAGAAAACCTTGCATCCAAAGAGTCAAAAATATATTGTCTGGAGAAAGATGAGCTACATTCCTTTTTTATTCATTTATAATAAACAGAGAATTTTCAGCATTCTCTTTGTTAAATGTACCAACTTCCTCTAGTAGTTAATAAGATGGACATAAAGAGTCACCTTCTATCGGGACATTCAGAAAATGAGCTGCTTGACTCACAGACATAGAAATATTTCTATCATACACAGAAATATTGATTGTCATATTTTTATCAAATGTTACAGTTTTATAAAACTGAAATACCTCATCAAAAATAACTGGATCTTGAGATACTGGTTTTTCAACACATTGATGTTCCCAGCCTTGAAACAGAATGATTCTTATGATTGTAGAATCGTACCAATCAAAAAATTCTTGAGAAACTAACCATTATTTGAAAAACTCTTTCTCTATAAAAGTCTTTGAAGACATTTCGGCAGGATTATTAGCAGAGGACTGAGACATGTAGGTGATGTCACTTGAAAGATCATAAGATGCCTTAAATCGGTGGAGCAGAGCTTCGCCCCAAAATCTAAAAAACCAATGTAGGTTTGGGGAGGGGAGGGGATATTTATAGGCGGAAAAAAGGGTGAATGTTGATATTATACGATTGAGATTTAGAAGAAATGATATCAACAGATAGTATTTTAAACAATTCTTTTTAAAAAAAAGTATGTACCTGCCTGATATCGTAAGGTAATTGTTGGTTTTAGATAGTATTAAGTGAAAGAAAAAAACAGGCATACGAAGTAAAATCATATTATCAATCATCATACCGATGGAAAACAAACTCATTACCATTAACTGAGAAGCCGAAGGAAAATAATCTCATCACCATGAACTGACATGACGATGGAAAACAATCTCGTTACCATAAACTGACAAGCTGATGGGAAAAAATCTCATTATCATGAACTGACATGCCGATGGAAAACAATCTCGTTACCATGAACTGATAAGCCGATGGAAAACAATCTCATTACCATGAACTAACAAGCCAATGGAAAACATTCTCGTTACCATGATCTGACTATACGATGGAAAAGAAATTCATTACCATGATCGGTCGATACGATGGAAAATAAATCCATTACCATGATCGGTCAGTACGATGGAATAGAAATCCATTACCATGATCGGTCGATATGATGGAAAAGAAATCCATTACCATGATCAGTTGATATGATGGAAAAGAAATCCATTACCATGATCGGTCAATACGATAAACAGAAAAGTAAATGATATGATAAAACTGTCAATATGATAAACAGAAAAGTAAATGATATGATAAAATTGTCAATACAATAAACAGAAAAGTAAATGATATGATAAAACTGTCAATATGATAAACAGAAAAGAGTCTGTATGATACGATTGAAAGAGTCAGTATGATACGATTGAAAGATTCAATACGATACGATTAAAAGAGTTAGTACGATACGATTTACAAGTTCAGTATGATAATATTGATAAAAGACATTATGATTAAAAAGACATTTGTGATTTCCAAAACAAGATATAGAAGTCAAAAATGAACTTTTGACACAACACAAACGTGTCATCTCATGTGACTATTAATACATAAAGGGACTATCTATAACCCACACCCACCTGTCACTACAAATCCAATGCATTCCATATATATTGAATGATCAGATAATTTGAAAAACTATCTATCTTATCAATGATTTTCCATAATGAGTAAAGAATATATATTTTTCAATAATATCCCCAGTCAATCAAATAAATTTCATAATAAAATATCTTTTCTAAAAAATAGTATATAAAATAGTAAATAATCATACCCATGATACAATGAAAATTAATATTTAATATAAATGTAATATACAGTGATCAAAAGAAAGTGAATGACTCCATAGAAAGTAGATAACAAATAAAATAATAAACAATGTGAATTTTAATACTTTCTCTAGTAAATATAATCATTAAACATATATAAAAATAAAAAGGATGGTTTCATTATAGTATATCTATAATTGGTTGGTCCTCTCCAGTCCATTTCATTTGGAAAAACTGGTGTTTGAGGTGTTTAGGGTAATTTTGAGGTGTTTTTGAGACATATGATTAATTAAAATTGTGACTCATTTTAAGAGACTTCCAAAACTATAGTTTTCCAATGGTAGCTCATTTTGGTGGAAGTTAATTCTCATGGTAGCCTTTTCTGGCGGTAGGTCATCCTAGAGGTTACTCGTTTTGGAGGTATCTCATCCTTGAGGTATCTCATCTGGGTGGTGACTCGATGGTGGTGACTAATTTGGAGGTGAGTTGATGGGGGTGGCTCATTTGTCAATGACTTGATGGTGTGACTCACTGGTGACTACTCTTATGGTGGGGACTCACTACTTGTGACTCATCTTGGAGAGAATTGCTAGTGGTGACTCATCTGGTGTTGGCAATTGCTCATTTCAGTGGTTTTCCAAATTTCAAAAATATTCAACATTTTTCTAGTTTTTCCCTTTTTACATCCTTTTTGATGTAAAATGAGTTAAATGACATATTTAAGTAATATTAAATCTACTTAAAATGCTATCACCACATCTTATATTTTTCCAATATTTAGAGGCTTCTAAATGGACTAAACTTCTTGGTTTAATGTGATCCGACATTAATGGATTTTAAAACTATTTCCTCTATTGATATAGGATTCGAACCTTTTAAAGATGAGATCCATTCTTTATTGAATGCTCCCATTTTTACCTTGATACTAGATGTCCCTATAACCTTTCATCCCCTAAAGGGTCTTATATTTATAGTGTGTCCTTTACATTTCCCCATGTTCTCATGTTAATTTCACACTCCCTACTTTGCTCGAATAATGAAATATTGATCTCTTCTTCCCTATGAAGGGATACATTTGTATCTCTTCTATTTGGGTATCATGTGGGGTGGGAGTATCAATGTATCCTTTTTGATGATTCAATAATTCCAAATTAATAAAGATAATGGAATTGGTGTAAGATCAATATGTTGGGTTCAGAGAATTGATATAGGTTCTTAATTTTTTTTACCGATATTGTTGTTGTTTGGACTATATGCCTACTAAAAATAATTGTCATTGATGGTCTTTGTTTGTACACACATGATGGCTCTATAAAATCATTTTTTTGATCGTCTGTTGAATGGATGTACATATGAAATTGATTAACCATGTATATTCAGTCAAATAAATGGATGCCCAAGGAGGAAACTGGTTAATGTTATAACACCCTAAATAAAGGGGAATTGAATAAGGGATTCCATACATATGCTGGAAGTATGTTCTTCTTTGTATTGTGTTGTAACATGTTTATGGACATGATTGTCTAATGTGGGTTGGTTCCAATGAGATTTTGGATGGAATATGGATATGTTCTGACTTGTGTGGGGGAATTGGATGAGATGTTGTTTCGTAGTGGGACTGTTATGGTTGATATGATACAGTGGTGCAGCGGGGATGTAATGGTTTTTGTGGTATGGTTATACAATATGGAAGTGAAATAGGTGATGTGGTTTTAAAATTGATATTATGTGGGTTTATTGGTAAGAGATAAATGGGTTTTTGTGTGTGGATATTTTTCTCTATGTTAGTCTTTATATGTTGTGATTTAATTCTTCTTTCCATGGGAGTATGGAACCAAAATGGTAAATATATTCTTGGGGAGAATTTAGAAAAATTGGTAATTTAAAATGAAATGTGGAATGTGAGTATCTAATTAATGAATGACAAAATGATGGAATTTAATGATTCAATGTGTTATTTATATCAAATTATTCAATATTTTTGAAACCTATTAAGTATCTAAATGTGGATTAAAAGTGTAATGTTACTTAGGGCTTATGATCTTCATGTATAGTGTTATACTCATGAAACGTGGTAGGATCTAGTATATCTACACAAGTATTAATGATATTAATATTGTATTTTATTTAATTCAAAAGAATATGATCAATAAGTAAATTTTATATGGGGTGTATTGTGTCACTTTTTATTGTTTATGCAAAAAATCGAGTTTGGAATGCAAAATGGGGTTTTTGGATTAATGTGTGGTGTTGTTCATCTAGAGGTTATGGAAAGGGTGGTGTCATTGTGAGTTTGTTGTTTTCATGAAAACCCATAGGTTGGGATGAGTTTTTGGTACCTATATATATGCACTTGTATTTCCTTGTGACTTCCATACATAACCCATCAAAGTTGAGTATATTGTGCTGAACTCCCCCATTTCATGTTGGAGGGTGACTTTCCCAACATCTCGATGGGAGGATGGTTGGATGGTTAATGTCTCTTCTCTTCTCTCCCTTCTAGTCATTGATAACACGAGTCACTTTAGGAAAGATGTAATGGATTGATGTTTATTACCTTATTTATGTTATAATTTATGTGGGACATGGTATCCCAAGACTCTTTAGGTCGGGTTTGATGTGGTTGAGAGACCCAGGTTACAACAGGTGAGGGATTATATTCCAGGTGTCTTCGAGATGAAGCCCAGGTGTTTTCTGCTAGGATAACATGTGGTTTTTGGCCCTGGTGTCTGTGGTAAGGATGTGAAGTTGTTAGTGGCCAAGGTGCGGGCAGGAATTTTGTGATTGTGGGGCTTGTGGGAGAGCGTGGTAGCATCATGACGTTTTGTTATTAGGGGTAAGTAGTTGACCAGTGAGAAAGTGATTCAGGTTACCCAAATATCGATGTAATTACTATATTATATAATCATTTACTCGTGTTATTTGATGATAATTACTTGGTGCGGTTGGGAGGGCTAGTATTCCTTATTAGGTGATGTTGGTTTCCACTATTTTCTCACACGGGTATTATAATCCTTCTCCAACTTTTGCATGATAAACATTGGTTTTCATATTGAGAATACTTTTATGCTCACTCTAAATATATGTAAATTGTTTTCATGTTCCTCAGAGCTATTTGTGGACTATATTGTAAATTATCTAGTTCGGGCATTTGGAGCTATTGTGGTGTCGCTTCCTTAGCTTTTATTTTTTGTGTTTTTATTTGGATACTTTTATATATATCGTTTTCAATTTACACATGAATTTTTGGATGGTGTTGGTTCTTTTTATGTATGTAATTGTGTTATTTGTAGTTTATTCATCATATCTCATCATATTGTTTTATTATAGAGGGTAATTCATCCCGATTGTGAGATATTTGTACTGTTGGAGATAGTCTTCACTCTAGTGCCTACTTGAGTCATGAATGAGGGTTTATTATCTACTTTTCTTCATTTCCATCCTTAGAGTGGTATCGTTGGATGAAGCGGTCATGACATAATGATACCAGAGGTGATGGTTTTGAGATATGATGTACCATGGGGGTGAGGCACAATGGCGATTTCATGGGTTGGTAGGGAAACAATGTTAGGTGATCTTGGTGAGTGAGATAGTACATGTGGACTAACTAGGACATAGTATTTTAGCCCCCCCATGATCAGATGCAAGGTCTCTGAGGTCAACTAATGAACAAGTCATCACTTCTTGTAAAGAAGAGACCTAGGATAGGTACATGCATCATAATGAGTTCTTTTCTTATATGAATTGGTTGATTTTTATGAGGATAAAATAAATTAAATGAATAATATTATTTTATTCATGTTTCTCTAAAAATTTCAAAGATATAATTACTAATAAAATTCATTACTTGTTTGGTGAATCATTCCTATAACCAAGAGAAAAGAGTTATAATATGGTTAACTGGCTTGAATTGTATGCTTGAAACATTTTTTAGGAATGAATGTGTTATTTCCTCACTTGTTATAGCATGATTCATTATAAATGGGATTTTCCTTCCTCTGTATACCACATCGTATAGACAATCTAATGTTTTATATTTTTTTAGAAGCATGTATTTTTTTATTTTTTTATTAACTATTTAAATTTTGGAAACCCTTATAAAGCATGTAACCTTAATATAGACTTCACACTTTTATTATAACAAAGATTACTTTGAAACCATGCTTGTATGTATTCTATTTTCTATAGTTTCTATGTGAGTTAATTTTACATGGATTTTCTTTATATTTTTTTAATATCATAATCATGTGTTGATGAAATATTGTAAAACGTAGCTTTAGACATCTATATTATGAAATTATAGAAAATTTTCAGGGTAGTTATTGAAAATTCCATTTCATTTTGGGGCCATAAAAAATAACATTCTATTTATTTGGCATGATTGTAGTTCTACAATATTTATATAACTACATGTTTTAATAATGTGTTAGGGTAGAAATTCTATTAACATTTATTTTAATGTTTGGAATATTATAATCATTCTTTATGGTAAAATGTTGATTTCGTAATACTATATAAGTAATTAAACATATTATTTTATAACTGATAAGAATTTTTATATACGGAGACAACCTTAAATCACCTGTTAATCCATGATTAGTTTTTCCTGGAAAGAATTTATGATGATGAAAACATTTTGTGGTGACCAGGGAAATTTTAGTATGAAGGATTTGAGCATGTAGAATGTTTAATACATTAAATATAAATATTTAAGAAGAATCATGTTGTTCTTATTTCAGTATAAATGCATGTTTTCTTAGTCTGTGAAATTATTAAATAATTTTTACCTAGAGAATGGTAAATCATATGATTTATTAATATAACATTTGCAGTTTTAATCTCTTTTTGAGAAAGCATATTTCCCTGATAAATGATGTTATTAATGGATATTCACCT
The DNA here is from genome assembly GCA_963277665.1 of Viscum album. NCBI lineage: Eukaryota > Viridiplantae > Streptophyta > Magnoliopsida > Santalales > Viscaceae > Viscum > Viscum album. Next base: position 642,931,729 of record OY728128.1, read on the forward strand.
TGATCATGAGAAATCACAAGACATAGTAATACAACATGCATAATTTTAATTTTTTTTAAAATAATGTTTTACTTTGATGATTATGATATCATTTTATTTTTTATTTTTGTTGTTTCAATCGAACTTAAGAATATATGATGTAGTATTTCTCATATTTAATTGGAAGTATATTACCTTGATTTTAATACAAACCCATGATGTTTTCTATAAGCATATTAAAAATGGTGTGTGATATAATAAGAATGCAATTTTTTCTTTAACTTGGATTCATGTTATAATTATTTAAATTTAAGACATGATGTTTCAATAGAAATAACATATTAATTTTGACTATTATTTTTGGATTCATTGTTACTATTTAATTGTTGAGTGGATATGCCATGCTGAAAATAATAGTTTTTATAAGCCTTGTAGTGATATGATCTGTGTACATTATTAGACCCTTTATATGACTACATGATTAAAATTAGCATGTATTAAAATTATTCTCACATTCATATGTCTAATGAACTACTTCCCCATGGGAAATTTAATATTATGTGAATGTAACCAAGCTAACAAATGTAATAAAGTAATATAAACTGGTGGATAATTATGGAATATACTATATGTTGATGCTGTGTGATTTTTATTTCTGTAATTTCCATGGGTAAAATGTAGGATAAAACCCATAAAGTATTAAAAAGGGTAAACCCGATCCATAACTGAGACGTGTTATACATCGGTGTGATTAAAATCTAGAGGTCCAGTCAGTGCCACAAAGAGGGGATAATATCTCGATATGGGAGAGGGTATTGCTTGATTTGTGTTCTTGGGGCCTTGTGTGTGATAGTAATTGGGATAGTTGGTTTGGGCTATATGATGGATGGTGTGGAGAATGAGGTTATGTGAAAATAGTGGTTGTGTGTGGATGGTTAGGTGGTACAATGATATGGTTGTGTTATACAGTGATGGTGATGTAAGGTGGTTGGGATGTTTTCTGTTGTGGTAATATGACTTTTGTTTTGTAGTGCTAGGTTGTTATTATGTTGATGGGAATGTTAGACTATTATATTGGTTGTGGGTACTTTTGGGACAAATTTTATGTAGATGACATGTGTTATGACCTCAATCATATGAATAAAGGGAAATTATTTTCCACATCATGACATGTTATATAACGAAATTTTTTAAAACAATATAGGCAAGTCAGTGCCTCCCATAGCATATAATATCATGGTGTGGTGGATGGGTTCCTTTTATTTTTATGATTGTGGTAGAACTGTCTATATTAAAATAAGAATTCATGTTGGTGGAGTAATGTTATTGAATCTCCTACAATAAATGATATGAATATATGAAAAAATATAAATTTGAAATGGTGAACCCCTTTCTATTTCTGGATAATCATGTTCTTGGTAATTAATGTTCTAATGATAAACCTAGAAAACTTTTAAACATGGTTAAACTGGTATTTTGAAAACTCATGTCAAAAATTTGAAGCATGCCATTTGATAATTATTTTTTTTCTAAACATTGTATTTTACTTTACATTGTATAGTGAATTAACGATTTCTATTAATAGAACATGGTAAATATTGTGAAAAAAATAAACCCTTCAAATATACGTGAGTGTTCATGGGAATCATGTTGAATAAAAGTTGTTTTAGAAATTTTTTTGAAAGTGTTTTCAAAAAGATTATTTTTATAAATTGTATGAAATAAAAAGGATTCTTAAATGGGGTTTTAATCGAAATGGTTTTCTTATAATACTGAATTTTATTTTAGTTTTTTTCATTATCTCAAGAAAATTATTTAATAGGCATATCTTCAAACACAACATTAATAAAAATAAGATGTTGAGATTCTTGTATTGAATGTAACAGATCATTTGAAAAACCATGATTCAATTTTGAAGTCCTCCACCGATATGTAAAAAATTACTCATGTATGTTAATCTGTTTCCTTCTTGATATGTTAAGCATGCTATGTTTCAAATATTTTGAGATTAATTTTTATGGGATAACAAATGAGAATAATTATTGTATACGTTATCATTGACTGACATGTTTAATTGAATTTAATGAATTAAACAGTGTTAAAAATATTTCTATGATTTGAAAAATTACTACCATTTAAAATATTATGATGAAATTTTTGTGAATTTGCTCCCTTTTTTGTAAAATTATGGTTCTTTGATTATTATGCAGTGCATGCTAGACTTGTTACAAAAATCTATGTGGCTTCATTCTTGTTTCAGAGGAATCTCCCACGAGAGATTGTGTTTAATGTATTTTGTAGATCTGAATGTTTTCCTAGAAATTATTTGGTTCCAAATATATCTAGTGACTTTATAGGTATCTCGAGGGGTGGTTGTTGGGACCCTTCCTCTCTTTATTTTGGTTTGGTCTTGAATTCTTGAGAGAAAATAATGGTTTGATAGGTATCTGATGTAATGTTTCAGAAATATCTGGGACATTACTTTGTGAAAATATTTTATTTGAGATGTTTGGGGGCAGTCTGAGGTTTTTTTGAGACATAGGATTCTTTCCAACAGTGAATCAGTTAATCAGTATCCAAAAAATCTAGTTTTCCAACAATAGATCATTATGGTAGGATCTCTTTCTAGAAGTAGCTTGTTCAAGCAACATCTCATTTTTGCGAAATCTCATTCTTGAGATTTCTCGTCATATAGGTTGCTCATTCTAATAGTGACACAATGGAAATGAATCGTCCTGAGGTGACTTGCTAGTTGTAACTCATCTGGTGGAGACTTTCTGGCAGTCACTCTTCTGATGGTGACTCACTTGTGGAGATTTGTTGGTGGTGACTCATCTAGAGGTGACTCATCTAGTGGTGACCCACTAGTGGAGTCTCATGTGGAGGTGAAACAGAAGTGTTAACTCACTGCAATTGACTTGTCTCATGTTAGCGGTGACCCATTACAACAATTTTCCAATTTTCCTAAATTTTCCAATTTTTTTAAATTTTTCCATTTTGACATCCCATTTGACGTAAAATTCATTGAATAATGTAAGGGTTTGTAAAGTAGTTTCAAAGGTGAATAACCATATCATAGATTTTTCCAATATCCAGAGGCTCGTAAATTGTCAAAACCAATCATATTAATGTGATCCGACATTAATATATTTTAAAACTATTCCCCCCATGGATATATGATCTAGAACATCTAAATTCAAGTTATTTTCTTCCATGTATTCTCCCCTTTTTCCCTAGATATTGGAAGTCCCTAGATCCTTTATTCCCCAAACATTTTTACATTTTTGGTGTGTTATTTACATTTCCCTAGAGTTCCCCTAATACTTGTGCACTCCCTATATTGGTCCAATAAAGAAAATACTAATCACATCTTCCCCATGGAAGGATCCCTTTGACTCTATTTTATTTATGTATCATGTGGGGTTACTTTATTAATATGTACTCTATGAATATTGAATAATACAAAATTAATAAATATAATTAAAATAGTTTAAAATCAATATGCTGGGCTAGGAGAAGTGCTATATCTTATGCACTATTATTTATTGATAATATGATTTTATGGGATATATGCCTACTGAATACCATAGAAATTGGTGGTATTTCTTCAGGAACCCATGATGGATTCAAAATGGTTATTTTTTATCTTCTATTGAATGGATGTATATTTCAAATTGACTAACCACGTATGTTCATTTAAAAAGATGGATGCCCTGGGAGAAAATTGGTTTATGTGGTAACACCCTAATTAGTGCGGAATTGAATAATGAATACCCTAGTCAATATAGAAACATCTTCTTCTTTGTTGTTTGTTGTAACATGTTTTTGGGAATTATTTCATAAACTGGGTTAGTTTTAGTGATATTTGTTATGGAATATGGCTATGTTCTGGAATGTGTGGGGGAAGTGCATACAATGTGGTTGGGTAGTGGGGCTATTATGGATGATATGATATAATGGTGAAGTGGGGCTGCAATGGTTGGTGTGGTATGGTAATACAATGGGGTTGTGAAAAAGGTGATGTGGTTTGAAATTGGTGATGATGTGGGTTTATTGGTAAGAGAGAAATGGGTTGTTGTGTAGTGTTATTTTTCTATGTGTTGGTTTTTATATTGTGTGATTTAATTTTAGTTTAATTAGGATTATGGAACCAAAATGGTCCATCTATTCTTGGGAATAATCTGGAAAGATGGTTTACTGGAAATGGAATCTGGAATGTGAGTAGCTAATGAATGAATGACAACAGGATGGAATATAATGAATCAATGTGTTGTCAATATGTGAAAATTTCTATATTTTTTAAAACTATTATGCTACTAGATGTATATTAAAACTGTAATGTGACTTGTGGATTATGTTCTTCATGGATAGTGTGGTTCTCAAGAAACATGATAGGTTCTATATTATCTACCCAAGTATTAATGGAATGAATATAGTATGTTATTGACTTCAAATTGATATATTTAACAAGGAAATTGATGATGGGTTGTACTGTTTAACTTGATGTTGTTTATATACAATGAAACTGATTCGGAACATTAAATAGGTTTGGAAGATTGATGTGTGGTGTTGTTCATCAAGTGGTGGCAATAAAGGTGTTAGCCTTATGAGTATGTTGTTTGTTTCAAAACCCATATGTTGTGCTGAGTAATTTGTTCGTATATATATACACTTGTATTTAATTGTGATTTCTATATGCACCGCACCCCTGTTGATCACTATGTGTTGAACACCACCATTTCATGGGAGAGGGTATCTTTCCTAACTTCTTGGTGGGAGGATGAATGGATGGTTATTGGATCATCCATACTCCCACATCTAGGAATATATCTCTCAAGGCTCTTTGGTTAAGATTTAATGGATATATTTTTATTACCAGATTAATGGTATTGGTTATTTGGGTTATTGTAGCCCATGACTCCTCGGGTTGGGTGTGGTGTGGCTGAGAGACTCAGGTGTCTGTGGATGAGGCGTTCTATCACAGGTGTCATTGAGATGAGGCCCAAGTGTTTTCTAGCTGGTCGAGATGTGGTTTGTGGATCAGGTGTCTGTGGGAGGGTTTTAATGTGGTTATTTTCCCAGGTGTGTGGGGGTAGTTTGTGACATTGGGGCTTGCAGAAGAGTGTGGTAGTGGCATGAAATTAACCATTAGGGGTGAGCTATTAACTTTTGGTAAATTGGTGTGGGGTACCCAAATAATTATGATCATACTAAATTAGTTTTCTTTACATGTGTTATTTGGTGATAATTCCTTGTTGAGGATGGGATGACTAGTATTCGTTATTAGGTTCTAGTTGTTTCTCTTGTTTTTTCACAAGGGATTTAGTATGATTCTCCAACTTGTGCATGAGAGAATTTGATTTTACTGCTAAGAATAAATTTATGCTCACCCTATGTATATGAAAAAAAGATTCTGGTTCACATGAGGACTTTGTGGACCGTGATATACATTTCTAGCTTTGTAATTTATAGCTTTTGCGGTGTCACTGAATTTGTTTTTATTCATTTGGGGTTTCATTTGGAGACTTTTTAGGTATTATTTTTGATTTATACATGAATTGTGTGATGGTTTGGTTTTTTTTAAAATATTTATTTCATTTATTTGTTTTTAAATCATCCTATCTCTCAATCCTATATGATTATAGAGGGTAATGACTCCCATATTGTGAGATCATTGTACCATGGGTGCTAGTCACCACTCTGAGGCCTACTAGAGGTGTGAATAGATTTCATTATCTCCCCTTAATCATTGCCAGCCCATTAGGGGTATCTTTTGGGGGATGTGGTCATAAAAATATCCCAAAGTGTAATATATAAAATAATGGGTTGTTATTGATGATGAATAAAAATACCATAAAAATATCATTAAAATTTTGTTGATGATAACACCATTTTCAATTTAAAAATTTCTTTCAAAGATAATATTTTTCAGAATATTATGAAAAAAAATCATTTAAAGGATCCTTGTAAACATGTACATGATTCCTCAATCAAATTAAAGGTCATGAATGCTGGAATATCCGATTCATGTGGAGTATTTTTAGAAACATCCATTATTATTTTCAGTAAAAATTCAAACATGTGTAAAAAATTTATTTAATGAATAAATAAATAGTATAAAAAACCTTTTAAATTTTTTTTTGGGAAATATTGATATGGGAGAAAAACAACCCTAACCGAGGAGAAATATATTTTTTTTACCTAAAAACGTGATTTGGTTATCTTCAGTAATTATATAGTGTAAAATAAAAGCAAAACATATAATTTCTATAAAAAACCATCGAAGAATTAGATATAATGGATTTAAAAATAAATATAAAAAAATTCCCTCAGTGGATACTTTAACATAAACAGCCTTGATTAGTAATGAGATTATGAAATAAACACTTACCACTTTTGTAACATTTGAATATTAACACCGATGAAAGAAATAATATTATATAAATCAATAAATTCCATGAATGTAATAATATTCATGATATAAAATATCATAGTGGAATAATATACACCTCATATAAATTAATAGCCTCATAATACCAAAAATATCTTAATGGAGTGTGAATTAAGACAAAATCTCTTATAATGTTCATACCATTGAAGAGAGAATGAATCAATGATTTGATTATATGTATAAAATTTAAACCACCATAATATATATGTAAATATATCCAAAAATAATTAAATTTTCATATAAACATAATCTTATAATATCAAAAGCATTAAATAATTAATATAATCTAATGAAAAGAAATTGACTTATGAAACGTTAATGTCTCAGTTTCAGGTTCTGTCGTAAGGTTCCCCAATCCTAATTGGTCACATATCCTCAATAGAATTTTTGCAAACACTAGAAGCTACTGACTAGCAGTAAGGGAAACGGTAATACATTGAGGAAAATATTCCCTTATTCGCCAAGTATACACACCGGAATAACAACAGTAAACAATATCGGATGTAGTAATACCATAGCACATGAGTAAACAATGGAATAATGGTAGTAATATAACAACTGACACATATATATTATGCATGTCACATGTATCTAGAAAATCATCCAAACAAGTCACAATGAAGGAAATATAATACAGAAAACAATGTACTGAAAATTAGGTAAACTCCAACAGCATCGGAATCCTCTGCTTGGTCGCATTCTCTCCAGCTCCAATAGAAATCAAGTACCTAATTAATAAGGGTGGTTTCCCTTATCTATACCTACAACTATATAAACTGATTCGGCCTAAAAGTAGGACCCAAATTGGGTGTGATAAAAATCCTAGTAGGAAACCAAAAAAATACCTACGCCTAACATTAAAAGAATATATATAGCATGAAATACGCATAAATGAAGAAATAGTCAAGTAAATTCTCAAATGTAATAAATCCAACACTTTTCAATTAAATTCATTTTCATTTATTAATTCTTCAAACCATTGAATAATGAATCCTAGGATCTTTCCTAGTATTTGTATCCCTCCATATAATATAACAAACAGACATCTTAAAAGACAGTCTAAACAATCAAGTAAAACTGAGTCCAAGCTTGTGTTTTGGCTTCGCAAACTCAACACAATCATTCAAACATTTCAAAAAAATCATCTGGGAAGTTCTCATAGTATAAACCCTCTAGCTTAACATATAATCAATTTAATACATGATGAAACTGTATGAAAACTCACACACTTGGTCCCACATGGCAGTAATCATTACAGATGACAACAGGGGCAGCTCTCACTATTAATACCCCCTTGGTCGACATAGAAAAAATAATTTATAATGACAACCTAGAAGCTCTCATAATCAATGTACTAGGGTCCAACATTCATTTTATAATGTACCTATAGGTATATCTCACTTTCTAACCCATCTGGTCTATGACCACCTCACATCTCTCATAATTAATACATTTGGGTCAACATTATAACAACACATACATAAATGACCTTGCATCTGTAAGTTCTTGAATTCAATTCGCAATTGGTAAAACCATCAAAATTCCAAACACATACATCTGATATAATCATATTTTTAGTATCTCCATCATATCAACACGTGACCTGGAAAACAAGCCAAGCCTAAAAGGAAATTTAGAGCAATCGTCCATAAACATTAATAAGGTGTAAAACTTTATGCATAATAAATTACCCCTTTATAAATTAAACAAACTATATCCAGTATTAAATAGGTTTTAATTCCAAAAACACACAACACCTCAACATTGGTATTCATCACTTTATGCATATATAATCCAAAGATAAAAAAGGCACAAACATCCTACATTATGGTGTATGATGAACACTCTTGAAATTATGCCCTTGAATTGGCATTGAATGAAGTAGATATACAATAAGTATAAAAAAATTCATCCTTGAAATAATCATAGGAGATGATGAATCAAGAATAAAGGCTACATGGAAAGATAGAACTCTCCGGTGGCAATCCAAAGCACCATGATGCATATTAATCGGAGGTCAAACGAAGAACTGGGAGGTTCTCGAAGTTCCTCGGTGTTTTGTTGCTCTCCATTATGAGACACGAGGAGAAGAAGTGTGTTCTGGTTTTGATACGTGAACCCAATCTGATTCATCAATTCAATGGAAAATCACAAGGCATTTTCATTTAATGTACATCTTGTGTACTAGCCTCAACTTGCCCCCACTTTAGGCGGTCTTCTAGGTCACCTACCAGGACAAGCACTCAGCCGTTACATGGATGGTACCTGACTACACGTGGCAACCGGGTACATGGCGTGTACTCAAGAGTACGTGGCATGTACTTAGAAAATATCCCAACTCTTCCTTTTTCCTAAAAAAACCCGAAATAAATATCAATACTTGAAATAATGATCCAGGTTCTTACAAACATCCCCCTTAAAGAAATTAATCCCCAAATTATCCTTTTAAGGGTGGTGAAGAGGAAACATCAAACAACTCTAGCAACCAGGATCGTAGGTCGGCCAACCTCTCCCATGTCTCATCATATACTCACCAATGCTTCCATAACACCCATACAAGGGGAACATACCATCCATTGAGAACCTTTGTAATGCGATCCACAATATGTGTAGGGTGCTCCTCAAAGGATGCATCCACCTTCAACTCAACCTACTCATGTTAAAAAACATGATATGGTTTTGAAAAGTAATTTCGTAGTTGTGACACATGAAATCCATAGTGAATAGCCCTTTACCTCTGAGGTAATTATACCTTATAGCAAACCATACCGATTCTTTTGAAATCCTCAAATGGCCCAATGTATCTTGGTGAAAGATTTCCCTGTTTCCTAATCCTCTTATGTCCCAACCTTGGTGTGACACATAAGAAAGCATAATATCTCACCTCAAACTCTATAGGTCATCCTCGTCGATCATTATAAGATTTGTGGTGAGATTTTGCAGTATCCACCATTTTCTGAATCAACACCAAATGCTCTATTGTCTCCTGGACAATATGTGGTCCCGTCAAAGATACCTCTCCTTACTCTATCCAATATAGTTGTAATTGGTATGGCCTACAATAAAATGTCTCAAAAGGTACAATCTGGATCATTTCCTAAAAATAGTTATTTTAGGAAAACTCCACTAGGGGTATGTTTCTCTACCAAGAGTCGCCGAAATCGAGGATGCATGCCCGATGCATGTCCCCCAAAACATGAATCATGCACTTGGACATACTATCTTTTTGTGGATGGTAAGTTTTACTTAGAAGTACCTATGTACCCAAATCACTCTATAGTCTCTTCTAGATATGATATGTAAATTGGGAGTCCCTATCTGAAACTATAGAGTGTGGAACCCCATGAAAATGTACAATATATTGTATGTACAACCTCCCAAACTCATCATCTTTGAAGGGTTACATGATTGGAAGGAAATTTTCATCCATTGTGAGTTTGTCAAAAACAACACCAACTACATCATTTCCCCAAGTTGACCTCAGTAAACCCATCATGAAATCCATCGCGACATCATTACAATTCCACTTGGGAATGAGTAACAACTATAAAAGACATGCTGGTCACAGATGCTCCGCAATCACCTGCTGATATGTGGAACATCTCATGAAAAAACTAGATACATCCATCTTCATACCTACCCACCAATACTGATGGTGTAGATCTCGATTCCTCTTGGTTACACTAGGATTAACTACTCTAATAGAGGAATGAGAAGCTCACAACAGCTTCTTGCGCTTGTCTGCTGACTCCCATATGTGTCAATGATAACACAAGACATCGTCATCGTATGTGGTCCATCTAGGAGTTGGGTTCTCTCCTAACACACTACCCCGTAGGAATAGGACTTCAAAATCAAATAACTTCCTCATTCACACTAAATCCATTAGTGTAGAGGTAACATCTATATAATAACGAAATGTCTGCCACTTTCTATGGTGCTCACCAAATGCATCTCAATGAATAGAGCCATAAGCTTCCAGTCACTACCGTCCGCCGGAACTACCTGTATCTGAGTCATCCTGCTCATCACATCATCCACTATGTTTCCTTTCCAATGCATGTTAAAATGCTCATTGTCAAAAGACTAAATATACTGAACCCACCATCACTTTCTCAAATTCATATCATTGTGAGTAAACATATACATGAGGCTTTTTTGGTCATTGTATACAACAAAATCCTCTCACAAAAGATAATTCCTCCAAAAATGTAATGTATTCACAACTGTAGCTAACTCAATATTGTGTATCGGGGTATTCCCTTATGTGGCCTCAACTGTCATGACCCGTACATAATGAATCCTCCCCCCTGCATAAGAACTGATCCCAACCCAATACATGATGTATCACAGTAAACAATGTACCTATTGCTAGACGCTGAAAAAATTAGTATCAATGATGAATTCAATCTACCTCTCATCTCCTAAAAGGACGAATCACAAGAATATGTGCACAATTACTTTTCACCCTTCTTAGTAAGTCCTGCTGGTAGAACTTCTAAGCATTTGATGTCTTGTGTAAATCACCTATAATAACTATCCAACCCAAAAAAACTGCGTAGCTCAAAGAATGTTTTAGGTTCTACTAGGAAACTACTACTCTCACATTCTCTGGGTCTACTAATACTCTTTCCTCTGAGATAACCTGACCCAACAAGTGATTCTGGTACCTCAAAAAGTGTCATTTTCAGAGCATAGAATTCAACTAATTATTTCTTAGTGTACTCAATACAATATCAATATCGGTGGAATGGTCGGGTCGAGTGTGAGTGTGCACCATGATGTCACCCATATAGACAACCACAAAAGAATAGAAGAAAGGATGGAAAACTCAGTTTATCAGTGCCGGGAAAAATACTAGCGTATTCATGAGACCGAACGGAATAACCAAATACTCTTATAGATCATACCTTCTCTGAAAGGCTGTATGAGATATAAAAGATGGTCTAATGCACAACTGATGATAACTGGATCTCAAGTAAATGTTTGAGAACACCCAGGCTCCTTGAAGTCGGTAAAAGAGATCATCATTCCTTAAAAGGGATACCAATTCATTAATGTAAACTAGTTAAGCATCGGATAATCCACACAAAGTCTGAGGGTACCATTCACCTTCATTGCAATATGGACTAGAAAACCCCAAGGAGATATACTGGTTCTGATGAAACCCTTTTCCTATAACTCCTCTAACGACTTATTGAGATCTTGAATCTCTAGTGTAGCTATCCCATAAAGAGGAATGGACACCGGTGCTACTCCTGGAATAAGCTCAATACGGAAATAAACCTCTCTCTCTGAAATTAAACATGAAATGTTGTCTAGAAAGATATCCCTGAAATGATCCACTTCTAGAGGAAGGTCCATCTGTGAATCCCCCAAGTCGTATAGATATAAACTAGAAATCAAGGCTATAATTCCTCCCAACCCAAGATGCTGAGATATAGCTATGCTCGCCTGGATATCCCATTCAACATTGTGTAGAAAAAAACCCACCCTTTGGTGATGTGAAACTCACCCAATAGTGATAGCAGTCAAAAAATGCTCGAATATAAACCTACTGGTCCATTCTAAGAATGAAATCGAATCCTATCATCTCTAATAAATATAGGTCCCACAAGATGTGACACCCACCAACCTCAAGAGGCCACTCCTTGCACTAACGTAAACAAGCCATTCGAACCCCCAATAGAGTTTCTAGAGTCATCATACCCTCTGAAGTAAAGATATATAGCCCGAGTCTCTTCATAATAGAAATAGATATAAAACAATGGGAACCCAATATATCAAAAATACTAGAAGCTAAAAGGTAGGTAACTAGAATCTTACCTGAAACCATAGAGGTTCTAGGATCCTAATTCAGCTGGGTCTACACCACTGTAAAATTATGACATATGCCAGAACCCTACGACCTTCCCTGACTATTCTGAGTTGATCCACATTGCTTTCAGTGAGAACCTGTAGCTTGACTACCATTTCCAAAACGACCTACTTGTACTGAATATCCTAACGAACTCTAGTTCCCTGATTGATGAAAAAATTGTAGTCCTGCCCCTGAATGTGGAGTCATATGAGAACCCCTATCACTCACTATTGGTGAAAACACCTAAAAAAATTCCCAAGATGGACAATATTTCCACAAGATCAACACTATACTAGATCCTTCGGGCAATGTGGTCTTATATTCCCACTCTTTATGCACGTGTATCATACCACCTTGATACCTGAAGAAAAATCATAAGAATGATCTCTGTGGTGCGTCCTAATATCTGTCAAAGTCATACCAGCCCAGTATATTGAAACTCCCTGGCTCACAGCTACCAACTCTCTCATATTACGCTAAGTAATCGTCGATAGTTTCACTATAGCCATCAACTAAGTCATCCAAAATACATTCATCTATGATCATATTTCATACCTTAGACCATCCATAAATCACCTACCAAAAGAAAACTCGTCACCTCCTAGAACAGGTGCGAAACACTAATGATTTGAAAAATGATAGTTGTAATACATCACATATTGATCACCCTACTCCAAATACATGTTCTCTTGGGGTTGATCGTCATTCAATGTCTTGAGGTAGAAGTAATCATTAATATTCCTCTAAAACACTTACCAAGACATATCTCCATGACATCCCACCTGTCAGATAACATCCCACCATATCCCGGAGAAATCACGTAGCATGTATTTCAAAAGCTTCAACCTCCTCTCCAGAAGAGTCTCTAGATGATCAAAGAGAGAAATCATGGCCTCCATCCATGACTTTGCAGCCTATGGTCCTCCATCCCTAGAAAAAGTGGGGGGATGATGACTTTGGAACAACCATGTTATCTCTACAATAGATTGGGATGGATAAAATAGTCCCTAAAATGTATCTAATATCCTAAAAAATCCATCAAGAATTTATGCACCAACACCTATGCCTGACAAAATAGTTACTTCCAAGACGAGCACGACGGGAGGATCTGCCAGTAGTCCCTGATCTACCATTTCCAGTGTCTAATCATCACCCTATACCTGGCGTACAACTGGAGTATATCATGGTAGAAGGACTTTTTAATGTCAATTGCACACCTCAGTTCTTGATTATCAAGGAAACAACTTATAAGTTCAAGAAATGAACCAGAGAATAAAGAATTCATGTTTACAAAATAGGGTTACACAAAGTGTATAATCTATACACGACATGTTCCATTAATATCTTAATATGGCATATACATCTGCCAACCTGGTCATTTAACACCCTATACACACAGTGTGTTCATCCTTAGACATGATGTGTACTTGAATTTCCCTTCCTAAACATGGAATGTAATACCTAAAATTCATCCACCCATGTTGTTAGTCACCCGGTGGAATACACGGTTCATTACAACATGACATGTACAATCTAGACACCATTTTTTATGCCAAATTTTTTTCCTAAACTCGTGTATTTGCTCACACAATTTGTCACATGGTTAAATATTACATGGAATCTACATATGGTACGTGGTGTGTACCTATGAAAAGTTGTTTGTTTCAGAATAGAATAACACGTGGACAATGTTCGTAACATCACACACTGTGTTGTGTGGGTTTCTACTTAGTATTGCTCTGAAACTTCTATGGAACACATAAAAACATAAAAGTTTATCCAATGTATGACAAATTCTAACCCATGGGTGACCATACACCCTGGGGATCAAATTTTGGCATGCTTTTTTACATCATAACCTGACAAAATTCAACTAATGCTCAACATGATCCCCCAAATTCTGAATTATAAGGGACCATAACACCTTAGGGACAAATTATTGACATCGATCCAAATGAAACATTACATATTCCAATACACTATAAAAATATAAGGTATTATATCATGTATAATATCACAACAACATGCATATCTTGCAAAATATCTATCACAACAACATGCAATCAGTAATGAATCCTAAATAGCCTGACAAGAATGTATGAAATGTGATCTCTAGAAAGTGCCTATATGAGGAATGAAATGGAATAACCTAATCTAATTGGGATACAACGAAAATAGAACCACACTGATATCAATAATAACAACACAAAACAAGTGCATTACCCAACGGTGAAATTAGATCAATTGTAACAATTTGAAAAACTAGAAAAATTGTAATATTCACGGTAAATTGGATTTTCCCTTTACACGGGTTAGCTACTCCAAGGAACAACCTATTACCAACAACCTGTTCCTTCCTATCCCTATCTATAGGATGCAATTATTAAGAAAAGGAAGAAAATAAACTTCTCTGATACCACTTTGTAACGTTCTGGTTCCAGGTGCCGCCCAATGGTGCTCCGAACCCTATTGGTAACATAACATCAAGTGAATTTCCCCAAGAAACAGAGGATAAAAACCAGTAGAGAGGGACAAGGTAATAAATTGGGGAAACTATTCACTCATTGGAAGATGATACATAGTGCAATTACATTAGTAAACAACAGTAGAATCAGGAATACCATGAAATAGAAGTAAACAATAGATGACTAATATAAATGTAACAACTGGAGCCTGTATATGATTCCTGACACATGGATATAGTAATGAATCCAAACTGGTCAATATTCTATAAATACTATATAAAAACCAAAGTACTCAAAATTATGTAAACTCTAATAGCATCACAAGCCTCAATTTGGTCACATGCTCTCTATCTCCAACAGCAATCAAGCACCCGATGAAAAAGGGTGCTTTACCATATTTATACCTGCAACCATATCATTCATTTTGGCACAAAATCATGACCCAAGCAGGTTGATAGATGAATCCATTTTGGAAACCAAAAAAATATATGTTCCTAATAGTTATTGAATACATATAGCAGGCAATATGGAGAAATGAAGCAATAAACTAGGAAGTAGTCAAATGTTAAAAATCCTTATATTTTCAATTACATTCATTTTCATTTATTAATTATTCAAACCATTGAATAATGATTCATAGGATCTAGCCTAATATTTGTATCCCTATATGTAATATAAAAAATAGACATCACAAAAGGCCATCTAAAAAATCAAGTCATATAGATTCCAATATTGTTATTTATCTTGGAAGGCTCGTCGCAATCCTTCAATCATTTCAAAGAAACCCTTTGGAAAATTATCGTAGTCTAACCCCTCTGATTTAGCATATTATCAATTAAATAAATAATAATCCTCTTGGAAAGCTTAGACTGTCTAACCCCTATGGTCCCACATGGAACTAATCATTATAGATGACCATATAGGAATCTCTCACTATTAATACCCCCTTCGTTTGCATAGAAAAAACAAACTATAATGACCACCTAGTAGCTCTCACAGTCAATTCCCTAGGGTCCAAAATTCATTAAATAACAACCCTTTGGATAGATCTAAAGGTCTAACCCCTTTGGTCTATGAACACCTGGAAGCTCTCATATTGAATACCTCTGGGTCAATATAAAAATAACTCATACATAAATGAACCTACCTTGGTATGCTCTTATAGTAAATTCCCCTTGGTCAAAATTTCACAATGTGAAAAACATGCATCTCATATAGTAATATAATCATTATCAATATCCTAACAGCACAAGTCGTGGAAAATAAGGAAATTCTAAGAGGAAATCTAAACTAAAGTGCTATAAAAAATCTATCAAGGGGATGCACCCATGGGGTGTAAAACTACAAGGTATAAAACCTTATGCATAATCAACTACCCCTTTCAAAATCAAACAAACAATATTAGGTACTAAACAGGGCTATGTTGAAAAAACACTCAATACCACAACATGGGTATTCAACTCATTATGCATATATAATCTAGATATAATCAATGAAAGACACAAAACACCTACCTTGATGTTGTGTAATGATCAATCAATTGGCCAATAACGAAGTATATCTACATAAAGGAAAAAAAATTCATCCTTGAAATACTCACGAGAGCAGAATTCTGGAAGAAAGGCTATTTGGAATGACAGAACTCACCAATGGGAATCCAATGCACCTGGCGGCTCCTCAAGCGAATCTCGGACGAAGAACTAGGAGGTGCTCAATGTTCTTCAGCATTACATTGCTATCATATATGAGACATGGGGAGAAGAAGTGTGTTATAGAGATGATATGTGACCCTTCATTGATTCATAAATTAAAATAAAAGTACATTGTGTGTTATTTAATGTATACACTATGTATTGGGCTCAAATGGCCCTCATTTTAGGCTGTCTCCCAGGTCACCTACATGGCTATGTACTCAGCCGTTACACGGCCAGTACATGGATACACGCGGAAACTGGGCACACAATGTGTAAGAAAGAGTACATGGTGTGTACTTAGAAAATTTCCCAATTCTTCCTTTATCCTAAAAAACAACCTGAAATATAGATCCAAAAATGAAACGAAGATATGGGTTCTTATAGAAACCCCTTACCAGATGAATTTTTTTTTCAAATAACATTAGATAAAATATTATGAATTGATACATAAAATTACCTGAAGTATTACAGATTCAATATATAATATTTAAAATTCAATTATATACACCAAATAAAATAAATTTTTTCATAAAATTAAAATATATCTCAATTCATGGAAATTGAGACGAAATCCCTTACCTCACTTCTGACTTGTCACATATATTCCATATCTTCTATAATAATAAATTTGTGTTAATTAATTAATTATTTAATAATCTATAAAAATATATATTAATCCTTTTATTTTATTTAATACCATGCTATATTTAATTACTTACTCAATTAATTTCACGTTAGATGTTTTTATGATATTCAATTAATCTATCCACAAAGAATTCACTACCTTGAATATATTAAAAGAGATCATTAGTCCTTTATAAAAAGAATAATAACCTTGAATTAATTATCATTTTTATAAATCAATTATACTTTTTAAATCAACCATGGACTATGATTATGAAAAAGGAACTAAATTACAATCATGGGATGATAAGATATATGTACGTGTAATTCCCCGACCCCAGTTGCCCAGATTCAGTGCATTATTTTAATACATTGGAATGATTACAAGGAATCACGTCCCGACGAACTGATCAGTTTAGTGGTATTGGAAAATATATTACATACATGAATGTTACATTATAATTTATAACATACAAAACAACATAAATAATCCTTTATGAACACCATTATTCCCTTGGCTTAACCCTACATATCAATCACAATACACTTCTTAGAATCCAAGGAAAATAAAACATAGAAATGGGTGAGCTCAAACACACAGTAAGGGTAATAAATACTTCAAAAACTTTCAAAAATAAGCATAAAAATTTAAGGAAATGTATGAAGCTAAAACAAAAGACTTTTAAACATGAAAATCAGCATAATATGGTAGAAATAAAATGAAATAATTCCATTTACTTATTCACATGGATATTCTACTAATCAAATAATGACATGCAATATCAATAACCACTTTCATAACGATGGTATACATAATTCCAGACTATCATAACCATGTAGCCAAGGACTTGTGCCAAGACTGCAAATAAGATTTTTTCAAGGACTCATGCCAAAACACCAGTTTATCTCACGAGACCTACCGATGCATCGAGGAGCTATAGCGGGCTGCACCCGTCACTTATTAAGTCCAATTCATTCCTCATATGAAATGGTCTAAACATAACATAAACATTCGTATTAAAACTACATTATGAAATGTCAATACTTTACCCATAAACCATGAATGGTATAAAAATCACACATCCACTGTCAAACATATCACAAATCCTTCAACACAATATGTAAGAATTTTATCATGATAAATCAACTTAAAAACAAGTTTAAAATCCATTAAAGAATTTTTACATAGATTAAGATGATTTGTAAAACTCTTTGAGAGAAATAACCCTTTTTCATGAAAACATTTAAAAGTCACACAATTTTAAAAAAAAAGTCATTTAAAGACATTTTTGAATCAAGAATCCCATTAAAATTTGAAACTATTTAAAGGAATTAACAGTTTAAAAACATTCATGTCCATATAAATATATCCTTAAAACCCATTTTGAATACATGGACATTAATGAGAAAGATTTAGAAGAATAAATATTTAAAACATTTGAGATGATGTTTTAGTAAAAAAGTCCCTTAATAGAATCCCTTTGAAAACTCTTTCATAAAACATGGATAAGTATAATAAACATGTCTTAGTAGATACTTACGTAAAAACAACCTCGGATAATAAAGAGATTGTGAAATTAACCCTTACCAATTTGGTAACTTATGAAATATACAACCCATGAAAGTGGTATCATAAAATGAATATGTAAATACACATAAATTAAATTTTATTACACAATTAATACAATTATGGGTAGTACATACACTAAACAAAAAGTAATAGTGGCAATATGGCTTGAATCTCTCGGGAATAAGGAGTGAGATGAAAAACCCTTACCTTGCACTTTCCAATAGTCTAGGGTATGTTTATCCTTCTGTATGAAGACTATAGTATGTTTTTAAATTATACCAGAACCATATTAGTATTTATGATATCATAAATTATTTATTTCTGACTTTATACTACCTATTTAATAATAATTTCCATATTATATTAATATTTTGGGTAATAATCGCTTTCTTTATCGTACGTGTTTTAACTTGTTAATCTTGATTGTATCACTTAGATCATGATTTAAATACTTACAGAATATAAAAAATGATTTATTTATCATATATATTTAGAATATTAAAATTTATAACATACATATATATGAAATGGAAAAGACCATTAATGGAGACGGTAGTCCGTACGTACGCATTAACGCTGTTTCCGTTTTCATATAGTATTGAACAGTAGTAAGTGAATAAGATATATGTAAGTACATAAATACTTATATATATAAATATATATATCTAAAATAGGATTATTATTTCATATATTACATACTTATTAGTAATATATATTTTTATAATCGTCGATGAATGGTGAACTTGGAAATGAATCTCATCGCGTCGTGGAGATGGTAATCCATACGTATGCACGAGCGAAAATATCAATTTTTTGATCTTAATATAATATATAATTGGATGGTATATAATATATATAGAATTATTATCATGTTATATTAATTATTTAAATCAAATACACATCATTATTATACCCATCCAAATAATAATGTATTGAATAACAATTACACCACGACGTGGAGATGGTAAGCCGTACGTACACACGTATGGTGACATATCATTCAAATGGTGGATAGAATAATGAATTTGGTTGTACCATAATTATAATAAAATCACATTATATATAATATACTGGAGTTATTATTTTAGAATGGAAACATCAAAGAAAATGGAATTGGAAGAAGAAAGGAACTTGAAAGAGAGTGGTGAAATCATTACCTCTTTTTCGGGTTCTTCCTTTTGATTTTATAAAAAGGGATCCTTAGGTTAGCTTTCTGATCATACTAAGGCCTCTAGGTTGAAGGTAGGATAGTTGAGAGGGTATTTTGGCAGGGTTTTGCCGAGCCAAATGGCTTTGAAGGTGTGAATTAGAGAGAAGGGGGAGTTCCCTTTTATACGAGGGGTGAGAGACACCTTAGGAAAAGCTTAAAATATTATTTTATAATAAATTCATATTCGGTTTCTAATTGCACCAAAGATTATTATTTAAAGTCTAAGGTGTGGATAGGTCTTAAAAAACTCAACCAATATGTTTTAGACAAGTTTATGTTACAATTTTAACCTTATAATTTAGATTTGACTCTATGTTAAATAATTTAACTTTTACCATGTCTTCTTTATTCTTACACTATATGGTTAATAAACATACTATATACAGCCAATAAAACCCCAATTGGTTCATTAATGTCATATATATTATTATATACGTCTTTTGGAAGAACCTTATATTTTTAGGACCATTATATCAATTAATAATATAATATTTGTTTTAAAAACTATTTTATGTCAATTTTGACACAATTTGGTATTTGTTTTTGGATAAAATAATAAAAACATTATTAATTCAACAAAAATACATTGAATCTATCCTAACATGTAATATTAACCTAGAAAATTCGTGTATGTTATAAAGACCTTGAAATTATATTTATTTTAATATTTATAATACCATTTATTTGACTCTTTCATGAATAAGGTAATTACTGCATCATCATTGTGTCACAAATAAATTAATTTATCTAATGTCTAAAAATTATAAATAAAATACCATGATGCATGAAATCTTTTTATCTTTATAATAAATATTTATAATCGAATTTATCTTATGTAAACCCCTATGTTAAAAATGTTTTAGTTATTAAACATTGATTTTAACTCTTTTAACTCTTCTTTTAATTAAATAATAATAAATGTCCTAATCTAATCCAAGTGGACCTAACTAATAATACATAATTCCTAAGGTTGTTTTTGGTTGAGATAAAATTTTCCAATAGAATTAGGACAGGTGTGAGGGTAATATTAAAATAATTTTTACACATAATTACCTGATTTACTTTTAACCATGGAAAGTAAAAGTAAAAAGTTACTATTCACCAAAAATTATTTTTGTCTCATTGAACCACATTTTTCTCCATGATAATAACCGTGTCTCTTGGATTTTCAAAATTCAGCTCACAGAAGTTGAAAAATTATGTTTTATAGGAATTTGCAAAAGCTCTTAGGAGGTGGGTAAAAGTTCGTAAAAAGTTCGATAAAATTTTTTATATATCTAAAATTATTGTAAAATTACTCCAATGAATTACAATGAATTTATATAGGTATAATGTATCTATTTTGACCTAAAATAAATTTAAACAAAATAAATTATTATTTAAATAAAAATCCAGTTTTAAATAATAACTCAGTGTTTTTCACTATTAATGAAAAATTGAAAGTTTTCAGAAACATACCAAAAATTCACCCTAGGATAATTTCAATATTACAAATCCTAAAATGTTGTCTATTTTACAGAATTAACAACATAGAAGTTTCATTTATTAATTTAAAATTAATTCCCATTGTCAAAACCAAAAGGCGTATTTTTAAGAAATAATAACTATCAAATGATTGACGCTTGTTTATGTCCAGTTTAAATGTGAAATTACTTCAAATAACCAACATTGTCTTAAATTGTAAAAATATATTCTAAATATACTTTAAAACCACTAAAATTCATAATTTATGACTGTTAATTATTTTTATTAAAAAAGTTGTTTTTAATTAAAATTTAGTAATTCTCACTATTCATCAAAATATGAAAGTTATCAGAAAAACACCAACAATTTATTGAAACTAAATTATTATGTCCCAATTCTAAAAAAGTAGTTTATGTTGTCAAATTTAATATATAAATGTTTCAAATATTGGATTTAAAAAGGGTTCACCATTAAAAGGCGGTAAAAGTGCATTTTTTTTAAAATACTTATTTTATCTAAAAAAATGAATGAGTTCTTACCTTATGTCTAAATAACTCATAATATGGATTATAAAATTATAAGAATTATATATATAGTTCAAAATTTAGTTAATACTATTCATAACATCTTTTTAACGGCTTGTTTAGTAATTTAGGGTCCGCTTGAACTCTGTGTTGCGTGTAGTGAATGTTATTGAATTACATTGAAGAAATGACTTTCTATGAAATCTTGGGGTGTTACATTATTCCTTACTTCAATAAATTACATCCTCACAATTTAAAATTGTTATTAGAAAATAAAAGGTTGAATAAATAATATACCTTTGTGGGAAAACCCACATCGGAAATTGGGTTATTAAAATTTAGTCTTAATAAGAGGAAAAGGGGAATAAAAAAGTCACCACCAAATTATGATCTCTATTAGGAGAACATTGGTGGAAACGAGAGACACATAATTGGAGGAAAAACATAAATATTTATAGGTAGTGATTGAGGACATCAGTCACAATCAATTGTAGAATTATGGGTCTCAAAGCCACCAATCTATGATGATTCAAAATACAATCAGTTCAACAAAATGTAAGGTATTAGGTAACAGATTCTTGGTTTTATGATTGCTTACCTAATGTATACGAATTTATTTCTTCATAGAATAAGGGATGAAAATAAATGTATACTTGTCATGTAGATTTCCATCCTTGAACTAATTTCCACCACAAACTCATCTTTGACTCCATAAGATTTCAAAAAAAATCTATTTGTCATAATCGTATAGGGTTCCAAAAAAATGAATTTATAATTCATTTATCAGACTATTTAAAAAAATAAATTATAAAAACCAGTATATCATATAGTCTAACCATAGGTGATGCACCCTTGTCGCTCTTCGGTTGCAATTTTATGTCTCCCGGCCTTTTCAGATGCGACTAGTTGTCGCCCGACCACTCAGTTGTCCTTTTATAAAAATCAAAAAATAACCATAACAATAGTATCATATTTCAAACATAATCCATTCCAACATTTAGAATTATCCAAAATACATAAATAAAAACTCTTAGTCCAAATATTATAAGGAATTTAAACATAATGATAATCATTTTTTCCATGTAATAACATGTGAACGCCTTCATCGTGTATTCTGTTTCAACACCGCAACATCATGAATTACCAAAATCGACCATCTCTTATTCCAAAATCACAACCTCATTATCAGGACCATATTAAGGATTACCTTTACTTCAACCACTTATTTTCCACAAAACTGTAGCTCACTATTAAGTCACTTTTCTTAGAACCATATGATCTCAAATCCTCAATAATATATTACTACAGTACAATCCTTATTTATCTCCATAATTCATGTAACCAATATACTGTTGATACAACACTCAATGAAATAAATCTATAATAACAACATAAGAACATTAGTAATTACTTTTTATATTATTTAGTATCATAACTTGATTATTATCCAATAGCATCATTTGGCGCATACTTTGATGACTTGGACATTGGTTTGTATAGTGTCCCAACTCCTTGCAGATGAAGCAGTGTACATTTGAAAACTTTTTCTTAACCATGAAATCACGTACTTGGTGTCCTTTTTCTCCAAACTTATAACAAACTCGGATTCCCTTCAAGAATTTACCAAGGTGATTCAATCCACATTTATCACATATTAGAAAATCCTTCTTTCCCTTATTCCATTTATCCATATTTCTTTCTACCATCCTTTTCTTCTCTGGCTTCCCTTCAAAGCCATAGGACTAAAAGAATTCTTTACTTATCTTATTAACACATGATACCATTTTCTTCATATGATGATAATACATGGGAGACTATTTCCCTTCTAAATTTTGGATTAAGACCATGAATGATATGATCCTTATTACTCTTTGGATCATGTGTATTGCTAGAGTTATCATTCTTTCTACTGGGAACCATTTCTAAACAATGGCATACACTAGGTCAGTTTATGAATCACATTTCATAATTCCAAACATGTAAAATACCTTACATAAATTGAACATTTTATGGATATAATCCATAATAAAAAAAATTTCTTTCAGGATATATATACTCATAAACCATTCATATTGGTTTGTAAAGAAAACGAGAATTATCCTAAGCATATCCCCTATGAGTGCCGTAACCAAGAGTGCAACAAGGACCGTTGTCGTGCACCAGTTCTCATTCGAGTCTATCTCAAAGTGGTGTTTTCGGGATTTAGCCCTAGATACATCTGTTCCAGAGCCGCCTCTAACTGGTCGTATCTAGACATGGATGTATTTTCTTGGAAAACTCACAAAATCTCTACATTACCAAAATTCTATGAAGTTCTTCTATATTAATCCTCAAAGACTATCTTAGGGTAATGTTCTTTAATCAGAGTTTATATAAATCTAGTTTCCAAGGTTTTTTATAAACATCCTCTGATACCAAATTTAACGCCCCAACCGCAGTCACCCAGAGTCGGTGCATTATTTTAATACATTGGCATGATTTCAAGGAATTTGGTCCTAAAGGACCGATCGGTTTAGCAGTCTTGGAAAATAGATTACATACATGAATGATACATTAAAATTTAAAATATAAAAAACAACATAAATAATCCTTTATAAATGCCATTATACCCTTGGATTAACCCTACATATCAATCACAATACACTTCTTGGAATCCTTGGAAAATAAAACATAGAATGGGGTGAGCTCAAACTCTCAGTAAGGGTAAGCAATACAGTAGAAACTTTCAAAAATAAGCATAAACATTTAAGGCAATTCATAAAGCTAAATCAAAAGCCTTTTAAACATGAAATTCAGCATAATATGGTAGAAATAAAATGAAATATTTCCATTTACTTATTCACATGGATATTATACTAATAGAATAATCACTTGTAATATCAATAACCACTTTCATAATGATGGAATCCATAATTCCAGATTATCATAACCACGTAGCCAAGGCCTCGTGCCAAGACTACAAATAATATTTTTTCCAGGCCTCATGCCACGACATTAGTTTTTCTCATGAGACCTACCGATGCATTGAGGAGCTATAGTGGGCTCCACAGGTCACTTGTTAAGTCCATTTCATTCCTCATATGAAATGGTCTAAACATAACATAAACATTTGTATTAAAACTAGCATACGAAATGTCAATACTTTACCCATAAACCATGAATGGTATAAAAATAACACATCCATAGTCAAGCATATCCCAAAACCTTAACACAATATTTAATATTTGTATCATGATAAATCAACTTCAAAACAAGTTTAAAGTCCATTAAAGAATTTTGACATAGATTAAAATGATTTAGAAAACTCTTTGAGAGAAATACCACTTATTCATGAAAAGATTTATAAGTCACACAATTTTGAAAAGAAGTAATTTAAAGACATTTTTGAATAAAATTTTCCCATACCACTTTGAATCTTTTGAAAGGAATTAACATTTTAAAAGAATTCATGTCCATATAAATAAATCCTAAAAAACCATTTTGACGATATGGACATTAATGAGAAATATTTAGAAGAATAAATATTTAAAATATTGGAGATGAAGTTTTTGTAAAAAAAGTCCCTTAAAATAATCCCTTTGAAAAATATTTCATATAAAATCGACATGGATAATAAATATGTCCCAATAGATACTTATGTAAAAACATCCTCGGATAATAAAGAGATTGTGAAATTAACCATTACAAATTTGGTAACTTACGAAACATACAACCCATGAAAGAGGTATCATACAATGAATATGTAAATACACATAAATTAAAGTGTATTACACAAAGAATACAATTATGGGTAGTACATACACCACACAAAGGGTAATAGTGGAAATATGGCATGAATCTCACGGGAATAAGGAGTGAGATGAAAACCCATTGCCTTGCACTTTCCTTTAGTCAAGGGTATGTTTAGCCTCTTGTATGAAGACTATAGTATGTTGTTAAATTATAACAGAACCATATTAATATTTATGATATCATACATTTTTCATTTATGACTTTATACTACCCATTTAATATTAATTTCCATGTTATATTAATATTTCAGGTAATAATCATTTTCATTATCGTACATGTTTTTATTTGTTACTCTTGATTGTATCACATAGATCATGATTTTAATACATCCAGAATATGAAACATGATTTATTGATCATATATATTTAGAATATAAAAATTTATAATAGACATATATATGAAATGGAAAACACCGTTTATGGAGACGGTAGTCCGTACGTACGCATAAAAATTGTTTTCGTTTTCATATAGTATTGAATGGAAGTAAGTGAATAATATATATATATAAGTACATAAATACTTATATATATAAATAGATATATATCTCTGGTAGCATTATTATTTCATATATAACATTCTTATTAGTAATATATGTTTTTATAATTGTCGATGAATGGTGAACTTGGAAATGAATCTCATCGCGTTGTGGAGAATGTAATCCGTACGTACGCACGAGCGAAAATATCATTCTTTTGATATTAATATAATATATAACTGCATGGTATATAATATATATAGAATCCTTATCATGTTATATTTATTTGTTACATAAAATACACATCATTATTATACCCATCCAAATAATAATTTATTGAATAACAATTACACCACGACGTGGAGACGGTAAGCTGTACGTACGCACGTATGGTGACATGTCATTCAATGGGTGGATAGAATAATGAATTTGGTTGTAACATAATTATAATAACATCACAGTATATATAATATACAGGAGTTATTGTTTTATAATGTATACAACAAAGAAAAAGGATGTGGAAGAAGAAAAGAACGTGAAAGAGGGTGGTGAAATCATTACCTTTTCTTCGGGTTCTTCCTTTTGATTTGATAAAAATGGATCCTTAGGTTGGATTTATGATCAAACTATGGACTCTAGGTTGAATGGAGGATAGTTTAGAGGGTATTTGGGCTGTGTTTGGCCTATAAAAATGGCTTAGAAGGTGTGAATTAGAGATAAAGGGGAGTGCCCTTTTATAAGAGGGGTGAGGGGCACCTTCGAAAAAACATAAAATATTATTTTATAGTAAATTCTTATTCAGTTTAAAATGGCTTAATGGTAGATTATTTAAATTATAAGGTGAGGATAGGTCGAAAAAAACTCAACCAGTAGGTTTTAGAAAAGTTTATGTTACCATTTTAACCATATAATTTAGATTTAACTATAAGTTAAATAATTTAACTTTTACCATGTCTTCTTGTATTATTACACTATATGGTTAATAAAATTACTATATACTGCCAATAGAACCCCAATTGGTTCATTAATTGTCATATATATTATTATATAAGTCTTTTGGACGAACCGTAGATTTTTAGGACCATTATATCAATTAATAATATAATATTTGTTTTAAAAACTATTTTATGTCAATTTTGACATTATTTGGTATTTATTTTTTGTTAAAATAATAACAACATGATTACATAAAAAAATACATTGAATCTATCCTAACATTTCATATTAACCTAGAAAATTCTTGGATGTCATAAATTCCTTGAAATTATATTTATTCTAATATTTATAATACAATTTATTTGATTCTTTCATGAATAAGGTAATTATTGCATCATCATTGTGTCATAAATAAATTTATTTATTTAATGTCTAAAAATTAAAAATAAAACACCATGATGTATAAAATATTTTAGTATTTCTAATAAATATTTATAATCGAATTTATCATTTGTAAAACTCTATGTTAAAAATGTTTTAGTTATTAAACATTGATTTTAACTCTTTTAACTCTTCTTTGAATTAAATAATAATAAATGTCTTAATCAAATACATGTGGCATTAAATGGTACTAAATTATTCATAATGTTGTTTTTGGTAGAGATAAACTTCTCCAATAGAATTAGGACATCTGTGAGGGTAATATTAATATCATTTTTAACCTTAATTACCCTATTTACTTTTAGTCGTGGTAAATAAAAGTAAGAAGATACTATTCACAAAAAATTATTTTCATCTCATTGAACCACATTTTACTCCTTGATACTAACCATGTCACTCGGATTTTCAAAATTCAGCTCATAGAAGTGGTAAAATTATGTTTTATGTGAATTGGAAAAACTCCTAGGAGGTGGGTAAAAGACGGTAAAAAGTTTAATACAAATTTTTATATATCTAAAATTATTGTAAACTGAATCCAATTAATTAAATTTAATTTATATAGGTATTATTTTTCTATTTTGACCAAAAATAAATTTAAACAAAATAAATTATTATTTAAATAAAAATCCTGTTTTAAATAATAACTTGTGGTTTTTCACTATTCATCAAAAATTGAATGTTTTCAGAAACATACCAAAAATTAACCCTAGGATAATTTCGATATTCCGAATCCAAAAATGATGTCTATTTTACCATATTCAAAACATAGATGTTTCATTTATTAATTTAAAATTAATTCCCATTGTCAAAACCAAAAGGCATGTTTTTAAGAAATAATAACTATCAAAACATTGACACTTGTTTATGTCCAGTTTAAATGTGAAATTACGTCCAATAACCAACATTGTATTAAATGGTAAAAATATATTCAAAATATACATTAAAACCACTCAAATTCATAATTTATGAATATTAATTATTTTGATTAAAAAAGTGGTTTTTAATTAAAATTTAGCAATTTTCACTATTCATCAAAATATTAATGTTATCTGAAAAACAACAAAAATTTATTGAAACAAAATTACTATGTCCCAATTCTTAAAAAGAAGTTTATGTTGTCAAATTTAATATATAAATGTTTCAAATATTGGATTTAAAAAGGGTTCACCATTAAAAGGCGGTAAAAGTGCATTTTTTGAAAAATACTTATTTTATTGAAAAAAATGAATTAGTTCTTACCTAATGTCTAGGAAACTCATAATATGGATTCGAAAATTATAAGGATTATATATATAGTTCATAATTCAGTTAAAAAATTTCATAACATATTTTTAACGGCCAGTTTGGTAAGTTATGGTGTGCTTGAACGCAGTGTTGCATGTAGTGAAAGTTATTGAATTACATTGAAGAAATAACATTCTACGCAATCTTGGGGTGTTACATACGCATAAAGAACAAAACAATTTTTCAAAAATCATGATAGAAAGAACATAAGTATTATTTTTCATTTCCAAAATGACCATTATAATATAAATACAATTTTCTTTATTTAAAAAAATTATATAGTTTTCATGTGGTGTGGTTGTGAAAAATGAATCACATCGTTTCATGGATGTGGTAATACACTGGTATGCATGAATAAAAATGTAATTTTTAACTGAATGAATTGGTAATAAATTATATGATAAATTATCATTATATATTTTTAATTAAGTTGTTAATATTAAATATATATTCATCAAATTCATCTCTAAAACCAGCCCTGAGCAGTGCTTGTGGAATGAATAATTACACTAGTTCGCATCGTAGCAGTTCGTTGTAAACATGATTAGCTATTTCGTTTCCCATTTGATGGTAGAGGATATTGATATAGTGTATTACATTAAAATAAAAAATATAATTATATGGAATAAATAGATTTTATTACATTAGAATGGTTTAATAATATTTTATGGATGTGATAAGATATATAAATAAACACTCGGTTAAAATCAATTCTGCTTTTCCAGAAAACGTTTTGTGGTTTATAAATAAATCCTTCTTTTTATGGTTTTATAATAACACTAGGGAATCTATTTCATGGGGATTCATTTACATAAGATAGTTTGGAATGTTTTGTTATGAACAAAGGGTTATTTAAATAAGGATATGAGAGTATAGGGGGTGAACTTTTTTAAGTGATGGGTGGGGAACTTTTGGAATTTCTGAAAATATTAAATTAATATATGTTCATATTTAATTAACATAACTTCAACTATATATGGATTATAATTTGGTATAGGATAATGTCAGTATTTTTCCAAAATGTAGTTTTTTTACAAGTTTAATTAGTAGAAATTATCATATCACTTGGTTTAACCCTTGGAAAACTCGTTGTAACCATATGTGTGGTAAGAACTTGTTTAAACTAAAAGGGTAATAATATTACATTAACGTAAAAATTGTATCATAAATGGAAAAGTGGCGAAATTTTAGAATATTTATCATCCTAATATTCTTATATGATGATTTATATTATTTTTAACTAATGTAATAAAATAATATTTAACATAATATATCATAAATGTCATTTTTTACAATATTCATTTTTACCTTTTAATACATGAATATAATATTAAATATAAAATATAATACATATAATCATCAATTAGAAATAAATATTTACTATGAAATTATTATTGAACTATAAATCTTTCAATATACCCTAATTTTAATAGTTTTTTTAGAAAATTAACATGACATTTTCACTATTTGTACAATCACTGTGTTAGGATTTTATAATAATTAAGGTGACTATATAATAACTAATAATTAAATAAAATTTCCATCATAAAAATAATTTAATTATACAACAGTAAACCTTTAATATTAATTTACAACATATCTTTATCCCTATGTGAACATATATGTGATATTTAAAGGAAAGGGAGTGACATTTTTTTTCATTACATAACTTATTATATTGGTCACTTTCTTAGATAAGTATCCCTTAAAAAATTTAATCATTATATTAAGGGGATAATTTTATAAATCTATTAATATAATTTGAATTAATATGAAAAATATTGTTCTTATCCCTTAATTATAACATCGATTACTGAGACTTACCCTTTTACTATGTTGGGAAATTTTTTCCATTTTCACTACTAATTATGAAAAATAATTAATTTATGATTATTAAATAACCTTAATTATTTTACATAAAAATATGGAATCCCTTTTACCAAATTAAAAATCCAAAAGTTTAATAATTTAGTTTAAAAATTAACCTACATAATGTGTAGAAAAAGTGTTTTCAAGAAATGGATTTTTCAAACATTTGACGATCTTACATTAACATTATAACTAGTAATAATAATTATATTAATTTCAATTAATATATATATATAATATACATTTAATTTGAATAATTCTTTATTAGTGGTTATTTTAATTAATTATTATTGTCAAATATTATGCATATAAAAATAGTTCTAATAAAAATGTATTTTTAGCCTAAAAACTAATCTTATACCAAAATATCGTATAGAGATGATTTATGTGTAATGAATTTGATTAAATTTAAATATAAAATAAAGAATTTACATTGAAATAAAATTCGAATCATAACATTTCTTTTAAATTACTTAATTTTTTGAAAATAAAATAGTTTTTTAAAATTTTTGTTTTTACTAATCATTAAAAAATCAATTTTTTTAAAAAAATACCAAAATTTCACCATAAGTTAATTTTTAAATCATGATTTAAAAATGTAATTTAATTTTTAAAATTCAATTTCAATAATTACAATACTATAATAATTTTAGTTTCTATTAAAAATAAATAATTTTTTCTAAGGAAAAATATATTTTTGATGCATGAAAATAGTTTTGTAAAAATTGATTACCTATTTAAAAGTAGATTTTTTTCATGTAAAATATTTATAAAAAATTTTCAAATAGTTTTTATTCCTATTCGTACAAAAAAAATAATCTCTTAGTTATAATGGTCACTTTTAAATAGTATATCATGGTTTTTTAGGCTTGTTATTACATGTCGTACACACAATCAAATGTAATGTTTATATTTTAAAATCATAGTGTTTCATAGGAAAAAATCATGTTAAAGTGACACTAGTTTTTGGGTAGATACCTAGGTGACGTACATACATCATGCTTGGTTATTATTATTATTAAATTTTGGGGAAATGTAGAATTTTAACTGTATTTATTTTAATGAACATTATATTCAATACCACCATGCTTCAAAAATTATTGTTTTCATTTTAGTTATAGATCCATGATGTCATCCATTTTTTGTTCATTATGGATCACTTCTATAGGATAACCCTCTAAAGGTCGACCCGACTAAGGAGAGTGAGGCATGGAATATGACATTTCATACCCTTTAGGGAAAATAACTAGCAAAAAATGGGATAAAATTCATTAATATTGAGATAAAGAACTAGTTCTAGGAGATATTGTTAACATTTGGTTCGATTTGGCCGTATATGGAGTACTAGGTTCCTATATTAGTTACTCATATTGGGGTTTAACCCATTAGTGTTGAAAATTACTTCTCATGGGAAAGAATGAGGAATAAGTTTTCCATGAAAATTTACAGAAGGTGAAGCCGGAGGAATTCCTATCATCAACGATGAATGAATCAAAGAGGTGTGATCTTTTTTTATATTACAATGGATTGTATGTAACACCAAGATTTTTCAAAAATTAAATGATTATTGTTATCCCATATGACATGCATCACCGAGACTAAACAAACCATGAAATATATTTGTTTAAATATGGAATTTATAACCATGAAAATTGGAAGTTGTGAACATGATTAAATATTTTATGAAATGTATACAATTTTCATAAGAAATATATATTTATTGATAACTTTTATGTAAATAATCACTCAATTATTAGGAAATTCATATTATTCCTCAAAAATATGTTTTCAGTGCCACTCATAATGTTTATTTTATTTATAGAATGAGGGAATGTTCCATGCTACAATGTAAAAAGGGAGATCATGACGGTTTGAAAAAGTTAAGATTGAGGGATTACACTATAACTATGTCAACACATTAAGGGGGAGAAGATAAAAAATTAGGTGAACAAGTAACCAATACTCCATGAGTTACCAGGAATTCAGGGATATCTACAACTTTATTCTTCGATAGATGAAACATTTTTCTACATTTTTTATATGTTAATAATGAAATTAAATTATCAAACTAATATGGATTGAATTTCATAATTTTTTTTACATAATTTTAATCAAAATAATTAATATTAGATAGTAAGTTAAAATTATTTTTTTCCACAATGATTAGTAAAAATAGTAAAAAATATATGACCATGATTATAGGTAAGATATGTTTACTGGGGGTTAAACTTAAGAGATAAGGGTTGTAATTTCATAATTTTTTTTATAATACTTCAATCCTATCTCATATTAGTTCAAAAAATGATCCATTTTTTCATTTTTCCATGAATATTACCTTTACATTTTTTTAAGTAACAAAAAGGAAAAATATCACTCTTTTAAATTTTAAAATAACTTTTCTGTTGACATAGGAATAAAAATGTGGTATGTTTGGTTATAAATATTTATTTTCTGGAGAAATATTACTTATTTATCATTTTAATTTATTTCTAAATTTTAGTAATAAAATAATCACCATCAATTCTTATAAAATTCTAATGAAATGATTATTTAATTAAATAAAAAATAAAATAAATTTTTTTAAAAATATTAGATTTCATATAAATTGAATAAATTATTGTGTTCCATGAATTTTTTAGATTAATAAAATACTTTAGTGATGTTTTAAATGATTATATTAATATTCCATTTCTTCCATATTTCTTTCAATGTAAAATTAAAAGAATCTTTCAAAAAATGACATTAATTAAATTATACAATAATTCATATTTTATTAAATGATATAGAATTCCTAAAATAATATCATATACCAAGTTATTATGATATGGTTTCAAATATCAATCATATTACAATTATGTTAGAATTTTAATTACATATTAAATATCATGAACCCTAAAAGAGTGACAAAAAACAAGTTATTGTGTCAAAAACAATAATGGTAAAATTGAGTAACCTTAGTGTTAAAGGAATAAAATGTTTAAAAAATTATCCTTTTTTATGGTGGAGATTTGTATCGATTTTAAATTTACCCCACTATATTATTTAACAATTTTAGAGGAACATGGTTTGATATTGACTTCCAAATAATGAATAGTTTTGTGTATTTATGAAAAAAACACTCCTCCCTAATAAAATAGAAACTACACTCCTCTTATCACCACACAAGAAAAAACATTTTGTTCAAAAAATAATTTAAAAAAACATAGTTAATTCAATCCCCTCATATTAAATTCCTTTATTTAATTATAAATCTAAACTAAGAAGTATTGGGGCATAAACGTAAAAATGTTGTCAGATGTAAAGGCACCAATATTAACCAAGTGTTTAGTTTTATTTATTTTTCACCATCAATAGAATTGTTTTCTAACATGATTAAATAGAAAAATTACATATACTTAGATTTTATTATATTAATGGAATAACCTAAATGCATATCAAATTACATTAAATGGGAAATAAAAACATTCTTCATGTATATGGCGTAATACCACCCCATGAACAGGTTTAATTCAGTTCCCATGATCACATATCACAGATGTTCATGTTTATGGATTGAATTTTTATATACTATATTCATTAAATAATAATGAATATTGAAAAATAAAATGTCATTTATTTTATTTCCTTACCAACCATTGTAAAATTATTTCGTTGTTCGTGTCTAGGGAGGACTACCACCTCACGAAGCTATGTGATTAATTTTAATTAATGATTCAAATGGGTTGTGTATGTAAGTGTATTATTTAAAAAATATTATATTTTTTTATAAAATTATTATTATAGTAGTATAAAATAACACGTACATATCCATCTTTAATGGATGGTTTTAAAAGTATAATTATTGTATAAAAAGCATAATTATGTAATGATTATTATTCTTAATATTATGTAATAATGGTTCCTTGTCCATTATTCAAACATTGATAGTTTTTTGGATTGATGAACTGAACGTCCTCAACACTCCTAATATTTAAATAACTGATTATGTAATTAAATATGTTATTAAAATAAAATAATTAAACCATTTAATTATATGTTATTAATATAAAAATTGAAATTATGATGTAATGTTTTTTATATATTTTTATCATATAGGTTATAAAGGATGTATACAGAAATTCTGGACTCAATGTATGTGATATTATCTCAATTTTTTTTCCTTGAGGAATCATTTAAGGTTATAGAGAAAATTTATTTTAGTTTTTGTATAATCTACCCCTTTTAAATTTTATATCACTATAACTTTATAATTAAATTTCCTTTATATTTCAATTCAAATTATTTCATCCAAAATTATTTGACTCAAAAGTTACCAAGTGGTAAGTATTTCATAACTTAATTTCATTTCATTAGGTTATATTACATGTCCATTGTCATTGATATTCTAATATTATCTATGTAATATATTTTTATTATTTTATATATCATGTACACATGTTCTATTTGGATTTAAATTGTATACAAATAAACTATTAAATTTTTCATTCACCCTCTAATTTTATGATCTCTCTAAGAGTTTTCGTCTCATTTTCCACTCCATTAATACATATTTGGTATTATACACATACTTATTTTTATGAGGTTTATCTAATACACATTTGGTCTGTTATATAATGAATAAAATTATTTTCATGGTATTTAATGTTTTAATTTTAGTCATTTCTTTAATGGAGTTTGTGATTCAAAATATTCAAAAGTGATAAGGGTTTATGACACAATCTAATATTAATCGAGATTAAATATGATTGAATTTAAATAACTGAAATTGTTTTTTATAATTTTATAATTAAATCCTTTAATTTTATTCTCATTCGGTTTTTCATGAAACATTTTATGAAACAGTACCATTTTCCTCCATTTGGAATATAAAATGATTGATAAAATGTGTTTAATAAAATCCAACTTCAGGACTCTTTTTGGTTGAAAATTTTATTTCTTACATATCGATATTTTAGAAAAATGTATTAATGAATATTTTAAATTTCCTCTAATTATTTATTTCTTATATTTTATCTACATTTAACTTTATAAAATTTGGTTTAAAATAACCATTTCTATCATTTTCATTACAAGTTACATTTTTAATTTTTTTCAAAAGTATGAAGGAATGTTTTATTTTATCATATGCTACATGAAATTTATTACCATACATCAAAACCTCTCATTAAATTGAATATTCCATTATGATATTCCTTGTTATTTTTCATGGAAAATGATTTCTATAATATTCTGGGATTTTTTTAATTTTTTTTTCCGTGAAAAGGGATATTTTCTTCCAAAACAGTTCCATGTGAAATTTTAATGACATGTTTATCAGTGATGGAAAAATTTTATGTTATGGATTGATTAAAAGTTTTGTATATAGCTCTCTAACATATATACCAAGTTTATTTTCCATTCCATTAATGGTGTAATTCTTGTTTTATATTCATTTCTCAAATACCTCATTTATGAAATTTTCATTTATTATGATATGTTGAAATGTTATACAAGACATTTATTTTGAAAGGTAATTATCATGATTATTCCTGCTCATTTTTTTTAATTTTTTTAGAACACATAATAAATAAAATAATATGATGGATTCACCAAGATAGTGCTTCAATGCATTGGTAATGTTTTATTCTCATTAGATGTTTGGTATAGTATTAGAGAGTAAACATAATTAATTATTAGAATATATCCAGCATGTGATGTTATATTTTTAGTTAGAATATAATTATGTTTATTTGATGTTATATATTTATTCTAAATTTAATATGTTTCTTTGATCTTCTTATATAATGTCTTTAATGCTATTCTCTCATGTGATTACTCATTAGCATTCCCTTTTATGAAATCATGTTATACCATTAACACATATCTTATATCAAAGAATTGAACCATTATTGATGATATAGGTAATGATGGGTATAAAAAATATTCTATTTTATTCATGAACTTTTATTATGTAATCATACACTTATGCTAATTTTATACTCACTCATGTAATTTAAATAAAAAATCTTATGTTTAAACTTATTTTTATTCAAGTGCACCCTTATTTTTTTTCCTTTCCTCAAATTAGTGAATAATGTTTTTTAGTGTGTTATGCCTATGATGGTTACTTGCTTTGAAGACATTAGTGGGAGATAATATACATATGTATGTACATGTTTTTTATGTATCCTAGTTGTAAAGTAAGAGTTTTTATCAACACTATAAAACTCTAAACCTAAAATATCCTTATGTTTTTAAGTGATCCAATGATTCCTTTGGATGTTATAGGAATTGGATGGTTTGAATTTGGCCACATTTTATTGAATCAAATAGAAAAATTTAATGATCAGGTTTTTATCACTATACCTTAGAGTGTAGGATTGGGACCATTATAGTTTTCATTAGAGAGGGGTTTAGTCATCTTTGGAGATTTTGATGTTTTCATGTGGGGTCGTCTTATGTTTTATGGATTCAAACATTGGTTTATAATATTATGTTTGATTATAAGATTAAATACATAGGTACCCCTTATATGGTTATTAGTGAACTATTGAAAATTGTTTCTATAATGATATCCTATACCAATAATTTTAAAAAACAATTAGTATATGGGATCATATCTCAATGGTTCAACAAAATAATTAGGATAGGTTATTTGTATGGAGACTGTCCGAAAAGAGATTTTAAAAATTAAATTGGATAGATACATTTATTCGAAAGGTTTTCAAAAAATAATTTGTATATATTTCACCAAAATAACAGTATGGGAAATACGTCCTCATTTCCGAAATTGATCCACATATTTTCCTATGATAAATTCTATCTTATTCCCTAGGTGTGGTGATACATATTTGGTTTCACTTTTCATTTTTTTATTCAAAATTAAATTGGAGAGTTTGAAATGATTCATAAATTCTACCAAGAATAGTATATTTTTTATATATGTATAAAAGACTATCCTAAGATATTAATTTTTATTCCCCATCTATATAAATCTCTCACCCATTATAGTTTTTATTAGATTATTCTAGATTATAAAATTATAATGTTCCAAATACTTCATCACTTCTATAAACCATCAGATTAATTTATTTTCAAGGTCTAAAAGATGTTTTTTTTAGATTCTAGATTCATTAAATGTTTGTAAGTTTTAATTATATTTCTTATTGAATTGCATAACAATTCTGATTGTGTGTGAAGAATTTTTTTTATTCAGTTACTCGCTAATTTTATGCATTTTTAATATAAACCTACTATTTTATGATATATATATATATGAGGAAACTTTATAATTATTTTTTGAATAATTTTTCTATTTTATGAAAATTTAATAGGGTTATGAAAATATTAAATTATTTTTTTAAAAAAATGAGATTATTCATTTCTTGTCTCAAAAATATGAAACACCCCACTATATCTGTTACATCATGGATAACATGTATAAGCTTCATTATAGAGAAAATTTATTTTAATGGCTCACCTATTAACTATGAAAACAACCCCTCCCACTCTATGATGATAAAATAATTATGAAATTTTTTTAATCATATTTGATCAAACTTCCATATAAATGATTTTTTCATCACTATTCATATTTTACTGGAAAGAGAGAAATGGGTCTCTTATGAAATCCTGCCATGATTCCTTGTTTGTAGTTTAAATAGAATCCATAGTATTAGTATAAAATGCTTATATAAAGATAATTAAAAATAATGTAAAAAATAAGGTGTCCAAATAATATTATTTAATACATAATTTACAAACAATACAAACTACCCACTTTAGAAAAGTCTCAGTCTTCCTGTAATAAATTATTATGTCTGGACAATAATTTCATGAAAAAATATTCAAATAAAAACCCCTTAAAATTATTTTATTAATTTCCATCATTTTTCTATTAAAAACTCACTTAATCAAAATTTTATATCATCCACACATTTCTTAAAAATTATCAGTGTTTCTCACACTTTGTGTCACACACACTTTTAATTTAATTTTCCACTATTTTATATATTTAATCAATTTTATCACCTCAATCGAAATTTTATTCGTCATCTCACATACATAAAAAGTGAATTGAATAAGATAAAAAAAATCAATCATTAATTTGAAACACAATTTTGTGTATTATTATGTATAGTTAAAAATCATTGATATAATTGAATTCCAAATCATGGTTTTATCATTATAGTGTCTTTTATATATATATTATTTTTTTCTTTATAATATGATTCTCATATAAACTAGTTACAGATTTAAAATTACGATATGTCCCATCTTCATAGTTGTTTTTATTACATAGTAGTTATGGACTTAAAATATAGTATATAAATGTTTTAAAATACAGGAAATGAAAAACATTGAAATGATATGAAGGAAAAGGATGACAGAAAATAATCACCGACTGAGAGATATGGGAATTCCCCCTTTGGGGCCTATTTTGAGTATTTTATTTTATATATATATATATATATAACAGAAAATGTGTTTTGATTATTTTTTTTCAACTTCAAATTAGGACCCACCACCTAGGAGAAAATTATTCTCTGATGCAACTAGTGGTATCAGTGCTCGTCCTGATGAAATGAGGGTGTGGTAATAAGCTATGTGCACCACTTGTTGTACTCGATCAATCCCTTTCCATTACTATGACATTACAACTAGAAAAAATTTTATCCCACAGTTTCATTAGAGGAACATGATATATTTAGGTCACTTATGTTTTCTCCACAATTTTCATCTGATCATCCTTTCCTCTCATTACCTTAAATGATAATAGATCCCACTCTCTATCCATATTATAAATTTCCACAAACATTCATGCCACCTTCATTTACTAATAATACCTTATCTAAGAGCTTCTACATTCCTGATCCTTAAATATCTACTCTGACACATTTTGAGCCTTTGAGTAGAAATTTGATCCCACTTTTTGATTGTATGTTGGCATTCCATTAGAACCTAGGGATCTCGTATAGCATACTGATCAATCATTATCACGTATATTTATAGATTAGTAATAATTTTTTTTCATAATTTATTTTGGTTATATGATATATTAATATATATTTTTTCTTTTATTCATAGCAATATCTTCCCCTAGGGATTTGGTCTTACATGTATGATTTAAATTTGGAACCATCACACCAAGATGATTGTTGAGTTCAAATAAAAGTAAAAAATGAATTGAAAATCATTGTGGGAATGTAGTAGATTTAGGTGGTGATTTTCAAATACTCAAAAATGAAACCCGTTAGGACACTCTCCCAGATAAACTATCCAAATTTTGTAAAGGATAATCCTTGGGTGAAAATATGGGTAAGAAAATTATTTGTATTTAATGTTATATTATTATTTTATGTATATGAATTAATATTTTTGTGGCATGTTCATTTTATTTTTTGTATTATGGGGCTATGAGGATAACATGACTTATGTAATTAGGTGATATGTAGAGACTATATATGCATGAGTTTTATAGTGGAAGGAATATATGATTTCACTCAGATTTAAAGGACAAACCTACCATGATTAGTGGTCTAGTAGCAAATTATTCAGAAATTATTACTTCTTAAAGGAGTATCAAACTCATGATATAAATAAAATTTGATAATTAGTAATGAAAATTATCATGATTTTCATTAATAATTTTTTTATAATTGATTTTTTTATGGAGTGTTAGGAAGAAATAAAAAACCAATGATTCTAATAAATACATCCAAACCTTGGGGTGGACTTCAATGATGGATCTTAAGAAGAAGAAAGTATGACACTCCTTTTAATTTTTATATTTATATAAATTTTAGAAAACTTTTATTCAATTGTAAATTAGGTGTATTCATTAGAATATTTTCAAAAATATGTTATTTAATTATTTTATAGTTAGAGATATTTTAAAGATATAGTTATTATATTGAAGTGATAAATGGTGTTTAACATCAAATATTTTCTTGTGTAATACAATATAGCTTCTTAATCATGTTTGAATTTTATATGTTTTTGTTTCAGAATTATGGGAAAAGGGAAGGGGTGCCTATTATGATTTACAATATTTTATTTGTGCCTTAAATGTTCCTTTGTTTCCCCTAATTTCATTTTATTTCTATTTGGGGTAGATAAATGATAATATATTGTTTATCTTATTTTTTAATGTATTTAGTTCATACTAAAATATCAGGATTACTATTGTTATTTTTGTGAGAATGTCATGAAATATCATATCTATATGATTTTATGATATTTTTAGGGTTGATTTTATCTCAATTTTTTCAACCTAAACATCAATCAACCAATGATTATAACTAGAACTTTATATCTACAACTTTCTATGACTAAAAATACCTATAATAAAAAAACATAAAAATTCAAATCATATTTAATGTTTTTATTATAAAATAACACCTTTATATCTTTTTACCGTATGTTGAATACATAAAAACCCAATATAATTTCTCCCAAACTATATAGTATAAGGAGTTTCATATTACACTTATGTGTCAACAAATATAGTCTTATACAGGCTTTGGATAAACACATTCACTGTGTTACAAAAAAATGAAATTTTATTTGATTATTATGTATCAACATAAACCATTAAAATAAAACTCCTAAAGTATTTATACCACCATAAAGTATATCTGGTTTAATTTTATGTATCAAATTTGAATTCAAATTTTACATTTAAATAATATAAATAAGATTGCAACATTAGTTGCAAAAAACCATCATTTTTATTATGTAATCAATATGAAATATTATTATTTATTAAAATATGCTTTAAGATATTTATTTAAGAACCAATATATTCATTTATATCAAGTTTGTAAGTTAACCAAATTTTTAGCTATCTACTATTTCTAAAGTCTCAAAAAAATTAATATATAATTCATCCTGGTATAAATCTTTCCCAAATTGTAAAAATGATCACCTTTATATAAATAATCTAACGGAGAAGGGAGGTCTCTGAAATAATATTTCTAATATTCAATGTATAGATTAGAATAAAATACCTTTATCAAATATTTTAGAGGGGTTATTTAGACTCCAAATATTTCATATTGAAATGAAAATTATTTCTTATGAACACATATTTTAAAACAAATAGAATAAATATTACCCAATTTAGATTTTTCCACTTTCATGGACTTTCTCTAAATCTTTGTATTTTCGAGAGTGATAGTAAATTGTCTTTTTAACTAAACATATAAGAAATAAAACATAAACAAAATATAATATTATTCTTACTAGAAAAAATTGATTTATAAATAA
Organism: Viscum album; assembly: GCA_963277665.1. Classification (NCBI taxonomy): domain Eukaryota; kingdom Viridiplantae; phylum Streptophyta; class Magnoliopsida; order Santalales; family Viscaceae; genus Viscum; species Viscum album. The sequence continues at coordinate 642,973,614 of OY728128.1, forward strand.
AATTAATCCTAACCAATATAATATGGAATATACTAAATCAATAAGTATAAAATTGATCCCAACAAAAACATTTTATAAAAATTACAAACTATTTAGATGTGAATGGATGATAATCTAACAAGAAAGATAGAAACTGACCCAAACGAACAATAACAAACAAACGCCTATTTATGGAAAATGAAATGATTCATATTTAACCAAATGAAACTAATCCAAATGGAATCTAAAAAATAGAGTCAAAGAGTTATAAACATCCATGCGCTAAACCACATTGAATGTAAGCAACTATCAATATAATGAAATACACAATAAAATAAACTAAAATAAAAATAAAAAAAGTATGCTGAGAAAAAACATACAATTACAAATCCAAATTAAATAAAATACAAACCAACCTAGATATACTATGTTGAAACAATTTTCCCATAAAAAAATCCAAAACAAAAAAACTAAACAAATTCAACAAGAAAAAAATTTATTTGTATTTTATCAAACTTATTATTCCACAAAAACACAACAATAATTCTACAAAAAACTAAATTCCACCAATAAATAATTAAATTGAAATAAACATAACAAATATTTTTAATGTTATATAAGGAAATTAATCATAAATATCAAAAGTAAAACCAATAAAAACTATGTATATATGAATTAAATATACCGAAATCAACTATAAATGAATGAATAAAAACCTAAAGAATCCGAAAATTGATTGTGAAATACCAAATCAATTCATCATAAAACAACTAATGGAAAACATAACTAAATCAATAATGAAAAAAAATTATAATACCAAACTGATATGATTGGAATCCAATAAATCTAAACCTCCAAAATAGGAAGTGAAACCAACATTAAAAGAAAAAACCTAAATGTACATGTCTAAACATGATACAAAAAAATGAAAACAATAAAAAAAGTACAATAAAATAATTAAAATGGAATTGAATTAAATTGAAATAAGTCAAATTAAAGTTAAAATAACTAAATATTTTGAAGTAACATATAACAAACAGAATATTAAAAGGGAATAAAAATTTATATCAAACAGAAATTAGATGTTTTAAACCAACATTGGTGAATAAAAATATATAAATTGTATCCAAAATAATCTTAAAAAACTAAGATGAAAAAAATAAGTTGAACATAATAAAATGGTACATCTTTAATATAAATTGAATATAATTGAACCAAATTTAATTGAAATGAAACATAAATAACCAAATTGAATTACAAAGAACTAAAACAAATTATACCATTTAAAATAAAAAACTAAAAAAGGAATAAAACCAGTACGACCTTACATACTCTCATTCTAACTAAATATTGAAATTCTATAACAAAAGAAACAATAAAACCAATACTTTAATGCATATTTTCATCCAATAAAAACACCAATATTGACTATAGGATATCATAAATATCCATAAATAAACAATTTACCTTATTTTTTCCTATTTTAACCTCTTTCAAATAAAATCATTGAAACATTGAAAACCTAATATGAACACATATACAATACATTTAACCTTTCCATTTTACTGTATTATAAATGCATTTATTCATGAATAGATTTTTTCCAATAACCACTATCCGTTATTATTATTATATTATTAAATTTCCCTTATATTCAAGGGATTAATATATAAAAACAAGAATCCATAAATTCTAATTTAAATTATTTAATTAAATCATTATTTAATCATATTCTAAATTCTCAAAATTTAATATATAAAATTTCTTTTGTTAAATAACTCATATCATACTAAAATAAGAAATAAATCATTATTGAAAATAATATTTCACCATCAACTATTTCCATTTTACTTTACCTATGAAATTTTTGATTAATATCCAAATCTCAATTATGGTTGTCCATATTAAATTCCATTAATGAATAATGTTTTTTGTATTGATGGATGTATTCCTTAGGAAAAATCATTATCATGAGAATAATGAATAAATATTGATGTTTAGTAATGAAACAAAAGAAATAATAGATTCTAAATTATACTTGGTTTATTTGAAAATTTTGTTTCTAATTTTTATATAAATAGTCCATTTATATTTGTAACAATGTTATTTAGAGGAACGTTATGAGTAGGAAGCTAACAACAATGGACTAAATGATCATTTACATATGGTTTTGGGAGATGGGAACCATAGATGGGTACATTGTCGACTAGGTAAGAGTATTTTACCAACTATATATTGGACCACATAAGGTGGATGTTCTTATAGAATTAAGTTAGTAATAGTTAATTCATGGGAAGAAAAGGCTCCTATTAAGGAGGAAGGGGCCAAAATTTGTTATAATGGAGTTTACACAGAATCAAACTACCATTGATGAATTTTTGAAATTTATTGCAGTATAATGTCTATAAAATATATGAGATACCACAATGTATTGAGATTCATATATATAGAAGATTCATATGTTATATAGTTCAACATGGAGATGATTAGATGATAAATATTTTGAAAATGGTGATGAATATGGAGAATATAATCATGGGAATGATGGGTAGGAAGATACAAAATATAATGCGGAGGATGAAAATGAGGATTATATAGATAATTATGGTTATTATGATGGTGAGGATGATAGTGATGATGGTTATATTTACGGTGATGGTGATGAAGGACATATTGATCCATTCAATTTTTTACTGATATTTATTTAATTTGATTTTGGCTGATTTTTTGTGAATGGATATATGTGATGTTTTTAATATACAATATTTCTAGTTTAATTAAATAATTTTTTTATTATGTTATATTTTTTTTATGTTGGTTGTTGATGTATTTTTACAGGTTATTGACCAATTTGAGGTTCTTCTGTGATTTTTTGTGGCTTTTGCTGGCAGTTTGGGCAGTATTGGGGTGCTAATACTTATGGAATTATGTGAGGGTATATAAATTTTTTTTGAAAATCATTGTATAGAACAAAAGAAATGTTTCAATAAAAAACCTTGGCCACAAAATATTCTAGTATCCCCATACCAATTTATCACTTAAGTTAATTGGTTTAGACCTATAAAATACAATTTTCCAATGGTTTGGAGAACCATTGGTATAGGCTATAGCAATAGTTCTCCAGCCTATAAAAATAGATTTGAACTCTTGGTATAACCAAGAATTTCTACACTGGTGATGACATTTTATGTACAGAATAAAGGATGAATTGTCTTATATAATCATATATTTCTTTTAATATATCATTATGGTGATTCAGGTTATTTTTGGAAAATCTAGTAGATTATATGATTTTTGAATATACATTATAGGTATGAGACATTATGGGTGATTGATGTAATTTTCAGATAAATATTATATTTATCTTTGAATAATTTGGGATCAAATAATTTTAATAATTGGGGTTCAATCATAGAATATATTATAGAATTTAATGGATTTTTTTTATCAGAAGATCTACCTTGAACATCAGGTATTGTAATTGTGGCTTTATTGATTAATTATGGATTTCATAATATAATGGTTAATTCATTTTGAGAATTATCATTGACTAAATATTTAGTTTTTGGTGAATGTATATAAATTTTATAAATAATGTTTTTTCATTTTATTTAATTTTTTAATCCATTAAATGTTGATCCTAGACCTTCAGGCATGAAAAATTAATCATTAATACTATTTATTTTGAGAACAATATGAGATTGTGTTGGAAACTAATTAATAGATGAAATTTAATGTTTCCTGTAAATATATTTCCTAATTTTATTAGTGTTTATGGTAAATAATTCTTCAAATCTATGAAAATGATTTTGAAAATGAAAATGTGATCCTATTACCATTATTTTTTATGAAACTATGGTCTTTTTCAAATGTTAGTGGTCTTTGATATATGTTCATTGACATTCTATTCATTATTATATTTATTGATATCAATTATCTTTTTCAATATCCAAAATTATTTTAACATTATGTTTCTCCTCCATATCCATATTTCCACTTCCCATAAATTTTCTTCTATTTGGAATCCTAGTATGTGTTATTCCAGATGAACATCATAGATCCCATTTTCCTTTTTTCATGTAGAAGTTTTATTATCTTATTTTATTATGTGGGATTTGAACAATGTTTTTTCAAATTTTAAAACCATTAAATAATGATATAATGTTACAATTTAAAAGAAATAATTTTTTAATGGGGGTGATAAGGTAACAGATTGATTTTTTTATAATGAAAACTACGATTGATACTGTATATGACACTTATCATTGTGCCTAAACTAACCATGAATTTTTATTATTTAAATATGTTTTTTATAAACTATCCTTATAAATTTTTATTTAAGAATATGGTTAACTAAATTAATATATATATATATATATTAGATTTAATATAAATTTTTTGATAAATTATTTGTAAATAATAACATCATTTTATTCATCAAAAATTTGTTTTCTTCAAAAAAAATTATAACTTTTTGTGAGAAAATATTATAATTAATTTCTATAATCTCTATAAATTTTATTTTTAAAAAAAGGATATCACATTTTAATAAGTATATAAATTTTATCCTAGGGAAATTTTTAGGTATTTTTGTGATTTTTTTCATTTTCAATGAATAATGTAAAATACACATTTGATTGATAAAATGTTTTTAAATGATAAATGACTTCCCTTTATAATAAATTTACATAATATTTTATAATGAATATTTTATTTATAAAATATATATTAGGTTTAGAAATATATGAGCTTAAATACATATAATGATGATAACTAGTCAAATAGTTAATGTAAGATAATATTATGATTGAATCCTGCATTCCTTAAAAGAAATGTTTATCCTAATGTTTTGTGGGTTTATATTTTAATTACATACCGCCACTTTTAGGGATTTGATTTTATAAAATAGATTCCATATTTTTAATTTTCATTTTTAATATTATAATATATGGTCAATATAATTTTTCATCATAATTATTAGTAAAAATATTGAAGATGTGTTACTATAGTAAATGGTAAAAAGGTATTATTAGTGGTTATGTAAAGTTATAAGACTTATAATAACATAAAAATTATATAAATTAATTATATGGATATATTAATACCTATATTATCTAATTTCCATAAATGTCCCATTTAATTTCCTTATGTATTTTATTATGACCTTTAATATAATTTAAGTACATAAATGGAATGAATTTCACACTTTTACTTTTAAAACCATATAATCTGATCCCATATGTAAAAAAAGTTGTCTATTTGGTTATAAAATTTAATTTAAATATGAATAATTTTTATTCTTCATAGTAATTTATATATAATTTTTATTAATAATATAATTACTTTAAATTCTAATGCAACACCAACGCAGTAATTATTTATTTATAAGAAAATTAAATAAATAATATTGAAAATATTAAATTTAATATAATTATATATAAATTATTGTGTTACATGAATTTATTAAATAAATATAACATGTTATTGATATTTTATGTGATTATGTTCTTAATAAATTGATAACATATTGTTTTCAAAGTAAAATTAAATGAATACTCCCAAAAATTATATTAACTATATTTCATAATAATTAAAATAGTGTTAAATGATTTATTATTACAAAAAATCACATATTTTTCCTATTTTTTAGAATAGGGTTTAACATATTGTCCAAATTTCAATTATTTTCCCACTCTCATTTCATAGTAACTATCTAGACAATTAATGAAGTAAAAAAACAATATACCGTAGTGAAAACTAAAATGGTAGAAGTGAGTAACAAAATAGGTAAAAGGAAGAAAATGTTTAAAACATGTTTATTTTTTATGGTGGAGTTTTTTACTGAAATTAAAATCCATTATATCTATTATTTATCATTTTTTTGAGGCACATGGTTTGAGAGTGATTTTCCATTATTAAATAGTTATGGGTATTTATGAAAAAGAAACTCATCATCCCATATAATGTGGAAGATCTTTTCTAATTTTCATGAAATATAAAAGAACATTTTATTTCATCTAATCAATATGAAAAAAAATCATTAATTCAATAATTATATCCAAGATTCCTTGGTTTGACCATAAATCTATAATTGTAAGGTTTTACTTATAATCCTAATGAGGTTGAATGATGATGAGGTATCATACTTTATCATGAATTTTATTTTATTTCTTCTATCACTTATTTAAAATATTGTTAATATATGATGAAATAATTACATTAATATATTTGATATATTGTAATTTTATTCTATTAATAGAATAAAATACATCTATATCCTCTTTTATCAAATGGGTAAAAACCATCATTCGTGAGTATAGAAAGCTACCGCCTCATGAATGGTTGTAATTAATTTTACATCATATCATATAATTTTTTTATGACCATGGATTGATTGTTTATTTAATAAATAAATGATATATAAATTATTATGAAAAAATAATACATCATATATAATTTTACCTTAGTATCCATTGAAAAATGAAAATGTCAGCCGTTTGTACAACATGAAACTACCTCATGAATAAATGTGATTCATTTTAATTAGTACATTCCATTGATGGTATATGTAACAATATTAAAATAAGTAATATTATATTAATGATATAATTATAATTTTTTAAATGTAAAATGAATCTTAATTTCATTTCTTCAAGATCATTGAAAAATGGAAACTCTACTCATGCGTAGGTATGACCTACCATCTCCATGATTGTAACATAGTTCATTTTTAATTTCCATATTTAATGGACGGTTTTAAAAGTATAATTATTAAATAAGACATATAATTATATCTTGATTATTATTCTGTATTATTTCAAATGATGACCTATTTGACCACAGTCATCACAGTGATAAAATTTTGAATTTATGAATTGAACGTCCTCAAAACACCTATTGTGGAAAAAAATTATTAAGTAATTAAATATGTATTTAAAATAAATGATGTAAATAGTTTAATTATAAAATATTAAAAATGGGAATGGTTCTTAAGAAATTAAATAGTTGATATAATTTTATTATGTAGGAGATAAAGGAAACATGCATCATGTTTGGTCTTGAGATAAGGGATTAAATCTCAATTTACATTCCTTGAGGCATGTTTTGATGTTTTGTAGTTAAATTTTTTCATATCATGCATAAAACTCACATTTTACATGTTTTTCCATGGTTAATTCATAATATATAGTATTTTATGTTTTAATAAATATTATTTCTTTTATGGGGACTTTATTTGAAAGTTACCAAGTGGTAAGTCTTTCAAAACAAAATTTCATTTTATTGGGTTAAATTACACCACCATTATCTTCAATAATGTAATAATATTTGAGAAAATCATTTTATTTTTTATTTAAACTTGTTTTATATGTGATTAAATATGATAAAAATAATAAATTAATTTATTATTTAATACTTTAGTAGTACGATCTTTTTACGAGATTTGTTCTCAATTTCCACTAAAATAAAAACAAATTTGAATGTTGCACCTATTTATTTTTATGATATGTATTTAACACATATTTTCCAATTTATATGAGAAATAAATTTACATTATTGTCTTTTAATGTTTTAATTTTGATTATTTCTTTCATAAGTTTATGATTCAAAATTTACCAAATCGGAAAGGGATCATGATTCAATCTCATTTCAATTAGGATTATTTATTCATAAATTACCATTGAAGAAATTATTTGATAATTTTATAATAAAATATATTAAATTTATTATACTCTAATTATTCAAGACATTTTCAAGTGATTATGAAATTTTTACCTCTTTGTTACATAAATTGTTTGACAAAAGGTTTTTAAGAAAAACTAACTTTAGTTCTTTTTTAGTAGAAAATAATTTTTCCTAAATAGAAATATTTTTCCCAATATGTTTTATAGAATTTTTTTTTATGTTCTCCAATTAATTAATAAAAAAAATTCCAATGTTTTAGTTTTCTAATTTTTTTAAAAAATTTAAAATTTATGCCCTTTTGAAATCCATGTATTTTTCCTTTTTTTACAAATATGTGTAGGGAATATTTTATTTTAACATATATGGCATGAATATAATCTCTCTTCATCAATAATTATCATTTCATTGAATATTAATTTATAATTTTCCGTGTTTATTTTCAAAGAAATGATTTCTATGTGAGAAAAGTCTATTTTACTTGTGAAATATTCTATCTGATATTTTAATGATATTTTCATTAATGTCGAAAAACATTTATATTATAGATTTCTTCTAAAATATATTTATTTTTCTGTCATATATAAAGATAGATTATCCCTTCCATTATGGGGAATTACATGTCCCATCTTCTTTTCAGAAATGTCTTGTTTTTAAATTTTTATTTGATTATGAAATGAGTCTAGATTATAAAACACATTATTTTCATGTGTACATATAATATTTCTTCCATATGATTGTTTTAATTTTTGTGGAATACATATCTGTGAATATGTTATGAAAGGTGTCTACAGATAAGACTTTAATTAATTTATTAATGTATTAGTCTCATGAGACATTATAAATTGGATTAGGGAGTAAACCTAATCCATCATGGGACTTTGTCTACCCTATTTAATTTTATTGTATGTTGGGATTAACATAATTTTATTCCAAGTTATATGTTTCTACAACTTTCCCTATGTTTCTGTGGTTTTTTAAACCGTACTCTTAATATTATCCTCCCATGTGATTTATCATTGGGATTCCCTTCCATGATATCTTGTAAAACAATTGAATATTGTCTTATATCAAATACTTATTCTATGATAGATGATCTAGGTATTGATATGTTTTAATTCTATTTTGATATAGTCATGAACATTGATTATATGAATATACTATTTTACTCATTCTATGATCACTGATGTTATTGAATTGATAAAGGATATGTTTTCCCTTACTATGACTTCAAGCCCACAATTATTATTTTTTTACTTTTCCCTAGGATGTGATGAATACATTTTATGTATTATATGCCTATAAAGGTTTCTATGTGTGTATATATTATTGGGAGATAATTTATCTTTATATGAAATATCCTTTCATGTATCTAGTATGTAATGTAATAGTTTTTTCTATTTATCTAAAACTATAAACGTATAATATACATGGGTATTTAAATGATTCAAAAGATGTTTTAGGTTTTGGATAGTTAAAATTGGATCAAATTGTTTAGTATGAAAGATAAACCTTTAATTAATATGTTTTTAGCATCAGATCGAGGAGTAAAGTTTTAGGGACATTGTAGAGAAGAACTATGAGAGATATTTTAATTTAGATTAATAAAAAAAATTCAACCATATTCTCTTAACAGATAGGGATACCCATTAGTGAAGGCTTGAGGAGGTCCTTCACCCATTAATAAAATATGGGGTTACTCCTTTTACATTCCTAATTTATTTGGTGCTTCATTTGAGGTGTGATGTGATTAAAAATATTTAATTTCATGTTGGATATATCATATGAGAATATAATAGAGATCCTTGAGTATTATAGTTCATGGTATAAGATCTTAGATTCCAAGGCCCTATAGGTTTTGACTAGTGGGGTTTGATATCAGCAATTTCCTTTGTAACCCTATATACCGAGTAGCTCTAATTCTTTTCTAGGGGGATCTAGGCCAAAATGCTATGTATTTTTGGGTTTTTATCAATTCTAGTATCATTTCCCATTCATCCATGATAATTTGTGTGGTGGTAGTGGTAAGGTACATTATAGGACTTAGTAACAAGGTTAGTTGGGTTATACTCAGCAAAGGGGATATTAGGTAGGTAGGGGATGACCTCATGATGTACCTCATAATTTGGGACATATAAAAGAGAACATACATTGTGGTGGTTGATAATAATGGGGTAGAGTATCTGGGCATGGAATATTTCATTATTTTGATTTTTTTCACCATATTATCTCTATATCATTAAAGGTATGATTATATTTTAATTTACTCTCATGTATGCTTTTTTATATTATATCCTCGTGCTCTTTTTTTCACATACTTTGGTCAAATCAGTGGGTCTGTACATAGACAGGCATACCTTAATATCGGTGTTGACTATGATAGTTGAAGCCTAAAACTTCTTTTTTGATGTGTTCTAGGGGTGTATATTGATGATCTAGAAGCATAAATCAGGTGTAGATTTAATCTTTCAATAGATATAACTATATGATGTCATCCTCTGCAAGGATTGGATGTATTTCTTATGTGAATTTATTTATTGACTTTCGAGGAGTGTCTTGTTCTATAAAGTGGATGTCTACCGTATAGTTTTGGTTGTAAAATGGGTTTATCTGATTCTTATTTGTCATTTGGTGCCCCGTCTTCCATGATGGAATAATTATCAATGATGCCAATGGGTTCTAAGAAGATGGAGGTGCCCAAAGATAATGAGGAATTATTTTTTTTATAAGGATTATATAACACTACCCCAATGATGTGACATCAATTTTGGGATAGAAGTAAATATATTTGTATTGTATATTTAAATTAATCCTTACTATAAGAAAGATACTATGAAATTGATTTTTTGTATTTTGATACATAATTGAATATATAAGGGTTTTATCCAAGATAGTGGGTCACTGTAAGATACTCTATTATTATTATTCTTGAATATAGATGGAATACTAAAGATTTTTATTGACTACCAAAGGATGAATTATGTGAAAATTAGTAATATTTACCACATTCCAAGGAATAATGATCTTTATTACTAATTTATGAGAGCTATATATTTTTCTATGATCGGTGTATGGTTTTGATATCAGCAGTTTATTGTAGAGGATAGAAATATTACAAAGACTTACATCCAATGTATATATAGACAACTCATGTTTATAGTTGTGTAATTAATTGAATTTAATTTTCTATTAATTTTTTGGGACTCATGACTTCCATATATTTTGAGTTTTGGTGCTAGTTTGTAGTCATTTTAATTGATGAAAATCTCACAAACTCATTGTCTGAGGATGAGAATTTCGAGCATCTAGGGATCATTTTAATGACTCTCTAACACCACCAATTCCATGGAACACTATCCATGTGAATGTTTTGGAGATGAGTGATGTACTTACATGGAAATTTGGTATCTCACCTGGGAGTAGTAGTAGATACTTAAAATGTTGAGGTAGTTATTTATGGGCTGTCACACAAGAATGTAACATAGGTTAACAAATTTCTTGGTTTTAAAAGCTATTATCATATGGTAGTGAAACAATTTTCTAATATAATGGACCTATTAATAGATATTATTTTAAAGGACCTTAATTTCCTTTAGAATGATCAATTTTGTAATTTTTAAAGAATATAAAACTATATTTATTTACATCATCATTCCTCTATTTTTTTGATAAGACATTGATGTTGGTGGTGTTCTATGATGCTTCACAGTTTGGTCTGGGTTGCATCTCAATATAGTAGGTGGGTTTGGTCTACTATGGGTCAATAAAGGTATGTTACCAAATTAAAAACAATGACACACATGACCTTTAGTTGTTGTACATGGTGTTTTACCTGAAGATATGTTTGAATTACCTTATTTGGGAATGCTTTGTGGTCTTTATCGATCCTAAGAGTTTGATGTTAATTTTCAATCAACTCAAACATAATTTTTGATAATGTACATGGGTGGAGTTTCTCATATAATATGAATTTAATGTCAGATACACATCTAGAAATGTTTATTTAATGGATGATGAAATTAATAGAATGTTAGAAAAGAATGTTGTTGAGTAGTTTCGGGATTTTAGGAGGGTGATGGTGGATTTGGTATCCATGTACCTTGGTAAAAGGCTGATTATTGATTGAGATTTATTATATTAGTTTATATTGTATGATTATATGATAAAACATGTTTATTATTCTATATAGAGAGGAACATAGGAAGATGTGATATGTGATCGAGTTATTTTGGTTGAGTGCCCAGACATATGGTTGGGGGACGACCAACATCGATTGATGTTTCAGATGTAGTTTCTTTTTTTAAGGGAAATTCATGATGGAGTATTTCATTAGTTTCCTAGATCACCGTTATAATTACACCATGTAGTTTAAATTTTTTATCATTCTCTAAATATTTAGTACATGTGGGCCATGAAAAAATAGTAATGGAAGAGTTCGTGTCCGGATTTCTAGTTTTCTAATAGGTGATTGTAAAACATAATATTCTAGGAGGGATTTTCTAGTAATTGGATTTCCATGAGTGGAAGTTATAAGAAATATTTATAGATATCCTCATAATTTTACCATGAGTTCAAGAAATATATGGTCTATTCAGTAAATAGTGGACTGAATAATGAAGTAAGCATACTAATTTGAAATCAAGGAGTGGAGCACCGTGGATGTTTTGGCATGGAGGTATGCGGGTGAGGTTATGTGGATACATGGAGTATCATGGTCCATCATCCTAGACTGGGATTTTCATTTTTCAATTTATTAATGGAGAGGATTTCGGCATGATATGGTCACTCAGTTAATTCTTATAACTTCATTTCACCCTCATATAGACGGACAGATGGAGTTGGACATGCAGACGCTGGAGGAAATGTTACAAGAATGCATCGTGGAATTCAATGGATGAGGGGAAAATCAATTCCCCTTTGTCAGGTTCACCTATATCAATATATAACACACACCTATCAACATATATATAAATTTGAGGTGTTTTATGGGAGTTTGGTTCATTAATTTGTATGCTGGACTAAAGTTCGATATTTATATCTTCTATTTTATGATATTTTACATAGTATGATTGATAATTTCCATATTTTTTTTGAGGGGATAAATGTTGTATAGGAAAAATAAAATGATTATGTTGATCAAAATATGATGAACTTGTAGTTTGAGGTTAGAGACCATGTGTTTTGGAAGGATTCCCCTCATCATGGGTAGCAATGGATTCATTGGGGAAGATGGTTCTCACTATAGGTTTTGACATTTTGAGGTATTTGAGTGTGTTGGTGAGGTAACTTATCATTTTTAACTTTTTCCACAAATTTATAGGGTCCACAACATCTTCTATTTATCTCAACTCTACCATTATCCAAGCAATTTCTCCCAATCATTGGTTTTGGATTGTTGGATATCTAGGTTGACTAAGTGTTTATATAATCATATTTCAAGATGTAATAATGTTGGACTAAAGTATTTCATGGTTGCTCTATCTCTATGGTTCTTGTTTTAAGAGGTATAATGGTCATTAGAAGAGTACTCAATAATGTGATTTGTGCATACAATATCATCATATTAAGTTGTTTTAATGTTTGTTTTTTTCTTTGGTGATGTAATGATTTTTTTCAGTTTGAATATGAAATTTGGTATTTTTCACTTGTTTATCATGAATCACTAGTGGTTTTATTCAGTCGCAAAAAGATCTTTAAAAGGAATCTCATTTGATTGTTTTTCAGACCTTTACATTTCTCTTCTTCATTTTCATGTTTTCAAGTTTTCTTTTGATTCGTAAAGATAATAATAATTTGATAGGTATCCTATGTGAGGTACTAGATTCCTAAAATTCACTCCTTTTATTTTATTCCGGGTTTTATTGCATTTATATATAGTATTGATGTGTTGTAGAGGCTAAATAATTTTTTTTCCCATTTATAACCACCACATAGTGGTGTTAGGTTTGGTGATTGTGATTTTGGCTTTGAGTGTTTGGAGGTTGTCCATGGGGTTAGATATGTGGTGATGTGTTGTATCAGGGTAATGAAAATAGCCAGGTTGAAAGTGTTTTTTGGGTTGGAATATGGTTTTTCACCATCCATACAATGGGTAGTAAACATTATCGGTTAAGGGCATGGTGTTGGGTGTGGTGTTTTGGGGGACCACCTATGAAAAATTTTGAATTGGAGCTCACCAAACCGTGTTTTTGGGTGTAGTGATGATAAAATTCCTAGGCCTTTTTTGGTACAATATAATGTCTCATCATTGAAGGTATAAAGTGAACCAACATGGATTGGATCATTCCATGTATAATTTTCGTGATTACTATATAAATTTGTTTTTAAAACATGAAAAAGGGGGGAAGAAATTGTGAAATATATAGATCTCTATTGAATGATAATGACCATTACAAAGAATAATATCTCCACACTATGGTGAGACCATTGAAGATACCCATATGAATAGAGGGTTTGGAATCCTAAATTATAATCTACTTTCTTCTCTAATGATATTTTTATAATTTTTGACACCATTTTATCCCTTTAATAATTTATTTTAGGTTTTAATACAATTGGATTTTGGTGGATCAAGGGCCCATGATCCATGTTACCTTCCCCCCCCCCCTTCTCACTTTTGTTATTTCCACTTGTTTTTATGTTAATTTTTTCTTAACCATATGATTTAGGATTATTTATGCATGTATCATTATAATGGAATTCTATGGATATGTTCTAATGGGGTTTTCATTAATATAGTTGATGTTTGATCCCTTAATTCTTCTATTAGTATTTTTTTAATCTTTCAAGTGATGATCAAGGTAGGAGATTCATGATATCTCTTTATTTTTTACATATGTGATATTACCATACCTTTTTCTTCCTTCATGGTGGATTTTAAGGGTTATCCTAATTAAGATAATTATTTATTTATAAAAATGATAAATGGGGAGGGGGTGAAATCACATGTCATTTACATGATTTTATGATGCTTTATTTTCCATTATTAGATACTAGATGCTAATGGTTCTAGAATTTTCTTGATTATATAAATATTTTATTGTTTTATGAAATATATTCATGGAAATTACCTCATTGGAAAATGGAAAATCCTATAAATATGGTTATAAGTTTATTTTTGTGTAAATAATGAATTTTTATTATTCCCCCTTTTTGAGAAGTCAATTATTATTGTGGTTTGGTTTATGGAAGATATTATGGTTATTTTTTTGATTTTAATTGTGGGCATATGGTGATTATGATAAATATAGTTATGTGGAGATTTGGGATTTGGTAATGATGTGTGATATAGAAGAATGGGGTTGATTTGTAAATGGATTATGGTTTTTTTCTCTTTCTTGGTAATCATTATATAGTTAAGGTATTCTTGAAATAATAAATTATATTAAATAAACATGGGATAGATTAAATTTTCATGTGGTAAAAATAAATGATTTATTGGATAATAAATAGAATATTTAATCTTAAAATATATAAGAATCAAAATAGGTGTCATCTAGAGAATTAATTATAATTATATATATAAAGATAGATAGTGAATATTTAATTTTTTAATAATTAATGTTTATAAATCAAAACATTTAAATTGTTTTGTGGTTGTTCACATTGAAAGAAAGGTTATATGTGTAATTATTATCATAGTGTTGATATTTATGTGTGATAATGGTGATGTAGAGGTTGTGGAATTTAGGTGACTTTTATTGGGTGAAACCATATGTTGGGCTTGTTTGAAACTATTATATTTTTTATTTTTCTAGTGCTTTAGATTTACACCCATCCAAATTTGGGCGTTTTTACAGATGTCCAATTTTTCTAGGTCATGAGTGTCTTCTCCTAAAAATGTATATAGAGGGGGAGGATGGATTACTACCTCATATTCCCGACCCTCTATTCTAGGAGAGGTTATTATTCCGAAGATATAATAGATTTAAAATACAGTTCAGTTGATGTGATTATTGATGAGTGGATGGGGGTTTTTATGGATGAGTTATGTGTGGTAAGAGGATGGACGGATGTTTATGTTATTCATGTAATAAATAAAACAATATTCTGGTTATATAGAAGTGGATTAAGGACTATGAATATGAGATTTATTAGGAATTAGTTGAGAGTCAGGTATTTTTCATTATTATGAGGATCATGGTCATATGATGCTATTAGAAATGCATGGGATAAGAGTTCCAGGACATATTACATTGCGGCATGAGACTATAAAATTAGCCCTGAGGTTATGTGGGGTACCATTTTTTCAATTTTCTTCTTCTTATGTTATTATAATTGGGTGAATAATTTAATGAACAAGCCTTAGTGAGGCCATGAATTGGTAAACATAAAAAGTTATTTTTGACATTACTATTAGTGCACTGGGGAATTAGTACTCTCCTCTCACAATTTCATGAATGTCTTTCCGAATGGGGAGTTAACAGTTGAGATGGACCTTTCTAGGTTGGAGCTTAGATCTATGGAGTTACTACTCTAGGGTTATTTGGGTATTGTTATTATGGAGATTAAACGTATGAAACTACATGAATCAGTGTATATATTTTGGTTTTTTATTTTTCAATATATTATAGATATTTTTGGTTGTAGATATCCAATCTCTTTATCTTAATTTTATCTTGAGGGAAATACATCCCACATACGTGACATTATTTATACCTTTAGTACTACTCATTGTGTTAGGTCCTACTAGAGGAAAGAATTTTATGTCATTATCTTGATTCCTTTGTCACCAAAATAGTTGGGGTACCATTGGTGGGAGGTTTTTATGTAAAGGTCTATTTTTATGTAATAATTAAAGGAAAACTCAGAGTTGGATCCCAAATGCTTAATGACGTGGGAATGATTGGTAGGAAGTCACCCAATCCCTGGATGATCGGTGGATAGTGATGATGTCATTATTTTTTATTGGTGGTTAATGGTACTTTTCTCCACGAGGAAAGTGATTATGTGGGACACCCATGCCTCTTAGTGGTAAATTAACCTAGGTTAAAGGAGTAAGTATCATGATACCATGCAATGCTTCTAGTGGATAATAATTAAAAGAGGATTTTTAAAATCCATCCCAATATTCATAATCATTAAAAGGAGATAAGGAGAGAATCAATGAATAGTCGGTTTTGTTTATTCACATCCATTACTTTGTGGAAGTGGGATGAGGTGATGATCGAATCTATGATAGGGTTTACAATAACCTTGAGAATAAGATATTCTATTTGGGAGATAGTTGATCAGATAAAGAGAGTGTCACATTTCATACTGATCTGAGAGACTAACTCTATTGATGAGTTTAGAAATATTTATATCCATGAGATTTTATGAATGTAAGTATTTCATTCTAGTATTGTATAAGAAAATGAAATTTTTTTTACATCACTATTTTTGTAACAGTTGCAGAAGGCTTTGGGGACATAGTTGAAACCAACTATGATGTATCATCTTCTGACCAATGGAATGTTAGAGGGAATATCCAGATTATGGATGATATGTTTCATTCATTAATTGATATTAGTGTATAAGGGGATTCATTTTATTCTTTTGTTGTAGTTCATGAACAAAACAAGTTTCTATGAATCTCCTCAGATGGCACCTTTTGAGGGTCATTATGGTTATCCATATCCCTCAATGTAATGATTCCATGAGGTAGGTAAGATAACAGTCATTATTCCATGTAAGGAATTAGAGAAATAAAGGAGAGATAATTTTTTAGGATTTGGTTTACTACAACATTGAGTAGACAACAACAATTCAATAACTTGAAGGGATGAAATTTGGATTTCAATATGGATGGCCATGTTTTCTTATGTGTGTGACCGCAGTTGGGGGATCATCATATATATAATCATGTGAATATGAAATTGATGTTTATGGGAGTATTTTAGATTACTAAGAGTATCAGAATAGTGTCATACCAATTGGAAATCCTTCTGTGATATCAAGGTATTCTTAGTTTGTTATATGTGTCTCATCCTCAAAGGTGTGATCCTGATCATTCACACGGGATTGACTCTGAGAACATTGAGTTCAAACATTACACATCATTTTTAGAACACACAATGTAGATAATATGCTAAACTGACAATGTTTGAATGGAAAATATGGTACAACTTGTGGTAGTAATATTGAATCATGTAAAGAATAGAGATAATACACGGGAATGAGAATTTTATGTCCTAGCACACTTTCCAGATTTCATTGACCCTGGACGCTAGATTCGCTTCTAGAGGATGATAGGTCACTATAGGGGGAGATTTAAAACATCTTTGAAATATATGGCTATGTTAATTTATGTTCTGAAGTAACATAATTACTTTTATGAGGCTGCATAGAGGTGATTGGGGTCGATGAATTACAACAAAAGAGGTTAGAGGAACTGAGGAACAACTTATTACTTCTAGAGTTCCACCAGCTCACCTGTATAGAGCCACTAGTTAACCAGTGGAGGTAGAAAATGGTCTACATTTATAAAAGTCCCATTGTACTAATATTTTCCAAGGTAGAGGTACTTCACCTATGATATTCTCACAGTCTAGTTAGAGGCCCATCCCTGCCATCCTGTGAGGGCCAGTAGCTTGCTGATGGCATCTCGGTTTTCATATTAATAATTCCACCTCTCTAATTTCCCTACGACACATATTATGAATATTTTACTCCCTTTTTCTGACCCCCACTTGACTATATCATCCATATGAGATCTCTTTTGGTGAATTTGGTCCTCTCATTCCCCTCTCTTTTCTTCTTAAACTGTAGATCTGTTTGTTGATTCCCACCCGGATAACTTTGTTAATCATAGTCCAAATATTCTACAAAATATTCTAAAATTTGACATATCTCTATGATATAGTTTCTATATATATGGATTTTTTCATTATATAATGGATCATACGTTTTTGTTTTATATATAATCATTGTATATAAAAAAAATTCGCCTTTTTAAACAAGATCCAAATTTACCATTGATGAAATTCATTCTTGAGTAAGATGAATCATTTCAAAGACTATGCCTTCATATTCTTGTTGAATCATTTTTAGAAACCCCTTTTGATGAATTAAAATTTATTAATGAGACCCACTGTTTTTTGGTTGAATTTATAGTTGTGTGGGTGTGACATAAGTTACAACACTGGACAAATATTGGTGTCTAACATCAATACAATTGAGGTAGGAATTTCGTTACAATAAAAGATCCTTTTATAATTTTTCCTTGAATATATTTCATGTGTGTGTATTTATTCATGATACCAATGTTTTATTAAGTTTGAATGATTTTAAAAGTGTATACCATGAGCCCCAGGTTTAATGTTCATCATTTGTTTGTGTGAGGATCTCATGAGACCCATGTTTGATGTTGATCATTTGAGTGTATGGATAATAAGATTTATAATTGATATGCTACGTTGTGATTATATATGATATGACCTATTGTGTTTTATTTGCTGGAGTTGGTGCCTTAGAAACAACTTCGATGTACTTTATGAAAAGTTTTATTCCTGGTTTTGAATATTAATAAACTACTTATCATATCATGATTTTTCTTCTACGTGACATGGTATATGATAATGTCCATAGAGTAGATGTAACTCTAAAAGGACATAGTAGTTCCTCATTATTTTGAGAAATAGGAAGTGCTATGAAACTATTAATGAATATATTTTCTATGGCTAGATGAAATCATTTTAGGTGCATAAATGATTTAAGCTATCTAGGGTGGAGACACATAGGACATTGAGTCACATTCTCATGGTGTACAAACTTGGTAATATCTAGTAGGATATTACGAGAATGAGACCACCTAGTTGTAAATCCACATTTATATGTGTCATTGGATATTCATATCTGTGGATATGTGCATTGTTACATAGACTTTAGGATTGTCATTTTTTATTATTATGCATCCCATAATTTGATGTCTTTATGAATATTGGGATGATATATGTTTGTGTTGACGTATGATACGTTGGGTGTGTCACGAGTAATTTGTCATTAATGAATAATGAGAGAAAGGATTCTTCCCTTATATTCATTAATAGAATATAATATCTCAGTCCCTTTCATGTAATTGATATAGAATAAAAAAATCCATGGTCATGGCTTGATATAAGAAAGTTATTTTTTCAAAAAGTCAAAGAATGATACAATGAGTACATAAGTTGATTGAACTGGCATGCAACATTCATGATTTGAGATATTTTGTGTAATGGACCAGACCCTCCGGGTCCAGTACTTTTCCAAAGACTCAGTTCCACCAAACAGTTTCACCGTTGTGGTGACACTGGTCACAGTGGCACTATTAGGGTGGCACTTTCACGGTTTCACCCTTGCGGTGGCACCACGTTTGGTGTCTCACCAAAATGGTGGTACCATCACAGTCGCACACAGAAATGGTGGCACTGCTTATAGTATATAACCAGACCAGTGATACTGTCATTATGACACAACAAAATTGTGTCACCACTTATGGTGTCTCACCAAAACGGTGGAACTGATTACGGTGTTCCACCGAACTGATGGCACAATGATATTGGCACTGTGATGGTCGCACTTTTATGATGACTCTCCAAATCGTCTCTCACACCTTTTCCATCTTCCAATTCCACCCCATAGACATATCTTTTGCAGCAAAAGTGTTTATTACACCTTCTTAATGATGTTTTAAAGACCATAATGATATCTAAAATCGCTAAGATTCGGGTGACCATTGACTTACCAAAACATGTGGCTTTTTCCACAGTGTCACAACCTTTTACTGTATATTCCAGTGCCACCCTGTTATGCATTTTCATCTATTTAAGGTATAAACCATTGAATCATAGACGTTACCGACACCTGTCACATGAGAATTATTAAAAGTCAATTAGTTTTATCCTTTGTAACCACCCAACCGCGTGGAGAAACCACGATTGTCCTTTAATAAATATCAAGAATTCATATCTCATAACTCCATGATCTCACCTTTCATCACCTAGGAATTCTTTCTTCTTCTTTGTGGGTTTCTTTTCCTTTCCTTAGTGTGTTTGGAGTCCCCCTTCCCAAGGCTTGTGGTGCGCCTGCACTGTATCCTTTCCTATCTACTCTTGGAGTCCCTGGAGTTCCTCCCCTATAAGCCGTTCATCTCCAATTCTTAGCGTGTTCAGAAAAACAATGGTCCTTGATCATCTAGGTAGGGTGATTCCATCATCTCTCTTTACTGTGTATCATGCAGGGTGGGTATGTTAATGTTATTATAATGATAGATGGAACCAAACATTAACAAAGATAAAAAATTGTTTTAAAATAATGATGGGGTGTGTTTGATGATGTTGTTGTACTATTTTACCTTTTCTTATATGTTGGGAATTATGTTGGCTTATGTCCCCAAAAAATCATGGTCATTAGTGGTCCTTTCTTCTGCACTAATGAACCTCTAATTTTTGAATACTTATTCTACGATTGAATGGCTGTAACATGGAAACTTTTTAATCATGTAAAATCAGTTAATTAAATTAATTCCCAATGAATAAGAATCCTTGTGTGGTCTCCATGGTTAAACAAACGGAAACACATACTAAATAAAAGGCATATTTAAATCTAAAAACTCTCTTGCTCTGTTCTAGTGATGTTTATGGATGTTCTTCTAGATGTTTTTGAGGTAACATGGATGGGGATGTGATCCCATGTTGTGATATTTTTGGTTGTGTATTTGGGATCGTGTGGTACCGTATAGTGGGGCTTGGTTTGGTTTGAGTGCTTTTAGGGATCTCACAGATCCCTTTTTTTATTGTGACCCTACAAGAGAACCGGTTGTGAATAATTAAATTGTTGCATGACTGTTTTTCCTTCCTCATCTTGTGGATATGACTGTTAGTTACCTAGTAGTAAAGAATTATTTAAATTTTATTGTTTAATATGATAATAAGAATGGGTTTAATTGGGATTTGTTTTCCAGTAATGAGTTGTGACCTAGTAGTGGTGTATGTTGTTTTTGAGAATTAATAGTAACGAGGGTGTTTGTGTATGGTTAGTTTTGGATCCCTAGGTTGGGATGAGTTATATTTTACCTATATGTGTAATTTGCTTCTTATGTTTCTTATTCTCTCCCCACCCAAGTTGATCACTTATTTACAACACCCCCATTTCATGGGGGAGGTTGTTTTTCCCAACACTCTAATGAGTTGCTGGTTGTTAGCTCTTTCCTTCTCCCTTTCCCGAGTATCGCAAGACTATTTGGGCCGGATGTTATGGTCTAAGGTCCATTATAGCCCAATATTCTTTAGGAAAGGTAGTTGTGGTGGTTTTCCCAAGTGGGTGTGGGATGTTTGTTTCCCAATTATCTTCAGGATGAGGCCCAGGTGTCTTCCGGCATGGTGGTAGTTGTTGTTTCCCAGGTGTTTATGGGTGGAGATGTGTGCAATTGTTGTGGAATAGGTGTCTACAGGCGGGATGTGTGGTTTTGGTAGCCCATTTGTGTGCTGGTGAGGTATGGAAGATGTACTGTGGTCAGAATGGCGGGAGACTTCTAATTCATAGGATTTCTTCAATAACCAGTGAGAAAGTGGTGTGGGGTACCCAAGCATCGATGTGTTATTGCTATTACTTTACATGACTTCCTTTATTTGGGGAGTGTTCCTTGGTGAGGTTTTGGTGGACAGTTTCCTTTGTATGTACATTGGATATATCTTTTTCCCATGGGGAATTATAATTTCTCCCCACTTGTGCATGAGAGATATTGGTTTTCCCTATTGATTATACATGTATACTCACCCTATGTATATAAAACTGCTTTCAAGATTCCATGAGGACTTTGAGGACCATGTTGGACCCTATTAGCTCGGATGCTTGGATAGTTGAAATTGTTGTTTTTCTTTTGTTACTTCCCTTTGGAGTTTTGTTGTTCTTTGAAACACATTAATATTGTAACATGTATATGGTAATGGAATGTTTTGGATTTACTTTCACTTACAACTTTGGTGTTGTTCACGATTTACTATATTATCTCCCGACCATACTAGATAAAAATGGTAATTCCTTACATATTACGTGTGATTCTATACCCTTGGTGCTAGTCGCCACTCTGGGGCCTTTTGAAGGTGGGTCTCAGGGTTTCTTATCTCTCCTTCAACATGAGAAATGATGCATTTGGAAATCGGTTTTCTCTTCCCTCATCATGGGGAAGGCGGGTCATGACAAAATGGTATCAAAGAAATGTTGAGAGGTATGACAGAGTCCATGGTTAGGCACAGTGAGAAATGCATGGGGTGGTAGGGAAACAGTGTTAGGTAATCTTAGCGTGTGAAATAGGCTATGGAAGACTGGCTAGGACCCAGGATTTTAGGGCACACTGTGATCCGATGTAAGGTCTATGGACCTACCAAACAACCAAGTGAGGATACGCTGATTACATTGTATAGACCCTTGGAAATATACATAACTCGTAATGAATTGTGTTCATGTGTGTATTGGGTATTTTTGGGGATTTTAAAATAAATAAAAATCCTAAGAATAAATTAAAATCAATCTTTTACACTACTCAGGCTTAGGTATTCCTTGTTTACCTTGAGCTATGGAACTCGAACAAAGACAATGGGTAGGGAGATCGATCGAGGCCACAAAGGTGTATTTGTCTTATCGGTCGAGGGCTAATCAGGAGGAGGATGAGGATGATGACAATTTGCAGTGGAAACTTTGTGCCTTTCAGCGGAAGACCCTCGGGAGGTACGAGGGAAATATCTCAGACATAGTGACAGAGAGATGGCTCTAGGAGATAGTGATAGCTTTCAGCTCTATCTGGGCTCTGACATAGTACCGGGTTCCTCTGTACGTAAGCCAGATGCGGGAGCAGCACATCAGTGGAGGATGCTCTATCATGGTGAGAAGAGGGAGGCTGAGGTTTCGTGGGCTAACTTCGATAATTTGTTCTCGGAGGAATTCATTTCATCCATGATGAAGGCAGGGAAGAGGTAGGAGATACTCTCCCTTCAACAGGGGAGAATTTTAGTGAGAGGGATGGGGATCAAGATCAAGGATCTCGTTCTCTTTTCTCTAGAACATTTTCCAGATGAGGAGCCTTGGGTGAGAGGTTTATTGGACGCACTCCAACCTACTCTTCAGTATGTTGTTACTCCCTTCACTCTACTGACATACTTGGAGGTCCAGAAAAGGACGATGTGGTGAAGAGGATGCACATGCTAGGGCATGTCCTGTGAGAGGGGAGCCAACTAGGATCGTCAAAGGGGAAGTCCGTCAGCATCAGCCCTCCAGTGTCAGGGCCTTCTAGGTTTAGGCTGGTGGGGAGGAGGCCCCAACAGATCTATTTTCGACCTTCCATTTCTCACCCCTTCCTTATGTTCCCAGGACCGAGATTCTTTATATGTGATAGTCATGGGAATAATCAGAATCAGTTTAGAGACCGAGTGCAGTATAGTGAGGGTGGGAAGGTTCAACGCCCACCTCAGTAGCAGCAGTTTCGTGCAATGCCCCTTTAGCAGCATCAGCAGGGACAAAAAACCCCACTCCTCTAAGATAATATGTATTTAGAGGAGGCCGTCCTCACGGCACTCCTCATGGACCACAACTGGGGTGTGTTTGATGAGGCAGCTGACAATTGAAGGGCCAAGGAGCTGGGCATGGGTAGTTGCATGCCATAAAGGCAGCAATTCCAGTAGGTCCAGAAGTCATTCGAGGTACAATCAGCGTGTTTAGCACTCTCTCCTAGGACTTGTTTGATTCATGATATTCTCACTAATTTTTTTCACTTGGTTTATCCCCTGATATGTGTCTAGACTTAGAGAGACTACATGTGACCCTGGTATTGAGTACACCAGTCGGAGGTTAGACCAGTATGTCACATGTTTGTAGGGGATGTAGGCTTAGGTTGGAACCATATCAGTATAGTGGGGACCTTCTTTTACAGCAAATGAAGCAATAAAATTTCATATTAGTCATCTAATGGATATTCTGTATATGTTCCATTATCCACTACTTCTAGAGAAGGTTTTTGTTTTTAGATATGGGCGGTCAGCGTGTGACTATCTTCTATGAGTAGGGTTTCTAGGAGGGCCTCCGGCGAGTGAAGCCCAATCTTTCCTTATTACTAGAGCTATCAGTGGAATCTAAAGACTCAGATATAGTGGAGTCCAAGGTATTTTTTGTGAGTTCATGGATGTATTCCCTGAAGAGGTTGTGACTATACCCCCTCTATGTGATGTTGATATTGGGATAGACTTCAAACCCAGTTCCCATCTGATTTCAATGGCTCCCTATCATATGGTTCCTTAAGAGTCACGAGAGTTACGAATTCATATTGATGATCTGATGTTAAGGTTTTTTTGACCGAGTGCGTCACCATGGGATGCTCCGGTCTTGTTCGTAATGAATACAGATAGTGGTCACAGGATATGTATAGACTACCAGAGGCTGAACTAGGTGACGACCAAGAACTATTACCCACTCCAGAGGATTGAAGATATTTTTCATCAGTTAAAGGGGGTGGTATGGTTCTCCATGTTCGACCTATGGTTATGATATCACCAGTTGAGGGTTAATGAGGGTGACATCATGGAGGCAACCTTTAGGTGCAGATATGGGAACTTTGAGTTTGTAGTCATGTCGTTCGGTGTTACGAATGCACCTTCCATATTCATGGGAATCATGAAATACGTATTTCAGTAATATCTGGACTGGTTCATAGTCATTTTTATTGACCACATCCTGATCTACTCAAGATCAGAGGTGGATCACACTGAGCATTTGAGAATGGTTTTAGAGGTACTCTGATGGCACTTGCTCTACAGGATGTTGTCCAAGTTCAAGTTCATGAAATGAGAAGTGAACATCCTTTGACATGTGGTGTCCGAGCAGGTGATAGTAGTGGACCTGTCAAAGGATGAGGAAGTTTTTTCTTGGGAAGCACCCATGAACTTCGTAGAGGTACATAGATTCAAGGTTCTAGAACATTACTTCCTAATATTCGTGCCCAACTTCTCCTGAGTTGTATTACCCTTGAAAGCCTTGACCAAGAAAGACCAGTCTTTTACATGGAGTGAGATGTTCCAGGAATCCTTCAGTTATCTGAATGGGAAGTTGGTTAGTGCCCTAATGATGAGGTTAAGAGAATAAGGGATGATGTTTGAGGTGTTCTACAATGCTTATGTCCATGGTTTTATGTTTGTATTGATCAAACAACAGTGGTGATCTCTTTTGGGTCTAGGAAGTTACGTCTCGATGAAAGTAACTATGCCACCCACAGTCTAGATCTTGCAGCTTTCATGTTCACACTAATGTTTTAGTGGAATTACCTCATTTGGGAGCACTTTTTGGTCTTCATTGATCACATGATCTTGAGGTATATCTTCTCCCAAAGAAACTTGAACTTGTGGTAGTGAAGATGGATGGATTTTCGTCCAGACTACGATTTGGAAATCAGTTATACCCCAGGAATGGGGAATGTGGTTTCTAATTACTTGATAATGATGTCACAAAAGGATGGGGTTTGGGAATTAGTAGATTCTTGGAATGTGATGAAGGAGTTGGATACCCTACACATGGATGCAACGATGGAGAATGGAATAGGATATCTATTCGAGATGACAGTGCAGTCCTCTCTGTTGAGGTAGGTGGAGGAGTCTTAGTGGGAGGGATTAGATGCTGAAGTGATGCGGGATCATGTTAGCCACGGTGATGCTTTGAGATGTTGGTCGAAAGATAGGAAACATTAGATGATGTTTAATGGGAAGTTGTTTTTCTTGGTATATATGCACATGAGAGTTCATGGTGAGTTCCACTACACACCCCTGGTAGTACACCCTAGAGTTTCCAAGATGTACTAGGGTTTGAGGGGTCAGTTTTGGTGGCCCGGGGTGAAGCAGGAAGTGGTAGAGTTTATGGAGAAGTTCCTCATGTGTTAGTAGGTGAAGGTTGAACACCATATTCTGGGAGGTGTGTTACAACCTTTAGATGTCCCTGAGTATAAGTGGGATGAAATCTCACTGGATTTTGTCATGGGACTACCAAGAGTTCAAGGGGGTTGTGATGTTATCTGGATTGTGGTGGACTGGCTAATGAAGCCAACTCACTTCCTGGAAATCAAGGAGTCAAGGGCGGTAGATACCATATCACATAGGTATGTGGATAAGGTGGTGCATTTGCATGGAGTTCCAAGGCCCATAGTATCCGATCGGGATGCAAGGTTTACCTCAGGGGTATGGAAAGGATTGAAACATTCTGTTGGAACCCGATTATGCCTCAACACTAATTTCCACCCCCAGATAGATGGGAAGACAGATTCAACCATACAAACATTGGAGTATATGCTACGGGAATTTGTATTAGACATTGGGGGATCATGGGTATGACACATACCTCTGGTAGAGTTTACCAACAACAATATATATCCTCTACCATTGTCATGGATCGATTCAAAGCATTGTACGTGAGTTTGTGTCCCTCAAACGTGTGCTGGGTAGTGGTCAGGAAAGCAGGTGTTCTCAGCCCAGTGGTGGTGCACAACACCACGGAGAAGGTTTATCTTATCCAACAAATAATGAAGGTAGATTATGACAGGTAGAAGTCATATTATGACCATAGGAGGAGACTCTTGGAGTTCTAGGTTAGGGACCAGAAGTTCATGAACGTCTCCACTCAGCGTGGGAAACAGAGGTTCGGTAGGGTAAGTAAGCATTCTCCCAGGTTCGTTGGGCCCTTTTAGGTATTGCGGTGAGTTGGAGAAGTGGCTTATCAGATGGTGCTACAACCGCCACTACAGGGCATGCAAGACATCTTCCATGTGTCTCATCTTTATCAGAATCTACACGATGAATCGTATGTCCTCTACTACGGGGATCTGGATATCAAGGATGAAATAACATTTGTAGAGAGAGTAGTGAGAATGGAGCATCATAAGGAGGAGATACTTCATGGATGAACCATTTCCTTTTCTCGTGTGTTGTGGAGGCATGGTGTCCTTAAGTAGAGTACCTGGGAATGGAAGGCACATATGTGCACACATTACCCAGAGTTGTTTTTATTTTTCCTGGTTTTTTTTCACTTGATTGTGATGTATTTCATGAGAACGATAACTATGAAATGTGTTGTTTTCCTTGTTCTCTATGTGTGTGTGAAGAGTCTTGTCCATTGGGAGGGGAGGACATGATCCCAAATCAAGACGCATTAAAGTGGATGCGGTCAAACCCATGTCGGCGAGTCGGTGCCGCCCAAAAAGTATAGTATCATGACATGGATGAAGGGACTCCATAATCTATATGATTGGATGGTATGAAATTTTCATGTGTGTGTGGTTACTTGGTGGAGAGGATTAGTAGTGTATCTGTGATTTTTTAGGAGATAGATAATGGAGGTGTTCCCAAATATCAAGGTTGATCTGGATTTAGAACAACTCTAGGGTTGTTTGTCTTTGAGAGGTATATTTTGAAGAGGTATTTTAGACCCCTATCTTTACATCACGTTGAGTTTTGATTCTTGAGGATGATAAAAGTATGAGAGGTATCTCATGTAATGGATCTAACTCTCCTGGTCTAGTAGTTTTCCAAAAACTCAGTTCCACAAAACGGTTCGACCATTGTAGTGACACTAGTCCCTTTGGAACCATTACGGTGGCACCGTCACAGTAGCACCGTTGCAGCAGCACCACATATGGTGTCTCACTGAACCGGTGGCACCATCACTGTCACACACCAAAACGGTGGCACCACATACTGTGTCTCACGAAACTGGTGACACCATGACGATGGAACCGTCACTATCAGACAACAAAATGGTGGAAAAACTTACAGTATGCCAGCAAAATGGTGGCACCGTGATGGTGGCACTATAACGGTCGCACACCAAAATAGTGGCACCGCTTATGGTGTTCCCCAAAACCAGATGCACCATGATGGTGTCACTATGATGGTCACACGGTTATGGTGTCTCACCAAACAGTGTCTCACCCTTTTTCTATTTTCTAGTTCCACCCCCTAAAAATATATTTTGATGTTAAGGTGTTTATTACCCCTTTTTAAATCATTTTTAAACCCCACAAATGATATAAAAAATCCCAATGATTCTGGAGAACCTTAACATACCAAAACTTGTGGTGTTTTCCTCAGTGTCATGCCCTTTTCACATACTTTCCAGTTCCACCCTATTACGTATTTTCCTCTATTTAAGGAGAAACCCTTTGTCTCAAAGCCATTATGGACACCCATCCAATGATAATTATTAAATGACAATTAATTCCACTGTGTGTAACCACCAACCACATGGAGAAACCATGACAGACTATTAATGTGGATCAAGAATTCATATCCCGTAACACCAGGATATCACCTTTTATCGCACGAGGATTGTTTATCCTTCTTGTCTAGACACCTTTTCTTTCCATGGTGAATTTGGAGTCCCCCTTACCACAGTTAGTGGTGAGCCTATGCTGGAGCCTTTCCTTCCCACTCCTGGAGTCCTTGAAGTTCCTCCCCTGCAAGTCGTGCATCCCACATTCTTAGTGTGTGGAGAAAAACATCAGTCCATGAAAATATAGGTAGGGTTACTCATTTGTCTCTCTTTACTGTGTATCATGCGGGGTGGGTATATTAATTTTCCTACAAGGATGGATGAAACAAATCCATAACGAAGATATTAAATGGTTTTAAAATAATTATGGGGAGTGTTTGATGATGTTGATGTACCATTTTACCATTTCATATATGTTGTGAATTTTATAGGCTTATGTACACTGAAAATAAATGTCATTGGTGGTCATTTCATACACACTAATGAACCTCTGTCTTCTAGAAACGTTTTCTTATAATTTAATGGATGTAAAATAGAAACTGGTAAATCACATAAACTCAATTAATTAAATAGATTCCCAATGAATAAGAATCATTATGTGGTCAACCCAGTTAACCAAATGGAAAGACGGAACTAAATGAATGGCGTGTTTAAATATGAAATCTCCCTTGACATGTTATGGTAATGTTTATGGTTGTTCTGTTTGATACCTGTGAGGTGAAATAGATGAGGATGGAATCTCTTATTGTGTAGTTTTTGGTTGTGGATTTGGGGTCATTTGAGACCATATATTCGGGCTTGGTTTGGTCTTAGTACATTTAGGGCTTTCACGGATCCCTTTTGTTGTTGTGACCCAACAAGAAAACTGGGTGTGAATGCTTAAATTGATGCTTGACTTTTTTTCCTTCCATGGCTTGTGGCTATGCCTGTTAGTTTCCAAGTATTGAAGAAATATTTAAATTTTCTTGTTGAATATGATAATAAGAATGTGTTAAATGGGGATTTGTTTCCCAGAAATGAGTTGTGATCTGGTTGTGGTTCTTGTGCTTTTCATGAATGAATTGTAATGAGGGTGTTTGTGTATTGGTTGGTTAATAGGCCAAGGTTGGTATGAGTTCTTGTTTACCTATATTTATAATTTAGTTCCTATGTTTCTTATTCTCACCCCACCCAAGATGATCACTTTGTGCCAAGACCCCCATTTCATGGGGTGGGGTGTGTTTTTCCCAAAACTCCTATGAGTGGCTGGTTGTTAGCTCCATTTCTACTCCCTTTCCCGAGTATTCCAATACCCTTCAGATAGGTTATGATGGCTTGAGGTATATTATATCCCAAGATTATTTGGGCAGGGTAGTTGAGGCGGTTGGCCCAGGAGTGTGTCAGTATTTTGTTTCCCATGTATCTTTAGGTTAAGGCGCAGCTGTCTTTGGGAAAAGTGGTAGTTGTTGTTTCCCAAGTGTCTTCGGGCGGGAATATGTGCAGTTGATGTGGCCCATGTTTCTATGGGCAGAATGTGTGGTTTTGGTTGTCTAGGTGTGTGCGGGCGGGGTATGGAAGTGGGACTATGGTGATAATGGTGTGAAGGGTCTGACTCGTAGGATGTCTTCAATAACTAGTGGGGAAGTGGTGATGGGTACCAAAATATTTATTTGTTATTACTATTATATTACTTGACTTTAATTTTTTGGGGAGCGTTACATGGTTAGGTTTGGGTGGATAGTTTCCTTGCTAGGTACTTCAGTTATCTCCTTTTCTCCTGGGGCATTAGAAGTCCTCCCCACTTATGCACGAGAGCTTTTGGTTTTCCCTATTGAGTATACCTTTGTACTAACCCTATTTATATAAAACTACTTTCAGGTTTCCAGGATGAATTTAAAGAATTTGTTGGACCCTATTAGTTCAGACTCTGGGACCGTTGAAATTGTTGTTTTTATTTTCTTTTGGTAATTCCCTTGGGAATTTTCTTGTACTTTGTAACACATTATTATTGGAAGATTCATATGGTAATGGATTGTTTTGGATTTACTTTCACATATAGCTTTGGTGTTTTTTGGTATTTACTATCTTCTCTCTGGATCCTACTAAATAAAAAGGGTAATTCCTTCAATATTACGTGTGATTCTATACCTTTGGTGATATTCGCCACTCTGGAGCCAATTGAAGGATGGTCTCGGGGTTCATTATCTCTTCTTCAACTTGAGGAAGGAAGGTTTTTGAAATCTACTATCCCATCCCTCATCTTGGTGATGATGGGTCATGACATTGTGATAAAGGCATGATAACACACTGTAAGTGTCCATATGAGGAAGCATGTTGTTGTGACATTAACTTCTTTCTCTATGGGTTACTTGTAATGTTTCTTTATTCTAACAATGAACTTTTGGTTGCTTCACCTAATGCTACTGAGAAATATTCTTAGAGGGTCACACAATAATTGTATCAAAAATCTTGGTTAAATAATATTATATTATTTATTATTAAACAAGTTGAATAATTATTATTCCTGGATTTGGTTTAATAATTATTCATGTATCCTTGATCGCTTATATAGTGGCACCTGTTATTCTGGAGAATACAGTGGGAGAGGAATATTTAATAAATATTTTGTTTCATTTTATTGAGGAAATTATTTATTTCATTATCCGTGAATAATTCATTGATATATATTTAATAATTAAATAGTCATTATATATGGCCTAAATAATATTGTGGAGGAATAGAGGACCAAGATAAATGGACATATGATAAATAATACTTTTAAATATTATTTTATTAAATAATGATTAATTATAATTTTCAAGTTATGTTCATTTCGATAAATAATGATATTATTTTTATTATTTTACATGGGTTTTCACTAGGGTTAAACAAGTAAATAAGGTCACTTGTGGAATTATTTTAATTTCACCATATAAATATAGAAACCCAATTATGTTTTTTCTCATTAATACAATTCATTTTTCTTCGTTGTGAATAATATATTTGGATAATCCTCTCTATCCTAGAGAGAACCCTTCTCCCAAAACACTCCCAAAAACAGAGAGCAATTATCTTCATATGGATCAAGGAGAATGCATTGGGAGCTGTTCTCCAAGCAATCGAAGCCAGATGATGCAAGCGCAAGGATATATCATGGTAGCACTCGTAGATTCCATCAGTGATGTTTAGAAATTCGTAGAACACATTTGGATCACCGATTGAGTAAATATAGACATGGTTTCTACAATTAAACAATGGTTAACCATAGATCTGTCTCTAGATTCCCCAAATAAGAAATAACTACATAAAAGAAATTATTTATTTAATTAAATTAATTATAAATTATATGTGATGATCATAAATCTAGTTCCGGTATAATTATCCACTTTGAATTTCTGTAATTCAATTCTCTAGATCTTGACATTGATGGTCATATAGATCATGGATTGATCATCGATTATGGAAAAAGGAAAAGTTGGGCATTTCCCATCACACATATCTGGTGTGACCAAAACCTACAAGTGGTTTTAGAATGGATACATAATTATTTATAATTATTTAATGATATTTGGTGGTTTAAAAATATTATTTTAGTTTTTCAATTATAGTATAATCACGCTTTTAATATAAATTTAATGATATTCTTATTATTACTTAGTTTCTCATAAATATAATCGAGATGATTAATTTTGTGATTAAAATAAAATCATGGAAATGATCTGGTGGTGACAATGATTTTGAAAGGATAACATAGGAGTAAATGATGTGTAATTGTCATTAAACGTCATTTACTTGTGTTCAATGCACGATGAATTAATTCGAGAATTAATTATCTCATGTTTATTGATTACATGCAATATATTAAATATCATACAACACATGTTGAACAGCCAGGGTGGCACATGATAACCCATAGTACATGCTGTGTAGACCATGTACCTGAAATTTAGTATAATTGAGTCAATTATAGGTTGTGTATTTCAATACACAACCTACCATACTGGTGATCATGTAATTTGGAGATATCAACATGTGTGGCACATTGGACACCATGTTTACTCCACCATCCATGGTACGTTTTACACAACATGTACCTAGGAGTGTACCTTTGATAGATGGTGAGAGCCATACATTTTGAGTGCTCAGATGTACATGGAATGTAATTATACCAAATTACTAAAATTTAAATGTTATTTGTTATATATATGTAAACCTTGAGACATGTTCTTGCATGTGGTCATTAAATTGATTGGAAACTCTATGTGATGGGGTTTTAGTATATATATATATATATATATTATTGATTAATTATTTGGTTAGTTATGTTAAGATGTGAATTTCATGTATGAATCACATTATAATTCATACTCAACATGCATTGAATCATAACTTGCAACATAAAAATCAAGTAATTTGGGTAATCATTAAATTAATACTAAATGTCCTCAGAGTACTTGATAATTCATGTATCCCATATGTCACAAAAGTAAAACAATATATGAGTCTAATACAAGTTGTATATAATAGCATAGGTATTCACCATGTTTCCTCAAAGTTGAAATTGTGTAAAAAATTATTTTTAAATGAATTTATTGAATTTCACTAAAATTATAATGGAGAGAATCTCAAGGAAATTCATATTAGAATTTAGATAAATTATTGATTAATGAATTATAATAATTAATTTATTCATGCAAAATTTATTTTAAATAAGAAAAATTAACAAATAAATGTTTATATTATCAAATGAGTAATTTTTTGCATGAATGTGGATGATCATGAGCGATACAAGACCTTTGTTTGTGATTGGTTTCATTTAATTTAATATTAAATTAAATTTTTTTCAAGTGTGCCTTCCATCGAATTATTATATAGGGCCCATGTTCCCATGGATTAGTTTATGTAAACCCCTTTCCCCTAACCTTAGTGTGAGTAATAGAAATATGTAAAGGATAGAGCTCCAAAGCCAGTTGACATGGTTCAAGCTAGGAGCTAGGGAAAACTAATCAATTGAGATACCAATGTGGACAGGTGGAAAGACGAAACATGAACCTAAATTTGTTGAAGGTGTTTTACCCCTTGGTCAATGGTTAGTTAATCAACCACTATATAAAATAATGATTAGTATAATCTCATGATCACACCACCTTATTGTTTTATTTATTTCAATTTTATGGTTATTTCATTATGTATGACTTTTCATGATCACATAATTTAAGGAAATTGACGAGCATGCAATATAGAACTAAAATAAAATTTCTTATGAAAAAATATTATCATAGACAAGGTTGATCTCTTAAGGAAATAAAAATAATATTAACAAGAATTTAATAAGGAAAATAATTGTAAATTAATAAATAACTGATAAAATCCCTCAATAATATATTATGTTGTTACACCCTTCCACTACTCTGGTTAAAATCTAACCATAGTTCAAAGCACTTGACCTGCCCTAGTTGGGGTTCCTTAAATTATTGGGGAATTATAACTTGATGTTTTGGAATGATATAACATAGCTAACATAAAGGGTTGACTAACAAGTCAATACATTGTGAAAATAAGAGGAAAGGGTTGAGGAAATCTTAATTAAATATTTTAGGATTGCGGATTCCACTCTTCAGATCATAGAATTGTGAGTTAATTCATTTTTCATTTGGAATGCCTAATTAAAACCATTAATGTTGTTTTACCAACCATATTTGGGGTAATTATTTGAGTAATAGGGATCATTTCCACTAAAATATTTAAGATAGATGATAATTTGAATCAAATTGTGAGGGATATTAGGTTTGGATAAAATAAATTGACACTAATAAATATAATATTTATTCATTTTTCTAAATTTTATTAAATAAATAACATGAACTATACTCATCCTATTTGTAGAAACTAAATAAAAATGAAATAAAACAAATCATTTTGATCCATACATGATAAGGCAAACCTTCTTAAAACAAAAATTTCTAAGAGTGTAAAAGGTGCTTAAGTGTCATCCTTCTACATGAATGGAAATTATTTGTTCTGGATGAACCTTTACAACATTATATTGAAAATAAGGCAAGATATAAAGAGTTATCTATCTATGAGAAACTATTGAATGATGTTTCATATGTTCAATTCATTATGCTATCATCCAGGTCCAATGAGCTTCTCAAGTAACATGAAGATATATATTCCTATATCTTGATGTGTCCCCTTCAGGATCTCTATCAGGAGAAGGTAATAAATAAAAGGTATGCAATCTCCTATAATTTTTACCCAACTAATATTTGAGAGATTATGCAATATTGGCCTCATACAGTCATGATTATTATATACATTGAACACTTATAAATCTTCGGGATTAGATTACCAGATGTGTTGTGTACATATCTCCAACTTTCATCACGGACCAAGACATAATCTATCTTTATTGTTAATATTAATATGAGTAATAATAATAAGAGTTTTTCAAAACTTATAACATTAATTATCCAAGTTGATTTGGGCATGGAGTGTGACAAACAGGTGGTCCTTATGGTGAATTAAAAATGAATAAGAAGGAAATGGCACCCAAGAATTTCAAATAATTGAAATATTTTGAGAAACATCAATGCAAGAAGAAGAAGATCAAGAGGAAGGGAGAGGATAAGAGGATCGTGGGTCTGGTATGTGGAATTTCATGACACTAGAATAGGAACTATACCTCAAAAAAATGTGGAAACTAAAGGTGTATTTTTTATCAAATGTAATCTTATAATATCTATATATTTGGTATTAGATATAGCTTACGGGGCTCAATTGATTATCAAATTTCAAGAGCCATGTAGATTCTAAAATATTGGAAGAGGAAAGCTTGGATCTGAGATTTGCTAATGGTTCTAGGATGGTAGTTATATCCAATGGGGACAACCTCTATTCATTTTCAATAGAAATTATTTTGGTTTTCAAATATTGTAATTATGTTCTGATGATTACCTAGATCATAATTTCTATATAATTCCTAGATATAGATGGCTTAATTTTGAAATTTGGAAATTAATATTGTGTATTTTATAAGTACATAATTTTTTTATGGAATGAAACATTTAAATAACATTTTTTATTTATTAAATTATGAATACAATGGTTTCACAATCGATAATGAATCATGTTCACAAAAGGCATATAACACCCAGTTCTGGAATCATCGTCTTGGTCATATAAATATGATATATTTGGAAAATCTCTATCAAGATATTTATATAGAGTCTTTTAAGATTAAACCAGATGATATATATCATGGTTTCTTTTAAGGAAATTTACTACATCACCATTTTTTAGAGAGATGAAAGGGACACAATGCATATAGGATTTGTACACACTAATATATGTGGACCATTTGTAGTAGACTCTAGAGAAAGATAATCATACTTCATAAATTTAACTGATGACTTTAGTGTTCATGGTAATATCTACATGATGAGTTATAAGTCTCAGTCCATTGATAAATTCATGGAATTACAGAATGAAATAGATAATAAACTTGGTATAAAGAGAAAGAATGTTTGATCAGATCTTTGTTGTGAATATCCTAACCAAGATTTCATCACCTTTTTATGAGATATTGGGATTATGTCTCAAATAACTCCACCTTATACAACACATTTTAATGGTTTTAGTGAATGGATGACCTGTACCTTATTAGACATGCTATGGTCAAATATGAGTCATGCAGATCATCCATTTTTCTTTTGGGGATATGCATTAAAAATTGTGACATACACATTAATCTAAGTTCCAAATAAAATAGAAACTAGAAATCCCTTCGATTTATGGAGTTGAAAGAAACTTTTTTTTCAGATACATTAGTATGGGGGTTGTAATGCATTTGTTAAGGCATTCTCGAGAAAAAAACTAGATACTAGGGGCATGAAGCGTATCATTTTCGGGTATCCAAATGAAATACAAGGATAAAACCTATACAACCCCTATATCAAGAATGGATTTTTGATAGAGATTCCATATTTATTGAGTGAAAGGACAAACTCAAGATGGAATGTGGAATCAATATTTACTTCGATGAAGTCGATGCTCAAGATACACATGATTTGGTACAATATAATATTCCACAAGTCCACATAAAAGAAGTTGTTCTAGAAACATGAGTACTAAATATGAGTGTAAGAGAGGAAGATATGTGAGGGAACTAGATGGATATGGTTTCCTTTTCACTGAGTAAGGTTACTTATTATTCGTTGAAAATGAAGAACCTCTCTCCTACATGGAGGAAGTAGAGATCTCAAAAGCTGCAAGATGGATAGACACCTTGAATTCTGGTGTGGATTCCATGTATTAGAACCATGTTTGGGTTTGTTCGATGTGCCATCTGATGTAAATACCATTGGGTGAAAATGTGTATTTACGAGGAATATAGATATGGAAGGTGATATAAATGCCTATAAAGATTGTTTAGTTGCTAAAGGGTTTAAAAACATAATGTAAATTACTATGATTAAACCTTTTTATTAGTTTTCATGTTTAAATACATCAAATTTCTATATGTTATGGTAGCTTACCATGACTATGTGATTTAGTATATGTATCATAAAACTGAATTCCATAATAGAAACCTTCATGAAGATGTCTATATGAAACAACCTGAGGGGTTTTTTACTCCAGGTTTTGCCCATAATATTTTCAAGTGGCCGAGATCCATTTATTGATAGAATTATGAATCCAGGTCATGGGTGATTTGATTTGATGAAGCCATACAAAATTTCATCATTAAGAATTAATTTGATTCATGTACTTACAAGAGGTTTAGTGGAAATGAGTTTGCTGTCCAAGTAGTATGTGTTATGAAAATTTACTTATTGGAAACAATATAAAAATCCTAAAGTCAGTTATGGATTGGGTAAAAAAGTGTTTCTCGACGAAGGACACAAGGTAAATAACCAACATTATAGTGTTAAAGATAATTCATGATAGATCCAAGAGACTTCATGGACCAATTAAAAGTACATATATTAGCCAGATACAAAATAGTTATTTTATGGAACAATCCAATAAGGGATTGGTTCCAATGTCACTTGGTTT
This sequence comes from Viscum album, assembly GCA_963277665.1. Taxonomy (NCBI): domain Eukaryota; kingdom Viridiplantae; phylum Streptophyta; class Magnoliopsida; order Santalales; family Viscaceae; genus Viscum; species Viscum album. Next base: position 643,011,570 of record OY728128.1, read on the forward strand.
ACATATTTTTATGAACATGTGTCCTCATACACAACATGAGAAATAGATAATGAGTAATATACCATTAACTACAATGACAGTATCAATAATGTATTCTATGGTATGTAATAGAATTGATGTTGAATATGTATTGATAATGGTAGGAAGATATCAACTAGATATAGGAGAACAAAATTGGACTCATGTTATGGATATCATTAATTATCTAAGTAGAATTGTGGATATGTTTCTAAAATGGAGGAGATGAGTAGGATGTCATTATAGGTTATAATGATTCTAGTTTTCAGATAGATCAGAATAATCTGATGTCGTAATCAGGATATTTTTTATATCTCAATAGAGAAGTTGTGAGCTGAAAGATATCAAAGAATCCAATTGTCGCTAATTCTATAGTGGAGTTTGAGTATATAGTGTCTTATCATGTATCCAATAAATAAGATTAGATTCAGAAATATTTCATGGAGCATGATATGGTACCTATAATTAAAGACTCAATAACATAATATTGTGATAATACTACAATGGTGGTTCTTTCAAAATAGCCAAGGTCAAAAAAATATAAAAAGAAACTTCTCTGATAGTTTCACCTCATTAGGGATTTATATTAGTGTGGTGATGTTTTTGTAATAAGAGTACCAAAGGATTTTTATGCGGAAGACCCCTTTACTAAAGCTCTATCTCACAAGAGTCATGAATATCATGTGTGAGCTAGCAGACTAAATGTTGTTAGTAGTTGGATCTTATGAAAGTGGGAGTCTGTTGGAGTTGGTTCCCTAGAACCAAGTTATATATACTTTATGAAAACCATTATTAATGGTTTTTAATATAAAAAAACTACATATCCTAAAATCATTATTCTTCTAGGAGACTTAGTATGTGATAATGTCATTAGAGTAGATGTCACACTAAAAGGTCGTAATAGTTCACATCTATGATGAGAACATGGAGGTTCTATGAAACTGTTCTTCAATATATGTTCTATAGCTGGATAATATCATCTGAGGGACAAAAATTATATAGGATATCAAGGGTTTATACTCATAGGACATTGAGGCCCCTTCTCATAGTATATTCCCTTTGTAATATCTAATAGGATATTATGATAATGAGACCCTATAATCGGATGTCCACATTTATATGTGTCATCGGAAGTTCCTATATATGGAAGTCTATATCGGTCCATAGACTTTATGATTATTGTTACTGAGTATTATGAGTAACATAGATTGATGTATTGATGAAAACTGTTATGATAGATGTTCACGATGAGGTAGGAAATGATGGGTGCCTCATGAGTAATATTTAAATACTAAATAATGCGAGAAAGGTTTTCTCCATTCTATTTTTAACAAATCATAATATCTTAGGACCATAGAAATAAAAAATATAGCCTAAATATATCTATTTCCATGGTTTGATAGAGGCAAATATACTTCTGTAAATTCAAGGAAAGAGACATCGAGTACATAGTTTTATAGAACTCGCAGGCAACCTTCTCGATTTGAGATATTATGAAAATGTGATTATATTTCCTAATAAGAATCCATATAAGGTAAAATTTAAATGCAAAATTAACTTATTTCTATATGGGTACCGTGGAATGTTTCAAGAATCTAACTTTGTACTTTAGTCTACTTCACCTAATTCCACTATGAAAGTTTCCTAGAGGTTCACACACTATGTGTATCCAGAATCACAATTAAATAATATATTATTATTTATTATTTATCAAGTTGAATAAATATTATTCCTAGGAAAGGTTTAATAATTATTAATTTCTGTTTGATCTCATATATCTCATCGACAACTATTCGAGATAATATAATGTGAGCGGAATATATAATAAATATTTATTTTATCTTTAGTGAATGTAATATTCATTTTCAATTTAGTGAATATAATATATATTAATTTATCATGGAATAATATAGTGATATTTATTTAATAATTAAATAGTAATTATTCAAGTCTTGATACATATTGTGGAGAAATATCAGACTGAGTTAAATCGCCTAGTTAGAAAAAATAATATTAAATATTATTTGATGAAATAATGTATAATTATAATTCGTTAATTAAGATCATGTTGAGAAATACTGCTATTATTGTTATTATCTTATATTGGTTTTTTCTAGGAGTAAATAAATAAATAATGGAATGTGTGGAATTATTTTATATTAACCCTAGAAATATAAAAAACAATTTTTTTATATTTTCAAAATAAGTAAATTTTTTTGTCTTTGTTTTGAAGAAATTCATTGAATAATTATCCCATTATAGAGAGCTCCGTTCATTAAGAACGATCCAAAAAATGGGGAGGGATTATCCTCTACCAGATCAAGGAGAATTATTTTGAATTAGTTCTTGATGTGATCAAAGGATAAGGACACAAGCACAAGGATCTATCATTCTAGCACCTGAAGATTCCTTCTGCAGCATATGGAGATTCTAGGAACACAAGTTGATTACTACATGAAGAAATATACACTTGGTTTCTACAGCACAATGATATTTCATCGTAAAACTCTCACCGAATTCATCAAATAAGAATAAATTCCATAAAGGAAATTATTTATTTAATTAAATTAATTATAAATAATATGTGATGATTCTCTCTCTAGTTCTAGTGTAATTATCCATTGTCTATTTATTTGTTTAAATTACATTGAACATGGCATTAACCATTGTATAGATCTCAGATTGATAATCAATTATCGAAAAAAGAAACATTGGGAACCTCCAATCACACACTTCAACTACACCCAGAACCTACATGATTGTGTTTATTGAGGAGATTTTTTTCCTAGTATAAATTGATAGATGGACCATCCTGTATTATTTTTCCCTCAAAGGGGGAGATTAAATGGAATATGATGATGGAACTAAACACATGGAATGGGTATGATTGACATAATTATTGACCTGAGGTAGCAGTTGGATATGACATCCTTATTTCCTAAGCCATGATAGATACAAGGTTAAATTACCCTATAGAGTGCCCTATGATAGAGATGATGCATGATGACCTTTTTAAAAGACCAAGTACCAATTTTCATTGTGGATACATAGATATATATTGTTTTCATATGGTTTAACCATGACCATAACATCCATTTTGAATTTCTTCCGGCGTAGAAACAAATTAGTTTTAGATACAATTCATTGAGAATTGGTTAGAGCACAATTTCTGTAAATTATTGATTTTTGTTTCCTTATGAATTTATATATTACCATGGAGTACACATCTTATGAATAAAAACATATTAAGGAATCATTTTGGTGTCCTGCTAGTTTTATAATAACACACTTCACTGGTAACTTAATTCCTGAGTAGAATTCATCATTTGGGATCTAGGAATGGGAATGATCCAAATGATATGGAGCTAATGAGATAGATTTTATTTTTTAGAGGGGGCATCGTTATGGACCATGGAGTGATGTAACCGTTTCTTATTTTGTTATTATTGTTTTACATAGACGCTTCTTTCACCTTCCACATTGGGGGACCTCCATTTAATAATTTTTATGGCTTGGTGATACATAGAATTTCAACTCTTATAATATTTGTTATTATTTATTTTTTCTATACCCTTTTTATGTTATTGTTATTTTGACCATGTAATAATTCTTGTGTTTTGATTTTGATACGTAGGGAATAGTCTCACAATTTAAATTCTCATATCCCCACTACTAGTCACCAAAATATTTTATAGGGTGTGTATTATATTATTAAAACCAACCTACAATTTTTTAACTCCAAAATTTAAACTGTTTGGAAGTTATAAACTAAAAAAATTACGAGTAATCACAACACTCCAAGTATGTAATATAAAAAACTATAGGAAGTCAAAAAAAACCTAATTTAGGTAAATACGACAATTAGAACAGATGTTTAATATCAAAAATGTATTGGATTTTGGATAACAATACTAAAAATCATTTAAAAATATATTCGAATGATATAAGGCTAGTACCTATACCTAAGGGTTTCATTTTCTAGACCTATATATTTTCAAATATTCTTGATCAAAATGTAAAATTATAAACCTATAAATGCTTTGATAAAATTGTTTGTAGTAGACATATCTATGCCTTAGTTACTCTTTGATCGGGACAATCCAAAAGAGGACCAATTTCTTAAAACTAATCAAATAGATAATTTAGAAACAACATATTCCTCACCTAGTATATTTTCAATCCCATATATTAGAATAAATTATTATGTCTATGGAATCATAAATATTTTATATTCTATAACTAAAAATTAGAAACAATAAGAAATGCATTGAGAAAAAATATAATTATAATCACTAAAAATTAATTAGATGACACACACAATCCTGAATGGAATAGTTCTAGTATATTATATTCTTTTAAAATCGATCTATTTTTATATATGTTTTTTTACCAAACTATAATGATAATATCCTATAACATTAGGTTCAGTTATCACGAGTACTGAGGTAGAATTAACATCCATTGAAAATTTTCAATGTGACATCAATATGTTCCATATATTACATGGTTTAATTTATCTTAACAAAACACATTGATTAAAAATAAAAAATTTTAATAACTGGTAATTAAGAAACTTATGTTAATAATGAATTAAGATGACAAGATTTGTGATTTAAAAAAAAGGGTATAGATGACTCAATTGACAAAAATTTAACTTCTATGTTCCATTGTGTTTCCTCAATCCTCATGATATGTTCAGAACTCAATATATTATATGACATTTCGTTGGAATTTTATCACATATTCTAATATGCATGACTAGGGAACCAAAAAAAATCCTTAAAAAATTTTATCCATCAGCACATATTGACATCATGTTTATTTCCTTAATGATTATTAATATTAGAAAAACTCAATTCTAAGGGGGAAAAATTGATCCATTTAAATTTGTTGTCAATACAAATATGGAAAATGCATGTCATTAGGAATTTATTATAATTTTGTCTCTCTTGACATTATTTACAATTAATATAAATAAAATAAAGAGAGGTATGTAAAAATTAATTTAATATAATGTGCCAAAGAATTATTTGACTATAATTATACTTCATAATTTCTTGATGTAATAAATAATAAGAAAATCTTAGATAATAATGTATTCTATAAAAAACAAGAATATGATACCAATACATAATTCATTTTTGAGAGGATGTTTAAATATTTTAAGACTCATCCAAGTGAAAAAAATATTCTAAATAGGTATTACGTTTATTTTAAGAAATAAATTTTGATTATGTCACTTTTATTTCATTGATCAATTCATCTTCTCACCCTCCACACAAGAATTTATTCATATACAAAAAGTATTAGTGATTAATAAACTATAATTTTGAATGATAATCTCTATGAACGTGTTTCTGAAATTATATAATTTCATGTAATGATATTTATTTAGGCTTATCAAGACTCAAACCCTCAAGGGATACATTCTAGATTTACTTATTGAAGTATGTTATCTTTATAAAATATGATTTAAGATACCAAATATTATATTATACCAAGATGATGGACTCTTTCAAGTCGAGAATATTTATTCTGACATGCTCAAATAATCACGTTCTCTAACGTAACAGAAGAATCAATTTTAATTAACTCACTATAAATAAGAAAAAAATATTTAGGTAAATTATTCTATCATTGACATTTATACTGTTCTATCCATTAAAAAATTATATTGCTATTCAGGTGCATAGATGACTTCCACTTCATGATGTGATGTGATTAATTTTTATTACTACATAAAATTGCAGGTATATATAAATATATTTAAATAAATAATATGATATTTATGATATAATTATAATTATGGAAAGATAAAACAACATTTATCTTCTTTCCATCACGATCATTGAAAATTAGAAATATTAATCATGAGTATGTATGACATACTATCTCTATGATTGAAGAAAAAAACATTTTTCATAAAAATATTTATTTTTTTGGTTTAAAAACATAGTTGTTTTATAAATTTTTTAATAATTTAATAATTATTATTCTGAATGTTATGGAATAATTTTAACTTTTACCATGGTTAAAAAACCAATTCCATTTTGAATTTATTAACTGAACAACCTGAAAACACCTCACACAGGTGTAATTGATTAACAAATTAAATATGTCATTAAAATAATGAATAAAAATTATTTAAGTATAAGGGATTAAGAAAAATAAATTCTTATGAAAATAAAATAATTTATATAAGTTTATTATATAGAAGATAATGTATTGAAACGATATTTCAGTACATGAGGTAAGGGATTTTATCTCAACTTCCATTAATTGAGGTGTATTTTAATGTTATGAACCAAATTTATTTTATATTGTCTATACACTACCTCTTTAAATTGTTATATCATGAACCCTCTTTAATTTAATTTATTTTATGTTTCAAATAATCTTATTCCATCCAAGGGGATTTTAATTTAATGTTACCATATCAGAATTATTTCATAACTCGGTTTCTTTTCATTGGATTATATTACTCATACATAGTACTAGATATTATAATATTATGTATATAATTTATTATTATTATATTATGTTTTAATTTCACTAGTTTTATTTTAAATTTAATTTTATAAACATAATGAATTCATTTTTTAATTCCCCCTTTAATGGTATGATCTCTATGTAAAATTTCATCTCAATTTCAACTCTATTGATATATATTATGAATTATGCTCCCTTTTTATTTTATGAGGATTATATAATAAAAATTTGGTATGGTATATCATGAATAAATTTATATAATTTTTATTTAATGTTCCATTGGATGTATTTATTTCATGGGGGTTATGATTTAATAGTTACCAAAGTAGTAACGGTTTATTCTTTAATCTCATTTTAATAGGAATCGTCTATGCTAGAATTTACATTGAATCTAATTAATTAATAATTTTGTAATAAAAAAATTTAATTTTATTCCTCTCATTTTTGGTGAAATATTCATGTATTAGTACCATTTCACTCTATTTTGTATTGAAAATTATCAAGAAAATGTTTTTAAGAAAATCCATCTTTATTTATCATTTTCGTTAAAATAATTTTCCTTATATATCCAAATTTTCTTAAAAATGAATAAAATAACTTTTCTAATATTCCTAGATGATTTTATAATGTCATTTTAACAATTTTATACTTTTAAAAAATGTTTTGAAAATAAACATTCACTTTTTTCTGAACTTTAATTTTTTTTACCTTTCTAACAAACATGTGAATGGAATAGTTTATTTTAACATATTCATCATGAATAGGATTTACCACCATCATGACTGAGCATCAATTTTAATCGTCCATTATAATTTCCTATGTTTATTTATATTGAAAAAAATTTCATTAATATTAAGGAAATTTTTTGTTTTTAACGAAATGATTTCAGAGTGAGAAGGAAATTTTCCTGAAGAAATACTCCATGTGATATTTTAATTAAATTTTTCTCAATGATGATAACCATTTATGTTATATATTGCATATAAATTATATATAAATATATATATATATATATATACCTCACACCTATTCCTATCTTATATAATTTTATATTGATGGGGGTATTACATGTCTTATTTCATTTCTCAAATGCCTCTATGAAATTTCCATTGATTACGATATAAGGAAAGATTACGAAACACATTTCATTACATGGTAAATTGTTATGTTTATTCCATTTTATGTTTTAAATCTTTTTGGAAGAAATAATCATAAACATGATCTAATGGGTTAACCTAGAAAGCTCTCCAATGAATTGGGGAATGTTTTAGTCTCACGTGATTTTTTATAGGATTATGGTGAAAACCTAATACATTATGGGACTACTTATACCATGGGGTATTTTCATGAATTTTATACATTACTTATGTTTGTTTCATGGTATTTTGGTCTTCATGATTTAATTTTTTTACATGTTCTTGTAATACCTTGTTCTTAATGTCATTCTCCCATATGATTACTCGTGGGCTTTCTCTTTTATGATATCATACTAAACCATTGACTTTTATCTTCTATAAAAGGCTTATGACATGATTAATGATAATTTCATATATTTATATGAATTATCTTTTGTTATGGAGACAAAAATTGACTTCGTAATAATATTCTTATGCTAATTTTATGCTTACTGATTTCAATGAATTGATTATTCTTAGGCTTATACTTATTGTGAGTCTGAGCTTACCCTTTTTTTACTTTTACCAAGGCTTTAAAGAATATATGTAATTATTTAATTCTTATTTAGGTTTATATGAGTGGATATATTAGTGGGAGATAATATAAATATTTTTGAATCAGTTGTTTTTTTATTGAAGTTGTAATGTAAGAGTTTTCCCCGATTCTCTAAAAATAAAACCCTAAAATCCCCTTGGGTATATAAGTTATCCAAAAATTATTTTTGATGTTTTATATTTTTTATGTATTAAATATAATATTATTTATTAGTATAAAATAGAAAAAGTGAAATGATTGTGTTTATAGAACTAGATATGGAAGATCTAGTTTGGGTCCATTAAAGTTAGTATCAGATGAGGTTTCGAAAAATACTGGAGATTATAAGGTTTTCATGTGTTGTTAGTTTAATTGTATGGATTATATCATGGGTTTATAAGAAGTTTCATTATAAGATCAATGTATTAGATTCAAATTTTAGGTATTATTGATGGATCTTTATTTGAAGAATAATGTTCGAATTTTAGTTTTTGAAGAATATATAATTTTTATGTGTATTTATGGTGATTCAGGTTATTTATAGAAATGATTTTCATACCTTATAGATTATGTTATTGTAAAATATAAATTTTTTTTAAGAAAAATTAAAATTGATTGATTTTATTTTGATAAAAATGATATATTTTCTTTATAACAAAATGTGATCAAATCATAATAATATTTGGGTTTTAATCTGATAATATTATAAATACTTTTATGGTAACTTATTTATTGAGTGATCTAAGTTGAACAATGTGAGTTATCTTTGAGTCTTTATTAATAAATATTGTATTTCTTCATATGATGTATTATTCATTATGATAATTATATAAGGCTAAAAAATTTAGTTTTGGATAATATATAAAGATATAAAGAATATGGTTTATCATTTTATGGAATTTTTTATCCATTAGAAGGTCATTATAGTGCTTTATGCATGAAAAATTCACATTGAGTACTCATAATTTGTAGTAAAATATGAGATTGAGAGGGTAACTGCTTAATATTTGAAGCACTATATATAATGTACATACATTTCTGTCTATTCTTAGTATATATGGTAATAAATTACCCAAATCTTTGAAAAGGATATTGAAACTGAAAATGTTATCATATTACATTAATTTATTATGAAATGATGGCCTTTTTTATACCTCATCGGTTTATGGTTATGTGGTAATTTACATTCTATTCAACAATTAAATTCTTGTGATATATGAAATATATCAATATCTAAAATTATTTTCAAATTAATTTTCTATTCTGTGTCCATATTTTCACTTCCCACTAATGTTAACATATTCGGAAACCTTTCATGTGTTATTCAAGATGACCATTATACATAACTTTTTTACTAGTGAAAGTTTTATTAAACCATTTTATTCTATGGGATTCGAATAATTGTATTCTTCAATGAAAAAAAATTTATTATTGAGTTCATGTTAACATTTTGAGTATAAAAGTTATTAAAGGATATGATAATGTAACCCCATATGTTTTTACAAATAAAAATATGTTTGTTTCCGTATACAACAATAAACACCAAGCCTAATCAATCCCTGAAAAACTATTGTTTAAATATGATCATTGTAACAAAGATATTAAATTGGATGGTATGAATAGGGTTAATAAATTTATGAAACATATATAATCATCATACTCAAAAAAAAATTATAAATTCATGGTACATATTCACACCATTTTGATTGATGCCATTTTATTCTTCCAAATTGAAATTTGTTTTTCAGAAATTGATTTTATTTATCTTTGCGAGAAAATATTATAATTAATTTCTAGAAGATTTATAAATTTTAACTCTATGAATTTAAAATAATTTAATTGTTACCATGAGTCATATAGTTTGTTTAATATCACCATATGCTTGAAAATTAATTATTTAAAGAAACATTTTTTCAGAAAAAATCAGGTTTATAATTATAATAATTTTTCTAAATTATTTTTACTGAATTTGGTATAATATAATCTATTTTTTAATCATAATAAATAATATTTGGAAATATGATAAATTTTCTAGTTGTTCATAATGATTATTAAGAATCGGAAAAATATATTACCATGGTTAAGGGTAAAACAGATTTACTAAGGGTTACACTAAATATTTAAGAGTAATAATTACCTAAAAAATTGTCCAATTTATATTTTTTTCCTTATTAATACCATATTTTATTCTTGTTCTAAAAATGTACGATTTGTATTCAAATGGCCACGATTAAGGCCAATAAAATAATTTATTTACAGAAAAGAAAAAAATCTCACTCATTTATATCAAAAAATATCTTATGTGCTCACATAGTAATACAAAAGAGTAATGTTCTGCTGAAAATATAAAATTTAGGGATACATAATTTTTATTTTCCATATTATTTTATTTATAATTTTTAGTAATAAAAAAAATATTAAATTTTTACGAAATACCAACACAATGATTATTTCATTAAAAGAAAAATAAGATTAATGATTTTAAAAATATGAGAACCAATATAATTTGAATAAATTATTATCTTCAATGAATTTACTAAATTAATATAACATTATATATATATTTTTTTATTTATTATATTAGAATTTCATTGCTTCCATACTATATTCAATTTAAAATTAAATAGGTTGTCCCAAAATGATATTAATGATATTTTATAATAACTATTATTATGTTAAAGGATTTTAAATTACTAACAATCATATATTCGGTAAATAAAATATGATATTTTAGAAAAAAAATAAACCATGTTCTAGTTATTTACCCATTTTAATTATATTTTAACCACGCGGACCCCTAATGGAATAAAAAGGCTACTTACCATGGTGAAAACTAAAATGGTAAAAGTGAGTATCCTAAGAGGTAAAATAAGTAAAATGATTATATCATGTTTATTTTTTGGGTGTATTTTTGGATCAAAATTAAAATCACTAAAATAAATTATTTAAAAATTTATTAGTCACTTTAATTTAGAGTGAATTCAACTTATAGAATATTTTTTGGTATTTATGAAAAAGTCACTCCACTTTCCTTATAAAAGGGAACATCCTCCTCCTTTTTCATCACAATTAAAAAAACTTTTGGTTATTATAATACATGTCAAAATAACATTATTACAACCCTCCTCACATCCAAATTTCATTTTTTGTTCATAATTACAAATGATAAATTCTATAGGTATAATCCTAAATAGGTTGTCTGAAAATGAGGTATCATTGTTAACAAAGTGTTTTATTTTTTATCCTATACCACGTCCATAAAATATTATTCAACTATGATGAAATAAAAACAGTATTATAAGCCATATAATGATATTTTTTAATGTCATAACCTATATCCATATCCTCTTCTATAAAATGGGAAACGAACCCATCATTCATTTGTAATGTGGACAACCGCCTCGTGAGTCGATGTAATTTTTTTCCATCATCACAACTCATGGATATTAATGATGATGGATTTAATTTTTATATAAGATATTAATGAAATATTTGACATTTTTATATGTAATTTATCATATAATTTCTTGAATTTCCATCAATTGCAAAATGATATGGTCATTCGTGTGTTTGGTGGACTACCACCTCATGAAGCGATGTGATTCATTTATATTAAATCATCCCATGATGGTATATGTAATTTTATATATATAAATAATATTAAATTTATGATATAATTATAATCTTTAAAAGGTTAAAAAAATTAACTTATTTCCATCCTGATCATTAAAAAATGGAAACGTTAGTCACCCATATGTATGGCCTACCATCTCTATGACTATAACATAATTCATATTTAATAATCATATTTCATGGTTTGTTATTAAAAGAATAATATTTTAATAAAATTATAATTAATTCATTATTATTATTTTATATATTATTTAATTATGACCCCTTTGACAATGACCAATACACTAATGCAATTTTGAATTTATGAACTAAACGTCCTAAAAAACCAACGCACACATAACTGATTAAGTAATTAAATAGTTGTTTAAAATAAATTAACTTAATGGTTGAATTATATGTTATTAAACATGAAAAAGGCTCATATGAAATCAAATAATTGATATACTTTTATTATAAGTGACATATATGACATACATGACATGATTGGACTCGAGGTAAGGGATTTCATCTCAATTCCCATTCATTAGAGAATATTTTAATGTTATAAGAACTATTTAATTTATATGGTGTATAAAATTCATATTTTATGTGTTATATCTTAAATCATTCATAATTAATGGTATTAGAAGTTTCAATTAACAATATTTCATCCAAGGGGACTTGAATCTAAATTTATCAAGGTGTAAGTATTTCATAACTCAATTTATTTTTGTTGGGTTATATTTCTCAATGATTATCATTAATATTCTATGATAATATGCGTAATTTTTTTTATATTTTATTACAAATTTTTTATGCGGATTTAGAGTTGATACTCATAATCAATTAATATTTTAATTCCCACATCTATAGTATGATCATTGTAAGATATTTCATCTCAATTTTCTCTCAACTGAGACATATTTGGAAATATGAACATAATTATTTTTATGGTGTGTATAAACTTCCCCAATGATTTTTTATCATGAGTACCTTTATATTAACAATATTAAATTTCTTAATTGATTTTATTTATTTCATGGGGGATAAGATTTAAAATTCATTAAAGTGGTCAGGGTTTTAGAATCCGTATGAATTTTACAGAGACTATTTATACATGAATATAAATTTAATAAGAAAATATTATAATTTTCTGATACACCCATTTAATATTATTATCCTATGTTTATTCATTAAATTTTCAATTAATAGAATCATTTTTCTTCTCTTTGTTAATTTAAATTATTGAGAAATTGATTTTAAAAAAAGACAACATGATTTTATTTTTCGGTCAAAAATGAATTTTCTTCCATATCCATATCTTCCTAAAAAATTTAATTAACAATTTAAATACTAGAAAATTATTTATTAATAATTTTATCCATTTTTCAATTTTAACCAAACATTTTAAAAGGAATATTTCCTATATTTTTCAAAATAGGTATTTATGACCTTTTTCAAAAGTCTGAATGGAATACTTTCTTATAAATTAGATGACATTAATGAAATCCCACGCGATCATAAAAGGTCATTAAATTGATGCATAATTTACAATTTTACATTTTTTTTATTTTTAAATAAAATATTATTTATAATATTATGCAAATTTTTAGTTTCTAATGACGTTTTTTCATTGTGGAATTGGGTATTTTCAACATGAAATATTCTATGGGTTATTTTTAATGAAATTTTTATTAAATAATAAAATATTTGATGTTATTAGTTATTTATAAGTAATATAAATGTCTTTAATGTTTGTACCTAGATTATTTTCCCTTCCTTTGATGGGTTTAATACATTCCGTATATTCATTTCTCAATTGTCTCATTTATGAAGTTCCCATTAATTATGATATAGGCAAGATAGTGAAACCTATTTTTTTCCATTGGTAATTATTATATTTATTCCATATTATTTTTTTATTTTTATATAACACACAATCATTAACATGTTGTGATGGGTGCATCCAGACAGCACACTTATGAATTGAGTAATGTTTGAGTCTTATGGGTTATTATTTATGGGATTAGGGAGTAAACATAAATCTGTATGGGACTCTATCTACCATGTGTTTTTGTCTTGGATGTTAGTCTTGATTTATGTTTTGGTAATGTTATATGTTACTTAAACATTTCCTATGTTTCCATAACCTTATAATACTATGTTCCTAATGTTATTCTCCCATGTGATTACTCTGGGGCCTTATCTGTTGTGATATCATGCTATACCATTGAATAAAAAAATATATCAAAGAGTTATTCCATGATTTATGATATAGGTATTCATGGGTATGAGTTATCTTATGTTATGGTAATTAACTTCTATTATTTAATCATTCTGTTATTCTTACATTATCCTCACTGATTTTATTGGATTGAAAATTATTATTCTTACCCTTAATAAGAATTCAAGCTCCCCCTTATTATATTTTCATTTTAATCAGGTTGTGAATAAATATTTTTAAAATTTTATTCCATTAATGGTTGACATGTGTGAATATTTTAGTGGGAAATAATATAATTCCGTAGGAACTAGTTCTATATGTATATAGTTTTAAATTAATTATTTTTACAAATTCTATAAAACTCTAATCATAAAAGGTCTTTAGGTATGTAAGTGATATAATTATTCATCTTCATATTTTATGTCCTTGTAGTTTAATTTAGGACAAATTTATTAGTATTAAATCCAAAATTGTAATGATTATGTTTTCCCCATCTTATTGGGGAGTACAGTTATAGGGAAATTTTAGAGCATGACTATATGAAAGTATGGAATTAGGGTTAATGACCTTTTTTATTTCACCCATGATCTATTTCCATATAGTTATATCCATGAGAAATGACTTGAGGAGGCCCTCTACCTATATATTCAATATGTGGTTTCTCCTTTTACGTTCCCAATATATATTTTTTTGCATGAGAAGAGTGAGGTGATTAAAAATATTTACTCACAAAGAGGGTATTATGAGAGGGTATCCAACAGCTTTTCTCTAGGAGAAGAATAAAGAATATAAAATCATTGATATGAAGGCCTCAAGGGATTAAAACAGTGGGGATTCGACCTCATCAATTCCATTTATGACCCTCTAGATCCAAAATCTCCCATGATTTTCTTGAGGGTTCTAAGACCATATTCTCTATCCATGGAGATTATTCTCATCCATATAATCAGTTACCAGTGGTCCATAGGGCTCATTAGTGTGTCGGTGGTCAGGTTCAACATATGTCTCAGCAGAAATGGTATTAGGTTTATTCTCATCCAAGAATCTATGGGGTAGGAATGGTTCAACCTCAAGATATTCATCATTTTTAAATACCTAAATAAGAGTGTGTTCATGGTATTGGTTAACAACAATGGGATCGAGATTCCATAAAATTCATGTTATTAATATTCCATCAACTGATGGGACAAAGATAATTAGAGGTATGATTATCATTTCATTGAATCTCATGTACAATTTATTTTATTTTAGAGCCCTACAATCCATTATTGCACATGGCTTTGTCCATTCATTTTTACTAGACAAGGAGAGGCATACCATTCCCATGGTTTTGAGTATGCTAGTTGATTCTCAGACCTAATATTTTTATTTTTTATGGGAGTGTACATTTACCATGGGGAAATATTAGTCATGTTAATATTTATTTATTTTTCTATAGATATAGTTGTATTATGACATCCTCAACAGGGATTGATTATATTTTGTATATTTTATTGTTGATTAATTTAGACGGAGTGTCTTATTCTCTAATGTGGATGGATATTGTTTATTGTCTTCATTAAAATAAGTTATCATATGGGTTGAAATTGTGTGAAGACCCTTAATTCATTGTTCAATGAATTATCAGTGAAGTTGGTGGGTGATGAGATGATGGAGGGTCCAATAGTTATTGTGGAATTTTTATATATATTTTCCAAGGAGTTTTTAATAGTAACACCTAAAAATGACATCATGTTTGAGATAAAAGTACAAAAAACTATCTCCCTGATTTCAATGGAACCTTATCAAATGACACCTTATATGTAGTGGGAGTTAAGGATTTATACAAATAATTTGATATTTTATTTTTTAATCCAGTCTAGAGTTTCACTGTGAGATTCTCTAGTTTTATTCTCTAAGAAGACAGATGGTAGACTAAGGATTTGTATAGTCAACCAAAGTATAAATATGGTTAGGATCAAGAATCTTTATCCTCTTCCAAGGATTAATGATATTTTAGACAATTGACATGAGTTGGCTAGTTTTTTAAAATCAATATGTGGTTGGAATATCGTCAAATGAGGGTTAAGGAGGGAGATATTTTGAACTCTTCCTTGTAATGTAGATATGGACACATATAATTTTAATATATATTTTTTTGGGTCACTAATTTTCTAGAAATTATTATGGGGCTCAAGAAATATGTATTTCATGATTTCATGCACCAGTTCATATTTGTGTTCATTGATGAAATTATCATAAACTAAAGGTTTTAGGAGGATCATGAAATGTGAACCATACATACAGACCCTCCAAAAACAATTTTTCCATTACATATTTCAATATTCTAAATATCCCATAAGAACCTACCCCGATCAATGCACCTCAAACCACCTTCGAGAACCTGTTTCAAAGTTAAAACAACACAAATGCCTTGATCCATGAACCTGTATCAAATTTTGTCACAACGTCACCACTTCACCAATCACTGCATTTCCACCATCATCACATCACATATTTCATCAACGCATCTTTGATTTTTACTCCAATCTTCATCATCATCACCATCATCTAACATCAAGAAACACATCACCGAACCCGAATCTGTTTTCCAAAAAATATTCATCTCCAGAAAAGTAGTTGGTCAAAAAAAAATATCTGAGTATCCAGATAACAACAGCGCCAAACCAAGAAGAACTTTAACTTGGGTAAAGTCAAATATTAATTGAAGTAATGAATAGACATCCAACCTATCATCACAACCCTTTTGATGTGGTCAAATTTTCCCAATCACTGAACCATCCATTTTCAATTTCCACATCTATACGAAATCCTAGAGCTCCTTGCCTGAACCATAGGGAACCCACCACCACAACACCTCACAAACCACAAAACAATTGCGGATCATCACACCCGAATGACATGGAAGGGGGTTGTGTCCCTAGAGGAAAGAGAGGGGAGAGAGAGGTGACCCACATGGAAATTAAATGATCATGTATAATCATGTTAAACATTCAATTAGAATGATAAAACAAAACACAAAAAAATGCCATAACAAAACTAAAATGCATGACAAAATCAATCAGAAAATGGAAGGAAGAAATGTGAATGTAACACAATAGGCGGCCAGGACATAAGAATATGATGGGATGAAACCCTAGAGAAAAAAATAGAAAGAATAAATAGGGGATGAATCACTAAATAATAGAGATGTGACACTAAGAGAATCACAATTGTTGATATGATAAACCCAAAACCTTTGAGGCTCCATCATTTGAGATCTAAAGAAGAATGGAGCGAAGGAACTAAAGGTCTGAGTGTAGATGATATATCTTAGAAGAAAGACCAAGAGATATGGATAAGAGTTAGGCGAGTGGGAGGAACCCCTAGGCGGAGTGGGCGATAAGAAGGAAAATCATATAGAGAGGATAAATCGGGAGAGAGGGGAGAACCATAAGGAAACAAAGCAAGGGCTCCATTGCCTCTGAAGGAGAGATAAAACATAGAAGGATCAAGTCAAGATCCCAAGGAATCCATGAGATCTTAGAGCAATCCAACATACTCAATGTCTTTGTCTTAGTTGTTTGGGGATTTATTTCTTGGGTTTCATCAAATAATGTAGCATAGGTTCACATCTTTTTATGTCACAAGCTATTATCAGAGTCAGTGCATGAATTTTCTAAAATAGTTGACATATTGATATATTTAATTTGGAAGAACCAAGATTTAATTTAGAGTGATTAGTTTCAGAATATTTTATCTATCAGAAAAGGAATTTAGATAGATACCCGGTCCTCTAGTTTCCTGAGGAAAGAGTGATGTTCGAGGTGTTCTTTCAGGATTCCCATTTGGGTCTTGGTTTCATCCAATGAAATAGTGGATGGTGGTATCCTGTGGGTCCATAAAGTTATGCTCCCATTATAATTACTATGAAACTGATTATCTATTGTTGGTAGAAGTGGTCTTTTCATAATAGATACCATTAAATTATATTATTAGAGAACGATTTATGGTATTCATAAATCCCAATATTTTTATGTTCATTTTATCTTAGCGTGAAATGAATAATTGATAATGGGTATGGATTTATTTCATCTCAGACTATGACATCGCAGTCACATAGACCTCTAGAAAGGGGAATTTCATGGATTAAACAGTTAACAAGTTTTTCTGAATGATGTTTTTTTATTAGTCTGGGGATTCATCGAGGGTGATGGTGGAGTTGGTATCCATGAAACTAGATTAAGTGGTGGTTAATGATAGAAGTTCCTTATTTTAGATGATCAAAAAGTCTTTATTAATTAAAAAAGTGTACGATAATATATGTGGAGACCAAGAGTGGGAAGTTATTTGTGATTGAGTTTTTCTGGATGATTTCCCTGAAGGATGGTCAGAGGGAGACAAAAATATGATATTATTTAAGAGGTGTATGCATGTGCCAATGGAAATTCAGGAGTGATAAATTCATGAGCTTCATATATCCCAATTAACAGTGTACCACATATTTCCCAAAATATACCATATTGTGACGATATAGTTCTTCTATACCATGATAAAATAGGCAGTGGGAGAGTTCATGGTGTGATTCTTCATTTCATATTCATTGAAAGTAAAACATCATATCTCTGATGGGGTTTTAGAGCCATTGGAATTATTAGAGTGGAATTGGGATGAAATCTATATGGATTTCATCATAATTTTACCCTTAGTTTATAAAGGATGTGATTATATATGTGTAATCATTCATAGAATGATGAAGTAATCTTATATATTAGAAATCATGGTGTCGAGCGCCACAAATGTTTAATGTGGATGAGGGTGTGTGGCACCTTTGAGATCCATGATCCGTAATCTTAGACATGGAATCTCAATATACATAATTATTTTGGAGATTATATGTACATTATTTTGGAACTCAATTACATATAGGTACTAATTTTAAACCTCAGATATACAGACATATAGAACAGGCCATCCTGATTCTAGAGGAAATTTTTCAGGCACACATCTTGGATTTCGATGGGCCATGGGTTAAGAAATTTTCCTTATTCGAGTTTACCTATACCATCATATACAACTCATATATTGAATTGGATCCATTTGAAGTGTTTTATGGGTAGCCATGTCGATCCTTAGCATGTTGGACCAACGTTGTATATTTATTTTTTCATGGTCCAGATATCTTTCAGAGTATGATTGAGAATGCCCATATGGTTTTTGAGAGGATGAAGGCACAGTTTGTAATGAATCAAATTTTTTTGAATAAAACATACTTTCATATAATATTCTCATATGTTATAAATTACAAAATATCACATAGATAATAAATAAGAAAAATTATAAAATAAAAAAAATTAAATGAATGGTATTTTAAGAAATTAAGAACCCATATCAGTGGAATAGTAACTTGAAAATTGGATTAGTAACATGATAATATGGAATAGTAATATGGAGAATATAATAGTAACCTAAACAATGAATGTTTGCATAAAATTTTAGCATATTATAAATGAAAATAATATATATATATATATATATATCATGGTTTAGGTATATAAATGTTGTAAAAATGAATAATTATGTGTTGTTATTTTTGAAAGTCATAAATATTTAATAAAATCTTTATAAATAATATAAATATTTATAATAAATATTATTTTTGTAAAAAATATTTATAAATTATTAATTTATTTTCTTATGATTATAAAATGTTTTTATGGGACATTAATTATTTTTTCAAACCACCATAAAATTTGTTATAATATTAAAATCAGTATTTTTTGAATAAAAGATGATTTAAATTAAAAATAAAGTTTCAAATAATTTTAATGTTATTTTCATAAAATGGAATATATTTTTGAATTTTACATTTTGAAAAATGGTTAGGGATCATTTTTTGGTTTTTTTCTAAAAAAGTTATTTTTTTGTGAATATTGGAGTACAATAATTTACTATATTTATCAAATACCTGAAATTTTTGGTCATTATTGATTTGTGGATGATAAGAACCATAATAAAAAAATATCTAAATTTTTAATATATTTATATATAACATTAAAAATATTCACATTCATGATCCAAAATAATAATCTTCTGAATAAAATAATAAAAAAACATCAATCTTTTCCACTATAAATAGTATGTTTCACCACCACTTTTCCGCATGCCTTATAAGATTTTAATATTCTCCAAATTCTACCCAACTATCTTTCCAATTATCTAACACATGTCTAGTAGTATTTTTTTTTACAACAAATGACCACATCCAATTTTCCTAAGGATGCTCTCAAGGAGATGAAGTTCAACAGGTAAAATCCTTTTCATTTTTCGTTTAATTTTTTTTATTTCATTTTTTTTATTATATAATCAAATACCCTAATTAAATTTTCATGAAAAAATTGGTATATTATATATACTATAATGTTATTAGTTAAGGGACTAATACACCATCAAAACTCATTTCCTCTCCCTTTAATTCTGAAATTGAAAACGTCTTCTCTAACGTATTGATTTATCACCATCAAGGATGAAAAGTTTCGATTTTCCATTATCACCTTCTAGAATTGACATCATACCATTATATGGGTTAAAAAATATTGTAAAATATATTTTATAACCTTTATTATTTTATTTAACTCACTTATATAAATAATATTAAATAATATAAAAATTAGTTCATTGTTATCGAAAACCGCCAAAATTAATCTAACCGATTATCATGAACATTATATCTAATAAATCATATTTATATATAGAAACAAATAGTATATAAAACTTTTAAAATACTATGAGTTCAATAAAAAATATAATTTCCATTCTGGACAATTATTAACAGTTTACATGATCTCTCATATATGCATACAAGTGAACTAATCATGAGAACAAAGAAAACGAAGTCTCTTGAAAGATGAAATTAAAATCTATAACTCATAATAATTTCTATAAATAAAAATAATAATGTAATAATAAATCATATAAATTAATAATTGGTTATTTATTTATTAATTATTTAATATAATTTCAGTATCCAAGATATTGATGTGAAGAATGAATTCTGACATATGGTAAAGGGATTCTTGAACCTAATTTCCTTTCCTTGGGTTATTCCTTTTTCGTACCAAATTTCAATTTACATATTCATTTAATTCACCTAATTTATAACTTTATTTTTCATCCCTTTTCTTTTCTATGATATAAATGATTTTAATCTTATTTTTTGAAAAATAAAAATATTTTCTAATATAACTATTCTTTTGGAAAAAAAATTACTACTTTTGAGATTGTTATTATTTAGTAAAAAATTGATTATTCCTATACCAATTATTCTATTCACTAATAATTATTGGAAGCCAAATTCTTATTGATGAATCATTTATTTATTAAATTCTCATGAAAACCCATTTCATTTCCATGGGTTATTTTTGGTCCAATATTGATATACATTTTATGTGGCATACATGATTATGTAAATTTTATCATGTGATATGTGCACCGAAAACAATATAGTGCTCCAATGTAATGGGAAATGTGATTTATCTCATGAGATAATTTGAAATATGGGTGAACATTATTATATCTTTCTCACAATGATGATGTTATGATTATACACATTTGTTATGGGTGAACACGATAATAGATTTGTTCACAACTATATTTTGTATTTGACCACTAAAAAATGATGTTTTATTTTTATGAATTTACACATTTCATGAATATACATAATGATTCCTATCTTTATTGTGATTATTCTTATATTATGATGATAATGATTATTCTCACAAATTTTATATTGACTCGTGTTCTTATGTATCCTTTTACTTGTCTTTTATATAACCCATTTCATTGATTTATATCTCTACGTGATTATATGTTCTATGATGATAATGAGGGCTAGTAAGAATCTAGTGAAAAAAAGATAAATTAATTTTTAATTTTTATTATTTTAAATTTATGTATGATGTTATGTTTCCAAATACACAAAACATTTGTATCATATTTTTATAATTCATTAATATTGTCTACAATTAAAATGATTTAATAATCATGTATTAAAAGTAGGGTCTTTATAGTTGGTATTAGAAATTTTTTAATTAATATTAGGTTTGGGATTGGAAAAAATTACTAATATCCCATGTTATGAGAATGAGAATATATAATAACCAAATATGCTTTGTTTCAGAAAAATTCTAAACATAGTGATCCTAGATAATATTCCTTTAGATTTTTTTGCACAAAGGAATAAATTATTTACTCATAAGTTGTTGAATTATGTTTTTTCAAACCTTTTATATTTTAGAAAATAGTTGGAACCAAGAGAATCTATGCCAATAATTTGTCTGAGGGGTAACACAGTGAATTCCTAAATGACATCCCTAATTCCTTGGGAGGTTCAGCTCACAATTTCCTAGGGAATGTTGCCAAACTTTCTGAAATTATTATTACTAAACCGAATAATGTGGAACTTCCTACTTCCCTATAGAGGGATAAATAAGATATAGAGTCTTTTATGAATCAATTAACACTGAAATTTAGTTGGTCTTTTTATCCAGTAGTCATGGAACTGTGGGTAAACTCAATAAAGAAGATCAGTTGTATGATTCACTACTATGAAATAGAGATGGTTACTCTGGTCATTTTTAATTTAGATGTAGAGGAAAATAAATGGTAGGTATTGATTAAGAACACCAATAAAAATGATGTAATTGAAGAGATGGAGTGGGATGAATTTAATAAAATATTTATTAGAAGTATTTCCCTTGAACTCTTCATAAATTTTTTTGGAGAGAGTTCTTAGTATTGCAAAATATGGAAGGTGAATAATTCATAGATAATGAAGAATATTTCAAAATGATTTCAAGGAATTCCTCAGGTTTTGTTTTTAACAATGATAGAAAAATAGATAGATTATTTATTTTCATAAAATCAAACCTTATAAAGTCTCAAGATATTTGATAAATTCATAGTTATGAAGATCCTTTTCAATGTTATTTACAAGAGGAGATAGAGGTTGGAAAATGGTGCCATGGAAATGGTGATAATAAATAAAATATAGAGTTTCAAGAGAGATGATCTAATGAAAAATGTGGAAAGAAAACTCAATCACTCACATGTCAAAATGTGGGAAGAACCATCATTGAAATTACATCTAAGGGACCAGGAAATGCATTAAGTGTGGGAGAGAAGACCACTAAGCTCATGAATGTTGACAAGACATGAGGAAATGGAAAATGTGATGGATTAAAGGAGAGATACACCCATGGTTGAATGCTTCAGCTGTGGGGATAAGGGAGACTATACAATCTAGGGCACTAAACCTTGGGTCCTTAATGGTATTCAGCATTTGCAGCCACCAAAGCCAAAGGATGAAGTTAAATACATTCATATCACTTCTATGAAGATCAAACATGTAATATATATGGTGATATAAAATCTAGTTATTCATTCAAGAATGGTTAATGTCCTATTTGTTTTTGGTATTATGAATTCCTTTATATCATGCAGTTTTAGTTGAATTTTTCAAACACCACCTCAAAATATGGAGGTTGACTTTTCGATGAGAACATGAAATGGGGAAACTATTTCATCCAACATATATTACCCCTTCTTTATTATTTTTTATGTATAGAACCTCCTAGTAAATCTTGCCTTACTTCCTTTGGTGTACTTTGATGCTATATTATTCTTGTATTGGCTATTATTATACAAAGCCAACATCAATTGACGAGAAAGGTAAATAACCCTACACATCCTGATGTAAAATCTAATTTTTTCAAGTGAAATGATGAGGGTGAATCACTTTTATAGTCATAGTCCCAGGTTTGGCTATAATTTCATTGTGAGTAACAATATCTAGCATAATTACTTTATATAAAGGATATACTCATGCTTTAGGACATTCTCATTGTGGGGGACAACCTTGATATTTTCCCTAAGGAGTTTCTAGTTCTTCCCCTTGATTAATAGGATGGCTTATCAATTGAACTTATTCCTAGATATCTTCTTATATTGAATAATCGTTACTAAATAGACACTATTTATTTGGATGAAATGAAGAAGTTGCTAAATGAGAATATAGAAAAGTGTTTTATATGATTGGGTGCTTCACAATGGGGTGTTCTGGTACTCTTCTTCAAGAAGAAGTATAGATCAATGGTACATTTATTAACAAGCGATGAAAAAAATAATGACAATGAACAAGTATCCCCTTCCATGGATAGATGTAATTTTTAATCAACTGTATGGGGCTATCTATATAACTAAGGTGGACCTTTGGTCAAGATATCACCAATTATTGGTTAGGACGGTAGAAATTATCAAAACTTCGTTTCAAACAAGGTATGAACACTATTAGCTCATAATGTTCCCCATTTGACTATTAATGGTCCAACTATATTCATGGACATAATGAATAGAGTCATTAGATATGAACTTGAAAAAATTGTACTAGTCTTTATCAATGATCTTCTGATATCCTATAAGAGAATGGATGAACTTGAGAAGAATTTGAATATTGTGACAAATAAATTTTTAAGGGATAATGTTTGTGAAAAGTAGAGTAAATGTGAGTTTTTGAAGGAGGATGTATAGTTATTTTTTAATTTTACCACCAAAAAAAGAATATTTGTAGACTCATACAAGGAAAAGGAAATAAAAGAGTGTCCCAAGAAAACATAAATAATAGAGATATGTAGTATCCTTGGTCTTTCGTGGTATTAACATCAATTTGAGAAGAACATGTATCAACTATCAAACTGACTAACCGTTCTTACTCGAATGGGAGAAATATTTTTCTGGATCATCGATTGTGAAGACTAATTCAAGATGTTAAAAAAGAGGCTAATCACCACATTAGTTCTCACACATTCGACATGTGGTGACTATTTATGGTATAAAAATTTGTTTCAATGTAGTTCAGAGGTTTTTTGTCTTGTTCAAAATGATAATGTTATAGCCTTATCCTCGTGATTGTTGAAAATTTAAGTGTAAAAAACCATAGACATGATCTAGAGTTAGCAGTTGTGATATCCACATTGATAATTTAGAGGCATTATATCATTGTGGAGAACTTTTAAATATAAAAATATCTTAAGAGCCTCAAATATATATTCAAAAATTTAGTTCTTAGTATGCGCTATAAAATATTGTTAGAGCTCGTCAAGGATTATTAATGCTCAATCCACAACCATATTTGTAAGGAAAATAAAGTGGATGATTCTCTATATAGAACGAATATTTCAAAATTATCAATGATGAATATTGATAAGGATCTAATACTAATAGATTTTAAAAGGATAGAAATCAGAATCATTAAGGAAGGAACAACACCAATACTTAGTCAAATGATTTCTAAACCATAATTTATGGAGTATGTGAAGGATTCTGTAAGGAATGATAAAGAAATAGAAAAAAACGAAGAAGATATTATAAATTGGAAATCATCAGATTCAAAATTGATGATGGAGTAGTTGTATGATTTCGGTTAAGACTATTGGTACCATCCAATCCAAAGAAAAATAAGATATTTCAATGATTCGCCTAGATTAACCATATCTATTAACCCAAGGAGCACAATGATATATCAATATCTATGAGGGAGCTATTGGTGGGACAATATGAAGAAAGAGATTGTGGATTATACATCAAGGTTCTTGGTATGTCATGAAGAGAAGGATTAATGGAAACATTATAAGGGGATGATGCAAAAATTACCCTTACCAATATGAAAGTGGTTAAACATCAAAATGGAATTATTCACTAGACTTTTGAAGACATCTTAAGAAAAAATTTCTATATGGTTTGATGTGGATCGTCTTATAATTACAACATACTTCATCAAAATTCTAGAGGAATTCTCATTTGATCAACTTGAACAGATATGCATTATAGAATAAGTAAGGTTGTATTAAGTAGAATTGTCTATTCTATATTATAGAGATCTATGATTCAACTCAGTGTTCTATAAAAAGTCTCCAACACTATCTAAAAACTGATATGAACATTACTACGGATTATCATCCTCACACTAATGTCCAATAAAAGTGGACTATAATGTAGTTGGGGTTTGGTTAGCACCCCTTAAATCTACATTCAAAATGGGGGTTCAAAACCCATTGGACGTAGGTTACTATAGCAGTACTGTAGCGTACTGTTGCAGCGGCGGCACTATAGTAACAGTGGGCATGGTAACGACGGCAGGTCACTGTAGTAGCAGCAGAGCACTGTAGTAGCGGCGGGTACTATGCATTACTGTAGCAATGCGGGTACTGTAGCAGTAATATTCACAGAATGAGATTTGGGCCAAAAAATGGGCCTACAGGTCATGTAATGGGTTTAATGGCCACTGGGCCTTTGGGTTATGTAATGGGTCTCCCTCTACCTAGTTAAAGAGGTCTTTTCATTGCTTTAATAATAAAAGTGAGGCTTCGTCCCCAACCTTTAAAAAAATTGGAATTTTTAGAAATCGGAATACTTGTTGGGAAAATGTTATAAGGACGTAAAAAGAATGTGGGGC
The DNA here is from genome assembly GCA_963277665.1 of Viscum album. NCBI lineage: Eukaryota > Viridiplantae > Streptophyta > Magnoliopsida > Santalales > Viscaceae > Viscum > Viscum album. Next base: position 643,038,113 of record OY728128.1, read on the forward strand.
CAATATCTACCTCTATACATGTTCTCATACAACAATAGTTTCCACAAAAGCATAAAAATGGCTCCATTTGAATCCTTTTATGGGAAAAGATATAGAACACTTGCATGTTTGATTGATGTTATTGAACGTAAGATTTTAGGACCTGAAATGGTTAATGAAATGGTGTTGAAGGTGAAAACAATTAAAAAACACATCAAGGTATCCCAATTTCAATTGAATAGCTGTGCATATAATCATCAACAAGACCATGAGTTCAAGGATTGTTACGTTGTATGCCTTTATATATCTCGATGGAAGAGGGTCATAATATTTTGGAAGAATGTAACAGTGAGTCCTAGGTACATCGACCCCTTCGAGATTCTAGATCTTGTTAGAGCTCGGGACTATCGACTATCACTTACACATACAATGACTCAAGTACATGATGTAATTGATTCATCCATATGGAGGTAGTACATACCATTTCACTCACATGTACTAAATTTAAATGTGGTACAGTTGAAAAATGGTCACTCTTACAAGGAGTAGTTGGGTAAGATCTTTGATAGTAGAGATAATGTTCTATGCAACAAGACTACTCAACAGGTAAATGTCATATGGTGGAACCATATTTATTAAGAGGAAACATGGGAAATGGTGGAGAAATGAATGATCAACTCCCTCACATATGTATGTAAAATGAAATTTTGAGGCTGAAATTTCAAAAAGGGGGGAAAATTTTACAAAAACATCTTATAGATAGAAATTACCATCTTATAAAAAATTTATAAAGTATAAATTACATAATATCAAAAATAAAACAAAATAAAAACTTTATAAAGGATAATTAAATAAATAAAATGTATTTCTATATATTAAGGAACCTATACCAATGGGATAGTAACTTGACCCATGGAATATTAACATGACCATTAGGAATAGTAATCCGGACAATAGAATAGTAACCTCACCTATGAATGTATAAATAAAATGTGTGCATATTATAAATGAAATATGATATATTTATAACATGGTATAAGTAATTAAATTTTAAAAAATGATAAATTAAGTGTTGGTATTTTTTTAAGTCATAAATATTTTATTACAATTTTATAATTAATATAATGATATAAAAACATTTTTTTATAAAATATATTCATAAATTAAAATTTTTGTTTTCTTAAGATTATATATAAATTGTATGAGACCTTAATTAAATTTCAAATGTGTATTAAAATCAGTAATAATTTTAAAATTGGTATTTTTCAAGTAAATGATAATTTTAATTAAAAAATAAATTTATCATATATATATATATATAATATTTTCATAAAATGGAATTCTTTTTGAAATTATTAACATAAATAAATTATAATGTGGATTTTTGGATTTTTCTAAACTAGTTAATTTTTTTATAATAGTGAAATATCGCTATTTATGATATTTAACAAATACATGAATTTTGTAGTCATTTTTTATAAATATATGATGTATACACCAAAATACATAAAATACATTCCTTATTTAATATATTTAGTGATAAAGTACATAATATTCCTGGAATTGAGTCAAAATAATAATATAATGAATAAAATAATTAAAAAGATACCACTCTCCCCCCTTATAAATACCACAACTCACCATCTCTTCTCCTTAAAACATCCAAAAATTAAATCTTGTTCACGTTCATCTCAATACACATCCCATGAATCTTCCCACATATTGTATCATTTGGCCTCAAAAAAATACCAAATCCAATTTCCCTATGGTCCTTCTCAATATGAGAAATTTCAATAGGTAAAATCATCTTTTTTATCATTTAATTTCTTTCCAATTTGATACTTTTCATATTCTCTCTTAACCAAACCTAATAAATGTTGTTTGATAACACCAATATCATTAATAATGGAATGCAATTATGATAACGGAATGATCCATATTCCATTATCTTCTCCTCTCCCATTTATTTTAAAAATGAATTCATCATTCATGTGTTGTTGATTTATCATCTTCACGGCGGAAATGGTTTCATTTTTCATTATTACCATCATGGATGGAAATAAAACCATTATAATGGTTGAAAAGTATTATAGAATGAATTTTTTACCATTTTTATTTTCTATAACTAACATATTGTTTGTGACGCTTTTTTCGGTGCACGCATCTGTCTCCAGTTCGGAGGACGACGAGCAACTGTTGACCCGCATTCCAACTTTCCAAAGGCAGTCATCATCTGTCTCTTATTCACGGATGATTTCTCCTTGATCAAAATGAGATAATGGGATGTCGGTTCCTCCTTCTATGGATTCATCCTCATAACTTGTTACCTAGTCTGAGGCTCCCTCATAGACTTAAGACGTTGTTTGTGAAACTCCTCATTGTGCCATAACATCATGGAAACTGGTTAATAATGATGCTCCTGTGAGGACATTCTATGGGGTATGGTCATGGAAGCAACCTTCAGTCAGGAGAGTAGTTGCGTTGGACATCGCTTCCGTGTCTGCATTGTAGAACATGAGCACGTTTGGGTTTCCTCCCCTTATATATGGCTTCTCAAGGGTGCGAAAGACCGAGGAATACCATGTCTAAAATGTGGAATATTATTCCACAGGCATGTATCTATGGTTTTTCATAGTTTACCATGTTTTACACATGGTATCCATGAGGTTATGGTCCAGCGGAGATGGATTGGACTGATCAGAACACTGATGAGAGTGGATCAGATGGGTGAAACCCCATGAGATAACACTATTGTTTGGGCCAACTTGTGGTTAGCAGCCTGTTTTCTAATTGGAATAATGATAATGTGTGTGAAATGATCTCAATGGGATTTTTCATCACTGGTAAAAATCAGGATGGATGATGTAGAGTTAAATGAAGTGGATGAGGAATGAGATGGAACCACTGTGAAATTTATAGTAGTGTTGGTCATGAGCCTCGAAGATACTTCTTACATATCCCCGTGGCAGGGAATCAAAGTCCATGTAGTTCAGTGGAGTGATGGGACACCTGAGGAGTGCCCTCTGGGAATGGATGCATGGATGGGACCCAGAAGAAGTATAGCCTTTAGGGTGGGGCATGACTATCTCGAAACACATAATATTGTGGGAGAGAGACCACGATGGGACATGAGTGATGGGAATGAACCTCATAAAGGCTTCCAACATATCCATGTGGTAGGGAATAAATTTCCATGAAGTTTAGGATTGGTAATATAATCAGGGTGTGTGCAGAGGATAGTGACCTGAGGAATTGATAGGGCATATGCATGGTTAGCGACACGAGCTAGTATGATGCTCGAGGTGCAGACCGGAGATTGGGGTCCTAATAAGGGGGAAACCATAGTATTGTATTGTTTGGGGTTGAAAATTAGGGATTCTTCCTATGTACCATGTCTAGAAGATAGGGATCATACCCACGAAGTTCATCTTGCAACAACTTACCGTCATGTGGGGCTGACAAATGATTACTTCTGGATGGAGTACAACGACTTACCATCGATTGACGAACACAACAGATTTCCATCGATTGGGGTGAAAAATGACTTACCATTGGTTAGGGTACGCAAAGTCTTACCACTGGTTGGGATCACAATGGATAAATACTAGATGGGGTACAACACCTTACCACTGATTGGGGTACAATAGCTTAACGCTGGATGGGGTACAACAACTATTTGCTTATCGGGGAAAATCTCTTACCGCTAATTGGGTAAAACATCTTACCGCCGATTTGGGACAATGTCTTTCCACTAATGGGGACAATGTCTTACCAATGATTTGGGAAAACGGATTACAGCTGATTGGGGACAATGTCTTACCACTAATTGGGGAAAATGGCTTACCGCTGATTGGGGATAACAGCTTATCACTGATTGGGGACAATGGACTACTGCTATTTATGAACAAAAACATACTGCTGATTTGGGTAGGTCCCCAGGGAGGCTTCTTATACACCTTTCCTAGGAGACAAGGATCAAATCCCATGTAGTTTGAATGGGTGCAGTTTAGTGTCATGTGAGACGAAAAGGGGAGTATAGTTTAACGTCATGTTGGATGAAGGTGAACTAACGTGAAGGGGGTCAGAACAAGTAAACATTTCTCATTAACATTAGTGTGGCTTCCTACATACCTTTACATGGACATGAACAATTTCCACATAGTTTGGAATGGTGGATACAGTTTAACGTCACCCGGGACGAAGGTGAACTAACGTGAAGGGGTCGGTACAAGTATGTGTTCGGATTGAACGTTAGGGAGGCTTCTTACATACCATTCCATGGAATGGATTAAAGATTTCATATTTCAGAATTATGATATAGTTTAAAGTTATGAAGAATGGAGGTGAACCAATGTGAATGGGTCAGAACAAATAGGTTTTTGGCTTGAACCACATAGAGGCTTCCAACGTACCTTTCATTGAGACAAGGATCAATGTCCACATATTTCAGAAGGGTGGATTGGGGATTATGATCTAGGTTATCCCATAGAAGATTTAATGGATGATACGTAATCTAAGACCATGTGAGTCATGCTTGGTGTGAAAAACAAGAGGCTGCAAGGACAAGACGATCACATCATGAAAGGTGCTTCTCTGGGAATTATAGTGGGGATTACAAGTGGTTAACAACCCAAAGTGGAAATAGGGGATTACACATGTTTATCATCCCAAGGAGATTATGTTTTGGACTTACTCTAGGATAGAGACCCAATGGAATCCAAGACCCCATGGAGTGGGAAAGGGTAACGAAGTTCCATGTGCCCCTCTCACCTCTAGTCATTGGAACAGAAGAGAGGAGGGGTGTAGAAATTCTACCTCTCACAAGAACTCTTAGGGGCTTACGTAGAGATGGTCTCCCTTTTCCACAGATAGTCATCACTCCAACAAATAGGATCTCATTCCATGTGAGGAATATCTCACACTCATGGAGACAAGTGACCGTATAAAATGTATGAGATGGGGCACCCCACATATGATGCATAGGGAAAGGCTACAATTTAACGTCATGTGTTGATGACAATGGTGTGTGGCAGTTTAATGTCCAGTAGTTCTGATGAGGAGGGTTCACTCTAAACCCCTATGACTTACATAACAGATACACACCCACCCTTGGGTAATGGAAGGCATCTACAATGTTGTAATGAGGGGGTGTCATGGAGTGATCCATTCTGGGGTCGATGTTATCATGGCTATGCGACTAAGTAATATCTGTTAGTGTGCCTATGAAAAGAAGAATAAGGATAAGAAATTTTACACGAAGCATCACCCAAGGGACCATGAAATCACTTAATATAGACCTGGAGGGTTGTACAATAAAAGGTTTTTTGGAGAAAATGGGTTCATAGGATGAGGCTGTGTGAAGCTCTAGTGTTCCATGTAGTAGAGTTGCTTCACGAAGGGGTATTATTCGTGAAGTGGGGTGGCATAGCCTAGGCATAAGGAATAGGTACCTATGGAGGGTTCTTCACGAAGTGGAATGGATTTCATGGAGTGGGGATTCGTGAAGAAAGGGTATCCCTCGATGTATAGAATTGTGATGCAATGTTCTTCACAAAGCATAGTGACCCTACCTTATCATAGAGTTTACATGTTCACGGAGGGTACTTTGCGAAGCATGAGAGCTCTGTGAAGACCCGGGTCCCCTTGATGATCTCTTTCCTTCATAGTGGCCCGTGGGATCTGTGAAGGGAACCCCTGATTGAAGAGGGGTCATATTTGAGCTAAGGGAACAGTTCTTCATAATTCCCAAGTACCAGTAAGATCTCATTGTTTGTAGAGTAGAAACTGATTCACAATTGGAGAGCTGAGAAGGAAAATGGTCAGAGTATGCATCCATTGGGATCAAGAGGATCTTGGTATTTATAGGAAATATGTGGCGTGAAACAGGGATCTATCGACATAGATCCACATGGAACATTGTCATACCTACGGAGCCTCCCACCTCTTATCTCTATGGAAACATTGAAAACATCTTTTGGATCATAGAGCCTCCCACCTCTTTACTTTTCGGCGGCTTCACAAATTTCATTTGGAACAAGGATCCTCCTGCCTCTTTTCTCTACAGCGGATTTGAAAATGTCTTTCAGATCGCGGAGCCTCCCACCTCTTTTCTTCGTGGTGGCTTTGCAAGTGATTCATCTTCACACCGGCCACAGTTCTGTAGGGATCTACGAATGGCACGGTGTTCAAGTGCTCCGTGAATAGGCTTTGTGAGGAAGCCTCTCAAGAGTTGATTTCCTCATTGTGTTGGATTTTTCTCTCCACATATTTGGGTGCCAAAAATCCCCCCCCCCCAAAGACATGGAGATGAGGAGAAAAACATTGTTCTATGTCTGAGAGTCAATCGCCAGAATTTTTTGGTCAATCGCAAAGAATTCTCATGAAGGAGGGTTGCGATGCAGAGAGGCGATTCAAAAATTTAGCGCCCCACAAAGATCACCATGGCCAGATGTGCCGCGAAGCAGAAGGGGTTATCGACTATAAATATTAGAGGTTGGCCTCTCTTTTTTCCTTTCTCACCTTCGTATTTTGGTGACAGTGCTCTTGATTCGTGATGCTCTGCATACTCCACGATTTCTCTCCTTGAATCATACCTTTATTCTTCGCAGCGCACAACGAGTCCTTTGAATCTACAAGGGTGTGCTCTGCCACTTGTGTCTACTAGGTCGGGGGTAGCGATTCATGATTTCTGGCTAGGACTGAGCTCTGCAAATGAGCTCTGTGAACGAGATTCACTTACCAGAACAAAAAGGGTCGAAATTCTGAAAACTGAATGGCTCACCCAAAATCGTCTAGGGGGTCGTTGTGGATGATGTCCGGAGGGAAGAGATGGAGAATTTCATGGGTATTAAAAAATTCATTCTAATTAATTGAGATCATGATTCACTGGTAGATTTGATTTCAGTGAGCCTGAAGAACTACCCACTATGAAAAAGTATTCCTCTATACAAATTTGTTCTGAGAGATGACATCTTCATTCTAGAAGAGAGTATGGAAAAGTTGTCTTGCTAGTTCAGGATCACATCGTGCTAGTGCCAATGGTTCTGCGTGGCTGACGACCATAAATGGGAGGATTTCACACCTGTCAATGTTGATTTCCTATAAAACCACATGAATGAAATTAACAGGAAGGCGCTACAGCCAAAGACATCTCCCCCATTGTAAAACACCATCCTGAATTTGGCCCTTGAAAACCCTGAGAAGGGGGGACTGATGACTGGGATTTGTGCCGGGGCGGCAATATCATGGATGATTATGTATGGGCCCACTGGGTATGTACCTCGTGCGAGGAGTTTGGTGAAAAGATGATGCGTGTGGGCCTGTATGAGGAAATATGGGACTCTCAATTCCATATCTACTAGCCAATTCAGTTGATGCCATAGCTTCCGAGGAGATTGTCATCGAGGACCGACACATTCCATTCCACCATGGAGAGGTCAACATCCGTCTATGGGACCTACACCAAAACTCGGGGTCCCAATACTGGGGGAGATGTATGAGGAGTTCCACTCTATTGTGAATGAATGGGAGAACCCTGAGCAAATGATTTCATTGGCAAGGGCATTGATGGACCTAGTGTCAGGGGAGGACAAACAGTCATCGTGGGAAGTCTATTTCAAATGGTGGTTCAAGCAGTTCATGAATTTCTTAGAAGATGCGAAATTCCCTAGCAGGCCTCAAACCTGCCCAAAGGGGGTTCAACGAGGTAAGGATTACTCATAAGGTGGCTCTTGGAAGATATCCAATGGAAAACCTGGGGATTTAGAATCAGTACTGAGCAGAAACTAGTGGTTATGTTGGTTTCATTCATTATGGTGCTTATCTGTAGTTAGATCCTACTAGTGAGGGACATAAAAAAGGGCGTGCAACTGCAGGCATTCATTATGGAATCCATATTGGTGATAGTGGGATGGATCAACCTGAGGATCTTGATGCTCTCCAAGCTATATAAAATGATGTGGCATATTATCAAGGGGAAGAAGCTACTTAGAATATGTGGTCCATTCCACCTTCTGTATGGGTGGATATCGACGCATGTTAGGGGTATCTATGAATATATGAATCCCATTTCCCTTCTAGGAGGATGAGTTAAACTTCCACCTATTCCCATTTCTAAAAGGTGTGGTCCCTGATTAATGCTAGGGAATATAAGAGAATCACTCCTCTCTCCTATCTTTTTGGGGGTGGAGTCCTGGTCACATGGGTTGATCACGAGTCTCTCTACGAGCTGTAAATCCCACACCATTTTGCGAGGCAGTTTCTGTGTATGCAGTGGTTGACCATGTGGGTTTACTTGAGGGTGCACCATGAGGATCACCCATGTGTGATGAGGTAGTTGTGGATCATGTTCATGCTTGGGTATGGGAAGATTCAGAATGACCTAACTCCTCCCAAATCCATTTCTGGACTGGTGAAGGATTATTCCAAGATCTGGGAGGAGGCCTACTCGGGAGTGATATTGAAGCTGAAAACCGTCTGGGCCAGTGAATGGGTGTCACCCCATCCTCGAGTCTAGGGTCAGAAGGAAGAGTAGAAATATCAGTGTGGCATGGTTGTAGTAGTGGGGAACTTGCACTAGCCGCAAAGGAGGTGGTAGCGGCGGACCCAATAGTCCCAAAGTAACAGAGTCATTCGGAGGGCTGGTCGCCAATGGGGATACATAGGATATCCACCCGGGCTATAAGGTAGCGGCTATTCCATATAGACATGCTAGAGAATGATGTCTTACTGGAGACTTTGGACATCTGGGATTTCAACATGAAATTACTCAACCTATCAGATATGTGGCATCACCTGAACCATATCATGATTGTTTTTTTGGGGATCGTCGCTGTTAGGGCCGGCTTTGTAGTATCAAAAGCGGAGGGGGAGCAATACCTAGCTGAGATGGACGACCTTGTGCACTCCTGGGGTGCTTTACGTCCAATGACGAATTGAGTAATGGTGTTTCTGGATCGAATGAAACCTTCTCAGTTGTTGGACTCTGAATTAAGAGATCGATTCCCTCATTCAAAAAACAATCATATGAGTCCTCCTAGGGGGAGGAGGTCGGTAGTTGGAGTCCTCTAGAAGAGGGTGATGTCGGTTATTAAGACATGGTTCTTGAAGAGTTTTCAAAGGCTCTCAAGGTAAAACCTTAGAACACTTCCCCAGAGTCTTTTTCTAGGACATTTATGAATCTATACTAACCTTTGAGCTGTGGAGTAGGGCCTCATATGAAAAATCCACTCCCTCCTAATAGTAGATGTAATTGTGGGAACTTCAGGATCTGATCTCGTGACTATAGCGATTACCACACTTAGCAGGGCTACGACACCAAGGGTGGTTCTTCCAGAATTTTTGGACCTCCCAAAAGTATACGGAGGTCCACAGCTCAGGGTCCCAATGGAAACAACCCAAGAGTAAGACCGATTATTCAATCTCTGTAAGTATCTTTTAAAAAATTTGTAACTATCATCTATTGATCAGGTCAACCGACGGCTATGCACTTTATGTATGCACAGTTCATTAAATGGCATGGGTGGTATTGGCATGGATGGCTATATCACTCGGAGGAACCATTCCTAGGGGGATGTCAGTGGTCCTAGAAGCGGGCGTTTGAACCAACCAAGCTGAAACTCTTCCAATCACTGGAAGGATCATCATTTGAAAATAGCCTATGATAATTGAGGTGGAATCTAATGATGAGGGTCAACCCGACAACATGGGTCTTGACATACCCAACCAGACAGTAGATATAGACCATGTTGATGAGTTCCTAGAGACGTTTCCCATATATAAATCAGCTGACCCCGATGACTGGGACGAGACAGCCTCTGACAAATAGTAGAGAAAAATCATCAATTTTCGGTCATGTAAATTGATCAAGAGATTTTTCGAGAAGACTCCTCAAACAAAATGGGTAGACGATATGTGGAGAATATTCTCCTTGATGCAAGAACTTTTTGTTGGGGGAGTGGATGCTCAATGTCCTCATATGCTCATTTGAGACCACATGGTGGAGATGATTCAAGAGCATGATTGTGGTCTTGGTGTGGGTTGGCAACGTAGGAACTCAATGAACATCAAGAGGCTCCAAGAGGTCAAAAGTGAGATTCGACGGTTGCAAGAATGAATAGACGATCATTCCACATTTATCATTGAAAAATCAGAGCTCTTATCGTGCCTAAATGCCCATATGGTGGATGATGAAGAAAAGATGGAGCGATCCTCTGAAGAGATGGCTATCGTCCGAGTTGACTAGGAGTAGGCATGGATCATGGCTGATGAACTACACTCCATTACTAATAAAGAGGAGTCGGGAGTAAATAGGAGACAACAAATCCTGGAATCCTCAAACTGAGGAGTGGAAAAGTTGTAACACTCTATTAAATAGCTCAACCCATCAATGGGAGAGGCTTATCCTCAGGTTTTGTAACATGTGAAAAATTTTAAATGTACAACCAATATTTAATTCTTTATGATAGATGCATGCATGGGTTTTGTCAAGAACCAAACTGGGTTTCCATCCAAATGGTGCCTAACCTAGCCCGAAGTAAGTCCAGAAGTGAATTCCCTGTCCCCACGGGCTAGTACAAGTTCCCGGGTATCAAAATAATCCTTGGGAATGATTTACCTGAATAAAAAAATGTAACTAAATCTGCCAACAATATAAAATAGACCAAATATGAAGGTGAAACCCAAATGTTCCTTTAACCAAAAACCTATGTTTGAGATCCATTCTTAAAACTGAAATCCAAACAATAGATATCACTCTGTAGGGTGATGAAAAACCAATAAAAATAACTCCTACCTGGTGAGAGGACACCACCCTCAAGCCATCTCAACAATGCCATGCCAAGAAGTCCACTAACAACCTAAACCACCACTCCCAAAATATGGACCCTTACATGTGTCACGCATAAAAAAATCTACTTACACCCATAGGTTTATATAGGGTGTGAGAAATCCCCCAGTAGGATGCCACCAAAAAAGGTTTCCACACCCAAGCATTAATGTTCATATACATTAGTAGTGATAAAATAAAAAAATAATGAAATTCTTGAAAACATTTAATGAAAATAGTTTTTCCTGAAACAAATATAATGAAAATAAGTTTAAAGCAAACACATGTTTGTGTAGTAAATGAAGTGACATATCATGTATCAAAGGTGTGTGTAATGTAACAAAGAGCACCAAAATATGGGAGATGACCTATGGGTAGTAGTAATTGGTGGGTCCCTAGAACTTCATGTCTCGATGAAATGTGGTATAGAAACCTTGACCCTCAGAAACCATGGCTTAAAAACCACCACCCTCAGAAAATGTGGCCAATAGACCACAAAACGTAGTCATTAATATATTTAGTAAGTGTTAAAATCGTCAATCCTACTAGTGAAACCAGGCGAAGCCACCTTCGGAACACTAGCTCACTAGTCCTAATCCCTGCCACCTAATACCCTAGGCTTCCCTCATTATGCTCTTCTAAATTAAAATTTCACATCACATGTCACATTAACACTTAAGAGCCAAAAAAGGTTCTTATACACAAAAAAATCTCATTCTCACACTGATACCCTATTTTAAAACCATACTCACACTAAAAACTTGTCAGAACTTAACCAACGTCGCATGCACTTTAAACAAAACTAGCTGCATAGTTTTATAAAATAACTTTTTATAATTAAGAAAACTAGTAAGAAAAATTATTAAACAGTTTACAAAATGTCCCAAATTTTTTTTAAAAGGGAATGAGTCACTCAAAATCCTTTTCAAAGAAAAACATATTCTAACACTAGGCCAAAACATAGACTACATTATTCGTACTTCCTAACACATACACTACAAAATTTAAAAAATGATGATAAATAGATCAAAGATGGTTTTCAAAATAAAAATGGACTCAATCACTAAGACACACTTCCAATAGGTTAAATGCACAATTAAAACTTAATCAAAAATAATTTCGCATCATGAGAACTAATTGAAAAGGTGCTAATTTAATTAAACAATCATGAAAATGATCATCAGATAATATTTGTGTGCGGAATCACCTACCTTGGTGTAGGAAAAACCTCACATGATGATGCAAATCTCCCGCCGCATGACATGTGTACCGCAAGAAGTCCAAAGAGACTCTTAAAACAAAGCACCACATAATTGCATCAAAAATTAAATAAAAAACAATCTAAACCCAAACCGCAATACCACCAAAGTAAAAGTATGATCAACTAGGGTACTCTGCACCTATAGAGGAGTGTCCTAGAGGCTGTCCAGAGGTTGAAAGAGGCTTTCGGGGTCTGTGCGGCGTTGTAAAAACAACGAGGGAGCCACCGGAAAAAGGAGTGCCCATGGTAGGGGCTGTCGGAGCTTCATACATAGTTGAGGGAGGTGCGCACGCCCTCGTTAAAGAAGCCGAAGACCGCTAATGTGAGTTCCAACCGAGGAAGAGTTGGATAGTTCGATGAGAAAGGTGAAGGTGGATGGGGGTCGTGGCTGGGTGCAATACATCAAGGAGGGGTGGGGGTCAGGGTTCGGTGCGATGTAGTAGGGCAGGAGAGGTTGCGGCGTGGTGTGGCTGTCCAAAGAAGGGAGGAGTTGCGGTGTTGGCTAGGGAAATGGGAGGTAGCAGGGGCAAGTTGTGTGACGCCACTAGGAGGTGCTGGGGAGGAGGTCACATCAGCAATGGTTGGGGAAAAAATAGTGCAAGGTTTTGAGAGGGAACCTGGGTAGCGCAGAAAAAGAGAGAGTGGGAAAGTTAGGTAATGGAAAATTAAAATAAATAAAAGAAAAAAAGAAATAAAAGCAAAAGAAAAGAAACTAGATAAATAATAAAAAAAATTAATGAATAGTAACCCTAAAAATATAATTAAACCGGTCTAAAAAAATAATAAATAATTTTGATAATTTATATTAATAATGGGATTAAAAATAGTAAAAATACTATTGGTGTTAACAAAATAAGTATGTATTTATGTCAATGATAAAAAGGTCACCTGCATGCCAGCAAGGCTACACAACATTTCCCTTAACCTACCTATAAGTTAGTAATTGTCAAGCCAAGGATCATTTACCCACACAAAAAGTGCACAACACATGACAGGCTCGACTACATTTATTGGCGCAAAAAGCGCACGACTCATGTCGGGCTTGGCCCACATTCCAACAAAGCAGTTATTAAAATGGAAAATAAAATTATTGGAGAAAAATTAAAATTAAAAACAGACCTTGATACAAAGTACATGAGTGACAATTCTACCCACCATGGAATCTTTATGCCCTCAGAAAGTCAACTCAAAGCATAATCAGAGAATAGAAATGGGTACTCCTACTCAACCCATGACTTTCACTCCCAAGTCTCATTCTTGTCATTCCCATAAAGACAATGAATGTGAATAAAGGGAGTGGAATTCCCACGGAGCAACTTCTTTTTAGAATCCACTATCTGCAATGGCCGCTCAAAAACTAAAAAGTCAAGCTCTATCTCCACCTCAGCCCAATTCTACATGTCTGATGGATCAGGATTGTAATTTTTCAGTTAGGAGACATGGAATACATCCTGAATTGATTTCAATTGAGCAGGTAAAGCTATCCTACATGCCACCTTTCGGATCTGATAAATTATCTTGAAAGGACCAACATTCCTCGGTGTCAGCTTCCCCTACTTTCCCAAGTGGTGGTGTCCCAAGAGAGGATCCACCTTCATGAACACTCTATCCCCCACTAAAAACTGAAGATCTCAATGCTTATGATCTTCATAATATTGGTGGGACTCTAATCTTTTAACAACCATTTTCTAATCAACTTGACTTTCTCCGACGTTTCCAGAACAAGGCTCAGTCCAAAATGTGAGGTCTTGCCTACCTCAGCCCAACACAAAAGAGACCGACAAGTCCGACCATAGAGAACCTCAAAGGATTCCATTCTAATAGAGGAATGGTCACTATTATTATAAGAAAACTCAACCAATACCAAATGGTTATCCCATGATCCTCCAAAATCCAACCCACATGCCCGAAGTATTTCCTCGAGATTCTGATTTTCCCTCTCCTTCTGGCTATCCGAATGAGGATGTTCTGTCATTATTCTCTTAATTTATGACCCCAAAGCCTTCTGGAGGCCTTCCAAAAAACTGATAGGTAAAGAGGGGGTCCCTGTCATACATAACCACGGATGACACACCATGAAGTCTGACCACCTCCAGAACATACAAACTGCCTAGCTCATCCAACTTCGATGTATCTCTGATCTGGATAATGTTAGTTGACTTGGTCAAATGATCAATCACTACCCAAATATCATTACTCCCCCGAGGTGTACTAGGAAATCCAACAATGAAGTCCATAGTGACTTCATCCCACTTCCAGTTAGGAATGGGTAATGGCTGAAGAAGTATAGATGGTCCTTGATGATTTCTTTCACCAGTTGACAAGTTTGTCATCTCGATAAAAAGTTAGCTACGTCATGCGTCATAGCTGGCCACTAGAACTGGTGACGAACATCGTAATACATCGTGGTAGTACCAGGGTGGACAACCCACCGAGACTTGTGTCTATCATGCATCACCACCTTCCGCAAGAATAAAGGAACCACTACACAACCCTTGAAGCAGAAAATCCCTTCAGAAAACAATTACCACTCAAAAGAAGTCTCCTCACCATGAATAAATTGCATAGTCCACAGAAATATATCATCATCAGGCTGCTCTTGCTGAATCAACTCCAGAAGAGCAGGAGGTAACTGAATGCTAGCCAATAAGTTACCTCAGCGGTGCTCCCTACTCTCCAATTTCATCTGGGCAAAGAACCCCATTAATGTCCACTCATAACTATACTTCCTCAAAGCATGTACTGATAATTTCCTACTCAAAGCCTCTACCACCACATTTTCCATTCCAGAGTTATAGAAAATATCAATGAAGAACCCCTGCAAGTACTCGATCCCACGACACTTCCTTAGGTTTAGGTCCTTCTACGATAATATGTAATATAGGCTCTTATGGTCATAGTGTTAAAAAAATTCTCCCCAAATAGCTAGTGACACCAAGTCCTTGGGTAATGCATCACCCCTTCAAACTCCCAGTCGTGAGTTTGTTAATTCTTTTCATGCAGCTAGTGTTGGTGAGAACCATAATCCAGTACATGATTATCCTACATGAGTACACACCTAAGGCTTATACCTCAGACATAATAATAAACCACATACCATTTCCCAAACTATGGTAATATCAACACAGGTGAAGTGTTCAACAATCTCTTCAACTCCTCAATGGAATCTTAGCACTGTAGGCTACATTCAAACTTCACCCCTTTTTGGGTGAGTGTGGTCATTGAGGAGTCGATCTGCGAAAAATCCTGGACAAAACACCTATAATAACCTGTCAATCCAAGAAAACTCCTGATCTCAAACACATTCCTCAGCTCTTCCCAGGACATAACTGCACTAATCATCCAATTATCCACTGAAACCCCTTGTTATGAGACGACATGCCCCAGAAATCTCAATTCCCTAATCTAGAATGTGCACTTTGAGAGTTTTTCATAGAAGCAGTGATTTTGCAAAGTGCCCAAAACAATTCTTAGGTGATGCTCATGTTCCTCCTCAGATCCAGAATAAACCAACATGTTGTCCAAAATACTACGAAAAAGGAGTCGAGATATTGGTGGAACACCCTATTCATGAGTTCCCTGAATAATACTGGAGCATTTGTCAATCCGAAGGGCATGACTAGATACTCGAAGTGACCATACATACTCCATAATGTAGTCTTTGGAATGTATGCCTCTCTCACCCTGAGTTGGATATAACCAGATCATAAGTCAATTTTGGTGAACCACTCTTCCCCCTTTAGTTGGTCGAACAGATCGTCAATCTATGGAAAATGGTACTTATTCTTAATGGTTTCCTTTTTTACTTTTTGGAAATCAATTCACAATTGGAGGGCTCCATCGGCATTCTATACGAATAAAACTGGGGAGGACCAAGGAGAGATGCTTAGGTGAATGAATCTATTGGATTCCAAATCATCCAGCTGTATCATTAATTTCCCCAATTCATTGGGGGTCATGAGATATGAGGGAAGAGATATAGGTTGTGTTCTCAGCACTAACTCAATAATGATCTCTGCCTCCCACATTTGGGGTATGCCTGATAAGTAATCTAGAAATACCCCTGCAAACTCATTCACTATAGGAGTTAATCCACTCTGAGAGGCGCCACTATCGTCGTCCAGTGCAAACAATGTTAAATGATAAGCAAGATTCCCCAACTCATGAAGTGGAGGTCTCGCGCGACCCGACTGAGGATCCCATTCCCTAAAAAATACATGGTGGATTCCATAAGGTTCCATAAAACTAACTCATCATCAACAACAGTCAATATGTTCTTGATATCACACCATTCAATCCATGCTGAGGATCACGTCAAATAAGTCCA
Organism: Viscum album; assembly: GCA_963277665.1. Classification (NCBI taxonomy): domain Eukaryota; kingdom Viridiplantae; phylum Streptophyta; class Magnoliopsida; order Santalales; family Viscaceae; genus Viscum; species Viscum album. The sequence continues at coordinate 643,054,505 of OY728128.1, forward strand.
TATATAGGACCAAAAAATCCCACCCTATCTCGACTCCCGACACAAAGAGCGTGCATGAAACACACCTAAGGCCTCAATCCCACTTTTGACGGGATGATAAAAAATAAACTAAAGCACCAGTATCAAATAAAACAGTAGCTATAGAAGATGCAATCAGAATTGTACCTCTGATAGTTGATGGCCTTGCATCAGATCCTACTGGTGACTAATCCACAACATGTAGATGCCTGGTCCCTTCCTATGAATTACCACTCACCTAAGGCTCCACCCTGATCTGGATCTTCCCCAAATGGTGAACTGGTCCTATAACCACAACCACAGAATCGAGATCCCGTCGTCCTGGTCGTCTCTAAATGAACTGATACCCCACTAGAAGCCACAGATCCAGTTCCACTCTAGTAAGGGTGTACTGTCCTGCAAAATCATTTTAGAAGTCCTACAACTCAACACCCATAGAATGTCCTGGGAGGGTATGGACATATAGGTCAGATGCTCCCTATGCTTCTGCACTGATGGAACACAACAGACACTGTATTAGAATCAATAGATGAGGTCTTCCTAAAAGGATGGCATAAGCTGCCACCACTCTTCTTCCCTTACTCATCATGCTTCTTCTTCTTCTCGGATGAACTCCCCCAGCAAAACCCTAAAACTAATCCAGAAAACCCCGAATTTCTTCTCTGATCAATCTCGACCATGCAAGCCTGATGGAACACCCAAACATAAGTTCCCAGGTTGAACAAGAAAATATAAGAGTAAAATTCTGATCAATTCCCCTTCTCGAACATCTAAGCATTCCATGATTCATTTTATACAATCTTAGGTGCATACCAAACAAGCTCAGAAAAGAGGTTTTCATACTCCATCACTTTCTAATCCCCTTGATAAATATCCATGAACTCATGGGATCTGGCTTAGGCCAAGAACCTAGGACAATACTGTTCATTAAAGATAGACTTGAAATCCTTCCAACTCATATGTTCATGCTTCCCCAGCATGAAGCAATGATTCCCACCACATGAAATTCAGACCCTCTAGCATAGATGAGGCATACTTTACCCTAAACTCATTTGGTGTGTACCAGAACTCGAACATACTCTCTATCTTTTCAAGACATTCTTCTTCATCTTGAGGTTCTGTACTACCTTGGACTGAAGGAGGTTTATTCTTTAGAAACTCCTGAACTTTATCCTTCTAGATACCAAAATCATCTCATCTAGTTTGAATTGGAGCGCAAGCAGGAGTCAGCCCTAGTCCAAAATCCTGAAAATTCTAGACAATAGCTTCCAATAACCTCTAATCATGTGGCTAAGGAGAACTCTCTCTGGCTTCCTCCTGTGGGTGTGTGTAAGCTCTCCGGGGAGGCATCTTGCTACAAGGAGAAATAGTGAAAAAATATTATCATTAATAGATAATGTATGAAGAAAAATAACATTTTATCAAGGAAAATAATCATCGATAAACTAAACATGAAAAAGTAACATCATGTCAAAAGAAATTATCCCACATTCGAGGTCCACACATAGTCTACAACCCGCGCATTCCACCTAGAAGAGATGTCAAACACGCATCCTTACACCGCATGGAAACTATGGGACTATCACGAGGTGTTTTGGGCAGGAACCCTACTTGAAACTAGAGTTATGAGCCCCGAAATTCCAATCTCCTTTCTAACCAAACTCTTCCAAAATAAAATAACCAAATTAGCAAACCTGCTCCTCTGATACCTTTTTTTCACAATCCAAGCTTGGTATCCATCCAAACCATGCCTGAACCAGCCCGCGGTATTTCCTTAAGGGCGTTCTCAATCCCCACCGGATGGAACATGTGCCCAGGTATCAAAATTAACCTTGGGAAAAATTTTCCCAAATAGGAAAATGTAACTATATAAACTGACAATATAAAATAGCCCAAAGATAAAAGTCACAACCAAGCATGCCTTCAAACAAAAACCAATGATTGAGTTTCATGTTTAGAAATGAAAATAAAACAAGAGATACCACTCAGTAGGGTAACCAAAAAACAATATAAAAAACCTCTACCTGGCGAGAGGACACCACCCTCAAGCCATCTACACAATGCCACGCCAAGAAGTCCACTAAAAACCTGAACCACCACTCCCAAAATCTGGGCCATTACCTATGTCAGGAATAAAAAAATGTACTTACACCCAAAGCAGAAAGTAGGATGTGAGAAATCACCCAGTAGGATTCCACCAAGAAAAGATTCCACTCACAAGCATTAAAAGACAAATACATTTGAAGTGATAAAATAAAGAAACTAAAAAAATTCTTGAACAATGTTAATGAAAATAGTTTTTCATGAATCAACCTTAAAGAAAAGTAGTTAGAAAAACACATGATTGTGTAGTAAATGACGTGACATATCATGTATCACTAGTGTGCACAAAGTAATTGAGAGCACCGAAATATGGGAGAGGCACTATGGGTACTAGTAATTGGTAGGACCCTAGAATGTCGTGTCTCGGAGAAACATGGCTTTGAAACCACAACCCTTAGAAATCATGGATTAGAAACCACCATCCTTAGAAAACGTGGCTTAGAAACCACAACCCTAAGTCATTCTTATGTTTAGTATGTGTTGAAATTGTCAATCCTTTTAGTTAAACCAGGCCATGCCACCTTCAGAACACTAGCTCAGTAGTCATAGTTCTCCCACCTAATACCATAGTCTTCCCACTTTTTTCTCATCTAAATTTTTATTTCACATCACATGTCACATTAATACATAAGATCCAGACAAGGTTCATACACGCAAAAACACGTTATTTTCACATTGATACCCTCTTTTAAAACCATATGCACACTAAATTTTTTTTAGAACATAACCTGCACCACTTTCACATTAAACTAAACATCCTATGTTATTTTATAAACACAATTTTTATAATTAAGAAAACAACTAAGAAAAATTATTAAATAGTTTCCAAACATGTCGCAAATTTTGTTTAAACTTAAAAGAGTCACTGAAAACCCTTTTCAAAGAAAAACATACTCTAACACCCTTCCATAACATAAACCGCATAATCCGCACTTCCAAACACACAAACTACATAGTTGAAAAAAAATTATAAATAGATAAAAGTTGGTTTTCAAAATAAAAATGGACTCAATCACTTATAAACACTTCCTATAGGTTAAATTCACAATTAAGACATAATCAAAAATAATTTTGTCGCATGAGAAATAATTGAAAACATGCTACATTAATTAAAAAACATGAAAATGATCATTATATAATATTTTTGTGTAGAATCACCTTCCATGGTGTAGGAAATACCATGAAAGATGACACAAATCTCCCGTCGCATAATGATTGCATAGTTAGAAGACCATAGAGACTCCTAAAACAAAGCACCACATTATTTCATCAAAAATAAAATCAGAAACAATCTAAACCCTAACTGCAACACCACCAACGAAAAAGATTGATCAAATGGGGTACTCTATAGCTAAGGTAGAGTGTTTAAGAGGCTTTCTAGAGGTCAACAAGGCTATCAGGGTTTTCATGATGCCATAAAAATAATGGGGGAGAGACTGGAAAAAGGAACGACCAAGGAATGGGGTGTCAGAGCTTTAGACAAACCTGGGGGAGGTGTGCGCAAGCTGGATAAAGGAAGGCACGGACCAACGGGGTGAGTTCTGGACGAGGAAGTGCTAGCTGGTTCGGGGAGAAAGGCAAATGAGGCTGGGGGTCATGGTTGCATTCAAGTCTACGAGGAGGGATGGGGTCGTGGATCGGAGTGAGTCAGCATGGTAGGAGAGGTTATAGAGTGGCATGGATATCCTGTGAATGGAGGATGTGTGGAATCGGTTGGGAAAAAGGGGAGGTAGTATGGGAGTGTTGCTTTGGAACATCCTGGAGGAGCAGGGGTGGACGGTGCAGACAAAAAGTTTGGGAAAAAACAACACAAGGGTTTGAGAGCGCACCAAGGTAGAGCGACAAAAGGTAGAGAGTGTAAGTGAGGGGGATTTTTTTTACGTTTAAAAAAAAATTCCAGAAAACACTTACAGCAATTTTTATTTTAAAATGCACCTCAAAGGCAGCATCCCGGATGCCGCCTTTGTGCTGCGGGTGAAAGGCGGCATCCGCAATGCCGCCATTCTCCTAAAAAAATCTTTTTTCTTTGAAAATTTTTATTTTTATTTTTATTTTTTTGTTTTATTTTATTTATATATATATATAAACAAAACAAAAAATTCCAGCAAACTTTATCTGCTATTAAAGATCCAGCGCTACAACCATTACAGCAGTCTGGATTCTGACAGAAACTCTTACCCAGGCCTCCCTTTTATAAGAGGGCTTGCCCTGAAAATCATTCTACATTTTCGATGTGGGATTAAGGTTATACCTTTACTGCACAGTACATTCTGCATTTCTGATGTGGGATTCTGTTACAAGTACGTGACTTTTAAATACAATAAAATATAAATTATAGGCCAATATAAATGAAATTTTAAACATTGATTAAACAGATAATAAATAGTTGAAAACAAAAAGATTTTCCTAAAAAATGTTGATGAAAAATAATCTATAACCTTTCAAAACCGCCTACTTGAAACTTAAAAATGTTTCAAATAAGTTAATTTGAAATACTGTAAAATATAAACCATAAAACGAATATAATTGAAACTTTAAAAATTGATTAAACATATAATAAATAGTTGAAAACAAAATAAATTTCCAAAAAAATGTTGATGAAAAGTAAATTATAAGCTTTCAAAACCGCATACTTGAAACTTAAATTTTTTGAAGTACGTGACTTTGAAAAACCATAAAACATAAAATAGAAGACCAATATAAATGAAACGTTAATCATTGATTAAAAATATGAGAAATAGTTGAAAACAAAAGAAATTTCCAAAAAAATGTTAATGAAAAATAATCTATAACCTTTCAAAACCGCCTACTTGAAACTTAAAAATGATTCAAGTACGTGAATTTGAAAGACTGTAAAATATAAACTATAAAAATAATATAATTGAAACTTTAATCATTGATTAAACATATAATAAATAGTTGAAAACAAAAGAAATTTCTAATAAAATGTTGATGAAAAGTAATTTATAAGCTTTCAAAACCGCATACTTGAAACATAAAATTTTTCAAGTACGTGACTTTGAAAGACTATAAAATATAAACTATAAGGCCAATATAAATGAAACTTAAAACATGGATTGAACATATAAAAAATAGTTGAAAACAAAAAAAATCATAAAAAATGATGATAAAAAATAATTTATAAGCTTTCAAAACCACTTACTAATTATTAGTAATTAGTAATTAGTAATTAGTAATTAGTAATTAGTAATTAGTTAATTAGTAATATAAATATTAATTATAATTATTCATTAGAATTATTAATTATTAATTACTAATTATTAATTATATAATAGTTAGTTAGTTCATTAGTTATATAATTATTAATTATATAACAATTAATTATTAAATTAGTAATATAATTTTTAATTACATTAATTCATTATAATTTTTAATTATTAATTAGTAATTATTAATAATTAAATATGTCACAATTAATTAGTTAATTAGTAATATTATCATTAATTATATAATAATTAATTAGTAATATAATTATTACATATATAATAAATATTTAGTTAATTAGAAATACAATTAATAATTATTACGAATTAATTAGTAATTATTAATTATTAATTAGTTAATTAGTAATGTAAATATTTATTATAATTATTCATTATAATTAGTAATTAGTAATTAAAAATTATTAATAAGTAATTAGTAATTATTAATTACTTAATTAGTAATATAAATATTAATTATAACTATTCATTAAATTATTAATTATTAATTATTACTCATTAATTATTACTTATATAATAAATAATTAGTTAATTATTAATATAACTATTAATTATATAATAATTAATTAGTTAATTTGTAATATAATTATAATCTTTCAAAGGCACGTACTTGAAACATTTTTAAGTTTCAAGTAGGCGGTTTTGAAAGCTTATAAATTATTTTTCATTAACATTTTTTTGGAAATTGTTTTTGTTTTCAAATATTTCTTATATTCTTAATCAATTTTTAACGTTTCATTTATATTGGTCTTCTATTTTATGTTTTATGGTTTTTCAAAGTCACTTACTTGAAAAAATTTAAGTTTCAAGTATGCGGTTTTGAAAGCTTATAAATTACTTTTCATCAACATTTTTTTTGGAAATTTCTTTTGTTTTCAACTATTTATTATAGTTTTAATCAATTTTTAATGTTTCAATTATATTCGTTTTATAGTTTATATTTTACAGTCTTTCAAATTCACTTATTTGACACATTTTTAAGTTTCAAGTAGGTGATTTTGAAAGGTTATAGATTATTTTTCATCAACATTACTAAGGAAATTCTTTTTGTTTTCAACTATTTATTATATGTTTAATCTATTTTTAAAATTTCATTTATATTGGCCTTATAGTTTATATTTTATTGTATTTCAAGGTCACGTACTTGAAATAGAATCCCACATAGGAAATGCATAATGTACTGCGCAATAAAGGTAGAACCTGAATCCCACATCGAAAATGCAGAATGATTTTCAGGGAAAACCCTCTTATAATGAATAATTATAATAAATATTTATATTACTAATTAACTAATTAATAATTACCAATTACTAATTAATTAGTTATAATTATTAATTATATTTCTAATTAACTAAATATTTATTATATATGTAATAATTAAGTACTATATAATTGATAATTTTAAAACTAATTAACTAATTAGTTATTATATAATTAATGATTAGTAAACACTAATTACCAATTTACAAATTATATACTAATTATTTAGTTATTTCGTAATATAAATATTAATTATATACTAATTAGATAGTTAATTAGTAATATAATTATTAATTATATAATTTGTAATTAGGTAATTAGTAATTATTAATGTTTTATTATTATGTTCGTATGGTTATATAAATATATATAAATAAAACCTAATTTACCCCCTCCGGAGATTCCACTCTGACCAACAAGTAAAAATAGTATTTTGATTTCAGTACACATAAACCATGTAAACAATAATGTACAATCAATGCACATGTCTGTGGCGAGGAGATTCCGTCCCACATGGTGGTCTGCGAATAGGACGTCCGCATCGAGTGCGCAGTGGAGTCTGATGACCTGGAGAAGCCTGATCCTCGGGCACTGAAACGTCGACCATCGCATCCTCCATTTATGTGTCAGTGGGAGGAGCTGTCAACTGCATCTCGTACTGCCATTCGGATCCTTCTCCCACTAGGGTGGTAGAAGGACCGGCCTCCATCGCAGAGGGGAACAAAGCCTGTGATGGAGCTATACCCCAAGACGATGACAGCTCTAGAATCCAAGCTTGTGAAGGATCTGGAACCCAAGATGGAGAGAACTGCGGATATCCTGTCAGGAAAGACGGATCCCATGCCATTTGAGGCACATCCTGAATAGGCTGATGCTGGACTACTAGAGGCCCGACCTCTGCCTGTGGAACTGGCGAGGCCTCACGTGCAGCACGACGCTGTCTACGTCGCCGTGGTCGTGGCTCCTCAGCACCAGCAGCAGCTGTAGGATGTTCCTCTGGGGCAGGAACCTCTTGTCTCAGAGCCAGATGCGTGAAGTTGCTCTCAGAAAGCGCATGAAAAGATGCCCTCGCCTCTAGCACTGTAGCATGGACGGCTGCCCAGCTAAAGACCCCCTCCTCCTCTTCATCGCTCTTGCGAACAAACTGCTCTGTGTGACTTCCCTGTAAGTAGATTCAAATGGAATTAGAAAATAATTCAATAAACAAACTAATAGGAATTTATTAACTTACTATCCTATGCATCTCTATGCCAGCTTGGGTAAGATACAGTAAAGACTACAGTCTATACCATGGCGCATAGTCAACCTGCTCTAAAAGAGAGAATCGATTTGTAGGAACACCCTGAATATGTAACTCTGCACGTCTGTGCCAGCAGTCGATAAAACTTGCATGTACTTGGGACCAGTCATCATCCTGCCTCCCTGTCAGCTTCATCCCATGAAGCTTGTATGTCTGTCTAGATGGTAATGGAATCGGCTAAGTACGAAAAAATTGGTGCATGACCCTGTTAGGCTGCTGCCACTCAATAATATGAAAGTGAATGAGGGGCACTACAGCCATAGCATCCTCAAGCCCAACAGTGCAGTATGCTGGTAACTGGTCCATAATACTCCAGTATGGAAGCCATGAAATCTGAAATGAAAAGTGATTTTGTCAAAAAAACACCCAACTAAAAACCAAAATTGATGTTATTATTAAAAATGTTAGACAATGATAGATTGTATATACATACCTGATCAGGTAAGAGACAGTCCAACTGTAGCCGATCTACGCCCAAATGCTATTTCGGAACCACTTCAAAATTGTGTCGCTGACACCACCAGTAAAATACAACGATAATGACAAATAATGAGAAATTATAGTCAATAACTCATAGTAGAATCAAAAACCAATAGAAATGACTTATCATACCAGCGTCTACGTGGAGCGTCATGCAGCACCCCCATCTCGACCGGTGGACCAGAAAGGTCAGGGCGGAATGTTGGGATGCACTCCCATGCCCACATATGAATAAGGATGAAGCATCCTCCAAGACTTGTACGGTCCCTGTGGGATAGTCTGCATAATGATCTGTACGTGTATGCGAAGCAGGCTGATCCCCAACTGTACGTCCCAGCCCGATCAAAGTCCTCTAGTATGGGTAGATACATCATATGCACGTGCATCCCCGAGTGATCTGTACACATGGTCCCACCAATGAGTCGTAAGATATATGCACGGGCGTAACACATGACGGTCTGCTCATCATCATCATCCTGTAAATGTGGAATCTGCGACTCCAACCAATGCATAGATATGGACGATCCATTTGTAGCCCTACGGTCGGACAAAATATCAACGCCTAACAAGCGTTGAGCAAGGTCTTGCCAAGCTGCACGAGTGGGTCGAATAACGGGTCTCCCTTGGATAGGAAGACTGAGAAGCACTGTGACATCCTCGAGGGTGATGGTCATCTCCCCCTCAGGCAAGTGGAATTTGTGTGTCTCTGGTCTCCATCACTCGACGAGGGCAGTAAGTAGGTAATGATCTACAAATGTGAAATCTAATACGGCAAGGCCATAGAAGCCAGCACGGCACAAGTAAGGTCTAATGGCATGTGGAGGCTCCATGTGATGAAAATGGTGTGCTCGACGCACCTTCACAAATCGATCTGGATGACCCTCTAATACGGCCTGCGAAATATGGGTAGGCTGCTGAGTGAGTAGTATGGTATCATCCATCTGCATATAAACAACGAAAATGAGTCGTAAGTGTAAAATGTAAATATAACATTATGATGTTTTTAGAATTTATCTAATTGTATGTATTCAATATATTATGCTAATTATTATGATACGATAAATTTGTTATAGAACAATTTACTAAAATATCCTACATGTTTAGATTGGGGTTTAGGTTGGAGGGTTTAGGGTTAAAATTTTTAATATTAACGTCTAGGAAACATGTTAATGGGTTAACTGACATACACTTTTCAATATGGGTTAAGTGTTCCGCTTTCGAAGTTTTGAAATTATTTCTATTATTTCATATTTAAAGTTATTTCTTGAAGCATGAATATTAATATGAAATAAGTTTTGTTATCTAAAATATTGAGTCTTGAATTTGGTTACACATATTTTTGGGGAGCATTGTGATTAACTACTTATGGATTGGATTAAGATAAACCATGTCAATTAGAAATGATGTTTTTAGAATTTATCTAATTGTATGTATTCAATATCTTATGCTAATTATTATGATACTATAAATTTGTTATAGAACAGTTTGCTAAAATATCCTGCATGATTAGATTGGGGTTTAGGTTGGAGGGTTTAGGGTTAAAATTTTTAATATTAATGTCCAGGAAACATGTTAATGGGTTAACTGACATACACTATTCAATATGGGTTAAGTGTTCCGCTTTCCGAGTTTTGAAATAAATTCTATTATTTCATATTTAATGTTATTTCTTGAAAGCACGAATATTAATATGAAATAAGTTATGTTATCTAAAATACTGAGTCTTGAATTTGGTTAAAAATATTTTGGCGGAGCTTAGTGATTAACTACTTATGGATTGGATTAAGATAAACAATGTCAATTAGTAATGATGTTTTTAGAATTTATCTAATTGTATGTATTCAATATCTTATGCTAATTATTATGATACTATAAAATTGGTATAGAACAGTTTGCTAAAATATCCTGCATGTTTAGATTGGGGTTTAGGTTGGAGGGTTTAGGGTTAAAATTTTTAATATTAACGTCCAGGAAACATGTTAATGGGTTTACTGACATACACTTTTCAATATGGGTTAAGTGTTCTGCTTTCGGAGTTTTGAAATAAATTCTATTATTTCATATTTAAAGTTATTTCTTGAAAGCATGAATATTAATATGAAATAAGTTATGTTATCTAAAATATTGAGTCTTGAATCTGGTTACACATATTTTGGGGGAGCTTTGTGATTAACTACTTATGGATTGGATTAAGATAAACCATGTCAATTAGTAATGATGTTTTTAGAATTTATCTAATTGTATGTATTCAATATCTTATGCTAATTATTATGATACTATAAATTTGTTATAGAACAGTTTGCTAAAATATCCTGCATGTTTAGATTGGGGTTTAGGTTGGAGGGTTTAGGGTTAAAATTTTTAATATTAACGTCCAGGAAACATGTTAATGGGTTAAATGACATTCACTTTTCAATATGGGTTAAGTGTTCCGCTTTCGGAGTTTTGAAATAAATTCTATTATTTCATATTTAAAGTTATTTCTTGAAAGTATGAATATTAATATGAAATAAGTTATGTTATCTAAAATATTGAGTCTTGAATTTGGTTACACATATTTTGGGGGAGCTTTGTGATTAACTACTTATGGATTGGATTATGATAAACCATGTCAATTAGTAATGATGTTTTTAGAATTTATCTAATTGTATGTATTCAATATCTTATGCTCATTTTTATGATACTATAAATTTGTTATAGAATAGTTTGCTAAAATATCCTGCATGTTTAGATTGGGGTTTAGGTTGGAGGGTTTAGGGTTAAATTTTTTAATATTAACGTCCAGGAAACATGTTAATGGGTTAACTAACATACACATTTCAATATGGGTTAAATGTTCCTCTTTCGGAGTTTTGAAATAAATTCTACTATTTCATATTTAAAGTTATTTCTTGAAAGCATGAATATTAATATGAAATACGTTATGTTATCTAAAATATTGAGTCTTGAATTTGGTTACACATATTTTGGGGGAGCTTTGTGATTAACAACTTATGGATTGGATTAAGATAAACCATGTCAATTAGTAATGATGTTTTTAGAATTTATCTAATTGTATGTATTCAATATCTTATGCTAATTATTATGATACTATACATTTGTTATAGAACAGTTTGCTAAAATATCATGCATGTTTAGATTGGGGTTTAGGATGGAGGGTTTAGGGTTAAAATTTTTAAAATTAACGTCCAGGAAACATGTTAATGGGTTAACTGACATACACTTTTCAATATGGGTTAAGTGTTTCACTTTCGGAGTTTTGAAATAAATTCTATTATTTCATATTTAATGTTCTTTCTTGAAAGCATGAATATTAATATGAAAACTTATCTCAGAAGTTTGGGGTTTAGAAAACCAAGGAATAAAAAAGAGATAACAACATTTAGTTTACAATATGGGAATGTCACAATGAAGACAATACATCCTTATGAATGAGACTGTGAAGTCGACCCAACAACGTTAGGGCATCGCTTCCAGTTATGACCTTCTTTATGACATTTTGTGCATCGCAAACTCTATCCTTGTTCTTGAGGCCAGTCCATCTCATTATGCATCCTACTCGCCTTTGGTCTCCCACGAGGACGTAACCGATTCATATCAGGTATCACTATCAGCTGGCCTTCAGGCATTGTGAAATAATGATACTCCCCAATAGGTGTCCATGGTGCAGTATAACAGTTGGCAATGATATCCATCTGGTACACTGGATCAACGTATGCTTCCCAAGAGATGTTCACAGAGGCACATGCTGCGATGACGTGTGTACATGGAAACCGTAAGGCCTGAAATTTTCCACATTGGCATTGCCTTGTTTCCAGTAATACCACCATTTTTTCACCAACGTGATTTGTGATGGGGTCTGAACACTCTTGAACTTCAAATCGGGGGTCTTCTCTTCGAAAGAGACATACGTGATAACCAGAAGCTTCTTCAATATTTTTTTCAATCTCTCCTTGAAAGTGTCTTCCATATCTTAGCCCTTGATTTATTCCGTCTGATACTAGTTTTTGTCTATCCACAAGGTACTTCACGCATTGATATAATGTCTCTTGAACTAAGGCAGTTATAGGTAGCTTGCGAAGTCCTTTGAAGATACCATTGATGCACTCCACAATGTTTGTCATCATGTGTCTGTACCTCTTTCCCCTGCCGTATCCCAATGTCCATTTCTCTTTGGTAATATGCATCATATAATCATGAACTTCTTGATTAGCCTGATGAATTTGTTCAAAACATTATTTAAATCGTCGTTAGTCCGACTCATATGATACAAAACGTAGATGATATTTCACACAAATTTATTTTGTATTTATATTGAAACTGTAAAACAGAACAAATAAAATACGTACCAAGCCTCGTGATTGCATTATTCATCGGTTCGTTGTGGAATTTTTTATGTACATTGCTAGCAATGTGTCTAATGCAGAACCAATGATGTGCATTTGGGTATCTCCATGTATCAGGATCTGCATTTATTGCCTCATTAATTGCTCGATGGCGATCAGATATCAAACAAACTCCCTGAATGTTGGTGAAATGGATGCTGATACATGCCAGAAACCAACTCCAGGATTCATAGTTTTCTTTCTCTACAATGGCAAAGGAAAGCGGAATAGGTGAACAGTTTCCATCTTTTGTTTCCACAATCAACAATACGACCTTGTATTTTCCATACAGAAATGTTCCATCAATCTGAATAAATTGTTTGTGGCGGCTTGGGATTTTGTGGGGGTGCATGTTATTGAGGCTATTCAGGATTGTTTCCGGGGAGGCGCCATTAACAGGAGTTCTTCTTCTTCCAGGGTCGTTCTTCTACCAAAAATCAAAGATCCATCGTCCATTGAACACTTTAGACCCATTTGTCTATGTAATGTCTCTTACAAAATTTTGGCAAGTCTGATGGCTAGGAGACTGAATAAAATTTTGCCGAAAGTGATCTCTCAGGAACAACACGGTTTTATTAAGGGAAGGGGCATTCAGGGGGCGATTGGAATTGCCCAAGAATTGGTAGAAGATATTAATAAAAAGGTTCTTTGTTCCAATGTCATTATCCAAGTGGATATGGACAAGGCTTATGACAAATTGAATTGGAGATTTATTATTCAGATCATGAGAGGTATGGGTTTCTCTGAATGGGTGTGTGATATGTGCTTTTGCTTCTATTCGTCGCCATGGCTGTCCATATCTCTTATGGGTAAGGGTTTTGGTTAGTTCAAAAGTGTGCGGGGAGTGAGACAAGGGAACCCTTTGTCTCCCTGTATGTTTATTATTGCTCAGGAGTCCTTTTCTCAGAATTTACACAGATGCATGGTGGAAAGAAGGATTCTCCCGTACCTCAGCAAAGCTTCGGATGGGTATTTATCACACCTTATGTTTGCTGATGATATCCTGGTTTTCTTGAATGGCAGGAGATCGTCCATGTTGCAGTTTATGGGAATTATGGAGACATATGGTTGCTTAAGTGGGAAGCTTATCAATGCAAGGAAGAGCAGCGTTTTCATTTCAGCCAAGTGTTCAAGGAGGAGGGCTCGGGATATTCAGAATATTTTAGGAATTCAAAGGAAGCAGTTTCCAATTATTTATCTGGGGGCTCCTATTTCTAAGGGGCGCGTTAAAAAAGCCTTTTTTGAGGATATTATTAACAGAATGTTGGGCAGAATTTTAAGTTGGAAGAGCAGATTTCTTTCCTTCGGGGGTCGTGTCGCCTTGATTAACAGCGTGCTTTCCTCAATCCCAATGCATGTAATGTCGGTAATTTCCCCTCCAAAAGGTATCATTTATTTGATGGAGAAGATAATGAACTGCTTCCTTTGGGATGCCAATTCCACAGCCAAGGCTCATTGGGCTTCATGGAATCGTCTGGCTAAACCAATTGAGGAGGGTGGTGTTGGCATCATGGATATTTCCCTAGCCATTCAGTCCATGCAGGCCCGCATGGCATGGGATTTCATGGTTGGTGATTCGCTGTGGGACAAAGTTCTCAGAAATAAATATGGAAAACATTGGGAGAGGTGGGATAAGCGGAAACTGTCCAGGCTGGTGAAGAATGTGATGCAAAATCTGGAGATCCTTCAGGACAATTCATGTTGGGTGGTTGGGAGGGGGGTGATCAGCTTATGGAATAATAATTGGGTTGGGGAGAAGTTGTTTTTTCTGGGCTGTCCAGTGCCGGATATCACTCTCAAAGAGGCTTCCCACTTCCCCATATTTTTGGAGGCTATTCTTGATAGGGAACAACGGGTCCTCTTCCAGGAGATTATCTTCAATGAGGAAGCTGACCGGGTATGTTTTACTCCTTCTGGTTCTGGTGTGTTCAGCGGACATGATTTCAGAAATCTAATTCATCCGGGAGGGGTGCATGATGAATGTGCGACTCGGCTATGGTGCAAAGAGGTCCCTACAAAGTTTAATTTTCTGGTTTGGAGAGTCCGGAATAACGCCTTGCCAACGGAGGATAATGTCCAGCGGAGAGGGATTTCCTTGGCCTCGCGTTGTTATTGCTGTATTTCTCCGCAGACCGAATCAGTCTTCCATTTATTCATCCAAAGTGAATGGGCCAGCTATCTATGGCTTCTTATGGGTAGTTGGGGCTATCAAAATTCTGCTTTCTCTTCTATGCAGGACTTCTTTGCCCGCTGGTTTATGGGTGCAGGGAATCAAGACATGGAATTCAAGAGTCGTGGCATTATTGTTCTCGCCATCTTCTGGACGTTGTGGGAGGCTCGGAATAAGGCGAGAAATGATCTGCGGCCTTCGAATACTTTCCTGAATGTTAGATTGAAAGGGATGATTCATGAGTTGGCAGCTATGGTGAAAGGCGGACAGCAATCGTCTGTGATTTGCAGGTTGCTGAACCGAGTTCCGGTCCCGGATATTCAGGGCAACTGGATCAGATGGCAGCCGCCGAGGATCGGACACAAGCTTAATGTGGATGGATCATGCCTCAATGGCCAAATGCATGGGGGCGGCCTGCTGAGGGATGAACACGGTTCTGTGCTGTTCGCCTTCAGCAGCTTCTTTGGCCCGGGGAATTCGCTCGGTGCGGAATTCAAGGCCATTCCAAAAGGTATCAAGCTCTGCAAAGACATGAACTTGAGGTGTTCTGAAGTGGAGTCAGACTCTGAAATTGCGGTACGTGCTATCAACGGACAGGTGGACCCCCCTTGGCAGCTAATTTACGTAGTCTGCAGTTGCATTTTGGAACTTGGACAGGTTTGCTCGGTGCATCATGTGAAAAGGGAGGCTAACTTCGCGGCGGACGCACTTTCTCGGGGAGGCAGTCCGGAGGTACCGTTAATTGTATTTTCTAGTTTGGGATCTTTGCCCCGGGAGTGTAATAATTTTGTGTGGGGGGATGCACTCGGGCTGCATCACTTTAGACCCCCGTAACAATGTCTTTTTGGGCAGTTTTTCTACTTCCAAAATAATAAAAAAAAGCCAATTATCGGATGCCTCAGTATGGCTAGAAATTGCGGCAATACTCGATATGAGTCATCCCAATCACCATATACCTTCACAATTGCCTTCTGTTTCGCCATCCATGCCTTATTATAGGAAGTCTTATAATAGAATGTCTGTAGAATCCTCTCTTGCACAAGGGTTATTGGAACATCTTGGCATGTCCTAATCATCTCAACAACAATAGATGACACAAATTCTGCATCCAATGAAGTATGATTTTGTGTGATAATTGGCTGAACGCAAGTATGAGCCGCCTCAATCCTTGAGATTCTACAACCTCTAAATTTAATGTCTGGAATAGCCCTTAAGCGAAATCTACAATCATCCCCATACTTCACGCACCGTATAACATATTTACTATGGCATGATTCATGAACTACATAGTTGATGTTTATCTCAATATGAAATTTCTTTAACGTGCTTTTTAAGGCATATTTATTGGGAAAATTCCTTCCAATATATAAGGTTTTTTCCACCTCACTAAACCTATCTGGTACAACTCCAGGGAACTCAGTTGTCGGTGTGAGAACAGTATTATCGAATTCAGGCATGCATGTCATTGCTTCTGAACAAGATGAAAATAATGGTGGATGATTTATTGACCGAGGTTGATGTACAACAATTGAATTTCTCAAAACCTCCTCTCTATCTTCTGTTTGTCCCTCCTCATCAGCACTGTTGTCGCCATGTGATCCATCATTACGAAACTCCTCATCAGAAGTCGGATTGACATGTATATCTGGAAGATCATCTAGGTTGTCCTCTTCTGCTGCATCATTTGGAATAGGGTCAATGTCATGCGGTAGACTGTCTTCAACCACTCTTTTATTTCTATGTCTTTGTACAAGTGGACATTGTTGTTGTACAGTATCAACAACAACGTATAACTCCATCATGGTACCATCTAACCGTTGAGAAAATAAATTAATTCCTTGGACCCACTGCGCATCAACAACCAATGGACAAGCTATATTCCATAGTGTTGTTGGAAATTGAAAATGTCTATAGCTCATAGACATTATCTCTTGATCGGGTCTCAGATTTAAGGAAACACAAATTCTCTCTTGAAGGTCACTTATGGTAACACAATCAACTGTACTAACCACCATAATTGGTTGTGTACTGTAAGAAGATCCTTGCTCAGTTTGAATAATCTCCCCATAACAGTACACATAGGCAAACATGGCTCTCTACGTCAAAAATGTTTCTTTCATCAAAATTATGATAGTGTAACAAAATATTAACAATTATGTTTGAAGATATGATGTTTATTATAATGTAATTTTATTTCATCTTTCTATACCATAAACTATGCTACTGATGTTTGACCATATGATATTTAATAGAATGTAATTCTAGAGCGCCTTTTTTATTTAGTTTTTTTGTTCTTTTTCATTTCACTTTATATGTTCATTAGTATCGTTACCTAATCATTATATGAATTCATGTTTTAATCCTATGATATTTATTAATTATTCTAAAATTAACTAATAATAACTAATTGTTAATTATTCTATTATTCTGTAATTAACTAATAATAACTTTAATTTGTTAATTCTTATGTCCTTATTTGATTCTATAACATTATATTTATCATTTATCATTGATAAATATACTGATCATTAGTATCATTAGCTAATCATTATACGAATCCATGTTTTAATCATATGTTATTTATTAATTATTATAAAATTAACTAATAACAACTAATCATTAATTATTCTATTATTTTATAATTAACTAATAATAACTTTAATTCGTTAATTCTTATGTCCTTATTTGATTCTATAACATTATATTTATCATATATCATTGATAAATATACTGATTTTCTTTTTCTTCTCGTAGAAATTTTAGTAGTTTATAAAGAAAATATGAATCATCTTAATAATATTCCCAGGGAGTGTCAAACCAGGATGCAGCAAGGCCCGTTATCGTGCACCAGTTCTCGTTCGAGTCTAGCTCGAAGCGGTGTTTTAAGGTTTTACCCCTGTGTACATCTGTGCCAGAGCCACATCCACTTGTTTATATCCAGACAGGAATTTAATTGCGTAGACAACCACATAATCTTTAAGCTACCAAAATTTCTAAATACTTAATCTTAAGTTATTCTATACTTAATCTATACTACCTAACAGTAAATATTTAAAACTATATATAACTAATTACAAAAAGTAAATAACCAAATATTAAGAACTACCTAAACTACTTAACAAATGAAAGATTTAAAACTAAACAAATTAAATTAATTAAATAAAAAAATTAAATTAAATAAATAAACATACCTCTAAATGATTCTTCGTAAAAGCTCGCACAACAATGGAATTTTTTAGAGAGAGAGAGAAATTCAGAGAGATGAAGTGAGGAATGCAATGAGCAAGTGAGGAGAGGGGGGGGGGTGGCCGCCCTTTTATAAGGAGTTCAGGCGAAGGCGGCATCGCAGAAGCTGCCTTTCGCCTCTGCGTATGGCCAAAGGCGGCTTCCGCGATGCCACCTTTCGCCTTACCTTTAGGCGAAAGGCATCCTCCCCCTAGCCGCCTTTGCCATGTCATCGATCCGGGCCAAAGGCACTGCGGGGGAGCAAAGTCGGCATCTGCGATGCCACCTTTGTAGCCTATTTTTTTAAAAAAAATGACCAAGGCCGTTTTGCAGAAATATTTTTTTAAAAAAACCTATTTAAAAAAATCCATGTGAGGGAGAGGAAAAATAATAAAATTAAAATTAATAATATAAATAAAATAAAAATAAACGAAACTAGATAGATAATAAATAAAAAAAGATGAATCAATAGTAACAATAAAAATAATAAAAAACCAGTCTCAAAAAAGGAATAATTAAATTTGACAATTTATATTATTAATGGGATTAAAAATAATAAAAATACTCTTGGTGTTAAAAAATAATTACGTGATTAAAATTTCAATAATAAAAAGCACGTGCCCTACCCGCGCGTCGGGCATTATCAAGCCAATGATCATTTACTAATGAAAAAAGTGCACCAGAAGTGACAGTCTGGACTACATTTATCAGTGAAAAAAGTGTACGACTCCTGTTGGACTCCTCCCACATTCCAACAAAGAAGTTATTAAAATGGAAAATAAAATTATGCGATAAATATTAAAATTAAAAACATACCTCAATATGAAGTTCAGTTGTGATAGGTTGTGTTATTGATTTTGGCCTATCATATGTCCCTCACATCTAAGAATCATCCAGCAATCAATTCCTAAGATCACATGGGTCGAGCCTGATGTGAGAAACAATAGGTGACCACCTCATCATTCCACCTGAATGTGATATTGCTGACCAAGATTTAGGAATCATGGGTTTGAAAAGCAATTCCATATTTGTTGGAAGAAAGATGGAGGCAAGACTGGAGGACGAAGGTCTCAGAACAGTAAGATTTCCATTTTCCCAATGTACACTATTGCATGATTGGGGCAATTCTAGGGGTGTTGGAGTCAATCTGAGCACAAGGGAGTGGAAAATGTGAATCACAGTACCCAAAATTCGGAATGACGTGGTGGTGGTGTGATAATGAAGGATAACAGTTGACCATGTTCAAAACAAAGTATCTCTATTGCATTAGCTTGAAATGGGAATAACAAATGAGGGCCGGTGACCAACCATTTTCAAAACATGGGTCTTGACTCAAGATGTTATCCATTTCTTTTCCGGAACATTATCCCAGGATATTAGGTGATCCATGGGCCGTGAATCCATGCTGTTAGGGGGTTCTTTCGAAAATAAAAGAGGAATAGGTTCTGAATAGGGGTCACACAATGCACAAAGGGTGGAGTGATGAGTCATTCTAATGGAGTCCAACATTCTTGAAGTTACTACACCATGGTGAAAACACATTAGGTGGGTGCATCACTCTGATCAAAGATCATGCTTTCTTCCATATATGACATATCTAGTAAGGACCTAGAATGCCCCGTAGATTATAAACCTGGATTTTAGAATCATATAGTGCAGACGTTGCATATAGTTTTAAGGTCATACTGCTTGGACCAAGGTCTAAGCTGAGGGGATGAAAAGGTTAATGACCCTAAGGCTAGGCTAGAGGTAGAAGGCTCGGACGTAGCTACTTATCTCATACGGACGAGAATCAAGGAAAACGTAGATCTTCAAGCATGGAATGGTGAGAGACCAAAGTTGGTAGGGGTGTCCTCTTCAGCGAGGAAGCTGACGCATCCCATAATTAACATGGCGTATCCTGAAGTTTTTCAGGGTATAACCATAATTTAGTGTCATACATCGAGGACATGTGGACTCATGTAGTTTAATGTCATATGATTGGATGGGGAGTGAAGCAAGAGATCCCAAAAGGGGAGTGCGTGATGTGGTTGCTATAAACCTGATGCAACTGAGGACATAAGGAGTCTGCAATACTCCACGTATCCCCAGAAGAAGTTTGTTAGGTCAAGGTACCAAGAGTGAATGTTTGGCGGGGCCCAAGTAAAAGTGTCTAGGAGTTCCTACATAGCCCATAAGGATGGGAATCAGGTTATATGTAGTTCTAGTATCAATGTTTAATGTCATGCATGAAGAAGGGCCTGTTTGGGATAGCTACACCAGTACACACCCCACCAACACTACTAAGCTCACTTGAGTCTTTCTTGATATGGGAAACAAGGATTAGTGGTGAGGTTTGCAGGCACTGAAAGGCATAAATTTGGTGCAATGAGCCAGTAGGCGATTGAAGTTCCACTATTACTGAACCGCCTCCTTAATTCACCTACATGCATTAGGGGATAGAACCAAGTGTGTTGGGAATCCACTTGATCATAACGGTTGGAATGACATGAATCATGATGCCAGAGATCTGGATCACAATGATAGAAGTATGATGTTAGAAGATCACTACAGTCCTTGTTTGAAATAGACTATCCATTTCGTGTTATATAGGAATCGGGACAGACAAATGATGGCTGACTTTTGACCATGTTCGAAACGTGGGACCTGTCACAAATGTTGTATGAGGTCTTCAGGGGAATTGGCCCAAGATAGTAGGTGAGGCAATGTTTCATGAGACTGGGCTGTAAATGGGTCCCTTCAGGCATGGAGGAGGATGAAAATCCCAACAAAAGGCTCATGAATCCTGAACATGAAATGAGGGAATGTCCATGTATGAATTCCACACCTCAGGTTCTTTGTCACGACGTATATGAGTATAAAAACAAGTCGTATCAGGTAAAGGGAGTCGAATCCCTTTCCATGGAAAAGGGTCACGGGGTTACACGCTCCTAGATTAACATCATATGGTGGACCATTATAGGGGATATTATTTAATAAAATACTCATATGGTGAATAATTAGTCAAACCCAATGCTTAGTTCCCATAGGGATGTCTTCGTTTAGGGTCATAGAACTCAAACCTAGATAGGGAGAGACAAGGATGAAACATTGTTCAGTTATCAAAAAAACCACATTCGAATGAGAACCTAAGAGGATCTCACCACACCACATGCTTCCAATCGAGCATGGGCCAAGGGGCTATAAACGGGGCATGATTTAATAGTTTTGGGTCTAGACCCAAATAATGAATTTCTGGGCATTCCTATGTATCCCATGAGGATGGGAATCAATCAAAACATAGTTTTAGCAATGTTGTATTTACACCTTGAAGATTGAAAATAGAGAGATCGTTGTTTATGGTCTTATAACTCCGACTGAATATGGAATGGAATCAGGGAGACACATGGTGAGAAATTATAAAACCCAACCTGAATGAGTTCATGGAGTCAATATCACACCATGCACATCCTGGTGAGGTTATAGGTCGAGATACTAAAAATAAAATTTGGTATGGGCCTGAGGAAAAGTTCCCAGGTTTTTTTATCTACAGTAGTATGATGGGGATCAAGCCATATTTAGTTCTAGAAGTGGCATGTTAGCGTACCAATGGTGTGGACTATACTGTCATGTGGTCTGACCTGCGCACCAAAACCAGCGGCATTTTGATATATCTTGTTTGTTATTTAGGTTGGATGTGTTTTTTTGTGAAGTGATAAACCTAGTACAGAGAATCTAGGTGTCACTATAGGAATCAAGCCACATATAGGCATTGAATAATGGTATGGTGGATGACCAATACCCAACATGATGTCCCCTCAAGTGAGGACATCACAATGCAGTGCCAATTTTCATCATACGGCCTTGATGATAATGTCATGGTTTAGGGTCATACGATAGGACCATCCAATTCATTTTATTGTCTTGCAAAAAATATTCAATAGTTTAAAGTCATGTGGGATCATCCGGCATAGTTTAACATCATATAACATAGACACATATAGAGGAAATGAGATTTTAGGGAGAATGAACACGACGTGATAAATCATACCTGACGTCAATTGGGATGAGGTCCACACCACACCATTCTAAATTCTAGGGAAGAAACATTGGGTTGAGGGGAAAGAAAACATCAGATAATATGGGGCTGGATCCAAACACAAAATGTATAGGTGTTCCTATGTATCCCATGAATATTGGAATCAGGTTGTACGTAGTTCTTGGATTGTTGTGACTTTTATTCAACTTCTGGTATGGAGATAGATAGATCTTAGTCTATGATCTTAGATCTCAAACCAGAGATAAATGAGACTCTTCCCAATGGGCGCAAACCATAACTGAATCCCTAATCCCATATGAGTTAAACTCGGTGTGGGAATCAAGGAATGAAATGGTCTTTGCAAAAAAATGTAATACACACTAAGGAGAAATAAGTCAAGAGCCCCAAATGACGCCTTTCTATGGCTTTTTCCTCCTACTGTGAAAATGTTTAGAGATGGATAGTACCAAGAGTGTTGAAATTCCACTTTAACATGATGGGTTGGAAAATGATGTGAATCATGAAACCACCATTTAGGGCTTAATTGGGTTGGTCGGATGATGGAGGATAACTGTTGACTGCATTAAAAACATTGTTTCCATATCATGTGCCCTAAAATGGGAACAATAAATGAGCCTCGACCACTGACCATATTTGAAACGCGGGAATTGTATCAACATTTAATTTGAGATCCTCGAGGATGTTGGCCTGAAATGGAAGGAGAGACCTTAGGATGAGTATCTGTACCATTTGGGGGTCCCTTCGGATGTTAAAGGTTATGGAAGCCCAAATTAAGGAGAGAATGAAGCCTAAGGATGGGAGATAACATGTCTATGTAGAATCAAACAATATATTTCCTTAACCAGAGTGCTCTTAGTCTCATTGGATAATTTCCAAAGAGGGTCAAGGGGCCGAACATAAAAGCATCTGACATGAAAAGATGAGGGTAGGACTGGGGGATTAAGATCTCTGAGAAGAAAGAGGTACATGTCATGCTTGTTACAAACCCAATGTGAATGAGGACATAATCCCATACCACACCATATATACCTCACCTAGAAGAACTCAGGCCAAGGGAAAAGGTTAATAAGGAGGTTTCTAGGAAATTGGGTTGGACCCAAAGACTAAATATTCAAGAAGTCCTATGTATCTCATAAGGAATGGAGTTATGCCATGCATAGTTCTGAAGTATGATGTGCAATTTTACATCATGCGAAAAGGACGCAGATAAGGGAAAGGTATCTCAATGGGGGATGCGTACGACATGTTAGGTAACATATTGTGAATGATAACATAAGCCAATACTACATTGTAAAATCCCCAATGACAACATGTGCTTGGGGTTGAAAAAACTGAGGTATCTAAGACGGGATGTCCTGAGCAGTTCATAGTTTATCTTGTGGTGGGGACAATAGTGATCTTAGTTTAAGGTCATAGATATGGGATTGGAGTTACGTGCCCCTTATGCCGGTATTTTCTTACCAAATCTCCTAATCCCACGTGAAAAATACTCAGTGTAAGAAACAAGGAATATGACCAAGCTCTCCCCATCATATAAGGTTATGACAGCTGGACCCACACTCCTACCCGAGGCAGACTGACGTTCAAAGGGATTGAGGGACAGAACGAACCACTGCACCCAATGTTGGGAACTTATAGTGGGTGTTGAAAATGATGAAGGATAGTTGTTTATCTTGTTTGAAACACAACATCCATATCATGTTACATGAAATGGGGGAAAAAATTAGTGTTGACCAATGAACAAATTCATAACGCGTCACTCAGATCAGTTTGTCGTTTTAGGTCCTCAAGGACATTGGCCTGAGATGATATGGGACCCCATAGGCCTAGAATCCATACTGTTTGAGGGTCCTTTCTGATGTAAAAGATGATGAAGACCCAAATAACGGGATTGAATGCAGCATGAATGTGTTTGTAAAGTTTAACATCATGCAGAATGAGAAGGCGGAGATATGCAGGGAAAAGGATATACGGTGTGGTCATGATGAACCTATCTTGGGTGAGGGGAAATGCATAAAAAATTCCATGTGTTTCGACACATGGAGAGACCTTGAAGATGGGGATGTGCCTATGTATGAAATGTCCTGGAATTATTATGTATCCCATAAGGATGGGAATTAATCCACACATAGTTCAAAAAGGGCCATGCAGTTTAGCTTCATGCGGTGAGGATGTGGGAGAACAGAAGAATGAGGAAGGGTACATGGTGTGATCATTGTAGTCCCGACATATGTGGGGGCCAAAGAAGATTACAATACACCATCTGGGATCCTCCAATTTAACTACACCCAGGTGGGGTAGTCAAAGGGAAGAGTTTGGGGGCTAGACTCAAGACAAGGCATCCGAGCATTCCTACGTATCCCATGAGGACAGGAATCAATCCATACATAGTTCTTAAAATACATTTCAACGTCTTTCGGGAATACATACAGTTTAATTTCATGTGGGACATAATAGTTTAAGGTCATGTAGGACCCGATACAGTTTAACATCTTGCAGGACGACATATAGTTTAATGTCTTATGAGACACAATATATTAAGGTCATTTAGGACCAGATATAGTTTAACATCCTGAAGGACGACATATTGTTTATGGTCGTGTGTGACATAAAAGTTTGAGGTCATGTAGGACCAGATATAGTTTAACATCCTGTAGGATGACATATAGTTTAATGTCATTCGGGACAGAACAGTTTAAGGTAATGTTGGACCGAAAATAGTTTAATGTCCTGTGGGATGACATATAGTTTAATGTCGTGAGGGACATAATAGTTTAAGTTATTGTAGGAATGAATTACTCAACCAGAGTATTTTTTGAGTAATTTGGAATTGGTGGTAGAAGTTATACTCTAACCATCCACGGTAACAAGGGAGTACACACCATTGGGGTAATCCTTGTGAACAATGAATGGTCCTTCCCATTTGGTATCCACATTGGTTTGTTTCCTACTAGGTATCAGTGGTGTTCTTTGGACCAACACCAAGTTACCTTGAAAGAAATAGTGGAGGAAAAATTTCTTGTTTAAATCACTAGAAATCCTTTTCTAATGTCTTTCCATATTTTTTTGGGCATAAAGCATGTTCTCATTGATTACTTCCAATTCAGCCCGAAATATTTCAGCTACAATATATGGATCTTTCTGATCATAGATAGTCATGCGTAATAAAGGAAACTTAATCTCGATGGTCAGGATAACCTCAGTTCTATACACCAAAAAGTATGGGGTAACCTATGTGGAATTCCGATTCGTTGTTTGATAAGCTCAGAGGGTGTTGGGGAGCTTCTCCGGCCAACTCTTCTTATTCTGACCAACCATTTTATGTAGAATGCTAGAGATGTTTTTTTTTGAATTCCTCGATATACTGATTTTATTGCTTGTGATATCAAGAGGTATGGTTAGAAATGATGTTGTACTTGGCATACAATTTCTTTAACTTCTCTTCCCAGAAGTTTTTTATGTTATTGGTGAGGACGACGTGAGGGAATGCAAATCAATAGTTAATTTTGGAGCTCCGAAAGTCAATTATTGAACGTTCCTTGACATCCTTGAGTTGAAAATCCTCTACCAAATTGGAAAAAAATCCACAGAATTCATAATGAACATTCATTGGAGAGATGTCGCTGGTGTATAATTCCCCATGACATCGAGTCCCCATACTAAAAAGGTTCATGTGTACTTGGTAGTGTGTAGAGCATCTAGAAGTCGATTCATCAAGTTGAAATGAATTTGGCACACATGGAACCTCTTGGAAAACACAATGAAGTCACAGATACTGGAGGGAAAAAAATACAAAAGTCTCTGGATCTGGTGAGATAGTTTAATCTCAGTCTGATGATCCCCGCCTGAACTAGCATTAACCTCTTTTTTGCCTTGCGAAATATTAACTCATTGAATTCAATGAAGAAGAACCAAATCAAACCTACTCTTGTATAGGATCCACTAAAAATTGGGTCCACTATGGAGAGTAAACCACAACAGTGGTGTCAGATTCGATCATGCTTGGCTCGATCTGTCGGGAGATTTCGGTGCTCGAGGTACATGATAAAGGGGGTCCTCTAATTGGGAGTTACATCAAAAACTACATCAGTGGCACCTGAGGGTCTTGACATGGAGGTGTCAGAAGTTAGTTGGATTACATGTGGGCTATCATCATCATATAGAGTGATGAGGGAGATGACTCTCTGATGTGACATGTGGATAATCAAATCATCATGATTATGCTTTGATAGTGATGAAGCTAGACTATCCATGCAGTCGGCTCCACCGTTCAAGGATCGAGGGTTATGAGTAACATTTGGCCGAGATGGGAACTAGGCCATCTGTTGGAGGGTGTGTTCTAATAGTGGAATGAGATCTAGGATCCTAACGACATAGTAACCATTGATATAATTGATGACTAGTTCAGAGTACCCTTTTACATGAAAGTGGGGAACGTCAAAATCGGGGGCCAACTTGAGACCAGTGATGAGATCCTAGTACTCCATATAATTGTTTGTAAAACCATTTGACACTAGGCATGAATACAGAAAAACAACATATACTATTGTGATGAAGATGATACCTAGGACTACTCTGTTGAGTCTGGGTTCATTGAGCCTTCTACCGGTAGGGCTCTAGGAAGCACCATAAAAGTGAATTTTCCAACTCATAATGGCTTGGTCTACCAAGAGGATTTCCTTAAGTAGAAAATCAAAGTCCAGAGAGTGGTACATGGGGGCTAGATGGGGGGAAAATAAATCTTCCAATTCTTTCCCCTTATAGGCCTTCTGAGGGAAAAGCATAATGTTGAACTACTAGAGGATCACTTCCCATCGAGCTAGACGACCTGTCAACATTGGTCAGTTCAGGATGTACTTCACCGGATCACCTCGGGACACCAGATGCACCTCATGGTGATGCAAGTAATGTCATAATTTATGTAATGCGAATACCAATGAAATTAAAATCTTCTACATATGAGAGTATCTTCTCTCCATATTGGAGAGAATGCGGTTGAGATAGTAGAGACTATTATATGTTCCCTAATTATTCTTCAAGGTGAGAAGGGTGTTGATAGATTGTTCCAGGCTGGTCACATAAAGGACTTGTATCTTTTAAAAAATTGATGGCATCAGGACCCAAGGCTGCAATAGATACTTCTTGATTTCCTCGAATGATGTTTGACATTCCTCATCTAACTAATAGATAGTGCCTTTCTTCATGATCAATGAAAAGGGATTCACTTTCAGCCCAAATTTGAGAAGAATCATCGTTTGTAGGCCATGTTTCCATGAAATCCTTGAATCTCCCATATGGTGATCAGGGGGTGAAATCACGGTAATGGCCTTGATCTTCTCTGGTTTGATCTTGATGACCCTATATCTGAGAGTGAAGCTGAGAAAGTTTCCATAGGTTACCCCAAAGGCACACATCAATGGGTTTATCTCTAGTTGGAAAGAATAGAGGAAGCCGAACACATTCTCAAGGTGTTTGAGATGGTCCTAATGTTGGCGAGATTTGACCTCCAGGTCATCTATGCAACATTATACTATTTCCCTGAGGATTTTCATAAATATGAGATGAATGGAACACATATAGGTAGAACCTGTATTCTTTAGGCCGAAGGGAATTCCCTGGTAGCCAAAATTACATTGTGTTTCCCTGAAGGCTGTAGACTTCTCATCCTTGGGATCCATTCAGATTTTCTTATACCCAGAGTGCCCATCCATGAAGGAGAGGTCCTTGAACATAGATGTAGTGTTGATCAAAAATTATGTTACAGGAAGAGGAAAATCATCCTTCAGACAATGGAATTTGAGATACTGAAAGTCGATACAGATTCTTATTTTTCTATTCTTCTTCCTAACAGGAAAAATGATGGATAACCACCTGGGGTACATGAATTCCATTATGATGATTTCTCTAATGATCTTGTCAACATTATCCATGACCTTGAACCCATGAGAAGGTTGAATCTTCCTAAGAGGCTACTTAGAGCAATAGTGGTTTGCTTGGATACCGAGGTAGTTAATGGATACTTGGGAATCTTGTCATGAAATTACATCATAACTCCAAGAAAATACATCATGAGGTTTCTTCAAGAAGTACGCGTATTACAGGCCCTCTTTGATAGACATAGTGGCATTGATCAATCTGGTTTTTAGATCTGTCATGCTATCGATGTCCACATGTACCAGTTCATCCACCATGGTGTAGAATCCCTCTTCAATGGAGGGAGGAGCATTATATATATATATATATCCTATTTTTCACTTATAAAGGAGGGGTCCTTAGAGGGAGGAGTTTCCTCTAAGTCAATTGATCCCGATGGGGGACTTTTACCTTCATGAGCGGTTGTAGACACTACATCTAGGGACTCCTTTGCTGCCAGAACCAAACAATTGAAAGGTGTTTATCTAATCCCATCTGGTCTTCGGCCTAATGGGCCATGCTTGAAGATATCAAAGAAATAGTGAAGGATTGGATTGATCTGGTTTATCTCAACCTGGAGAAAAAAATTATGGCATATTGTTGTTTCCATGGGGTGGACATCCCGATATATTATGGAAATAGGGGGCTCTAGGATCACCCGAGCTTGATTTGTGTAGGAACACGAGGTGATCTTTCGGTGTCTCTTATACATGGGAATGTGCTTTCCCTTATTCATGTAATGAAAATGAATTTTTCCATATCTGTGGTCTTATCCTCTAATCAGTGGGTTAGAATGATGTAGAGATCATTCAGATCAGTCCACGGGTCGGTCGTAGTCGTAGCATGTTCATCCTCATTACCCTAAATATTCTTTTCCATTATATAGTAATAGTCACCATCTAGATATAGGGCTTCATGAGAGGAAAAAGAATATCTGTCACCTTGGATTACGCCCACTCAACCATTAAGGGAGTACTTAAGGAACATGTGATATGATGAAGGTACTACCACATGCAGGTGAAGCCTCAGCCTATCGATCAATGCGTTGTAAGGTGTCTCCTATGAGACAACCATGAACTCAGTGATGGATACTAGACTAAAAAATTGGATCTTTAGGTGGATCATTCCAACCAGTGTCTGTTCCATCCTATCATAACCTTGAATTTTGAGGTTAGAGGGACTCATATCATCCATGGATAGCCGCTTCTTCTAGAGTGTCTGGGTCAGGATTTGGTTGATCCTAGAGCCTATGCCGACAAGAAAGTGACAAACCTCCATGACATTGAAGTGTCCAGTGGTGTATAATGGACAGATGTACCCTTATGTGGGAGAGCCTTCATCTTCTCCAGATAACGAGATAATTCCCTAGCATTCAGCATGCCCGACTTCCTCAGCATGGAAGGTTTCAAAAGCTTCTACCTCCATATCAAACTAGAGGCGGATTCTTAAAGCCACATTAAGGGATTCATGAATATCTGATGACAAGAGAAGATCCTCAAGGATAGAGAACCTTTCCATAATTATAGAAAGATTCATGAGGGCATCATACTTCTATTCCAATTGTGGACTTCTTCTTACAGGAGGTCGTTTTGTGGTATGGGGACTGACTGGCCCTTCCAGCTAAACTGGTGGATGACTGGTGCTGGTAACATCCCACTACTCACTAGTAGAAGCCTGTGGAGTGACTATCGGGAGATGTCTATATGAATGAGATCGGTCTGTAAAATAGCGTGGTCAATCACGACACAGTCGAGGACGCTCTACCAGATCAAGAAACACAGACAGCGGTGAAGGAGGACCTGATGACAACAGATGAGGAGGCTACATGTGATGAGATCTGTGTTAGGGTAGCTATCTCATTTTAGTGGAAGGAACATCCTTGTTGGAAGTACTAACCAAATAACTCTAACAAACCATATTTCCAGAGCCCCATCGTTGCTAGCATTGACTAGGGATGTTGGGAGGATCCGTCTGGCATTCTCTGTCATCAGAAATCATGTAAGGGTTTACCAGCTCCATAGTTTTAACCGAAGTGTACCCTTGATCGTCACCTGAAGAATCCTCCGATATTGGACGGATGTTGGGGGGAATTTCCATATATGGGGGGCATGATGTCACCGAGGGTACATGATGATGATGGCGTTGGTGGGGGACTTTGTTTTCTATTAAGGCATCCATGCTTGGTATTATGGGAAGAAGTAGGATGAGTCATTATCATAGAAGTAATAGTTGTGGGTGACACTATGTCTTTTGAAAAATCATGTCCATTCAGATGTTCATGGATGATACCATGTGCATGGGTGACTGTTTTACATGCTATCTAGTCATCATACTTCTGGGACCCGCAGTTATAAACCTAATTACACTCTCCTTTGCTATCACTACCACTGTCTGGTTTCATGAATACACATTCCACTTCTTCCAGGGCTGGGCCTAACCTAACCATGTTATTTTCAAACTGGTCTTGAAACCAGTGTAAAAACACATATCTCTATTTAAGGATGTTCCCTAGGATCTGGTGATAGGGGAAATAATTTGGGCGATCATTAAGATCCTCCTCTTCGGCCCTCTAGCATTCAATAAATTGTAGAAGCCCTTTTTCTAAGGAACATTGGAAATAATCTGGGACCTGGGACTCGTTGAACAAATAGTTCCAGTTTCTCTTGTCTAGGAAGGGGTATTTGGGAGACTGTCTCTGATGAGGTGCTGGAGGACCCTGTTGAGGAGGTGGAGCATGGTTATCTCTCCTAGTTTTTTGTGACACATTACACGGGGTGGCTGCTGATTATGAGGTGGGTGCTGCTAGGATGGAGGCTACGCCTGGGGTGGAGGGCCTCTATGAGGCTATAGAGGTGGCTCCATGGGTAATAAATCCAGTTTCCTGGGAGCCTCTCTCTGCACCACCATGGATGGCATAGCCTTAGCAGCCCTTCTTGCAGGAATTGCTGAAGGAAATGGTCATGCCTGCTTGTCCTGCTGGAAGTTTTCCTCTAGAGGTTAGGCCTTATCAGATAAGTTTCGGATTCCCCCTGGGTAATTCTAAGTAATGATATAGTGGACCAATTCGGTCATGAAATTCCTCCCACACATTTCTAGCAGTTGTTCCTGTGTCTGTGGGATATTCAAGGTCCAGGTGAGGCATTTTCACTAGGTGATGACATCTGTGACGCGTTCATCAGGCCTCTACATGCACTGTGAGAGGTCTATAATACTCGTATTATGGGTCGTAAAGATGACCTCGTAGAGGAACTACCTGTATAGATCTTATCATCTGGGACCGACCTGATGGGTATCTAGATGTACCAGACAAATGCAGGTCCTCCTAATGTCTATACAAAACATTAGAGGTTGGAGGTCTCTTCCTATGCTAGAGTTACTAACATGGGCCCACGGCATGAGATGAGGTGGGCCAGATGCTACAGAGGATAACCCTTCCCATTAAATTGTGAAAAGGTGGGATTTCCAAAACCCAGGGGTGCTAGCATATCATCCACCAACACTGGATTTGGCTTTCCATCATGTGGGATTGCCACATGTGGAGTTTCCAACCCCTCCCAGTGGGTAATGAGTTCCACCATCGAATCATATGGGAAGGGGTTCCTATCTTGATGAAGATCCCTTAAAACCAGTGTGTTGGCATGTTCTTCAACATTACAAGCAGGTCTGGCGGCTCATGGAGTGGTTGGTGGGATAACCTGGGGAGAAAATAGGGGAACCTGATCTGGGTCATGGAGATTATCACACCGCTCGGGTGGATTTGGTGAAACATACTACACCATCTTTCCATAAATACAAGCCTCTATCCAATCTATGTGGGTAAGATGTTCGTGGTCACTCAAAGGTAATTCTCTATGGGACTTATGTACCTTCCCCTACTGCCCTAGCCAAGGATCGCCCTAGTCTGGCCACCGCTCCGTGACAAGTTCAACAAGGAGGCCATCGACCATATTCTTGTGCTTTGTGAGATGTTAATGTATCATAGTTTTTTTTATGATCATCCTCAATGTTTTTCACAAATCTGTATAGATCAGAGGGTTTGATGGATTTGAGGTGTTATTTTCCCTTATTAGGATTCTGAGTGAGGACATAATGACTCAATTGGTACATGAAGACCCAATAAATTTTTTTTGGAAACTGAGCCTTACCAACCAATCCAATATGTGTGATACTCCCTTGGGAAGTATTGTAACACCCCCAAATGATAAAGGGTTAAATGACTAAATGATATTACTCATGTCAACAAGGTGCACCTTCCTTTTCGGAAGCCTGCCTGATTAGAACTCTACAGTTAAGCATGCTTGACCTGGAGTAATGATCAGGATGGGTGACCTCCTGGGAAGTTTCTCAGGGTGTGTGTGAGTGAGGACAAAGGACACTGGAAAGGACGAGTGTTGGACTGTGGGGAATGTCATTAGTCATATGACCCGTTCGGGCACGTGGGTGGACCCTGGGGTGGGCCCCATGTGTCTGTGAGGGCAACTGGTGGTACTTGGTAGGCCAGGACCGGACGACCATGTTAAGGCGGGGTGGTTGTGCTGTCACTAGGACCCGGTTGTCACATTTGGTATCAGAGGAGGAACCCAGCCTTAAGTGCGCGGTGCACTGCCTGGGTTGAGTTGTAGGGCCTACAACGAGGGCGTTGTGCTCTAAAGTGGGGGCGATTGTAACGCCCCCAAATGATAAAGGGTTAAATGACAAAATGATATGACTCATGTCAATAAGGTTCACCTTCCTTGTCGGAAGCCTTCCTGATTAGAACTCCACAGTTAAGTGTGCTTGACCTAGAGTAGTGATTAGGATGGGTGACCTCCTGGGAAGTTTCTCAGGGTGTGTGTGAGTGAGGAAAAAGCACACTGGAAAAGACGAGTGTTGGCCTGTGGGGAATTTCATTAGTCATATGACCCGTTCGGGCACGTGGGTAGACCCTGGGGTGGACCCCATGTGTCTGCGGGGGCAACTGGTGGTGGTTGGTAGGCCAGGACCCGGCAGCCATGTTAAGCGGGGTGGTTGTGCTGTCACTGGGATCCGGTTGTCACAAGTATGGTCTCTCGAATGAGCTCTATCTCATTCTATCCCCCTAGTAGGTTGACCATGTTAACTACGACTCTACTGGGAGGCATATTCTTGATATCTCCTATAAAGTCAGACTGGCGTTAGATAGAACTAAAACATAGGGAATCATACATCCCCCAGTGATGTACCTGAACATGAACGGAAGCCTCATTGATTATCTAGTCGAGCACTTTAATGCTCTTAATGCATTTTTGTTAGAGGTTCCAATGGCTGCCTAGTGACTATGGAATTGGGCCACAGGGAGGGCAGCCAAATCAACCAAATGGTACTGTTGACCAAGGTCTTCAAAGTGTTCCTGAATCTTGTGGTAATCCACTCATCGATAATGAAGACATATGTGCATCGACCATAGGGTTTGGTGAAAGCATCCAACCTTTTCTTGTGTGATAGATTCCGGTGCATTGAAATTCAGTACTACAACTGGACAAAACATCTCTGTGAAATGTTCTGTCATGACAATTTAACACAATCTCCTCATCTTAGAATCAGCAACTAGCACATGGTTTCCCCACTCTTCTACTGGAGGTGGCTGGGGAACCAGTAGAGGTACTGAGACAAACCACTAAGATGGTAGGCTGGCTAGTGGGGAATACGTCGAGCGGACTAACAATATTCCACATCTTTCCCTATCCTCTAATGTGTGTAGTGACGTAGACAACAAATCAGGATAATATGGGTTGGTGACCATGGTTTCCGACGTATGGACTATGGCTGCTGGTAGTGGACCATGTAGTTGGTCGTCCATCATCGGTCCCCAGAATAACTCTTAGTGATCTCTATGTGAGGTAGAGAGTTCTCCTGGAGATGATGGTGGCGATTTCACTTCTAGAGCCTGGGGGATACCAAATCATTATAATCCTAAATGTATTTATAGATATAGGTTTTAATCCAGTGGACTTGGAATTCTAGAAGGATGAGGCTGATGTACCTTATTCTCTCCCCAGCCCTTGACATAGAGGATCGTTGTGAGGGTTCCATTATTGAGTCACATTCTTCCTCAGAATCTATGAAATAGATAGGTTTAATCACAGTCTATGTCTTCCTGACATTATTTTTATGGCGATGACGATCCTCCCTCATGACCTGGGATGACTCTTCAGGTTAGGGTATATTTTCAGCTCGAGGAGGTCCTTCAGCCGAAAAAAGTGCTGGGGAGGAGAGTACTTCTGCCTGGGTGAGACGAGGTGTGAGGAGTACCTGGATAGATGTCAAAGGGAACACAGGGAGGACCTCCATTTCCACTTTCTAATGTGTGGAGGGAATCTCCATAGGAAGTGCTGGAGCAGTTAGGTCCCCTACTGTAGCTAGTGGGAGCATGGATAGGGATTCCAAGCTTTTGTACCTTAGTAGTGTCGGTACAAGGAGGGTTCTCGTACTATTTGAGATGAACATAGGTAGGAAATCCCTGTTGGGTGCCCGTGAAGTGAGTAAAACCTCTTCTTCATTGATTTTTGGTATGGGGAGGACCTTCATCTGTTGTTGTAAGGACATGGGGGAGACCCCCACACTGAAGGATGACTGAACGTGTAGTATCGTCACACCGGAGACCTGTGACTAGAGGAACGACTCCATACCTAAGATCTTTGGGGAAGAGGAGGCTTCCATACTTAGTGCCAATGCAGCATAGAGAACCCTCATCCAGATTAAAGGATGCATGGGGATGAACTCCACATCGATATTGGGAGTGAGATGGACATGCACTCTCATTGGTGATGGTATGGGGAGGACCTCTGTAATGGGTTTCATTGCCATGGTTCAGTCCGTAACGGGCGCCACCTACGTCGGCGACTAGAAAAATCAACTCATCCTACCCGTGGGATGGTTGGGGCCTCAATATGAGTCCGGAATTTGAGTTCCCATGCTCAGCTTAAATAGGGTACTGATGGTATACGTCAACGGTGGCACGAGACACGGTAGTCCTTGATGTTGACACCCCTCAGTGGGCACCCTCCTCAGCCTGTGCCCGATGCTAGCGTTGTATTAACTGGACTGGGGCTGGTGTTTCATACGTATAACTTACCTTCTCTTCAGCCCATGGGGCTAGGTGGAGATGTTGAAGTGGCCTAGTGGTATCCCCTAGAATGGTATCTTGAACGGGTCGTCCCAGACATCCCTAACCTCATCGGTGTAGGGGAGGGAGTAATCGAAGCGTTTCAGGGAGAGTCTCATGAAATGGTTGTGTATTGGAGCGGGGAGTAGTGGCTCCCTACACGGCCCATGGGGGGAGGTGGTGGAAATGAGGTGCATAAGGATCTAGTTCTTATCGGGCCATCTCCTAGGATGGGATAATCCTCTTGTCCTCATATAGCCGAATGATTTCATTTATCACCATTCTCTAAATGAATTCAGATGGGGAGATAGGGTCTAGGCACCCTACAGCTATGGGTGTGGAAGCTGTCGTAGAATTGATGGGGACATGTATGATTGTCACATTGATGTTTCCCTTACCCCTGCATCGGCAGGAGGGCACTGATCAGTTTCCTGTTATGACAACATGGGTCTTTGAAGGTTGGGAGAGTTTACAATTAGTGCTGAAAGAAAGAAAAGCGATGTATAGTGCCCCAGTTCCATTCTATCTTCCATGGTAGGTAAGAAGGATCCATGATGATAACGTCATAGACTGGGATGTCCAATGTTCAACTACTCCAATTTCTGGTGAGTTTTTAGATGGGCCCACAATTTGCTTAGTGGGAAATAGTGCGGGATATATGGATCTGGTGACACTTTAATCTACAAATGTCCCAAATGCTAATAATCTCCACAATGAGGATATGGAGTTCATGTCAGGTTCACCATTTCTATTTCTCATTCTTCTTTCATGGTGCACATCTATCTCTCGTTCAGAGGAGTACGTGGAATTGTGGCCCCACATTTCCACTTTCCAAACACGAGCTTCATCCATCTCTTATTCAGGGACATTTTCTCCATGCATGAAATGGGTTGATGGGATTTTAGTTCTTCCTTCCATGGATTCCTCCTCAGAACTTGTTTCCTAATATGTGTCTCCCTCATAGATTTAAGAGGTTTTTTGTGAAACTCTTCCCAGTGCGATGTCATCATGTATGTCATTTAACTTGAATTATTTATTCAATAAATTCTAAGGGGTTCAGTCAGGGTAGAAACCTTCGGTCGGGGGAGTAGTCAAATTGGACATCGTTGGGGTGTCTGGATGTTGGAACACTGGCACGTCTGGGATTCATCTCCTTTTGATAGGGCATCTCGAGGGAGAAAAAGCCTGAAGCATCCCATGTCAAATGCAAGGAATTTTATGCCATATGAATTTCTCTAAGGTTGTCCTTAGCTTCTCATGGTTAACATATGGTATCCCACGAGTTTAACACCTAGAATAGATGGATTGGACAGGTCGTAACAATGGTGGGAGTGGATCAGATGGGTGCAACCCCTAGAGTGAGCACTACTGGTGGGGTCAACGCATGGTTAGTATCCTGATTTCTACAAGGAAAGGTGAGAATGTGGGTAAAATCATCTCAATGGGATGTGGAATCCCATTTAATAATTAAGATGGATGATGGAGAGTTGAATGATGTGGACGAGGAATGAGATGGAACTGCCGTGAAGGTCACAGTAGTGTTAGGATTGAGCCTTGAATGTAATTCCTACATATTCATGTGGTAGAAAATCTAAGTCCACATAGTTCGGTGGAGTGATGGGATACATGTGGAGGCATCTCATGTGAATTCATGCATGGATATGACCTAGAGGATGTAGAACCTTCATGGTGGGCCATGACCTTCCTGAAACACATAGTCTAGACTAAGAGAGTCCACGATGGGACATTAGTGATGGGATTGAACTTAAGAGAGGCTTCCTATGTATCCCTAGGGTTAGGAATCAATGCCCATGTAGTTCGGGATGAGGCATTGAATCGGGGTGTGCGCAGAGGACAATGACCCGATGACGTGCTGGGGCATACACATGGTTAGCAACCCCGACTATTCTAATACTCGAGGGGAGGACCGAAGATGTGGGTCCCAACTGGGGGGAAACTAATGTTTACCAGTGTTTGGGGTTGATCCTCATGGATTCTTCCTATATACCATTTCTAGGAGATTGGAATCAAACCCATGTAGTCCATCTTGCAATAGATTACCGTCATGTGGGGTTGACAACGACATAACGCTGGATGGAGTTCAATGACTTACCATCGATTAGGGTACACAATGACATACTGGTGTTTGGGGTACACAACAACTTACCGCTAGTTGGTATCACAATGGATTACCCTTGGATGGGGTACAACGGCTTACCGCTGATTGGGATTCAATGGGTTACGGCTGTATGGGGTACAACTGCTTACTGCTGATTGGGGACAATGTCTTACCCCTGATTAGGGACAATGGCTTACCGCTGATTGGGGAAAAAGGATTATCGCTGATTTGGGACAAAAATACACCAATTATTGGGGAAAATGGTTTACCACTGATTGGGGACAATGACTTACCCTTGACTGGGGACAACAACTTATTGTTTACTGGGGACAACTTCCTAACCCTAATTAGGGACAATGGCTTACCATTGATTGGTGAAAATAGCTTACCGCTGATTGGGGACAATAACTTATCATTTATTGGGGACAACGGCTTACTTCTGATTGGGTTAGACCTCATGGATGATTCCTATGTTCCTTGACAAGGATACAAGGATAAAATCCCATATAGTTTGAATGCGTATAGTTTAGCATCATGCCATACAAAAAGGGTCATACAGTTTATCATCATGTGGGACGAAGGTTAACTGATATGAAGGGGGTCAGAAGAAGTAGATATTTGGCTTGAACATCCTGTAGGCTTCCTATGTACCATTCCTTGGAATGTATCAATGTCTACCTATTTTGGAATGGTGGATACAATTTAACGACAAGGGGGATGAAGGTGTATCAACATAAAGGTGTCAGGACAAGTAGTTGTTGGGCATGAACCTCAGGGAGGCTTCCTACATACCTTAACATGGAAAGGATCAAAGTCCATGTAGTTCAAAATGAATTTACAAATTAATGTCATATCAGAAAAAGTTGATTCGATGTGAAGGGGTCTAAACAAATAGGGGTTGTGCTTGAACCTCAGGGAGGCTTCCTAAGTATCTTTCCTAGGAGACAACGATAAATGTCTAGAATGTTCACAAGGGTGGATTAGGGATTACATGTTATGGTGTCCTAGAGAGGATTTCATGGTCAGTAATTACTCTAAGCCCATGTGAGTCATGCTCGGTGTGAGAAACAATAATTAGAAAAGTCCTAATGATCATTTCACAAAAAGTGAGTCCGTGGGAAGTGGAGTGGGACTTACACGTGGTTGGTGTTCCAAAGAGGAAACACAGGCATACACATGGTTAGAAAACTAGGGAGAGTGAGGTTGGGACTTAATCTAGGATAGAGGATCGATGGAAACAAATCTCATAGTGAGAGGGATGGGGTAACAAATGTCCATATTCCCCTATCATCTTTGGTATTTAGAACAGAAGAGATGAGGGGGAGAAGGGATGATGACTCTCACAAGAAAGGACCGTGACTTACACCAAGATGGTCACCCTTCCCAATGGATAGGCACCGCTCCAAAAAAGAGTATCTCATTCCATGTGAGTAATATCTCACTCTTGTGGAGATGATAAGGAATAGAGAATTCCCATGATGGGGAACCACACATATGATACAAGGGGATAGGCTTCGGTTTAACGTCATTTGATGAGGACGATGGTGTTCGGTAGTTTAACATCATGCAGCTTGGAAGAGGTGGGTTCACTCCACACCCCGAGGACAAACGTAACTGATGCCTGTCGATCCTTTGGTAAGGGAATGCCTCAACAATTCCATAATGAGGGGGTGTCGTGCAGTGATCCACTGAGGGGTCCATGTTAAAATGGATATGAAAAAAAGAAATAGTCATTATCATGCCTATGCGTTAAAGAATTTTGATAAGAAACGGAACTTTAATCATCATTGAAGGGACCTTGAAATCACTTTTATATGAACATGGAGGGTCATATGGGAAAAAGGTTCGCAGGGAAAAGGGGTTCATAGGAAGAGGCCTTATAAAGATCTAGTGCTACATGTAGTTTAGGGGCTTCGCAAAGTGGGTTTTCCTAGACTAGGCATAGGGCATAGGTAAATATGGAGGGTTTTTTATGATGTGGAAGGTCTTTTGTGGAGTGGGTATTCATGAAGAAAGGGTACCCCTCAAAGCATAGCACTGCGAAGCAATGCGTTTCACGAAGCATAGTGACCTTACATTAGCATAGGGTTTACATGTGAATGGAGGGTACTTCATGAAGAATGAGTGCTTGGTGAAGACCCATGTCCCCTTGAGGAACTCCTTCCATTGAGGATGCCCGTGAGCTCCACAAAGGGAACCCCTGATTGAAGAGGGGTCATATTTGAGCTAAGGGAAGGGTCCTTCACAATGCCCAAGAAACTATAAGACCTCATTTTTCATAGAGAAAAATGTGATTCATGATTTGAGATATGAGAAGGAGAAAGTTAAAAGTATCCATCCTTTGTTCTTTAGGGGAGCCTAGTATTTATTTTCAAGAGGTATTGCAATGAGGGGATTGCTTGATGTTAATCTACGTGGTGAATTGTTGTAACCACGAAGCCTCCCGCCTCTTTGATCTTTGACGACTTTGTAATCATCATTCGGATCACGGATCCTCCCACCACTATTACCTAGGAAGACATCACAAGCGTCATTAAGATCATGGAGACTCCCACCTCTTCTCTCCACAGCGGCTTTGCAAGGGATG
Organism: Viscum album; assembly: GCA_963277665.1. Classification (NCBI taxonomy): domain Eukaryota; kingdom Viridiplantae; phylum Streptophyta; class Magnoliopsida; order Santalales; family Viscaceae; genus Viscum; species Viscum album. The sequence continues at coordinate 643,094,469 of OY728128.1, forward strand.
CGACTTCGTGATGATTGCGGTGTTGGAGGGCTCAGCAAATGGCATGGTGTTTAGGGGATCCGTGAATTGGCCTCATGAGGAATCCTATTGGGAGTTGATTTCCTATATGCATTGGGATTTCCAATGAACATATTTTGGATCCAACACATATATACATGATATTAAATCATAAATCAAAACAAGTACATTCTGATTGAAAACCTCCAAAATTAATCTAAATGATTTTTGTGAACATTTTATGTTATTAATCATCCTCATATATGAAAAATAATATATAAGTCCAATTAAAATACATTATATTACCTAATAACATATAATTTAAAATATGGGAAATTATTCTCATTTATCATTATATTCAATACATGTAAACAAATGAACCGATCATTAAATCCAAGACAACAAACACCCCCGAAAGATGAAATTAAACTCTATAACTCATCATAATGGCCACAAATGAACATAATAAAGTTATAATAAATCCAATATTGGTGTCAAAGGTTCTATATTTATTAATTAACTAATCTAATTTTAAGATATGAAAGTTAATAAGCCATTCGTTCCTAAGGTAAGGGGATTCTCAAACTCAGTTTTCTTTCTTTGGGTAGTTCATCTTTCATTCCAAATTTTATTATGGATGTTAATTTAATACTTTAAAAATTTATTTTCAATTTTATTAACATTTATTTTCAGGTATATACATGTTCATAGTGTGATGATGTGGAAAATATTATTATTTTCCAAATTAAATATTCTTTATAAAAACACATATTTTAATTCTATTGTGATTATTTCTTTCTTAACTCAAAATTGATGATTTATATACCATGTATGTTGTTCCATTTTTATTTTTGGGAAAACCATGTATTAATAATTTATTAAGGCTTTATAAAACTCTCATTAAAAACCAATTTCCCTTCCATGTGTTATATTATGTAAATTATTGACATATGTTCTATGTGGCATGCAGGATTATGTAAATGTTTTGATGTGACGGGTGTCACTGAAATTATATAGCACTCAATTTCATTGGTTAATGTGATGTATCTCATGAAATGATGATCAATATTTATGAAAACTATTTTATCTTTGTTCAAAATTATTATGTTATTATTAATAAAAAATTTAATGCATGAACATGATGATAACATTTTTCCTAACATTGTGTTGTATTTAACCACAAAGACATGATGATTCATATTCACGCATTTAAACATTCCATACTTTTTTTTGATGATTCTTATTATTATTATTATTATTATTATTATCCCATTATTATGATATGAATATAATTATTTTGCACACCCATGTTATATTGATTCATGTTCTTAACTATCTTATTACTAGGCTTTTAGATCACCACGTTCATTCCTATATATCCTAAGGTGATTATATGTAATAAAGAGAAAATGAGGAACAATATGGAGAGAGATAAATAGAATTAAATTTAGTGGTTATGTTAAATTATATGAAATTCATGTATGGTTGAAATTTTACCAAGATACTAATCCTTTGGATCCTCATTCTGTAACTCCTTTTTTGTTTAACATTAAAATGATGTAATATGTTTGTAAGAAAAGTATGGTTTCCATAGTGTGGGATAACTATTAGGAATGTTCTGATCATAGTATGAGGTTATTCGATATTTAGGTTATAGAACAGTTGTTCTTGAATGTTTCCCATCATCATTAGTAGGTAAGGTCTCACTAGGGAATAAAGTTTTCACCTCGATTCATCAGACCATTCAAGGTTATGGAGTGCATTGGTGAGATGAAATATCATTTTCTCATTCATCTAATGATGGATAATGTCCACAAAATCTTTCAAATATGTCCAAACTATATGTATCATCCTGATTTTATCCATTTCATTATATAGGGAGAATATGATATCATGGATTCTGCAATGTCAATAGAATAAAAGATCATTATTTAGGAATGTTAATGAAAATAAATACATTGGAATGACATGACCTTGGATCATGATTTGTTGAGTCATAAAAAATTGTATGATGGTACCTAAGAATGTGATATGTAGATCGATTCTTTCATCCAGAGTTGTATTAATATATTTTAATTTTGTTTTCTTTTGGTGATGTAACACTTGATTTTTTTGTTGGTTTATGAAATGTTCATTGTTTATATTATTTATCATTATTAGTTAGTGGTTGTTCATTGATAAAAATAAGACCATTAAGAGTAATACTATGGGTTGTATTTTCATACCTTTATCTTTCTCCTATTCTTTTTTCAATTTTTTTATTATTGAGGATGAGAATTATTTGAGAGTTTTCAAATTTGGGGGAAAATATTCCTAAAATTGCATCCATTTATGTTTTTACAAGGTTTTATGGTGATGATAAGTATTTTAGAGGTTTTTTGGATGGTTGATATTTTTTTGAGCCATTAAAAGGGTCACCCCACTATGGTGGTATGTGGGGTGATGGTCGTTTTGTCCTTAGGCTATTGGTGGTTTCCCTTGGGGTAGGCTATATAGTGTTTTGGTGTGCCACAACAAGCAAAACAACCTAGTTGGAAGTAATGTTTGCGGTGGAACATGGGTGGAAGTGTTTAATATAAATTTACAAGATAAGGGTTTGGTGATGGGCATGGTGTTTTTTGGGGAACACCTTGGTAAAATTGTGAGATGTAACCCACCATGTCATGGTCTTGGGTGCGGTGATGAAAAAAACCTAATATTTTTGTGGAACACTATACTGTGTGCTCATGTTAGGAATTAGATGATCCTACAAGATTGGACCATGAAATGGCGAATTTTATGATGACAGAAAAATTAATTTTAAAAAAATTCCAACAATGGGGAAGCAACCATGAGAGATTCAGATTTCCTTTTATTGAGTGAGACCACGATGTAATGAGTTATCTCCAAATTGTGGTGATTGAATTCAATATTCTTAAATAAATTTAAGGTATAAACTCCCACATATTGATATTGTTTCTTATATAATATGATTCGTATGATTTTATACACCCTTGGAACCCATTAATAGACTATTTGAGGGTTTTAATCTCCTAGATTGTAGAGGATCAAGTTCCCTTTATTCAATATTCCGTCTTCTCTTCCCATTCTCCCTTTTGTTCTTTCCTTGCATCCAGATGGTCATTGTGGATAATCTCTATTTTTTAGGATGATTTAAGATCATATATTTGTGATGGAATATTAAGGATAGTTTCTTTTGTGTTTCCCAATTATCGTGGGGATCTTTGATCCCTTTATTATTCCATCTAGAGTGCAATGTGAAGATCATGGTTGTGAATTCAATATCTCTCTCATTATTTTATTTTTATATGATATTATCATAATTTTTTTCTTTTTGGGTGGATTGTAATTTGTATTCTAATAAAATTAATTAATAATATGTAATGAAATTAAATTTTATAGGGGAGAAATCACATGTACATTACATTATGTCATGATGTTACCTTTCCATGATTTCATTCCAGATGTTGTTGGTTATAATATATGTAATATTATATGAATATGTTATTGTTTTCTGAAATATAACTTTGAAAATTCCCTCTCATTAAAATGTTAAATATTACAATGATTGTAATAAGACCATCAACGTGTAAATAAGAATTTTTTTTATTTTCCCTCTACTTGAGAAGTCGATTAATGTGATGGTTTTCCTGATGGATGAGATTATGGGTGATAATTGGGTTCAAATTATGGGGATATTTAGATGATGTATGATGTAGTTGCGTGGTGATTGAGGCTATTATAATTAATTGTGATATATAATCATAGGTTTGATTTGATAATGGTTGATAGTGTTATGAAACGGTATGGTAATTTTCTAATTGTTATGGAATCCTCAAAATTAATAAATTCTAGTAAATGAACATGGGTTATATTAAATGGTAAAATGGATAGAAATAAATAAAGAACTATATGATAAATTGAAAAATGTTGATTAAATAGTATAGAAACCAACAAAGGCATTGTCTTGAGAAGTTACTATCATTAAATATAGAAAAATGGAGACTGAAGATGTAATTGGATGATAATTAGTTTTGTTTAATTGATATGTTGAAACTAATGAGTGGTTGTGCACATGTAATGTGGGGTTGGAAGGTTTATTTTTATCATAGTAGTTATGATGATGTGAGATATGGTAGTTGTGTTATTTTCTTGTGTTAACCCCTATCATGGGATCGTGTTCAACTATTTTTATGTTCGATTTCCTTGTTATTTCCATAAAAAACCATCCCAAGTTGTGTGTTTTCACTGATGTACAACTGTTTTAGGTTATGAGGGTATTCTCAAAATATATCAGTCAGAGAGGTCGGGTGTATGACTACCTCCTCTCCCTTGATATATCTTACAGGAGAGGTTATTATGTAAAATATATGATGGCTTACAATTACATTTCACCTGAGGGGATTACTGATTTGTTGATGAGGTGGATCATAGTATGGATCAAGCATGGTATGAGGACGAAATGAGGTTTATTTCATTCATGTTAATAATACCATGCTATTCTAGTTATATTGTTGTGGTTATCTGATGATGGGGATGTGATGATTGTGTAATGAGTTGAGAGCTTGGCATTTCCCATTATGATGAGGCTAATAGTGATACGATTATATTATATACTAAAGTGATTAGAGTTATAAGATGAGACAATTTGGGGAAAGATATTATAAAACTAGTGGGGAAGTGGTGTGAGGTATCCATTATTCAATATGTTTCTTTTTATGTTATTATAATTTAGTAAATTCTTTAACAAGAGAGCCTTACTGATTCCATATACATATTGACTACATAGGTGCATATTGATTATGTTGTCCATTCACTAGTGCATTAGTATGATCTTCTCCCTATTCCATGAATGTAATTAGGAATGGTATTAGTGAGTATATACATATTAATCACCCTGATATATATATATATATATATAATCCATTTTCCTGGTTTTGAGGGTGGAAGTTGGAGATGGATTTTTACCTTTCTAGTTTTACTTTGGAGCTACAGAGATTCTCTATCATGGGTAATTGTGAATTATTATTTTAGGGATATATTTATATGAAATTACATGCATTATGTAATATATGTTGGGTTTTAATTTTTCCTTAAATTATGGAGTTTTTTTGTGGTTCATATCCTATCAACAGATCCTAAATATATTTTAAGTGTGATACATCCCCTATACATGACATTCTTTATACCCACAGTGTTAGTCAGTAAGTTGGGGTCTTTTAGTAATGGACATTTGTATCATTATCTCTTTTCCTTAATCACTAACCCAATAGGGGTACCTTTGGATGAAGGGGTCATGAAAATGGCTACATATTTAGACCAGGTAAAGGCCAACTAGATATTGGATCTCAAATTCTTAGTGATGTGTTAATGATTAGTAGGAAGTGAAGTAGTCCTTGGATGGTTGGTGGATTAAAAAATGTGATTTTTTATAGATTATTAATGGTTCTTTATTTGATAAGGAATGATAATGTTAGGTAAAACCATGTATCTTAGGGTAATGTACACATAGTTTGGACAAAGATGTATTGTGATATTAGGGGATGATTTCAGTGGCTAAGAATGAAGAGAGACATCTCTTACTTTGTCTCTCATTCCATGGCCTATCAGAGAATAAATGCAAGGAATCTATGAAAAGTGGGATTTTTTTAGAAATGTCAAGTGCCTCTGTGGATGTAGGATGATTTTATGATGTACTTTGTGATGGGGTTTCCTATAACCTCAAGATGTTGGGTTTTTATTTTGGTGATAATTGATTGACTAAAGAGAGTGTCACATTCACTACAGATCTGAGATACTCGCTCTATTGATAATTTGGGAATTAATTACATCCATAAGATTTATTATTCTATAGAGTCTCTTCCATTATTGTATCAGACAAGGAAACATGTTTTAAATAACTTTTTTTGGAGTGTATTTCATAGAGTTATGGGAACTCATTTGAAACTAAGAATGAAATTGTTGGAGTTGGTTCCCTAGAACAAACTTTTATGTACATTATGATAGATATTTATTCATTGTTTGGAATGTAAATAAACTACTTATGAAAACATGATTATTCTTCTACATGACATAGTATTTGTTAATTTTCTACAATTAGATATCATACAAAAAGGTCATAGATATTCCCTACTATGATGAGATCCCATATGTGAAATGACACTATTATTGAATATATATTCTATAACCAAATGATATCATGTGAATGACACAAATGATAATGGATATCAAGGGGGAAATGCATATGAATTTCAGGAACCTTCTTATAGTGTATGACCTTGGTAACATCTAGATAGATATTGTGATAACTGGACCCCTTTTTGGATATTCACATTTATATGGTTCTTTAGATATTACTATATGGAGATGTGTGTATTTTTCCATATAATTTATGATTATTATTAATTAATATTATTAGTCATGTACTTTGATGTATTTATGAAAACTATAATGAAAGATATTCACGATGAGGTAGGATATGTTAGTCGTGTGATGAGTAATTTTGAATTAATGAATAGGGAGAGAAAGGATGTATCCCTTATGTTTATTAATAAAAGGTAATATCTCTGGACCTTTTTTGGAAATGATATAGCCTAAATGAATCCATGTCCATGGTATTCTATAGGCATGTTCTCTTTCTAAAAAGTCAAATAATGAGATACTGAGCATATAGGATGATGGAATTGGAATGCAACCTACTCAATTAGAGATATTGTGATAAAGGGATTATATTACACTATAGGAATCCATATGAATTATTATGTCATTGGAACATTAACTTATTTCTATATGAGTTAATTAGAATTTTTCTAGATGCTGACCAAGGACATGAGGTTGGTTTTCCTAATTCCACTAAGAAATAAGTCTAGAGGGTAACACAATATTTTTTATAAAAAATATCATTTAAGTAATATATTATTATTTTATATTTTATATGTTGAATAAATATTATTCCCTTATGTGGAATTCATGATCACATTTATTCCAAAATTAGTTATTCAAGAAAATATACTATGAGTGGAATATTTCATTCATATTTATTTGTGATTTATTGAAAATGATATTTATTGGTTTTTTAGAGAATAATGATATGATATTTATTTAATAAATAAATATAAATTATTCAAGGCCCAATAAATATTTTGGAGGAATGGTGGATTGAGTTTTATAGTCCAGTGAGGAATAATAAAAATTCAATATTATTTTATTAAATAATATTATATTATAATTTGAATGTTAAGTGAATGTAGAGATATAATTATAAAATTATTAATATTTGACAAGGTTTTTTCTAGGATTAAATAAAATAATCAAGGGATACTGTGAATTTTTTTTTATTTTAACCTTGTAAATATGAATACCCAATTTTGTTGTTTTCTCAATGGGAGCTAATTCGTTTTGATGAATTTTCACAATAATCTTGGAGACTACTCTCAAGCCTAAAATGGTCCCATATCCATGAATTCTCTCAAGAACATAGATCCATCCTCCACCACCGGGTCATAAAAAACACATTGGTATTAGCTCTCAGAGAGAAGAAAAATGGAAAATTCAAGTACAAGGATCTACCACACCAACACATGGAAATTTTCATAGTGAAATCTGGAGATTCGTGGAACACATTTGGGTCACTTCTAGAGGAAACCTATATTTTTTTCTACAATTAAATAATGGTATTCCATAGATCATTCACTGAATTCATTAATGAAAAAATAATTCACAAATACGCAATTCATTATTTAATCAAATAAAATTTAAATAATATATGATGATGACCTCCCTTGGTTCTTATATAATTATCTATTTCTAATTTAACTGATTCAATTCTCATGATAATGACATTAATCATCACATAGATCGCAGATTGGGTATTGATTATATAAAAATTAAATGATGGGCACCACCCATCCAACACTTCCGCTACACCCAGAACTGAAAAGTGGTATCATAGCATTCACTTAATTATTTATAATTATTAAATGAAAATTTTTTATTTGCAAAATTTTAATTGTTTTTCAATTAAGTTTTATTTGTTCCTTTCATACAAAGTGGGAGATATTTTTTTTCTTCATTCATTTCCTATATATCTAATATAAAAAATTATTTTTATGATTAAAATAAAATTGATTAAATCATCCACATGTTCCAAGGTTTCTGGCCAGAGAAAACAAGCCTACACACAGTGTAACCAGAGTTACATGTCGTTCAATCACACTAAACGCATCATAATTGATATTGGAATCAATTCATGATTATACATTTATTAATGAATTAATTGCAAGCATATTTCATGGCACGTTGTCCTAAATTTAATGGCCCATGGTTAACCAAACTACAATACATGTATCCCACAAACACATCTGGAAGTCCCTATGAGTCACAAACATGCCGTGTAATCCATATATGGCCAACATAATTGGTGATTGTGTATCTCAGAGTTCACTTGACGTGTGGTCCATTAGACACACCATATACAATAGTTTTTATGAGGCACAAATTACACAGTGAGTCCATAGGAATGTGTCCTAGATAGACTATGATAGACATACACACCATGTATATTAGACAACACACTATGTTCTTTTACCAATTAGGATGATTTAAAACTAATTTATTATATTATATACACCTTGATACATATTCTTATGTGCGGTAATTATGTTTATAGGACATTCTATGTGTTGGGTTTTAATATTTGTATACATATATAAATTTTTAATTAATATCTACGTAACATTTAAGATCTACAAATCATGTATGAGTTTTTTTCTAGTAGTTTCTCTATGTGAATTTTATCAAGACAGATTAATGAAAAATAATGTAATTTTTGTAATCATTACATTGATACTACATGTCATAAAAGTACCTGGTACATCATATTTTCTAAATATCATAGAGAATAAAGTTTATAAGAGTAAAATGCATGAAGGCTAGATTTGGATGGTTATTACCCATTATTAATCCAAGGTATTTTTATATACAAATATAAATATAAATTAATTTATTTAATTTGTATAATATTATAATGGATGAGAATATCTGGGAAATTCATATGAGAATTAATATAAATAAATGGATTATTAATGATAATAAATAAACAATTTGATCTCAAATTATCTTAAAATATAATGACTAATAACTAAATTATATTTTTATTAAATGCTTAATTAGTTTCATGCATCTTGATGATCATTATCTATACCAGACTTTTTGTATGTGATTGGTTTCATTTAATTTATTATTAAATTAAATTGTTGTCATACAAACCTCATCTCCTTTAATTATTTAGGGCCGGTGTGGTCATGGTTTATTTTATATAAACCCCATGTTCCCCTCACTTGTGTGTATGAGTAAAAGGAATACATAAATGATGGAGATTCCAATCTAGTGGAGTTGGTTCATGTTCGAAGTCGAGGAAAAACTAGTCCAAGAATATATATGTGTGGATAGGTGGAAAGCTGTAACATGAACCTTAATTAGTTCAAGGTGTGTTCCCATAGGTCAACAGTTACTTTATCAACTGCTAGATAAACTAACCATTAGTATGATCTCATTATCATACCATTTTATTATTTTATTTATATCAGTTTCATGGTTATTTCATTATGGATGTCTTTCCAAGATCACATAATTAATGAATTAACCATAATACAAGATAGAACTCAAATAAATTGGGTATTGCATAAATATTATAAAAAACTTGGTTAATAACTTATGTAATCCCACTTAATATTAACAAGAATGTAATAAAGATGATAATTGGAAATTTATTCATAAAAGGATAAAATATCTTAAAAAAATATTAATTTAGTAGAACCTTCCATTATTTGGTTTAAATCGAATGATAATTCAATGTCATGACCAGCCAAATTTGGGCTTCATTCAATTGTCAATGAATTATAACATGAGTTATTAGGTTGAAGTTACTTGGTTAACAACAAGGGTTGACTACCAAAGAAGAAATCAATGTAAATAAGAGTAATATATTAAGGAAATATAAATTAATTATTTTAGGATTGGGGAGTCCCATCATCAGATTAAATAAATAATGAGTTAGTGCGATTTAAATTTGGAAAGCCCACCCAAAACCATTCATGTTATTTTACCAAAAAAAATTGGTGTAATGAGTAGGGGAATGTGGCTTCTTTATACTAGAATGACCAAGTAAAATGGTATTCTAGTTTTCATGGAGAGGGATGTTGGGTTTTGATTAAATATTGGGAGACGAATATATATAAAATTTATTTGTTTATATAAATTTTATCAAAGGAAGTACTAAAATTTTAATCATCTTATTTTGTAAAAACAATAATAAAATGACATAAATCATATCATTGTGATCCATACATGAGAAAGATAACCTTTACAGAATTTTTTTTCCATGAGTGGAATAAATCACCGAGGTTTCATCCTTCTCCATGGGAGGAAATTTTACGTGGTGGAAGAACATTTACCAGTTGCTCACGGAAATGAGGAAAGTGATAAAGAGCTATCTCTCTATGAGAAAAATCTAAATTATGCTATATAGTTATAGTGATTCATGTTTTAATCCAAGTACAATGAGATTATAAAGAAACATGGGGATATGTATTGTGATATCATGATGTCTCAACTTTAGAATCTATATCAAGAGAAGACGATACAAGATACGTATGATATGTACAATTAATTTTTCACAAATAAACATGGAGAGTCTCCAACATATGGGAGTCAGGTATTCAAGATAATTGGAAACATTGAATGCCTGAGCATATTAGTGATTAAATTATAATATCTTTTATGTATAGATCCCATACTTTTATCACATCTCAAGACCTTATCCAACCTTTTTTCTAATTACAATACAATCAACAATGAGAAGGGTCTTCTAAAACTTCTTACTTTAATTCTCCAACATGATAAGGACATAAGGCATGAAAAACCCACTATCCTTATAGTGAATAAGAAAACGATTGAAAATAAAAATGGGAACTAGAATTATATATTACTTAAATCTCCCAAGGACCATCCTACCAAAAATAATAATACATAGATGTAAGGAAATAAAAAGGAGGGAGTATGTTTTTCATTTGGAAAGTCACGCTACATGAAGAGAAAATATACCCATAAGTAATGGGAATCTAATGTGTGTTTATTATCAAGTTTTATATTTCAATATCTACATTTTGGGTATTAGATATAGCTTGTGGGGATCACATCTATATCAAAATGTAGGAACCATGTAGAATCCAAAATATTACTAGAGGGGAGGTGGATCTCAGAGATTCCAATAGAGTGTGGTGAGCTTCCTTAGTCATTGGTGACTATGACATTTCATTAGGAAAGGGAATGAATATAGTTTTTAATTATTGACATGATTTAAATGTAGTAATCAAAAAAATAAATTATGTTTCATTCCTAGATACAAATGCATTAATTTTCAAATTTTGAAATAAAATTTGATTTTTAATAATGAACAAAATTTTATGGTACAGTGGATTTAAATAATAATCGTTATGTATAAATTATGAAAACCAAGTTCTAGAAATCAATAATCAATCATGTTTTCTTGAATCATATAACACCATATTATAGAATCAACACCACAGTCATGAAATTGGGATGTATTTGAAAAATTTCTATCAGTATGTTTATTTAGAATCATCAAAGATAAAACCACTTGAATAAACTAATTATTTTTTAAAAGATAAAATGAACAAACCACCATTTGGTGGATAGGGTGAAAGGGCCACAAAGCTTCTAGGATTGGTACACATTGATGTGTGTAGATCATTTCCAGTATAAGAAAGAGGTTTATATTCTGACTTTATAACATTTATAGATGACTTGAGTAGTTATGGATATGTCTACATATGGAGGTATAAGTATGAATCTATTGATAAATTCACGGAATTGAAAAATATTGTAGAGAATCCATATGGTAAGAAGAAAAATAATATATGATTGGATTGAGGTGGTGAATATATTAACTGATAGATTATAAAATTTCTTTGAGATTTATAGATTCTATCTCATCTTACTCTACCTTACACACCATAGTGGAATGGTATTAGTGAATAAAGGAACCATACCTTGTTAGACATGGTAATGTTGGTGATGAGTCGTGTAGTTTTTCCTTTATCCTTTTAGTGATATGAATTCCAAATTGTAGCATTAACATTAAACCAAGTACCAACTAAATCAGGAAATGATATTCTATATGATTTATAGTGTTGAAGGAAACCCATTTTATTTTATAGTAATATATTGGGTTGTGATGCCTTTTTTATGTCCTTCTCAGGAAATAAACTAGTACCCTTAGGGAAAATGTGTATCTTTACAGGGTATCACATGTACTGAAAGGTATACTTCCTATACAACCGTAGAGATTAGAAAGTGATTATCACCAGACAAGACATATTTACCGAGAGGGATAAAATCTACAAAAAGGGTAGTGTGAGAAATATTGACGTCATTGTTTTTGTTTCTCATGATACACAACAGTGTGTACATGAAAAGATTATATAGGTACCCAAGGAAGAAGTATTCCATGAAACAAAAGTACTATGTAGAAGCATAATAGAGGTAAGAGAATCAGAGAGATATAATTTTATGGTCACTAAGGATGGTGACTTGTTAGTGGTTGATGATGACGAACCTATCTCCTACAAGGATGTTGTAGAGATCTTCGAATCTACAAGATGGAATGAAGCCATTAATTCTGAAATGGATTCCATGTAACAGAACTAAGTTTGTGTTCTGGTGAATGCACCTTTGGATGTAAATACTATTAGATTAAAATGGTTATTCAAGAAGAAAATGGACATGGATGTTAATTTCATTACCTATAAAATAAGGCTAAATGATAAAGAGTGTAAATATTGACAATTAATTAAAATGGATAAATCCTTTTCACAAGTTTCTATGTTTAAATCCATCATAATTTCACATTCTATAGTAGCTTACCATAACTATGAGATTTGTTATATGGATGTCTAAACTAAATTTTTTATTGGGAACCTTTATGAATATATGTATATATGAGAAATCTTTAAGGGTTTGTGACACTAGGTGTTGCCAAAAATATTTTAAAGTTACTGAGACCCATTTGTGGGTTGACGTAAGAATCTAGGTGATGAAAAATTTGATTCGTTGAATCTGTAAAATTATTTGATTTCATTAAGAATAAATGTTCTTCATGTGTTTAAAAAGGGTTTTATGGAAATTTGTTCATTATCAAAGTAGTATATATTTATGAAATATTAAATATTGGAAGTGACATAACAATCATACAGTTAGTTAAGGAACGATTAATCATGTTCTTCCCCATGAACAAAATATGGTGAAGTAGAATATATTCTATGGATCAAGATCATTTTGGGTAGATCCATGAAGCTTCTTAGACTAATTCAACGTACTTATACTGACTACAAACTAAGGAGATTTATTATGAAACAATCCAATATGGGACTGTTTCTAGTGTCACATGGTTTACATATTTCTAATAAGATGTGTCTACAGAAACAACAAGTGAATGAAATGATGAGTAATATCCCATTTTCTTCAGCAATAGGATCAATAATGTATTCCATGTTACGTATTAGACATGATTTTTACTATTCATTGATCATTGTGGGTAGATATCAAGCATGTCCAATAGAAAAACATTGGATTATTGTTATTGATATACTTATATATCTAAGAAGAACTAAGCATATGTTTGTAGTGTATAGAGGAGATGAAGATCTAGTCATCAGGGGTTATACTAATGATATTTTTCATATAGATGAAAATGATATGAAATTGAAATCACATTATGTTTTCTATATCAATGGTGGAGTTTTCTTCCTAGAAAATTCAAAGAAGCCAATTTTCACTAATTCTAAAGTAGATTCGGAGAATATAGGGGCTTCTGATACATCCAAGTAAGCTGTTTGGATTCAAAATATTTTCAGGGATCAAGATTTGGTACCTATAGTAATGTCCCATTTACATTGTATTGTAATTATACCGCAGTAGTGTATCTTTAAAAAGATACAAGGTCACACCAATAGACAAATCATGAACCCTATAAGTATCATCTCCTGAGAGATTTTTATCAAATGGTTTAATTTTTCGTAATTAGAATATCCATAGAAGAATACATGGTGGACATATTCACTAAATTACTATATCAGCAGATGAATGAGTATCATGTAAGAGCTATAAGACTGAAGGTTGTTAGTAGTTAGTTGTAGTGAAAATGGGGTTCTGTTGCAGTTTGTGCCATAAAACCAACATTTGTGTACTTTATTACAAACGTGTGTTTATTATTTTAAATATCAATAAACTAATTATCACATAATGATTGTTCTTCTACATGAAATGTTATGTAATAATGTCTTAAGAGTAGCTGTCACACTAAAAAGTTATTTCATTTCCCCACTATGATGAGAAAATTGATGTGTTATGACACTATTTTTGAATATGTGTTATAAAATTAGATGATATCATTTGAGGTTCATAAATGAAACAAGATATTAGGGGTGGAGACTCAGTGTATTTTGAGGCATCCTCTCATGGTGTATGCCCTTGGTAATTTCTAGTAGGATATTATGATAAATGGACCCACTGAGAGGAAATCCACATTTATACATGTCATTGGATATTCCTATATATGGATGTGTTTATTGGTCTAAAAATATTAAAAAAGGGATTGTATTGCATGGTAAGTGTCTATAAAAGGTAACATGTCGTTACAACATTTACTTATTTATCAATGGGTCCCTTGGCATGTTTCTAGAGGCTATCCCAGGACATTAGGCTTGTTCACCTAATTGAACAAAGAAAGTGTCCTAGAGGGTAACACACTAAGCATATCCAGAATCTTAGAAAAATATTATATTATTATTTATTATAAAACTGGTTGAATAAATATTATTCTTTCATGTGGTTTAATAATTATTTATGTATTCTTTATCAAATTTATTAAGTAACTAGTTATTCAAGTGAATATATTATGAGGGGAATATTTAATAAATATTTATTTTCTATTTAGTGAATATAATATATATTATTTGTTAATGAATAATTTTGTGATATTTATTTGATAAATAATTTGACATTATTCATGGATTGATAAATATTGTGGATGAATGGAAAACTGAGTTTAATGGTCCGGTGAGAAATAACAAATATATAATATTATTTAATTATATAATATTTAATTATAATTCGAATGTTTAGTGTATGTCAAGAAATAATAATATTTTTAGTTTTATTTGAAATCCCGGTTGTTCTATGATAAAATAAAATAAAAAAAGATCATGTTTTATTATTTTATTTTACCTTTAGCAATATAAACACCCAATTATGTTTTCTTATCAATAGTGGCCAATTCATTTTATTGGTCGTGTAATAAAAAAAAGGAGAATCATACTAAGACTAGAGATATAATATCACAGACACCACTCCCAAGAAAAAAAGAGAAATATTTATCCACCGGATCTAGGAGACGGCTTTGGAAGTGGATCTAGAAGCGATCAATGGTGGATGATGCAAGCGCAAATATTTGTTATGCAAGCACCCAAATATTCCTTTTGTGATGTCTAGAGATTCGTGGAACGTGTGTGGTTTACGTATAGAAGAAATGTACACATGGTTTCCATAATGAATCAATGGTGGACCACAGATCACCAAAATCATCAATGAAGAAAGAATTCCATCAAAGGACATTCTTTGTTTAGTTAAATTATTTATAAATAATACACGATTATCATCTCTCTCAGTTCCATCATAATTATAGATTTTATATTTTTATGATTCAATTCCATGGATAACGATTTTGAACATCACATATATATCATATTAATCATATATTATGCAAGAAATAAAATCTAGGAACCACCAATCACACACTTCCTCTATTCCCTAAGCCTTAAAAAATATCATTCTTAGAATGATGGAAAGTTAGAATAGAATATCTAGTTTTTATAAGTTATGTTTCTGTCATGCATTGAATATAGTGGATAATTGGACGGTCAAATGGATTTTCTGGAATTAATTTTGATAATAGTTTATAGGTATCAATTCACAATGATCCCTTTTAGGGTCTTTATGGTTATCCATGTCGCTCACTGTGATGTTTCCATTAGGCAGGTGCAGAAGCTGTCATTGGGCCTCGTATGTAACAAAAGACAACTATGTGGGTAAAATTGATTATTATGTTGTATAATTGCACTTCAATTCGATATAAATCATATTTCAACAATAGGGTATGTCCATTATATATCACTATGGGTGTTCATGTTTTTTTGTGGGCGACAACTCGGTTGGGGCATCGTCATCTATTGAATAAAAGGAATCTGACCATATAGTATTTGGGATTATTTTAGATCCATAAGTGTATATAAATATTGTGCTAACAATTATAACTACGACCATTATATTAATGTATGAATAATTTTTCTATGTTTCTCGACTTTGGATGTATGATCCTCATCTGGCGCATGTGATCGACCATAAGGATGTTGAGGTGGAACCTGGTGCATCGTTTATGGAGCACACAATTTCGATCATAGACCAACATGGAATGGTTTTTAGGGGTAACATGGTGCCATATATTTATGTATTTTAGAAGAATTGTGAGATTTAAGGGGATATGTGATAATGGGAATAAGATATCAAGGTGTAATGGCATGATTTTAATAAGACAGACAACGATAGTCACTCCTCGGGGAGGAGATGTCACTAGTGGGGGAGATTAGTTAGAAACCTTGAATTTTAAGGTGTCTCAATTTACATTTTTGAGTATAAAAATTATGATTTTGGGACTGATATAGGTGTTCGGGGGTTATAAATTACATCTTATGGGGTTGGAGGAACTAACTAGTAGCTTAGATATACTGGTGTTTCACTAGCATTCTAGTAAAGATCCACAAGCTATCTAGTTGAGGCAGTTGATGGTGTAATTTTTTTCATGCCCCACATTCATTGAATTGATCATTTACTAGTTTCTTCACCTCTATGAGTCCCACCGTTTGGTGGGAGGACTATCTCCGATCAACCAGTGAGGTCCATCAGCTCACCAACGATGTCTAAGGAGAAAGATTAATAATGCCACCTTTGTGATTTCAATAAAATGTATCTTTTTAAAATTGTAATCCCTTGTTTTGATTTTCAAACTACTATATCATCAATAGGAATTCACTTTTAGTAAATTTGGTCCTAAACTTCCCATCTCTTCGGTGCATATACTATATATTGATACCTTCACTCACATATAGTAAAAGTTATCCATGGTAACCCAAATAATCTCTTATTTATTCTAGAATTGCATATTGATAAATGAAATATTTCCAATATATATGGATTTTATCCATTATCTAATGGATATTTTCTTTTTCATTTGATATATTAGTGTTTGTTTTAAAAATTTGGTTACCCTTCTCAATCAGAACTAGATCAACCTCTTACAAAAGTCTTTCAGAGATAAGTTGAACTGTTTCAAATCCTATATTTTCATCTTATTCTTGAACCTTATTATATAACCAGTTTTTTTGAATTTGAATTGTTTCGTGGGGGTGTGGGACTAAAATGGGTAATGAAACCTTAAAATATTCAGGTTTAGCATCAATAAAGTTGATATAAAACATCCCCTAAAAATGTTTATTGTATAAATTTTTTCCATGAATCGATTTCATGTGTGTGGGTGTATGTACATTATGACCATGTTTTATTATGATCTCATGTTTATACATGTGTGTCCCATGAGGCCCATTTTTGATATCGATCATTTTTGTCTGTGTGTGTGTCTGTCTGAGTAGCCCATAAGGCTCATGTTCGATAATGATCACATCTGTGTGTATGGCTATTAAGACTCATGATTAATATGATATTTTTTGATTATATGTGATCTTCCATATTTTGTGTGACTTTATGTTTCATATAGGTATTAATCATTGTTTAATGTGATAGGTGGACCATCATATCTTTGTTCTCCATTATAGGGGGAGCATGAGTGGTATATGATGATGGAAGAAGACACCGGGAAGGGGCATAATGGCAATGAAGATATACTGGATTAGTAGTGCAATATGAAAATATTATTTCCTAAACCATAACAGTGATGGGGTTCAATGAACCTATTGTCTGAACCATTACAATGACGGGGCTTATCGACTTTTTAACTCAACCAATGAATTATTGGCTATGTGGATACATAGAAATATATGGATTCCTTATGGTCAACCCATGTTCACAACTTCAATTATGAAATTATTCATTCATGGATCCAAATATATTAGAGATAGGATTTGTGGAAACATGGTTATCACACGATTTATTATTATATGATTGTTTATAGTTTTCTTGGGAATTTACATATAATCATGGAATGAATCACTTATGAATGAAAACATATGATAATGATACATTGATGGAGTCATAATGGAATTATAGAAACACACTACATGGTCGTCTCAATGAGTGAGAATACTTTAGGATCATTGAACTAGGAATGGGAAATTCCCCAGTGATATGGAGCTAATGAGATAGAGATTGATGTGTAGAGGTGATACCAAGATGGAACTGGGAGTGATGAACAAATGACTTTTTTTGTTCAAATTTTTTAACTATAATCTTACATTACCTTCCACATTGGGGGTCATTAGTAATTGCATTATGTGCTTCAGTGGTACCTGGAATGTCAATTGTTATAACATTTTATTATTATTTAGTTATGTTATTTCTTTTTAGGTTATTATTATTTTGACATTATAATTATTTTGGTGTATGGATATTGATATATACAATATTTTCCCATGAATGAACCATTTAGACCCTCACTACTAGTCACAACCCTTTATAATATGGGGAGGTGTGCATTATGAAATGTATCTATGTAGACCGTAATGGGTGATTCTGGTCGGGGTGTTACACTTGAACTAAGTAGACGATAATGGGTGATTCGGGTCAGGGTGTTACACTTGTAAAACAATAAACAAGATATTTTCTAAAAATTAAATTGTTAATATCCATTACTAAGTCTTGTACAAAAATATTATAATATATATGATTCAATAGGGGGTGAATTATTGTCATAAAATCAATATTCAATTTTTTCACTCTAAAATGTATACAACATGGAAGTTATAAACTCCAAACAATTTACAGTAAAAACATAAATCAGTGTAAATAATCTCAAAAAATATAATGGATGATAAAACAATTAATTGAGATAAATAAAAAAATAAAATTTTAAAAAAGTAAAAAATAAACTATAGTTCATGATAATAATACATAAACTCTTCTCAAAATATGTTCAAAGAATATAATGTTAGTACCCATACTTAACGGATAAAATTTATAAACCAAGAACTTTTCCCATTGTATATGATCAAAAAGTATAATTCCAAAACATGAACTTATTTTATAAATTTTTTGGAAGAAAATTGATCTATCACTTAGCTCTTTTTTAATGATCACAATCATAAATAGGACTAATTACCTAGACTTTATAAAATATTTACTTTTGAACTAGAAAATTCCTCACCTAGATTTTCATAAATAACAAAGATTTTAAGAAATTATTAAAGCTATGAAAACTTAGAGCTTTTATGCTCTACACATCACAATAAAAAACACTATGGAAAAACAATGAGAATGAATGAAATCATATGAACTCAAGATAAAAGATATGTCACATGGATTAAAGAATGCAATAGTTCAAGTATATTTTACTACTCAAAGCTCAATCATTATTTATTGATATTGTTTAAATAATATCCAATGATAAAATAAAAGATCATTATATTTATTTATAACAAGATCAGAATGATTATTAGATTCTATTGATATTATTTAATGTGATGTCTCAATGTTCTAGAAATTATGTAGTATTATTCATCTAAATAAATCATATTGATTAAAAAGTTAAAATTTATATAACAAGTACATTAAACGAAACTCATATTGTTATGGATTCTAGATTATGTATATTTTGATTTTAAAAACAAAGGATACAAATTATTAAATTTACTCAAAATTCACTTCCAAGATCCATGTTGTTTATTCAATCCCCATGCGATGCCTAGAAATCAATATACAACAACACATTTAATTGGTATTCTATTTCATATTCATAACAACATGATTGTTTACTCCAAACTCCTTAAACTATTTTCACCTTCAACACATATTCATATAATTCTTATTGCCTTCATGATTATTGACAAGAACATAACTCAACACCAAGTGAGTTCAACAATATTTAACATTAAATTCGTTTTCAATATCAATATTGAAAAAGTATCTCAATTTGTATTTATTCTATATTATTACCTATTCACCTAGTTAATAATAAATAAAATGATCCTCAATAGTGTTTCATAATAATTCAACTAATTTAATTTCCAAATAATTATTGTAATTATAGTATATTTGATAAATTATTGATGTTAAAAAAGAAGGAATATATTAGAAAAAAAATATTTTTTTGAAAAAATAATAATATTATAACAGTCATAATTAATTTTTTGGGGCAATAGAAATATTTTCAGAAAAATATTTTTTTTATATTTTTTTCTAAATGGGTAGAATGTGCTGTTTAAGAAACATATCATGACTAACATACTTTTATGTAATTTATTATTCATCTTCTCTTGGTGAACACTGTAATTTATTCATGTAAATCAAGGATGAGAGAATACAAAACTATACATTTTCAATGATACTTTTATGTAATTTTTCCATAATTAAATATTATCATGTAACAATATTTATACCAGCTTTTCAAGATTCTCCCCCAACAAGGGACACATTCTAACATTAATTTTGTTAGGATTTTATTTTTATAAAATAGTATTTAAGATACTAAGCGTTAAATCATGCTATGATGGTGGATTACATCAGGAAGGTAAGAGTTATTGTATATTTCTTAATTCTTCCATTTCTAAAACATAACACATGCATCACTTTTAATTCCTTCTATAGAATAAAGAAACACAATATATTAGAATATGGTGTAACTCCTTTTATCTCTAATGAGAGTAACATGGTTGAGAGATGATTCTAAACCAACAAATCTATTTCAATTCATTTCAATCTATTTATGAACTTTTCTTTCATACACTTATAATATTCTTAGGGGATATTTTTATTTTAGTTGTTTCTCAAGGATATCTCAATATCACTCTTATATAAATTATTATTTTTTTCAATTTTTTTAATAAATTCATTAGGAATTTTCTTGGTTGAATTTAATAATAATGCATCTACATTGTATCCACCCATACTATATTATCTATATAATTTCTCCAAGATTCCTATTGTATTTATGATAAACAGATTTTGATATTTATTCTATATAAATTTCATCACTTGTGTTTTTATACCACATAATTTAGGAATAAATTAAACTCCATAGATTTTTATACTATAGAAATAATCTAGTTCCTTTTAACCAAATTATTCACAACATCAGTAAAAGAAAATAAACATTGTTCTTATGTTCTGAATAATAGACTGTGGATATTTTATTATGTGATGGTTTTGATTTATTTAATCCTTTAGTGGGATTATTCTTGTGAATACCTATTGTTTAATTCTCCTACATCAACCAGTTACATAATGGTGGGTTTCTCATATTTTTTTTCAAACCATTAATTTATGATTTTTATTTAGAAAAACTATTGTTTAAATAAAAAAATTTACATAGATAATCTTTTCTATAAAAAATAAAAACATTTGGTTTGATATTCAAATTTATTTATCAATGGATTATCACAATCCCTTCATTATATATTATAAATTCCTTTTAACATAAATATATTCCTTATAATTCTATATTAAAAAAATTATTCTCATAATACGTTATAAAGGATCATCTTTTGTCACATTAAATTTTTTGATTTTTGACATCTAATTATAGAAAATTCATGAAAATGAAATTTTTCTCATCCTAAAATGATCAAACTTTTTCTTTAAACTCCTTCATCATTTTCTCAATAATATACCCATGCATCTTCATTTCCAATTGCAATAGATTGTTATGATATCTTACTTTATTAGATTTGAATAAAAGATTTTTATTTTTTCAATCAATGAAATCCTTTTCTCCTCTAATTCATAGAACTTTTCTTCAAAACTATGCATGGATTCATATTTTATATGGATTTATTTTAAAAACCCATTCATAGATTTAGATAAATTTTCTTAAAGATCAAAACCCATTATACTTTCATCATCTACCTTTTTTAGTGAGATTTTTCACACAAATTCCTTTTCTGGAAAGGAATTTTCATTCATCTTAAATTATTCCTTTTGGTGGGTGTGTGGGTCTCGTAAATATACTATGATGTTGTTATGAGAAGGATTTGAACTACACTTACACACACACCTCCATCTAATGGGCAATAAACATAAAGTTTCTGTGGAAGGGAAACGAACGCCTCATGAAAAGAAGATTGTTCAATTATCTCCTACACCTTCTCATGGTGTCCATTAAGATGGAACTATATTTATATATTATATATATTATGTTTAGTTTTTCTTCATGCTTGAAAAGACCCGGAAATTTCAAGGAAATGTTTTTCTTAATTTTCTTTGGAATTTTACAAGAACACAGTTTCTGACAGCGCCTGATTCCGAGACCCGGTGTGCCCAAAATCAATTTCCGAAGTTTGGCTCGGGTACGTTCAGTGAACGAACGAGCGGGAATTTCTAACTTTTGAACCGGTGCCCGGAATCAAATTCTGAGGGCACCGATGGAACCGTAGCGCCGGTTTTTGCTTAGGAATGCCTTTCCTGGAGTTGCGTTTTCTTGGGAGCAGTTGTTTAATAAGGTTGTGGTTTAAGTGTAAAGAAAAATAAAATTTGTGTTAAAAATTTTATTTATCTTCTTAAGTGGTTATATCCTAAGTGTGGAAGTTGGGGTGGAATCACAAGTTCTTAACTAACCAAGTGAGGATTAAGGTGAGGTGGGGCCCACACGAGCCCCAACCCTTCACCTTCCCCTTAACTCTCTTCTACCTCCCTTAAACTCCCTTGCACTTAATGTGCCAAAACCTCTCAAATTCCTAACTCCTTAAACTCCTTAACTTCCTTGAACCCCCCCCCCCCCAATTAAATGTGACTCTTCACTTCCACCTTCATTAATTTTGGAGCCTCTCCACCCATTAATGAAGGATGTAACTTAATGAATTTGAATTATTTTCAATTCAATAAGCTAACACTATAATAAGGTGTGTTGTTTTATTGTTTGGGGTTGGCTAAATCTTTGTGATAGAGTCATGGAAGGATTGAAGAGAATTCCACCCTCGACGAAGAACACGAAGGACATCTCCAAACATGGAACAATGTCTTCTCGACGAAGAATGCCTTTTCCAAAGAAGAACGTGAAGTTTCCAACATCGATCCCTTCTTGGATGCCTCCTTCCCACTCCTTCCGGAATAAAGAAGGGAGCGCCTTTCACGAAGAACGCCGACGTCATCAACGACTTCTCTTTTCCGATGTCGACGAATCGCTGCCGCCTTTCTGCGACTTCGTCAACACATAACGAAAAGCAAGGTAGGGGTTTGTTGTTGCTTTATTTAATTATTTTCTGTTCTTGGTTCTAGCATGAAAAACTTGAGGATGAACGTTTAAGTGTTATCGTCTAACGAGAAGGGGACCGGACCGCACAAACACGGCCGAACCCCCCTCCTTTGTTCTTGAATGTTTCTTGCGGATGAAACGAGATAGCGTGGTGCCGTCGCACCACGCGGGAATCAAACGGAAATTATTGCGCGGCGCCGTCGCGCCGCGCCGTGGAAAGAATTATCATGAACGCGACGCCGTCGCGCCGCGTTGAAGGAAACCGAAGACGCCACGGCCAGAGCGGGGCCGCGGCGGAGGGGCGCGGTGCCGTCGCACCGCGCTGGATGACGAAGGCCGCGGCCGGTTCCGGGCCGCGGCAGATCGTGATGACCGGCGCCCAGCAGGGCCGCTGGTGCCGGAAGACGGAAGAGGACCGGCCCTTGCCGGTCCTGTTGACAAGAAGACGGCCGGCCAGGTCGGGCCGGCCGGGTTGGTGGAAACCGGGGGAATTTAATTCCCCCGGGCAGTTATTTGGCCCCCATTATGAGGGGGGCCGGTTTCACAAAGGGGGGGCAGGCGACCCCCCGTTTCCAGCAAGCTCGGCCTTCGGACAAGCTGGCAGCGCGCCCAGCGCGCTGCCTTGCGCCGAACCGGTGTGCCGGGCCGGTTCGCCGCGCCGGGCCACGCTGGGCCGGGCCGCACCGGGCCGGGCCGCGCCGCGCCGCGCCGCGCCGAGCCGTGCCGCGCCGGCCGGGCCGGGCTGTGCCGGGCCGGTCGACCCCGTCCTGGGCAGGTCGACCTGGTTCGGGCCATCCGGGGGGTCTCGGGCCGGGACGGCCCGGGCCCGAAACCCCCGTTACCGAGTGGTTTGGTCAAATGCCCGTATCTTGGGCTACGGGCCTCCAAACGACTCATCGATAGCGGCAACGCGATCCTTGGATCGAGATGGTCGTTTCTGTATACTATAATCAAGGTTCACCTTCCTTTTCGAGAGCCTACGTGGTTAAAACTCCGTAGTTAAGCGTGATTGGCCTAGAGAAGTGATCAGGATGGGTGACCTCCTGGGAAGTTTCCCAGGGTGGGTGTGGAACGAAAAGGCCAATAACTCTCAGACCGGGCGTCCGATTGACGCGCCGTCTGTTGCGTTGAGTTCCTGTTGACAATACGAAACTTTTGGCATCCTCCGCCCAAGTTTTGGATGCAGATGGATAGTGGCCGGGTTGGATCGCAGCGAAATCCAACCGGGCCCCTAGAACGGAAAAGCTGATATCTTTCTGACAGAACGTCCGTTTGACGAACCGTCAATGGCATTGGTGATCGCGTTGAGAAACGGTACCTATGAGTTTACCCTATGAGAGTTCGGGGTACAGTTGAGATACGGCCGGGTTTGGTTCGCTCACGGAACCAACCAGGCCCCTGGAACGAAAATGCTAATAACTCACAGACCGGGCGTCTGATTGACGCGCCGTCTGTTGCGTTGAGACCCCTATGAGGTGGCGGTCATTTGAGATACATCTTCGTGGGACTTTGAGATACTTGGAGTATTGACCTGTAGCTCGTGGAGCGGACCCTCCCAGTGACAAGCGTGCGGAGTATGGAGACCGTGTAGCTGGCTGAGACCCGACGACTGCTGATCGAACAACTCGGTGTGTTACAGAGGTGCGCTTGGTTGTAGCGGCACATAGAAGCGCTTGGTTGTAGCGGCAGACCCACGACAGAGGTGCGCTTGGTTGTAGCGGCACATGTGAGCGCTTGGTTAAGCAGTAGACCCATGACAGAGGTGCGCTTGGTTGTAGCGGCACATGAGAGCGCTTGGTTGTAGCGGCAGACCCACGACAGAGGTGCGCTTGGTTGTAGCGGCACATGGGAGCGCTTGGTTGTAGCATCTGGCCCGCAGTACTCGATGGGTGGAGTTCTTCAGCAGTCTTAGGTTAGTGAGCAGTGCCTCGGAGTCGTGACAGGACCACTGTACACTCCAGAGACGGAGCTCTTCAGCAGTTACGGTTTCGATACTAAAAATCCTGGTTTGAGCTGAGTCAATAATCTTTGTGCTTCCTAATGATTGAGATGGGTCAGTTGATAACTTAGGTATATGTATGGGCATATACCTGGGTTGTGGTTATCCGTTGATTTCATAATCTAGTATTTCCTAATGATTGAGATGGGTTACATGATAACTTAGGTATATGTATGGGCATATACCTAAGTAGAGGTTATCTGTTGAGATCTTATTTGTGGATATCCTTATTGGATTTAGTGAGACCTTGAGGGTCTCGGGTTCCCTACTGAGTATCGTTATACTCACCCCTGCACGGGCTATGCCCGCACCTCGTTGTGTTGGTTGCAGACGGCGGGTTGTGCTATTGGAGGCCGAGTGTTCGAGGACTGGATGGTACCCGGAGGTGGACTACACGACGAGTCAGTACCCGGAGGTGGACTTCATGACGAGTCAGTATCCGGAGGTGGACTTCACGGCGAGACTACACTCGGAGGAGGTTGACAGGAGAGAGCGTTTTGGAGGCTCTCTGTACCTACCCTTCAGGTAGGATCCGTGGTGGACAATCCAGGAGCTGAGCCATCTGTACCTACCCTTCAGGAAGGATTCGAGGAGGACGACCCAGGAGCCGCTTCCATTCTACCAGCTGTTGTCTTTTCCTGTTGTACTTTGTTCAGTTGTAGTTGTACATTCTTTTGGGTTTGTATTCTGGCCCATTTACTTTTCAGCACTTTCTTTTGTACTTAGTGTTTCACTTCCGCCTGTGCTCTGTGGTTATTTTTTTTACTTTTATAAAGGCAATGCCTTCCCAGTTATCGGGATTTACGCCTTGGTGCTAGTCGCCAGCACCTGGCCTATGGAAGGCGGGCTTGGGGTAGTCACGGCACGGGCCCCGAGGGCGGGTCGTGACAAATTGGTATCAGAGGAGTTCAGTTCTACCGCCGAACTCAGGACTCTGATCTTTTTCTATGTGAAGCAATAGTGTTAAGGGTACCGAGTGTGGTCTTCAGTTTAGGGAATCTAGTGTTGGTGCGGCGGCCGACGTATCCGTACACCAGGACCCTGCCTACTGATTTCCGACTTTGTACACAAAAACACCGATTCCATGTGTGTTTCCAAAGTTTTAAAGTCAGCTCAAACCAGGTCAGCTCACCAGGTATAAGACGTTGACCGTGTCGCATCTATTCAGGATGTCTCCACGCAGACAGTCAGTTGGAGTTCCGAGAGACTACTCGATGACGGCTCACCGAGCGACGAGGCTCTGGTGCAGGGCCCTTTTTACTATGTTGGCACCCTCGGGTGGTGTACCAGTACATCACCACCTGTTGGGTAGTAGATGCCAACAGCTATACTAGCAAACTGTGCATGCTGGCGGAGCGCATTGCACGAGTTCTAGCAGTAGAGGCCTCAGAAGTTACGAGGCGAGGCAGTTTTCCAGACAGCAGAGTAGTGGGTGGAGGCAATTGCTAGAGTTTTCCGCCTAGCTGAGACATCAGTAGAGTGGATGGTGGACTTGGCCACTAGTGTTTTCCAGTGAATTACCATGAGGATGGTCTGCATTGTGATGAGGCTTCGGTACGTGAACCGATGCCTGAGATAGTGCCTTTGGGTAGTGTGTCAGCTATACATCACTACCTGTTGGTCAACAGTTACAACCGGCGGTACCGGTAGGTGACACATGTAAGTTTACTGCCTTACATGTGTTCTAACTTCAGATACCCTCATGTTCGGAGGTGAACCTGACTCATAGGCGACTGAGGACTGGCTTGAGGAGGTGGCCGAGAATTTTCTAGAACTTTTACAGTTTCGGCGGGACGACGTGTTAATAGCTGAGAATTCATCGAGGCGTACCGAACATATCGGGTACTCGATGGAAGCATTTCAATCAGTGCAATAGGGGTCGGACCTCTGAGCATGGTATGTTTAAGGGCTTCCGAGCCAGCACCTTTTCTCTATGCATTTCTACTTAGGCTAGAGTGCTAGAAGGAACCTTTGTGGTTGAGAATTCTTTGCTGATCAAATACAGCAAGAGAATGTTAGAAGTGTGGAAAGCAGGAAACTGACACCAGTCTCAGAGACTTGGGCAAGTAAAATGTTTCAAGAAGAGGAAATGTTAAGGATAGATTAATCTGCAGAGCAGCAGACATGGAGGTAGAGCTTGGAGAGCAGCTCGTGGTGGTGTACATTTCAACATGTTACCATCACCCGCCTTTGTAGTCCCCGCTAGACTCAGGGAGTTGGAGAGCAGGGAAAGAGGGTAGCTGCTTGTGGTCATGGAGTGCGACCAAAAGGGGGCTCTAAGGATGATTCGAAGTGCGGAATTTATCTTCTACTTGCTACCGTAGCCACAGGCATCGAAACGAATCATCCCTTCCTTCCATGAATCTAGTCCCAGACCTAGAGATTCCGGTTAAGCCGTTGACTTGACCCTCACGTCTGGAGATACCTTTGGGAGGAGACTCGATAGTCACACTTACGCCGACGATGTGATCTGACCCTTGAGGCGAGAGTCTCGGTTAGGACCTCTTGTTGGAAGCGTCGAGGCCTTACGACGTTAGTTTGAGTATGTATTTGGTAATCACTGTTCATACTCAAATTGACGGTATTAGGCAAACATTGGGATGGGTTTTCCTTGGTCGGAAAAAAGGAAACCCTGGGCAGCACAAGATAAACTCATTCATGGGAGGGTGTAGCCGATCATTCTTGGGTCAGCCAACCTTACCCTCGTGGCAGCAGGAGTTTTGAGTTTCAGTTCTAACCTAGAAAGGGAGACCTTTAGAGTTCGAGGATGGCGACCACGTTCTTATACAGGTCTCACCTCGACGAGGTTTACGGAGATGTATCCGAGGCGGCAAGAGATCTCCGAGGTTCAATAGACCTTTCTAGGTCCCCAGCAGGGTAGGCGAGGTGGTTTATCGCTTGACCCACCCACCTCAGTTGCACCAGGTGCACGATGACTTTCACGTAACTCAATTGAGGAGATACGTGCTTGATCCTTCACACATCATCGACCTCAGGGAGTTGGACGTCGATGATAGAGCGACATGCACGGAGGTTCCAGTGGGGATCAAGGATAGACAGGAGAAGATCCTACGAGGATGATCGATTCCTTGGGTGCACTTCCTTTGACAGTACGGGAACCTCCAGGTGAGCACATGGGAGAGGAAGGCTCAGATGCATGCTCTGTACCGCTTTTGTGACCCTAGTTTGTGATGAAGCTTTACGGGGACGTAAAGCCCTGAGGTGGGAGTAATGTAAAGACCCGGAAATTTCAAGGAAATTATATTCTTAATTTTCTTTGGAATTTTACAAGAACACAGTTTCTGACAGCGCCTGATTCCGAGGCCCGGTGTGCCCAGAATCAATTTCTGAAGTTTGGCTCGGGTACATTCAGTGAACGAACGAGCGGGAATTTCTAACTTTTGAACCGGTGCCCGGAATCAAATTCCGAGGGCACCGATGGAACCGTAGCGTGGGTTTTTGCTTAGGAATGCCTTTCCTGGAGTTGCGTTTTCTTGGGAGCATTTGTTTAATAAGGTTGTGGTTTAAGTGTAAAGAAAAATAAAATTTGTGTCACAAATTTTATTTATCTTCTTAAGTGGTTATATCCTAAGTGTGGAAGTTGGGGTGGAATCACAAGTTCCTAACTAACCAACTGAAGATTAAGGTGAGGTGGGGCCCACACGAGCCCCAACCATTCACCTTCCCCTTAACTCTCTTCTACCCCCCTTAAACTCCCTTGCACTTAATGTGCCAAAACCTCTCAAATTCCTAACTCCTTAAACTCCTTAACTTCTTTGCACCCCCCCAATTAAATGTGACTCTTCACTTCCAACTTCATTAATTTTGGAGCCTCTCCACCCATTAATGAAGGATGTAACTTAATGAATTTGAATTATTTTGATTTCATTAAGCTAACACTATAATAAGGTGTGTTGTTTTATTGTTTGGGGTTGGCTAAATCTTTGTGATAGAGTCATGGAAGGATTGAAGAGAATTCCACCCTCGACGAAGAACACGAAGGACATCTCCAAACATGGAACAACGTCTTCTCGACGAAGAATGCCTTTTCCAAAGAAGAACGTGAAGTTTCCAACGTCGCTCCCTTCTTGGAAGCCTCCTTCCCACTCCTTCCAGAATAAAGAAGGGAGCGCCTTTCACGAAGAACGCCGACGTCGTCAACGGCTTCTCTTTTCCGATGTCGACGAATCGCCGCCGCCTTTCCGCGACTTCGTCAACACATAACGAAAAGCGAGGTAGGGGTTTGTTGTTGCTTTATTTAATTATTTTCCGTTCTTGGTTCTAGCATGACAAACTTGAGGATGAACGTTTAAGTGTTATCGTCTAATGAGAAGGGGACCGGACCGCACAAACACGGCCGAACCCCCCTCATTTGTTCTTGAATGTTTCTTGCGGATGAAAGGAGAGAGCGTGGTGCCGTCGCACCACGTGGGAATCACACGGAAGTTATTGCGCGGCGCCGTCGCGCCGCGCCGTGGAAAGAATTATCATGAACGTGACGCCGTCGTGCCGCGTCGAAGGAAACCGAAGACGCCATGGCCAGAGCGTGGCCGCGGCGGAGGGGCGCGGTGCCGTCGCACCGCGCCGGATGACGAAGGCCGCGGCCGGTTCCGGGCCGCGGCGGATCGTGATGACCGACGCCCAGCCGGGCTGCCGGTGCCGGAAGACGGAAGAGGACCGGCCCTTGCCGGTCCTGTTGACAAGAAGCCGGCCGGCCAGGTCGGGCCAGCCGGGTTGGTGGAAACCGGGGGAATTTAATTCCCCCGGGCAGTTATTTGGCCCCCCATTATGAGTGGGTCCGGTTTCACAAAGGGGGGGCAGGCGACCCCCCGTTTCCAGCAAGCTTGGCCTTCGGCCAAGCTGGCAGCGCGCCCAGTACGCTGCCTTGCGCCGAACCGGTGCGCCTGGCCGATTCACCGCGCCGGGCCACGCCGGGCCGCGCCGGGCCGGGCCGCGCTGGGCCGCGCCGGGCTGTGCCGGGCGGGGTCGACCCCGTCCGGGGCGGGTCGACCCGGTTCGGACCATCCGGGGGGTCTCGGGCCGGGACGGCCCGGGCCTGAAACCCCCGTTACCGAGTGGTTTGGTCAAACGTATCTTGGGCTACGGGCCTCCAAACGACTCGTCGTCAGCGGCAACGCGATCCTTGGATCGAGACGGTCGTTTCGGTATACTATACTCAAGGTGCACCTTCCTTTTCGGGAGTCTACGTGGTTAAAACTCCGTAGTTAAACGTGCTTGGCCTAGAGTAGTGATCAGGATGGGTGACCTCCTGGGAAGTTTCCCAGGGTGGGTGTGGAACGAAAAAGCCAATGACTCTCAGACCGGGCATCCGATTGACACGCCGTCTATTGCGATGAGTTCCTGTTGACGATACGGAACTTTTGGCATCCTCCGCCCGAGTTTTGGATGCAGATGGATAGTGGCCGGGTTGGATCACACCGAAATCCAACCGGGCCCCTAGAACGGAAAAACTGATATCTTTCTGACAGAACGTCCGTTTGATGAACCGTCAGCGGCGTTGGTGATCGCGTTGAGAAACGGTCCCTATGATTTTACCCTCTGAGAGTTCGGGATATAGTTGAGATACGGCCGGGTTTGGTTCGCTCACGAAACCAACCGGGCCCCTGGGACGAAAAGGCAAATAACTCACAGACCGGGCGTCTGATTGACGCGCCGTCTGTTGCATTGAGACCCCTATGACATGGCGGTCCTTTGAGATACTTCTTCGTGGGACTTTGAGATACATGGAGTATCGACCTGTAGCTCGTGGAGCGGACCCTCCCAGTGACGAGCGTGCGGAGTATGGAGACCGTGTAGCTGGCTGAGACCCGACAACTGCTGATCGAACGACTCGGTGTGTTACAGAGGTGTGCTTGGCTGTAGTGGCACATCGGAGGGCTTGGTTGTAGCGGCAGACCCACGACAGAGGTGCGCTTGGTTATAGCGGCACATGGGAGCGCTTGGTTGTAGCGGCAGACCCACGACAGAGGTGCGCTTGGTTGTAGCGGCACATGGGAGCACTTGGTTGTAGAGGCAGACCCACGACAGAGGTGCGCTTGGTTGTAGCGGCACATGGGTGCGCTTGGTTGTAGCAGCTGGCCCACAGTACTCGATGGGTGGAGTTCTTTAGCAGTTTTAGGTTAGTGAGCAGTACCTCGGAGTCGTGACAGGACCACTGTACACTCCAGAGACGGAGCTCTTTAGCAGTTACGGTTTCGATAATGAAAATCCCAGTTTGAGCTGAGTCAATAATCTTTGTGTTTCCTAATGATTGAGATGGGTCACTTGATAACTTAGGTATATGTATGGGCATATACCTGGGTTGTGGTTATCCGTTGATTTCAGAATCTTGTATTTCCTAATGATTGAGATGGGTTACTTGATAACTTAGGTATATGTATGGGCATATACCTAAGTAGATGTTATCTATTGAGATCTTCTTTGTGGATATCCTTATTGGATTTAGTGAGACCTTGAGGGTCACGGGGTCCCTACTAAGTATCGTTATACTCACCCCTGCACGGGCTATGCCCGCACCTCGTTGTGTTGGTTGTAGACGACAGGCTGTGCTATTGGAGGCCGAGTGTTCGAGGACTGGATGGTACCCGGAGGTGGACTACACGACGAGTCAGTACCCGGAGGTGGACTTCACGACGAGTCAGTATCCGGAGGTGGACTTCACGGAGAGACTACACTCGGAAGAGGTTGACAGGAGAGAGCGTTGTGGAGGCTCTCTGTACCTACCCTTCAGGTAGGATCCGTGGTGGACAATCCAGGAGCTGAGCCATCTGTACCTACCCTTCAGGTAGGATTCGAGGAGGACGACCCAGGAGCCGCTTCCATTCTACCAGCTGTTGTCTTTTCCTGTTGTACTTTGTTCCGCTGTAGTTGTACTTTCTTTTGGGTTTGTATTCTGGCCCATTTACTTTTCAGCACTTTCTTTTGTACTTAGTGTTTTACTTCCGCTTGTGCTGTGTGGTTCTTTTTGTTTACTTTTATAAAGGCAATGCCTTCCCAGTTATTGGGATTTACGCCTTGGTGCTAGTCGCCAGCCCCTGGCCTATGGAAGGCGGGCTTGGGGTAGTCACAGCACGGGCCCCGAGGGCAGGTCTTGACAATGCTTGTGTATTTTTAATTTATAGGATACCTTTATGGTTTCCATAGTGGGTAAATACGATAATCTCATTTGAGTAAGTGCGGCCTACCACCCCATCAAAGTGATATGACCCGTTAATGCCATATGTGGGACGTATAAAGGATAAAGTTAATGATATTATATATGAAATTATACTGTAATTATAATATAACTATATATAATTATGTTCTAATTCCATTAATGTACAAAATAGAAATGAAAGTAGCATTCATGCATACATACGGCTTACCGTCTCCATGAACGGTGCATTTCATTTCTTATCTAAAAATGTTATGTACTGTTATGAATATATGTATATATTGGATATATATGATATATATTATAACTACAATATTAATATCATTCTGGAGATAATGGAGTATTGACCCCATGGACAAATTGTAATTATAACAAGTTATTTTTAACTCAAATTCTGAACATCGACAAAGTGTCTGATATGAACTCAAATTATTAACTATTTTTTACTACAAGGTAATAAGTGATATAAAAGTAATACCAAAAAATAAAAATGTTATTAATCAAGTATGAATTAACTTATGTTTATTACGCAGGAATAACAAGGAACATATGAGTCTAGTTGGACATGAGGTAAGGGATTTCTCGTCTCACACATAATTCTGTGAGATTTCCATTTCTAACCACTTATTTATTGCATGTGGTGTATTGTGTACTTACATTTGATATATAATATCATGATAATTCTTATATTCATGACTTTTTTGTAATGAATTTTGTCATTATTAACTTTTTTTTCATACGACTCGATTGATTACAACGAGGTAAGGGATTTCTTATCTAACATTTAATTCAGTGAGATTTCCATTGTTCGACACTTATTTATTGTATGTGGTGCATTGTGTACTACCATTTGATATACACTATCATGATTCTTTTTATATTCATGATATTCTGTGATTCATTAGGTGGTTATTTAATTTTCGTCATACGACTCGATTGATTACAACATGGTACATGATTTCTTATCTCACTTTTAATTCTGTGAGATTTCCATTGATCACCACTTATTTATTGCATGTGGTGTATTGTGTACCACCATTTGATATATACTATCATTATTCTTCTTATATTAATGGTATCATATGATTTATTTCATGGTTATTAAATTTTGGTCATACGACTCGATTGATTACAACATGGAAAGTGATATTCATCTCACTTTTTATTCCCGTGAGATTCATGCTATAATTACCACAATTTCCTTTTTTGTGGAGGATGTAATGCCCATGATTTTGTTCCTTGTGTAATATACTGTAATTTATTTATATTAACATCTTCATTGTAAGATCTTTATTTCATGGGGTGTATGTTTCAGAAGTTACCAAATCATTAAGGGAACCTTTCACCCACCTCTTTTTAAAAGACTTCTTTTTTTGTAATGTCTTTTAATATACATCTCTTTATGTCGGGATATGTTCATCTATATCCTTATTACTGTAAATTTTATTTCCAATTGATGAGGTAACCTTTTATATCTCATCAACTAATTTTCTGAATTTTAATGTGACGCTGTAAGGTTGTCGAATTTGGATAAGGGAACTTCTTAACCTAATTTCAATTCATTGGGTTAAACTTCTATATCTTGATTATGACATGCTTTGTATATGTGTGAATAAAATCTGATTGTTTTACACTTATGATCCACTTATATTGGGTGAATTGATATTTTTCTCACATAATTATGTAATTTATTTATCCTTAATCTAAGGATATCGTCTTTATAAGGGATTTCATCTCAATTTACATTCGATTGAGACTTTATTGTATTTATGAACCAATTCACTCTTATATAGTGTATATATTGTCTTTCAGAATATAATATCATGAATCCATTTATTCCCATGATATTATAAAGTTCTGATTACATGTCATTCCTCAATTATTTGTATCCAACTATCTCTCATTTTGTTAAAAACTCTTTCACTAAAATATAATTTTAAATATTTTAATGATTTATTCTTCTAAATATTTCTCATTAATATCCATATTTTCAAAATGGTTTTAAGGATTTATTTATATAAATATTAATGGTTTAAATTGTTAATTACTTCAAAATAATCCAACTGGTATGGGACACTTTGATTCAAAAATCTCTTTATTAAATGTTTTAAATGGTTTGATAAAGAATTGATTAAGACAATATCTTGAAAAGATATATTGTGATTACAATATGGAAATGTTATATTTCCTTAATTATTATTTTACATGTTCTGAATATGTAATGTTTATTGGGCATTGTTTATGTATATGGATGGTTCCGTGATAAACCTAGTGAGGGTGAGCCCAGGATAGCTCTCCAATGCATTGGTTAACGTGAAGAAGGTAAACGTTAATGTGTCTAATAATAGATTTAGGGAATACACTGTGATGGGTATTCCAAGTGTAACTCCCTACATAGCTGTGATAACTACAATGTATGTTTGATATGGATGCCATAAGTTACATTTTTGACTTATGAGTTCTGTGTGTTATTCATAAATCTTATGATTTCCTAAGGTATGTTATGATTAAAAAGTTGGTTTCATTGATTTGTATCTACTAATGGACTAATGGTTTTTTTACTTATTTTGTAACCCTTAATAAGCTTTTTTATGCTCATCACAAGTTTTTGAATGGTTTTTCAAAGGTTATAAGGAAGGGTAAGATAAAGAAAGTATTCAAGAAGATCTATATCATGAAACCAACTCTTGTTTTATTTAAGGAGTTTTGTTTTTGTTAAACATTGGATAAAGTATAGGTGTCTTCTTTGTAATTATTGATATTTAATGTAAATGTTATGGCCTAATTCTCTAAAACTCAAAACCTGAAAAGATCCACAATGTGAATTATTCATTTAATTCAATATTATGTAAAGTTTAAGGATGGGGCCTTACAGTTGGTATCAGAGGTCGGTTTAGACAACTTTAGGGATTAGGAGTTTTCGTTAAACACTTGGTTAGTCCCTAGGTTTATTATTTCAGTTATATCGTTGCTTTATATCTTTTTCATATCAAGGAATTTCAGTTAAAAATGGAAGGAGGAGGATCTCAAACGATATTCTTATTAGACCCTGATGACTTTCTGGCAATAATTATTCCAAAGACATGTCCGGATGATTGTGAAACTTTCTCTAGAAAACAACTCACTTGAAAGCAGTAGTTTGAGATATAAACACCTCCACTATACCTTTTTATCATCATGGATCATGGGTTATATTTAAACACATCTTATTTTCAAAATATTCTCATATTTTCATGAAAGTTAAATATTATCAAGGTAATTACAAATATTTTACCTTATCATAAGATTTTGAAGCATATTATGATTTAAAAAAAAAGGTGCTGAAGAAGCAGATCCTTGCGCAACCTATATATATTTTCTTTTACAATATAGTCTGTTAGTACATACTTATGGTATTTTAAAAGGATAGTTAATTGAATGTTTCAAATCAAATTCGGTTCGACTGTTGTATAGAAATCATGTTTTATCATATGTTTTGAAATTATATGTCATACATGATTATTTTCCAAAACTATTTTCCGTGAACACCCATACGACCCATGTTGTACATGTTGTATTTGGATAGAGTAAGAAAATGATTTTGATGGATCTCTAAATTGTTGTTGCAATGCATGGACCTTCTACCTACGTGAACAAGATGCTGATGAAACCAAATGGACACCATGATCAAGGTATGATGTTCTTAATTTTTGGGATCATTTTATTTTATCATTTTGTGGTGAAATAAAACATCATGAATTAAGATGTTGAGATCATAAATAATTTGGATTAAAATGAGAGGTATAAGGAAACCATTGATGTTAAAACATGTTAGGGTTATTTTTGAGTATTATAAAAAGGACAACCCGTAGGATGGTTGACAACCCGTCACATCTAGCAAGGCCATAGGAATCGAACCCACAACCGAAGGGTGAAAAGGGAGCATCACCTACCACTAGCCTACTTGATGTCCCTGGTTAGTATGATTTATTATTTTAGTAAAATGATTTTATGGAAGAAGAATAAGTTTATTTTTGGAACATATGTTCTATCAAATGGAAATACTTAGAATAGAAAAATTATTTAGTGATTAAGTGATAAAGGTTATTGTGGAAGACATTCTCTATTTTGAGAAAACACTATATGCCTATGGAATATAGAATACTATGAAATTTTAGTTGTGGACTAATGGTTGAAATTTTCGTTTGGAAGAATCTATTTTTTTATTATGGACATATGATGATTTGATTAATTTATGAAAAGATTAACCTATCATGGAGAATATGTTATTAGGTTAATTACTTTTCTATATGAGACTTTATGAGTGACTAGTGTTATTTGGAGATAAATGTTAAGATGTATCTTGGAAGTCCATGTAATTAAATCCTTATGAGATTTGGGTTAGAATCTCAGTTTGGATTACTTTTGGTCAATTTTAGGGACAATTATTTATTGAATGGTCTTTGTTGATCTTTGGTTTTTTTTGTTGATTTTTGGAGATTAAGAGTAGTTTTTATTTTGGTAAAAGATTATCCTTTTTGGAGATTATCTGATCTTATACTAACCAATTTTGTTTTTGGTTGCTATCTAATGATAGGGGAAATATATAGTTCATCTTTTGTAGATTATGTGATACTCTGGAAGTTGATTCTAGCACTTCAGGTGTGACCAAGTCATCATGAATACTCATTATTTTGAGAAAAGATGAATTTGTGATAGAAATTTAGTAGTGTAGGGAAGTCTACATGACAAGTAATTATCTTTCCTTATGTTTTTAGTTAAACTAATAAATAAATTCCTTAATGAAAATTAACTTAAAATCAAAAACATTGTCTGTTAACTTTTCCTACTAGGAAATCAAGAACTGTTTAACCCATCACACGTTTATTATTTTTTGGTGGATTACATTCTCCTAATAATGTTTTCTATCACTCTCAATGAGAACATGACACCTTGTTTTCGCCTCCATATCCCTGATTTTATGGAATCCTATTATCTGTTGTCTCGGGTGACCTTTTAACTTCTCTTTATTTTAAAGTGATAGTTTTATTGACTTTTTTTCTATTGTGGGACATTCAATTATGTTTCAGAGCCCAATGTTTTTTAAAATTGAGTGGATGAAATTTCCAAAAGGGGGGAAGAATGTAACATCCCAGGTAATTGAATAACAGGATATTTTCATATTTATTAATATTTTTGAATTAAATATTAATTTTTCTTTAAAAGGGTTGATATGTTCGATAGCGTACCCGATACACAACAATGGGCTTCTTTGAAATCATACGTTGCGCACTAATAATATAATATTATTATTTTAAATGGATGTTAACTCCTAGACGTTTTATTGGAGGGAATGAAGAAAACTAACTAAAATATGATTATACGTGTTCATTAAATGTTTTTACATTTATCCAATAAAAGATTGAGGCTTAAAATGTGAATTAATCTAATTTTAAGCATAAATACTGTAATATTCACTAAACAGTCGATTTACCACCTTTTGATGGAGAACCCTATTTAAATCTACTTTTTACCATTTTTATATGTTCATTTTGACAAAATAAAATTCTTATTTAGATTCGGGACATCAAAATTTACTTTGGGTAAATTTTTGGTATTTTTCTCATATAGTTCAATTTTTAATTAATAGTGAAAAATACTTTATTTTATTTCAAAAGTTCCTTTTAAACTAAATTATTTATAGGTTTAGATTATCTTTTTAATTTTTATTAAAGTGTAATTAGAATATACTTTTACCATTTAATCCAATTTCGGTCATTGGAATTAATTTCTCTTTGAAAGTAGACATAACTAAATGTCAATCTTTTGATAGTTCTTGTTTCTTAAAAACATGATATTTTTTTGACAATGGGAATTAACATTATATTAATAAATATTACTTCTATGTTTTGAATTTGGTAAAATAGGAATAAATTTTGAATTCATAATATCAAATATTTCTTAGGCTGAATTTTTGGTATTTTCCGGAAAAACATCAAATTTTGATGAATACTGAAACCACTTAGTAGTAGTTAAGAAAAACAACTTTTCATTTAAATAAAATTTCACCACTTCTTTGAATTAACGTTCAAAAATCCGAAATACATTATTTTTATTAGTAAGTAAATTGTGGTTCAATAAGAATAATATAATTTTTGGTGAATAGTAACTTTTGACTTTTATTTACCGCGGTTAAAGATAAATTGAGTAATTCAATGTAAAAAGAATGTTATAATAATTCAAAATTACTTTAACACTTGTAATAAACTTATTGGATGAGTAATGGCCGACCATGGTCATCATTGAGACAATTTTGGGACCCCATTGAACCACTTGGGATTGATAATGACACATTAGATTAATTAACTTAAAGAAATGACATAAATGAGATAAAAAATTATCATTTAATAAATTAATTTTTACATGGGGTTATATAAGTTATATTATCGACTATAAATATTAATTGCATAGATAAAAAGATTTCCTACATCATATTTTTTTTATAATTTTAATACATCAAATAAATTAAATTATTTATGACACAATAATGATGTAGTGTTTACCTCATTAATTAAAGATTTAAATAAATAAGATTATAATGATTAAAATATTATCCAAAACATTTATAATTCATATTTAAGGATTTTACATCAAATATGAGTCATATTATATTCGAATTTAATGATTTTTGGACCTTTTGAATCTGAAGATAAGTTTATAATAAAATAATATTTTCACACTTTCCTAAAGAGCCCCTCCTATCCCTTATAAAAGAAGACCACTTCTAACCAATTCCTCACACCTCTAAACACATTTGGCTCAACCCAAATCTGACCAATTAATCACCCTACATCCCTATACTCCTCTTATATGCCTTACCTTATGAATAAGGCACTTCAATAAGTCCTTTTGGTTCAAACCAAAGGGAGTTACCCAAATTAATGCTAACAGTTTCTCTTAAATTGTTTTTTTACATCTCCAACCCCTAAAATCTTTTTGTACCTTAATTTTATAACAACACAAGTATCCTTAATATACTATGATGTTGTTATGATAAGTACTTGAACTACACTTACACACAAACCTCCATCTAATTCGAAAATAACAAAATGTTTTTGTGGATGGAAAACAAACGCCTAACGAAACGATGATTATTCAATTATGTTCTACCACCACTCATGGTGGAAATTAAAATGGAACTGCATTTATATATGATATATATTATGTTTATGTTTTCTTTATGCTTCTATATTTTTCATTTATAGAATACCTTTATGGTTTCCATACTGGGTAAATACGATAATCTCATTTGAGGAAGTGTAGACTACCGCCCCCTCAATATGATATGACTCGTTAATTCCATATGTTGGACATATAAATTATATAGTTAATGATAGTATATATTATATTATACTGTAATTATAATATAACATTGTATAATTTTGTTTTAATTCCATTAAAGTATGAATTATAAATGAAAGTAGCATTCATGCGCATGTACGGCTTACCGTCTCCATGAACGGTGCATTTCATTTCTTATCTCCAAATGTTATGTACTACTATGAATACATGTATATAATGGCTATATATGATATAAATGATATCTACATCATTAATATAATTCTGGAGATAAAAGAGTATTGACCACATTTACTAACTGTAATAATAACAAGTTATTTTTAACTCAAATTTTGAACATCGACAAAGTGTCTGATATAAACTCAAATTATTAACTAATAGTTTTTTCAAGGAAATAGGTTATATAAAATTAATAACAAACATTAAAAGGTTATTAATCAGGTATAAATTAACTTAAGTTTATTTTTCAGGAATAACAAGGAACATATGAGTCAAGTTGGACATGAGGTAATAGATTTCTCATCTAACTTTTAATTCTGTGAGACTTCCATTGTTAGCCACTTATTTATTGCATGTGGTGTATTTTGTACTATCAATTGATATATACTATCATGATTATTTTTATATTCGTGGTATTCTGAAATTTATTTCTTGGTTATTAACTTTTGGTCGTAAGACTCAATTGATTACAACATGGAAAGGGATTTCTTATATCACTTTTAATTCTGTGAGATTTCCATTATTTGCCACTTATTTATTGCATGTGGTGTATTATGTACTTACATTTGATATATAATATCATGATTATTTTTATATTATTGGTATTATGTGATTTATTTTTTGTTTATTAACTTTTATTTAAACGACTCAATTGATTACAACATGGTAAGGGATTTTTTATCACACTTTTAATTCCGTGAGATTTCCATTGTTCGCCACATATTTATTTCATGTGGTGTATTGTGCACCTCCATTTGATATATACTATCATGACTGTTGTTGTATTCATGGTATTCAGTGATTCATTTGGTGGTTATTAACTTTTGGTCATAGGACTCGGCTGATTACAACATGGTTAGGGATTTTCATTTGACTTTTTATTCCCGTGAGATTCATGCTATAATTAACACTATTTCCTTTTTTTGTGGTGGATGTACTGCCCATGATTGTATTCCTTGTGTAATATAATGTAATTTATGGGTATTTAAATATTCATTTTATGATCTTTCTTTCATGGGGTGTATTCTTCCAAAGATACCAAATCATTAAGGGATCCTTTCACCCACCTCTTTTAAAAAGACTTCTTTTTGTTATGTCTTTTAATATACATATCTTTATGTCGGGATATGTACTTCTATATCCTTATTGCTGTAAATTTTATTTCCAATTGATGATATAAACTTTTATCTCTCATCAACTAATTTTTTGAATTTTAATGTCACGTCGTAAGGTTGTTGAATTTCTATAAGGGAACTTCTTAACCCAATTTCAATTCATTTGGTTAAACTACGACATCTTGATTATTACGTGCTATGAATATGTGTGAATAACCTATGATTGTTTTACATTTAATATCCACTTATATTGGGTGTATTGATATTTTTCCAACATAATTTTGTAATTGATTTATCCTTAATCTAAGGACACCGTCTTTATAAGGGATTTCATCTCAATTTACATGCCATTGAGACTTCATTCTTGTTATGCACCAATTCACTCTTATATCATGTATATACTGTCCCTTGGAATATTATTTCATGAATAAATTTATTTTCATTCTATTATAATGTTCTGATTACATGTTATTCCTTAATTATTTGTATATAAGCTTCCCTCATTTTGTTAAAAACT
Organism: Viscum album; assembly: GCA_963277665.1. Classification (NCBI taxonomy): domain Eukaryota; kingdom Viridiplantae; phylum Streptophyta; class Magnoliopsida; order Santalales; family Viscaceae; genus Viscum; species Viscum album. Next base: position 643,136,379 of record OY728128.1, read on the forward strand.
CTTTAACTAAAATATTGTTTTAAATATTTTAAAGATTTATTCTTTTAAATAATTATCATTAATATCCATGTTTTCAAAATAGTTTTAAGGATTTATTTATATGGATATTAATGGTATAAAATTTTAATTACATTAAAATCTTCAATGTGTTATGGGACACTTTTATTCAAAAATCTATTAATTAAATGTTTTAAATAGTAAGATAATGCATTGATTATGACAATATCATGAAAAGATATATTGTGATTGCAATGTGGAAATGATATCTTTCCTTTATGATTATTTTACATGTTCTGAAAATGTAATGGTTATTGGGCATTGTTTACATATATGTGTGGTTCTGTGATAAACCTAGGGCGGGTGATCTCGAGATAGCTCTCCAATACATTGGGTAACGTGACAAAGGTAAATGTGAATGTTTCTCCTAAGAGATTTAGGGAATATACTATGATGGGTATTCCAAGTGTAACCCCCTACGTAGCTATGATATCTACAATGTGTGTTTGATATGGATGCTCTAATTTACCTTTTTGACTTATGATTTCGGTGTGTTATTCATAAATCTTATGATTTCATAAGGTATGTTACGATTGAAAAGTATGGTTTCATTGATTTGTATCTATTGATGGAATAATGATTTATTTAATTATTTTATAAACCTTAATGATATTTTTATGATCATCCCAAGTATTTGAAATGTTTTTCACAGGTTATAAGGAAGGGTAAGATAAAGGAAGTATTCAAGATGATTTATACCATGAAACAAACTCTTTTATTATTTAAGGAGTTTTTTTTGTGAAACATTGGATAGAGTCGAAGTGTCTTCATTATAATTTTTTATATTTAATTTAAATTTTATAGCCTAATTCTCCAAAACTCTAAACCTAAAAATATCCTCAATGTGGAATATTCATTTAATTCAATATTACGTAATTTTTAAGGATGGTTCCTTACACAAATAGTCAATGAATTTGTATTGACTGCTAGATTAATTAGAACATTTTAACTTCTGATACATTCATCCAAATTAACTAGAACTCTAGTAGTTGAATTATTTTTCTCAACATCATATTCAACCAAATTCAGGTCTTTCTAGAAAACAGTCTAACTAAATAGAACATTTCAATTTATAATGGCCTGAATATTTTTATTATTGCTTAATTTTAAACCAATGTCTTCATTTATATATTTAATAAGGAAAAAACCATCGATTTATTCTTACGTGTGTCCTTATTCGTAGAATCGATTTGAAAATATGCGAAACACATGAAGACTATATGAAAAGCAACTTCTGGTAACATACCATTACATATATCATATCATAGACTATATCCCATAGGATATAAAAAACTTAATTTGGTTAAGTATGTATATTTTTTAATTATTCTAACCCAAATGGCTGTATGAATTCTTATGTGCACAAAAATACAATTTTTCTATCAATATATTGTTCATCTCTCTACCACAACATTTAATTATGGTTATTCGCATAAGTATATTTTTCATTTTTCCATTTTTTCTTAGAAAAATTCATAGTTTTACTAACAATCAACTTTTCACTGATTTCTAATATGAGGAACTTCAAAATATGTCCACTTCTTCTTTTCACCATGTATTTCCACTAAAAAAGTTAGTATGGACATGAAATTTTTACGTAAGGAAAAACACCCATACCATACTCATTTAATCATTGATAAAAATGAATATGTAAATAGATCCTATATGATACTAGAATATTTCTAATCCCCATACATCTAAGAGAATTAATTCTTTATTGATGGATATGGGCCACCAATAATTAAAATTGAATTAAACCAGATTTTTTTCTACCAACACCAAAATATCACATCTTTAGAAACGTGTGTGATCAAGTTTCTAAATGACCTTCCTTCCAAAAAACCTTCATATTTTCTCACTATGGTGATTTATTCTGTAATTATTAACCTTGAGATCCTCGGAGGTTCTAGTTGTAGCTAATATAATCCATCAAAATTTATGGTCATGTAAGGAATTATATCACTTACTCTATCACATGATGAAAATGGATCCATAAGTCACGTTCTATACTCCATTTGAAAAATTGGTTTCATACACAACATCATCAAATAGTCCCATAGAAAATAAATTATTCGAGATACATGTAAATTGTATCAATTTCTTTAACTATAGAAATCATCCACATTACATTTGGATGTTTATATCTCCCTTTCTGATGACTTCTAAAGATTCTCCATTGTCTATATAAACATTAATAGATACATTATTGAAAATGGACCTAAAATATTCCATTGAGTGAAAGGATAAATCACAGTCACCCTCCAATGAATCCACATGAACATTAACAAAGAGAAATACATTATTTAATCCTTCAGCTGTGTCAATGTAATTTGATATTATAGTTTATGTTGTACTATTTAATTACTTATGGATTCTAAAATCCATTCATACATATAAATTCGTCCAAAAATTACAAAAGTTGATATTTATATAATTCAAATTCCCATAATTCATTTCCCTATATTTATCTTCTAGACATCAGTGATTTCTTCTCTAAGGTAATAATCCCCATCCTAAAAATTTTAGTAATTTTTTAATGTTTTTAGATGTCCCTTATATAGAGTTACTAACTGAGGATCTAATCCAAGACATCATCAAATACCATATTTGTATTTATATAGGAATAACTGACCATAAAAACCATTCTATCACATGAAACTGGTAGAGATGGTAATATAATAATTTTACACACATCATTTATGAAATAAAATATTAGTACATAAAAATTAATCCACATTATGTGATATTATTTCACTACATCTCATATTTACCAAAATAATAATAAACTGATGATGAATAGATTTTACATCAAAAACACTTTGTTTAGTGGTGTAGTTTCCTTGTATATGCCCCCTAAGGCCACTATAAGCTCACCCTTAGTCTTATTATACTTAATGATGAAGTAAATATTCCATTCCAATGAAATCCTCACCAATCCATGTGATTTTCTATCCAAATTTCATTATTAAAATATCACCATCTTTTATTTCATGACTGTACCCAATGCAATTTACAAATACTGATAGATGGGGTATTATTAAATCTATATCTGTTAGAAACAAAATTAGTTTCTATTGAACATTTCAATTTGAACCATCCCTTATTTTCACATAATATATTACAAATATATTAAAACAAATTGAAATAAACATAATTAAAATCAATGTCTGAATGTTACCTAATCCTTTGAGAATGGAAAATTATTTTTTGATACAAATTTTTTAGAATATAAAATTTATGTAATGACTAGATGAAGAAGCAATAGTTCACCAGAATATCACAATTACTGGTGATCTGGCTCTGCAAATTCAAACCATTAGAAACTCCCATGACATAGTGTCCATGAATTAAGAATTCAATTATAACTTAATCATTTCCACCAAGTCACATCCATCTCAAAATATTTCCTGAAAAATCATGGAAAAATTCATGAAAAGAAATATTATTAAAATTAATGTGGAAACATAATGATAATGTGGTTATTAATTTATTCCCACATCAATAGGAAAACAATACCAATTAATTATTTATCCTAATGTAAAAGTATTACACACAATATATAAAATGTTAATAAAAAATCAGAGTAAGTCATAATAATCTATCATTCATCTTATTAGAGAATTCGGTCTCACCTATATTTTATAGAGGTCCTCAATTAGTGGAGTATATGGAACTACCATCCTTAACTCATAATAAACCCTCTAATTTAATTGGTTAACCCACACTAAGAGGGTTAGTGATCAGTGAATTAGTGTGAAATAATTTTATCAAAAAAAATTTTACCCTCTTTTACCTCCAAAACTATTCCGTGAATAGATCTGTCACACATTTATCTCATTTAGCTTTCATGCTTGAAATAGAAATATTATATTAAAAAAACTAGCACTTGATTTGTTATTGAGGTTCCCCATTAATTTGAATGACCACATATTGGGGTATTGTGATTGTTAACCCACTAAAAAACAACTCATGTTTCATTATTGCGATGAATCATAGACAAGGAAATGTCCTTAGACCCATACTCTAAGCACCAACCATGTATAATGAATAGACAAACATATTAATATAATATTATACAACCATCTTGGTCTTTCCTTTTCAAATACTATATTTTTCTATCTCCTCGATATGAAATGGTCAATAGGAAAACAAAGGTCCCATATGGATTAAAAAATAAATTATACTCTTCTATATTGTGATAAAATTTCAAGAATACATCATAATTATTTAGTACTTATGATATAAAGATATAGAAGGATAGTCTTATTACTCATAACTTTTGTACAAGGAATCAAAAAAATTCATCCTTATGATATTGAAATATAATAGACTAATATCCACATTTCCTATTATTTTTCTAATAAAATATTTAGTATAATAAAGGACTCTCTCTCTTTATCCCTCCTCCATCATTATTAATGCATAATAATGGTAATCACATAGTAATTACATATCTATTAATTATTATAAACACATAATACATTGGATAATCATAGTTCTCGTCCTCTTTATATCAATCAAATATCTATTATTTTCTACTCATTCTACAATTTATATTCTCATCATATCACAGGGATATTTTTTTCATGAATTGAAAATGAAAACCCATCAATCTTACTATTTTGAATATCTTTCATTTTTGGACATTACAACTCATAAAAACTGATCACGTATATTATATTATAATACTATTAAATTATTGTTAATTATTCTCCCTAAAATATCCCAAATTATCGTGTATTTATCTATCCATGATACCTTAATTATTAAAAACACATCTTCTGGATAACATTGAATGACATATGTCATGTTATTTATGAACTTACTCTAGAAATAGTTTTATTTCTATATTTTCATGGATGCATTATTTAATCTCATGTAATAGTGTTCTACCGTATATAATCTCTTCCCAGTGTAGTGCTAAGAATTCAGGACATATCATCGGGAAAAGAACCTCATCCAGAAAATTCTCTTCATTACATACCATGACATGGAAATATCCTCATACTATGCCAACATATTTAATTTCACAAACATAAACAATTCTTGATTCATTTCTAATCACATTTGGCAAAATAGTATTAATGGAACTGAATGTCATGACAATATAATCACAATTAATATTGTCTTGAATATTGATTATAACCATAATCAAGTTATTTAAATCATTTTAGAATATAGAAAGCATCATCTGAATTAAATATTCCTTGAGAATATTACGTTTTGGAAATCTAACATTTTTAAGAAATAGAATGAGATTTATGTATTTTTTAGGAACCCTTTCATTTTTCATGAAAATATCCTTACATATAACATGGATTATTTAAAATATTTAAAATCGTAATCAAAATTAATCTTATATATCAAATATCTACCCTTACGTATCATAGGGAAACTCCATAGTTTTTTAGAATTTCGATTCTGAATGACTCTTACTTCTTATATATTTGACCTATATTTTTGGGGAATTTTCCAAATATCGATATTCTAATCAGTTTTACCATTACATTTTAACAAAATGACATTCACATATTAGAATGGTGTCCTTTAAATATAAGGGATGTCTGTTTTAACAATATACTTAGGATTACCTTTACATATGAGGATGCTACATTTATTTGTAATAGTAAAACATGATACTTTTACAATGTTTTGTCTTTAATATTAGAGTGACTCTCACATATCATGAACATTATTTTCTTTCCGGAAAATTGTATTATAACATGTCTCTTGACTATTGAGTACATTATCAAATTCCAATAATCATTATCCTGGTATTTTTTAGCCTTCTCCACACTTCATCAAAACATAGAATACTCTTCGAATAACATTTTAATTTCATCAAATTAACTTCAATCATCAACATAATAACTCTAAAAATTTATGCATTATATAATTAAATCATTACAGTAAATCATTGGTATTCCACTACCTATATAATATTTGTTCTTCCTCAAAAGTCATACAAGAATATTTTCATAAGATATATAACTCTTAATGCTTAGTAACTATTAGGATGGAAAACCACATCTATCTTTCTAAAAAATAAACAATCATAAATTAATATTTATTGAGATATTATATTTATTAATTTCCATTATCTATAGAAATAATCTATGCTTTTAATATACTCAATCATAATTACTGCAATAACATTCCGTAATAATTTTGAATTATGGGCATGGAGAGAACCATAAAAAATTAAGAAGAATAATATACATAAACTTTAACCATCCTATCCAATACTTAAAAAATTTACTCTCCAGTCAATATTGGTAGTAACTCAATCAAGAATATTTTCCATGTGAGCAGATCTGCAAGAATATCTCCATTGGCAAGAAATTCCATGCTCCAAGGTGTTTCTTTAACCATAATCCAATATTCAAAACTCAACATATAATATTATATTGGTCATGTAATTCCTTCCATATTCTCATAAAAATATTAGGTACTACTAAATACATCCATTTTGTTCTCTTTTAAAAAATATTGACATCATACTTATTTATTTCATGCTTTATGATAAAAAATACCAATAAAAACCAAATAAGTTACACATTAATTCCATGTATTGAGGGAAAAAATTTCCACTTCATGAATATTCACTATTACCATGGATTCAACAAAACTAAGGAATATAAACATTATTTTATTTAATTTAAATGAATTAAAAATTTATATAAATGTAATATTTATCTGTGTTTTTTATTTTAAATATATTTATTATTTTTCTACCAAAATATGATAATCTGAGTCAAAAGTAGATATATTCTATTTTTTTAACTATATAGGTTGGAGAATGTTTAAAATATTTCATTAAAATTGAATCAATAAAATGAAAATGAACCTTATAAAATCATATGTAGATGTCATTTTTTTAATCAAACTGAATTTGTCTAGCTGAATGACAAGAACACTTGACCTATGAAGAAATTGATCAGAGTAACAAATCATGGACCAAATATGGTGAATAAGTAAATATATATCAAGTTGAATGAAAATACCTTTAATTAATCTTTATATATGTATACATTTGAATACATTGATATCAATCATATTCAGGAAATGAAAATGATGTTTCAAGAGGAATTTATAGATTGTTCAAAAATGTTTTAGAAATTGAGGAATTGAGAAAATATATTACTATTTTATGGTTGAATGAAGTATATAAAATGATCTGTAGTAATAAAACCATATAATATGAATGAAGACAATAAATGGAGTGGTTCCAGTTTCACAGATCTTGTTTTTATATTGAAGGACATGTCTCCAGATAATAATAAGCTTCTATATTAAATATAGGATTATAAATTAAATATATGTTTGATTGTTATGAGCTATAAAAAAATACATTCCTTTTCTAATGACTATATATTTTAAATGAAAATATACAAATATCTTTAGAAATAAACTAATTGAAATAAAATTCAATGTAAGAAAAAATAAAAACCTTAAAAATATGTATTGTATTTTACCTTCAATATTAGATTTTGATGGTTGTTTAAATGTTTGTAGACTGAATGATAGTTGATTGGGAACACATATAGATGAATTTATGAAGAAAAATTTTGAGAACCATTATATTTTTCTTAATAGACCAAAATTGAGAATTGGTATTGTGAATATCAAATCACATCATGAAACATTAATGTTTCACTATATATAGATTGAATTTATCCTCATGGTGTATAGAGAATTACTCATAACTATTGTATTTTTATGTTGGTAAATTGTAATTTACTACCATAGTTATGAAAATATTTCTATTACATAATTTTTTCATTAATTATTCTCTCATTAAAATATTATGGTAATGAAAATGAAGGATGTGTGTCTCCACATATTACAGATTTATATTTTATGTGGGATACATGTGCTAGAGTGTATGATGTTCATAATAATTATTTTTATAATCCATGTTATTTGTAATGATAAATGACATCCTAGTGGTGAAAAATTTTCCATGTACAACATTAAATGGGGGTCAGGGTGTTATATATATTAAAAAGGAATACACTTCATTATGTGAAAAAATGTTTGATGACAGTGTACCTTGGACAACAAATGTTTGGACATTGACAATATCGATAATGATCATTGATGAAAACATTTTATGGGGACTCCTAAAAAGTTTGGTCATTTTCTCCATTATTAGGAAAATAAATAATTATAATTGTAAAATGTTTTTTCATTGTATTTTGTAAAAAATTCTTAAAAAAAATTATGATGATATGTTATAAATAGATATATTTTTTTAAAAATTATTTTCTATAAGAGTTTGGATAAAAAATATTTTATTGAATACATTAAAATAGTGAATAATATATATCATATTATAATAAAAAATTAATTAAATACATAATATAATATTGATTGAATATTTTATGCACAGATTGAAATGATTGAAATAGACCGTAGTGAAGAGTTGGTTCTAGTGAATGAGGGGAAATAAAACTTTCATCCTCCACTGGTTTACAATATTTTTATAAAAGAGATATATTAGTTCTATAACTTTTGAAAACAAATAATGTTCTGACATGGTATTAATGAAATATCAACAATTTTTTATCAATGAGTTAATTGGATTAAATAAGACAAAAATATTATTGTCACATATTTTTATTTAGGATTTTGTACCAAATAAATATTATGGATTTTTTCTCAAAATTTTTTTGAAAAAAAGTAAACTTCATTGTTTTTTAAATCAATATCCTTTAAAGTTTAAAATTAATTTTATTACAATAATTAAATAATATATTTATATCACATTAGGCATAGGTATGTTTTCCCCATTATTATTTGAAATCATGGTTCAAATGATTGTTCATTTGGCAAGGTATTGTATACATTATAACCTCATATATTTTAAATTTATATAGATTCATTGAATTATATATGAAAATATTAAAGGGAAAACAAAAACATTATGTGATATTGAAGTTTGAATTGTTAATAATTATATCATATAATATTTAATTGAATTATATACTAAATATCTATCAAATGTGGACAGAATTGGTCCTCCAAAATATCACTATGATGAGAACACAAAAGGTGAAGAACTATTATTAATAGTTGATATGACAATATCAGACACATATTAAAGATCATATCAAATATATTTTTTGTATAATAGATTTTATGTTGTTCCATATGTTCTAAATCATAAGGAAGGTTTTATGAATTTGAATCAAACAAGGGATAATGCTTTGATATCAAATAAGCCCAACTAATTGATTATCACTTGGTTTCATGAACACATTTATAAAAAGTTGTATAAAAATAATAAATATATCTATAGTAAATTTTTACAGTTATCCAAAGGACCAAGTCTTTGTGTATTATCCTAAAATGGCTATAAAATAAATCATTATATATTTTATTCAATGGTATATAATGAACATAGTAGAATTAAAAATGTTGTAGTTACTCATATGGATATAAAAATGAATTTATCAGGAATAAATGATAAAAATTGAAATAAATTGAGAGTGTATTGAATTTTAATCATCAAAAAAATATAGTATCTCAAAAATATTAAATTTTTTATAAACTTAGACACCCATATTGGGGGTGGGGAGGGGTGAATCAAGGTGTTCCCTAATTGTACATTTTCATTTATTCATTTGTATTTACAGATCATATTCACTTGTTAATAGAATCCATGTTTAGTGTATAAAAATTGATTAAAAAAAATTAAATAAATAAGAATATATAAGAAAACAAATATACATATTAGAAAAATATTTTACTAGGATTACCACAATGGTCTAAATCCAAGGATCACATGCTGAAGATGTTTTGATGTGAAAAAATTAATATATTTCACTAAATATGTGGATATGATGTTTCTAACTCGACCAATCTATTCTAAGAACACAACCATTTAGATATTTAGGGTTCGGTCACACCTCTCCCATGTGACGATCCCTCTTATTCATGACTCCACATATAATAGATAATGTTAAAATTAAATTATAGACATGTGGGTATTTGTATATTTAGTATATAAATAATTTTCTTCTATATCTTCAAACCCTAGTCGGTGATCCATTGATGAAATTCATGAATTCTATTATCACCTTATTTAATTCCAAATGAGAATAACTTAAAATTTGAGAGTTGAGTCTTTATATTCCATGATATAACTATAGTAGTAATTCTTCACTGGACAATGATAAGTCCAGACTAGATATATCCTATTGTACTGCTCCCTCTATAATAAGATAAAGTGATTATAGTTCGTCCTTTATCCTCCTGGGAATTATTTTGAACTGAACCAGATATGTCAGTAAGTTATACTATGTGGTTATATTTTTGTTCTTCCCCAATTATTTTATCATTAAATATTATCCACAACCTATCCCTTATTTCCTTTTTTACCTCTAAATATAATATTTCAATTATTTAATTCTATATTTTCAGTATATATTTTTTAAATAACATTGAGAAAACACTAGATTATAGAATTATCATCATGTTAACATAGTACATTTCATTCCTTTGCAAAAATTATTGTTAACTGAACTGTTTTAAATTATTATTTCTTTAAATTTTCTAATTCAATTTATCTAGTTATATGTATTATCAGGCACACTATATGAACTCTGGAAACCACTACAATTTTTCTCCTAAAAAAGAATTATCTCTACTAGATATACATCATCTAATTTCATGAAAATATGTTCATGAAGATTGAAAATATAAATCTCTTGGTTTTTGAAAATTTTAATAGGATATCATGAATTATTTAATAAAATTTTCAAGCCTCAAAATTTTGGAACTCCTTAGTTTCTAGAAACTTTTCTGTTATACAAAACAAAAATAAAAATTAGTATTCTCGTGATTGGTGAATGGAACATGATTCTTATAGTGATCTCAATATTAGTTACCCTCTAAATATCATCCTCAATCATTATATTTTAAAAAATATATAGCAATGGGGTATTTATAAATAAACAAAATCCCATAGTACATCTGAGAATTTTGGACAACCATATATTTACACTGCCTTTATTTACATAGTCTCATTAACTATTCTCAATCACTAAACATCTCATAGACTATACTTAGGTTAGAGACACCAAAAAATTCATTATAATCACTAATGGATCATCTTTTCATTACACTACATCTAATATATACCCTATGAATTCATGAACAAACATGATGCTTCCACTATATAAAATTGAAGCAGTACGTGACATGAATGAAACTTCATATAAATGTAATGATGTAATAATGGTGATTGCGGTATGAGGTCCCTCATGAAGTCAATATCAAAATCATGAATAGTCATGTAGCACAATATGTACCCACGGTAGGTTGTAAACAATAAATGACTGAATGGAGAAGAAAATGGATAACTGCATAATCTCCTCCAATGTGCACCATGTTTTTTAGAACATGAATAATACCTGAATAAGGAGATACCACATAGAAAATTAATTAAAAGGGTTGATGGATTATTATATCAAATGATCAATCAAATAGTCAATAAAAACCATTAGTGTAGCACTATTTATGGTTCCATCATTACACCCTGAAAGAAGTCTCTGAACAAGAAGCCTCGTTGCACTTATCTTCCATGGGTTGACCTACATAGGATCTCCATACTGTTCAATATTTACTCTTTATTTCCTTCAACCTTTTATATCAGCTACATATATCTATTATATTTTGGTTACTTAGGTGGTTTCCTAGTATTGAACTTCCCCCTTTTTTTCTCATAACCTATATACACCGAACACTTTTCAAAAAATACAAACACTTAACAAAAAATCAATGATAATACGTACATTATTATTTTTCAATTACTTCAAAAAAATAACAAACCTTATTATCTTTCATCGCCATCCTCATATCAATTTTCATTCTTTACTAAATTATAAGAAACTAAAAAAACAATTCTCAGAAACTATACTCAACTATGAATGTCAAAAATCCAAAACATAGTAAACTACTTAAAAAAATAAAATCATAAAAAATATAATAATTCCATAATATAAACTATTAAAATATACAAAAAAATCATTGTTTCAAAAATATAAACCTTAATATTTTTTGCAATATATTATGCAATATTTTTCACTTGGTGATATGTGAATTTTATTTCTTTTTTTCCTCCCCCCTTATCAATAAAATGTGTAAGGGTTTTTGTTCACCTCATTTGGAATGAAATGTAGTGGGGGTGTATCAAAACCATATTTAATTTTTTTATCTTCACCTTCTATTTTCAATGAAATTAAGGTAAAATATATTCTCTTATCTCTATATAAATCTAGATAAGAATATATGATCCAAATATTTTTAAAAAATCCATTCTACTACTTTGAAATTAGCAGTTGATATTCACCATACTTCTTTTTATCAATTTTTTTTATTTTACCTTAAACAATAGAATGGTTTATCTTTTAATTAATCATATATTTTTTAAATTTCCCATGTCTATCGATTATTACAATGAATATTCCTAGATTAGTATGTATTTTATGATCTGTTCACTAAAAATAAGAGTAGTCCAGAAAAATGGGATTGTAAAAAAAATACTTCCACTTTGGTAAATTTTAAATTGTAACACTTTTAAAGGGAAAATTTTAATTGAAAATTAAATCATCAGGAATAAATAGATATTTTTCTTAAGACCTAAAATTGTTAGTATATACACCATATAATAAATAAATTGATTCAAAATACCAAATATGTCTCAATAGATTGAAAATTGAGATGAAATCCCTTACGTCAAGATTCAATTCCTTTATATATTCATTTAGCATCATGTATAAAAAACATAGTTTTATAATAATTACATAACACAACTATATACATATCTATAATAACATATATTATATATGTAAGATCCTGACCTGAAAGCCACTAAACTGGTGCTCTGAGCAGGTTCTTCACAAGGCCTCAAGCATGCCTCCCCGTACACCAGAGGCTGCCTACTAGCAGTGAGAGCATACGGTGTGATAGTGGGGAGACAATGACCTAATAATTGAGTAAGAAAACAGCGGAAAATAACTAAGTATCATACACATCGGAATGTAAAAAGAGTGTGGAAGCAATAACCAACTAAAATAGAACATGCTATAATAGAAAAATGTTGTAAAAGCCCGAAAAACAATGCAATACAATAAAACACTAGTCACCCACTGGGATGACCATAAAGATACAAGTAGAAAAGAAACTAAAATTAAAAGTACAGGGCTCTGCTACTAACTCCGAGCCAAACCACATACCCGATCACCAGACACTATTGAACTGTAGAAGCCTGATCAGTAGAACCACTCGAGCAGCTCTGCTCGCTCATGAAACACTGGGCTTCAGCCCTATCCACCATGAAACTCGTTCTCAACCTAAAAAATAAGAAATAAGGACTACATGTACACCGAGGTGCATGTTCAGGGGTGAGAAATAATCTCAGTAGAGCACCTCGAAAAGCAAACTATAACTGTGCTGCTAAAAGTGTATGCAACAACAATGTGCTCAACCTAGCTAGAAAACATCAAAAGGAAGTAAAACAAACGTGCAACAACAGTCAATCCCAGGGTATGAAATCCCTATAAAATATGAAAGTGCCACCATGGATGTCCATATCTATATATGTACACATGTATAGTCCCATACGTATACACATATACATAACTAGAAATAGTCACGATTAGGTGAATTAAATAATAAGAAACCACATTAGCTGTCGATCCTTGGGTCCATAAGCCAGATCTACTTAACATCATTTGAAAGGGCATTGATATGGAAGTTATGCCACTAAAGTCGTGTATCATTTTGTCAATCTCTTGGTCCATAAACCCATTTACATTTACCTACATTGTCCAGTGCTAAAGATATGTCTCTGAACAAGCTACAAAAAAAAACAAGTAACCCTCTAGTTCAAACAATCAAACACAAAAAAACCTCATGGAATTACTCACAGTCTAACCCCTCTGGTTCAAATAAAATAAATGATATGTCAAGGACTCTTTGAGGAAGCACTCTCAGTCAACTCCCCTTTTAGTCATGTGTAATCAAAGACTCTATGAGGAAGCTCACACGGTCAAATCATCTTATAGTCTAAATCGGTTAAAGTACAAACTCTCTGAGGAATAACTCATAGTCAATTCCCCATATATATTCTAAAGTGGTTAAAGTACAGACCCTCTGAGGAAGCACTTATAGTCAAATCCCCTTATAGTTTGATGCGGTTAAAGTACAGACTCTCTGAGGAAGCACTCACATTCAATTCCCCTTATAGTCTAAAGTGGTAAAAGTAAAGAATCTATGAGGAAGCACTCATATTCAGATCACCTTATTGTCTAAATATATTAAGGAATCTCTATGGAAGATCACACGGTCAATTCCCCTTATAGCCTGAAGTTCTCAATGACTCTCTGAGGAAGATCACACGGTCAATTCCCCTTATAGTCTAATACACCAGGTTCTCATGACCCTATGTAAGTCAACAAGCATAAAAATTCAATACGGCCAAAGTAAACCTCATGAAATACTTGTCTAATAGTCTATAACATATCAAAATATGTCAGATAAAACCACTCTATCCTAACAATACTAGGAATGGAAACAATGTAGTATAACAGGCAAAGCTAGATCAAACGGTCAAGACCCGACGACCATGTTAAGGCAGGCTGTTTGTGCTGTCACTGAGACCAGGTTGTTACATTATAATTATAACAAATATTCCCCAATTTGATAACATAATTTAATTACTATCATGTTTTAGCGTGTTTACTGGATCATTTTAAAAAAAATGGTTCTGAATTACTAGTTCTTATACAAAGATTATAGTTGTTTTAACATCAGAATATTTATAATGGTATAAATAGAGTATATATTGATTTTATATACATTTATTTAGATTAGTCCACAAAATATAGATATTGAAAAATTAATTACACCATTCATGGATACTACATGAAATATGAACACATTATAACTTTTTTTCATTATTCGATGGATTGAAAAATAGAATGTTATATAATAATTTAACGTTAAAAAAATTAATTTTAACATAATTATTATATATATTCAGTAAATCTATCCTTATTAACAACCATTTAATGTATAAAATGAAAACAGATCACATGCCATTATGGAGGTGGTTGTCTACATGTTTTAATGAGCAATGATTTCCATTTACAATAGATCAGAAGGTAAGAAGTAATATATGAAATTATAATTATAGAAGAATAATTATTTCATAAATATCATATATATTCATTACATCCAGATTTGAAATCATTTATGTATATTGGTGAAGAACACAATAACATCGTAACGTGATGATGGTAAGATATATGTACGCATGACCGTTGTTCTCAATTTCTATGGGATGAAAAAAGTTGGAAAATCATTGTACCATAAAAAAAATATTTTTTTATTTATAATACTAGATTTACTATTTAAAAATGTCAAAATATATGTACTAGAAGTATAAGAATAAATAAAATACAATGAGTTAGTAAAGAAAATAACCACTTCTTCAGTAGGCTTCAATTAGATTATTTCTTATGGTATATTAGAATTGAATATTAAGTAGAAAATACCCTCTAATTTGTATTACTGTATGTGTATAATAAAATTTCACAATTATTGGTTGAGATATATGCCTCACTGTGGTTTAAAGAATAAAGATAAGGGGTGTCTTATTAAAATTACAGGGAGTGGTAGTTTTGGAAATAAATGAAATATAATATGTGTATAACTCATGTAAATTTGTTAAAAAATAGATTAGATTATAAGATAAGGTGTACATTGTACTAATATAATCCTATAATAAAATTTTGGTACCTTTATATATGATGTTAATCCTTATCATTTTTAACCCTTTCGATTACCATTTATAACCTTAACCGCAATGACATCCTTTTTTAGATTAAAGGGTTATAATTTTACATATAATGTAACAATTGGATCATAAATGGTAAAAGGATAAAATTTTAGACCATATTTACCCCTTGTCAAATTTCAATATTTTTATAATTTTTATTTTATTTAATGAAATATTATTTCCATAAAATATTATTAATGTCACTTTTAAAAAAAATTCATTTAATTTGTTATTAAAAAAAATAAGACTATATTTTAATTAGAATTTATTTCAATCATGCATAACTAATATGGTATGTTAATATATATAATTCATGGGATAAAATAATTATTCCCTATTTTTTAACTTCAAATATTAATAAAATTGGTTAATTTATTTTTCTATTAGTTGAGTAAATATTTTTTCAGTGTTGGATTTGTATTTATGGTAATTATTTAATAAATAAAATATGATAAATAAATTAAAATGATAAAAAATATATATTCATCTTTCAAATGAAAATCCTAAACAAAAATAACCTATATTTTACCTTATGATGAAATATTTCAGATATTAAAGTCAATAGTTTGTCATTTTGTTTATCCTTTTCTAAAATAAATATAAAGGTCAATATTAATGAAAAATGTAACCATGTTTCCTTTTTTATTATACATGTTTGTACATGGATGAAATTAATTCATAAAAATGGATAAATGAATGTTTTATAGAATTTTTAGGGCCTCATCCCATATTTTTTCCACGTTTCACCCGTTTTACGTCTACGGAGGTGAAAAAGGCCCATTAAGGTTACTATTCATTATGACAAAAAATAAAATGGAAATATTAACAAAATATGAAACTTTTGATTACAGTTAAAGAATATATTTTTTAAAAATCAATTAATGTATGTGTTATAAATTAAATTTATATCAAAATTCAAATCATAATGAAAATAAGTTTTTTAGGAAAATATGTTTTATATCCAAAAATTATCCTATAAAAAATAAAATATATTGAAAATTGAAATATAATTAATTATTATATTTATAAATAAATTATTATTATGTTCATATAGGGTTGAACTCAAATAATTAACGGATTTTATCAATTAAAATAAATCATAGGTATACAAAAAACATTATTTTTTCACTTTTAACTAAAAACAATCTTTTCATAAAAATAAAGAATTTAAAATCTAAACTAATATTAATAGTATAGATTAAGTTTTTTTATAATTTTAAAATAATAATATTTCAATGTGATTTCCAGGGTTAATTTAAACATGGTGTTTCATGTAAAATAAGAAATCAAAAAAATTATTTAAAGAGAATTGATCATAAAATAATATTCTATTACAAACCATATGCTTCCTATATTCTTTTAAGCATTGATTGTTGTTATACATGCAACTATGTTTTTATAAAGTTCAATTTTGGTGTGTTATTTATAGTAATTCATCTTCTTTAACATTGGTTCAATCCCATTAGATGTACTAAACCCACTAGTTCATAATTCAACCGATATTTTTTTGATGGAATCCTCTATCAATTTTCCTCCATGATAGGAGGAATTTTTGGAAAACATTTATTTTTAACTTGTGGTATGGTTTTTAAAACCCCTAAGGCTTTCTTCAAATCTATTATCTTATTTTTTTTAATTATCACCACTTTGAAATTTTTGGTCCACGGTGAGTCTTTCTTAACATAACAATATGACTTTATCATAAATTGAGGTACTTCCTTATTTTCATTTTAGATTTATACACATTCTCCTCATGATGGTAATTGTGTGTGTAACGTCATTTTTTTATAGTTCACCTTTTTATAGCTCTATTTTCTCCCCCAATTTAGTAATGATTATTCCACCTTACAAAATTTTGTTTTGGTTAAAAAACAATTCATCCTTGATGTATTTTTTCTCTCAACAGAACATTGAACTTCTTTATCACAATAAATTATTTCCATATACCCATAGTTTACAGATAAAAAATAGTCCCATTAAATGTTATCCTCATGTATTTGATTCTCATTTGAGATATTTCTAGTACCATCTTTTTATTCCTTTGATCCCATGGAATTTAATACAAACATTTATGGCATTCCCCATTCTTCCTTATAATTTTTACTTTGTAACTATGTTTCTATGTGTCTACTCTCTCAATATGTTTTTATCAAAATTTCTTTATCTCTTGGTTATTTTTGGTAACCCTTTACTTTAAAAATATTCAATCAAATGGATAACATATCCACTGAATTATATTTTATAACTTATAACTCCTCAATAAAAATGATGTTATCATGAAACTCTACATGAATCCACTTATATGATTCAAATAATTCCATATTATTCCAAATATTTTGTCTAGATAAATCCTTCTGAACCCCTCTTATCTAATTTTTTCAATTGAATATATTCTTCTTAGTTTCATTCGATTATGAAATTTCATAAATAAAAAACAATTTCCATAATAGCTGGTCCATGGGATTCATTTATCTCATTATTCTTTCTTCATACGTATGAAAATACACAAATTTTAACATAATATAATGAAAAAGGGTTAAATGACTAAATGTTAGGACTCATATCAACAAGGTGTACCTTCATTTTTGGGGGCGTACCAGATTAGAAATCCATAGTTAAGCATCCTTGGACTAGAGTAGTGATCAGGATGGGTGACCTTCTGGGATGCTTCCCAAGTTGTGTGCGAGAGATGGAAAAGCATGCGGGAAAGGATATTTGTTGGCCTATGGGGACTTAAATTTGTTATATGACCCGTTCAAGCATGTGAGTGTGCCCAAAGTTGGGTACCACATGTCTGCGGGGAAACTGGTGGTGCCTCGCTAGCCACGACCCACATACCATGTTATGGCAAGGTTTATGTGCTGTCAATGGGGCCCAGTTGTTACATTTGGTATCATAGGTGGACCCCATCCTTAAGTGTGGTGCGCTATCTAGGTTGAGATATAGGGTCCACCATTAGGATGTTTTTTGTCTAAAGGAGGGGGTTAATGTAACACCCCAAAATGATAAAAGGATAAATAACCAAATGATATGATTCTTGTCACCATGGTTTAACTTATTTTTTGAGAGCCTTCCATATTAGAACTCTACAATTAAGCATGTTTGTCCAGGAGTAGTGATTTGGATGAGTGACCTTCTAGAAAGTTTCCTAGAGTGGGTTCGAGTGAGGACAAAGAACACTAGAAAGGACATGTGTTGGACTGTGGGGACTGTCATTAGTCAGACGACCTGTTCAGACATGTGGGTGGGCCCCTAGGTATGGGCCACATGTCTACGAGGCAACTGGTGGTACATGGAAGGACATGACCCGATGAACATGTTATGGTGGGGTACCTATGCTGTCAGCATGGCCCAATTGTTACACAAATCCTTTAAACCTTGATTGAATTTTGTATTCACTACAAATGTTTCTTCCACATTTTTGAACATTAAATCTAAATATAAAAAATTCAATTGGAGTCGATCTCATTCAGATGGTAGATATTTTTTTCATCTTAATAATACATTTTTAGAATCATAATATGTTTTACGTGTTCTTCATAGAAAGACACTATAGGGAATTCAATTACATTAGCCAATTTTCCATACACATATACTTGTTAATTCCAAAAACCCAATCCCAAATTCAACCCTCATTTTGTTATTATCAATTTTTATTCAACAATATTGATAAAAAATTAATCATAATATATATTATTGATGTTTATTTTCTATTCCATTTTGAATACCAATGGAACATTATTTTCAATGAAAACCCTTGAGAGTCTTTTTAAAGAATAATTATTTTCTCAAAAGAAATTCTTTATATATTAATTTCATTACTGAAGTTCCTCTTCATTACCCTTCATTATAAATGTTACTAGTTTTTCTTCATTAGTGTCCTTATTATATCAATGTGACTCAAATTCATTGATAAATCCTCATAAAAAATATCATTAAATAGTCAAATTAAGATGGATCATTAAAAGTCTGACTTTTAAATGTAGAAAATTCAGCCTCAAGAAACTCAATCTTCCCCTTTAATTATTTAATAGAAGAACATAAAATCTCAACTTGGTTTTCTAGTTCTTCCAACTTTTTACTAAATTATAATTATTTTTTAATTTTATTCTATTATTAAACTAAATATACAAGCTGGGAAAGTTCAACCTTGACTTAATCACCATACTCCTAAGACTATTTGTATAGTCCTCAAATCTTCTTATATATGTTTCTTTGAATATTTAATTCTTAAAGAGCCCCATTAGGTTATGATTCAAGGACAAAAAATACATTAGGTTCATTATTATATTAGAACACTGTAATATTGTATAAATTATTTCACTTTAAATAATCTAATTTTTTCTATATGCTGTATTACACCCAACAATGAGCTTAAATGAACCACAATATACTATTAAAATATTGTTATATGATCACTATAAACTAGCCATTAAAATTGGTAGGTATGAGTACGAATAACTAAATTATTAAATACTTATAAATTTCATTATAAACATAATTTTTTTGGTTAATTATTAGTAAATAATGCCTCAATATTTACTCAAGCTATTTGACTCTTCAAAAACATGCTGTCTTTAAAAATTGGTTTTTATGAGATTATAAATGTAATTAATTTTCTTAAATTTTTTAAAATATTATGTGATATAAATGATATAATATTTAAACTCTTTTTTATCTGAATAGTATTTGGGTGAAATTTTGGTATTTTTCTGAAAAGGATGATTTTTAAAGAATAGTGAAAAATACTAATTTTTATAATTCTATCATTTTATTTTCATTAAAATGTATTATTCATATTTTAATTATATATCAATGTAAAGTAATTTCTATAAAACTATATAAAATTTAATTATCTTCAATTTAATCATCATTATTACTGATTTTGTTATAATTACATTTTTGGGCTTAAAAATCAAATTTTTAAAAAACTGTTTTTCACTGCAATTTTCCTATTTATATTAAAATGTATTTCTACACCTCTAGAAATTGAGTAGATAAAAATATAATAAATATTTTTAATTTGGGAGTATAAATTTTTTAAATAGTTCCCTATTATTTTTGGACATTTCAAATTTTATATTTAGAAATTTGGTAACCACACAAAAGGGTAAATCAGGTAATTTGGGTGAAAAATAATAAGATAAGGACAAAAAATGGTCCTAGCACAATCCAAAATTTAATTATACGAGTATTTATTATCCTTAATTTTTTGAAATTTTAATATGTGGCCTATTTTTCTATTTTTACATAAATATTACAATTAAATTTTTTTATTTAAAGTAAAGTCAAAAATAACATTCTCAATATTTTATTATCTCTAAACCTAATATATAGGGACAACCATAAGATATTTTTGGTTATAATTTTTTTTAAATATATATCATTTAAATACATCATGATAATTTATTTATAATTTTTTTTGATTAAATTATTACCTTAAATACTTATATAACACTAACATAGTGATTGTGTATGAAGCGAAACAAATCAGTAAAATAATTTTACAAAAAAAATAAAATAATATTATCTATGTCAGTTTTTACAAAATTTTTTTGGATAAAAATGAAATATTAGAAATAATTTTATGCAGTTTATTTTTATTTTTTTATTGTTAGAAGTCAAATTAAATGAATCATTCCATAGTTGACATTATAGATAATTTACAATAAATAAAATCTAATTATATGATTTAAATTTTTTTAAAATTTTATATTCATACATTTTTTAGTATATAATATGTTAAATACATAATTTTTCATATATGTTCATTATTTCCTTTTATTTTTACTATATTAACCCCATAATCGTAAAACACATTGATATCACCATAATTTTCAAAAGGGTCAATGAAGGAAAAACAACAATTATCATAAAAAAGTGATTCAAAATTTTCAAAATTTTATTATGTGATTGTATTTATAATTACACTCATAAAATATTATAATAATATATACTTTTATCCATTTTCAAAAAAATTATATTAATTTAATATTTTATGAATATCCAAAAGTTTCCCTCCCCCAAATTTAAAAAGGGTGCCCCTATTTTCTATTTATCACACCAAAAAAATCATTGTAGGGATAAAAAACCCTAACAAAATTGTCATTCAAAATCCTCTAGACATATTATATTGGTTTTTGTATTCCAAAATGTCCAACCCTGGGATCATTATTAGTAAATCTAAAGGAGTCGTCTCAAAGAGGATGCAAACGCCTTAACCGATCACTTTTTTTTAATTATTCATTTATCACTATTATATATGTTATATTATTCCTAAAATAATAACATAAAAATCATAAATATACTGAAATTTTATTATGATTATAAAACAACCATTATCCAACAGCTTAGTCATCAAATTAGATGTTTCTCTCAAGTGTATGAATGACTTACCGTCTCCATGTACCGATACAATTAATTTTTCATTTCCATATTTTATGTATTAGTATTATGATGGATTTAATGTTTATATAGGATTTTTTACCTAATTATTCATTTTAAATGATAATATCAAATCTACATACTTACCTTCCAACCCATTGGAAAACAATATCATCGCTCATCCATACTGTAATGCCCCAATTTTGCGTTTCGTCCAAAGGAACCATGTACCTTGTTTGTCCCATGACCTCAAGCACATTCCCCTAAATTCCAGATGCTGCCGAATATCAGTGAGGGACATGGGTGTGATAGAGGGTAATATAGTCCCTTATTAGCATAGTAACATATCCAAATAACAATAATATACAATAGTGGAAGTATTAATACCATACAACAAGGAAATAACGGAAGAATAAATCTAAATAAACAACTGTAGAACATATATAAAGGATTCATGTCACAAATATCTAGGAAAGAATCCAAAAAAGTCACAATCCTAGAATATAGAACTAAACCAAATTACAATAGAAAAAAAGTAAACTCTACAATCATTGCAATCCTCATCTTGGCCTCATGATCTTCAACTCAACATCAATCATGTACTTGAAGTAGAAGGGTGCTTTCTTGTATCTATTTATGCAACAATATAATCTCCGTGGGCCCAAAAGCATTGCCCAAATAGGGCGTGAGACAAATCCCAATAGGAAACCACCCAAATATTTGTTCCTAACTTCCAGGGAATATATTCGGTAGAAAAAATGAAAATTGAAGTAATAAAAAATGATGTACTCAAAAGTAGACAATCCTACAGTTTCACCTACTTTCATTTACATTTATATATTATTCAACATATCATTTACAAGAAACCCTCTGGGAAATTTCTCACTGCCTAAATCCTCTAGTTCAACATAACATTTAATTTTAATGATATAATGACCCCCTGGTATGGCACACAAAGTCTAACCCCTTTGGTCTCGTGAAAACAAAGACTCTCTGAGGAAGAACTCGCTAACAATTCCTATTTTGGTTTTTAATGAAAAACTATAAACTATATGGGGAATAACACAATTTAAATTCCCCTTGTGTTCCTATAAAGGTAAACTATAGAAACATTGAGGGAGCAGTCAATGTCAATCCCCCCTGTGGCCTCGCAACGTGAAAAGTAAAACATACACTCTGGGGAAGCCCTCACTGTCAAATCCCCCTATGCTCTAACTACATGAGGTTATCATATCCTTATGTAATACAATCATTCACAAACAATATCCTGCAACCAAAGTAAATCTAACATACTACTTGTCTAAATAGAAACAATGCATATCTCAAGTAGATCAATATAATATCAACTCCATCCTAACAACACTAGGCACGGAAAACTAAACAGCATAAAAGGTAGTTCGAGACCCAATATCCAAAATCAAACAAACACGGGAAGACACATGCATAAACTAGGTAATACGAATTATTCATAACCAAAATCCCTTTCTCAAGAAAACAAATCCCAAAAGGTACCAACATAGTTAAAATCCAAAACATGCAATACCCTAAACTAGGGTATTCATTATTTTTTCACATATAACACAAATATAACAATGGAAATGCACAAAACACCAACATCTACATTCTAAAATTCATATAGTTGAACCTCATCCTTATAATCGACCTATAATGTCATAGATCTACAAAAACGTCAAAACATTTCTTCTTCAAATAACTCAAGAAAGAGGAGAAATCAAGACGATAGGTTCTAGGAGAAGGAATAACTCACCTAGGATATTCCAACACAATCGACGTTGTTTGATTCAGAGAGCATATGAATGATCGGGGGCTCAGATAAGATTCATCACTATCAGATGCTCCTGGATGAGAAGGGGCTAGAAGAACGTGTTTCTGGAAATTAAGAGAAACCCCTGTTCAATTTAAAATATAAAATGAATATTACACGGTTTGTTTTTTAAATTTACATTCCATGTACATGCCCTAACCGGACTCTACGTTAGGTGGTCTCCACGTCACCCCACACGTCCTTATACTGGACATTACCAGGCCAGTTCACGGGTACCTGTGAAAACTTGATTCACGGCATGTACTCCTATGTACATGGCGTATACTCATTAAAATTAAAAAACTCTCATTTTTTCTCAAAATCACTTGAAATCAAGATTCCTACCTAAAATGAAGATTTGAGTTCCTAAAATCTTTTTCCTTATAGAAATTTGTCCCCGAATTTCCCTAATGAGGAGGAACAAAAGGAGAATCCTCGAATAGCTTTGGTCACTTCGATCACACATCTACCTCCCTATCCCTAGTCTTGTCCTGTACTCACCCTTACATCCACACAAACTATACAATAAAAATAGACCGACCACATAGATCCTTTCCACTACGATAAACAATATGGATAAGATGCTCCTCGAATAATAAATCCGCCTCTAAATCAAACTCGTAGGGTTGGATGGCATGATATGGGTCCGAGAAGTAACATCATAGATGCGAAACATGGAAGAAATCATGCATGGACCAATACCTCTAAGGTAACTGCAATCAATAGTAAACCAGACTGACTCTCCCAAACACCTCTAATGGCCTGACATATCTTGGTGAAATCTTTCCCTGTGTCTTAATCCTCCTTTTTCCCAACCTATGTGTCACACGTAGGAAAGCTTGATCTTCGACCTAAAACTCCATAGGTCATCTTTGGAGATTAGCATAAGACTTATGTTGTGTCTGTGTAGTATCTATCCCCTTCCGAATCAACTCCACATGCACAGTGGCCTCCTAGACAAGACTAGGTCCCAACATAGCTACCTCTCCTGCTTCCATCCAATATAGGAGTGATCAGCGTGGACTACTTTACAATGTCTCATAATATTCCATATGAATAATTTCCTTGAAACTATTACTGTAGGAACATTCCACCAGAGGTATCTGCTTCTCCAAATAACCTACAAAATCTAGGACACATGAATGAAGCTTGTCCTTGGGTACCTAAATCGTCTGCTCAGACAAACCATCTATCTGTGGATGGTAAGTTGTACATAGAAGTACCTATGTAACCAAAGTCCTATGTTGTCCCTTCCGAACCCAAGAAGTAAAATGGGAATTCTTGTGTGAAACTATGGAGTGAAAGAATATATATTTAAACTTACAATATCTTTGATGTACCACCTTCCAAGCTCCTTAACACTGAAATTCTCTTTGATTGGTTAGAAATTCCCAAAATTCGTGAGTCTATCAATGGCAACCCAAACCACATCATTCCAATGAGGCGACCTTGGTAAGCCTATCATGAAGTCCATCATTAAATCATTCCACATTCACTATGGAATAGTTAACTACAGAAAAATACATACTGGTCATTGATACTCCACCTTCACTTGATGACAAGTGAAACACATCATCCCAAAAATAGAAAAATCTCCCTTCATGACCGACCACCAAATATAACGGTGTAGATCTCTGTACATCTTGGTGACCCAAGGATGAACATCCAAAACCGAGGAATGAAAATACAACATCAACTCCTCGTGCATGTCTCCTGACATAACTACGTGTCCATGAATGCGCAAGATCTCATCCTCGCCAATGGTCCATCCAGGAATAAGGTCATCTCCAGACAGACTCTCCCATAGAACTAGGACGTCAACACATGATAGGTGCCTCATTCGCAATCGATCAAGTAGAGTTGATGTAACAACTACAGAAGAATGAAACGTCTACCCATGTATGTCGTGCACCTCCAAATTCATCTCATAAAATAGAGCCATAAGCTACCACTCCTTACTATCCTGCTGAACTACATGCATCTATGTCCTCTTACTCAATGAATTAGCAACTGTAGTGCCTTTACCAGGCATGTAGGAAAGTTCAAAGTAAAAGGATAGAAGGTACTCAATCCACCTTTACTATCTCAAGTTAAGATCACACTGAGTAAAGATATACTTGATACTTTTGTGGTCAATGAAAACCACAAAATGATATCCCAAGGGATATTGTCTCTAACATCATAAATCATGAAAAACTATAGCCATCTTGAGATCGTGTGTTGGGAGATTCCTCTCATGTGGCCTCAACTGCCAAGAATCGTATGCAACAATGACTTCCCCCAGCACAAGCACAGCTCTCTGCCCAATAACTGATGTATCACGGTAAATAGTATAACTTTTCCCTGAATCTGATAAAACTAGTATTGGTGTTGAAGTCAATCTATCATTGAGCTACTCTAAGGATGATTCACAGGAATATGTCCATAGGTACTCCTCACCCTTCTTAGTCAGGCCTGTTAGTGGAATTTCTAAGAATTAAAATTTTTATATAAAACATCTATAGTAACTATCCATCCCTAGAAAACATCATACCTTAAAGATGTTTTTCAGATGCTCCAAGGGAAATAGTGCTCTCACTTTCTCTAGGTCAACTGATACTCATGCCTCTAAAATAACATGACCAAAGACATGAATCTGGTCGATCCAAAAGTGGAATATTAGAGCTTACCA
Organism: Viscum album; assembly: GCA_963277665.1. Taxonomy (NCBI): domain Eukaryota; kingdom Viridiplantae; phylum Streptophyta; class Magnoliopsida; order Santalales; family Viscaceae; genus Viscum; species Viscum album. The sequence continues at coordinate 643,163,163 of OY728128.1, forward strand.
TATAATAGATGGTCTCTTAGGGTACTCAAAATGATCTCAAGATGGTTATCATGGTCAATTCAAGTGTGGTAGAAAACCAAGATATCATCCAAAAAGACCACCACGAAAGAGTCCAAATAAGGATGGAACACTATATTCATCAGTGCTATAAAAAATACAGGTGCATTTGTGAGACCGAACAACATAACCACATACTCGTATAAACCATACCTGCACCGAAATTATTTAAGATGTATTTCAGATGGTCTAACATACTACTAATTATAACCAAATATGAAGTCAATCTTCAGGAACACATGGGCTTCGTGAAACAGATAATAGAGATCATTAATCCTTAGTAAGGGATATCAGTTCTTGATTGTCAACTGATTCAACATTCGATAATCCATACAATGTCTGTGGGTACCATCCGCCTTCTCGCAACCAAGAAAAGAGAACCCCATGGAGAAGTATGGGGTCAGATGAAACCCTTTTCTTGTAACTCCTCTAACAACTTATTGAGATTATTTAACTATGGTTTAGACATATTATAAGCAGGAATGGACCCCGATGGAACTCCTTGAACAATATCAATAGAGAAATATACCTCTCAATTGGAAGGTAAACATGAAATATCGTTTGGAAAGACATCCCTAAAATGATCCACCACTACAGGAAAGTCCATCTTTGAAGTCCCCTCATTATCCAGACACAATCTTTCAATCTGGGTTGTAATTCCTCCCAATCCATGATGTTCGGGTCTAGATCTACCCTCCTAGACACTCCATTCACCCTTATATTGAAACAATATTCCCTCCGGTGATGTGAAACTCACCATACGGTGATAGAAATCAAAAATGGCCTAGAAGGGAACTAAAAAATCCATAATGAGAATAATTTAATAACCCATCATCTCTAAGACATAAATGTATCATAAGAAGTGACACCCACCAACTTCAAGAGCGAACATCTTACAATGACATACACTAGTCATTTTGGTCCCCAACTTTGTGTCTAGAATCAAGATATCTATAGAAGTACAGATACCGAGCCTAAGTAATTCCACAATAGGAACTGATATGAATCTACATGAATCCCATTTATCAAAAAGCATAGAAGATAAAACTGTGGAAAAAAAATCATACATATAACTATAGAGGGTCTGGGATCCATCTTTTACTGTGTCTTCTCCAGTGCAAAAGCTTGACCAGTACTGCAGCCCTGTGAAGATGTATGTGATACCTGAGTAAATCAACCCTATGGCCGTAAAAAACCCTATGTCTATCCACTGCAGCCACAACATCCACCTCAGCAAAAATGGTCATATGAACTCTTGTTCCATGACTAATGAGAAAATGGTGGTCCTCCTCATGAACTTGGAGTCATAGCAGAACACATTTCATCAGCTACTGGTGACAAAAACTGATATAATCACAGAAGATGGACCATTTTGTTGTAATATCGGCACTTGAATAGGTCTATCAGGAAATGTGGCCTCATACGCTCGCTATTCCCACACTAGTTTCATACCACCTGGATACCTAAATAATTATCTCATCTACTAGGATCTTCATGTGTAGAATCCCTGTGGTGCTTCCTCTTGTCAGTCAAAAGGGAACCAACTCTAGATGCTGAACTACCCTAGCCCATAGCTCCAGAATCCCTGAGGTTGTGCTCGATGATCAGTGCCTGGTTGAATATGGAAAATATGGAAGTCAACCTGAAGATTTTCACCTATGATCGGAGGGAATTCCTAAGACCATCCTCAAACTAACTCTATATAAATTACTCATCACCCCCCAGAATGGGTGTAAAGTACTCTAACTCTCCGAAGTGAGAAGAATACTCTATGACTGAGGGAGTATTATTCTCAAAGATCATGAACTCTTGAGCTCAGTCATCCCTAAAAGTATCTGGGTAGAATTTTTCAATGAAGGTCCACTGGAACTCATCCCAAGACATAACCTACTTGCATCCCACCTGTGATATCACGTCTGACCATATCTTGGAGTAATCATGAAGCAAATACATAGTGAGCTTCACCCTCCTCTCTAGAGGCATCTCCAGATGCTTGATGATATAAAACATAGAATCTAACCATGAATCTATTGCCAAAGGTCCACCATCTCCTGACAAAGTGGGAGGATGATGCTGCTGAAAACCCCACGTCAACTCTTCCATAGACAGGGCAGGATGCGATACTCTATAGATGGTCTGCATAAACCACATGACGACTTCTCAAAACTATTCATAGACACCTGTATCTGGAATGATAGCTGGTTCCAAGACAGCCATGATAGGAGGATCTACTGGTTGTCCCTATTCTACCATTTCTAGTGTATGATCATTTCCATGTATCTAGCATACAACTGGAGGACGTCTTAGTGGCATGACTCTACAATTTCAAGAGCACACCATAGTTCAAGATTATCATGGGATGAAACTTATATGTGAAGGAACCAAACATGATAAGAAAACAGTCATGTTTAGAAAAACATGAGTACACGTCATGTATAACCCATACACAATGTGTTCCCTTAGACTTTTAACATGCCTGTACCTATGCCAGAACTGGTCGGGTAACACCCATAAAAACATTGTATTCTCTTTGAGACATAAAATGTACCTAAATCATTTCCCCATGGTGTAGTTCAACTACATGGCTATACCACATGGTTATCTTAGAACAAGACTACACAACGTGTTTATGACAGAAATGTCGTGTACTAGACAGATTTCACCGACCCATGTCATTAGTCACATGGTCGAAAACATGGTCAACTCCACATAGTGTGTTCACGCCAAACACGATGTGTACTACGTATGTTTCATCCATCAGTGTCGTTGGTCCCATGGTTGGATACATGGTCAATCTAAAATGGCATGAACTACCAGTACACGGCGTGTTCGAACAAACAAAACGCAACCCCATGTCTCTGCCCACATAGGCAGTCAAATGGAGAATAACTACATGTTGTGTACATATAGTACATTGAGTGTACTTAATAAAATTTTTTCCTCCCTGAACAGAGGGATACATGGAATGTATTTGTCATTACACATCATGTATTATGGGGTTTCCTAGACAGTAATCCTCAAAAACTACTCCAGAACCCCCTAAAAACATGGAAACATGCCTTAAAGATCCAAATTCCAATCTTTGGAGGCCCATACTCCCTGTGATTCCATGATTGTCATATTACTCATGTCTATCACAATGTATAACAGCGAAATCAATCACAAGATCCACCAAATTCTGATCCATGAAGCCCCATAACACCTTAGGGACCCATGTCTGGTGTCCATAAAAAGAAACATTACACAACCCAATACCCTATAAAATAGAAGTTTTTATATCAAGGCATAGATCACAACATCATTCATATCTTGCACAACATCTACCACAACAATATGAAATTGGTAATGCACCCAAAATGGTATGACATGAATAAATGACATGTGATCTCTAGCAGGTGCCTATATGGTGCATAAGATAGAATACCCTCATCGTATCAGGTTTCATGAGAAATAGGACCTCTACAATATCAACTATAATAGCACAAAACATGTGAATCACCCAATAGTGAAATCAAATCAACTGAAACAATTGAAAACCTAGAAAAATTCTAATAATCAAGGTAAATAGTCTTTTACCTATACATAGATTAGCTACTCCCAGACAAATTTTATTACCAACTACCTATTCCTTTCTATCCATGTCTATAGGCTCCAAATAGTATGCTGAGAAGAAAATAATACATATGATACCACTTTGTAACATCCCAGTTTCGAGTGATTCTCAATGGTGGCCCGTACCCAGTTGGTCACATGGCCTCAAGTACATTTCCTCAAACTCCAGAGGCTTCCAATTAGCAGTGAGGGCCTTGGGTGTGGTCGTGGGGACACTATTATATCATTATCAGAGTAACATAGAGGAATAACACTAATATACAACATTGGAAGCTATAATAACATTCAATAAGGATATAGAGGAAGTCTGAAAGTAAATAAAAAACTAGAGAACATTTATAAATGTTTCATGTCACATATATCTAGGAATGAATCCAAACAGGTCACATTTCTGGAATACAGTACTAACCCGAATTATAATAGAAAAAAATAAACTCCATTAGCATTACAAGCCTCATCTTGGTCCCATTATCTCCCACTCCACAAAAATCGTGTACCAGAAGTAGAAGGGCACTTCCCTTATCTATTCCTACAATAGTATAATTTTTTGGGCCCGAATGCATTACCCATAAAGGGTGTGAGAAAAATCCCAGTAGGAAACATCCTGAGGATCTGTGGATAACAATCAGTGAATATATATATTAGGAAAAATGAAAAATTATGTAATAAACAAGGAAGTACTAAAAAGTAAACAACCCTATATTTTCAACTACATTCATTTAAATTTATCAACTATTCAACTAATCATTCACAAGAAACCATATGGGAATGTTTTCATAGGATAAACTCTTTGGTAAAACCTAAAATTTATCATTAAATATATAAAAACCCCCTAGGATATGTGACACAGTCTAACCCATTTAGTATCATGCAAACAATTACTCTTTGAGGAATCACTCACCATCAATTCTTCCTATAGTCTTTTAATGATAAAATACAGACTATCAATTGAAGCACTCAACGACAATTCCCCCTATGGTCTCATAATGGTATACTATAGACACTATGAAGGAGAACTCAACATTAATCCCCCTACGGTCTCTCAACGTCAAATGTAAAACAAAGACTCTAGGGAATCCCTCAACCTCAATTCCCCTTACGGTCTAACTACATCGGGTTCTCAAACCCATGTATAATACAATCATTCACAAATGATATCCAGAAAACAATTTAAATCTCCAATACTGCTTGGCTAAACAACTACAATTCATATCTCAAGCATGTCATATAATATCAACTCCATCCTAACAACACTAGGAAGGGAAAACTAAATATCATTATAAGCAGTTATATACCCAACGACCAAAATCAAACGAACTTGGGAAAACACATCCATAAACAAGGTAATAAGAATTATTCATAAAAAATTCCTTTATCAAGAAAACAAATCATAACAGGCATCAAAAGGGTTAAAATACCAAAATACACTATACCCTAAACTAGGGTATTCATCACTTTTTGAACATATAATCCAAAGAAAACTATGTAAAGGCACAAAATACCTACCTCGACTTTCTTTGATCGATATAGTTGATCCTCAGCATTTGAATAGACCCATAACATTGTAGATATACAGAATTTCAAAAACATTAAACCTCCAATAAATCACGAAATATGTGAAATAAAGAAGAGATGCTCTAGAAGGAGTAACTCACCAATGCGATTCCAACACAATCGACGGTGTTGGAATCAGAGAACGGATGACTGACTGGTGGCTGGGAGAAGAATCATCACACTTGGATGCTCCTGGATGAGATGGGGCAAGGATATGTGTTTTTGAAAAATAAACTCAACCCCGGTCCGATTTAACAAATAAAAAGAATATTACATGCCATTTTAATTTAATTTACACACAATGTACGTGACTTAACCGGCCTCCACTTTAGTCGGTCTTCAGGACACCCCACAAGACCATCTACTAGCTGTTACACGGCCAGTACATGGCTACCGATGGAAGCCGAGAAAACGATGTGTACTTCTTTGTTCACGACATGTACTCTATAAAATTACAAACTCTCATTTTACTCAAAAACACGCAAAATCAAGATCCATATCTGAAATGTAGTTTTCTGTTCTTACACATATGTGTAGATTACCACCTCCCCAAAATTAATGTGATGAATTTTTCATCTGTACATTACATGAATGATAATAATGTTGGATTTTATGAGCATATTTTATGTGTATGACATATTTGTTATTATAAAAATCTGTATTATTATTTACCATTATTTCATTCCATCTATTTAAAAATTAAAATAGTGTTCATGCATTTGTACAACTTATGGTTACCATGAATGATGTAATTCATTTTTCTTTGTCTACCATTTTATGACCCTATACATATAAAATTATATAATTAATATATATTATATAATAATAATGTAAATATATCTAGTATATAATTATAATAAAAGTAAATTTATTATACATGCGGTTAAAGAAAATTTGAAGCAAGTCGATCTTGAGGTAATAGATTTTTTCATCACTTTTATATCAGAAAGACACATTCCATATTCACCACTTGTTTATTTTATATGGTGAATATACTACCCATGAATTTATTTTATGATTCTTCTTATGAATTTTCTTAGGATTTACATATCTATATATTGTTCTTTATATCATGGATAATATGATTAACATGTTACTAAAATAGTAAATGGTAATATGTTACAATCTCCTTGTTTATATTGATTGTTTATGATTAAGTTTCCAATGATGAATTCTTATGATCTACTGTTGGACTGAGTCAATAATTCAAGAGGGGTTTGACTGGAGTTTCCAATAAAAGTCATATTTAAAATCTTTTAAAAAACAAAATAACCAAATTAACAAAATTTCCTAGTTAATTGTAACTATAAAAATGTATAATTTTGATTTTCAAATAGATTCTCAAAAGCAAGATCAAGGATCAATTGAAATAAAATTTAATTTACATTAACTATTGGAACTAATATAAGTAAGAAAAAATTATTTATAGAATACAAATTAAGATTAACTATCAAAGTAAAATTAATTTTATAGATAGGATTTATGAAGAAAATTTTATTTTTAAATAAATTTAACAAAACTAATAGGGCATAATGTAAGTTTTGACAGGGGTTTAGTCTCATGTTGAGAGATAATATCCTCCATATAGAAATCACATTATTATGCATATTTTATTATAAAATAAAGTTATCCAAAACAAATATTGGTTTTGTAAAATAATATTTTATAGTACAATCTTGGAAAAAATAATTTTCTATAGTTATATATGAGAAAAAACACAAGGTCACAATGGACCTATTCCATAGTTAATAGTGGGAATAAAATAGAAAGTGTTAAGATAGTATCAAGTAATCTATAGATTAATATAAGGGACTATGTTTGTATAAAATACTTATTATTGTAAAACATCATATAGAAAGAATATCTAAAATGACTATAGAATCATATATCAGATAAGAACTATGATGCAGCTTAATATGAATAGCTTCTCTTATTCGGAGTACATTAAATTTTCTTTAGAAAGAGGGATGGGGAAATTCAATATAAGTTTAAGAAAACATTATTTCTTTAAATCTATTTTCTATATCGCAATTTCATTTATATGATACCATGTTATTATCCATAAAAGGGAAAATTATATTGCTTCAAAACACATTTTATATGATCTAATTTTCATCCAAACAATGATTCATATAAAAGTTTCTATTAAAGAACTATCATTGCAATATTATTTGTATAGAAATGTCAATTAATGCTTCAAAAATAGGATGTTTTATATTTTAAATTCATTAATGATAACATAGTAATGGAAATAAATATTTATTTAAATCATGGTAATTTTGTCTCATATAAACTTCCCACAGTTGATTATTGTAGAAGGTTCTAGCGGTTGGGTTATCACTTTAGATGGTATTTTTTAGTTTCTGGAAACATGTGTTATAGTTTTAATAATCACTGCTTCTAGGTAGTTTCTGTTGGATATATGCATAGAACTAGAAACACCCAACACTTCATTATCCAAAAGGGACCTTCATTCTAAAGTAATTTGTTCGTTATTTTTGAACTTTATGATACTTAGGAATGTTCATTGGTCGAGAGAATGGGAGGTCAGACTCATCACACCCTTTTAGGGGGGAACTATTGTCTACTTTGGGACTCTCTTTAAAAATATAAGATACTTTGAAGTCTCTTTATTTATTTACCAAGTATAACATAAGTTTACCTTGTAATTTTCAATCACTTATTAACATGTGTAAAATTTATAATCACCTGTATGTATTCGAGGTTCTTCATTAATGGAGATATCTATATTTATTCGTGGCTCTCCGTTGATGGTATCCTCTCATATACTATTTAGATATTCTTTTAATAATATTTATGATGATACTCATTTTTAAGCCACTCAGTGGGGGACTCTGGAATTTATTGTCATCTAGGGAGATGAAGGATTAGTTTGATCTTGGGATCATGCCCATAAAATGGGCTACCGACGTATCATTGTGATAGGAATTAGAACCCTGGTAGTTCGGTGTCGCTTAAGTGGACACATAATACCTTTTAAGTTCATGTGATAAGGACCTAACTGTATAGTTTAATTTCATATGGTAAGGTTATCTAAGTGAAAGGATCTTCCTCAAAGTTTGGTGTGTTACTTATGTCGAAGAATCACATGTAACATGGAAAGGATATGGGTTTCCATGTAATATTAGACCATGTTGGTAATATGGACCAAGGAGAATAAGGTTGATTTAATGTGTTGGGTTTGAACCTCAAGGAGTCTTACTGTGTATCCCCTATTGATGTGAATAAAATCCCACGTAGTTTGATAAGTCTCATAAGATAGTATAGTCATTTGATGGAAATGTGTTTAGGCTTACTTCCTGAAAAGGATGCATTGATAATTTGGGGGTTTAATTTAGGACTTATTCTTCAAGTGGATGCCCAGATTAAGGAAATTCGTGTTTTATTCTTGAAGAGGATGTCTAGTGAGCTCGATCCCTAATAATGCTTCCTACTTATCCCATTTATGGTGGGAGTCAGAGTTCTCGTAGTTTATTAAGTCTCATTAGAGAGTGTTTTCCTTTGAGAAAAATGAGTTTGGGATTACTTATTAAAAATGATTCCTTGATAATTTGGGGGTTTTAACTTGGGGCTTATTCATAATGAGTATTCCCAGATTAAGTAAATTAATGTTGTATTCCTAAAGAGGATGTCTAGTGAGCTTTGTAACTAAGAAGGCTTCCAAAATATCTCATTAATGGTGGGAATCAATGTTCTTGTAGTTCATTACATCATGAAAATTTTATGACCATTACAAATATCTAATCCCATGTGAATCTTGCTCGGTGTGGGAAACAAGAGGATGTCAATGATTCAACAAGGGAACCCACACTTTCCCTCTTTCTCTAGTGGTAGAGGGTGCAAATACGGTGCCCAGAGTGGATGAGGGTGAGGCGACTATGTAAGAGGGTGAGGTGATGAGCCCTCCCTCTATTTACTTTACATTGGACAAGGGTCCAATGAATGGAAGAAGGTATGAATGTTAACGGATTTCACTAGAAAGTATTCCCAATTAAATTTTTTTGGGGCTTACACCTTTGGAGAATTCCCATTTGAGATTTGTCGGGGCTTACTCATAAGAAGGATGCCCATCTGAGATTTAACCTGGAATAGGAATTAGGTGAGTTTTGAGTAGTTTCTTGAGTAATGCATCGACTCAAGTAACTCAAGAAATCTATAAGGAGAGTCCAAACTCATAACATGTGAAAGGAACCAAGAGGAGTATGTCAATTCAAGGTACTTCATTGAGTGTGATGGAGTGTCTCAAATCATGGTATTCAAAATTTAGAAGGCGGGGAAAATGAAAATTTCATCACCCAGACCTCAAAAGTTCACAGTGAGACTCTCCATTTTTCAGGGGGTCAGTGACAGAAGCAATGGGGCCAACCAGAATGATCTGAATGGAAGCCCGACAATGATCCCGAGTGGGGGTGCGGGGGCACACCCCCCCTCGCATGGACTAAAAGGGTCATATAGTTGCTTTGACAGGGTGCCTCACATAGGTTCTCCACATATGTTCCCCTCATAGGTCCTTGGCTTAGGTACTTGGTGCATAACCATATTTTCTAGACCCTAATCAGACTCGAAACCACTTTCCCTCCTTTAATTCACTCTTCTATCAAATTTTATAGTATTTATTAAGATAATTTGAGGGATTTGGGAGATTGATCTATGCAACCTGATCTTTGGGACTTCTTCCAACATTTTTCATCTTCAAAATGGAGAGTCCAAGGTCTTATTTATATGCAATGAGGGGACCTAGTCAAATGGATTTTGTCTGTGTAGGTCCTCCGCGTATCTCTTCCTCAAAAGGGTTTAGAAATTGTATTTCCATGTTGGTCCTCTATGCATGTCCCTTTTTATAAATATATCCATATTTTGAGTGCCATAACCTTTGACCTGTAAGTCTGTTTGGGCTCTGTGACTTGTAAAATTGAAGAACTTGAAGATTTATACCTATATTGATTTTGTGAAGTTACTATGTCTTCTTAGATTAAACATGGAAATTTAATTTAGTGTGTTGACACATTTTCATCATCCATATTGGAAATCCACTGCCTATTTTTGTATGGGGGAATCATTCAACTTATCCATCTAGTATGGAGTAGTATTTTGGCACATATAAATCCAGCCTACATATTCATCATTCATGGTGTAAACATCTTTACTCCTACATGATATTTTTTTTCTATATGATATTAATATCTTCACTCTATGAAAATGTGCATGGAACACATTTCATGGTGTCAACAGATGGTATGTTCATTTTAACATGTAGTAGGTTCAGGACTTCATGTGGAAATATGTTTCATCATGCATTCACAAAAATATTAGACAGAGTTACTATATTATCAAAATAAAATTTTCACATACCTTGTAATGGTGTCTTGATTTCATAATATGGTAGGTAGTTTCTTTCATAATCACTACAATAATTCATATGGTATGTTACATGATATGTAAAAATATATATCATGGTAGGTTTATGGTACCTATAGTATGGTTACTCTCACTATACATTAATCTCAAACATTAATTCATGATCAGTTGAAAACATAGAAAAATATTTTTTTTCTTCATTGTATGTTCTTTTTTCATATGGTAATATAAAATATAATTTATTGAAATGTGTCATGGTATCTTGACAATAACATGGTATGGTGGCATGGTGTGCTCCATAAATAGTCATTTTGTCATTTATTTTACATAAAAACATTAACTAAAAAAACAATTTTAATTAATAATAATATAAAAATTAATTGAGATGATAAAAATAATGTGGTCCTAGTCTAATACAAAAGAAATCCTCTTTTTGAAGATCACTTGTTATGAAATTTAAATTGAAATTTATTTAATTAGAAAAATTAATATTTTCTGGGGATTTAAATAGTTTATTAAAATGTTTCAAAAATAATGAAATGATTTCCAATTAATTTAATTTATTTTAATTTATCATTACCCATGAACTTACTCCCTATTTTAAAATGATCTAAAATTAAATGAAGGTCATGTTAAGAACAGAAAGAATATACATAATAAATATAAAATAGATTATTCCATTAAAAAAAATTATTACAAAATCATTACCAAAAGTTTTCTATTAGATATCCTAATATGAATCTGAATGAGAAACATATTTGACATCTATAACTCCCCATGATTTCCCAAATAAGTTTAATATTGAATTCATGAAACACTATGTCTCTAAAAAACACCACGTTTTTATAACCTATCTTGTAAACATAATTTTACCACCTCTGTGATTGGAATTTCGAAAAACTGAAACACACTGTTGTGTTCAGTAAAATATTTAGATTTCGATAAGATCAACATACATTTTTTGGTGAATAATAACTTGAACTTTACGAATGGTAACATACAATTATGAATAGTAATATGACTCTTATGAGTAGTAACCCCATAAATGAAGTTATAAATAACATTTAGAAACCTTATAATTGAAATATTGAATTTTAAAATTTAATAATTAAGTGTTTGTATTTTTTTGAGTAATGATTTTTTAATTACATTTTTAAATTAATAAATTTATTTAAAAGAAAATTTATTTTTATAAAATTCATTCCAAAATAAATATTTTTCTTTCCTATTGTTTTATTATAATTTAATAACATCTTTTTCAATTTTTTTAAAGTATTCTAAATTCAGTTTTAAATTTAAATATTTATTTTTCAACTAAATAATTATTTTATTTAAAAATTAAATTTTTATTATTTAGAAAAATATATTGATAAAATTGATTTTATTTTTTAGTTCTACATGTCAATCATTTTTAGGGTTATTTATATATATTTTTCTAAAATACTCAATGTTTTGGTGAATAATGAAATTCGAATATTTATGAAAAATGATAAAGTGAATTTCTGCATCATGATTGAGTCATGGATGATGTAATTAGATATTTGTTCCAAAATACATTAAATTATTTCTATTATTTGTAATAAGAATCAATTATATTTATTTACATGAGAAAAATAATAAAATAATGAATTTGATAATAACAAAACACTCCCCTCCTCCACTATAAACAACCCCTAAATCCCTCTTCTCTTCCCTCCTATGAATCCTTTTGCCTTGTCTAAATTCAGAAGAACAAATCTCCTCCCAGGATCCTCCCCCACGTCCAGAATCCCCTGGTCTCATTAAAATACCAAAACCTCTCTCCTAATGAGGCCCTCAAGGAAGATTAAATCTTGATTTAAATTCATATTTTCATTTATTTTATTTCAAGTTATTTTCTTTTCTTTTTCTCTCCTCGCCACATTTAATAAATTTTTTTGATTAATCTAGTACAATACATGTAACAGAATGTTTTAATGAGTAATTAATAATATGTCATTATCTATCCTTTCTCGTTCGTTTATACAAGAAATGAAAACACTGTCTGAGATGTGTTAATTTATCACATTCAAGGACGACGTGTTTTCAATTTCTATTTCCATCTTCAATTATTATCATGAGACTATTTTTTGGTTGATACAAACTATAATATATGTATAATAACTAATTTAATGTTATTTAATTCTTTTTTTACATATGATAATATTTCATTAATCAAAACGAGTCAGTTGTGATGAAAACACTGCAAGTTAACCCAAATAATTGTCAATAATGTTTTATATAATGTTTCAACTTTAGTCCGAATAACCAAACGATTTTATAACCATGTAATCTTATAGTTTATAAATAATAACAAAAAACATCTCTTCTAGACCACCATTAACATTTCACATGTTTATTCGTACATTAATATATGTAAACTGATCATGAAAACTGAGGAACAAAACACTCCCGAACAATGAAATTTAATCTATTAACCCATCCAAAGTCCACGAATGAACCAAATAAGGTAATACCAAATCAATTAAATGTATATTTTATTCATTAATCACCAATTTATGAACTTAAATTGAATTATTCATGTCATTAATGATAAGTGAGGATCACCTTCAGACTTAAGTGAATGATTTTCTACCAAAACCTATATTTTCTTTTGGGTTACCCTTTTTCTTTATTTATCCCAAATAAATTTTTATTTATTATTAATTAATGGTCATATATTCTATGTTAATTATATATATATTTTTACCAACCATAATCCTTCTTTCATTTATGGAAAGTTACAAGCTTTAAATGGAACTTTCAAAATTATTTCTGAAATACAAGCTCGGTACAAGGGAATTTCTTGAATTCATTCATATTTTTAGGGGTACAATATAATCTATTTTTTATCAACCATTATCATTAATAAATAACACATCTTATTATAAAAATACTACTTTAATTAATTTAGTGATTTATATAATGACTTTTCCAAAATAACTCTTCTTTTAAAAGGAAAATAGTATTTATCTGAATAATTACTCGATTATTTTATAATAGTATCTTCATATGTTCTAAAACCCTTGTTGATTATTATGTATTATTGGGATTAATCATTCACAATATCATCTACCATATTTAATTTAATGTTTTCTGATTACTTTTATTGTGGATTCTCTATCTTTAAACCATTAACCAATTTACATTGAATTGTTAGTGTTTAAGATTAATGTTTGGGGAAACTTATATACATTTCATTTGTTAGATTCAATATGAATGTATATGTTATTTATGATTATCCCCCTTCATATGAGGAATGCAGTGGATTTATTATGTGATGGTTGGGGCCAACTATAGCCCATCTATGCATTGGTGGGTCTCATGAGACAAATAGATATGGAATTGGCTGAGGCCTTTCCCATTTTTAAATGTGGTTTTGGCCAAGGCCTTATTCTTTTTTAGATGTCTTTGACGAGGCCATGAAGGTATGTTTGATAATGTTCGACATATGAATTTACCTCACTATGAAGCAATAAACTCATAGTTCATGAGGTTATTTGACTAGTACATTACCCATTATCTTGTTTTTTATAGAAGTATTTACTCAGCTCATATTCCTTTAATATTATGTTCAAGTATATTTTTAAAGACATGTGTTTTCAATAAGTCACCAAGACTAATGTTTATGTTTTCTTCAATCGCAATGTTTACCATTACTTAATATCGGATCCCCCAACTTATCAATTTTCATTTTTTCTAGAACATGAAGATGTATATTATAATTTAGTTGTAGGGATAATCATAGAGTGTTGGATGTTTACAACGGAACATTTGTGTTGTTTTTAATTTCAAGTTGAAATGTTGAACTTATCTATTCATCATTTTTCCAATGCAACTAAATATATCAGTCCTTTGGGATAAATATTCAATTTTTAGTTTCCATATTAATAAAATAAGGAACCACCTTTGGGAAACCAGTTTCGGGTCGTTAGAGTTGGTGTCAAAGTAAGTTAGGTATAAAAGATGAAAACTATATTTTAAAAAATAGATTGGGGAACAAATCCCTAGTATTTTAATTAAGGATAAAAATACAAGAAAATCCTCAAATTTTGGTAAAGAATAGATTATGTGAATATTTTTATAAAATTCATCACTATCTAGATACAACAAGTGGATATTTTTCTGGAATAGATGTACCATGGGTAGAAAACCTAGACAAGGAGATTCGGACTTGACCTAGGGTATTCTGCTACACGAAAATAGGCCTTACTGCACACCTTGTTTTATATTCCATGGTGATATGGTTATGATTAGTAACATTTTCTTTACAAGACATTATAAATGATTTAAACGTATTTTTTTACTCAAAGAAACCATGTTTATGATAATGATATTATCTATCTATACAATTTCAATTTATGCAAAGTATTTTGCTAAGTAAAGATTATACATTATGATTCATAACATAATCTCATGTATGCCATTACTTAGAATGTGTTCCTAGTGGATGGAAAGGAAACCTCATGAAAGTGTGTATCCCATATAGGGATTTCCATCTTCGACAATATAATGTTGTTGTCTCTAGAGTTTAAAATGATGCAGAGAAACTTATAACTATACTGGGATATCTTACTCAGGTTATGAACAATAACCATACCCATATAGAGCATCCAAATACACAGTATGGAGGAGATATGTTATATCAATGTAAGAGACAACATCCTACATCATTTAATTAGACTAAAACCCAATTCTTAGCAGAGTAATGGATAAGTTTTTTAGATGTCGCCAGACTCTGCTCCCCCCTCCTGATTGGTGGGCGGAGTTTCGCACTGTCTCCCATAGAGGATGAGTAGTTCAGATGGTAATCTTACCCCTTTCCCTAGAATCAATATCGTGCCAAAGGTTCCGAATCTTTTCCGAGAGGCGCCTCAACATTCATTGCTACCAGAGGAGATTAATGGCGCCTCTGATCTTTGCAATCTCACTATGGTGGCCCGATTCCATACCCAACGACCCTCAGTTGAATCCTTTGAGTGCTTTGTCTCAGATTCATGGAAGCTAAAGGAGCGAGTGGTCGTCGGTTTACTTGATCGACGACACTTCATGATCCATTTTTATTCAGAGGAAGATCTGATCTACGCCTGGTCTAAGGCCCCTCAAAGATGCAACGGATCAATATTCTATCTGTTTTGATGGAACTTTGATTTCCATATGCGTCCTAATCCTTCAACACTTGCGACCTGGGTAAGTCTACCGGGTATTCCACTTTCTTTCCAAAACCCCTCTATTTTCTGTGCAATTGTCAATTTGATCGGGAGGTTCTTATGCACTGATTGACATACTGAGGTGGTGTGTAACCCTATTTGTCCAAGGATCTGTGTCGAAGTTGATTCTGCAAGGCCGCCGATCCAATGAATATGGATCACTGATGATAAGGAATTTCTATGGAGGCAGGAGGTGGTCTTTGAATCATGGATGCACTACTGTGTAGCTTGTAGCCATTGTGGTCACTTGGTGTCGAATTTTTGTAGTGAGAGGATGAAGGGTTTCTCTCAAGAGAAGGCAATGCGTCACAGCAGTGGGGATTTTGCTGCTACCTTGGAATGGACCATGCACACTAATGCTGGTCTGGCAGTTAAAGGGGATATGTTGAGTGACAAGTTGGGTCCTGTGGAGGTTTTTGGGTGTGCTAAAGTTGGAGGTTCTATCGAACAGGGCACTTAGGTGGGGGGTCCCGGAGGTTTAGGTGATGTTGTAGATGATCATGTGGTTCCAGTGCTTGTGAAGGGGGTGGAACGTGTTTTAATCGACAAGGAAGTGGGAGAGGGTGTATCTGTTTTTGAGGTCCCTGGTTTCTCCCATGGTATGAAGGAGTTGCAGGATGGTCAGGCGAGGGATGCGGAAAATCAGGCTATGGATGAGTAGTCAGGACAATATTCTTCTAGTGTGTCTCGAAATCTGACAGTTGAGCAGGTGCTTCACCGTTTGAAGTCTGATCTTGGAATCGGGAATGATAATACAGTGGTTTCCTTGGAATGTAGTCCCTTGCCGTCAGGGAATATGGAAACTGTGTCCAGGTGCAGGAAGAGAATGCTGGACGTATGATGATCTTGGTTCCCACAGACAACAGATTTCTGGAATTGGACAATGAGGAGGCCTTTCATGATGAGGGTAATGTGGAAGGGCAGGATAGGGGTATCTTGCAGTTTACAGGATCTCCGGTGGAGGCTGCAGCTGGTGAGGATGTCCAGAACTTGGTGGATCAGCCTCTTTGTTCCAAAACATCTCAAGATTGTGGTTTGGAGGGGGCTTATCGAAAGGTCGATATTTTAGGAAAATGGGGTGAAATCTCGGACAGTGAGAAGGAAAACGATAGTGGGATGCTCCATCCCTCCTTCAGTGCTGTTGTTCAAGATGATAGGATGAAGGTGCATGGGATTGAAGACAAAAGTACTGGTCCACCACGTCGACGACCGATGAAAGATTATTCTTATCTCCCCAGACCGGTGTCCTCTAGAGCCTCTATTGGGAAGGAATGTTGGGCTATGCAATCTTCGAAGGAGTTTTTAGCTTTGGAGAAGTTGAATCTGAGAAGAAAATATGCAAAGGTTCATAAGTATTATGAAAAATTCGAATGGGAAACTGATAATGCAGAGGAAATAGTCCACTATGAGGATGGTGATGGGTTTGGTTTCTATGATATTTAGGTGTTTTTCTTGCAAGTTGTACCTGCTTTATGATTTTCCTTTTATTAATAAATGGTCAGAGGCTTTGCCTCTGACTAATCATTTCTAAAAAAATGGATAAGGTTTTCATGACTGTTTTCCATCTATTAGGAGATGTTGATCAATGTTGGTCACTAATTAAAAACTTACAAGGGGAGGAATAGATATAAAACCTAGAATGGAGTCAATATAACAAAATTTTCTTAGATAAATACTTTCCCCGTGAACAATAAGTGGAAATGGAATTGAAATTTATAAATTTAACGAAAACTGAAGATGAGAATTTTGAAAAGATTAAAGATAACTTCAAAGGTTTATCATGGAATTATGTAGACTATATAAATAATAAATAGAGAAATATTGGTGTATTCATTGATGGAATAAATCAATTCATCCAATAGGATCCAGTTTTCCAGAATTTATTTTCCTACGAACACATAGTATCCTGTGCTATCAGGCAAGAAAAGGTGTTTCTATAAGTCTTATGAATTTAAAGGAATTAAAGAGAAGAAGAGTTCTACTAAAAATATTAGAAATAAATAAGGAATTGGGAAAGACGGTAATATTTGACTTTCCACCCTTTGATAATTTTGGAAGGAACCACCCTGGTGCTAGCTTAAAAGGAATAGTGGTGTGACAACAGTTTTGAAAAAAAGTCTATTATGATGGTGATTATATGGTAACGAAATAAGATATGGATGTTCAATGGTATAATTTATGGTAAACGGGGAACCATTATAATTATTTTTCAAAGAATTAAGTAAACATACCTCAGAAAAGGCCAAGGGACTAGAGGAAAGATTATACATTCAAAACTGCTGATATAAAAATTCGTAATGCCATTGTGGTAGGTACCTTAATGGTTTCATAAAATATTGAAATTGCTTTATTTGATTCAGGATCATCACATTCATTTATATCTTCCAAGTTATCCAAGAAAATTAAACATGTCCAATTTGATATAATAAAGGAGTTGTCAGTCAAAACTTATAGGGGATGAATCATTGTAACAAATATGTTTCTATCAGTCCCCCTCGTGACACATAAATGTGATTTAGTTTCTAACCCTATCATCATACCGATGATTGAATTTTATATAATCCTTGGTATTACTTGGATTTCCTATTATGATGTGAATATCAATTGTAATAAGAGGGAAGTTATGATTTTTGAGAACAATGTTGAATCCCTTATATTTAGAGAAGAAATCTCACCAACAGATTCTTATCTAGATCCACCCCAGTAGATCTAATGAATTTAATTATTGGGGAGGATGGAAATATAATTACTATGGGTGAGTAAATTAATGTTCAAATAGATGACATACCTATTGTGAAATAATATGTTGATGTGTTTCTAGAGGATTTACCTAGAAATCCCCCATAGTGAGAAATTGATCATTTTATTGACTTAGTTAATTATTCAAGGACAATATCAAAGACCCATTATGAGGTTGTTCATTGAATATAAGGATATATATGATATAAAAATATAGAAAAATCATCCCTTACCATTCATTTTTGATTTACATGATCAACATCATGGAGCCCAATATTTTTTGAAGATTGACATTATATCTGGATATCATGAACTTGGTGTAAGGAATGAAGACATTCCAAATAAAACATTCTGATCAAGTTATGGGCTTTATGAGTTTATAGTAATGCCTTTTGGACTGACTAATTCACCCTCAGTTTTAATGGATATAATGAATATTGTTTTGATGGAATATTTTGATGACTTTTTGGTGGTACTAATTTATGATATATTGGTATACCCAAAAGCTAAATGTATCATGAAAAACAATTGTGCAAGATTATTATGACTCTTAGAAGAAATGAATTACATCGAATTTTTATCAAGTGAACATTTTGGCTTCAAGTAGTTACCTTTATTGGCCACATTGATTCTTTTTACAGAATAACTGTTGATCCTAAGAAGACAATTTAAGTGCATAATTGACATACTCTAACAAACATAAATAAGGTTTTTAATTTTATTATTTTAGCAGGTTATTATCGATATTTCATTTAGAAGTTTTCACATTTAGCCAACAAAATGAACAAGATTACACATAAAGGGGTCATGTTCATATGGAAAAAAGAATGTGATGAGTGTTTTGAGGAATTGAAGAGAATATTAGTGAATGCTCTGATCTAGACGCTATCATCGAGGAATGGTGGATTTGTGATATATAGTGATGTATCAAAGAAAGGACATAATTGTGTCCTTATGAATAATGATAGATTTATTTAAAATGAATCTAGGTACATACAAATTCATGAAAATAACTATCCTACTAATTATACTGAGTTAGTAGATGTAATATTTTCTCTGAAGATACGGAGACATCAACTCTATGTAAAAATATGTGAGATATATACGGATCATAAGAGATTGAAATATATATTATCATAGAAAGAAAAAATCCTGAGTAAAAGGTGATGGCTTCAACTACTCAAGGAAATGATTGATTTATATACTACCACCCATAAATTACAAATAAGGTCGATGATGCATTGAGTAGGAAGGATCATAGAGTTATAAAAAATGGGGATTTAAAGGGATCCTATGTTTATGGATATAGTATTGATGGATATGTGAATTATAAAAGAAGGGGAAATATAGTAAATTTTTCATTTGGTTTCCAAACCATCTCTGTTGAAAATGATTAATAATTCCCAGTCTAATTATGATAATTTTCAAAAGAAAATTAATGGTGTGAATGATGGGATGTTGGCTGACTTCATGTGTGAAGACGGAATTATGAAATTTGGGAAGAGGGTTTATGTTCTAGCTATACCTGGGATGAAAATTGATTTATTTGATGAACCACTTAGCTCAAATTTCTATATACACCATGGTAGTAGTAAAATTTATAGAGCTTTGAAGGAACAAATTTGATTGGAAAACATAAAGTGGGAAATTGTGAATTATGTATCAAGATGTTTAGTCTCTCAAGAAGTGATTGCCTAATGACAACATCCTATATGAGTCATTCAACCTCTACCTATTCCTAAATGGAAATGGGATGAAATCACTATCAATTTTTTCACATGATTACCCAAAAATATATTGAAGAATGATGCGATATTGGTAATTTTTGATCAACATACAAAATCTATTCATTTCATCACTATAAGGGAATTCATTCCACTACAGCGCCTTACAAGACTCTAAATTAATGATGTTGTGAGACATCATGTAGAATCTATCTCAAATTTTTATGATAGCGATCCATGACTTATATCAAAATTCTTGAGATGTATTCCGAAAGCTTTGGATACTAAGCTTTGTTTGAGTACTTATTACCACCCACAAACTAACGGCCAGTCAGAAAGGACGATCTAATCCATAGAGAACATGTTGAGATCGTGTTCCCATGTCATTAAAGGTATGTGGGATCAATATTTTCCTTTATTGAAGTTTTCCTACAAAAAATAGTTTCCATTGATATATTCAAATGACACCATATGAAGTATTGTATAGAAATAGATTTCACACACCAAATTTTTGGGATTAAGCTGGAGAAAAGAAGATTGTGGCTACAGAGCTTGTAGAGGAAACAACAACAATTGTACAGACTATTCAAACCCATAGCAAAGAATATCAATGTAGGAAAATGATATATATCTATAATTTATGTATGTATTTGGAATTTCATGTGGGAGATCATGTTATCTTGAATGTACCTCCACATAAGGGAGTTATATGATTTAGGAATAAAGTGAAAGTAAGCCCTAGATATATTGGACATCTTGAAATCATAGAGATAATTGTATTTGTTGCATATCAATTGGCTATAAAACCTATCATATCTAATGTAAAAAAAATTGCTCTATGTCTGATTATAAAAGAAGTACAAGCCAGACCCACCGCATGTCCTCACTTCTGAAGGAATAGAATTGGAACCTGACATATCAAACTGTGAAGAGCCTATCCAGGTTATGGGAACTAAAAAACATGTGTTGAGGAATAGAAAAACTATACATGTAAATAATCTTCGTAAAAATCATAAAATCCCAGAGGAAACACATGATCCTAAGGAGCATATGATAAAGACCTCGCCAAATTTTTTATGTGGTAACATTCACTGAATTTTGTGGGTGAAATTTTTGTGAGGGGAGAATGTTACACCCAAATATTTTGAAAATAAATTTAATATTAAATGCATGAAACACTAAGTCTCTAAAAAACACCAATTTTTAATAAATTACCCAATAAAAATAATTTTACCACTTATGTTATTTGAATTTCAAAAAACTAACACACACGGTTGCCTTTAGTATGCTATTTAGAGTCTGATAAGATCAAATTACATTTTTGGTGAAAAGAAACATGAAACACAATAATTATAACATATAATTATGAATATAAATATGGACGTTATGAATATTAACCACACCCATGAAGTCATAATAAAATTTAAACACCCTATAAATGAAATATATTATTTTAGAAATTAATAATTAATTGTTGGTATTTGTGTGAGTAATAAATATTTAATTAAAAATTTAAGTTAATAAATTTACTTTAAAGAAAAGTAATTATAATAAGTTGAATTTATAAATAAATATTTTGTTATCCTAAAATTTTAGGATAACATAATAATACCTTAGTTATTTTTTGAAAGTTGTATAAAAATAGTTTTAAATTTAAATATGTATTTATCAAGTAGATAGTGATTTTATTTTAAAATTAAATTTATCTTATTTATAAAATTATTTAGGAAAAATATATTCCATTTTTTAATTATACATGTCAACATATTTTTTGGGTTATTTTTTGTGATTTTTACGAATTACTCAATAATTTAGTGAATAGTGAAATTTGAAAAATTATGAAAAATTATGATTTAGTTAATTTCTGCATCATGCTTCAGTCATGGATGATGTAAATGGACATTTGTTAAAACTCATGTGCACATATTTCTATTATTAATCACAAGAAAAAATACTATTTTTTCTCTTGAGAAAAATAAAAAATAATGAATAACATAATATAAAATTACTCCTCTCCTCAACCATAAAACACCCTTACTTCCTCTTTTCTCCACTCCTCTCAAGACTTGTGAATTGTATAAATTCTACCCAAATATCCTCCCAATAATCTCCCTTAAGTCAAAAAACCCATGGTATCATAAAAATTCCAAAGCCTCTCCCATAAAGGGGTCCTCATGCAAGATTACATCAAGAGGTAAATTCATCTTTTCATTTCATTTATTTCAAGTTCCTTTATTTTATTTTATCTTTCCTCACCTACTTTCATCCAAATGTTGGGATTAATCTATTAAATTACATGTACATGAATGTTTTCATGATAAATTAATAATTATTCATCTTTTTTTCTTTCCCCTTCTTTTATACGATAAATTAAACCACCATGCAAGATGTGTTAATTTATCACCTTCAAGGATGACAGGTTTTCAATTTCTATTACCATATTCAATTCATGTCATGATACCATTTTTATGGTTGATATAGACTATAATATTTTTATTATAACTTATTTAAGGGTTTAGAATCCTTTTTACACATGATATTAATTAATAAATCAAAATGAGTTTGTTGTGATCCAAAACATCCATTCAACCAAAACAATTGTCATTAAAGTTTTATATAATGATTCATCATCACTCTCAATAAACCAATTAATTTTATAACCATGTAATATTCTGTTTTTTCACTTATAACAAAAAACATATATTTTTAACAACCTATAGGGAACCTTTCCTTTTAAATATAACATTACATGATTTTAAGCTTAATTATATAAATGCGTACAAGCCAAGGATCATAACGTCTAGTGTCTTGGAAGACTAGGTATATAAAACTGAAAACATGGAACTAAATAAAACATTTATTTATTTAATCTTAAAATTGAGCTCCTAACATCTGCAGTGCTCAATCATATACATGGGGTACCATGGATAACACATGAACATTGGGATAAGCTAAATAGACCAATAAGGAAATCCCCATAAGAAAAAAGTATTAGCACGTGGGATAAAAGGCATGAAATGATGAAAAAAAGGAATGTTACATATAGAATCATAATATATAAGAATTTATTCATATAAATAATGATTAATAATAATATGGAAATGACATAAAACATGAAATTATCCCTAGTCATAGAAATCTGCCAAGACCATTTCACATGGTATCAAAAGAAAAGACTAACCGCCATGACCGCTGCACATAGCAGCACAAGCCAAGGAAAACCACCAAGACGATCACATATAACATCTCATTAGACTAAACTTTACCAGATGCATTTTAGAGATATCTAGGATCACCCATATTAACTTTTCATGGATATTTTGTCCACATAAATAAGCATACTTAATCGATATTACTTACACATAAGGGTTACCAATGGAAAGAATTTGGTACTATAATCATGTCATAAAACATAAAAAAAGGTCGTATTATAAAAGTGTCCATGAAATAAAGGGACTAAAATATACATGGAAATTCATAATGAAAAATAGGCTTGTATCATGGTAAGTGATTTAATGTAGAAGTTACAACATGTATGAAAAGTGTATATGAAATTTTATCATTAAAACATTTTGTGCGGTTTCAAGGAAAATACTATGGATCTATTAAAATAGAAATGGGAAAGATCATTTATACAAAACTATAAGTGAACCAATAAGGTGTTTATAATAAAAGTAATGATTTTATAAAGACAATGGTGGCATAAAACAAAAGATAGAGTGCACTTGAAATCATGTAAGAATTTGGGAACTTCACTCAAAACAAGTTTGCTTATCGAGAAGTATTGAGGAAGGAATCACATAAAATCATATATATCCACAAAACAAAACAATGAAAGGGTCATGATAAATGAATTTTGTACATGTAAACAACACTTAGAAGAGTCACATAAAAATACAATATAACATCATTTTGGTAAAATTTAGTTAAATTAGTAAGATGAAGTTTTGTACAACTAAATTCCATTGTTACGTCACATTTATATAAGTGACTATCTTAAAGTTATGTCTTATATAAATTTTAATTGATATGGAATGTGATATAGTATTCTTATAAATATTTATCTCACTTTTATTATCACAATTCATAGGGACGTGTTTCAATTGATATCTGTAGTATAGTAATGTATGTTTCAATTTCAGATGAACATTCTGGGACCTGATGATTGATTATGAGGGGTTGAACATATTAAAATGATATAAAAGAAGGATTAAAAATTCTTTTTTTAACTAAAATACCGATGGTTACCACATCCATAACTGAGTCTGAACTTTCTTTCTAAAGTTAACAGCTGCTTTCGGGTTTTAGACCCAATGATTTTTAGGAAATCACATTGGTCGAGGGGATGGGAGGTTAGATTCATTTCACCATTTTAGGGGGATTTTTTTCCTATTCTTGGAATCTCTTATTTATTTAGTATATCTTCATGAATTAATTCATAATATCGATACGCAACCATAATCCCTAACAATATGATTTGGTGTCAAATCCTTCTACATGTATGGGGGTCTATTAGTGAGTGCATTAATATCTATATTTTATGTTATTCATCTCTTTATTATTACATATTAGAAATGGTTGGATACATATATTATGAATCCACATGACCTAGAGCTCGGTAGTTTATCACAACACTGGGGTGGCGATTAAATTTAGAGTATGTGATTGAACCATTATGAGTACTCCTATGAATCTTTTTTATAACACTAATCAAGACCCATTTTGTTCTTTTAAGCCATTTAGTTTAATTTCATGTGCAAAAGACATATATGATTTCACCTAGTCCCCAGGTATTGAGCATGGGTACAACATCCCTGACCTGGGTCCCACTAAATTGGAGCCCCATGCTGGGTCATCACAAGCCCTCTAGTTCACCTTCTCCTACACTAGAGGTTACCAACCAGAAAAGAGTGTATAATTGGTCATATGGGGAGACTATACCCTATTTACCATATTAATCCACCACATAACCCAATATAAATAGCAAAAAAATAAGGAAACAACCGAAAACATGGATATTCAAACATCTCCTATGTTGTGTATTAAACCCAAGTAACAGTAAAATATTTCATTTAATGCAATAATAAAAAGTGGAAAAACCCCAAAACAAATATAAATAGTGGAATCCCCAAAACATCCCTGACTCCAAGTATGGAACATCATCAATCCATGTACCATTTCCAAATCAACTCCCATCTATAGGGCCCCTTCCCTATCCTTGACCTACATGAATGAAATCTGCTCAGATACCCATGGAGGACTGAGAAGGGTGAGTACCACTCAATAGGCCACCACCAATAGTGTCACAAATATTCCATCTAATATAATGTTCATAAAATTATAAATATATAAAAGTCAATGGAATGAAATTCAGGGGAAACTTTTTAACAATCTACAATTAGTTATAAAAATCAAGGTGGTAATTTATCATATATAATTTATTACTAGTTCATCATAAATCACTGAGTTTATAAGTTGGGAATTAACTTCATTCAAGAAAGGTTCATGGAATGTATCATTATTCATAAGGAAATAAATAGGTCTCTAACTCACTTGGGATAACATAACACAACATAACAATATCCTCACCTCATAGCCTCGGTCAGGGTGGATTGAAATCATTAGGAGAATAATGCTTTTCCCCCTTACCTAACATGTTAATTGTGGGTGTAATTAGTGAATCAGTCTAACTCAACCCAGGAGAGGATCCTCAGACCTTTATCCCACACCATAAGCAATGTCCATGTGCTTATCCATCCATTATCCACATATAAACCATATAACATGTCACGACCCGACCTCGGGGCCCGTGCCGTGACTACCCCAAGCCCGCCTTCCATAGGCCAGGGGCTGGCGACTAGCACCAAGGTGTAAATCCTGGTAAAAAGGGAAGGCATTGCCTTTGTAAAGTAAACAAACACCATAGAATAAACATGAAGTAGAAGTAATCAATAAGTAAAAGCTGGTACAAGAGTAAGTGTGGAAAATTAAGTGGGCCTGTATACAAACCCAAACTGAAAGTAATGTACAACTCGAAAGGGGAAAAAACAACTGAAAAGTAAAGCCGCAACACCGAGATGTCCACTGGAAATCCCACCTGAAGGGTGGGTACATATAGCTCCACTACTCCTCGGGTCCCGCCGTCTGCTCCGAGTATGTTCCGCCTAGTGGTCCACCTCCAGGTACCGTCCTGCTCTGCAAGCCTCAACCACGATCAACGCTGTCCGTCGTCTGCAACCAACACAATGTAGTGTGGGCATAGCCCGAGTAGGGGTGAGTATAAGCTACTCAGTAGGGACCCCGAGACCCCCGATTGTCTCCCAAAATCCACAAAGGATAAACCACAAAGGAAATATACAATCACGAAGTAACAACCAACACTACTTAGGTATATTCCCATAAATATACATAAGTCATCAATTCCAATACGCACCAACCTCCGAGCCCAAGTACAACCAGGTCCACACAGGAAAGCATACGTATTCCACATAGGAAAGCAAAACGTAATCCACCCAGGATAGCACAACACAATCCACAAAGGAGAGCAACCATGATTCAGCTCACATAGGTATAATTATTAGAAAGACGATAGAGATGATCACTGATCCATCTAAGTCGTCAGACCCACAAAGGATCGATAGGTACTGACCCCCGCAATGACCCACACAGGATCGGACCCACACAGGATCTGTAGGCGCTGGCTCACACAGAACCACTGAGCGCTGACCCACACAGGATCGGACCCACACAGGATCAGTAGCACTGATCCACACAGGATCGCTGAGTGCTTTAGTCGTCGTCATCGAATCCACTGAGGATCTCTGCACAGTCGTCGTCGCAGTCACAATAGCAGTGGCAGCTAGCTCTAAGGTTCCCGCACACAGCAAGCTCGTTCGGGATGGTCCGCTCCACGAGCCGAGAGGCTGATACATCAAATAACACATAGTCCAGAGTTGATGTGTCCAAAAGATCCGTATTGTCAACAGGAACTCAACGTCGCAGACGGTGCGTCAATCGGACGCCCGACCTGAGAGTTATTGGCTTTTTCGTTCCAGGGGCCCGGTTGGTTTTTAAGGCAAAACCAACCCGACCATACTCCACCTACATCCAAACCTCGGGAAGAGTAAGCCAAAAGATCCTTCTCACTATGAGGAATCCAACAAAGTCTACGGCATGTCAATCGGACATCCGGAGCTTAAGATATGAGCGTTTCCGCTCCGAGGCCCCGGTTGGTTTCGTGTACGAACCAACCCGGATGAACCCAAAGTATTCCAAAACCTTGAGTGTGATATACTAAAATGACCATATCGATTCAAGGATCGCATCGCAACTGACATTGCATCGATCATAGGTCTGTAGCCCATGTTATGGGCAAAAGACCGAAGATGGTCCGACAACGGGGGTTTCGGGCCCGGACTGATCCGGCCCGAGACCCCCCGGTCGGCCCGAATCGGGTCCGGGTCGGCCCGGCCCGGCCTGGGCACAGCGCGCCCAGCACTCGTGCCAGCTCGGCCAACGGCCGAGCCATTTGGCGGGGGGGGGGGGGCACCTGCCCCCCTGGTGTAACCGCGACCCCCCAATTATGGGGGCCATTTTGTGCTAGCCGGTCGAGGGTTTGAACCCCTGGCTGCACACCTGTCCGGCTGGCCCGCCCCGTCCGGCCGGTTTCTGCTTCCACGGGACCGGCGATAGCCGGTCCCCTTTTTACCCACACCGGCGGCCCGGAACCGGCCACCAGTCACCCTGCTCCACCGCGACCTGGAACCTGCCGCGACTTGGTTCGTCCAGTGCGGTGCAACTGCACCGCCCCCTTCCGCCGCGGCCCCGCTCCAGCCGCGGTATCTTCGGTTTTCATTGACGCGGCGCGATGGCATCGCGTCCTTGTACAACTTCACAGCACGGCACGACGGCACCACACATTACTTGTCGTACGATCCCACCTGGTGCGACGACACCACGCCATTCCGTCCCAACTACAAAGAATCAAACAAGGATAAAGGAGGAGGGTCGGCCTTGTTTGTGTGGTCCGGCCCCCTCTCATTAATCGATATCATTTAGTCGTATATCACAAAGAATGAAAAACTAGAAAACACTGACGAAAATAATTAAATAATCCCCTACCTTGATAAAAGAGATGACGAACGTCGGCGTCGCGAAGTGAGGATTCAAAGACGTTGACGGAGATTTCGTCGTGGAAAACCATCGTGAAAAGAGACGTCGCGGAAGAAAAACGTCTTGGAAGAAGACGTCGCGTCGTGGGTCGGTGTCACAGAAGATGGTCTCCGAGGGCTCGGAGCTCCACATCGGAGATCGGTCGTTCTTCGCGTTCTTCGTCAAAGAGAATGAAGAACTCAAGACTTCTTTAGCTTTTTCTCCAAAGGCTCTCAAACAACTAAACACCAACCCAATAAAATATGTTCTTAACTTATTTTATTAACACATCAAGGCTTTTGAAATTCAAGTGTTTGAATTCCACATTAACTCACCTCATTAATTCCATAAGTTAATAAACATAAGTTAACAAAATTAGTGGGGGTTGAGGGGGTTAGAGGATATGAAGGGGTGGGATTCGTGTGGGCCCCACCACCCTCATAACCTCCCAATGGAGGTGGGGTAGTTACCCAACTTCCATCCAAAGTATTAAACACTTAGAGTAAAAATAAAAATTGTTGTTAAATTTTTATTTTTAACTTACACAATTTTTATCAATTTCTCTCGTGTAAACGCAACTCCGGATTAAGCGTTCCTAAGAAATTACCGGTGCTGCGGTTCCATCGGTGCCCTCGGAATTCGATTCCAAGCAACGGTTCAAAAGACATGAATTCCCGCTCGTTCGTTCACTGACTGTACCTGAGCTAAACTTCGGATAAGAATTCTGGGCACACCGGGCCTCAGAATCAAGTGTCGTCTGAAACTGCATTCCTGTAAAATCGAAAAGAAAATTAATAAAAAAATTTCCATGAATTTCACGGGTATTTACATTACTCCCACCTTAGGACATTACATCCACATAAAGATACATCGAAAACTAGGGAAACAAATGTTGGTACTGAGCACGCATCTGAGCCTCCCGCTCCCAAGTGCTCTCATGGAGGTTCCCATGCTGCCATCTAATGCACACTAAAGGAATCAACCGTTCACGTAGGACCCACTCCTGTCGATCCTCGATCTCCACTGGAACCTCCGCAAAATTCGCCCCATCATCAACGTCAAGCTCCCCTTGGTCAATGATATGTGTCGGGTCATGCACGTATCTCCTTAGCTGAGACACGTGGAAAACACCGTGCACCCGGTGCAACTGAGGTGGTAGAGCCAAACGATAAGCCACCTCTCCAATCCTGCAGAGGACCTGGAACGGTCCGATGAAGCATGGAGACAACTTTCCGCCTCATCCAAATCTCCTTAATCCACGTCGAGGTGAGACACGCAAGAAGACGTGGTCGCCATCCTCGAACTCTAGTGGCCTCCACCTTCTGTCAGCATATGACATCTGTCGGCTCTGAGCTGTCCTCATCCGCTCCTGGATGACCTGGACCTTCTCTGTCGTGGCCTGGACCGTCTCCGGTCCCACAAGTGCTGACTCCCCAGGGTCTGTCCAGCACAAAGGAGATCTACAAGGTCGGACGTACAATGCCTCGTATGGTGTCATCCTGATGGTGGAGTGGTAGCTGTTGTTGTACACGAACTCCACCAAGGGTAGGTGGTCCTACCAGCTGCGACCAAAGTTGAGGACACAAGCGTGGAGCATGTACTCGAGAGTCTGAATGGTCCTCTCTGTCTGACCATCCATCTGAGGGGGAAAGACTGTGCTCAGATGTAACTGCGTCCCGAACGCCTCCTGCAACCCCTTCCAAAGCCAGGAAGTAAAGCGAGCATCTCGATCGGAGACGATAGATGATGGCACACCATGAAGCCGCAAAATCTCCTGAACGTAGAGACGTCCCAAGCTCTCCACTGAGCCCTGCTCTCTGATGGGTAAGAAGTGAGCCGACATGGTGAGTCGGTTGAAAATCACCCAAATGGAGTCGTGACCTCTAGAAGTGCGTGGAAGTCCTGTCATGAAGTCCATAGATATCCCGTCCCACTTCCACTCTGGGACCTCCAAGGGTTGTACCAAGCCTACTGGTACCTGATGCTCTGCCTTCACCTGCTGGCAGGTGAGGCATTTAGAAAAGAACTCTGCCACAACCTTCTTCATGCCCGGCCACCAATGCTGTCGTCTGAGATCCTGGTACATCTTCACCACTCCAAGATGTACCGCCAAGGGAGAGGTGTGAAACGCTCTCAGAACCTCTTCCCGTAAAGCAATTGGTACCAAGGTACGTCCTCTAAAAAGGATGTTGGGCTCTGCTCCAAAAGAGAAACCATCAGGTTCTTGTCCTGAGGATATCTGTGCACGCCGCGTCTCACAGTCAGCGTCCCCATGCTGTGCCTCTCTGACCCACTGTAGTAGTGGAGGAGTGACTGTGAGAGACTGAAGGAAGGCTGCTCCATCTCTATAAATGAAGGATATCTACAAAGAATCTAGCTGCTCTATCACCTCCTCAAGTAGTTGAATTCCCATCCTCCTACTGAGAGCATCAGCTACCACGTTCCCCTTCCCAGGAGTATATACTATCTCAAAGTCAAAGTCCTAGAGGAACTCGAGCCATCACCGCCGTCTCAGATTCAGGTCCTTCTAAGAGAATAAGTATCTGAGACTCAGATGGTTAGAAAAGACTGTAAAGCTCTTGCCTATCAGGTAGTGTCACCATGTCTTCAGAGTGAAGACCACTGTTGTTAACTCCAGGTCACGGGTAGAGTAGTTTTTCTCATTCGGCCTCAACTGATGTGATCCATAGGTGATCACAGCCCGCTTCTGCATTAGGACACATCCAAGTCCGGTCCCTGATGCATCGCAGTAGACTACGTACCCTACTCCCTCCTCAGGAATCCTCAAGATAGGTGCACTGGTCAATCTCTATCTCAGCTCCTGGAAGCTCTACTAACAACTGTCTGACCACAAGAAGGGTTTCCCCTTCTTCGTTAAAGCTAAGAGTGGTGCCTCAACTCTGGAGAAGTCTGGAACAAATCACCGGTAGTATCCAGCTAGTCCCAAGAAACTCTGCACCTCCGTCACACTCCTGGGTGGCTCCCAAGCTAGCACTGCCTCGATCTTTGCAGGGTCCACCGAAACTCCCGCCTCAGAGATGACGTGTCCCAAGAAGTGGACCTCACGTATCCAGAACTGACACTTCAAGAGCTTACCATAAAGCTGGTGCTCTCGGAGTGCGTCTAGTACAACCCGCAGTTGGTAGGCATGCTCCTCCTCAGTCGTCAAGTAAATCAAAATGTCGTCGATGAAGACCATGACAAAACGATCGAGGTATGGCTAAAAGATCCTGTTTATGAGGGCCATGAACACTTTTGGAGCATTGGTTATGCCGAAAGGCATAACCAAGAACTCATTGTGGCCATACCGACAACTGAAGGCCGTCTTCTGCACGTCCTCGTCTCGAACTCTGAGCTGATGATAGCTTGACCTGAGGTCTATCTTTGAGAACCACCGTGCTCCCTTGAGCTGATCAAAGAGGTCATCAATCCTCGGTAGTGGATAATTATTCCTCACTATCACCTGGTTCAGGCGACGATAGTCGACATAGAGTCGCAAGCTCCCGTCCACCTTCTTGGCGAACAACATCGGGGTAGCCCAGGGTAAAACACTGGGTTGGATGAACCCCTTGCCCTACAAGTCCTCCAACTGTACCCGTAGCTCTCGAAGCTTAGCAGGGGCCATCCGATATGCTGGAGTTGATATCGGGGCTGTCCCGGGGTACAGGTCAATATAAAAGTCTACCTTTCTGCGAGGAGGTAGCCCTGGAATGTCGTCAGGAAAGACGTCCGTATACTGATCCACCAATGCAGAAAAACCAGGATTCCACACGTCAACTGCTCCTAGGATGAGACTACCAAACTGGTGAGTGATGGGCTATCCTCTCCTCTGCAAGAGTCCATCCTTATCTCAAAGGCTCCCTTATCGCCAGTGAAGGTAAACCTGCTCCCTTCGGTGCGTACACATCGCACCTTGCGCCTAATACAGCCAATATGTGCATGGAATGTAAACAACCAATCCATGCCCAAGTTGACGTCGTAGGGCCTCGACGCCACTACAAGAAGATCTCAGCCGAAGCTCTCGCCTCCTAGAGTAAGCTCACACTACCGACACCAGTGCTTAATCATCGAGTCTAGTACCGTAGGAGTCTCTATCGGTAAGGATCGAGCCAACGGCTCTGTTGGAATCTCCGAGCTCCGAACAAGGGTAGCGGCTATGCAAGAATGACTCGCTCCTGTGTCTATAAGTACTGCAGTAAGGGTGGAATAGACACAGATAGTACCTCGAATCATCTCAGGCGCGCCGTGGTCGTAGGCCTCCACTTCCTGGAGCTGTTCCTGTCTCTGCCCGCCAGCTCCCTGTGGTTGGGGTGGACCTCCTGGGGGTGGTGGTGGTAGAGCCTCAAAGCGTCGCCCACCACCCGCTGCTCGGCCAGCTCCTCTACCTGGTCCGCCAGTTCCCTGCAGACCACCACGATCGACCCTCTGCCTCTTCCTCGGTGGTCCTTCAACCGTCTGATTCTCCTCGGCACGACGGTTCAGGCAGTCACGAGCCATGTGGCCATGCCCGTCGAATTAGTAGCACTGCCTGCCTCTCGAATGACTGGCTCCACACTGTGTGCCCCGCACTGCTGAGCCAGTGTCCTAAGTTCATCTACCGGAGGGTCTAGTCTGCCTGGACCCATGAGTCATCCGTCGACTACCTGCTGCAGAGGACTCTACTACGTGCCACCCTGCGGTGGGTCTCGGCGCTGGTGTAGACTCATCAAGAAAGCTCTCGATCAAAAGGGCTCGCTCGAGTACTCCTGTCTAATTTGGAATACTGAGGGAGATCATCGATGCCCTTATCTCGTATCTCAATCCCTACTCAAAGGTCTGAGCTCGATAGAATGGGTCTCGTACCATGTCTGTCGAGTAGCGCGAGAGATCAGTAAATCTCACCGAGTACTGGGCGACAGTCATGCTTCCCTGCCGCAGCTGAAGAAGATCCTGGATGCGCACCGCACGAAGGGTGGCTGGGATGAACTCCGAGCAGAAGAGGCTCTCAAAGTCCGTCCAGAGAATAGATGCCTCATCGTGCACCTAGAGCATCAAGCTCCACCATCTGTCTGCTACTGCGTGTAGTAGGCTCACTGCGAGGATCACCATGAGGTCTGCCGGTGTCCTCACTAACTTGAAAACTCTCACCACTGCCTCCAGCCAGTTCTCGGCTGCCTGGGGGTCCGTCTCCCCACGGAACCTGGGTGGTCGCTGGCGCTGGAACTCATGCAGAGCACTGAGGCGACGTGCATCATCAGCAACTGGTGTTAGAAGCATCAGTGGCTCGGTGGGTAGAACTATCGCCGGTGCCACTACTGACAAAGGGCCCTGCACCGAGGCCTCGTCGCTCGATGGGCTGTCGTCACGCTCAACTCTCAGAACCCTAGCTGGCTGCCATCGTGGGGCCATCCGGAAAATGAAACAGGTGTGGCACGGTCAGAACAGTATTCCTGGTGAGCTGATACAAAGTAATCACAAAGAAAACTTGAAACACACATGCAATCAATGTTTTCTTGCATTAAGTCGGAAATCAAAAGTCAGGGTCCTAGTGTACGGATACGTCGAACCCCGCACCAACACTGGACTCCCTAGACTGATAACCACACTCAATACGCTTAACATTATTGCTTCTCATAGAAAAATATCAGAGTCCAAGTTCTGTGGTAGAACCGAACTTCTCTGATAACAATTTGTCACGACCCGTCCTCGGGGCCCATGTAGTGACTACCCTAAGCCCGCCTTCCATAGGCCAGGGGCTGGCGACTAGCACCAAGGCGTAAATCCCGGTAAAAAGGGAAGGCATTGCCTTTGTAAAGTAAAAAACGCCACAGAGTAAACAAGCAGTAGAAGTAATCACTATGTAAAAGGTGGTACAAGAGTAAGTGTAGACAAGTAAGTGGGCCAGTATACAAACCCAAACTGAAAGTAATGTACAACTCGAATGGGGAAAACAGCAACTGAAAAGTAAAGCCACAACGCCGAGCTTTCCATAGGAAATCCCACCTGAAGGGTGGGTATAGATAGCTCCACTACTCCTCGGGTCCCGCTGTCCGCTCCGAGCCCAAGTACAACCCAGTCCACATAGGAAAGCATACGCATTCCACACAGGAAAGCAAAACGTAATCCACACAGGATATCACAAAAAAATCCACATAGGAATGAAAACAGGATTCAGCTCACACAGGTTTACTTCTTCGAAAGATGATAGAGATGATCAATGATCCATCTAAGTCGTCAGACCCACAAAGGATCGATAGGTACTAACCCCCGCAATGACACACACAGGATCAGACCCACACAGGATCTGTATGCACTGGCTCACACAGAACTGCTGAGCACTGACCCACACAGGATCAGACACACACAGGGTCGGTAGCACTGATCCACACAGGATCGCTAAGTACTATAGTCGTTGTCGTCGAATCCACTGAGGATCTCTGCACAGTCGTCGCCGCAGTCACAGTAGCAGTCGCAGCCAGCTCTAAGGTTCTCGCACACAACAAGCTCATTCGGGAGGGTCTACTCCACGAGCTGAGTGGCTGATACATCAACTGACACATAGTCCAGAGTTGATGTATCCAAAAGTTCCATATCGTCAACATGAACTCAACGTCGCAGACGACATGTCAATCGGACGCCCGGTCTGAGAGTTATTGGATTTTTCATACCAGGGGCCCAGCTGGTTTTTAAGGAAAAACCAACCCGACCGTACTCCACCTGCATCCACACCTCGGGCAGAGTAAGCCAAAAGATCCGTCTCACTAAGAGGAATCAAACAAAGTTGACGAAACGTGAATCTGACGTCCGGAGCTTAAGATATGAGTGTTTCCGCTCCGAGGGCCCGGTTGGTTTCGTGTACGAACCAACCCGGCTGAACCCAAAGTATTCCGAAACCTTGAGTGTGATATACCAAAATGGCCCTCTCGATTCAACCATCGCATCACTACTAACGGTGCATCGATCAGAGGTCCGTAGCCCAAGTTATAGGAAAAAGACCGAAGACGGCCCGAAAACGGGGGTTTCGGGCCCGGACCGATCCGGCCCGAGACCCCCCGATCGGCCCAGCCCGCCGGGGCGCGGCGCGGCCCAGCCTTGTGGACCGGCCCGGCCTGGGCACAGCGCGTTGGCCATCTCGGCCAACGGCCGAGCCGTTTGGCAGGGGGGGGCTGCCCCCCTGGTGTAACCGCGACCCCCCAATTATGGGGGCTGTTTTGTGCTGGCCGGCCGGGGGTTTGAACCCCCAGCTGCACACCTGTCCGGTCGGCCCGCCCCGCCCACCCGGTTTCTACCTCCACGGGACCGGTGATGGCCGGTCCCCTTCTTCGCCGACACCGGCGGCCCGGAACCAGCGGCCGGTCAACCTGCTCCGCCGCGGCCTGGAACCGGCCGCGACTTGGTTTGTCCGGCGCGGTGCGACGGCACCCCGCCCTTCCACCATGGCCCTGCTCCGACCGTGGTGTCTTCGGTTTTTTCTTCGACACGGCGCGACGGCGTCGCGTCCTTGTTCAACTTCACGGTGCGTCGCGACGGCGTCGCGCATTACTTGCCGTAAGATCCTGCGTGGTGCGACGACACCACGCCATTCCGTCCCAACCACAAAGAATCAAACAAGGATAAAGGAGGAGGGTCAGCCGTGTTTATGCAGTTCGGCCCCCTCTCGTTAATCGATATCATTTAGTCATATATCACGAAGAACAAAAAACTAGAAAACACGGATGAAAATAATTAAACAATCCCCTACCTTGATAAAAGAGATGACGAACGTCAGCGTCGTGAAGCGAGGATTCGAAGACATTGATGGATATTTCATCATGGAAAACCATCACGAAAAGAGACGACGCGGAAGAAAAACGTCTTGGAAGAAGACGTCGCATCGCGGGTCGGTGTCACGGAAGACGGTCTCCGAGGGCTCGACGCTCCACGTCAAAGATCGTTCGTTCTTCGCGTTCTTCATGAAAGAGAATGAAGAACTCAAGACTTCCTTAGCTTTTTCTCCAAAGGCTCTCAAACAACTAAACACCAACCCAATAAAATAAGTTCATAACTTATTTTATTAACACATCAAGGCTTTTGTAATTCAAGTGTTTGAATTCAACATTAACTCACATCATTAATTCCATAAGTTAATAAACTTAAGTTAACAATATTAATGGGGGTTGAGGGGGTTAGAGGATATGAAGGGGTGGGGTTCATGTGGGCCCCACCACCCTTATAACCTCCCAAGGGAGTTTGGGTAGTTACCCAACTTCCATCCAAAGGATTAAACACTTAGAGTAAAAATAAAAAATGTTGTTAAATTCTTATTTTTAACTTCCACAACTTTTATCAACTTCTATCGTGTAAACGCAACTTCGGATTTAGCATTCCTAAGCAATTAACGGCACTGTTGTTCCATTAGTGCCCTTGGAATTTTATTCCGAGCACCGGTTCAAAATATAGGAATTCCTGCTCGTTCATTCACTGAACGTACCCGAGCTAAACTTCGGATAGAAATTACGGGCACACCGGGCCTCGGAATCAAGTGCCGTCTGAAACTGCGTTCTTGTAAAATTCCAAAGAAAATTAAGAAAAAATTTTCCTTGAATTTTATGGGTCTTTACATAACAACCAAACACAACCAATAAATAAAACAATAATAAATGATACCAATCAATATGGTAAGTTATATTATTCCATAACCCATTAACACATTTTCCATTTACCTCACTTATCCCATTTAGACATATTCCCATTCTCAAGCCTAGATCACTAAGAATATTGAAGGATTCCCTTATATCAACCCATTATACATATTAAAAAGCCTCAAACCCCAACTATAATTAACCAATACCTCATTTTATCATCCATTAATATGATCACATACTCAACACTGGCTCTACATGATCACACGACAACCTAGAACTTACTTAGCTAATTATAGGTCCAAAAAGTATTGGCGTACCACATGGGAGGCCCTAAAAGGCCAGTAATCCTTCATGAGTCCCATGGGGACTAGTATGGTTTTAATTCATCATTTATACATTAATTATACAAAATATCATCAAATGATCAAACACTCAACAAAAAGTAACCAAGAAAAAAAAACCAAGATTGCAAAAATATCAAACAAAACTATGGGATATAAGTTGTAGACCACCTACCATGAATTTGTTGATGAACAATACATTAATAAAATCCTTATATATCTATTCAACCAACCATTAAATCCACTACATATATATCACTGAAAAAGGAGTGTATAAGTAATTTGGATGTTTACGAAAGAAATATTCAACCCCTAATCTAGAAGGGGAAGTAAGGAGAAGATTAGAATTACCAGTATCTTCTATTCACAACTGAAGACACTCCAAACAACATAGATATAGCGGAGAATCACCCTTTCAAGCTCTTATTTCTCACTTAGGATGGATGGGGGATGAAAAGAAGAAATATTGAGTTGGGGTTAAAAAATCCTGTAATGTAATTTTTGTAAATTTCTCAAATTTTCCGGTCTTCTTGGGTTATCATCATAGTTTTCCAAACCATGAAAAACCGCGCATGAGCCACTGCCCCAAAATCTCCCATTATCTTAGATTCCAAGGAATTCTACAGGGTTAGCTTTACCATATACTAAACATGTGAAAAACATTTTTTGAGGCTGCTTGATGTCCTGGTATACTCTGTATGTTTTTCACTAACCGTGCATAAATCATGCAACATGACCGTAAATTCCTTTTCCTCCAAATGCATGCCCCGAACCCCCCAGAACACCCCTGATCCTTCTCATGAACATTTTGAAACACATATTTGACCAAAAGAAACAAGATAAACAAGATAATAATTAAAAGTAAACATTAATAAAAATTCCAGATCTTACAACCTGTCCTCTTTTGGACGCTCATTCTCAAGCCTCTATACCATGCATTATTGGGTTTCCAAAGCAAAGATATCAGTGTGCTAGGTTTTTATATCCAATTATTTCTCCCAAGTTTGTTATTGAATGTTACTATGATTATATATAACATGAACCAAAGGTACAACCTTTCCTTACAAAACCTTCTCACTATGGTCCAATATACAAACCAAATTCTCTTCAAATGATGTGTCATGCTTGAGGTCAACATCATCAATTTTTATCCCAATAGATGGGTCGAGATGATATTTCTGATGTTATGAAACATTAAAAAAATCATTAATTCAACCATACTATTGTGTAATAGCCAATTGGTAATCCATTGTTCTGATCATCTCCATTATCTCAATCGACCCCACATACATGTGTGTTAGCTTTACCTATATCTGAATGTGATGGTGACCCAAACTTATTGAAACCTGAAGAAACACACTATACCCCCACCAAATACTCAAATGGTCTATAAAGTTTATCTTCATATCACTTCTATATACTCTATGTTGTTGTTTTCCACATCTAAATCCACTAAACCTTCTCATACATCTCATGCACGAGACTTGGCCCTAACAGCTCAGACTCCCCATCTTCTAACCAACAGAATAGAGTTATACATGCACTCCCATAGTGTTCCTCCGAAGGATACATCTTAATCGTATCATGAAAGTTGTTGTTGTATGAAAACTCAACAAGAGAAAAGTTCTTTTCCCATAAACCATCAAAATCCAAAAAACAGGCTCTCAACATGTCCTACAATACATTAAATGTATTATCTAACTGCCTATCTATATTTGGGTGAGAATCCATAATTAAATACACTTGGGTACCAAGATCCTTTTGTATCCCCTTCCAGATGTTTGTTTTGAAATTTGGATCATGATATAAAACTATGGTTCACAGCACACCATGCAGTAGCACTATCTCTCGAACATATATCTCACCCAACTAGTTAACTGTATGTGTTTCCTAGATTAGCAATAAATGATCTTCTCTAGTATACTATTCCAAAATGACCCAGATTTCATAAGTTTTTTGTGGTTTCCTTAGAATAATGACTATGAATTCCATTATCATATCATTCCACTTAAATTCCATAATGGTCAATGACTGTAACAAACCACCAAGATATTGATGCTTAGCCTTCACTGATTTAAAGTTTAGGAATTGTGCCACAAAACTCATAACCTATTTCTTCAATCCCAGCCTCTAATATTTCCAAAAAATATCATGATACTTTTTAGTAATGATAGGATGTACTACCAACTTCAGTGCATAGACCTTGCACATCAACTCTTCGTGTCTACCTAGTGTTACCACAACACAACCCTAAACATATAAAATTCAATAACCACCAACAACCCAATTATAAGGTGACCCCACCATTAATAAATTCCCTTCATATCCAATTACTCTGGATCCCCTTGATGACTCTCCGTGACCCATATCAAAATCAAAGACTCAATCATTATAGATGAAAGGATCATTTTTTATGCCCATCCTGCTTCTCTAGGTTTATCTTAGCAAACAAATCCACAATCCTCCACTTAGAGTTGGATTGTTAAACCACCTGATTATATGTCTTCGGGATCATAGCATTGATAACACTATTACCTTTTCCTAGTTTGTAAACAAAGTCAATATTGAATAATTGTAGGTACTCGACCCTCCTCCGCACATGAAGATTCAAATCCTACTGAGAGAAAATTTACAAATGAAATTTATTATCTGTAAACACCATGAAAAACTTTCCCATCTAGTAGTGCCTCCAACAGTTTATTTCATAAACCAAAATAGTTAGCTCAATATCAGGGGTAGGGTAACATATTTCATTAAGCCTTAACTATCTTGACCCATAAGAAAAACCCAATCATCCTACATTAACACTACCACGAGTCCTACACCAAAAGCATCACAGAACAAGGTGTACTTCTTAATAGGATCAGGTAGGATCAGAACAAATGCGGTAGTGAAACACTTATTCAATTATTGAAAACTAGTTTCACATTAATATGACTACTCAAACATAACACCCACATTGGTTATTCATGAGTGTGGCTCTGCCAAATGATAGAAATAGCGAATGAAACTCTAGTAATAACCACCCAATCATATAAAACTACGAA
The DNA here is from genome assembly GCA_963277665.1 of Viscum album. NCBI lineage: Eukaryota > Viridiplantae > Streptophyta > Magnoliopsida > Santalales > Viscaceae > Viscum > Viscum album. Next base: position 643,203,598 of record OY728128.1, read on the forward strand.
CATCTAAAACATTATTGGGCTCCACCCAAGACACCATAGTATGCACCTTCTCTGGAACTACTGACAAACCTTTCTCAAAAATGATAATCCAAAATTAGTTCAATTTAACAATCCAATAATTACAGTTGGATAGTTTGGTGTAATGTCTAGGCTCTTTTAGTATACTCAAGACAATTTGAAGATGTTTGGAATGATTGTCAAGAGTTTTTGAGTACCCAAAGAGTTCATCATTAATGAAAACCAAAAATTTATCTAGGTAAGGATAAAATATAATATTCATTATCACCATAAACACAACTGCAAAATTGGTCAACCCAAATGAAATAACTGAAAATTCATACATACCGTACCTATTCCAGAATGTTTTCCATGTTACATAAGAAGGTCTCACCAACAATAGATGGTATCTAGATCTCAAATTGATCTTGGATAACACTAAGCCCCCCCCCAACTGTCCAAACCGGTCATCAAATCAGGTAAGTGGGTATCAGTTCACAATCATCATCTAATTTAACTTTATGTAATTGAAAAATAACTTCAACGACCCATCATCCTTCTTATAAAATTGAATGGGTTATCCCCATAGTGACATACTAGGAAAAATGAATCACTTTAACTCAAAACCTTCCAAATAAGCCTTTAGCTCCTATATGTGTCCTAATTTCACTCAATATTGGGGAATTGAAACTGGTTCTACACCTAGTAAATACTCGATTATGAACTGCACATTTCTTTTGGGTGGATACCTTGAGAAATACTTAGGAAATATATCCTCAATCTAATATAGAATAGGAGAAAATACTTGTTTCTATAGCTATACATCATCAAGAATAAGGTATGCCACGTGGGCCGTGAGTTCTAGTAACTACTGAAAAATTGGCCATGGGCGACCTGCTTGAACATCCCACTCACCACAAAAGGAATAAGTGTCTCTATCAAGATATTTTCATGTTTCCCTATGTTGGTGATAATAGATATGGACACGTCACAGCCCTAGTGAGTCCATACCCAATATCATGTCAAAAAAAGACATCTCAAGGACAAACAAGTTCCACAAAAAATTATAACTACCAACCTATAAGGTAGAAACTATACACTGTCAGATATCCCGAACTCACACCCCCAATGGAGTATCAATTAACTTAACCCCACAAGATTATTCCACGACTAGGTCCAACACAACCATGATTTGCGTAAAGATAAAGTAGTGTGTGGAACTTTTGTCTAATAATGTGTTAGTGGGCGTGGAAGCTACTAGATTCATACCTCGAATGTTATATGGTCCAACCTCACTACCACCATGTGTAGACTAATCTATCTAAAATTTTAATGTACTTATACCATGGGATCTATCCAGGGTATCCTGCACTTCACATTCCTTATGGTGTTGATGGTCTCATCCCGGAGTTCCACATCCACCACCCCGACTGATATGACTAGTGGAGCTCCAAATACCTTCCTGATGTGGGGTGATCTATCCCCTACCCTCACTCGGTATTGTCCTCTAACTAAAATCCATTCTCGACTATCGAGGGTTCTTATTGAAAATTTTTCTATGACCCAACCTTCTACATGACCTTGATTCCCCTAGTGGATGGGGAATCTAACCCTACATGTGCCCTAACCACTCAAACTGAAAACAGAATACCAAATCACCACCCTAAAGAAGTAACCCAATATTATGAAAATTCTTGACACTCTCAACATTTCTGAAACTTCCATAATGACTCTTACATACCTTAGAGGCTGTAACATATGTACACCCAATATAAACCATAATTCCACCTCCTGAATGACCTTTTAGGTTCCCTTCTTAGATAATGGTTTGGTCCACTACCTCTGTGAGCCTCTTTAGACATAATATGTTCAATTGGGACCAAATCTGATGCCTAATACCATCTTGGAAATGTGTTTCCATAGTATCATAATATTTTTTCATCATCATCTTGAATCGGTGAAATTTAGTGAAATGTCTAGCCTAGTCCATCACCGATGCAGTCCTATAAGTCAAACTCATAATCATTGTACCCTTCTCCTGCATCATGGCATCAGAGCAGTATTATTCTAGAAAAATTCCATCTAAATCATTCCATTCCAAACCTTCATATTTCTTCATTTTAACCATAATATCCTACTAATTCTTGGCCTTACCTATTATTTTTTAGGTGGGTACGATGACTCGATTCTCTGTTAGAGTCTCTAGATGATCATTAATAGTCAACATATACTCTATCCAAAACTCTGATACCTATGCCCAACCTCTCTGGTAATGTTTAGAGGGTGCTACAGCTGAAACCCCCTAGTCACCTCGAACATACTCAGCACAACCATCCCTGGTTCTTGTTCTATCATATGAATAAAATGAGATAGATTCTCATAGAATTTATTTTCCCTATTATTGTTAACCATCAGATCCTCTTGATATACTACTGTGGGAGACTTCTCAGCATCATCCACTTGTTACCCAACCATCCCATGTCTTCATGGAGGAATTTATTTATAATTTCCAACATGATATTTAGTACACAAACCATAAATACTCCCCAAATATGAAGGAAGACTCTTAATTATTCACCAAAAACCCATTTCACTTAAATGACCTAGATATGTCTGTTCATACCCAACACACTACCCTCAACCATCCCTAACATGGTCATGGATAATATAGGGTAAATACCTCACACAACCACACGATTTACATTCTACATGATTTTGAAATAGTTCTTACATCGCCACTTACCCAAATACAAATTTAATTCACATACCAACTTGTATCAATTATAATCCTTAATTATTGTTTTACATTTTATTCCTCATTTTTACCCAATTTTATTTCTTCAATAGACATAATATTCACCACTTTTGAGAATATAAAATTAATTGTACCCTCTATGTCCCACACACCCATCATGTGTGTGTGTGCCTAATATGATTAATGTCACTTAAATACATAGGTTCCTAGAATGATGAATGAATTCACAAACTCATTCAATTCTTTCAATGAGATAAATATAGTAAAAATGTCACATTACATCACATATGATTCCATCAATGGTGAAATATCATCAAATGTAACAACACCCATAGAGAACAATAATTCTCACCATAGGTGACATGGGTTTCCCCTGTACATAATTTATATTCTCCTAGGAATGAGGTTATTACCAAGGCCCAACACTATCCTAACATCCTATCTATAATCCACAAATAGTATGAAAGAGAAAAAAAACTCCTCAGATACAAATTTCCAGTGGCCCCAACTTGGGTGCCACTAAATTGGTGCCCCATGTTGGGACCTCTCATGACCTCAAGCATTCCTCCCCTTATGATAGAGGTTTTCGACCAGTAGTAAGGGTCTAATATATCATATTGGGAGACTATAATATCTTTACCAGAGTAGGACACAATAGAACAAAAGAAAAAGATCAGAATCAAAAGGAAAGAACCAATAACATGCATAGTAAAATATCTCCCATGTTGGGAGAAAACCAAAAGAAATAGTATATATATCATTAAATTCTATAATCCCATGTGAACAATACCTAAAATAATGGGAAATGGAGAAATCTCCAAAAAAATGACATGACTCCATGTTTTTAACTTCATCTACTCATGTCCCATGTCAAAATAAACTCCCTAGAATAGGGACCTCTCCCTTGTACAGACATGCAAGCATGAAATATTCTTGGGTACCCACAATGGTCTGAGCATGGTGTCAGTGCAACTCAGTAGGACACCCCCAATGGTGCCTACAAATATTCAGTCTAACAGATAGTGCATGGAAGTATAAATAAATGACATGAAATAGAGATAATTTTTGGGGTGCACTAGTTAAAAATCTCAACATATCTGTACTAACCAAGGTTCCAATTCATCATGTCTCATTTATTACTCATTCATCATCAATTATAGAGTTCATAATTCAGGAATTCAATACATTCACGCATGGTTCATGGAATTTTATCATTTTCCATATGGGAATAAATAGGTCCCTGGCATACTAGGGATAACAGATCACAACATCACAATATCCTCACCATGAAACCAAAAACCTGGTGGAATGAAACCATTAGTGGATAGAGCTTAGTCCCCTTCCCTAACCCATGCATCGTGTGAGGAGTTAGAACATCAGCCAACTTGACCCGTGGTAGGAGCCTCAGTCTTTTATACCAAACATCAAGCCATGTTCACATTCTTATCCATCCATTCAACACACACAAACCATATAGAAACAAAAAAACAAAACCAATAAATAAAATAATCATAATCGATAACAATCGATATGTAAAATCAATTTATTCCATAACCCATTTACAAATTTTCCATATACATCACCAAGCCCAGTTACCCTAATTCCCATTCTCAGCCCTAGCTCACTAATCATATTCAAGAATTCCCTTATATCCACCAATTACACATACTCATAAGCATAAAAACCCATCCATAATTAACCAATACCTCATTTGTACTTTCATTAATAACATAACATAATTATCAAGGACACTTAATGATATCATAAAAACCTAGAAATTACATAGAAAATTCTAGGTCTGGAAGGTATTGGTGCAGAACATGGGTGGACCTACAAGGTCAAGTCATCATATATGTGTTCCATTGTGTCCATGATGTTTTCCATTCATCATTTAGACATTCATTATACCAAATATTGTCAAATGATAAAAATAAAAACAAGGAGTAACTAAAAAATAAACCCAAGCATGTACAAATCTCAAATGAAACTATGTAATATAATTTGTAGACCACCTACGTTGAAACAGTTTACAAACCCTACCTTAATTGAAGCCCTAAATATCGATTCAACAAACCCATGAATCCTCAACCTACACCTCACTGGAAAAAATAGGGTTTTAGAGCTTTGGATGGTGATAGAGGAAATGAAAACCTTAATCTAAAAGAGGAAGCAAGAAGGATATTAGACATACATGGATATTCAATTTGAAACTGATGGAACTAAAAAAATACCTAGAGATGAGGGAGAATAACCCTTTCAATCCCTTGTGATATCTTCTTCGTCACTAGGGGTCCAAGTGGAAAAAAAAAGAGGAAATAATGTGTTGGGGTTAAAGAATATTGTAATAATTTTTTTAAAAAAATTTCTAAACATTATTGGGCTACACGGTTTAACCACATTGTTTCCCAAACCATGGGAAAACCTGACGTGATCCACAGTTTCAAAATCACCCCTTTGCACGGTTTCCTAGGAATTCTGCATGGTTAACATAACTATGTAGTAACCATGCGCAACCCTCTATATGAGGCTTCATGGTTATATGGGATACTCCACAGGGTTTGAACTAGACTTGAATAGGCTGTTAAACATGGCATGAAGTTCCTTCTTTCTCTTCTATCATTTCATGGGCTTCTGAAACACACCTGTTCTATCCCATGCACATTAGGAAACACATATTTTACCAAAATAATGGACATAAACAAAAAAATAAATTATGTTAAATCTAGAGTCTAACAACCTCCCTACCGTAGGATAACCCATCCATGATCCAATATTCTGTGCATCGTTGGGTTTCTGAAACAAAGAGATCAGGAAACATGTCTTGTACATATGATTCTTTCTTCCAAGGTTCTTCTTGAACGTTTCCATGTAACCATATAAAATGAAAAAAAGGTACAAATTTTTTCCAAAAAACCTTCCAACTATTTTCCATAATACAAATAATATTTTCCTTAAAGGATACATCTGAGTTGATCTCAAAATCAACAATTTTAATCACATGAGATGGATAAGGATGATACTGCCGATGTTATGAAATGTGATTTTTTCATTCCACTATACCATTGTAAAAGATCCAATCATTAAGCCACTGGTATGATCCTCTCCATGATATCCAAACGCCCCATATACCATGGTTTTATATTTCCATGTTTCTAAATGAAATGAGGATGCAACCTTGGTCACAACTGAAGAAACATAGCATCCCTCACCACAAACTAAATAGATATATGATACTGACTTCTATATGGATTTTACCTACTCTCTAATTTTTTCATCCACTTCTGATTCAGTCAAAACTTTGCAGATGTCTCCTCCATGAGTCTGAGTCCTAACAGTTCATCCCCCCAATATACTATCTAAAAAAATAGAGATCTACATGGAATTACATATAGTGCCTTAGAAGGATCCATATGAATTGTATCCTAAAAACAATTTTTCTAATAAAACTCAATAAGTGGAAAGTTAATTTCCCCAAAACCACCGAAATTGAGAGTGTATTCTCTCAACATGTCCTCCAATTCCTTAATTGTATGGTCTAACTCCCTATTCATATACAGGTAACATGCCATACTGAAATACACATGGGTACTATGTTCCCTCTATATCCCCTTCCAAAAGCATGATGTGAGATGTGGATCATGATATGAATCTATGGTTATCATAACACCATGTAGATGCACTATCACTAAACCATATATCTCACACTATTGGTCAACTAATTATGTTTTGTGGATCAGAAAGAAATGATCCCCATTAGGCAACTGATCCACAATGACCCAAATTGCATCATACTTTCGAGGTGTCCTTAGAATAACCAATAATAAGTCCATCATTACTTCATTCCACTTCCACTCTAGAATAGAAAATTACTATAACAACCCACTTGGATGCTGATGCATGACCTTCACATATTGATAGGTAAGGATTCACGACTCAAAACCCACATAATTTTTCTTCATTTCTTACCACCAATACTACTGATGAAGATCATGATACATTTTTCTCATGCCAGGATGTACTACCCACTTCAATGCATGGAAAATTTTCATCAACTCTTCACATGTTCCCATAAACACCACAACTCGACCCTGAACATAAAAAAACCCATCATCACCAAAAACCCAACTATAAGGTGACTCCCCACTTTTTAGAATTTCCGTCGTATCCAAATAATCTAGATCCTCTAGCAGACTCTACTTGACCCTACTCAAAATAATATACTGAATCAGTATAGATAAATGTTCCATCTATATGTGACCATCATGCTCCTCTAGGTGATTCTAGATAAACAAAACCATCATCCCCCACTCAGAGACGGGTTCATGAAGCACCTGATTCTGAGACTTTAATCTCAGAGCATCATCAACATTATTCCCTTTTCATGGTGGGTAAACTAACTCAAAATTTATGTATTGTAGTTATTCGACCCACCTTCACCGTTGATGATTCAAATCCAACTGAGATAAAATGTACATAAGACTATTATGATAATTAAACACCATGAACAAATATTACAACAACCAATTCCTCCTACACTTTAAAGAATAAACCATAATTTCTAGCTCAAGATCATGGGTAAGGTAAATTCTTTCATAAGGCCTCAACTATATTGACCGATGAGAGATAACTCAATAATCATGCATCAACACTAACCTATGTCCCACACCAGACACATCATAGAACAATTTGTACTTTTTACCTGGTTCTGGTAGGATCAGAATCAATGTGGTAGTAAACCATTTCATGAATTCTTGAAAATCACTTTCCAAACACTCAAACCTACAAATCTTCTTGGTTATACTCAAGAGTGGGGCTGAAAAACAAGATAAATACCTAATGAACGTTTGGTAATAACCAGCCAAAACTAGAAAAATCCAAACACCAGAAACACTTTTTTGCCACTCCCAATGTACCATATCCTACAAATTCTCTTTATCTACTAACCAACCTATATTATAAATGATATTCCCCATGAAATTCAAATTATCAATCTTGAACTAACATTTTGACAGCATGGCGTAAATCCTATGTTCAATTAGTCTACTCATGAAAATGTCAAGATGTTTGGAATTATTGTTAAGAGATAGTGAGTACATCAAGAAATCCTCAAAAAAAGAAATACAATATATGATATATGTAAGGATTAAATATCTGATTTATTTTTCCCATAAACATATCCAACACATTAGAAAAACCAAACAACATCACTAAAAAATTATACAAACTATACCATCTTTGGAATGTTTTTTGTGGTATGTCAGAACGCCTCACGTGAAAATGAGGGTAAACAGATCTCAAATAAATATTAGAGAACATGGAGGCACCCCTCATTTGGTCAAAAAAGTCATAAATTTTGGGATGTGGTTATTAGTTCTTAATCATCATCTGATTCAACTTCTTATAATGGACACATAATATCAACAACCCATAATCCTTCTTAACAAATAACATGGGTGATCCCCATGGAAATGTACTAGGTAAAAGGAACCAAATTAACAATAACAATTATAGATGAGACTTAATCTCTTGAGGTTCTCTTTGTGCCATTCGATATGGAGTAATAGAAACTAGTTCTACCCCTGGAAGCAACTCGATTGTGAATACCACATCCCTTTTGGGTAGTATTCCTAAGAATAAATAAGGGAAAAAATCCTGAAAATGATCATTAATTGGAGGAAAGATATATTTATCCACCTATTTTTCATCAAGAATAGGGAATTCCACATGGACATTGAGTTCCCCCAACTGCGGAAAAATTATCCCTACACAAACTGCTTGAGCATACCACTCACCACAAAAAGCAGAAGTGTATCTATTAGGGGACATGAATGTTACCCAATGATAGTTACAATCGATATTGGAATGTTACAGTACTAGCTAGTAGATACAAAATATCAGGTCAAATGATGGAATCTCAAGGACAAACAAGTTCCATAGAAAATGATAACTAACAACTTCTAGGGAATAAACTCTACAATGTATGATATCCTCAACTCACACCCCCAATAGAGTATCAATTAACATAACCCCACGATAATTTTACACAACTTGGTCCAGCTCAACCATGATCTATACAGATATAAAAGAGAATGTGGAAGCTATGTCAAATAAAGATTTAGCGAGTGTGGATGCTAGCAGATTCATAACTCGAACGATAGATGATGAAACCTCACCACCTCCTAGTATAGACTGAATTGTGTGAAGGTGGAATTTCCCTCTATCATGGGATCCAGCAAGGGTACCCTAGACTGAACTTCCCTACTGATTCATATGGTCTCACTCTAGAGCCCCATATCCACCATCCCTACTACTACGGATATTATATATCCAACTACCTACTAGATACTAGGTGATCACTCCCCTATCCACACTCAATATTTACCTCTAACTCCCATCCATGCCCGGATGCTGAGTGTTCTAGAAGAACATATGTATATGGCCAAACCTACATAGGACCGACACTCTACTTGTGGGTGGGTCACTAAACCCTATTGTTTCTCATCTAGACACACTGATAAGAGAATATCATATAACCACCATAAGGAACTGTCCCTCTCTTATGACTATTTAGTGCACTCTCACCCTATTTGAAACTTCCAACATGATGCTTCCATCCCATGAAGGTTGTACCAAATGTTCACCCAGTTAGTACTAAATTTTCTTCTACTTAATCTCTATTCTGGTTCCATTCTGAGATATGGCCTTGGTCCACTACCTCAAAAAAACCCTTAAGAAAAAATATTTTCACCTGGGACCTAATCTCATGCATAATCCCATGCTGGAAGCATTTTATCATAGTCTCCACATCCCCAGACATCATCAGGATGAATCAGTGCAAGTTAGTTAAATGGTTAACATAATCCATCACTGATGTATCCTACTGATTGAAGATCATACATTATGTAACCTTATCCTCCATCATGGATTCATGGTTGTAATTCTCTAGAATAGTTTCTGGGATATCCTTCTAGCCCATTCCGTCAGCTTCTTCTATCTGATCCATAATATCCCACCAATTCATGGCCTTCTCTTTTATCATGTGGGATTTTAAAATGATTCTATTCTCAATAGGATTCTCTAGATGATTAGGAATTATCTTGATAGACTCTATCCAAAACATTTATACCTCTTGCCCACCCTATCTGTTAATGGTCAGAGGGTGTTGTAGCTTAAATTATATGGAAATCTCGAATATATTTTGCACAACCCTCCATGGGTCCCATTCCATCATCTTTATAAAATGAGAAATATTATCATGGATTTTCCCTACCCTATTATCATGAACCACCAGATCCTATTTCCCAACTATTGGGGTGGAATTCTCAACAACTTCTTATTGTCGACCAACCAGAACATGTCTTCATTAAATAATTTCTCTACAATTCAAAACAAGAGATTTAAAAAGGACGGAATACATATTTCAAAAATATAATATAATAATCTACATTAATCACCAACAACCCATTTCACATACACCACCCAGACAGATCTGATCATACCCAACACACTACCCACAACAATCCCTACCAATGTCATGGCTAACACAGGGTAACTAGATCACATGACCACAAGACTTACCTTCTACACCATTTCAATACTATTCCTACATCACCACATACCCAAAATATATTTTCATTTCACATAACACCCTTAATAAATTATAATTAATTAGTTATTTTTTAACATTTTTTTCTCCACTATGAACCCATTTGTATTGCGTCGTTAGACACAATTTTCACTACATCCATGAAAATCAAATTCATTCTACCCTCTATGCCCCACAAACCCATCCAACAAGTGTGGACCTACTATGACGCATGTCACTTATATAAATAGGTTACTAGAATGATTCATGAATACACAACATCATTCCATTCCATCCATGTGAAAAATATCATAAAACTATAACATCACCCCACTTGTTCATAACCAAATGGTTAAATATCATCAAATGCTACAACACACAAGATGAAAAAAAACATTCGGCCTTAAATGACATGGGTTTTCTCCTTTTCTTGGGTTAGCTACTCCCAAGAACAATCTCATTACCAAGACCCAAAATTATGTTTATCTCCTGTATACCATCCTCAAATAGAATGAAAGAGAAAATAACTCCTATGATACCATTATATAATGAATGCAACTGGGGTTCTAATAAATTAGTACTCAGATATGGTTCATCACATGACCTCAACCATGACCCTCCTTATTCCAGTGGTTTCTGACCATTAGTGAGGGTCAAATAGGTCACCTGGGGAGACTATACCCTCTTTATCAGAGTAATCCAAAACAAAACACAATATTATTAGGGTAATAATGGAAAAAACCAATAACAACCAATGTCAAACATCTCCCATGTTGGGTACACACCTCATGAAAAAAGTAGACATGTCATGTCATGGTATAATTCCATGTGAACAAAAACAAAAATAAATACAAATAGTGGAATATCAAAAACGGTCTAGGCTCTAAGTTTGGAACCTCATCTATGCATGTACCGTGTCTGACTCAACTCCGTTAAATAAGGCCCTTGCCATTATCCTAACCTGAAAACAAGTAATATGCTAAGGTACCCACGAAAGCTGAGTAGGGTGTTAGTACAACTCAGTAGGCAACCACGAACGGTGTCTAAAAACATCATGTATTAATGATATTGAATGAAATTAAAAATAAATAACAATAAATTGGAAGATAATTTTGGTTCCACTAGTTAAAAATATCTACTATGATATAATAACTAAGATCCTAATTCATCATTTCTGATATATTACTATTTCATAATCAATTAGAGATTTCATAAGTTAGGGATTCCCTTCATTCAGGCAAGGTCCATGTTATTTATCAATTTTACATAGTGAATAAATAGGTCCCTAACATAGTAGGGAAAACTTATCAAAACATCACAATATCCTCACCTCACAGCCTCGGTCCGAGTAGAATTCATCCTTTAGGGGAATAGTTCTCCATATCCTTCCCTAACCCATGCATTATGGGTGGAGTTTGAGCATAAGTCCAACTTGATCCATGGGAGGATCCTTAGTCCTTTATCCCACACCTCAAGCCATGTGCACATGCTTATCCATATATTCACCAGAAACGAACCATATAAGAACCAAACACAACAAATACATAAAAAAACAATCATCCATAACAATAAATATATTAAATTATATTTTTTGATAACCCAATAACACATTTTCAGTTTACATATCATAGCCCATTAATCCAAATTCCCATTCTCAGACCTAGCTCACCAAGAATATTCATGAACCCCCTTATATCCACCCATTTAAAATATTTATAAGCCTCAATCCCCAACCATAATTAATGAATACCTCATATGGACTTCCATTAATAATATCAAATACTAAATAATGTCTCTACATGATAACAAAACAACCTAGAACTTACTTATCAAATTCTAGGTCTGGAAAGTATCGGTGTGCCCCATGGATGTCCCTATAAGGTCATGTCATCCTCTATGTGTTCCATGAGTACCAAAAGGGTTTCCATTCATCATTTATATATTCATTATACAAAATATAATCAGAGGGTAAAAAGGAAAATAAAGAGAAACCATGAAAAAACCAAGTGTACAAAAATCACAAATGAAACTATAGGATACAATTTCTAGACTACATGCCTTGAATCTATTGATGAACACACCATTAGTAGAATATTTATATCATTATTTAACCAAACTGTGAAGTCTCAAGTAATATTTCATGGGAAAAAATGTAATTTATTTATTCATATGTAGATGGAATATTGAGGGAAAAGCCTAATAAATAAGAGGATGTAAGGGAAGAGATTAGTCTTACCTGAATCATTTATCCTCACCTGACATCACTCAAAACGACCTAGAGATAAGGGATAATCACCATTGGAAACTCATGGTATATTTTTCTAATCACTACAGTTACAAGTGGTAAGAAAAGAGAAATCCTGAGTTTGGGTAAAAAATCTAATAATAGAATTCTGGTAAATTTCTCATCCTTACTGGGCTACATGGTTTTCCCACACTATTTTATAACAAGTGTGAAAAATGTACGTGAGCCATTTAAAAAAATTTCCCATTTTCATGGTTTCTTAAAAATTTCACACAGTTACCAAAACCATGTGAAAGATATTCACAAACCTCTGTCCAAGGATACACAATTAATGACGATGCTCTGTATAGTTTTCACTAATCGTGTACAGACCACGAAACATGCCCAAAAAATCTTTTTTCCTCTACGTTCGTGCCCTGGAACCCCAAAACACCCCCGAACATTCTCATAAATTTTGGGAAACACTTATTTGACCCAAAAAAATAAATTAAACTAAACCATAATAAATGACATACCTTAAGAAAAATCTTATATCTTGCATTGGGTCTTGAGAATGTGTCTTATCTATCCAGCTTAAAATAGGATTTAGAGTCATCAAAGCTAATTTGATCCCTTATGACATACCTTATAGTGGATGCCCTTGTATGGGGATAGCAATATCATGATTCTGAATGGTGGATACACACTGGGTTCTCCTTTTCATGGGGTATTCCTAATTAAAATGATATGATTTTTTGAATCCTTAAGCCCATGTGTTCCATGGTTGGTTTGATAAGTAAGGGATAAAAAGTAATCGGGAACCCCATATATTAATGAGGGAATTATGAATTTGGGTATCCCTTTTGTGGTGTTTTATATAGATCCCCCTCTTTATGTAGGAGTTCTACATATAATATTTGGATTTTAATTGGAGTTATAGTGGATAAATTAATTTATGCACGAATATATACATTGGGAAACACTATCATGTTTTGAGGTGTCTTCCTGGTAGGACTTGATTGTAAGGATGACATGTTTTAGAATGTCTTGAATTTTCCTTATTATCTAGAGGAAATGTCCAACGATAGTCACATGATCTAGTTAACTTTTCATGAGGACAACTCATGAAATGGATGGCTTTTACAGAGGATGTCACATGATCTCGAAGGAGAGATTGTAGGAAATCACATGATCTAGATGAAAAATATTTGGGACATAAGTATATTTGGTTTAAATACCCTAATGATTTCACATGATTCATAAAGAATTCCCGAAAGAAATAATGTGATCTATATGGCATGACCAGTGGGAATTTTGTGACATATAAGATATGTCTAGAGTAATTCTCCAGACATTGGTGACATGTCCAAATGGCATCACATGACTTAAGAGACCTATCCAAAGGAATTTTCATGACATAGTTGAAATGTCCAAATGGAATCACAACATTTTGGTGACATGTTTATGGGATTTTTAATGACTTATTTAGCATGTCTATAGGACATCAAGACTCAGATTACATGGCTACAAGACATAAAATTATCTGAATTGTATGTTCGAGGTCCTCACAAGATTTAGATGGAATGTCATGGTTCTTTCAGAAGTTCTGGATAGGTCTTGAGAAGGGCCCGATTCCTTCACTTGAGGTTTAGTGTATAAATATTTAAATGAGTATCCCATATATTTTTTGACTAATCCATATGTGCCTCAAGATTTTTCAAGCATTATCTTGTTTTGATCTTGTGTTACCATGTCAACATGTGGAAACTCCTTCACATAATAAAACTAGTAAGCTAATATTCCATTGCATGGCCTATAGTGTGATCATGTGACGCACATATTCAATACATGTTATCACATAATCAATTCCTTGGATTTTACCTAATGGATGTCTCTTGTGATTGTGTGAATTTCAGTATTAAGAGTATGATCTTCAGAAATCCCATCGCTGTAATTGTCATCGTGTTTTTGTTTCTCCATAGTATTTCTTTTTGGTACCTAGTGGAGGGATTTATAGGTATTTACAACCTCGTTATATTCCACTATTGATGGTTCATATGTAGTAGATATGAGATGGAGTAAATGGAGGATTAATCATGTCTTATGATTCACATTATCCAACCAAGGGTATTCCAAGGAATCATGTGATATTCAACGATTGTGAGAATACTCCTCCATCATTATGTTTATTTTACTGAGATGTATTAAAGAAAATTTCACATAATAATGTTAACATGATTAATGATATTTACACCATTATTTCGCTATGTATTAAATACTTAATGAAATCAACATGCATATAAAGATGTTTTCGTGTCATCGAAGAAGTCTTTTCTAGGTTCCTTTTCATGACCAAGACATCTTATCAAGGGATTCTTGTGAGATCGAGATGATTTGTTGATGTGTATTTTCATGATTAATGGAAATCACATGTGATTCATGACCCCTTGTTATGAAAATAAATGTACCCTTCCTTTAAAATATAATTCCTCATTTTTAACCATTAATTTATTATTTTAAAATTCTTCCATACTTTTACCATTTTTTGTTCATAAAGGCATGGAAATATGGACAAAGGATCTTGTGATGACATATGATCATTTTCCTAGAGAGACACTCTTCTGGTCTATGATGTGTCATGTGATCAATGATATATCTCATGATGATATGTGAGAATTTTTATGTAAAAGACATCCATTTTATATGGATCTAGAGAGGAATTGCATGAACATTGCTGGATCTCACAATGGCATGATAGAAATGCCATAGATAGTCACTCCTCCTATATGTGGATTTGAATGGGTGTCACATGGTTCTCAAACTGTCTTGTGGTTATATAAATAGTATCACATGAACAAAGGAATATGGTTCCATTGTATAATAATGGGGTTTTTCCGAAACCATAACATCTAAGGGAACATGGAAGATACCCCAAGCCACAGGAAGACATCACTAAACCAAAGGATTGAGTTTCATGTATTTAGTAATCATAAACTCCACATGTATATGGGTTCTCATGTTAAGGATAATCTTCAACATGACTAGATAGGATTCATATGATCATTATTGAATGTAAAAAGGATTATGAAGATTCCAACACCCTTTTTAATATTGTGGAATCGTTTTACTATGTTCATATGATCAAATATGATACATGAACAAGGGTTCATGGCTTCTTATTGCAATTAGTCACATGAATCCCAAGATTCATAATGCTATTTCATGGAAGATGGTTAATATGAGGGTATCACATGATGTCAAGATATTCATACGATCATATAATAGAGATCATGGAATGGAATTTTGTGAAGACATAAATTATCATTCCCATGACACCCATGTGTGGAACACATATTATTATAGACATGGTAGTATCAACTATGAAATTGAGATTCTCATGTAAACATGAATATTGCATGTGTGTGGTGCAAACTTTCATCAGATTGATATGATTTTTTAATCCTTAAGTGTTGTTTATAATAACCTTATGTAGTTCATAAAAAATTTATTTACGTCTTGAAAATATGTATTCATTGAGTTATTATCAATGATTCCCCACATAAGGTGGTGTATGGTAATTAACACTCCTTAAACATAATGGAATTCCATTTATAAGAACATTCTATAGTGTTCAAATGATAGTGTTATATGAAAGAAATTAGTTTTATAAATGCATGATCTTTAAGAACATGCAATATCACTGCCCTTTCCATGATAGGTTATGTGGTTCCATAAAATTTTTCATGATAAGATTTTAGGTGTCTATATCCTTTCTCATGATGGATTATAGGGTGGATCATCTATTTGAATTATCTATTATATTGTACCATAACATTATTCCTAATGGGTTACATGGTTCCACATCCATTAACATGATATATTACATGGTGTATTATCTCTTCACATGACTGAAGGCATATAGTTTTAGATAACCTTTTTTTGTAATCCTTATGGGGTCTTATGATTTGTTGTTTTTCAAAAAACACGATCTCTTCCTCTTGAATTTTATCTGACATGAAATCCAAATCCCCCATTATTATTTATTAGTTATGTACCAAATTTATTTTTCACATCTGATAAAGGTGGTGTGTATGATGAATATGTTCTTCTATTAATCAAAACAAAATTATCATCCATTGAACAGAGTATTCTACAATATGAAATTATTCCATCAATGAATGTAAACACTCAACAATGTCAAAATATTAACTAGTTATTCTCAGTGAACAATAGATATTTTGTATCATCCGATGGTGTTGTTTATGTGCTCATATTCTTTATAGTATGAATATATCAGGGTAATGAGAATTTATGTGTAGCAATCTGATGGTCTCGTCTCATCCACTAAAAGTGATTTTAGAAACATATACTGAATACATTTCTATCTATCAGACTCTTAGTGTAACATCCCAATTAAGTAATGAATAATAGATATTTTTTATCTATGTCTATTAATGAATTATATAGTGTTTTATAGGCCTAAATTGAGAATAAATCAAATCATAAGCATGGAATACACTAACATTTTTAAATGATTATTTTACTGCCTTTTGATGGCAATTATTTTAAAATAAAACTTTTGACAATTTTATAAGCTCTATTTGTCGAAATAAACTTATTCTTTATGATTGGGACATTGAAATTTACTTTTGGTAAATTTTTGGTATTTTTCCGATAAAGTTCATTTTTTTAATGAATAGTGAAAATGTTGTATTTTAATTCAAAACCACTTTTTAATCTAATTTATTTATATGATTAGATAATCTTTTGAATTGGTTTAAAAGTTCAATTAGAATATATATTTACCATTTAATCCAATAGTGGTTGTTGGAATTAATTTCACTTTGAAATAGGACTTAAACTAGTGTCACTCTTTTGATACTTATTGATTCATAAAAACACGCTATTTACTCTGACAGCGGGAATTAATTATTAAATTAATTATTTTAACTTATATGTTTTGAATTTTGTAAAATCGACATCATTTTTGAATTCGGAATATCAAATATAGCTTAGGGTGAAGTTTTGGTATTTTTCTGAAAAACATCAATTTTTTATGAATAGTGAAACCACTATGTGGTACTTAAAAAACTGAATTTTCGTTTAAATGAAATTTTACCGCCTCTGTGTTTTGAATTTCAAAAATCCGACATACATTGTTGTCATTAAGAAGTAAAATTTGGTTCAATGGAATTAAAATATTTTTTGGTGAATAGTAACTTTTATGTTTTTAATCGCGATTAGAGGTAATTAGTGTAATTTAAGGTAAGAATAATGTTTTAATAATATGAAATGAAATTGAAACATTTCCTACCCTTATTGTATGTGTCATTTCTGACCAATAAAATACATGGGTCAACATGGGGACCCCATGGAGACACTTTGGAAGGAAAATTACATTAATATCTTTTTATTTAATGTTAAAGTAAAAATGTCACAAACATGAGTTGTTTTACTAAAACAATTTTTACATGGGGTTATGCAAGTCAGATTTTTTACTATAAATAGTCAATGAAAATATAAAAATATTTCCTACATCATAGTATTTTTTTATAATTTTTATACATGAAATAAATTAAATTATTTATGACACCATGATGATGTAGTGATTACCTCATTATTTAACGACTTAAATAAAATGAAAATATAATGTAAAATATAAGACCTAAACTTGTCAAATACCAATTGGATGGGTGGATTTCGAACTATTATAACCTTATCCTCGAAATATATAAATTCGGGACCTTTTTATCCAAAAATCATTTTATAACAATGTATCTCTTCTTAACTTTCGAAGAGTGCCCCTCCTCTCCTCTTATAAAAGCCCCCACCTCTACCACCTTACCCACACTTCCAAAGCCCTTGGATCGGTCAACCCCTGCCCATTTTTTCTATCCACATCCCTCTCTAACTCTTAGAAGCATCTATTTGGGAAGAAGCCTTCCCATGGAAGCCTTTGAGCTCAAATCAAAAAGAGTTACCCGTTTTAAAGGTAGTGTCTTCTCTTGTGTTCTTTTGTTTTATTTTGCTTTTCCAACCCTCTAAACTCTTTTTATTCATTTCTTTTTTAACAAAAACAGTATCTTCCATATACTAGGATGTTTTTATAATAAGTTTTCGAGCTACACTTACACACACCTACATCTAATGGGTAACAAACATACTATTTCCGTGGATGGCGAATTTCTGCCTCATGAAACGATGATTGTTCAATATTCTTTTAACACCTTAAAAGGTGGCCATTAATATGACACTATATTTATATAAGATATATAATATGTTTATGTTTTACTTATGCTTCTGTATTTTTCATTTATGGCATACCTTTATGGTTTCCATTATGGGTAAACGTGATATCTTCATTTTAGGAAGTGCGGACTACCTCCCCTTCAACGTGATTTCATTCGTTAATGCCATATGGGGGACGTATAAAGGATGTAATTAATGATATTATATATGATATTATATTGAAATTATAATATACCTTTATATCATTATGATTCCCTACCATAAAATATGAAATAGAAATGAAAGTAGCGTTCATGCATACGTACGGCTTACCGTCTCCATGAACGATGCATTTAATTTCGTACCTCTAAACGTTATGTAATATTATAAATTCAAGTATATACTGAATATATATGATATATATGATATCTACATCATGAGTATAACTCTGGATATAATGGATACATGAACAAATTGTAAATATAAAGAGTTTATTTTTGACTCATGTACCAATGATCGTTAAAACGACCTTTATTAACTTAACTAATTACATAGTGTTCATGACATGGTAAGAAGTGATATAAAAGGAATAATGAACTTGAAAAATGTTCTTAAACAAGTATAAATTAACTAAAGTTTATTATTCCAGAGGTTAAAGAACGATCGAGTGAAGTCAGACCTGAGGTTAGGGACTTCATCTCAATCTCCTTTCATTGAGGCATATTTTGTTTTATACACAACCTTATTTTATACGGTGTATAAACCCCGTTGACTTTTAATTTTATCCAAAAGGAATATCTTTTATACGATGCATTTTACTAAACGACAAAAGGGAATTTTTTTGTCATACGTATGCGACGACAATGACTTCTCTGCCGCCGTGACCATTATTGGAGTTTCAGCTTCCTCTACAAGCCTTACCTTTTTTAAAAAGAAAAATATATACCATGTTTTACTTTTATATGATTTTGGTATTGAAAATTGTTTTCATAATGTTTTTATATCAACATGTTGTATTGATATCTTGTGATTGAAAAGTGGAAATGTTATGTTTAGTTTATGCATGTTTTATGCGATACAATTATGTTATGGTTCTTGAGAATTATTATGAAGATGGGTGGTGGTGTCATAAACTAAGGGCAGGTGAGCCCGATATAGCTCTTCAATGCATTGGGTAACGCAAAGGAGTTAAACGTTAAGGTTTCTCTGAATATATATAGGGAATATACTGGGATGGGTATTCCAAACATAACCAAGAGGGTTACTCCCTACGTAAGAATGTTATGAATGCCTCAAGTTACCTTTATGTCTTATGATTTCTATGATTTATTCATGATTTGAAGAGGTATGTTAAAGTTATTATGTTTTATTAGTAGAGTATGGTTTCACTTATTCTTATGTATACATGTACTCATGCTTCCTTTCAATATTTTTATATCCCTTACTGAGATTTTTATGCTCATCCCATGTTTTTGAAATGTTTTTTCAAAGGTCAAGGGAAGGGTACATGATATGATGATAATGTCAAGGAAGTGTCAAGAAAGAATCCATGTTTTATTTTAAATATGTTTTTGTTGATGGGAAAAAATTAATACTATCTTTTATTGTAACCACTTTTTTTAAATGTGGGATGTAATGCATGTTTTATGATATAATTCTCTAAAACTCTAAACCTGAAAAGATCCTCAAGGTGTATTCTTGTAATAACACAAGATTAATTAAGGTTTAAGGCTGGCGCCTTATAGATGGTATCAAAGGTCAGTTTAGATAACTTTAGGAGTTAGAATTTTATTAAATGAATATCCGAAAATATTTTTTTATGGTCAAATTGAAATGATATAGAATTTGAAGATTACCATGTTGCTTCATCTAATGCATGTTTGTTCAGAATGGTTTTCCGCAGAGGAAATAGGGAAGCAGTGCTAGGAAGGCATACAGAAGGAAATAACCTTCCGAATTAGCATCCTGAGATGGTCGGAATTGGAACTGAACAGTTTGTTGCAGTAATGGCGCAGTTGAATCAAGTGATAAATGGTGGCGGTATCCATGCATGAGACCAGCCAGATCAACCGCAGAGGAACAAGTCAGTGGTGGAACATTTCATGAGGCAACATCCCCCATCATTCAGAGGATCATATGACCCTATACTAGCTGAAGGGTGGATTAATGCACTGGAGAAGATTTTTGATTTCATGGGGTGTTCAGACAATCAAAAGGTTAGTCTTGTTGTTTACTGTTTGGAGGGTAAAAAAAATTAGTGGTGGTCGATGGTTAAATATATCAGAGATGCTGATAAGATTGATGCTCTCATCAAAGATGAATTCAAATGTATGTTTCTTGAGAAGTATTTTCCTTGGGCTGTTCGACTTAGGATGGAAAAAACAATTCCTGGAATTGAGGCAAGAGGAGGACTCAGTGGCTTCCTATGAAGAAAGGTTCACTCGATTGGCAAGGTATGCTCCAAATTTTATCCGAGACCTTGATAGTAAAATTAATCATTTTTACTCAGGATTAAAGCCAAAATATCAAAGGTATTTAACTTATAATGAGTTCAAAAGTTATGAAAAGCTTGTTCGATGTGTTGAGAAGGTGGAAATGGAGTTTACCGATGATCAAGTGTTCTATAACAACCAACAAAAGAAGAGACCGAGGTGGCAGGATAAAGAGAAGAATTATTCAAAAAGGTCTGACGGTAAGAAAACTATGTTTCTATTTTGTGATAAATATGGGAAAAGGCATGCTGGGGAATGTCTTCTGAATTCTAGAAAGTGCTACCGAAGTGGTAAGATGGGACATAAGGCTCGTGATTTCACTGAAAAATATCAATGTGATGGTAAGTTAAAATTTGATTTACAGTTAGTGAAATTTTTTAAGTTCAATGAGATGGGTAACTATGTAAACGAGTGTCCGACAAAGAGCTCGAGTGATGGGAAGCAGTTAGACTACAAGCAGAAAGGGGTGGTGAAATGTTTTGCAACTACTTCAGCAGATGTCGGGCTATCAAATGAAGTTGTATCAGGTACTTTGTTTGTTTTTTCTGATTATTCCAGTGTGTTGTTTGATTCAGGGTTTACAAATTCTTTCATCTCTAAAAACTTTTCTAGTAAAATGGGAATACCATCTCAAAAAATGACTCCTGAACTTGTGGTAAAAACACCTAGGGGAAATGTTGAGGAAAAAAGAATTTATAATAATCTTCCTATCCTTATTCGTGGAATGAACCGACTTGAGAACCTTATTGTTTTACCTCTAGTAGAGTTTGACGTTATCCTTTGTATGGATTGGCTCTCTATGTACCATGCTAAGATTGACTGTAGAGCTAAAGAAGATTCTTTTTAGAAGGAATTTTAGTTTCTGTACAAGAATAAACCCCTACTGTTGATAACTTATCAAGAGGCCAAGAAACATGTAAAAGATGGAAATGAATGTTACCTTTCACACATTGTGGAAAACAAAGGAACTATTTAGATTAATGATGTTCCAGTGGTAAATGAGTATCCTGATGTTTTTCTTGATGAGTTTCCTGGAATAATACCAGATCGGGAAGTTGAATTTACTATTGGCTTAGTTCCTGATGCTAAGCCAATTTCAAAACCCCCTTATCGAATGGCTCAAATTGAAATTCTAGAGTTGAAGGAGCAATTACAAGATTTATTTGAGAAAGGTTTCATTCGACCTAGCACATCACCATGGGGTACTCCTGTTTTATATGTTAAAAATAAAGATGGTTAAATGAGACTTTACATTGATTATAGAGCCTTGAATAAAATCACTGTTAAGAACAAATATCCTTTGCCTCATATCGATGATTTGTTTGATCAGCTCCAGGGAGCTCAGTATTTTTCAAAGATTGACTTGAGATCGGGGTACCATCAATTGAAGGTAAAGGAAGCAGTTATTTTGAAGACCGCGTTTCGAATAGGATATGGCCATTATGAATTTGTAGTAATGCCTTTTGGGCTAACCAATGCACCTGCTGTATTCATGGACTTAATGAATAGAATTTTCCATGAGTTCTTGTTTATGTTTGAGGTTGTTGTCATTGATGATTTTTTGGTGTTTTCTAAAAGTAAATAGGAGCATGAAATACATTTAAGGGTGATTTTCCAAACCTTAAAATAAAATAAATTTTATGGGAAATTCAGCAAGTGTGAGTTTTGGTTGCAACAAATTTCTTTCCTTCGTCACATTGTTTCTAAAGATGGGATAACTATTGATCCTGCAAAAACAATGGTTGTTGAAAAATGGCGAAGACCCACAAATGTAACTGAGAATCGTAGTTTCCTTGGTTTGGTAGGCTATTACCGATTGTTTTTTAAAATTTTTTCATGGTTATCTAGTCCAATGACTAAGCTAACTCGGAAGGGTGTTAAGTTTATCTGGACAAAAGAATGTGATGATTGTTTTCAAGAATTGAATAGAAGATTGGTGAATGCTCCAGTTTTGGCACTACCTTACAGGAATGGTGAGTTAGTTATCTACAGTGATGCTTTATTGAAAGAACATGGTTGTTTCCTAATGTAGAATGATCAGGTAATTGCTTATTCTTCACGATAGTTGAAAACTCATGAGGTAAATTACCCTACACATGATTTGGAATTAGCTTCTGTAGTTTTCTCTCTAAAAATTTAGAGGCATCATTTGTATGGAGTAAAGTGTGAAATATATACCGATCAAAAAATATTAAAGTATATATTCACTCAGAAATAATTGAACATGAGATAGATGAGATGGCTAGAATTAATCAAGGATTATGATTGTACAATTCATTACCATCCGGGAAAAGAAAATAAAGTGGCTGATGCTTTGAGTCGAAAAAGTAATGCTTCATTAACAATTTTGCATTTGCAACGTGATAAATTGGTTAAAGATTTGATGAACTTTGTTATAGATGTTTTTGGTGCAGGATGTTCTTCTGTTTTGTTTCAGGTATGAGTGAAATCTTCTCTATGAGACAGAATCAAGCAAGCACAGAAGTAAGACAGTGAGTTTCAGAAAAAGGTAGAGCTGGTTCAGAAGGGTAAGTTTCCTGAATTCAACATTGATAATGATTGTGTTTTGAGATTTGGGAAGATATTGTGTGTGCCTTGTGATTCACAGTTGAAGAGAGAGTTGGTATGTGAAGCTCATAGTTCTCCATTTTCAGTTCATCCTGGCAGTACTAAGATGTACAAAGATCTGCGGGAGTATTACTGGTGGGATGGAATGAAAAGAGATATTGCTGATTTTACTGTGAAGTGTTTGACTTGTCAGAAGGTTAAAGTAGAGCGGCAGTTACCTAAAGGGATGCTTCAACCTTTACTAGTGCCATAGTGGAAATGGGAAAATATATCCATGGACTTCGTTGTGGGATTTCCAAAGACACCTCGAGGTAATAATGAAATCTGGGTTATTGTTGATCGCTTGACTAAATATTCTCATTTCCTTGCTATACGAGATACTTTTTCCCTAGATCAACTTTATTGTTTGTATCTTAAAGAGATAGTCCAGTTACCTGGAGTTTCTCTCTACATTGTATCTGATCGTGATCCCATGTTTACTTCTAACTTTTGTAAAGGCCTTCAGAAGTCGTTGGGTACTGAATTAAATTTTAGTACATCTTTTCATCCTCAATCAGATGGGATGTCAGAACGAACAATCCAGACTTTGAAAGATATGCTACATGATTGTTTGATGGATTATCAGGGATGTTGGGACCAACATCTTTCTTTGGTTGAATTTTCATATAATAATAGTTTTCATTCCAGTATACAGATGGCACCATTTGAGGCGTTATATGGGAAGCGGTGTCGAACTCCAGATTTCAGGGATGAAGAGGGAGAAAGGAAGCTGATGGGACTAGAATTGGTAGAAGAGTTGGCAGGAAATGTTCAGCTGATACAGAAACACATGAGAACATCTCAGAGCAGGCAGAAGAGTTATGCAGACAACAGGAGGAAGGATCTCTCTTTTGAGGTAGGTGATCTTGTTTTTCTCAAATTCTCACCATGGAAAAGTGTGATGTGATTTGGTAAGAAAGGAAAGTTGAGTCCAAGGTTCATTTGACAATATGAAATTATGGAGAGAGTTGGATCAGTTGGGTACTGAGTGGATTTACCTATGAGTTTATCTCAGGTACAAAATGTTTTTCATGTTTCAATGTCAAGGAAGTACTTGCTAGATCCATCTCATGTTTTGAGTCCAGGAGTAGTTCAGCTGGAAGAGAACCTATCTTATGAGGAACTACCGGTTCAGATTCTTGACCATAGGGAGCATGTGTTATGGAATAAGGTGATTAATCAGGTATAGGTTTTGTGGAAAAACCACATGATTGAAGAGGCAACATGGGAATCTGAAAATGTAATGAGGACTAAATACCCCCACTTATTCGATATGTAAATAAATTGCGGGGATGCAATTTTCTAAATGGG
This sequence comes from Viscum album, assembly GCA_963277665.1. Lineage (NCBI taxonomy): Eukaryota > Viridiplantae > Streptophyta > Magnoliopsida > Santalales > Viscaceae > Viscum > Viscum album. The sequence goes on from OY728128.1 coordinate 643,228,797, forward strand.
GGAAGGATGTAACATCCCAAGTAAGTAACGAATAATAGATATTTTTTATCTATGTCTATTAATGAATTATATAGTGTTTTAGATGCTTAAAATTAGTATAAATCCAATCTTAAGCATGGAATAAACTAATTTTTTTAAAAGATTGTTTTACTGCCTTTTGATGGAAAACCATTTTTAAATCAAACTTATGGCAATTTTTTAAGCTCTATCTGTCGAAATAAACTTATTCTTTATGATTGGGACATTGAAATATTCTTTGGGTAAATTTTTTGTATTTTTCCGATAAAGTTCATTTTTTAATGAATAGTGAAAAATGTTGTATTTTAATTGAAAACCTATTTTTTATCTAATTTATTTATATGATTAGATTATCTTTTGAATTTGTTTTAAAGTTCAATTAGAATATATTTACACCATTTAATCCAATAGTGGTCATTGGAATTAATTTCACTTTGAAATAGGACTTAAACTAGTGTCATTTTTTTAATACTTATTATTTCATAAAAACTCGCTATTTTCTCTGACAGTGGGAATTAATTATTAGATTAATTAATGTAAGTTATATGTTTTGAATTTTGTAAAAAAGACATCATTTTTTAATTCAAAATATCAAATATATCTTAGGTTGAAGTTTTGGTATTTTTCTGAAAAACGTCAATTTTTGATGAATAGTGAAACCACTAAGTAGTACTTAGAAAACTGATTTTTTGTTTAAATGAAATTTTACCACCTTTGTGTTTTTAATTTAAAAAATCCGACATACATGGTTTTCATTAAGACGTAAAATGTGGTTCAATGAGATTAAAATATTTTTTTTGGTGAATAGTAACTTTTATGTTTTTAATCGTGATTAGATGTAATTAGTGTAATTTAAGGGAATAATAATATTTTAATAATATGAAATGAACTTGACACATGTCTTACCCTTATTGGATGTGCCATGGCCGACCAAGACAATCCATGGGTCATCATGGGGACCCCATGGAGCCACTATGGAAGGAAAATGATATTAATATCTTTTTATTTAATGTTAAAGTAAAACTGTCACAAACATGAGTTGTTTTACTAAAAAAACATTACATGGGGTTATACAAGTCAGATTTTTTACTATAAATAGTAATTGGAATCTAAAAATATTTCCTACATCATAGTAATTTTTTATAATTTTTAAACATTAAATTATTCAAATTATTTATGACACCATGATGATGCAGCGATTACCTCATTATTTAACGATTTAAATAAAATAAAAATATAATGTAAAATATAAGACCTACACTTGTAAAAAACCTATTGGATGGGTGTATTTCAAAATCTTATAACCTTATCCTCGAAATATAAAATTTTGGGACCTTTTTATCTGAAAATCATTTTATAAAAAAGTATCTTTCCTTAACTTTCAAAGAGTTCCCCTCCTCTCCTCTTATAAAAGGCCCCAACCTCTACAACCTTACCCACACTTCCAAAGCCTTTGGATCGCCCATCCCCTACCCATTTTGTCTCTCCACATCCCTCTCTAACTCTTAGAAGCCTCACTTTGGGCAGAAGTCTTCCCAAGGAATCCATTGAGCTCAAATCAAAAAGAGTTACCAGATTTAAAGGTAGTGTCTTCTCTTGTGTTCTTATGTTTTATTTTGATTTTCCAACACCATAAACACTTTTTATTAATTTTTTTTTAACAACACCAGTATATTCTATATTCTAGGTTGTTTTTATAAGAAGTATTCGGGCTACACTTACACACACCTACATCTAATGGTTAAAGAACATACGGTTTTCGTGGATGGCGAATTTCGGCCTCACGAAACGATGATTGTTAAATATTCTTTTAACACCTTAAAAGGTGGCCATTAAAATGACACTATATTTATATATGATATATAATATGTTTATGTTTTAATTAATCTTCTGTATTTTCCATTTATGGCATACCTTTATGGTTTCTATTATGGGTAAATGCGATATCTTCATTTTAGGAAGTGCAGACTACCGCTCCCTCAAAGTGATTTGATTAGTTAATGCCATATGTGGGACATATAAAGGAATTAATTAATTATATTATATATGATATTATACTAGAATTATAATATACCTTTATATCATTATGATTCCATTCCATATAATATGAAATAGAAATGAAAGTAGCGTTCATGCGTACGTACAGCTTACCATCTCCATGAACGGTGCATTTCATTTCATACCTCTAAACGTTATGTAATTTTATAAATGAATGTATATACTGTATATATATATGATATATATGATATCTACATCATGGGTATAACTCTGGATATAATGGATACATAAACAAATTGTAATTATAAAGAGTTTATTTTTTACTCAAGTACCAAAGGTCGTTAAAACGACTGTTATTAACTTAAATAATTACATAGTGTTAATTACATGGTTATAAGTGATATAAAAGGAATAATGAACTTGAAAAAGGTTCTTAAGAAAGTATAAATTAACTAATGTTTATTATTCAGGAGGCTAAAGAACGATCGAGTCAAGTCGGACCCGAGGTTTGGGACTTCGTCTCAATCTCCTTTTATTGATGCATATTTTGTTTTATAAACAACCTTATTTTATATGGTGTATGAACCCCATTTACATTTTTGTTTATCCAGAAGTAATATTTTTCATATGAATCGTTTTACTAAATGACAAAAGCGAATGTTTTTGTCATACGTATGCGGCGACAACGACTTCTCCGCCGTTGTGACCATTATTTGAGTTTCGGCTTCCTCTACAAGCCATACCTTTTTTAAAAGACAAATAAATACCATGTTTTACTTTTATTTTATTTTGGTATTGAAAATGGTTTTCATAATGTTTTTATATCAGTGTGGTGTATTGATATCTTGTGATTGAAAAGTGGAAATGTTATGTCTCCTTTACACATGTTTTATGTGATACGATTATGTTATGGTTCTTGGAAATTTTTATGAAGATGGGTGGTTCTGTAATAAACTAAGGGTGGGTGAGACTGATATAGCTCTCCAATGCATTGGGTAACGCGAAGGAGTTAAACGTTAAGGTTTCTTCAAAGAGATTTAGGGAATAAAATGTAATGGGTATTCCCAACATAACCAAGAGGGTTACTCCCTATGTAAGAATGTTATGAATTCCTCAACTTACCTTTATGTATTATGATTTCTATGATTTATTCATGATTTGAAGAGGTATGTTAAATTGATTATGTTTTATGAGTAGAGTATGATTTCATTGATTCTTATGTATACATGTACTCATGTTTCCTTTCCATGTTTTTATATCCCTTACTGATCTTTTTATGCTCATCCCATGTTTTTGAAATGTTTTTCACAGGTCAAGGGAAGGGTACATGATATGATGATAGTGTCAAGGAAGTGTCAAGAAATAATCCATGTTTTATTTTAAATATGATTCCATTGATGGGAAGAAATTAATACTATCTTTTATTGTAACCACTTTGTTTAAATATGGGATGTAATGCATGTTTTATGATCTAATTCTCTAAAACTCTAAACCTGAAAAGATCCTTAAGGTGTATTCTTGTAATAACTCAAGAATAAGTAAGGTTTATGGTCGGGGCCTTATACTCAACATATTAAACAAAATGGTTATCCACATAGTTTGTTTTTTGGAATATTCTCATTGAAGGTGCATGTAGAACACCTCATATTACACATTTCAAATCTACACAATCTATAATATGAACCCCATTTGCGCACTACAAAGATTCTGTAACCATTGTGTTTCTCAACTCCATATATAGAAGGATCATACATGTTCAAGAAATCCATGTTGATCATTTATGATCATATATATCACAATCTAATCCTTAAAAATATACTATATTCACTGCTTGATGTATCATAATGGAGGATTTTCATGATCTGGCAATCTACATATCCTCATGCTTAGGTTATCTCCATTGTGGGATTCTAGTGTGCTTTGGGATATGTTATACCACAATGGATGTTCCCTGAAATAACCTAGGAGCTATGATGGGAGAAATATCATGTGGGTATTTAATGATAACATGGTTATAATATACCTTATATAATAATATATGTAGTTTTCTCTTGTATCTTCATGATAGAATATCAAGAATGGGGTCTTCTTATCATTATGTTTTGTAAATGAGTGCTTACATAAAGATTTATATCATAAGATTCCAATACAATGGTTATTCTTAAAGATGATGATGGTGAAGTGGAAGATGATACTAGACATGGGGGATACAAATATTATCCTCATTTTTTCACAGTTTAAAAATCATCATGTTAAATATACATTTCTTCAACCAATGACTCATTGTACACACTTCTTGGAATCAATGCATGTGGTATGAATTTCTGAGAGAAAATCATCAATGTATCCTATAATAATCAAAATCTTTTATGGAATCAGGGCCACATGTAATGGGAGTTATAGTATTTTTCAAAAGACATGGTTCATCTACAATGGATGAAATACTAGTAATTGTGTGCTAGGTTGAATACAATCATAACCTCAATTATCTGTCACATGATATACCCCTACATGAATAACATGGAAAAATATATTATTTTATTATATTTTAGTCAAATTAATTATTTTATTTGTAAACATGTAATAATAATAACAATAATAAAAATAAAAACACTCCTTATATTTTGTATACAATGTGCATGCCCCAATCATAAATAGCATTTGTGTTTTTTTGTGGAAAATTCTGTGGAAAACATTTTGGTGTGTAAAAAACATACCCCCTTAGAATCAAATTATTTTGGAATGGAAAGAATCTAGTTCTATGTAAAATATTATACACTTTTATATATATATGAATGATGATTAATTCCTCTTAGGTGTGGCTCAAAAATATAGGGTGCTCTAATTTTTTCCAAGGTCATTGGACTTAGAAAGCATAACATGATTATTCTAAGGAAAATTAATTATCACTAAAATATTATCATCTATTGATTCATATTTATCTATCATTTTCCTAGGTTTTATATAGGTATATATAAGAGATATTCGACTTTTATTTTTCTTAGTCCTCATTTTCATAGTTGTTTGACCGGATATGTTTTGTGCCTTTTCCATTTTCTGAGTGCTCACAATTACCTGAGTCACCAAAATTGCATGTCCAACATTCAATGACATGAATATTTTATAGGATTCCCTATTTGGTTTTTCATCATGGAAATAACCATGTCTCTTTTAGTTTTGTAAAACTTGTTCTTGAAAAATAATAAACTTTTCTGTTGTAGTTTATGACATTCCATCTCAAAAATTAAATCACTTTAGTTTAGGGTCATATAACATGGACCTTTTCTACTAGTAATATACCATTTCAAATTATTTTTGTCCATAAATAATAATGTAATTTTATATGGATAAATTCTATGTAGTTTAATTTTATGCATTAAGGATGTAAAAATGCTAAGCAGATTAGTGTATTGCTAATAAGACATGATTGATGTGTATAAAATGGATCTTACGTGGCAAGGATGATAAAAAAATCATAATTTTAGGAGTTCCTCTAGTGTTTTCAGGGATTATAGGTGGAATGGAGTAGATATACCGAGGATAGAACAAAATACTCATAGTTTTGAGTTCTCTATAAGTGTTTCTAGGGACCATGAGGATTAGATTTCCTTTCCTACAATGAAGAGATTCCTATAATTGGTAGGTAAAAGTGTTAGGAATGATCCCATATGATTTTCATACATAGTTAGGTAGAATTAATCCTCACAATTTACCATAGACTATAGTTTATTTTTTGAGGATGGTTTTGGTGGATGATAAAATAGTAGGGAAGGTGAACCTTCTTGGTTTTTTGGAATATGGGTTTTGTAATTCAAACCACAAAAGTTTTAACCAATGAATATGTGATGGACAAGACATAATAAGGATGACCCAAAACACCCTAAGGTGATGTGTACTACCATAGTATTTTTGTGGCTCATAAGGATCAATGTTACCCAATTATAAGGAGAAGATTCCAATATTTGATAGGGTAGAAGCCCTTATACATGAGCCCATGGGGCTTAAATGCATGGTCAATTAAAAAGGATAACCACTCATTTATTTGGGCTATGGAATATTTTTTTAAGACTAAAACTACTGTATAGTGTTGTTGGATGTGGAGTGAATGATATCTAACAAGGGTTATGGATCCTAAGGGATATTCATCTATTTGTTGGGATGCTCTATCCCTAAACCCTGTGGTTTTGAGTCACATGGTTTGGGCCATCAAACGTATTGGGAATAGATTTATACATTTTCATTTAATAAATGGTCAAATACATGGTTATGTAAGGTCAATGATGTCAAATACACTCTTATATTATAGATATTTGGATTTTAAATGATGTTCTAGGAACATATGAGATTACTGAGTGTGGGAACTAGTGGGTATAGGTCACCCACTTGTAATGGTGAGAGACCATAATTTTTTACATTGTTAGGATAATAACTCATGGATTTAAGGGGGCCTCTTAGAAATGAAGGATCAGTTTAGAGGAACCATTTTCTATTACCGGTTTTATATAGGGAACTAATAGGGTTCCCAGAGAAGGTTATTATTTCATGGAACTAGTTATATCAGTTCAAACATCAAATACATCAATTTGGGTCTCGGGAACTATATGATTCATGAAGGTTTTGATCACCCTAATATTTGTGACACAACTTAGTGAACACGTTATCATGATGAGGATATGTAACAAATCATTACTCTAACTTATTCTGAGACCAGGGGAAATGAGAATGGTTCAAATTTTACCAGGGATATAAAGTAGAAATTATTATCTTTTTTTTCTAATTTATTTATGTTCAAATATTTTCGAAAACATTAGAGATGAATATTTTAGTGATAGGAGACTTGAATTTTGTTAAAGCCTACATTTTTGGTTTTCAACCCAATAAGTTTTATATCTCATTCACTAGTAGTTTAGGCTCTTGGGATATGGATATCCAAATGATAAGGTTTATGGTCATTCTTCTTTGATAAAACTGTATGCAGTTTATGATTGTGAAAGACATGGACCTAGTATGGGATTTTTACAAAGTATACTAATTATGATCCTTATATTAATGTGTAATCCAACATCCTTTTTAGTGGGAGATGTAAAAGTTATAAATAATGGATCAAGGTTTTTTGGACATGGGTAATGATATGGGGAAGCCATACTAGGGATAATAAAAAACACACTATTGTTATGAGTTTAGACAAGAAGAAATTTGGATATCAAATATTAGAATTCCTTTTTAGAAGATAATGATGCATTTTGTTAATGGAAGGAATATCATATGTAGGAACTAGGGGTAGACGTTCATAGAAAGAAATAGAGTCCCTTGAACTCGGGTGTCCCTTTCTAACGGCCGTGAAATGATCCCAATGACCCCAGGTGCTCAAGGAATGAAGTTTAATTTATGGTTTGGGGAGATAAAAAGATGATGGAAGAATCCCATACACTAGTTAACCAGGTTCAGGTTCTTATGTTCCTTTGATAAGGAATGATTATGGGTAATGTCAAATTTTTTTTATTTCATGTAGTGGGGATGTATCAATAATGAAGTTTAACACCATGATGGAAGGAAAAGTTTCTCGAAGTTTAACATCATACGGTAAAGATGTTAATACCACCTTGAAAATTTTCATGATTTCCTTGTGGAAAATGTTTATTGGTCCGGGGAATTTGGATATGGGGAACACCTTTTATATTCATATGATCTGATTAGTGATCCATATGTTATATCCCTTCTTGAACTAGATTATCACATATATAAACAAGACGTATGTAGATATCACTCATGCATAGGAATAAATAGGATGATGATTTAGCCCAATCTAAAAATAGGTAGATATGAATTTTATGGAATGTTTATTTGGGTTTACCAATGAATATTGTCATGGTAGGAATCATTCCATAATTATCACCTTTAAGAGGTGACCCCTCTATATAGATCTATCTCTTACACATGTGATACAGGTGAAAATATAAATTAAATTCATTCCTTCCAAAAAAATACACCCAATGTAAGTGGGTATAAGGATAATATTTCCTAATCATTCCTTGAAAATAAGTGTGATGCATAGATGAGTAACATAGTAAGTATCTGACTCACACGTAGGGATATGTGAACATCATTTCAATCATGAAAATTTCAATATCATGTGTTGTGGGAAATATGGGAAGTAAACTTTTATTGTTGATTAACATCAAGTGGTATTGACAAATGGAATCTTGTAGTTTTAGGTCATATTACTAGGACTACTTGTAGAGTTTAGAAACACATGACGAAGATATTTTCTTTGTAGTTTAACATCATGTGTTTTGGAAGTAAGATGTTTTTCATTTATGAATTTTTTATTCTAGAACTTTTATCATTTAGTTTTAAAATTATATGGTATGGACGTGTCATGTAGTTTAAAATCATGAGAGTATGACATCATTGATGATGTTTAACATCATGTGGTCAGGATATCATTCATGTTATTTAACATCATATGGTCAGGATTTTTTCCTTTTAATTTAATGTCATTCATAGAGACTTACGGTTCCTAGTGAGATTTATGAAAATAATTTATTAACAAACCTCACATTGGTGGTGGGGGGCCATGAAAAATTCCCCATCCATGACGATGAATGTGTAACCTCAGTTGGAATAGACCAAATGTGTGATGTAGGGAACTTTCCATTTGGGTTATAGAATTGGAAGTTTCATTACTAGTTCCAATGGGGTTATTAGGGGCAATACTAGTTCTCCTTGATTGAATGAATATTGATGAAACTTTTTATTTAAGGATCAAAAAATCTTATACTTATGGACTTAGAGGTTGTGCAGTGTGCAAAAAAAATTATCATTGAGTTGTTCCAACTCAACCATAAAATTTTGGAATTGTTCACCATCTGAGAGATTATTGAACATAGGTATTCAAATATCAATAAATGAGACTTCTATGGGTAATACTACTTCAGTTCCATACACCAATGAATATATATTTTCTTTTGCAAAAGTTTTCATGGTGGTATGGTATGCCCATAAATATGGAAGAAGATTATCTAAAAAGTAAAATATTATCTTTATCTAACATATTATGTAATATATTTAACAAATTATTACTGAATTCCTCACCATCAAAAACCATGCTTGGGTGATATCCAACCTGACAGTCTACTTGATTCATTTCACAGCCTAAAGGGATTTCACGATCTCTATTAGATGGAATCTATTTCCATGGTATCAACAATATGATTTGGGAATGATTTCATCTAAGAATATAATCACAAAAAACAACAATAATAATCATCACAATTACATATAAACACAACCAAACAAGGTACACCAATTATTAGATTCAATGTTTTAAGATTTTTACCAAAACCCAAATTACTATAATGGAATGGGAACAAAAAAATTATCAAAAATAAAAATATATTAAACAAGATGGACATTACGCCTTAGGTACCACCATCAACTCCAAAATGAAGTGGAACACTAGAAACCAGATCCACCATCACCAAAAAGACACATCAATCCTTTTTCTAGGTAATACATAGCATTGTATACATACACCCAATGGTGTTTATAGGGTATAATAAAAAACAAAATAGGATTACACCATAAAGAATGATTGCATGAAATAACATTAGAATAAAAACTAAAATGAAAATTTCCATAAGAACATTTGAATAATTTAAAATAAAACATTTTAAGTAAAACATTCTCAAGAAGCACTTTTTAAGGAAAATAATTTTCAAAAACAATATTTTGAGAAATAAAATGTGCACAAGGTATACCGTATACTGATCTCTATAACCACATCACATAAAAATCATTTCATAAGACACCATGATGGATAAATCCTTATAGGTTACTATTAAAAGTGGGACCTTATGAACCTCATACCATAGTTATCAAAATACACTAACTCAATAACCAACAATGTCCCCATACAAAATCCACTAAAGGGAAAAGTCTCCCAAAATTCTAGTGGTTAAAAAAACCTAATATAGTTCCAATAAAATTCACATGTACGAGCCACTAGAGGGGATCCTATCATAAAATTCTTGTGGTCTCCGATCATATCGCATTTTAAGTTATTGTTATAGCTTCAATCTTGTCGAATGAATATATAAATACCACTGTCAATTCAACTAGAATATTAGTTATATTTCATCGACTAAATTACATGTGATTTCTATTGTGATTAAATTCCATTTCACATAACACATAAATCAGAACATTGACATAAACATTCTATGAATCACAAGAACACAAGGAAATCACCACTTTCATATTTTTATATTGATAAAATGATAAAAAATAACATGTAAAATACAATTTTCATTAATAAAACAAGTTTTTATATCACACACACATACCAAAAGAATTTTGAAATACATTTCACACCACATTCATAATTCATGAAACCCATTCGAAAATATGACAGGGAGAACAACTTTGAAATCCAACAATTTCCATGGGTTATACCCTATCAAATTCATAATCACATTAAATTTAATTTATAACATATGTCACATCACATTCAAAATTTAAAGAAGTATTTGGGTTTATAAAAAAAATAAACCAACAAGTAATAAAACCCCATTTCTCATGGAATATCCACTTTAAACAAATTTCACCCATAAATGACTCTAAAAAATATTTTTCACCTTTCACACATGGGACATAACATAATTAAGAAATGCCATAGTGAATCAAAAAATGAAACATAACCACTTTCCATTAGAGAAATCATATTCATCATATGTGCATCTCAAAACCATTCCAAAACACATTTCGTACAAGAAAAATAATCCACATGACACATTTAAATAGTCAAAAAAGAAATACAAACTCATATAATAATGTAAAAGACTAGAACCACCTACCTCACACTTGGAGACTTCTGGAAACTGATGAGAACCAAGAATGTAACCTTAACAAGACCCTACAAAGGAAAGATCCAAAAATTATCTCCAATATATCACCCAACAACACAAGATCGACCACTTTTTTGGTTAAACATCCTTTTAGAAAAGATGAACCTAATGTTGTAGGAAGAGAAACACCAAAAAGTGAATGAAACAAATAGATAAAAGAACTTACATGATGATAATTGATGAAATGACACGTAATCCAATCTAAATTTGAAAACCAAAGGGATAAAGGAGGAGAGATAGAGGCACATTGGGTGGGGAGTCCTGAATTGGGGAGAAAAGGGAGGAAATTGGGTAAAAATCATAGAGGGTATGATGGTAAATTTATAATTTTTAATCACTAGGAAAAGTAACATGGTTTACCCGCACAGTTTTCCAAACCATGCATCATGAGTGAACCTATCACTATACAATAGTAAACGCCACATGATTTTCCTGAATTTTTTCCCAACCCGTGCAATAATAGGGTGGTCACCACTATCCAAAAATGAAATTGGCCGCATTGTTTCCTAGGAATGGGAGAACGGTTCCACGTAACAATGGTCCAAACGTGAGACACTGGTTCCCCATAACAAAATCTAAATTTTGGAAAAAAATTAAGAGGACACCAAAGGATAAATATATGAATAAAAAATAAATAATGCAATACCTCAAAAAAATTACCATATGTTAAAATACACCCCACCATGAAATCATTCCACCTTATGAAAGTCAGTATGAAGCCTAATTGGAGAATAAAAAAGGATACTCTTCCTAAACCAAATACTTACAATCCCAAGTCACTTGATTATTACTTCCATGATATCAAATAATTCAGAATATTGGAATTGACTTCCCAAAATGTACTTCATACTGATTATCATAAATCGCCAATAGCTACTAAAACACAGAAAAATTATGTTCTAAATCAATATCTTTCTTATTAAACACATAGGATAGAACTGGGTAAGAAAATTAACTGAGATACATGGAAAATTTCATGAATTGATTTCAACTAATAGTTAAAATCTATCCTTTATGACACCATACCAACATTCTCAGTGTTAAAAATGGTCTGACATACCTCAGCATTAACTTCTCTTACATACCCAATCATCTTTGACCCAAGCGGGGTTCCACATTTTGGAAAAACTAGTCACCCATAGAGTATTCCAAGGTTAGATGCCTTTAAGTAGAATAATACTTGTGGCGACTCTATATCATCAAAAAAATATACCTGATCAACATGACATTATTAGACGTTTCTGGCATAAGGCATGACACCTACAATGAGGTCTCTCACATCTCATAACAACACAAATGAAAAAAAAGGATGAATATAAATCACTTAAAAATATCCATTCAAAAAAATATTTTTAACTAGTATTATATGAATACTCAACAAATCCCAAATGGGTATCCCAGGAACCACTAAAATCCAACACACCTGCTTGGAGCATGTGATCATGAATCTAATTTTCTCACTCTGTTGTAAAATTTCTTTATGCATGGTATATTATCCAAAGTATTACGTGTGACCCCATTGTGTTCTATAGTCCTTCCAATAATTGTGAGGTAACATGAGGGTCCATATACAAAATAACCTATAATGAGACACCATGAAGTCACAAATGATCCTAATCATTTAACTCATCCAAATCTTCTACTTTGGATAAATCCATAATTGGAATGAAATTGGATAATTTTTGCAAATATTAAATCACTACCCAATTTAAATTCCACTTATAGTCTATATACAAAAAACTGACAATTATGTCCATGATGATCTTATCCCACTTTTATGTAGGAAAAGGTTGCGACTGAAGAAAAAATAATGGAATTTGTTGTTATGCCTTATCCTACTGAATTGTATGACACTCAGATACGATGTTAGCTACATCATTCATCGTATTTGGCCAACATAATTTTCAACACAAATAGTAATACATCTTGGTTGAATAAGGATGAACAGTCCACTGAGACTAGTGGATAACCAACATCACTACCTTCCTCAATGAAACTAGCACCATGAAGTAACCCATGAAGGAAAAAAATTAATCAAGAGAAAGATAATATCCCCAAGGCATCTCCCTATAGTTTAAATTTAGTATATAATGATGCAACATCTCATCCCTTAGCTTCCCATTCCGAATCAGCTACATAAGAGAAGGTGTCAATAGAACACATTCAAAGAACACAAATCCATTGAGCTTATTGGACTTCAATTGCATTTGAGAATAAATCCCCATCATCGTCCACTCATTACTGGAGTCCTTCAATCCCTACACAAAAAATTCTTATAAAAAGAATCAACCACCACATTTTCTTTTCATAGGGAATATAATATATTAAAATAATACCCATGGAGGTAATTGACCAAATAGTTATGAATCAAATTTAGATCCATCTAGAAGAAAATGTACATCATGCTCTTAAAATTAAAATAAACAAAAAATTTAGATCCAAAAAGATAATAGTTCCATATTATCATGTCATGCATCACTACTGATAAATCTTGGTCATGGGTTGGGTAATTATTTTCTTGTGTTCGAAGATGGAACAAAATAAAAGCCACCAAATCCCAATCCTTCATGAAAACATGAACAAGTCCCATTCATGATGTATCAAAATAGACCACATATCATTTTTTAGATTCCTACATGATAACAATTGGCTGTGGTCAACAACCATTTAATCTCCTCAATGGATGCTTGACACATTGGGTTCTTTTAAAACATTACCCCTTTCTACGTAAATGCTTTCATTGAAAAAGAAAGATGAGATAAATCTTAATAGAACCACCTATAATAACCTTCTTGGCCAAACAATCTAATGATCTTAAAGAAATTCTTCCACTATACGCATGAAATAACAGCACTACACTTCTCATGGTCCACTAAAACCCCTCATTACGAGATCACATGACCATGAAACATCACCACCCAAAACTAGAAGGTGTATTTAGAAAACAATGCATATAGACGATGATCCAAAAAGGTGAATTTTAGAATATTAAAACACTTCTAACTATCCTCTTATGTCCTAGAATAGACAATGATGCCATCCATGAATATGACAACAGATTTATTAATATACTAGTGTAACACCCTAATCATGAGTGTTATAAAGATATCTAGAGCATTTTTAAACTTAAATTTCCTGAATAAATACTCAAAATCATTATACCTTATTTGAAAGGAATTTTTTAGAACATCTAGCTCTTTAAATATGACTTTTTGATATCTATAATGAAATTCAACCTATAAAAACTACCTTTCAACCATAAGATGATTGAAATTGTCATCAATACATGGAAGAGGGTACTTTTTCTTGATCATCACCTTATTCAACATCTGGTAGTCAATGCTCAACTATTGATTTCCATCAGCCTTTTTTATAAAAAATACTAGGATGGCCTCTGGTGAGGTGCTTAAACAAATAAATCGTTTGGATTCTAAATTTATTAGTTGTACCATTAATCACATTAGCACAGTGGGGCACATAAGGTATGAGGGAAGAGGTATATTTTGTGTTCTTAACATGAAATTAATGGAGAACTCCATATCCCGCAATAGATGATATCTCAAGAAATACTCCGGAAAGGAAACTGGGAACTCATCCACTGTTGGAGGTAATAAAGTCTCAGGAGAACCATCATCATCCTCCAATATAAGAAATGATATATAATAAATAATTTTTCCCAATTCTAGATGTTGATTTACAAGAACTCTGAAAAAATGATCACATTAACCTTGAAAAATAGGGGTACTCTGATCAGGTTCTACAAAACTCACTATCCACCTATAACAGTCACTACAGGATATAAAATATACTATTAAATATAAACTAAAGATCACATCAAATAGGTCCATATCAAAAACAAAAAAAATCACATTCCAACACAATGCGTGACATGGTGAGTGAAAAATATGGTTACCCTAAAACCCCGGTCCAACATTATACCAACTGAAATTACCAACTCTATCGCATATGACATATGATCAGTTGGAAACATCAACACATCCAAAACTACTAGCCTGAATCTCTTCCTTAAACTAACTCTGTCTGTAAGTACATATCACCCAAACTTTATTACCTCTAAATCATTATCCTATATCCCAGGATGGTTTGGACTGGGAGGAAACCACTTTTAAAGCTACGGATCCCTCACCACTCTCATATGGGCACACCACCCTATAAAATCGCATTAAGTTCCACAAAACTCTACACTAGTGAAAATGTATGGGTGGACATGATCTTGTAGATCTCTTGCTATCAGACTTCCCCTATTGTTGAAACATTACTGACATGACATCAGAAGCCATGGAAGAAGACCACTAGGAAGGATAACATGAACTAACACCTCCATTATTCCCTTTCTCATCCTACTTCCACTTATTCTCAATTGAACTACCACTTCCACTACTAAAAATACACTAGAGAAACTAGAAATCCCAATGTGATCCATTTATACCATCATATCATGATTAAGAACCTCAAAAAAAGTCTTCATCTTGAGCAGACAGACCTGATGTTGTATTTCTGGTTGTAACCCCATCTCACACATTTAATCCTTGAGCTTATTGTTGTAAATTTTCTTGATGTTTACTAAAAGAACTCTAAAAAGATGATGGAATAATCCATAATAGTATGGTCTCCCCATATATGCTCCAAAACTCATGGGATATGGTGAAGTCCAAAATCTCTATAAAATACATCTCATTGAAAACAACATTAACATCATTCCAACCCATCTTCTTGTTCTTCACACATCACACCACTGAGTACCAGTACTTCAAACTGGGACCTTATAACACAAAAAATGATGAAGTCACTCAAATATCATCATGGGTGTTATAAAACATTAAAATCACCCATATCTTATTAATACAATTCTCTAATTCCTAGGGTTGTATGATACCTCATAAAGAAGGAGGAATGTTCTTAATGAACTCTTGAGAATTTTCTATTCTTCGACATTTGTTGGCTTCTCTAACGTGAAGTGGACCAGATCCCACTCCATGTGCTAGAGTAAGGATAGGTTGAACCACACCTTCAACTAAACTCTAAATATTTGGTGAGGAAGAAATATCTATATCCTCTTCGAAAAATGCAAAATAATTCTACGAGGAGGAATTTTAATACATCAAGAAACAACCCAAGGAAATGTCCATCAACAAAAATTCTGGAACTTTTTTAGCAATAGTATTAAAAACACGCCCATAAACCATAACATAATCATATCCATGACAATAAAAATAATATCAAAAACTACTCTGCCACCACATAATGTTTATATACAGTTTATAGACTGTATGTCTCACTTGGAGGAGAGTTCAAACCAAATCCAAAAATACCATGGAGAATCATGTCTTGTCATGAGGTCTGTTTTCCAAAAACCATTCTCACAACCAAAACCTCAATCCTTGATAGTCCTATAAAGAATATATCTAGAATCATCCTGAATAACATGACCCAAAAATTGTGTAACCGGATCTGATACCATTTTGTCACAAACTAATACATGGTTCCATGCAACCTGATAGCCGACTCGATTCTTGGAATGGACCGATGGGTATTCTTGATACCCATAGGCTGGAAACTGGTTCCTGGGTATCAAAAATACGGTTTTGGAATGATTTATCCAATTTGTATAATTCCCAACAACCAACTATAATAACCATTATGATGTCTTATAACCATAAGAAATAAGGTACAGTAATTTTCAGAATAAAAGTTTTACAAAAATATCCAAAACCCTAAATTAATAAATTGGAATGGAATTAAACAAATTATCCAAAAAAATCATATAGGTAATGATAGGGGAATTTCCCCCAAGATACCAAAATCAACATATACAAGAAGTGGAACAGTAGGAACCGAATCCACCATCACCACCATGATACATCTTTCCTTTACTTACGTCATACATAAAAAAGTCTATATATATTAAAAAGGGTATATATGTTGTGATCCAAAGACCAATACGATTACACTAAAAATAATTATTCTATTTTATGACATTAGAGGACAAATAAATTTTCACATTTCCCTAAGAACATTTGAAACACTTCGACGAATTTTTTTTCTTCAGGAAAACGTTTTCAAGAAGCATTTTTTAAGGAAACCATTTTCACAAATAATATTTCTTTAAATAATAATTTACATAGTGGCATATTGTATACTAACGAATTACAATACATTATTTAATAATCATGTCACAAGGTAGAACCATGAAAATGTCCTTATAGGTTACTTTCCCAAGTTGCACTCTATGAAACTTATTCCTCGATCTGAAAAATACTCTAACTCAACTACCAACAACATTCTCGTTCATGATCCACTAGAGCGTAATATCTCCAAGAATTATAGTGGTATCCAAATCTTAAGACAATACCAATAGAGATAAACTTTACAATCCACTATAGAGTATCCCAATCCAAAATTCAAGTGGTCTCTGATCATACAACATGTTTAGTTAATGTTGAAGCGTCAATCATGATTCATGAATCTGGGCCTCAACAGTATTCTGTCAACTAGCGTACTAGATATAGTTCTCCCACCTAGATATCGATTATTCCTATTTATCATAAATTCCATTTCACATATCTCATAAAACATCACACTCACAAACACAGGGGGAGAATTACAATCAAATAATAGAGTCAATAGTTTCTCATTTTCACATTGATCCAATGATTAAAAGATCACATGGAAACCAATATTTTCAAAACAAAAACGACTTTCCACTTCACATGCACACCATAGCCGTTTATAAAAACATTTCTCACCACTTTAATAATTAATAAATCCACCAATAAAACACAATAAGGGGAACAAGTGTGAATTCTATCAACTTCTACAGGAAAATCTGCTTTCAAATGCATACTCGCTTAAAATTCATTATTTAACATGATCCCCATCACTTTCACAATTCAAAGATACATTTAGGGTGCACAAAAAATAATCAAAAATGGAATGAAAACCCATTTATTTTGTAAAATCAAATTTCAAAACTATTTCATCCAAAAATATCTTTGAAAACACATTTCTCACTATTCAAACAATGTTTTGAACTTTTTTAAGAAACACCGCAACCAAGAACACCTAAACCATAACCACTTATCTTTAGAAAAGAAATTTCAAAAAATTTCCGTCACTACAAATTTTGAAAACACATTTATTAACACAAAAATAATCCATATAACATATTTAAAAAATGAATCAATTAATCCAAACTCATATAATATTGTAAAAATAGTGGAACCTCCTACCTCACACTAGGATCATTTCAGAAACCAATGAGAGAAAAAAACACTCTAAAAAAACCCTATAAATATAGGACATAACAATAATCATAAACATATCACCCAAAAACACAA
The DNA here is from genome assembly GCA_963277665.1 of Viscum album. NCBI lineage: Eukaryota > Viridiplantae > Streptophyta > Magnoliopsida > Santalales > Viscaceae > Viscum > Viscum album. The sequence goes on from OY728128.1 coordinate 643,247,077, forward strand.
GATAAACCCCTAATTAGGTCAAACATCCCACTAGAAATTAAGAACCTAAATAGGGGGAAGAGAAACCCTAAAATAAAGAAGAAATCAAGGGAGAAAGTCCCTTACTTGAAGTTCATTAAAAAAACCACACCAAATACACCAAAAATTTATATATCCAAGGGATCATAGAGGATATAGAAAGGTTTATAGGGTGATGAATCTAGAATAATAGAGAAAAGAGAGGAAGTAGGTGTAAAATCAAACAGTGTAGAAAGGTAAATTTCCAGTTTTTTTAAGGACCTGGAGGAGTTTAATGGTTTTCCTACATGCTTTTAAAAACAATGTGGAAGCCATGAGTCCCTCACTATTCATGATGAACAAGTTGCCTGGTTAGCCATAAAATTAGAAAAAATCAATCAACAAACATGAGGTTTCTACTGCCTAGAAAAGAAATTGGCTACATAGTTTCTAATGAAATGGGGCATAGTTCCACCTAACTGTGCACCAACTGGGATCCACATGTTGAAAATCCAAAAATATCCATTTTTTTATAAAATACCCATGAGGAAATTCAAGGATAAATACGAGATTGAAAATAATTATCTATATAACTTAAAATAAAATCATTGATGTGAAACTCTATGTGTTTATTTTCCTTAGAATGATAGTGTGATGAATGGTTGTACCTATTGTTGTATTCATGGTACAATTTCTTCAACTTGATTAAATAGATGTTTTTATTATTTTCCCTCAATATCATGTGAAGGACTACAAATCTAGGTATGATGTTTTTCATTATAATTATACCAATATTATTATTCCTAACTTTTTTTTAGGTTACTACCTCATATCTTTTGTAAAATATGTCTATAGTATTAACAATGTACATAAACTATTTAGCTGTTTCTAGAGGATATGTCCCAGAAACATGCATTATTCATACAAATAATAGAATGGAATATTGGGCGGTATATAGAAATTTAAGGGCATAGTAGATGATGTTTTCATGAAAATGGAATGTATGTCATTTCATGATGAATTATAAATTTTCCTATATAATTTTTTTCATGTATTAAAATAGCCACCAGATTTAATGGGAGATCTTGGTCCCACAAAAAATAGTATCACATGACCTAGTATGGAATTTTTTCATGATGGTAAGAATCTATTTTTATACTATTTATCTAAGGGGAATCAATTTAATCTTTATTTATATATGTATTTTATCCCATCCCAAAGGAACAAGTTCAGTTTTTATTACCAAGTCTATTACCTTACATCTCAATCCATTAGGAGTGTTTTATTATAGAGATAATAAATTTTGGTATCCATTCATCTAGGGGTGGATATAGGTTCACCATTCTCTAGGTTTGTGTAACATTATTTGTTTCATTAATTTCATAGATTAGGATTCCTGATACCATCCTTTGGTGCATTAAATAAAATACCACCTTTTCTTGATTGGATTTGACTAGAATTATGGATGCATTATATAAAGCATCAAAACATGCATTCTAAGATCGGGGTACATGATACAACATTGGATCAAAAGGGAACTCTTACATCATCCCTCTGGAATAGCCAATGCGAGGGTCCAATTATTATTTTTCTACATCATATTATCCATTCATCTATTTTATCAATATCTCAAATTCCACTATGATAATCATTTAGCATATATTCTTCTAGAGTGGTAGTTCTAGGCTAATAATGAGGTCTTGGTATATTGACTCATTATTAGTGATGAATTTAGGTATTGAGAAAAAGTAGGGAGAAACTAATCTGGTGGGTGAAACAAATACAATACCAAGACTAACCCAGTTGAGAATTTGATTTTCTACCTCCATGATAATAGGACTAATTGAGTAACCTTCAAAATATATCTCCCATGTTCGGGGAATTCGATGGGAATAGAAAACATCTTCATCTTGATGTCTGGTCTTTGGTACTGTAATTTATTTGATGGGATGTGCCGCATGGAAAACAGTAAAGGCATTTCATTTTACAGAATTATGTGACATGAACATGATTTCATGTTGTTTCATAATAATTAATCATCAAGCTGGATTCCTTGTCAGAATTTGACAACCAAGGATGTACTTGAGTGGGTCAATACAAGAGACCAAGTGAAATTTGTGTTGCTGTAAGTAATGCATCATCGTTTTCCTACAAAGACGAGTATTAGGAAATTATTCTCAATACTGAAATAACAAGTCTCAATTCACAAAATTGTCCAACTTAGGATGCATAAACTGTTTTAATTCCATGTATCATTTTTTAAGGGGAAGAGAGCACAAGTTATTGTTCCATTATTGTATCATACAACATGATAATCCTTTCATATACCTATGGAATCAAAATTATTGGTTGTAATGAGAACATATTGAAACCCTCAAAGGATTCTTTACAATGCTATTCACCTTGGAATGTGACTTACTTCTTCATTATCGTAGTGATGGGTAAAGACTTACTTAACAAGTTATCAATGAAATATTGAATGTAAACGAGGTTCCCATGGATTGAAATTTTGAGGTTCTAAGGGTATAAAATTGATATTATTGCACTAGTCTTTTCTATGTCATCTAAAAATCCATAGTGGCATACAATAAATCCATGTTATTTCTCAAATGTTTCCTTGAAACGGTCCAACACAGTCTCTATGTAACCTTTTAACTAGATATTGCATTACACCCCTAGGATGGGGACCTATTTCTCTTTATATTTTCATAATTATGGTAAATTTTTTCTATTATTCTCATTATTCCAATTTTTCCATGGGTTTTCAATTTTGTGAAGAAAATCAGTGAGACAACACGAGTTTTTTCTGTGGTGAGAACCACAAATATGGTGACTTCTATGACAATCACGAATCCATCAACGACAATGATAGTGATGATTCTATCTAACATCACCAACAACTTTAGTGAGTCCAATGAATTTGGGCATGGGAATAATCCATTGAATGTAGTATTACATTGTCCCCAATCCTCATCCATCACAAAGTTAATATAATTACTCTCTGAGAACAATTCTAACTGCAATGGTGTTTAATATCATTACCCATCAATATTTTTTGTAAAAAAATAGGAAACAACAGATGTGGAAGGTGGCATAGATTATTTATTTCAATTAAAATATTTATTTTCCTTATTAGTGAAAAATTTCAATTCCATTTTATAAAAACAAAATTTTATCATGTTACCATTTATTTTTCATATTTTTTTCTTCATATAATTTTTCTATAAATGATATATTTCTATAAAATTCCAATTCTCAAATATATAATTTAACTATTTTGAATCCACTAAAACCCATTAAAATATATGGAAAATAAAATATTTTACAACATTACTCATGGATGTTCAATTTGGAATTATACAAGAGGGTCTACTATATGTTTTGGAATTCTAAAAAAATATTTTATAATATTTTTATAGGATTTGTGAGGAATTATTCTATTGTTCCCCACTTAAACATCATATGAATTTTCCACTAGATGTTTCACTAGAGGTTTTATTGGAACATGCAATAGAGGACAAAATAGAAATTAAATTAGAACATATTCTATCAAATTATAGTGAAAATATTCCATAATGAAAAATTCATTTCGATCATTCCCATAGGATGTTTTAGTAAATACTCCTGTATATGTTTCAATAGAGTATCCACTAGAAGTTCTAATTAAACCTCAGTCATGTTATATCTTTCATACTTACACAATGATTTTTTGAATCCACAAAAAACTAATTGTAATGAAATTTTTACCAGATTAATATGTGAATTTTGTTTAGTTATTACACACGAGAACTTCCATTATAGGTTCCACTGAAGGCTCAACTGGAAATTTATGGAACTTCCAATAGTGGGTCCACTGGAGGTTCCAAAAGATCCTTCAATAAAAAATCAAATGAATATTCTGTATGAGTTTCCACTAGAACATCCACTAGTGGTTCCACAAGAAAATCTACAGGAGGATCCACTCGAACCAATTCTACTTAATTATTTTGAAAAAGTACACTAAGATAAAATTAATGATGTTCATTCCCACTTAATCTTTCATTGGAGTATCCAGTGGATGTTTTAGTGGAGATTCCATTTAAATTATACCTTTCGAACTAGTAATGTAATTTACAAAATCACTAAAAATAATTTAGTGCAATTTCGACCTAATTTGATTTAAATTTTATGCCTTTCTTTTTCACTTGAACTACCACTAGAGATCCCTTTGGAGGATCCATGAGAACTTCCCATGATGCTCCATGGTAACATACAATCCTTATTAGTAGGGTGTATGGTTCATTCCTATAGGACATCCAGTAGATCTTCCATGGGAAGTTATAGACATATTATAATCATCAATGCTATATTGTAATTTTTGGATTCCTCCAAAAAACATGTTTTCTATTTTTCAGAAATACCTTTTTTGGGATCATCATGGGATTTTTCAATTCATCCCAATAATATGGTATGTCATTTTTCACAATGAAATGTATTAAATTAAATATTAAGATATTCATTTTAGGTCCTATATGAAAACATTATAAATAGTTATAAAATAAATCAAACCTCAAATGAAATAAGTTCATATAATTTCATTGAGTAATTATCCTTTTGGAATATGTTTATAGAATTTCTGTCCCATTCTATAGAATAATTGTATTGTGAGAAATATGATAGTTTTTATGCACTTGATAAATATGTTCCCTAAAAAATAATTCTGAATTGGTGATGTTTCATAAATTTTATGGGAATTTTATATCAATGGATATTAGGGATAACAGGAGGTGAAATAGAAATGGAGGAATGAAATGCCTTCAATAAAACCATGGTAGTTTTGTATATACATATATTTGAAAAATTTGTAAAAATATCATCACAAAAGGAAATAAAAACATCTCTTTTTGAATCTATAATGGGAAATAAAGAAGTGGATCATGTTCACACAATATCACTTCTTCGTTTATACCCCTGTTCTACTGTTTTTTTTGCTACTAAATATTCATACCTATGATTGGGTATCATCAATTTTTTATATTGTTTTAGAGACATGATAACACTATAGCGATCTCATGCAATCCACCATCAATTGATGAAATCTATTAAAGAATTTCTAATGTACTGTAGAATAATTACGGGGGATATTGTGACATTTTTTATATGGATTAATATATATATTCGCTTATATATATATAATAGTGTTCATAGAATTATTATTGTTGTATTGTTGGTATTGTAAAGTATTAGGATTACTGAAAGGAAATAAAAAATCTAAAAATACACCATTCAACAAATAGAGGTTTTCATATTTTTATGATATTATAAAAAACTAATTATTTGAAAAAATATATCTAATGGGGTATATATAAAAATATTACTCTAAAATTAAGATCTTTATCAACCAATATGTATATAAAAATAAAAGGAAAAAAGAAAAAAAACATTATGAATTTTTTGAGGAGACAAAACCCAATATAGAATATAGTGTTTCCTAGTAGGAATAGGTTTATATAAAGGACAGAAACATTAATAGATCTTGAATAATAAACAATAGAATTTAAAAATAAAACTAGAGAAAATATAAGAAATAGTTATGAAATAATTATGAGAAATTAAAATAAATGATGGTGTTGATAATTGAAAAACTCAACATGGATGAAAAGATAAGAGAAATAATCATTTCAAGAGATAAAATGTCCCCTTCTATAATGGAAGATAACTAGATAGTATGTACAATTGAATCTAGGATCCAGGATGAGGATGAATACATGTAAGAACAAGTTGAAAAAATCATACCACACCTAGTTAGCAGGTGAGAAGAATAGATGGAAACAAAAACTCATAGAAACAAATAATTGATTAGAAATGTGAAATCAAGAGAAATAAATAAAAAAAGTTTCACCTTGGCCTATATGTCTATAAATGATACCCAAACTACATGAAAAAAGAAGTAGTAGCTCAAACAAAATCAGTATAAGATTCAACAAAAAATGAATAACCATTGATGTATCAAATGTTTCAAAGAAAAAAAATATAGAAGTTAAGTCACCATGTTGGAAGTTATACCCAAATGGATCATGAAATGTATGTGACTCTAAAAAAGTTACTACGGATACCTTCATAATATTCCATAGTTGGAACTAGCCCGGTATGTTTTTAGGATAAAAAGGAATGGCTTACCAAAATTTAAATTTTCCTATTAAATTACCATAAAAAATACATGTTTTAATTTAAATACCAATTAAAATTATTTATTAAATATGTTTGGGAATTTTAGAATAATTTATATTTAGTATAATTGAATGATATTTTAACTATTTCAAAAAAATGACAAGTAACAGGTTAGGTATCTATGATAACAAATATTACTATAAACTATTATTAAATTTGCGTGACATCCTCTAATCATGTTCAATGATATCATGTTATAGATTTTTATAGTCATATAATAGAAAATAAGTGTGGAATGGATACTGTAGTGGGAATATTCTAATTAAATCTTCTATTATTACACGTTCTACCAGGGTAAGTGTATTATTTTATATATTCACTAATTTTTAAGCATACTAATTAATAGTTTTCCTAACATTATTTGTATTCACATGGAATAATTTCTAGGAAAACCCAATATTTATTAGTGATGTTATTAGATAAAGTAGTTAAGTAATCATTACTGTTAAATGGAAAAACATTTATCACATAAACACTACAGATATTCATTTGAAATTTCTCTTTTTTGAAATATAGAGAAAATATTTCAGCAAATGCAACTCCATGGATCCTCATATGGGTGGTGCTGAACATGATAGTTATCAGAAGGACTACTTCAAAATGGAAAATTTTATCTTATATGGCATGAAATATATTTTAATATAATCCTATTTAATATATTATAATTTGAAAACTACTAAATTTTTTTATTAAAATGATAGACAATAAATGGAGCATCAATTTAATAGAGAAGACTACTCTCATTCTACCGTTCCTACTGAATGATACTCCCCAACTGGAGGATGAAACATCAGACTATATTATAATAATTTTGTATCATATGAAGATGTTAGAAACTGATCATACATATTACAAGAAATGGTGACAATAATAAATAGATGAAATGCAGATTCATATGGAACATTTATTCTTACTGACCCTACAAATAGCTCGACAGTTCATCATTCATAATTTGGATTTTCCACCTAGAAAATGTGCCACCAAAATAAACATAAACATTTAAACATCTCATTTTTATGGATTTGAATTCCCACTAGAATTGAAATGGTTATCATGTTCTTAAAAAAATTACCCCAATGATTTTATCGTTGTGGCGGGAAAATGGAATAGAATGTTATCAGGTTCTTAAAAAATTATATAGCCAAATTTTATGGCTATGATGGGACGATGGAATTGAATGTTCTCAGGATATTAAATAATTATAAAGCCAATTTTTTGGTTCTTACTGAAAACTGTAATTGATGGTTTTCAGGTTGATAAATATTTGTATGACCCTATTTTATGCATACTATAGAAGAACATAAATTTTTTATGGGTATAGTACAACATCATGATGGTTTGGTTGATTATTTATTTATTATTTTAAGAGTTTCAAACTCTAATTTATGATAATTTTAATACATTGGATTATGTTTTTGTATCCTCCATTAAATATAGTTATAAAAATAATTATTGATGTATATTATTTATTCTATGGTGATGGAAATGTATTAGGAATTATTTCATGTGATGATATAAGTTTGTTATTATCTATATCTATGAATATAATGTTATCTATCAATTCCTACACCTCTGTTGAGGTCAAAAATATTATTTTAATTTTAATTTTGATACATCACATAGAATTTCAGATATTATTATTGAATCTACGTATTATATAATGATATAATTTATATTATAAAGCCTTGTGGGTGTGTTATATGTTTTTTGGTATCGTGGTTTAGTTTAAATGGATGTTCTGTAATGTTTTATTATGGTAGATTTTTTTTAATTTATATGCAATGGAATTGTTTCATTGTGTGTATTTATTTCAATATGGAATTTTCAATTTTCCATAGATGTATGATCATAGAAACTCTATTTTATGTTGTAAATATATACTAATAGTGGGTTTTCATTAGTATCGATATATTGTTATCAATGATTGGGTGTTCATGATTGTTTATATTTCTAGTTTATGGATATTACATCACAATTAGGCTATTGGATACTATATTTCTATTTTAATACTTCAATGTCATTGTATTGATGATTTACCAAATGGAATATTGAGAACTGAAAACAGATATTAATGTCATTTATGTTCTATATTGGTATTATTTTGATTTAATATTAATTGTATAGGACTATTAATGAGTTTATGCTTCTTAGGTGAATATTTTTTCGATGTTGAGGTTAAAAATATTAATTTTTGGAATTTATTTAGTTGATGATATAATCTATAATATTTTTGTTTTTTATGGTTATTGTGTGTATATGATGTGTGGTTATATTATTAGAGTGTTTTTAGGGGGATGTTTTGGAAATGTTATATTTTTTGGTGAGTTTTTTTAATGTGGGTGAATTATATTGTATTTATTATTACAATTGGTTATTTGGATGTAGTTTGGGGATTTACAATAACGTATCAAAAAATACCATAATTTATTTATTTTTTTGTTAATAAATTAATATAGAAAATACTAAATAAATTGAAAACAATGTTGAAGCCATGATAATTAAAAAAATAAACCTCTTAAAAATTATCTCAAAGCTCAGTTTCCCTTAATTTATATCAGATTTTTTGTTCAATAATGTTTCAAAATTATGATGAACATGGATTTAAAAGTTCTTTTGTTTTTTTCCATGTTCTTATATTTAATATTATATGTAGTAATTGTTATTTATAAATGTTCAATATAGAAAATGTGATCTTCAATGTTGTCTCTTTCACATTTTCATATATCAAATTTTTTATATAGAACATTTCTATACACAACATTTAATTTTTCATGAAATGGTATCTCAACCCATAATGGAATAAAATAAAATATTTTATTAACCTACGTCAAAATTTCATAAAAATTTTAGTTTATTTGAATGGCATCCTAATTCCATAAAACTAAAATTAGACAATGAATTCTTGTGGACTATAAATGCATTAATTGATTCACTACAATTTGAAATATCCCTTACATGGTGCAAATAAATTACAATTAAAAAAAACTATCATCCAATGTCTACATTGATTGGACTATTCAAATTCAATTCCATTCTTCCCAAAAGATAATGTTCCAAATTGGTTGAAAAGTCATAATTAAACATAGAAAAAAATACATCACTTATAGAAAATATGGAAACTAAACAATTATACTAAAAAGTCTTTTTGTAGATGTAGAACCAAAATATAATCTTTCTGGATCTTTAATTCACTACATGCAAGAAAAATGATATCACATACAAAATTTATAATAGAATACTACACTTATAAATGGAATTCATTATAAAATGAATTTATAACATCATAATAGTAGTATATATGTTCTTATTTTTATTCAATTTTTTTCTCTTTCTATAGCCATTTTCGAAATAGCTTTTGATTATATCTCCCATTTCATAATTTTTGTCTTTTAAATGAATCCTTTCATAAAATTTTGTCTGAAATATCACTACTAGAAATTCTATCTGATGATGTATTTACGGTAGTGAACTATTTTTCAAAATTACTAAAATTAGATAATTCAATGTCATAGTCCACATAAATCCCACAAGTGATAGTAATAAAAATCATTCATATTCTTGCTAAATATTTGTAACGTTTTTCAATAACTTATTTTATAATAGTATTTACAATAAGAAAGTATCCTTCGAATATAAAAATATTTTTATCGAATAGAGCCCACCTCAAAATAATATATTTTTCAGGCATTAATAATACATTAGGATGATCATCGAATTTTAAAACATGTAAACAATTATAACCAGTTGACTCAATATTCTGACAAGAAGAATTAGTATCTTCATTAGAACCTTCATATGATACACAAAATTGATCTTCACAGCCTACTTTTCAAATAACCTAAATTAATTAAAATCTAACTTAAATAAATGATATCAGAAGAAAATCACCTATAATTTTCTATTAATGTTGAAAAAATCATATAACGTAAATTTAAATCTTATAGAAACTAAGAACCTCAAGGTTTGGTAAGCACAACGATTATGTGGAAAGTTCTCCAGCATCTTAAATTCAGCCTTTGTTTTATGACATTGATTTTCATCAAAAAATCTCCCAAACCAACTAATAAATTCAACAAAGAATATCTTTTGACGAACTTAATATTTAATAAATCCATTTAAACATTCACTCAATTAAGTGACATGAATACACAATGTTGAAGAATAATTAAAAACTAACTACACACACTTTTTATCACATTAAGAATACATTAACTAGCCATTGTGATTTAACATCCCCATATTCTTCTCTATGGGAATCCATATCCTTTTAAATTTCATGTGAATCATGGTACTGGAACATACAACTCTTAAATATATTTATAAAACTAGATCAATCTTTCATCAAAATAATAAATGTATAATGCCATTTTTCATCAAATTCTATGATCAAAGGAAACATGGAGTTCCCCTTAAAACATCAGAAATGGATTTTCCAATTGTCACATCCAGATCAATAAATATAATTTGACATCACATCATGCGATTCTAATATAATTTTGTTTCAAAAAAGTAAGAATAAAAGTGTCTATTTCATTATATAATAAACCTTCCAAAAAAACGACAATCTCTCAATCATGATTGAACCATATAAAGACACCTAAGGTCATATACTCATTATTTATGATGATTAAGATGTCAGAAACAAATAAACCACCAAAAAAATCATGACCAATCTTTTTTTAGATCGGAAAGAATTATATTACAATTTTTTCCATTCATGTCAAATTGTATTTTACAAAAAATGATGGATTTTCATAACTTTTTCATTTAAAGTACTCTATCTTGAATCAGGAATCACCATGAAATAATTCCATTTTCTATTTAGACATTAAAAAATATAACTGATCAACATATGTGTACCCAATAACATCTGAATCCCTTTCAATAGATTTCACTATGGAGAAGTAATCATTCAGTTTAATACCTTATAAAGCATTCACATCTAACCCAGTTCCTTATGATTCTGTTATTTTTCATTGAGAACTCATCATATGAATTGATTCAAGGTCATGAAAGTGATTATTATTACCTTGAAAAATTATAATACATTTATATTTAATAGAAGAAAAAAATTACCACTATTCTAGGAAGGAAACATGTATGTGTCTCATCCTGAGGAAATTTCACTATGCAATGAAATTTGAAAACCATCATATAACCTTATTTGCCACATGTATTATAGAAAAATGTGTAAATTCATTTATCTATTCTTTTTTTATTTGATTATTGTCAGTATACACTGAACACGTATAATCTACCATATGTAACATAATAATATTTCACATCATCAAGATATTTTAAATTCATCCCTATAACTAGTTTAATAGAAGTTGATACAACATCATCATCATCCGTATCAGAACATCTTACAATAATGAAACATAAATTCAAGAAGTAGACATTAATGTTGTAACAACATTTAATGAATTTTAAAATACATAAAATACATAAATATAAATTTATGTCATAAATTAATTATTAGTAAAATAATTATTTAAAAATATATAATATATAATTATATTTCAGTAATAATACATGAAAAATTCATAAGATAAATAAAATATATTTTCAACTGAATGTTCCATTGGAAGTTCCACACTATATCAAAACTATATATTTTCGATAAATAAATATTATATTAGTAAAAATTAATCTTTAATTAATATATGTTTAAGAAATAATTATTTATTATAAAGATGATATAATTTAATATTTGAAAATGATTAATGTATTTGACAAAAAAAACAAAATTTAAATCACTAATTTGGAAAATAATACAAGTGGATGTTGTAGTGGAACATTTTATAAATATATTTTTTTAAAAAAAATTAGAAAATATATGATTTTCAATTTTTACATAATTTATTTTAAAATTATTTAATTTTGAATTTGAAATAGTATAAACATTATAAAAATAAAATAAAATTAAAATTACATAATGGGGAAAAAATGTGAAAATGAATAAATATAATATTATTTTTGAAATTAAAATGTTAATTTTTTATAATATATATTGATTTTATTTCCACCAGAATATCCTATGGAATTTATAGTGGATGTTCTTGTGGAACATTTGATGGAACTTCCACTAGAAATTCCAGGGAAACTGTAGTGGATGAACGAGTGGATCATCCATAATGTAACTAAAATATATATTTTTTCAGAAAAACATCTACAATATAATTAAAAATATAGTCTTGGAATAAAATTAATTCCATATTTTCCCCAAAATTAATTGTAAACAACATCGAATATAATCTCCAATGCCGTCACATTAATTGAAAAATTCATCATATGGTCTTGATTAAAATCTACATCCATATTTACCAAAAACAATGGTAGAAAAAATACTTCAAATATAATCTAGAATACATTAATTTTTATCCATTTTAAGCAGAATTAAAAAATGTGATTCCTATAATTGGGTAGACTGAAGTTTACTTCCCCCCACAATAGTAAAACCTAGAAAAATACCATGCATTCGACAATGAACTCCCATGAATCCAAAGATTACCACTATAATGATTCACGCTACAGAATAAATGAAATGAATTACAAACTACACTCTAATGACTCCATAAATTCCCACAACATTTTAATTTAAACCTAGTAAAACCAAGTGATAATAAAAAATCCTAGTACACAGTCACACAATCCTTCTGACCATGCACAAAGAAACCCACAATGAATGAAAACATGTGTAGCACATTTCTAAATGAGGGAGAATTTTATCTTCTCCTTATAAGCAATACCAAAATCCCCTAAACCATTCTTGATGAATCCCAGTGGAAATGAAAAATCATGTAGTGTAATCCAACAATCCGTCAGAGCTTTCCCTTTGAAACCCACTGAAAATTCCAGATACCTACTCTAAGATGTCTTCTTTTGTGTGTCTCATGAGATAAAAATGTCATCAATCCCCCTGGAGAAAATCACCTCAAATTGATACCTCCACATGTAAAAAATAACACATGTTAATATCACAAAAAACCATCAAATCATATTATAATACATGGAACAAGGGATGAGAACAAGAACCCTAAAATAACACTTTATTGGGTTCATCTTCAAACTGTGCTTCGAAATCATGATGAAAATTGTTATATGGTTAGTGAGGTGGTCTCCTATTTGTTGAGAATTTAACACCATGTTATTGAAATAATAATATTTTATCTATATCAAGAAGGGATTGATGATATAATCCATGGTTCATTCATAAGTAGTGCCCAGGTTATTTAATCCAATTTGAATGGCCAGATATTAAAAGAAACCTTGATGTTCTATGAAGAAGGTGGAATCCACATCTTATATGGCCATATTTATTTGGTTGTAATATAAATACCCATCTTTGAAGGAAAGGGCATAAAATTCATCATGTGAAATGATAAAGAGTTTGGTGATTTGTAATGGGAAAACATCCTTTGGGAATTATTGATTAAGGTCTCTATAATAGATGTAGAACGTAATCATCCCAATATTATTGTTTACAAGGATAATGTTGGTGAGCCATATTGAGTATTTAAAATCATAGAAAAATTATTATTTCATAAATTCTTTAATATCCACCTCTACATTATTAGTTTTGGAGGGGTGTGTCATCTTGGTTTCAATCGTGAAAACTCGATAGTCACCGGGTAAGCCTGGGTTCTGCATATCAACATTAAGTTTTATTATAGGAATTCCATTTAAATTCTAAGATAACCCATAAATATGATTCTTTATAAATGAAATTTATATATCATTATCTTCAAGAGGCATTCTAGATCTTATCAATATAGGCCCCAAGTCTTATTCTATTTTTATATTCTCATACTTGAGCTTATAGATTGTAGTGGAGATACCTTTCTCAAATGAAGGAGAGGAATTACTTAGATCAACATTTTCTTCTACCAATTCTATGTTTTGTGGAATAATTTTTAGAAATGGTATGTAATATAAATTCGTATGAATCATTACTTAGGTGATAGTGTCCATCAGTAAAGTCATTGTCATCCTGAAAATATAAATTCATTGAAGATAGGATCCAAGGTTTATTTTGGTTCATTTATACTATCATTGTGCATATGTTGTTCATAAACATCTAGGATTAAATCTAATTACTCAATATTTATTATGGTTATCATAGAATCAGCATCGAGTATACTCTAGGTATTCTTAGTGGTGGTCCTGAGTCCATTAGTGGTAGCAACAAGTACATCATCATCCCCCATTGGTTGTTTGTATTTTCATTTATTGAAACATGTCCTGTCATATACATTTTTTATAGGAAGTGAAGGAGGTTATGTCACCTTGTAAAATATCGACCTTCCCGTCGATTGTGTATTTAATGCATTGATTAAATCTAGATGGTACATCCACATAACTATGAAGAAAATTTATTTTAAAACAAAAATTATATACTGTTGATGAAGGGATAACTATATAGCCAAATTTTTATTTGAGTCCCCAAATTGAGCAAGGAAATTGATCATTTCGATAGGTCTTTGCTCACTGTTATCATACACTTTAATGGTTTTATTTTTTTGGAGATAAATACACATTTCAATATCAAAAACATTGAGGAGAATAAATCATGATGTGGTTAATATTAGAACCATTCAGATGTTGATATTTTTTGTGTTTTATTGAAAAACATAGGGGTCTGGTATGTCCATGGATGACCTCTTCCTAATCCTATTCTACGAATGAGATGGAGATAGAGAAATATAATGGTATATACTATATCCAATAAACCATGAATACAATGGCTTGTATCTTAAAATCTTGTGGGATATAGAGGGCCTTGATAAGTTCTTCTCTCAACTATTTTTAAATATATATAGGGCATATAAGATTGATATTTTTGCTGGAACAGTTAAAACAATATCCTAATGTCATTATTTTTATCCAAATTTCTTTTCTTCCCATATTGGTGTTTCTCTTTATTATTTTGATCAGGGGATGCCGTATTTTATATAGAAGTGTATTGTTCTTGAGAAGAGGATGATGAATAATTATCTTCCAATGGTGTATTTCATTCCGTTCATCCCATTTTTATGGGATGTTCAAACCAGAGAACCCACTCTGGGATTTTGTGTATGATTATTGGGCTTGGAAAATTGCTGGAGGGAATCAGGAAACCTCTATGTTTCTTTTGGGATCCCCAGAGTTCTTTCCTAGATTCATATATTTCCTATGTGGGGATGTGTCCAATGTATTGGTTTCAACCTCACCAGTGTTTTCCCCTACATCATGGAAACATTTTCCTTCCACCACTATCTCCCTAATCAATTATGATGAAGTCATACTCAAAGGTGTATTCATTCTCTTACAAGGTGTTTCTCATGTGTACTATGTTAATAGAACCAAATATTATATATTTGAAAAAGTAGGGTTCTATTTTATGGGGTGGTTCCCGTTCTTCAAATATTGAACGAAATAATTCTATGAGATTCAAAACATGTGCAGGAGATAAGTATGACTCCTATACATATATTTTATCACGGTTTTTATAATTATACCAACCTTTGGGATGTTTATTTGATGTCACCTCTCCAAGTGATGTGATTGTTATGGGTTTATGAAGTTGTTCTCTAAGGGTGGCATGATCATGATAAATTAATTTTTTTGTAATAAAGTGATGAATATTTTTTCCATGCTTGTATAAAACATATATTTATTTACCCTTTATCCTATTTGGGTGACAGTTACAAAATTCGCCCCTTACAGGGAATTCTTGAACATCATATATCCATAATCAACCATCCATTCAAGGAAATCAATAGAGATGAAGCAGTCAAAGATGTTGAAACCCACACTCTTATGAAAATGGTATTATTCGGTTCGATTATTGAGTTTTGACACATTGTGCATCCTAAGACGTAGTAATTTTAGATTGCTATTTTCTATAGACACAAGGAAATAACCTGGGACCTTCTCATTTTAGAAGGAACTCACATTGTTCAAAAATTCCACAAATCACATGAGACCATGATCTCAGTTTTCTACTTGCTGAAGGAGATTTTTTTGTTTCTACCACTTAATAGGAGGTTCTTGTTGATTTGGGGATTCCAATGTTTCTTGATTGGGAACTAAAACTGGTTTGAGGGTAATAATAGAAATTTCCACTATACCAAGCCTTTTACCTTATTTTAGGGTATGAGTAAAGACACTGATCATGTCCTTTGAATGAAATATTCTCAGTATTGTTCCATTTATGAAAGCTCATAGAACCTACCTATTCACTTCATTGTGGTCATAGGTGATCACATCTCATCCATGACATTCTCATTATAGAGTTATATAATTTTTTGATATGATTGAGGGATGCCGATGGGATAGGTTAAACATTTCCATCTCACAATGGAATCAAGAATACTTTAATTTTTGTTTTCATTGCATTTTATAAGGTAAATAATTGTCATTATTCTATATTTGGGTATAAATTTATAATGGAATTCATGAATAAGGACTTCCCATATAAAAATGGATCCTTCTAGTTGACTTTTATATAAGGAATATATGGTTGGCCCTATTAGAGACATTACTAAACACCTTATCTTGGTCACCTCCTTCTAATATCGAGGGCCCATCATCAAACCACATTATGAAACAATGTTCATGAGATGTTGTTATATACCTCATAAACCATTAAGGGTATAGAAGGTACAATTGTGAAATTGGGCGTTGGAAATGATTTATACACCCATTCGTGAATGAATTCTTCTACAGATTTACTGGTGCATGCTTCCCTTCCATGTATTACATTTATACAGTTAGAGATTCAATGGAATTGAGTATTTTCAGTGGAACTTATTGCTAGGCAACCTCTCACTTATCGAGTGTGGGAAAAGAATGATGAGGTGTCCAAATATTAATATATTATTTTTTTCAAGTCATGGTAGTACTGAATGATCACCCTAGTGGGGGAGAGGCTGTCATCGTAGTGTAGTAATATGACTCTCAGTTTTGAGTTCCTCATTTATATATATTATATTTCTTGATTAAGAGTTGTTCTATCACTCAGATTCTGATCTTATAGTCAGATAATCACCTTAATGATGTGTGGGAGGTGATATATCTGTCTCTATCTAATGAAGATACCCTATTGGGAATGTTCCCACTAATTTGTTCCTCATTGATTTGTCTATGATTTTGAATATCATTCTTACAATGTGGAAATAGTTGCTCCATTTTCAGATGTCTGGTTCTTCTAGGTGGTGATTGGGATTTAGCCACACCATTCCCTTTATCATTTGTAGTGTATATCTATATAGGTTGAAACTCAATATTTGGGAGCACCATGTTTTGTATTCTCCTCTAATTCCATGTATGTGAGGCCTTAGATGGTTCATCCAGATCACCATCCTCTCAAAGTATGTTTTGGTATTTCATCCCTCTATATATGTGGCTTCATCCATATCATTTGTTGTGTTTATGGTGATTAACGTCACGTAGGTGTAACTATAAATGGTAGTTATCCCATTATTCTCAATGCAATAGGGTGGCTCTGTATTTCTTCCATCATGGTAATTTCTTTGACCCATGACCATATTGGAACTTTTTTATCATCCCAAACTTTAATGGTTTGGATTCCATCATTGTATGATCATGCTATATTATTCAGTTAATAGTGACCTTGATGGATTTTCTCCTATATTTTTTAATGGGCCCCAAACAAAAATGGTTTGTCTTGTGGCACGAGGAACATATGGGATGTCATCCACTGATATTTACTTCCCAACCAGGAGAAGACTAATTCTCTATGTAGTGTTGATAATGATGAATAAGTCCCTATCCATATAAGTTTTTGGATGTTGAGAGCCATGGTTTGTGTTTTTGATCATGCTGTTGAGTATTTGATGACTCTAGTTTGGGATTTGAGGATTCATAATATTGTAAGTGAGATATAAATTCTCACATCCCTATGGGATGTGGTTAATTAGGAACCATCACTAATTTCTCCAAGACCTTCTCATAGTGTGATGAACATAGTGATGAATATTGTGATAAAAGTCCCTCAATACCAATGTTATTTTTTTGGATATCTAATTATGCTGATGTGTATTGAATTCTATGAACGATTTATGATCTGAGGAGTGGAGGTAGTCCAATATATTCCACCAGCCCTGTGGGGTGGGTTTGGTCTTGGATGGATACTATGGTAGTTTCTCTTAGGGCCCACTGATTTGGAGTAATTATGATAGTGTATGAGATGGTTCCAATTCCCATCCATTACGAGAGTCATTTTCTATGGGACGTTGTTTGGGTGACCACACCTTTGAATTCTAGGTTTGAAATACAATCCCATTATTTTGATGGAACAACTTATGAATTAGTTATCTATCATATCCCTCTATTTGCGATGTCTTTTCATTGTTGAAGTAGGGGTGTTTTATTGTATTGTAAAATTGGATCATTCAATACCTAGTCCCCATATTTCATTAGTTGCTATGACACTACATGACACAGTATCTTGGGAGGATTTTTGTTCTAGGGGAACGATGAAGTGAAACACTCAACACATTCCCCATTATGATGATGCTTCAAAAAATAGTTTCCAATGAGTTGTGGTGCAATGAAAATAATCATGTTGTAGAATTATGTTTTCATTTTTTATTTTGTTCTCTCAAGCCATTGAGACAAAATCCAGTTATATTTGAAATCAATGTGTGTTTATGGTATGATGGTGACCCTTATATCCTGAATAGTGGAGGTGTCTAGCCTTCAATCATTGATGAGTTTCCCAGATATTAAAATATATATAATACATGGAATCCTTCTCTTGATAATATAGGATATCATAGTTAGAAGATAAATGGGGAAAACATGGTTGGGCGGGTTTTTTGGATAACTCTACCATCATATCAATGTATGCATCCTCTTCATCAGACCTACACACCTCCACCTGGTTTAACCATAGAAGTTTCTTCTATGGGTTTCAGGTTGAACGTAGTGAGGTTTTACTGGTAACTAAAGGGGAACAATATAAGGTGGACCCATATGTATTTATTAAAATTCTATAATAATGTTTATGTGTTTTTAACAGATCTATATACATAGGTGTGTGATAATTATTGGGATTTTCAGGCCTGAGGGAGATATCACCATAGATAGGTTGACCACAGAGGATTTCTTGAGTAGAGTCGATATGATATATCTCTACTTTACAATAAGGAGGACTATTTAGGTAATGATCATCTTTTACTTTGGTTTAACATTCTATTGAGCCTTGAGGAGTTGTATATATTTTACAAACAACCTAAAGACACTAACATTGAGAAGACTAGTGATATAAGCCTTGTTCTATATAATGGAGGGAATTTGATATTTTACCTTATGAGGTTTATAAGGGATATATTGTCTAATTAATGATGGCTACTAAAAAATTTGGATAACCATCAAGTTTTGTGGGTATATAATCTCACTTTATAGAAGATATTTGAGTATATCAATGTACTTATTTATTATAAGAAAAAATATGATCCTACATGTGGGTGGTTGCTGGAATATGACAGTCAACTCTAGATAAGGTAGGGATACTATCATAGTTCCAATATGTATTATCCATTGGAATATGCTTATGGACTTTATGAGTGGGAGATATAAAATAAACTTCCTCCTATATATCCCCTGATGGTTTCTATTGTAGTAAATAATCAGTGATTGTTGGGATATGAACTCGTCATCTATGATCTATTAGAGTATGCTAATTAGATTCACTATGATAAATATTATTGTTTCATGAATCGTTTTTTATTATCCCTTTGTGAGTCCTAGTTAGAAACCGAATATAATCCTACTGATATGCCATTGGATTATGACGCCAGACGTTTTGAATATGAATATGAACCTATCTCGAGGCATGTGGTGCTCTTGCATAGTGATATTGGTTAAAAATCTTGAGATGAGCTCGATCCTATTCATTTAGAGTATAACACCTATGTTTTTAATAGAAATATGACCCTATACAAAGTCACATGTCACTCTCACCTAGTGTGCCTTGGTTAGAATGTGTATATGAGCTTGGTTCAATTCCTTTGGATTATGATAATTGTATATTTAGACTAGAATATATATATATATCCAAAGGAAAATGATTATATTAATTGGAGAGAGATAGTTGAAATGGGAATACGAGACTGATCTATTTCCTCATCCTTTACTAGAATATGTTGGTAATACTCCTTGATGGGAGAAAGAATGTGCACTTTATTTGAAGCAACCACCATTTCATGATGATCATGGTGATTTGATTCTCTATCAGTCTGGATAATAATACATTCCCATCCCTATATATGTATTAGAGTAGGAATATTATAGTATATTTATTCAGATACTTCTAGATGTAGTGGCACATTAAAAAAGTGTTAATAGGAATATAGGTTTCTGCATTTAGTGTCTCCATTATATATCGATAGATGTCTTCAATTGAAGTGGGGATATAATTCCACTCATATCTGCTTTCTTTAATCATGATATTATGATGGGATTCATGTATGGGGGACGGTATATGGTTTTACACCATGCTTACTATAGGAATATTCCTGAAGACATGGTCTGAGTGAGTAGGTATATGAGCCTTCTAACTAGAAACCACTAGAATATAACAATATGCTTTGCCAATAGAAGAGGGGATATCATCCAACATGATTTTATCCATAGTTTTCCATTAAAAATAAGACTTAATTGGTTCCTATGCATAATTTTCAAGGGTGTAAAAGTGTCATCTCATTCCCTTTGCTGGAAACTAATTTGAATCAATAGGATGATGCTAGTGAAAACGATTCATATGAGCTATGACGACTTATCTATTTATTTCACATTAATAAATGCTTTATTACATAATATTACACATAAAAAAACCTATATGATTGAGAATTATAGTTTCTTTTTGAATTAGGAGTTTACATGATAAATTAATGTATGAAATACATCACCTTTACTTAAAATTTCCTTAACATGATGATAATATTCTGTGGCTGTTAAAATTGAATGGGATAACCTAGGTATATACATAAGAAAGGGGTGAGCTATAAATCTCATTAAAGGAATAATCATGGAATAATAAGAAGATAATTATACATGTTATTTGATAGTAATATCAATGGGGAATGAAAAAGTATTAATCATGAGACATTATATTTTATGATAACCAATAAAGGCCACAAGGGGAATGTTGAAACATCTAAAACCAATGGATTATAAGCATATTTCAAGGATAAATAAAAATATATCATTACAAAAAAATCCACATAATCTAATCTTATTTAATCCATATCCCAACAGAATATCTGTTGAGACTAAACATTACCCATTGAATCAGAGTGCTATATAATTTCTAGTGCACCTGTCACATTCATTTCATTCTCATTCTTAAGTGTTCCACATAGATCATACAACAAGAATTCATTAATCATCATATTTTATAACACGATTATGGAATTTAAAATACATACATGTAAGTCACATGCCAATTTTGTATAATTGTATAAAGGTGAATAACCTTGAATGTAAATGGGAATTGTATTCGGTACACAAATTTTTTGGCAAGGAAAATCACTGTGAAATTTCAACAACATAACGACATGAAATATTAATTCCTAAAATGGGTTGATGAGAGTAAAATAGCTATAACATAATTTTAAATAAAATGTTAAATTTTAGGACCATATAAGGACATATCCCAATAATGGGAATTTAAAGGATAAGGCCTATGAATATAAATAATCATTAGTAAATAGATTGAGAAGATCTCTTACGTGACGGTATGACTCTAGATGCCTGGGAGGAGCTTATTGAGAGATTTGGGAACTTTTTGAGGAATATAGAGTGGGAAAGGAATAGTATGTTAGTGATCCAAGGTGTATCTATTATGAAAAATGGGAGCCTGGGTGGGTTTGTATAGGAAATTAATGGGCATTTCTTTATTACTTCTCAAACATAAGTTTTGGACTCTATATAAAATAATAACCAAAAACAAAAACATTACCGTTTTCCCATTATTTATTACGAAGGGTATATTTTCTATTATTTTATATATACAAGGGATGAACTTAATAAATTAATTCCCTTGCTTATGTGGAGGTGATTCATACTCTTAAATAAATTATTTCAAGACCTTAAAATATATTAATAGTTCTGTGGGATTCATAATGAATTGATAAAAATAATCAAATAAACTTATAATATAATTATTTTAAATTGAAAATATATATTTGGTCTTGGATAAATTTTATAGTATTTATTATATCTCATTTCTATAATTATGATGTCATAATACACAAAGTATATTTATATGGTATTTAATTTTCACTCAAAAATTTGAGTGTCTGAAAAAAGCATGAAAAAATCACGATTGAATAATTTTGAAATTATAATTTCATATATAATATTAATTTTATCTGAATAATATTCTAAATATGTGGATTTTCTTTTTAAAAAATTAAATCAATGTTTCATAAGAAATGTAGGGTTATTTGACAATAACAGTTTTAGAACACTTATGAACATTACATTTAACATTATAAAATTTTATGATCATTTATATTTAACAAAATTTTGTTAATATTACTATTTTATTAAAATATTATTTATTTCAAATGTTACTTAATTTATCAAAAATAATTCTAAATCGAAATTTAATATTACCCAAAATATTATTTCGGTGTTATTGTATCAAAAAAATTATAACGTAACAATAATAGAATAAAATTAAATTCATTATTCACAAAAAATAATATACATAATAATATCATGACTGTCTTGATTTATATCCCTTTAATATGCCCAGAGACTCTATAAGAGTATAGTTCATGATGGTGACACTGTCATGGGGTGGTTCGACATACATGGTTTGTGTAACTCCCCACCTTATTTACCCAGAGTCGGTGAATTATTACATAACATTGGCATGATCACAAGGAAAATCATGTCTCGAATGACCGATCAGTTTAGTATTTTGGAAAACAAGATTCATACATAAGTTCAACTTTACAACTTGAAAAAAGTACAACATGAATTTATTCTATTAGAAATATCCAAGCCTCCTAGATTATGCCTACAGGTCACTAATAACTAGCTTCTTCATATCCGGAAAAAATGAAACATAAGAAAGGGGTGAGCTCAAACACACAGTAAGGGTAAGCAATACAGCAGAAGATAACATAAACATTAAGCATGGTGAATAATTGAAACCACATGCATTTACCAATAATAAACATGAATAATTTTATGGCATGGTTATGAGATGAGTAAAATAATGTCATAGTAAAACATAATCATGGGTATTATACTAATTGAATAACCACATAAACCATAAATATTATTTTCACAACGAGGGAATGTATAATGCCAAACATTCTAAAACATTTTGTCAAGGCCTCATCCAAGACATATTAAAATGATTAAGGCCTCAGCCAAAACCATATATCAAAATGGGAAAGGACTAATCCAATTACACATCTAGTTGTCTCATGAGACCAACCGATGCATCGATAAGCTATAACAGGCTCCATCTGTCACTTACTAAGTCCAATATATTCCTTATATGAAAAGGTTGAAATATAACATAATTATTTGTATTAAAAATATCATTCAAAATGTCAAAATTTAACCATAAACCATGAATGGTATAAAAATATCACATCCATAGTCAAACATATCACAAAAACATCAATACAATTTGGAAGTTTTGTATCATAATAAATCAACTTTAAATAAACTGAAAATCCATCAAAGAATGTGAACATAGATTAATTCAAAACCCATTTTAGAGAAATATCTATTTATATTTTGAAATAATTTAAGAGTCACATAAATATTATGAAAACATTTATTCTGAAAATATTCTTATAAGCTTGTAAGGGAAGCTTCGTTGATGTTATAATGGCGGAAAATAGCCGCACCCACCGAATATGTTAAAAAAACATACTTACAAAAATTTGTTGAAAAGGTCATAAAGTACCTTGTTTGGAAAACAACGGAAAGATTATTTTCAAAACATATATGGTTAAATAAGTGTATAAATGTATTTAACTCATATTCTAGTAAATAATAAAAATGTTTTGAAATACATTTTAATGAAAACATGGATGCAGATGATAAAGAGGTCCCAGTAGATAATTACATCTAAAAAACCTTGAATAATGAAGAGGTTATAGAATTAACCTTTACCTTTTACTTTTTCTAGGTCAAGGGTAGCTTAACCTCTTGTATAATAGTTAAATAATTGTTATTAAATTATACGAGAATGATAATCATTAATATGATATCATATATTCTCTTTTAACATTTCTTTGTTAATAATATCTTAGCATTATCGTCGTCTTGGGTTGTAACTTACACGTTTTATTTTATATGTTTTGTTACATAAGTTGTTTTTTATGGTTATTTTGCCTATTATTCATATCCAGAATGTTATCATGTCTTTTATCATTATTTTAAATCATCAAATGAATATTAGTCTTGATTGGATATGATGGGGAATGAATCTCATCGCGTTCGTGGCGATGGTAGTCCGTACGTACGCACGAGCGACAATGTCATTCTTTGGATATTAAAATAACATATAATTGGATGTTATATCCTATATACAGAGTAATTATCATGTTATATGTTTTATTTACATCAGTTATACTAATTATTATACCCATCCAAATGATGAAATGTCTGAATAAAAAACTACACCACAGCATGGAGACGGTAAGTCGTACGCACGCACGTGTGGTGAATTTTTCAATAAAAGGATGGATAAAATATATAAAATCTCAGTATATAAAAGATTCTGGAGTTATTATTTTAGAATTGAAACAAAAATGAAGGAGGAAGTGGAAGAAGAAAATAACATGAAAGAGGTGATGAAATATTTATCTCTTCTTCGGTTTCTTCCTTTTGATTTGATCAGAAGGGATCCATAAGATGTCTTTCCGACTAATGTAAGGCCCATACGATGAAGGGAGGACAATTGAGAGGGTATTGGGTAGTGTATGGGAAAGCCAAATGGCTTTGAAGGTGTGAATAAAGGATAATGGGGAGTAACCTTTTATAATAGGGGTGAGGGGCACCTTATGAAAAGCTAGAAATATTATTTTATAATAAAATAATTTTCGGTTTCTAATGGCTCCAAAATGGATTATTTAAATGCTATGGTGGGTAAAAGTTGAAAACCACTCATATGAAAGATTTTAGATAGGATTGGGACACTTTATTAACATTATAATTTAGATTTAACTCTTAGTTAAATAGTTTGACATTTACCAAGCTTCTTTGGATTTTTATATTATATGCTTAATAAACATTCTATATACATCCAATTGAACCCCAAGTGGTTAATTAATGACACACCTATCATCATATAAGCCTTTTTTCCGAACCATAGATTTTTAGGAATAGAATATCAATTAGTAATAAAATATTTGTTTTAAAAACTACTTTATGTCAATTTCGACACTATTTGGTTTTTTTCTAATTTCATAAAATCATTATTCCATCGTATTAAATTCATATAACCAACCCTAATATGTGATATTACCCTATAAAATTAATTGAATTTATAAAATTTCTCAAATTATATTTATTTGGATATTAATAATATCAATTATTTTAATATTTCATTAATAAGGTAATTACTGCATCATCATTGTGTCATGAATAAATTAAAATATTTAATGTCTAAAAAATTAAAATAAAATACCATAATGTAGGAAATATTTTTATATTTATAATTAATATTTATAGTTGAATTTATCTTATGTGTAACCTTTTATTAAAAATGTTTTAGTTATTAGACTATAATTTTAACTCTTTTAAGTCTTCTTTGAGTTAAATAATAATAAGTGTCCTAATCTAATCCAAGTGGACGTAGAGGTTCATATTTAATACCGAAGGTTTATTTGGGTCGATTTATTCTTTTCTAATATAATTAAGACATGTGTTAGGGAAATAATAATATCATTTTTACCCTTAATTACCCTATTAACATTTAAACGTGGTAAATAAAGGTAAAAAGTTACTATTCAAAAAAAATATTTGCATCTTATTGACTGAAATTTTACTTAATAATATCAATCGTGTATCTAGGATTTTTTAAATTTAACTCACTGAAGTGGTAAAATTATGTTTTATGTAAATTTTCAAATGCTCCCAGGAGGTGGGTAAAAGATGGTAAAAAGTTCAATAAATTTTTTTATATATCTAAAATTATTATAAACTGAATCCAATGAATTATATTTAACTTATATATGTATTATGTATCTATTTGGAAATAAAATAAATTTAAAATTAATAAATAATTATTTAAATCAAAATTTGGTTTTAAACTATAACTAAGTGTTTTGCACTATTCCTCAAAAATTGAATGTTTTCAGAAAAATACAAAAAATTCACTCTAATCTAATTTCAATTTTCCGAATCAAAAAATGAAGTCCATTTTTATAGATAAAATTTATAAAATATCAAAAAGTGGTTATTACAATTCATTTTGGCTAGTTTGATTGTTTGTGGTGTGTTAGAACTCGATGTTGCGTACAACACATTCTCCTATATTATTCAAACAGATGCGTACCATGGAAGATTGGGGTGTTACATTTTCCCTCATTCAAATAAATCATTCCTCGAAATTTCTAGAATATTACTGCAAGAAATGACTTGGGTGGTTCTTCATCATAAGTTCCTCAGGTTCCCACGTTTCCTCTTCCATCTTATGGTTTCACCATAGAACTTTTACCAGATGCCTCGTCTGGTTTCTCACCACTTTTTCTCCTATATCAAAAACCTTGACAGGATCTTCGCAATAAGATAGATCATGCTCCAGCTATAATTCCTCATAGGTGAGTACGTGCGTTGGTTCAGGCATGTATTTTCTTAATAGTGATATGTTGAAAATGTCGTGAACATTGTAGAGACTTGGCGGCATTGCCAATGGGTAATCTACAACCCCAATTAATTCTATAATTTCAAAAGGTATGATGTACATGGGACACAATATACCCTTTTTACCGAAACATATAACACCCTTCCATGGAGATACCTTCAAGAAATCTTGGTCTCCTACCTGAAATTCCGAATCCTTCCTTCGGTTATCGGCATAGCTCTTCTTCCAACATTGATCTGATTTGATGTGGTTTTCGATTACTTTCACATTTTCCATCGTTTCCTCCACATGTTCTGGGCCTACGAGTTTTCACTCACAAACATCATCCCAAAATGTTGGTGTGCGAAATCTCTTTCCGTATAACTCTTCATATGCTGCCATCCAAATACTTGAATGGAAGCTATTGTTATAGGAAAATTCTACCTGAGGTAAATATTGATCCCACATACCTTGAAAGTCAAGTGTGCAAGATATCAACATGTCTTCTATGGTATGAATTATCTGTTCTAATTGTCTATCAGTTTTGGGGTGGTAGGCAGTGCTCAAACAATGTTCAGTATCTATAGCTTTCTGAAGACTTTTATAGAATCTTGATGTAAAACATGGATCAAGATAAAAAAATTGATGGGGGTACTCCATAAAGTCTCACTACATCATTAATATATGTTCTTACTAGACATTCAAGTGGTAAATCTTCTATTATAGCAAGAAAATGTGCTGACATGGTAAGATGATCAACAATGACCTATATTGCATTATTCCTTATAGGAGTCTTTGGTAGTCCCATGACAAAGTCCATAATAATATTATCCCATTTCCACTCAAGTATGGGAAGAGGTTGTATGCATCCTCTAGGTTATTTCCATCCAGCTTTTACTTGTTGAAAAACCATACATCATGACACAAAATCAGGAAATTACCTCTTCATGTTGTCCCACCAAAAATGTTCCTTCAAATATCTATACATCTTAGTGATGCCAGGGTGTATAAAGAAATTGGAACTATGAGCATAATCCAATAATTCTCTTTTTAGATCGGGTATATCGGGAACACAAAGTCTCTTCCCAAATTTAAAAATTCCATCTTCATACACAAAGTCACTAAATCTCCCATCATTCATTGATTTAATCTTCTTTTGAAACTCTTCATCATTTGTCTAAGAAATCATTATCCTTTCTAGTAAATATGATTTGGAAACAATTTGAAAAAGATTTTATGACTCATATTTCCTGGTTATTCCCATAAACATCTTTACTAGACCCATGAGAATAGGATCCCTTTCAATGGTAATCTTGTTCAAAACTCCATGATCATTTCTACTCAATGCATCTGCCACCCTATTTGACTTCCCTGGGTG
Source organism: Viscum album (assembly GCA_963277665.1). NCBI lineage: Eukaryota > Viridiplantae > Streptophyta > Magnoliopsida > Santalales > Viscaceae > Viscum > Viscum album. The sequence goes on from OY728128.1 coordinate 643,275,492, forward strand.
GTAGTGTATAGTGTAATCATAATCCATTAGTAGTTCAAGCCATCATCTTTCCCTCATGTTGAGTTATTTCTGTGAGAAAATATAATCCAAACTCTTGTGATGTGTATATATCTCACAATTTCCTCCATAGAGATAGTGTCTCTATATATTAAAAGAAAATATTACATATTCTAAATCAATATCATGAGTAGGATAGTTTTTCTCATGAATCTCAAGCTGTCATGATGCATAGGCAATATCCCTATCATTCTGAATAAGGACACAACCAAGTCTTTTCATTGATGTATCATGATAAATAACAAAACCATCATTCCCTGATGGTAGAGTCAATATAAGAGCATTGAGTAATATTATTTTTAGTTCATCAAATCATTCTTCACACTATTTTTTTCAAACAAATTTAACCCCTTTACGTGTGAAATTCATTAATGAGTTATCCAATCAGGAAATTTTTTGGATAAAACGTTGATAATAACCTGCTAATCCAATAAAAATGCGTACCTCAGTTATACTCGTCAGTGCTGGCCATTCCTGGATCGCTCTTGTCTTAGAAGGATCAACAAAGAATCCATTCTTAAAGACAATATTTCCAAGAAAATAAATATCCTGAAGCCAGAACTCACATTTTCTAAACATTCCATATATCTTGTGTCTTCTAAGAGTCATCATAATAATGCGTAAGTGATTTTCGTGATCTTCATATCTTTTTGAGTATTCCAAGATATCATCAATAATACCACTATGAAGTCATCAAGATGTTCCTTGAAAACTCTATTCATTAGATCCATGAAGACAGAGGGAACTTTAGTAAATCCAATAGTAATTACTCTAAACTCGTAATGGTTGTACCTGGATCGAAATTACGTCTTCAGAATGTATTCCTTCTTTACACACAACTGATGATATCCAGTTCAATGTTCAATCATTGAAAAGTATTGGACTCTATGTAGTTGGTCGTATAAATCATCAATGTGAGGTAGGGGATACTTGTTCTTTATTTTTATAGCATTGATCTCCCTTTAGTTAATGAAAAATCTCATAGATCTATCATTCATTATAACAAAAAGAACAGGGGATCCCCATGGAGAAACACATGGGAGAATAAATCCCTTATTACTCAATTGCTCTAGTTGTTTCTTTAGTTCCACAAATTCTACAGTGGAAATTCTATAAGGGGTCTTCGATTTGGTCATTGATCAAGGATTTAAATCAATGTAAAAGTCAATTTCGCATTATGGAGGATGTCCAGGTAAATCCTCTGGAAAAACATCAACATATTCTTGCACAATTGGTCCATCCTCTATCTGAACATTCCTTTCCTCAACCACAGTTATTTCATTCTTTTTCTCCCTAATAATTGAATTTAGTTGAGCTACTGGGGGTGGATCTAGATAACAACTAGGTGGTGACATTTCTGCTCTAAAGATAAGTTAATCCTTATCATCATCATAAATTGTATCCTACTTTTTCTTGTAATAAATTTTCACATCATGGTCTGAACATAAATCCATAACAAGAACTATATTAAATTCTAACATGGGTATGACGATGAGATCAACAGATAAATAACGTTTATATACCTTAATGGGAACTAATTTACAAATCATTGTTGCACTGATACTTCCCTTAGAAGTTTTGACTGACAAATCCTTTTTTAAATGAAATTGGAAATATCTAATTTTCATAGAAAAATAGTAAGATATAAAATTATGCGATGATACAGAATCAAATAAATCAATGTCTAAACTTTAGGAAACCGTTAAATTACCTGCCACCACGTCTTTAGGGGCTTCAATCTCAGCAGTAGTGATCACATAAGCTTGGCCTTGATACCTTGCCTTTTCTGAGGTAAATTTCCCTGATGATTAGGACATTCATTTGAATAATGTCCCATCTCCTTGCAGTTTTAGCATTGATCATTGGTAGCGTCTTTCTTTACCTTACAATCACCAGCAAGATGGCCTTTCTGTCCACATATATAGCATACTCCTTTTCCTTTTAAATAGGAACCAGGGTTCTTCCTTCCACAATTATCATAGGGTGGAAATTAAATTCTTTCCTTCTTCCATGTTTCCTTATTTCCATTCCCATAGTGTTCAACAGATCTCTTCTTCTATTTATTTATATTAAATTCATAGGTATTAATTAATTCCTTTTCTGTCTAGATAGAACACGAGACAATATCTTCGTATGATGAGAAGGATTGTGTTTCTAATGCTTGATGGATAAATGGTTTTAACCAATTAAAGAAACGTTAAATCTTACTTCTTGGGTTACGTATATAATCTTCAATATGCCTTACTAACCTTGTAATGTTATTTTCATACTTTGTGACATTCTCATCGTCCTTTTTCCTTAGAATCAGAAAGTGTCTTTCCATATCCGCTCGACTTTTATGAGGAATGTATTTTTATATGAAAATTTCATTAAGCTCCCTCCATTCCATATTTGATACTTCATCATCTTCCTTTGAATTTTGAATCAATAACCACAATTGATCAGCATCTCTAGTGAGGAGGTAAACTGCCATGAAAACTTTTTCCCCATCACTACTACCCAAGACGTGGAATATTTTCCCTTATGAGTTTATCCATTTATCAACTACTAGTGGATTTTTACCCCCATTGAAATTTGGTGGTTGTGTCCTAATTAAGAGATCTAACATTGATCCTCCACATTTCAGATAAGGGTGCTCCATACAAGTAATGTTATTATTCATAACCTGAGTGAGTTGTCACAGTATAGTGATAATCTGATCAGCACCAGTTCTATCACCATCTCCACTATAATTATCTTGAGCAAAAGGGAAATACCTACATGGAGTGTATTCATTGATATGGTTTCCATTCCTTCCATTAGGCTCCATTTCTAAACAATGTCATAAACTAGATTAGTTTATGAATCGAAATATATAATTCCAAACTTGTAATATACTTAACTTAAATTAAATAGTATTATGGATATAAACCATAATCATACAAAGGTTTTCTTTGAGGAGGTATATACTCATAAATCCTTTATAATGGATTTTAAAGAAACTGAGAATTATCCTAAGAATATCTCCCGGGAGTGTCGTAACCATGAGTGCAGGAAGGCCCGTTTTCGTGCACCAGTTCATGTTCTAGTCTAGCTCAAATCAATGTTTTCATGTTTTACCCCAAGGTACATATGTGCCAGATCTACCTCTACCTGCTCATATCCAGATAGGGTTGTATTGCTTGGAAAACTAACAGAATCTATACAATACCAAAATTCTACGAAGTTATTCTATTCTAATCTTCGAAGACTATCTTAGGGTAATGTGTTCTAATCATAGTTTGTCTAAATATAGTTTCTGAGGTTTGTACTAAACTTCCTCTGATACCAACTGTAACTCCTCGACCCTAGTTACATAGAGTCGGTACATTATTACATAACATTGGCATGATCGCAATGAATATAATGTCTCGAAAGACCGATTAGTTTAGTATTATTGGAAATAAGAATCATATATAAGTAAAACATTACAACTTGAAAAAAAGTACAACATAAATTTAATCCATTAGAAATATCCAAGCCTCTATGATTATGCCTGCAAGTCACCTATATCTAACTTATTCATATCCTGGGAAAATGAAACATTAGAAATGGGTGAGCTCAAACGCTCAGTAAGGGTATGTAATACAACAAAAGATAACATAAACATTAAGCATGGTGAATAATTGATACCACATGCCTTTACCAATAATAAACATGAATAATTTTATGGGAGGATTATGAGATGAGTAAAAAAATGCCATTATAAAACATAATAATTGGTATTCTACTAGTTGAATGTCCACATGAACCATCAATATTATTTTCACAATGAGGGAATGTATAATTACAGACATTTTGAAACAATTTGTCAAGGCCTCGGCAAAGACGTCTAAAAATGATTAAGGCCTCGACCAAAACCATATATCAAAATGGGAAAGCCATCGACCCATTCCACCTCTAGTTGTTTCATGATATCTACCGATTCCTAGAGGTGTTATAGCGGGCTCCACCCATCACTTACTAAGTCCAATACATTCCTCATATGAAAAGGTTGAAATATAAAATAAAAATTTGTATTAAAACTAGCATACATAATGTCAATACTTTAACCATAAACCATGAATTGTATAAAACTAGCACATCCAGAGTCAAACATATCACAAAACCTTCAATATAATATGGATGTTTTCTATCATAATAAATCAACATTAAATAAACTAAAAATCCCTCAAAGGATGTTGACATAGATGAAATAAAAACTATTTTTAGATAAATATCTCTTTCTATATTGAAATCTTTTAAGAGTCACATAATTTTAAAGAAAACATTTATTCTGAAAATATTTTTATAATCTTGTAAGGGAAGCTTCGACGATGCTCTAATGGTGGAAAATAGTCGTAGCCACCGTATAAGTTAAAAAATCATTCTTACCAAAATTTTGTAGAAAAGGTCATAAAGTAACTTTTTTGGAAAACGACGAAAAGATTACATTGAAAACGTATAAGGTAAAATAAGCGTATATCTATATTTAACCCATATTATAGTAAATAGTAAAAATGTTTTGAAATACATTTTTATGAAAACATGAATGTGAATGATAATGTGGTCCCAATAGATAAGTACATATAAACAACCTTGAATAATAGAGAGGCTGTAGAATTAACTGTGAACTTGTAATTTTCCTTAGTCGAGGATAGTTTAACCACCTGAATAATTGTTAAATCGTTTTTATTAAATTATAAAAGAATCATATACAATAATATGATATCATATATGATCTTTTAACATTGCTTGGTTAATAATATCTTAGCATTGTCGTCGTCTCGGGTGTTAACTTACTCGTTTTCTTCTATATGATTCGTTACATAAGCCATGTTTGTTATGGGTATTTTGTATATAAATCATATCCAGAAGGATATAAAGTCTTGAAACATTATTTTTAATCACCAAATTAAAATTAGTCCTGAATGGATACGATGAGGAATGAATCTCATCGCTTTCGTGGAGACGGCAGTCCGTACGTACGCACGAGCGACAAGATCATTATTTTGATATTAAAATAATATATAATCGGATTTTATATCATATATATAGAATCACTATCATTTTATATTTATTATTGACATCAGTTATACTAATTATTATACCCATCCAAATGATGAAATGTTTGAATAAATATCTACACCACGACGTGGAGACGGTAAGCCATACGTACACACGTGTGGTGACTTTTATATTAATATGATGGATAAAATAAATAACATATCTGTATATAGAAGATACTGTAGTTATTATTTTTTAATAGAAACATCAATGAAAGAGGATTTGGAAGAAGAAAAGAACTTGAAAGATGTGATGAAATATTTACCTCTTCTTCGGGTTCATCTTTTTGATTTGATCAAAAGGGCTCTTTAAGATGGATTAATGACTAATGTAAGGCCTATATGATGAAGGTAGGATATTTGAGAGGGTATTTGGGATGAGTTTTCCCATGAAATGTTTTTTAAGTTGTTAATTAGAGAGATGGAGGAGTGCCCTTTTATTAGAGGGGTGGGGGCACCTTAGGAAAAGCTAGAAATATTAATTTATAATAAAATTATTTTTGGATTAAAATAGATCCGAAATAGATTATTTAAAGGATAATGTGGGGATGGGTCGAAAAACACTCAACCAATAGCTTTTAGGTAGGTTTAGGTCACTATATTAACCTTATGTTTTAGATTTAACTCTTATTTAAATAGTTTGACATCTACCATGTCTCTTTGTATCTTTATATTTTATGGTTAATAAACATAATATATACATCCAATCAAACACCAAGTGGTTAATTAATGATTCAAAAATCATCATATAAGTATTTTGGCTGATCCTTAGATTTTTTGGAATACAATATCAATTAAAAATATTTTTTTTTTAAAAAACTGTTTTATGTCAATTTTCACACTATTTTTTATTTTGTTTTTTCTAAATTCATAACAGAATTATTAATTTGAAAAAAAATCATCCAACCAACCCTAATCTATTATATTAATCTAGAAAATTAGTGTAATTCATAAAAAGTCTCAAATTACATATATTTGGATATTTATAAAATCAATTATTTTAATATTTCATTAATTATTAAATTACCGTATCATCATTATGTCATAAATAAATTAAATTATATATTGTCTCAAAAAATATAAATAAAATACCATTATTTAGGAAATATTTATAGCTTTCTAATGAATATTTATAGTCTAATTTATCTTATGTTTAACACAATATTAAATTTTTTTATTTATTAGAATTTGATTTTAACTCTTTTAACTCTTCTTTGAATTAAATAATAATATAAGTCATAATCTAATCAATGTGGACCAAGATGTTCATATTTTATTCCTAAGGTTGGTTTTTGTCGAGTAATACCTGTCCAATAGAATTAGTACATGTTTTAGGGTAATAATAATATCATTTTTACCCTTAATTACCCTATTTACTTTTAACCGTTGTAAATAAAAGTAAAAAAGTTACTACTAAAAAAAATATTCTCATCTTATTGAACCAGATTTTACTTACTAATATCAAGCATGACTCCTGGAGTTTTCAAATTCAACTCACAGAGGTGGTAAAATTATGTTTTATATGAATTTTCAATTCTCTTAGGAGGTGGGTAAAATACGGTAAAAAGTTCAATAAAACATTTTATATATCCAAAATAATTATAATCTAACTCCAATGAATTATATTAAACATATATATGTATTATGTATCTATTTTGACCTAAAATAAATTTAAATAAATTAATAAATTATTAAAATAAAAAGTCAGTTTTAAACTATAACTCAGTGGTTTTCACTATTCATCTAAAATTGAATGTTTTCAGAAAAATACCAAAAATTCACCCTAAGCTAATTTTGATATTCCAAATCCAAAAATGAAGTACATTTTGAAGGATAAAATTTATAAAATTTCAAAAAGTGGGTATTACTATTCATAATGGCTAGTTTGATTGTTGTGGTGTGTCAGAACTTGAATTTGTATAAAACACACGATACTGTATTATTCAAAGAGAAGCGTATCTTGGAAGCTTGGGGTGTTACATTTTGGGTCATGATCTTGATAAGCTTGAAATTCTCCTGTAAATAGGGTTTTTAATGCTCATGTTATTTTACATCAGATTGGACTTAGTTAAGGGAAAATTCAATATATTCTATCTCCCTTTAATCCTCCAATAAATGTGATTCATTGTGTATAATCCTACTGGTTGATGCCATAACATCCCTCATGAGTGTCAATTGGATTTTTTAAAACTCTGTATTTATACTAACAATGTTATCACTATTAAAAATATATATAATAATGGTAATTATTATTAATGGTCATTTAAATATAATAAGATATAATATAACCCAAAAAGTTAATTTTTTTTATATATCTATATTACATAATATAAATTTTGATTAAAACATGAGGGGAATTTTATTTATAACAGTCCATGTCATTACAGGAGCCCTCCTATGTGACTCCGAAACTAGATTGGAGTCATAATAGAATCATTGACCATCTATTTTTAGATATGATGGTTCTTATGGCCGTACTCCGAGGATAAGATTCTAATGTGATGAGTGCCACTGGTTTCACTAAATCTTTTGTAGAATGGGAAGAAGATGTTAGCTTGATTGTCTAGAGATATTTTCATGTAGACTCAAGGGTTAGTATTTTACCATGTTAATGGAATTACAAACCCATAACATTCTCCAAAATAAGATGTAGGATTCATGTGGGTGAGTCCATTTTGTGACCCACATGGTTTGTAGCAATATTAGGTGTTATAGAATGATCAATAGATGATGACATGATCTCTGATGGGGGTGTCTTTTTATATAGTAGTATTTGAAGTCATGAAGAAAACACAGAAAATTTATACCAATTAGTACATTATAATTGGGGTGTTATGTGCCCATTAAATTATAAATAGGTAACTAAATTTTCATTTATTATTCCCAGTCCAACCATTTTACTGATGTTGAATTTTCATACCCAAAATGTAATTATTTCATGGAAAATCGGTTACATGGGATTTGACATCAGAAATACCAATTTCATTTGTAGAAAAATTTCCTAATAGAAGGTCAATTGGTCAATTTTAATTGGATTAAATCATGTCAGGTACACCATTTTTTGGACAAAGGTTTTGGGGCCTGATGAATTATTGTGGGGTTTGAATGTATTGAAATTTTCTTCACATTAAATTCACCATTTTCATATTTAATAGTAAATATCAATGGTTACTATATATGTAACTGAGTATTGACCTTCTTTATAAAGGATGTTGGTCTATTAGGGTTTCTGACCCAATAGTTCTTATGACCACACATTGGTTGAGAGGATGTGAGGTTCGGGGCATTGCAACCTTTTGGGGGAGTTATTTCCTATAGTTAGAAACTCTAATATATCTAAATTATGTTTTTTTATCCATTGATAATACCAATAATGAACCGGTTACCCGACCAGAATTATTAGGTGTCAAATATTTCTACATGTAAAGGGTGGTGTTATTTATAAAGTCATCTATATGTGTTCAAGGATCATAAAAAGATTCCATTGTTTTCTAGTAATGGGTATATGGTCATATTTTGAAGGTATATAACCATGAACTCTAGAGTTTATCACTATACTGAAGAGATTATTGATATAAAAATATGATATTGAACTTTTATGATGAATCCTACATATCCTGTTTAAAATAGGAATCAAAACATACATATTTCATTCGAGTCATTTAGTTTATTGTTGTGTGGAAATGATATATAAGAGGGTAATTAGGCATCAGGTATTGAGCTCGATCCCTAGGAAGGTTTCCTAAGTATCTCTATTCTAATATGAATCAAAATCATCATTGTTCATTCATTCCATCAGGATATACCAAGAGGTGGAATCCCTAGTATGGGGTCATTCATATCATATTGCTGAATGGGGATTACATATTGATGATGACCTAGATGGGGGAATCCATGATACAAATTATATGACTGTTTCAACTATCTAAGTACATGTAATCCATGATTAGTGTGAGAAAGAATGGATAACAAACAATCAGTATATCTTAATATGCATACTAGAAATGTAATCCATGGAGGCCTTTATGGGATGATTGATATGATCTAAGGACATAATAATGTATTTAAAATATAATTTCTGGACAAAAACCTGAGTGCTCATAGTTCAGTTAAATAATGCAAAAATATTTATATTGTGCAAGCATATCATGTCCAAGGGTATCAACTTGACATACCATAAACATTTTCATGACATGTCTATGTATGTATGGAGATGTCCTTGTTGTCTATATTATACACCCTATGACAATCACATTATCTAATTTAGTTGTACAAAGGAAAAATCATGATCTAGATGGGGTGTTTGGTAGAGGTTTCATGATCTAGATGGTACATTTTGAGGGCATTGAATTCCCTGGATGACTTGTGTAGAATACATCACCAGATATGAATGACATGTCTGCAAGATTTAGCATGAGTCGTATGGAATACCCTAAGAACATATTGTGATCTCGATGGTATGTCCGAGTTGTGTCACATGAATTGTCTGATATGTCCAGATTATTTCACCTAACTTGAGTGACATGTCTTGAGGTTTTAACAATGATTGGGAGACATGTTCAGAAGATTTTCCATAACATGGTCAACATGTATAGAGGGTGTCCTGGGATTTGGGTGAAATTTCTAGAGGATTTCTCATTAAATGGTCACCATGACCATACAACATAAAATACTCAAATGATATGGAAAAAGGACATCACATGATCTAGATGGTATATCATAAGGGTGTTGTGTGACTTGGATGAAATGTCTTTGTGTTTTATAATGTTATAGATAATACATGTGAAGAACATGATTCCTTCACATTATATTTAGAATAACCACCCTCACATAAGTCTCCAATATTTTTTAGTATTCATTTAATATGTTCCACTTGATTCTTCATGAATTAATCTATTTAGATCATGCATGACTATGTTGACATGTGGAAGCTCCTTCACTTACTCTGGATGGCATGTCCGTATTCCATTATAAGATCCATATGGTGTTCACATAAAGAGAGTATTCATGGTTCACTATCCCGTAATTTGATACCCTAAATTTTACATGGTGAAAGACTCTTGAGGACATGTGAGATTCTACATTGATATGTCTACTCTTCTACGCTCTTGTAGATGAAGTCACCATTATTTTTTTTGTTTCTCTATAATAGTTTATTTTTGGTTTTAGAGAAGATTTATAGGCCTGACCACCCCAGATATATACATCCCTTCATGGTGTGTATTTCACATAAATGATTTGGAGTCATTGGATTTAATATCAGGTTTTTTTCATTACATGATCCTAAAATGGGTCGTCCATAGAATTAGATTATATTTAAGGACCGTGAGAACACTACACCATCATTATGTTCATGGGACCCCTACCTATCAATTTTATTTACCATATTAATGTTGAATGTATAAGGGCATTTACACCATTGATCCGACATCTCTCATAGACTTTGAGAAATGAAGACACCTGCCAAAAATCTTTCTTGTTATTGAAGAAGATTTTCTAGGATCCTTCATGAGACCAAGATGGCTTGTTAGTGGCATCTTAGGAGACCAGGATGGATTTTCAAGGGGTATTCTTTTGGTTAATAGTGGTCGTATGAGGAAAATAACCCATTATAATAAAAATCAACATATATTCTGTAACAGCCTGAGATTTTATGAAAAATATTCTTTTTATTTTTATTAATGTCTTGTGTTGTACGCTACACCAAAAGGAGCTTTCACAACACACATCCTTGACTTGCCTTGCATTACACGCAATCGCGACCTTCCTCGATAGCGTGTGTAGTACGCAATACCGAGTTTCACTAAACAATGATATGCTATTAAAATATTATTATAACTAGCCGTTATGAATAGTAATAACCACCTTTTAAAATTTTAGAAATTTTATCTCTCAAAATGGACTTCATTTTTGGATTCGGAGTATCGAATTTAGCCTAAGGTGATATTTTGGTACTTTTCGGATAACTTTCATATTCTGATGAATAGTGAAAATAACTAAATTTTAGTTAAAAACAACTTTTTCAATCGAAATAATTAATAGTGATAAATTATTAATTTGAGTGATTTTAAAGTATATTTAGAATATATTTTTACAATTTAATACAATGTTGGTCATTGGATGTAATTTCACATTTAAACCAGACATAAACAATTGTCAATCTTTTGATAGATATTGTTTCTTAAAAACACGCTCTTTGTTTTAACAGCGGGATTTAATTATAAAATTCATTAATGCAACTTCTATGATATGAATTTGGTAAAATAGACTTCATTTTTGAATTCGGAATATGAAATATAGCTTAGGATGAAATTTTGGCATTGTTCTGAAAAACATCAATTTTTGATGAATAGTGAAACTACTAAGTGGTAGTTAAAAATTAATTTCTTCATAAATCTTAATTTTACCTCTTCTGTGAATGGAATTTCGAAAATCCGAGAGACACGGTTGATGTCAGTAAGTAAAATGTGGTTCAATGAGATGAAAATAATTTTTGGTGAATAGTAACTTTTTACTTTTATTTACCACAGTTAAAAGTAAATAGGGTAATTAAGGGTAAAAATGATATTATTATTACCCTAACACATGTCCTAATTCTATTGGACAAGTGTAATTTGACCAAAAACAAGCTTAGGAATAAAATATGACCATTTAGGCCCACTTGGATTAGATTAGGACATTTATTATTATTTAATTCAAATAAGAGTTAAAAGAGTTAAAATCAAAGTTTATTTAATAAAATATTTTTAATATAGGGTTATACATAAGATAAATTCGATTGTAAATATTCATTAGAAAGATAAAAAGATTTAATACATAATTGTATTTTATTTGTAATTTTTAGACATCAAATAAGTTAATTTATTTATGACACAAAGATGATGCAGTAATTATCTTATTAATGAAATATTGACATAATAGATATTATAATTACCACAATAAATGTAATTTAAGACTTTTTATGAATGACACTAATTTTCTAGGTTACTATGATATATTAGTATTTATTTAATCAACTTGGTTCGAACATATAATTCTGTTATGACTTTCAAAAAAATCATATATCAAATAGTGTCAAAATTGACACTAAATAGTTTTTAAATCAAATATTATATTATTAATTGTTATTTTATTCCTAAAAATCTAAGGTTCAGCCAAATGACTTAGATAAGGATATATATATTAATAATAAACAATTTGGGGTTCGTTTGGCATGTTATAGTAAGTGTATTAACCATATAGTTAAAGAAAACAAAAAGACACGGTAAAGGTTAAATTATTTAACTTAGAGTTAAATCTAATTGATAAGGTTAAAATAATACCCTAAACTTTTCTAAATTCTATTGGTTGATAGGATTTCGACCCATACCCACTTTATCTTCGAAATAAGACCCTTTGGAACCATTATAAACCGATTTTGACTTTAATATAATAATATTTTGAGATATTCCTAAGGTGCCCCTCTCCTCCCTTATAAAAGGGCACCTCCTCCCCCTTCTCCTCACACAAATTTGAGCACTCAAGCTCGGCCAAACTCTGCCAAAATCCCTTCTCCACTTCCCTAGAATAATCTTAGAGGTCCTGGTCTTCTTCAAAGACCAATCCTAGTTCCCTAAGTGGAGGATTCAAAGAGGCGTTTCAAAGAAGAGGTAATATCCATTACCGATCTTTTCAATTTTTTTTTCTTCTTCAACTTCTTCTTCTTTAGTTGTTTCATGATAAAGTAATAACATCAGTATTAATTACATACTGATATGTTATTATAAATATGAAACAACTCTAATTAACCTTCTATACATCCTACGGAAAAAGGAAATCACCGCGCGTGCGTACGTACGGAATACCGTCTCCATGCCGTGGTGTAATCTATTTTCCGCCACCACCTTAATTGGATGGGTATAATCGTTTAATGAGTAACTATATATGATTATTAATAAGTTATATTGATACTGAAATAGTATACATACACTTCAACACAATTCCACGACCATGGGAATGATATCATCGCTCGTGCGTACGTACGAACTACCGTCTCCACGACGCGATGAGATTTATTCTCAATGATTAGCCATTCATGAATGATTATAAAGTATATATAATGAGTAATAATGAAATATATGACATAATAATGATACTGGAATTATTTATATGTATGTCATCTACTTAATTCCATTCAATTCAATAAGGAAACGAAAACAACGTTCATGCGTACGTACGGACTACCGTCTCCATGAACGGTGTATTTCTTTCCATTTACTGATTTATTATATATGTATATTCTGAATATATATATATAAATCATGTTTTATATTTTGGAATTAAGTAATCATGATCTAAGTAATCATATGAATAATTACAAGTTAAAAACACAAACGACAAATGAGACGATTTTACCCAAAACGCTACTTTAACATGAATTTACAAAAGAATGGGTAATATAAAGTCATAAGTGGACCATATATGATATAATAACAATGAATATGATTCTGGAATAAGTCAATAACATGATTTAAATCATTATACAGGAGGTTCGGACACTTACAAAGCAAGTCGGACCTAAGGTAAGGGAAATATCACAATCTCATTTTTATCCGAGATTGTTTATACTTTGGTATTTACTGGGGTGTATTTTATCATCCACATCCATGTTTCCTCAATATGTAATATTTATATCCGTCTACAATAGTTTATATCCAATTTTACCCTTTGGTGAGTTTTTATTAAAAGATATGAAAGGAATCTTTTGTCGTTTTTCATACGAGGTACTTTTTTGACTTTTCCGACAAAAGTACGAAGAATGTTTTTTTAACTTATACGGCATGAATGGATTTTTAAAACATTATTTCCAAGAAACTTCCTTTACAAGTTTTCAAGTTTATTTTTAATCAACTTCTTTTATTTTAATGTCGTATGACATGTTATGAAAGGAAAAATGTTTTTAAAGTAGAAAGGATATTTTCCTCAAGAATGGAGTTCAAGTATTTTATCAAAATTATTTTCCATCTAAGATAATAAAAGGGTTCTGTTTTTATCCCTATTATTACATGGATTTGTTTATGTTGTGATGGAAATATTTTTATGAATTCCTTTATATTATATGAATTGTTTTATGATGTCATGTTGTTTAAGAATCCCATTTTTATTACATGGGTTACGCTATGATGTATGGTTTATGATTATGTGGCACACATAAGAAAGGATTAATTATAAGATGGGTGGGACCTATATCTCCCTCAAATGAATTGGGTAAAGATTTTATATCTCATGAGATAGACATGGCTGGAATGGTAGGTTATACCGGTTCAGTGAAACAGGACTGCAATGAGGGTTACTCGATTCAGAAAGGGATTTTGTCCACTAAGATAGTCTTGGCAATGAGTCTTGACTAACAAGAAATGATTCTCTATGATTATGTGTGAATGCCACAAAGTTTAATGTTTTATGTTATGATTATTGTGATTTCATTTCACTGCCATGATATATCCCATGTTATGCAATTATGATCTCTTTTGCAGGTTAAGATTTCCCAAAGTTATGTGCTTGTGTATACGATGTGATTGATATTTCTTTTGTTAACCCTTACTGAGCATTTGAGCTCACCCTTTTATGTTTTCTTTTCCCCAGGATATAAAGAAAGGTTTTAGGTAAAAAAAGGGAAGATCTTTATTGGAGATATTTGAGATCTTTCACCACGATTGGAAGATTACGTTCCGAGTTTCCAAAGACACTAAACTATTACGATCCTTGTGTGTGTGTTTTTTGTTATGTACTAAGTATTCGACAAAAGTAATGAAATGTTCATGTACGATAAGCTTTGGTTCTCTACAGTTGGTATTAGAGGAAAGGTTTAGTCAACCTTTGGAAACTAGGATGCGAAAACGTTAGTGAGATCCCTAGAGATATTTCTAAGGTATGTCTAGGGATGTCCCTAAGGTTAAGTATACGTATAGGTTATAGTACTAGAATTACGCTAACGATCATAGAATTAAACCTAAGATTTTAGATATTGAAGGTACTCCCCCTTTATTATGTTGTTTTCCCTAGCATGATTTTTGCCTCTCACACTATTTTTTTGGGGTTTTAGACGATGGATGGAACCCGAAGGAACCGTGTTGATCAATGCAATGGACAATGCAATGATTGTCCTCCTGAACAAACAAATGTTATGGGAGATGGCGTGCAAAATCTTATTGTTATACTTACACAAGCTATGAATCATTCTGGACTTCCAAATGAGCAGAGAAGGGAACAATATTATATTGAGTCCTTCATGAGGCAACGTCCACCTTCTTTTAGTGGGTCTTCTGATCAACTTGTTGCTGAACAATGGATCAGTACTACTGAAAAGATATTTTCAGTTCTTTAATGTTCTGAACATGATAAAGTCATCTTAGCAGTATATCGTTTGGAAGGTGAAGCTGATCAATGGTGGAATCTTATCAAGAATACGAGGCCAAGAGATGAAATTGAGTCCATGGAATGGGACGAGTTTAAGAACTTGTTTTTCAGTAAGTACTTCCCTCGTATTCTTCAAACAAAGATGGAGAAAGAGTTTCTTGAACTGATGCAAAGGGATGATGAATCTGTTGGTACCTATGAAGAAGATTTTACAAGACTTACAAGGTACGCTTCTGGTATTATCATCCAACCTGAAAGTAATGTTGATCGATTTTTCAGTGGCTTAAAACCAAGTCTTCGAAGGGCATTAACTATGAGAGACTTCAGTAGCTATGAAGAAATTGTGCGTTGTGCTATCAAGGTAGAAATGGAAGTTGGTGTTACATATCCATCTCATGGTTTTGACAAGAAACGAAAGATGGAGTTCAAGGAGAAATCTTAGAATAATGGTGAAAAGAAGATGAATGTTTCCTTATGCACAAAGTGTGGAAAGAAGCATGGTGGAGATTGTCTTAAAGGGACTAGAAAATGTATTAAGTGTGGAAAAGAAGGTCATCGAGCAGCTGAGTGTCGAAGTAATGGAAAAGGGTTTTCTAATGATGTGAATAAAGCAAACACTACTGAGAACGCACCACCAACACTTCAATGCTTCATGTGCAAGGAAATGGGGCATTATGCTAATAAATGCCCTAATCCAAGGGTTAGTGATGATCGACATGAGAAACCACTTAAGGCAAAGGAAAAAAGGGAAGTCACATGCGATCACTATTGGTGATGTTGAATATGACAACGATGTGGTGGAATGATTAAGTGTTTATGTAATGGGATTCCAAAATAATGTTGTATCATGTAGTATTGCAATATTTATGTATTGGTCTAATGTGGTGTTCAATGTGATTGAGATATTATGCACATAACGAAGGGAAAACGAGAAAATGAAATGTTTAACAGTATTCATGAGCTCATGATTGATATAAGGACTAAGTGATATCATGGTTTGAGTATATAGAATTTTGAGGATTTTGGTATGTGGAAGGTGTTAACATTTAACTGCATTCATGTTTTCACTAAGTTTCAATGGGTATTCAAGAGAATACATGATTAAGGACTTTGAATGTTTGGAATGTGACCAACAAAACATATCTTATGTTATATGGGGATCAACGATGGTATTAAATATCTGGTAATCGTTTTCACTATGTTATGAGAGTGGATTGTAGTATTATGGTTAAGCCTAAAGATTGGAATGGATTATGTTGGACATAAGTTAGTATTGTTTAAGGATAGAAATTTTTTTCCGATATTATTGATGGGATGTTATAGTAATATAGTTTTAGAAAAAGGACAACCTGCAGGACGTGCGACAGCCCATCGCGTCGGACAAGGCTGTGGGAATCGAACCCACAACCGAAGTGCGACTGGCCTTTATCGCCTACCACTGGCCTACAAGAAGTCCATGTTTAGTAGAAACTAGTTTTATTATATTAAGCAGTATGATATATGAAGTATAAGTCCATTTTAGGAACCATATATGATTAATCTCACTATAGATCGACTTATGTATATAATTTTTTCTAACCTTTTGTTTGAGACAGATGGAATGACCCGTCATTCTATCACATGATCTGCTAACACTTCACGAATAACAAATTCAACATCATTTATTTAAGAGATGAAGTGGAAATTGTTCAAGTCACGAACAACAGTGATATTTTACCAAAATAAAGTAAGTATTTATTCTAAGCAAAATTTTAACTTTAGGGAAATGATCTTGAAAACCAAAAATGTTGTCCTAGTGATCTTATACCTGATGAATCAGATGGTACCTTATATCATCACAAATCTATGGATTTGTGATTACTGGATTTTCCATAGCCATGTTCTCTACCACTCTCCATTAGAACATGATGGTAAGATTTCTCTTCCATATCCATATTTTCACCTATGTGGAAACCCAGTGATTAGTTTATTTGGGTAATCACTACATTTCACACTTTAGTTTTTAAAGCCAAGTTTTGGTATTCTTTTTTTACGATGTGGGTTTCTATTAAAGAAACTTTCGAATAGTAAACCATTTATAACCACGACGAATTTCGAGGGCGAAATTCATTTTAAGGGGGGTAGAATGTAACAGCCCGAGATTTTATGAAAAATATTCTTTTTAATTTCATTAATGTCTTGTGTTGTACGCTACACCAAAAGGAGCTTTCACAACACGCATCCTTGACTTTCCATGCATTACACGCAATCACGACCTTCCTCGATAGCGTGTGTAGTACGCAATACCGAGTTTCACTAAACAACGATATGCTATTAAAATATTATTATAACTAGCCGTTATGAATAGTAATAACCACCTTTTAAAATTTTAGAAATTTTATCTCTCAAAATGGACTTCATTTTTGGATTCGGAGTATCGAATTTAGCCTAAGGTGATATTTTGGTACTTTTCGGATAACTTTCATATTCTGATGAATAGTGAAAATTACTAAATTTTAGTTAAAAACAACTTTTTCAATCGAAATAATTAATTGTGATAAATTATTAATTTGAGTGGTTTTAAAGTATATTTAGAATATATTTTTACAATTTAATACAATGTTGGTCATTGGATGTAATTTCACATTTAAACCATACATAAACAAGTGTCAATCTTTTGATAGATATTGTTTCTTAAAAACACGCTCTTTGTTTTAACAGCGTGATTTAATTATAAAATTAATTAATGAAACTTCTATGATATGAATTTGGTAAAATAGAATTCATTTTTGAATTCGGAATATGAAATATAGCTTAAGATGAAATTTTGGCATTGTTCTGAAAAACATCAAATTTTGATGAATAGTGAAACTACTAAGTGGTAGTTAAAAAATTAATTTCTTCATAAATCTTAATTTTACCGCTTCTGTGAATGGAATTTCAAAAATCCGAGAGACACGGTTGATGTCAGTAAGTAAAATGTTGTTCAATGAGATGAAAATAATTTTTGGTGAATAGTAACTTTTTACTTTTATTTACCACGGTTAAAAGTAAATAGGGTAATTAAGGGTAAAAATGATATTATTATTACCCTAACACATGTACTAATTCTATTGGACAACTGTAATTCGACCAAAAACAATCTTAGGAAAAAAATATGACCATTTAGGCCCACATGGATTAGATTAGGACATTTATTATTATTTAATTCAAAGAAGAGTTAAAAGAGTTAAAATGAAAGTTTATTTACTAAAACATTTTTAATATTGGGTTATACATAATATAAATTCGATTTTAAATATTCATTGGAAAGCTAAAAAGATTTAAAACATAATGGTATTTTATTTGTAATTTTTAGACATCAAATAAGTTAATTTATTTATGACACAAAGATGATGCAGTAATTATCTTATTAAAGAAATATTGACATAATTGATATTATAATTACCAAAATAAATGTAATTTAAGACTTTTTATGAATTCCACTAATATTCTAGGTTACTATGATATATTAGTATTGATTTAATCAACTTTTTTAGAACATATAATTCTGTTATGACTTTCAGAAAATCATATATCAAATAGTGTCAAAATTGACACGAAATAATTTTTAAATCAAATATTATATTATTAATTGTTATTGTATTCCTAAAAATCTATGGTTTTTCCAAATGACATAGATAAGGATATATATATTAATAATAAACAGTTTGGGGTTCTTTTGGCATGTTATAGTAAGTGTATTAACCATATAGTGAAAGAAAACAAAAAGACACGGTAAAAGTTAAATTATTTAACTTAGAGTTAAATCTAATTGATAAGGTTAAAATAATACCCTAAACTTGTCTAAATTCTATTGGTTGATAGGATTTCGACCCATACCCACTTTAGCTTCTAAATAAGACCCTTTGGAACCATTATAAACCGATTTTGACTTTAATATAAAATAATATTTTGATATATTCCTAAGGTGCCCCTCCCCTCCCTTATAAAAGTGCACCTCCTCCCCCTTCTCCTCACACCAATTTTAGCACTCAATCTCGGAAAAACTCTGCCAAAATCCCTTCTACACTTCCCTAGAATAATCCTAGAGGTCCTGGTCTTCTTCAAAGGCAAATCTTAGTTCCCTAAGTGGAGGATTCAAAGAGGCGTTTCAAAGAAGAGGTAATATCCATTACCGATCTTTTCAATTTTTTTTTCTTCTTCAACTTCTTCTTCTTTAGTTGTTTCATGATAAATTAATAACATCAGTATTAGTTACATACTGATATGTTATTATAAATATGAAACAACTCTAATTAACCTTCTATCCATCCTACAGAAAAAGGAAATCACCGTGCGTGCGTACGTACGGAATACCGTCTCCACGCCGTGGTGTAATCTATTTTCTGCCACCACCTTAATTGGATGGGTATAATGGTTTAATGAGTAACTATATACGATTATTATAAATTGATATTGATACTGAAATAGTATACATACACTTCAACAGAATTCCACTACCATGGGAATGATATCATCGCTCGTGCGTACGTACGGACTACCGTCTCCACGACGCGATGAGATTTATTCTCAATGATTAAACATTCATGAATGATTATAAAGTATATATAATAAGTAATAATGAAATATATGAAATAATAATGATACTGGAATTATTTATATGTATGTCATCTACTTAATTCCATTCAATTCAATAAGGAAACGAAAACAGCGTTCATGCGTACGTATGGACTACCGTCTCCATGAACGGTGTATTTCATTCCATTTACTGATTTATTATATATGTATATTCTGAATATATATATATATAAATCATGTTTTATATTCTGGAATTATGTAATCATGATCTAAGTAATCATATGAATAATTACAAGTTAAAAACATGAACGACAAATGAGACGATTTTACACAAAACGCTACTTTAACATGAATTTACAAAAGAACGGGTAATATAAAGTCATAAGTGGACCATATATTATATAATAACAATGAATATGATTCTGGAATAAGTCAATAACATGATTTAAATCATTATACAGGAGGTTCGGACACTTACAAAGCAAGTCGGACCTAAGGTAAGGGAAATATCACAATCTCATTTTTATCCGAGATTTTTTATACTTTGGTATTTACTGGGGTGTATTTTATCATCCACATCCATGTTTCCTCGATATGTAATATTTATATCCGTCTACAATAGTTTATATCCAATTTTACCCTTTGGTGAGTTTTTATTAAAAGATATGAAAGGAATCTTTTGTCGTTTTTCGTACGAGGTACTTTTTTGACTTTTCCGACAAAAGTATGAAGAATGTTTTTTTATAACTTATACGGAATGAATGGATTTTTAAAACATTATTTCCAAGAAACTTCCTTTACAAGTTTTCAAGTTTATTTTTAATTAACTTCTTTTATTTTAAAGTCGTATGACATGTTATGAAAGGAAACATGTTTTTGAAGTAGAAAGGATATTTTCCTCAAGAATGGAGTTCAAGTATTTTATCAAAATTATTTTCCATCTAAGATAATAAAAGGGTTCTGTTTTTATCCCTATTATTACATGGATTTGATTATGTTGTGATGGAAATATTTTTATGAATTCCTTTATCTTATATGAATTGTTTTATGATGTCATGTTGTTTAAGAATCCCATTTTTATTACATGGGTTACGCTATGATGTATGGTTTATGATTATGTGGCACACATAAGAAAGGATTCATTATAAGATGGGTGGGACCTATATTTCCCTCCAATGCATGGGGTAAAGATTTTATATCTCATGAGATAGACATGGCTGGAATGGTAGGTTATACCGGTTCAGTGAAACAGGACTGAAACGAGGGTTACTCGATTCAGAAAGGGACTTTGTCCACTAAGATAGTCTTGGCAATGAGTCTTGACTAACAAGAAATGATTCTCTATGATTATGTGTGAATGCCACAAAGTTTCATGTTTTAAGTTATGATTATTGTGATTACATTTCACTGCCATGATTTATCCCATGTTATGCAATTATGATCTCTTTTGCAGGTTAAGATTTCCAAAAGTTTTGTGCTTGTGTATACGATGTGATTGATATTTCTTTTGTTTACCCTTACTGAGCATTTGATCTCACCCTTTTATGTTTTCTTTTCCCCAGGATATAAATTAAGGTTTTACGTAAAAAAAGGGAAGATCTTTATGGGAGATATTGGAGATCTTTCACCACGATTAGAAGATTACGTTCCGAGTTTCCAAAGACACTAAACTATTACGATCCTTGTGTGTGTGTTTTTTGTTATGTACTAAGTATTCCACAAAAGTAATGAAATGTTCATGTACGATAAGCTGCAGGTCTCTACATATTCCCTTTATAATAGTATTTGAGCTTTTTCAACTTTTTATTACGTATTTTACATGACTTATGACCTTTTACCATTAGTTTTTCATCATGGTGAAACCTGATTAACAAAGGATATTATGATTATATATGAGACTTGTCAGGGAAAGTTTATCTTCATGGTTGTGATGTGTTTCATGATCAATTCTCAATATCGTGATGCTTTGCAAACATTGGCGGAGAAAATCTGCTTGTAATAAGGTGGATCTAGAGGGGCTTTTCATGCTCAATGATGTATCTCATGATGGTGTGTGAACAATTTCTTGGATAGTCACTCTAATAGACTATTGATCTTAATGGGCATCAAAATATAATCAAAGTGACATGAGATCACCTAAATGGGATAAAAAATCAAATGAAAATGAAGATATTGAATAATCAAGAGGGACCATCGAATCCATATGGAATAAGGGTATGTGTCTAAAATGACAAGCAACATGATTTCATACATAATACAAGGGTTTGATTTTTATTTATGATGTTCTCATAATAGACACATGTCTAGGTGGTTGCATGAAAATATCTAGGTCTCGCATGACTGGTGATGATTTGTATGATCATGGGTGCATGACCAACTTGGATGATGATTACAACACCCTAGTCTACAGAAAAGAATAATGATGCTAGTTTCGTATGATTGAAGGCAATTCATGACCAAAATTGTTAGGATTTATTTTCAATTTTTTCACATGAATATCAGGCCATATGAAGGTGTTTCATGGAATATGGTTCCAAGGAGGGTTTCACAATATGTTGAAATATTCATTTTATGATGTAAAGTATGATTGACGATAGAGTTTCATGCAAAATTTAATTCACATTCTTGTGATACCCATGTATGGAACACCTATTCATCAGTACATTATGGAATCTTGTGCGTCATGGATCTTCTCATGCACAGAGGAATATTTCATGTGAATTGTGTAAAATTCCATCAGATAGATTTGGTACATTGATCATTGTGTTTTATTCAAGATTCACATTCACAGAGAATCAAATAAATGATTTAGGGATTTATCATTACTAGTCGAAGAGTTTATATCCATTATTCCTCACATAACAGGGTATGAAAAAATTCACTATCCTTCTACATTAAGGCATGCGTGTGATATTAATAGGTTTCCAAATTGATATGATGTTGTTTATATGAAATATATTAGTCTTGTCATTTGATGATCATGAATACATTGTGGTTTCATGTCCCTTATTATGGTAGTTTTTAGTCATCAAAATTATTCATCTGATAGGTTATATGGTGGTTACTACCATACACAAGATGGATTACATAGTGGCTCAACTCTTCACAAGATAGTTTACATGGTTCCACAAACATTAATATTATGGGTTATATAATGACATTACCTTTCACAAGATGGATAACATGGTGGATCATTTTTCATGTGAGTGAAATCATGAAGTCTCGTATAACCTTCATCATGTAATCATTATGGGGTCTTATAATGCTCTATTTGGCAAGAAAAATGTGATATACCTTTTTGGAATCATATCTTCCTTGTAATATATATTCTGTTTACGTATTTATTGGTGGATTATACTAAGGATTCTTCACATAAAATAAAGGCAGTGTGTATAAATAATTCATTCCACCATTCACCACATCAAATTTATCATCCATCGATTTTTGGATTCTCCAACACATAGATATTCCTTCCAAAAAAAATATCACAATTTTTAAAATACTCATAGGTTCAGCCTAGTGACTTTTAGTTACTATATATCAACTTATCACAGTGTTCATGTACTCATTTTAGTTAAATGAAGAAAATATCACGACATCTATACATCATGTGTACCAATCTTAGAGCCTTGTCTCATCCAGGAATATATATTTTTTAAGAATATACTATATTCATATCTATGTATCAGACTCTCAGAATATTAAACAGTATTCTTATTTTCATTCTAAATTTTTAGAATCTTCAAATTTTCCATGTGTGTAGAACCAATCATATTAAATATTACATATCATCATGCATGTATATTATCCAACCATCTAGGATGATCATTCTAATACTTGTCCTTGTACTATCATTACAAAATCATGTGTTTATAAGGGGGATTCACATAATCCCTAAATATTTATATCCTCACGCTCATGTGATCCCCATTGTGGGTTTCTAGCGTGCTTCGTGCTATATTATACCACAACTGTTGTTCCCTTAATGATCCCAAGAGTTGTGATGTGAGAAAGATCTTTCAGATTAAGAGAGATAACATGGTTCCACTTAGAATATTGCTGGTTTCATATTTTTTATGTCTGATATATTATCATGCTTGATGTCTTTTTATCACAATGTTTCATATAGGATTATTAAAATGAATATTTATAAAAATTGATTACAATTCTTTGGTTGTTCGTCAAAATAATGATGGTGAATTGGAAGATGATCCTAGCCATAGGTTAACTACATATTATCATCATTTTTTAAATTATAAATTTCATTATGCTTTCTGTATGCTTCTCAACGAGATTCCTCATAGTAAACCATTCAAGAAATCCTTTCACGAGGTATAGATGCATTAAAGAATGTCATCAGTTCATTCCACAATCCTTATAATCATTCATGAAATTGACAACATGTCTCATGTCAACAATATTTTTTTCTAATGGTTTCATTTCACCACCTATTGTTGAAATCCTAATTGTCGTGTGGCAGGTTGAAGATAACCACATCCTCAATTATCAACCACATTACATGCCTCGTCTTGAATAAAATGGATAGATCAACTATTTTATTATTATTATTATTATTATTATTATTATTATTTTTAAACAGATAATAATATTAATAATAATAAAACAACTCACCTTCAATTATTTAAACAATGTTAATTCCCCAAAAATCATTAGCATATGTGTTCTTTCATGGAATTGTGTGTGGCACACATTTTCTTATGTCAACAGTTTCTTCTAAAAAATATATGCAATAAAAACATCATACAACCATGTACTCAGCTTCAGTAGTGGATTATTCCATAGATTTATATATATTAATACACTATAAACTATATAATCTCCTAAAAAGTGATATGTTCCAAAAGTCCTTCTTTATGTCAAACATAAAATTGCCTAAATTTTCATATAAATAATATACCAAATAGCACACTTTTCCTCTTGAGAAAAAAAATCATATTTTGGTTGTAGTTTTTAGTTATTCAAGTTTTTCACATATATTAAATGTAAATATTTTGTATTTTCTTGAAAATGACCACACATACACATAGTAAAAAATATATCTGGATTAATAGCAGTAATGTTTTGTAAAATTATAATCATAACTCAATAGGTTATTTGATCAAATGGTTTCTGAGTTTCATCAAGATCCCACTTGAAACATGTAATAATGAGAGTATCACCAACATTATAACTATCTATTACAAAAACAATATAATATATATTTGGTATACTTTGATTTTAAATAATCCATTCATTTTTTGGAAAAGTTTGAAAACCATGATATAATTTATGTTTACTTTTCAATATCAGATTGAACTCCCTTTGCATAATTTTTTAAAATCATAATGATAATAATTTATTGAAGATATAAATATAACATCATTGATATATAATATTACAATTAAATCATATTTTGAAATTATTTTTAATAAATAATCTAGGGTTAAATATTCATTTAGTAAGTCCTTTATAAATAAAAAATTAGCGGAGACTATCATACCAAGCTCTAGGAGCTTTTTTTAAACCATATACTACATTTGTTAATTTAAAAACACGGTTTGGAATGTGACAGATTTGAAATCCAACGGCTGTTGAATAAAACCATCCTCAATAATATAATTATTTAAAAATATACACTTGATATCCATTTTATGTATTTTGAAATTAAAATGTGCTTCATAGTCAATAAATATCCTAATAGATTCATGTTTAGATACTGGATAAAATATTATGTAATAGTAAATAACTTCATCCTAATTATATCTTTGTCCAACTTATATCTCATTATTTTCATCTATTGTACCTAAATCATCATCCTTATTTCTAAACATTCATTTATATCCTATAGTAAGAAGTGTTTAGGTCTTTCAACTAGTTCCTAGACTCTATTTATTTCAAACTAAATTAAATATTCTTGAATAATCATTAACTATAATTCATATTTAACAGCATCATTGATGTTGATAGGTTTAATTTTTGATAAGAAATAATTAGGATGAACTTGATTTCATAGGGAAGCTCTATTCTGTGTTCCATATTCAATGTCACACAAAAAAGAATCTATGGACTGATATCTATGAGTCCTAATAGCTCTATTAATATATGTTTTGGACACCTAATTATCATCAAATGGATCTGGTTCATAGTATTGTTCAGAACCATGTGAGTTATATATAGTAGGTCAAGAATAATTTCCACATATTTTTTCATTTTAGTCCATATTATAAATTTTATCCTCAGTATTTCATTAATATGATAAATTGTGAGTGATATGTTTCCCCTATCATTGAAATTATATTTTATTTATAAAATTTTAATCTCCATTCATTTTGAAACACGAAATTTTTTTATAGAGATAATTATAACATCTTATTGAAATTGTGAAGGATATTTTAATGGTGTTTTTGTTTGTATTAAATAAATAAGGATGGTATATATATATATATATAAATATCCAAGGGAGAATTGTCTATATTATATTTTTTCTTGGATTGTAGGGAAGAAGTGAAACTCTTTTTGAATCACTTGATGCAATTCTTTGACAGAGGTTGGATGTATAGAGGATCTAGTTTGTTTTGGAAATTATTTTAAGAATATCTATTTTGTTTATCGTGGATCAAAACAGTACTTATCTTTGAATCATATGGGGGTAATTTTTTTTTGTGTTGTTACCTTTAATTATTTGTTATTTAATGTTTAGGTGATTTTTTTGTTTTAGTTGTATTGGGTTTTTATTTCAATATTTTTTGAATATAATATATTTTTTAATAAGCATGACCATTTTATTACTGATTAATGGAACTTCAATTTAATTAATTAGATATTTCATATATTATTTCTTAATCAAGGAATGATTTCTAATATTTTTGTTCAAATATTGTTTTGGATAACATTAGTACTAAATGCATTAATTTACATGGACATTAGAATAAATTAGTTTGTTATTAGCCATAAAACATAACTAATTTTTTTTTATTTAATTTTTAAATAAATATTGATATTGATTATATATATTATAAATTTATTTATCTTAGGTCTATCGAATATCAAATTGTCTATTCAATTTCTTAATATAAAATTTATTAATTAGTTTTGTATTTATTTTAATTCAAGAAATCGATGGTCTTGTATTTTTTGTTAATTCTTAATACTAATAATAGGTTTTACCTTGACATTAAAATATACAATACCTTTATATTTCTCATTTAAATAAAATAAAATAAAATAATTCTTATCTTGATTAACCATAAAATTTATCAACACCACACAAGAAGTAATTTTTTTACAATGATTTTTGGGACTAGTGGTTTGAGTAAAAGATAATGTTTGGTATATTAATATGATAACTTTTCATTCATTGTCTATTTTTATTATTATTCGTGGTGTGATAATTTTGTGTTTTAAGGATAAACATTTTTTATCCATGAGTACACAATTAAAAAATTATGAAAAAAGAACATGAGTATTCTCCCATGATAGAAATGAGTTTAAACATTATAATAATAATAAAAACATTATCTATGTTGTTGAATTGCATGATAAGTTTAAATTTTTCTAATTTGTAATATTAAGGGAATGTAATTTAATATATTATATTGTTTTATCATGTTTGGATGTACAAAAATGAATTTTAATACATTTAGTGACTAAAATGTATATTTAAATAAAGAAAATGGACTTTAAAATAATCTCAAATTTGATTCAATTCATCAGGCTACAACATGAAGATCTAAACAGACACATGGGTAGCTTACTTAAACATTAAGATATTTTTTTATCACAATTTTATTTTTGATGAGGTTGTAATGATTTGAATTTTCAAATTTATTTTAAGATACAATTAAAAAATGATGATTAAAATGATGAAATAATATTCTTTTACAACATGGGATTGTCTGTAAATAGATTTCCTTAAAAGATTCATCTCACCCTCAAAATATAAAACCATTCACGGAGACATTAAATTTTACAATCAATTTTTTTATAAATTAATTTAAAATACATGGTACATGTTTAAATACATGTTAAAGAAGTGTATTATTTATGGAGAAATGTTTTGGTTTCAATTTCACACATTTTATAATGTTTTTTTCAACGTAATGGGTTAATTTATGAAGATTTAATTAGATGTTTATTTATAAATAATTTAATAGGACATGGAAATGGATTATTTTTTCATGAAAAAATGGGTGTTTAAAGGAAAATAGTTTGCATAGTATATTCCAGTAAATGAGTTGTTGCACATGTTTATTCATTGTTAGTGAACATAGATTCAATGATGTTCATAAACTAACCCCAAGGTATATAAATATATTTTAAAATACATTATATTTATTTTAATAATGAAAATAGTTTTTAGGGATAATGTTTATATGGAAATAGAGGATCCCTACCAATAAGAGAATAATCAATGATGTAATAGTAATAAGGGCCATCTCTGAAATGTCAAATAGGTTTCTTAAAGGAAACATTAAAAACATTCATCACAAGCACCGATAACTCATCAATGATATGAAATAATATTCAAAATATGAAAAGGATTTCATGAAACATCATGGTGTTTTAGTTGAAATGTTTATAAATAATATCAGGTTTTTGTGGATAAGATTATTTTTAGGTGATATAGTGATCAACACAGGTTGATAGGTGAAATCTATAATCATATTGTTGGTGAATACAATAGATAGAATAATTGAATCAAGGATGATACAATGAGAAAATCAATAATTAAATAATATTATAGAGGTGTAAAAGTGGAATAAGATTGTAAGGGAAGCTAATAAGGGAGTTATAGAAAAAAGAAAACCACCATAATACAATTATTATTATTCGTACCATATATGATTCGGGGTAAAATTATTGAAATAATTAGTAAATTTATTGAAACTTTTATGAACCATCATATTAACATTCCCTTTTTTAAAGATATAGCACACATTCTGGCATATGTAATTTTCATAAAGGAATTAATTTCATATAAAGGTAAGCATGATGATATGGTAACAATACAACTTATGGGAGAGTGGTCAGTTGTTGTTTTAATAAGTATACACATGAATCAATAATATGTGGGTTTTTTTTAATTCCTATCAGAATTTGAATTTTTGAGTTTAAATGAGATTTGTGTGATTTAGTTGTGATTGGAAACAGTATATCAAACTCAACATATATAAGAGTTGGATTAATAGAGATAAATTATGTTATGGTCTCTCTTAAATTTTAGGATACGATAATGAGATATGCATGATGTTTTGATTGAGAATGCTTTTATTAATGTAGATGAATATTACTTTTTGGTGTAATTGATTTTTCATGCGATGAATAAATAATACAACATTATATGAAAGGAATTTATTTATCAATAATAAGGATAAAAATTATATTCAATGTGGGGAGTAATCTATGAGAGTCAATGGAATGAAAGTGAGGTTAAACATTCATCGGGTGATGACAAAATTTGTGAAAGAAAAATAATATTTTTGGGAAGAAAATGGGACGAAATTTTAGAATGTTATAGTCATAGGAAAGATGAAAAGAATGAGTCTTTTTGAAAAAGAATTAATAGAGAAAATTAAATTTAAATTATGAGAAAAATGAACTTATTTATTTGATTGAATATGTCTGAAATAACATCTACGAAATTATATATTATATAAAAGTCAATTAATTTTTCTAGTATATGATTTATTGTTTTTTTAATGACTAACAAAAAAATGATGTATTATTCTATTAAAATTATATAAGGATTATAATGTTTAACAAAGTCGATTGAGAATGATAATGGATACATGAGTATGGATAAGATAGAGAAGAATTATTTGATGAATCATTATTTAGAAAGATTCAGTAATTTATATAAATGAAATTTCTCACACTATTTTATGACATTCCATTTTAATATTTATATAAATTTAATAATTATTATATCTTATTCCATAAGTGATTACTAAATTTTTTTGTTCTCATTAAAAAGATACATTCTATATTATTTATCATATTCTTTATAATAACAAATTTTATGTAAGATACATGGTATATGTATAATACCAGATCATTAATTGATTCTTTTAAATACTATAAAATTAATAATTAAATTAAAATAATTTTTTTCATCATTCATGAATTTTACAACCAATAACATTGATATATGACATTTATTTTTCTTTTATTTATAACTTGGGGATCATGAATTATCTTATTTGGAATCCAAATTTGAATTTTATTTTTCAATCATATGCATATCTTGGAATCTTTCATTATTACAAATATGTATATAGGAGGAAGGAATTTTTTCACAATTTTTATTATGATGAAAATATTGAATAATGAGATTATAAATAATTATTATTTGTTGTGGGAGGAATTCTTTGAAAATAATTATCATTATTCTTAATTGTTTTACTAAATTTTTTAGCATTTATTTAATTTTAATTAAAATTATATACCAACCCTCCACCTCAAAGGAAAAAACCTCATTAGATAATCCCTTGATAATTTTTTGTTTTGCCTTGAAAATTGGATGTTTAATAATTCAATCAATCCTATAGCTACAATGCAAAAAATAATTGACTATGTATAAACAAAATTAAATAATCCCTTAGAAATGGGTGGTATAATTTATATTAAACTAGATTAAAAATTTATATTAATATAATTAAGAAGTTAAAAAACTTCAAAATATGGGGAATATAATTATCATTATTTTACAAAGAACATTACAATACCTGGTTACTCTATTTTCTTGAAAATGGTGTAGTTTATGTGATATTACTATAGGATTTTATTAAAAAAAATCATTGATAATTGTTTGAAGTGTTGAAAATGCGTGGTTTGGACATGTATCCATGCATGTAAGGTCATAGGATTAAACCGTGACCCATATTAATTTTCAAACTATTTTATAGGGTGTGGTGGATTTTTCTACCGATACATGTTGGAGAGAGGGGTATCAGTGTTACAAGACAAAAATAAATAGTAAGGTGGGGAATGATCATGTTATTAAGTGTTAGAAGTAGTCATGAGCTATGTGATCTTTTAGTGTTAGATGTGAGAAGAAAAATATCTTCAAAGATAGGAAAAAAGAGAAAGAAAGAATTGTAATTATGGCCATTGGCCATTTGAGGCATATCATCTGGGGTCTTTAGCAAAAAATGTTTCATTGGAAAATGTAATAATAATAAATATATTATAGGGGTTAGTATATCATATCTTATTACCTCACAAAATATATTAAGGTACTCTAAAAAATTATGGATTTTCTATGTGATAGTTTGAATATTTATTCTTGAAGAAAAGTGATCGTTTATGTGTGGTGTGCTTTAATAGATCAAATATAGGAATAACTATATATTAATAATATTATTGTTAGTGTTTTAGGTATAGTCTAATTTACTATTTTCTCATTGTTTTATCGTAGTACTATGATTTATAAAGTGTTTATAGGACACTAGAAAAATGCGATGAAATTTAGAACCCATTGTATTATGGTGTGATTTTAAACATGTGGTGACCACTATGATGAAGTTAATACCAAAATTCCAAGAGAAATGTAGTAGTTTATAGCCTAGGACATTGTGGGAAGGGATTTTATCCCGGTCCACATAAAAAATTATATCATTATTTAAGATCATGATTGAGCTGAAGGAAGGGAAATTATGAGATTAAATGGTAGGAGTGAAACACTTGGTTAGTTGGTATACATGGAGGAAGACCCCAATTAAATTTGATAATGATTAATCCATGTTGGTGAATAAATTCGATACAAAATTGGTTAGAAAATAAGAACATGGTCATATTTATAGAGATATATAAATCAAGATGTTAAAGATATATAGATCATGTCATAGTATCCTCCTGAAAATGGTGTGATGGGTATAAATTTGATTAAACTTTATAACCATGTCATGGTGAATAATATATTCCCATGGTATTTTAAATTTTAGTGGATTTTGATATTTTAAATCTATGTCTAATATAAAACATGAGATAATACTTCAGGGAGATCATTATGAAAGATCACTCATAATTTGAATGTTATTTTGATTTATTTTGAGAATGAATTAAATTTAGAAATAAATGATATATATAATAATATTAAAATGATGATTTTATTTAAAAAATAGTTATTGGATAAGTGGTTAGAATGAAATACTTTATAGAATCACTTTCTAGAGTGCCTAAATGGAGGATAGAAGGCTATATAATTTAGTATTTAATGATATAATTTTTAGAATTTTTATCAACTCTAATATGAATGAAATCGCTGGCTCTTGTTGAAGAATAATGTGGTAGAAAGTGATACATTTAATATATGATGACTTAATATTTAATTTATTCTATTTTTATGATAATTTTTTATTGTTTATTCATTCAATTATTCTTCAACATATTTTATTATTTTAATTTCCATTATAAAATTTCATTATTTTGGGAAATTTCCATTTAATGTGTTAACTAGTTAAAATATTTTTTCATGATCATGGAATGGGTTTTATTATATATGTTTAAATATTGGTTTTGGATAACATGATCATTAAATGTGTTTAATTACATGAATCTTAGAAAAATGTTTTTAATAATAAGAGACAAAATTCTGAGCCCAATGATTTTACAAATTTAATTCTGAAAAAATATATATATCCATTATAAATATTATAAAATCCTTTATCTCGTGATCTAGGATTTTAAAATCCTTATTTTGAATTCATATTTAAATGGACATTAATTAGTTATATATATAATTTAATTTTTCTAATCGATGTTATTTTATTTTGAATTCATTTTTTATACTATGGATCATATGTATCAGTTGGTTTTCCCTGAAACATAAATTACAGAACATCGTTGTAGTTGTAGTTTTATGAAATAGAAATTTAATAAGTTCTAAACATGATTCAATGCTAGAAGTAACAATACCTCATGGGAGGCCACAGTCTAAATATTATAAAAACCCATATATATGGAGAAACTATCCTGAAAATCGACTAAATAAATACCAAAATTGGAATTATAAAAATAAGAAATATATTTAAATAATTGAAAATATATTTTAACATTATAATTACAAGTTATTATTAGAAAAATAAACATAGAATTTAAAAAGAGAGAACATAGAGAAAATTTTATTGATGAATGAATAATTATTTGATTTTTAACGTACCAAATGAATTAATCTATAATTTAAATTTCTATATATAAGTAATAATTGGAAACCTATGTTTTATTAAAATAAAATTTCAAATATAAAACAAATTACTTATAAAAAATACATTTTTGGTTAATGTAGTAACCCCATGAGTTAGAATGGTGTGTTGTTAATTTATACGTTTTATAAATGAATTGATGATTATTATTATATAGTTTACTAATAATACGAGATAATTTTCTTGATTTTGAGAAAATGACGCATGTATAAAACCAAAATATCACTTTAAAATTTAAAATAGATACATTAACTTTTATAGAACATAAAATACATAATATAGACGGTTGAATTATTGCAATAGGTAAAAAATGAGTCAAATATCTTTGTTCAATAATTTTATGAAAATCCCATATCATTTTATAGATTCATTCCATATAATAAGAATTTTTAACTAAAATTTCTTTTTTTATTTATAAACATAGTTTTTGGACTTCTAGTCCACATTACATATTAAAATGACGTGCAATTCATTACAGTATACTATAATTAAATTAATGATAATTTACTCTAGTTTCATGATAATCATAACTCTTTTTCTCTATATTGAAAATATAATGAACTTTTTTAATTAAAATGTCACTTCTAAATTTAAAACATTGACTTTATAACATACTTACCACACCACATACTGTTATGATTTTTGGTTCACTTGTAAATTGTATAGACAAATATAATATATATTTATTATTTTTTAATGATAAATTGTTCAAATTGGATTAGTTTTAAGGAAGTGATGTGTGTTCTGAACTTCTTTATCATTTATTATTTAAAAAAATCATTTTAGGCCATTTTGACCTCATCATATGACATATTTCCATTTGGTTTACTACTAATGAATAAAAATGAATAAAAAAATATTTTTTCTAGAGATTCATGAAATTAAATGAATATTTTCTTGTAAATGACCATGTGATGAAGATACTTATATGAAATATCACTCTTAAATGAAAAAAAAACATTTTCATTCATTTCGACTACATCACCATATAAAATGAGATGAGGTTCATTCATAAATTTTATAAACAAGTATATGATAAATTTTTTAGAGTTTGATGAAAAATATATTAGGTTTTATTGATTTTTAGAATAGAACATTTCTTTATTAACAGAAATATATCCTTTAAATTCAAAAGATAAATTTAGTGTCACTTGGAGAATAACGAATTTCATGATGATGTTTAGATCAACCCAAAATGTGTCAAATTATTGAGAGTTATTTGTCCAAACGTTTTGTGTAAACGTATTATTGTTAATAGTTTTGATCATGTGACACAAATTTTGATAAAAAATTACACTTTTATGTTGAAATCATACACAATCAATCATAACGACTAAACAACACATTTGAATGATTTTTTATTCATTCTTACTATCAAACATTGATTCAATGATTCTTTTCCTAAATTATAATGATAATATGAGTCTATTTTCAATGTTTTGATCACGTGACACATGTTTTAATCAAAAATATCTCTTACATATTCAGAACATAATTTTTTTCATTCAGACCATATCGAAAATTGGAATTATATGTTTTCAATTCCTATATATAAAATTTAATTGAATTTATTACTCATATATCTTCATATAAATATGAGTTCATTTTATTCATTTTAGGTTTTTGAATCATGTTTTTGACCTAAATTATAACTTTTAAACTAAAACAATGTACTTTTAATCATACTGACCACTCCATGAATTGTAATGATGTGAAATACATTAGTAAAATCAATAAATTAATCTATGATAATATTAATATAAATTCATGGTAAACCATTAATATTTCTTGGACTTAATAATGTGATAAACATTTCTAATATCCTTAAAACTTAAATTTAAAAAGTGTATTTAGATTCATTGACCACCCTACACGTCGGAAAGATACTTAGTTAATTTCTATAAGACAAATTTGAATAAAATTTAGTTTAAAAGAGTTTCAAGTTGAAAATCAATAATATTATTTGTTTTCACCATGTGACATTATTTTATGACTAAAATACCCCTTATAAAAAATACATTCATGTTTTTCATTCTGATCAGACCAAGAAATAGAATGAAATGTACTTAATTCCTACATGTTCATAATAAATCTAAGATAATTTTCATAGAGTTTATAAATTAATAAATGTTTATTTTCCTCTAATATTATGATTATTCATGATATTTTTCTCAGAATTGATCGTGTCATTTTCTCCTACCCATCATACATTGAATTATAAAATAAAATTTGTAAACTCTAGATTGATACCTACTTGTAGTTTTTTAAATAATTAGTCATAACATTCAACATCCTTTCCTCGTAAACCTAAATGGTGCCTCAACTAGAGGGATACATGACATGAAATTCACCTCCCCATATGTTAGATCTTAAAAAAATATTTAGGATCTACTGTTAACATGGTGTCATTATGAAATATATTATATAAATATTAATAAAAGATAAATAATAATAAATATTTATTCAATATATAACTTCATAATTTTGATATTACACAGATATGTTAATAATAAAGTCAAATTGGATGCTTTAAAAATACGATCCCTTGTAAATTTTTATACATTTCATACCTAACATGTCATATCAACATAGGTTTAACAATATATACCCATACCTTTTATATATGTCATTTAATTATTTATGACATAAGGATCAATTAATTAGAAACCAACGATCATGAGGCCTCATGTCATTGGAAGGCTAGGTTCATTATAAATCAATGATAGGATAAAATATAGCTTCATTATTTTATTCTCTATAATATGATACTAAATCATTTTTAGATCCTAAAAAACATGGGATTACCTTGGGAATACATAGAAAGAATTCATGACCAAAAAACTCTATTTATGGAAAAAACAATAATGAAGCATAAAATGTGAGTCAAATGTATAACATGGCATCAAAAAGAGATCGCACATGAGTAATCACATTGATACATAATGTAAAGAACGTGTAATAATAAAATCATTGTAATATATGAAATAAGTAAACTATGAAAAACATTATATAAACATGAGTCAAGGATAACTGATAAGACAATACCAAAATGTGGAAAAAGTCCCATAACAGATTAGGTTTACCCATAATCCCAGCTATGATGGCTCATGAGACTAATCATTTACTGAATAAACATGATAATTATCAGTGACACCCATCACAACATGTTCATTATATTTTTTCCCTATAAATGATAAAAAATAATAATTCAAAGAATAATAAATACCAATTAAATGATTTTTTAATAATCTTTCTTCATATCATAATCAATGAAAATTTCATAATAAAGACATTTTAGATATAAACATAAGGATTGTATTAACCTATCAAAAAATGAAAGAACAGAAAAGGTATGTTAATGTGAAATAAATATAATTAAATAATATAGAATCATTCATTAACATTAATGATTGTTGTCATTGATGAATATAAAAACATTAAAAAAGATTAAAATAATTCTTGGGGAAAATAACCATTCTAATTTGAAAATAAATTTTGAAAAAATAATATTCATAAAATATTGTGGAAATCCTTCTCATTAAAAATAACAATGTAAATATGTAATGGAATATTCTAGTAAAATAATGGAAATTATAGAGGAAAATACTATTCATTTCATACATGTTAAAATAAATATTCCTATCAAATTTTTTTAAAATGTCACGAAGCACCTCATTCAAAAAATGAAATGATGATTCCTATTTATATTTATTTTAAAAAGTAAAAGGGGTAAATTTTTTTAAAAAAAATATAATAATATAACAAAATTATCCAATTTAAATAAATTAATGACATTGAATATAAATGGTTTTCAACCAATGATAGAAATAAAATTGATTTTCTGTAAAATATATTGTTAATCATTTTGAAAATCAAATAGTAAATAAATTTACTATTAAATGAAATGTTCATTAATAAAATCAGTATAATAAAATTTAATGGATTTATTAGAAAATTATAAAATATTCTATAATAATGTGAATTCATGTATAAATAATACTTATTAATATTTTATTGATATATGAACCCTTACCACTTTGGTAATTTCTGAATCATAAGACACATAAATGAAAGAAAATAATTATAACATAAAATAACATTATGAATTATTCATTATATAATATAAAAATGTTGAAGTATATATACCATATAAAAAACTATGTTTAAATAATAACATATATCAAAAAAATAATGTTTTTAGATGGAAACCCATACCCCGAGCTTGATTCTTCACATGTGGTCCATGTCTTCTTGAATAATTAACTTATTTTAACTCTTTAATTCCTTGGTAACCTTTTTAAAATTTATTATTTATATTATTTAATCTTTTTCCATTTCATATTCATTTACATCCCCAATACATTTCATTTTGGACGTTTTAACATTAAACAAATCATTTGTCCAAAATCATATTGGTAAGTTGAATAATGTCAAAGATATTATTATTTAAAAATATCTAGAATTTTTATAATGACATGATTATAATTTATATATATAATTTTAACTTATATAACCAAATATAAAATATAGATCCGAAAATTATGTATGTTATAATCATTATAATGGTAAGCCATATATATGATTGAGTAACATTTCCATTTTTTTTTGATCGGGATGGAAATAAGGTTGGTGATATTTTATATTTATAAGATTATTATTTTATCATAAATATACTATTATTTAATTAAACTCCCTTAAATAAACAATCCATTTTATATGCTAATAAAAACAAATAACATCGATCTGTGAGGAGGTAGTCCACTGTACACATGAAAGCCATTATCATTTATTCAATTGATGGTCTGTTAAGAACGAATATACATTAATTATGTTCTGAAATTATAAATATATCATTAATATCACATATAAACATCAATATTATTCCTTATTTCCATCCATAAAAATCATAAGTGAAAAATGAATCACATTAATTTGTGAGACAGTAGTACATTATACACATGCGGGACATTTCATGTTCCTTACAAAATCTAAGGTAAGATAGAGTATGCGATATTATACATATATATATATACAATTATATAATAAATATAATATATATAATTTAAATACATAAATATTCCTATCCATGAAAAGTGGTTATTATAAATGAATTACTTAGATTCTGAGGCTGTAGTACGATATACAAATGATCAATGCTTTTATTTCACATTTAAGGAAGGGGATATTTTTTGGTAATTAAATTTACATTAAAACATATTAATATATTTAACATAATTTATTTACTATATAATAATTTTTAGAATAATATTTTAATTAGTTGGTATATGAAATAAAATAAAATTCTCTATTAAGAATGTTATATCTTTGTCGGACAATGTCTTTAGGATTATACAAAAAGCCTTCAACAATTGAATTTCATATCAAAGAAATGAATATAGATTATGGGATCTAATTAATTAATTAAAATTTGAATATATTTTCTGAACCAATAACCTTTGGATGTGTGGAATTGAGAGGACAAGGGGTGGGATTGTATATGAGGGGAGATGACACATTTGAAATTTTTGAAAAGAGACAATTACATCCATGATTTTCGAATGAAAAAAGATTAAAAAATGAACCATTTTTCTTTGAGAATTATATGTTCCATATTATAAATAAGACCATATAATAGTAATTTTACAAGTTATGAGTAATTTTTAACCCTTAAATTCGTAATTTTACCCCCTAGATAACCAGTTTTTACTTAAACTATGGTAATTAATTTTTAATGTTTTTAATATTAATTAACATAAAAAATTAATTCTACCTTATCATATAATATATTTTATATTAATTCAAAATTTGGAGTCAATTTTTCAAAATTAAACTCAAATAGGTGGTATAATTTAATTTTCAATTAAGCCCAGAGATGTCTAAAAAGGCTATTTTTCATGAAATGCATTTTTCATAAAAAATATGATATTATAATGACTATTTGACATGTAATAATAATTTAATTAAAAAAATATTATAATTATATATATATAACACATAAATATCATTTAAATCATTCCTCATTATTTTTTAGTTTAATTAATTCAAATAGGGAAAAATTATGCATTTTAAAGCAGTTTTCTAGAAAATGTCTTTTTATCCAAAAGAAAATACTTATACTAAAATATAGTATAAATATGATTTAATTTTAATTAACCTGATTAAATACAATGAAATAATTATTATACTAATTCTAAATATCAATAAAAAATTTCACTAAATTTAATAAAAAGATATCAAAATTTAATAAAAATCATTATTCAATCACTATTCAGAAAAAATTTATATATCTCCAAAAATATAAAACATTAACCCTAATTTAAAATTTATATTATAATTTAAAATGATATTTCCTTATATAAAATAAATTTTATTAAAATTTTAACATAATAATCGTATTTATTCTCATAAAAACTAGTAAAATGATTTTTTTGAAGAAATCGTATTCTCAATTAATAAATTACTTCGTTCAAAATTGTGTAATAGACCAAGTATTTATAAATAAATATATATTTATTAAAAACTTTATATACATTTCATAAAATATCAAATACTATTTTTACACACTAATTTAGTGGAGAGGACATAATGGTCTTATTAAAGTAATAATATTTCACAACTCGTTTTGGTGTTTTGTGTTGTGTACACTATCGACGGTAATATTATTATTTTAAAATATCATGGAATTAAATTATATAAATCAAATAAATTTAATACTTGAAATATAAACTTTTTCTAAGTAGTAAATTCTTTTAAAATCTAAAATTTCATATTGTAATACTAGTATTAAAACAATGGTTAACAAAACAACCTCTTGAAAGTAACGAAATTGAAATACATAAATGATCACATAAATAGGTTTCCACAAAGAAGAAAATTGTTTGAAATTGATTATATTGACATTGAATAAATTTTTATATAATTATGGGTGCGATAGAGATCAATAATTACAATAAATTTAATTTTTATGAGAAATTCAAAAACCACAAAACCATAAATCTATGATGAATTAAAACACTGTTGATTTCATTAGATATGAATACAATAAGACAATTCTTTTCCAAGATCCTATACCTAGAGATGAGGAATCTACATGGTATCCATTATAAAAAAATATGGAAATATAGTTACTTTATAAGTATAATTTCATGCATTAATAATTTCAACCACAATCTCATTTTTTCTCCAAATGATGAGAATTAAAGATATATTTTTCATTCCTAAAGCACAATAATAAACTTCTTATAAAACAAATAATCCCATAAAATAATATAATTTATTCCTCATTTATTTTATGAAAAATATTTATTAATATTTATTAATTTAAATATATCTATCTCTAATCCAACAATAGTAACTCCCAAAGTTAAACTTAATTCATTCATAAAGTGGATATCATTAAAAACCATCAGCATATATCTCAAAAAACATAAAATTATAATTCCTTAATAGTGCATTATATTAAACTAAATATTTATATATAATTTAAAAAAATAAAACAACCCCCAAAACTTTTTTAATCACCTAAAAAATATTTGATCAACTTAATATTTATTCATCAAATTATTTAAATAAAAACAATGTCATACTAACCATTACATTATATAGGCTAATGGAAGGAACCACACCTTTATCGCCCTTAGG
Organism: Viscum album; assembly: GCA_963277665.1. Taxonomy (NCBI): domain Eukaryota; kingdom Viridiplantae; phylum Streptophyta; class Magnoliopsida; order Santalales; family Viscaceae; genus Viscum; species Viscum album. Next base: position 643,316,413 of record OY728128.1, read on the forward strand.
TTTTTGGATCAATCCTTAATAACCTTCATAATATGACAAATTTTCACATAATATGATAATTTTTAAATTTTTTTATAAAACTATATTAATATAATTCATTTAACTAAACCAAAAACATGACGAACAACCTCAAAATTTTATTTATCATATTCAAAAAAATTAACCACTAAGGATTTCTATATAACAAACTATTTTCACGAAAAAACTCACTTTCCATTAAATAACCATTATATAACACTATTACAATTGAACATACAATTGAAAATACTTAATAAAAAGTACTTAAGAATGATCCTAGGAAACATATAATTCATATAAGCAAAATACAATTGATAAAAATATTTTTTAATACTGATTTTAGGATCACCATATGTAAATATTTCACCTCAATTCTTGGTACAATGTAGTAACTTATTTGGTCTAGGTTATAACCATTAGTTTAATGAATTTACAAGGATAATTACCATGTTTTCCATAAATAATACACATCATTAATTTGAAATTCATATCTCTATGCATTTTAATTCAACATAGAAAACATATTCCACTCTGTTTGAAAAATTTATATAGGTTATTCGTCCCACATTATTGACATGTGGAAGTTATAATTAACTTTTTTTCTCATATTTAACTCTTAAACATCCATTTGATTCATTTCATCTCGGATTTAATGTGTCTAGAAATTAAAATTTGTTCTATTTGATGACCATAAACTGAGATGAATCATTTGGAATGACTATAATTTTTCTAACTACCATTCCCAATAGGTTAATATCACATTAGTGAAATAATTAAATTTCCCATCACATTGTTTTTATCATTCCTCTTCTTATTTACTTCTATAATCTAAAACATATATGAAGATAAAACATGAGAAACCATTAACATACCAAATTTAAACTTATAAACATAGATGAAATAAATTATAAATGATAAGTATTTCTTGAGTTATAAGTCTCTGTATTTCAATATAATTTATCCATAATCATGATTTATATTAGGTTGTATTACCTATCAATTCATTCAATACCATCATAATTGTCCATAATGTGTTTTTAATTTATATGGAAAATACTACGGTAGTGTCAAACTAGGTGAGTTGTAAAGAATGTTTCCATTGAGTAGGTAATTCTATAGTAAATGTTGAAATAAATTTTAATGATTTATTACCCATTGGTATATCTATATGAGAACCATGTATACATATAGAATCTTGGAATGGATATAATTAGTTAGAAACCACTTTCTTTATACTTCCCCAATAATCCATCATATGTTTCTATACATAGTCTTATCCTTAGACTTATCCCTCGGGTTCTCACTAATGTTTTATCATACTAGTTAAAATGATTATCTAAACCTTTTATCTGAAAATATCTATTTCTACCCATGAATTCTCAACATATCATTATATGATTTTTAATATTAATTATATTAGTTTCAACCAGAATATTAGGATTCCTAGTTTCACTCTAAGGATAGGTTTATAATACATCAATGTAAGGATAAAACATTCTTCAGTTTACTCACTATAATGATTTTATAAATACATTATAACTCATAATTAAGAATGGGATAACATGGGGAATACATAGAAAAAGTTCAAATATAAAAATACTTCTAAATAATTAATAATGATAATGAATAATAACTTGTGACTCTAAGGTATAACATGATTTCATGAAAGCAAATGCACATGAGTAATCCCATAGACAAATAATGTAAAGAACATTGTATCACATGATCATTGAGATATAAGAAATTTGGATCAAACAAAAAAGATGACATAAACATGAGTCAAGTATAACCACATATAAAATATCACATGGTGGAAAAAGTATAATAATTGATCATGTTTATTTCATAATCCCATACACGAAGCCTTGTGAGGCTAGTGGTTTAACCAATGCATTGGAGTGAAATTTGGGAGCACCTTCATAACCTTTTGATGATCTATGTGTTCCAAATAAATTAAATCAATGATAAGTAATATCATAATAATTACCCATAAAAGGAAAATGGGTTTCATAATTGGGATTCCTATCATAATCAAAGGAAATTCCATAATGATGGAATTTGAGAAATGATAAAAAGGTATGAGTTATCTTAGAAAAAATAAGGGATGCTGATTTAGTTATATATGTAAGAGACATATATATATATATAGAATTTAGAAGAAATCCATAACATTATTTCTTTTTTTTCATTGAAGAATAGAGATAATTATAAAAAAACATTAAAAATATTCTTGAGGAATATGGACTTCCCACATTGGAAATAACTTTTGGAAAATTAAAATTAATAAAATAATGTAGAAATTTTATTCTTTGAAAATATATTAGGAAGATATAATGGAATATTTAATGAAAATAATATACTTTACGTATTAAAATAAAATTTATCCTACAAATTTTGTAACACATATTAATTTCAGAGTTTCTATTAAAATTCAAGAAGTACATTATTTACAAAATTCAAAGAATATTCATATAAAATAATTTTTTTATTAATTAAAAAAGGGTAAAAATGAATTCAAATTTAATAAAATAAAATAAAAACATATTTTTATAAAATTTAATGAAAAAATTGTGAATGAAGAGAAATGGTTTTTTAATGAAGTGAAAAATAAAGTTGATTTTCCTTAAGTTCATTTTCTGAACATATATAAGTACCAAAGAGTGGGAAATGGAATAATTACGTAAAGATTTCCTGAATAATAAGAGGATAATAAAATTGAAGGGTTTTATTTTTCAATGATCAAATAATTTCCAATAATTGGAATTGAAGCTTAAAAATATTAATAAAAATTATATTGAAACATAAACCCTTACCACATTGGTAATTTTACAATAATATCCACCATGAATGAAGGAAAAGTATTGTGACTTAAAATAAAAAGAATTGTGAAGGATTAGTTTAATTATATTTAAATAGATCATTATATACACCAAAAAATTTAGGATAATAAAAGAACACGTTTATCACATATGAATGTTTTGAGAACGAAACCCATTCCTCAAACCTGAATCATTTGTTGTGTTCCTTATATTCTAGAATAATAAAAATATTTTAATTATTTAATTGATTATAATAATTTTTAAGAATTTCTTTTTCCTTTTATTGTATTTTTTATAATTCCATGTTCAATTACATAGCCAATAAATTTTAAGTTGGGTGTTTTAACAACAAACAACTTGTATGTCCAAAATCACTTGTGTGCATTAATTAATGTAAAATATATAATTATTTAAACATATAATAAATTCTAATAGTGAAAAACTATAATTATTATACATAATTTATAATTTTAATCCAAAATAAAAAAATATGGATATATAAAATGAACTATTTTACAATCATAGAGACAACAAGCCATACCTAAGAATGAATAATGTTTCCTTTTTCTGATGATCATGATAGAATGAAGGTAGGTGATATTTTATCATTATTTGATGATGTTTATATCATATATATAATATTATTTATTTAAATACCCTTACACATAACATCAATGTGATACGGTAATAAAAAGGAATCGCATCACTATGTGGGGTGGTAATCCTCCATTCACTGGAACGATGTTATCATTTATTTAGTGGATTGGAGGGTAAAAGTGTATAATATGTTGTTTTATATTTAAAATAATTAATATTGAATGAAAATAATATATCAAAATAAAAATTAATCTTTTTTATATTCTCTGCAAAGATTTTGCGAAAAAAGAATCTCATCACTTCATGAGGCCGAACTCTGACGTACACACGAGCGATGTTATCGTATTCAATAAAAAATAGAAATTAAGAAATAATATGAAACATTATAATTATAAATATAGAAATATATCATAAATATAATATATATATATATATATATTAAATATATCATTATATCCAGCATTTATAAGTAGTGTTTGAAAACTAATTACATCTGTTAGTGAGGAGGTATCCATCATACACAAAATCAATAGGTTCATTTCCCATTTGAGGGTGAAGGATGTGGTTATAGGTAATTACCTTAGATTAAAAACCTGTAAGTACATTTATAACAATTAATTTGTTATATAATCATATTTTATTTCAATTTTAAGGTTGAGTAAGAAGAGATAAAATAAAATACTCAGTTAATAGCACTAACTCTTCTTTAGAACACCTCTTAATAATTACACCTAATGTCATACTAGATTGGTTTTATGATAAATTAAGGGATTAATTGGTCATGGGGATGCTTTAAGTAAGTGATTTGGGTAGGTATTGGAAGAACCAATGTATTTTGAAATTATGGAAAGGAGAGGATAATAGGGATGGCATTTTATAAGTGGCGGAGAGGACATATATAGTAATTTTAAAAAGAATGAATTACAACGACATTTATTACATGAAATAAGGATTAAAATGGGACATGTTTTGAACCACAGATGTTATAAGGAATAAATAAGACCTTAAAATTAGAATTAGACAAGTTTCAGGTCGTTTGTAACCCTTATCGTGTTAGTTTAACTGCCCATTAAACCTATTTTTACCTTTTACAAGGTAATTTTTATTTCTTACGATTATTTAATTGAAAAATATAGTTAATTATATTAGATAGTCAAAGTTATGATGATTATAAATATGGAATCCATTTCACATAAGATGATGAATTTAAATTTAAATTATAACCATATATGTTTCGAAAAAATTATGTTTTAAGAAATATATTTTTCTTGTATAAGATAATATTATAATGACTATATTATAAAAAATAGTAATTAAATGATATTCCATTAATATTTATATGTATATAATCTATACACATTATTTAAACAATTTTGCTTTTGGGGATATTTCAAATAATTAAAATGTGGAAACATATTACACATTACCCTAGTGGAATACTTGTCTACACCCATAGACCTAAACTAATGGTTTTTGATAACCATTGCAATTGTTTCACCAATTACAATAGTTTATCATAAAAAATTGTGTTGGTATTTTATTAAAATTATATACCAATGGTTTTACAAAAATCATTAGGACAGATATTCCTATACACACATTCTTTTAAAACATTTGGTATAGAGATTCCAATACAAATATTTTAAAAACCCATTGTTATAGACTTTATACATCAATGAAATACGTGTGTGATCCCCTCCTCTCATCTAATTCACATCAATAATACCCTAATATAATTAGAAATTCCATTTTTTTTACACTTGCAGTGATATATCTTCAGCTCGCATTTTATTACCATTAATCTTCATTACTAAATATGAAACAACCAAATAATTCATATCTATTATCAAAAATCAATTTCATTTTTATTATAGGTCTGAAACATCAAATTATATTTTATTTTTTCAATTTTACTATCTTTTGATATTTCTCAAACATCTTCTATGATATTTAAGAATGTGATTTCAATATTTATATTGATGGAGGATTTGTTTTTTTTTTGTAGTTTTTACTTATTTATTTCTCTATTTTTCAACACAGACAACTAAAATATATATAATTTTTAATTTTAAATTGATCATTTTATAATATCAATCAAAATAAATTATTTTATTGTGATTAGTTTCTCATTAGAGTTATTAGTAATTCATTTTTTATATGTGGAAAAAATTCATATCTATTGGGAAGTTTATTTAGTGATTAATTTTTTTAGTTTTTCATTCACATGTGTAGTGTGAGAAAATGAATATTCCAAACAACATAAATGTTTTATTCTTGAGTGATAAATTTAAATTATAATCTAATGTGAACTAGTTAGTTGAAATACAAAAATTTAATTGGAAAATATATAATTTTTTTCCTTTTTTATCAATTAAATTATTCATACTATATGGTCATGTTATTTTTAAAAGATATTGGCTAGTTAGTGATAGGTTGGAGACTCTTTATGATGATCCATCACAATTAAGAAGATGAATAGTTATGCTATAAAAAAATCATTCCTGGGAAAAAATTTCAGGAAACCCAAATCAAATGTATCCCACATAGATAAATATAATTAATTTAAATCATGTTGTCATTACTGCATTCACTTGCTCACTATTTTATCTCACATTCTCATTGTTCATACTTTTCTGTTTCCTCTAATGATTATATTCATATATAATTTGTATTTATTTTTGTTAATGTATTATACATTTCATCTATTTTATCACCTCTATATCACTATCACTCTTCATCATAGACACTTCCACACATATTTTTTGTTACCATACTTATATTGAATCCCACTTCTTATTTCAATTTGTAAATGAATTCTATAGAAACACATGACACTATATTATAAATATTCATTGTTAAATGTCTTCATATTAAAAATAAACATTACAAAACTTACTGATTGTGTACTATAATGAAGAAAGAATATTGAAAATTTATATTCAAACTACATAATTTGTTAAATGAATTATAACATAATACTATATTTGAAATTTCATTTTGTACATAAATTAGTTGTTAAAAATAAGATCGAACCCTAGAAATCAAGAAAATTGCTACTGAATTCAATATAAAGGTGGCTTATAAGAAATTTTAGAAATTTATAACTACAATCATGGGGGATGATTAGAAAATATCTAAAAGAATCACTTTAACATCCCTCAATATTAGAAATCGCTAATTATGGATTTATATAACTGAACATAATAATATATGTGTGCTACAAAATATTCTTACCTACAAATTGTGTACATTTTGAAATTAATATATATAATAATAATAACATTAGTTCAAAATTGAATATAATAATAAAAAATAATTATATATAAATTTTTTGTGGTGTCATGTATATTTATTAATAATTAATATAATGTAATTCAATATAATGGTTGATATTTATAGTATTTATATACATTTATAATATTTAAGAAACCACTTTTTTCATTTATGTCTTTGAAATATTGATACATATATTTTTGGAGCTAGACATTTAGACATCGTGGGATTCTGAGGCCCAGTGATCCCAGAATTAATTTTATACAAATATAAAATATATATTATATTTCACAAATGTAATTTGATATTAAAAATGTGATTAATTTTAAATAGAAGTATAGAATAGAAATATGAGTCCACAGATGATTCTCAACCATTAAATTTAACCTTGGAAGGACCTATAATATCTTCGCATTGGGTGTTCAGATATGGCTACCACTTTTGGGAATGTTTAGTTAAACTAAATAACTATGTTTATTTTTTAAAATAAATTAATATATTAAAAATATCAATATGTACATAACTATATATAATTATATTGTTTTAGTTGATTTCACATTGGATAATTGGGATCCTATCCCTCCACCTTCTGTTGGAATATCACATCTGATGTTTTAAAATCTCGGGATCAGAGCATATCAGAGCGCATCTATGGAAATGACTTATTAAATTCATTAATGAGCTTGTTATTTAATGAATATTGATCAAATATCTATATTGGACTCTTAAATTCATGTATTTCTATATTATTTATTAAATTGATTTAGTTGAATCATTCTTTCATCAATATTCACCTGTTGATGAATCTTGGCATGCACAGATATAGGAGTTCCTTGATTATTCAAATGTTTTCAAAGCTCAGATATCCATATTCATGATTCTTTTCTAGGAAAACATCAAAAATATTGATTAAACATATTTTTATGTATTTATACAATAAATTATTTCTATTATTCATTGATCTATGTATTGGGTATTTCTTTGACACTATCAGGCTGGACTAAGCCTAATTAGACCCCTAGGTTCGCAATAGTTTCATGTGAGAGAGATGGATAAAAATCAAGGGATGTTTTCTATTAGATATTGGGATGTGTGATGTTTTATTTTACATTTGGAATCCTAATATTAAATTACAGAATAATCTGAGGTGTGCAGTGTTTATGGTTAACCCCCCCATGGGTCGAAGAAACCAATTTACGACCACCAAATGTCTGAAAAGGAAAAATTAGTACAAGATCCACTTATTTTAGGAAATAGAAAGGAATTATTTGAAGTGGAGAAGTCATATTTGGAGAATATAACATGCATCTGGATTTAGGTGGAAAACACAACTACACACCGTGTATCATGATGAACACATGGCATGATTTTCCTATGATATGGTGGCTAGGGTTTTGGAAACATTTAAGGAGAGAATAGATTGTCGTCCTCTTACAAAACATTTACTCTTTTTCCTAATGGTTGAGATGTGAATCGAAGCACATAGGTTGAAACTCATATGGAAAGACACGACCAGACACATGGCCATGTACTGAAGTACACAAACACGACCATGGTGCACAGTTAGGGACCCCGATTGTAAAGAAATGTATTGTAGAGTCCATAAATACTGAGTAGTTATACATAGTTTGAAATCCATGTACCTATTGACATATGGCCATGCAATGGAGCAGGAACACACATTGTGGTGGTCCCCTCATATGCCATGTACCCCTCGTCTACTTTTTTAAAAAATTTAATCTCTCGTCTCTCCTCTGTTTGGAAATTGATTTTGGCCTACAAGTAGCATAGATTGAATTATTTCCATGTAAAACTCTATAGTTACATCCATTGTGGAATTTTGATATATGATACGAGATGTTCTGGTATTCTAACTTAATTTGGTGATTCTTGGTGATGGAAGTGATTGATAAGTGTCACCATTGGCTATCATAGAGGACCCTCCTTCAATGTCTGGGTTTGAGTCATCGATCATCAAAGAGTGGAAAAATACTCTTGACACATGGAATGGGTCTTGTAACTAACTTTTAGAGAGGAATCCTCTTTCTTGGAAAGGGCATGAGTCCTCAATATTCTATAGCATATCACTCCATCTTACCTGGACATGGTACCTTTATATATTATTAGACTTGAACCCTCTTATTTAAATAGGTTGGGAGTCCTCTTTCTATCCACATTAAATAAAGTGGAAACATCCTTAGGACCAATGAAATAAGTCCTCTATGAACTATTTGAATATAACCAACTAGATTTTCTAGGAAAGGATTCTCTATTGACATTCAATAGTGTGGAACTGTCATGCTGGGAAGGGCATGAATCCTCTATCAACCAATAGAGTGGAAATATTTTGTTGGAGTTGGGTATGGGTCCACTATCTATCCACCCATTGGAACCTTTGAGTTGTAATTGGGTTTAGGTACCCTACTTATAGATAATTTCCCCTTGATTTTGAGGTATTGTGATGAGGAATGGGTTGAAATGGGTGATTTCTATTGAGATAATGAGGAGATGTTGGGAATCATTGAAGGACATCAAGAATTATTATCAACTCTCTTCCAGGGTTGGGGTGTTATATGGTGATCCTCATCACTCTCATTTTTTGGTTTCTTTAGTTTGATCATCATTCGGAAATATATTTCTAGGTTAGGATGTGATATAGAGATCCTTTCATCTCTCATTTTAGGTTTTCTTCGGTTTGATAATATATATATATCTATGTTTTTGGTTTTGGTTACCCTCCTATCATTTGTTTCGAAGATGTGTGGGGTAGTTCATATTCATTCCATGTTTAGATTATCATGTTTGGATGATTTTAAACCCCTTCTATATGTGGAAGAGACTCAATGTGTAGTTAATATACACACTGTGTTGAACCCCTTGGGTTTGAATGAGGTTAATCATTCTCTATCTCTCTAATTCTCCCTCTCTCTTTCTTTGGGATGATCTATTTTACACAATTATGTTTACTATTTCATCATTAATTACTATTCCTAGTTTTATCACATACTCCCCCTACGTTTTGGGCTTCTTACAATGTATATACATACTCACCCTTACATGGGATTTTCATTCATGTGTTGTATCTTACACAAATGAAATACTTATTGGTGATGATTATATAAAAGTATATGGATACCTAGTGCCTTGGACCACATATGTTGGTCATAGATTATAGATCAAAATTTGGGATCTCTCATCAGATTGACTTTAATTTACATTTTTTCTATGTTGGGACATATTTATGGTTCAACATATATTTTTTAACAATTATTTTTAGTTTTCTCTGTCGTACTCTTGTACACCCTATAGGTTTTTCATTATTGGTTAACATGACACATGTTGCATATTTTTATTATAATTATTATTCACTTCTTCATTGGGATAGTCAAGTTTGTCTCCGTATAGGTACATTAGGTGTTGGCCTACCCATGTTAACTATGCCTTTTCAGCACTTGTCTCCAGCCCCTATCTGGTGTAGGTAGGCATAGGGTAGTTTTGGAACGAGCCCCGAGTAGGGTTAGGTTGTGATAGATTGGTATCAATGTTTCTTCGAACCATCATATATTTTTTATAATATTACCATTACAATGATTTGGTTAGGATAAGGGAAAACATTTCAAAGTGTATTGAGTGCATATCTTGGGAAAAGGATCCAAGTGATGGTATGGGTGGCTGATGTATCCCTTCACCATGACCTTGACTACCTACTTGTCAACTCAGCATACTGATACATTGGTTGTAGAGATTAAAAGGTTCATAATTCATATATAATTGAGTCGTGTAGTGTACTTCTTGAGCCGGCTTACCACTATTATATATATATATATAATCATCTGGAGATGGTATGCCTTGAATAAATTTTTAGGAAGGATCTATGATGATAGATAGTTAGGATACAAGTACTAGATTGTGAAATTTTTCTAATGAGCATTGGAGGCTCAATTTAGGTTTTATCCGATTATATATTTCTTTCATTTGGATAGGTAGCATCACCACCATCTACCGAGTGGTAGATCATCCCAAATAACGAATGTAGAGGATGCACATGGGCTTAGCACACTCTATGAGTTCTATAACCATAAATCAATGAGGTTCTACCAAGATATGAAACCCTAGGTAGTGGAGGATTGGAAAGTGTCAGTGGTCCTTGTATTAAGGATTAACTGTACATTGTAAATCATACATTTTTACTGGTAGATATCCTTTTCAATGTATAATATAGGCACTAGGAATGTCTTTTAACCCATATATAGGATGGGTCGACACTCTGATGGATTAACTTCCAGTAGTTGTTCTGTGAGGAGTACTACCCGTCCTGCATGTGCTCAGTTCATATTCAATACATTTTAAAGTTTCATCATGGAGGAATGATAGTGGATGAGTATGCATATAGGTTCACAGACCACACATGATACTCCATTTATATGATTTCCGATGTCTACTTCTGAGAACAGAAGATTGGTCTCGGACTCCACTAATAAATTTGTGTGAGCATGGTAACCTTTTAAGTTCACATATATATTATGGTATTGGAGTGTGAACTAGTGACATAGATATTAATGTCAAATGTATTGTAGGTAGATAGAGTTGACAATAGGTTTCATAGAGATGATTCATCTACAACATCTTGAAGGTTTGAGTTGGAAAGATCATGACGCAAGAGATCTTATTGTGATCTTACTCTGATGCTTTTTTATGCATCCTAATGATTAGAGAAAATTTGTAGGTAAACCCATAGAGGGGTGGTGCTATTCATGTAATGGGAAAGGTCGTATATAATGTGATTTCCCGACCAAATGTGTTGATCTACCCAAGTAGATATCATATGAACTACCATGATAGAGGTAGAACGATGATTAGGGATCACCTAGGGGAGGCTAGGGTGGCCCTAGGTAGAATAAGCTAGTAGAGAAGTATGAGTATCTATGATAGCTGGAATATACTGTGAGATATTTCCACTTCCTCCACCAGGAAATACATGTTATACATAGGGAGCTGGTGGTCGGGGTCACATGAAGCTACATTATTTCAAGGCTTATGACCCCACCACACATGTGATTATTGGAGGTAAGTTCTCTGTTTTTTATATATTTAGTTTTTTTTATTTGAAACAGTTCTTATAAATTAATCATCTCTATACTATTGGTGTAATAAATGGATGTCCAAGTTGTGGTGAATTATTAGTAGCCTTATGTTGATGTTCATATAGGGAACACTTCATCTGTATCTTTTATTTCATGCTAGTGTGAGATATCTCTTGATTGAGGGGGCTCAAGTGGGACCATTTGTCATTATTATGGAACCATATGTGTAGAATCCCAATCATAGGGTGCCTCATGAGACATGATATACTTAACATTTCATTACAACATTTACAAATAATATATCATGTCCCATTACTACAGAAGATTGCAAGGCTCAGGATTCTGGGAAACCAGCTGCTTGCGATTAACTTCATCATGTACATACCATGCCTGAAAAATTTTAATAAAAAACGTAGGGTGAGAAAATATGCCTAGTAAGGGGTTTAAAAAACGTTTTTAAGAAATATCTTTATCAAAGTAGTCCTTTTAAAGAGAATAAAACACTTTGCTAAAAATGAAACATTTTTGTTTCATGAAACCAACCTTTTGAAAACCACTTGCACAGAGAAGTACATACTTGAAATAAGTTTTAAAGTAAACATGATCAGAGAGTGCAACATAAGAAGAATAAACAATGCATAATAATCAACAAGGTTACTCAAACTCTAAAAGAATTTTGTGACTAAACAGGGAAAGCGTTCATAACATGGTTCATGAGAAACAATACAGTTTATCTAGCAGTTCACCACATGGAAAACTGTTCTTGACATAAAAATTACATTCTCATAGTCATGGGAGTTTTCAACTAGGGGTTATTCTGTTAGTTGAACTAACCCCTAGTTAATCAATTATAATTACATGTAGAGGGAATGCATAATACTGGACTTTGTCAAGAACTCGCGTCATGACCTTAAAACATAACTTTAGTACAGGTCAAGGCCAAACGCCAATCCTGTTTCCCATAGTAGCACAAGCCAAGGCTAACCGCCAAGACCATCACACATGATAGCAAAATCCAAGGCTATTCGCCAAGACCGTCGCACATAACGTCTCATGAGACTCTTTATTTACCCAATACAATGTAGCGCTGTAATTCTGGGCGCACCCATCCATAAACATTTAAGTACTATACATCCCTCACATATCTTGACATGGTCATTAATTAATAGGGTTTCATACATTCTCAATCAACCCCATTTTCGCATACGTATTCATAACATGAAGACAGTTTCATCATTAGAAACTTTATAACATACATGCTAAAGCTCCGTGCATAAAAAAGTTATCTTAACATTTGAAAACATTGGTTTTAAGAAAATGAAGATAACACTTAACATCCCATAACATCATAATACCCAATTAAAGCATGGTCGTCCATAACTTACATATATGATGATAAATGGATGTCACGGGTGTTTAATACAGGAATTTGAGGTTACAATGTGCATAATCAATTCCACCTTGGGGAAAATCATGTATATAATTGAGAAAACTCTTCTGATAAACTTCATCATGCTATAATGTAATAAATTACAAAACAAGGGAACCAAGTTCATATTATTTTATATACACAATGATATAACCACATGTATATATATATATATATATATACAACAATATACTTCATTAACTTGCATAATTTTACCTATTCATACAATTACTCAAAATCTCCATTTTTTTATAGAAGAAAGGAAAAATCAGGGTTATAAACATTGAGGAAAGGTTGTATACTTTCGTTAATTATCTTATACATATGTGTATATAAATTTATATATATATATACATAAATATGTAAACACAAGGTGTGAAAATTAAGAACCCACACCCAAATAAAAACAGAACCTTTGAACCCTTACTCCCAATTTTAGGTTTTCACAAAGCGGCTGACAAGATCGGTCCTAGGAATAGTTAAAACAGGTTTATATGGTCCTGTAATTTTTTTATACACAATTATACAACAAATGTATAACTATATAAAACTTACATAAAAATTTGGAGGCGATGAGGAGGACTTCCCCCTTTCCCAATATTCGGGTCTTTAGGTTCACACATACTAGAGATGTATATATATATATATATATCATATATATATATATATACATATGTACATATTTATATGAACCCAAACTTGAAAAAACCAAACCAAAATCAAAACCTGATTCTTACTTTGCTCGGAGAGTGGAAGTACCCGAGGCAAGATGATCCGATGGTGTAAAATATAGAAAATATACACGTATATATATAACTCATATATATATATATATATATGAAACCGAAGCTTAAGCGAACATAAGGGAAAAAGAAAAATAGAACACAAACCATACTTTAGCTCGACGAGGAGGAGAAGAGACAACGGAGCAGTGAAGCCGAGCCGGTGGTCAGAGATATCAAGAAGCTCGGTGCAAAGAAATCACCCTGCTTCGGTGCAACCAGGGTTCTTTAAAAAAAAGAAGGCGGAGACCCACTTGAAGGAGGGGTATCTGAGGCCGTGAATTTAATAGACGACGTCGATTTTGTGGAATGAGGGAGGCATGATGAGTGCACAGCTGGCCTAGGCAGAGAAAAGGAGCCGCCCTACATCTACGGGTTCGACGATGCCAGGAAGGAAAATAAGCCGCAGGCGCGAGGTAGGAGAAAATCGAGAAAACCGCGGGCGGCTGGGATCAAACCGGAGATTGATCGGACGACTCACAAACAGTGAAGTTTTAAAAAAAATCGACGGACGAGATCGAGTGCGTCGGATCGGACGACCTAGAAGAAAAGCGGTGTAAACAAAATGCAGCCCCCCGAATTCTCTTTTTTTTCAACGTTTTTATCTTAAAAAAATTATTATTTTATTGTTTTATTAAACCTATTATAAAATATTAATATTATTAATATAACATTGTTACTAAACTATTTTTATCCTAAGTCTAGGGTTATTAATACAACTATATATTAAACAATTAAACCCCTATATAAAACATAAATTATATTTTCATTTTCCTCTATTTCCTTTATCAAAACATACAATTTAATATTTATTGCTACTTATCTAAATTTAAATGTACATGTTAATATCTAAAAGTTATTAAAACAAAAGACTATTCAACCCAAATCTTCAAAATAATAAATTTTCATTTTTCGTTGAAGAAAACATAATTTTATAAAGTATGGTAACTTAGTATAATTATGCTAACATGAAAATACATATGTATATATATATATATTAGTTTCCTTTATTAGTTAATTACCTTAATTTTCTTAATTAAAGAATATTATCAAATGTAACTACATTTAATCATACATAAAAGTGTGTTGATATAATTATCATCACCACGAAACACAAAAGTAAAAGAAACCATAATTTGACGTAGTTTCCAAAATAGTTAATAAAGGTCAAATTATAAAAGAAATAATATATCTAATTTAAGGTCTGATGCAATATATATAACTCATAACATAAAAATCCATCAGGTTTAAAATAATTAGAAAATAAAAGTTTAATTGTTCAAATTAATATTTATAGGGGAAGAAAAAGAATAATATTAATTTTCGCCGTTTTGAAACATAGAATAAAATTCTCATTTTGGAAAACAATAGATGAATTAACTAAATTAACATTGATGTCATTTTGAAGCAAACTTCATAATTAATTTTCCGAACCTTCCAGGGGTAAGCCATTCTATTTCCAATGGTCAAGAACAAAACTTAGAGGATAGGAGGAACCAATGGTCAAAATAAAACATTGGATCCTTGGAGAAACCAACGGTCGAATTTATAGTCATTTGGGGTTCAACGGTCAGATTAGAGTGCTTATTAAAGGGTCTGGTCTCGGGGTGTCCCTCACTCCAGGTGACTGAAGGAGGAAAGGAAAGATGGTTTGTGTGATCCCCTTGGTGCTGAGTACGGTTGCAGTGGCTTCGGCCATCCTCATGTTTATTATGATGGATGCTCGAAACCCCTATCGTATTCTTGGGCTCTTAGTGGTTTTAAGCGGTCTCCCCATTATTGTAATCAGGTTCTTAGTTGGGATTTTGGGTTAATTTATCTTCTTGTTCGGTCAGTGGAAGTTGTAGCCGTGATGTTGCTTATTTGAATAAAAGGAGTCTTCATCCATTTTATTATTGTTACCTTATTAGTTGTTTGTTGGTTCACTTAACGGGTGATATTGGAAAGCAAACTTGTCAAAAAACAGAACATGGTTTTCTTGGGTCATTACAATATGATGTCATGATAGGTATGGATTATTTTTACATGGTCTGGTCCTATATTGAATATCACCACAAATCAGTCTGATTCCTTTACACTGATGGGATGATATTATACTTTACAAGCGAAAGAGATCTAATGTAAGGGAAAATGGATGTTGTGAGTAGGAAGATTCATACCATCACCCATTAGTTTTTCATTGTATAAATTGGTGAATTATGACAATGAGGCATGTAGATTCATTAATTAATGAAGGATTTCATGGATGTATTCCCAAAGGATGTTCCTAGACTACCTTCAAGGTGGGGGATGGATTTTTGTATGGATTTCAATCTTACGAAAAATATGGTATCTTCTGTGGAAAATTGGATAGTCCCAACAAAGAACTATTAGTTGAGGTTATATTTGTATGATATTTTAGATAAGGTCTTTATCATATGCATTTTTCCCCTGCGAATATACTATGTTGTTTTTGAAAATGGTGGATGATATCTTGTTGATATTTTAGAAAAGGGATTTATCATATGCATTTTTCCCCTTAGACAAGTTGTTGGTAGTATTATTTGGAGACATACTCATATACTCTACATCATATGAGGAGCATATACTGAACATCAGGATAGTCTTATATTTTATTTCGAAACAGTAGCTTTATAGTATGCTATAGAAGTACGACTTCTGGATTCATGAGGTTTATTTTCTTGGGAATTTCATTTCTAACCATGGTTTAGACATGGACATAGTGAATATTGATGGAGTTTCTTTATGGGGTCCACCAATTATCGTATTATATGTCTAAGGATTTCATGGATTTGTGGGGTACACCAGGATGTTTGTGGAATACATCTCAAAGATTTCATCCCCTATGATCACATAGGAGGAAATAGAATCCTATTACCTAGAATGAGGAATTACATAGGGTCTTCTAGGAGTTTATACAAAGTCTAATGAGTATCTATATTGGGATTACCATAGGTGGGAATGTAGTATGTATTGTATCGCAATGCCTCAAGGGTTGGTATTAACTATGTGTTGATACAATGGAAAGAAGTTATCATATAAAGGGTGATTCAAATGAGACCCCATGAGTAGAAATACATGACTCATGACATAGATCTATATGTTCTAGTCTTCACCCTGAGTATGTGGAGGCACTAACATATGGGGGAGTGCTTCATGGGTTATTCAGACCATCAGATTCTCAAGTACATATTCAAACAGAGAGACTTGATCCTAGGATAGCGGCACTAGTTAGAGTTCATATAGGACTATGACATCCATGTATTATAATCTTATAGGGAGAGAAACATAGTAGAATATTCTCATAGCATGATTCCACTAGATTGTTGGGTGTATGAGGCTTCTGAGAAGTTGAAATCCTTGTAGTTGACCATAGTGATGTATTAGGGTGAAACCTTTCATTATTCAATTTTGGTAACTCATTAAATTCTCAAGTGTGTGAGATAGTCCAATCTAGGAGGAATTAACTATGGGTTATTCATCAATAGATATCAAAAATAGATTCAGTAGACTTATATTATAAAAGATGTAATCATCTCATCCTTCTCTAGGGGAAGACTTTGGTCCCAGACAAGATGTAAGAGGTGTTGATGTGAGAGTCCCAAATTTCTTCATATCTTTAAATCACAATCTGTAGAATATGTATAGAGGAAATAAATGGTAGTTTTGGTGGGCTGTCAGGCGATGAAGGTTGGCTGAGTTTGTCACTCAGTGGATTATATGTCTGTAGGTGAAGGTAAAGCAACAGGTTATGAAAGGTTTGTGGTAACCACAAGAGATCCTAGAGTAGACATGGGAAGAAATATAAATATATTTTTCACAATTATTTCAAATAAAGTTTAGGTCGATGATTCCATCTTGGTGTTAGTTTAGAAAATCATGAAATTTGCAATCTTCTTTTCCATTAGGTTTTAGAGTTCGGGGGATAGTTTTGGGAAGATTCACATATGAGAGAGAGTTTTCCTTCATGGGGTTCCATTGAATAATGTCTCTAATCGTGATTCACAGTTCATGAAACAATTCTGCATAGGCCCACATGAGGCATTTGAGACCCAGATGAGGATGATTTTATCCTTTCACCCATAGAGAAATGGAACGACCGAGTGCACTATCTAGTTGTGGGAGGATATGCTGAGGGAATTCCTATTAGACATTGTCAATAGTTTTGAGGATTGTTTTACCTTATTAGTGTTTTCATAAAATAATAGATAAAACTCTACTATCGACATGACACCATTTGAGGCCTTTTAAGGGAGACCCTATAGTTCACCCATGTAATGAACTGATATTGGAGAGGCATATCTTATGGGTCTATATTTGGTGTTGGTGATGATGGAGAAGGTCCAGGTTAACTGATAGCATATGAGGATAACCTAGAGGATATAAATATCTTTTGAAAATTGGCATCTTAAGCCCTTGTAATTCGATTAAGGATTCCATTTTTTTATATTATCTCCATGATGTAGATTATGGAGGGTCAGCTGGGTAGACATGTTATCCCCAAGGTTTATATGGATGTTTGAGATTGTGAATAAGGTTTTCAAGGTTGCTTACTGCTATTCCCATACCCCCATAACTAAAGAGGTCACACACATCATCATTGTGTAGAATTTGGGGAGATATGTGCATGACCCTATGCACGTTAATGACTAGGGAGACCTCTACATCGAGGTTGGATCAACTTTTATAGATCACTAAGTAGAAATCAATGATTGAAACGAATGTACCATAAATGGTCAATCCATCCCATTGGTAAATATGTTGTGGCCTCATGGAAATGTGCAGGAGATATTCTAGGAGTGGGAGATCCCGATGCAGGGTGAACATCTATAGTTGTTTTTTTGTTTTTCAATTTTAGGATGAAATGATTAAAGGTAGAAATAATTTAGAAACCATGTTTTTTGATTATAAGTCATTGAAATATTTATATATATATTTTCAAGGATTGGTATTGAGAAAACATAAGATTCCAATTCATGGTGTACCATGAAATATTATTATAAATGTATTAATATATTTTATATTATATGGGTGTAGTTTCTTAAAAAAATGGGATAAATCATAAATTAAATTTCAAATTAGAAATATGATACCATACTTGATTTTATAATTTGACATTTACCCTGGGAATGACCTAACATAGGTTAGCACGGCGTATATATATTTTGAGACCATTGGTGTATTAATTTTCTTAAAAAAATAATTAGGATTATTTATTTTTATTAAAATATCAAATTATGTGTATATATATGTACAATGTTATATTAAATTCTCCAGGTTTAGTTGATTTCACCAAGGAAAATGGAGATATTTTCCTTTCTCAATCTGATAATGAATCACATCTGATGATGAAAAATCTCTTGATCGGATTTTATTAGATAGAATTTAAGGCAACGACTTCTTCAATTCATTTCCATGAATTTTCCTCAATAATTAACAGTCAAATATCCATGTAGGACTTCAGAATTTGTTTATTTCACCCTTACTAACAAAATTTATTAAGAATAATTATAATTTATTTTTGATAATTGTTTTAACATTGCCTTCTGAATACGTACAAGTTCATGGATTATTCAATAGTTTTATAGCATAGGATATCCCATTTCCTTATAATTGGACAAGAAATCATGGATAAAATTGTTTAAAACATTTCATGTTGATTGATTATCCGACAAATTCTTCGCATTATTGACCAATCAGCCTATGGGGTATCGGGTGCCATTTCCAGGTGGGACTATGCCCAATCAGACCATCATATTAATGATAGATTCACTTGAGAAATATGAAAAAATGAGTGATGTTTTCTATTAAATTTCTGGTTGTGGGAGATCATTATGATGTTTGGAAAAATAATACTCAATAATGGGTGAACATGACACATTTAGTGCATACAGTGAACACCAATAGGTTGTCAAAATCAATTTCCAGCAACCAGAAGGATGCAAATGACAAATTGGGAATAGATGCACTGATTTCGTGAAATGGAAAGGGTATATTCAATGTGGAGAAGTTAGATTCTTATTGTGGAATGTCGATCAATATTTGTTTGAAAAATATGACTACACGTTGAGTATCATAATGAACACATGGTTTGTATCCCTTATGCTACTGTGGAAAGGGTATTGGGGAATTACAATGATGACATTGCATATAGACCTCTTACAAACCTTATACCCATGTCCTAAGAGGTTAAGACATGTGGAGGTGAGCATGAGAAGGACCATGTGTGGAAATACATAGCCAGGAACATGACCATAACGATACATACAAAGACATGGCCAAAGGGAATGTTAAGGGACCCTGAGTGTCAGGATACACCATTTAGACTCTCTACACACTGTTTAGTTCTACATGGTTGGATGTTTTTACACCCATAGGGGAATAACTAGATGATCGTGTGGGACCCAAAGTTGTGTGGGTCCCCTAATAAGACATGTACCCCATTGTTCCTTTTGAAGAAAGATTAATCTCTCGTATATCTTTCATTAGGACACCGATTTCAACCCTTGAGTATCATATCAAAAAACAAATCCAACAACTATGCGATGGAGGTATCCATTTTGGATTTTGAGATATGATATGTGATATTTAGAGCATAAAACTTATTTAGGCAATGCTAAATGGAAGCAGTGATCATGCAAGGTCACCAGGGGATATCAGAGTGAAACCCTCCCATGGATTCTGGGCACAGGTCCTCTAGAATCATATAGTAGAACCCTAATGTTAGAATAGGGCCTGGGTGATCCATATTTTAGAGTGGAACCTTCCAGATAGCATGGTTATGGATCCTCTATCGACTATTAGAGTGGAATCATAATTTTGGAACCAAGAATGGGTCATCTAACTATATTTTATTATTAGAGTGTAACCCTCGTGTTGGTAAGGGAATATGACATCGCAAGACTATTAGAGTGAAACCATCCATCTGGGCTAGGTATGGGTCCTCTATCATCATTCATTAGAGTTGAATCCTCCTACTAGACATGGAATCATTCCTCTATTGACTATTACAATTTAATCCTTCTATTGAAATACTATATGGGTCCTCTGTATACCCAATGAGTGGAACCATCATATTGTACCATGGAATGATTCCTCTACCTAAATATTATTTACCCCGATTATACAATACAGTGACAATTTATGTCATGACATTGTTGATATATTTTTGTAAGATGTGTGATATGATGAGAATCATTGATGAAATTAAGAAACTATTTACAAATCACTTCTTGGTATGGGTTTTGAGATGGAGATAACCTAATCTCTTATATTGGGTTTATTTGGTTTGAGAAGACACACATGCACAAACAAAGACACACACAAACACATATATATATATACATGTTGTTGGATTTAGTTACACTCTTACCATTGGTTCTGAAGATGTGTGGGGTTTCCCCTACTTTATATGATTAGATTCTCATAGATGGATGAGTTTACTCTCCTAATATGGGTGTAAAAGACTCACCATGTACTCCATGTAAAAACCATTTTGACAGCCTTAGTTTTGGCCAAGGCTACTACATCTTGGTTTGGATTGAGTTGTTTCATTGCTTTCTGATGGATATTTATTCTTTAACATATATTAAATTTTCGTCTCTTACTTTTCCCCACCAGCTTTTGGGGAATCATACATTGTATGTATATGCCAATCCGTGTACTGTCTTTTCCAGCACATGTCTTGTCTTATGCAGTTGATGGATAGGTTGAAAGTGATGAAAGAAGAGCATCAGGACACTTGGTACCTTACACTATCAATGGTGGTTATATCATGGAGAACATAAGTTGGGATCTCCCATCACATTTACCTTACATTATAGATAATTCATATTCAGACAAATTTTTGGTTGGGAATTTATTTTTTCCCTTAACTATTTTGTTTTCACTATCATACCCTTATACACCGTAGTGGTTTTCCAATCATTGTTTAAATTCTTTCTATTTCATCATTGTATTAACATTCCTATAAATTTATTCACTAATATGGTGGGATATGTGCATATAGGTACATTAGGTAATTTCTTACCAATTTTAGATATGAATTTTGGTTCTTGTATCCACCCCATATACTATGGAGGTAGGCTTAGGGAGGTAGTGGATCAATCACCAATTAGGGTCATGTTGTGAATGTTATTTTGTTGTATTTTATAATACTATTAACATATTCATTATTATGTCAGTAGTGATTTTATGTAATGTGAATAATTAACATCTCCTTAAATATATTTTAAATTTAACACAAATATTATTTCATTTCATTTATGAAATTACATATAATATATTTTTCAGAATGGAAAGATGTTGGATATATAATATAGATTAGATCTAATGATGTTTTCAAAACATATTGTATAGATTTTTTTATATTTCATTTTACAATGCTTCATACATAAGTATTGTATGCTTCCCATGTTATAATTGTCTTGTAATACAATAATTATGTCATTTTTAAGTGAGATACCATAATCCAAAATATGGTTTTCAGAAAAACTACTATATATAGAGTCACAATGGGGAGAAAAGGAAATCTCAAAATGCCCATGATCTAAATTAGTGGATAGAATTTGAAAATTTATTAAGTGATTGGTTTTTTTATTTTTCATTATGAGTTATAAATGATTACAACCTTAGAATACTTACTATATGGGCATAAATTATAAATAAAATAATAGTTATGATGTTTGTAGGGTGAAAAATTGAATGATTCTACCATGACACCAACATATCGGGAATTTAGTAAAATAAAAAATATGGAATTTTTAATCGGATTTTTTCATGGGAAAACTATTTCTCAGATTTTTAATACAACTATTGATTATATTAATACATTTTCAAAACAATTACATCAATATGATGCAAATATTATTGAAACCCATTATATTAAATGGAATTGATGAAATTGGATTTTCTAAAAACAAAATCCATTCTTTCCAAATATATTAGAGCTTAATCATGGAGAAAAATAATGAATGAAATGAGCGTATAAACTTTTTAAAATGTCGATGTAAGCTAAATACAAATGGAATAACAAATAACGTTCCACATTATGGAAATCTTCCTTTTACATTGATTCCTAAAATCCATAAAATTATCATGTATGATGAAATATCAATAAATATGTGATTTAATGATATTATGATAAATAAAGAAAAGGATTATTTTATTCATCCTATAAAAGAATTGTCACTATTGACATTTCATACTAGATATCCAGATTTTTCATCCGAAATGTGTAATGTATGGTTGGTTATCTTATTTTAAAGTTTTGATCTATTTAGATTGATTGTTAAATCACACAAAACATTCCTAGTATTCATACACATTTATAATATTCCTCCAGGGATGAGTATGAACAAAATCAATTTCCCGAGTGTAATTGTATCTTGACCATCTCATCCTAGAAATGATATAGATATAAAAATAGATACATTATTAAAAGGGTTCAACAATCATTATACTGTGAGTTCTCACACTTATGATTCCTACTAAAAAGAAATATTTCATATGAATACCATCTTTATGTCGATGATCAATGATTTTTCTACTTTTGAAATGAAGTTAAGATGAAGCCTGAAGGGAAAAATTTCATGTTCTGTCTGTATGAATAATACAAGACCCATAATACTTAAATATCATTTTAGTTATATCTTTGTGGGTCATAAAGGATTCATTTAATTATATCATCCAAATTTTAATAATCATTGAAGTTTTTATAACAAAATGGAGACTGAAAATCCACAATAATATATGTCTATAATTTATGTGCTTAATTAATTGAAATATTTCAGTTTTTCTTTTTGGGAGGATAATTAGATATATTGAAAGACAAAGAATATTTTCACTAAATCCAATTACAATTAGAAGAAAAAATTTATTTTCATTAGGTTTCCTTTTTTGGAAACCAATTTATTACATCATTTAATAAAGGTAAATCACATTGAAAAAATATATTTGAATTTTTTTTCAATTCATATAAATTTAAATAGAAATACAAAAGTTGATTTTCAATATTTGTGTGACTCGGTTGTTGAATTATCATAACATAACTTAATCCTCTGTGTATTAGTGAAAATAAATGTAATTTTCTATTTTCTTCTTATGTAATGAAACCTATAAGAAAATATGTAAATTTATAGTATTACTAGTGACATTCAATGTCATTAGTGATTATTCGAGAAACATATCAATATGGGACAATAGAAGAGATTTGATGTTGAAATATTTTAGGACACATGATTATCAAATCGTTCTGCATGGTTTTATTCCACTATTAATCATTCTTCTACTATTCAATAGCATATGAGAGATAGTTATATGGTTGTGACATTTTTATAGATATATTTGTGAGAAGATGTTTTCTATGTCTATCTTACAATAAATTCTAGATGTGCTCCCACTAATGTAGTGTGTGTTGTAGAAACATTTTCATCTTTGATTTTTCATAACAATAATTCATCTAATTATCAATCTTCTAACAAAAATACTTCTTCGAATACCTATTTTTTTATGTATGTAACTAAAATAAATATGTACATATTTAATTATTTGTCATATAGAATGAATAATTTCAAAGGATTAATCATTAATGGTTACATGGCTCAAGAATGGATGGATTTATGTTCAATGTATTTTTATGATGTGGCTATAGGATAGATCAGACCGATGATAAATGAAAAAGCATATAATGATAAAATTGAAGCATGTTTTCACGTAATTCACTAAACATGGGTAATTAAAGGATCATATATTTTTTGAAATATTCATTAAAGAGGGATTATAGAACATTATATAGTTTTTTAACAATGATTTGTCATATGACTACACCAAGTAAATTGAAAATCTATATGCTATCTCATAACATGCAATTTAATATATCTACTAAACTATTTATATTTTTTCTATAGGAACCATAAAAAAATATAAATAAAAACCATTGTACTTAATCTATGCTTTGGAGAGAGAATGTTCATATACTGGAGTTTTATTCTATGATGAAATTTAGGATAAATTTATGATTGAAAAAACACAATAAAATTAATATTTATTTAATCTTAATATTCATTAATATTTCAAAATTTGAGTTTTAATTCTAAATCTTTCTCTCATAAAATAAGAGTATTGTATTTTTGTTCTACTACCATTGTTCTTCAATGAAAAGAAATTTTTATCAATGGGTAGAATTATATTATCATTGAATAAGCAATGAACATCTGAAGATGACATGATGATATTATGATAAATTCCACAATAGACTATTATTCAGGTGAATTAGACATTAGAAAACTGTTATGAAATGTATATTATAATGTTTCGATTGAGAAAATATTAATATTGGATTATTACCCTTATGGATGAGTCACTATGATGAAATACTAGTGGTTTAATCCTATGTTGATACATTGAAAATTTCTTATTGATTATGGATTTAATGTTATTGACCTAACTCAAATTTTTTCTTCTAATGATCTATATATATTGGAATCATTGGGGGTTATATGAATGATCTATTATAACTTGAATTTGGTATCATTATTGAATTAATCCAAAAACATGTATTAGATAACGAGGATGATGATATTGATACCATCATAACAAATGTTATCCCCAATCAAATTAATAATTATGATGACTATACTAGTTCAATTGTAAAAGTTGATTGCAAACTTAATCATATGAAGGGAAAAGTATATAATCGTCCCACTATGTTCTCTATTATTTTTTTATATCTCATCATTTCTTATTTATTTTTGAACCATTAAAATCTATTTACTATTGATTACAAATATTTGATGTCCAACATTACCTTTATGTGAATTTTCAATATAAATGACTTTGTGTTTTCTTTTAGTTGAATTTAAAAATATTGAATTGAAATACAATAGAAATGAACAAACCAAGGAATGTTTAAACAATTGGACTAAAATAATAAAACATCAATAATTGAATAGAAACATATTAAAGAAATTATAATGAAAATAAAAAACAATGAAAAAAATGACCTAACAAAAAATTGGACAAAAGAAATGACCCAAAAATATGAACCAAAAATATGAACCAAATGACCGAAACAAAACTAAATTTGATCGAATTGAAAATAATAGAACAAAAATATATCATAAAAATGGTAAAATTTTTTATTTTAATATGTAAATCTATCAATAACATGTCTTTAATGTTTGGATATTCTTCCACAGAATATAATATGATTTTTTATGTCACTACGTATCCTTTTCATAGTTTTATTGTTGGTATTAGATAATTATGTCATGTCACAAATTATTTCTTATTTTCCTTACACATTAGTTATGAATTTATAATTAAATTCATATTTTTTCAAATTATGAAAATGGATCATAATTAAGAGGCTTTATGGAAGGGGGAGATAAAAAATAATCACCGCATGAGATATGTAGTCATTCCTCCTCTAGGGCATGTTGTGAGTATTTTATTTCTAATATAGATATAAATGACACAAATTTCAAGTAACTAATTTGTTTTAACATATAATATAGATCCACCAATGATGAGAAAATTATTTTTTGATGATCCTAGTTACAATGGTGTGCAATTATATGATTCTAACACTGGTACTAGGGATACTTGCACCAATATTTGTAACATATCACACCTTATATGTTCAACAAAATACCTTATAACACTTTTTATTGTAAAAAAAACATTTTTAGTGGAATCACAGATATTTATGCCAGTAATTTGTTTCAATGAATACATATGACCTCGCTTGTCATTCCTTCCCTAATATAGTTATGAATTTTAATTTCCATTTTTATTATTATTTTCCAGAGACTTCTATGCTAGATTCATTTGATCCTACTTATGTCTCCCCAAAATTCTACATTCGTGATCCTTCATCTTCTACTCTGAGAAATTACGATCCTCCCAAGAAGAAATTAAACACCACTTTTACTATATAGGATGATGAATTTTTAAATCCTATGGATGCATGCATACTCACTTATCTTCCTAGATGATGTTTATTTATAGAACCCTAGATAATTTTTTACCATATTTTTGTCATTATAATATATATTTATACAATTTTTTTTATTTAATATATAGATCTTACCCTAGGAGGATTATGTTTTCAAGAATGCACGAGGTGTCGAATAGTAACACACAGTTACTGGTTGAGTAAAATAAGAATAATCAAATAACTAGATAAACATGGAAAAATTTAGGTGTTGTATGGAGGTTATTTTAAAATACTCTATCCTCATTAACATTTAGACACTATATTTGAGAAACCTTCAAATTTATGTAAAGAATATTTATTGCGTGAAAATATGGGTAAGATAATTCTTTCGATTTAAATTTCTATTATTATTGAGTTTATATGAATTAATATTTCGATACAATCATTGTTCTAATTTTCCTGATAGTGAGACTATGACGACTACATTTCTCAACGAATTTTGTTAGTGTTGGAGAGAATAAAAGGATTCATTTTATAGATTTTGGGTTGTTAGAATTGGAATATATTTAGACATCATACCTATCATGAATGAGTTTTTAACATCACAATATCTGGAAATGATTTCCCATTATAAGTGTACATGTTTTAGTTATTAATAAAATTTGAGGTTTTTGAATGATAATTATGATGTTGTAAATTAGTAATATATTTATTAGTATTTAATTTTTTTAGTAACCACCAGAAAACAAATAAAAAAATAATGACTCTTTGAAATACCATAATATTTTTGGGTGAACTACGATGCCAAAACATGATAATAAGAAAGTATAACACTTTTTATAATTTTTTTTGATAAATAAATTGTGAAAATTATATTTATTTAATTATTAATTATATAGATTCATTAGAAAATTTTCAAGATAACTGTTTTTTTGTACATATTAATTTATGAACATTTAAATATATTGATCAGAACAAATAGATTAAAGTGTCATTTGATGACATGACATAAGAATTTGGATTAATGTTGAGTTCATTTGTTATTAGATATATAATTTTAATTTTGAAAAATATTACACTACATATATTGATTACACCCACAAAATAATATTATAGATATCCATAATAGGAACACCCATTATGAGTGATATTGATAATAATTTAAAATATAAATTTTCTACACATAGAATCAAAAACTCAATTACAACCATTTTTATTATCTACAAGAACCTAAATTTTTAATCAGTGTAAAATATAATAGTATATTAATGGAGGATCCAAAAACCAAATCTATTCATTTTTATTATGATGAACAACCAAACTTTTCTAATAAAGTTTTAGTCAGAAACTGTCTATTGATATTTTTACGGTTATAATTACCAACAAAAAAAATTTATTTGAGGTAATACTACTATGTGAGACACATCATAAAACAATAAAAATAAATAAATTAAATCACAATGAAATAAATATAAAAATTATAATCAACTTAATTCAAATTAACTCATACGCACCACTAGACCTAATATTTGTTAAATTATCTCTAAATTCGACAACATGTCATCATACATTCAAATTTTTTCTTAACTCGTCAAAACGTGCTCTAATCATCATAACTCACTCTATAAATATTGGAATGAACATAGTATCAAATGGATATTCAAATATAAATTCAGTTTGAATGTGATTTTTTGTTCACAACATAATAAAACACAAGAATCACATCTTTGTTCAGATTCTCGAAAACTTATTATAATGATAATTTTATCGTTTTATGTTTTAAAATAGAATCCTTCCTTTTTAAAACAAAAATTATTAGTAGGAACAGAATAACATTATTTAGAAACAAAATAATCACATAAATTTATTATTTAATGTTTACTTAACCCCATGATAAACACATATCTAAATCCAAAAAATTAAAAATACTTTATACCCCAATACCAAAATAAAATTTCTGAGGGACTCATCATCTTGATTTCATTTATTAATAATTTAATATTCCATTTGATACCATATAACTAGTATATAACAATAATTAATTTCAATAAATCCCCTTTAAATTATTTCTACAAACACCAAAAAAACATTAACAAAAGATCATTGTAACAAAATGGCTTACCTAAAAAGTTTTTATAAGATTATACAATTAAATTCCTATTATTCCATCATGGAATATTGCATTACGTTTTATATTAAACTAATATTTACGAAACTTTTTATGCTTATATAATAACAAAAATCAGACATGTTTTTGTAACCTATATCACTCTTAATCTCATAATTTAATTAATTTCCCAAAGCCCAAACAAGTTATTCAACCCAAAAAACAATATAAAACATATAAAATAACTTTTACATGTCGAAAAAAAATATGATGATTTAAAAATGGCATTATAGATCCCTAATGATCACTCTACACAAAAAAAAATATATTAAACAAATTCCAAGCCATCCATAAGATTTAATGTTATGAATTAAACAATAGAGACCATTATCACCATTAAACATTATTCCATCAATTAATCACCGTAATGAAAATAGAAATATTATTAAATGTTAGATAATAAAATTTTTCAAAGCATAAATTCAATTAAATAAAAAATGATAAAACATTTTATTCCACTTAAGGTCTCTATTATATCAAAGAAACTCATTGTATTCCATTGTACACATAATTACCTACAATATATTAATGTAAAAATAATATAATTTCATGTGTGTCATCATTTTTAGTCAATAATAAATCATTTTATCGCATCCATATTTTAATTATTATCCAATTTTTTATCAATAAATAATTATGAATCTAAATTCAATTATCATATTTACTATAATAAACTAGCTAAGTGAATTATAAAGTCAAATAAATTCACAAATAATTACCCCAAGGTATGTTAGAATTCATCATAAGGATTAGAAGCCTAATTCATATTACAATTAACAAATGTCATGAATCCACTAAGAACTAATGGAAAACTATATTCAAAAAAATACAAATCCTATAAATATACCAAAACTATATAGAAAATAAAATATAAAACATATTATTTTCAACAAAAAAAATATTGTTTATATTTTTAGACATAAGGGATTAATTTTTAAGAGTATGTGGGGAGAGTTTGTGAGGGATTGGAGAGAGGGTGTTTTTTCCAAATAACCTTTATATCAGTGAAATATTAGATTAATACTTAGATACATTGATTAAATGTTTTAAATTCATTAAAAAAATAAACACCCAAGCACTCCACTGGGAACCTAGTCCGTGACCACAAATCACATTGAGGTTATCAAAATAACCCATCTTCCATATAACCTCCACTATTTACACAGTACCAGACACTAGGTACATGCTTATTTTTTTTCTTGTGCATTCAAGATTAAACCACCAAAAATACATCTTCCCAAATCATTCCTATACTATAAATCACCAATACCAACTCAAAATAGATTCAAAATAAATTCAAACAAATCTACATTAAAATAATTTAATACCTTCATAACCAAGTTCTGTTACTATTTATCACCCATATTTATTCTCATTCATGAAAAAATTATTTCATAATATCTAGTGAGTTACTATGTTCTAGATACCTCAATTTTCATTATTTTCTAAAACACTAATTGTAATATCTAATAATCGAACTTTAATTAAATCCATAAATAGTTCCTAAAATATAAATTCATATAAAAACTGAATACTCAATAATATTCACATCCCACATGAGAAAACAAATATTGATGCTGCCTCATGAAACCCTATTACACCTTAGTATAAGATACAAATGATGGATTTGAATCTTTTATTAATCAACAATATCTTCATATTAGGTCCAAACCATATAATTTATATGGTTGTAACTAAAATTAATCAAACTAAGAATCATTTACAACTCATAGAATCGTTATCTTAAATTATTATTCATACACCTCACTAATCCTTAAAATAATCTAACTAAACATTATAAATGAGATAACCACGAAAAATAATCATTTAAGATGGGTTAAATGGTCCTCTAAAGTACCATAATAAAAAAATTATCCCCTTACAAAATTTTAAAATTTAAATAAATTATTATCTCATCTTAAATCAAAAATAAAAATCATAATAACCATAGTCACCAAGGAAAGATTTAATCAACAAATAAAAACATTTCCATAATCAATAATTTTATATTAATTAAACAAAAACCGACATGATTTATTATATTTAACTTAATCACTTCACATTAGTATTCCATTTGAAAAGATAATAATATCATGTAATGTGATTTTTTTAAAAATATCCCCAAACAAAGCACATGTTAGATCATAAAAAGTTAATTTTATATACTGTAATTATAACTAAACATTTAAATTATTTAACCAAAAAACAAATCAAATTCTTTAAAGAATATAATTGAAAAAAATAAACAATAGTAACTTTTATAACCTTTCTCAAAATAGAAAATTAATATTGGATAATGTAAATAAAACTTTTAACAAAACTATATTTCCCATTACGTTTTATTTATGCCCAATAAAAATTATAAATTTCAACATTTATATTGTATTAATCCCCATTTTTATTATTGTATTATTTATTTTATTTAATTCATATATATACAAAATTATTAATATAAATCACATCATTTATATTTTCACCCACTATAAATTTACTAAAAGTCATTATTAATAAATAAAAAAAATTAGACAAATAAATTTCATTTTATTTATTCAAATTCCCATTTTAACATACCCCGAACATCCATTAATAATCTCAATTAGAAAAATATCATTAAAATTATATTTTTTCAAATAATAAGAAATAAAGGTTATTATCTTTAAACAAACTCAAAAAAGACACATTAAATCCGTATGGACTATATTATTTCATCAATATCCATCATTGAATTTTTTATCTTGTTTTCCCCATTTTAAAAAAATTCAAAATAAATCATTGAAACATAAAAAACAACATAATAACACATGTTTCATACATTTCACTATTTTATCTTACCATATTATATTTGTATTTACTCTTTAATTGTTTTTTTCAATAATGATATCCCATTTCTATAATTTTTTAATTTAATTTCCCTTATATTGATGAAAAAATTATTTAAAAACAAGAATCCGTATATTTATATTTATATAAATAATTATATAATTAATTAATCACATTAAAACCTTACAAATTTGATATATAAATTTTGTTTTGTTAACAAACTCATATCATACTAGAAAAAAATAATCAATCATTATAAAAAATAATATTTGATCACTAATTATATAAATTTGATAATAGTTATAATGTTAATTATTAATTAAATATTATCAATAATGGTTTTCTATATTCAATGTAACTATATAAGGTTGTTTTAAATACTGAAGGATATTTCCCTTGAGAGAAATTATATTTCTTGAGTAGAAATTAGAATGATGGAAGTGTGGTAAATGAACAAACAGAACAACATATTATAATTTTTAATTTTTTGATTTCATATTTTCAAATTTTTTTTATAACTAAATAGTTCAATTATATATATAATAGTGTTCTTTGGATGACCTTAATGAGTAAGAATTTAAAAACATTGTGAGAGATGATCATTTTAATTTGGAATTACGATATGAGAATAGTGGTATATTAATCTATCGGCTAGGGAATACCATTTTTCCCAATACATATTGGCCCACCTCTGTTTCTAGTTATAGTAGAACTCATTTGGAAACAACTCATAAACTAAAATCACATGTTTGTACTCATGCATAAGTGGGAAAAAAATTAATGTAGGAGCATGAATGGAATTAAAATGAAAATGATGAATTTATATAATTTAGTTATACATTATTTACATCACATCCACAAGATACTTCAATAAATTATGACATATATAGGTTTATGATGCATTCTTTATTTGGTGAATCAGGTGCTGGTCCTAATGTTGGTTTGGATTATGAAATTCATGATGAAGGAAATGATGGGGATGGGAATGAAGATAAGGATTATGATGATGATGATAGTGGGGTTGTAGGTGATAATAATGGTGAGGATAATGGTGAGGATTATGATGATGGTGACAGTGATAGTACTGGTCAAGATAAGAGATAGATTGATCCATTATATTTTTTACAAAAATTTATAAAATATTATATCTGATTGTTGGATGCGAATAAACTTATGATATTTTTTAAATGTGTGTTTTACTTGGTCGAATGAATTAATTAGTTATTTGAATATTTTTTATTTTATGATAGTGTTTTACCAGGTGTTTTCTAGAAGGGTGTTTAATGCTTTTGATGTAGTTTTTTTGAAAGTCCTTTCATGTTGTGTTTAGGTAGGTGTCGATGTAGTGTTCTTTATAGGTATTGTATTGTGATGTTTGTTAAGGTATTGTATATTATTATTTTTATAAGTGTTGGTGTATTTTTAAGGTGTTGTTGTTTTGATCCAAGGTGGTGTGTTGCTATCTTGCAATGTTAAATCACCATATAACAACATTTTTCTAACTGTTGGTATTATTTAAATATTTATGGCATATACCAATGGTTTGAAAATCATTGGTATAGCTTCATAAAAATGGTTATTGATACACTATTGGAATATTGTATATCCACGTGGCATATACCAATGATTTTTAAGCCAATATGAATGGTTGAAAATCATCAGTTTTTCCCATATTTCTAGCAGTGTTAAAACATATTTTAGAAAAAAATTTGTTTTTAAGCCTAAGAATAAACATATACTAATATAATATATCAATATGAATTAAATTTAATTAATTATATTTAATAATATTTATGTAAAAATTAAGTAAAATGAAATGAATAATGAGACTTAATTTATTATAATGAAATGATAATTTTATAATGATACGGGGTTTTCCATATTTACTAAAAAATTAATATTTCTCAAAAAATACAAAAAACACAATAATTTAATATCAATATGATGATTTCTATAATTAAGTCCATTTTA
The DNA here is from genome assembly GCA_963277665.1 of Viscum album. Lineage (NCBI taxonomy): Eukaryota > Viridiplantae > Streptophyta > Magnoliopsida > Santalales > Viscaceae > Viscum > Viscum album. The sequence goes on from OY728128.1 coordinate 643,350,310, forward strand.
TGAAATATATTTTATAAAATTTGAAAAAACAATCATATTATTTTCTTTTGAAAAGTAGTACAAATATTGTTTTCATGAAAACAAATATTTGATGAATAAAATGACTTTTCTTAAAAAAAGATTATTCAGTTAATAAGTATTTATTATTACATTTCTATTAATTAGGAACCTTAAAAACATTTCATAATGTTGTTAATACTATTCATACCCCAAATTTAACTACTTGGTTATAATGGTCTTATTTAAATAATAATATTCAATTGTTTGTTTGTGGTCGAGGTTGTGATTTATATATTATCATGAACAATATATTATTATTTTAAAATATTTTAGTGTCACATCAACCATATACAAGGATTAAAAAATGATAAAAAAAAATAGTAACATGTTTCAAGACCTCATTGTGTTCTATCTCCTAATCCATGCCATCAATCTCTAACTCAACCCATAGACTTTATCTCCTATAAAAAACCTACATCTTAAGCCTTGCAGTATTTAGCTCACTGAGGTGTACATGTAGGTTGTGAACATTATATTTTTTATTGAACCATCAATGGTGTCCCTAGATAAATCATCCATATATGTGGCTCATACATAATAGGAAATGGAAACAAATCAGACATAAAAAATTGTAATGACATCACCATGTTTTAATAATGAAATTGAAAGTGTGAACATACCAACTTTATATAGTTCTAAAACAAGATGGTCACACCCATGATTAGATCACAACTAATGTGGTTTTTATGATAAATCATGTGAACACAACATGGACATGACATGAATAATATGGGGTATTAAATAAATCGGTTGGGATTGAGTTAAGGGAACATTACACAAAAATCTGATAACAAGTATGATTATTTACAAATTAATTTTTTATAAAAAATTTATATTAAATAAATTATTTTAGTTTTTATGTAAATTAATGGGTATATATATATGAATATTTTCTTTTATTATTCATATTTTGAATTTTAAGAGTTTTTTAAATTAATATAATTATATAAAATAATATATATATATATATATATATATATATATATATAAGTATGAATAATTAAATATCCAAATATGGAATTACATGATTAAATGACATGATAATCCATTTAAAAATTACTGGACTTTATTTATGGGTTTCTTTACATGAATATTAATATGGTCAACAAGAGATTACATAAATTGTCATCACTAATAACAACAAGGGGTGAATTGGGTATCACTATTGGAGTTGGTTCCCTAGAACCAAATTATATGTAATTTAAGATAGTATGTATTAATTTTTTTTGAATATTATGTAAAATTTTTATCACCTCACGATTTTTCTTCTACAAACCATATTTTCATTTAATTTCATCAGATTAGCTATTGAACTGAAGGGTCATCGTAGTTCCCACTTTTATGAGAACTCAAAGTTCCATAACTGCATTATTAAAAAGTAATTTCTATTGCAAGATGAAATAATTCGAGGTAAAAAATTATACAATGTATAAGGTATTGATACTCATAGTACATTAAGACACATCTTTATGGTGTATAAACATGGTAATATCCAGTGTCGTATATTATTATAATGATATCTACTAATAGAATATCCACCTTTAGATATGTGTCATTGTATATTCCTATATTAAGACATGTTTCTTTATTTGTAGAGTTATATATTATTCTTAACGAGTGCTATAAGTAATGTAATTTGATGTATTTATGATAACCATGATGAAATATGTTTGTGGTGAGGTAGGATACATTTTGTGATTCAGATGAAATATTTCATTAATGAATAATGTGAGGAAACATTTTTATGTTAAATTTTGTAATGAAAGATAATATGTCAGACCCTTTGATTGATATTATATAACCTAAATAAATACAAAGACATTGTGTTCTATATTCATGTTCCATTTTATGAAATTCTATCATAGAAACATCAATCAAACAGGTTAATGGAACCAATATAAAACATGATTGATTATAGATAATGCAATATGGGTATTATATTACACTGTCAGAATATGTATGAGATAATATCCATTGATACATAAATTAATTCATTATGTGTTACGTAGTTGGTTGTCAGATTGTATCATTATACATTAGTTTTCTTCATCTAATTCCACTGAGAAGGATGCATAGGGGAACAAAACATTAGTGTATCTACAATATAATTTAAATAATATATTAATATTTATTATTTCAAAAGCTGATTAATTTTTATTCCCTCACATGGTTTAATAATAATTCACGTTTTCTTCATCCCATTATTTCGATAACCAGTTATTTGAGAGAATATTACGTGAGAGAAATATTTAAAAAAATATTTATTTTCTATTTAGCAGTAATAAGATTTAAATTTTTATTACAAAATAATTTAGTTAAATTTATTTATTAAATAAATATCCTTTATTATAGGCCTAATAAGTATTTTTGAGGAATGATGGAAAATGTTTAATGGTCCGATGAGAAATAAAATAGATTCAATAATTTTTGAATAAATAATATTTAATTTTATTTTTTGAGTTTATACCATTTCATTAAATAATAATATTATTATTATTATATACATGGGGTTATTTGTGGATTAATAAAATAATAAAGAGAAGTGGTGAAATTATTTATTCTAACCACAATGGTATATAAACCTAATTATTTTTTCCCTCTATAGATCCAATTAATTTTTTCTTATGCATAAGGTGATTTAGAGAAAATCCTCAAAAGTCTTAAAGTTCTCCATCTCGTAGAACACTCCCATGGATGGGGAACTATATTCCTCCAGCTTCCAAAATTAATTCAAGAGAGATCAAGGAGAATCCTTTAGAATATATTATCAAGATTATCAATGGTGAACAACAAAAGTGACATGATCTATTATGCTAGCACTATGAGATTAATATATTAACATTTTGTGATTAATAGAACATGTTTGGATCAGATATATAGGGAATTAATTCTTGATTACTACAATTAAGTGATGGTACACCATCGGGCCTTTGTTAGATCATTAGGCAAAGAAGAAATTTCAATCAAGGAAATTCATTAATTACTTAAATTATTTATAAATAAAAAGTGATGATGCTTTGGTTCCTTCATTTATACATTTTATATATTATGTGATTCAATTCCATTCATCCTGAAATTTTTCATCATCTACATCTTAGATAAAGTATTGATCATGAAAAAAATGTAATGTTGGGCACGACCCATCAAACAATACATCTATGAACGAAATATTCAATTGTTATAAGAGTAGTCTCATAATTATTTGATGTTCATTAAACAATTTACGCATTTTTTATTGGTTTTCAATTCTAGATAAATCATTCTTTAATCCAAATCATGATAAATTTTTTATTCTTATTTATTTATCATAAATATAATAAAATCAAATATTTTTTGAATGAAATAAATTTTAAGATCTCATACGGATGTTCCAAGGAGTCTTTTCGGATAACACGAGAGTACACTACATGAAAACAATAGGTATGAAAAATTTTATAGTTATTAATTTACTATGAATTAAATCATAATTAATTCACAGAATTTCCATTTATTACAAATAGTTATTTTAATTAAACACTTCATGTTGATTAGGCTAACATGTTATATGGTAAACCAAACTACATTCCTTGTAACTTTAGTACATGATGTGTATTTTCTGTAGTCACAGACATTCCATGAATTATTTTAAATAACCAACAAGGCTTGTGGTCTTGGAAATTTGAGAAATCAGAATGTTTTTCCTAGGTCCACACCATGTATTCCAATATTTTCTATGGAATGGTTACACATCAGGCCCCTTAACATGTGTTGTGGGAATTAGTGTAAAAAATACTTGTCTTGTAGCTCCAATGAACACTCTATAAACTTTTTTCAAATAATGTATCATTGAAAATTTATCATATGTATTGTGAAAACCTTATCAACATTTGTTCTATGTAGTGATTAAGTTTACTGTACATTCCATGTGATGAGTATTATATATATTTGTGTGTGGGTATTTGTGATTACTTAATTAATTTCAACTTAATGTTCAAATATAGGTATCATATATACATTTTATTATAATAATTACACTACACAAATTGAAGTATAAAATGCTACATAATTACCATGTGTTCTGTGTGGTCATGATTTTGATATCAAATTCGATTAAATTACATGATTTTTCTTGTATTCTATATGATGCAAGAATAAATAGTATTTAATTATACTACACATTAGGTAGTATACACATGTACTCAATGTGTTGTGTCCAAGGTAATTCTTTGTAAAAAGATAAATTTAAATAAATTCATATAATTTTATTTTAAATTTTGAAAAATGAGAATTTAATGAATTTCATACGAGATTTAAGATAAACAAATTGATTAATTAAATAATACAATTAATTTACTTGAGACAAATTTTATTAAATAAGAATCATTATAATTTAATTATAATTTTATTAAATTTTTAATTCCTTGCATGTATGTGTATTAACATGATCCTAGACCATATTATTATATGTTATTTTTTTCATTTAATTTATTATTAAACTAGATTTTATCTATACGTATCATCTACCATCTCTATTTGTATAGGAATTTGTGGTCGTGGATTATTTTTTGTAAACCCCTCAACAAACCCTTTAGTTCCCCTCACTTGTGTGTCAGTAAAAGCATATGTAATGGATTGTGCGCTATACCAGGTTGAGGAGGTTAAATTTAGAATCCATGGAAAAACCAATCCGAGAGTGATACATTACAGGAATTATGGAATTACACCTCCAAAACTATAAAATATTCAAAGTGTTTCCCCCCCTAAGTTATTGGTTATTATATCAAACACTATATAATCTAAGTGTTAGTAAAATCTATTGATCATTCCACATTATTATTTTATATTTTTCAATTTTCATGTTTATTTAATTATGGATTTTTTTTCATGATCCCATGAATTAATGAATAAATAAGAATGATAGATTCTTCTAAAATAAATTAACTTATGCATAAATATTATCTAAGATATGTTAAATCACTTAATTAAATCCACATAATATTAAAAATAATGTAATAAAGATAATAATTTTAATTTTATGGATAATAGATAAAATCCATTATTTATATTTATATATATTAAATTAGTATATCCTTCCACTACATTAATTAAAAATGAACAATAGTTAAAAGTTCATGACCTACCTATGTTTGGGTGAATTTAATTATTGATGAATTTTAAAATGAAAATTTTGGTTCACTTTATTTAGTTCACATCAAGGGTTGACATCTAATGTAGGATTTGGTTTAACTGAAAGGCAACATTTTAATAAATAAATTTTATGGAGTTTAGGATTGGGGAGTCCACTAAATAAGTTAAGTATAATGACCCAACCTTAAACATTACATAATCATGAGTTAAAACAAGAATTCACATTGAGGATCTTTTTAGGTTTAGAGTTTTAAAGAATTGGGCCATAACAATTTCATTAAATCTCAAATATTAAAAAGTAGAAACTTCTACTCAGTTCCATTTTTTTCATAAAATAAAAACTCTAAAAAAAAAACTTTTCCAGTTCCGTGTTTTAGATATCATGATTCTTCCTTGATCTCATCCTTGATATAATTCATCTTTAAGTTCCATGAAAAACATTTGAAAACATGGTATGAGCATAAAAATCTCAATAAGGGTTAAGAAATATGGAAAATAAACATTAACCCATCAATAAATAAAAATCAATGAAACCATACTTTTAAATCATAACATAGCTCTGGGAATCATTATATTCATAAATTACACCGAAAATAAATAATCAAAAAGCTATCTTGTGGCATCTATATCAAACATACAGAGTAGCTATCAACGCATCAGAGAGAGTCACATTTTCAATACCCATCATAGTATATTCCCTAAATCTCTTAGGTGAAACATTCATGTTTACCTCCATCATGTTACCAAATGCATTGGAGAGCTATCTCAGGCTCACCCACCCTAGGTTTTTCAAGAAACCACCCATATACGTATTCAATGCCCAATAACCATAACATATTCAGAACATGTAAAACAAGCATTACGGGAAGATAAAATTTCCACATTGAAATCACAATATATCATTTCATGATATTGACATAATAAATGCTTTATCAAACCATTTTCAAAATGATTTAAAACATTTAATAAAGAGATTTTTTAATCAAAGTGTCCCATACCACATTGAAAATTTCAAAGAAATTAACATTTTAAAACATTAATGCCCATATAAATAAATCCTAAAAACCATTTTTAAAACATTTATATTAATGATAAATATTTAGAAGAATAATTATTTAAAACATTTAAAACAATATTTCTGTTAATGTGTTTTTAACAAAATGAGAGTCACTTGAATACAAATTATTTAGGGATAACATTTAATTAAAACATTATAATATAATGAGAATAATGTTATTCATGATATATTATTCCAATGGATTTTATATACACCAGATAATAGTGAATTGGTGCATAATAATAATAAAGTCTTAATGGAATGTAAATTGAGACGAATTCCCTTATAAAGACGGTATCCTTATATTAAGGATAAATCAATTACATAATTATGTTTGAAAAATATAAATACAACTAATATAATTGGATATTATGTGTATAAAAATCATATGTAATTAACACATATTCATATCAATACATAATCAAGAAGATGAAGTTTAACACAAAAAAATTGAAATTGGGTTAAGAGGTTTTCTCACTGAAATTCGACAGCATAACAACATCACAATAAAATTCAGAAAATGAGTTGATGAGAGAGAAAAAGAGTATCTCTTCACATGGAAATTAATATTTAAATCAATAAAGATATACAATAACATATCCCAAAATAATAATATATAAATTAAAAGGAATATAAAAAATAATTCATTTAAAAATAGGTGGGTGAAAGGTTCCCTTACTGATATGGTGTCTTTTTAAACATACACCCCAAGAAAGAAGTATCATACAATGAACATAAAGATACCCATAAATTATATTATATTACACAAAGAATAAAATCATTGGTAGTACACCAACTACAAAAAAAGGAAATAGTGGCAATTATAGCATGAATCTCATGGGAATAAAAAGTGAGATGAAAATCCCCTACCACGATGTACTCAATAGATTCCTATGAGAAAAAGGTAATAACCAAAAAAATAATCATAGAATACCTTGAATATGTTGAAAATAATTATAATATATATATATATATCAAATGTTAGTACATAATACACCATGTGCAATAAATAAGTGGTGATCAATGGAAATCTCACAAAACAAAAAGTGAGATAAGAAACCCCTTACCATGTTGTAATTCAATCGAGTCGTATGAACAAAAGTTAACAACCACCAAATTAATCCCAAAATACCATGAATATTAATAGATTCATGATAGTATATATCAAATGTAAGTACACAATACACCACATGCAATAAATAAATGGGAAACAATGGAAATCTCACAAAATTAAAAGTGAGATAAGAAATACCTTACCTTGTGTTCGACATCACTCGTATGTTCCGTGTTCTTCCTAAATAATAAAATTATGTAAATTTATACTTCCTTATGTACATTTTTAATGTTTATTACAACTTTTATAACACTAATTACCTTGTTATAATAATTAGTTAATTATTTGAGTTTATATCATACATTTGGTTGATGTTCGGAAACTTGTTATAATTAAAAATTGTCCATCTCATCAAAATTTCAATATCTCCAGAATGATATTCATGATTTAGATATCATATATATCATATATATACTGTTTATATGTATTTATAATATCCCATATCATTTGTAGTTAATAAATGAACCACACCATTCATTGAGATGGTAAGCCGTACGTACGAATGAACACTACTTTCATTTCTTTTATATATTTAAAGGAATGAAAATTTAATAATACATATGTATATTATATTTCTAGTATAATATAATATGATATATATGTTACATAATTTCATTTACTCCATACTTTATAAATTCCATGTATGTCATAAACGAATCGTTTCACCTTGAGGGGGCGGTAGTCTGCACTTCCTCCAATGAAATTATCATGTTTACACATATTGGAAAGCATAAAGGTATGTTTTTAAATAAAAATTACAGAATAATAGAAAAACATTAACCATAATACATATCATATATAAATATAGTGCCATCATTATGGCCACCATGATAGGCGGTTGGAGATATTTGAACAATAATCATTTCGTGAGGCGTTAGTTTGTTATCCACAAAAACTGTATGTTTTTCACCCATTAAATAGAGGTTTATGTATGTGGAGTTCGAATACTTATAAAAAACAACATATTATATTGATTATTATGGTTTTATTATAAAATAATTGAATAAAAATAGATTATGGGGTTGGATAATTAAATGAAAATAAAAGAATTTAAGAAAAATTGTTACCTTTAATTTGGGTAACTTCCTTTGGATTGAACCAAAAGGACTTCTTGAAGTGGCTTCTGCCTAAGGTAAGGCGTTTACGAGGAGGAGAGGGATCTTGAGAGATAATTTAGACAGGTTTTGGATGATGAAAGGGGCTTCAGATGTGTGAGGAATGAGATAGAATTGAGGGATTTTTATAAGGGGAGGATAGGCTCTTTAGGAAAGTGTGAAAATATTATTTTATTATATAATGATATTCATTTTCTAAAAGTCAAAAACTAATTAAAGTCGATGATAAGATTACTTGTGTTTGAAATAAAATCATCCAATAATAATTTTACATTTATTAGATATCATTTTAATATTTTTAATCCTATTTTTTAAAATAATTTATTAATGAGGTAAAAACTGCATCATTATTGTGTCATAAATAATTTAATTTTTTTGATGTCTAAAAATTATAAATAAATACAATGATGTATGAAATAATTTTATATTTCCAATTAATATTTATAGTCAAAATGGTAATTTATATAACCCCATGTAAAAAATAATTTACTAAATGATTTTTATTTAAGTGATGTTTGACTTTACTTTAAGTTAATTAAAATAAAGTTTCATTATCACTCAAAAGTAATTCCATGGGGTCCCAAAAATGACCCAAGGATGCCCAGGGTCGGCCATGACCCATCTAATTAGGTTAGGAATAGTTTCAAGGTAATTGTTTGTTATTATAATATTTTGTTTACCTTGAATTATCCTATTTACATTTATCTATGGAAAATAAAAGTCAATATTTACTATTCACGAAAAAAAATTATTTTCATCTTATTGAACCCAATTTTACTTACTCATAACAACCATGTATGTCAGATTTTTGAAATTAAATTCACAGAAGCATTAAAATTTCATTTAAATTAAAAGTTAGTTTTTTTAACTACTAATAAGTGGTTTCATTATTCATCAAAAATTGATGTTTTTCAGAAAAATACAAAAAATTCAGCCAATGCTATATTAGATATTGTGAATTAAAAAATGATGACTATTTTCCAAATTCAAAACATAGAAGTTGCATTAATTAATTGAAAATTAATTTTTTTTGTCAAAACAAATATCCTATTTTTAAGAAACAATGCCTATCAAATGATTGATACTTATTTATTTCCGATTTCAATGTGAAATTAATTCCAATGACCAACATTGGATTAAATGTTAAAAATATAATCTAATTAGACTTTATAACCAATTATGAAGATAGTATACCAATATAAATAAATTATATTAAAAGGAAATTTTGAATTAAAATACAGTATTTTTCACTATTCATTAAAAAATGTATTTTATCCGAAAAACACCAAAAATTTACCCAAAGTAAATTTTGATATCCTGAATCTAAAAAGAATCGTATTTTGTCAAATAGAAAATATAAAAATGACCAATAACATATTTAAGGAGGGTTCTCTATCAAAAGGCAGTAAATCAACCATTTAAATAATATTAGAGTATTTATGCTTAAATTTAGATTCATTCACATTTTAATCATCTAACATTTTGTGGATAATTGTAAAAACATTTAACAAACATGTATAATCATATTTTAGTTAATATTGTTCATTCCCAACATTACAATGGCTAGGCGTTAACTGTCATTTAAAATAATAATATTGTATTATTTTTGTGCAATGTAAGATTTCAAAGAAACCCATTTTTGTGTATCAGGTACACAATAAAACATATCATCCCCATTAAATTAAAATTAATATTTAATTCAAAAATATTAATAAATATGAAAATTTCATATTCTTTATTTACTTGGGATGTTACATCCTTCCCCCTTTTTGGAATTGTGTCCTCAATACTTTAAAATTGGGCTAAAAAACATCCTTGAAATCTCCACATCAGAAAAACTGTCAATAAATCTATCACTTTGTAATAAAGGAAGAGAAGTAAAAAAGGTTACCCGAGACAACAGATATTATGATTCCATGAAAACATGGATTTAGTGGAGAAAAAAATCCCTAATGTTCTGAGGGAGAGTGATATAAAACATTTTTAGGAGAAAGTTATCCACCAGAAAATCACAAACTTGTGATTGGTTAAACAGTCCTTGATTCCCCAATAAGAAAAGTTAACAGACAACATTTTTGTTTTAAGTTACTTTTCATTGATAAATTTATCTGTGATTTTAACTAAAAAAATAAGGAAACTAACTTACTTGTCATGTAGACTTTCATATGTCACTAAATATCTACCACAAACTCATATATCCTCCATATTATTAGTATTCAAACAGACTTGGTCGCATCAAAATCACTAGAATCAACTTCTAGAGAATCACATAATCTACAAAAGAAGAGATATATATTTTCCATATCATTAGACATTAACCAAAACTAAAAGTGGTTAGTATGAGATTATATAATCTCCCAAATGGATAATCATTTATAAAATGAAATACAACTCTTAGTCTCCAAAATTGAACCAACAGTACCCAAAGTTCAACAAAGACCATTCAGTAATTAATGGTCCTTATAATTATTAATGGCAACCAAAACTAAGATTTTAACCCAAAACTCAGAAGGATTAAATCATGTAGTCTTCCACAGTAAATATTAACATTTATCTCCAAATAACATCGACTACTCTTAAACTATCATACTGAAGAGTAATTAACCTAATCACATATTCTCTATGATAGGTTAATCATTTCCATAATTAACCCAAATATCCATATTTCTATAATAAAACATAGATTATTCCAAAAATAATATTTCAACCATTACTCTACAAATTAAATCCCATAATATTATATTTTCCTTTGGTATATATTGTTCCCTAAATGATAGAACGTCTTCCAAAATAACATTTATCACTTAATCACCAAATAATTTCTATAATAAGGATATCCATTTGATAATGAATAAGATCATATTTTTCATGATCCATAAAATCATTTATCTAAAAAAATAATTATTCATACTAACAAAGGACTTCTCATAGTCCAGTGGTAGGCGATGTGCCTTTTTTGCCCTTTGGTTGTGGGTTTGATTCCCGCATCCTTAGCGGGCACAACGAGTTGTCACCCTTCCTGTAGGTTGTCCTTTTACTAAAACCATATAATTTTATAACATTCCCAAAACGGACATAAATCCTCAAAAATAACCATAAAATATTTTATCAATAAGAGTTTTCACTGTAGATCCCATTTCACATAGTTTCTAATTAAGAAAACCAACACATTTTCTTTTAAAACTATTGTTACATTGGTTCTTGCTAGATGAAACCATTTACTAAAACCAAAAAGTCCTGTGTGAGTTTATCTATAAGATCATCATATATTATCTTATGAGGATGGTAAACACTAAGATATACTTTTTCATGTTATATTGAACTCATTAGATGTGTCTAAATTAACTATGACTCTTTCCAATATGATATACATTATGGTTATGTCACTTATGATAAAATAACACCCTAACCTCTAAAGTTATCTAAACCAACCTATGATACCAACTACAAGGACCGTTACATAAACATTAATTAATATTCAGTTAAAACTTGAATTCACATTGAGGATCATTTTAGTTTTAATGTATTATAGAATTAGGTCAGAACTATTACATTAAATCATAAAAATTACAAAGTAGAAACTTCTACTCAGTTTTAATTTTTCCATAAAATAGAATCATTAAAACAATCAACATGTCTAGTTTCATGTTTTAGAAATCATGACTTTTCCTTGATCCCATCCATGAACCTATTCATATTTATGTCCTGTGAACAACATTTGAAAACATGGGATGTGAATAAAAATCTTAGTAAGGGTAACAAAATTAGGAATAGAATCATTAACCCATTAATAAATACAAATCAATGAAACCATACTTTTCAATCATAACATACCTCATGAAATCATAAGATTTATCAATAACACATAGAAATCATAAATCATAATGAAACATGTGGCATCCATGTGAAACGTATAGGGTAGATATCACAAATATAGAGGGAGTAACATATGGAATACCCATCACAGTATATTCCATTAATCTATAAGGAGAAACATTCATTATTTCCTCTGTCATGTTACCCAATGCATTGGAGAGATATCTCAGACTCACCTTCCCTATGTTTATCACAAAACCAACCATATACGTAAACAAATCCCAATAACCATAACATATTTAGAACACCTAAAACAATAATAAATGAAAGATAATATTTCCATATTGCAATCACATTATATCATTTCAATATATTAACATAATCAATTATTTATAAAACCATCATCAAAAGTATATAAAACATTTAATAAAGATATATTTGAATCAAAGTTTCCCAGTCAAATTTGAAACTTTTAAAGGAATTAACATTTTAAAACATTAATTTCCATATAAATAAATCCTACAAACCATTTTGAAAACATGGGCATTAATGAGAAAGATTTAGAAGAATAAAACTTTAAAACAATAAAAAAATATTTTTGTTAAAGTGTTTTTATCAAAATGAGAGTTGTTTGAATACAAATTTTTGAGGTATAAAATTTAATAAAAACATTATTATATCATGAGAATGATTTTATTCATGACATAATATTCCAAAGAATAGTATATAAACCATATAATAGTGAATTGGTGCATAACAACAATGAATTCTCAATGGAATGTAAATTAAGATGAAATCCATTATAAAGATAGTATCCTTAGATTAAGTATAAATCAATTACATAATTATGTGTGAAAAATATAAATACACCAAATATAAGTGGATATTAATTGTATAAAAATTAGTGGTTGTTCACACATATTTATATCAGAACATAATCAAGAAGTATAAGTTTAACCCAATAAATTGAAATTGGGTTATGAAGTCTTCTTACAGAAATTCGAAAGCCTAACGACGTCAAATAAAAATTCCAAAAATGAGTTTATGAGAGAGAAAAAGGATATCTCATAACTTTGACCTTAAAATTTACATTAATAAGGATATATAAGAACATACCCCAACATAAGAAGATGTAAATTAAAAATCATAACAATAAAAGTCTTTTAAAAAGAGTTGGGTGAAAGGTTACCTTATCGATTTGGTAACTTTTGAAACATACACCCAATGAAACAAGGGATATACAATGAAGATATAAATACCCATTAATTAGATCATATTGCAAAAATAATTCATTCATGGGCAGTACATCTACCACAAAAACAGAAATTATGGAAATTATAGCATGAATCTCATGGGAATAATAAGTGAGATGAAAATTCCCACCACGTTGTACTCAATCGAGTCATATGAGAAAAAGATAATAACCACCAGATGAATCAAAAAATAACATGAATATGAATAGAATCATTATAATATATATATATATATATATATATATAATTTTAGTACACAATACACCACATTCAATAAATAAGTGGTGATCAATAGAAATCTCACAAAACTATAAGTGAGATATGAAACCCCTTACCACGTTGCAATTTAATTGATTTATATGACCAAAATTTAATAACCACCAAATGAATCACAAAATAGCATGAATATAAAAATAATCATGATAACATATAAAAAATGTAATTACGCAATACACCACATGAAATAAAAATGTGGCTTACAATGGAAGTCTCACAGAATTAAAAGTGAGATAAGAAATCACTTACATCGTGTCCGACATGACACTTATGTTCCGTGTAATTCCATAATAATAAACATAAGTAATTTTATACTTCCATAAGAAAATTTTTACATTTTATTATTCCTTTTACATGATTTATTACCTTTATATAACAATTAGTTAATTATTTGAGTTTATATCGGTCATTTGGTCGATGTTCGGAATTTCAGTTAAAAACGAACTTGTTATAATTAAAAGTTTTCCATGTGGTAAAATTTACATTATATACAAAATGAGATTCATGATTTAGATATCATATATATATTATATATATATATCCTGTTTATATGTATTTATAATATTATATATCATTTGGAGTTTTGAAATGAAATGCACCGTTCATGGAGACAGTAAGCCGTATGTAAGAATGAACACCACTTTCACTTCAATTTTATATTTTATGAAATGAAAACATAATAACAAATTGGTATATTGTAATTCCAGTATAATATAATATGTTATATATGTTAAATAATTTCATTAACTCCATCCTTTATATGTTCCATGTATGTCATAAATGAATCATATAACCTTGAGGGGGCAGTAGACCGTACTTCCTCAAATGAAATTATCGTGTTTACACATATTTGAAAACATAAAAGTATGTTTGTAAGTAAAAATTAAAGAAGTATAGATAAAAAATATACATAGAATATATCACATATAAATATTGTACCATCATAATAACCACCATGAGAGGTGGTTGGAGATATTTGAACAATCATCATTTCGTGAGGCGTTAGTTTTCCATCCATGGAAACAGTGTGTTTTTCACCCATTAGATGGAGGTGTGTGTACAGATAGTTCAAATAAATATCATAACAACTACCTAGTATATTGAGGATACTGGTTTTGATATTTAATAATGTAATAAAATATATTTAGGGGGTTGGAGAAGTAAAATAAAATAAATAAAGTTAAGAGAAATGGTTACCATTAATTTGGGTAACTCCCTTTGGTTTGAACCAAAATGACATCATGAAGTTCCTTATGCCTATGGTCAGGCTTCTATGAGGAGGATAGGGATCTTGATATCTTATTTGGGTAGGTTTTGGATGATCTAAGGGGCTCTAGAGGTGTGATTGATGAGTTATAAGTGTGGGATTTTTATAAGGGGGGGAGGGGCTCTTTATGAAAGTGTGAAAATATTTTTTTATTATATAATGATATTCAGTTTCTAAAGGTCAAAAAAAATTAATGTCAAATATAGGTTGACTCATGTTCTAAATAAAGACACAAAATAAGATTTGGACATGTTTTGGATATTTTTTTAATATTTATAATGCTATTTAATTAAATCATTTATTAATGAGGTAAACACTTCATCATTATTGTGTCATAAATAACATAATTTATTTGATGTCTGCAAATTAGAAAAAAATAACATGATGTAGAGAATCTATTTAGTTTTCAAATGAATTTTTATAGTAGAAAAGATATCTCATATAAACCCATTTAAAAATTAATTTAATAAAATATTTCTTTTTATGTCATTGTTGCCTTTACTATAAGTTAATTAAAATAAAGTGTCATTATCACTTATAAGTGGCTCTATAGGGTCCCAAAATCATCCCAAGGATGCCTATGGTCGGCCATGAATCTTCCAATAATTTTAGTACAAGTTTTAAGGTAATTGTTTTTATTATAATATTCTTTTTACCCAGAATTACCTTATTTACCTTTAAATACAGTAAATCAGAGTCAAAAGTTACTATTCACCAAAATTGTTTTCATCTTATTAAACAAAATTATACTTACTAATAACAACCATGTATGTTTGATTTTATGATTTCAATTCTAAAAATTATTAAAAGTTCATTTAAATGAAAAGTCAAAATTTTTTAACTACTTCTATGTGGTTTCACTATTCATCAAAAATAGACATTTTTTAGAAAAATACAAAAAATTCAGCCTAATCAATATTCAATATTCCAAATTCAAAAATGATATCTATTTTACCAAATTCAAAAAATATAAGTTTTCCTAATTATTTTAAAATTAATTACTATTGTCAAAACAAATAGCGTTTTTTAAGAAACAATAACTATCAAAAGGTTGATACTTGTTTATGTGCAATTTCAAAGTGAAATTCATTTCAATGAACAACATTGAATTAATTGGTAAAAATATAATCTAATTAATCATTAAATCCAATTAAAAATTCTAGCGTCATGAGTCCAGAGCACCTCCACTGGTGCCCCGTACCTGGTTTGCCACATGACCTCAACCGCGTTTCCCCGAACGCTAGAGATTGCCGACTAGCAGCGAGGGCCTTGGTGAGTCGGTTGGGAAACTATGCCCTCATTCGGTAAGGTATAAAAGGTAAGAAAACAACAATAAACTACTGATGTAGTAAACAACATGCATACCAACAGAAACCAACAATGGAAGCAATGTAAATACATAGCTATGATGACAATGATGCAGCAGGATCAAGTATCTAAGGAAAACATAAAACACAACAACATGCTGAAATACAACTGAAACCAATTTCTAAAGAAAACAAAGTAAGATTCACAGCATCGCGAGCCACGGCTCGGTCCCACGCTCCCCAGCTCCTGGTGCAATCAAGATCCTGAAGTAGAAGGGCGCTTGCCATTATCTATACCTACAAGAACATAGTCTACTTAGGCCAAAAAGCATGGCCCAAACAGGGTGTGAGATACAATCCCAGTAGGCAACCACCCAAAGATTTGTTCCTAACAGTCAATGAATACCTGGCAGTAAATAAACAAGAAGCAGTAAAGAGGAAAACACAAGCAGCTATAATCCATAGCTCTAACAAGTAAAGCACACAAGTGAGCAGTCAACAAAAAGAAGAAAATAGGTAACCCTCTGGGTAGCTCTCACAGTCTAATCACTATGGTTCTACCTCTAAGTACTAGCTACCCTCTGGGATGCACACATAGTCTCACCCCTCTGGTTCAGCTACGTAATTAAGCAGACTCTATGGGGAAGCACTCACCGTCAATTCCCCATTGGCCCACGTCGTAGTTAAAGACACTCTGGAGAAGCCCTTCCGTCAATTATCCCTTTGGTCTAATACTCTAGGTTCTCACAGTTCTGAGTATAACTAAACATGCTCAGCACGTGCATATCGTCTAAGTAAACCTCAAGAACTACTTGGCTATCAACTAAGGCTCAACATAAATACTGAAACAATAGTCCACAATCCTACAACTAGGCA
Organism: Viscum album; assembly: GCA_963277665.1. Classification (NCBI taxonomy): domain Eukaryota; kingdom Viridiplantae; phylum Streptophyta; class Magnoliopsida; order Santalales; family Viscaceae; genus Viscum; species Viscum album. The sequence continues at coordinate 643,367,578 of OY728128.1, forward strand.
TGGCAAAGAAAACCGAGCACAAAAAAATACTCTAATCACAAGTAATAACCTCTAGTGAAGCAATCATGCAATCTAGAAATTAGCAAGGGCAAAATTGGAAACAAGCAATACCCCGTTCAAGGGTATTGGTGGAATTTGCCCAGAATATTCATCAACATTCTATGGAAAGGCACAAACCACCTACCTTAATCTGAGGAGATCGATATACGTGAACCTCGATGATAGATTACCCTTGGAACGCCTTAGATATGAGAAAACGCACAAAACGATCAACCTACGATAACTTGGAAACGAGGAGGAATCAAGAAACAAGGATAAAGCAGAAGGAAGAAATCACCGCTGCGATTCCAACGCAACTAACCATGCTCGGATCGGAGAAAGGATGGCAGGCAGGAGTTCGTCAAAGATTCTGCCATACGGGTCTCTTCGGACGGTCGAAACCTGAAGAAGAAGATGGATATGGGGGTTAGACGCGACCCTGGTCCGTTTAATGACAAAAAGAAAGTACACGACGTGTACTTTTAGAGTACACGGCGTGTACTTCAAATTTTCCGTACTCCGAAAAACGAGAATCCATCTCAGCCTTACACACCATGTGTGTGGCCCGGACACGGCCATCACACGGCTTCGAGCTGGGGAAAGAGTACACAGCGTGTACTCAGAAAGTACACGGTGTGTACTCAGAAAGTACAAGGCGTGTAGTTCTGAAATTTCCAAAAAATTCATTTTTTCTCAAAAACTCCAGAAAAAGGAAAAACGTACCTCAAAAGAGATCCGGGTTCTTACAAACTTCCCCCTTAAAGAAATTATTTCCCGAATTTCCCTAACGAGGCGAAGAAGGAGAAACCCCGAAGATCTCCGGCCACTATGATCGTACATCGGTCTCCCTCTCCCATGTCTCATTCTGTACTCACCCGTGCTGCCATAGCACTCGTACCAAAGGAACAGACCGCCCGCAGAAAACCTTTGTACTACGATCGACAATCTGGATAGGATTCTCCTCGAACGACACATCCACTTCAATCTCGACTTCCTCAGGCTGAAAGTCATGAGATGGGTCTGAAAAGTAACGTTGGAGCTGAGAGACGTGGGAGATGTCATGCATGGCCCGATACCTCTGAGGTAGCTACAACCGATAGGCGACCGACCCCACTCTCTCCAAGACCTCAAATGACCCGATGTACCATGGCGAAAACTTACCCTGTCTCCGAATCCTTTTGTGTCCCAACCTCAGTGCGACAACTATGAAGACCTGATCACTGACCTTGAACTCTAGAGGTTGTCTCCATTGATCAGCATAAGACTTCTGCCGAGACTGTGCTATAGTCATCCTCTTCCGAATTAGGTCTATCTGCTCTGAAGTCTACTGTACAAGACGAGGTCCTAGTAAAGCTGTCTCTCCTGCCTCCAGCCAGCATAAGGGTGATCGACATGGCCTACTGTACAAAGCCTTGTATGGTGCCATCTGAATGGTCGCCTAAAAACTATTTTTGTAGGTGAACTCCAGCAGAGGAATACACTTCTCCTAAGAACCGCCAATGTCAAGGATGCAAGCTCGGAGCATATCCTAAAGCACCTGGATTGTGTGCTCGGATTGGCCATCAGTCTGGGGATGGTATGCTGTAATCAAATGTACATGTGTACCCAAGGCCTTATAAAGTCCCTGCCAGAACCGAGAGGTAATGCGTGCATATCCTTCTGAAACAATAGAGCTCGGAACTCCATGCAGATGAACGATCTCTCTGATGTAAATTCATCCCAGATCATCGACACTGAAGGTCTCCTTGATCGTCAAGAAGTGAGCAACCTTTGTAATCATATCAACAACAACCCAAACAGCATCTCTTCCCCAAGGTGATCTTGGCATCCCAGTCATGAAGTCCATTGCAACATCGTTCCACTTCCACTCCGTAATGGGTAACTGCTGTAAAAGCCCCACTGGTCGCTGATGCTCTGCTTTCACCTGCTGACAAGTAGAACACCTCAAGATAAAACCAGAAACATCCTTCTTCATACCTGGAAACCTGTACTGGCGATGAAGATCCCGGTACATCTTGGTGATGCCAGGATGAACTGCCCAAATAGAGGAATGGAAATCCTGCATCAGCTCCTCTCGTATGTCTGCTGGCACCCATACACGTCCTTGGAAACACAAGATCTCATCCTCGCCCACTGTCCAACCAGGATGAGGGTCTCCTCCTGACACACTCTTTCACAGGACTGAGCCTTCTGAGTCTGATAGCTACCTCATCTGTACCCGATCAAGTAGCGTGGTGGTAACAGCTACAGAAGATAGAAAAGTCTGTCCCCGTCTTTCATGCACCTCCAGATGCATCTCATAGAACATAGCCATCAGTTTCCACTCATTACTGGCCTCATGAACTGCATGAATTTGAGTTCTCCTTCTCAACGCATCTACCACAGCGTTTCCCTTTCCCGGTGTATTGGCAATCTCGAAGTCAAAAGACTGTAAATACTCAACCCACCTGTGCTACCTTAGATTCAGATCATGATGTGTGAAGATATACTTGAGACTCTTGTGGTCAGTGAATACCACAAAGTGCTCTCCCAGAAGATAATGTCTCCAACAGTGTAAGGCATGAACAACGACTGCCAACTCCCGATCGTGCATAGGGTAGTTCCTCTCATGTGGCCTCAACTGTCGAGACCCATACGCAATGACTCCATCACCCTGTATAAGCACAGCACCCAGCCCGATACCCGAAGCATCACAGTAAACAGTGTAACACTTTCCTGGCTCTGGAAAGACTAGTATTGGTGCTGACGTCAACCTCCCTTTCAGCTCCTGAAAGGATGACTCACACGAATCAGACCATAAGAACTTCTCCCCCTTCTTGGTCAGACCTGTCAATGGTGCTGCTAGACGAGAAAAGTCCAGAATGAAGCGTATGTAGTATTCCTCCAGCCCTAGGAAGCTCCATACCTAAAAAATGTTCTTCAGCTGCTCCCAGGAAACTACAGCTCTTACTCTCACTGGGTCCACAGATACTCCTACCTCTGAAATGACGTGACCCAAGCAGTGAATCTGATCCATCCATGAGTGGCACTTCGAGAGTTTAGCATTAATCTGATGCTCTCTCAGTGTACTCAGACCGATCTCAAGAAGGGTGGCATGGTCATGTTGAGTGTGAGAGTACACCAAGATATCATCCACAAAGACCACGACGAAGGAATCCAAGTAAGGATAGAACACTCGGTTCATCAGTGCCATGAAAACTGCAGGTGCGTTCGTGAGACCGAACGTCATGACTGTATACTCATATAGACCATACCTGCTCTTGAAGGCTGTCAGAGGTATATCTGATGGTCTAACACACAACTGATGATAACCGGCTCTCAAGTCGATCTTTGAGAACACCAAGGATCATCGAAGCTGATAAAAAAGGTCATTAATCCTCGTAAAAGGATATCGATTCTTGAACGTAAAATGGTTCCGCTTCCGATAATCCACACAAAGCCGAAGGGTACCGTCCGCCTTCATCGCAAACTGAACAGGCGAACCCCAAGGAAAAGTGCTGTGTCGGATGAAACCCTTAGCCTGTAGCTCCTCCAACTGCATCTTGAGCTTCTGAAACTCAGGTGTGGTCATCCTATAGGGAGGAATGGACACCGGTGCCGCTCCTGGAACGAGCTCAATAGAGAAGTATACCTCACGCTCTGGAGGAAAACCTGAAAAGTCCACTAGAAAGACATCCCTGAAGCGATCCACCATAGGAGGAAAATCCAATTGTGGAGTCCCCTAATCAACCATATAAAGAATAGTAATCTGGGCTGTCAACCCTCCTAGCCCAAGATGCTCGAGTCTTGCCCGACTCGCCCAAACGTCCCAGTCGCCTTTATGAAGGAAAGAATCACCCTCTAGTGAAACAAAACTCACTCTGCGCCGATAATAGTCGACAACTGCCTGAAAGGGAATCAACCAATTCATGCCAAGGATGACAGCATATCATGTCATCTCTAGGACATATAGATCCCATAAGAAGTGATACCCCGCAACCTCGAGAGGGAACTCTCTAAACTGGCGTACACTAGATGTTCTCGTCCCCAAGGTTGTGTCTAGTGTCAACGAGTCAGCAGAAGAAAAGATGCAGAGTCCAATGCTCTACACAACAGCAATAGAGATAAAGCTATGCGTAGCACCAGTATCAGAAAGAGCAGAAGATAAAACTAAGGCTACTAAAATCTTACCTCGAACAGTGGAAGGGTCGTGATCTTGCTCCTGATAAGTCTACTCTATGGTGAAAGACTGGCTCGTGCCGCCGACCTGCGCCCCTGGTTGACTACTCTGAGATGGACCTCCCTGTTGTTTCGGAGGAACTGGTGGATGACTACCACGGCCTCAACCTCCACCTTGGCCCGAATGGCCGGAAGAACTCTGATTCCCCAACTGGTGAGAAACTGGCGGTGCTGCTCATGAACGAGGAGTCATGGAAGAACCCCGGTCACCAGCCACTGGTGAGAAAACCTGGCAAAACTGCTGAAGGTGACCCATCTTGCCACATGATCGGCACTACACTGGGTCCCTCTAGCACTGCGGCCTCGTGTGCCCTATCCGGCCATACTGATACCATGTAACATGGCTGCCAGAAGATGCATCTCGCTTCCTCGAATCACCACGCAAAGGGTCCCTACGGTGAATTTTGCTGCCATTTGAAGGAAATCTAGCTCTGGAAGCCGAAACGCCCTGGATCACATCTCTAGACTCTCTCAGATTGCGTTTTGCAATCATTTCCTGGTTGACGATGGAAGTAATGGAAGTCAGCTAGAAGATGTCCACCTATGAGCGGATCTCCCGCCTGAGTCCACCCTCAAACTACCTTGCCAAGAACACCCCACTCCCATCCCAGAGGGGTGTAAAATGCCACATCTCAGTGAAACGAGAGGAATACTCCATGACAGATAGAGTACCCTCCTCTAATCTCATTAACCCCCGGGCTCGATTGGCCCTCAGGGTCTCCGGGTAGAAGTAGTCATAGAACATGCACTGAAACATCTCCCAAGCCATAGCCTGTTGTTGACCCGCCTGTGAGATCACGTCCCCCCACCTCTTGGTGAATTCTCGGAGCATGTAGGTGGTGAGTTTGACCTGCCTCTCTGGAGGCGTCTCCAGACACTCGAAGATAGTCATCATGGCTTCTAGCCATGACTCTGCGGCCTGAGGTCCTCCCTCCCCCGAGAACATGGGAGTATACTGCTGTTGAAAGACCCACGTCAAGTCTGCCATAGATGAGGCAGGAGGCGATGCAACTTCCAAGGCTTGCATCATCCTCATGAAACCTTCCCTGAAATACGCATCAGTGCCCGCGACTGGTACAACAACCGGTGCCAAGGCTGGCTCGGCTGGGGGATCAACATGAAGTCCTTGATCAGCCCTGTCTGGCATCTGATCACTGCCTGACGACAGACGTACTACCACAGGACATCTCGGAGGCATAGCTCTGAAAGATCAAAAGCACACCGTGGACAAGAAAACAAGGACAGAGAACACAAGAGTACAAAATGAGAACAGGGGAAGAACAACACACAACATTGAAAAAACATGACGACACAACGTGTATAAAACTACACGGCATGTCTTCTGAAACCACTAACATGGGCGTTTACTCCTTCCCCACAAATCGTGTACACCTCAAACTAAACAGAGTGTTAACAACCACACACAGCGTGTACAAGAAAATTTTTCCCCTGCCTGAGTCTCCTGACACGGCCAACCCACACGACCCGACTCAACCCGAGACTACACGGAGTGTTCGAAACAAACACGGCTTGCACTAGACAAGGCTTCGACGGTCCATGTTGTTGAATACACGGCCGTCTACACGGTTGGTCCTTACATGGTGTGCTCTGAACAAGAACAGCATGCATAGGCGAAGGCGACACTGTCCCGTGTTGTTCGTGACACGGTCGGGTACCTGGGAAAGACTACACGGCGTGTTCCGAACAAACACGGTGTGTGGAAAATAATGTAACGTCGGCTCGTGTTGTTCGTGACATAGTCGGGTACCTGGACAGGACTACACGGCGTGTTCCCTATGGACACAACATGTTCTACCTGAGCATCCCTGACCCGTGTTGTTAGTGACACGGCCGGGTACACGGCACTGAACTCACACGGCGTGTACCAATCGTACACGGCGTGTTCCTGATGTTACTCCCACGACACCGTGTTCTGCTCACACAGTCGGTGACATGGCCTAAAAACTACACGGCATGTATCCAAAATGTACACACCGTGTATTCAAGGTTTTTCTGGGCAGTTGCTCAGAAACTGCACAGAATTCTAGAAACACAAAAAAAACTAGGGAAAAAGGTGCCAAATTATGATCTGTGAGGGCCCATAACACCTCAAGAACCAAGCTTTGGCATTCACTTTAATAAATGACCAAAACAAATAGTTTTCTAACACAATAGTAGAGAGTCTATCAAGAATCTATCAGAACAACATGCATAATCTACACGGAGCCTATCACAACAACATGCAATCGCTAATGCACCATAGATTGCATGAAAAGAATGCATGACATGTGATTTTTACAAGTTTATATATGATGAATGAGATGGCATACCCTCATCTCATCAGGTTGCGATAGAAATAAAACAAAAATATCAAAAAAATAACTGCACAAGTCATACGAATCACTATAGGTGAAAACATACCAACCATAAAATCTCAAAATCAGCAACTGCAATTAACGAGGTAGTATGGCTTTTCCCTATACACGGGTTAGCTACTCCAGAGAACAGATTAATTCCATGTACCGAATCCGTCATATCCCTTTCTAAGGTCTCCAAATAGTAAAGAAAGAGAAAAGAACACCTCTTATACCACTTTGTAATGTCCCGAGTCTGGAGCCCCTCCACTGGTGCCCCGTACCCGGTTCGCCACATGACCTCAAGCGCGTTTCCCCGAACTCCAAAGGCTACTGACTAGCAGTGACAGCCTTGGTGAGTCGATGGGGAAACTATACCCACATTCGGTAAGGTATTCAAGGTAAGAAATCAATAATAAACAGCGAAAGCAGTAAACAACATGCATACCAGTAGAAACCAATAGAGGGAGCAATGTAAATACATAGATATGATGAAAATTATGAAGTAGGTACAAGTATCTAAGAAAAATAGAAAACACAACAACATGCTGAAATACAAGTAAAACCATGTGCAAAAGAAAACAAAGTAAGATTTTCAGCATCGCGAGCCACGGCTTGGTCCTATGCTCCCCAGCTCCTGGTGCAATCATGATCCTGAAGTAGAAGGGAGCTTTCCATTATCTATACCGGCAGCAATATAGTCTTCTTGGGCCCAAAATCATGGCACAAATAGGGTGTGAGATACAATCCCAATAGGCAACCACCCAAAGATTTGTGCCTAACAGTCAATGAATACCTGGCAGTAAATAAACAAGAAACAGTAAACAGGAAAACACAAGCAGCTACAATCCACAGCTCTAACAAGTAAAGCACAAAATTGAGCAGTCAACAACAAGAATAAAACAAGTAAACCTCTGGATTGATCTCACAGTCTAACCCCTATGGTTCACCCTCTAAGTACTAGCAACCCTCTAGGAGGCACACACAGTCTCACCCCTCTGGTTCAGCTACGTAACTATGCAGACTCTCTAGGGAAGCACTCACCGTCAATTCCCCCTATAGTCTCGTATCGTGCTAAAGGATCTCTGGGGAAGCACTCAACGTCAATTCCCCCTGTTGCCCGCTTCGTAGTTAAAGACATTCTGGAGAATCCCTTCCGTCAATTCTCTCTTTTGTCTCGCATCATGATTAAAAAGACACTCTGGAGAAGCCCTTCCGCCAAATCTCTCTTTAGTCTACTACTCTAGGTTCTCACAGTCTTGAGTATAACTAAACATGCTCAGCGCGTGAATATCGTCCAAGTAAACCTCAAGAACTACTTGGCTATCAACTAAGGCTCAACAACAATACTGAAACAACAGTCCACAATCATACAAATAGACATGGAAATGAAAATTGAGCACAAACAAAATACTCTAATCACAAACAATAACCTCTACTAAAGAAATCAAGCAAAGCAGGCAAGCAGCAAGGGCAAAACAGGAAACACGCAATACCCCATTCAAGGGTATTGGTGGAATTTTCACATAATATTCATCAACATTCTACGGAAAGGCACAAACCACCTACCTCGATCTGAGGAGATCGATATACATAAACCTTGACGACATATTCCCCTTGGAACAACGTAGTTCTGAGAAAACACACAAAATGCTCAACCTACGATAACTTGGAAATGAGGAGGAATCAAGAAACAAGGCTAATGCAGAAGGAAGAACTCGCCACTGCGATTCCAAAGAAACTAACCATGCTCAAATCGGAGAACGAATGGCGGGGCGGGAGTTCGTCAAAGATTCGGCCGTACAGGTCGCTTCGGACGGTCGAAACCTGAAGAAGAAGACGGATATGGGGGTTAGACGCGACCCCGGTCCGTTTAATGAGAAAAAGAATGTACATGGTGTGTACTTTTGGAGTACACGGCATGTACTTCAAATATTCCACAATCCGAAAACCGGCCTCTACCTCAGCCTTACACACCGTGTGTGTGGCCAAGACACGGCCTTCACACGGCTTCGAGCTGGGGAAAGAGTACACGATGTGTACTCAGAAAGTACACAGCGTGTACTTCTGAAATTTCTAGAAAATACATTTTTTCTCAAAAACTCTAGAAAAAGGAAAAACCTACCTGAAAAGAGATCCGGGTTCTTAAAAAAAGAAAATCTAACCATATAAATAAATTATATTAAAATGCTCTTTACAATTAAAAAACAGTATTTTTCAATATTCATTAAAAAATGAATTTTATGAGAAAAATACTAAAAATATTCCCAAAGTAAATTTTTATGTCCCTAATCTAAAAATGAATTTTATTTTGTCAAATAGAAAATATAAAAGTGGCCAAAACTATATTTAATTAGGGTTCTCTATCAAAAGGCGTTAAATCGACCGTTTATTGAATATTAGAGTATTTATGCTTAAAATTAGATTCATTCACATTTTAAGCCATTAACTTTTATTGTATAAATCTAAAAACATTTAACAAACCTGTATAATCATACTGTATTTAGTTATATTTATTCCATCCATTACAACAACAAGGCGTTAAATACCATTTAAAATAATAATAATATATTATATGTGTGAAATGAAAGATTTCAAAGAAACTCATTATTGCATATCAGGTATGCCATCGAACATAAAATAAATGTTAAATTAAAATTAATATTTAATTCAAAAATATTAATAAATATAAAAATGTTATATTCTTTATTTACTAGGTATGTTACATTAAGAAACGTTTCATTAATTCAGTTGGCATCTTGAATGGAAACAAAAAACCCTCCGGAAATTAATTGATGGGAAAAATTCAATGTGATGAGAAGGAAAATATGGATTACATCAACTAGAATGTCTAATAAATTGGATATTATGAATCAAATTGTGAGGAATATTTTTATCTCCAACAATGGTGGGAGATTAACAAACATAATATTTATTTATTTGTAAAAACTTTATCTAATAGATTATTAATTGTTTCTTCGCATATTTGTAGAAATAGAAATAAAAATGAATTCAAACATATTATTGATAATACATGAATTTAGTGTTTCATGTTAACATCCATGACCAATGATATTTTGAAGGAACATGGGGAAACAGATGCCTATATCATGCCATCTCACCTTTAGGATATCTATCAAAAGATGGAAAATAAAGAGAGATATAGGATGTCGAATTATTTTTGTTCAAGAAAACTTAGATATTTGGAGATATTTGGGCCTCATGTAATCAATAATGTTGGAATCATTGAATGATTATACATATGTGTTATTAAAATCCTAGATTAGTTTCAATATAAATTCATAGTTTCTTTACAAGCATATACCTTTTATAGTTTTATTATAAATTAAAACATGAGAAACAACAATTTGTCTTTCAAAACATATTACTATGATTCACAAAGTCAATAAAGACTTGTGGAAAGTTAAAATTACAGTCCTTATACTGAATAAGAATAGAAGAATGAGGAATAGTGGAACACCAGACATAAATACTTTAAAGCTCTTGAGAATTTTTCTTATTTGATGTTAAAGATTCAAATAAAGGGAATTGAAAAGAAAGAAGTATGTTTTACATGTGGTCATAAAGGCCACTGGATGAATGACTAGACCCATAAGAAATTGGATGATAAAGGTGAATTAGTTATCAGGTTTAATCATTAAATTTCTACATATTGGGTATTGGATAAATCATTAGGTTCACACATATATATCTATATATATGAATAAAGCAGATTCAAAAAGGATTTTATAGGATAGGTGGATTTTAGACCTACCAATGGTTCAAGGATGGCTTCTCTAGCCCTTGGTCACTATCAGTATTATTTCCAAAATAAATTATTTTTTTTTTTAAGAAAATGTTATTATGTAAAAACTGGTACCAAGATCATAATAATATGGTTTTATTTTTATTTTTTGAATAATTATTTTTATTTTATAAAGACAACACATATTTTGGTACAACACATTTAAATAACAATCTTTGTGTATTAAATTATGAAAAATATATATTGGAAACAGATAAAAAATCATGTTCACACGGCATATATTACAACTAGATATGGCACCACCATATTAGTCATGTAAACGATAAGATTTTTAGAAAGATCTATCAAGATGGTTATTGAGAATATTTTGAGCTAAAACCACATGGAATTTGAAATTATTTTTTATAAGGGAAACTAACCAAATAACCATTTAGTAGGAAGAGTGAATGAGCCATATATCATTTAGTATTGGTACAAAATGATGTGTGTTGACCATTTCCAATAAAATATAGAGGTGGGTATTCATACTTCCTAACTTTTTCTGATGACTTGAGTAGATGTGGTAATGTATAATCGACTAGGTATAAGTCGATGTCCTTTTAGAAAATTGATGAATTTGTGAATGAAGTAGAGAATCAACATCGAGATATGATAAATAAGCATTTATTCGATCGAGTTGGTGAATATATTAACCTAGTGTTTATAAGATTTTGACAACATTTTGAGATTTTATCTCAACTCATTCCACCTTACACACCACAGTGGAATGTTATTAGTAAAAAGAGGAACCATACCTTGAATGAAAATGTGAGGTTAATGAGGAGTCATTTGGATAATCCATTATTATTTTGGAGATATTCATTAAAAAATAATATATAAATACTAAACCAAGTACCAAATAATGTGAGAAAAAGGTCCCTTTATGTTATGAAGTGGAAAGTGACCCATTATTTCATATACACATGTATGAGGTAGGATGGAATTTGTTAATTCCTTATTAGGGAATAAATTGGAACACTAGGGTACAAAGATTATCATAATAGGGTATTCGATGGAAATAAATTGATACTACCTACGAAACACCTCAGATAAGAAAGTTATTGTTGCTCGACAAGTTTTCTTTCTTGAGTGGGAGCACGCCCTCAAAATGATAGTATGAAAAATATTGATTTTGATGATGTTGATGATCAAGATATAAATGTCTTAGTTCAAGAAGATATTACACAATTCCCAATATATGATTTTTTTTCATGAAACAAATTTACAATGTAGGATTACCAAAGAGGTAATGAATCAAAATAGACATGGTTTTCTAGTCCCCAAATATGGTGACACATTTTAGGTTTAAAATAATGAAACTATCTCCTAAAATGAGGAAGTAGATATATTAATATTCTACTTCTTATAATATGTTATCATTAATTAGAAATTTGGAGGCTAGATTTCAAGACAGTGTTATTTAATGAGAACCATTATGATGATTTCTATGACTTTGGGTGATCCCAAAGTCATATAAAAGTTATATGGATACATTTATGGATTGAAATAAGAAATTTGGTCATGGAAAATTTAATTTTATGAAGAATTAAATGTTGATTTTTTCATTAAGAATGCATGTGATCCCTGTGTTTATATAGTTTCAATGAGAATGTGTTCGTTAACTTAGTTGTCTGTGATGATGACATATTACATGGTGGATATTAGATAACAGTCTTATAGTCTAATGAATATTGGTTTAAAAAGTAGTTATCCATGAAGGAAATAGGTGAGGGATCGTATATTATAGGGATTATGATCATCTGCAATAGAACCTAGTGGATTCTTGAACTAAGTCTAAGTAAAATCATTGACAAGATAATAAATATATTTAGTATGGAAAATTGAAAGAGAATATCAGTTCCAATGTCATATGGTGTACATAATTCAATGAAAATATTTCCTTGGTCATAATAGGAGAAAGTGATATTGAGTAAGATCCCATACTACCATGAAATTGGATCAGTCATATATTCCATTGAATGTATTAGAAATGATGTTTCATATTCATTGAGCATGGTATGTAGATACCAAGTTGATTTAGGATAACAACATTGATCTATTGTTCAAGCTATCCTTAATTATTTTACATGAACTAAAAATATGTTCGTAGTGTATGGTGGAGATAATGATCTAGTTATTAGGGTTAATACAAATATTGGATTTCTAATAGATCAAAATGTACAAAATACACTATTAGTATAAGATTTATATCTCAATGGAGGATAAATGTGATATAAGAGTTCATAGAAATAAGTTGTTGCTACTTTTATAGTGGACTTCGAATATATAAATTCTACTAATGATTCTAAAGAAGAAAGTTTTAAATGAAAATTGGTCTATGTGTTTTATTTGGTATCTAGAAATAAAGACCCTATCATAGTGTATTGTGATAATACAGTAGAGGTGGAGATTGAAAAAGGGACAAGGTCGAACCAATGGACAAAGAACCCATTCTTAAAGTACCACCAATTGAGGTATTGTTTTGCAGGGGTGAATTAACAGAATGAATAGTTCACAGAAAAGAAAACATGGTGTAACCCTAGACTAACGATTATCTCATAAGATGTATAAGTATCATGTGGGAGAGAGAAAACTAATGGTCATTAGCAGTTAGATTTAGTGAATGTGGGGGTCTATTGGATTTTCTACCCTAGAACCCAATTCTGTTAACATTAATATTTCATGTATTAATTATTTTAAATATTAAAAAAATTATTATCAAATTATGATTTTTTTCAACTTAACAAACTATGATTTAATTTTTTAAGAGTAGATGCTATACTAAAGGGCTGTAATAGTTCCCTACTATAATGAAAACCTATAATCTCCATGATAGTATTTCTAAAATATATGTTCTATATCAAGATGTAATAATTTGAGGGAAAATGGTATAAAAAATCATGTTTTGAGAGTAATAAGACATTGAGGAACCTCGTCATGGTGTATTCCGTTAGTAATAGCCATTATAGGATATTATAAGAACATGACATGCCAGTTGGAAATTCATATTTATTTATATGTCATTTTATGTTCCTATATACAAACTTGAGTATTGATACATAGACATGAATATTATTATTAATTATTTTTAATATTTACTTAATTTTATGTATTGATGAAATATATGATGACATATATTCACAGTGAAGTAGAATATGATTGTTCTCTCAGAGAAAATATCACATTAACGAGTAATGTGAGAAATTTTTTTCCATTCTGTTCTGTAATGAGATTTGATATCTCATTACCTTTTTTTGGAAATTATATAGACTAAATAAATCAAGGATCATGTTTTTCTAAAGGAATGTTTTATTTAAATAAATTCAAAATTTGAGACGCTGAGAACACATGTTGATAGTAGTAGGTGTGAACCTACAAGATTATAGATATCATGATAAAGTGGTTATATTAAACTGGAAGGATTTGTATGAGGTATTATGTCATTGAGGACTTATTTTTTTTCTTTGGTTACTTTGATATGTTGATAGAAGATAAAATTTGACATTATGTCGTTTCACCGAATTCCAATGATAGAGATATCTAGAGGGTTACAAACTATGTGTATCTAGAATCACTAATAAATAATATATTATTTTATTATTATTTAAAAAGATTAATAAATATTATTCCTACACATGGTTTGATAATTTTTCTTGTTTTCATGACCACATTTATTCCATCACATGTTATTCGAGTGAATATTATATTATTAAAATATTTAATAAATATTTATTTTATTGTTATTGGATATAATATTAATTTATTAATAAGAAAATAATGTATTGTTATTTATTTATTAAATCAACCATCACTTGTCAAGGCCATATAAATATTTTAGAGAAATAGAGGACTAAGATTAATGTTATGGTGTGAAATAATATATATTTAATATTATTTGAATAAATAATATCAAATTTTAAGTCATCAGTTTAGAACTTGTCATGAAATAATAATAATATTATTATTATAGACATTGGGTTCCATAGGGAATAATTAAATAATAAATTGAAATATTTCTATTTTTTATTAGAACCATAGTTATATATAAATTCAATTAACTTATTTTCTCTATGGATCTAATTCATTTTTTATGTGATGAGATCCGGAGAAAATATTTGCATGTTCTAAAGATATCCCTCTTGTAGAATGATCCCAATAAAATAGAGGGAACATCCTAAACCAATAACTCTATAATTAGAGATATTATGGAACATCATTTGGAAATAATTCAGAGGATGATAAAAGGTGAATGATGCATGTGATTACATATATTGTACTAGAACATGGAGTTTCCTGCATCGATTTTTAGACATTTGAGGAATAATTGTGGATCACTGTTAGAGAGAATCTATTTTTTATTCCTATAATGAAACGATGGTAAAATATATATCTGTTTTCATATCTATCAATGATGAAATAATTTATCACATGGAAATTCTCTAGTTGGTAAAATTAATTAAAAATAATATTTGATGACCATAAGCTTCAATTATAGAATTTTTCCATTATCTATATTAATTGATTCAATTCATTTCGTCACAGTGTTTTTGAAATGGTAAATATCACATTAATCATTGATCATGAAAAAATAAAATTTGTGAATGTCTGATCTGATGATTCTACTATGCTAAGAACCTTCAGTGACATACCATAATAATAAGCATAGTTGAATTAGTTTAAATTAATAATAATATGTTTATAAGTGAATGGGTTATCATAACTCTTAATAATGGGTGAATGAATATTCCATAATTATACACAAACCCATGAATAGGTGAATTAGTTATCACCATAAATGAACAACATAGCTGAATGATTCATCAGTATGGTAAACAATGTAGATGAGAAACTCATCACTATTGATATATAATATTGGTTAATAGAGCATCAATATAAATAAAAAATCATGGTGATGAGTTCATCATCGTTAATATAAAACATCATTGAATGGAATAAAAAATTAATAAACAAAATTGAATGGATCATCGATATAAAAAAATATAGGAGAAAAATCATCCCCATAATAAACAACAATGTTGACTAGTTCAACACTTTAATAATCAACATAAGTGAATGTCATTTGACTGTTACAATAAACAGAAGATAAAATTTAAACATGAAAAATAAACAACATAAGTGAATATTTCATCACTATTAAGAAAAATAATAATGAATGAGTTATCACTTATCATAACTATAAAACATTGGTGATTGGATTATTATCATTAACATTAATATTTCTAGAACCAACCCACTCAAAAGGATATAGACAACCCCAAAAACATACACCACGACAAACTAATTCTAATTAGACTATCCTTGATAAAAATCAATGTACCACATAACCACCCATCTCACAATGATCAAACCATATCATCCAATAATTATACAAAAATAAAAATATACGTCTAATCCAGCACTAAACTATCACCCACACTATATTAACATAATCAAGGTATTCCCAATGAAATATATAAATCTAAAAAAACAAGAAACATATGAAGGAAACCACTTTTGGGTTCTCATTTATATGTTATTTCACCTTTTTCCAAAAGTGATGTGGGCATTGGAGGTTGTGTAAATCATGTATACATCTAGAGTGACCATTAATGGGTGAGTCAATACTTATTCACTACCCATGGTATATAGACACAAAATATAGTTTAATTTCTAGTCATTTTCACCCTACTTCAATCATTCACATGTCAAATTGTGAAAAACCCCATAAAAATGAAAATAAGGAAAACATCAACCTCATTATAGTGGGATATATTTAATCAATAACCACTAAATGATTTATTTTTAGTTGGTAAAATTATAAAAACATTATATAAATCTAAAAAATATTGTTTATTGATTTATTTATTTTTGAAAAAAATTGACTCAAACACATTATAATTGAAGAAGGACCATTTGAATTATTAATAGTGATTAATAATTGAGGGAAAAATCAAGATGACACAACTAGTTTTTATGTCCTTATAAAATGAGGAAGATCTATGTTATAAATGTTTTAATATATTTAATTAATTTATTTAAAAAAAATTAAAATATGGTTGGTGGCCACCTGGTGCCAAGTCCCCACCATTGAGTCTTTATTGGATACTAGATACCCATCCATCCAACAATGACTATCTTGTGGCCAGACTATGGCTACATCCCTAAAATCCTTGCTACATGTTACCTAGTACTAGGTTATCAGATACCTAGTTCTTTATACTATATTATATATTATTTTACTAATAAGTATATTTTACTTAATTCTAATGGTTTACCTCAACCAATACAGTTCCCCAAACTCATTCTCAAAGATATGGTGATTAAACAATGTAGTATTTTTTTTGAATTAAAAAATTTTAAATCTCTAAATAAGATACAATCCTAAAATTCTTAAAATCATTTAGGTCAAGATATCTAGAAAACTATCAAAATTAGAAAACTCACACTTTCTGTTAGTCATTTAATTTATTTTAAAAAAAATACACCCACTATTATCTAACTATTTCCTAATATTCATTACCCATCAACAGAATAATTACTACTCATCTAGAAACCATATGAAAAACATTACAAAAAATGGGGTGAGGGAGAGGCACAATAAAGGGGTTTTATAATTGATCTATCCCATTTTTAATTCATGGAATATTTTTTTCAAAAAGATTTCCATTAAAATATATTACATTTGTTTTTATAAAATAATTGAAAAACAATAAAATACACATTTTACTTTAAAGTATAGATGGTATTTTCAAAAAAAAAATTTAAATTTCAGGAACATTTTTTGGAGACGCGTTAAACTATTAAAACCCTTTCTATTAAAATAATATCCTGGTTTTTATAAAATAGGGAAATATTATTAAAAATAAATGTTTATACACCATTGAAATATTATTAAAATAATTTCATATTAAACATAATCAAAGGGGATTTATAAAACCATTCGAAAGACCATAAACCAAATGCATTAGTCAACATAGAAAATTAAAGGATATATTTCTCCTACCCATAATAAGGTGGAAAAATTACCTTGATGATTGAGTTCTCTATCAATTCCTAATCTATTTACAATTATCAAATTCCATAATTTTATAAATTATTTCATATCATTCAACTCTATTTTCCACTATTGTTTTCCCAAAAACAAATATTTTAATATATTGATAGTGGATACACACACAAATACACACACACAACACAGATATATATATATATATATGAATGTATAATTTTCATTAATGAATTTGAAGAAATTAAAAACTCATCATCTGGAATATTTGGACCAAGATATGTTTTTAAAACATACATTTAACAGTGATCATAATAATATATTCCATTTCCATACAAAAATTAAAACTAAAAAGGAATCCTTGAATTTAATTTACATCAAATGAATCAATGCTTTCAAAAAATAGGAAAAAGAATTCTGAATAAAAAAAACTTATCCCTAAAATAATGTTTTTTATGTTTATGTTTTAGTTTTGAAATAAGAAATTTTAACCATGAAATTATAATTTAACCAACCCTTTAAATAAGACCATTGAAATTAAATAAAATTCTAAATATATTTATTGGGTGAACATTAATAAAACATAATAACTGACGCACGCCTGTCGTAGGGCGTGGCAAAACAATTATTTCCTAAGTTAAAATTTAGTAATGTGGTTGACCTAGGATTTCTCCCGAAGAGGAGTGCACACAAAATGGGTTGTCACTTTAAAACGGGGGTAAAAATGTTGTGAACGGAAATTTGAAATTCAAATGATTGAAAAACAATGAAATTTAAAAGGGTGATTAGGTCGGGGTTGGTTTCCTAATTATAATTCTATCCTTGTTCAATTTAATTCAATCCTCTTCTTCTTAGTTGATTAAAGTGAGTTTCCACAATCATTTCCTCTCACTTCCTTGGTGAAATTATTATTGTGAGAGAAAACCTTACCAAGATCTTGGTTTGGTCAACTCTCCTTCCATTGGTAAAATAGTTGTATTGAATATCCTTAATTTAAATGGGCAATACCCGATTGGGTTTTGTTTATCCCAAACAATCAAGAACATTCACTACACCTTTTACACGTACTGACGATCGTCGAGTACTTCACCACTAATTCCTGGTTTATTCCATCGTATATAAACCAGAAATTAGTGGAGGGAGATATTGATTATTTTACCAAGGAAAAAATCAATAATGGAATTAATATTCAAGAACGATCTCACTTGATTATAAAATCCTCTATAATAAATTGAAAACAACTTTGAAGAAGAAAGATATTTATTCAATTGCGTCCAAGAACTCAAGCATTACAATGTAGAAAACCAACCCTTCCCCAATCACTCCAAAAGTGTACCCCACCATGGTAAGGGTAATCGAGTTGAATGGGGAAGAAGAAGACATTAACAAACTATGAAAAAGAAAATAAATAAATGAGAAAGCCGAAAAGTTCTCCTTCTTGGTGTCCCGGAAGGAATGGGATGGAGAATGGATGCCTTGAGAGGGTGGAGCTCTCCTCCTTTTATAGCCAGAATGTTTCCCCCGAATGTCGACGTGTTTTAGCCCCAATAATGGCATCTTCACGCGTTGAGCCCGTCATTAATGTTGTTCATAATTCCCTTGTCCGTGTCTCCTCAAAATTCCAGCGGATTTGGACATGTATTCCGAGAGTTATGTCCGTTTTACCTTGATCATTTATTCTGTCCAGTCAGACTCTCCAAAACGAAATCCTCCGGATTAGTGTTCTTTAATGACCCAATAAACGGCCAATTCACTCGGTTATTCCTTCATAAAAGATGCTCCAAAACTCCTTGCGCGTCCACCCACTGAATTTCGCTAGCTTTGGGCCCACAGTGGATGAGTTATGGATCCCACATCAAAACTAGGCAGAACTGAAAATAGTTTTCTTGATCCAACTTGTGAGCTTTTTTTGAGCTTCGATATGGCCGATTCAGATTTTGGTCCAAATATATTAAATGAAGCACTGGATGTGTAGAATCTGTAAAGGAATGAATTTTGCAATTTGGATCAGTGTAGATATTGTTAGGGCCAACCTACTGAAATAATTTAAAACTGTTAAAAATCCAAAATGGTCAATTTTTACTATTCAGCTCAAAATAACACCATTATCATAAAAATGAAACAACTCATATTAGAGGAACAATTTTGTGGGTTTAAAACAATGATATTCAATATAAATTACTTGAAAATATTTTCTCTATCAATTCCCCCACACTTATCACTTGGACTCCTGGACAAGTAAAAATCAAATCAAATCAAAATCAAAACACATATCAATGAGATCAATCAAATCAATTTCAAGAAAAAAAAAGATATCATGCCTCAACAAAAACTGTTATTTCAAGTTCTCAATTTAAGATTTTAATATATTTCCACTTCATTTCTTATCCCATGCACACAAAACACCTACCTCACATGAATTTTCTCTCATCTCACAAATGTAAAGGCTGAACAAGGCTTTTCTCATCCAAACTCACACAAGAGTCACCATAGGTTTGATAAATTCCTACATCTCCACCCGATGTGATTCAAGGACATGTGTTTCTCATGAGGACTTTTCAGGGTTGTTCTGTGGCTTTCGGTTGGTAGGATTTATATGTTAAAAGTTCTGAGGCCGAAAAAGGAAGGCTTGGCTCTTATTGAAGCAGAATTGCAAGATTCTAGTTTTCACTCAAATATGGTCTCCTTCACTTCACCTTTGTTAAAAATAGGATTCATCATAATTCAATCAGCTCAGCAACAAACATTTCAATCTTTTCAAACATAATTTTATTAAAGCTCTAGATAGGCACAACTTTCTTTTGGAAGCTCCAGAAAGGCACAATTTCTCTTTTGGAAGCTCCAGAAAGGCACAACTTCTCTTGTCATAAAAGCTCCAGAAAAGGCACAGCTTTCAACAGAATAATTTTTCAGCATCACACACATCTCTTCCACAATTTATTTTCCACCCAATGTATAACCAAATGAGGTAGTACACCACAAGAAATCTTCCCCCACACTTAAGTTCAACTACATCATGCAATTTTACTTCAAGAGCAGGTATGATAGAGAAAATTGGCTTGTAATGTGGCTATCCTAACAGGAAATTCATGGATAATAGGGGCTACAATGAAGGATAAATTTAAAGGTGGTCCATAATGAAAAGTATTATTTTTAAAAGGGGGCTTCAAAAAAAATAAATGCCTCAATCATTTAAAACACACGTACCCCAACCCTCAAGTTTTGAAAGGAATAAATCAAATTCTGGTTAAAGCAAGCATGGTATGGTTCTCTCAAGAAATGAGGTGAATGAAAATAATAAGACAAAAATGGTTCAGAAGCCTCACAGGAAAGTTATTTCAAAGATATAGACAGTGAAATATGGCATGAGATTTAAAAATCAGTGTACTTTTCATGAATTTCCAAAAGATTTGAACTTGAAACAAAGTTATTTCCGCATTCATTTAAGATCAGTTTCATGAAATAGACTGGTTCACTCATTGACATGGGTTTCAAAAATGGTATTGATAATCATTTCAGCTCAAAAGTTTCAGAAACACACCAAAAATTGAAAAATAAACGCACAAAAATTTGAAAACAGAATTTTTTTTTGAAAACAAACATCAAATAAATATCCTATACTACAAAGGTTCCCTCCCCCACACTTAAATGATGCAGTCTCCTCGATGCATTTAAGTGGATTTAACATGTAAGAAGATTTCTGATTGAATCACAATAGAAAGAAAATGTGAAGGAGAGGTACAACCTGATGGATCTTATTGATAAATAGGTCGGAGGAGCATGATCTCCTCCAATGGCTCTGATGGTAGGGTCCCAAGGAATTTCTTCAACCTATGTCCATTCACAGTGAATGGATCCTGCTCTCCAACCTTCATAATCTGCACAGCACCCAAAGGATATACATGAGTAACAATAAATGGACCTTCCCATCTGGAACGAAGTTTACCTAGCATCAACTTGAGTCTTGAGTTGAATAATAACACTTTGTCTCCAGGAGAGAAGTCTTTTGGTTGGATTAGCTTGTCATGGGCCACTCTTGTTCTTTCTTTGTAAATCCTTGAATTTTCAAATGCTTCCCTTCTTATTTCATCCAGTTCTTGAAACTTCAATCTTCTCTCCTTCCCATCACTTTCAAGGTCCAAATTCATTTTCCTTACAACCCAATATGCCTTATGCTCCAATTCCACAGGTAGGTGGTAGCTTTTCCCATAAATCAGCCTATATGGACTCATTCCAATCGGGGTTTTGTAGACTGTCTTGTAAGCCCATAAGGTATTATCCAACCTTTGGATCCAATCCTTCCTATTTGGATTAACAGTCTTTTCCAAAATTCCCTTGATTTCCCTATTTGAAACTTCAGCTTGCCCGTTAGTCTGTGGATGATAGGGAGTTGATGTTTTATGATGCACCCCATACTTCTTCAACAATGTCTCCATTCTCAATTTACAGAAGTGAGTCCCTTGATCACTGATGATTGCTCTGGGCACTCCAAACCTACAAAATATGTTAGACATGACAAAATCACAAACAACTTTAGCATCGTCAGTTCTGGTTGCTTTTGCTTCCACCCATTTGGAAACATAATCAACTGCAAGCAAGATATAAGAATTTCCAAATGACATCGGGAAAGGTCCCATAAAATCTATCCCCCAAACTTCAAAAATGTTAGAAAAATTCAATAGCAGTTGGGGCATTTCTTGTCTCTTTGAAATATTTCCTGAAAACTGACATTTTTCACATATTTTTCAAAATTCATGAGCATCTTTAAAAATGGTGGGTCAATAAATTCCAGATTCTAAAACCTTCCTTGCTGTCCTCTGAGGTCCAAAGTGGCCTCCACAAGCTAATGTGTGACAAAAATCAAAGACATATTTAACTTCACTTTCAGGTAAACATCTTCTTATTACTTGATCATTGCAAATCTTCCAAAGGAATGGATCATCCCAAATGTAATATATAGATTCAGCTTTTAGTTTTTAAATTTTGTTATAATTGAAATGAGATGGGACCTAAGATGTTACCAGAAAATTGACTATGTCAGCATACCAAGGCACTTCTCCTTCAATCAAGTACAACTGCTCTCCTGGAATTTTATCATTCAGTGGGTCTCTTTCTGGAACTTCAATTTCAGCAGTGTTTGGCAGTCTACTTAAGTGATCAGCGACTTGGTTCTCAGATCCCTTCTTATCCTTGATTTCTATATTGAATTCCTGCAGTAGTATCATCTATCTCACTAACCTTCGTTTAGCATCAGCTTTCTTCATCAAGTACCTCAAAGCTGCATGATCAGAAAACACAGTGATTTTAGTTCCAAGAAGATATGATCTAAATCTTTCTAAAGCAAAAACAACTGCAAAGAACTATTTTTCCGTGGTTGTATTATTGAATTGGGCCGCATCTAAAGTTCTCGAGGCATATGAAATGACTTGTGGTCTGCCCTCAATTCGTTGAGAAAGGACTGCTCCAACTGCTTGGTTAGAGGCATCACAAAGTAGTTCAAATGGTTCTTCCCAATTTGGAGGCTGCATCACGGGTGGTGAAATCAATCTCTTCTTCAACTCATCAAAATATTCCCTACATGCATCATTGAAATCAAAATCAGCATCTTTCAAAAGTAATCTAGAGAGAGGGAGAGAAATCTTACTGAAATCTTTGATAAACCTCCTGTAGAATCCTGCATGTCCTAAAAATGATCTAACATGTTTCACACAAGTAGGGTAAGGTAATGAATTTATCACTTCAATTTTAGATTTATCCACTTCAATTCCATTTTGGGAAATGACATGAGCAAGCACAATTCCTCTTTGAACCATGAAATGTCATTTTTCAAAATTTAAAACAAGATTTTTTTCAATGCAGGTTTTCAAAACTTCTTCCAGATTTTTCAAACAATGATCAAAGGAATCTCCAAAAACTGTGAAATCATCTAAGAAAACTTCCATGCAATTTTCAATGTGATCAGAAAATATACTCACCATGCACCTCTGAAATGTACCTAGAGCATTACATAATCCAAATGGAATTCTTTTATATGAAAAAGTACCAAAAGGGCATGTAAATGTTGTCTTATCATGATCCTCGGGATCAATGGGTACCTGGAAGTAACCTGAAAATCCATCCAAAAAGCAATAATGAGTTCTCCCTGCCAATCTTTCTAACATCTGGTCAATGAAAGGGATGGGGAAATGATCTTTTCGAGTGACCTGATTCAATTTCCTAAAATCAATGCACACTCTCCAGCTGTTTTGAATTCTCATAGAGATTAACTCATTCTTTTCATTTCTCACAGTGGTAGGACAATTTTTTTGGAATGACATGAATAGGGCTGACCCACTGCGAATCTGAAATGGGATAGATGATCCCAGCTTCCAAGAGCTTCTCGATCTCCTTCTTCACAACCTCCATCAAGGTGGGATTCAGTCTCCTTTGGGGATGTCTAATAGGTTTTGAATCTCCCTCAACAAAAATTCTATGTGAGCATATTTTTGGGTTAATTTCTGGGATATCACCTAATCTCCGTCCTATTGCCTTGACATTCTCTCTCAAAATCTCAATCAATGATTTTTCTTGGGTTTTAGAAAGATTATTAGCAATTATCACTGGTAGTTTCTCTCCCTCCCTAAGGTATACATATTTCAAATCAGTGGGGAGTGGTTTGAGTTCAAGGTTAGGAGGATTCTCAAGGGATGAGACTAAATTGACGTTTTCTTTTTCCAAAATTTGGACCTCCTGCACACAAGAAACCATATCATCTTCCTCATTATTTAACAAATCATCAAAGAAATCAGATTTTACCTCTTCCTCCCACATGAAGTCGGAATCTCCAACATCTTCAGCATCCACATGTTCACTGATATTTTCAAGGGAAGAAGTCTCTCTTAAGAATTCATAGAGCATACCTAATTCTTCAATTTGTTCTTCACCAACTTCATGGGAAACAGAAAAGAGGGAGTGATCATCTGATGGATGCCTCATGGATTAAAAAATATTTAAGTGGACTGTGCTCTCTCTAAACTCCATGGTGAGTGTCCCCTCGTGGACGTTGATGATGGTTTTGGCTGTCTTCAAGAAAGGTCTCCCCAAAATGATGGGTGAATGATATGGGCTCCTATCTTCTTCCATATTGAGCACGTAGAAGTCAGCTGGGAATAAGAGATCTTTGACTTTCACAAGGACATCCTCCAAAACTCCTGCAGGAAAAACTGTGGATCTGTTTGCAAGCTGGACCACCACTCTTGTGGGCTTCAATTCTCCCATCTGCAAAGAAGTGTATACCGAGTGAGGCAATACATTAATTGAAGCACCTAAATCACACAAAGCATTAGTTAAATTTAATGAACCAATGGTGCATGGAATGGAAAATGTCCCTGGATCTTGACATTTGGTTGGAATATGTGGTGTGATAAGGGCTGAGACACATCTTCCCAAGTTGATTCTTTCATTCCCATGAAGCCTTCTCTTTTTGGTGCAAAGATATTTCAAAAATTTTGCATACCTTGGAATTTGTTTAACAACTTCAAGTAGGGGGATATTGATTTCCACTTTCTAGAAGGTGTCCAGAATTTCTTTTTGAAGTGCTTCTTCATGCAATTTCTTTGATTCAATCATCCTTGTTGGAAATGGTGGAGGTGATTCTTTCTTCTCCCTTTGTTTTCGTTGCATTGGTGTTTCTTGTTTCTTATTCTGTGGCCTATCCTTATCCTCCTTCTATTCGTTTTCATCTTCTTGGTGGATTCTCACAAGACTTTTTGAATCATTATCCCTCAGAATATGTGGTATTATTTCAGGTTCAGGGTTGGATGGAGGTGGTATTTCTTTTCCACTTCTTGTTATGATTGCACTTACATTCTCTTTAGGATTTGGAACTGTTTGGGATGGAAGCTTACCTGGATTCTTGGACATTATTTCAACAAGACTTCCCACTGTGTCTGCTAGCTTGTCAACCTTATCTGCTAGGCCCTCATACTTGGATTGTAGCTGTTCCACAGAAGGATGTGTGCTGGTGGATGGTTGTTCATATGTCTTTCTTTGGAATGGTGGAGGCTGAAAAGATTGTTGGTGTTGGAAAGGCTGTTTATAAGATTGTTGGAATGGAGGGGGGTTCTGGTATTGCTGCTGGTGGTATGGAGGTTGACTAGGGTGCTGGTTAAATGGTCTCATCTGGTTTTGTTGGTTCCCATATCCTTGTTGGGATTGCAGTTGATTTTGTTGGAATTGTCTTGGTTGAAAGGCCGCAACACAGTATTCTGTCCCCTGTATCTCAGGGCACTGGTCAGTATAATGTGTGGAAGAATAACATAAACCACATACCTGAGCTGAAGCTTGTTTTCCATTTTCTTGTGTTACAACCATTTGACGGACTAATCTTGCAAGGTCATCAACTTTGGTTTCAATTAATGTAGATGAATCAGATGTTTTTACCACATGTATCCCCCTGGTTCCCATTCCTCTTAGTCCAAATTATTGTGAGTTTTGAGCAATCTTCTCAATTATTATCCTGATATCTGTAGGAGACTTGTCAATCAGGGACCCCCTGATGAGGCATCTAGAAGATTTCGATCATTATCCATTAGTCCTTGGTAGAATATCACAAGGAATTGGTGTTCCTCCATTTCTTGATGTGGGCAGCTGGAACATAGCTTCTTGAAGCGCTCCCAGTACTCGTAGATGGTTTCTCCAGTTGATTGTCGTATGATGTAAATCTCCTTCTTGATGGAAGTTCTCCTCGATGTGGGAAAGAATATTTGCATGAAACTTCTTTTTAGGTCTTCCCAATCACTCATCTCCCCTGGTTGTAGGTTGTACAACCATTCTTTAGCTATTTCTTCAAGTGAGAAGGGGAATGACCTCCACTGAAATTGGTCTTCGGGTGCTCCTCTTGGCCTGAAGCTTGAGCAAGTGTATCTGAATTCTTGCATGTGACGATTTGGATCTTCTCCTGCAAGACCATGAATCTTTGGAAGAACAGGAATCATATTGACACGTAATTCAAAATCATTTTGTTCAGTGGGTGCAATTAGTTGGTTATTTTGAATGGGAAATTGTGGTGCACATAGATCACGTAGGGTTTGGTTGGGATTTCTAGCCATGATTTCAGGTTCAGAGTGAACACTAAGAGTTTCACTTGAATCGGAGAGATCTATTTCTTCAAATATTTCTGGTAGATTTCTTTTTCTT
The DNA here is from genome assembly GCA_963277665.1 of Viscum album. Lineage (NCBI taxonomy): Eukaryota > Viridiplantae > Streptophyta > Magnoliopsida > Santalales > Viscaceae > Viscum > Viscum album. The sequence goes on from OY728128.1 coordinate 643,394,177, forward strand.
AGTTGGCTTAATGTTATTTCAATTTCTGGATCAAATTCAATTAATGGTTCTTTTGAGATGCGGGTCATTCAATTTTGTTTTTTTTGTTGCACTGCCTCCCCGGCAACGACGCCAAGTTTGACGCACGCCTGTCGTAGGGCGTGGCAAAACAATTATTTCCTAAGTTAAAATTTAGTAATGTGGTTGACCTAGGATGTCTCCCGAAGAGGAGTGCACACAAAATGGGTTGTCACTTTAAAACGATGGTAAAAATGTTGAGAACAGAAATTTGAAATTCAAATGAATGAAAAAAAATGAAATTTAAAAGGGTGATTAGGTCGTGGTCAGTTTCCTAATTATAATTCTATCCTTGTTCAATTTAATTCAAACCTCTTCTTCTTAGTTGATTAAAGTGAGTTTCCACAATCGTTTCCTCTCACTTCCGTGATGAAATTATTATTGTGAGAGAAAACCTTACCAAGATCTTGGTTTGGTCAACTCTCCTTCCATGTGTAAAATAGTTGTATTGAATATCCTTAATTTAAATGGGCAATACCCGATTGGGTTTTGTTTATCCCAAACAATCAAGAACATTCACTACACCTTTTACACGTACTGACGATCGTCGAGTACTTCACCACTAATTCCTGGTTTATTCCATCGTATATACACCAGAAATTGGTGGAGGGAGATATTGATTATTTTACCAAGGAAAAAATCAATAACGGAATTAATATTCAAGAACGATCGCACTTGATTATAAAATCCGCTATAAGATATTGAAAACAACTTTGAAGAAGAATGAAATTTATTCAATTGCGTCCAAGAACTCAAGCATTACAATGTAGAAAACCAACCCTTCCCCAATCACTCCAAAAGTTTACCCCACCATGGTAAGGGTAATTGAGTTGAATGGGGAAGAAGAAGACATTAATAGACTATGAAAAAGAAAATAAATAAAAGAGATAGCCGAAAAGTTCTCCTTCTTGGTGTCCCGGAAGGAATGGGATGGAGAATGGATGCCTTGAGAGGGTGGAGCTCTCCTCCTTTTATAGCCAGAATGTTTCCCCCGATTGTCGACGCGCTTTTATCCCCATTAAATGACATCTTCACGCGTTGAGCCCTTCATGAATGTTGTTCATAATTCCCTTGTCCGTGTCTCCTAAACATTCCAGCGGATTTGGACATGTATTCCGAGAGTTATGGCCGTTTTACCTTGAGAATTTATTCTGTCTAGTCAGACTCTCCAAAACGAAATCCTCCGGATTAGGGTGCTTTAATGACCCAATAAACGGCCAATTCACTCGGGTCTTCCTTCATAAAAGATTCTCCAAAACTCATTTCGTGTCCACCCACCGATGTTCACTAGCTTTGGGCCCACAGTGGATGAGTTATGGATCCCACATCAAAATTAGGCAGAACTGAAAAAAGTTTTCTTGATCCAACTTGTGAGCTTCTTTTGAGCTTCCATATGGCCAATTAAGATTTTGGTCCAAATATATTAAATGAAGCACTGGATGTGTAGAATCTGTAAAGGAAAGAATTTTTCAATTTGGATCAGTGTAGATAATGTTATGTCCAACCTACCGAAATAATTTAAAATTGTTAAAAATCCAAAATGGCCAATTTTTACTATTCAGCTCAAAATAACACCATTATCATAAAAATGAAACAATTCATCTTAGAGGAACAATTTTGTGGGTTTAAAACAAATATATTCAATATAAATTACTTGAAAATATTTGCTCTATCAATAACGGTTTCCCATAAAGTGATAACATAAAATTTTAAACTATATTGAAAAAATAATGAAATAATTTCTTTATGAGGTAATTTTAGAAAACATTATTTTACATAAAACAATAGTTTTGAAATAGTAATACCCTTATAGAAGATTTTAAAAACATCATTGCAATTGATATCATTTTATGAAAAAACTATAATTTTTTAATATGGTTTCCCCTTACGATGATGATCTGGTTTATGAATATTAAAATTTAAAATTTTAAAATAATTTTCCCCAGAATAATTGTTTAGACCTGAGAAGAACAAGATATTTAGTTAATTACTAAACCCTATTACTCTATATAAAATATATCATCCTCAATCAAACAGAGAAAAAATGTTTTTTTCCTAATGAATCATGATTGTGCATCATTGGATAAAAAATAATGGGCAGAGTCTCCTTTTATAATCCCATTATCCCATATTCCAATTATATTAATAATATTATGTTGATTATTATATTTTATTTTTTACCACTATCTATAATGTTTCTGAAATAATAAAATGTTTTCAACAATTATCATAGTTTAGTGTACTTTTTATTATTATTTTTCTTTTTTTTTCATTGTTAATTATTATTTTTTCCATACATTGAACTAGAAAAAATACCTACACACCATATTATCTCAATTTTGTGTTAAAAAATAATTTCACTAAAACCAAGTTATAAAATGTTTTATTTTTTTTCATATTTATATTTTTAACTTATGAACCATTAATATATATATATGTATATATTATATTTCTATTCGATTATTAATTTCATGTTCCACACCAAAAAAATAATTATTTTTCATCCAATTATTATTATTCATTTATAATATATATATATATATATATTTGTGTGTGTGTGTACTAATAACATATATATATATATATATATCATTTTATCATTATATTTATATAAGTCTCTGACATAATCTACTTGTAATGATCTATTATGGGATTTAGTTCCCAATAACCTACTATTATGAAAAATAGATTATAATAATATTCAATGGAGAAAATATTAATATACCTATAATATCACATATTTATTTTTATGATGCGTAAAATTTATAAGATAATGTCCTAGAGTATATATCGCATTTCTACAGTTATATAATTTAACCTATGTGATGGGAACTATGAAATTCCATGAATATATTCTTAAAAAAATATAAATGGTGGGATAATATACTATTATAAGGAACATAGTATATAAATCATCAAGTTTGAGTACTTATAAGTGGATGATAATTCTTCTCTTGAATTTCTTACTTGGTAATCTCAATTTTAGAGATTATGAGAATGGGCCTGCCAATAAGATTTACACATGATTTGGTGTCATCTGATATTCCTATATAAGAGCATGTGAAATGGTACTTAGACATTATTATTTTCATTTATGTGTAAAAGAACCCAAAAACATAGATAAACCGAGGAAAAATTACATTCCATAGGTTAGTGAGAAGTAGGGTACTTTGGGTGCGTCACAAATTTGATATAATAAATGGATAAGTTGAGTTATGATTTTCCCTTCCATATTCATGGAAGATGATATCTTAGCTATTTTATTGAAATATAACTATTTCAAAAATTCCATAACATTCTGTAACAATGTTTACGTCAGATGGTGAAATAATGACATATCAAGCATATAGGTAAATGACATTGATGTGTTAGACGCTTGATGAGATATTAAGACAAATAGATTAGATTATATCATGAGAACTAGTATATGGCTGTCGAAATTGAAACATTACATTATTTCTATTGTGTTACATGACCAATCTATAGATAATAATATTAGAATTTAGGTTTACTAGCTTATTTTCAACAAGAAAGATTCATAGATGGTCAGATTGTAAGTTCTTCCATTGATATCAATTACATAAAATTTGAACTTCAATATCAAAATAAATTTTATTCTAATGACTGAGGAATAATTTTAGTCATGTTTTAATGATCCCTAATATTCACAATGTAATAAATAATAATTTATTTATTCATACAAATATTTAATTAATATTTACTCATTTTACTGTAATGACCCAACCTTCTATAAGAATCTACAATTGTGATTTAATTAAATGTATTATTTTGTAAAATGGATATATAAATAATATGAAATTATTTGGTTTTATTATATCCTATTATATTGTAGTGAATATTAGAAATCTTTACCACTGATAAAATAATGATTGAATAGTGATCACATGATTAGTGAAAATATTTGGTTTTAATAAATCCAATTGACACTGACAAAGGAAGTGATGGCCTTGTGAGGCCCATTTATTAGAGATTCCATGGGATATAGAATCAATGGTATTTTAACTTGATGAATCCCAAATGAAGATCTAACAACTTAAGCATGAGGGAAAAAATTTATTGGTGAAGTTAAAGCTCATCGAGATGACACAAAAACCTAGTTTGTCGAACCACTCAATGAAAGTATCATTTTCTCACACCTTTCACATAAGGTGATTGTTGTTGTATTAAAGGGATATGTTTCAAGACCCTAAAAGTAAGAGTATTTTCATTATTTTGGATACAAAAATAAACATATTTTAATTAAAATATTATTACTATCAATATTATTATTATTTTGATACAATGAAACAAAAAAGGATTTTTTTCGAAAACATTCAATTTCAAATAATGAATTTATTTTGACGAATTAAGGGATTTTTGAAATAAATATTATTTTAATAAAATGTTATCATTAAATAGTGTTTAGTAAATATATAAGAACATATAATTCTTATTATTTAAAATGTATTTTTATAAGGGTTCAAAAACTATTATTGTCAAACACTCATGAATTTGTAAATAAATGCCAATTCCTATATCAAATGTAAAAACGAAAATATTCAGAAAATAATTTTGATAAAATTTATATTATTTTTGGAATAATGACATTGAAATTTTCCAGTAGTAAATTTTTAAAATTATTCTTAAAGAGTAGAATTTTTGGAAAAAATTATATACAATATAAATATATTGTTTTTATTATGACAACATAATGGCCTAAAAGTGATGTAATAAATAAAATAAAGGGTATCAAAAACCAAACATATATTTTCCCTTTAAAATAGTATGATTTTATGTTTATTTTTTTAATTTCATAATTTCATTATGAATCTTACAAAACCATTAATATATAATACAATTTTAAAATCCATTATTAAAGACTATGACACACTTCCAAGTTATCAAGGGTATTATTTTATTTAATTTCGGCCATTGGAATTATAAAATAATTATAAACACTCCTAATTTTTAGAAACCAATGATAAAGACCATTGAAATGTTTTTGGATTTGGTTGTTTGATTGTAGTGTCCATAAACAAATTTTTGAAAAAAATTAATGAAATACCCAATCATTTTATATATAAACCAACAAAAGATCCAATTTTTATACACTCGAAATCCATTAAGAACATCCATACACTCCCTCCCCTCTCTAGATATCCCCCAAGGAGATCCACATATCTAAAGAATCTCCTTTGAAGCATTTGGAGTCACACACTCAAGGGATCCTCACCTTGTCTTCTTTATTAAAGAATTTATTTATTATCCTATGCACTATATATATCCTATTACTAATGTTTTGATATGCATTTCTATGTCCTTATTACTTCCCATTTTATTTCCAAATTACTAGAAACCCATTTATCTCTCAATAGACCACTTTATGAATTATTATTTTATGTCGTTATGCTATGAAAATGTCACCATGATTTTCTATGCCAAAACAATTGGGTACTAAATACCATACTAATTTCCTATAAAGGGTGTTCAACATTATATACTTATAAGTATTTTAAATGGTTATTTTATTTATGTATTCAATACTCCATGAATTTTTTAAAAAAATGTGTTGACAAATGGAGTCATGTTTTATGTTCTATGTGTCACACATATGAATGAGAATGAAATGAAAATGATAGACGATCCTAAAATTATATAGCACTCCAAATAATTTTTTAATGTTTAGTCACAGGATAAATCATGTTGGGATATCTAGTGAACCTTATTACTTTAAAGTACCTTTTCAATCATGATTTCAAGGAATTATTCATTAACCTATGTTTATGATGTAGTGTTTTATGTTGTTTCCATATTTCCTATGTATCTATTATGTTATCATGTAATATCATGCCTCATTGTTCATGTTTATTATTATAACTCATTTTATTAACCATTGACATGCCTAGTGTAAATAATTTGTTAAATAATCCATATAATGAAATTTTTATTCTCTTATGGGGATTTATAGCTCACCCCTTTCTAGTATATGTCCCTATGTTCTCTGGTGCAGTATTAAGTCTGAGCATGTTTAGGAAGTTTTTAATAAAGTTGAAGTTTTTCTAGATTAAATTGTTATGTAACATATTTAAATGCCAATTAAATAATAATAATCATTAATCCATGTTGTGTTAAATGTAATATTATATAATAAATCCGGAATTAATTTGTAATAAAGAGATGGGTTGTCATAGTTTGCGTCAGTGGAAATGTGTAGTTTTTTGTTGAGATTTGGTTAAGAAACTCTATAGAAATCTTTATGAATAAGAATAAGAATAAAAAACATCCCCCAATTTTATAAAGTATTAAATAATAATTTTATCAAGGAAATACACCCTTATGAGGACACTACAACTGGATGTGGATCTGGTAGAGACATACATTGAGGTAAAACCTGAAAACACAGTGTTGAACTAGACATGACTAGGAAATCGTGCTTGTAACATACCTTTCTATACAACTAGTTTTATGCTTATAGTGGATATTATATTGTAAATTCACAATCTCATTAAAAAACATTAATAAGGGAATAAAATATTCCCCTAGGATACTATTATAGGAAATATATCATGGATCACATAGATTTATGCCTACAAATTCATAATTTTAGAAATAAATGTAATTTTTAACTAATCCCTATAAGGACATTGAGTACCCCATTATGTGTTTAACAGTTTAAAAATATTCATCCATAATTTTCCTTTTATTTTATTCAATGGCTAAAAATATGAGGAATCAGTTAAATAATCAATTTGACAAGAAATGGGATGACTTTCCTAACTAGATTTTGAACCCAATTGGAGTATAAATCACAATATTTATGATGATACTCTCTCATATAACTCAATATATGAATAGAAACATGGATTAGGAGTATCTTCCAAATCCCCCTAGGAGTAAACATGTTTCAATTTAGACCTTTATTTTCAAATTTCCTACGACATTGATGGATATTCTGATCCCTTAATCATAGAACAGTGGATCAACTCCATTGAGAAGATCAGTTCAATCCTTCATTGTTCTAAGAAAGAAAAGGTACAACTATCTATTTATCGTATGGAGGGGATGTTGATTAGTGGTAAACATTGATAAAAAATTTGATGCCTATGGAAGATATTTAAGTGATGGGGTTGAATGAGTTATGAATTTTTTTTTTCAATAAATATTTTCCAACCACTCTCCTATATATAATAGAAATGTATTTCAGTAACCATATGAAAATACATGATAAATATATTATGGAGTATGAGAAAAATATCATAGGAAATGTAGTATAAACCTTTTTTTCTTGTTACACCCCAAATTATAATTTTAAATCTTCATTAGTGGGATAAATACTACTCTACAAAATCCATATTGATCCATGACAATGATAGCTATAAAAAAAGTGTCCAATGATCCCTTAATGTGAAAAGAGATATTAGAAAATCTCAAGGGTATCATGGGGATGAGAAGCGTAAATTGGAGTTTAATTTAGGTGGTTCAGTGGAGAAATCTTAAAGTGTCAAAAAAATTCAACATCCCACTTGTCAAAGGTGTGGAAAAAAGAACCCCAGAAATTGCCTACTGGGGGAGAGAAAATAATGTAGGTGCGAGATAGAAGAGAATATAACTAGTGGCTGCCAGTGTGATAAACCTACTAATGAAGTATAAGAATAGAATTTTCTGACCAATGCTCATTGTATTTTTCATTTCTTTAATAGCAAGTAAATGGGGAACTATTCAAACCAGTTAATTTAGACATGTGTTTTAATAAATATCTAACAACTTCTAAGGAAAGAGGGGAGAGATTTTTCTATCACAAAACATTAGTGGATACTGACAATGAAGTGGTGAAATTTACACTAGTTATTGATTCAATAATATTTAATTTAGTTTTTTATTATAGTTATACTCATTTATTCATATCCTGAAAGTTTTGTAGAACTATTCAAACACCACAACAAATAATTGATGATGATCTATCAGTGAAAATTAAAAATGGTAAAATTTTTGCATCGTGAGTATATTACTCCTCGTCTATCATAATTGTTGAGATGAACTTCATATAAAAATATATCATACACCCTATGGTGGAATTTGATACAGTTGTGGATATTGATTTCATTTCCATATATATATCCCACATAAATTTCCATGAGAAGGATATCACTCTACATATTGGGAATCATCCCCCAATTGTGTACAAGTGAATAAAGAGGATGAATCTTATTTAGAATGGAAATATAAATAATGGATAACATTTCATTATAAGATATAATATATAGGTCATGTTATTTATTCTAAGTAAGTAGTCATCCTATAAAACATGCCAATTCTGTGGGAATAAACTGATGTGTTTCCTGTGGAATTTTATGGTCTTCATCATAGCTAATTTGTAGAATGCATCAGTATTGGGGAATATTATAATATGAAATGGGATATATATAGTCCCCTAAAATGTAAAATCAATTAAATTGTGGATGAGGAATAAAAATGTGGTAGATATTTGTATTTTCCCTAGATTTCTTGGGCACTATCACCGATTTGTGAGAAATTTATGGAGAATGTAAAACCCTCTAAACAATATAACATGGAATGGATTCATGATTTCATGTAATGATGAACATGAAGAGAGATAAAATGATAAAAACTCATGTATTACTATTTCACATTTACATACTCTACCCACAAGTGGAGAAATTCTCATAGTATTCAGTGATTCTTTGAAGAAGAGATTGGGTTGTGTATTTGCGAAAAATTGAAAAGTGGTATCCTATTCTTCAAGGTAGTTGGATATTCACAAAATAAACTTCCCAAAACATGAAATCATGTTGGTTCAGTGTTCTTATCTTTGAAAATATCGAATTTTTATCTCTATGGAGTGATGTTTTAAATATATATGTATCAAAAAAGTCTCAAGTATATATTCGCATAGAAATAAATGAATATGTTCAAATGAATATGGTTAGATCTGATCAAGTTCTATGACTAATCAATTACCTACTGTATATGTAATGAAATTAATGTGGTAGATTCTATAAGTAGAAATTATCCATCAAATTTATCATTGATGAGAATTTAGAGGGATCTAATCTTCTTAGATTTGGAAAGCATGGACATGGGATTCAAAAAGGAAGGAACATCATCAATCCTTTCACAAATGAGTGTTCAACCATTCATTATAGAAATGATAATGGATGATCAAATAGATTATGAGGGAATTTAGAAGAATTTGGAAACTATATGAAAAGGGAAACCCTCAGGGATCAATGTTAATGAATACATAGTTGTAATATTTGAGTCATGACTATGTATACCATCAAATCCTGGGTTAATAATGGAATTGTTTGTTGGTGAACATAGTTTTATCATATCTGTCCATCCTTTAAGGAAAATGATATTTTGAGAAATTAGAGTGGTCTATTGGTTGGAAAAAATAAAGAAGGACATCTCAGATTATTCACCAGGATGTCTTGTATGCCAGAAAGTGAAAGTGAAAAGGATAATATACAAGGGGATGATGAAACCATTACCCAAAGAAACATAGAAATGAGAAAACAACCCAATGGACTTTGTCACTGGTCATATGAAGACATTGATGGAGATCAATTCTATCTGGGTTGTGGTGAATCATCATACAATGACTGCGCACTTATTTTTTATTAGAGTGTATTTATTTGTGGATAATCTAAAATGGATATACATCAGGAAGTGGTAAGGATGGATATAGTTCCTCAATAGATTATATATAATCGATATCCAAGAATTACATCCAATTTCGGGAGAATTATAAAACATGCTAAAAATATTGATTTGATCATTAGTGTAGCTTATTTCCACCAAACTAATGTCTAATCTGAGTGGACTATACATGCACTAGAGGAAATTTTGAGAGAATACTCAGTTGACTTCTAAGGAGGATGAGACCAACATATTCCACTAGCCGAGTTCTCATATAATAATAGTTTCTAATCTAGAATCAAAATGGTTACTTATAATGACCGTTTATGGGAAGAGGTGAAGACCACCTTCATTTTGGGATGAAGTTAGGGAACAAAAACTACAAGGTCTTTAAATGGTCGATGAAATAGAGGAAAATGTTAAAGACCATTTATAGCACAATAGGGATTCTTAGAGTCAATAGAAGAACTATGATTAAAATCATTAATGATACCTAAAAATTGATATAGTAGATAGTGTATTACTCTATATATCTACATGGAATAAATTTATGGGATTTCATAATAAGGGAAAGCTTAGTCCAAAATACATCGACCCTTTGAGATAATTGATCACATCAGAGCAGTGTCCTATCAACTAACACTCTCACATATCCTATCTCAAGTACATGATGTACTTTATGTATCCCTCTTGAGAAATTACATACCATACCAATAACATGTACTCAATCTAGAGGTGGTTCCATTGCATCATAATCTCTCATATGATGATCCACACATGAAGATCTTAGATCATAGTGAAAATATTCTATAAAATAAGACATTGACCCTTGTTAAAGTGTTGTGGAGAAACAAAAAGTTTGAATAAGAAATTTGGGATATAGAGAAACATATGAAACATTGTTACCCTCATCGTTTTTAGTGTATAAGATGAAAATGTTGAGAGAAAAATTACGTAAAGGTGAAGAATGTAATGACCCAAACTATTATAAATAAAATTTCCATTGTAATTTCAGTAAATTTATTATTATGTAATATGGTTATAGAAAAAAAAGTAAATATTTCATTTTATTATATTCTATTGGATTTAAATGATCATTAGTCCTCATTAACATTGATAAAACAACCGTTAAATAGGGATCACATGATTAGTATAAATATAGGGGTTTACCCAATATAACTGACATAGAAAGACGATGTCACATCCTAAACCAATAGCCTAGTACACTATGAGACACATTTAGCAAAGATTTAGTGGGAGATAACATCATTCTTCATTGTCCATGACTATTCCCATGATGTGATACAACAACAAAGACATGATAGAAACCATTTATTGGTGATGTTCATGCTCATTTATATCATGTCCTAAACCGTGTTCATGGAACCACCCCATGAAAGTGTCATTGTCATACACCATACTCTATGGGAATTCACTAGTTTATTAAAGATATTTTTATCAATACCCCATAAATATTAGTATTTACATTATATTCTTACATAATAAGAAATATATTTTCATCTTATTATTGTTACATTATAAATTATTATTATTATGACACAATAAACCTAAACAAAATTCTTCGATAATATTAAAATTCAAAAAAAGAATTTATTTTGATGAATTAATGGATTTTTAAAATAAATAAATTTTATAATAATATTAATAGAAATAGTTCTTAGTAAATATAAATGATCAAATAATTTTTATAAATTCAAATATAATTTTTAAAAGGGTTTGAAAATTATTATCATCTAAAAAAAGAATTTCCCAATAAATGTTGATTATTATTATATAAGTAAACAATAAAAATATTTTAAAAAAATACTTTGATGAAATTAATATTATTTTTGGAATCATATCCTCAAAATTATCCAACGGTAAAATTTGTATAATTTTTTGAGCTAGTATAATTATCAGGTAAAAATTATAAACTTTATAAATACAAAGTGTGTATTATGAAATAATAATGAACCAAAAGTGACATAATAAATAATATAAATGGTATCCACTAAAAAATATATATTTCACTTTAAAATTTTTTTTGTTTCATATTTATTTTATTAGTTTTATAAACCCACTATGAATCCTCCAAAACCATTAATATATTTTAATGTTTTGAAATTAGTTCATTGAGAGAATGGATCAATTCCACAAAAGGAATAGTATTATTTTATTAATATAAGACCATGAACATATAAAATAATTAAAACCAATCCTTTTTGGGTGAAATAAAATATATAAAACCATTGTATGGTGTGTGATATTGGTTTTTTATTATATGTAGTCCAAAGTCTTTGTTTCAGAAATATTAAATAATTCCCTTGTCATTTCGTATATAATCCCACAAATTCTCCCATTTATCTTCAGTAGAAAGCCATGGAACACGTCCCTACGATTTCCTCCCCTCTCTATAGTACTCCCAAGGTTCACCCAATCTCTAAAGAAGACACTCCATAGAATTTGGAGTCAAACAATCAAGTAATGGATCCTATACATCTCTTTTTTATTCATGTTTCTTTATAATATTATTCCTTATATTTACAATTCTTAATTTTGGTATATGTCATTACATGTTAATATTACTAGACATTAGATGAAAAAGGAATTAGATTCACCTTAATCTCTCATCAACCCATTTAATGATTTTTTATGTGATGTTGTTATGCTGCAGAAATGTTACCATGATGTTCTATGACAAATTAATTTTGTAGTGAATACCATACACATTTCATGTTAATGGTTTTCAAAATTATAAACTAATGATTCTATGAAATGGTCCATACATGTATTTATTCCACACTCTGTTATCATGGAATAAAATATTGTGATTAGTGAATCTAATTTTTGTGATTTATGTGGCACACTTGAGAATGAGAATGACATTAATGTGATGGGATCACCCATAATTATATAATGATCCAATGAATTTTGTAATGTTTAGTAACATGATACATAATTTTGGGATAAGGAGTGAACGTGGTTCATTAATTTGACTTTTTTTTCATTATGATGTCTTGACAATTACCCTTGACCTATGATTATCATTCAAATTTTTATATTGGTTCCATATTTCCCATTTGGCCTATATCATATCAAGATATTTCATGGATCGTTCTTCATGTTAATGATTCTCAATATTTTTATTCCCCATATATTTTCCAATTTTATAACATTTATTACCTTATTCATTTATTCCATGTTTATTCCGTTAATGGTATTTATATCTCACCTCTTTCTTATGTGTGGCCCCATGTTATCATGTACACTTTGAATTATGATCATGTTAAGTATGTTTTCAATAAAGATTTTATTTTTCTATTTTAAATTGTAATGTAAGGTACCTTATTAAAAAATAAACTAGGCTACTCAATATTTCGGGTTGTTTTATGTGTAATATTTTTAATAAATCATTAATTAATATAAAATAAAGGGATGTTTTGTCATATGGACTATGTTGAATTTTTTTTTGAATATTTAATAAATACTTGTTCACTAGTCTATGAATAAAATATTTGTTGAGGTTAATAAAAATTCATTTCGGTATTAAATAGTAATTTTGGTATTTTATTAGAAAAAGACCTCATACAGTAATAAATATTAATTTACATGATGATAAAATAACAATTATCATTATGTGAGTTAGTTTATACGTTAAAATAATATCATTAATATTATTTTTATTTGTCATGGGTTTTATTAAATATTATAATATTTTTATGAGCTGTTACTTAATTGAATAATATTTTAACCTAACCCCAAGGTCTATAAATATATGGTTATTCTATAATATCATTTTGATCCAAAAATTATGATTGGGGATCTTTGCACACACATGACTTCCTTTTCTCTCTCTCTGTCTCTCTCTCTCTCTCAAATTCCTAACCTCTTCATCTCAAGAATGTGAAAAACTCTTTCAATCATGTTGCATCTTTAGTTGATAAAGACACAAAATGCATGAAATTTTATTTTCTATGCTACAACATGAATATCAATTGGAATCGGTCAATGATCATTGGATCACATGTTGATCAATGCAAGGAAAATTCTACACTAGAATCCTTACTATAAAATGATAGTAATATGAAAGGGTTTTCAGGGGACCTACAACATCATAAAGGAAAGGATCATAAGATGATGAAATCATTTAATCATGATATAATTAAATTAATTATAATTTTAAGGTTAAATATCAATACTCTAGGTTTTAAGAAACTATAAATTATAATAATGTTTAATATAACGCCCACCAAAAACACATCATCTTTTCCTGAAACCGTTATGTTGTATCAGATTAGGAATGTTTTAAACATATAATTATTAATTTCACTATTTATAAATATGAGAAACCATTGTTCAATTATTATGTTCAGACATTTAATTTTTATTCTCATTATAATTAACATGTTTTTGAAATTTTAATTTGTTCTTTAAAGATTCATAGTTACATAAGTTCAAGAACAAGTAAATAATGATCAGATATTCCGTCGGGAAGTGTCAAGGAATCTATCCAAATATCATGTGATTACAAAATATATAGTCTAAAAACATTCTATGTACCCAAGTGAGCTTTATGGGCCATGTAACAAGATACACAACATATCGAGTTTTAATTAAATTTATTTCATTTATTTCAAATTGTATGTTTCCCAGGCTAACATGACACACACCCTGTCAAATTATAAGGGATGTAAATAAGATACACATCATGTAGTCTCATGGGTTTGTGAAAAAATTTACACTATCCATGTTGTGATTATAAATAGATAAACTAGATGAGACTAAAATCCTAGAGTATTACTGATATACAAGATGTGTATATGGTGTACAAGACTTTTATTTCATCATTTTCCACATCGAAAATACATGTTAATACATTTTTTGAGTCATGTGGACATGACACATGATAGATAAACTATGTGTGGATAGTCTATACGTGTCATGTACTTGTGAGTGATGAACTTGATGAGTTATTTTGTGGGTTTCAAAGGAAAACAAAAAATGTTCAATATGGAATGTAGTTCCCTTACACATTCCATGTATTATAGTAGATGTACATAACCAAATCCACATGAATATAACCTAGGTACATGAAAACTGAGGTACACAGAGTGTTTCCCATATAAACACACATTGTTTTATACCAACAAAATACATACATAGAATAAATAAATTTTAAAACTTCATCATTAAAACCTTATTTCATTGATTCGAATACAATGTGTTATGATAATTAAATAAATGCTCAAATAATTTTAAATGATATAATAATTTATTATAATAAATATATGATTATTGGTTCTTGCATTTATATTACATGAATTCCATTAATGATGAGTATCTCCAAACGAATTTTTATGGTCATTAAGATGAAATGGAATTAATTAATTTATTAGTTCAACTTCATTTATCTTAATAATAATGAATGAATATAAATGAATTTTAACTAGTTTACTTTTGCATATATAGTGCATGTTTGATCGTTCATGAGCTTATCCATGACCTGTGTATGCGTTGGATTTTATAATTTAATTAAGCACATTGGTTTGAAATTATTTAATATTAAATTAAATTTGATGGTCAACATTTCATACTTCCCTCTATTATTATGTAAGACCTTCATTTCTATCGTTCTTTTTTTAATCCACATTAACCAATCCTTTGGTTCAACTCAACTACATATTTTTTATATATTCATGTAATTAATAGATTATCCAAAGGAGTACGAATGTGGTTCATGACAAACCCATAATGATTCCAACTCAAGTGATACAAAGGTATACTAGTGTAAATCTATATCTCATAAAATGACTAGCACAAGAAATGTTCAATTGGTTAAATGTTGATATATTGTCAACTTAATAATTCAACAATTAGGTAAACTATTGAAGGGTTCAATAATTAATTAAATATTTATTTGTTAAGGATTATTTATTTTATGGATTCAAGGATACTATCACATAAATAAATGAACTAATATACAATGAAATATTTTGAAGAAAAGTATTATGAGTAAATGTTTTATCCAACATGTTTAATTAATTAAAAAAACACAATTAATATTTTAAAAAGAATTTTAATGATAAAACAATATTAAATTTCAGCATAAAAAAACTAATATCATTAAAATAAACATTATGTCTTACATTGACTTCCCTTTTTTGATTATTATTTAAAGCCTTTGAATTATCTATTTGACCAACCATCATTGGGACACTTACATTTAAGGTGTTTTTCATAAGAAGGTTATGGATTTATTTAATAATCTTACATCAAGAAATGTATCCCTTGATATAATTGATGTTACTTGAAGTAATGTGTTAAAAAAATTCAAGTCAGGATTTTAGGAATGTGTAGTTTAGTCGAAGGATCATGGAGATTCAAACCTGTAGTTTAAAATGAATGGCCTACCCAAATACATTGAATTTTATTGACCAACCTCTATTAGTGTCATGTGAAGGGGAATATGGAACATTTACAGTATAATTTTCTTGAAACCTGACATTTTGAATTCAATGTCTTGGGTTATTGAAACATAATAAAATAGTGGGATATTTAAAAAAATTAATTATTATTGTTTATTACGTAATTTTTTAATAAAGATAATAACTAATAATAAGATTTAATTATTGTCGAAAATGGAAGGTAAAACTAGAAAACCACAATGATCATTCCTTACCTCGGGGTATATACAATTTTTTTACAGATATTGAATAATAATTTATGTGATGATTAAATATCAGAATGTTTTTGTTATATAATGGAATCCTATATTCCTATTCAGCCAAACCAGAAGGTGAATGAAGGTGAAAAGTTTACCTACCACAGATAAACTAAGGATTTATCCAATGTTCATTATATTAATTTGTCAATTATATCCAGAGATATAATGATAAAACATAATGTCATGGTGCATAAAACATGATATCACATCTCTATTCTCTTGATAATGGGAAAACAATACTCTAATTAAATAAATTTTTTGATATACTATATCATTCTAAACTCGAAGAAGGAAATCTAGCTATAAATCATTCTTTAGAAAATGAATGTGAATATTGACAATTATGAAAAAACTAGGCTTCCATAGTGATGATAAATCATCTATTAATATTATTTTATTCAATGTATCACTATGGTTATTCTTATTTTTCCAATATTGGATAATATTTACAAATCACTAAAGAAACATTTGTATATAGTTCACCAATATGATAAGTATTGGTTGAAAATTTCATCACCACCCCTTATTATGAACATTTGAAAGACAATTATAAAGATAACTTGGCTAATATAATTCCAAAATATCCTTAATAAAATCGTTAAATATGAAAAAATATTGAGATGTTAAAAAATGAATCTGAGGCTATTTTCATATTATGTAGAAACAATGGAAGCTAAAAATTAAAATACAATGAATTTTAGAAGCGTGATATTAGATACACTTCTATTATATTGATAAATTTAATATTCATTGATTATGTATTATGTACAATATCATCACAAAATATTTTTATTTTAATACAAGAAATGATAAACAATAAAATGGTCATAGAGTGAACCCAAAAGGATATGAGAAAGGTTTATTATAAAATAATTCAGAGGATATCACTATTTATAATTTCCATATTGGTTTCATTCATGTTTTAAATAATAAATTTCAACGTATTAATCTCAATTTTCAACTTGAAAAAATGAGTTATTATTTCATTTTTAGGAAAACATTTGTTATAGTACATAAATATTAAACTATAATTTTAGTAAATCATGAATCAAAAATATACATTACAGTGAATTCTTAATATAAAATAAATATAAGTATCCTAAATGATTATGTAAACATAACTCTTTGTCAAATAAAAATGATATTAAGTGATCAATTTATTTGAGATACTGGATATACCAATAAACTACTGATCATTTTTTAGATAAATAACCATTATATATAAAGGGATTTAACAAAATAGATAGCTAGTTCAACTTTTCCATGTGATCTATACTAATGAAAAATATAACTTCATATACATCATGATATTATTAATAGATTTTTGTAATGATCAGTGAAGTAACTCATTACATATCATAATGATTAACGCTCCTAGGAGCTGTATTTTTAGACAACATCAATTTAATGTTTTATTATATCATATATATGGAGGAAATATATTAAAAAAATAATTTCACTATAGAAATAATATTCATGATGGTATTAAAAATATGATCAATTTTGATCCTTATATATTTTTAAAATCATCCATCATATCATCAAAGAAATGTCTTTCAAATAGAAGTGAAACAACAAAACTAAATTCTGAAGAATTTTTCTAATAGATATGTTATAAATTCTTATATTATAAGAATATATTAAGACACTAGCACAAGTTTTTATTAAAAACCATTTTTTAAAATTTTTTCTTAACTACATATGAACATCAAACACTATAGTGCATATGATTTAATAGATCCTATTTCCACAATGGATATTAGATCATAGCCAAGATAAATTATATTACTATAAAAATTCAAATCTATTTGATTATAGTGGATGTTGAATTAACTTTCATGAGTTAAGTAATTGGATTTAATTGATTTGTCCTAATAATACTAGACTCTACACAGCTTATTGTGGGGACTAGATCCATAGACACATATTGTGTTGGAATTCATAACCAAAAAGTTGGGTTATGCTCACTGCGGTTGGTGATACATGGATTATTATTTCATAATAATGATGAATATAATGTAGTGATAAATGGTACTATGCTATGGTTTACATGTATTATAAATTAATGTAATGGACTCCAGTATCATGATTCTTGGACTCTATATTTATATTGCTTCAAGGATTCGATAATGCGAGTATGTTTTCAGTAGAAACTAGACATGGATGGTATAATAATACACTAATAATTAATGATTGATTTTGTAATGTTCTAGACTATGAAACAACATATATACCAATCACCATGAAAAAATACATGATAAATTATACTTTTTCAATGCTTATTTTTATTATCGTCATGTTGGGATATCTATTTTCAAGGCCACCTCAATTGGACTATAACATATGAATATGTATATATGAGGTAAAAAAAATTATACCCAATTGTATAAATATACTAGTAATAACATAAAATGATTGGTAGAATTAATAAATTACAATAAGATAATTATTTTACATAAATTAATTGATGAATAAATAACGCATCGTGAGAATAGAATATATTTTTTTAGAAATAAATCGGTGATATGTGTCTCTATTTGCTTAGTGGAACACTAATAGCTTTTATTATATATTTTGTGATAAACTATGAAGATAAAAATTTATTTCTTATGAGTTTTTTATAAAAAGGAATGATATTTCTCATAGTATGACAACAAGAAATAACATTTTTTAGAGGAAAATATATACAAGATAGATCGATGATTTTTCTAAATATAAAAATAGAAAAAATATTAACCAACTATAGAAATATATAATTATTAAAAACATAATATTGAAATTTTATTGGTATATAATCCATCCTATAGAAGATGCATAGAAATATTAAGATATTCTTATGACTATTATAATTTAAAAATCTTATGTGATTGGAATTAATCTCATGAAACATTATGTGTACTGATGTTTGGTATTACTAATTAATGATGCACGATATGTAAATTTCAAGAATATCAGACATAATTTCATCAAATTGTAGTTAAAAATATTAGAAAATACATTAAAAAGTAGAACTATATGTGTTCTTGGTGTCTAGAGAAGAGGTAATACTCGTGAATAAGTAAATTTAACACTTGCATTCATTTATATCAATGTGATCAAATATCATAGAAAAATGAAATATGTAATATGCATGAAAATATATTATCGCCATTTTTTCCATATCTACAATATCCTAGTATGTTGTGGCTTCTAATGCAGCTTAATAATTAGTTTGATCATTTTATTTTTCCAAATTTGGGTTATAAAAAAGAGATATATTTATAATTTTATTATAATCATTTATTATGTATTTATTATGGATGTTAGGAATTTGATATGTGTATAAGAGGTGGATACATAGTTATATGACTAGTTGTGGGATTTTCTCAAAATAATATTATTGTAGTAAAAATATTCTCCACATCAACTCATGGATTTACCAATTATACAATTTGAAACATTATAGTCAAATAATATTTATCTACACTTTGTAGACACATGTTTTCTATCTAATGACTATAATGTCATTATAATTGTTTCATGTTTAATTTGGAGTTTATTATTTATAGTTCCCTAAAATCATCTACATTTTACTTTAGATTACAAGTATTTTTGATGAAGTTAATATTAATATTAATATCTTATCATATATTGACTTTTATTATATATAACATTGATTTAATAATAACCTATAGAATTTGGTGAATTAATAATGTCATATTAGTTCCTAACTATTATGATAACCTCTAAATTTTATGATGATATTCATAAAAATAGTTATATGGGAAAAATCTATTATGATAGAAAACATTGTATATATATATTTAGGTTTGAGTACTCATAAGTGGATGAGGGTTCTTCTAATCATGTTTTCTCTTATTAATATTTGATACATGGGATTATGAGAACGAAACAACAATTTTTAATTTTTCATGATTTGGTGACATCATATATTCCTATTATCGAGTTTTCATAAAGGTCTTCAAATTTTAACAATCTTATAAATTCATTTCATGCTTCTCAAAATTAGATTTATAAAAATACTACCATGCAATATATTGGAGGGATGTAGGGTACATTAAGTGTGACAAAAATGACATTTTTTTAATGTCTAAGATGAGGGAGGATTTTAAGCTTCCATATTTATAGAAATTTATATCTCAACCCATTCATTGAAATATAACTATCCTAGAAATTTCATTGACATGTTGTGACGAAATTTATTTCACATATTCAATGAAATGTGTATCCATCAAATAAGTTGATGACATGGATGTGTAGCAAACTTCATAAGATATTGACAAAAATATATTTATTTACCTAGTGGTCACTCTTTCGAGGCTTTCAATATTTCAACATTATGTTCCTTCAATTGGGTTACATAAACCATTCATATATTGTAATCTTAGACTTTAGGCATACATACCTAATTCCAATGAAAAATAATCCAAGGGGGTAAAACAATAAATATTTATGTTGATCTAGATTATATTGTATTTGAATTTAATTATTTAAATAAATGTTATTCTCATCACCAGGGAATTATTATATTCATGTTTTAAGGATCACTATTTTTTCAAGGTAATAAATAATTAATGATTAATTAAATAATTGTTTTATTAAAATAAAAGATTACTGGATAAATATTTTTTCACTAGATTGGGGATGAAATATTTATTTTACATATTGAATCGATAATAAATATTTATTCAGTGGTTTGAAAAAAAAATATTTATTTAAGTGAATAAAAAATTAATTCAGGTATCCATTAAATGTTAAGCACTTCACACAGAACAAGATCGAGTTCATTGATAAATATTGATTTTAAAGAAATTAAAATAATTCTGATAATTCCTTGAGCTAGTGTATTATGTTCCACAATAATTTTATTAATGTTCTTATTATATGAAATAGGGTTCATTAAGGATTATAATATTATAAAGGGGTTTATATAAAATTGAATAATATTATATATTAAACCCCATATCTATAAATATTTGGTTTTGTCTATTGTTTATGGTTAATTTAAAACTGATGGTTTTGAATTGTTGCACTAAAAATACATCTCTATCTATCTATCCATCTCTCTCTTTCTATTAAACCCCCCTCACATCCACTCAATAATGAGACGAACTCCTTAAATACTAGATGATATTGGATATATTATGATGAAAAATGATATATATTTGATATTTTATGATACTATATGGAAATTAATTGGTGTTTCTTTGAGATCAATAGAGCATGTGTGGATCACTGCTATAGAAAATATACTTGTTAATGGTTACAAAATAATAAAGGTAATTTTAAAGGGTTTTTATATTATTAAAATCATTATAAAAGAATGCATACTATGATGAGAATATCATTTTTCCAAATATAATAAAATTAATTTTAAATTTAATGTGAAAGATACACTATTTTGGTTTAGGGAAACTCTAAATAAAATAAATATTTAATTTAATTCCTACCAATGGTGGTTCTACTACACCCATAACCTTCATTTCCTTATATTAAACATTATGCTATAACTTTATACTTGTATCAATAAAATTATTTTAAAGATATGTATTTTTATTTTTTATTTTTTATTATGAAAATATTTCTATTAAAATTTGTTCACTCACAATATTCTACATATATTCAATTCAATCTATCACGTGTATTCAAATTATAATTTTTATATTCTTTAAAATATTTAATTTTCAATACAGTCATCATCATTTTATGTATCATAAAACATCATAGATTATATTTGTATTTCTTTTATTTAATAGAATTTTCACTATATTTATTATGTTACTATTGATATATATATACTTATAGTATTTATTTCAACACCAAATATATCATTTCAATGTTAAATTTTTCAAGAATAATTGAATATATTTACATCCAATTAATTTATAAATGATAATAATAAATATTTTATTTCCACTTCAAACTATTAAATATATTTTATTCTAATTAATATATTTTTTTAAAATTTTTATTATATTTCATAAATTTATTTAAAAATTATATATTATAATATTTATAAAACATAATTATTTACCATTCATCATCATTTACCATAAAATAATTACTAATAATTAATTTAATTACTATACTAGAAAATGTTTCATAGAAAATTTACTACCTAGTGCCTCATACATTAAATAAAAATATAATAAAAATATTCCTTGGTAATTGAAAAATATAGATTCAAGTACTACATTTAAATTATTTATTAAATAAAAAATAATAATCATAAAAACATCTATCAAAAACCTGGTTATTACAATCAAATAGCCCAATAGAAAAAATTCACAAATACACACATGTAATAGATGAAAATAATAAAAACCATATGTTGTTGTATGTGGTTAATTACAAACTCCCCCCACATTACTTCTCATCATCAAGATGCTCAAGCCTCATTGGAAAAAAATGATCTATCCATTGAACACACGTATACTTCACTATATCCCCCCAAATTATATCTTAGTTACATATTTTTCACCATTACCCACGTACAAAGTGTATCATCATATCATGCAATATATGCTCATAGATGTCCACAATACATGTAGGTATCTTATAGAATGATTCATTGAAGTCAAATTCAACATCATTAAAAATGGTCTCATGAGAGGTGTTTGAATCAAATATCAATAATTTATATACGTGAAATACATCATGTGTAGATATGTATCTCTAAGGAAGTGAAAAATGTAATCCACTATACTGGTCCCCTTGATTTTTATAAACAAACTCATGAATTGATTTTATAACTTCTCTTAACCTCGCATCCACTAGTGTCCTAATAGAGTGAGGACTCACAAAAAGACATGACCACCTACCTCAAAAACCATTTTTTGGAACCTTTATTCTACATATAATTTTTTTCTTACTTAAATCAATAGAAAAACTCTTTTGTACAATGAAATAAATTCAATGGCCACCTTAATGAGATTCACCCCACCCATAGATGACTCACCCCCTCTAACCACCTTATATGATACCAACATGACCATCCATAGAGTTTGTTGAATGGAAACATATGAATCAATTATTAAAAACTACTATTATATAGAAAAATTTACAATAAAAATAGACTACTTAGATCCTCAAAAATCTAATACACACACTCAAAGAAGTTACAATAATTCTTCAGTTAAATTCCTCGATATTCTATCAATTTCAGGATTGTACACAGTTAATTTTCACTTGTGTCCCATATTATATTTTTGGACCCTTTCATAAATGATAAGTGGACATTATAAAATGATATGATATGATTATAATCTTCAATAAATGTAGTAATACGATATCTTATATTTAAAAATTTATTATCTCTTCAACCAAGTGGGTCCCAATAGTAATTATATAGTGTGTATCCTTTTTAAGTAGATAAAAAATGATGCACAACATATCAATTACATGAGGATGAATCAAGAATACCAACTAAAATTATATGGTTACCTCGTCAAATTCCCATATAAGAATGTGTATATGATGAATAAGGCTGAAATGACTCTAGTTCTCCACCTCCACCTATTGAAAAATGAGGCACAATGAAAGAATGTACACTATGTTCTTCTTCATCTTGAGCGACCAAAATATTGTGATAATGTTGTTATATATCTTGGTAAAACAGGGGAGAACCTACAATTTTTAGGTATGTAATCACATATTATCCACTATTTCAAACTTTCCAGGATGATCACTCCACCATTAACATTTAGGAACCTATCCTCATCATGGGTCTAGTATGTTGGTGGATCCCCACCATATATGCTTTCACTCAACAACCAACAGTGTGAGATAAAAAATATCATTAAATTCATATCAATTTGATGAATTGATGCTCAATTATACTAATACATCCTTCACTTGATACTTTTAATCATATACATGATTTTTATAACAAAAACTCTATTCTACTATCACTCATCCTTGTCTTCAGACACATCCAACACCTATGTACTTATCCATAGAGAATCATGTACAATGTTTCAATTCCCAATGATCTATATCATATCAAAATTAAAGAGGCATTTTACTAATCAAAAGAAGTCAAAAAAATAACACCAAAATTATCATAATACACAATATACCCCATACTAATCTATTGTAGTTTAGGATCAATGTGGTCAAGAATCACTTAGTAAACTCTATGAATGAACTCTAAGACATATTTTGAAACTCAAAACTTATTTTCATATTGTTCAGGTCCATAATTGTCACCAATAATCAAAAGAAGTCAAAAAATAATAACATAAAATATCATTTTGATCCTTGGAAGCTAAGGATAAAAAATAATTTTCCATTTCTTTCATATAGAAGCATTTTACTGACCATAATTATGATTACAAATATACCCTACTAAAATATCACATTCCCAAAGATTTCTAGGATTTCACCAGAGAATTAATATATTGGAACTATAATAAGATATCATTATTGAATAATAATATAAATAATTAGAATATGAGAAATAGATCTTCTTTATAATGTCCATGATTATTGCTAGAGTGCTAATTATACCAACCAACATTTCAAAGAACTAACACGAACCACACCTCTATGTAAAAGTACCTTGTGGAATGTACTATTATTTCACTTAATGATATTGACATATTTACCCCAAATATATCATATAAAACTATACAGATCCCTTATTTTGATTAAATAGTTGGTTGATAAGTGTAAAATGGTATTTTTTTCTTGATCATAACCTAGTTTAATCATCAATTGTAAACACATGATTATAACTTGATATTGTACTTATTAGAGAACTAAACATGATATCCATAATGTAAAGTGATATAATATAATCCCCTTTGACTTTAAGACATCCAACAATATTTAAAAGCCCTTAACTCTACTACATCCAACCTATATGGTCGAATCAATATAGGATTTATTATGGGAAATGGGATGATTATAAACATAACCTGTATCTTTGAATGATATCATAATAAATCTTTAGTAATAATATCTTATTACTAATTTATGATAATTTGAATGTATAGTTATCTTGTCTTCTCCTCATCCAATTACGATACACTCATGAATTGGGACATCGTCATCTGCAAATTATGAGGGTCATATCCAGTATATTATACTTCAAAATATAACAACCTAAAAATAATACAATACTAAAATACAAAGGTTATAAAAGAAAACCATTTTGAATAATTGTAGATACATTCTCTATAACTAGTAAAAAAATCCATTACATGTATTATATAAAATATATAATTTCTATCAGAAGAGAATCCAATGGTTAATCATACCCACTAACAAATATGGTACACCCTATACTTATATTTATACCCATTAATAATTTCTCCAAGGGAATGTCAATGTTCAATACCCCCTTCATAGACTACAAAATCATACCCTATTCACCCACTAACAATTTATGAAAAAAATAATTCATCATATTTAAATCAAAGAAAATATTAATGGAAGATTCCACTAGTATCTTATATCAAACTACTGAAGTTATCTCTTTATTGTTAGGTGGTGTTAGATCAATAGAGAAAAGTTATCCTAGGTCTATCTTTGTTCCAAACATTAGTACATCTAGCAATCATAAAACATAACACGATGTTATTACATCCACACTTGCAAACTTTGACCATTACCTTAACCCATAAATACTTAACAACAATTCCGAGGAGATACCCTAGAATATCCTACGGATCATTCAGTATTTCTAAAAACTCAATCACCACCTGGATAAGGTGTATCCATAAAAAACCTTAAAAATGATACATTTAGTTGTAAAAGATTCACTCCTTTTAATGTTTATCATAATCATGTCAAATATTTCCACGTTGGAAACACTAAAGGAACTAAATTATAGTCCTCCTTTAAGGGGAACAAATCTCATCATTGATTTCATTGTCTATCTCCATTACAGTGATATCCATCAAATATATATTTTTTTCTTTGATAAAATCATATCTAAGTCCATGAAAATGAATTATAGTTCACTAGAACAACACCCTACACAAGGTTCCACCCAGAGATTATTATCTGGTTCACCATCTCAAAAAAGAAGGAAAAACATATTTACATAGACACATATAGACATCCACATATCAATAATGAAATTACTAACCTAAGAATTATCACCAGCCTCCAATATTAGAGTAAAATGTATTTTCATTATAAGATAAACTATGTATACATCCCTAAAATATCACCCAAATTGATGACTATAAAATCCTACACTTCAAAACTATTTAGGGTATTAGAAAAAAGATTCTCAAATAATGAGAACAACATTTTCTCTAGTGTAGACCTCAGGTAATCCCATGATTAATTAAATATCCCTTTGGTTCTGGGTTAGTCCACATAGCATATGTGTATCCATCTCTACTTCTTTGATTTGTGAGAAACCCAATATATTTAGACATATAGTAATGTGACTCAATCTAAAAATCCTTCCCCTAAAGGACACCCTCACTCTATAATAGGGTCATGTAATACATTTGTAACAGAAAATTATGCTTAGACATCGATTGATAACCCCTTACATCACCATAATCCTTTATGGAAAAAACTCAACAAAATCTACCCAAGGGAAGATGATCCATCAGAGGTTCCAAAAATACTATTGGTGGAGCATGTTCATCCACAACCTCCTGTAACTAAAATATATGTCATAATGTTTTAAAATAACTAAAATGAATAACACATAATGTAGTAAACATCAACACATTTATTTAAATCGTAGTTATGGAAAAATAATAAAAGGAAACATATATCACTAATCATACACACTTATCACATATATATTATATAAAAA
Organism: Viscum album; assembly: GCA_963277665.1. Classification (NCBI taxonomy): domain Eukaryota; kingdom Viridiplantae; phylum Streptophyta; class Magnoliopsida; order Santalales; family Viscaceae; genus Viscum; species Viscum album. The sequence continues at coordinate 643,421,401 of OY728128.1, forward strand.
TATATATGAGATCCTATATCAAAATCTACCAACTCTTATTAATTGACACATAGTATTCCCAGTATTCACATGATTAGTCATTATATATTAATTAAAATAATTAACTAGTAATCATTGATTTAGTTAATTAATGTGTCCAAAAGAATGTATATAAGAAATAATTTTATAACATGTTGTTGGAGTTTTTATTAATCAGAAAAATTTTTATAATGAAAACATAAATTAAATATATCCATATAAATATCATGACAATTAAGTGAAAATTAAACGGAATTTTCTCATATTCTATTACCACAAATTAGCTGGTGTAATACAAGACTTCAAGTGAACCTCCCCATATATAAGATGATATTGAGAATTTTTGAAGGTTGAGCTGTAACTTGGGGAGACTATACCCATTCTTAGATAATGGAATGTAATTGATAAATAATTAAAACCAATAACCCATAATGTAACTATAACCATATATATTGGATAAATATAAATAAACCCTCATACATTATATAAATACATAATGATGAAAATAAAATAACAGTAGATATAATAATATATCATAAACTATAAAAACATTTGATCCCATGTAAATATAATATTAATTATTCACTCAATATAATAACCACCAATGTTTCAACCATATATAAGGTGTAGAACTAAAATAAAAAATATTGAATCCAAAAAAAACATGGAAAATGTCTCAACAATTCCCATTTATTAATCCTTTCTAACTATATATAACTCATCCCATGGATTTCCAGGCATTTTGATTATCTTTATTATGATTCATGATGTTTTTACACCAACTAAGGTCTGTATGTTAGGTGTGAAAAATGTAAAGACACATGTTTTTTCGAACCATGAATTTGAGAAGAAATTTGAATTTTTGATTACATATGATCTTAAGGGTTAAAATATTCTTTTTTTCCTATAATATGATCATTGAGAATTTTTTACCACTTTGCTAATCTTGAAATATTGTGTTCACCCTAGGATATATGTTTTGAGGAATTTTAAGACAACAAAATTTTCAAGGAATAAATCATACTTACTTAATTATATATTAATTTATTGAATATTTTTTTGATGTTATATTATGGAAATAGAATAAGATTTAGATTCTACTTCTATATTTATGTCCTATGTTTTGGGGGTTTAGAAATGAAATAAAATCACATCATGCACTAGATTTGGGGTCGAGCTCAGTTTCCTATTTCTATTTATTATTTTATCATTATATTATTTTACTCATTTTTTTCCTTCTTCAATAAATCATCACATAAAATCTTATTGTGATTATAACTTCCATTACTAAGATAGGAAATATATACAGAGATAGGGGGAGTTGTACCATCACATAGCTTGAGAGAAACCAGATCGGCATGTGACTACTGCAGAATACTGATACTAGAGAATCTTCACTGGATTCCAACAAAATGTAGGTCATTTTCAAGTTATTACAATAAATCCTTATATATTTACTAGTTTCTATTTTTATGTCCTTTAATGGGTTTTAATACCCTATAGGGGTCGATCAATAGCTATTGTGGGGGGGGGGATGATAATTTCAAGATGATTGTATGTGTATTCCATTATGAAATCCTGATCATAAAATTTTCAATTAAATGAACACATTCCATGCGTTCTTAATGTTTATAGAAGATTAATTTTTGGAATTACACATCATGTAATTGAAGTTCACATCGTGTACTTAGACATGTAGCTGTACATATGTGAACTTGGAGTTTTTTGGACAATACATCATGCACATAGAGTGCAAGCCATATAGTTGAACATGTTCATATAGTCAGGTACATGGTATGGAACCCCATGTGAGGGGTACATGTCTGTGTATTGTTAAATGGAGAGACCCTAGGTTTTCTTTTTCCATGTTGCAAAACAAGGATAGACCCCATTTATTCCCTAATTATGTAGTAGTACATGGTCAAACACCATGTTTTCAATGTCATTTAGAAACTCATGACCAGATAGGAGGTTTTCAAGTTCACATCATGTACTTTAGAAAAAGGTTTTCTATTGTCCCCCTATTACACACTTGAGGGGTTTGAATGATTTCACACCATGGAGTTTGAATTTGAAATTAGAGTATTAAATTTTTAGCATTATCTAAATAGATGATGAAGGTGAATCCCTTTAGATTATTTTTGAACCCAAAATAAAATTTTGAAGTGAGCGGTCTATGATGGAGAGGTAATACCATCTATAAATATATTCATATGTATTAAGAGTGAGACATTTTTTTGATCCAACTGAGGGTCACAGAATGAATTCTATACTTTGAATGGGGTCTCCAATATCATAATTGGTGACTTGGTTGGTACAATACCTAGTTAGTAGGACTACCAAGAGACTTTAGGGGATGTATTGGTTGGTGTTTGGGACAAACTATAACTAAACATATGATTTGAGATATCCCTTGAGCCATGCCCCATGATTTATTTTTAAGATGACTTTGCCTTGAGGTCATATCAATTATGAGGTTTTCCTTTTCTTTTTTCATATGAGACCTCAAGATGTTGGAGAAGTGGTTGTGGTATGTATAACATTGAAATATGTGTGTTGGCCTAAGGGACTAGTTTGAGTCAATGTATCCCAAGAGGGATTCTTATTATTATGTTCTAACTTATAGAATCCAAATAGGTATGCCTATTATTATTTTTTGAACGAGAGGTTCTCCTGAGGGATGGAACTATTTATAAAGGCACCTAGAAGGTCCCATGTGGGATTCATGTATTTATATAGTAGTTTTTAATATCCTAATAGGGATGTATCTACTCATGTAATGATTTAGATAATCCCAAGATGTATTCTTAAACATACATATTTACTTTTTAGGATCTTTATTCGGATCCCTTTCTTACATATTTATCCAAGGGACAATAGTGGTAACCTCAGTGGTTACCCAACCCACATAAAGTGTATTATTGGATTGAGAAGATATGGGATTAGGTGTCACCCAAAACCCTTTCTAAACATGTAATCCCAAAGGTATAGGGCATTAATAGCACTTTTAGGCATTCGGATAGCCTCACTCTTTTAAATATACATTCAGTTATTATCTATTGGTACACAAATGATTCTAGATATTCTACCTAGAAATAGGAACATGGGGCTTGATACAATGTGATTCAATAACGGGGATTGACATAGGTGATTCATGGGATTGGACTGATGATCCTATTGATTGAATGTTAGTTTATCAGGATACGTACAGTCACTTACTAGGATTTAGATTATGTGTCTTAATTATTTGATTGATAATATTACTAGAAGTCACACATTTAACAAATATTAATCCATTCATAGGTTTTACAATGGTATATACCCGAACCCATTTTACATAGGGTGTGATCAAATATGTATAGAATTATCAGATCAAGGTGAAGCCTGATCTTTTTGGGTGGTTTGATTTTCAATCGATAATGGTATGCTAACATCCCAAAGTATTGATGACGATATCCTTGACATAGGACCTTAGATACTATATATAACTAGGAGGAAATGATTCTACTACATTTCCAATAATTTTAGGGGAATGGTATATAGACATGTTTATCAAATATTGATGAGTTATTAAATTATATTTGGAGAGTATTCCTTAATAATATCCTAAGGGGTTTCCCCATTAAGGATTATCTGAGTTCCAATTTCGTGATTATAAATGGAATAGGACCAAGGATTCAAACATTAGTTTAGAATACACATGGCTTGAGTGGTATGAAATCTAGATCAATTCCATATTTATTAAAGTATCAATTTATACCTGATATCATTCATTATATTTATTGGAGGTGTGTATCGTTGATCCTAGGGCTATGAATTGTATCCCCCTATGGTGATGTGGCATTCTCAATGACATTTTTGGCACTAGATGATGAAGTTTTGGTCGATCGAGACCATGAACTCAAGAATCAACATGATTTACACATGAATTTATTGTAATGACATCTATCTCAATACCATGATAAAAAATATACTAGGAAACCATTATCTTAAATACTGGGACTAACTGTTGATTAAATATATTTATACATTCCATTTATATCTCATATAGGTTGAGAATATTTAATTAGCATTCAATTATAGGACCATATTGTAGGATCACAAATGGGGGTGTCATACTGTGTTTATTTCTCACCATATTCATGTGCACATTGATGTTTGTGTAGATATTTTGTTTTCAATTCATTCATGAATAAATTCATGGTGGATTGGTAATGGGAAAATATTACATGACCAAGTGGAACTACTAATGTAGATTCTTATAATATGACTAGAGTAGTTGAACGGTTTCTTTGGAGACCCAGAATGTGGGTTGTATTGGATTTGATAGTAGATACTTGAATATTTTATTAATTTCAATTATTCATTTATATCAATTTGTATTATTGGTCAATCATTTTTGTATGTTTTAAATTACCATTATGTATTAACTAAGTTCCATTTATTACCAACTTGTTTATAAATATTTCTATTGAACTATGATTATTTTTTACCATCGATTATGTTTGGTTATTTATACTATTTTTACGCCAATCTGAGGGAATGATTTACCCATTGACACCCTCAGGCCATCATTTCTAGTAGGTATCCTTTTCATATGGTGTGGTGCAAATGAGTCTTTTCATCAACCATTATGTTTACTATTTATAGAGTGACCGGAGTCGGGATGTGAGAAAGTTGAATCAAAGGGGTTCTTTTCCAATTATTTGTTTCAAATTTTTGGTACATGTTTTATATGAATATTATTAATGTTTCATGGGAGGTGATGGATATATAACTGGTTCATTGAGAACACTTGGTCTGGTGATAAGTCTATATTACCATGGATATGGGTTTGTTGTACTGGATATACGATCTAGCATTTGAAAGTGATTTTCACATCAAACGTTTTACATGGGAAACAAATTTCCTGATTTATTATGAATTTTTTATCTCATATGATTGGAGAGATTATAAGGAATGGTTTTGAATTTTTATTGGAAGAGGTATGAGGTGTTACATGCATCAAACAAGGCCCGTAGAGTCCACATATTATAGGAAGCCTGGTGTGTGATTTTTTTGATGACTAAGTTCAAAATTTTAATGTTTCAAAAATATTATGAATAGAGATTTCATATATAGGTTCCTGGTTGAATTATAAATTAGTTAGACCACCATGGAAATTTTTTTATTAGGAGGCCATGTTGTTGTAAAGTTATAAATTTGAAGATGAGGATGACGACTCAGTCCTTATACATAAGTGGTGTAGTAACCCCAGTTGGTTGATAGTGAACATGGTTTCAAATTATTAGACCCCTTGTTGGGTGTTGTTACTTAGGTTCTGATATTTAATTCTCTAGTAATGATTTATAAAATGTCTTACAATAGATATTGGAATGAAATTCTACTTAAACATAACTTGTGAGTCTGTTATGACAATAATAATTTGAGAGGATTCAACATGTGTAAATTTCTCCCTCAGGGATCAATATTGGTAGCAAATAATTTTCTAGTTGACCCATTTTGGGTGTATTCATTTCAAGTGCAGTTAATAAAATATTCATAACAAAATATGATGAATTTTCCCAAAAATAATTATACAATATATTATGTAAATGAAATTCATTTACATTTATTGAGTTGGGTGTTGGAGTAAGATGATGATAAATTCTGGGAATAGTGAAATGGAACATCAATGGGGTATTATTATATATGGATACCATATGAGGGCCATTCTATCACCTTTTATATGATCATATCATGCCCCATCAGGATGTAGACTCGTATGATGTTGATAGGATATAATTATATCTGGGTATTCTGAAGCTTATATGGTAATTCCACAAGAAACCTTTCCTTATGTAATTAACTTCCTATGGATTTATTTAAATTTGGATTTTAATTTCATATAATGGGGACTTTTCCACTATTAATTGGAATTGAATTCTTGTAAAATTGAACCGATGTTGACCAACTTTAACATGTATATGTCAATGATATCAATATCTACCATCAGTTTTACAACATTTAGAGATTTTATAAGAACATTATAAGACGTTGTTTCTGTGTAAGGGACTTATGGTCTAGGTGGATAGACCTAGTGACCCATCATGATTTATTACTAGTAGGGATAGGTGGGATTCCTATAGGACCTTAGTTATAAATCAAACCCTTATGAATTACTGATCAGTTTAATTAAGGGAAACTGTGGGAGGGTATGAACCATGATTACAAATTCAATTTTTAGGTAGTGGTTTTAGTGGTTGACTCGTGTTGCCATCATTTCTCTAGAAGACATCATGTTTTATGATATAGTTCTGATGACGCCATTAGTTATTGAGAAAGAACATAAGATTCTAATGGTTTAAGACTAGATTCAATTTGAAAGACTATTCAGGTGCAAGACCCTGTTAATAATTGTATTATGGTAAGCAACATGGTCATATTGTAGGTATATTATCATGAATGGAATGGAACTAGGTGGTAGCTATGTGTGTATAAGAGGTCAAAATAATTTAGGATAATGTTGATATGTTGTGGTTCTAGGGAAATGTCATGTGATAGGTGGACATTTGTTAATCATGGAATGGGTGAGGTGTTCGGTTTTGTAGAGGAGTTCAAGAGAGTTCCTCTCTTGTCAGGGATAATGTTTCATGTTGCACAATCAGTTTATACATAGTAATCTACTACACATGGAATCATGAGTCTAGTGGGTAAATCGTGGTTTTGTGATTGTAAACCCAATGTGATGGGTGATATAAGAAAGGTACTCATCATATTCACATGGTAACTATTTTAATTGTAGATTATAGAGGATCCATGTTATAGTTAATGATTATTTGGGTGTTTAAATAATGATATGATTTTTAGGGAATTCCAATTTAATCCAATTTTCGTAGAATAATTATTAATTAATAAATAATTAATAAAATATTAGTTTATCCACCCATGATCATTCAGCAATATCAATTGAGAAGATCATAATATTGCATTCCATCATAATGTTTTTGTCGGAAATGGTGGGTTTCCTTGTCAATGAATAAACTCAAACCGACCATCATGGATGGGTCCAACCCCCATTTTTTTCTCCATTTTATTTTCCCATGTTATTTTACCTTCTTCATTGGATTATCATTTATGCCCCCTATAGGTATTATAATTTCCATAACTATGATGGGAAAGAGAGAGGGAGTGATAAGGATATGGAATAATGGAGGTGACGCTATAGATCTTGAAAGGATTTAGATCACCCTATTGTAGCTAAAAAATGTGGATATGACTGATTATATGGAAGATTCCATAAAAGTTAATATTTTTTAAGTTTTTAATATAAATACCAATATATTTACCAATTTGACGTTTTAATGACCTTTTATGGTCAGTAATGACGACATGGGGGTCGATCTATTTCTATTGTTGGAAAAATAGGATTTTTGGGCCAATTACAGGAGTTTCCCATTTGAAAATCACGATCACATGACATGTGGTTCTATTGAACATATGTCTTCTGTTATTTTTGTTTTGGGAAGGTGATTTTTTTTAATTAAACAAATTTTACATGTATTGTACACAATTTATTGGTACTTATACATGTTTATGTGTATATGGTAATATGAAATTTCATAGACTACAGAGTGTGTACTCGTAGTACATGACATGTAGTTGAATATTGCTATGTGGATGAGTAAATGTCCATGTAACTTTATATTTAAAAACCCCAGGTATTACCATTATAGTTTTTAGTACACATCTAGACCCCATTTAATTCCTACATATGTTGTAGAACATGGATAAAACCCATGTTTACAAGGCCATGTATAATTACATGTTTTATACATAGGCTGAACACTATTTGATATGACCCTATTACCTACTTGAGGGTTTTGGGTGATTTTAAACCCCATAGACATAATGGGACATAATAGTTATCAATTTTTATTTTTTATCTGTAGATCATTATGGTCATAATAGGAGTTTTGGGGTGAGTGAGGTGTTATAGAGAGGCTTTACATCCATTAAATAGATTCTAAGGTCGTAGGGGTGAGACAAGGGTTCTTATCCAAATGAGGGTCATGGATTGGTTTGTTGACTTGGAATGGGATCACTAATGTCCTATTTGGAGACATTCTTGGGAAAATCCCATATTATATTAGACCATGATGAGACTTGAGGAGACTGATAGTTTGGGTGTTTAGGACAACCTAGAATAAAATTTTGTTTTGAAATGGGCCTTGATCTTTATCCCTTGAATGACACTTTAGTAAATTTTCCATTGTGTTCATATTGTTATTGATGTATACCCTTTTTTCTATGGCCCACAACATGTTAGAGATTATATTCTAGGATATTTGGTATTGAGAGATGAGTATTGAAATGGGGGACCAGTTTGAGTCAAAGGACCCAAAGAGGGATTCATCAACTTATGTTCTGACATAGAGGATCCCAAGGGGGATGAATCCGCCTATGTTATAACATATAGGATACCATGATGGATGACTCCACCTATAAACTTACCCAGAGTATCAAATATGGGATTCCTTTGTTTCCTTACAATTTCTAACGATCCTAAGTGGGAAGAATATTCTTATGTGCTGACATAGAGGATTCCAAGAGGGATTACTATGCTTATATATTGAATTTTAAGATATAATGTGGGGTTTATTTCATTTCAATTTTACTAAGGGTCCCCAATGGTCCCAATCGTCGAACAACCCTAATCAAGTGTTTTATGGGTTTGGGTAAATATGGTATCATGTGTAACCTTGAAACCATTCTAAAATTATATAATCAAGGGATTGTACTGGTAGATATTATTTTAGTCATTTAGAAAACCTCACTATTTTACTTATAAATTATCATAGATACATTTGATGAATATATGATTCCATATGTGATTCTATGACCTCATCCCATGGGGCTTGATTCTATGTGATGGTATGGCATCTATGCTTATAGGTATATTGTGGGATTCATGTGATGATCCTCTTAATTTATATGTATTCCCATAGTTACTTCCTATTATCCTTATTATGGTCCTTACTTTGTTTAATGTAACTATTAAAAGAAGACCAATTTTTTTGTTGTTCATCCCTTCACGCAGTTACAAAGGATGGTTTTTGAGTGTATCTCAAAATCCTTCTTAAATCATGTGTCACCAAAGATGTCAATATTTTTATGATCTAATTCATTCTAGAGGTTGTCGAGTGGGTTATTGTTCCTTAAATACAATATGTTGACATTACCGAGTATTAATGTTGATCTCCCCAACACGGGGCCTTGGATAATACTTAGGACTAGGTGGATGCACTGTTACTATATTTCCCATACATTTATATGAATGGGATGTTGATCCATTAATAGAATTAGGTCGATTAATTACCTCATATATATAAATTATACCTTATATATCTTCCAATTTTCATCCCCTTAGATATTATCCATTTTATAATGTCATGACATCCTATAGACTGGGACCTGGGAATTAGAAATCATACTGAATTAAACGTGGCTTGAGTGGTATGACATCCATCTCAATGTCATATTTATTGGATTTCCATTCAATATTTGGAAAACATTATTATATTTTTAAGAGACATGTTTGGATGATCCTAGGGAATGGAAATGTATCCCTATGTGTTGATGTTTCATACATAGAGACATTTCTCACATTAGCCAATGCAGGTATAGTTGATCCACATCGTTACCAAGGATCTGTATGATTTACACACAGCTTGATTGGTACGAAATCCATATGATTTCTCAAGAAATAGTGTCTCTAGTTGATCAGGATCCCAAATCCAAGGATCAATAGTAGATTGACTTTATTTATTCACTCCAACTTTTCCTTCACCAGATTACTCATATTTCAGGGACATGAACTCGTGATAGTAAGGTATTAGCTAACCATTAGGGATATGAATCTAAGGTTATTTTTCTTCATCTGTACGTGGATTTAGATATGAATTTTTAACATATTCTTTATTTTAGTTTGATCATGTATGCATGATGTGTAGATAATGTCTTAGGGATACGTGATCAAGTGGAGGAACTCATGTAGATTCCTATCATGTTAAATAATCCTGATATTTTATTTGAGGACTTGGTTTGTGTTTTTGATAAAAATGAGTAGTGGTGATTTTTTATTTCTCTTAACTTTTTTCATTCATATATATGTGTCTAGACTATTTGGTGGTCAATGTTTTATGTATAAAATATAAATTTAGGTCTTTAATGAATTTCATTAATTACACCCATGTTTATCCTTATTTCTTCCAAACTCTTGATATTTACTTCCATTTATTATATTGTCTATTATTATATATCTATAATATGAGGGCATAGTATCCCCTACATACATACCCTAGGCCCTGAAAACTAGTTAGAATCATATAGTTCATTAGGGAAGAAAGTTTGAGGCATTATCTCAAATGGGTCCGGCTATTTTTTATATAGTGAGTCCGACAAGGATATGACAATTAATAGAACTTCTATAACACTAAAAATGTACCATGATAAATATGGTATGTATGTGGTGACTGAAGAATATGATATAGTAAAAAAAATAAAACATAAATAGAACCATCACAACATCACTATGTGTTATGAAGTCTCCTAAATGAGTATCTATATTTTTTCAGTCAGTACTAGAATGATATGGGTACACCCACTATCTAAACAAAATAATAATGTGAAATGTTTGTTACGCAACTTACTATATATAATGAGTGAAAATTTTATCACAAATAATAATATTATAATAGATTAACTATTTATCAATACTAATAATCATGGGGTTAATTGAATGCGCCATCACTATACATGAACCTAATCATCAGTGAATGATTCAATAACACAAATGAATAACAATAGTGAACAGGCTGACTCTATAATTAATAATATAGTTTAACATGGGAATAAAAATAGATAAAAAACTAAATGTGATTAGGTTATCACTATATATAAACAAGGGTTAATTTATCATCACCATAAATAAACATTATGGATGAATGAGTATATACCATAATAAAAAAAGGTGACCAAGTCATCACTACGAATGAACAAAATTGGAGAATGGGTAATAACTCTAATATAAAATATTGGTGAGCAATTCATTACCACTATAAACAACATAGGTGATTTGTTCATCATAATAAAAAAATTAGAATGGTACATTGTTATAAAAAATTATATGTGAATGGGTTAACACCATAAATATAAATGAAATATTCAATGGTGTTTTACAAGAAAAAAACCCTAAACCTAGTTAATATATGTTGGAAAAATATGTTTAATGACCACAAAATGATGTTTAATATGTTATTAATGATTTTTTCATCTTACAGTATAAATTTATATGATAATACTATTTGGTGAATATTTGGATAAGTAATAAAATGACTCTCCATTGAAGCTAAGTCACCAGTAGGAAAGATTCACCTTCAAAATGGATTTTTTGAAAATTTTTAGAATGACGCACTATTAGAGATGGGTCAATAATAGGATAAAAAATTGGATATGTATTGAAAGGAACAACTACTATAATGGAGTAAAATTTGAGGATAAATCACTTACAGATGACATATGATCAAGAAAATGGAAAATTGCTGAAATGACCTACCATTTCCATGATTCGCTGTTGGGTATGACCTACCATCATCTTGAATCACCATCGGCCTAAATCAAAACCAACTTATGTATCTATTATGATTAATCACCACTAGATTTATCTAATAGTTATAAGTGTATTCTTCAATATTCTCGGATATTTAAAATAAATTAGTTCTAAATGTTATATTATAGATTTTAAGGCTAATACGTATTCTAGTGTTTATTCATAAAATAATATCTAGAAAATTAATTGAGTATGTCAGAGTTCATTACAAGGATAAAAATATCGGGATTATTTTTCTTCAAATGGATACTCCAATATGATGCTATTATATACTAAGATGTAGACTACATCATGCGTACACATATACATCTAAATTGAGTTGGAAACATATTTTATGAACTAGAACAATGTTGTGATGTTTGATATTTACATGAGAGATTACATGATGTATATTTATATATACACGACCCTAAGAATATATATAAAAAATCACTCAGATCTATTCATATAGATAGAAATATAGAAATTACGATGCTCAATTTTACTATTGTTTTCAGTAATTTGACTCGACCTCTTATCTAAGAAACATCTTATGAGTCTCAAGATTCAATTAAAAACAGATCAAGAAAATCCTTCCTTTCTTTGACTTTTTAAATTATCTTTCTTTTTGTTACCTTTACATTTCAAAAATTGTGTGGTTTTCTCTATATATTAAACGCACAATGAATCATTTACATTTACTAGAAGATGTAACATATATTCTTATTCTCTATTTACGTTTTTTACCCATAGTGATATGGAATATGTCCTTATATAGAACATGCTAATTTTATTTCCCAGGTTTTTTTAGAAGACTTCCTAGTATATCCTAGATAGGTGGATAGAAGATGTGTATACTTGATCTATTATGTGTATAATTATTATATTTATATAATACTCTTTTAAGTAGGTGGTTTTCAAGTATATAGGCTTACTTATTAGCATGAGACTTAACATCATGTTTTTATTTCCAATTTATATTTTCTTTTGGTTCATTCATATGTTTTAAAGTACTTTTTTAAATGTAAAAAACATATAAGCTTATAGTTCATATTAACTATTGTTAATATAAATGTTTTATTATGTAATTTTATTTAAAATGATAAAATAGTTTTCGTTTTATTTTAACTAACACTTAATCACATGTTGGAAAATCAAATAAAATATTAAAATTATTATGGATATTATTCTTTGATTAATTGGGTTATTCTAATTATTTAGGGGATTCAATATAAACATGGAAAATGTCTTGGGTACTCAATTAACCACCCCTCATTGGATACTCACATCGACCATAATATTTTATCAAATCCTTTTCAAGCTAATTTCAAATTTGACTTTTTATTATGATTTAATGATATTAAATTTCATTTAATTATATATTTAGTTCATTAAATGGATAATAGAAATTAAGGTTCTACAACCAATAGAACACATTTATTTAATGGAAATAACTATTCATAATTTAAAATACATCTTAAAATTCATATTCAAAGCTTTATTTTTGAAATATGATATACTATAGAGGATAAATTTGAATTACCCGATACTACTAGGAATACGTTGTATAATTATACAAAAATTTCCTATTAGAATAATTATAAATCCATGAATCCCCTTTTCTATTCCTTTATATATTGATAATTTACTGGGATGTCTTATATTAAAACATCTTTTGAAATTTTGGAAACATTATCCATTTCTTATGAAGAATGTACTCTTGTTAAGTAAATTAGATGAAATACTTATAAGTTAAATATGATACATTGATGATGAAACTCGTTTATATGATTTATGATATCTATCATAGGTTTTATGAGATAGTGAACACAATGAGATCCTTGGGGAATCATATTTTATACAAAAACAAATCATGCGACTACTGAGATGTCTTATTGAGGGATGGATTGAAACATAAGTTTCAATAAGAGCATCATATAACATTATTAAAATATCTATCAAGGAATTGATGGAAGGTTTGTGATTTATTTGTATGATGTTATGGTCAATCAAGAAGTTGATGATGAACCATATAGGAATTCTATATCCCTCAAGACTACAACATCAAAATTGATTGAAAATAAAATATAATAAGCTGAAAGATTCATTAATGAGGAATTACTAGATGAAAGTTCTTAGAAAATGGATCATTTGGCTAGAATGATAAATAAATTATATAATTTGAATTGGTTATTCAAGAAGCCGATCTAATTGGGTAAGTATTATAATACATGTAATTAGATGAAATACTAGAAATGATATGATAATTTAAATTAGATTACCTATAATGAGTGAAAGATAAATGTAAATTTTAATGATAAATATCCCAAGTTAATATGCATGTGAAATATGATGATAAGGATTGAATTTATTATAAAATAATGAAATACAAATGAATTGAGTATATGGAAATATATAGGTACGTAGACTCAAATCATGATGAGTAACTCAATATAGAAAATACGTGCTTCATGAAAATATGTCTATGGTACAAATTGTATCACCTGTATATAATTATATTTATTCTAGGATTGAATGTTGTGATGATGATATATAAAAAGAGGAATATTTTGAATATTTTAATATACATGAAGATAAAATTAATGAAATTATATAAAAATACAAAATTCTAAATAAACAACATGCTTTATCTTCTAATATAAAATTTGATATTGATTTAGAGAAAGCGAATAATGTTCAATTGTGGGAATAAAATACTAAACTACATTTGTCAAATAAATATCTAAATTAAGGATTATTGAAATTTATTAATTTAATTAAACTATCACTCAAATAATAAGAAAACTAATTTCTCCAAAATATATTACTGGTCATTATTTCCAACCTAGGCAATGGAGAATTATTTAGAGAACATTTGTTAATAAATCCAATTTTGGAAATTATACTACTAATATTTCTTTATGTGGACAGAAAAATATTTTTATTTAGAATATTTTAAAATATTTTTATATGAAACCTATCAATAATATATGGGTTCTTAAATCCATAATCACTAACATATCTATACCCTAGAATATTTGGGAACAAAAATCATTCTTTGTATAAAAATTGTTTTTTCGGGAAACTACATGAAATGATCTTGTAGAAATTTGTGGTATATGGAATGCGGTTGTTAGAAACATATTAGTAGATATTAATTGATATTATAGAACATGATAAATGTTTTTGGTGGCCATTTTACCTTTTAGGACAATGATAATGGAAAAATAACTTTCCTTGTGCAAACTAGTAATTCAATCTAAATATTAATTTCTAATGTTATTATTATTTTTAGTTTAAAATATAATCTGTTTAGCATCTCACTACTATGTGATGATAGTTTTCATTTAAAATTAGAAAATAATTCATGAATTATTTTCCATTGAAATAATTCTTTTGTATTTACATAATTATGAAATGAACATATGTTTGATGTTAATATTGGTTTTCAAATATGAATTAATGATTCATGATTACATTCCTTTAATAGAGAAACATCAAATTTGAATCTGAGACTAGACCATTGTGATATTAACTAATAAAAATATTACTAGGAAAGAGTTATCCATGGATCATCCCAAACATGAATGATCAAATAATAAAAATTTTAACCCCTATCAAAAATGGAAACTACAAAAAATATATTTTTAATTAATGAAATAGGTTTCATCTTCTTAATCTCTTTATTTGGTTCACATGGACTTTTTTTGAACATATAGACTTTCTAGTTGAAATGGGATAAACTATGTATATATACTTGTATTTGATTTTTCAAGTTATACATGGTTATTATTTTTATCTCATAAGAGTGAAAATTTCTCTTATTTTACCATGTATGATAGATTTTTAGAAAACCTAAGTTGAAATTGTATTAAGACCGTAAGATGTGACGATGGTCGTGAGTTTGAAAAATAAATAATGTAAAGACCTAAAATTTTATTAATAAAAATTCCTCTTGATATAATTAAATGTTTTATTGTAAATTATTATTAATAATTTCTACCATTACTAATATAGCCGTTGAACCATGGTCAAAATATTTGTATAAAAATATGGCTTTAACAAATCCAATTTACATAAATAAAGAAAGAAATGGCCTCATCAAGTATATTTTATCCATAAGAGGCCATTTTTGGACATTAGAAAGGAGGTAACGTCACTAGGATTTTCTCTTGACCATGCTCAATCCGAGAATCAACACATTAATCTTGAATGGAACCACCTACAGGGAAGTGGAATTTAATAGAGATTACCACCTGATCGATGTTATCCAAGCCGCCCCAAGAGTCTGTAACCATTGCACACCAAACCCTTAGGTCTTATGAAAGTTTTATAATGGGTTATGTAATAAGACCCTATAACTATGAATGTCTTCATTCTTTTTGTATAACTAATATACATTAATTTTATTATTGTTACATTTTAAATGGTTTTTAAAGGACAAATAATATTTTTGATAACATATAAATTTAATTAAAAAATCTATTTTGATGAATTAAAGTATTTTTTAACTAAATAATATCTTAATAAAATATTATTACAAAATTAATTTTTATTAAATATAAATGATGGTATAATTTTTATGAATACAATTGTAATTTAAATTTTGTTTTGAAAATTATTTTTCTAAAAAATCATGAATTTTCAATAAATGATGGTTATTATTTTAAAATTAAAAATTTAAAAATTTATAATGTTATTTATATAAAATGAATATTATTTCTGGAATCAGGATGTCGAAATTACCTAACAGAAAACTTTTCTTAATTTTTTGAGATAATAAAATTTCTGGGTAAAAATTAAATACTATTTAAATATATAACGTGTTTTATGAAATAATAATATCCCAATAGTGAGGGAATAAAATAATAATAAAGTTATATTATTATAATATATGTTTGAATTTTAAAATAATATTATTTTAAATTTGTTCTATTAATTTTACGGTGCCTTAGTAGACCCTCAAAATCATATAAAATATTTTAACATTTAAAAATGATTTTCATGATAGTATTACCCACCTACACATAAGAAAGCCTATTATTTTTATAATTTATGCGATTAGCCATATATAATAATTATTTTCAATCAACTTTGGTATTTACCATGGGCGAAAACCGTGGTATGGTTTTTATTTTTCATTAGTTTAATGTGTAGTTTCCAAAACCTAAATAATAAAGAATTCCCTCTCCTTTCCCAAATAAACCCACTCAATCTCTCATTACTCTTCACTTAAAATATTTCGATCTCAACAAAAAACTTCCCTCATATCTCAATAATCCTCCCAAGGCTCCCCAATATCACCAGAAGCCTCCCTCAGTCATCTCTGATGCCTTTCCGATCACACTCAAGTAAAGAATCCTTACATTCCATCCATCCTTATTAATGTCCAAGTTTCCCCATATTTTTATGCCCCTTTTATTTTAAATTAAAAATTTTGGTGTATTTTTTATCACATCACATATGCTAACCGTTTTTTATTATGATTATAGACCATTTTCTCTCTTATTAATGATTCCCATGTACACATATTACCATGCCGAAATTTCCTAAGGGATTTCTAACACCTCATTTACATTCAAAAAATTATTTTATATTATTCATATAAATACCATTACATATGTTTGGGATATTTGTTTCCCTAACCCTCGTACTGTGAATTTAAAGTATAAATGATGATAGAAACTTTTCCCTCTAATTAACCCATTTTATGACTTCTATTCCACGTCGTTATGATGCTGAAGTTATACCAAAATATCTCATGCCAAAATCATCGTGTAAGTGAATAACATGACCATTTCACTATCAAGGGTATTCACCATTATTAACATGTAGATATTGATTATGGAAATAAATTTATGTATTCCAAATCTCTTATTTGTGGAATAAATTATGATGTCTAATGAATCCTTGTTGTATGATCTATACGGGACACTTATGCATGAAATATAATGATTAATAAGGGTGTGCCCTGATAGCAGTACAATGAATTGGGTAAAGGATAGTATCATGATTTTTCATGTAAAATGAGGGTTTACCCTTTCTAATTAATGTTCAATGTGGGTTCACTCATTATCCATTCACAATGATCCTCATATCATGCTAATGTAAAATTAAATGTTGTCACCACATTTCAATGTTATGATAATAATGTTATATCATGTCTTTATGTTCATGTTTCTCTTATGATCCATTGATATTCCTATTACCTAAAATGTATTATATTATTCATGTTTTTCCTTGTTTACTCCCTTACTGGGCTTTATAGATCACCCTTTTGTAGAGTATTTCCTCAGGTTATCCCATTCAATTCAATGTATGAAAAAATGCTATGGTCATGTAAAATATGTTTTCAATAAAGATGTTGTATTTTATATCTTATATTACCATTTAATGTCTCTAATTTTCCAAGACACTAGAACTCTTGAACCTCAGAGCTCTATTAAGTGAAATTTTATGTAATTACTCATGTTTACATGTGTAATAAAGATCAGGGTTGTTATAGTTGGTCTTAGAGGATAGGTTTAGTTATTTTTGGGATTATGACTAGAAAATCACAGTGAAAGCCTTGGGGATATGACTAATTACAATAAAAACATCCCTAAAGTTTGGTGAGTATAGAGTAACTGGTTTATCAAGAAAATACATCTATATATGGATAAAATTAAGTAGAGGTGGATATGGCATAGACATATCTACAGTTAAAACCCAAAAACACTGCTTTGATCTAGACTCGAACGGTAACTGGTGAACAACAACAGGCCTTGATGAACTCCTAGTTTGACACTCACAGGGGATAATATTTGGTAAATTCATAAGCTTTGTATGAAATATTATTAAGGGAATAAGAAATTACCATAAGAATATACACTGGGAAGTAGATCATGGATGACATATTTTGAAGCCTATAAATTCATATGTTATGGAAATAATTGTGATTTATCAGATATACATTTTTTTCATTGGATTCCCCTTCATGAGTTACCCCTAACATTCATTTTATTCCCTCCAATGTCCCATAATAAAAAGACTCAAGAAAACAAGTAATGCTAAGATCAATGTGATGACTACTCTATTGAAAACCCCATTTTGATAGTAGAGGGAATCACAACCTTTATCATGATACTCTCTCAATTAACTCGTGTTTTGAATAGAAACATAGGTTAGGAGAAATGTTCAACCCCCCCCCCCCATGAAGGAACAAGCTGCAATCGATAAATTCATGAGACAATGGCCTTATAATTTTAATGGATCACCAAATCCCCCAATCACTAATCAATGGCTCAACACTATTGAAAAGATATTCTCTAACATTAAATGTTCCAAACAAGAGAAGGTAATTATGGAATCATATCACTTAGAGGGAGAATCTAATCGATGGTGGAAATTGATCAAAAATATGAATCTCTAGGAAAATATTGAGGAATTAGAATGTAAGGATTGTTGGAAAAAAAATTCGACAAATATTTACCTCACACCCTATGACATAATATAGAAATGGACTTACTTTAACTCAAGAAAAAATATGACAAATACATCAGATTTTACGAGGAAAACATCACAAGGCTTGCATGATACACCTCCATCTTTATCGTTACACCAGAATGCAATGTTAACCACTTATTTTTTGGGTTAAAACCAAACATATTTAAAGACCTAGAGATCCATAACTTTGAGAGCTATGTGGAAATTGTCTAATGTGGCCTCAATGTCAAAATGGATATCGTCAAATCTCAAGAGATTAATGGGGATAAAAAGCGGAAATTGGACTTTAATTCTAGAGGTCCAATGTATAAATTCAATGTTGCTATGAAATTCTAGCACCCCAGTTTCCAAATATGCAGATATAAGCACCCAAGAAATATTCTAAAGGGGATGAGGAAATTTTTTATGTGTGGGAAAAAGGGCACCTGACCATTAATTACAATCAAGAAAAAACCATGGATGCGATAGAGGAGAGGAACGCTCTATTAGACAATCAATTAATTGTTGATTGTTTCATCTTCAAAAAACTAGGGTGCATTGAAAAATGATTCCCTAAGACAAGGGTTTTCAAAGGCAACTAAAAACATGTAAGGTAGAAAGGGAGTTCTTTTTCCATCACTACTGCTGAAGTGACCCTCGAAAATAAAGTGGTGACAGGTACACTTGTTATTAATTCAATAATAGTGAATTTAATTTTTCGATATTGGTTCTATGAATTCTTTAATGTCCCAAAATTTTAGTAGAATGGTTCGAACACCACCAAAAATCATGGATATAGATATTTAATTTAGAATGGAAATGAGGTAATCATTTCATCCCAGGAATAAGACTCTTCCCATGTAAATTGGTTTGGATTGAATCTCCCAATGACACTTTCAATATTCCATCTAATGGAATTTTATGAAATTATTGTGATGCATTGGATTTCCCTATATTGAGCAAACATAAATTTCTGTGTGAGGTAAATCACCATCTATATATCGAATTGACCCCCACCCCAATCTTCTACAAGTCCATGGAGGAGGATAAATGTTTTTTATCACCATCATCTCAAATGTGGATATTACTAACCTATGAGCACATGTATGTTTCCCAGATGATTGTGTTTAAGGAAGAAACCATCCTTGAAGACATGCCTATTTTGAGGGAATTCTGTGAAGTATTTCTTGAGGAATTTCCTAGTCTTCCTGCTAGAAGAGATGTTGAATTCTTGATTGGTCTTTTACTTGAGGTGTTTCCATTATCAAAAACTCCAAATAGAATGGATTTTTTAGAGCTTGAGGAGTTAAAGAAACAACTACAGGAAAATCTAGATAAAGGGTTTATATTCCTAAGTTATTTATCATGGTGTTCCCTATTCCTCTCCATCAAGAAGAACGTGGGTCAATGCACCTCTGCATTGATTATCATGAGCTCAAAAAAATCAAGATAAAGAACAAGTATCCTCTACTATGAAATTATGACTTGTCCAATCAGATACATGGAGCAAAATACTTTTCAAATTTTGATATGTTTTTAGGATATTACCATTTATGTGTGAAGAAGGAGGATATACCCAAGGATACTTTTTATAACAGGTACATGCACTATGAATTCATAGTAATGCTTTTTGAACTCAGTAATTCTCGACCAATATTCATGTACAAGATGAATAGTGTATTTAAAGATTACCTTGACAAATTTTTGGTAGTCATTATAGACAATATTCTAATATACTCCAAAACCAAGGAGGAACAAGAGGAGAATCTCATAACAATACTAGAGACCTTGCAAAAGGGTAAGCTCTAGGAAATGTACAACAATCGTGAGTTCTTGTTGAAGGAAGTCTCATTATTTCGTCATATAATCATAGAGAATGTGAAATCTGTGGATCCCTCTAAGATAAATGAAGTTGAGGGATGGTTGAGGCCCACATCTATGATGGGTATCTGTAGCTTCGTTGTGTTTTCAGGATATTATCACTGATTTGTGAGATATTTTTTAGGATTGTCATACCCTCTTACTAAGATAACCCTGGAGGGATTCATGTTTCCTTAGAGTGAGGAATGAAATTATAGATTGAAGGAGTTAAAAAAGAGTCTTATCACTACACCCATGCTCACACTACCCACAAGTGATGAAGTTTTGTGGTACATAATGATGCTTTGATGAAGGTCCTAGGCTTTGTGTTGAAGAAAAATGACAATGTCACTTCTTATGCTTCGATGAAATTGTATGTTCATGAGAAAAACAATCCAACACATGATCTGGAGTTAGATGTAATAATATTCTATTTGAATATTCGGTGGCATTACCACTTTGTGGAGATGTGTGAAATATATATGGATCACAAATGCCTCAAGTATATATTCACACTAAAACAGCTGAATATGTACCAATGAAGTTGGTTATATCTTCTCAAAGTCTATGAATGCTCAATATATTAACACCCTAGGATATCAAACAAGGCGGAATACTCTCTAAGTATGAAGGACCCAATTATTCTATAATATATGAGAATGTAAAAAGATCCAATCCTCTAATATTTAATGAAGATTGACATGGGAATCATATAGAGGGGAACATCATAAAATCTTTAACAAATGATTGCTCAACTATCTCTTTTGGAAAGGATAAAGGTTTCTCAAATGGATGATGTGGGAATTCAAAAGAAAGTGGAAACTATCAGAAATGGTAAATCCTCAGTGTTCAATGTTAATGAAGATTTAATTTATAGATTTGGGTTATGAGTATGTGTTCCATCAAATCCGGAGTTAAAGAAAGGACTTTTGGATGATGCACATAGTTTGAATTTCTCCATTCACCCAGGAATCACAAAGATCTATCGAGATCTCCGAGAGCATTGTTGGTTGGATATCATGAAGAACAAGATGGATGAGTATTCATTGGCTTTCCCGGTAATACAGTATGTGAATTCTAATAGAATGATGTTTAACTGGATGATGAAACCATTACCCATAACAACATGAAAATAGGATAACATCGTATGGACATTATCACAGGGCTTCCAAAGACATCCAAATTAAACAATGCTATTTGGTTTATTTTGGATCTTCTTATAAAGGCTTCAAACATCATTGAAATTTGAGAGGATTTCTCATTCAATCAAATGGAACATATATACATTAGGCAAGTGGAATGTCTGTATGGACTAAAACTATCTATTTTATTTGATCTAGATCCAAGATTCACCTCTATGTTTTGGAAGAGTCTCGAGCACACTTTGAATACTGAAATGAACTTCAGTACGACTAATCATCCTCAAACTGATGAGAAATATGAGTGGACTATAATAAAACATGAGGATATGTTGAGAGTATGATAAATGTATTTCTAAGGAGCATGGGATCAAAAACTTCCCCTAGTTGAGTTCTATTACAACAATAGTTTCCCCCAAAACATCCAAATACCTCCTTATGAATCCTTTTATAGGATGAGGTGTAGAACACTGGCATGTTGGGATGATGTTGGGGAGAAAAAACTCCCAATTCTAGAAATTTTCAATGAAATGGTGGATAAGGTTAAGACCATCCAGCATCATATTAAAGATTCTCATTGTCGACAAAATTTAAATGATGATAATCATCAATGAGACCTATATTTTTATGTTGGGGAAATGGTATTGCTCCACATATTATTGTGGAAGAGAGTTATGAAATTTGGGAATAATGGATAGCTTAGTCCAAGGTACATTGGCCCTTTTGAGATCCTTGATCGCATTGGGGAAGTGGCCAATCAACATGAAATACAACCAAATCTATCTCAAGTACAAGATGTATTCCATGTGTCACTCATTAGTAAGTACATACATGAACCATCTCATGTACTCAATCCAGAGGTGGTACCATTAGAGAATGACCTCTCTTATGAAGAGAATCTGGTAATGATATTTTATATTAGGGAAAATGTTCTATAAAATAAAACAATGCCCCTCACCATGGTGTTGTGGAGAAACCACATGTTTGAAGAGGAGACATGGGAATCAGAGGATATGATGAATAAAAGTTACCCTCATCTATTATAGTGTAGGAAAAAGGACATTTAAATGGAAAATTTTCTTAAGGGGGAAGATTGTATTGACCCAAATTTTATTAATGAAAATTCCTCTGGATCAGATAAAATTTCTTTTTATGTAAAATGGTTATATAAAAGAGATACACTTAAATGGTTTTATGTTATTGGGTTATAAAATATAGTTAAGAATTGTTATCATTTCTAATATATCTGTTGAAAAATGGACACATGATTTTCCAATTTACTTAGTCAAAGTAACCAATGACCCCATCCAGTAGAATTGCTCCATACAGAGCCCACTTTTCATATCTAGGAATGGTGGTATTGTCACTGGGATATTCTCTTGACCAAGCCTAAGATGATATTTTAAACGTTAGTCATGAAGATAGCCACCTATTAGAGAGGTGGAAAATAATAGATATTACCTCCTGAGCAATGTTATCCGAGCCACCATAGGAGTCTATCACCATCACCCAAATTATTGTTAGGTCTTATAAGAGTGTTATAAGGGTTTATTTTACAATGCCCTAGAAGTATGGTTATGTGCATTATTTTTTATTAAGAGTATACATTCATTTTTTTTATTTTTACTTTGTAAATGGTTTTTAAAGAAAAAATTGCATTTTAGTTTATATTAAAATTCTATTAAGAAATTTATTTTGATGAATTTATTGATTTTTGAAATAATTTATATTTTAATAAAATATATTTACTAAATTAATTTTTATTATATATAATTTATCATATAGTATTTATGAATACAATATTAATTTTTATTGAAGTTTAAAATATGTTTTTATAAAAACCCATGAATTTTAGATAAATGTTTGCTCTTATTTTAATGCAAATATTCAAATATATAGAAAATTATTTAGATAACATGAATATTATTTTTGAATTCAGGATGTCAAAATTATCTAATGGTGAATTTTCAAAATTTTCTGAGATAGTCTAATTTTTGGGTAAAAATTAAATACTGTTTAAATATATAATAAGTTTAATTATGTCGTAATGACCCAAGAGTGATGTAATAAAAAAAATGTATATTCGGAAAATATATGTTCTAACTTTAAAATAATATTATTTTTTATTTCATTGATTAATTTTATGGAACCTTACTAGACCACACAAGACTTATAATATATTTTAACTTTTTAAAATGATTTATTTGAGAGTGTGGCTCACCTACACATTAGAAAGACTAATATTTTAATAAAATCGGTTACTGGAATTATAAAATATTGTTTTCCAATCATATTTGGAAAAAACCATTTGAAAAACCATGGGATGGTTTGTTTGTTTTATTAGTTTAATGTGTAGTGTCCAAAACATAAATAATAATGAATTCAATATAATTTCCAATATAAACCCACTCAATCCCCCATTCCTCTTCACTAAAAAAATTTGGATCTCGACCAAATTCTTAACACCTCTCCATATAATCCTCTCAAGGATCCCTAAGACCTCATGAATCATCTCTCAAGCCTCTCCCAAGCCTTTGGGGTCACACTCAAGTAAGGGATCTTCACTTTCCTTCCTTATTTATGTCCATGTTTCCTTATATTGTTATTCCCCTTTTAGATTCAATTAAAAATGTTGGGGTATGATTTTACAAATCCCCTATACATTCCTACTTATTTTTTATTTATTATAGGAATCTTTATCTCTCATTAATGCCTCCTATCTTCACATGATACCATGATGAAATTCTATAAGTGATTTCTCTCTTATTATTTACATTCATGAAATTCATTTATCTTGTGCATCTAAATTACATTAAATATATTGGGATATTAGGTTCACATACCCCATTACTATACATTTCATGTATAAATGATATTAGTCCATTTCCTACCTCATCAAACCATTTTATGACTTCTATTTTATGTCATTATGCTGTCAAAGTTACATAGACAATTCCCATGTCTAAATCACCATGAAAGTGAATACGTTACCCATTTACTTATTAAGGGTATTATCCTTTATGCACCTGTACTTGTGGTTTAAGGACTTAAATTTATTTATTCCATATCTCCTATTAATGGAATAAATTATGATGTTTAATGAATCCATGTTGTATGATCTATGTGGGACACATATAAATGAAATGAAATGATTAAAAAGGGTGCATCCTGATATCACCCTAATGCATTGGGTAAATGCTAGTATCATGACATGTCATGTGAATTGAGGGTTTAATCATGATAATTAAAGTTCAAGGACAGTTTACTCATTCTCCATGTGAAATGATCCCTGGATCATGCTAATATCATGTTAAATGTTGTTCCCAAATTTCCATATTATGATAATCATGCTATATCATGACTTAATGTTCATGTTTCTTTTATGCTCCATTGACATAACTATTACCTAACATGTATTTTATTCTTAATTTTATGATTTCTTTTATCCCTTAATGTATTTTATAGATTACCCTTTTCTTTATGTATGTCCTTAGGTTATCCCATACAATGCTATGTATGAAGGAATGTTCTGGTCATGTAAAACAATTTTTCAATATAGATGTTTCATTTTATGTCTTATGTAGTCATTTAATGTTCATAATTTCCCAAGAAACAAGACCTCTTGATCCACAAAGTTGTCTTAAGTGCATGTTTATGTAATAAGTCTTGATTAATTATGTAATAAAGATCAGGGTTGTTATAGTTTGTATTCGAGGATAGGTTTAGTTATTATAGGGATTAGGATTAGAAAACCATAGTGAAAGCCTTGGGGATAAGACTGAGTATATTAAAAACATCCCTAAATTTTGATGAGTATATATTATGTGGTTTATCATAAAAATAAATCCATGTGTAAATAAGAACAAGTAGACCTGTCTCTAGCATAGATATATATGAGGGTAAAACCTGAAAACAAAGCTTTGAGGTAGACTCAAATGAGAACTAGTGCACGAAAATGGGCCTTTTTTCACTCTTGGTTCAACACTCACAGGGTATATGATTTGGTAAATTAATAATCTTATTATAAACCATTATTAATGTAAAAAAAATCCCATAAGAATATATGTTGGGAAGTACATCATGGATATCATAGATTGATGCCTATAAATTTATAAGATATAGAATTAAATGTAATTTATATGTTATCTATTATTGTCTTTGGATTCCCCTTTCTGTGTAACCCATAACATTATTTTTTTACATAAAATTACTGCTAATATGAGTACATGGGCTAACAAATGTTGTCAAGATCAATGTGTTGAATATTCTAATGAGATGACCATTCTAATGAGAGTGAGAACAACAAGCCTTTCTATGATAATCTCTCAGTTAACTCCTGGTTTTAATTGAAACATGGGTTAAGAACAACATCCACCCACCAACCCATTAAATAACATGTTGTAGTCATGAGATTCATGATACAAAGGCATTTATTAATTAATGGATCATCAAATACCTTAATCATAAAACAATGGATCAACTCTATTGAAAATATCTTCTCCAAAAATCAATGTTTCGAACAAGAGAAGGTTCTTTTGGATGATATTTGTATGGAGGGTGAAGCTAATAAATGGTGGAAATTGAACAAAAATACAATTTTTGAGGAATATATGGAGTCATTGGAATTGATGTATTTCTTGAAAATGTTTTCCAATAAATATATTCCTCACACATTTCTAACTTATAATGGAATGGGACTTCATTTCCCTCAAGAAAAAAGACAACGAATCCATCGGAGAGTACATGGAAACCTTCACTAGGATTGCATGATACACCGTCGATTTTGTCATTGACCTTGAATGAATGGTTGATTGATTCTTTGGTGGGCCAAAAACTAGCCTACAGAAAGCCCTAGTGACCAGTGACTTCCATAGCTATGAGGAAATTATCGGATTTCCCTCAAAGTCTAGATATTGATCTATGAATCTTAGGGGTATCATGGGGATAAGAAGTGGAAAGTGGATATTAATTATATCTATCTAATTGATAAATAAAATAGTGATATAAAATTCCATCACCCCACTTGCAATGGGTGATGAATGAAGAACCTCATAAATTTCCTGAAGTGGACGAGGAAATGAATTTGGTGTGGAAGAGAAGGGATATTAGCCATTAATTGCTAATAAGAAAAACCCGGTGATGGGACAGAGGAGAGAAATGCTCCGTTTGACCCTCAATGTATTGTTCATTGCTTAAACTACAAATAAACAGGGAACTTTGTAAAATAAATCCATATTCTAAGGGTTTTTAGACGCAACCAACAACCTCCAAGGCAACATCGGTGGAATCTTTATATCACTATTGCCGAAGTGATACCTGCTAACTAAGTGGTGAGGGGTACACTTGTTATTCATTCAAGAATAGTGAACGTAATTTTTGGGTCTGTTTCTATGGATTATTTTATTTCCTGAAAGTTTAGTAAAATGATCCCAATACAAACACAAATATTTAATGTAGAGATGTCGGCGGGATTAGAAAATAGGGAAATCATTGCATCCCATTAATGTAACTCCTCCCCTGTCACAATTTGGGGATTTAACTTCCCATAGAACCACGTCATAAATCTTTTATTTTAATTTGATGAAATTCTTGTCATGCATTTTATTTCCCTATATAAATCCAACATAAATTTCCATGAGTGGGAAATCACTCTCCATATGGAGAATCGACCCTCGATTCTGTATAAGTGCAAGGAGGAGGATGAATCTTCTTCAGCACCATCATCTCAATCTGGGAAAATACTGCCCTATGAGCATGCATATGTTTCTCAGATGATTGTTTCTAATGACTTATCCATCTTTGAATACATACAAATTATTATGGAATTCACTTAAGTGTATCCCGATGAATTGTCTAGTCATCCTCCTTGAAGAGATGATGAATTCATGGTTGATCTTATACCTAGGGAATTACCAATATCCAAGACTCT
Organism: Viscum album; assembly: GCA_963277665.1. Classification (NCBI taxonomy): domain Eukaryota; kingdom Viridiplantae; phylum Streptophyta; class Magnoliopsida; order Santalales; family Viscaceae; genus Viscum; species Viscum album. Next base: position 643,449,440 of record OY728128.1, read on the forward strand.
ATATAGAATTGATTTTGTGGATCTTGAGGAGCTAAATAAACACATATAGGAGAATATGGATAAAGGGTTTGTACACCTAAGTGCTTCACCATGGGGTGCACTAGTCCTCTTCGTCAAGAAGAAGGATGGGTCAATGAACCTTTTCATTGATTATCTTGAGCTCAATAAAATAAAGATAAAGAACAAGTATCATCTACCATGAATTTATGTCTTGTTCGATCAGCTATGTGGAGTACAGTATTTCTTCAAGGTGTATTTGTGGTCAGGATATTACCATGTACATGTGGAGAAAGAATATATCCCCAAGGATTCTTTTCTTATATGGTACGGGAACTATAAATTAAATTTAATTCCATTTGGACTCAATAATGCTCCAGTAAACTTCATGTATTTGATTAATAGAGTATTTAGAGATTACCTAAAAAATTGTTTGGTAGTATTTATAGATGATATTCTAATATACTCCAAAACCAAGGAGGATTATGAGGAGCATCTACGAACTGTACTAGAGACCTTGTGAAAGGATATGCTCTATGTAAATTAGAGGAAGTGTGAGTTCCTGTTGAACAAAGTCTCGTTCGTGGGTCATATCATCACAAGCAACGAGATATCTATGGAACCCTCTAAGAAAAATTTAATTGACGGATGTCCAAGGTCCAAATCTATGATGGATATCTGTAGTATCCTTAGGTTAACTGGATATTTTTAAGGATTTGTGAGAAATTTCTCCTGATTTTCAAACCCTCATACCAAGATAACTCGGTAGGGATTAATGTTTTCTTAGAGTGTGTCAAGGAGTTCAAATGGATTCTCATCACTAAACACGTTCTTAAATTACCCAAAATTGAAGATCTTTTTGTGGTATTTAGTGATTCTTCAAATAATGGAATGGGCTGTGTGTTGATGAAAAATGACAAACTTATTGACTATGCTTCATGAAAATTGAATGTTCTTGAGAAAAACAATCCAACACATTATATGGAGTTGGCTGCAGTAATATTCTCTTATAAAATTAGGTGGCATTACCTTTTTGGGTATATGTGTGAAATATATACGGATCAAAAAATCCTCAAATATATATTTACACAGAATGATCTGAATATGCACCAATGAAGATGGTTAGATCTGATAAAAGACTATAACATCTCAATATATTAGCACCCTAGGAATGTGATCAAGGTGGATGATGCTTTATAATAAAGGACCCATCGATTTTATCATTGATGATAATTTAAAAGGATCCAATCCTCATAGATTTGATGAATATGGACATGGGAATCATAAAGAAGGAAAATCATCAATATTTTCATAAATGATTTCTTAACCATCTCCTTTAAAAAGTATAGATTATGCTTAAAATTATTATGTGGGAATTAAAAAGAAATTGGAAACTATTATAAAAGGTAAATACTTAGTGTTCAATGTTAATGTAGATTTAATTGTGAGATCTAGGTTAAGACTATGTGTTTCATAAAATATGGATTTAAAGAAAGAACTCTTGGATGATGCACATAGTTTTAATTTCTCCATTCACCCATAAAAGACATATATGTATCGATATTTTCGCGAGAATTGTTGGTGTTATAACATGAGAAAGGAGATTGTTGAGTATACATCAATGTTCTTGGTATGTCAGAAATTGAAGGCTGAGATGTAGAAGTCTTTGGGGATGAAGCAACCATTACTCATACCAGTATGGAAATGAGATATCATCACTATCGACTTTGTCACCGGTCTTACAAAGAAATCCAAAGGAAACAATGATATATGGGTTGTTGTAGATCATCTTACAAATATTACACAATTCATTGAAATCCAAGAAAATTTCTCATTGGATCAACTGGCATAGATATATATCAGAGATGAGGTAAGGATACTTGGAGTACCACTATCGATTGTATCCGATCGAGATCCAAGATTCACCTCCATGTTCTAGAAGTGTATCCATCATGCTTTAAATAAAGAGCTGAACTTCAGTACGTCATATCATCCTCAAATGGATGGACAATCTGAGCGGACTAACCAACCAGTTTAGGATATGTTGAGATAATTATCAATGTACTTCAATGGAGGATGGGATCAACAGCTTCCCCTGGTCGAGTTCTCTTACAATAAAAGTTTCCACTCAATCATCCAAATAGCTCCTTATGAATCCCTTTATGGTAAGTGGTGCAAAACAGTTGCATGTTGGGATGATATTGGGGAGAGAAAACTCCTAGGTCCATATATGGTCAAATAAATGGTGGACATGGTTAAGACAATCCGTCAGCACACTAAAGCTACTCAGAGTCATCAAAAGATCTATGATTATAATCGTCGATGAGATCTAGATTATCTTGTTGGGGACAAGATATTTCTCTTCATATCAATGTGGAAGAGAGTTATGTGATTTGTGAAGAAGGTAAAGCATGTTCCAAGGTACCTCGGCCCTTTTTAGATCCTTGATCACATTGGAGTTGTGGAATATTGACTAGAACTCCCACTGAACATATATCGAGTACATGATGTATTCTATGTGTCGCTCTTAAGTAAGTACATACCTATCTCATCACATGTACTCAATCCATAGGTGGTACCATTGGAGGATGACCTATACTATGAAGACAACCCGGTAAATATCATAGATCATAGGGAAAGAGTTATACGAAATTAGACATTTCCCATAGTCAAGGTGTTGTAGAGAAACCACAGGTTTGAAGAGGAAATGTGGGAATCAGAGGAAGTGAGGAAGTAGAGTTACCCTCACCTATTTTAGTGTGAAAAAAGAAAATTTCAAGGAAAATTTTCTTAATGGGGGAAGATTGTAATGACCCGGACTTTTATAAATGAAAATTCATCTTGATCTTACTAAATGTCTTATTATTTAAAATGGTTATATAAAACGAATTCACATACATGGTTTTATGTTTTTGGATTTTAAAGTACCATTATGAATTTTTACCATTGCTAATATATTCATTGAACAGTGGGAACATGATTAGTATAAAAATAGAGCTTTAACAAATCCAATTTACTCAGAAAAAGGAACTGATGACCTCATCTGATAGAATCTTTCCAAAAAAAAGGCCTTTTGTTGGAGCTTGGAAATGACTTAGTGTCACTAGGCTTCAATCTTGACCAATCACAAGCTGATTATCAACACATTTTTCTCGAATGGAACTGCCTACGGGGGAAGTGGTAGTTAATAGAGATTACCACCCGAGCGATGTTTTCTAAGACCCCCCAATAGTCTATCACCATATCACACCATATCCTTAGGTATTATGCTGGTATTATAATGGTTTATGTAACAAGAACTAGAACTATGATTGTGTGCATTCTTTTTGTATAAATAATATATATTCATTTTATTATTGTTACTTTATAAATGGGTTTTAAAGCACAAATAGTATTTTAGATAATATTTAAATTAAATTAAAAAATCTATTTTGATGAATTAATGTATTTTTTAACTAAATAATATTCTAAGTAAATATTATTACAAAATTAATTTTTAATAAATTTAAATTATCTTATAAATTTTATAAATACAATTGTAATTTTTATTATGATGTAAAAGTTATTTTTTTATCAAAAACCATGAATTTTCAATAAATTATTGTTTTTATATTAAAATTAAAAATTAAAATATATATAAAATTATTTGGATAAAATGAATATTATTTTTGGAATTAAGATGTCAAAATTATGTAGCAGTAAAATTTTCATAATCTTCTCAGATAGTCGAATATTTGGGTAAAAATTAAATACGGTTTAAATATATATTGTGTTTTATGACATAATAATGTCCCAATAGTGATTTAATAAAATAAAATAAAACAGGTATTCTTCTAATATATGTTTTATGTTTAAAATAATTTGATTTTAGATCTGTTTGATTAATTTTATGGTGTCGTACTGATCCCTCTAAGACTTATAAAATATTTTATCTTCTTAAAATGATTTTCATGAGTGTGTGCCTCACCTACACATACAAAAACCTAATATTTTAATAAGTTCATCCATTTTCCTTATAAAATAATTTTCCACTCATATTTGGAAAAAACCAGGGAAAAATGATGGTATGGTTGTGGTTTTGATTAGGTTAATGTATAGTGTCCAAAACGTAAATAATGAAGAATTCCCTATCATTTCCTATATAAATCAACTTAATCTCCCATTCCTCTTCACTAAAACAATTTAAATGTCGACCAAAATCTGTCCTCCTCTCTCTAGAATCCTCCAATGGCACTCCGAACTCCAAAGAAACCTCTATAATGCCTCTATCAATCCTTTGGGATCACACTCATGTAAGAGATACTCACTTTCCATCCTTCTTTATTTATGTTGAAGTTTCCTTATATTGTTATTTCCATTTTATTTTCAATTAAAAACACTGTGGTATGATTTCTAACCTCCCCTATACTACCCTCCTTATGTTTTAATTATGATATACCACTTTATCTATCTTTAATTCCTCCCATGTGGACTCATTACGATGCCGAAATTTAGTAAGGGATTTCTCTCTCCTCATTTACATTCAAGAAATTATTTTGTATTATGCATCTAAATTCATTGACATATGTTGGGATATTATGTTCCATGACCCCCTTAAGATCCATTTCATGTATAAATGATTAGATATCCCTTTCTTTCCCATTAACCCATTTTTTAATTTCTATTCGATGTGATTATGATTCCGAAGTTACACCAAAATTTCCCATGCCAAAATCATCATTTAAGTGAATACCATACCCATTTATCTATAAAGCACATTTATCATTATGAAAATATAAATTTTAGTTGAGAACTTATGTTTATGTTTTCCACATCTATTATTCGTGTAATAAATTATGACGATTAATGAATCCATGTTGTATGATCTATCTGGCCCATATATGCATAAAATGAAATGATTAACAAGGGTGCACCCTAATAGCAATCCAATGTATTGGGTATAGGTTAGTATCATGATACTCCATGTGCAATGAATTTTTACTCATTTTAATTCATGTATAATGATGGTTTACTCATGATCCATGTACAGTGAGAATTGGATCATGCTAATATCATGTTAAATGTTTTTTTCACATTTCCATGTTATGATAATCATGATATATCATGCCTTTATTTTCATTTTTATCTAATGCACATTGGTATTCCTTTTACCTAAAATGTATTTTATTCTTCATTTTATGCCTTCTTTACTACTTTATTGGGCTTTATAGCACACCCTTTTCTTATGTATGTCCTCAGGTTATCCATTGGAAGTCTAAGTACGAAGGAACGTTGTGGTCATGTAAAAGGAGTTTTCAATAAATATGTTGTAATTTATGTCATAAGTTGTCATGTAATGTTCATAATTTCACATTACATTAGACCTCCTGATCCTAGGAGTTGTCTCATGTTCAAGTTTACGTAATAAATCATTTTTTTGTTTGTAATAAGGAACCGGATTGTTATAAATAATGCGATAACATTTCTATAAAAATGGATATAACAATGACATCTATACTCATAGGACCCTTCATAAAAATTGATATGTAGAAATAATAAATAGGTAAATCCAATAGATAGAATGTAAAATTATTAATTAATGTGAATTACCTATCTAGTTTTGGGAAGAGGCTATGGATACAACCTTCTGTGTAATTAATAGAGTTTTAATTAGAAATATCTTGATGAAAACACTTTATGAAATATAGAATAATAGATAACCTAATGTTATATAATTTTTATTTTTGGTTGAATAGTCTTTTTAATTAACATTTAGGCTAAGCCTAAAATGTTTTCCTCCAAAATAAATGAACGTATTTTTTTTGTTGACATAATGTAAATCCTATATCGTTTTTAACAAAAGAACCAGGACTATGTGAGATTAATTCCATGTCATGTTTAATTATATTGATCCACATTAACCTTGGAATACTTAATGAACCATCAGATCATCTTATATACAAAAAACATAAATTGAACTCCACTTGATACTGTGGTAATGCATGTAGAAAAACCATCCAGCTCTGAGGAACTTCTAGAACATGAACTAGAACCTGTAGAAGACCATGAGGTGACCAAAATTTATTTTTATATCATTTTTAGAACTCTTAAATAACATCCTTTAGATTATTAAGTTTTACATTTAGATATAGATATGCAATCTCGTTCTTCTATAATAAAATAGGATAAACATAATACATTATTATCACAACAATAACCTAAGAACATCAATGATGAATTTAACAATGATTTCTGGGTAATGGATATGAAACATGAACTTAATAAATATAAAATAAATAATGTTTCTAAATTTATTTATATAACCAAATGCACCTTGAATATATGAACAAATTTATGTTTGGAAAAAATGTTGATGAATCTAACATAATATTGAGGAATAAGGTTATACTAGTTGCACTGGGGTACAATAAAGAAGAGTGTATAGACTATAAAGATACATTTTCCAACTATACAAATACATAAATCCATTATAATACTTGTTTCCTATAGGGAACATGAATATTTCAAACAATATCAAATGGATGTGTAATGTTCATTTTGAATGGTTATATAGTTGAGTATGTTTTTTTGAAAAAACCCATCGATTTCAAAAACCTCATTTTCAAAATCATATTATTAAATTGAAATAATATTTTTATAGTTTTAAGCATAATCATAATGATTTGTATGATATATATAAGTCTTTTCTCATTAAAAATGGAATTTCCAAATGGTATAGATGATCCTACCCTTTTTATAAAATTAATTTCAAAATATAATTTAGTTTTCAAATCAACATACAAGACATTATCTTTGTATATAAAAAACATTTATGTATTGCCTTTTCAAAGATGATGCAAAACTAATTTGAAATGAGTTTAATGGGTGAACAAATACTATTTTTTAGTTTAAATTTTTTCAAAAATAACCAAGGAATGTTTTTAATTAAAATATAATTTAATAAATACCTTTTAAAACATTTTGGTTTGGATATCACTAATATTAGTGAAACTTCTATGAGTACCAATTTTTTGTTTGATCTTGAAGAACATGGGGAAATCATTGGATTACACCAGTTATAGTGGGTTGATTTGAATATATTTTACTTAACTTCTAGCCAACCAGAAAATAAGTTTTGTGTGTGTATGTGTGAACATTTTCAAGAATTTCCAAAAAAGAGTCACACATAAATCTTGAAAATAGTATTTTCAAATACCTCAAATATAAAACCAGTTTAGAATTGTTCTAAAAGAGTGGAAAATTATTTGACCAAGTTAGTTATTCCAATCAAAATTTTGGTGGTTTTATGTTATATAGATAAAGAACCACTAGAACATGTCATCTTTGGGAAAGTAACTAGTATATTGGTGTAGTCATAATTTTTTTTTGCAACATCTACTTCTAAAGCTGAATACATTGTTGCGGTTAGTTGTTATGCTCAAAATTAGTGGTTGAAACACACTTACTAGACAATGGAAACTAATTCAAACATGTCCCTATAAATTTTTATTGCACATGTTCTAAAAATATTTATAATAAAACTGTATCTTACTCTATAAAACCATGCATTGATGGGAAACATCACTTTTGTAGTTGGGGTTTGGCTTAGTGGTGAGCACCCCATAATTAATCATCAATGGATGACTGTTCAAATCCCATGGAGAAAAGGTACTATAGTGTCAATGTAGAAAAACTATAGTTGGGATACTATAGTAGTGTTAGGAGACACTATAATAGAATTGGATACTATAGCGAGTAATGTATCAGTGTGGTATTAAAATGGGTTTTATAGCAACTTTGTTATTATATCATTACTATTCACAAAATAGGATTTGGGCCAAAATTTCAGACCTATAGGACATGTAATGGGCTTCATGTCCACTGGGACTTTGGGTAAAAACATATATAATATAATAAATTTGTTGGTTGGGTGGTTTATCCCTTCTGGGGATATGGAATGACTTCTAGGCCTAAGTGTTTAATATAATTGTTCCCCCACACACCAAATATATTTAAGTCTTCATTTTTTGAGATATCATTTTCCAAAAAGTGATATAACTATTGAATATTTAGGTATTAAAAATGAGCTTGCTATTTTTTTTACTAATTCATTGAATTTTGAGGGAATGAACTACATATAACAAGATTTATAATTGATTAATTTTATGTAAGATTAATTTTTTGGGACATGATATTGTTGTTTACCCACCATTGGAGTTTTACCCACCATTGGTGTTTACCTAACTTTGGTGCTTACCCACCATTGGTGTTTACCTAACTTTGGTGCTTACCCACCATTGGTGTTTTACCAACCATTGGTGTTTTACCACCATTAGTGTTTACCAACAATTGGATTTTTAAATAACATTGGTTTTTAACCACTTTTGGTGTTTAACCACCGTTGGTGTTTTACCCGCAATTTGCGTTTTACACACCATTGGAATAACCCACCAATAGTTTTTTATCCACTCTGACTAAAATATTTTTTGTTATTTATTTATTTAATTTCTTTTCAATTAAATATAATGATTCTATTTAATCATTAAAAATCCCTAATAAAAATAAATTATAAATATATCTTATTTTGAAACTATCTTTATCATGTGATTAAAATTGAGACTTTCCATGAATTTTTTTTTCTTTTCTAATGAACTTACCATGACCTCATCCAAACATTCTGAATTTGTCTCCATGGTTAGAGTTATTCAAGCCATAATGTTGTCTCCAAATTATTCATATACATTGATTAAGTGGAATGTAGAGTTGATCTGTCCAAATATTGAGAAATCAAACCCATGTCTCAAGGATTTTGTAGTTGTACCTAAAAATGATGCTCATGTAGAATTTTTTCGGATGATAATGACATTGGTAATAAAATTTATGGAAGACATGGCATGTGTATAGTGGTTCTATAATAATGAAAGGACATTTTATCATTGGTTATTGCATCAGTTTATTAGTTCATCGAGTTTATATTAAAGGAGGATAAATATTTGTTTAGAAGCAGAATAAAAGGATTCAAAGTTGTTTTCCCTTCATTAAAATGACCCAAGTTTATGAAAGTACCCCACAAAGGTGTCCGAAATTACTAAAAATGATCTATTACAAGTGTAATTGATGAATTTTTCTATGATGATGCTTTGGAAAATTCGACTAGAGATTGAATTGTAAGAAGGACAGTTGCAACAGAGCTTTATGGAGATTGTTATTTTCTATTCAATATTATACAGTTCAAGATGTGCTTTACCGAAGGTAATTTCACCACACCGAGGTATCATTATTTAGATATCTTAGTCCTCCTCAAAATAATAGTAGAGATCAATTTGTAAAGATAGTTAATGACTAAAATTATTGATATTTAATAGAAATAATATAGATAAAACTCCCTTATCCACCCTAAATTTATTTGGTCCATGATAGAGGCCAAAGGATTGGTTGACGTGGAAGATGAATCAATGGTCAAATTTGGAGGATTTTTCCTTACAAGAGTAATTTTTAAGAGAATAAAGATATGTTATAACCCCTAGAATAAGAAATGGGTTGATGATTTTGACAGAATTTATGAGTATTTCAATCTTCTTAATCGCCCAAATAGGCTAACGAATCTTGTGTATCCTAGAATGGTTCCAAATAATGTATTAGGATATTCTATTGAGAAATTGGAAGAAGAATATGATGTTACTATTTTAGTAAATAAAGAGGATATCTATTCGTTTTATGGGGGTTGTGAAAAAGATATTGGCAAAAGTCATTATGATATATCATTTGGTGAAATGAGCCCTCTAAGATATTTCCCTATCTGAGAGACTCTTTTAAAAGAAGGATGTTAAGAAGAAGAAACTGTTTTTTCAGAAGCAGTTGTTGAATTTTCTATAGATGAAAATGGTAATGAAAATTTAAATGATTATATGAATGGTGAAGAATAAGGATAAAATTAATAATAAAATGGGGAGAGAAAATATGCGAAAGATGAAATTGGAGTGAATATGGTGACGCTCTAGATCATGATAGGCATGATGATCAGGAGATACGACACACATTTGTTTATTCTCCGGATGTATCAGTTTCTTATTTATCAATGGAAATACGAAGCCTATATAATGATATTGATAAATTTTCATGAGATGAGATGGAATAATCATTTGAGGTGGAGGAATATAAATGTATTTATAGTCACCCAATAGACCAAAACTATGGTGACTATGGTGATCCATCATTTGTTTAATAGAAATTAATTGTGTATTAATTTAAGGATAATATGGTTTTTGAGCACACAATAGTAGAGATAGTAGTTGTTGAGCCACATATTGTTTCTTCATATATGTTGGATGCCACATAATTTGAGGAAGGGTAGATGTAACATAGAAATTTCATACTTGGTCTATAATACACTGACTAGACTGGTGAAGGACTTTATATTCCAATATATATGGATCTTAAGGGATTTATGGAAGAACATATTGATGATGAAAATATTTTTTATTTATTTTCTTTAATATTCCTACCATATTTGACCCTATAAAAGTTTCTTCTATGGAGAATATATCTACACCCTTACTTGCACCAGCCATTGCATTTATTTCTATTGATGCTATACGTAGATCTAACATGGAGTCCGTCATAGAGAGACTTCTCTCTTATTTTAGTATGTTATTGAAAAATCAAGCACCTATAGTCACTAGTCGTAGTGAAAGAAATTCTAGATCAATATTTTATCTTGTTATACATCACATCCTGCCCAAAATGATGCACCACATTCATGATGTCTATATATTTAACAGGATGTTAGAAAATGATACAGACACATTGAGGTATATACTGAATGAGTGGATATTTTATTTTTCATATTATAAGGTTACATTGATAAAAATGGTTGAGAAAATATCTTCTATTTCTTAAACTATGAGTTCTCCACCTCCTTTTATTGATGTTGTGTTAATCACGTCAATGGTCAGAGATGAGATTCGAGTGGTATCATGTTATGTTTTTAATGTCCCTTACAAATGTTTGAGACATATCTAGTATAATAGTGAACATATTCCTATTATGGTTAGAAAATTTATGAAGGATAAAAAAGTTTATTCAAAGATAATTAAAAAGGATATAAAGTATTACATGTCTCAAATTTATACTATGTTCTAGGTCAATTATCATTTCATGTTCTTTAGTGAGAACATCATGATGACTCCAGTTACTCAAACTACCATAGTACATTTCAATCAGCTGAAATTGATGAGCCTGGTGATCATGTTATTTATGGAAGATGATAATTTCTTTTTTAGTTATATGGAAATATGAGGAAATATCATTATGGAATTCATCAATCTGATAAATCCATTTATCCATTTTGTAGGTACCACAATAGTAGAATAGGATACTAATTTAGTCACTTCTCATATCACTCCTCATGCCTTTGATCGAGAGTTTTCCATAATAGGTTTTTATCAAGAACCCAATGCACCTTTAACTGCTTGGTTTTAGCCATTTACCCTTAATTATAGTGAATCTATCATTTTTCTCAAGCGTGTTATTATCAGAGAGGCTAATTTTTTAACTGATGTCCTTAAATCCTTCACAACTATTCTATTAGATTCTACCTATATTCCCTCTTCCCCTAATAAGGTAAAGGGAAAAGGCAGAAGTTGTTCCAACTAACCAGGCTGAAAAGCATTAAACATAGACTACAAGAATTTCATAGGGATGATTTAATGACATTTTTTGTCTCTTCTTGGATATAGTTATTTTACCTTTTTTCTTTAATAAAAAATATATTCTTAATCACATTTTGTCACATTGAATTTACAAATTTTCTTCTAACGTTTTTATATTCCCAAAATGGTTGAATGAATACGGAATTTATAATGAATGGTGAATTGATTTACAAATATTATAGTAATAATATCAATTGAATTCCATTATTATACTTTGATTCCATCATTTATTTTGTTTCTTGATATAGTAACTTTGATAACATATGTATTTATTTTATCTAATTGATATCATATTTATTAAGTATCTGTGTTACTATTTTCAACTTAATACTGTTCATAACAGATGTATTTAAATTTATTCCATTTAATACCAAATTCATAAATTATGGATATTTACATTTATCATTATTTTAATTTATTTACCATTTTCCGGATTTGATATCTTTGATACTATTTTATTTATATTATCTTCTATTTTAAGAACCAAGTCTTTCTCACATGTTAAGATGATATATTGTAATCCAATTCATATAATATTAATGGATTAAAAAATTCGATGATTTTTATCATCACAAGGGGAGATAGTATAAATCATTGTTTAAATGATCAAAAATTATATTTAATATTTTATTAATGAGTTTTATATTTTATGGAATCATTTTACACTATAATATTTTTTTGGTAAAATTGGTCTAAATACAGAAATGATTCACCATAAAAGCTAATTTATAACTAGGACAGACCCACCTTCAGAATGAAATTTTGGAAATGTATTGGAAATACATTCCATAATTAAAGAGTAGCCATAAGGATTAAAATTTGGCTAAGTATTTAAAACACCTTCTTATATGTAGGAATCACTATTGAGGATGATATGAAACTAGACGATCTACAATCAAGAAATTTGTTAAGGTATTTAAAGGACCTATTATGGTATTGTGTAACCATTGAGCATGAACTATTATCATCCAAACTCACCATTGGTAAGAATCAACACCGTATTATGTATCTACAAGGATGACACACCACAAGATTGGTATGACCTCAAGAATATTATTCATTACTATATTGGGATATTCAAATTAAATTGTTTCTAATGGATATATTATAAAATTTACTATTGATGAATATTTTTATGTTTATTCTTAAATTATTGTTTCGAACATTAAAAGTGGATGTAAGAGTTAAGAATGAGGAGAATATGATCTAGATAACTATTCTTCTAATTAATAAACCATCCTACTACAATTAGGAAGTTAAAATAAGACTCTCTTATGAATAAACATCTACATGTGAAGTGACCTAGAGCTATATTACATGTACAAGAAGAGTGGCTTGAAGTTTATGATTTATTGGAGATCTTACACATTGCATCCTCAACTGCACACTACTATGAGAATGTATAGAATAACTAACATTTAGATGCTTTACTATAGATATAGCAAGAGATCATTTAACACTATTTTTTACAATTATTTTTAGAAATTCAATTTGATCACCTATCTATGATACATCATAAGAGTCTCAAGATTTAGAGAACAATAGAAAGAGAAAAACCTTCATTTATTTATATTAACATGTTCCCTATCTATGTTTATTCATTTACATTTCAATAATTGTGTGTATTTTATAGAACATTAAACACTCACCGACTCTTGAACTTTAACTAGAAGATACAAGAAATCTTCTAACTCAAGTTTTATATTTTTCATCCCTAGTATTATGGAATAAGTCTTTGTGTAGTGAGTGGTTATTTTATTTTACATGATTATTAATGAAGAAGCCCTTTCTTGACATGGATAACTAGTTATCTATTATGTATACCCAATAGAGGTTGTTTATGAAGATTAAATTTATATAATCTTCAAAGTAGAAAGTTATTTCCACGTAGAGAGGACTATGACTCTTCTTGAGACTGACACTCCTATATTTATTTTTACAATGTTTTTTTGTTTCTTTCATAAAAGATTAATTTATTTTTTTAACCTAAAAAAAACCAATAAATTGATAGTAAATGTTAATTAGTTATTATATAATACTATGATTAAGTAAATTGATTTGAAAAGATAAAATAGTTTCCATATTATTTTAACTGAAATTCAATCTATATTTGAGAAATATATTAAAAGATCATAACTTATATTGATCTTTTATATTTATTAACTAGTTATTTTTATTATTTTTGATATTTTAATTAAAATTGTTCTTATATAATTTTTTATGGGGTACTAATTTCATGCCCCTCATGGGATACTCACCCTGAACAAAAAAATTGATTATCTACAATAATATTTGTATCATTATTCCAAAAGAACTCACTATGATATCCAAACCCCAATTCCCATATACCGAAACTTACTAAGATCAAGACAATACTTCTCATAATAAATATTTGTAAAAAAAAACCCCCATCTCATAAAGGTCAATCCATATCAACCACTACATATAACAAAAAAAATGAAAAGTCTAGCTCACTAGTATCTTTCCATACAGACTAGCTTAATATTCATGAATAATTATAAATAAAACCTCTCAAGGTCCCATAACATAAATCATATAAAGGAAACCCCTTATAGGTTCTTATATTATTGTTGTTTTGGAATTTTCAAGTTAAAAAATTCCCTCAATGGGCACATAAATAAAAAATATGGTTTGAAGGACGTATCTTAGGATAGAAAATCCTTAATCCCTTCTACATGAACATAAAAAACCAATTTTGTTTCTATTTTAGGTAATTCATCCCCAAAAAATAACACACATGCTTCATTTGATACTAGAAATTCATATTTATCATGGAGGAAATTAATGGAATCTTGGTCCTGTATTAATATTTTTCTATTCATCTAAAATAATTCATTAGTTTGAACATAATTTTTTTATTTCACAATAACTAATATAAATAATCAAAAATTTATTTTATTTGATGATTATATGATAAAAATAGAATCCCATAATATAATGGAAAACATGGTTAAACAACCCAATAGTAATGTAATGAGATAAAACACCCTTGATTTTGATTTCAAATGGAGGATATATCTCACTTAGAATTATGAATATAATGATAAGGGGATATATTCATTTATTTAATTTAAAATGAGGTTGTGGAACCTTATTTTAATATTTTTGAAAAAATTATTTAATTTAAATAATATATATAAAAATATAGGTTGGAGTCTATAGGTGACATTTTCACCACTACTATGTACCCGGTGGCCACCAGATGCCTAGTTAAGGACCACCAATAATTTGTATCCAATATAGGCCTATTTTATATCATTTAATTTTCCTTCGGGTTCCAATTTGTATCTAATATATATTATAATATTTTACAACCAAATATGTTTCCAAAAATTCTAGCTCTTGGACTCCATTAGACTATTGGATGTTCACTTAAAATATTTTCATGTGATGCATAAAGCATAAGGATATGTTACTACTAATATAAAATTATGCTTGGGAATAAATATATTTTTGTAACAACATAGAATAGTAGCATTCATGTTGATATGATAATGTGTTTCCCAAAATGTAAAGAGTTCCTACATCTACCATCTCCCTTTCATGGAGTATTCTTTAGTTTTTAATCTATTATGATTGGATTAAACAAGGTTTTCATATTCATTTAGTGGGTTCTATGTATTCTATAAGGCACACTAATGCATGATATGAGAATTGATATGTTTTTTATGGTTGATTTCTATAATTAAATATTTACCAATGGTCATGGACTATTAAAGGGAATGTATTCTTGTGTTTGTGAGGGAGGGTGGTTATCAGTGTCTAGAAAAAAAATTGAAAATATATTTCCTCTCATACATTAACTAACCTTATAAAATTAAGGAATTGACACCAAACATGATCTAAAAGAATACTCCTGATATGATCATGGATCCTTGGACTAGTGTTATCTCATAGAGGATGGAATCCACTATTTATTTCACTAGGGACAGTTATCAAATCTAAACCATCATCATTGAGGCTTCTACAATCGTGATTATGTAATTCATTTATTCTAATTTGACTAACATGTGGAATCTATCAAGGATATATCAAGTATATATGGGTTTTTATTCATTAATTTTTTTAAATATATTATATAATCTAACCATTATGTGGTATTAGAGCCTTTATATTTGACATTTTAATTTGTTTATTACACTATTTAATGAATAACATGTTTTCCGCACCGTAATTGGTACTTCCACGATTGACATTTTGTTATATGATAATCTATTATCGGATGATTCACCTTAATATTACATTAATTATATAAAATAATATATATATATATATAGAATGTTACATTATGTTAACATATTAATTTAATGTGAAGATCAAAGTGAGACATATATTATTGGGATAACATTGCTTGCATCCTTTCCTAGTAAAAACATAGCATCATTTTTGGGTTCTTAACGGCCCATTTGAGTTTCAATGTAATTTGGAGAGTGGGAATGAAATTAAATTGTGATAGACCATAATTTTAACTACAAAATGAAATTTGAACAGTTAAATGATGATAATTATGGATAAATATGAGTCCTATATTATACTTCACACAAGGCATCTTCTTTTTTATCAAACTAAATATGCTATCGAACAACATTGAATTCTTAGGAAACCATCCTACTATATGGATAATTTTATTTATCCTTCCCTTTATCATGTATCTACCTGAGAACCTCCCTAACACTTTATATTTTAATTTTCTCACACAAACCGTATGATCTATAATGCTTTTTTTAAGAAAATAGTGTTTGGGTAAGACATTTATAAAAAAGGATAATTATATTTTTATATTTAGTTAATTTTTCATATATTGGTAATCCATTAATAAATAATATGTGATTAGGATTTATGAAATGGTGTTTTAAATCACATATTTATAAAATGAAATTTTTTATCTGTATCTAATGTTTTCATTGAAAAACAAATAAAATATTTATTTATTTTTTAATTTCGTGAATACTCAAGATTATAATTTTTCTTGGAATTGTTAATATTTTGTATTCAATATTGATGAGATAATGTTCTTATAAGAAATAGTTACATGCATTAAATTCTATGTGTGACTCCATGATATTTATTTTTTTTAACCACCTTGGCCTCAATTTATTTTAAATTTATAGTTTGATAATAGTTATCAAATATAGTTTTGTTTAACAGGTGTTAGAGATATCATGAATTGAATTCTCTAACGAGTAATGTCTCCCTTAGGATATAGATTTTAGGCTGAACCACCCACTTTCCTATAGGTTAATTCCTTGTTATAGAAAAGTGAGGGGTTGGATATCTATGAAGCCAGGATTACTCTTGTAGAGATTTTAAGTATTATATAACTATATGTCATTACCTTAAAAGTATATGTAATTTAATAATGATATTTATTTTCATATTTTTAATTATGATTAGATTCTATTTTTGGGTGAGAAACATTAACTATTGGGTAAAGTCTAACTGAAAAATAAATTTTTATTAGAAAACACATTTAAGGAAAAGTGATAAACAACATAGTTCATCCAGGAGGACATCCCTCACAAGAAATCATGAGATTATTAAAACAGAATTTTCTCCTATTAGAGGATTCCTTCCAAAAACGATTACAGAGGATAGAGTGCACCGGTGAATCATGTTATTCAATAATGATGTCTTCAAAATGGTCATCCATCTTTTCCCAAGTTTGAGCATATTCGTATTAACTTGTCTTCCCTTCAATGAAACCCTTTATCAGAATAAGGTCCTACTTTTCATCCCATGCAACCTTCTCCCTATTGAAATCCACCTAAAGTGCCCTAACCATCATTTTGTCTACCTCTCCTTATGCGGAATTGATGTAAAGAAACTCACCCACCATCTCTTCTTATGATTGAAAAATTACGGAGTCGGCCACCGAACTCCCCTTCACATTAACAATGGTTGAATTCTTACATTCTAAACCATTGGATTTAACTTTCTTATCTAACATGGTATCTATTGGCTTTGGAATATATGAATAATCATTGTTCCATTTATTCGTATACCCTAAAGTCAAGGTGATATCTCTCGAGTCGTGGCCAGGGAGTGACTCATCCATATATGTCCCTTATGTTCTTTGAGATTTAATGAAATTATCTTTTTTGGACTAGGTCCTCTAGACCTACAAAAAGATTACAGATTTGTATGGCCTCCTATCTCTGACACCAACCTATGACCCAGTGCCCCCCCAACTTTGAATGGGTGCTCTTAGTATCCAAAATCCTATTAGTATCATCTAAAATCACATCTTGAACCTATCTCAACTGAGATTCATCATAATATTGTCCTTCAAAGTTCAATAGATAGCCATTATTTGGTGAATCAATAAAATTTATAGGAGTTTCCTCTATTGGTTCCATAGTAACAGCTTCTTCCCATTGTCACTGATGCCACTCTTGAAACTCAATACTACCACATATGAGGAAACCATGGATTTAGGGACTTCCTTAGATCGAGGATCCAATATATTATTCACACTACCACCTTGAGGAGAAACAGGAACCTGATGGACTACTACACAAGAACCCATCTCCTCTACTAGAATCCCTTACGACAACATATCATCCATCTGTTGCTGAGTCAACTAATCCATACTCACTTCCCCAAGGATTCTCAACAAAGGAAGACTTCATTTGTCCCTAACATTCAAATGATACCTAGACCCACACCTCTCGGATGCCAATGAATTCCCCAGCTGATTACAGGCAAAGAAGAAATTGACCCACAATTCATAGGACACCTATTACTGACAACAATATTCATCATTAAATGTAATCCAAATGACATCAAGAGTCACCTTGGATGCATCAACTTCAAGACAGAAACAAGGGATAACTGGATGACACAAAACTTTAGTGTGACTATGAGAGAACATGTACCTCCTTACTAGGTTCATGAGCATCCTCACAATAACATGGTTTAGGAATGAAAGGGTATGGTTCAGAAAACTCACCAATATGATACCACAGGAGAGTCGTGCTTCATGTTGAAATCGCAGGACCAATGGAAGAGTTAGAAACGGAACCCATTACAACTGTGAGGAGCACTAGTCCATGCTTTAATCTGGTCCTCCTCAAACGTGAACCGAATAATTATGTGCTTATTCTCAAACAATCCTACAAAATCCATTTCCTATAAATCCCATTCTCCGAAAGGAATCATATCGAAGAAGTCCACTATTGATCATCTATGAGATAAAAAACCAATTTCTGATTAAGAAGAGTCGAAGATCCATTGAAATTGGATAGAAATAGTGGTAAATTAGGTCTTTCATTGTACATATTTAGAACATTAGGGCCGAGACGGAATTATGGGAATGGAGGAAGAAAATCAAGGATGGGG
Organism: Viscum album; assembly: GCA_963277665.1. Taxonomy (NCBI): domain Eukaryota; kingdom Viridiplantae; phylum Streptophyta; class Magnoliopsida; order Santalales; family Viscaceae; genus Viscum; species Viscum album. The sequence continues at coordinate 643,468,486 of OY728128.1, forward strand.
AAGAGGGAAAAGGGGGACACTCCTCCCCTGAAGGACGAGGAAGGTCCCTCCCCCGCCAGAGGGGTAGGGACCAGAAATTGTTCTACCTCCATCACAGAATTGGAGAAAATATTCGTGCCTCTCCGAATCTCACGCTATCCTTAGGTATAAATAAATACCCTAGGTAATGTAAATAGATAGAAATTAATGTGGTGTGAATATGTTAATTTATTTTAAAGAATATGATTCGAAAACAGAATTGTCAAAATAACACAAACACAATGGAATAAAACCGAAGATAATAAAGGTTAGATAAGATGAAATGGGTTTAATATACATGATATGTATATTAAAATGGTGACAATTTTTAAATACATTTCATTCAAATAATTAGGTGTTAGATTCCCTCAAAAGTATAAATTTTAAGGGCCTTAATCATTCAAGTGGGTAGGTTCTTCCAAAATAGTATTCCTTAATATTTTTTTGAGTAAGGAAATAAACTTATAAGTGAAACTAGATCATCCTTGTGAAGGTCAATCTAATTAATGGTACCCTTGGATCACCATTTTTATAACATTTATATCATTTTCATTGGGATACAATTTTTAAAAAAATGATGTTTTAGGATTCGAGAGGAATAGGGTTGGGTTTTTTAAAATGTTGGATATAAGAAAAGTGTCTCGTACATGACCATACAAGAATCAAAATTAGTATTATTAAGATGATTACCTACCTAAATAACTAAGATGTAAGTGTAATTACATAACACAATCAATACCTAGTGAAATTTTTATCATTGATTACTAAATAGATGTTTGTTTAGTGTATTCATTTTTAGGGGGGTATATTCATAATGGTCCATAATTATAAGAAAAAAACATGATACTCATAGATATAAATGTATATGTTATAGTATATATATTATTTCTTGATAATAATATTGAGATCAATAATAAGTATGGTTGATAAAATTTTTCATGATTGGTATTTAGGACTTTAGCAATGTTCTCAAAGATAAACATTCAAATCACTTGGATGCGATTGTTATTGAGACCAATTTTAGTTACTCTAACTCATGGGTTGTAGATATTAGTTTTTAATAACATGTTCAAGATGAAAACATAGGCTTGGAGATATATGATAGTTGGTAAAAATGAAAAACAAATTCATATAGATCATGGAAATCGATTTGTTTCATTAATAGTAGGATCTTATGATCTAATTTTGGAAATTGTATTAATACTAGAATTAGAGAAGTATTATTTTAATCCCTGCATAATAAGGATTTGAATTTAAATATTTTTTTAAAAAAAAATATGATATTTTTATTAACTATTTAGAAAAAAATTTGATATATATATATATATATATATATATCATAATCATAATCAGAAATTTTTATTGAATGAAGGGAAGAGACCCTAAAGGGGGAATACAAAATAGTGGAGATCATTGAGGCCTAAACTAATCCAAACAAAGGGTATCACCCATTACATTACTCACACATTTGGGTGAAATAGATAATGTGAAATGGAAACACGTGAACAGATCATCTAAAGGAGCTTTGGTGGTGAGATAATCTGCCACTCCGTTCCCTACACATAAAATGTGATAGATCAATAAGCCACCATGCATCAACTTATTGAATCTATGAACATGATATGAAATAGGAAAAGGGGTATGGAAGAGACCAATATGTTCCTTGTGCATGACCAGCGAGTCCTTTTACAAGGCCGTTAGAGGGATGTTCCTACTGTAACACAATTAGTGACCAAAAAAGAGAGCATAATCTTCAGCCTGAATAGAGAAACCCTTTCCAAAGTAGGACAAGAAAGAAATGACAACCAAACATCAATTATCTCTGACCACACCACCTCCCCACATAAATCCAGAGGTACATGAACCATCCATGTTCAATTTCATCCAAGAGAAATGGGGATTCCATCTCACCCATAGGCCCAAAGAGAGGTTATAAGAGGCAATGTCATCCGACCTGGGACCCAGAACATCATTAATGGAGGGGTATGAATCCCCATGCTTGATGATGTGACTATAATCAACCAAAAAAAATATTTTTCTCATGGTAATGGCTAGCATGGAGCTGGAAATTCCCTCGTAACGACCTTTGTTTCTTGCTTTCCAAATACACCAACTCTCGACTGCAAGGATGTAGACTCTATCTTTGAACTCCTTATTGTTTCTTATCTCACTACGGAACCATTGGACAAGGAAATACACATCTATGTAATCGATAAGGGAGATTCTTGTGAAACATCCATATATACCCCACACATGACAAGCATACTTCCCCTCAAAGAACAAATAGCAGGTGGTTTCCTCACTAGGAACAAAGCAGCATGAACATCAAGACGCCATAAGAACTCCGACTTTCTTTATATTTTCATCTGTAGACAATGAATTCTTCCTAATGCGCCAAAAAATAATGTAATATTTTGCAGGATGTTCTTTTCACTACATCACCTCTCCCCAGTTGTCCTGCACCTCCGAAGAATGAGTCACTTGGTGAAAATCCTTCACTGAAAAATAACCAGATAGGAATCTCATGAAGACACATGCATTGGGGTAAGAATAAATCATGATGAGGTCAAACAACCTTCATTGGTATGATTTAAGAATATCCCTAGTGAAAACAGGGTAAAATCTTGCCTGACTGAAGGATATGTCCGCTGTAGGACACCGAGGTAATTAGAGTTTTCGGCAGGCCCTATTGTGATTCCAAAACTAATCTCCCCCCTAGCCAACAATCCAACGAGTATAATTATCAAGCCCAGAAATATAGGGTTGGATCATGTGCCACATTAAAGAGGCACGTCCTTGCGGGATCACAAAAATATCCTTGTAATTGGTTTCAGAAAAATGTCCCCATAAGGTTCAACCCTACAATACCTCTCAAGAGAGCTTCACATGCATACCCTGCATGGCTCTAACTATGCTCTTCACCCCAATTCCCCCTTCCTTTGTAGGTCTAGACAAACGATCCCAGAAGGCGCAATGATGACGACCCTCCTCGTGAACATCCCATATGAAACCTTCCATGAGTTTATCGAGCCAAGAACTGATAGTAGAAGGGACTTTTGTGGAGGATAGAACATGTATAGTAATGGAGGATAACATACATTTCACAATTTTGAGTCTCCCCTCGAATGATAGGAAATGAATCTTCCAATTCGTAATCCTGTAAGTGACTATTTCCACCAAAATATTGAAATGATGCACATGAAGTCTACACGAGGAAATAAGAGCCCCGAGGTATTACATGGTCATGTTGGATTCTAATTCCACATACATTATTCATTCTCTCCATAGAAAAATAAATTAGAAACACATAAAATCTATATGTATAGATAATTGGATCTATTCTATTATGAATCATAGAAAAGTGAAAACCATTTTTATTAGACGAGATGAACATCGAAACATTTCGTTGAAAAGTTAAATGGGATAGTGAGCCATTGGATCTCATACACAGTGATTCTTGTTGAACAATATATATTCAATTAAATGGTTTTTTAGGTAATTAATTACCTTTACGGATGAATTTAGTCGATATTGATATGTTTTTATGATTAGACATGTGTATTAAACTTTGTGAAAGTTAGAAGAGTTTATTAATGATTATATAATAAAATGTGTAAGATTATTAATATTATTAGATCATATGAGAGATTATAGATGTATTATGAAAATAAATCCACTAAGAAGACATTTTTGGAATGTTGTGTCTAAGAGAATAATTTTTACCTTGTAAAACATCATTCAATCAATGTTGATTCAGTGTGAACATCTAATTTCATTCTATGATTATATTCTAGAAGTTAGTGTATTGATACTAATCCTTGTTCCATATTATGTAGTTATAAATAAATATATGAGATATGTATTGTGAAATAATATATTATGTAATTTATAATTATTTGGGTATCAAAATAATTGTTATGTTGTTTCTCCAGTGATATGGTTGACGTCAAATATGATTAATTCTTAATTGTTGGTTATCCTAAATAAATTTTGAAATATTATTTCTGTAATCTCACAGAGGAATATGTGTTTATGGAAATTATTTAAAAATTAATTAAGAAGTAATTTATTAATCATGGATTTAATGCAAGGAAAATTAAACTTAGATATGTTCAAGATTAATTTAAGGGCAGTGTTATGAGATAAATGTTGACATGGATCCATAATGAATTGTGGAAGAATAACTAGAAGGAGACACATAATAAACCCAAAGGTATCTTAGTATTTATTAAGATCTCATAATATATAGATTTCTTTTAGTTATTTATGAGTAGGTAATGTTTATATAAGATAAAACTACCAGCTACTGGGAGGATATAGAGAATTATGTTTCTGAGAAAAGGTCAAAATTCAGGGAATCCCAAGTTGACTCCATGTACAGTTACAATGATTTCAATTTTAATTTTTCATATAAAGTAATGAGAATCATATGGTCAAATTATTTTTTCCATAATAAAACTAATAAAAATCACAAAGTATCTACCTATAAATCACAGCTGATATAAAATTTTAACAGTAAAATTAATTAAATTGAAAATATAAAAAGGATTCACCTTTTTTAATGACAATGTAAATTTTTATATTTCACCAAAGAAACATAATTTCATAATTAAATATATCCAATCAATGTAAAAATTTCTCAACTTAATTTAACTTTACTTGATCATTTATATAAGTTGGTATCCAAATGGTATAAAGTTCTTAATGAGACTAATATGGTTTACAAACTACAATAGTCCATTTGTGAATGGAAAGAATATTTCTAGAGTTGGAATAACATGTTTTATGATGGAATAAAAGAGTTCTTTTTTATAAAAATGCGAGGGAGTCACGTGGGCTCACGAAAATTAGTTGGACTATTGTAATCATTTTCATATTTTATGTAAATTACATAAAAATTATCAATAATGATATCTTAACACTGCACATTATGAATATGTGGATGGGTGAGTGATTATTAATGAAATTCATGGTTGAATCATCTTACAAAATTGGTATAAAGATATATATAAATAGATTTATGATGTTTATTGGACTCTTTAAAGACACATAAACTATTAATGGGATATATCATTTTACAATAATGAACTCTATGAATTGGTATTTACTAGTGTTACATTGCATGATCCTTATAAATAGTTAAAAAATTTGGACAGAATTACATATGAATCCTCCATAGGAGAAATTACGAATTCTATTTTTGACATCTACATGATGTTTCCTTTAATATTATAATTACAATTTGGATAGCAATCCAACACAGGTGAGAGTCGCTATATTATTATGAAGAATATCCTCAATTTCTTGTGAAGGAATAAGGATATATTCATGGTCTCTATAGGATAAGATGATATCTTTAAGAAGGTATATATAGAAGTTACTTTCCAATCAAAGAGAGATGATGTGAAATCTCAATATGATTTCACGTTTTACCTAAATGGTGATATTATTTGTTTGAATAGTTCCAATCATGTCACCATAGAATACTCAATAATAGAAGAATATTATATCACTGTATAAAATACTATGTAGGAATTTGTTTATAAAAGATAATTTTTTCACTAAACAATATGTATTTCCTTATATTGGTTAAGAAATCTAGATTTACCATCATAAAAATAGAGCTATTGATCTGGTTAAAGAAATACATTATCACCAAAGGACTAATCACATCCTTTAAAAATACCATATTATATGAGAAATAATTTATAGATGTGATGATAACTTTTATTGAATGGGTACATATAAAAATTTATCATATCCATTGATGAAATAATTATCACAATAGAAGTATGAAGTTTATGTAGAGTTTCATTATGTATTATTATTTAGATATTGAGTTACCTATTGAATAATGTATCATGTTTTTATAATAATGTTGGTATCCATTTATCATTAATCAATACATGTAATAATTTACTTTATATGAACAATAGGATGATAATATCATCATTATGGATGACATTGAGTTGTCCCTAATGGATGATCATCACAGAGTATTATTGGATGTGGTGGTATGTTATGATTATCAAGAAAAGAATATTATCAATGTTACGGAGTCTTATATATGAGATATGAATAAAATATTTTTTTCGAAATAATTATATACATTATATTTTGATTTACCCACTAAGTTTATCCCATGGAATTTCATATAATCATCGATATACATAGGGGTTTATGATTTTTAACAATTCTTATTATTTGAGGATGGTGGGATATCATGCATGAGACCCTACTCACATTCATTCCCTTCTTATGAAATTCATTTCCACTTTGTTAATCAGGGGGTGATTGCGTATGTTTCTAATAATATCATTAATTGGAGCACATATAATATGGGATTCTTCAACATATATGATGATAAAAAACAAATGACCCTTCGTTGAATTATTCTAAGGAAACACAAGACCATTAATAGTTGAATCACATATAATGCGTTCTACTACTTAGATGTGGGGAATTTGATGTAATAACCTATTTCATGAATGAAAAGTGATATATTCATTAACTTGGATATTCTTTTTGGTAGAATCAATAAGAGATAAGATTTACTAGACTAGATTTTTTATTTTCGAATTATAATAGTCACCTGATTTCATAAGAAAAAATATTATATAGTTACAAATATGATATATATAACATATATTTTTGTGTATTTATTTTTATAGATATATGAGTATGTTTTATGGAGATCCCATCAAACCCCTTAGTGGATTGAGTAGCATTGATGATTTGATAAAGGATTATATTTAATTACATCTTTAAAATAAGGATTTGATATATTATTTCAATGCTACTATGGTATGAAGGGTCAAACATTTAGTTCAATTCATAAGGATTTTGTTTTTAGAAAATAATTTGATCCACAATTAAGAGAGTACGATGAAAACATATAAAAATTACTTTCAAATGTATTTAAAATAGTTGTAAAGTCATCCCAATAGTTATTGTAGCTTCTAGTTAATGTGGGATATTATTTTATGTGCCATAAAATATATGCCTATAATTAATATATATTAAGGATACATTTCTTCAAAAAAAATACTAAAGAAAGCGATCAATCTTATAATTGTTCAAATAATTCCGAGTTCTTGGGATAAATCCAAAAGACTATATTTTTCCAATGTAATCCATGAATTCATCCAATACCCTCCAATTGTGTATCATATTTTTTCTTATTCATTATAAATTGATTAAAATTGTCATTTATAATAATTTAATTGATTTAATGGATTCAAAAATGGGGATTAATGCATGAGATACCACATGATACATTTTATATGACTGATAATATTAATTAAATGAAAAGCATGTTTCATGGCTTACAAAAGCTAATGATTTCTCTCATTGATAAGGGTGGGTGATAATGATTTTGTTAAAATGTTTTTGTAAATTATATTCCATTATTTATTATTGTTCATCATGTATAATAAAGCGTGTAAACCCCTATTGGTGTATTATAATCTTCATAACACTATCATGGATTGTTCAACTAATTCAATACATCAAAGGGATGATTTATTTAATCAATTGTTTGTTGATTTTCATCAAGATTACATCATCAATATGGACGGTTTTTAAAATATTATTCAAGTATGATATGTTTTTCTTTTTTCTAATTTTAATGATTCATACAACGGAAGACCATGAATATGTGGGTTTTCTTCTATTGGAATTGATCATTAGATGACCATCTCAAACTTATCATAACCACCCATAATATCAAAATAAAATATAATATACTTAAAATAAATACAAAAAAATCATATTTTAATGTATTATGTTTATTATAATACGTAACCTACCCATTCATATATAAATGAATTCATTACATCCTTTACAAGCACTTTATCCAAAATTGCTAAATTATACAAAAGACATATAATTAAATAAATTGTTGATAAACATTATAAGTGATTGTGTTTATAATAATTATTAGACATAAATTATAGATACCTTTATGGGGAGTATATTTTTTGTATAATCTATGAAATCCATCAAAAATTTAGAAATGTAATAACCAACCGAGTTTTCATCTAGTTTTTTTGAACAGTACACAATAATTGAAAACTATATAATTTTTTATACTTATTTTTTAATAATTAACTATAATTATATATATAGATAGGAATTTACATCAATATTAATTGAGTTGTTTATTATTTTTGTGTATTTTCCTAGAAAACATTTCTAATTGATACATTATCACTAGAATTCTAAAAAAACAAGAAAGTTAATAAATAATATATGTCAAATAATTTAATGAAAAAAATATAGAAAATATAAATATTATAAATTTAATTGGGAAATAATTTTCCCCTACTTTATTAGATATTAATATTTAATATTCTTATAATATTTTGTCAGAAAAATTGGATATATTGTAATTATAGTATTGTTCTACATATTATATTTTAGAAACTAAGAGCAATATATATTAAGAAAAATGAATCATCATAGAAATAATTAGAGTATATTATTTTTATATGGGATGATTTTTATTAAAAATACCATATAATAATTTTTAATTTCTTCAGAAACATTGTAAATGTATTATTTTCAATTATAATTTGATATCAACCATGTCGTTTTCTTTTATATAACGACAATTGGGGCTTATAAATCCAAAATACCGTCATGTTATCTTGTGAATTTGTGATAGTAATATAAAAATATATAATAAAATATACTCCCTGAATACATTTCTAAAAATAATATAACAATAATTAAACACAATTATTTTGATAACAAAACTTATAAACACATTCATGATTTTGGCCCCTAACAAACCATGTATTATATTTTATTTTACACATGGAATAATAGTAAATTCAATAGATTTTATTTTGTGTATATGTTATCCTAAAAAAATTACATGTATTCCCCTCTAGTAATTATGAAATTACAATTTCCATTAAAGACATTGACTATGATAGGGCCAATTTTAGTGAAAAAATAGGAAATTCATTTTTAATTCATTATAAAATAGTTGGTTTCTTTGATTAACTTGAAAAAATTATTTTTCACCCCTCTATCACTGCATACTATAGTTTACAATTTTGTTACTATCTCTTAAATATATTGAATATAATAATATCTAGAATTCATTCATAGAGTTACTCTAATATGACATTATTATATTGATCGTAAAATCAATAAAAGATCTAATAACATATTTATTTGAATCTAATAGTTGAATAAATAAATATTATACCATTTCATTTGAATATTAAAAACAAAACTACATGATCCACACTATAATCATACTGCTTTGGCATGTTTTAATACTGGATACATAATCCTATTATTCAATGAAAGATTTTCCAAATTTACCTCATACAATTCTATTTATGTATACCCTACTTAAAAATTGTATTCATAACATGGGGAAGGAAAAAAATAACAAAGGGATATATATTATGACCATTAAGGTTAAAAATGTATGATATTAATTAATGATCATATATGGGAAAAAGATAAGAATAACAGTATGAGATGATGATTATAAATTACAGTTTTCATACCCATTCTTACATATATCATAAACATATGTCATGGAATATAATGTTATCATTATAATAAAGAATAATATTAAGAGTGGAAAATCAGTAATATTCAATCATGATCCATGATAAAAAAACCCATACATATAAAAGTTGAAAAATGATTAACAAATTTTGAGCATTTATAAATAGAAATTGGTTCACACATTAAATTAAGTACATCAAATCAATCACTCACATAAACTTATGGGAAATTAACCACGTACATGCTAAATATTATCAAAATAAAAAGTAGGTCAATGAATAATCTAATGGAAATGAAAACCATCATTACATGTAATCTTATGGACATGAAAAGATTTCATAAGTATAAAATTGTGAACAATAAATCAGTCACTTACATGACATAATAATCTAATGAGTTATCCATCATTAACCCATGTGTTGGAGGGTTATAATGGACCCTCACATCACATAATATTAAAACATTCATATTTAATCCACAAGATCATGAAAAAAATTAATATTTCAATAAAACATTACTCATATAATAGAAAATTTGTTTTGTAAAAATATCATCATCATAAAAATAAGCAACAAAATGAAATAGTAAGTACAATATCATATAATAATAACTGTATTGAAACATATGTAACATCAAATGACATCATGAGAGATTAAAATTCCTTTGAAATATTACATAGAATATTTCATAACAAAAATACCCATTTCTTTTTAAAATAAATTATTTAAAATAAAAAAACCTCTAAAATATTGAGTAAATAATTTAATTAAAAAATAAATTTTTAATATTCTAAATTAATTTTCCAAATAATTGAGTTTTCAAGATGGTTTAAAATTCTATTCATGATGTATATGTCAAAACAACGATCCCTTTCAAATTATCAGTAAGAAGTCATAAGTATCTGATTTGAAAAACAATAAGAATAATTGTACTAAAACATTCATTAAAATCAAAAAATTCCTGATAATTATGTTAAACAATTAAATAATATTATTAAAACAATATTGAAAACATTTTAATGAATACATGGACATTAAGGAAAATGATTCAATACCAAATACAAAATAAATTCTTTATTTCTCGAAAACATTTTCTTGGTCATTATCAGTATCAAAGAGTGGAAAATGGTAATATAACATGGAAAATATGAGTAACTAGAGGATAATAAAACTAAATTAAATTTATGAAATAATAATTATAAGTTTCTCAATTTATATTGAATAACTGGTAATCCCGATTAAAATGGGATTGATATATAAATACCTTACCCTTTAGTATGTTTGGAATCAAAAACTCATGAAAGTGAGATCCATAGATGGATATTTATATCCCAATAATTTTCATTTAAAAATATGAATTCATGATAAGTATATATACCACATAAAATAATCAAGTGGTTCATATGACATGTTTCTCAAAAGAAAAAGTTTGACAGAAATCCCTAACCAAAATTATTATCAATCTTTTAATGTGTCCAAACATCCTTTATTATAAATATATATTTATTATAAATTAATTATAGTAACATAATATATATATATATATATCATACCATATAATATTTACTTAAAAAATATTATAACACATTTATTAAAAATTGGTTATTAAAATCCTTGGTCTAGGTGATAAATGTTTCAATTCTCATGTATATTTCTGTTCAATAGTACTAGTTCTTGGACATTGATAATTATTACATAATCGAAATAATATTAATCATTAGATAAATATATCATATATGCATTATATATATATATATATTCATCCATAAAAGGAATATATATAAAAATGTATTATATCATTCTTGGAGATGTAGGATGTATGTACGGATAAACACAGTGTACACTTTTCAATGAATGGATGAAAAGAAAGGTAAATAATAATTAAAATTTAAATAATCATTATTATGTAGCATATATAACATATATTTATTAAATATATATTTATTACCATCCATTTATGGTATACATGAAAAACTAATCACATATCTTCGTGGAGGTGGTGGTCCACACATACGTACAAACGACATTATCATTTTCTCACAAACGGGAAGGTAAGAAGGAAGATATTATATTATAATTATATAAGAATAATTATATCATAATAATATATATAATCATTAATTACATCATAATAAACATCAATGAAATATGCTTTTGTAGAATGAATTGTATCAATACATGGAAGCGGTAGTCTACCCATGTCCACAAGAAATACTTTCACTTCAAATTTAATGAAATCAAGGAGGGATAATGGATGTAACATTATAATAATTAAAAAATAAGTATATTTAGGATAAATAATTTATTATTCTATGATTAATATGAAATATTTAGATGAGGTATAAGATGAAATAAATAAAAACATGTTGGGTAGAAAGATTGCATCTTCTTTGGTAGGCCTTGTCTGGATCCCTTCTTCAGAATCATTGCAATGGTCTTTTAATTTGCCAAAAAAACCCTAACATGTGAACAAGGGAGTTTATAAGATAAGTTATTTATTTTTTCTTCAATTTATATAGCTTATGTACTTGTAAAAAAAGTGATAAGGCATTTTCTTTTATAAGGGAGAGTAAGTGAACACATGGAATTTCATAAAATATTTAAATATAATATATATCATTCCCATGTACAATTTTTCAAAATAGCCATGAATTTGAATAAAATGAATTATATGGTTGAAATATCATCATCCTATGAAATTTTAATGCAGTTTTAGGTCATTTAAATCATATATTTTGGTTTAAACCCTTCATTAACAAATATTAATGTTAACTACAGTAATAAATTTTTTAATCCCCAAGGGTTATAAATTTACCTAGAAGCTAAAAATGTATAATAAATGGCCAATTGATTACACATTCTAACATTTATAGTCATACATGTCTTATTTCAAGAGTTTTATTATTTTTTTACTAATTTAATAATATATTATTTTTCTTTAAATATCATTAATGACATTCTTCATACTATTCATTTTCATTGACATGAATTCATAAATATTATTATGGAATTTCAATACAGAACCTTTAGAAAGAATTAATATATAATATTTATCTCCAAAATTATTAAACAAATATTATTCACCCTATTTTTATTACAATATATACTTTTTAAATCATTTATTTTATTTTACTATTAATTGAATCTATATTGTGTCGGTGTTGCGTGATCATTTAAGATAATTATTCCCCATGTTAAATATAAATTTATTTTCCATGATAAAATAATTTAATTCAAATTTGGAAAAAAAAATCTAACTGAACTTATTCTATTTTTGTCATAATGAAAAAAAAATATAGAGTAATAAATGTGAAGAGAGTAATTTTTTTTACCCTTTTCTTAAATTAATATGAGGTTTATAAATAATTAAAATAGATTAATGTTAATTTTTTTTCATAAATGTATGAGTATTTATAATCTCCACTCATTAAATAGGATAAACACAAGTCTTATAAAAAATTTATATCATATTTCTATGGTTATAATGTTGTCTTACTCGTTTTACCCTTAACAAGGTGAGCTATTTTAACCAAGGTTAATATTCATAATGACCAAAATTAAAGGGATATATTAACCAATTTTAATAATAATAATTTCAAATATGAAAATTATTTTTAGGGATTTATATTTTATATGTATAAAAATTACATTAAAAAATAAGTGTGCAAAACACAATAAAAAACGTTTTTTGAATAATGTGTTTTATGAATAAAAATGGATTTATCCTTATTCTATGCTTAGTGAAAACAATTTAATGAAAATAAAATAAATATATTTAATATATAATTTTTAATTTTTATTCAAATAGTTAATCACTATTTAATTATATAATTAATTTAAAAAATTCACACATAAAAATTTGTTATTTTAATAAAATGTGTTTTTAATCCAGAGAATGAACTTATACCAAAATCATGTTTAATGATTATTCTTATATAATTTATTATGTTATATAAAACTAAATTTTTCCTATGTTAATTTATGATAAAATTAATATCATAATCAGGCCATTCAATGAAAATAAATTATAGTTGAAAAAAATATATATTCTTCACTATTTACTATATAAATAATCCTTTTGGAAACAACCAAAATTTAACATTATTATATTTTTATATTTATTATTATAAAAATTATGTACTTATTTAAAAATTTTATTTCAAATATTAGAAGAAAATAGTAATAATATTCACATATAAAATGAAATACAAACCAATTTTGAAGGAACATGGTTTTCAAACAAAAAATATCTTTATGAAAAAATGTGTACTTATATATTTTAAAACAACTAATACAGTTGAAATAAGTATGAAATATCTATATATACATATTTCATAATGTTATTAATCCAATTAATATTCATCAATTTAATGGATGTGATATAATATATTGTGGATATTTTTAATTATAGTGTTTTATGCCAAGAAAGCTATAAAAAACTTATAAAATTATGTAAAAAGAAATATATTCTAAAATATCAAGGTGTACAATATAATCCATTAAATAAATTGACCCCTCACTCTTTTAATCAGGGTTAAAAGCTGTTAAACTTATCAAAAATGACATTGTTTAAAATCCATATCATATATAGGTATAATAAAATGTCTTGTGAAAAGGGAAAGTGGGAGACATAAAGGTTACCTAGAATAGCACAAAATTGTGGTCATAATTAAAGAGAAAATTTTAGAGATATTAAAAATGTACAAATGGGGGAGGAAAATAATGTCCAAGGACTAATAGATAGTGATTGAGAATTTGATGATGAGTATGTTAAGGACAACAAATGAATAAATCAATGTGGGGTGAAAAGACCATCAATCCATCATTTATAAAGGTAAAAATATAATAAATTTTTTTGAAGATCATTTTTCTAAAAGTGGAGTAATTAGTTTAATTTAAATAAAGAGAACACAATAAAAATTAAATACTTTATTTATTTATATTTCTTAATCCCAATTTCAACATTTGATTATGAATCAATTAATTTACATATCATCTCCTAATCTATGAAACAAATATTCAAGATGAATTTTTCATGCCTGAAGCACCAGTATTCTCTTTTATTGGAGAATTAAATCCATATAATAATGAGGAGTCTTTCTTTATTACCTTAATATTTATAAACCCCCAAAATAGTCAATACATGTTATACAATATGGATAAACAGAATACATTAATCTCTGAAACCTCAATGATCACACCAAAATTTTGACCTAATACACTACATAAATAGATATCCTTAAAGTTCATATAAAATAGTATTTACCATTATGAAAACCAATAATTTAAAATAAATTGATCTCACTCATTCAATGATCAACTCAAAAATATCCACGAAATTTTTTTAATCACTCAAAAATTCTCATGTAATTTTATATATAACTAGATCATATATTATCTAGTTTATTTTAATCATTTCCCCAAATAATTTAAAAATAAAACCATATATGCTTCCAAATTATAAATATCCACTTATTCGTTAAATAATCTCATGTGTTAGAAAAAAATATTTCCATTGGATGATCAGGTTCATCTTTACATTGATAATATATTATATGTTTATTTAGAGATAAAATATGATTTACATAATACATATATATATAGAATAGATTTATATAGGGATAATCAATAGTAAAAATCAAATTAAATTTCACTAAATGGTAAATAATAAAGTTTTCAAGCATTTAAATGATAAAAAATTATCATGTAATCTCTATCACTAGAGTAGTTGATAAGTGTTCCATAATTATCATGATTCACTTTAGTTGTTATGATTTCATAAGACTTCACCTAACAAACCAAATAAATTTTTTTTCTTCTACCAATTTAATGAAAAGTGGGAAATAATAGTTCAAAAAAAATATATAGCTTTACATACTGAAAGAGATCAAAATTTGATTAAACACAAGACTAAGATTATTAGAATCAGACACTATATATATTCCTAGTGCATAATACTAACATGGGTGTCTGGATCCTTATTAGTATTCTCTTCAAAGTTGGTAGACATTCTTTCCATTTTCTATATTACTTCCTCTATGTTTATTTTTTATTGGATGAATCCTTGACCCATGATTGGGTCTTGTTTTTCTAACCACACCTATTTCTCATCTGTTGTGTCAACTCAAACCATTCATTCATATATTATTTCATTCTATAATTTTATGGCATTTACCAAGATAATTTTTTCATTAATTTGTTCCTTACAATGTAGGATGAGCTTCAAACACACCACTTTACCCTTTTACATTAGTGGTTTTTATGATTTATTATCATAATAATCCCATATATTTTGGCATTTATTTTCATAATTCGCAAAGTCCCTTTATTGTGTATTCTAGTGAGCACTCTCTCCATTAATTTTAATTATTAGCCTCTTCACATCACCATGAAATTCTTTTAAATGATTTTCTGACTTCCTAAAATCGAGACATATCCATTTTTTGTTTAGGAATTAAAATGAGTTCTCATTCCATCATTTTTGTAAGGAATTTGGTTGTAGATGTTTCTTCCATCTCCCATTTCCACTTTGAATACACATCTAACAATTTCTTCATAGCCTCAAATGTAACAGTCTGACCCTAGATTCCCAAAGTTGGTGCATTGTTTTAATACATTGGAATGATTACAAGGAATAATGTCCCCAAAGACCAATCAATCTATCAGTGTTGGAAAATAGATTACATACATGAAAGTTACATTACACTTTCTAACATACAAAAATAAAATCCTTTGATAATTCCATTGATCCCTTAGCTTAACCATGCATCTTAAATATAAAATACTTCTTGAGATCCTGGTAAAATTAAACATAAGAAATGGGTGAGCTCAAACGCTCAGTAAGGGTAAGAGATACAACAGAAGATAACAAAAATATTAAGCATGGTGAATAACTGAAACCACCTGACATTACCAATGAACATGAATACTTTTATGGCATGAATATTAGATGAGTAAATAATTCTATTATAAAACATAATCATGGGTATTATACTAATCGAATGACCACAAGAACCATCAATTTGATTTTCATAACGAGGTAATGTATAATTTTGGTCATTTAGAATCATTTTTTCAAAGCCTCGGACAAGATGTCTAAAATTGATTTAGGCCTCGGCCAAAACCATATATCACATTTGTAAAGGCCTCGGCCAATTACATGTCTAGTTGTCTCATGAGACCTACCAATGCATCGAGGAGCTATAGAGGGCTCCACCTGTCACTTAATAAGTACAATACATTCCTCATATGAAAAGGATGAAATATAACACTAACATTCGTATTAAAAATAGCATACGAAATGTCAATACTTTAACCATAAACCATGAATGGTATAAAAATAACACATCCATAGTCAATCATATCACAAAACCCTAAATATAATATGGACGATTTTTATCATAATGAATCACCTTTACACAAGTATAAAATGCATCAAATGATGTTGACATATATAAGAATGATTTGTAAAACTCATTGAGAGAAATATCCCTTTTTAATGAAATAATTTAAAAGACTCACAATTTATAAATGAATTCATTTAAAAGATATTTTTGAATCAAATTGTCCCGTACCACTATGAATCTTTTTAAAATAATTATCATTTCAAAACATTCATCTATATATAAATAAATTCATAAAATCATTTTGAATACAAGGACATTAAATAAAAGGGTTTAGAAAGATAAATATTTTAAACATTTAAAATGATGATCTAGTTAAAGAGAACATCCCATAAAACTTTAAAATATTCCTTTTGAATTATTTTTATGAAATATGGGTATCGATGATAAATATGTCCCAAAAAATATATACACATGAACAATCTCTGATAATAATGAGATTGAGGAAACTCTTACCTTGTACTTTCTATTTTTCGAGGGTACATTCAGACTCTTGTATAATGACCATATTAAGTTATTAAATTATATCATAACTATATAAATATTTATGATATCATATATGACACATTTATGACTATATACTCCTCATTTAATAATAATTTCCATGTCAAAGTTAAATTTTTTGTAATAATTGCTTTCTTTATCATACGTGTTTTAACATGTTATTATTTTTTGTGTCACTTAGATCATGATTTTCATACTTCCAGAATATAAAACATGATTTATATAATATATATTCAGAATATATATATTTATAATAGATATATTTATTAAATTGAAACACCATTTATGGAGACGGTAGGTCGTACGTACGCATAAACATCGTTTCCATTTTCATATCGTATTGAACGGAAGTAAGTGATTGAGATATATGTAAGTATATATATATATATATATATATATATATCCAATAGCATTATTATTGTTGAGTCAAAATTCCTCTTTTGACTTCTATGTTTTGTTTTGGAACACACAAATGTCTTGTTAATCCTACTATCCTTGTCAATCATATCGTACTGATCATGCTAAATGTACTGACTATGTGTATCGTACTGATCATACTAATCGTACTGACCATGCCAATCGTACAATGCTGATCGTACTGACCATAATGATCGTACTGATCATGCTGATCATACTGACCAGGCTAATCGTACTGATCATGCTGATCGTACTGACTATGCGTATCGTACTGATCATTCTGATAGTACTGACCATGCCAATCGTACAATGCTGATCATACTGAATATGGAAATTGCATTAACTCATCTTCTCATATCTTTTATTACATAATAGTTTTGGTACTTTGTCAAAAACACTTGCTTCATTTAAATCTTACTCTTGATTATCTTATTCATATATCTTGTTCTAACCAAAACGATGCCGTTGAGTTAGTTACAAACTAATCAAAACGATGTCGTGATTTATGTTTCAATATGACCGTTATGATGCCAGGTGTACAAGTACCTCCGAGTTTTTCAGAGAAATATCACAGTTGGATGAGATGTGATCGTTGGAACCCGAGACCTATAAATATGAGGTCATTTGAAGCTGAGAGAAATATAGAAAACTAAGAACAAGCGTGATACAACTGTGATAATTTGCTTCTATCAAGATTCTAGAGAGAGATGTTGTGACTTCTATCATGCTTTGTGCCTTGTGTGTCCGATCATCATATCAAGGGCTTTCAAGTGATTGAAAGAGAGAGGTGATGATTACCTATAAAATCGAGGGCTGCCAGGGATAGGCAGACGGACAGATCGATCATCATATTGAGGGCTTCCAGGGATAGGCAGACAGACGTTCCGATCATCGTATCGAGGGCTGCCGGGGATAGGCAGACAGATGTTCCGATCATCGTATCGAGGGCTCACCAAAGTGTTGGTGTGACAGACCTTTCATCCTAGGTGAACGGATAACCCTTCTCTTTGGGTTAAAAGAATTGTAATTCTTTTACATTTCTGCTGCCAATTGTATTAGAAAGAAATTGTTTTTGTTTCCTTTTCTATCTCTTATACATTTGTAATTGTTTCAATTACATCCATTCTATTACATATTGTATTGATTGATTCTATACGCTTTAAGGTAGAATCATTCATCTTTATATTACTCTGATTATTGTGTTCATCTTGAACACAATTGTTTTACATTTCATTAGTATTACATTACATCATACCTTTTATATTCAATACAATTGTGGGTGATTACATTGTCCATGTTTTGAGAAGGGTTGACAAGACCATTCCTTATTTCCCAAGGATGGAAGGGAAGATTTATTTTATTAATGACAATCAAAAGAAGAAGTTTGGATCTGTAAAAGAATTAAGATAGAATGTTTTTTCAGTTGAAGCCGACTTGAATGTTCTTTCTGAAAGTTCGGTTGCTCAAAAGAAGGCCTACAACAAGATGACCAAGTGGTCTTACAAAACAGAGATCTCAATCAATGATCATGAGATAGAAATTGAGGATATAAGAAGGTTGTCAAATGAACTTTCAATTTCTTTCAATAATCATGACAGAGAAATGGTTGAAAGGTTGAATCTTTTGTCTTCTCAACGAGCCGATGTTCCTTCAGTAAAAGACTTGCAGGAGAGAATGAATGCCTTTCAGGCTGAGTTTTTGAATGTCTCATCTTTCAAAGATGAAATAATTCTCTTGAAGAAACAGAACTCTAGGTTATCCAAATATAACAAAATTCTGCAAGATAGAATTGATTCTCTTGAAGAATTAATCAGAGTTCAGGAAGAGACAATCAGAAATCAGGATCAACTCTTTGCTGATCAACAAGACCTTCTCAGGTCTCAGGGTGATGCTATTTATGAAGACAATAATGAGATAAAAAAGTTGAAGGTGGTTCTTCCTGAGTTGATCAAAAAGGAGACGGAAAGAGAAAACAAGTGACTTGTATTTTTTCTCATGATTAGTGTGGATTGTTATCATAAGGAAATTTCTTTTATCCATTATCTTGTGTTTATTTTCTAACTCCTTCAGAAAATTCAAGATTACCTCTTTTTTTTGTAAATCACAAAGGGGAGAATGTTTTTAAAGGGGGAGAATGTTTTATAAATGGGTAGAATTCTTTTCAACACTCTTAAGGAAAATCTAAGAATACAATCCTTAGGAATGTCCATACCTATGAGGGAGTTAGTTGTATTCAATTTCTTATTCCGGAGAGTATCCAATAACTCAGGGGGAGATAAGTATTTCTTTTAGTTTTTATTTTGTGATTTGTGATTTCCAAAAAGGGGGAGATTTTTGAGTCAAAATTCTTTTTTTGACTTCTATGTTTTGTTTTGGAAAACACAAATTTCTTATTAATCGTACTAACCTTGTCTATCATATCATACTGATCATGTTTATCGTACTGACTATGAGTATCGTACTGATCATATTGATCGTACTAACCATGCCAATCGTACAATGTTGATCATATAGATCATGCTGATCGTACTGACCAGGATAATCGTACTGATCATGCTGATCGTACTGACTATGCGTATCGTACTGATCATACTGATAGTACTGACGATGCCAATCGTACAATGCTGATCATACTAAATATGTAAATTTCATTAACTCAGCTTCTCCTATCTTTTATTACATACTTTTTTTGGTACATTGTCAAAAACACTTTATTCATTTAAATCGTACTCTTGATTATCTTATTCATACATCTTGTTCTAACCAATACGATGTCGTTGAGTTAGTTACAAATTAATCAAAATGATGTCGTGCTTTCTGTTTCAATATGACTGTTATGTGTCCAAGTCCCTCTGAGTTTTTCAGAGAAATATGTCCGTTGGAGGAGATGTGACTGTTGCAACCTGAGGCCTATAAATAGGAGTTCATTTGAAGCTGAGAGAAAAATAGAAAACTAAGAACAAGCGTGATACAACTGTGATACTTTGCATCTAACAAGATTCTAGAGAGAGATGTTGTGACTTCTATCATGATTTGTGCCTTGTGCATTCGTTCATCGTATCGAGGGATTTCAAGTGATTGAAAGATAGAGGTGCCGATTACCCACAAAATCGAGGGCTGCCAGGGATAGGCAGACAGACAGACTGATCATTGTATCGAGGGCTTCCAGGGATAGGTAGACAGACGTTTCGATCATCGTATCGAGGGCTGCCGAGGATAGGCAGACAGACGTTCCGATCATCGTATCGAGGGCTCACCAAGGTGTTGGTGAGACAGACCTTTTATCCTAGGTGAAAGGATAACCCTTCTCTTTAGGTTAAAAGAATTGTAATTATTTTACTTTTCCTCTACCAATTGTATTAGAAAGGAAATTGTTTTTCCCCTTTTCTATCTCTTATACATTTGTAATTGTTTCAATTACATCCATTCTAGTACATATTATATTGATTGATTATATACGCTTTAAGGTAGAATCATTCATCTTTATATTAGTCTGATTATTGTGTTCATCTTGAACACAATTTTTTTACATTTCATTAGTATTACATTACATCATAAATTTTATATTCAAAATAATTGTGGGTGTTTTTATTTGTATTAGTTTAAGATCATTTAAACTAATATCTTCAGAGCTAAAACTCAAATGGTTTTTAAACCTAAAATTCACCCCCTCTTGTATTGTTCCATTTAATAGACATACATATCTATATATCCGATCCAAAAATTATGTCATATATAAAATTATAATTCATAATATATATTTTTATAATCATGATTTAATGGTGAATGGGGAAATAATTCTCATCAAGTCATGGAGACGGTAATCCGTACATACGTATGAGCGACAATATCATTTATTTAGTGATTAAAAGTTGTGGAAAAAGATGATATATAAATTTTACAGAGAAATTATATTGTTATTTTAATTATTTATATACATATTACTCATCATTATATCCATCCAAATAACATAGTGTTGAATAACAAATTACACCACGACGTGGAGACGGTAAGCAGTATGCACGCACGCATGGTGACATTATTATTAATAGGATGGATAGAATAATGAATATATTTGTACCATATTTATAATCACATCAAAATATTGATAATGTACTAGAGTTATTATTTTTGAATGAAACAACCCGAAATGAAGAGGATGAAGAAGAAAATTACTTGAAAGGGGTGATGAAATATTTACCTCTTCTTCGGGTCCTTCCTTTTGATTTGACCAAAATGGATCATTAGGATGGCTTCTGACTAAAGTATTTACACTAGGATGAAGGGAGAATAGTTTAGAGGATATTTGGGTAGAGGTTGTCTGATCCAAATTTCATTGGAGGAGTTATTTTGAGTGAAGGTGAAGTGCCCTATTATAAGAGGTGTGAGGGTCACATGGGGAAAAGATTAAAGTATTAATTTATTATACAATAATATTTGTTTTATAATTGTTCTAAATAAATTTATTTCGAGTATTATATGGTTATGGGTTGAAATAATCTCAACCAATAGGTTTTAGACAAATTTAGATAACTATTTTATCATTATCTTTTAGATTTAACTCTTAGTTAAACTGTTCATCTTTTACAGTGTCTTTTTGTATCCTTACTTTATACGGTTAATAAAATTACTCTAGACTTCCAATAGAACCCCAACTGGCTAATTAATGACATATATAATATTATTTATGCCTTTTTGTCAACCCTCAAATTTTTAGGAATATTATATCAACCAATAATATAGTATTTGTTTTAAATATTAATTTATTTCAACTTAGACACTATTTAGTATTTTGTTTTTGTGAAAGTCATCACAAATTGATTACTTCGAACTGGATACATTTAATCTACCCTAAAGTGTCATATGCACCTATAAAATTATTTGATGGCATCCAAACTTGGAAATTATATTTATTTTAATATTTATAATATCATTTTTTGATTAATTCATTAATAAGGAAAATACTGCGTCATTATTGTGTCATAAATAAATAAAATTATATAATGTGTAAAAATTATAAAAAAAATAATATTATGTAGGAAATCGTTTTATCTTTAAAATTAATATTTATAGTCTAATTTATCTTATTAATAACACTATATTAAAAATATTTTAGTTAATAAAACTTGAATTTAATAATTTTAACTATTCTTTAAATTAAATAATAAAAAATGTCCTAATCTAATACATGTGGACCTAAAGGGTAATATTTTATTCATAAGGTTGTTTATGGTCGAATTAAACTTATACAATAGAATTAGGACATGTGTTATAGTAATTATAATTGTATTTTTACCCTTTATTACCCTATTTACTTTTAATCGCAGTAAATAAAAGTCAAAAATTACAATTCACCAAAAATTATTTTGATCTTATTGAACCACATTTTACTTACTGATATCAACCCTTTTTCTTGGATTTTTTAAATTTAACTCACAGAAGCGGTAAAATTATGATTTATGTAAATCTTTAAATGTTCCTAGGAGGTGGGTAAACGATGGTGAAAAGTTCAATAAATTTTTTATATATCTAAAATTATTATAAAATGACTCTAATAAATTAAATTGAACACATATAGGTATTATATATCTATTTTGACATTATATAAATTTAAATAAAATAAATAATTATTTAAATAAAAAGTCGGTGTTAACCAATAACTTAGTGTTTTTTTACTATTCATCAGAAATTGAATGTTTTCCGAAAAATACGAAAATATCACCCTAAGATAAATTTGATATTCTGAAAAAAAAATATTAAGTCCATTTTACAAATTTCAAAACCTATAAGTTTCATTAATTAATTTAAAAGTAATTTCTATTGTCAAAACCAAAAAGTGTATTTTTAAGAAATAATAACTATCAAAAGATTGACGTTTGTTTCTGTAAAATTTAAAAGTGAAATTACTTAAAATGACCATCATTGAATTAAATGGT
The DNA here is from genome assembly GCA_963277665.1 of Viscum album. Classification (NCBI taxonomy): domain Eukaryota; kingdom Viridiplantae; phylum Streptophyta; class Magnoliopsida; order Santalales; family Viscaceae; genus Viscum; species Viscum album. The sequence goes on from OY728128.1 coordinate 643,492,294, forward strand.
AAAAATATAATCTAATTATACTTCCAAACCATTAAAATTTATAATTAAGCAATATAAATTATTTTGATCAAAAAAATTTGTTTTCAGTTAAAATAGAGTATCTTTCAGTATTCACAAATATGAATGTTATCAGGAAAACACCTAAAATTTATTGAAAATAAATTCTTATGTCATGATTCTAAATTAGAATTTTATTTTGAAAAATTTAATATATATATTTTTCAAATATTGAATTTAAAAAAAGTTCTCCATTAAAAGGCGTTAAAATTTTATTTTTTGAAAACTACTTCTTTTATTTGAAAAAAATGAATTTGTTCATACATTATGTCTGAGAAACTCAAAATATGGATTCTAAAATTATAAGGATTATATAATGTTCAAAATTTAGTTAATACTATTCATAACTGGTTTTGAACATCTAGTTTGGTATGTCGTGGAGCGCTTGAACTCAGTGTTGCATGTAGTGAATGTTATAGAATTACTTTGAAAAAATAATGTACTATGATATTTTGTGGTGTTACATCCAATGTAACTTATGTATAATTATTTTCTTGAATTGGGTTCAAACCTATAATGAATAAAGCAATTTTTCATTGATGGTTAATGAATAAACTATAATAATCCCTTTCAGGTGTTGTAAAATATTCCTCATAAGTACCAATGGATTCACCATCCATCTAGTTATGATAAAAGGATTAATTTTAAATTTTGTACAGAGAATATGAGAGAAGTACATATTGAAAAATATATTATTAAACATATCCTAATAAATAGATTCATTTTCTCCACATCCCTTGTATTATTAATAAGAGTATAACTTTTGTATTCTTCATCTTCCACAATATAAATGGTTATGATAAATGTTTCACAGTTTTGGTAAAGAATAATGGAAAATATATTTTCCATTTCATTGATCCATTTCCAGAATAAAAATGGATATCAAGGCCCATGTAATTAGGGAGTATTTTTCACATAAAATATTCAATGACATGTCACCAACTCCTTGTTGAATTTAGATGCACATTATGACTAACATTAGTAATCACAACTTGAAAAAGTTGAGTGACAAAACTCACACAATTTTATATCCAAACTCCTAATACATTTGGTTTCTTGTGAATATAGTCATTTGTTTAGCCATAAAATTTCCTTCTCTCAATAATTCATTGTGGTCAAGACAATTTCTAAGAACAAAAATTATAGTTTGATCAATATTAATCATAGTGATAAATCATATAAACATGAAAATTATTTATACTTGAATATTTATTTTTAATATAGGATACCATTGGTTTAATATTTTTCATCTTTGGTTATCAAATATTCAAATCATTCTTAATGGTTAATAATGAAAATGTGATTTAACCCACGAATATCCCATAGAGTTTTTTTAAAACATATTAATAGTACAGGGACACTCAACATGAACCAGAATGATGTTTAATATATACATGACCAATTGTTTTTAATGTTATTTACCCTATGTGATTGTATACCAAAACAACTTTCACTTATAGTATCAAGATAGGGATGTATTTCCAACAAAACCAAATAATATACATCCAAAAAAACATTATGATTTTATCATATATTTTGGAATCTCCTAATTTTTTCCATTAATTTATCTAATCCTAATATCTAAATAGGGACACTATCAATCAAATAAACCAAATATAGATTCCCATGATTTACATACATAAATATTACATCATATTAGATGATAATTCAATTCATAACATTACGATCCCTGAAAGAACTATAAATGTTTTCTGTCTTGGAATACTAGATACCTAAAACTCTTATTTCATTCAATATATTCAATTATTCACACATAGAATGATTATTAGGTATACCCTATATAAAAACATTATTCTTAACCCAGGGAAGGAAAAAATAAGAAAGGGTGAGATCTGATTCTTAGAAAGGGTAATCATGGGAGATATCAATCAATGAACATACCAGAGAAGAAGACAAAAAAGGGAATGAGATCATGATAATAAGTTATTATTTTCATGACCAATCTATCATAGATAACAAAAAATATTCATGATATAAAACTATTTAATAATTATATATAAAATTGATCGGTTATTAGAATAATAAATAATTAGTAATCATCTATGGGAATATAACATAGAAATATGAATGTAGAAAAAAAATATAAAATTACAAAAATTAATAAATAGAAAAAAGTTCACTGATTATGTTAAGGACATGAAATTAGTCCCCCAAATAAACCTATGTTCATGAAACAAGGTCTATTCATCATTATTTGGACATGAAATGATGCTCAATTCATAATATTATATACATGAGAACCAATTCAATGCATAATCATATGAACATTAAAACAAATCTCATTCATAAAATTGTGATCATGAAATCATGTTCAGGAATAACATATTTATCTCATGAGTTCTTAGTTATTTTATAATGAAATAGGAGGATATAACATACCCAACCATCCCATAATCATAACCCATTCATATGTATTCTATAGGATCATATGAATATTAAATAATTCATCATACCATAAACCATGGAAAATAAAATGGGATTCATAAATATCTCATTATCATAATAGTGCACTATCGAGATAATTAATATGGATGATATCATAGAATCATATCCCTGGTGAAACATAAGTAACATAAAAGAAATAAATAATATAGGAAGATGCCTTTAAAAGATCACATAGAACATTTGATGAATAAAACTCCCACTTCATTTTGAGATAAATTATATAAATGATTAAAATTTCACAAATAATAGGGAAACTTTTCACATCAAAATTAAACTAGGAAATATGTAATGGAAGCATCAAAGATTTGATAATTATTGATAACATGATTTTATTCATGTCAGGTATGTTAAAATAAGGATTCCATTCACATTTTCTTAGAAAAGTCAAAAGTACCTAGTTCAAGAAAATATAAGATGATTAATTTTCAAAATTTTTATAAAAATTAAAAAATACATAAAATTTAATTTAAGAAATAAAAGGATAAACGTAAAACATTCTTGAAATATTTCAAAAGAAAACACGGATATGGAATTAAATGATTCCCAATAAATGATGACATAAAGTATGTTTTCCTAAAAAAAATCAACAATATTTTTAAACAAAAATTGATGTAAATTGGTATTATTACTTTAAAATATAGTGTATGACAATAGGATAATAAAATTAAATTGTATTTATTATATAAGGGTCATATATTATCTTCAATTGAAATTAAAACATAGATAATCCATATTTTAATTGAAATGAATCTTAAATCCCACAACACATTGGTAACATTTGAATAAACCCCTCATTAAAGAGGGATCCATATATGGATATTTATTTTCATAAAAATTTGATTATAATCTTATTAAAATACATTAATGTGTGTTATATAAATTATATAAAATAAAAACATGGGGAATATGACATGTTTCACATATAAACAAGACAAAAATACTTCACCATAAGAATTTTATTTCTATGAACATGTTCAAAAATATTGCATAATAAATTTTGAGTTTTTATAAATGTATTAACGAGAAATAATAATATTTATACCATAATTTATATTACTTAATTATAATATCCTATTTCCCCTTTTAAATAATTTCTAATCAGAATTGTTTTTCCTGAAGAAAATAACATTGTTTCCCATGTATGTTTTGGTTTAGAAGTCCTAATGATTAAACATTTATCATGGTTAAAAAATTTGTAGAATTTTAAAAATGGTATAATTATCATATATTTTTTTTAAATATATATTTATAATAATCCATAATATATATACATTTATTTAAAAAAAATGAATTAAACTGTTTGTTGAGACAGTAGGTCATACGTATGGATGGACACTATTTACACTTTTTGAATAATGTAATGAAAGAAAGAGAAATAGTAATTATAAATTAAATATAAATTATCCAATCATATATATCACATTTATTAATTAAATATATCATTATTACCATTAATAAATTTTGAAATAAAAATTCCTTATTTCGCTTTGTGGCTGTGGTAGCCCACACATAAACCCAAGATACATTATCGCTTTTCCATAGATGAGATTATAAGAAGGTAGATATTATATTATATTTATATAAGATTAATAATATCATAAATACCATATATATAATCATTAAATACATACAAATAACCATATATGAAATATTTTTATGGGAAATGAAATGTATTTCTATATGTAGTGGGTAGTCCACACATGCGAATTAACAATACATTAACATCCCATTTAATGGAATATAGTGTTGATAAAAGTATTCCCATAATCATAATAAAATTTAATTTTAATTAATATACTTAATTTTTTATTTTATGGTTAATATTATAGAATTTTAGGTGTTACAAGATCATATAAATTGAAAAATATTTGGGTAGTCAGATTACCTTCTCTTTAGTAGGTTTCAATTAGTTCCATTATTAAGGAACCATGGAATGAAATTTTTTAAAGAAAATTAAATCTAATTATTTAGTGGGGGATTTTATAATAAAATTTTAATGGTTTTTTTGAGATATAATTCTCATAGAGTTGTGAATAAAATAGATAAGGGGTGTCCTTTTATAATAGTGAGAAAGGGAACATAAGGAATTTCTTAACAGCGTTATATATAATTACTGTTTTTCTCATTTATAATAATTACCAATATTAATTAACTAAAATTTTATGATTGGTAAAAATATATTTTTCCAATTAAAGTTTTTGTGGTTTTGATATCAATTTAAACATTATCTTTTGTTATAACACCTATGTTAACCAACTTTAACCATAACTACGGTTCTGACATTTTAAATAATAAAGGATTATAATTTTACATAGAAGTAATATTTTTTCTCATAAATGGACAATGGATAAAATTTAGGCTATTTCTAATCCTAATATTCTTATTTCAATATTTATATGATTTTTAATCAATTTAATAAAATATTGATTTTTAGAAAATATCATTATTATCATTTATGATACTATACATTAAATTTACAATAATATACTAATAAATAATATTTATTTAGAACATAAAAAATTAAAAAATTAAAAATATACTATATTTATCCAAAAAAATTGGAACCTATTTATTCATTGAATTTGAATATTTTTTATGTTTTAAAAATTATTTATTTTTTTCAATTAATTGTCTAAGAACTATTTCAGCATTTCATAAGAATATAAGGTAATTATTAAACAATAAAAATTAAAATATAAATTCACATGATAAAAATATTAAATAATATTTTAGATAAAAAATTATAATATAAATTATTCCCTTTTTCCTTATGATAAAATTTTAGTTTTTTAAAAGTCAAGAGAGTGACATTTTGTATTTATCCCTTTCTTAGATGGATATACATGTCATAATAGAAGAGAAATGCACCATAATTCCATATTTTAAAAAATTATTAGAGTATTTAATGAATAAATACATTAAATTCAGTAATAGAATGAGCTATAGATAATTGTAAACCATTATCTGAATGATTTAACCCTATTTTTTTCTATTTATCCTCTAACGAGGTGACAAAACATTACCAAGGTTATTTTTCATTTTGACCATAATTAAAAAGAACATATTTTCTAAATATGATCGTAATGATTCAAAATATGGAATTTATATTTCAATATTAAATTTATAGTAGTGGAAAAAGTCTTTTTTCTAATAAGTGCGGTAAATATAACAAAAAAATCTTAATAAAAATACATTTTCAAAAATAAAACATGATTTATTCTTATTCAAAAACTAGTATAAACAATAAAATTAATGTAAATGAATTTTATATAATATAAAATCTATAAATTTCTTTAAAATAATTATTTATTACTGATTAATTTAATTAATTAATATAAAATAACATTACACTCATAAAAACAGTTTTTAGAAAAAAGTATTTTCATCCCGAAACTGATCTTCTTCCAAAATTATTTGTAAGGTTTATTAATATGAAATTAAATGTATTATATATAATTGTGTGAGTGATATTTTACTTTTATATCAAATTGAAATCATAATACCACCTTTCAATAAAATGAAATGAATGTTTTACAGAAATCAATATTTTTTATTATTGGATGAAAAATAAATATTTTTTTAAAACAATAAAAAATTACCCATAACCTAATTTTTATATTACGATTATAAAATTAAATCAATTTCTTAAAATTAAATTTCTCAAGGTGATATAAATTAATTATAATTTTCACAAAAAAATGACATGATCTAATTTTTAAAGAAAACATATTTTTAAAACATAAAATGACTTTAGTAATTATTTTGTACCTATATATTATGAATTAACTAATTCATTTGAATTTGGAAATAAAGTTATATATATATATTTCCTAATTTTGTTAATCATATTCTTACACATCATTTTAATGGCTATATTATGATATATCATGGTTCATTTTAAGCATGGTGTTGTATGTCAAAGAAGATATAAAACACTTTGAAACTAATTAAAAGAGAAATATAATACAAAATCTCATGTAGATACATAGTTAAAACATTTGAATAAAAATATTTTCAATGGGAATATATATATATATATAATAGCTATTAGATCATGAGTAAATTGAATCACAAGTCTCACATGAATTTCAATAGATGGGATGCTATAAAGTCTATCAAATTGAATATTTTGCACCATACCTCTTACAATGATTCAATGGGATAGTATCCATAAATATATGCCAGAAATAGTTTTATCCTAATATATTTTAAAATAACATTATAATAATTATATATTTCTACACATATATTATAAAATCATTTGAAAAAATAATCTCCTCTAGAATTTTGGGAACATGAGAGAAATGAAAAACATGAAGAAATATTTTGTTGGTTCTCTAATTATCACTTACCCATTATCATGTCATTTTGTTTCATGAGAAGATAATTTAATAAAATTCACTATTACATTTTCAATACATTTTACCATAAAATTATTATTATTTTTTATCGTATTGCTACTCAAAATTCTACAATTATCATCCTCTGTCAAAATTTTATGCCAATGAGAATCCAAAACCTAAAATTCTAACAAATTAATACTATTTAGGATGAATTATAACCACAAATATTAGTTCATATAAACATATAATAGATGAATCTTTTATTATCTAAACTGCATTATGAAAACATTGTAAATGTTATTATCTTTTAAAATAGAAAAAAAAATATTTAATTTTTTTTATACATTCATTTTATTACTATAAGTATTGATAATTTTTATCTATATATTTACCCATATTATTGACACATGCCTCATTAAACACCATATTTCATGTAGTGGTAGTAATATCTAGCTCTTATTAATCAATCATTATCTAAATATTGTTACATAAATCAATTTTTATTAATAACTTTTTTAGAAAATAGAATTATATACCAATTCAATTTCTAGTGCATCATACCCAATCTATTATTTATTACATGACTAATGTATATAAGATATATAATTCCTATTACATGAATTCATTTATGATTTTTATAACAAATATATTTTAAATAGACTCATTTAGATATGGGATGTTGTGAAATTAAAATAAAATAAATTTCCCGTAAATCTCCCAACTTTATTTTTGGAAATTAAATTATTATATGTTTAGTTATTGGTAAATATATCATATAACACTGGTGGGTGAGGAGAAAAATTCACATAACAATATATCAAATATTTAGTGTAAAATTTTGTTTCAAATTCTCTATGTTCCATTAAAAAAAATCAAAAAAAATACATTTTATCCCATTCGATTATAAATGTATTGTTATAAAAGAAATAAGTATTTCAATGATTTATATATTGGGAAATTTATTAAAAAAATTACATCATATTGCCATAATATTTTAACAAATAATGATTTAATTTCATATATAATATTAAAACTCATTAGTCATTCTAAACTATTTTTTAATCTTCATTTTATATTTAATTGTGAAAATGTTCCCATATCTATCAATTTTCCAAATTCCCTATCTACAGTTAGATATAATATATAATACATCATAATCATTAGGTATAATATGAAACATTTTTAAAATAAAATTTAATATATCATCATCCAAATAAATTTTTCATTAATTTTTTTTTATTATCAAAATAAAAATGGCCCAATTATTCGTAATAGGATCATATATGTAAAAATATATACTTATCATAACACTCGTATAATGGTCTATTTTCAAAAATATTGTGTCATTTGTAGGTTCAAATATACCATTTATTCATTTTATTATTTTTTATTTAATTTTTTGGTTTAATTCCCATTGAAAATATAGAAGATGGATTGTAGTGTCTATCACACAATTTACACAGAGTAAGTGAAACCATTGAAACCTAGCCATTATAAGACTATAAAAGATTTCATAGGTGCTTTAATGGTTTAAAAAATCATTTTAAAAATGAATATTATACCCCCATGATTATTTAGAATCGTATTTATGATTAGTGCATAGTCTGGTAAACCATGTAGTCTACCCAGTTTCTTTAACACATTGCTTTTATTGAATTTCACATGTTATTTTAAACTCAACTAGCCATATTCTCTCTCTATCTCTCTAATCAAAATCCTCTTGAATCCAAAATGTTTAGTCAATATCCATTCTCCCATTTTATGGATCTCATTTATAATTTCACATATGATGTTCAAGCATTATTTTAGTAAATGGTTTCCTTTATTTTCATTGTTCCTCCTGTATCCTTACCTAATGGTTTATCTTCACCCCTATAGATATGGATGACTAGGGTTTGTGTTACCTGATTTTTTATATGAATCTTATAAGTTTCATTTTACGCATGTGTATTAATGTAAATTTATGATTCCCTCCATCTATTTGATAAAAAATCTATTTTTAATCGAATGGATTTATAGACTAGTTTTGAAATTAAATTATAGTCCTCTAAAATAGTTAGGGAACATGGGAATCCCATTTTCATAGCTATGGAGCCCTATAAAATTACTTCATGTAATATTATAAACTCAAAATTTCCTTATATTTATACTTTAACTACTCCATAATTATAACATGTACGTGACTTTACTGAAAGTAATTTAACATGGCCCTACATAGTAACTCAGTCATGGTTGGATATGATTTAATATAAAGTATGAGGATACTTTTGTCTCTTATACTTATCTACAGAAGGTATTATCTCATAGATATTTTTTGGATATTTTTTTAAACATATGATATTTTCTTATTTAATCTATTATATAAATTTTTATATGAATTTTTTCATCAAGACATTAGGGGAATATTTTCAAATGACTTATTTTTGAACTAGAATGCATCAATTTTCTAGAAAAGTGTTCTCATAAAAACATTTGGATGGATAGAAATAATAGAGTTATGTTTACAACTTATATACACCCATTGTGTGTATATAGACATTATTTTGACTGATACAAGTAATTTCTAGGAACCACTGGGTTGTAGTGGATTCTTGAGTCAACTGAGTTTAGTTTGATGGAAGTGACATAGAGGGAGTTATCCCTCTTTTCACATAAAGATGATTCGATGTAATTTTTTGTTTTTTATTATAATTTTTTATATACTAATTTAATTTTTTATATCCACTATATTTACATTCATTTTACCTTTTGTTCACTTTTGACCCTTATATATACCAATATTTTTAATTGAATACTTTGTTATGTTTTAGATGTTCATTAATTTATTTAGATTCCATGAGATTTAATTTATGTTATGTCCAGTGATAAAATATTTTTATTGATTGATCGATGTTAGTGAATAATCAATAATGGAATGTAATTGTTATATTGGGTTTACAATTCGGACCCGCCTGGGTTATTATTGGGAGAAACCATTCCCAAATCTGTTTCTTAATGCCCATGCACTATTTGCAAGCCCATGAAGTTGATGATTGTCCTTTGGGAAATTCCATTGACCAGAATATGTTCTCAGGTTTGGGGTATCATGGGATAGATTGTGAAAAACTGGTATTGAAGATAGGTTATATTTTATGATATCTGGAAATTTATGCTATACATGAGATTGTACCTTTAGGACGTTAGAGGAAGGATGTTTGTGAGTGTATAACACCACTGATCCTAACAATACATGATTCCCTATGGAATATTGGGAACATTATCATCCATGGGATATTAGGAAATTAATATTCTGAGATTTATTTTGATTTTATTTTATAGTTTTGGAGATTTGGGTTGAGGGATGGAGGGATTTTTTAGAGTGTGAAACAAAGGAAGAAGAGATAAAAACTGTGCAATTTAACCACCTAACCCTACATGAATAATAATTTTTTTCCCATATTCTGGTCTTAGGGATATTCGAATCTAATAACCAATTCCATCGATATAATGTTCCTTTGATTATTGAATTATAGTTTGGTAAATCATCTGGTCAGACAATTAACAATAGGAATTATGAAAGATTATGTGTTTTCCATGGTTTAAATAAATTCGGATGATTCTTAATGTTTTAAAGAAATTTTTGGTTTTAAATATTATTATTTATATATTTAATGGTTTTATTCTTCCTTTTTTATTTTATGTATTATCATCCCACCTTGAAGTCCACATATAAACTCTCCAATGTAATCTAGTTATAGTTTTATGTGAATTGATGATCTTGTAGACTAGAATTTTATAATGTTAGGGGTATTAAAAGTATGAGTTTTGTATTATGGTGTGGGTCTTGGATTAAATTAAGATAGTAAGGCAGGTTTGGTTTTTATTTTATTATAAGGATCATAAACATGATATTATTTTCCATCAAGATTCATCCATTAGAGGAAGCTATAATTCCAATGAGATAGGGGATTGGATGGAGAATATTACCTAAATTATTGATTCTTTTTACCGTGGATTCAATAAAGGTGATGTAAAATACATTCATTCTCTAGAGAACTAATCGAAATTTGTTGGATTCTTTTTTTTAATGTTGAGCTATATTAGAACCTAGATTAGAAGGACATAAAGGTTAGGTTAATAGAGTTTATCAATCAAGACATGATGCAAATAGATAATTATTAGGAGTTTTTATTACTTATATTGGGAAACCAATTCTTCATGATATATGAAAATATTTTTTTAATTTAATAATTTTTTCTTGAGATATTTTGGAATGATCAGTTTAAATCCCAACCATTATTAATGGGCCTTAAAACTATAATTTTATCTACAACAATTCAATTCAAGATTCCCACTTATTTAGAAGTGGTGTATTGATCTTAGATAGAGGAAATTGATAAATATTCGAATTATGGGGTGATTTTTGTTCCTTCCGGCCTTATTGGAATTGAATATGTGTTTTCAAAAAAGAACTCAATGTGTTATAAACCAAGAAGAAGAAGTGGTATCAGAGCTAAGCACATGCCCCAATATTTTTTATCTAAAATAACGTGAAATGAACTAATTATCTCATATTTGTGTCAAAAGTATAGGAATACAAGAAACTCATTACAATAATACCCTATGTGTTGTCATAAATGTGGGAAACTGGGCCATCTCTTGAGATTTTCAATAACTAAACCTTCTTCTTGAATTGGTACATAATATTTTGCTCTAATAGGATTAAAAATTCAGTCTAATGCCTCCAAGATAGTGGGGAATTATTATTAGTATAATAAACATTGGATTGGTTTTTCTTATTATCCAATTCGATTGAGGGATAAGTCTCAGGGTGGTTGCAGCTCCCTAACTCCTTTCAAAATCAAGGTAATTAAATACTGTAGAAAAATGTCCCATGGATTATAAGACATGACCAATGATTGTGTGAGGAAACATTCATGTCCCATAAACTATGGATACTAAAATATTTGATAACATTACAGTACATTCATTTAAATATTCCCACATTTGGGATATTTTGAATGTTCTATATGATATTATACCATAAAAAGGAAATATCTTCAACGATTTTGAAAATAAATTAATCTGGAATCCAATTTCCCTCTTTAATTGTTGATTTAAATAAGGTACAGTTTTCATGGGACTTCTTTATTATTGTCATATACAGCATTGATATTATTATTCAGAAATATTGGATCATTACTTTCAATGATGGTATTGATTGTCATTATCATAGGGTAAAAATTATTTCCCTTGACAGAATATCACATTTATTTCGAAGAGAATAGAAAAAAAATATTAGTCATGTGAGACCTCATCATCCTAACAGTGGTTGATTGATATGTTATATTTCAAATCTTCTAGTTTATAATAATGAAGGTATATTTAGAAGAGATTTTAATATAGTGGTTAGGGAATTTCATATCGGTTGACTTGATGAGTTATTAGGGTTTACACTTATGTATTAAGCCTTATTTTTAGTTGATCTAGTGTTAGGGGCAAAAATAATTTCATTTCATTCATCATGTATTAATCCAACTGAATTAAACATATTAACATTTCTATTATAATATATTGATTCAAAGGTATTCAGTCATCCCAACCTATCATTGTGGTATACTTGTAATGAATCGATCAATTATGAATAAAATTCCCTTTATTTTAATGTCTAATGGATACAGAAAAAACATGCAATATTTTTTTATTGGGTTTAAATGATAGTTTAGTATCATTACCATTGTTAATATAGTTGTTGACTAGTTACCACACGAAAGATATAACTATAAAGTTATTTTAATAAAAAAAATTGACGCAGAAAAAGGAGAGGATGGCCTAATCTAGTAGACTCGGGTCATGTGAATCTCTGTTTTCAGAGTTCAGAAAGGAGGTAGCTTCACTAGGATGCACTCTTGAGAAATCCCAAGCCGAGATTCAACAAAATAGTCTTGAAGAGAGATTCATATATAGGAAGTTCATGGTAATAGATATTACCACCTGGAAAAAGTTATCTGATCCTCCCCGAGAGTCTATCACTATCTCAAACCTTACCCGTAGGTCTAATATAGGTGTTATAAGGGTTTAGGTAAAAATTTATTAATTAATTATTTTTTAACCCCTTTCTATAAATGAATGTCTTATTCTATCAATTCCTTTATTAGAATAGTCTTTCTAAAAAAATGTTGAATTTAATAAATTGACTCTCTGGTTAAAAATATAACTTTTGAGAAATATATAAATTATTAAATTAAAATAATGTTATTTATTAATAATATTATAAAACCAATTCTTATAAAGGATTATTATATTAGGTCTTCGTGTGTTAATTATTAGGTAATCAGTTTGATAAGAGTTATATTTTTTATACCATAAAACAAAAAGTGCATTTTTAATGAATTTATATTAAAGAATATTTTAATTTTTGAAATGATTAATATTTTAATAAAATATTATTATAAAATTAATTTTAAGAGTAATAAATTATTATATTATTTTTATGAAGTCAAATGTTATTTTTATTAAGGTTTGAAACTTTTTTTCTCCAAACTCATGAATTTTTAATAAATTTCAGTTTTCATTTAAAAAGTGAAAATTCAAATATTTAGATAGTTATTTAGATAAAATTAATATTATTTTTTGAATCAGAATGTATAAATTATACAACAGTAAATTTTTCATAATTTTTTGAGACAGTCCAAATTTTGGGTAAAAATTAAATACCGTATAAGTAAAATATTTTTTATGACATAATAATGACCAAAAAATGATTTAATAAATACTATAATGGTTATTCTTGTACTAATATAGTTTTTAACATTAAAATAATCTGATTGTAGTTTTTTATTTATTTTATAAAGCCTTAGTGAATCCTCTAAAATGTATAATATTTTTTCTGATTCTAAGTTCGTTTATTTAATAATGTGACTCACCTCCACATAATAAAGGATAATAAATTAATATTTTCAGAAATTGGCCTTATAAAATAATTTTTTCTAATCTTCTTGGACAGAATCCATGGGAAAGAACCATGGGTTGGTTTATGGTTTTGAATATTTTTGTGTGTAGTGTCCATAACCAAATTAATAAATAATTCCCCCACCTTTTACATATAACCTACCCATTAACCCATTACTCTTAAGTTAAACTCCCTATAGATCATCCTAACACTTATCTGTAGTTCCTAGAGTCCTTCCAAGGAACCCAAATGCTCCTAACAAGCCTCTCCCAATCCTTTGGGATCACACAGTCAAGTATGGGTTTCCTTCCTTTCTTATTTTTATCCAAGTTTCATAATATTGTAACATCCTTTTATTTTCAATTATAAATGATGAGTGTATGTTTTATGAACTCCCCTTTACTACACTAATTGTGTTTTTATGATGGGATTCCTCTTTATATCTCATTAATCCTTACCATGTACACCTTTTACCAAGTCAAAATTTCATAAGAGTTATTTCATTTCCCCTCTTTCTTCAAGTTTCTTTATTATGTTATGAATTTTATTTAAAAATTTCTTATGTTGGGACATATATCTATATAACCCTATTACATTTAATTTAATTTATATATTATGGAATACCCCTTTTGTTTCATCAATATTTTTTATGAATTTTTATGTCACATCGTTAGGCTTCCAAAATTGCACTGTGATTATGCATGCCTAAATCATCATCTAGGGAATACCATGCCCATTTATTTATCAACGGTATTCAACATTATTCACATATACTTATTAATTATATAATTTCAAAGATTTATTCCACATTCCTCTATCATAGAATAAATGATGATGATGAATAAATCCATGTTATATGATCTATGTGGCACACTTAAAAATAAGATGGAAATGATTATGAAAGGTGTGTCCGGATAACACTCTCATGAATTGGTTAATGTTTAGTATCAAGATATGCCATGTCGGAATATGGTATTACCATATTTCTTTATATTATTTTTTCTATAATTTTCGAAAAGGGTTTTACCTTCATTCAATATGTTATTGAAGTAGTGTTTTATATTGGTTCCACATTTCCAGGTTATTATAGTCATGTTATGCCATGAATTTATGATCATGTTTCTTTTATGATCAATTAATATTCCTTTTTCTTAACATGTATTGAATTATTCATTTTAAGTTATTTTTTATCCCTTACTAGGATTTATAGCTTCTTTTTATCTTATTTCTCCTTTAGTTTATCCAATGCAATACTAAGTACGAAAGAATTTTGTGGTTATGTAAAAAAAGTTTTCAATGAGGAAGTTTTATTTTAGGTATTAAGTGGTCATTTAGTGTTTTTATGCCCCAAATACACTATAACTCTCGATCATCTAGGTTGTATTTTGAGAAATTTTATGTAATAAATCATGGATAACTGTGTAATAAAGTGGAGGGTTGTTATAATGCTCCTATGATCCTTTCTGTGAAAATGGATGTAAATATTCTCCGATGTATCAGTTAAAAAAATAGTAGAATAACAATAAATAATAATTACCACTTGACTCACATTTAGGATCACTTTTAATAGTTAAAAGGGCAATAGTGATTTCGAATATTGAACATTTGTCAATATATCACCAATAAAGTGTGAAAGAGAATCATATTAATAATAGTACTATTTGATGATGTTATGTTAATTGTGAATACCTAGTGATTAAATTTGGTTTAGATAATTATTTAATAATATTTATGAATATTATGAATTAAATATCTCATAGATTCCTAGAATATATCAGATTGGTATTCGTGGATGATAATTTGCTATATTAAAAAATCAAAGATGATCATGGGAATCATTTTATAATTATTTGAGAGCTCTATATGATAATTTCATTTTGGAAATGTCACAAAACTGTACCTTTTAGATCATGGATGTAATGTTCATGGGATATATTATGTCAGAATAAGAAATTTCAATTCATCCTAAAAAGGTGATAGATTTTATACCGTATAAATAAATAAATAATATCATTGAGATACATAGTTTGTTGGGAATTCTAGATTTAAGGAAATCTCAAAGATAGAATATCATTGAACCATTATCACTCAAAATGGGGTTAGATTTCAATATATAATTGAGTACCAGCTATCCTTAAATTAGTTAAACTATAGATTGAATTCTCCATTACCTTAATTCTAACTAGGTCCAAATAGGGAAATGTCATTTATTATAGTGCATCTGGTAGGGGATTTGGTTTTATGTTTATAGAAGGTGGTCATATAATAGAATATAGTTCTCATAAAACATATACACAAGAAAATAATTACTTGAACCATTACTTTATGATGGTGTTGATTATGTATTCTCTAATATTTTAGTGGGATAATATTATTCGGGAATGATTAATAAAGCATTCTAATCATATAATATTTATATATACCTTTAATCGTAAATATTTTAATCATATGTAGAGGTGAAAAGTAAAATAACTTTAATAATATGGATTCTGATATCACCTATACACCACGGTAGGGGAATATAGTCCCCAATTCACATATTTAGAAATTGTAATATCAATATTTGAAAGAAACAACTGATGAATTTAACATGATTAATTTTGTTACTGAGATATATTTGGATGTGAAATTAGATAAGTAGGATATAACTATTGGATGTATTTATTTGAAAAATTATTCTTGAACTTATTTATCTAGAGAAAATGAGGGATGAGGATTTCTAGTGTTTCATTGGGGTTTTAAATAGCGGTGATGTAATGCCCCGACCCTTGTTATCCAAAGTTGGTGCATTATTATATAACATTTGAATGATCACAAGAAAGATCAAGTCTCAAAAGGCCAATTAGTTTAGTAGCCTTGGAAACACTATATACATTCCTATGTTTTTCATTACATGGTAAAGTAAAAAAAACAACAACAACATCTTGTCTTCATATCCCCTCATACTATCCATGTAGGTCATTCATAAATTACTTCTTCACATCCTGGGTAAAATAAAACATCGAAAGGGGTGAGCTCAGATGCTCAGTAAAGATAAAAATATAGAGAAAGCTTTCATAGATAAGCATAAAAATTTAAGGCAATGTATAACTAAAACAAAATCCCTGTAAACATGAACTTCATCATAATATGGCAAAGATAAAAAGAAATAATTCCATTTACTTATTCACATAGATATTATTCTACTCGAATAATCACATGCAATATCAATAACCACTTTCATAATGAAGTAATGCATAATGCCGAACATTAATTTCTATGTCAAGGCCTCGTTCCATGACCTAAGGGATAACTGTAACCAGAACCCAACCTGCGGAGCCTCTATAACCGAACTCCATCCTCGAGAGCCTCTGTAACTGGACCCCAATATAGAGTGCCTATAATTACCGGACACCAACCCAGAGTGCCTCTAATAACCGGACACCAACATAGACGGTCTTAATTAACCAGACCCCAACCCAGAGGGCTTACATTTACCGGTCCCCAACCTGGATACTACAAGTCCAACACATTCATCTTAAAAATAGGATGAAATATAACATAAACATTTGTATTGAAACTAGCATATGAAATGCCAAAACATTAATCATAAACAAATAATGTCTTAAAAATAACTTATCCATAGTTAAACAAATCAAAAAACCTTATATATAATATGGATGATTGTTGGTGCCAAAATATTGCATGCAAATTAGGGACAGAAAAGAAGCCTCGTGCGCTGCCTCACGAAGCTATGGCATGAAGCACCCCCGAGCATCGAGCCCACCGTGAAGCACATGAAGATGTAATGCTCCGCGAACACCCTAACGTTTGCAAGCCCACTGGGAAGCACGGGAGGCGGTAACACTCCGCGAACGCCCTGAAGTTTGCGGGCCCACCGCGAAGCACAGGAGGCGGTAACGCTCCTCGAATGCCCTGGCGTTCGCGAGCCCGCTGCGAAGCACAAGAGTCGGTAACACTCCACGAATGACCTGACATTCGCAAGCCCACCGCGAAGCAACCACCGCCCCTTCGCGCCGCGTGATCTCTACTTCGCGGCACCCCCTGCCTATAAATACGGGGGTCCCCCTGAGCCCAGACGTTGGACAATCCAACCTTTCAGCTTCTCAACTCCCGAATTGCGAAGCACCCTTCGCCCCGGGAATCATGAGCTCCGCGAGGTATTTTTTACTTTGCGAGATGCCTTTTCCTTGTCTCGTTTTCATCCCCTCTTCCAGGATGGATGCCCTTCACGAAGCCTTAGGGAATTCGCGGAGGAAGGGGATTACCAAGGGAACCCAGGTAGCCGCGGAGCGTTTATGCTTCGCGAAACACCCATTCTTTACTAGTGATCCCCATGCCAAGGCAGGGTCGCTGCATATCGCAAAGCACACTACCTCACAACACCTTTCTTCATGAGGCACCTCTGCTTCGCGAAGCAGTGCTCCGTGAATACTATTCCACTTTGCGAAGCACCCCCCATTCACACCTCTACCCATGCTAAGGACAAGGCCCTACACTTCGCAAATCACACTCCTTCGCATGGAAATTCCTCTTCCCGTGCGACCCTCCAGGTTAGCACGATTCAATTTCAATGTCCCACAGACAACATCAGCCGTAGCATTGCTTCGCCTAATGATTCTTCGCATAGGCACGCTAACGGCTATTGCTTCATCACATAGCCACGCTATCGAAGACCCCTCGAGGGTTCACTCTACGACCCCCTTTTACCATAGCCTTTCCACTAACTTACCTCCCCCAAGGAACATAGGGTACCGGTTATGTATGTCCTAGGGGTGTGGAGTAAGCCCACCTCGTCTGAGCTGCAGGATGTTAAACTGCCAAGTACCTCGTCCTCAACACATGATGTTAAACTGTGATCCAGCCCCGTGCCTCGCACGCAGGGTCCCCCCAGCTCAGACATTTTTTATGCCACCCATCTCCATAGAGACGATATCACACCCTCCATAAGGGATGATATCCTCCTTCGCGGAGTAGCATATGTCCATGGGTGAAGGGAAAACACCTTGGTGTAAGACCCTAGAACCTCTTGCGGAAGGTAGAACCCATGCACCTCCGTATTTCCCCACTACCAAGGTTAATGGAGGGTGCAAAAAGGAACGAGGCACCTCCCATCATTGGTCACAAATCCCTCTCTCACAGTGCTTTTCCGCACTGCGGGCCTCCATCCTGGAGTAAGTCCCAGCACCATGGGCCGCCTAATGCATAAGCCCCTCTTCTCTTCGCACGGACGAACCCTTCACGACGTGATCGTCAGGTCCTTGCTGCCTCTTGTTTCTCCCAGCAAGCATGACTCGCGTTGTATTATTGTGAGAATCGGCCATGGAAATTCCCTCATCCAGCATGACATTAAACTGTATGCCCTCGTCCAGCATGACGTTAAACTGTATGCCCTCGTCCAGCATGACTTTAAACTGTATGCCCTCCTCCAGCATGATGTTAAACTATATACCCATTTGAACTACGAGGTCTTTGATCCATGTCACGACATGGTACGTAGGAAACCTCCATGAGGTTTGAGCCCACACGTCATTTATTCACGTCGAGTTATACCTTTTTCCAGCATGACGTTAAACTACATTCTAGTCTAATGGCAAGCCGTCGTAACCATCCCGAACTACGATGACTTTGATCCATGTCAAGGCATGGTACGTAGGAAGACTCATGAGGTTAAATCCCACCAATAGTGGACCCCCGGGTCTACTTTCACATTAGTTCACCGACCAAACCCTTTGAACTACGAGGTCTTTGATCCATGTCAAGGGATGGTATGTAGGAAGCCTCCCAAAGGTCCAAGCCCAATTTGTTTTTTGTTTAGCATGATGTTAAACTACATTCCAGTCTGACGGTAAGCCGTTGTGTCCAACCCAAACTATGAGGACATTGATCCATGTCATGGCATGGTACGTAGGGAGCCTTCCTAAGGATCAAGCCCACCACCATCGGACCATGGTCCACCTTCACGTCGGTTCGCTGACGATACCCATTGGACCCCCAGGTTCACCTTAACGTAGCTTCGCCGACGAAGCCCCTTTGAAGTACCAGGAATTTGATCCATGTCAAGACATGGTATGTAGGAAGCCTCCCAGAGGTTCAAGCCCAACACCTATTGGTCACTCTGACCTTTTTCACATCAGGTCAGCAGCACCTGGGCAGCCTAGTGTGTAAGCCCCACACCATCCGGACCAAGGTCATCACTCACGTCGGTTCGCCGACACACCATCTGAACTACATGGCCTTTGATCCATACCAAGGAATGGAACGTAGTAAGACTCTATAAGGTTCAATCCCATCACTTGGTCTTCCTTACCCCATTCACTTCGGTTCGCAGACGATGCCCATCGGACCATGGTCCACCTTCTTATCGGCTCGCTCGGACCATCCCGAACTACGCAGACTTTGATTCCCTACCACGAGGATACGTAGGAGGTCTCTTCGAGGCTCAACCCCAAGTTCACTGTCGCCCCTTGTGATATTCCCATCTCAGTCCCCCTCCGCTTCTCCCACCTACCCATCATCCACCCGGATTCTCACCCGGACCGTCATATCCCGGCGAGATCATGTCGTTCCTCTCCTCTTCACATCATTCAGGAAGCAGCCCATGGGTTGGCCCCAATATCGGAATCCCTTCAAGGGAAATTCGTCAATTTGATTCACTCCAGCTAGGGTTTTGATCAGGCTGACCCGTCTCCGCTGGACATTAAACTTGAGACCTACCTCGTGATGAACATGAGATGCCTGAGGAAAACCTCGGATGGGACGACCTTGGCGTAACCGTCTCTGATGGATGTTAAACCTACGGCATACCTTGTGTTAAACATAGGAAGCTGAGGAAAACCTCAGAAATATGCCTATGGAGTATTATTCCCCGCGCTCGATGTGGGATTCCTCGGGATTCCACGCCCTCGAGAAGCCCCATGAAAAGGGAAAAAAGACAGACATGCCAGTTCCCCAGCATACAGACACGCTACTGATGCCTCGATGTGACTACTCCCCCGACTGAAGGTTGCTTCCCTGATCGGACCCTTTGGAATGTCCTGACAGAAGTAGTGTAATTAACTAGCGTCCATGGAAACATGGAACGAGGAAGAGTTTCATGAACTATGTATTAAATCTATGAGGGAGACCCGGACTAGGTGTCGAGTACTGAGGAGGAATCCACAAAAGGAAGAACTGACATCCCATCATCCCGGTTTTGATCAAGTAGCAGACGTCCCTGAATAAGGAGAAGAGGCCACCCACCTTTGGAAAGCGGGAATGCATGGCTACAGGCAGTGCGTCGTCCTCCGTAGATGGATGCACGCGCCCTGGTGAAAGCGTCAGAAATAGAAATGGTGAACCCAACGTGAAATTATTCTCCTCAAAGTAGAGATTAGTAGCGTTCGAGACACCAGAAGATTAACGTCTCACTGGATCCAGATATCTTGCACCGGGTCATGCCAAGAAAATAGCTAGCCTGGCGTGAAACTCACCAGAAGTTGGGGCAGTAGAATGGGGGGAATTATGTTCTGCAATGTGTTGGAATGGATCCTTCTTATAGACGTGGAGAAAGGAATGATGCTGGGGCACTGGATGTCAATCCTTTTCCTCCCGGTGCTGATGAGTTGATCTCTCCATTTCCCAGGAACCGGATTGGTGCTATAGAGACGCGATCACCACCCGCTCGCCTATGCTGGGGTAGGGGCAATACCAGCACAGCCGCCCCACATGGCTCTGCTCCCACCACGACGGCCTCTACATCCGTGAATACAGGGCACCCACGTCCCCTCTCCCCATCAGAGATCATCCAATGAAGGGTGATCGACAACATTGTATGCAGGTACGAGGAGGAAGCGATCATCGGAACTCGAGATATGGCCCTCCTAGACCTAGAGGCGGCCAAGCCCCTCCATCAACGCCACCCTCAATGGCCACGCGGGGAGCCCCTGCTCCCCATCCCAACGTTCAATCATTTCGGGAGCCTGTCCCCAGAATGCCTCGATGACTTATCACCTAACGCTGATGAGGTGGGTGATATCCGGCTTGGCCAGCTCAGGGTCCCCAAGTCAGGGGCTCCAAGCAAGGGCTCCCACCCGGATGCATCAGGGCCACCGACCGGCTTCTCCAGAAGATTAGGTAGGCTACGCCCTTGCACCACCTGCGCCAGCCCGTCTGACGCGACGTTAGCGTCGGGCCCGAGCTGAGGACACTCGTCAAGGTGCGTCGACGTCAACAGCTACTGTGGCCTGAGCCACCGCCGACGTGCAGCATGGATTCCCTGTATACACTGAGCAGGGTCACTCCTTCAACTGACCTAGACTGAGGCTCCAACCGCCCCATGAATAGGTCGGGTTGGCTCCCGGGGTTACATGCCTGAGTGGTGATCGCCTCGAATCAATTCGCAATAATGTCACCCCGTACGGAGGGCCTCCCCGTACCACTATTCTGCAAGGCATGGGCCTCCCCCACTCTGATGCTCCTCACGGAGACATGCCTCGTGCTACACCCATCATGAAGAATGACATGCCCCATGACAGTGACGCTCGGCGCGGAGACCTCACCCGCGCCCACCATACAGTGTATGGAGACCCTCCTCCTACCCTCAACTGTCGATATGAAGGCATTACTCATCCGGTCCCTCTCCAACATGGGGGTCCTCCTTACGTCCTCTCTGCAACTGGAGAAGGTCTTACTCGCCCCAGAAACTCGAGGAGTGAAGGTCAGCCCCTCTCCACCAACGTGGGTACTATCCATGGAAGCCTTCCCTGTCTGCCCTTCGGCATTTTCCCTTGTGCTCCTCGCACCCCAGTTATCTCAAGAGGGAGCCCTCTCCGCCCTGGCGTCAGTGCCGCCTCGAGACCACTTGTTGAGAATCAACCATGTCCCGAAAATCCATATAGGGGTTGGAAAGCGGGTCGTCTCCACCACAAGAAGAGTCCTGGGAAGGCCTGGGTGGAGATCAGACCTGCCCGTTTCTTGGACTCTGAAGCGGAATGCGGCTCAATGATAGAACCTTCTCCCCACTCCTCTGTGTCAAGAATTGGGGCAGGGACCAGGTGCGTCAGCCTCATTCTCCCAGAATGCGAGGTCCACCGGATTCCTACCTCCCTCCACAGCTACATCCAGGAGGATGAAATTGGGGAATTCCCGTAGGTCCCAACTGTGCAATCACCACCGTCATCACTAGAATCTCCCTCTACCTATACCAAAGATCACAAGGAGATGTTTTGGGGACCAACGACGGCATAGCAATGGCGTATCCCATCGCCGGTAGCCGCAAATCCCGCACTAGAAGTTGTGGCAATCAGCCCATTGTATTGTGATATCATGGTCAGGTCACCTCACTCTTCAGAGGATGGCCCATAATTCAGCGGCCAGTCAGCTCGTTCGCCGTATTCACCTCCGCCAAGTTTACTGTCCCAGCGGTACGCCTCGATACCACTACCAGTCCATCAGCCACCCCTGGTTGACGAGTGGGGCAATACAAGGCTAGACCCCGAGTCCGAGCCCAAGAGATTTTGGAGCATTCTCACAGCGAATCACTTCCCGGAGAAGTTCTGGCCAACAGCAGTGTCGAACTTTAATGCACCAGAGTCTCTTACCCCAGAGGAAGTGGGGTGCTTTTTCCAAACCCTATGGGCGACACAATTCCGCCTTCGTTACAAGCGGGTGATGTACCCCAGGAGTCGAGAGAACTTTGAAGAAATCAGCGAGCAATGTCGCCTGATCGATTTGGCCGCACTCCCTGTGGCCCAGCATCGTGAGTCACCAGGCCATCAGAGCACCCTTCAACGGAAATGTGTTCAGAGTTCAAAGTACTCCGCAGAGTCATTAGGGAAGCTACCCTCCATGTTCAAGTCCATGGCTGGGGACACTATGCCGCTCTCTTCTTTAGCCCTATCTGATAACAGCCCAATTCGTTATGCGACATTGAGGACATGCCCTCGAGAGGGGTCACGGTTCACATGGCTGACGTAGTGGATAAGGAAGATGAGCTTGAATTTCTCGATGGAGACTTACCCCCCAAGGGTGTACCACCACTGCTAGACCCTTCAGGGAGGGTTACCCGTCTGCAGAGGAACCTTCTAGGCCTCCATGTACCCACCGAGTCGCTGGTACTCAGTTGAAATGTCGGTAAGGGTAAGGAGCATGTTGGAACTGTCAAGCACTCCGACCCGTCCACCTCTGTACAGTAGACTGATGAAGATCCTGAGAAGGTCATGTTACGTCAGCATCATTCTGAGCAGAAGAGGCTGGTTGAGGAACTCTTAGTCGAGTGCGCTGTAGAGCAGTGACCCGACTATGGTAATCCCAAGCCAGGGCAGCAGGGCCATGAACAATTACCCCCAGTGAGATGCCTCCGGGCAACCCTGATCATGTTACTTCTGTAGATAGGGAAGAAGATGGAACTTACGGAAAGTGGTCATGATACGTCTCGCCAAACCCTCCTGAATGACGGGGCAATCTGAGGAATCCAGCCCGGGTTCCCCCAGTTGCCCCACAGGCCATTCTGCCAGTCGATCCATGAACCGTCGAAGCCATCTACCTTGTCGAATAACCCAGCAACGCACTTGTGATTAGGGATCCCCATCATGACAGGGATCCAGAACTGGATGATCTTATAGCGGCACTCATCGCCCGCCTCAAAGCATTGGAAACGCGGCAGGTGGCGGTCCCACCGGATGGCAAACCATATCCCGCGTGGGTGGATGATATGCCCGCACACTCGGGTTTTGGGAACCCCACTTTCTCTCCCTTCAACGAGATAGGGGACCCGCCGCAGCACTTCACCCACTTTTCTTATAGGTGTGTCCCCATGCTGGGGACTCCGGACCAGCAAGAAGCCGCCATGCTCCAATGTTTTATACAAACATTGGAGGGCCCCACATTTTTCTGGTACAGCCAGCTCCCTATCGGATCGGTGACTGGTTGGGAGGATCTCCGCCGGCAGTTCCTATACCAATTCACCTCCACCACACAAAAGTCTAGAATTTCAGACCACTACAAGTGCAATCAAAGGCCTGATGAGCGAGTCGCAGACTTCATCGCCCGGTGGAAGGGACTTACATACTCCCTCGACATGCCACTAACTCAGGAGAAATTATAGACTATGTGTGTAGGAAACGTTAAAATGGATCTGGTTCCTTCCCCAATCACAAAGAACTACCATGGAGGGTTCCAGGATTTCTCAGATAAGGCTCAACGCCTCGAGGAGGCTCTGCAACAAGCTAGTCATGCATGTTTGCTGCCCCCTGTTATCCCGGCCAGGAGGGCTACTAGAGCCGAACCCGCTGCGGTGGACCAAATAGAAGCCCCCAAGCAGTTGGCATTTCTTCCAGTGGAACCGTCCCCACAACCCCACAGAGGTCCTCCACCACATGCGTCGGCTCATGCCCAGCAGCGACCGCCTCAGAATCGACAGGTTCCCCTGCGCAATGCGCTACCACCACCTAGGCGAGACAATCAGGCGCCGCCTCCTCGGCAGGCCCCTCCGGTCCCTCATCAAGGATAGGCCCCCAGAGCCCCCTATCTGGAAATAAGGCACCATAATTATTTGTTCAACAAAAATCAGGTCCCTGGCTACTTCCGAATTTCTATAGATCAAGGGATTGTGCGCCTACCCGAGTGTAGAAGGCCAGCAGAGGCGAATCTCACCGATCACCCCAACTACTGTCCTAATCATTGGATTCTGGGGAACACGCTCAATAAATTCTATGTGTTTAAAGACTGGCTTCAAGACTAGGTCAACAATATCATAATCAGGTTGGGCTTGACACCAACACAAGTAGAGGGTGACTTTGCAGGGTCAGAGATCAGTAGCGACCGTGAAGGCGAGTGCCAGCAGGTTCCCAGCCATGGGTCCCAGAGATACAACGATTGGATGGCTAGAAAAACCATCGTCTGTTCCCATGGTATCATTTGGGCACACCTGAAGCAGCCGGAGCCTTCAGAGGAAGTAGCCAGTACCTCTGCATCGTCTTCGCAGTCAACCTCTTCCCAAAAGGGAAAGCTGCGATGACGCAAGAAGAATCAACGCGCTTCACCACTGCAATCATCATCCCGCACTCTTGGCAACTTTATGCCCCCCCTGAAATGGGGATTCCTCCCAGAATCCCCCCGGTGGGGGATGACTCATCGAGCGACAGCTTGGGGTATGCTTCGGTTAACACCGTGGAGTTGGTAAAGCCCTATATGACTCCCGACAAAGGGGAACGCCAGACAAGCCCCCCCATCATCCCCAGACGACGTCAATGTCAGTGGAACAATGACTAAGCCAGTCGTCATGGAAAGTTAGCGGGCACATTCAGCTAGGTCGTGCAAGCTACTGAGACCAGACAGCAGGCTCAGCGTAGAGCTCAGCACGCACAACCCCATCTGACGCCCTCAGCTCTACCTCCACCGCCGTTTGTGCTACTAGATCGGGAAGAGATGCTTCATCCATATCATAGTTAGTCTTTCCCGGCTACAGTCCAGTCTCCGTTGTACGATCCTAGTCCGGCGACTACTCTCCATGCATTAAATAGTAGGCAGTAGGATGTACCCAGCACTAGCTGACCGCCAGTTCAACCGGTAGGACCCGCTATGCCTCCAACTGCTGAACGACCTCTTGTAAGCAGAGGTTCGTGCTTGGCATGAAAGTATGATATCCTGAAGCACCTGTATAACGACCCATACTTTACATACATTGTTAATACTTCGAAATTGAAGCACACTTATTACAACATATGACAAAACCACAAAGGACTGTATAGGTATAGTGTCTTTAGAAACTGGAAAACATAAACAACTGGTTCATAAATCTTCTACAGTGTCTCCCATTTATTTAATCATATCTAGGGTCTTTAGCATATTCTACTTAATATCCATCTTCCTGACCTGGGGAAAAGAAAACATAAAAGGGTGAGCTCAAATGCTCAGCAAGGGCAAATAAAGGAAATAAAAATCATATCATATCTTTATGAAGATCAAAACATGCAAAAGAGATCATAATATCTTAACATGGAATAAATCATAGAAGTGAAAATGAGATCCCCATAATCATAAAACTTGAAACTTTGTGGCATGCACACATAATCATGGAAAATCATTTCTTGTTAGTCGTGACTCATTGCCAAGACTATCTTAGTGGACAAAGTCCCTTTCTGAACCGAGTTCACTCCTCGTTTCAGTCCTGTATCACTAAACCGAAATAACCTTCCATTCCAGCCATGTCTATCTCATGAGATATAAAATATTTACCCAATGCATTGGAGGGAGATATAGGTCCCACCCATCTTATAATGAATCCTTCCTTATGTGTGCCACATAATCATAAAACATACATCATCGCATAACACATGTAACAAAAATGGGATTCTTGAAACATCATGACATCATAAATCAATTCATATAAGATAAAGGAATTCATAAAAATAATTCCATCACAACATGACCAAATCAATGTAATAATAGGGATAAAAACATAACCCTTTATTATCTTAGATGGAAAATAATTTTGATAAAACACTTGAACTCCATTCTTGAGGAAAATATCCTTTCTTCTTCAAAAACATTTTTCCTTTCATAACATGTCATATAACTTTAAAATAAAAGAAGTTGATTAAAAATAAACTTGAGAACTTGTAAAGGAAGCTTCTTGGAAATAATGTTTTAAAAATCTATTCATGCCGTATAAGTTAAAAAAAACATTCTTCGTACTTTTGTCGGAAAAGTCAAAAAGTACCTCGTACGACAAAAGATTCCTTTCATACATATTACTAAAAACTCACCAAAGGGTAAAAATGGATTTAAACAATTGTAGGTGGATGGAAATAATATTACATTTTGATGAAACATGGATGTGGATGATAAAATACACCCCAGTAAATACTTACGAATAAACAATCTCAGGTAAAAATGAGATTGTGATATTTCCCTTACCTTAGGTCCGATTTGCTTTGTTCGTGTCCGAAGCTCCTGTATAATGGTTTAAATAATGTTATTGACTTATTCCAGAATCATACATATTGATATGATATCATATATGGTCATATTATTAGCTTCTTGTTAGTAATATTTCATTGTTACTTGTTACTCGGGTCTTTATAACTTTTTGTTCTTATGCGTGTTTTGTTGAATAAATTCTTATTCTTATCTTTAGGTTATAGATAATTCATTTCCAGAATGGTATTAGTGTAGTATATACCATATTCATTCATTCAATTCATTTATATAATCATTATGAAATGAAGATCATGTAGAACGAGTCGCATCACATCGTGGAGACGGTATTCCGTACGTACGCACGAGTGATGATATCGTTCCTATGATCGTGGAATTGTATTGGAGTATATATATATTATTTCAGTATCAATATTACTTCATAATAATCATATATAGTTACTCATTACACCATTATACCCATCCTTGTAAGGTGATGGTGGAAAATAGATTACACCACGGCGTGGAGACGGTATTCCGTACGTACGCACGCGCGGTGATTTCATTTTTCCGTAGGATGGATAGAAGGTGAATTAGGGTTTTTTCATATTTATAATGACATATCAGTATGTAAGTAATACTGATGTTATTACTTTATCATGAAACAACTAAAGAAGAAGAAGTTGAAGAAGAAAGAAATTAAAAAGATCGGTA
The DNA here is from genome assembly GCA_963277665.1 of Viscum album. Lineage (NCBI taxonomy): Eukaryota > Viridiplantae > Streptophyta > Magnoliopsida > Santalales > Viscaceae > Viscum > Viscum album. The sequence continues at coordinate 643,520,704 of OY728128.1, forward strand.
ATGGATATTACCTCTTCTTTGGAACGCCTCTTTGAATCCTCCACTTAAGGAACTAATATTGGTCTTTGGAGAAGACCAGGACCTCTAGGATTATTCTAGGGAAGTGGAGAGGAGAAAATGTCAGGGGTTGTCCGAGCTTGAGTGCTCAATTTGGTGTGAGGAGGAGGGGGAGGAGGTGCCCTTTTATAAGGGAGGAGAGGGGCACCTTAGGAAAATCTCAAAATATTATTTTATATTAAAGTCAAAATCGGTTTATAATGGTTCCAAAGGGTCTTATTTCGAAGATAATGTGGGGATGGGTCGAAAGCCTATCAACCAATAGGATTTAGAAAAGTTTAGGGTATTATTTTAACCTTATCAATTAGATTTAACTCTAAGTTAATTAATTTAACTTTTACCGTGTCTTTTTGTTTTCTTTCACTATATGGTTAATACACTTACTATAACATGCCAAACGAACCCCAAATTGTTTATTATTAATATATATATCCTTATCTAAGTCATTTGGCCGATCCTTAGATTTTTAGGAATAAAATAACAATTAATAGTATAATATTTGATTTAAAAACTATTTTGTGTCAATTTTGACACTATTTGATATATGATTTTTGTGAAAGTCATAACAGAATTATATGTTCAAACCAAGTTGATTAAATCAACATTAATATATCATAGTAACCTATAAAATTAGTGGAATTCATAAAAAGTCTTAAATTACATTTATTTTGGTATTTATATTATCAATTTTGTCAATATTTCATTAATAAGATAATTACTGCATCATCTTTGTGTCATAAATAAATTAAATTATTTAATGTCTAAAAATTACAAATAAAATACCATTATGTAGGAAATCTTGTTATCTTTCTAATGAATATTTATAGTCGAATTTATCTTATGTATAACCCCATATTAAAAATTATTTACTTATTAAACTTTGATTTTAACTATTTTAACCCTTCTTTAAATAAATTAATAATAAATGTCCTAATCTAATCCAAGTGGTCCTAAATGGTCATATTTTATTCCTAAGTTTGTTTTTGGTCGAATTAAACTTGTCCAATAGAATTAGGACATGTGTTAGGGTAATATTGATATCATATTTACCCTTAGTTACCCTATTTACTAATAACCGCGGTAAAAATAGTAAAAAGTTACTATTCACCAAAAAATTATTTTCATCTCATTGAACCACATTTTAGTCCTTGATATTAACCGTGTCTCTCGGATTTTTGAAATTCCATTCACAGAAGCGGTAAAATTAAGGTTTATGCAAAATTTAGTTTTTAACCTACCACTTAGTGGTTTCACTATTCATCAAAAATTGAAAGTTTTCAGAAAAATACCAAAATTTCACCCTAGGCTAATTTCGATATTCTGAGTCCAAAAATGAAGTCCATTTTGAAAAATAAAATTTATAAAATTTCAAAAAGTGGTTATTACTATTCATAACGGCTAGTTTTAATAGCATATTGTTGTTTAGTGAAACTCGGTATTGCGTACGACGCAAGCTATCGAGGAAGGTCATGATTGTGTGTAAAGAAAGACAAGCAAGTGTTGTGTAGAAAAAGATTCCTTTGATGATTTATATAACATAAAAGTCTCGGGTGTTACATTCTACCCCCCTTAAAAAGAATTTCGCCCTCGAAATTTGTCACATTGTAACAAACAGATGAGGATACTTCTCCTTCATCATATCCTCAAGCTCCCATGTAGCTTCTTCAAGTTGGTGGTTCCTCCATAAAACCTTCACTAAGCGAGTGGTCTTGTTTCGTAGGACTTTTTCGCTACGATCCAGAATCTCTATCGGTTGTTCTTCATAAGAAAGATCTTGCTCCAGCGGTACAACTTCTGAGCTGAGTACATGTGAAGGATCTGGTATGTACTTTCTCAGGAGAGATACATGGAACACATCGTGAACTTGAGAGAGATTCGGTGGAAGCGCCAATCGGTAAGCTACCTTCCCAACACGATCCAGTATTTCGAAAGGACCGATATATCTAGGGCTCAACTTCCCCTTCTTTCCAAATCTCATAACCCTCTTCCAGGGAGATATTCGTAAGAACACTTTATCACCCACTTCAAACTCTAGGTCTTTTCTTCGGTTGTCGGCATAACTTTTCTGTCGACTCTGAGCTGCTCTTATGTGTTGTTGAATAGATCTGACCTTTTCTGCCATTTCATCAACTAGATCAGGTCCTAATAGCTTTCTTCCCCCAACTTCATCCCAGCAAGTTGGAGTCCTGCATTTCTTTCCATAGAGAGCTTCATAAGGAGCCATCTGAATACTGGAGTGAAAGCTATTATTATAAGAAAATTCCACCAAAGGTAGGTGTTGATCCCAACCTCCTTTGAAATCCATAGAGCAAGCTCTCAACATATCTTCTAGGGTTTGAATTGTTCTCTCAGACTGACCGTCTGTCTGGGGATGATAAGCAGTGCTGAAACTCAACTCTGTATCCAGAGTATGCTGAAGACTTCGCCAGAACTTCGAGGTAAATCTCGGATCTCGATCAGATATAATAGAAAGTGGTACTCCATGCAATCTTACCACTTCCTTTACATATATCCTGGAAAGCTGATCTAGAGAGAAATCCTCTCTAATAGCAATGAAGTGTGCAGACTTTGTAAGACGATCAACTATGACCCAAATAGCATTATTGCCTTTGGATGTTTTAGGAAGTCCTGTGACAAAGTCCATAGTGATGTTTTCCCATTTCCATTCGGGTATGGGTAATGGTTGTAACATCCCCTTAGACTTCTGTCTCTCAGCTTTAACTTGTTGACAAACCAAGCATCGAGAGACATATTCAGCAACATCTCTTTTCATGCCATCCCACTAGAAGTACTCTTTCAGGTCCCTATACATCTTCGTGCTTCCAGGATGAATAGAGAATGAAGAACTATGAGCCTCATCCAGCAGCTCCTTCTTTAATTCGGGGATGGGAGGAACACAAACCCGATTCCTCAACTTTATTATCCCATCACAATCAAGGTTGAATTCAGGAACATTTCTCACCTTCTTTTGTAACTCGACATCTTCTTTCTGTGCCTCTTTAATCTTCACATGTATAGATGGTTGAACATTCATTTGAGAAAGATAAGATTTTTCCCTTTCCATTATAATTCCAAGATCCATCCTTTGTAAATCCATAAATATTGGATCTTTTGTGATCCTCATCATGGATAAACTAGCATGGTCTTGTCGACTTAATGCATCTGCCACCTTGTTTGCTTTCCCAGGGTGGTAATGGATTGAGCAGTCATAATCCTTAATCAGCTCCAACCATCTTCTTTGACGCATATTCAACTCCTTTTGTGTGAAAATATACTTTAAACTTTTATGATCAGTATAAATATCACACCTTTCACCATAAAGGTAATGCCTCCAAATCTTTAATGCAAAGATTACCGCAGCCAACTCCAAATCATGTGTTGGGTAATTTTGCTCATGGATTTTCAACTATCGTGAGGCATAAGCTATCACTATATCATTTTGCATAAGAACACACCCCAATCCCTTCTTGGATGCATCACTGTAGATCACAAACCTTTCTCCACTACAAGGCAGTGTGAGCACAGGTGCACTGGATAACCTTCTTTTCAACTCCTTGAAATTCTCTTCACATTCCTCTGTCCAGAAAAACTTAACTCCTTTCCGAGTCAACTTGGTGAGTGGATTAGATAATCGTGAAAAATCTTTTACAAAACGTCGATAATATCCAGCCAAACCAAGAAAACTTCGGATCTCAGTTACTGTTGTTGGTCTTGACAATCTTTCGATAACCTCTGTTTTTTCTGGATCCACAGATATCCCCTCTTTTGAGATTATGTGACCAAAAAATGCAACTTTTTTAAGCCAAAATTCACACTTGGTAAATTTGGCATAAATCTTCTCCTTTCTCAGGGTCTTCAATATAATTCTCAAGTGATCTTCATGCTCTTCCTTGCTCTTTTAATAGACAAGAATATCGTCTATAAAGACTACCACAAATTGATCAAGATAGTCTCTAAAGACTCTATTCATTAGATCCATGAAGATAGCAGGGGCATTAGTAAGACCAAATGGCGTCACTATAAATTCATAGTGTCCATACCTTGTACGGAAAGCCGTCTTTGGTATATCCTCCCTTTTGACCCTTAATTGATGATACCCTGAACGAAGATCAATCTTGGAAAAGTATTGAGCTCCGCGTAGTTGGTCAAATAAGTCATCAATGCGTGGGAGAGGATATTTGTTCTTGATAGTGATCTTGTTAAGTTCTCGATAATCAATGCAGAGTCTCATTGATCCATCTTTCTTCTTAACAAATAGAACAGGTGCTCCCCAAGGTGACGCACTAGGGCGTATGAATCCCTTATCAAGATTCTCTTGGAGTTGCTTCTTCAATTCCTGCAACTCAATTGGGGCCATTCTATAAGGTGACTTTGAAATAGGCAAAGCACCCGGTACGAGTTCTATTGAAAACTCAACTTCACGATTTGGTGGAAGACCCAGCAATTCCTCCGGAAAGACATCATCAAACTCCCGTACAATGGGCATATTCTTAATCGTGAGTTTCTCACCAACCATTTGAGATAAATAACCTTCATTTAGTGGAATCAATACCCATAAGATGGAAGAAATTTCCACTGGAAGGTTATGTTCATCCTTGCATTGGTATAGGATCGTAGATTGATCTGGAATATGAAATGTGACTTCCCTTCTTTGGCAATTGATATGAGCTCCATGTAGAGAAAGCCAATCCATGCCAAGAATCACATCAAATTCCACTAAAGGAAGGATCACAAGATTTGCAGGAAGCACTTTCCCGCAAACTTCGATCAGAGAAGAATTATAAACTTCTGATGCGACTGTTGTTCCATTAGGTGTTGTCACAGCTAACTCAACATCTAATTGTTGAGGTAATACGGTGATACCCTTAGAAAATTCTTTAGAAATAAAAGAGTGGGTGGATCTAGAATCAAATAAAACATTTGCTACTTTAGAGTGGATGGTAAGTGTACCTTTCACCACATCGTTATCGTACTCCACATCGCTGATAGAAATTGCATGTGACTTTCCTTTGTCTTTAGCCTTAAGAGTTTGTTGACGTCGACCATCATCATCAACCCTTGGATTTGGTCATTGATTGGCATAATGCCGCATCTCCTTGCACTTGAAACATTGAAGTGTAGTAGGTTCATTCTGTGTATCCCTTCCTTTGTTTGCATCATTAGACATCTTCTTCCCATTATCGCGACATTCAAATGCCCGATGACCTTCCTTTCCACATTTAAAACATTTACTTGTCCCTTTAAGACAACTCCCTCCATGTTTCTTTCCACACTTTGAGCATAAGGGAAAGTTCATCTTCTCTTCAGTGTGCTCTTTAGATTTTTCTTTGAATTCAATCTTCCTCTTCTTATCAAACCCATGTGACTGATGGGTTACTCCAATCTCCATCTCGACTTTGAGAGCACATCGAACGATTTCCTCATAGCTATTGAAGTCCCTTATGGCTAACGCCCTTCGAAGACTTGGTTTTAAGCCACTAAAGAATCGATCGATCTTACTCTCAGGTTGGATAATAATACCAGAAGCGTACCTTGCAAGTCTTGTAAAATTTGCTTCATAGGTACCAACAGATTCATCATCCCTTTGCTTCAGTTCAAGAAACTGTTTCTCCATCTTTGTGCGGAGAATACGAGGGAAGTACTTATTGAAAAATAAGTTCTTGAACTCGTCCCATTCCATAGACTCAATTTCATCCCTTTGCCTCGTATTCTTAACAAGATTCCACCATTGATCAGCATCTCCTTCCAAAAGATACACTACTAGGATGACTTTATCATGCTCAGAACATTGAAGAACTGAAAATATCTTTTCAGTGGTACTAATCCATTGTTCAGCAACTAATGGATCAGTAGACCCGCTGAAAGAAGGTGGACGCTGCCTCATGAAGGATTCAACAGAATGTTGCTCCCTCCTTTGCTCGTTTGGAAATCCTGCATGATTCATAGCTTGAGAAAGTTGTGTGAGCATGGCTACAAGATTTTGCATTCCATCTCCCATATCGTTTGTTTGCTCAGGGGGACAATCATTGCATTGCCCATCGCATTCCGCATTAACACGGTTCCTTCGGGTTCCAGCCATTGACTAAAACCAAGAAGAATAGTGTGAGCAACACTAATTATAATAGGAAACCACATAATTCAAGAATAAAATTTTCATGCTTAAGGTCTTATCCTAGGTTATTCAAGGCCATTTCTAAAACACTAAGATTGTGTTCTATGCTTAGACTTATCCTTAGGGTTCTTACTAAGGCTTTCACATCCTAGTTTCCAAAGGTTGACTATACCTTTCCTCTGATACCAACTATAACGGTCTGGAATTACTTCCAGTGGACTACAATTGATACCTATCAGGGCACTCCATGGGCGGCTACACCCCCTGGGCGGGACACACCACCATCCCCAGTGGCAGCCATTTCCGCATGAAGCCCTTGGGCGGAGAGCCATGCTTCGTCCAACGCTCACATGTGAGAGTTCCCAAGGATCAGATATATTCCTAACTCCTTTGCCTCTGATACCAACTATAATGACCCATACTTTACATACATTGTTAATACATTGAAATTGAAGCACACTTATTACAACATATGACAAAACCACAAAGGACCGTATAGGTATAGTGTCTTTAGAAACTGGGAAACATAAACAACTGGTTCATAAATCTTCTACAGTGTCTCCCATTTATTTCATCATATCTACGGTCCCTTTTAGCATATTCTACTTAATATCCATCTTCCTGACCTGGGGAAAAGAAAACATAAAAGGGTGAGCTCAGATGCTCAGCAAGGGCAAATAAAAGAAAATAAAAATCATATCATATCTTTATGAAGATCAAAACCTGCAAAAGAGATCATAATATCTTAACATGGAATAAATCATAGAAGTGAAAATGAGATCCCCATAATCATAAAACTTGAAACTTTGTGGCATGCACACATAATCATGGAAAATCATTTCTTGTTAGTCATGACTCATTGCCAAGACTATCTTAGTGGACAACGTCCCTTTCTGAACCGAGTTCACTCCTCGTTTCAGTCCTGTATCACTAAACCGAAATAACCTTCCGTTCCAGCCATGTCTATCTCATGAGATATAAAATCTTTACCCAATGCATTGGAGGGAGATATAGGTCCCACCCATCTTATAATGAATCCTTCCTTATGTGTGCCACATAATCATAAAACATACATCATCGCATAACACATGTAACAAAAATGGGATTCTTGAAACATCATGACATCATAAATCAATTCATATAAGATAAAGGAATTCATAAAAATAATTCCATCACAACATGACCAAATCAATGTAATAATAGGGATAAAAACAGAACCCTTTATTATCTTAGATGGAAAATAATTTTGATAAAACACTTGAACTCCATTCTTGAGGAAAATATCCTTTCTTCTTCAAAAACATTTTTCCTTTCATAACATGTCATATAACTTTAAAATAAAAGAAGTTGATTAAAAATAAACTTGAGAACTTGTAAAGGAAGCTTCATGGAAATAATGTTTTAAAAATCTATTCATGCCGTATAAGTTTAAAAAAACATTCTTCGTACTTTTGTCGGAAAAGTCAAAAAGTACCTCGTACGACAAAAGATTCATTTCCTACATATTACTAAAAACTCACCAAAGGGTAAAAATGGATTTAAAAAATTGTAGGTGGATGGAAATAATATTACATTTTGATGAAACATGGATGTGGATGATAAAATACACCCCAGTAAATACTTACGAATAAACAATCTCGGATAAAAATGAGATTGTGATATTTCCCTTACCTTAGGTCCGATTTGCTTTGTTCGTGTCCGAAGCTCCTGTATAATGGTTTAAATAATGTTATTGACTTATTCCAGAATCATACATATTGATATGATATCATATATGGTCATATTATTAGCTTCTTGTTAGTAATATTTCATTGTTACTTGTTACTCGGGTCTTTATAACTTTTTGTTCTTATGCGTGTTTTGTTGAATAAATTCTTATTCTTATCTTTAGGTTATAGATAATTCATTTCCAGAATTGTATTAGTGTAGTATATACCATATTCATTCATTCAATTCATTTATATAATCATTATGAAATGAAGATCATGTAGAACGAGTCGCATCACATCGTGGAGACGGTATTCCGTACGTACGCACGAGTGATGATATCGTTCCTATGATCGTGGAATTGTATTGGAGTATATATATATTATTTCAGTATCAATATTACTTCATAATAATCATATATAGTTACTCATTACACCATTATACCCATCCTTGTAAGGTGATGGTGGAAAATAGATTACACCACGGCGTGGAGACGGTATTCCGTACGTACGCACGCGCGGTGATTTCATTTTTCCGTAGGATGTATAGAAGGTGAATTAGGGTTGTTTCATATTTATAATAACATATCAGTATGTAAGTAATACTGATGTTATTACTTTATCATGAAACAACTAAATAGGAAGAAGTTGAAGAAGAAAGAAATTGAAAAGATCGGTAATGGATATTACCTCTTCTTTGGAACGCCTCTTTGAATCCTCCACATAAGGAACTAATATTGGTCTTTGGAGAAGACCAGGACCTCTAGGATTATTCTAGGGAAGTGTAGAGGAGAAAATGGCAGGGGTTGGCCGAGCTTGAGTGCTCAATTTGGTGTGAGGAGGAGGGGGAGGAGGTGCCCTTTTATAAGGGAGGAGAGGGGCACCTTAGGAAAATCTCAAAATATTATTTTATATTAAAGTCAAAATCGGTTTATAATGGTTCCAAAGGGTCTTATTTCGAAGATAATGTGGGGATGGGTCGCAATCCTATCAACCAATAGGATTTAGACAAGTTTAGGGTATTATTTTAACCTTATCAATTAGATTTAACTCTAAGTTAATTAATTTAACTTTTACCGTGTCTTTTTGTTTTCTTTCACTATATGGCTAATACACTTACTATAACATGCCAAAAGAACCCCAAATTGTTTATTATTAATATATATATCCTTATCTAAGTCATTTGGCCGAACCTTAGATTTTTAGGAATAAAATAACAATTAATAGTATAATATTTGATTTAAAAACTATTTTGTGTCAATTTTGACACTATTTGATATATGATTTTTGTGAAAGTCATAACAGAATTATATGTTCGAACCAAGTTGATTAAATCAACATTACTATATCATAGTAACCTATAAAATTAGTGGAATTCATAAAAAGTCTTAAATTACATTTATTTTTGTATTTATATTATCAATTTTTTCAATATTTCATTAATAAGATAATTATTGCATCATCTTTGTGTCATAAATAAATTAAATTATTTAATGTCTAAAAATTACAAATAAAAAACCATTATGTAGGAAATCGTTTCAGCTTTCTAATGAATATTTATAGTCTAATTTATCTTATGTATAACCCCATATTAAAAATTATTTACTTATTAAACATTGATTTTAACTATTTTAACCCTTCTTTAAATAAATTAATAATAAATGTCCTAATCTAATCCAAGTGGGCCTAAATGGTCATATTTTATTCCTAAGTTTGTTTTTGGTCGAATTAAACTTGTCCAATAGAATTAGGACATTTGTTAGGGTAATATTGATATCATATTTACCCTTAGTTACCCTATTTACTAATAACCGCGGTAAAAATAGTAAAAAGTTACTATTCACCAAAAAATTATTTTCATCTCATTGAACCACATTTTAGTCCTTGATATTAACCGTGTCTCTCGGATTTTTGAAATTCCATTCACAGAAGCGGTAAAATTATGTTTTATGCAAAATTCAGTTTTTAACCTACCACTTAGTGGTTTCACTATTCATCAAAAATTGAATGTTTTCAGAAAAATACCAAAATTTCACCCTAGGCTAATTTCGATATTCTGAGTCCAAAAATGAAGTCCATTTTGAAAAATAAAATTTATAAAATTTCAAAAAGTGGTTATTACTATTCATAACGGCTAGTTTTAATAGCATATTGTTGTTTAGTGAAACTCGGTATTGCGTACGACGCAAGCTATCGAGGAAGGTCGCGATTGCGTGTAAAGAAAGCCAAGCAAGTGTTGTGTAGAAAAAGATTCCTTTGATGATTTATATACCATAAACGTCTCGGGTGTTACAACCTGGCCAGCATTCCAGCAAGGATTTCTATCCTTGAGGCCATTCTACTATCGTCTGAAATGCGCATAGCACTTGTAGAGGCCCTAAGGAGCCCCCTTCATTTTGAGACAGAGGTAGCAGCTTCGGAAGCATTCAACATTGAGACAATTTAGAATTCCGAATTCCAGGCAATTATCTCATTCTCTGGAGACGATTAGGACCCTCCCATATAGGGGAATATTCTCCCACTATACATCATTGGCCAATTCAATGGCGTGGAAGTCCGCCGCTGCCTCGTTGACATGGGTTCCGGGATCAACCTAATCCCGACTCGGACACTGCGAAAGCTGGGTCTATCTGATGATGATTTGATGCCATCTGACCTCAAGATCCAGTGGTACGACAGGACCGAGAAATCCCCAGTTGGCATGATCCGCCTGAAGTCCAAGTTCGGTGGCCTAATTTCCAACACTGAGTTCATAGTTGTCTCTCAGCACACCACCTACAACACATTAATGGGTAGGCCATGGCTCCATCTGCATGCAGCGGTCCCTTCATCTTATCACCAATGCCTCAAATACTCCCTCAATGGTCGAGTAGGCGTACTCCAAGGAGATGCGTCTCCTTTTTCCTCTTGTGAAGCCCGCTATCTAGATGAAGATTATTACACGAGCAAGGATAAGAAAATTTTAGAAAGTGAGGATGAACCCATCCCGGTCACGAGTGATCCTTGGGCAGGCCTGGATGATGCCTACATTTTCCCGATCCAACGATTGGAGGCCACGACCCCGGACATGGGACAATGTTTTGTTGTTTCGTGTACGCAAGGAAGACGTGTTCTCGTGTCCAAGCGACGATGGAGAATCACATCGTACACTTACACCTACCAGGTTCAGGTGATCCCAGAGCCTCCTACCCCTGTGCGGTACCAGAATGTAAATCTTATGACTACAGAAGTACGTCATATGTGTCTCTTCCGCCGGGCGGGAATCAACCAACTCAGGCTGACGCGTCACCACTGTTTTGATGTAATCAAACATGGCCCCTTGGTCCAAAGGCCAGATGGGATAGGATCGACTGCCTTCATCTCTATGGTCTTAGAGGCGAGTGGGTCTCCTTATACGATGACCACTACTGCCGAAGACAGCACCAGATTCCCGTCAGGGTATGATAGCTCAGAAATAGCTACCTTTGTGGGGAACCCCTCCACGTGTGGAGAGGAAGATCTGGAGGATGCTCCCCCCGCCTTTGAGGAAGGCGTATCTACCACGGTTGATGAATTGGTATAGGTGAACCTTGGTTGCGATGCAGATCCAAGACCCACAATGATCAGTGCAGCCATGTCCCCTAAGGGGCAGTGGAGCTACGTAGACTTTCTCAAGAAACACCATGATGTGTTTGCCTGGAGTTACAATGAGATGCCAGGACTAGATCCCCAGGTAGTCGTTCACCACCTGGGCCTCCCATCAAAGCATCGCGGGTTTAAGCAGCCCCCGGAAAGATGCACCCTTCCCACGGTGCTATAGTTGAGGCCAAAGTTGACAAGCTTATCAAGGCCAACTTCGTTGAGGAAGTCCAGTACCCCAACTGGATTTCCAACATTGTGCCGGTCAAGAAGAAGAATGGGAAGATCAAGGTCTGCATCGACTTCCGTGACCTCAATCGCCACTGCCCAAAGGTAGACTTTCCCCTCCTGGTGACCAAGTTGTTAATTGATGCTACGAACGGGTTCCAAGCCCTCTCTTTCATGGATGGGTATTCCGGGTACAACCAGATTATGATGGCCCTGGAGGACGAGGAGTCTACTACCTTTAGGGCTCCCCAAGATACCTTTTATTACCAGGTTATTCCCATCGGCCTGAAAAATGCAGGTGCCACTTATCAGAGGGCCATGCATCGCATATTCAGGCCGATTCTCGGGACGCTGGTGGAACGCTACGTGGATGCCCTAGTGGTAAAATCGTGCCAACGCCAGGACCATCTCAAAGACCTTGAGAAAGTGTTCGGTATCCTCCGTTCCTGCCACCTGAAGATGAACACGTTAATGTGTTCCTTCATGGTCACCTCTGGGAAGTTTCTTGGATTTGTTGTTAGATACCGAGGCATTGAGATCGACCTAGAGAAGATTAAGGACATCAGCCAAATGCCTCCCCTGAGAAATATTTGGGAACTTTGAGGTCTCTAAGGCCACTTAGCCTATATACACTGATTCATCGAGAATTTGGCCGGAAAGTGTAATCCCTTTTCTCGGATCATGAATAAGGGTGTCGCCTTGGAATGGGATGAAGAGTGTTGGACTGCTTTTGAGGAAATCATGCATTACCTGCTCCGACCTCCAGTTTTGATTCCGCCCATCTCCAGAAAGACGCTGGTCCTTTACGTGACCGCCCTAGAATGATCCCTTAGTGCACTGATCACCCAGAACAATAATGAGGGTACAAAGAACAGTCTCTACTATCTCAGCTGCATGCTTCTCAATACGGAGATCAGATACTCCCCTATCAAAAAGGGATGCCTTGCACTCATTTTTTCAATACAGAAGTTTTGGCATTACCTGCAGCACCATGAGGTGCAACTGGTCTCTTGGGTAGACCCACTGAAGTACATCCTGAACCGCCCCATGTTGACTGGCCGACTAGCATGGTGGGAAGTGATTCTCCCACAGATTGATATCAGAGTCATTCCTCAGAAGGCCATTAAAGGACATGTGTTGGCAGACTTATGAGCTGCCCATCCAACCTCTGCGGATCAATCCCTGGACCGGGATTTTCTTGATGAGACGATCCACTCAGTTGATCGTGCCATCCCATGTTGGAAAATGCACTTCGATGGTGCCTCCCGGAGCCCCACCAGTAAGAGGCTCAATGATCCTAAGCGCAACTGAGTGGGCCTGGGTATCGTCTTCATTACCCCGGAGCAAGCCGTCCTACCATACTCGTTCTTGTTGTTAGAAGGTTGTACCAACAATGGGGCAGAGTACCAGGCTCTCATCACCTGCCTCGAGTTGGCCCTTGAGATCGACGTTCCACATCTACATGTGAAAGGAGATTCCAAGCTGGTAATCAAGCAGGTCAATGGCGATTATGTAATTAGGAAACCGGAGCTTGTGCCATTGCAAGAGTGCACCCTCCGCCTAATGGCCCAGTTCTCCTCTCAGCCAGAGGTCACCCATGTCGCTCGGTCACAGAACGGTCGAGCTGACGCTTTGACCGACTTAGCTGCATCAATCATGGAACCCAAGAAAAATGATTTGATCATACATGTGGCACACCAGATAGTAATTTCCCCCGTCACCCAAGAGGACAATGATGGCCTGCGGGTAAGTCATCTCACCACTAGGCCCTCTACGTCAGGGGTCCCGAGTTCATCAGACATAGTGGTTGAAGCCACTCCCAGCTGGAGGGAAATGTTTTTCTAGTATATCCAAAATGGTTGCCTCTCAGATGGCCGGGCCAAGCGCGGGAGAATCAGAGGCCGCGCATTGTAGTTTACCCTCCAGAGTGGTCCCAGTCTTGAGAAGATCCACTATAATCGGAGCTTCAAAGGAGTTCTCCTCCGGTTTATTCAAGGAGTCGAGATTTCTCAGGTTATTAAAGAGGTCCATGCTGGATCCTGTGGTTCCTGTCAAGCTGGGCCAAAGCTGTCAAATCAAATCTGGAGGTTGGGGTACTTCTGGCCCTCTATGATCCATGATTGTATCGAGTTTGACAAAAGATGCCACTCGTGCCAAGTTCATGCCAACTTCCTACATCGGCCGCCAGAACCCCTCCACTCCACCAGGTACTCTTGGCTGTTTGCATTGTGGGGACTTGATGTAGTGGGGCCATATCCACCAGCGATAGCTCGCTAGTGTAGGTTCATCCTAACTGCTACAGATTTCTTCTCCAAGTGGGCAGAGGGAGTTCCACTCAATGAGGTCAAGGCCCATTCCATCGTCGACTTTGTGAGTTCCAATTTCATTCACCGGTTTGGGGTCCCTCATGCTGTCCTCACGGATAATGGCACAAACTTCCGAGCGGTTGAGCTGAAAAAATTGTACGCCAAGTACAATATCCGTTCGATCCATACCTCCCATTATCATGCATATGCAAACGGGAAGATTGAGGCGTTCAACAAAACCCTCTCTAACATTCTGCAGAAAATGGTTGGTCAGAACAAGAAAAGTTGGATGGACAAGCTCCCCAACACCCTTTGGTCTTATCGGACAACGACGCACAACTCTACCCAGTTAACCACATATTCCCTGGTGTATGGGGCTGAGGCCATCCTACCCATTGAGATCCAACTGCCATTGTTACACACTGAATTCTATGTCCACCAGGCACCAGATGAGGTGTCCTAAATCCATCTAGCTGAATTAGAAGCACTGGAAGAGAACAGGCTTTGTGCCCTGCACAATCTGGAAAGGCATCATAATAAGATAGCGAGGGCCTTCAACAAGAAGGTTCGCCTTCGTTATTTTGTACAGGGTGACCTAGTGTTGGCCTTTCGAGTGCCAATGATCCCTGGTAGGAAACCGCCCAAGCTAGATCCCAAATAGGAAGGGCCATATATCATCCATAAGGTTTAACCCAACGGGGCATACTCCTTGGTGACCACGGATAGTGAGCGCATAACCCCTCCCACCAATGCCATGTTCCTCAAGCAGTAATTTGCGTAAGAATCCTTTTTGTTGGTCCGACATGACCTTAAACTGTAGGTTCCTTCACAACCATATACTTCATTTTCTTCCTGCAAGACGATAAACTGCAAAATGGTCCGAGTATTATGACCTTAAAATAAGATCTCCCCCCATCCTTACTGCAAGACGTTAAACGTCAAGCTAGTCAGGACGTCCTGAATGAGGCTCAGGCTCAGGCCCCTTGGCCCTGTCCTTACTGGAAGACGTTAAACTACAATCCAGTCAGGCCTTCCTGACCGCGGCTCGACCATAGGCCCCATGGATTTCGTCGACTGATGTTCCCTTATGGGATTGTACGGTGTGGTGTGGGACTACGTCCTCATTCACATAAGATTACATGACATATCGTACATATCCCCAAATGAGACGTATCCCTTGTCCAACACGACATTAAACTACATGACACTTCAAGAACTATGTATGGCTTGATTCCCATACTAATGGGATGCATAAGAACACCCGGACGTTTCTTCTGTTGGCCCATCCCAAAAGCCAAAATCTTCCCCTCGGGTCAAGACATATGGCAGGGTGAACACTTTTGCCCCAACTCACATCGAGCAAGCCTCGACCCAACTGCACGTCCCCCTGGAGATGCTCACCCCTTTTGTGGATGGACACAGCTATGCTTCACCCACTCCTTGATTGGGATTCCATCATATTTCACACCCTAAGGGACCCCGTGAACTTCCTGGAAACTACCCCCAAGGGCTCTCCTACCAATACGGGCCAACGCCCCCGAGGGTTTCCAAGCAACAAGCCGATACAAGTCCCACATTGCGAATTTTTTCAACGGTCGATGCTAATTTTTTTCTCCCATATCAGGTCACAATAGGAATTCTATGTTTTGAAAATGGTCAATAGTGTTCTGGATCCTCTGTTCCACCCCGAGATGGCCTAAACATCGAGTGCAATAACTCGTTCTTCCCCATCCTGAAGCGACTAACTTCTCTCAAGGTGGTGCTAGCAGTTGGGCCCATGACCCCGAATCTCTTATAAGGAATGTACGACATGGTGTAGGATTACGTCCTCTTTTACGTCATGTTACTTGCCATGTCGTACACATCCCCAGATGAGATACAGTTATCTCTTTCCCCGTCCTTGCTGCAAGACGTTAAACTACAAGTTAGTCAGACCATCTAGACTGAGGCCTAACCTCATGCCTCCCTCACCGAGGCCTAGACTCAGGCCCCTTGGCCTTTTCGGGCCCTATCCCAAGTTCATACCTGGAGTGTATGCTGTTTTGAAGGATTATGTCCACAATCACGTCAGTTTTTTCATCATATCATAAACCTCCTATGTGCAGGGAATCCTATTCCCCAACCCTCGTCCTTGCTACAAGATGTTAAACTGCAAGTTATTCAGGCCGACCTGACCAAGGCCCAGCCTCATGCCTCCCTCACCGAGGCCTAGCCTTAGGCCCCTTGGTGTTTTCGGTCCCTAGACCATGTTCTTACCTGGAGTGTATGGTGTGTTGAAGGATTATGTCCACATTCACGTTAGTGTGTTCAGCGTATCATACACCTCCTCTGTCCAGGGAATCCTATTCCCCCACCCTCATTCTCACTGCAAGACATTAACCTGCGAGCTTGTTAGGCCTTCCTGACCGAGGCCTAGCCTCCGGCCCCTTGGCCTTTCCGGGCCCCCGGGCCCATGTTCTTTCCCACAGGACTGTGCGTTGTGGTGCGGGATTACGTCCCCTTTCATGTCAGGAGACTCGCCGCATCGTACACATCCTGGTTAGGGTATCCTGCCCCCCGGGTATCTTCTAGAACTACATGTGGCTTGATTCCCATCCTTATGGGATACATAGGACCACCCGAATGACTAAGCTTCAAGTCCAGTCCCATCGCTTGGGAATCTCCATCCCATCTTGGCTCCTTGGCCTAACCTTCCTCCACGAGGGGTGTATATGGCATGGTATGGGATTATGTCCTCATTCATGTCGGTCCTGTAATGACCACTCCATGTACCTCTCCCTCCCGAGCTATTTCATCTCCCCTTTTCAGCGGTTCACCAATGTGCCTAAGGGTACTCTGGTTTATTACCTGGAATTCCAGACTTTACTCGGACATGTCTGCACCTGCACTCCAGGCTTTGTGTATCCCTTCATCAGGACTCCCACCATCTTTCACACCTGGAGGGACTCCCATGAACGGCCTGGATACTACTCCCAAGGGTTATTCTACCGTTACGTGCCAACGCCCCCAAGGGTTTCAGACAAAAATTGATAAAATCCCATGTGTTGAATATGGTCAGCGGTCGATGCTCGTTTGTTGTTCCCACCTCAGGCTAACGTGATATGGAGACTGTTTTTTCTGCCACAGTTAATAGTTTTCCTCTATCTCCACTACAACCTCATTAATCCCAAAATTTCAGTTACACGATTCACATCCTTCTCTAGCCTCATCATGTCCAAGTAGAGTGACAGAACTCTTGGTATTATTCCTCTATGCATGTCTGCGCGTTGGGGGAACAAGCCGTGTCAAAGGTGTCCTTTGGGGCTCTCTGCCGACTCCCGTTTGATGGACGCCCCAAGTATTGGGATAAGGATTCCCCCCTTGTTTCCCACACCGAGTTTAACTCACGTGGCCTTAGGGATCAGTTTGACGTCTATGCTTACTCAGGAATTTGTCACCATTCATGGTCTAAGCTCTTTGACCATAAACTATGATTCATCTAAAACTACGTTCAGCATGATTCCCATCCTCATGGGATACGTAGGACCGCCCGAACGCCTTTTCTTTGGGTCTAGCCCATTTGGGGAGCTAGTCTCTCCCCCCTCTTTTCACCTCTTACCTCTATATAGGCCGCTCGGCCTGAGGTCTCCCTCTCGGAGTGGCTTACAGTGTGATGTGGGATCATGTCTCCATCAATTTTGTTTCATGACAGTGCACACATTCCCCACCTAGCATCACCTCTGCTACGTCTATGCTGCATGACGTTAAAATGCATGCTCGGTCCTGTCACACGACCCTAAACTATGACATTATGGTCCTGGACGCATGATGAAAAACGGCACTGCATTGTGATGACCTCGTTGTAGAGGACATTACGTTGGGTATTGGTCACGTGCCATGCCATTTTTCAACGCCTATCACGGTTTGATTCTTGTGGCGACACCAGGGCCTGCTACCCTAGGCCTATCGCTTCACATAAAAAACCACTCACCTTCAATGACAAAAAAGATTAACCAAATTCCGCTTCTTTTAGTGCAAGGGCCACACCCGCACTCCCCTTTTTTCCCAGGTCTGGTACCCTACCATGCCACCTTCTAGAACTACGTATGGCTTGATTCTCATCCTCATGAGATACGTAAGAGCACCCAGGCACTTCCCCGCGGGCCCAGCCTAACCTTCGTGTTCGGTCCCTCGACTCAAGCATTTCCCTATAGAACACATGGTAAGTAGGGCATATGTCCTCATTCACATCGAGTTTTGTAACCGCCTTGCCATGTGTCCCCTCCTACCCTTACCCATTCATGGTCCGAGTTCTAAGACCATAAACTAAGACTCCCTCAAGAACTACGTGAAGCTTGATCCCCATCCTCATGGGGTACGTAGGAACGCCTTTGAATTTTTCTTTGGGCTCAGCTCAACTCTCGTTTGTGGTCCCTCGACCTAAAATTGTCTGAAAGGAACATGGTGGTCAGAACCTCTGGTTCCCATTCACTTCAGGTGTCTGAGATACCCCACTGTGTGCCTCCCATGTTTCCTCCTGACCTTTGGTCCGAATTCTAGACCCTAAACTAAGATCTTTCTATTGAACAGGACTCTGCTCCCTGTATCTAATACGTCTCGTTGTCGTATTCATATTTGTTTTGAAAAAGAGCCCGAAGTGTGGAATTTTCATGGGGACATTCCCCTCATCCCATGACCAAGCTTCATGAGCTCGCTATTTGGATCCTCATCCTCTTACACATCCAAAAGTACTCTCAGAAGACATGGATACTAGGCATAAGGGCTCTCCATGGATGCAGGACCTAAGGGCCCTCCTATCGTTTCAGGCCATCCTCTCTAAGGATCTTTGACAACATTTGCGACATGGTCCCGTGTTTCGAACATGGTCAACGGTCAACCCTCATTTTTTAGTCCCCATTCTAGGATAACACGATATAGATGTTGCATTTCCTCCACGGTTAACAGTTATCCTCTATTGTCGCACCACCTTCATTATGGTCCAATTATCGAGCGACACGATTCACTCATTTCCACTTTCTCATGCTCAAGTGGAATTCCAACATATTCGGCTCCTTCTATTCGTGCATCTAGGTGCGCTACATGGTCGTGTTAGTATCATGGTGATTATATTCACTGAGTGCCCCTTCACCCTAATCTACCCTTTTCTATGTCGGGAAATTCCCACCACTACTTCTTGTTTCCCACACCGAGCATGACTCATGAGGGCTTAGTAGTTTTGGTAGGATGTGTACCAACACAGCCGGGCTTCTCATCGTCCCACATGATGTTAAACTGCATTTTCAGAACTACGTATGGATTGATTCCCATCCTCATGGGGTACATAGGAATGCCCGACCGCTCTGCTTCGGGCACAACCTAATCCTCACAGTTGGTCCCTCGTCCTAGAGAGTTTCATCTAGGGGTACGTGGTTTGATTTGGACTCCAAGTCCTCATTCACGTCGGTTTCATATCTACCGCGCCACATGCTCCCTGGGATATTCCTTTTTATTGCACATCCTATAATATGATGCTAAACTAAAGTATTCCTTGTGTCCTCAACGCATGACACTAAACTGTGGTTCTACACTGAACATGTTCAGGATGCCGCATGTTATTCTTGGGATGCACCAGAGCCACATCCAGAGAGGATTTCACCTGTCAGTGTTGGTCTATGACTATACTGTGCTTCCAGAAATATGTATAGATTTATTCCCATCCTCATGTGATATGTAGAGACACCCAGGCATTTCACCTAGGTTCCAACCCCAGGAATCGAAAAATCTTGTTCCTCCCCATTTCCAGCCCTCTGGCCTCACCCCTTAGGGGGAACTATGTAGCTGTAATTTTTCCCTGAACAAGTTCAGGATGCCCCAAGATCCCATTGGGAAGTGACATACCCCCTCGCCAGAGAGGTCCTGTCCCAAAGAAGGAATGATCCATGATCAAACCAATGCACCCATATGGCGTACTCCCACCAGAGTGGTGTAATTACATGAGTGTTGGATTCTGTTTGGACAAACCATCACAACATATTCCACGCTTTGTGTGCCCCTAATTCGGAACCTTAT
Organism: Viscum album; assembly: GCA_963277665.1. Lineage (NCBI taxonomy): Eukaryota > Viridiplantae > Streptophyta > Magnoliopsida > Santalales > Viscaceae > Viscum > Viscum album. Next base: position 643,540,779 of record OY728128.1, read on the forward strand.
CCCCTTTAATGTCTTAAGGGACCCCCTGACGGCCTGGTCTCATGCCGCATCGGCTCACCTACCGTCCTAGGCCAACGTCCCAGAAGATTGGTCATGTTTGGAAGGACCCCATAACAGTATGGATGCTCGACCTAGGGTCTGCCTACTGTCCTGGGCCAACGTCCCGAAGGATTGATCGACAACATTTTTGACATGGTCCTGTGTTTCAAACATGGTCAATGGTCAACCCTCATTTGATGTCCCTATTTCAGGCTAAAACAATAAGGATACCGTTTCTCCGCCACAGTTAATGGTTGATCTTTATTGTCACGCCATCTCCATAGTGTTCTGAATCTTGGGTATCTTGATCCACACTTCCCGTTTCCATCTGTTCAGACCGATTTCAGCACCCCTAGAATTTCACTGTTTGTGCATAAGGGTACATTAAAGAAACAATAATTCGTCTATTCTACGGACCTCCTTCTCCGGCCAGGCCTCTCCCACCTTCCGGAAATCCGGACTGGTTATCCAAACCCCGGATGCCCGAAGCTTGTTTTCCACTACCATGTTGGGAGGGACGATGAGGAAACTATCTCCTATTTCACACATTGGGCTTGACCAACGTGAGCATGGGGAATTGTCAACGGATATACCCCCAACATTATAGGTATGTAATGAACCGATGCAAATGGTGGAAATCGTGCATGCTACAGTATTTATAAAAACAATCGAAGCGTGAAAGTACCATTAAAAGGTTTTTAATTTGTTACAAAACCCGTGGGTCGACTCCCCCCGTGGATGGGTTGACCCCGTCAAAAGAATGTTGCAGCTCCGCCACCCTTCGGCTTGTGGCGTCCAAGACTTGTTGTTGCCGACTCAACTCCCGCTCCTCCTCAGCAGTGGTGGGGCGCACTCCGTCAGCCTTGGCTCTGGCCCTTTCTACGCCAGCCTGAATGGAAGACATATTTCCATAAGCCTGCCTCATATGCTCTTCTGCCTCTTCCAGTTGGGCCTTCAACTGTGAGATCAGATCACATTGTGCATTAAGAGAGGTTGAGTGCTCATCTGTCCGGGTCTGCATCTGTTGGACCTCGCTTTCAGACTCCTAGAGCTTCTTGATGTTGGTTGCCTTCCACCGCTACCATCCCATGCTGAGCCCGCAATCATACACCCGGATCTACTCGGCCATGAGATCTCGGATGAGCACATGAGGACATTGGGAATCCACTCCCCCAGTGCACAGTTCATGCAGCCGTGAGCGAAGTCTGTCCATTTCGTTCACCCATAGCGTTTGGGGGGTGTCCTTGATGAAGCATGTCATCAGGTTCCACGATTGGCGGTAGACTATGCTATTTTCCTCCTCATCGGAGGCCGTTTCATCATAGTCTGTGCGATTGGTAGGCTCGTATGCAGGATACGCCCACAAGAAATCCTAGGCAGGATCTACATCTGGTGTTAAATCTGGCACGACAACTGGTGCCGAAGCAGGCGTGACAGGACTTGGGTCGGCCGATTGATCCTCGTCATCAGACTCCACTTCAATAACCTCAGGCATGACCCCGCTGGTGGCCCCGCCAGTGATAGTGCATGTAGCATCTTGGGGAGATGGGGGGACTATCTCCACCATCACCGGCATGCCCCTAGGAGGGATGCCGCCAGACATCCCAACTAGCCTTGCCGCAGCAGCCCATGCCAGTCGAAGAACTGTACCACAAGAAAGGACACATACGTTAATTGGAACCATCTACATGGGACAATAATGAATCCAGTAGATTAAACATATGGAGATGTATCTTTTGGTGATGATCTTGAGTCAATTATGATGGGACCTTGAGGCGTGGCCCTCCGTATACTGTTGTAAGGTTTAGAGATTCATGAGGAGTTACCTCAGGTGCTTTGGCCCAATCAGACGCAGAACTGGACGCAGCCATAGGCGTGGGTTCTGAAGGTCCATCATCATCACCTGCCAAATGTCCAGAGCGAGGCCTGTGCACAAGTTCCTCCTGCATGGTTCAAACATCGGTGAGATATTTGTGATGGCCTGAGAATGGACCGTGAGGAAAGAAGTACAGAATTCTACCTTGAGAGCCTCTGTGAAATCATTAGAATCCGAGTCCTAGCCTCTGACATCTCCCTCCTCCAATGGGGTCCCTCTGCCAGCCTCATGCTCCCAAGAGGAGTCCTCTAATTCCTCCGGCAGGGGGAAGCGCTACCTCTGATTGGCCATTGAAAACTGTGGGGGGACCGTCCGATCCAGCAGTACCCTGACCCGATCTGTCATTGGGTGTGGGACACCACTGGAATGAACGTAGTCTTCCTGCTCATCCAAGTATTTCTCTTCCTCTATTGGAGACGCCATGAAACCAGCCCAGATATGGGCCTATGCCCGGTAACTACATCCTGAGGTTATTCAGGTGTGCCCATATCTCGGGTGGACTGAGGAATTGCCGGTTGACATCCCAAATGTCTCAGGCCTCCGGGAAGATGACATCCTCTGCCATGTCGATATGACACAACCACTTCCATGAAGCCTAAGTGGATATCCTACGAAATAACCTTGGCGATCGCCCCTCCAGATGGCCCTGCTCTTTCGGAATCACCGGATCCGCCGCTGCTTCCACATCCTCGGCTGGTGTGGGTCCCACCACCACAGCAGCCCCACCACCGCGAGAGGACCTTGCTTCCCTCCAACCCTGACCTTAGGATAGAGTAGGCCCACCGTCACTAACACGAATAGTTGGCTACATCAGCATCTCCTCTAGATAAGAAGCCTCCTAGCTAATTGAATACTCCCTCACCAATCCAATAGCGGTGGTGGATGGAGGAAATGCGATTCACATCTTCCCGTCTTCCCATTTGAACATGAGCCACAGCAGCCTCATCACACATGGGTGCTCCTCATGACACACCTCCCATTAGACTAGTAGGGTCAGCCACTGGAGGCACCGAAACTGCCTCTCAAATCGATGTGGGGTGTACGGTTCACAGAGCAGCTCGCGATCCAATTGTTCCACCAAAACTCCACCTCAAAAGGGTAGGAGATAAGCCCGGTGCTCTTCCGTTCTCTGCCAGTCATAAGTGAGTATCCCTTTTGGCAATGTGAATGGGTGGAAGTTAAACTCATCCGCCCTCCACACCCAGTTCAGCACCATCGGCACAGTTAGTTTAAATGGGAAGCTCCCAACCGCATTCAGAATAGAGGGGCAGAAGTTTGATACTGGTTGTGAAATAGGGTTTGGATACTCATATATCCCCCTGATCTATGCCACAATCCACCAATACAAGAGGTAGAAGGGACCCTATATCCTTGGCGGCTTCTTACCCTCCCTAACGTGCCGCAACATCCTGTATAGCTTGGAAACCATTGGAATCCTCAGATTGACCCACTTCCCCATGGACAGCATGGACTCCATGATAAACGAGCTGGGCGGCACCCCCCATGCTGGTATCCCTCATCGGTAGGATCGAACCTTAGATAAGGGCCGCAATGAACCCCTCCAGCCAGACTATCAGCTGCTGTTCATTGTTCATACTGAAACCCCAAGGCTTCCATTGGTTGTCCTCCATGACCCACCAATTCAAGCTATCCTTACCCCGTTGAGCTACCTTGGGACAAGTTCTAGGCCTCATAAGAAACTCTCGATTTTCCTGGAAATTCAGGACCGCTTGAACCACTTCTTAAATTGGACATATCTCACCCCTTCCTTGTCCTCTCAAGGGACCAATGCCATCAGAACCAATGACAGTCATGGAATCTACTCCGTATCCTACCACGCGCTCATGACAGGGAGGAACTCATCATACATGGCCCCCATGATCGGAACCCCCAAAATCTGGTGGACATCCCACGGGCTGATGCCCACCTCCCCAGGGTGCGGGTGAAAAGTATTGGTCCTAGATGACCATCTGGTTAGCAGCTCTAGTATCAGCTGTTTCAGTTGGTAAATGTGGAATTGGGAGGCCCATGCCGCCTCATACAAACCCACTCTCCTCAGCTCGACCCCATACTCCTCACATGAGGTGCCTACCCAGTAGGCCCATGCCCAGTCATTGGTGATGTTTCCGCCCTGGCGCAGGTCCCACTCATCGGACCACCCCTTTTTCGGATCCTGAAACCCCGACTTCAGCATGGTACTGTACAGAGGAGGGAATGTCTCTGGTTGCAGTGGATTCTCGTCAATATTGTTCACATGGTTGTAGAGACAGTCGGTGGTGACGGGTGTGAAATCGTCTCGTGCATGACAATCGGTCACCCAGAACCACTGGTGCTGGCTTGGTGTGCTCCTGAACCAGCAAGCTGGTTCGTCCCTACTCGTCTCAGGGATGAAGATGTCATCCCTCAGCCAGAAGCCATACAAGGGCAGTTTCTTGCAATGCAAGTAGTTCTTCTGACTCTCTGATAGCAGTTCTTTCAAAGTGGTATGGTCCGAGTGGATTAAGACCTTCTCTCCAAGGCCTAGACAGTTGGCCATCACATCCCTCTGGGTGGCGTCTACAAGCACCCCCAACAATGCTTCTCGGTGGGCCATTTTTGATTTCAGCACAGAAAAGAATTTCTTCAGTCCTGATCGCAAAGATTTCTCGTGAAGATCACTTACGAAGCTCGGCCACAAAAAAAAAGCCGCAGAGTCTGGCCTTGTCCAGCAAAACAGAAGTTCTCCTGGCGCAGTCGTGGAGTCGGAGACTCGCGGTTCACCGCGAAGCTAGATTCGCGAAGAGAGGACTCTGAGTACGCAGAGCTTCAAGAAGTCAATAGCTCAAAAGGACAAGAGTCGCGAGAGGAAAAAAGAGAGGTCAACCCCCCTATTTATAGGCAGTGACCCCGGAGCTTCGCGGTGCGTCCCGCCCAGGCCGTATCGCGTATCACCAATAATTTTGGCGATATTCCCTCAGAATTCGATCCTTCATCCCTCTGTGACTCCATGTCTGAGGCGGGGCATTTGTTGGCTCCAAAATCTTGCACGCAAAGAAGGGTCAGAAAAGAAGCCTCACACACTACCTCGTGGAGCTCTGGCGAGAAGCACCCCCCGAGCATCGAGCCCGTCGCGAAGCACAGGAGGCGGTAATGCTCCCAAGGGAACCCGGGCGGCCGCAGAGCATTTATGCTTCGCGAAACACCCATCCTATAATAGTGATCCCCATGCCAAGGAAGGGTCTCTACATATCATGAAGCACACTGCCTCACAGTACCTTGCTTCGCAAGGCACCTCTACTTCGCGAAGCAATGCTCCGCGAATACTATTCCACTTCGCGAAGCACCCCCCATTCACACCTCTGCCCCATGCTAAGGCCAAGGCACTCCACTTCGCGAAGCACACTCCTTCGCTTAGCAATTCCTCTTCCTGTGCGACCCTCTAGGTTTTCATGATGTGTTTTAAAAGTCCCACGGACAACATCACCCATAGCATTTCTTCACCTAATGCTTCTTCGCATGGGCACGCTAACGACTATTGATTCTTCGCATAGCCACGCTAACATGGACCCCTCGATGGTTAGCTCTGCGACCCCCTTTTACCATGGCCTTGCCAGTACCTTCCCTCCCCCAATGAATAGAGGGTACTAGTTATGTAAGTCCTAGGGGTGTGGAGTAAACCCACCTCGTCTAAGCTAAAAGACGTTAAACTGCCAAGCACCTCGTCCTCAACACATGACGTTAAACTATGATCCGGCCCTGTGCCTCGCACGCAGGGTCCCCCCAGCTCGGACATTTTTTACACCACCCGTCTCCGCAGAGACAGGGTCACCCACTCCACAAGGGATGATATCCTTCTTCTCGGAGTAGCATATGTCCATGGAAGAAGGGAAACCACCTTGGTGTAAGCCCCTAGCCCCTCTTGCGGAAGGTAGCACCCATGAACCTCCTTATTTCACCACTGCCAAGGTTAGTGGAGGGCGTGATAGGGAACGAGGCACCTCCCATCATTAGTCCCAAATCCCTCTCTTTCTGCCCTTTGCCACACTTCGGGCCTCCATCCTGGAGTAAGTCCCAGCACCATGGGCCGCCAAACGCGTAATCCCCTCTTCGCTTCTCATGGATGCACCCTTCGCGACGTGATCGTCAGGTCCTTGCTGACTCTTGTTTCTCACACCGAGAATGACTCACGTGGGCTTAGAGTGAGCATCATCCATGGAAATGCCCTCATCTAGCAAGACGTTAAATTGTATTCCCTCATCTTGCATGACGTTAAACTGTATGCCCTCATCCAGCATGATGTTAAATTGTACACCCATTTGAACTATGAGGTCTTTGATCCATGTCACGACATGGTACGTAGGAAACCTCCACGAGGTTCAAGCCCACCCGTCAGTTATTCACGTCGAGTTCTATATTCGTCGAGCATGACGTTAAACTGCATTCTAGTCTGACGACAAGCCATCGTGACCATCTCGAACAATGAGGACTTTGATCCATGTCAAGGCATGGTACGTAGGAAGCCTCACGAGTTTCAAGACCACCAATAGTGGACCCCCGGGTCTACTTTCACGTCGGTTCACTAACCAAACCTTTTGAACTACGAGGTCTTTGATCCATGTCAAGGAATGGTACGTAGGAGGACTCCCAGATGTCCAAGCGCATTTTTCATTTCATCCAGCATGACGTTAAACTGCATTCCAGTCCGACGGTAAGCCGTTGTGACCAACCCAAACTACGAGGAATTTCATCCATGTCATGGCATGGTACGTAGGAAGCCTTCTTGTGGACCAAGACCACCACCATCAAACCAAGGTCCACCTTCACGTCGGTTCGTTGACGATACCCATTGGACCCCCCAGGTTCACCTTCATGTCGGTTCGCCGATGAAGCCCCGTTGAACTACGAGGTCTTTGATCCATGTCAAGGTATGGTACAAAGGAAGCCTCCCAGAGGATCAAGCCCACCACTTGTTGGTCACTCCAACATTTTTCACATCGGGTCACCAGCACCTGGGCAGCCTAGTGTGTAATCCCTACACCATCCGGACCAAGGTCCTCAGCCAAGTCTGTTCACCGACACACCATCTGAACTACGTGGACTTTGATCCATGTCAAGGCATGGTATGTAGGAAGCCTCCATAAGGTTCAATCGCATCACCCAGTCATCCCAACCCCATTCACGTCGGTTCGCTGACGATGCCCATCGGACCAAGGTCCACCTTCACGTCGGCTCGCCAGCACCATCCCGAACTACTTAAACATTGATTCCTTGTCACAGGGATACGTAGGATGTCTCTTCGAGGCTCAATCCCAACTTCACTATCATCCCTTGCGATAGTCCCATCTCAGTCCCCCTTTGCTTCACCCACCTACCCATCATCCACCCTGATTCACACTCGGACCGTCATATCCCGATGAGATCATGTCGTTCCGCCCTTCTTCACAACATTCAGGAAGCCTCCCATGGGTTGGCCCCTATATCGGAATCACTTCAAGGGAAATAAGTAAATTTGATTCACTCCAGCTAGTGTTTTGATCAGGGCGACCCATGATAAACATGAGATGAATACGGAAAACCTCAGATGACATGCCCTTGGTGTAACCGTCTCCACTGGACGTTAAACCTATGGCATACATTGTGTTAAACATAGGAAGATAAGGAAATCCTCAGATATATGCCTATGGAATATAATTCCATGTGCTCGATGTGGGATTCCTCGGGTTTCCACGCCCTCGAGAAGCCCCATGACAAGGGACAAAAGACAGACATGCTTGTTCCCCAGTATACATACATGCTACTGAGCCCTCGACGTGACTACTCCCCCGACTGAAGGTTTCTGCCCTGACCTGACCTTTTGGAATTTCCGGACAGAAGCAGTGTAATTAACTGGCGTCCATGGAAACATGGCACTGGGAACAGTTTCACAAACAACGTATTAAATCTATGAGCGAGACCCAGACTAGGTGACGAGTTCTGAGGAGGAATCCACAGAAGGAAGAACCGACATCCCATCATCCCGATTTCGGTCAAGGAGAAGATGTCCCTGAATAAGGAGTAGATGCCGCCCGCATTTGGAAAGCGGGAATGCGGGGCTACCAGCAGCGCGTCCTCCTCTGCAGACAGATGCACACACCCCGAAAAAAACATCATAAACAATTTTTTGTATCATAATAACTCAACTTCAAATAATCTTAAAATTCATCAAAGGATGTTGACATAGATGAAATCAAAACTATTTTTGAGAAGTATCTCTTTTTTTGGAAGCATTTAAAAGTCACATAAATATAAAATAAAACATTTACATTAAAAATATTCTTATAAGATTTTAACCAAAGCTTTGACAAGTTTATAAAGGAATAAAATAGCTGCATCGACTGTATAAGTTAAAAAAGCATTCTTACCTTAATTTTGTCAAAAAGGTTAAAAAGGACCTTATTTTGAAAATGATGGAAATATTACTTTATAAAAATATTATAAAAAGTAAAAAAGTGTATAAATGAATTTAACCCATATTCTGTAAAATATTAAGAATGATTTGAAATACATTTTTAAGAAATATGGATGTGGATGATAAAGAGGTCCAAGTAGATAATTATGTATAAACAACATAGGATAATGAAGGGATTATGAAATAAAACCTTACCAATTTGGCAACATACGAAACATAAACCCCATGAAAGATGTATCATAAAATTAATATGTAAATACACATCAATTAAAGTGTATTACACAAATAATACAATTATAGGCAGCACATACACCACAAAAAAGGTAATAGTGGAAATATAGCATGAATCTCACGAGAATAAGGAGTGAGATGAAAACCCCTTACCTTGTACTTTTCCTTGGTTGAGGGTAGGTTAACCTATAGTATAATGGAGAATGAAATGTTATTAAATTATACAAGAATCATATAAATTAATATGATATCATATATGATCTTTTAACATTGATTTTTTAATAATATCTTTGTATTATCATCATTTCAGGTGTTAACGAATTCGTTTTCCTTTATATATTTTGTTACATAAGCCCTGAATGGTATGAATATGTTGCTTCTTACTCATATCCCTAATGATATCAAGCCCTTTAAAATTATTTTTAATCATGAAATGAGAATTATAATTGCATTGATATGATGGGGAATGAATCTCATCACGTTCATGGAGACGGTAGTCCGTACGTACACACGAGCGACAATATCACTCTCTTGATTTTAAAATAATATATAATTGGAAATTATATCATATATAAAGAATCATTATCATGTTATATTTAATATTTACATGAATTACACATCATTAGTAAACCCATCCCAATAATAATGTTCTGAATAACAATTACACCACGACGTGGAGACGGTAAGTCATACGTATGCACGTATGGTGACATGTAATTCAAAGGATGGATAAAATACAGAATATTGTTGTAACATATTTATAATAACATAATAGTATATAGAAGATACTAGAGTTATTATTTTATAATGAAAATAACAAAGAAAGAAGAAGTTGAAAAAGAAAGGAACTTGAAAAAGGGTGGTGAAAACATTACTCTTCTTCGGGTTCTTCCTTTTGATTTGATCAAAAGGGATACTTAGGTTAGCTTTCTGATCAAAATAAGGATTCATAGGTTGAAGGGAGGGAAGATGAAATAATATTCTTTCAGGGTTTTCCCAAGCCAAATGGCTTTGATGGTGTGAAGAATTGGTTATAAGTGGTGTCCTTTTATATGGGTGAGGAGGGGCTCTTTAGGAAAAACTTAAAGTATTACTTTATAATAAATTCATATTCAGTTTCTAATGGATCCAAAGTGTATTATTCAAATACTAATTTTTCAATGGGTAGAACCCTTTCAACCAATAGATTTTAGACTTTTTGGGTCATTATATTAACCTTATCTTTTAGTTTTAATTCATGGTTAATTAGTTTGACACTTACCATGTCACTTTGTATTTTTATATTATATAGTTAATAAAATTACTATATACCTCCAAGCGACCCCCAAGTGGTCCATTAATTATACACCTCACTTTATACACATCCTTTGTCTGAACCTTATATTTTTAGGAATTTAATATCAATTAATAATATAATATTTGTTTTATAAACGCTTTTTTGTCAATTTTGACACTATTTGGTATTTGATTTTTGTGAAAATCATAACAGTATGATTACTTCAAAAAAATTAATTAAATAAATCCTAACATGTCATATTAAACTATAAAATTTGTTTAATTCGTTAAAAGTCTCAAATTATATTTATATTGGTATTTATAATATCAATTATTTTAATATTTCAATAATAAGGTAATTAGTGCATCATCATTGTGTCATAAATAAATTAAATTATATAATGTCTAAAAATTATATATAAAATACCATTATGTATGAAATATTTTTAGATTTATAATTAATATTTATAGTCTAAAATGTAACATATATAACCCTATGTAAAAATTGTTTTTCTAAATGATATAGGCTTATGCCATTTTTGTATTTTCTTTATCTTAATTAATATAAAGTGTCATTATCCCTAAAAGGTGGATCCATGGGGTCCCAAAATCGTCCCAAATATGTCCATGGCCGGACATGTATCAAACAATAGGGTTAAGACACGTTTTAGGGTAATTTATTATTATTATTATATTATTTTTTTACCCTTATTTAGCGGATTTAACCTTTAACCGTGGTAAATAAAATATTTACCGAAAAAATTATTCAAAATGTCTAAAAATAAAAGGTACCTATTTACAAAATTTGGACATCCTGATTCCAAATATGATGTCCATTTCTTCAAATTGAAAACACATAAGTGGCAGAAATTAATTTAAAATTAATTCCGGCTGTCATAACAAAAAGCTTGTTTTTAACAGATAATAAGTATCAAAAGATTAACAGTTGTTTATGTCCGGTTTAAATGTAAAATTATGTCCAAAGACCAAAATTCTATTAAATGGTACAAATATATTCTAAATATACTTTAAAACCACTCAAATCCATAATATATCACTATTAATTATTTCCATTAAAAATGTTGTTTTTAATAAAAATTTATTAATTTTCACTATTCATCAAAATATAAAAGTTATCTGAAAAGTACCAAAATTTCATCCTTGGATAATTTTGATATTTTGAATCCAAAAATGAAGTCTATTTTGAATGATAAAATGTATAAAATTTTAAAAAGTGTTTATTACTATTCATAACGGCTACTTTGATTGGTCGGAGCGTGTTAGAATCTCAAAATTGGATACAACACACGGTACTGTATTATTCAAAAAGAAGCATACCATGAAAACTTGTGGTGTTAAATTATCCCCTCCTTTAAATAATTGTGTCCTCACAATTGGAAATTGTTTTAAAAAAATAAAACGTTGAAAATAGATAATACCTTTGTTGAAAACCCATATCGGAAATAGGGTAAACAAAATTTAGTTTTAATAAGAGGGAAAGGGAAATGAGAATGTCACCACCAAATTAGGGTTTCGAATAGGAGAAAATTGGTGGAAATTATAGACACATAATTAGAGGAAAACCTGAATGGTCATAGGGAGTGATTGAGGTTATCATTTACAAACAATTGTAGAATTGAGGGCCTCAAAGCCATCAATCTATGATGATTTAAAATATCATTAGTTCAACAAAACATAAGGTATTAGGATTACACATTTTTGGTCTTAATATCCCTTCCCCAATGTTCAAGAATTAATTTCTTCATAGAAAAAGATATATATATATATATATATATATATATATATATCTTGACAATTAGAGTTTTCATCCTTCAACTAATTTCTACCACAAACTCATCTTTCATTCCAAAAGATAATAGAACTCTAAAATATTATATTTATCCAAATAGTATAAGTTTCCAATAATTAACACATACCATTATAATTAAAAAAATATTTTTTAATAACTAGGGACATCCTGTAGGCTTGTGGTAGGTAATAAAGGCTTGTCGCACTATGGTTGTTAGTTCGATTCCTGCAGCTTTGTCCGACGTGACGGGTTATCGCCCGACCAACAGGTTGTCCTTTTCCTAAAACTATAGTATCATAATATTCCAAAAATAATCATAAGAAATGTTTAAACCTTGAATAATACTATCCAAAGTTCAACTTAATCCATTCCAAAACATTATAGTTATCCAAAGTACCTCTGTCCAGACTCTCTGTCAAAGGTTTCTAAATTCCAAAATCAATTGCAACGTCAAATTCTTCAAGTAGAGTAATGTTTATATTATTGTCAAATATTGAAAATATTATTACCTTAGTCATAGTAAAACCTTAATGGAAACAACCAATACTACAGTAAAATCCTTATATATATCACGTTATTCTCATAACCAGAATATAATCCTCGTGTCCAATAACACAAATACATTAATTATTCCTCTTCAATTGTAGTAACAACATAAGGTTTTCCTTGATCCCTTGTACTTTTCTGAGTAATGTTTACCTGACGCTTTGGACATTCATTCGCATAATGACCCATTTATCTACAATTGTATCATTCTACATTGAGAGCCTCCTTCTTTCCCTTGCAATCACGAGTCTGGTGACCTTTTTCTCCACATTTGGAACAAACTCACATTACTTTTAGGAAAGTATCGTGGTGTTTCTTCCCATAATTTCCACATAATAGAAAATCATTCTTTCCATTTTCCCTTTATGTGTCTCTTGCTCCATCGTTCTCTTCTTCTCTTGCTTTACTTTATTGTCATAAGATTTAGAGAATTTATTTTCTGTCTTGATAGCACGTGAGACTATATCTTCGTACGTTGAGAAATATTGTGAGACTAATGATGGATAAAGAATTGGTTTTAAACCATAAATGAAATGATCAATCTTACTTCTTGGGTTACGTATATAATCTCTAGTATACCATTCTAACCTTGTAATGTTATCCTAATACTTTGCGACAAACTCATCCTCCTTTTGTATAAGACTCAAAAATTGCCTTTCCATATCTGCTCGATGGTCACGAGGAAAGTATTTTTCTAAAAACATATCATTGAACTCCCTCCATTACATATTTGATAATTCATCATCTTCCTTTATGTTTTGAATCAATTACCACCATTGATCAACATCTCCAGTGATGCGGTAAACTGCCATGATAACGTTTTCCCTTTCACTACTCCCCAAAGCCTGATATATTTTCTATAGGGAACTTATCCATTTCTTATCTACCAATGTATATGTAATCCCACTGAATGATGGTGGTTGTTGCCTCATGAAGCGATCTAACAATCAACCTCCACGCTGTGGATGAGGGAGCTCCATACAGGTAAGGTTATTATCCCTAACCTGAGTGAGTTGTCCTAGTATGTTGATAAACTGATGAACACCAGTTGCATTACCGACTCCACTATAATTATCTTGAGCAGGCGGAAAATCCCTACATAGAGTGCGTGCATTGATACAGTTCCATTTCATTCACTTGGTTCCATTTCTAAATAGTGGCATAAACTACATTAGTTTATGAATCAAAATACATAATTCCATACATGTAAAACAATTAACATAAATTGAACTATTTATGGATATAATCCATAATCATAAAAATGTTTTCATTGAGGAAATATATATTCATAAACCCTTCATAATGGTTTGAAAATAAAATGAAAATTATCCTATGCATATCCCCTGGGAGTGTCCTAACCAAGAGTGCAGAAAGGCCCGTTGTCGTGCACCAGTTCCCATTCGAGTGTAGCTCAAAGCGGTGTTTTTGGGATTTACCCCTAGGTGCATCTGTTCCAGAGCAACCTCTACCTGCTCATATCCAGATAGGGATGTATTTCTTAGAAAACTCACAAAATCTCTACAATACCAAAATTCTAGGAAGTTCTTGTATACTAATCCTCAAAGTCCATCTTAGGACTATGTGCTCTAATTAGATTTTATCTAAATCTAGATTCCAAGGTTTGTACTAATCTTCCTCTATTATCAACTGTTATGCCTCAACCCCAGTTATCCAGAGTCAGTGCATTATAACGTAACATTGGAATTATCACAAGAAATATCATGTCTCAAAAGATCGATTAGTTTAGTAGCCTTGGAAACACTAGATACATTCATAAGTCATACATTAAATCGTAAAGTAAAAAAACTACAACAACATCTTGTATTCATATTCCCTCATACTATCCCTGAAGGTCATTCATAAATTACTTCTTCACATCCTGGGAAAAATAAAACATTAAAAGAAGTGAGCTCAGATTCTTAGTAAGGATAACAATATAGCGGATGTCTTCATAGATAAGGATAAACATTTAAGGCAATGCATAACTAAAACCAAATCCTTTTAAACTTGAACTTCAGAATAATATGGCAAAGATAAAATTAAATAATTCCACTTAATTATTCACAAGGATATTCTACTAGTCGAATAATCACATGGAGTATCAATAACAACTTTTATAATGAAGGAATTCATAATGCCAAACTTTAATTTCAATGTCAAGTCCTTGTGCCAAGACCTAAGCGATAACTGTAACCGGATCCCACCCCAGAGAGCCTTTGTTACCGGACTCTATCCCAGAGAGCCTCTATAACTAGACGCCAACCTAGAGTGCCTCTAATAACCGGACACCAACCCATAGTGCCTCTAATAACAACACACCCACCCGGAGGGTCTGCTTGTAACATCCCCAAATGATAAAGGGATAAATGACTAAATGATATGACTCATGTCAACAAGGTGCACCTTCCTTTTTGGGAGCCTGTCTGATTAGAACTCCACAGTTAAGCATGCTTGGCTTGGAGTAGTGATCAGGATGGGTGACCTTCTGGGAAGTTTCCCAGGGTGTGTGCGAGTGAGGACAAAGCACACTGAAAGGACTTGTGTTGGCCTGTAAGGACAATCATTAGTCAGATGACCCATTCAGGAATGTGGGTGGACCCTAGGGTGGGCCCCATGTGTTTGTGGGGGCAATTGGTGGTACCTGGTGGGCCAGGACCCGACGACCATGTTAAGGCGTGGTGTATGTGCTGTCACCGGGACCCGGTTGGCAGATTTGGTATCAGAGGAGGAACCCAACCTTAAGTGCACGGTGCACTGCGTGGGTTGAGATGTAGGGTCCACAACGAGGGCGTTGTGATCTAAAGGGGGGGGGGGTTATTGTAACATCCCCAAATGATAAAGGGCTAAATGACTAAATGATATAACTCATGTAAACAAGGTTCACCTTCCTTTTCAAGAGCCTGTCTGATTAGAACTCTACAGTTAAGCGTTCTTGTCCTGAAGTAGTGATCAGGATGGGTGACCTTCTGGGAAGTTTCCCAGGGTGTGTTCGAGTGAGGACAAAGCACACTAGAAGGGACATGTGTTGTCCTGGGAGGACAATCATTAGTCAGATGACCCATTCGGGAATGTGGGTGGACCCTATGGTGGGCCCCATGTGTCTGCGGGGGCAACTGGTAGTACCTGGTAGGCCAGGACCTGACGACCATGTTAAGGCAGGCTGTCTGTGCTGTCACCGGGACCCGATTGTCACACTGCTATAATTGAACCTCAACTCGGAGGGCTTACATTTACCTGTCCCCAACCCAGAACATACTAGTCAAACACATTTATCTTAATAATTGGACGAAATATAACATAAACATTCGTTTTAAAACTAGCATACGAAATGCCAAAACATTAATCATAAAACATTAATGGCAAAAAAATAACTCATCCATAGTTAAACATATCACAAAACCTTATATAAAATATGGATGATTTTTATCATAATAACTGAACATCAAATTAGATTAAAATCAATCAGAAGATGTTGACAGAGATGAAATCAAAACTATTTGAGAGAAATATCTCTTTTTTTGAAAGCATTTAAAAGTCGCATAATTATGAAATAAAACATTTACATTAAAAATATTCTTAATGCTTTTAAGGTAAGATTAAACAAGTTTATTATGGTATAAAATAGCTGCACTCACCATATAAGTTAAAAAACATTCTTAACTTAATTTTGTCGAAAAGGATAAAAATGGCCTTGTTTTGAAAACGACGGAAAGATTCCTTTATAATAATATTATAAAATATCAACAAGGATATAAATGAAATTAACCCATATTCTGTAAAATAGTAAGAATGATTTGAAATACATTTTTAAGAAATATGTTTGTGGATGATAAAGAGGTCCATGTAGATAATTATGTATAATCAACCTCAGATAATGAAGGGATTATGAAATAAACCCTTGCCAATTTGGTAACATACGAAAAATACACCCCATGAAAGAGGTATCATACAATTAATATGTAAATACACATAAATTAAAGAATATTACAAAAATAATACAATTATGGGCAGCACATACACCACACAAAATGTAATAGTGGGAATATGGCATGAATCTCATGAGAATAAGAAGTGAGATGAAAACCCCTTACCTTGTACATTTCTTTGGTTGAGTGTAGGTTATCCTCCTGTATAATGGTGAAATAATTTTTATTAAATTATACAAGAATCATATACATTAATATGATATCAAATATGATCTTTTAACATTGATTTGTTAATAATATCTTAGTATTATCATCGTTTCTGGTGTTAACGAATTCATTTTCCTTTATATATTTTGTTATATAAGCCATATTTTTTATGAATAAGTTTTAACTTATTCATATACAAAATGATATCAATTCCATAAAAATTATTTTTAATCATCAAATAAGAATTATAATTTCATGGATATGATGGGGAATGAATCTCATTGTGTTCGTGGAGACGGTAGTCCGTATGGACGCACGAGTGATAATATCACTCTTTTGATATTAAAATAATCCATAATTGGAAAGTATATCATATATACAGAATAATTGTCATGTTATATTTAATATTTAAATGAAATATACATCATTATTATACCCATCCAAATAATAATATTTTGAATAACAATTACACCACGAAGTTGAGATGGTAAGCCGTACGTACGAACGTATGGTGACATTTCATTCAAAGGATGGATAAAATAATGAATATATTTGTACCATAATTATAATAACATCACAGTATATAGAAGATACTGGATTTATTAGTTTAGAAATGAAATAACAAAGAATGAATAATTTGAAGAAGAATGGAATTTGAAAAAGGGTGGTCAAAACATTACCTCTTCTTTGGGTTCTTCCTTTTGATTTGATCAAAAGGGATCCTTAGGTTGGATTTATGATCAAAATAAGGCCTCTAGATTGAAGGGAGGGAAGTTGAGAGAATATTTGGGCAAGGGTTGGTCGAGTCAAATGGATTTGAAGTTGTGAAGAATTGGTTAGAAGTGGTGTCTTTTTATAAGGGGGAGGAGGGTCTATTTAGAAAAAACTTAAATTATTATTTTATAATAAATTCATATTCGGTTTCTAATTGCTCAAAAGAGTATTATTAAAATCCTATGGTGGGTATGGGTATAAACCCTTTCAACCAATATATTTTATATAGTTTTGGGTCATTATATTAACCTTATCTCTTAGTTTTAACTCTTGGTTAATTTGTTTGACACTTACCATGTCACTTTGTATTTTTATATTATATAATTTATTAAATTACTATATACATTCAAGGGACCCCCAAGTAGTACATTAATGATACACCTATCATGATACAAGTCCTTTGGACGATCCTTATATTTTTAGGAATTTAATATCAATTTATAATATAATATTTTTTTAAAGAACTCTTTTATGTCAATTTATACACTATTTGGTATTTCATTTTTTTGAAACTCATAACAACATGATTACTTCGAAATAAGTCAATAAAATAAATCCCAACATGTCATATTAACCTATAAATTTCGTGGAATTTATTAAAAGTCTCAAATTTTATTTATTTTGGTATTTATAATATCAATTATTTTAATTTTAAACTAATAAGATATTTATTGCATCATCATTGTGTCATAAATAAATTAAATTATTTAATGTCTAAAAATTATAAATAAAATACCATTATTTATTAAATATTTTTACATTTATAATGAATATTTATAGTCTAAAATATAACATATATAACCCTATTTATAAATTTATTTTCTATATAATATAGGCTTATGTCATTTTGGTATTTACTTTAACTTAATTAATATAAAGTTTCATTATCACTTACAAGTCGATCCATGAGGACCCAAAATCAACCCAAATATGTCCATGGTCAGACATGTATCAAACAATAGGGTTAATAAACATTTTAAGATAATTTATTATTATTATAATATTATTTTTTTGCCCTTATTTACCGAATTTACCTTTTATCCATGTTAAATAAAATATTTACTGAAATAATTATTCAAAATGTCTAAAAATAAAATATACCTATTTAAAAAATTTGGAAATCTTGATTCCAAATATGAAGTCCATTTTTTGAAATTCAAAACTCAGAAGTTGAAGAAATTAATTTAAAATTAATTCCACTGTCAAAACAAAAAGCGTGTTTTTAAGAGATAATAACTATCAAATGATTGACACTTGTTTATGTCCGGTTTAAATGTGAAATTTTGTCCAATGACCAAAATTGTATTAAATGGTAAAAATATATTCTTAAAACAATTTAAAACCACTCCAATTCATAATTTATCACTATTAATTATTTCGATTAAAAAAGTTGTTTTTTAAAAAAAATTAGTAATTTTCACTATTCATCAAAATATAAAAGTTACCTGAAAATTACCAAAAATATCATCCTAGGATAATTTCGATATTTCAAATCAATAAATGAAGTCCATTTTGGAAGTTAAAATGTATAAAATTTCAAAAAGTGGGTATTACTATTCATAACAGCTACTTTGATTGGTCGTGGCGTGTTAGAATCTCGAAATTGTGTACAACACAGTCTATTGTATTATTCAAAGATAAACGTACTGTGGAAGCTTGGGGTGTTATAGAGGATACATTTAGATATTGGTCAATATCTTTCACGGGTATTTTTTGACCATTTATTTGGTTTCATTATCTACAAGGGAAGTGTTGATGAATGATTGTGATCACAGTCAATTGGTATTGTATACAGGATTCACAAGAATGTACACGGACATATAGTGATAATATTGATGGCTCTATATGAGACATTCTAGTGGATATATTATTCCAAAATTCAATAAATATAATTATTTTAATAAAAAACATCACAATATATCAATTTTCTTGATCTACTTCTTGTACCCACCTGAAAATGGAATATGATATCCATGTACTTCATTTCTATTTTACCGCTTACCCATTAGGGTCGAATTACCATTCGATTATTGATAAATTATTGGTCTATGTCATCATATTTTATCCCAATCATAGATTTAGCTATGTTATAGTATCCTGGAATTTTGTATGCATAGAAGATCTTCAGATTACATGTGGAGCCTTTTCCTTTTATTTCAGACAGAGATCCATGTTTCACCTCCCATTTATTAGAAATTCTATCAATAAGATATATTAACAACCCATTAAATTTAAATAATTATCCAATTTTTTATTTTATTAATATTCATGATTAAATATTATGATTTCATATTCACTATTAAAAAAATTATTATTTTTTCAATATAAAATGAAATAGTTTTATTCTAACAAAATTATTTCTATGAGTTATATAGTTTTATGGTAAAGTATAATTTATTAAATTTAAAAATATAATTAATTTAAAAGAATAATATATGTTGATTTGTAAAATAAAAATTTTCTCATATTGAATTTTTTTTATTTAGATGAAAAAGTTTATTTTTTGTTAATAATGAAGAATATAGATTTTATAATTACTATAACATTTAGGACTTAATTTTAACAAAATATTGAAATATAATATATTAAACCATTTTCTACGTCAAATATATATTGAATGAGTAAAATAAATCATTTAAAACTAATATGGTTAATTTCAAAACCCAATCAACACATTTTGGAACTTAAGTAATATTTATATCTAAAAAATATATTTTTTGGCTGTTTTCATTTAATAGTGAGTTTTGAAAGTTCCATTCAGTTTTGGAAATGTTATAATTTCAATGAACAATATTTTTTAAAATAATAATCTATTTACATTATTTAGAAACACCACTACTCAAGATTAATTTTCCAAAATAAATATAAATTTATTTTTACACATAGATTAAATTTTTTGTAAAAATTATTTTTATGAATTTTGTGAACATATATTAGATTTATTTTATGAAACATATATATATTGAATCATAGAATATGTATTCCTTATTTTGAGTCATAATTTCATAATTTTTAATATTTGTTTTTATCATTTTTCGATATAATGAATAGTTAACTTGTTCAAAGGTTTCCGCCACTGTATGAGAAAAACGTTTGATGAGAGTTGGTTAAAATTAGATATGATGTTTCAATTATCTATTATAATTTTATAAATTTTAATTTTTAGGATATATACATTAAATTATGAAATATTATCTTGGGGTTTATTTGGAACAATTTGACATTGAAAATGATTAAAAATATTTTTAAACAATGAATATTTAAAATATTTCAAGTCCCCTCAATTATAAATGGGTACCTAATTTCCCAATTATCCATACATTTTTAGAACATTAACTCACACAAGATAAAACGAAATCACTCCCCAAAAATTCTCCCCACATCCTATATGTCTTGTTGTAAAATAAATACCAATCCATTAAGGCTAAAATTGTAATCCATTGGACGATATCCAATGATGAGGTATATGTCTAAATGAAATTCACAAATATTTTTTCCTATTATACCTCCATAAAATATATTATATAAATCCTAAAATAATTAAATTAGTGTATTTACTATAATAAAATTTTATTATGTCAATCGAATAATTATGTACTACAATCTTCTATCTAATGGGAGACGACAATTTCACTCATGCATATGTATAGAATAAAACCACCATAAATCTATATAAATCATTTTTCATTTCTAAATCACATAGTAAATCATAAAAATGAATTAAATAAATAAATAAGATATTTATAATATGGATATTATTTTATATATTTAATCCTTCATCTTCATTATTTTTTTATCATGTATTAGATAAAAGAAAATGTTGCTCATGTGTATGTCCATACTCCTGCCTCCATGAAAAACATATATCATTTGTCATTACCACCATACATGGATGGTATTGAAATGACATTTAATGCTTTAATATAATAATTATAAAATATTTAATTTTCTTGATATAAGTGAAATATGACCCTTTTGACCATGGTTAATGGACCAAATTTATTTTGGAGATTATGAACCAAATGACGCCAAAATATCAAACTCATGATTAATAGAGTTAGTAAATAAATAAACAACTATAATAAAATAAATAATTATAAAATAATTATACTTAAATGGTTATAAATAAATTTAATAATTTACATAAGTTTATTATCCATCTATTTAGAGGTTAAACGAAGCATGTCAAGACATATGTTATCGGATTACTCATCTATGTTTCTTTTAAAGATGATTTATTCAATTTTCACCACATTATATCTTTTGTGTGGTTTAAAATATACTATATAAATGTATTTAATCTATCTTTACAGAAAATATACTTTTTATAAATACATTTCCTGATCTTTCAATCAACATCCTTTTCATTAAAATTTTCAATGTGCTAAGAATTTTTTATTTAAAATGTTATTTTAAATTTTTTAATTCATTTAAATTCAAACCCATTTTATTTTTAATCATTCAAAATTTTTATTATTTATACTTCAATGATTTTCAAATTTTATTTTTAAATAATGAATACATTATTTTAAAAAACATTAAAATGGTTTATTTTTAATATTTTCTGTAAGGGTCACTTTTGACTCCTTTTACAAAAGAGAAAATGAATATATTTTTATATTTACCACGTGGCTACCTATTTGAGCCATCATAGCCATTATTAATTATCATCCTTCATCTAAATGTTTTTTTGGTTTAAAAAACCTTTTAACATTCTTATGAGATTTTTTGTTTTTAGACATTTTAAAAAAAAATACATTTGACATCATTATTAATGAGAAAATTGAAATTTATATTTTTAATGGGACATAATGATAATTTTATGTATTTTCTAATTAAAATTAAGTATTTTTTGTTTCTTATTAAAAATATGGTACTGATTAATTTTCAATGATAATAGGTGGGTCTATTATATAACTCCAATGAATTGGGAACATATATGTTCCCGAGAAGAGACACATGGAATTAACAATTAATTTTATTCCATTATTCGGGTTCTTGATAGGGTGATTGAATGGATAATACATCAAGATGAATATTTTTTTTTCATTTCGTTCAATGAATTTTAAATTAAAATATTTTGATTTAATGAGGTATGTAAATGGGTTTATGAAAGGTTTTTATTTTCTAACAGTAAACGGACTTTTTAGAGAAATATTTTTCTAGAGTTCTTATGTTATCTTGAGAAAATTTCATGGTTATGATTAAAAAAATACCCCATATACTAAATGTTTTATGAAAAAAATTAGTATTATTATTTTTTTTCATGATAAAATAAATGATTATTTTATCTGAAATTTAAGTTTTATAATTAGAATACTCCATTATGGATTTTGACGTTTTTCAAATAGAGTTGAAATTTTACCTTCTATTTATGTCCCTTAATGAGAATTATTTTAGTCATCACATGTTTTTAAGAAAATTTCCTTGGGAAATAGGATGATTAGGTATTATATCTAGGTAAATAGTGATAGCTCTTGAATGAATCAAAACAGTAATGATTGAACCATTAGTGTAAACACAATAACATTTTTTAGGAAAAAAATGTGTACTTTTTTGAAATATGCACATTCTTATTTAATATTTTTAATTATTATCTCAAACAGTAAATGAAAAATATTATAGTTATATTTTAAATTCAATCCATTTCTATATATCCTATAATTATGGGTTGATTGTTTTATGAAGGATTACATTTGATACCATTACTTTGTTTTGGAATACATTATATGTTAGAATGACACTAAAAAACTATTTTAAGGGTTAAAAAATTAGGGTAGTTTTATTATTTGAGAGTTTTTTAGGATTTCTATATTTATTTATTTATTCCATTACTATTTAAATAAAAATCAATAGAGTAATTATGGAAAATGATGTTTCAAGGAAAAATGAGTATGACATCCTTTTCAATTAGAATCCTTGAATGGTGATAATTGGAATATAACAATTTGTGTCTTTGTTTACATAGTTGGTGTAGGATATCAATGGTGTTACCCATGATATGGAGTGAAAAATTTCACAATGAAGAAACATTTCTATTATGGATTATTTTGGAAATAACACCCTTTGGATTTTAGGGGATCATTAGATTCATTGGTAGAAAAAGGATGGTTGATTTGATTGTAATTATTTTTAACATTTTCAGTTGTTTAGAACATTAGAAGGAAACACTTTTTATTTATCTTTTTAAAGGTGAATATTACCAATGGTGGCCTTTTATAAATATTACCAAATAAAATAATAAGATTGATTCCATGTATTAAACAATATTTAAGGATCTTATCCAAGAGAAATATTTTCCAAATTATTTGTACTAATAATGAAAACGTAATCATATGAATTGAAAAAAAAAGAAAAATATATTTGTCACATATGAAAAAAAATTATAATATATTATCATGAAATGAACCACGTCTTATTTTGGATCATGATATTAAAATTGATATATTTCAATGTGGATTTAATGTATGTTTCTAAAGGTCATTGGTTACTACATATTTTGTATATTTTGTGAACATTTTCCAATGGGATGAGAAGGCTCAGATGGGTTTTTATAACAATAAATATAATAAGTTCTCTTCGTTATAAGAAATTGGAATGAATTCATAAAATAAATTTCGAGGCATGAAAATTAATATTCCTTATTGTGAATATTTTGATGAAAATAAAACTAGTGAATGATTATGAGATTTAAAAAGTATTATCCATGTGGTATGATTACACATCTAGAACATGACTATAAGGAAAAAATAATTAGTGGTTGTATAATCAATGAGGAAATGATAATATTAATGTATTTTAACTGTATTGTGATACTCCAATATAAAAGAGATTTTTTAAGAATATTATAGCTAATAGATGTGATTAATTATATATAGGGATGTGGTTGGGAAGAGAATTTTCCAATAAATTAATGAAATACTTGACCATAAAATGAATTAATTTTATTTTAATTATATATTTTTTTATTATGCCAATTTTCTATTTCATTCATTGTATTTTCATTCTTTTATTCATGGAAAAGTTTCTATTAAAATAAAAATATAAACTCCATATATTCGGTTAAAATTTTTGGTAAAAAATATTAGTGGAATTATTAAAGAAATTTATATTTATGGGAACATTTCTATTATTATTTTTGGTATGGTTTTTCCTAAAAAATCAAGTATCTTACCCTTTATGGAGTTTTCTATTATTCTGATTATAGATTGGACTTCATTTTATCTTGATAATATATATTTTAGAGGTAATAAATCCATATTTAATTTTAAATGTGATTTAAAATTTATATATAATAATGAGATCATACCTATGATAATATATCAGGAATCTGATAAATTTATTAAATAGAAGAATGAAATTAATGTTTCACATGTCCATGAAGAGAAAATAATTAATAAGAAAACTAACCCGCAAATAGTAAATGAATTATTAGATTAATTTCTTGATGGTTTTACTATTGTTATTCATGATTGGTAGGTTCAATTCAATAGTTAATTAGATATCAATGAAAATATAATTTCAAAGAAATGTTATTAAATAGATCGAAAGGAGTAGATGAAATTGAAAATATATTATAATAATTACTTGATAATGATTTCATCAACCATAGATTTATACATTCAGTTTATCATTTCTAGTTTGTTATAAAGAAATAATGTTCTATGAGGATTTACATTTATTATATATAACTCAATAAATGTTATGTTATGAAAATTTATTTATGGCCTTATATCTCACACTTGTTTGATTTTGCTTAGGAAGAATGTAATATTTTCAATACTGACCACCTATCAAGATGAAATGATATAAATGTGAAAGAGGTGTACATCGTGAGATATTTATTTTTCAACTAGTATTACCATTATAATTTTTTGGTTATTACATTTAGGTTAATAAATTCACCCTCTGTATTTAGAGATATTATGAGTAGTGTTTTCCATGAGATTTTTGATAATTTTTTTATGTTAAAGAAAATATGGTATATTATAAAATATATTAATATCAATATAGGTATATAAGGATTTTTTTTAGGACATCAAACTAAATGATGTTTTATGAGAAATTTAAAAAATAGGAATTTTAGTTACAATAGATTTATTTCTATTAGAAAATTACAAACAATTATGGAAAGAAATTGGATTCCACTAAAACTGATGTGGATGAAAATTTTCTTAGACATACCAATGTTATTAAGATTAAATTTTTACATAAAATAGAAAGTCAACAACGATTACTTTTTAATACCATTTATCATTTTTCTACCCTGTGTGAAAGTTAAATTGAATGGGGTTTAAATTAATATAGTCAAAATAATGCGATGAATGTTTTCATGAATTGATAGTAAATTTTTTTAATGATCTAGTAGTATCATTTACATAAATAAATGGTGAATGTTTTATTTATTAACTTGATTTATTGATTTAATTTGTTCTATCTTGATTCAAGATGTTGACAAAATTTCATATTTTTGAAACCAATTGATACTATAGAAGAATAATTATATAACACCTGATGTTGAGTTTATAATGATGGGGTTTTATTTTTAAATTTATAAGAATATTCTATATATCTAAAAATTTCTTGTAAATATGGGAAATAATTTTTTTAGATATATCCAATGATTCAGTTGTTATTGCATTCCATTTTTGTTATAAAAAATCATTCATCCTCATAAGGAAGTTCATGTTTTGAAATAAAATATATAATTTCTTAATAATGGTATGTCTTATAAGTATAATTTTAATAAATATTTTGTAATAAGGTTGGGGAAGTGGTTATATGGACTGAATGTTTTTTATTTGAAGGAAGAATTATTAAGTTAGGCACAAAAAAACTCTATTTCGTGTTCATATTGGAAGTAATTAAATTTATATATTCATTCAATCATATTAATGGTGTGATGAAATGGAGATATATATTTATGATTTTTCCGTGATACATTTTTTTTTCAGAAAATTTTCAGATTAAATACAATTAACAAAGTGGCTGATTTACACTTTTTCAGAGCCTGAGTGGAAATGAGTGAATATATCCATATATTTTATGTTGTGATTACTAAAAAAGACTAAATAAATAATGATATTTGGGTTAACATTGATTATTTTAGTAAATAATAACATTTTATTATAATTTGAGATAATATTTCATTGGGTCTACTTTATAGACATGATGTGAAAGCGATTGTTATGTTACAGTGAGTCCCTATTTCTATTGTATCTAATATTTTCCTAGATTTACATCTATTTTTTGGAAATAACTTCTAATTTCTTTGTGTACTAATTTAAATATTTGTAAAAAAATTTATCCTCAATCTAAGGGAAATATGAAGTGGTCATTTCAATGATTATAGGAAATACATCAGGCATTTTCGGTGGATTTCTAGGGAATTTGGGATCAATGTATTCTATTGGTTTAATTAATTTATAATAATAGTTTTCATTATGATATATATTACACCATTTGAGTAATTATATGCAAATTGACGTTGTAATTTATCATGTTGGGATAAATTTACTAATACAATATTTTTTGGACAATAATTAAAAGATGATATGGTTGAGAATATAAAGACTACTCATCACCATATGAGGGAATTCTAGAGAAAGGAGATGAATTATATAGATAGTTAGAGAAAATATCATCTATTATAGAAATAAACCATATTTTTCATAATATAAATCTTTAAATGTTGTTATCAATTTTGATAGGAAAGGAAAATTTAGTTAATGGTTTATTAGCACATTTGAAATTATAGATTATATGAGATCAATTTATCATAGAGTAAACAAACATTCAAGTTATCATAGGTACATGACAGGTTTCATGTCTCATTATTATTAAAATATATACATAATGAATCTCATGTTTGTGACCATAAGTGGTTCAGTTGTAAGAGAATCTCTCTTATAAGGAAAATCTATTTTGGACTCTCAATCACACAAAGAAACTATTGTAGAATAAGGTAAAACATCTAGTTAATTTTATATATACGAAACATATAATGGAAGACAGAACACAAGAATTAGAAAATGTTATGTGGGAAAATTATCACTACTTGATTATTTATTGAAAAACTGCAAGGATACAAATTCAGTTATGCGGTAAAATGTGGCAACACATGTAATATTAATAATAAATCAATATCATGTCTTATTAATATTAACGATTAAATTTTATGGATTAATATTCAGAATAATAATTTAATGTATATTTTAATAGAAAATGAAATAGTTTAATTTGAAATAAATTTCTTACAATAATTATATAGTTTTATTTATAATAAAAATTTCTTAATTTTAAAATTTTAATATTACATAGAAAACATATATTTTTTATTCTTCATATTATAATTAGATTGGTGTTATTTTTCTTATATTTTTGTAAAGACTATTTTTTTTACGATGAGTAAAAAAAATACAGATTTTACAAATATGATTACTTCTATGACGTCATTATGATAAAAGAATGAGTTGATATTATATTGAACCTTTTACTTGACCAAATATGTGCATGAAGAGTAAAATAAAACATTTCAATAATATAAAACTCAAAATTTATCATATATTATTCTATAATTGAATGTTTTAATCCCAATAATATAATATTTTAAGTATAGTTATTACAATTTTAGGTTTATTAATATTTTTAGCTTAATAATGAAAATTTCCTAATTTAAAATTTATATAGTTTTATATCACAATTTTTTTATCCATAACATCATACACACAAATAAATATATTAATATACTTTTTTAGGATTCATAAAAACATTTCCTTCATTTCATTCAACTAGATTGGAAGCTGAACCAATCATTTTAAGGCCTAAATGAAGAAAACAATTCATCCCTTGTAATCTATGATAAAATCTATTTAATTATGAATATGGTAACATATATAAAATCTAACAAACCAAATGAGATTAAATTTCAAATGGATATAGGATCATGGTCATGGAATGAATTTATTTAATATGGAGATGTGGAATTTTTTCTCCCTTTGCGTCATAAATTCATGGTTTGTCAGGTCGTGGGTATAATAAAAGTCAATAATGATAGAAATGTTTTTTTTAATTTATTCAATAATAAATTCATCATTATATATCCAATGAAGCTGTAATTTTTTTGATTAATTTTGAAGAGAATGGGAAAACATTATAGGTTAAAACATTCGATGATTTAATCATTACGTTATCTAAAAATAAGGAAAATATTTGAGGATATGTTTAGAGGGAAATAAATAAAAAATCCTATAAATAATAATTTCTAATTCCATGTCATGGGTTGGATTATTTATTTATACATTTTGACTATATGTAGGTTTTATACCATTGTAATAATGTTTTACTTGTCTAACATATTTTATTTCATATGTAACTATTGCCTTTAAATTTCAATTTTCCCCTTCCATCCTCCTTCTAATCTCTAAAAAATAGAGAACCAACCCTTATTGTTCTTTGAGTGGGGGGTCAGGTTTTTTTTTATTGAAATAATTCTCTTAAAATTTTTATGAGAATTTTTTGATTATTGAAATTAATTATGGTAAAGGGTTCTCAACACATTCTCTATTATTGAGTTCTTCTCATTCAACAATTATTCCTCTCATTCATTATCATAATGCAATATATCGAGTGGAGTATCATTATAGTGATGATGTGAGGGAGTATTATCTCAAATGTGCAGAGTTGATGTGGTATAATAATAATTAAATGTGTGGCCTTTGAGTGACATTTTTGATCTCTACATTAAGGAGAATATTGAGAATTAATATTTTAAATAACAATTACAACATCACGTTCAACTCTAAAGAATAATGACTTCATTCTTATTTAATAAAATAGTTATGATTTAAGTTCATTATATTTTTCAATTTTGTTTTCATTTTCAATTATATATTTATATATGAATTTATTTTTTCAAAATCTCATTTTATTGTTAATTTATTATAGTAGTATTTTTCAGTTTAAAATATTGAAAATAAAAAACATAGTGTGTCTGAGCGACCTCTTTAAGTGAATAGACCTAAGGTATGAAGTATGATACATTATAGGGAAAAAAATTTATTAGTGTGGGAAATGAGAATAATCATAATCATCAATTTGGTGCTTTTTACAAGGATTCCAATAGCATAAACTCACTATTTTTTATAAAAGATAAAAAATCATAAATTCCCAAAATTAAAAAAGGGATATGTTGATGATGAATTGTACTCTTATTTGATTGAAATAAATGAAATATTAGTAGTATATGTTAATGTCATTTGAATTTTTAATAAAATGAAAATGTTTTAGATAATAGTTGTCCTGAATAAAGACATTGACAACAATATTTTATTATGCATGTATAAGGAGCCAAAATAATTCTCACGCTACTTTTTTAATTTCCATCAATATGACGTAAAGGAACAAAAATAACTTATCTTTAAAAATTATAAATAATACCTCATGAGTGAAGAAATCGAACTACACATCTTTTAAATTCCATGAAATTATATAATCCTAAAATAGAAATTGATAGAAGATAAAAAAGTTATTAATGATAATTTTAAAGTTGGGGAAGTATTAGTATATTCCCTTGTTTTTTATTTGACACTATTTTCACATCTGTTTAACTGCCCTCATTTTTATTTTATAGAATCATCACCTATTCATTCCCTATGTAGTGATGATGTTGAGGTCGAAGTTTACAACATCAAGTAGAAGATGATGGATAAATTTAAATAAAAGTAAGAACTAGAGTATAATATGGGGATGTGACCACGTCATGTACATCTACATTCAACTAACATGGAAGAGGAAATAATGATTTTAGAGAGGAAGAAAAAAAATTATTCATTTCCCTTCCCCTATACATATAAAATTCTATCTTTCTTATCTTCTTGGTTTTGCACGAGTGCTTATTTTAGTTGGTGGTTCTAATAATTATAATCTTGTTATAGATACTGGAAGGAAAAACTGTGGTTCTTAAAATCAAATAAATAATAGCCACCATTATACTGGGGATAATGTGTCGCCACATCCTAAATATGCGTATTGAGAACCAAGAACCAACATTGGTCATCAAACCGTGTTCTATCATTTTTTCCTTTCTCGGTGTCTTTCATTGTTTTTATTAAGTTATATTTTATGGATTTTAATTCCTATGTGTTATCAAAAAGGATATTTACTCAATTCTACCACGTGAAAATAAATTCATGATGTGTCATTCCTTATTTATGTTTTTTATAACCTTATCCTCTAATTTTATTGAGCTTAAATTAAGGATAGTGAAATTTATGTGTGATGGGAGTGTCAACCATCTTAGGTTACTTTTTTTGTTTTTATGAAATTTACGCTTTAATGAATATCTGTTTTCATTTTTCACACTTTAATATATTTCATTGTGTATTATTTATTTTTCAATAAAATATATTTTAGGTTATTTTTTATGTGGATTTTTTTCATCATTTTTTATTTTAATGAATTTTTATGAGTTGGAGATTTTTTTTGAATTTCATGACCATGAAATACAAACTGAAATTATTATTTTTCAATATATGAGTTATTATTAACCCTTTCGACATATTATTCCTAACAACCATGCCTTTTTGGGAGAAACATTTATTTTGTGTTCAAAACAAAACATGAGAATATTTTATCTCAAATATTAATAGTTCATATAAGGGTTTTTATATTATTGGGGAATTTGTTTGGAAAGGTATATTTTAAATTAAGCATTATCATTATGTGTAAAATTGTTTAGTAGCATGACCTAAATCACTAGGACCCCTCCTGGGTTAGTAGTATGTGAAGGGAGACACCCCAATCGTGAATCCAATATTCAACTAGAATGAGACAAATGTTAAGTACGAATATCACTAAAATGGGATTACATAGTCTAATGCAGAAGTACACATACACTGAACTCTCTCCTTGAAACAATTTAGAGATATAATAATATAATAAAATATATAGAGTGATGATAATGAATGTAATAAATTCTATGATGTAAATCCATTTAAATTAACACAATATAAATGATAAAAATGTGGAAATACGTTCCCCACTAAACCTGAAAACAAATGGAAATGGGAAATGATAAAGGAGTATATATAAAAATCCCTATGCATAACCATAAAACATGGAAAGAACCTTTAATAACAACTACGATCCATCAAAATTAGTTCTACAAAATACATCTCTAATATGGACGTTGACTTAAAAAGACACAAAAAATGTAGGAAAATCTCATACATGGGTTACTATATAAAAATGTAGTTGGATTGACTGAAAACTGAGTAGGGGATGAAATAAAAATAACAAGAATAAACATAATCCCTAATAAAGCTACTATATAAATCCTAACAAGATATTTTCTCAAAAATAAACCAATGTGAGGAAAGAAATGGATTATATATCTCCAAAAACACCTAATAAAGTAGTGTCTTCATGTAGTTACAAATATCAAATCCTTGTTTCTAAAACAACCAGTGTAACCATATGATATCTAGAGTGGAGTCCCTCCTTGTCGCCACTATGTTTCAAAAATAAGGGAGAGTTATATCCTACCCATGTATCCCATGTATCCTTTTATCTATATAAAGGTTATCAATCAATATGAAATATAGTATAAGGGATAATTACTCCAATGGAGGACCGTCATAATGATAGAGATCAATGATAGGTATTACACTCTATAGTTAAGGGATCTACAACCCCACGAATGAAGGGGTGTTTGACCTCTACAAGTATAAATGATATCAAGGACCCACCACCTAGAGAGAGACAAGGGAGTACCAAAACTTGTAAAAATATGATTATCACACAAATATTTTACATCCGATAAGAAACCCAATGAGAATTGTCCTGCTAACATCACCTCTCATCTTATCTCTTATTCTGAAATGAAATCAATGATCAGGTCCCATTTAGAAAATATTATGAATGTGATACATGTAAGACCAAATAGTACTCCTAAAGATGTAGATGCACATGGTAGAATTTTATGAGGGGAGTACATATAATTTCCTATGATGGTAGATGACATGTCCCACAAATATGAACACTAGTTGTTCTTTATTACAATACATGTAATAGAAAATAAAATTACTCTTTGTGTATATAGGGTCACACAGTGTGTGAATCCATATGAATACATAGATTATTCCTATATTTGACACGTCTTCACTCACCATGTAACTCTACACGACATGTTGACGGGGTCTCCTAACATGTATATTAACTTTGGGTCCTAAGTGTGTACACATGATATATGTATTGGCTATCTATGTACACGTACATGGCATATCCCTTACGGTACATGGATTTTTTGACCACACTGGGTCCTCGATGTCGACCATTAAAATATAACACAGATTCTTGGGTAGAGTAACATGTCATATGATCCAGACCACATGATATGTGATAATTAAATCAGACAAAAAAATAGCCGAAATGAAATATTAGTATATATAGTTCATGTTCATTCAAGATACCAAGAGTGATGACCTGGATTTCAAAAAATGTTTTGTATTCCTTCATGTAAATGTGAGATCAAAATTTTATACACAAATTTACACTTTTTACTAAATTAAAATATTATAATCCAAGGGGTAGGGTCTCTTATTGTTGTTTTCTTCCATATATCTCCCTAAATCAGATATATTAATAGATGATTGGTAAATCTTTAGGTCATGCAATGGCTTTTAGGATTTATGAATTCAAATTAATCATGTAAAACACAAAATATGCTACAAAATCTCCATATAAAACTAATCTCTTGCTCATTCACACATTTTTTATGGATTTAGTGGTTAAATCACACTATAATACAACCCAACAATTTCTAATTGATAAATCATAGGCCAATGATGATGAAAATGAATAACAGTGGTAGGAAAGGAATAACAACAAAGTGATAACCCAACATTGGTTGGGGAAATCACAAGCAATGATTACATAATGTATAATTAAGGGTAAAAATATGGTGAAAAAAATAAATAAATAGTCTTAAGAACAGAAATTATAAATTAGGCTCATGCGGAGAATAGAAAACACCAGAAAATAAGAGGATTCCAATAAATTAATAAAAAATTAATTAAAGGATGAATGTCTATAAAATAGAATGTGCAACCTAAATAAAAAACTTATCATTGGTAAATATTTTTTCTAGTAGCAATGAAGGTGATGATCCCCTTGTGCTTATTATTCCTCTCATGATTCTCTATTATTTCCTACTTCCGTTATATGTTCCCATGTAATTATTTCTAATGGATCTCTCCTCATACTCTATGATATCTCAGGGTTATGCAACTAATCAAGGGTATTTTTCATAGTATCATATTTTTATATAGGTAAATGGGTTTAATTAATTTAATAAATTAAATCATTAAATCATTTAATTCACCTATTATAATCCCAACAAATAACTTCAACTGAATTCCCAACACTCATTTCATTTCAAGGGTAAGAACAATTCTCCATAAATATCTATGGTATTATATTTACCATAAGTGTTACTATTCAATAGGAATACTATTTATTTCAAAAATGTTAGTTTGTGTGTTTTTTTAAATATATATAAATTTTCAATATATTAATTTAGGTGTCTTAAGACTCCTCGACATAGAGAAGAATCTGAGAAAAAATATGATGATATATATATATATAAAATTTTTCAAAGGAGATAACCAATAAAACTGGACTCATTACATTTATGCATTAGAATAAATTAATTACCTTATATGTTTACATAACATTTAAAACAGATTTTTATACAGCTAACATCAATATAAATTTTTTTAATGAATATTTCATGTTTATGTTTCATGGAAGGGCTTTTTCTATGTGTTCTTTGGTATTCAACTCATTTTTGGGTGTTTTAGTTGTTTTCCATTATTCTAGGGATTTGCAAAATGGGATTGATTCAATTTCATTAATTGTGCTTCATTTCATTCATTCAGTTTTCCAAAAATTAAAAAAATTAAAAAAAATAGAAAAAATGGATGTGATATTGAATTATTAATTATAATTAAATTTATGAATCATGGGCCTCTAAAAATTAATTGTATGATTTTCCTTGTTTCATTATGATTTTGTTTTTATTATATGATCCACGAAAAAATGAAAAAAATATAAATTTAATTAAATAAATAAATTGAAAATGGGAGAATTAGGATGAAATAATTCATTGAATTATATTTCATGACTCATGGATCAATAATAAGTCTCCATGGATTAAAATTTTAATGGTAATTTGTTGAGATATATTTCTTTTTTCACTCGAATATTCATGCATTGGTACTTAAGATTTAAACCTCAAAATTTTAGCCTTGAATTATAAAATATATTATCCACCAACAATTATTTAAACAATTAATCATGAAAAAAATCATGATTAATAATATATTTATGTATCATTGTGTTGAGTGATTATAATTTTTACATGTATATCCTGACACATGCACTTTTCAAGTATTAAAATAACTATATAATTGATTTATCATGAATGAAGGGTGACATGGATTTCAATTTGAGATACATGTGATTGGTCCTTGAACAATTTGTTGAGGTAAAATGTATTTCAGTTAAAGAAATTTAAGTGAAATAATTTTTTTCATATATGATAGTTGATGAAATGTCATTTTGGAAGATAACATGGAAATTTTTTTACTTTTGATTTTGGGGAAAATATTAATTTAGATATTTTATAACTTACCATGGGTTAATTTTTTATTAATGTGGGATTAATTAAACTTGTCCTTTCATATCTATAATTATTTAATTTAATTTTTTTATCCAAAAAATTCTATATTTTTTGGTTCAACATCACAATTTGATGTTATTTGAATTGTGGATCATTAATTATGATGTTGGCCTAATTTTTTACTCTAAATATTTTTATATCAAATTGGTGTTTTAGCCCTAAATTCTTCTACACTAATCCCAATCCTTAAATTAACTTTTTTAGACTGAAAATATTATTTTATTCCATTAATTAAACAATAACTAAAGGAGAATTCAAAATTATGAAGCCGAACTGAAGCTCACAATCATGGCCATAGAATCTATGACCAAATCCGTGGAATTTTGAATAAGGAACTATATATCACACCATAACTACCATAATGAGCTTAAATTTCACATGGATCTACATAAAAGTCCAGGAATCAAGATCATTTACTTTGTTGATGAAAAATATTTTCTCCTACAATTTCATAAATAAGTTGGCTTTCAGAGAAATCAAATATGAATAAACTGCAAAACCTGAAATTTATTTATTAATTAATGGTCCATAACTCCATTATTAAAATATTAACAAATTTATTATTTAGTGTTTGAATTATAAATAAAAATTATGAAAAATTTCTAGTTTATATATTTTTTTAAAGTCAAAAATTATGTTGGCAAAAAAAAATCCAACTCCCATAGGTGTATTTCAGTTTGAAATTTGGCCACACTATTTCCTATAAATATGAACCTCCTCTTCCATGTCATCGTATTTATATTTTATTTTCCCATTTTCTATAAAATCAGGTTTTATGATTTATTAATAGTTTTTAACTTGTTAAAAATATTTTTGGTCATAATTATCTCTTCTATTTCATTTTCTCATTTTAGTTTCCCATATTGTCCTCATTCTAATCACTATGAAAATATCTAACTAAAAATCATTGTTATATGAGATATGGGGGTTTGTTTTTTGTTAATTGTGTTTTAATTTAATCTATTTTTTTTATTATATTAATTTCATTAGTGGTGAAAATAGTTTTATTCAAGGTTTCCCCCACTTTCCCAACTATTGAGTTAATCTTTTCATTTAATTTTTATTCCTCTACTTTATTGATAGAATGCAAAAAATGGGGTGGATTAGCATTGTGGTGATGATGTGAGGGAGTAGTATACATCACGAAAAGGGTCTATGTGGGATGATAAAAATTCAATTGTATGGTTTTGAGTGACAGGGTTTATCTCAACATTTGGTAGAATATCGAGAATAAATATTTTAAAGAAGAATGATACCATAGTTGCAAACTTATGAGAACATTGACTTAACCCTTCATCACTAACATCTTATCTTTTCACGTATTTGGGTTTTGTTTTTCTATAATTTTATTTTGTATATTTACATTTCCCTATTATATTTAACACCTCTATTATATTATAATTTTATTATAGAAGTATATTCTAATTTTAAATAGTCACAATTGGAAAAGGATGTGTGTGAGTATCCTCCTCATTTGATTGAACATAGTGTAAAAACTATGCTACATTGTTACGTAATAAACATTTATTAGTGATATATATAATAAATATCATTCTCATAAAAACTATTACATTTATTTTTATCACCCAAGAATTATTTTTTAAAACCTACGTTATATTTAAATCTAATGAAAATCTATTTTTGGTCATTTCCATTTAATAAATTGGATGGAAGGTTACATTCTATTTTTTTAATGGTTCTAATTTCATAGAACACTATTTATTTAGAAGAATCAAATACATTAAATAGAGGAATAAATACTCAATATTAGTTGTCTAAATTATCTATAATATCATTTTAAACATAACAAATACTTTTGTTCTAGAAATGGTATTCATGTGTTGTTTTGCAAATATATTATAATTAATATCCACAAATTCTAGAAATTCAATTATAGAAAATTTATTCATCATTTGGGATTATCATTGTATAATTTATTAATTATATCAATTTCATTTTTGGTCATAATGAATAGTTAAATCGATAATGGTTCGTCATGATAGTGATGGTAAAAAGGGTCAATAAGGGGGTTTAATTAAGAATATATCTTTTAAATATCACATAAAATATTATAAATTTTATTTTTTGAGTGTATTTATAAAATAATTTATATAAAATTTTAATTTTTCTCTTTCAACCAACATTCCCCTGAAAAGAAAATTTTAATATTTTATAACATTGAATTTTTATATGAGTGCCACCCCCTAAATTATAAAATGGACCCTCTTATCCATACTTCCACACAAACTATGAGAAATCTTGATAAACCTATGTTTAGTGAAATCCATCACCATAACTACTACCCTGGACTTATAGGTCCTTTGACCAGAGAAATTTCAATTTTATAAGGCTTAAGTTTTAGTAAAAAAATGATATCTAAGTAGGTAGAATAATATTAGAGGACTTCCTTCATGTGACTTTATTCTTACCCCTCCATAAAATATATTATAAAATATATCAAATAACAAAATAATTTTATTTCTTATAAATAAAATTACAATGATTATTGAATAACTATTTTCTACATCCTATACAACATATGGTAAATTAAATCTTTTCATGTGTGAACCTATGAATTGTCACATCCACGAAGATATGTAATATTTTTTTCATTTATTAATAATATGGGTGGTAATAATGACTGACTAAATAAATAAATATGGTATTTATTATATTATTATGATTTTATAAAGTTTTAACATTATCTTCTTTATTTTCATCCCATCAATTACAAAAATGGAAACATCCCTCATGTGTACATGTAGAGTGCCACCTCCTTGAATGAAGTACCCCATTTTTCCTTACCACTTTAAATTTATATTGATAAATTTATATTTAAAGTAAAAAATTTATAATTATAACATGATTAAAATTCTATAAATATAAAAATTATTACCCATTTTAATATTGCTGAACCACAGATGTTATTTTGGATATTATGAACAAAATGACTTCAAAACATACCATGTAATCTTAATGAATTTACTAACTAAATAGAACATGATATTAAATGAAATAAAAAGAATAATTATAATTTAATTAACATAAAAAAGATTCACAGGGATGTAACTAATTAATATAACCTTATTATTCAAGATTTTATAGTCGAACTAAGTGAGTCGGGACTCAAGGTAAGGGGTTTCTCAAATCAATTTTCTTTTCTTGAAAGTTGCACCATTTTCACAACATGTTTATTTTGTGTGATGTATATAATTCTATATGGATGAATATTATATTTAATTTATTTAAATTTTACATGTTTGAAAATCCATTTAAATTTCATTCATATAATTTCAATTTTTTTATAAAGTTACCAAGAGGGAAGGGTTTTTATTTAAAATATTATTCTAAATATATTAAATTTCAATTCCTCCATGTTTATGTTCTTATTAATTTTTAAAGAATATTTTTATTTATTCCTAAATAATTAATAATTTTAATATTAATAAAATTTATTCTAATTTTAAATGTTATATAATTTTTATTCTTATTTTTTTTTCTATTTGGGTCACATTTGACACTTTTTATAAAAATAAAAAAATATTTTTAATTTTTACCAAATAAATTATATTTTTCAAAATCTAATCAATTATTTATTATCAATACAACATTAGAATATTATATAGTTTTTTAAACAACATTAATCTTAT
Source organism: Viscum album (assembly GCA_963277665.1). NCBI lineage: Eukaryota > Viridiplantae > Streptophyta > Magnoliopsida > Santalales > Viscaceae > Viscum > Viscum album. The sequence continues at coordinate 643,579,280 of OY728128.1, forward strand.
ATTATTCCAGTAATTTTAGTTTCTAAATATTTATAAAATAAAATTATATGTCTTCTCATTTTTTTGAGATAACTGAAAGTTATTTTTCATGTGATAATAATATAATTTTATGAGTTTTAAGATAAAAATTTAAAAAATTATGTGTCTTATATAGAATTAAAATAATTTTAATTTTATATGATGATAATTTGGTCTCACATATCCCACCAATGCATTAGTTAATAGTATGTTCTTTAGAGGAGGCATGTGGAATTATCTATATATTAATTTATAATGGTGATTGTAATGTAAATGTATTGAGCTTAATATATAGGTTTTTAATTCTTTATAAGAGTTTTTTATATATATTATCATTTTAGGTTGTATTTAAATGGGTTTATGAATGGTTTTTACCATTAATAGGTAAAATTTACTCTTCGATATAATTTTTTCTTAAGTTCTAATTTTTTCTCAAGAAAATATCATTGTTATTATTTTTCAATTATCCTAGATACTAAATGATTTATGAAAATAATTGAAATTAAAATTCACATAAAGACTATGAAAACAATTATTTGATCTTAAATTATGTTTTTTAAATGGAAAATGCCTTATATATTTCCATGTTTTTCAAATAGAATAAAGAGTTTCATTTCATTTTACTTACCTTACTAACCTTTTCTTCTAATAACATATTTTAAAAATATTTTACATTAATGAATTATGTGTATTGATTATTTATTGTCCAATTGGTGATAATTATTTAATGAATAAACAGTTTCATGAATAAAATAAGATTGTAAACATAATAATCCATTTTTGAAAAAAATATGTACATTGTGTGTAATTTTCCCCTTTGTTATGTAATGTTTTTAATAATTCTCTAAAAATAAAGAAAGGAACTTATTAATGTAATAAATTGAAAAAATTATAAAAAATTATATAATTAATGGTTTATTAAGTTAATGTGTGTTATGCTGTGGGATTTAATGTGAATCTAAGCATGCCTTATATTCCATACTGAGTTGGATAGATGGAGTAGGCGATCATGATTTTGGGGGATACAAACTATGATTGAGTTTTGGATTTAAGTAGTTCATGGTATATTTATACATAATTTTTTGAGTTTTATTATAATAATAGATATTACCATTCTATTTATATAGACTATTTTGAGGCTTTGTATGGTCTGTGATACCAATTTACAATCTTTTGGACTTGGGTGGGGGAGACATCTGTGGTTGGACTGAGAATTTTTTTGAATATTTAGATGGAATGTTAATAAATGAAATATTAAATAGAGGTATGTGATAAACTTAGAGATTATTAAGATGATAGAGAAGTTTTTTTGTCAATTATTGTTATATCCCCAGTTGAAAATGATTCATAATATCATCCATGTATCTCATTGAATAAGTATCATCTCGATCCCTCCCATGTATTGAATAAGGAATATTTAAAGATAGATCTAGGTACCCCAATGTATGGGAAACAAATTCTAATTTTAAACACATATAATAAATTTTATTGTGGTAAATCCATTTAAAAATTTTGGTTTTTGAAGATGAATGGTTGCGATTCTCATTCGAAATGGGATCATGAATCTCTTATATGTGAGTAGAGGAATAAAATATTCATTGACCGTTCATAATGTAAATGAATTTCTCAGAGAATAATTCGATATATTATGTGTATTTATATCATAAAAGTTTCCTTTTTTATGTATTAATATATTATTTATTGTATTTATTTTTTTTCTATTTATTTTATTTCATGGTATATTTTACATGTAAATATTGAAATATGGAAATCTATGCCCATCAAATGATTTCTACATAGCTCGTGAAATCCATATGAAAAAATAATGGAGATAATATAGTACATTTCATATATTCTATCATGGTTCAAGAATGGGATAATAAACTATGAGGGAATTTTTTTTGATACCCCCAGTTGTCTAGCTCCATCATCATGATTGGTTCTTGGTTTGGTAAATCATTTTGTCAAATGAGTTAATCTAACTTGTTTTTTAAAGTGTGATTTTTTATTTTTTATTTCTCATTTTATGTCACCTAATCCTCTTCACTATCCCCATTTTAACTCCCATAGCATCCTATGTGTTTATACCCTATCCTACATCAATATATAGAGATATTAAGATAATTTTCAACTAGATTATTCATTTAATCTTCAAGTAAATTGTTTCATTCCTTTTATTTGTTTAATTATCTCTTTCTATCAAGATTTTTCTTATCCCCTATGGCCATTGAATCCAAGTGTTTCTGTTAATCGTGTTTTATGTAATTAATTTTTATGATTATAGATTATAATGCATGAAAATGAAATTTCATTTCTACATTTGTTTTTTTCATTTTCCAATGAATTAATTTTATTAAACAATGATGTATTATGAGACACTTTTGATAAGGAACCATTGATGCTTGGTTAATTATAAAAGAGTTTTAAAATTATATTAATATAAGGTTATACTTTCATTTAAGACTACAATTTATATGATATACATTTTTTATACATGTAATCATGATATGAGTGATCCAAATACTTTAGAAAGAATGTGCATAAAAATATTTTTATGATTAATTTAATGTTTTTGATGACATCAATCTTATAAATTAATTAAATTTATGGAATGGTATAAAAATCAATTTTTAATCCATTAAAAATATAATGGAAGTTAGGAATATCATGTTCATAGGTAGGAAACCTAGTAAAAGTACCACAATTTAATTGACACTCTTTCCTTTTCCTTGTATTATGAAAAAAACTACAACATGCTGAATACTAGTATATGAATTTACAGGTATGAATTTTTAATAGTTCTTATATATACAACCCATGCAGGGTGGGATATGACTGGTTCATAAATAGGGAAGTAGAAATACCCTATCATTCCTTAACATTATATACCTTTTGGATTCTCTTAGGATAATTGTTTTTTAATGTTATTTACATGATATTTACATTAAATTTTAAACTATAATAAATTTTTCTATGTGTTGGTTTCCTTAAAAATATTACATGAATATTTTATTATAGTTTATTTTCATACTAACATGCATGGATAGTCTCTGAAATTATTAACATAGAATTAGTGGTTAAATCCCACTAGATTAGGGATTACTACACCCTAAATACTCCAGTCATGCATATATATATAATGATTTGATTGATATAGATAGAGAAAAAAAACATCTAGGATGTAGTGGATTCATATTATTATTGAGTTTAGTTGGGAGGTGGTTACATGATGCGAGTGAGACCTTATGTCATGAAAAGATGGGTATCATTTATTTTCTATTTATTTTTTTATGGTCTTATGTAGAATCATTTCTTATTTTATTTCCACTTCAACTTCCCAAATTGTTCCATTTATTTTAATTCTAGTCCTTTTGAACATATGAATAATTATTCTCAAATACATGATTATGTTATTTATATTCATATATATATATATATATATATTCATTTTTACATATTTTATTTATTTTTTGAAACACGATGAGTTTTTGTTACTATTTCATCCATTTGAGTGCATGGCCCTACAAGGTATGGATCAGCCTTATTGGCTAGTTGGTTTGGACCTGTTTAGTGGGTTATTGGGTAAAACCATTCCCAAAGGTGATTATTGATGAACAATCACTATTTAATCTATTTTAAAAATTGGGAGCTCCATTTAGGAATTTCTATACATAGGCTAGGGTGATCAGATTATAGGTAGCTCAGTTAGTTCATTATATATCATATATGCATCCTTATGAGATGAAATTTAATTTTACAAATCAATATTCATTAACTTGTAAAATCAAACAGTTTTCACCAATCTATATAAAAACTAATTCACATGAAATATCATATCGTAAAACTTCGTTATTTTATCAACGATCCTAATTTAATAAATATTCATTTAAATTGTATTTATATCCATAAAATGAAATAGATGCATTGTTTCAGTAATAAAAATGAATCCAAAATTTTAGAATTTAAAAAATTAAACTTTTTTTATATAGAATGAATAATCATGAATTAGATATCAATGGATGGATAAAATAGGAATACTTATTTTTTTAGATATCCATTATAATTTTGAAGTAATGGTTGTAATATTTAATGATATACCTTTATAAATATGTTCTCAAAATCACAATTAAACTATTTGTTATGTGAATATGATATGAATCTTTCATCCCCTATGGAATTCAAATTACTAAGAATTCCCTTACAAGTTTTAGCATATAAGGTTTCCTGTAATAATATTTTTAAACATATAGGTGATCATTTTCTTAAGTTATTATCGTTATTGTAATAGTATATCATTCTAAAAAACTATTAAATTTTTTGTTCCCATCATGGTGAGATTTTTTAAGGCCATTATTATAAATTGAAAATAGTTATTTAATGTATAATAAAATTGATTCTTGAAAAAATATACTCATCTATAATATAACCATCTATTTAGATTTTATTTTTGACATACGCTTTCTATATCAACCTATTATGTATCGGATCGTACGCCAATGATTCCAAAATCCCAACCAATACATGCTTCCTGGTGGAGGATCAATGCCCTACTTAGGGTGGTCATTCTCATTCCACAAACTCCATCTTAGGAACAAAGGTTATGGAAGATCACACTCAAGTATTAAAGAAAATCTCCACAACTCTATCTAAGACCTCACCACCAGAGGGGATCATGATACTAGGATGTGGATGAAATGATGAATTGTAACATCGATGTAAAAGGAAAAGTGAACACCCTTAACATACATTGGTTCAATATAAGGGAAAAAGGAGTTACAAACACTCATGAAGGGGGTAAATGACATGTTCTATGGGTACACAACAAGTACATATATCCCCATATATACCATTGTGTAAGAACCTCTCATGGCATGTAGGTATCCATATACATGGCATGTAGAAGAAGTACATGATATGTAGACATACATGGTATCCTGCGAATGTATCTTGTATTTCTATGTGTATAATGTTTGTCACCAAGTATGCCAATCCATGATCATGTCTATATACACAACATCCCCTCTATCCAAGTACTTTTCCCATGTTATTTTACTTCCCAACATATATTTTGATCCTTATGGAATGGGACACATGTTGTGTGATAGGGATCACATACTGTGTGATCTTTATCTTCAACCAAAAACCCTATCCATCATTGAATGGGCCTCACATGGAATGTCATACTAATATACACATAGTGTATCTTGTGATTTTATTGATCTATATATTTCAATTCCATTCATACTTGTGTTCCCCTTCCAACTCGATTTTCACCAGAAATCACACAAAGGATATCAGATCATGTCCAACAAAACCTCGGTGCCTCCATCTTTCCAAATTCCCTCCTCAAAAAATGTTAGGGAAAACCTAATTCAATTATTTCTTATCATAAGACAAATGGGAAGATGAAGAACCCTTGATATGGCCCCATTATTCTTCAATCCATCCACCACCATCATCATTCCTTGGTTTAAAACCTCCATCATGTAATGTACCAATGGTTCCTATCTGTCGTACCGATGAATGGTCATCCAATGATCAGAAAGTGGGTATTTGTCAAACCATTTACAAAAGGGAATACCAATGGTGATCAAACATTGACATTAGGGGGAAATCGATAAAACATAAAAATTGAAGAACGAACCATAGTTGTGGTTCATATATCCTAAAATCACTATAATTGAAATGGAAGAATAAAGAATAATTAATCAAAATGAACAAAACAATTCCATCAAATAAAATCTACCTACAATGCGCATATCAATTACATTCATGTAATTGATCCATGTTTCCCCAATATTTATAAACAGAATGGATGTCATAAAGAAAAGCATCATTTTTGAATTTTGGATTGATCATTTATGAATAAATATTATTTTATTGTCATTAATGTGATCCTTTAACTATGTTGGTGCAACAATTCATGATCTGATATTGATCTATCATTTTTCTCAATGAATGTCCTCCATAAAAGATCCTAGTTATCCAAGGATTAGTGACCAATCATGATAAATTTTCCATATTCATGTGTATAATGAATAAGTCATTGTCTGTGTGAAAAATAAACAACATAATTAATTATTTCATTTAATTACACCAATGATAACTCATTAAAAAATAGAATTTTATGATAATGATTATGTCATGCCTAAGGTAAACCCCACATTCTAAACTCAACATTTCCCTCCAATTAATGATTTGGGCCCTCTTTTATGAGTTATTACTTTTTTTCATGAATATCTCTCATGCATGTTATTCAATATAATTAATATGTTTCACCCATTTATTCCTGGAACACCGGAACTCATGATCATATTCCATCTCAATGCCTGGTCTAAAAAATTTTCCATCTAAAATAAAAAAGTAATACATGGAAAATTTTATACATTGCATTCCTTCTAACTTAGTTCATTTCATAACAAAAAGGGAAAGACCTACTCCAAAATACCAGGTTACTGGACATGTATCTATGTCTCTCTCTCTATAATGCTCTCTTGAAGATTCTCATTCAACCAATATATATGTGAAATGTGATTCGATCTCATATTGATGAATCTCTATTATCGATCCTCAATCTCCTCTAGGTAATATGAAAAGGGTTATCCCTACATGATGCCCATCACTCCCTAGTCAATAATATGTGCTGGGTCATGAATGTACCTCCTTATCTACGACACTTGGAAGACTAATTATCCTTAATCCAACTACAGATGTAGTGCTAAGAGGTATGCCACCTCTCCAAATCTATGTAGTATCTATAAGGTACCAATGAATCTCTGTGATAACTTTCTGCCATGGAATAATATCCTCAATCCACATAAAGTTGAAGCTCTCTGGAACACATAGTCACCATCCATAAACTACATAGGTCTCTATATCTGGTTTTTATAATTCATCGGATGGTTATATATAGTCCTCATCAACTATAGGATAATCTATAAATTATTTATAGTCTCCATCACCTACTCCAGGAAAATGAATTATGACTCTCTGTGATCATTCCAAAAAAGTGGTGACCGAAATTTCTTCTCATACAAATCCACAAGTGTTTCTAAACCAATGGTTTCATGGTATCTGTTGTTGTATGAAGAAACAAACATGGGTAGGTGATCCTCCCAACTACAACCAATGTCCATCATGTAAGCTCACATCATGACCTCTATAACCTAAATTTTCCACTCTATATGATCATAAATACAGTTTTGAAATTAATTTATCAAGAATAATTGGGTCCCAAATGCTTCATGCAATCCAATACATAATTGATTAGTTGAGTGGGATTCATGGATAGAGATAATAATTGAGGGATCTCCATAGAGTCTGACAAAATCCTGCACATAGAGGCATCACAGGCTCTCTGCTGAACTCTACTCTCAAATATATTTTAAGTGGTCTTGATTTTTGTTTTAGTCTATGATCACCTTGATGTAACTTTGTCCTTGTGAAATCTATGGTAAGACCACCATGATGTATATGGAAATACCATCCCACTTCCAATATCTCACCTCAAGGGGTTAAAATAATCCCACTGGAACCTGGTGGTCCATCTTTACTTGCTTAAAAGTAAGGCATCGAGAGAAAAACAAATCAACTGCCTTCTTTATACCTTTCTATAAAAACTAACATCAAAGGTCTTTGTACATCTTTTCCACACCTTTATTTTATCCAAAAGAATATATAATGAACTCCGGCATCACCTCCTCATACAACATCAAAGGTACCATAATTTTTTCCTCTAGAATGAATTGTGTTCTTCCCACCATCAAAATATATACCAAGAGAATATAAGGTGGATATCTTACTATGTATAGTCTCAAAGTCGGTATCTCTATGATGATAATCCTTAACATTTTATAAAAGTTGTGGTCTAAAAACCATTGACTGATGATATGAATCATTGTATTGGTGCAAAAAGGTCAACTATAACGAGGATAACAACTCGAATGCCTCAACCAACAACTAAGAAATATATCTCCTACAGAGATAGTCTACCACTTCATTCTCCTTTCTTGGAGTATAGAAAATCTAAAAATCACGGTGTTATAGGAACTCTATCCATCACATATCTCTCGTGTTAATAAAATTCAAAGATAAGATATACCTGAGACTCTTGTGGTGTAATTAAATGATAAACCGCTCACCCATCAGGTAGTGTTACCAAATATTTAAGGAAAAACTACCACTTATCAATCAAGATCATAGTTCACATAGTTTTTATCTTGTGCTATCAACTGATGTCAACCATATGAAATAAATCTCTACATCATCACTAAAACATCAACATGTATTGTCCCTGATACATCACAGAACAGTACGTATTTTACACCCTCCTCTCATAATCTCAATATAGGAGAACTCTTCAATATTGTCCTCATCTTAGAAAATAACTTCTATCACATTTACATTAACATAAAAAGTAACCCATTATAAATAATTTTTTTCATGGATTCTATATCTCTGGAGAAATTGGGTTTAAACCACTGTTAGTACACTGCCAACCAAAGTATACTCTATACCTCAGTAACACACTAGGGTGGCTCCCATAAAATAATTTCCTCAACTTTTTCTGGATCAACTACAACTCCAACATTTATGATGATGGGTCCATGAATAAGGACCACTTGAATTAAAAACTATAAGATCCTAACATGGCTCATCACTAAATGGTTGCAGGACCGGTCACCACATGACATGAAGCATGTATCCCCGAACACTAGAGGCTACCGACTAGCAATGAGGTTCTATGGATAGCCAGTGGGGAGACTATACCCTCTCAACTGAGTTGCACAGTGGATTATCATAGTAAATAACAATCAATAAAAGATGAAACAATACATAATTGACAACGTAGATAATGAATAATAGTTCTCATTTTATAAAAGTGGCCAACATCACTTATGTAGCAAATGAATACATGACATGATAATGTTACAAAAATAAGGAAAAAGTGAAAAAAAAACTACCTTACATTGTAATATATAAATAAATAAATAATGGCTAAAATCCCTAAGGGTGGTCTCCTTTATCATCCAGATCTTCTGCTCGATCCATTGCTCAAATCTCCCAAGTAAATTAAAATAGAATTATCCTACATCCCAATAAAATCTACTTGGTCACACCAGTGCAATGGTGGCCCGAGTATGGTGTGAGATATAAATATAAGTAGGTTGGGACCACCGGTGTCTACCCGAAATCTCAAAATTTAATAAATAATTTTTACTGTCTGAAATCATGTATAAAAAGGGTAAGCAGTACAATGTAACTATATACACAAATACATACTTCAGCCCTTAATAGTCATCTAAATATGCATTGTACATTTTTTATTCATCCTCAAAAATCACTACACAATCATTTTCATTTATCAATTATTTAATCATCATTAAATTATGAATTTATTGAGATTTGGCCTAAAGCCAACATTCCCCATATATTTCACTCACCACATATGTCACTAAAGTCCATCATAGTAATCAATGTAAATGCCAAATCTATGTTTGTTCTTTGGCTTGGATATTGCGTCATAAGATATTCAATTTAATCCATTAGACACTATAACTGAGCCCGTCTACTAAAAATAGTGATTCTCTCATGTTTCTATCCACTAACAATTATTCACCCAATTCATTGATAAATATGAACCCTTTCTCATATACAATTTACAAATCATTATGTCACAATAGTTTTTGTTTACCATTTAACTCATTTCATGTACAAAAAATTGGACTCACAGCCCAATGTCAATTAATGGGTGTAGAAAATCATGCCTAACACCCTCGTGAGTTTTTGGAGCGGCTGTATTTGTCTCACAACCCATGGGTATTTAGAGAATCAGTCCTTATCCAATAAAATAATTTTTACACGCATGATAGGTGTAGAACGTTTATTATGACACCCCATGAGTATTTGGAGAATTAGTCTCTATCTCAAAAATCATTTTTCAATCATATATACATATTTATAATTGGTGTAGAATGTCATGTCTAACAACCCAAACCATCAATTAATTAATTCACAAATTAATTAATCTAATACATTAATAATTTCAAAAACTAATTATCAACATAAATCTCCTAAAAAATAATTCTACAATCAATTAACCATAAAAAATATCAATAGAAAATAAATAATTATCAATTAATTATTCTTAAATAATTATCCAAAATCATTAATTAGTCTAAAACCGTCCACTAAATAGTGTTTCGTACAGGATATTAAAAATTAACACACACCCCGTAAACATCATAAGTCAAACATGATACACAAGTACTGCATATTTAGAAACCATTTCAGATAGACTAGAATATTTTTAAACATCTCCATCCTAAAAAACTTATGGCATGGAAAATAAACACACATCCAAAAATATTATTGGCCAATAGTCATAATAATGAATAAATTCACAATATTAACTTAATGCATGAAAATTAATTATTTCAACAATTAATTAATTAAATCATATCTCTTTAACCAGTTCATCAATTAATTAAACATTTAACATATTTCATTTAATAATTAATCCATCCATTAAATATTACCAGTTTACAATTTGTATTCCGAACATGTCAAAAAATTCAGTATTCTCAATATTTAGTAAAGGCCGCAATTTTTTTCCAGCTCATGACAATATAATTAATTCTTCAATTAATTAACCTTTTCCCCATCTTGTCCCATTTAATAATTTTATTTTACAACTTATAAATCATAATTTTCATAATTAACATTCCCTAACATGGGTTAAAAACACACACAAAAAGGGTGTCCAAGTCTATTGCAATTTTAGTCTCATATCCGAGGAAGACTCATGGGTACTTCATGTTTAAGCATTTAATATTCAGGTCATTAGTTCAAAATATTTTCAATAAAAAAATAAATTCTTAACACCAACACATCGTTATTTTCTCATTTATAAGGGATATATACAAAAACACAACCTGAATTAAGACCGATGTGACATTACCACCAACAAACAGCTTACTTTTATCTTCATTTAACAAAAATTTAGCAGTTTCAAAATCATGGAAACTCGTACTCTCAAAATATTTAATGAATAATATATTACTTACATAAACTGATATAGATTTGGGACCCTAACTTGGGGTGCCATCATTTTAATTATTCACCAATTTAATGTACATGGCGACAATTATATTCAAATGGCACACAGTAACACAAGCACCACCATTATATATATATATATCTAAATTTATATTTTCACCCACGTGCACCCCGAAAAATAAATAAAAATATCCCCAAAACATATTCATAAGACCAAAACCAATGCAATAAGTTCTACGCACCTACCACTAGATACTAGGGACTCAGATAAAATATTAGACTCTTATTTAGGTGGTGAAAAACCAAACAACAGTTTAATTATTTACCCCCAAACAATATCGACAAAGAGAATAAGCCCAAACCGCCTTGCCTTCGATGGCGTTTTCCAGTACATGGACTAATGAATCCTGAGAACTTCATTGCATGACCCTAGAACTGAAGAACACCAAAAAATTGGGATACAAAAAAAACCTTGAATTCGTCCAAACATAAATGGGCACCGAAACAAAATCAATATATAGAAGCGATGTTGGAAAACAACATATGAGGTCCTTCCTAGAATATTTGACAAAATCCAATGAAGAATTCATTGAAAATACTCATGGATGGATGACCTGGGAAAGGGGGGCATTGCGCTTTATAGGGAGGTTTCCGAGGGAGTGTCGCGCTACTACAAGGGGACACCTGGGGGTCGTACGCTACTATGAACCATGGAAGGTGGGAAGAAGCACCATGGGAAGAGCTCTGGTGATGGAGAAGAAGGGAAGAATGGTTTTACAGAGGAGCAGCCTCGGTTTTCAGCTAGTGTATCACACCTGGGAGGAAGATAACAGGATGGGGGTCATGCCTCCCTTGTTATGCCCCTCCCACTTCTTAAAAAAATCTAAATAGTATTAAAAAATAAGTCACATATTAATAATATTAATGATAATTGTCATAATAATATTATTTTTCTTTTCCATTTATATCATTAAAACCAAAACATCACATTTAATTAAAACACTAATTTTATACACCCCATAATTAAATTATATTAAAAGAAACAATAAAATGCTCTTTTTGATTATGTACAACCTCTCCATTTAAATCCATATTAATTATTTAATTCGTTATTAACCTTCATTTATTTAAAACCATAACCCCTAATTCAATTTCCATAATAATAATAATAATTACTTTCATTAAAATAAAATAATAAAAATATCATTATTATTATTTTTCAAACCGTTGAGAAACCCAACACCTTTCTTTAATAAAAGAAATTTATTAAATATGAAAACCCACATTTAATTAAATGTTTCTTTGAGAATCTCAAAATCCACATTAAATTATTTTCACATTTATTTAATTAAATAAACAAACAATAATAATAATTATAAAATCATTATTTTTATTCCAAATTTGATTTAATTAAAACGAAAACCCACCAATTTATTAAAACATCATTAATATGATATTAATGAATAAAATCCAACCCATAACCTCTATTTAATAATAAATGGTCCATTATTAATTCTAAAACTCATCATTTAATTATAATGGCACTTTGAAAAATCCAAAGACCACATTAATTTCATCAACCATAATTTAATTAATTCATTATCATTCATTTAATTAAAAAACAACAATCATAAGGATAATAAATTAATTATTATTATTATGAAAACATACTTTTACTTAAACAAAATCTCTCATATAATCTTATTTAGTTAAATAAAATAATTTATTAAATAGGTTAAGCTACACTGGTTGGACCACAACCATGTGTTGCCCGTGAAGAGTCATTAAAGTTGACTTTTTCAGATCTGGTGCATCTTAGACTTATCCAGACACCCATTAAAATTAATGGGTAATTATGCAATTCCAAAAAACGGCACTCTAGGAGTTCCAATGCATGGAATAAAATGTTAGAGCTCGGTCAAAAAAAACAACTCGTTTAGAAACTAATTTTTTTTGAAAACCATCATATTTTAACTCCGTTAAAAAACATGGGACATTACAATATACCCACCCTATAAACATATCATACCCAAGAATCCATAGGGAACCACTACTGAAAGAACCAAACTACCAAGGACATTTAATCTCATTAGATCTAACGTGTTGCATTCCAATTCCAAAAGAACCTTTAGCCATTCACAAGTATATCGGCTCATCCTTTAAAACCAGATCCAATGACCAATTTATAGCTTAAACATCAAAATAGATCTTAAATCTGAGGCCATTAGAGGGACCTAATCAATGAAAATGGTGTAATCTTGATCAACCAACAGAACAAGTTGTGCATGCTTCCCTCAAAAGACGTCACGGGCCCAAAACTCACATTCACCCTTTATATGATGACGTGCCTTTAAAACTCTTCCAAAATCTTCCACATGTATAAAGAGGTCTTTACCTGAGCTCTGGTGAAATTTCCAAGTCAAGGCATCATAAGGATATTTGAAAACAATTGTGACCCAACATGAATAAAGGAGTTCGCAAAAATACCTTTCATCCTGCGTACAACCCAGATAACCACCACTCATCAATCCAAAAAACATTTAAAATGTATCATAGCATAAGACACATGCTATCATATTGTATCCATGATGAGGTAAATATAGGGGACATTCTCTTCGTATTCATAATAGATCACTAAGAGAAAAACCAAGGTTATTATGAAGATCAGTCGAACTCCTATCAAAAAACTCTGTACTAAAAGCTTGGCATCTCCTGAGGACACATTTACCGAACATGATGCGACACTAACCACCTTAGAATTGTCGATGCGGTCACAAGAAAAGATCATCCACCCACCAGTGCATTATTTTAGAAAACATTAACTCATTCATGTGATGTTTCTGAAACCCAGATCACCACGTCAATCATTGATCATAAAAAGCCGTAACATAATCCTATCGGCGTCCATAACAGACAAGTGCTAATAAGTCCACTCGAGGAGTGGGAAAAATTACTTTAACATCCTATAACATTTAAAGTGTACTACCTACCAAATGTTATCCCCTTACAAAACATAAACAACAGCCCTATCTCTTGGTCATGAAAAACCCAAATAACGAGGTTCAAAAGCACCGATTTTAAGCATTTTAAATAATTTATTTCAACCTTTTAACATGTGAATAAATATCGACAAACACACAAGTAATTTTCACAAAAGTCCCTTAATTTTAAAAAAAATTAATACAGAAATGGTTGGTATGTTATCACAAAAATCCTCTTTAATTATTTAAAATTTATTTTTGTTCAAATTTAAACAGACAATTTAGTATATAATTTTTTTTACCAAGAAGGCGAACTCTGAGGGTCCCAATTATTCAATTTGGGTTCTTCAAAAAGCAACCCAAAAACAATTCCTTTCAATCAAAACATAGCAGTTTTACATTTTTATCAATTTTCAAACATATTATGGTTATATAAGGCGTAAACACATGAATGGCCATCTACCAATTGATATGGTTCCAATACAACTTATTTCGTGAATTTGCCTCCCATTTATAACAATCAATATTCATTTAACATTTTAACTTTAGCAACCATTGGACACATCAAAACATCTCTAGCATGTTATCATAAGCAGTATCACAACAACATGATTTAATAGAGATGTATGGAACAATAACAAAACATGCTAATAAGTATGGAATATAATAACTCAGGCATGATATATCTATCACGGAAACATCCTATCTATAGATTAAAGGTTAAGTAGATCAAAACAAGGAATTGCATCAAAGGAATACAATCCAAATTAGAAGATATCCTACTAATGCAACTACATGGAATGTTATATTCTTGACATGTGAATCTCTATGTGCCTAAGATGATGCATGTCTCAAACATCCTTTCTATATCAGGCCAAGACAATTATTTTTCAATATTCTGAAAATCAATAAGTAGTAGAAAATACACCAGTCACTCAAGGGGAAATCATATCAAAAATAATATCAAAAAGCATGAACATCAATTCTTGACCTATCTACTTGGTCATTTCCCATACATGGGGTTATCAGTCCCAAGATCGGCTATTATCCCAAATGTTAACAAATTCTTGTCTCCTGTCTACCATCCCCAAAATGGTAAGACAAAGGAAAAGAAATGAATCCTAAATCCTCTGATAGCACTTTGTAACATCTTGACCCGACTCACTACTAAAATGGTGGCCAGACCTGTCTCCACATGACCTTAAGCATGTATCCCCAAACTCCAAAGGCTACAGACTAGCAGCAAGGGTCCAAAGATAGTTAGCGGGGATAAAATACACTCATATCAGAGTTTCACATTGGTTTATCATAGTAAAAAACAATCAATAACAGAATCAAGAATACATAATTGACAATGCAACGGAAGAATAACAGCACTCATTTTATAAAAGTGGATAACACCAACTATATAGAAGATGCATGCCTGACATGATAATGTTACAGAAATTAGAAAAATTTGAACAAAACCGAATGCTTTACATTCCAGTACAAGAATAAATAGACAATGACTCAAATCCCCAATGTCAGTCTCCTCAATAATCTTAAGCTTCTTCCTAGTTCTCTACTCATATCTCCCAATAAAATGAAAACAACACAATCCTGCAACCAAATAGAATCTACTCAGGTACCCCAGTGCAATGGCAACCCGAGTAGGGTGTGAGATATAAATCTCAGTAAGTTTGGACCACTACTGTCTACCCCAAAACAAGCCATTTAATAAATGATTTATACCATGTGAAAGAATGCATAAGTATCGTATGTAGTACAATATAACTATATACCCATATAACTATTTCAGACGTCTGCTAGTGTCTAAACCTGCATTATACATTTATCATTCATACTCAACAATCATTACACAATCATTTTCTTTTATAAATTATTCAATTTTCATTAAAATATGAAACTATAGAGATTCGGCCTAAGCCCGACATTCCCCAAATAAGTCACTCACCACATTTGTCTCTAAAGAACATCTATGTAATAAATGTAAAGACCAAATCCAAGCTTGTACTTTGTCTTGGATAATGCGTCATAAGTAATTAAATTTAATCATTCATACACTATAACTGAGATCATCCACTAAAAATAGTGATTCACTCTTAGGTCCATCCACTAATAGTGATTCACACAATTCATTTATAAGTCTAAACCCTTTCTTATATACAATTCAAAAATCCTTATGTCATAATAGTTTTCATTAACCATTTTACTCATTTCATGTTCAACCAATTGGACTCATAGCCCAATGTCAATTAATGGGTGTAGAACATCTTGTATAGAACCCTCATGAGTATTTGGAGTGTCATTCCTTGTCTCACAACCCATGGGAATTTGGAGCATCAGTCCATATCCCATAAAATAATATTTCCATGCATGGCTGGTATAGAACATCATGTATAGCACCCAGTGAGTATTTGGATCATCAGTCCCTGTCTCACAACCCGTTTATCAATCATACATAAATATATATCATTGGTGTAGTATTTCATGTCTAACAACCAAACCATCCATTAATTAATTCATAAATTAATTATTCCAATCGGTTAATAAATTCAACAGTTAATTATAAACATAAATCTCACATAAAATAATTATACAATCAATTAACCATTCAACATGTCAATAGTAAATAATTAATTATCAATTAATTATTCTCAATTAGTTATCCGAAATATTTAAAAATATCGAACCCATCAATTAAAATAGTGTTTCATCCAGGACGTTAGGAAATAACAAGCATTTCGTAAACATCACAAGTCAAACATGATAAACATGGGCCACATATTTAGCAACCGTCTCACATAGAATATCATATTTGTAAAAATCACCATCCTATAAAACTTATGGCATGTAAAATAAACATGCTTCCAAAAATATTATTGGCCAACAGTCATAACAATCAATCAATTCACAATCATAGCTTAATGCATAAAAATTAATTAATCCAAAAATTAATTAATTAAATCATATCTCTTTAACTAGTAAAACAATTAATTAACCATTCATTATTTATCATTTAATAATTAATCCATCCATTAATTATTACCAGTTTCTGATTTATATTCCGAACATGTCAAAATATTTAATATTCTCAATATTCAGTAAATACCACAATTTTTACAATCTCATGACTAGATAATTAATTCTTCAATTAATTACCCTATTACCCATCCTATCCCATTCAATAATTTTATTCTCCGACTGATAAATCATAGTTTGTGTAATTAAAATTCTGTGACATGCGTTAAAACACACACACTAAAGTGTGTCCAAGTCCAACGCCATTTAAGTCTCATTTCCTAGGAAAACATGTGGGTGATTACTGATTAACCATTTAATATTCAGGTTATAAGCTCAACATATTTTCAATAGCCAACAATAAATTCATAACACCAACAAAAGGTTATTTTCTTATTTATAAGGGATATATACAAAAACCCAACCTTAAGTAATCATGATATGACATTACCACCATCCACCACTTTATCTTTAATCGTCATTTAATGAAAATTTATCAGTTTCAAAATAAAGGAAACTCATACTATAAAACTATTTAAATAAGATAATAATTCATAAATAAACTAACAGTGATTTGAGACCCTACCTCGGGGTGACATCATTTTAATTACGAAAAAAATTAATTTACTTGGTGGAAATTAGATTCAAATGGAAAGCAGTCACACGTTCACCACCTTTATATATATTTATATAAATATATATATTTATATATCTAAATATATATTTTCACACGCGTTCTCTCGCCACAAAAAATTAACAAATCACCAAAACATCTTCATAAGATGAAAACCAATGAAGAATGGTCTATGCAACTACCGCTAGATAATAGGGACTCAGAGAAAATATTATACTCTAATTTAGGTGGTGAAAAACCAAACATCCATATAATTTTTTTACCTCCAAACAACATCGATGAAGCGAATCGGCCCGGACAGCCTCACCTTTGGTAGCGGATTCTAGAACAAAGACCAATTAATCATGATAACCTCGTTTCATGACCCTAGAACCGAATAACAAAAAAAATTCGGGTTACAACAAAAACACTATATTCGGCCAATCATAAATGGGTACCGAAACAGAATCAATCCTAAAAAGAGATGATGGAAAATAAAATAGGAGATACTACCATGAATATTTTACTAAATCCATGTAATAGTTCAATGAAAATTCTCTTGGGTGGAGGACCTGGGAATGGGGGGAATTGCGCGCTGTAGTGAGGTTGCACGAGGAGTGTCGTGTTGCTGCAAGGGGTCATCCTTGTGGTCGTGTGCTATTGTGAAATGCAGCCGGGAGGCGGAAGCACCATGGGAAGAGCTCCATCCATGGAGAATAAGGTAAGAGATGTCGCACGAGGGAGTAGTCTAGGTGCGCTGCTGGTGCGTCGCACCTGGGAGGTAGAAAATAGGGGGGTCGCTCATCCCTTGTACAATGCCTCCCACTTCGTAGAAAATATATATATATACTAATAAAAATAATAACAATTCACGTAATAATAATATTAATGATAACATTCATAATAATATTATTTTTATTGTCCATTTATATCATTAAAACCAAAACAACCCATTTAATTAAAACACTAATTTGATAAACCCCATAATTAAATTTTATTAAAAGAAACAATAAAACACCCCCTTTTTATTATGTACAACCTCCCAATTTAAATCCACATTAATTAATCAATTCGTTTTTAGCCTTCATTTATTTAAAACCATAACCCCTAATTCAATTTCCATAATAATAATAATAGTAATTACATTCATAAAACTTGAATAATAATAATTTCATTATTATTATTTTTCAAACCTTTGAAAAATACATCACCACAATTTTATAACAAAACATCATTAAATCTGAAACCCCAAAATTAATTAAATGATTCTTTGAGAAGATAAAGATCCACATTAAATTATTTTAACAGTTATTTAATTAAATAAATAGAATAAAAATAATAATAATAATAATAACATCATCATTATTATTATTCAAACTATAATTTAATTAAAACAAAAACCCGCCAATTTTTTAAAACATCATTAACATGATATTAATGAAAAAACTCCATCCTATAACCTCCATTTAATAATAAATGGTCTTTTATTAACTCTAAAACATATCATTTAATTAAAATGGTTCTTTGATAAACCCAAAATCCATATTAATTTCATCAACCATCTTTTAATTAATTCATAATAATTCATTTAATTAAACAACTACAATCATAATAATAATAAACACATTAGTATTATAATGAAAACATACTTTTATGTAAACACAATTTCTTATATAATATTGTTTATTTAAATTAAAAAATTTATTAAACAGGGTAAGCTACATGGGTTGGACCGCAACTGTGTACTGCCCGTGCGGATCCATTAAAATATACTATTTTTGGATATGGTGATCCTAAGAAATATCGGGATTCCCGCTAAAATTATCAGGGAATTAAGAATGTCCAAAATAGGAACCATTAGGTGTCCCAACACTCAGAATAAAATTCAGGAGCACGGTTTAAAAAAATGACCCGTTGATAAAATATTAAAAAAATTCAAAAAAGCCATCATATATTAACCTAGTTCAAAAACATGGGACAATACAAAAACCTATGCATTGATGGATTATAATAAATATAATGCTCTCAGAGTGTGTCCATGACCATCATAAAGTGTTCCTCATGCTCCTCCTTTGACCCCAAATACACTAGGATGTCACTGATTAAGACAACCATAATCTATTCTAGGATGGGATCAGTTATCTAGTCCATTAGTTCCATGAACACTATTGGGTCATTCATCACACCGAACAACATCAAATGGTACTCATTGTGATTATTGATACATTTTAATGTTTTCATTGGGGTATCCTCATTCTGTACTGACAACTGGTGATTTCTTGATCTTAGTTAGATCTTTGAGAACCATCACACCCCTACCAAATAATCAAAGTGGTCATAAATCATTGATAGTGGATACTAATTAACAATTCTCATCTAATTCAAGAACCATTAATCTACAAATAACCTCAAGCTCCACTCTGACTTCTTGGGAAACAACACTAGTAATGCATAGGTGGAAATATCAGGTTTATCAAGAACCTTATACTTCACATCCTCCAACATAATTATAAGTCCATGACTGTCTATATGATCCATATGATATACTGGTGTTTATATCGGGGTTATCTGATGATGTAATTAAATATTGAATTCTTGCTCATGGTGGGTAAGTAAACCTGGTATGTCTCCAGGAATGATGTCCTTGTACTCTATCACCAACATAGGAAACTGATAATTGTAATCATCCAATTGTCCAAGAGTCATTCTAGAAAACATGTGAGTAATCATATTCACTCTCAAATGGTGGAGCTCATCCTAGTTCACCAGTGTTCCATTGTCACCCTCAATGGAAAACCACATTCTGTTACTGCGGACACAACACATCATCTGTCTAAAATTCTCAATCTAGGAATAAATTATGGATAGAAAATCTATACATATTATTTTGTTATAAAATATTATTACTTCTATGAATATATCATATAAAAAACTACATCCTCCAAGCATCAGATCTCTCTTCTAGCACACGTGTTCAATAACTGAGTCACCGCATGTTTGAGTCTCTAACCGCATTGGCCGAGCCAATGGCTCAAAAAAATATATAATATTCAAACCAGGGAAGTTGTATGAATGGATTTAATAGAAGATGATTCTATCAATACTACACATAACATATAAAAGACAATTATCATACCATGTATCATCCCTACAGCCTCATTGTCATGTGCCTCAATATCCTGCAACTAGCCTTGTCCTTATCCACCAGCTTCCTAAGTGTGGAACAAAACACCTGGGGTAGAATTGGTAACATGTTGAGCCTCTAACCACCTATTTATTCAATTTTATCATCTCTTTCGCATATTTCATTCTACAGAACACCCTAATCGTACCACTATCTCGGTATTGGTTACCCCTCGACCATATAACAATCATATATACAACAAGATAGATAATATTGATCTCGGTGTCCCCAACCATCATTGGAGTAACATATCATATCTTTTATCCTATTATAGCCATCCTGAGAACCCTGTAACACTAGCCCTAGGTCTAGGGATCTCCTCCTGAAGCATTTGACAATTTTGGATCCATGTGACTATCATAGGATACCTTTTATGGAGTTCGTAGCTATTGGGTTCTTAATATTGTCTCCCATGGTCAGATCCATCTCTTCCAGAAAGCTATCCACTACCAAGGCTCGCTTAAGAACCCCAATATAGGAGGGAATGAAATGAGATAATACTAAAACCTAATGTTCCAACGCAATACCTAGTCAATGGTTTGATCTCAAAAGAACAAGTCACACACCATATCAAATGAGTAATGTGGGAGATATATAAATATCATTGAGTAATCCTCTATAGTCACATTTCCCTACTGCAAATGGAGACTCTCTTATATGCACACTGATCACATTATGATTGGATAAAAATTTACACTAAAGAGGCACTCAATGATTATCCAGAATAGAGTTGTCTCATTATGTTCCAAATTCACTAAGATCCACCATCGGCTATCATATCCCTAATGAATACTCTCCATGAGCACTTCCATCTTGTCTTCATGCATCCTCAAAAATCTAAAAATAAGATTTATTTCCTCTATAACGTCTATATCCACCTAGGGATCTGGATCACCCTGAAACCTTGGTGTTCACTGCCTCTAAATCAAATGCAATGCTCTCATCTGATGTGCATCTTCATCTAGTACTACTAGCACTAGATACTACTAAATGAGTGTTTTTATAGATGGTTTACCTCTCGAAGGTTCTATCTCTAGTACATACCCATGTACCAATGCCACATCACTAGACGGATCATCCACATGATCACATAGTGGAATCTCGGATACCTATCTGTGTGGATGGATCCTGAAATAAAACAATATGTACTACAGTAGAAAGAGTATATATAACTATCTAACTCAATAAGGACCTGAAAACCCATTCTAATATGACACATGTACCAAAATATTCCCCCCAAACAAAATTTATATATACTGAGTCTAAAGGTAGGTTATCAGATCGCTGGTGTATAGATATGTCAGCCATTGAAGGAACAGTAGTGTCCCTATCCAAAAAACCAAACTCAAGACACTAAAAACTACTTCCCCAAACCAATCTCACTAACAATAATCCTAAAGTATAACCCTTATGGATATTACTATATCATGACCCTACATTCCAGGGTCTGACCAGTGACTACCCTAAACCAGTGTTGAATAGGCCAGGGGCTAGAGAAAATTGTTGATTAGGAATATCTCAAAAGTGGGAGGGATTTTCCCAATGTACCTATACATAAGCACACATCTCTAGACCCCCAAAATTCTAAAATGTAAAACTAATGAAATAATGCATGTATACATCTATGATCCTATAAAAGAGTTCAATAGTAAATGTACTAGAAGTGTAAAAGGGGGTCTATTACAACCCAACCAAGAACAATAAAGAGTTAAACCTACATCAAGGATGAATACATAGTCAAATGAAATATCATGGTAAGCACCTTTATATCAAAAAACTCCAGTTACAATCTATTCCCTCCATTTGCTCCCATAAAAATATAAAAATGGTTTTTCTTCTACATAAGACACGACATGTTTAGGAAATTCCCACACAACGATGAGTTTAAAAATATTCAGTTGGACACTCCAAAACACAAAAATTTAATAACCAATTATAATTATCTTAATAAAATTTATATAGATCAATTTATAATAATAAAACCAAGCTATATTTAAGAAATAACACAAGCCACCAAGAGGTCATTATAAATTATGAGCCACATTAATATTCTCAAAGCAATACTCGTTCTGGGATAATCTACTCTAAAATACATTATATCATTATATACACTCAATGGTGAGGTATATCTCGTGGGGTCCCACACAAAAAATCTCAATAGTATATAGGGACTCCACAACTCTATCTGGGGCTTAACCTCTAGAGGGGATCACTATTCAATGATGTGGATGTAATGATGTACTTTTCCATTTAGTGAATGAATCATGGGAACACACTCAACCTATGATGGACCAATATAAGGAAATGCAGAGTTATAAACACTCTTTAATGGGGTACACGACAGTCCCAAGGCGAAAATAGTGTGCCAATCTATCATCATGCCTCACCATGTAGAAGAGCCTCACAAGACATGAAAGTATCCATATACATGGTGTGGAAAGTTTTTACAAGATTTGTAGAGGTACATAGTATCCTATCATGTAATCTAGATATTTCAATGTATGGTAGTCATGTCCATATACAAGACAATGTATGTCTGGCCATGTTTTTGTCTAATCAAATGGTGTGCCCTCTTGATGTTTACTTTTTACCATTTCCCTATACATCCTGAAGCAAATGTAAAAATACATAGAAAAATACCATATCTCTCACGAATATATATCCATAGTTAGTGGAATCTATATTGTTAACTTATCTAATACTACTATTTTATTACAACTGCGGAACTACCCATTATCCCTCATTCCACATCATGCAGCTCCTTCCCTTCCTCCAATGGATCACTTTCTCTCGTGGTTACCTTCTTCTCCATCGATCCCCTACCTCAGAATATCTCCCTCTAGAAATCCAAATCCTCTATTACAGCCAGGACACCTACCCACTGACACATCTCTAACATGGCCTCATACCTCACAGTCGACGTGACTCTAACACGGTCTCCCTACCTCCTCGTTATCATTCCACATTGGTCAAACTTATCATCTTCACTCTACAGCCTATGTTGAAAATGATATCCACCCCTAATATTATGGTGGATATCCCGTAAAATTTCACCTTTATGAGAAACTTCCCATTAATAATTTTTTACAATTTTCATCTATTATACCCTAGGTTTTCGAGTTTCTCACTCCGATCTTCAGTGTGAGTCATGTCAGCTCCTACACATTTCACAATAGACCTCCTTAGGGTCACTCCTTCAAAACTGGTACCTTTACAATCTTATTTCTTGAAACCATAACATAAAAATCCTATATAATATTTATAGTTTAGTAATGATCATAGTATTAAGATAATAAAGATTTGTTTTTTGGGGATGGTATTACTAAAATATTTGAAAATGGTGGTTTCGGTGGTTCCTAATGAAATCGGAGGAGAGGTAATTTACTCAAGGCCCATGGGTTGCATTTCCATCATGATATATTCATTTTTTATTGATAATTGATGATATATTGGACTATAATAACAAACTATCCATTTATTGATTAATATCTTGTTGATAGTTTTTTTTTTCAATTTTATTCTAGGGGGTCGACGGTTAGTGTATGATCATAAATGGTTATAAGTATTCCACATTTATGATGTATGTTATGATTCCTACAGAAGGGATTGATCTTTGAAAAAAAATTACCATTATTTATTGAAACATCAAACTCAAATTGTGTGAATGGAATGTGATGCATTACTAGAAGCCAATTTTTTTTCCTATTAATGTTTGATGGATTAATTCCACAATTACACCTAGAGGTTGAGTTCATTCTTATTAAGAGGATGATCTATATGGTGTAAAAATTCATAGAGGGTACTATAAATTAATGATGATGAGGGATTATTATTAATCTACGTATAGTCACTGGGGTATATTAGTGTCTAGTAGGGGAATTTTTTTTCACAATCCATAGAATAAATATGAAGGTTGGACACTTCTTTGAATTTTCATTTTATTGATTCTACACACTTAATGTATAGTGTGATGATGATAATGATTAATTGAATGATAGAGATATACCCTTATCATGAAAAAAATGATTATGTTATTTAAACAAAGTTACCTCTTATTCATTCCAATATGAAAACATTCCTTAAGTCAGGGATTCTCATGTCCCAGTATCAAGTTTTGGGATGTTTCTATGTAGGTTCTAATGAATTTTCACATCACTCAATTTGATCTGAATGATTTAAGGTACGATTTAATTTATTTTTGAACAATAATTATATAATGTATTTTTTTATTTTTTAAATTACTTAAAACTATATATTTCATTATTTCAGGTTATTTAAGAATCTTATTCACCTGATGGATGTGAACAAAATGGATTATTAGATTTTTAGGTTTGTTTCAGTAGTTGGAAGGAACATGATCATTGTAAACACAATTTGGTCATTTTTAAATCCTCTAACTTGTTACATTTGATGAATTTATCCTATATGGAGGCACGATACTTTTAATAAATTTGGGTCATTTTAAATCACCATTAATGTTTCCTTCAGTGGATTTATCCAATACAAGGGATTTTAGTCCATTTGATAAGGGTGATTTTATATGAAAAGTGAAAAGGGAATACTAATTTATCTTTTTTGTTTAATTTATCTAAAATTCATTTAAAGAAACAATGTGGAGGTTTTTTCTCGAATAGACTTTCTCAAATCACTAAAAAATGGGGTAAATTTTAATGAAATCATGTTGAATGGAATAAAATCGTACTTATTTCATCTTAATTTTCTTTAAATTAAATGTCTGTAATTATATCATACTAAGAAGTATTATGATATTTGTTAAAGCTATAGATAAAATTATTAGCATCTTTGGATTCTCCTCATAGATTCTCTGCATGTAGATGATACCACGAAATTGTGGAAATGGGGTTACTATAGGTCATCATTGATTTATGATCATAAAGTAATTTTGGTAAATGAATTCCATGAGAATAGTTGGAAGAAGTTATTTCTGTGTCTCACACTCTTTTTGAAATTTTATATATTGTAATGATTTTTAATTTAGAATGATGGTAAATGAATCCAAAACATTAGTTATGAGATTTTTGAAAACTCACTCAATTTTCCACAATTATTTTTTGTTTAAGGTTTCAGATTTGAAAATCGATTGGATATTAGAGTAACAAATAATCAAATGTGAATGAATTTCTCTTGCATTTTAATATTCACAAAAAATTTGAAACATATTTTTGGGTTTTTTAAATTTGTCCTATTTAATTTCTATTTTATTAGAAAATCCATTTCATATATCTATTTATCCAATATATTTTTAGTATGATTAATCTAATCATAAAAAAATACAAAAAATATATTTTATTCATATTAAAATATTCTCACATTGTAATTTGATATGCTAATAAATATTAATAAATTTATAAAAGGCTCTTGAGAAAAAAAATCTACCTAGACAAATAATTTAAATTTAAATTTTTTTGCAACAATTTTTTTATTATTATAACTTCAAAAAAAAATATGTAATGAATATTGTTTTCTATATATTCTAATTTTAATTTATTTTCCTCCAATATTTCATAGTTTCTTAATTGTATGAAATTCATTAATAATAATATTTTTATATAAATAATTCAGAAATGAAATGTGTTTGTTCCTTATGTTGATCCAAAATGTTTTATAATTTTTACTTGAGTAATTATGTATCTTGACCTTCTTATAATTAGGTAACATAAAGCCTTGCTAGAAATAGAATTTTAATCACAGATCACTAGATGAAAGACATTTTAATATTATAATCGGAGTAATTTTCTTTTAACTTTTTTGTTCGAACATGTTTTTTAATTAAGGGGTTATTTACCACAACATATGTGTAATTATCTTTTTAGTTACACTAGTTCATCATATTATTTATTATTTATTCAATTAGAGTACCTAGAGGTGTATACTATATGACTATTCTTATACAATATTTTTTTTATAATTTCGCACACTCTATTTGGTCATAATTGTTGTGATATAATCTCATCATTTTAATTATATATAATATAGATTTCTCCATTATAGGTTTAACTTCAAACTCTAGTAACATTTAGTGAATGTATGCTACTAGATTAATTCTATTAAGTACAAATATAAACAATGATAGAAATGTTTTGAAGGGTTTTAAAAAAATATCTCTTTTTTTCTTTTAATTTTTTTTATTATCATAGTTAATGTGTTTTATATATTAAAAACACATATTTCAATGATTTTGACTTGATTTTTATTTATTCATGAATATTTGTAATCAAATAAAATTTATATTTTAGGTTTAGGAACATATGAAACCCTTAATTTCACATCACTTATTGGATAAAGAGATTATTAAAATAATTTAATTGAAAATAATTCCATATAAAACCCAATATGACTGGAATTAAATATCTTGTCTTCAGATGCAACCCTAAATCAATGAGAATCAACCAGTTTATCTGGCCTATGAATTATTACAACTTCATTGAATCTATATAGGTGATACCATTGATCACATAAACATATAGATATCACGGATTAATATTATCTTAGGAAATTAGTGTTTTCCAATACAAGGGTAATCTCTTAAATAATAGGATTGTTGTTAGGACCACTAGGTCAAATACCCTTAGAGGGAGGGGTGAACCAAGGAATGACAGATTAGAACATTCTCCCATTCAGATGAAGGTTTGTTGTAAGAAAAAAACTCAATTCTCTCTTACTCCCATTATAGAGACCCAAAGAATGACGTACATTGACATTACATTACTTTTTCATAATACATAGTACATAACAAAAACACACACACAAGGACCCTAATAGTTTAGTGTCTTTGGAAACTCGGAATATAATATTCAAATCATGGTGAAAGATCTTCAACATCTCCCATAATGATCTTCTTTTTCTTAAACCTAAATCCTTTTTTATGTCCTGGGGAAAATAAAACATAAAAGTGTGATCTCAAATGCTCAGTAAGGGTAAACAAAAGAAATATAAATCATGTCATATTCAAAAGAACATATCTTTTGGAAATCTTAACCTGTAAAAGAGATCATAATTTCATAACATGGGATAAATCATAGTAGTGAAATGTAATCCCAATAATCATAACATAAAACATGAAACTTTGTGGCATACACACATAATAATAGAGAATCATTTATTATTAGTCAAGACACATTGCCAAGACTATCTTAGTGGACAAAGTCCCTTTCTGAACCGAGTTCACTCCTCATTTCAGTCCTGTTTCACTAAACCGGTATAACCTACCATTCCAGCCATGTCTATCTCATGAGATATAAAATCTTTACCCAATGCATTGGAGGGAGATATAGGTCCCACCCATCTCATAATGATACCATTCTTATGTGTGCCACAAAATCTTAAATCATACATCATTGCATAACCCATGTAATAAAAATGGGAATCTTAAACATCGTGACATCATAACACAATTCTTATAAGCTAATGGAATTCATAAACATAATTACATCACAACATAATAAAATCAATGTAATAATAGGGATAGAAAAAAAACCCTTTATTATCTTAGATGGAAAATAATTTTAATAAAACAATTGAACTCCATTCTTGAGGAAAATATCCTTTCTACTTCAAAAACATTTTTCCTTTCTTAACATGTCATAAAATTCTATACTAAAAGAAGTTGATTAAAAATAAACTTGAAAACTTGTAAAGTACGATTCTTGGAAATAATTTTTTAAAAATCTATTCATTCCGTATAAGTAAAAAAAAATAATCTTCTCATACTTTTGTCGGAAATGTCAAAAAGTACCTCGTACGAAAAATGACAAAAGATTACTTTCATATCCTTTACTAAAAACTCACCGAAGGGTAAAATTTGATTTAAAGAATTATAGGTTGATGGAAATAATATTACATATTGTGGAAAATGGATGTGGATGATAAAATACACCCAATTAAATACTAAAGTATAAACAATCTCAGATAAAAATGAGATTGTGATATTTCCCTTACCTTAGGTCTGATTTGCTTCGTAAGTGTCTGAACCTCCTCTTCTTTGAAGCCCCTCTTTGAGTCCTCCTATTAGGGTACTAAAATTGGTCTTTTAGGAAGACTAGAACCTATAGGATGTTTCTAGGGAAGTGGATAAGTTAATTTTTAAGGGTTTGGCCGAGCTTGAAGGCTCAAAGTGGTGTGAGGAAGAGAGGGAGGGGGTTTCCTTTTATAAGGGAGGAGAGGGGTACCTTTGGAATAACTAAAAATATTATTTTATTATAAATCCAAATTCGGTTTTAAATAGATCAAAATTAATTTATTTCGATTCTAAGGTGGGGATGGGTCGACATTATTTTATCCAATAGAATTTAGACAATTTTGGGTTCCTATTTTAACCTTATCATTTATATTTAACTTTAAGTTAGATAATTTTACTTTTACCGTGTCTTCTTGTTTTCTTACACTATAAGTTTAATAAACGTACTATATCAAGCCAAACGAACCCCAAGTTGTTTATTATTAATATATATAACCTTATCTATGTCATTTGTCCGATCCTTAGATTTTTAGAAATAAAAGAACAATTAATAATATAATATTTGTTTTAAAAACTATTTTATGTCAATTTTGACACTATTTAGTAATTGATTTTTGTGAAAAACATAAAAGAATTATTAGTTCGAAAAAAGTTAATTAAATCAATAATAACATGTCATATTAACCTATAAAATTAGTGGAATTCATAAAAAGTCTTAAATTACATTTATTTGGGTATTTATAAAATCAATTATGTCAATATTTCATTAATAAGACAATTACTGCATCATCTTTGTGTAATAATAAATGATAATTATTTAATCCCCAAAAATTATAAATAAATTCCTATGATGTAGATATTTTTTTATATTTCTGGAGACTATTCATGTTCGAAGTTTCATGATGTGTATCACTAAATTAAAATTATTAGACTTATAAGATTTAAGAAAGTGACATGTTGTCACATTCTTTGGTTTTAATAATAATTAAATTATTTTCATGGAAAAAGTCCATTAAATGAATCTAATCCGACCCTTAGGTGATATGGGTCGACTTTTAGTCATCCAATAGTACTTTTACACGTGTTAGGGTAATTTTATAATATAATATTTACCCTTAATTACCCGATATACCTTTAACTAAGGTAAATAAAATTTACCGTAGTTACTATTCATAATTCCCAAAAATATAATGTAGCTTATTAACATAATTTTTATCCACTAATTCCAAATATGGAATCCATTTTTCCAAATTCAATACACAAAAGTTGCAGAAATTAAATTAAAATTAATCCCATTGTCGAAAGAAAACGGGTTTTTCTTTAAAACATTGCAAAAGATTGAATTGATTTATCCTATGAATTCAAGGTAGAATCAACGCTAATGACATAAATTATATTAAATGGTAAAAATATATTCTATTTATACTTTAAAAACATTAAATATTATAATTTAACCATATAAATTATTGCGATGAAAAAAGTTGTTTTTAATTAAAATATAGCGTGTTTTTACTATTCATCAAAATGTGAAAGTTACCAGAATAATATGAATCATTTATCCAAAGTAAATTTTTATTTTATGATTCAAAAGAAGAATTTTATTTTGTCAAATTGAACTTATAAACATGTCAAAAACTAGATTTAAAGTGGGTGCGCCATCAAAAGCCGGCAAATCTGCATTTTTTTAAAAATAATTATTTTACCCAAAAAATTTATTTTGTTCTTATACCATGTTTTAGAAAATGTGTAAGATGAATAATAATTTTATAAGATTCATAATTTAGTTAATACTATTCGTAACGACTAGTTCATAATAATATTATAATAATATATTGTTGTTTAGTAAAACCCAGTATTGTGTACAACACACGCTATCGAGGAAAGTCGCGATTGTGTGTAATGCAAGCCAAGTCTGGGTTGCGTGCTGTGCAAGAATCCTTTGTTGTTTCGTATATCATAATCCAACCATATTTCATTTATACATTGAATAAATATATATATATATATATACTCAATATTGCGTAGAATAACTACTATCAAAATTGTGTGTAACACGATCGAAGAATAGTGTTGCATATACTGCAAGCTAATACGGTGTTGCATATAGTGCAAGGTAATCTTGGTGTAGCATACAACACAAGAAATTAATGAAATTAAAAGAATATTTTTCATAAAATCTCGTGGTGTTACATTCTACCCCCCTTAAAATGAATTTCTCCCTCGAAATTCGTCGGGGTTATAAATGGTTTACTATTCGAAAGTTTCTTTAATAGAAACCCACATCGTAAAAATGAATACCAAAACCAATATTTAAAAACTATATTATGAAACGTAAAGGTTACCCAAATAAACTAATCACATGGTTTCCACATAGGTGAAAATATGGATATGGATGAGAAATCTAACCATTATGTTCTGATGGAGAGTGGTAGAGAACATGGCTATGGAAAAGCCAGAAATCACAAATCCATAAATTTGTGATGATCCAAGGTACCATCTGATTCATCAGATATCAGATCACTAGGACAACATTTTTGGTTTTCAAGATCATTTCCATAAATTTGATGAAATTGGAATTAGAAGAAATACTTTCGTGATTTTGGTATAGTCTCACCGTTTGTCGTTCTTTGGAAAATTTCTACTTCATCTCTTAAAGAAATGAAGTTGAATTTGTCATTCGTGATGTGTTAGAAGATCATGTGATAGAATGCTGGGTCATTCCGTCTGTCTTAAACAAAAGGTTAGAAAAGTTATCAAAAAATACATAAGTCCATCTATAGTGAGATTAATCATATATGGTTCCTAAAATGAACTTATACTTCATATATCATACTGCTTAATAAAATAAAACTAGTTTCTACTAACCAGGGACTTCCTATAGGCCATTGGTTGGAGATAAAGGCCAGTCGCACTTCGGTTGTGGGTTCGATTCCTATGACCTTGTCTGACGCGATGGGCTATCGCCCATCCTGCAGGTTGTCCTTTTTCTAAAACTATATTACTATAACATCCCATAAATAATATCGAAAAAAACTTCTATCCTTAAACAATACTAACATATGTCCAACATAATCCATTCCAATCTTTAGGCTTATCCATAATACTGCAGTCCATTCTCATAATATAGTGAAAACGATTACCAGATATTTAATACCATCGTTGATCCCCATATATCATAAGATATGTCTTGTTGGTCACATTCCAAACGTTCAAAGGCCTTAATCATGTATTCTCTTGAATACCCATTGAACCTTAGTGAAAACATGAATGTTGTTAAAAGTTAACACATTACACATACCAAAATCCTCAAAATTCTATATACTCAAACCATGATATCACTTAGTCCTTATATCAATCATGAGCTCATGAATACTATCAAACATATTAGATTCTCTTTATCCCTTGATTATGTTCATATCATCTGCTTTCCAAAAATATTTTAATAACTTTTCATGGTTACTGATGCCATAAAATTATTCAAAACCAAAATAGACCAAAACATAAATATTCCAATATTCCATGATACTATATACAACATTATTTTGGAATCCCATTACATAAAAACTTAATCATTCCACCACATCGTTTTCATATTCAACATCACCAATGGTGATTGCATGTGACTTCCCATTTTCCATTTCCTTAAGTGGTTGCTCATGTTGATCATCACTAACCCTTGGATTAGGGCATTTATTAGCATAATTCCCCATTTCCTTGCACTTGAAGCATTGAAGTGTAGTAGGTTCATTCTGTGTATCCCTTCCTTTGTTTGTATCATTAGACATCTTCTTCCCATCATTGCAGTATTCAAATTCCCGATGACCTTCCATTCCACATTTTAAACATTTACTTGTCCATTTAAGACAATCTCCACCATGCTTCATTCCACACTTTGAGCATAAGGAATCATTCATCTTCTTTTCACCATTATTTTGATATTTCTCCTTGAACTCCATCTTTCGTTTCTTGTCAAATCTATGAGATGGATAAGTAACAACAAATTCCATTTCTACCATGATAGCACAACACACAATTTCTTCATAGCTACTGAAGTCTCTTATAACTAATTCCCTTTGAAGATTTGGTTTTAAGCCACTGAAGAATCGATCAACTTTACTTTCAGGTTGGATGATAAATCCAGATGCATATCTTGCAAGCCTTGTAAAATTCACTTCGTATATACCAACAGATTCATCATCCATTTGCTTTAGTTCAAGAAACTCCGTCTCCATCTTTGTTCGAAGAATACGAGGGAAGTACTTATTGAAAAAAAAGTTCTCGAACTCGTCCCATTCCATGGACTCAATTTCATCTCTTTGCCTCGTATTCTTGATAAGATTCCACCATTGATCAGCTTCACCTTCCAAACGATATACTCCTAAGATGACTCTATCATGTTCAGAACATTGAAGAACTAAAAATATCTTTTCAGTGGTACTGATCCATTGTTCAGCAACAAGTGGATCAGAAGACCCACTGAAAGAAGGTGGATGTTTCCTCATGAAGGACTCAATAGAATATTGTTCCCTTCTCTGCTCATTTGGAAGTCCAGAATGATTCATAGCTTGTGTAAGTATAGCAATAAGATTTTGAACTACATATCCCATAACATTTGTTTGTTCAGGAGGACAATCATTGCATTGTCCATTGCATTGATCAACACGGTTTCTTCGGGTTCCAGCCATCGTCTAAAACCCAAAAAGAATAGTGTGAGAGGCAAAAATCATGATATGGAAAACAACATAATAAAGGGGGAGTACCTTCAATATCTAACTTCTTAGGTTTAATTCTATTATCATTAGCGTAATTATAGTACTATAACTTGTACTTATACTTAACCTTAGGGACATCCCTAGATATACCTTAAAAATATCTCTAGGGATCTCACTAACGTTTTCACATCCTAGTTTCCAAAGGTTGACTAAACCTTTCCTATGATACCAAGTTTAGAGACCTGAATCTTGACGAACATTGACATTACATTACTTTTGCGGAATACATAGTACATAACAAAAACACACACACAAGGACTGTAATAGTTTAGTGTCTTTGGAAACTCGGAATATAATCTTCTAATCATGGTGAATGATCTTCAACATCTCCCATAAAGATCTTCTTTTTCTTAAACCTAAATCATTTCTTTATGTCCTGGGGAAAATAAAACATAAAAGGGTGATCTCAAATGCTCAGTAAGGGTAAACAAAAGAAATAGCAATCACGTCATATTCATAAGAAAATATCATTTGGAAATCTTAACCTGCAAAAGATATCTAAATTTCATAACATGGGATAAATCATAGTAGTGAAATGTAATCCCAATAATCATAACATAAAACATGAAACTTTGTGGCATACACACATAAGAATGGTATCATTATGAGATGGGTGGGACCTATATCTCCCTCCAATGCATTGGGTAAAGATTTTATATCTCATGAGATAGGCATGGCTGGAACGGTAGGTTATACCAGTTCAGTGAAACAGGAATGAAACGAGGAGTGAACTCAGTTCAGAAAGGGACTTTGTCCACCAAGATAGTCTTGGCAATGAGTCTTGACTAATAAGAAATGATTCTCTATTATTATGTGTGTATTCCACAAAGTTTCATGTTTTATGTTATGATTATTGGGATTACATTTCACTGCTATGATTTATCCCATTTATGAAATTATGATCTCTTTTGCAGGTTAAGATTTCCAAAAGATATGTTCTTATGAATATGACGTGATTTATATTTCTTTTTTTACCCTTACTGAGCATTTGAGCTCACCCTTTTATGTTTTCTTTTTCCCAGGACATAAAGAAAGGATTTAGGTTTAAGAAAAAGAAGATCTTTATGGGAGATGTTGAAGATCTTTCACTATGATTAGAAGATTATATTCCGAGTTTCCAAAGACACTAAACTATTACGGTCCTTGTGTGTGTGTTTTTGTTATGTATTAAGTATTCCGCAAAAGTAATGTAATGTCAATGTACGTCAAGCTTCGGGTCTCTACACCCATAGAAATAGACAAATAGATATGAAATCATTCATAAGACATGGTGATTTTTACTTGGATCATCATCACTTAGCTACATCCAAGGAGTATACAATGGGAATGTGCTGATGTTCCAAATTCACTAAGGCTTACTACAAATAATGAGTACAATGTTTAGGATAGATATTCTATGACGAGGCTCACTGCCTTAAGAACGTTTATGGTTTTATCACTGCATTCCGAAGGGTCACTCCCTATGCCTCTTTCTCTAGCTCACTGGTGGTTGGAAGGGTCGTCATGTTCCTCTTCCTCTACTCATAACTTGTGGAAAGGAATCCACTCACAATTTACCTACTTTTAGGTCAATCATAGTTTATGGACAAGTAGTCCCCTAATTTTCATGAATTCCTACATCCTAAACTATATGTAGATGCTATGTCGAAGTCCTGTTTTCACCCAATGATAATGTCCACCTTCCAAGGTACTTCTAGGTGCCAGAAAATAATTTCACAACCTGATTTTAAGCTTTTACAAGCATCCTTATGAAATTCGCAAACAACTTAGTTACACCCACATATTATGTACCAGGACTGGTACATGGTCACATCCTCCACATACAGTTACCACCACTTACACAAACTTTCCTCATCTGCAGAGTTCCTCAATCTTTGCGATTGCGTACCGCTTCTGTATACCGATTCCGTGAACCTCATCTCC
The DNA here is from genome assembly GCA_963277665.1 of Viscum album. Taxonomy (NCBI): domain Eukaryota; kingdom Viridiplantae; phylum Streptophyta; class Magnoliopsida; order Santalales; family Viscaceae; genus Viscum; species Viscum album. Next base: position 643,614,828 of record OY728128.1, read on the forward strand.
AAATCACCCTCTATCCGTAGACTGTTTGTTGTTCGCGGACTACTATATCTTCTCCATAATGGAGCTCTCCCTCCACATAAATCTTGAGAAATTCACTCACTCGTGTATGAGAGATTCTTCTTCTGCGTATCGAGTATTAATTAGATACAACTTACCACTTAACACCTTCATCAGAAATCCTCCTGCACCAACCACTCTAGCCTTCAGGATATTATCCCTCGCAAACTACCTTCAGACATTCCCGAAATACAGGATCAAAATATGATTTCTAATGATGTTAAATACCAGTAGAAAAAATTGGGTTATAGATTCTTATATAGGAAATGAAATTTTCTAAATCCACTAAATAAAGATTTACAAAATCTTCAATCCAAGCCTCCACCGCGTACTGATTCTTCTGCCGCTGAGAACTACAGGCTCAACGACAAACCATTTCTCATATGTGATCCGCATACTACCTTTTCTCTTACATGGTCATTATCTTCTATCGATGACACACAAACCGCATACTACCCTACCATCGCCACAAACCGTCACTGTGAACCGTTTTCAGTTTTATGAACCTCTCCACGTACCTTCACCGCTCGATGTACCATTTCCATCGCTCCACATACTGTTTCCATCCGTTCCCAGAACATGGCACTCCGCCCATTAATTAGGGATCACAGTTCCCATCCTTTTCCAATAATCTTAACCATTCCTTATACTATTCACTCATATGAAGAAATCCTTCCTTTTCCAACCTCAAACTCTCGATTTTGAGGTCCAACAATTTGGAAAACACTGTGAAACTATGCCACCTTAAAATCCTATCTTCGGAAAACACCAACCATACACATTTGAGATCATTCGACATAGTCATCAAACATAACCACACACAAAGAATTCTGAGAGGATACCTTGAGGGAAAATTTTACCAACAATTTCATTAATTCATACCTAGGTGTTTCTATGATTAGGTTTTGTGATGGGGTCATTTTACAAACAACTTATGATAAAACATGAGTTCATTATAATATTTCACACACCCATAGAGATTCACACTGTAATTAATACAACCAGAATTTCTCATATCATCGATCACTTGAATTTGGAATTATGCTTCCCCCTAATAGCTTCCATTATGTAACAATTCATGCACATGATTTCACGAAAATAACATGAAAATATTCATCCAACTTAAAAATATTAATATTTATATGGATAAAAAAATATTTTATGGTTAAAACAAGTTTATAAATTAGTTATTGTAAAATAGAAACAATAGGAATATTTGTAATATAAATCAATAATAAATTTTAGGATATTCTTAAAACATGACAGATCAAGATCTTCTTCTACTTATCTTAATAATTTTTAATGTATGATTTAAATACTCCAAATATCTTCGCACATAAAAATAATAATTCCAATACTGTTCTTTTATTTCCCTATTTCCTCTATTAATATTTGAAATCACTATGGATATTATTTCTTCATTTCTTATCATTTATCTTGTATAGTTCAAACAATTATCACATATATATAAGATGTTTTCATATATCTCTTATTTACCCATTATTTCATTATAGGTGGATTCAAATGATCAGGAAAGTTCTATCCACCGTTGTCTATGGTCGCAAGATCCACATTAGATTTAGTTATGTTTTCTTCATTTTTATATTCGTTGGACAAATTTTAATTAGGGAATAAGCGATTTTTGGGATTGAAATATTTTTGTACTATGTTTTGGATCTCGTTGAGGTTGGTTTGTGCCTTCATTATCAATAGTGACTTGCATGCGAATGGAGAGGTAGGAATATAAAAATATAATTTCCCCCTTTATATATATCAACTCATGGTGGTAATAATATATATATTAGAGCCAGTTGTTATTATATATAGATATGAAAAATTGATTCATGTGTAAGTATAAAGGAGTAATGTAGTTATAAACATATATCTGTCGACCCCCTTCTGCATGTTAATCCATGAAAACACATATAAAAGGTCTAGGTATCCATATATATATGTGAAGGTTCATATGAATGAAAGTGTAAAAAATAAATATTTGAGTTTTTTCATCAAAACTGGTGTTCCTTGAGGTTAAGTTAGTTTCCATATTCCAAATAATATAACTTCATCAACATTTTATTCCTCCACTTCTTTATAATAACTACTAGATTTGTGATGGAAGAATTTAAGATGACTATTAATCTTCTACATTTATTGTATAATAAAATTAAACAATGATGACATCTTATTAGATGATTTGAATATATATCAAAATTTTCAAATAGAAGGATTATAACCCATCTATAAGTAAATAAATTGATTTTTAATTAACTGAGAAATAAATTGTATATTTATCTCATACATATATCATTATAAGGTAACTTTTTACTCTTTAATTAGAAAAAAAATACATATCTAGAACACGAATTTTTCAAATCCACTCCCGTTTGAGAAATCCTTGCTAAATTTAACATAAAATGGACCTTGTATTGTAGTTCCAAGACCATTATAAGAATTTTCTAAAATTTATGGGATCCAAATGGATTGAATATAGGGGAAAAAATCAATCTCCCTTATTAGGGTCTGCAAAAACATTCTTCCACCTCTATAGTATAAAATGAAAAATCTTTTACATTAGAGATGAAAGTATCCTTATTTAGAGAAACCATGAACTGATAATTCTTATAAAAATCTAAAACATAAAAAGATTTTTTTTCATCACACACAAACAATCATACTTGAAAAAATTACACATTATTCAATAACATCACTATGAAAGTGAAGTACTTAAAATTTACTAAATAATCAGGAATAATTTTCTTCACAGTACTTGGGTACTTAGTATTATTTGAACCACTTGATCATCCTTCACCAGTTCTCTTCGATTTCCCCATAATTAGTTTAAGTATTGCTATTCAGGTGATCAATGGATATAATTCATATGGTTTATAATTGAGTTAGAAATGGAATGAACAATGGTGATTCATGTCCTTCTATCCTCTAATTTCTTGAAATTGAATCTCCTTATAGTGTTAATAAAATTATCTTGAAGTTATCATATTATTGATAGATGTGCTCCCAATTTTGAATGATACAATGTTTGTTATAGTGTGATTAGTTAAGGGAATACTTTAGTGTCTCAGTGGGAATGTGTTAGTAATTATCCTAAGGGTGGGATGGGGCATGGTTTACTGATGGGATCACATACATTTATTTGTTAATGAGCTTGTTTGTGGAATAATCGTTCATGTTGTAATCACTATAGAAGTAGTTCTGAATTGATTATGTTAATATTGGGATATTAGTAGTTATCTGGAGATGTTAATGGGTATGTTTTATTGTCTACATAATATCCACTCATGATAATGTAATGAGTCTATATTAATAGTTATGGAATTTAAATAGATCTTATGAATCAAAGTGTGATAGATTCACATGTATGATGTGGTATAGCTAATCCATTCAATTTACCACGACTTATATGCCAGAACATGTTATCTAAGGGTTAGGATATATGGGTTAGTGAGTGATATGATCTATTATTTTTATTAATGTATTCCATGATAGTATTACATGTACTATATATATATATATCAATTAGGATACAGGCATGTTGGATGTTCTAGATACTAGTAGAGTACCATGATTTGGTTAAATATTCTATATGTTATTTTGTTTAATATCTTAATCATGTTTGTTATAAAATATTATTTTGAGGCTATTCAAATATTATGATAGTGATTCACATACATGGATCCCAATAGAAAAAAAAGGGCACAAAATATTTTTTTTGGGTGATCCTCCAGATCCATCACCTATATATTTCACTATAAAAGTGGGATGGATAGACCAATATAATATTGTGTTTCATTGAAAGTTTATATTTTAGTTAAAATGGTTGTGTAACCAATACTAAATTCTAGTCTAACATTTATAAAGACTTGTTTTTTTATAATTAATCCATTCTACAAAAAGGATACAATGGATAAATATTTCACTTTGAAATCCATTCTAGTAAATGGATTACATAGACCAACAATATTAACAAAACTCATTTATAGTATATTTCATATATATGTTGGTAGTTTATGAAGGACTCTGTACTATTATACAAATAAAATAATTTGGGTTTTGTTCTCTTAAACTATTTTATTCTATGGAATGTTCTTGATTTATCTGTTTTACTTAACCAATGATGATCGAGCATGGTAGGGTTGTGATTCAAGGTAGTTAGGTTAGAACATGGAAACATAAAATCAATTCATTAATTTTTCATGTTAAAATATTATATATTTTCACCTGAATAAAATATCGTATTATGATTTATTTTATGGGAATAGTTTTTTATAGCATTGCATGATTTACTCTAGCATGTTATTTGTGCACCTTAATTGATATGTGGATCATATATTTTAATTGAATGTGAATCCAATAGGAGGAGTACTAAGAATTAAAGGGATTTCAACTATGTTATATATAATGAGACCCCAAAAACTCCACCATAGTTAGTAAATAATGGATAATGGTGTAGCATTAAAACCCACACCAATTTATTTAAATTTCATGAAAAATATTGGAACAATATATTTGTATAGGTAATAGCTCAGTCTGCAATAGCACATTATGGAACCCAACGTGATTTTTCCCTCATAAATCATGGTTTATTTTTATATCTATTGCTAAAAAAATTAATGTGTAGATAATCACAACAAAACAAACATTCGTAGAGTCACTCCCTACAAAAAAACCATCCCATAGGTTATAAATTTGAAAAATTCCTTGCTAAAGGTACATGGTGATGACTCATCCCATAATGCAAAACATAAGAGAAAAACATTTTTAAAAATTCATGGATTAGAAAAAAAATAGCTTAATATCATAGTTAATGGTGTTAAGTCATAAGATTCAAAATTCCATTAATTACCCAACATAAAAAATAGTTTTCTTCATGATCTCCAACCCCTATCCATATCATGGTTCCACCTATAAGTCACACAATTCTAACAAATATTTACCACCATGACACTCAATCAACTAGGTAACCACTCCAAACACTAGATGATTTGATTTATATGCTACATTTTATATCTTCACACCAACATATTGCATATTATTCCCATTAATACCCCCAATATCCCCTTAAACTGTCACCTCTATTATCAAACACATACAATATTTCTATAACCCATTCCCAAAACCCATTATAAACCTTCCCTTTTTATCTTCTACATGGATGATCTAAACAAGTTAGACACCATTCCAAAATAAAATTACTATGACCCCCAACTAATAATGATCCAATGAGTGAAATACAAAAAGTAGTGAAAGAACAATCATATTGATCCATCACCCTATCCATCATATAGAAAAAATTCTAGTCCCATGTCTTCTCAAAATATTAACCCTAAAAATAATTAAACAAATTAATCATCCTTTTTTAGGTATTACACTAATTCCACCTTTATCCTTTATTATTCTTCACAATCCCCATTAATTGATAAAGGATTGGGAATCCATTTATGTGGAGGTTGAAGATGAATGAAACCTTGGATATGTCTGTTATATACTAAATTGACATGGAAAACGATATCATATAGGAAATACATGCTATATATGTGGAAGAAAGTATCCTTTCTTTAGAGGTGGGGCTACAAGAGTTGATATTAGTGTTTTTATCAAACCATGATCTTACTCTAGAAGATGTTTGGTTTATGATGGGTCAAAAACACTAAAATTGATTAGTATTAGGCAATAGGGAATGAATTTTTGTTTAATCCATGTGTTTTTGTGAACCTAATAATATATTTTGGTGAAGATAAATCCTATTAAAATTCACATAATATCAGTTTGGTCCACCCTTATTGCATACTCGAAGAACATTCATGATATAGCCAATATAAAGAGTGCATAGTTGATGAACTCCCTTATAAAATTATTTTATTGATTTATCATACACTATTGGATTTAAAAGTTTGATTAATAAGAATTAGTGAGTTACTTATATGTACTTATATTGTATATAAATTTATAATCTGAGAAAGAGTAACATCATGAATATGATTTCATTTTGTATTTAGGGAAACCAAAAGTAGTCCTAGGGTATAATCATCGGTGGTAATTTTTATCCCACTTAGAGAAGAACATGGGTGCCTTTGATTCATCTATGTATTGCGCCTCAATTTTAAAGATATTGTTTATCCATTAACCATTTTTTCAATGTTGATATTTTAAATATGAATAGAATGTAGTTCATGTGGAATGATCAGTGGACTTACATCATAGAGGGGGTCAGGTTGATGAGGTCCATTAATCATTTATCTCATATCCCAGAACTCCACCACCACTAAGGACATGACATGACTCTACTACATTGTAACATCCCATGTAAGTAATGAATAATAGATATTTTTTATCTATGTCTATTAATGAATTAGATAGTATTTTAGAGGCTTAAAATTAGAATAAATCCAATCTTAAGCATGGAATACTCTAATATTTTTAAAAAGATTGTTTTACTACCTTTTGGTGGAAAACCATTTTTAAATCAAACTTTTGAAAAATTTATAAGCTCTATTTGTCGAAATAAACTTATTCTTTATGATTGGGAAATTGAAATTTTCTTTGGGTAAATTTTTGGTATTTTTCCGATAAAGTTCATTTTGTAATGAATATTGAAAAATATTGTATTTTAATTCAAAACCTTTTATTAATTTAATTTATTTATATGATTATATTATCTTTTGAATTGGTTTTAAAGTTAAATTATAATATATTTTTACCATTTAATACAATAGTGGTTGTTTCAAATAATTTCACTTTGAAATAGGACTTAAACAAGTGTCAATCTTTTGATACTTATTGTTTCATAAAAACACATTATTTACTCTGATAGCAGGAATTAATTATTAAATTAATTATTGTAACTTATATGTTTTGAATTTTGTAAAATAGATATCATTTTTGAATTCCGAATATCAAATATATCTTAGAGTGATGTTTTGGTATTTTTCTAAAAAAAATGAATTTTTTTATGAATAGTGAAACCACTAAGTGGTACATAAAAAACTGATTTTTCATTTAAATGAAATTTGACCACCTCTGTGTTTTGAATTTAAAAGGTCTGACATACATGGTAGTCATTAATAAGTAATATGTGGTTCAATGGGATTAAAATATTTCTTTTGGTGAATAGTAACTTTTATGTTTTTAATCGCGATTAGAGGTAATTATTGTAATTTTAGGTAAGAATAATGTTTTAATAATATGAAATGAACTTGGAACATGTCCTACCATTATTGTATGTGTCATGGCCGACCAAGACAATCCATGGTTCAAATTGGGGACCCCATGGAGCCACTTTAGTAGTAAAATGACATTATTATCTTTTTATTTAATGTTAAAGTAAAAATGTCACAAACATGAGTTGTTTTACTAAAAAATATTTTACATGGGGATATACAAGTCAGATTTTTGACTATAAATAGTCATTGGAATGGTACAACGATTTACTACATCATAGTATTTTTTTTATAATTTTTAGACATTAAATAAATTATATTATTTATGACACCATGATGATGCACCGATTACCTCATTATTTAATGATTTAAATAAAATTAAACTATAATGTAAAATCTAAGACCTAAACTTATCAAAAAACTATGGGATGTGTGGATTTCGAACTCTTATAACCTTATCCTAGAAATATATAATTTTTGGACCTTTTTATTAGAAAATGATTTTATAACAAAGTATCTTTTCTTAACTTTCCAAGAGTGCCCCTCCTCTCCTCTTATAAAAGGCCCCCACCTCTACCACCTTACCAACACTTCCAAAGCCTTTGTATCGGCCAAACCCTACCCATGTTTTCTCTCCCCATCCCTCTATAACTCTTAAAAGCCTCACTTTGGGCATAAGTCTTCCCAAGTAAGCCTTTGAGCTCAAATCAAAAAGAGTTACCCGATTTAAAGATAGTGTCTTCTCTTGTGTTCTTATGTTTTATTTTGCTTTTCCAACCCCCTAAAATATTTTTATTCATTTATTCTATAACAACACCAGTATATTACATATACTATTACGTTGTTATAAGAAGGATTCAAGCTACACTTACACACAAATACATTTAGTGGTTAAAGAACATACTGTTTCCGTGGATGGCGAATTTCTGCCTCATGAAACGATGATTGTTCAATATTATTTTAACACCTAAAAAGGTGGCCATTAAGATGACACTATATTTATATATGATATATAATATTTTTATGTTTTAATTAATATTATGTATTTTTTAATTATTGAATACCATTATGGTTTCCATTATGGCTAAACGCGATATCTTCATTTTAGGAAGTGCGGACTACCGCCCCCTCAAAGTGTTTTGATTCGTTAATGCCATATGTGAGATGTATAAAGGATGTAATTAATGATATTATATATGATATTATACTAGAATTATAATATACCTTTATATCATTATGATTCCATTCCATAAAATACCAAAGAGAAATGAAAGCAGTGTTCATGCTTACGTACGGCGTACCGTCTCCATGAACGGTGCATTTCATTTCTTACCTCTAAACGTTATGTAATATTATAAATGCATGTATATTCTGGATATATATGATATATATGATATCTACATCATGAGTATAAATCTGGATATAATGGATTCATGAACAACTTGTAATTATAAAGAGTTTATTTTTGACTCAAGTACCAATGATCGTTAAAAGGACCGTTAGTAACTAATATAATTACATAGTGTTCATGACATGGTAATAAGTGATATAAAAGGAATAATGAACATGGAAAAGGTTCTTAAGAAAGTATAAATCAACTCAAGTTTTTTATCCAGGAGGTTAATAAACTATCGAGTCAAGTTGGACCCGAGGTATGGTACATCGTCTCAATCTCCTTTCATTGAGGCATATTTTGTTTTTTACACAACCTTATTTTATATGGTGTATAAACCCCTTTGACTTTTATGTTTATCCAAAAGGAATATTTTTTCTATGAAGCATTTTACTAAACGAAAAAAGGGAATGTTTTTGTCATACGTATGCTGCGACAACGACTTATCCTCCGTCGTGACCATTATTTGAGTTTCGGCTTCCTCTATAAGACATACCTTCTTCTAAAAGAAAAATAAATACCATGTTTTACTTTTATTTTATTTTGGTATTGAAAATGGTTTTCACAATGTATTTATATCAATGTTTTGTATTGATATCTTGTGATTGAAAAGTGGAAATGTTATGTTTCCTTTATGGATGTTTTATGTGATAAATTATGTTATAGTTCTTGGGCATTATTATGAAGACAGGTGGTTCGGTGATAAAATAAGGGTGGGTGAGCCCGATATAGCTCTCCAATGCATTGGGTAATGTGAAGGAGTTAAAATTTAAGGTTTCTCCAAAGAGATTTAGGGAACATACTGTGATGGATATTCCAAACATAACAAAGAGGGTTGCTGCCTACGTAAGAATGTTATGAATGCCTCAAGTTATCTTTATGGATTATTATTTCTATGATTTATTCATTATTTGATGAGGTATGTTAATGTGATTATATTTTATGAGTAGAGTATGATTTCATTGATTCTTATGTATACATGTAATCATGTTTTCTTTCCATATTTTTATATCCCTTACAGAGCTTTTTATGATCATCCCAAGGTTTTGAAATGTTTTTCACAGGTCAGGGGAAGGGTACATTATATGATGATAGTGTCAAGGAAGTGTCAAGAAAGAATCCATGTTTTATTTCAAATATTTTTTCGTTGATGGGAAAAAATGAATTATATCTTTTATTGTGACAACTTTGTTTAAATGTGGGATGTAATGCATGTTTTATGATCTAATTCTCTAAAAATCTAAACCTAAAAATATCCTCAAGGTGTATTCTTGTAATAACTCACGATTAAGTAAGGTTTAAGGCTGGGGCCTTATAGTTGGTATCAAAGGTCGGTTTAGATATCATTAGGAGTTAGAATTCTATTAAATGATTATCCAAGAATATTTTTTTATGGTCAAATTGAAATGATATAGCATTTGAAGATTACCCTGTTGCTTCTCCTAAGATATTTTTGTGTTAAGAATGGTTTTTCGTAGAGGGAACAGAAAATATTTTCTTGGAAGGCATACAGGGGGAAATGACCTTTCAAATCAGTATCCTGAGATGGTCAAAATCATAACTAAACAGTTTGTTGCAGTGATGGCTCAGTTGACTTCGGTGAAAAATGTTGGTTGTTTTTATTGATGATATTTTGGTGTTTTCTAAATGTAAAGAGGAGCATGAAAGTAATTTAAGGATTATTCTGCAAACCTTAAAAGAAAATAAATTGTCTGGGAAATTCAGAAAGTCTGAGTTTTGGTTGCAAAAAATTTCTTTCCTTGGTCATATTGTTTCTAAAGATGGAAAAACTTTGGATCCTGAAAAAACAAGAGTTGTTGAAGAATGGCCAAGACCCACAAATGTAACCGAGATCTATAGTTTTCTTGTTTTGTCAGGTTACTACCGAAGGTTCATTGAAAATTTTTCACAGTTATCTAGTCCAATGACTAAGCTAACTCGGAAGGGTGTTAAGTTTATCTGGAAAAAAGAATGTGATGATTGTTTTCAGGAGTTGAAAAGAAAATTGGTGAATACTCCAGTTTTGGCACTTCCTTACAGGAATGGTGAGTTTGTTATCTACAGTGAAGCTTCATTGAAAGGACTTGGTTGCATCCTAATGATGAATGATCAGGTAATTTACTATGTTTCACGTCATTTGAAAATTCATGAGTAAATTACCATATAATGATTTGAAATTAGCTGCTGTTTTTTCGCTTTAAAAATTTGGAGGCATCATTTGTATGGGGTAAAGTGTGAAATATATACTGATCAAAAAAGTTTAAAGTATATATTCACTCAGAAATAATTGAATATGAGATAGAGGAGATGGCTTGAATTAATCAAATTTTATAATTGTACAATTCATTACCATCCGAGAAAATCATATAAAGTGGTTGATGCTTTGATTCGAAAAAGTAATGCTTCAATAACAATGTTGCATTTGCAACACGATCCTTTGGTTAAGGATTTGATAAAATTTGGAATAAAAGTTGTAGGTGATGGAAGTTCTTATGTTTTGTTTCAGGTATCAGTGAGATCATCTCTATCAGACAGAATTAAGCAAGAGCAGAAGAAAGACAGTGGGTTGCATAAAAAGGTAGAGGTGGTTCAGAAGGGTAAGTTGCCTGAATTTAATATTGATAATGATTGTGTTTTGAGGTTTGGGAAGATATTTTATGTTCCTGGTGATTCACGATTGAAGAATGAGTTGTTATGTGAGGCTTATAGTTCCCCGTTTTCAGTTCATCCAAGAAGTACTAAGATGTACAGAGATCTGCGGAAGTATTACTGGTGGGATGGAATGAAATGAGATATTGCTGATTTTACTGTGAAGTGTATGACTTGTTAACAGGTTAAAGTAGAGTGGCAGTTACCGAAAGAGATGCTTCAGCCTTTACCAGTGCCAGAGTGGAAATGGGGAAATATATCCATGGACTTCGTTGTGGGATTGCCGAAGACACCTCGAGGTAATAATGCAATCTGGGTTATTGTTGATCGCTTGACTAAATCTACTCACTTCCTTGCTATACTATATACTTTTTCCCTAGATCAACTTTTCCGTTTGTATCTTAAGGAGATAGTCAGATTACATGGAGTTCCTCTCTCCATTGTATCTGATCGTGATCCCATGTTTACTTCTAACTTTTGGAACGACCTTAAGATGTCATTGGGTACTGAATTAAATTTCAGTACAGCTTTTCATCCTCAATTAGATGGGAAGTCAGAATGAACAATCCAGAAATTGGAAGATATGCTACGTGATTGTTTGATGGATTATCAGGTAAGTTGGGACCAACATCTTTCTTTGGTTTATTTTTCATATAATAACAGTTTTCATTTCAGTGTACAGATGGCACCATTTGAGGTGTTATATGGGAAGCGGTGTCGAACTCCAGCTCTCTAGGATGATGTGGGAGAAAGGAAGCTGATGGGACCAGAATTGGTAGAAGAGTTGGCAGATAAAGTTCAGCTGATACAGAAACACATGAGAGCAGCTCAGAGCATGCAGAAGAGTTATGCATACAACAGGAGGAAGGATCTCTCTTTTAAGGTAGGTGATCATGTTTTTCTAAAAGTCTTACCATGGAAAAGTTTGATGCGATTTGGTAAGAAATGAAAGCTGAGTCCATGGTTCATTGGACCATATAAAATTCTGGAGAGAGTTGGATCAGTTGCTTACATAGTGGTTTTACCTACGAGTTTATCTCTGGTACACAGTGTTTTTCATGTTTCAATGTTAAGGAAGTAAATGCAAGATCCATCTCATGTTTTGAGTCCAGAGGTAGTTCAGCTGGAAGAGAACCTATCTTATGAGGAACAACTGGTCCAGATTTTTGACCATAGGGAGAAAGTGTTACAGAATAAGGTTATTCATCAGGTAATGGTTTTGTGGAAAAACCACATGATTGAAAAGGCAACTTGGGAATCTGAAAATGCAATGGGGGCTAAATACCCCCACTTATTCGATAAGTAAATAAATTGCAGGGATGTAATTTTATAAAGGGGGGAAGGATGTAACATCCCAAGTAAGTAATGAATAATAGAAATTTTTATCTATGTCTATTAATCAATTAGATAGTGTTTTAGAGGCTTAAAATGAGAATAAATCCAATCTTAAACATGGAATACACTAATATTTTTAAAAGATTGTTTTATTTCCTTTTGATGGCAAACCATTTTTAAATCAAAATTTTGAAAATTTTATAAGATCTATTTGTCGAAATAAACTTATTCATTATTATTGGTACATTAAAATTTACTTTGGGTAAATTTTTGGTATTTTTCCGATAAAGGTCATTTTTTAGTGAATATTGAAAAATGTTGTATTTTAATTCAAAACCTCTTTTTAATCATATGTATTTAAATGATTAGATTATATTTTGAATTGCTTTTAAAGTTCAATTAGAATATATTTTCAATATTTAATCCAATAGTGGTTGTTGGAATTAGTTTCACTTTGAAATAGGACTTAAACTAGTGTCAATCTTTTGATACTTATTGTTTCATAAAAACACGCTATTTACTCTGACAACGGGAATTAATTATTAAATTAATTAATTTAACTTATATGTTTTGAAATTTTGTAAAATAGACATAATTTTTGAATTTGGAATATCAAATATAGTTTAGGGTGATGTTTTGCTATTTTTCTGAATAACTTCAATTTTTGATGAATAGTGAAACCACTATGTGGTACTTAAAAAACTGATTTTTCGTTTAAATGAAATTTTACCACCTTTCTGTTTTGAATTTCAAAAATCTGACATACATGGTTGTCATTAAGAAGTAAAATGTTGTTCAACGGGATTAAAATATTTGTTTTGGTGAATAGTAACTTAAAGGTTTTTAATCGCGATTAGAGGTAATTAGTGTAATTTAAGGTAAGAATAATGTTTTAATAATATGAAATGAACTTGAAACATGTCCTACCCTTATTGGATGTGTCAGGGCCGACCAAGAAAATCTATGGGTCAACATGGGCACCCCATGGAGCAACTTTGGAAGGAAAATGACATTAATATATTTTATTTAATGTTAAAGTAAAAATGTCACGAACATGAGTTGTTTTACTAAAACAATTTTTACATGGGGTTATACAAGTCAGATTTTTGACTATAAATAGTCATTAGAAATATAAAATGATTTCCTACATCATAGAACTTTTTTTATTATTTTTAGAAATTAAATAAATTAAATTATTTATGACACCATGATGATGCAGCGATTACCTCATTATTTAACGATTTAAATAAAATGAAAATATAATGTAAAATCTAAGACCTATACTTTTCAAAAACCTATTATATGGGTGGATTTCAAACTCTTATAACCTTATACTCGAAATATATAATTTTGGGACCTTTTTATCCGAAAATCATTTTATAACGAAGTATCTTTTCTTAACTTTCCAAGAGTGCCCCTCCTCTCCTCTTATAAAAGGCCCCCACCTCTACCACCTTACCCACACTTCCAAAGCATTTGGTATAACGACCCATACTTTACATACATTTTTATTACTTAAAAATTGATGAACACTTATTAAAACATATAACAAAACCATGAATGGACCATATAGGTATAGTGTCTTTAGAAACTGGAAAGCATAAACAACTGGTTCATAAAGCATCTACTTTGCCTCCCATTTATTTCATCATATCTAGAGTCCCTTTTTGGAATATTCTAATTAATAACCTTCTTCCTGACCTGGGGAAATAAAACATACAGAAGGTTGAGCTCAAATGCTAAGTAAGGGTAGACAAAAGAAATATCAATCACATAATATACATAAGAGCATAACTTTTGGAAATCTTAACCTGCAAAAGAAATCATAATTTCATAACATGGGATAAATCATAGTAGTGAAATGTAATCCCAATAATCATAAATTAAAAAATGAAACTTTGTTTCATACACACATAATCATAGAGAATCATTTCTTATTAGTCAAGACTCATTGCCAAGATTATCTTAGTGGACAAAGTCCATTTCTGAATAGAGTTCACTCCTCGTTTCAGTCTTGTTTCACTGAACCGGTTTAACCTTCCGTTCCAGCCATGTCTATCTCATGAGATATAAAATCTCTTCCCAATGCATTGGAGGGAGATATAGGTCCCACCCATCTCATAATGATACCATTCTTATGTGTTCCACAAAATCAAAAAACCATATATCATAGCATAACCCATTTAATAAAAATGGGAATCTTAAACATCGTGACATCATAAAACAATTCATATAAGATAAAGGAATTCATTAAAATATAATTACATCCCAACATAATCAAATCAATGTAATAATAGGGATAAAAACAGAACCCTTTATTATCTGAGATGGAAAATAATTTTGATAAAACACTTGAACTCCATTCTTGAGGAAAATATCCTTTTTGCTTCAAAAACACTTTTCCATTCGTAACATGTCGTACAATTATAAACTAAAAGAAGTTGATTAAAAATAAACTTGAAAACTTGTAAAGTAAGCATATTGGAAATAATGTTATAAAAATCCATTCATGACGTATAAGTTAAAAAAACATTCTTCGTACTTTGGTCGGAAAAGTCAAAAAGTACCTCGTACGAAAAACGATAAAAGATTCCTTTCATATCCTTTACTAAAAACTCTCCAAAGGGTAAAATTGGATTTAAAAAATTCTAGGTGGATGGAAATAATATTAAATATTGAGGAAAAATGTATGTGGATGATAAAATACACCCCCGTAAATGCCATTGTATAAACAATCTCAGATAAAAATGAGATTGTGATATTTCCCTTACCTTAGGTCTGATATGCTTTGTACGTATCCGAACCTCCTTTATAATGATTTAAATAATGTTATTGACTTATTCCAAAATCATAATAATTGTTATGATATCACATATAGTCATATTCTTAGCTTCTTTTTAGTAATATTTCATTACAACTTGTTATTCAGGTGTTTATTACTTTTTGTTCTTATGCGTGTTTTGTCGAATAAATTCTTATTCTTCTCTTTAGGTTATAGATACCTCATTTCCAGAATTTTATTAGTGTAATATATATCATATTAATTCATTAAATTCATTTATATAATCATTATTCAATGAAGATCATGTAGAATGAGTCACATCACATCGTGGAGACGGTATTCAGTACGTACGCACGAGCGATGATATCGTTCCCATGATCATGGAATTGTATTGGAGTGTATGTATACTATTTCAGAATCAATATCACATTACAATAATCATATATAGTCATTATTTACACCACTATACCCTTCCAAGTAAGGTGGTGGTGGAAAATAGTTTACACCACGGCGTGGAGACGGTATTCCGTACGTACGCATGCGTGGTGATTTCATTTTCCATAGGATGGATAGATGGTGAAATAGGGTTGTTTCATACATAAAATAACATATCAGTATATTAGTGATACTGATGTTATTACTTCATAATGAAACAACTAAATAAGAAGAAGTTTAATAAGAAATAAAGATGAAAGAATCGGTAATGGACGTTTCCTCTTCTTTGAAGTGCTTCTTTGAGACCTCCTTTTAGGGCACTAAAATTGGTCTTTTAAGAAGACCAGGAACTATAGGATGTCTCTAGGGAAGTGGAGAGGATAATTTATCAGGGGTTGGCCGAGCTTTAATGCTCAATGTGGTGTGAGGAAGAGAGGGAGGAGGTGCCCTTTTATAAGGAAGGAGAGGGGCACCTTTGGAATAACTAAAAATATTATTTTATTATAAAGAAAAATTCGGTTTTATATAGCTAAAAATTGATTTATTTCGAAGCTAAGGAGGGGATGGGTCTAAATCCTCTCATACAACAGATTTTAGACAAGTTTAGGTTGCTATTTGGATCTTATCATTAAGATTTAACATTAAGTTAAATAATTTTACTTTTACCGTGTCTTCTTGTGTTCTTACACTATAAGGTTAATAAACATACTATAACAATCCAAACGAACCCCAAGTTGTTTATTATTAATATATATAACCTTATCTATGTCATTTTGCCGAGCCTTATATTTTTAGGAATAAAAGAACAATTAATAATATAATATGTCTTTTAAAAACGATTTTATGTCAATTTGGCACTATTTACTAATTGATTTTTTGTAAAAATCATAACAGAATGATTAGTTCGAAAAAAGTTAATTAACTCAATAATAACATGTCATATTAACCTATAAAATTATTGTAATTCATAAAAAGTCTCAATTTACATTTATTTGGGTATTCATAACATCAATTATGTCAATATTTCATTAATAAGATAATTACTGCATCATCTTTGTGTCATAAATAAATTAAATTATTTAATGTCTAAAAATTACAAATAAAATACAATTATGTAGGAAATATTTTTTATCTTTCTAATTAATATTTATAGTCGAATTTATCTTATATATAACCTTATATTAAAAATTATTTACTTATTAAACTTTGATTTTAAATATTTTAACCCTTCTTTAAATAAATTAATGATAAATGTCCTAATCTAATTCAAGTGGGCCTAAATGGACATATTTTTTTCCTAAGTTTGTTTTTGGTCGAATTACACTTATCTAATAGAATTAGTACATGTGTTAGGGTAATAATAATATCATTTTTACCCTTAATTACCCTATTTACTTTTAACAGTGGTATATAAAAGTAAAAAGTTACTATTCACCAAAAATTATTTTCATCTCATTGAACCACATTTTACTTACTAACATCAACTGTGTCTCTCGGATTTTTGAAATTCCACTCATAGATGTGGTAAAATTAGGTTTTATGAAAAATTCAGTTTTTTAACTACCACTTAGTGGTTTCATTATTCATCAAAAATTGATTGTTTTCAGAAAAATACCAAAATTTCACCCTAGGATAATTTCAATATTCCGAATCCAAAAATGAAGTCCATTTTGAAAAATAAAATTTATAAAATTTCCAAAAGTTGTTATTACTATTCATAATGGCAAGTTTTAATAATATTTTATTAGCATATCATTGTTTAGTGAAACTCGATATTGCATACGACACAAGCTATCGAGGAAGGTCGCGATTTCGTGTAAAGAAAGCCAAGCTAGTGTTGTGTGTAGTAATAGATTCCTTTGATGATTTATATAACATAATAGTCTGGGGTGTTACATTCTACCCCCCTTAAAATGAATTTCGCCCTTGAAATTCGTCACTTTGTAACAAACAGATGAGGATACCTCTCCCTCATCATATACTCAAGCTCCCATGTAGCTTCTTCTCACTGGTGGTTCCTCCATAAAACTTTCACTAATCAAGTGGTCTTGTTTCGTAGGACTTTTTCGCTATGATCCAGAATCTCTATCGGCTGTTCTTCATAAGAAAGATCCTGCTCCAGCGGAACAACTTATGAGCTGAGTACATGTGAAGGATCAAGTATGTACACTCTCAGGAGAGATAAATGGAAAACATCATGAACTTGAGAGAGATTCGGTGGAAGCGCTAATCGGTAAGCTACCTTCCCAACATGATCTAGTATTTCGAAACGACCGATATATCTAGGGCTCAACATCCCCTTCTCTCCAAATCTGATGACCCTCTTCCAGGGAGATATTCTTAAGAACACTTTATCACCCACTTCAAACTCTAGGTCTTTTCATCAGTTGTCGGCACAACTTTTCTGTCGACTCTGAGCTGCTCGTATGTGTTGTTGAATAGATCTGACCTTTTCTGTCATTTCATCAACGAGATCGGGTCCTAATAGCTTTCATTACCCAACTTCATCCCAGCAAGTTGGAGTCCTGCATTTCATTCCCTAGAGAGCTTCAGAAGGAGCCATCTGAATACTGGAGTGAAAGCTATTATTATAAGAAAATTCCACCGAAGTTAGGTGTTGATTGAAACCACATTTTAAATCCATAGAGCAAGCTCTCAACATATCTTCTTGAGTTTGAATTGTTCTCTCAGACTGACCGTCTGTCTGAGGATGATAAGCAGGGCTGAAACTCAACTCTATATCCAGAGTATGCTGAAGACTTCGCCAGAAAATTGAGGTAAATCTCGGATCCCGATCAGATATAATAGAAAGTGGTACTCCATGCAATCTTACCACTTCCTTTACATATATCCTGGAAAGCTGATCCAGAGTGAAATCCTCTTTAATAGCAATGAAGTGTGCAGACTTTGTAAGACAATCAACTATGACCCAGATAGCATTATTTCCTTTGGATGTTTTAGGAAGTCCTGTGACAAATTCCATAGTGATGTTTTCCCATTTCCAATCGGGTATAGGTAATGGTAGTAATATCCCCTTAGACTTCTATCTCTCATCTTTAACTTTTTGAAAAACCAAGCATCGAGAGACATATTCGGTAACATCTCTTTTCATTCCATTGCACCAGAAGTACTCTTTCAGGTCCCTATACATCTTCATGCTTCCAGGATGAATAAATAATGAAGAACTATGAGCCTCATCCCGCAGCTCCTTCTTTAATTCGGGGATGGGAGGAACACAAACCCGATTCTTGAACTTTATTATCCCATCACAATCAAGCTTGAATTCAGGAACATTTCTCACCTTCTTTTGTATCTTGACATCTTCTTTATGTCCCTCTTAAATCTTCACATGTATATATGGTTGAACATTCATTTGAGAAAGATACAATTTTTCCCCTTTCATTATAATTCCAAGATCCATCCTTTGTAAATCCATAAATATTGGATCTTTTGTGATCCACATCATGGATAAACTTGCATGGTCTTGTCGACTTAATGCATCTTCCACCTTGTTTGATTCCTATGGTGGTAATGAATTGAGCAGTCGTAATCCTTAATTAGCTCCAACCATCTTCTTTGGCGCATATTCACCACCTTTTGTGTGAAAATATACATTAAACTTTTATGATCTTTATAAATATCACACCATTCACAATAAAGGTAATGCCTCTAAATATTTAATGCAAAGATTACCGCAGATAAGTCCAAATCATGAGTTGGGTAATTTTTCTCATGTATTTTCAACTGTCGTGAAGCATAAGCTATCACCATATCATTTTTCATAAGAACACACCCCAAACCCTTCTTGGATACATCGCTGTAGATCACAAACCTTTCTCCACTACATAGCAGTGTGAGCACATGTGCACTGGATAACCTTCTTTTCAACTCCTTGAAATTCTCTTCACATTCCTTTGTCCAAACAAACTTAACTCCTTTCCGAGTCAACTTGGTGGGTGGATTAGATAATCGTGAAAACTCTTTCACAAAAATTCGATAATATCCAGAGAAACCAAGAAAAATTCGGATCTCAGTTACTGTTGTTGGTCTCGACCATCTTTCGATAACCTCTGTTTTTGCTGGATCCACATATATCCCCTCTTTTGAGATTATGTGACCCAAAAATGAAACTTTTTGAATACAAAATTCACACTTTGTAAATTTGGCATAAAGCTTCTCCTTTCTCAGGGTCTTGAATATAATTCACAAGTGATCTTCATGTTCTTACATTCTCTTTGAATAGAAAAGAATATCGTTTATAAATACTAACACAAACTGATCAAGATATTCTCTAAAGACTCTATTCATTAGATCCATGAAGATAACAGGGGCATTAGTAAGACCAAATGGCATCAATATAAATTCATAGTGTCCATACTTTGTACAGAAAGCCATCTTTGGTATATCCTCCCTTTTGACCCTTAATTGATGATACCCTGAATGAAGATCAATCTTGGAAAAGTATCGAGCTCCGCGTAGTTGGTCAAATAGGTCATCAATGCGCGGGAGAGGATGTTTTTTCTTGATAGTGATCTTGTTAAGTTCTCGATAATCAATGCAGAGTCTCATTGATCCATATTTCTTCTTAACAAATAGAACAGGTTCTCCCCAAGGTGACACACTAGGGCGTATGAACCCCTTATCAAGATTATCTTGGAGTTTCTTCTTCAATTCCAACAACTCAGTTGGGGCCATTCTATAAGGTGTCTTTGAAATAGTCAAAGCATCCAGTATGAGTTCTATTGAAAACTCTAATTCACGATTCGGTGGAAGACCCTGTAATTCCTCCGGAAAGACATCATCAAACTCCCATACAATGGGCATATTCTTAATCATGAGTTTCTCACCAACCAATTGAGATAAATAACCTTCATTTAGTGGAATCAATACCCATAAAATGGAAGAAATTTCCACTGGAATGTTATGTTCATCCTTGCATAGATAGACAATCATAGATTGATCTGGAATATGAAATGTGACTTCCCATCTTTGGAAATTGATATGAGCTCCATGTAGAGAGTTCCAATCCATGCCAAGAATCACATAAAATTCCACTATAGGAAGGATCACAAGATTTGTAGGAAGCACTTTCCCACAAACTTCAATCGGAGAAGAATTATAAAATTTTGATGCAACTGTTGTTCAATTAGGGGTTGTCACAGCTAACTCAACAACTAACTGTTGAGGTAATACGGTGATATCCTTCGAAAATTCTTCAGAAATAAAGGAGTTGGTGGATCCAGAATCAAATAAAACAGTTTCTACTTTAGAGTGGATGGTAAGTGTACCTTTCACCACATCGTTATCGTACTCCACATCGCTAATAGAAATTTCATATGACTTTACTTTGTCTTTAGCCTTAAGAGTTTGTTGACGTCGACCATCATCATAAAACCTTGGATTTGGGCATTGATTGGCATAATGCCTCATCTCCTTGCACTTGAAACATTGAAGTGTAGTAGGGTCATTCTGTGTATCCCTTACTTTGTTTTCATCATTAGACATCTTCTTCCCATCATTGCGGCATTCAAATGCCCGATGACCTTCCTTTCCACATTTCAAACATTTACATGTCCCTTTAAGACAACTCCCTCTATGTTTCTTTCCACACTTTGAGCATAAGGGAAATCTCATCTTCTTTTCAGTGTGCTCTTTAGATTTTCCTTTGAATTCAATTTTCCTCTTCTTATTAAACCCATATGACTGATGGGTTACTCCAATCTCCATCTCATCTTTGAGAGCAAATCGAACGATTTCCTCGTAGCTATTTATATCCCTTATGGCTAACGCCCTTCGAAGACTTGGTTTTAAGCCACTAAATAATCAATCGATCTTACTCTCAGGTTGGATAATAATTCCAGAAGCGTACCTTGCAAGTCTTGTAAAATTTGCTTCATAAGTACCAACAGATTCATCATCCTTTGGCTTCAGTTCAAGAAACTCTTTCTCCAACTTTTTTCAGAGAATACGAGGGAAGTACTTATTGAAAAATAAGTTCTTGAACTCGTCCCATTCCATGGATTCAATTTCATCCCTTTGCCTCATATTCTTAATAATATTCCACCATTGATCAGCATCTCCTCCAAAACGATACACTACTAGGATGACTTTATCATGTTCAGAACATTGAAGAACTAAAAATATCTTTTCAGTAGTACTAATCCATTGTTCAACAACTAATGGATCAGTAGACCCGGTGAAAGAAGGTGGACGCTGCCTCATGACGGATTCAACAGAATGTTGCTCCTTCCTTTGCTCGTTTGGATGTCTTGCATGATTCATAGCTTGAGAAAGTTGTGTGAGCATGGCTAAAAGATTTTTCATTCCATCTACCATAACGTTTGGTTACTCCGGGGGACAATCATTGCATTGCCCGTCACATTCCGAATTTACACGGTTCCTTTGGGTTCTAGCCATTGACTAAAACCAAGAAGAATAGTGTGAGCTACACTAATTATAATAGGAAAACCACATAATCAGGAATAAAATTTCACACATAATTTATTATCCTAGGTTATTCATGGTAATTTCTAAAACACTAAGATTGTGTTCTATGCTTAGAATTATCCTTAGGGTTCTTACTAAGGCTTTCAAATCCTAGTTTCCAAAGGTTTACTATACATTTCCTCTGATACCAACTATAATGACCCATACTTTACATACATTGTTATTACTTCAAAATTGAAGCACACTTATTACAACATATATCAAAACCATGAAAGGACCGTATAGGTATAGTGTCTTTAGAATCTGGAAAGCATAAACAACTAGTTCATAAAGAATCTACTTTGCCTCCCATTTATTTCATCATATCTAGAGTCCCTTTTTGGCATATTTTACTTAATAACCTTCTTCCTGACTTGGGGAAATAAAACATACAAAAAGGTGAGATCAAATTCTCAGTAAGGGTAAACAAAAAAATATCAATCACATAATATACATAAGATCATAACTTTTTGAAATCTTCACCTGCAAAAGAAATAATAATTTCATAACATAGGATAAATCATAGTAATGAAATGTAATCCCAATAATCATAACATAAAATATGAAACTTTGTGGCATACACACATAATCATAGAGAATCATTTCTTATTAGTCAAGACTCATTTCCAAGACTATCTTAGTGGACAAAGTCCATTTCTGAACTGAGTTCACTCCTCATTTCAGTCCCGTTTCACTGAACCGGTTTAACCTTCATTTCCAGCCATGTCTATCTCATGAGATATAAAATCTTTACCCAATGAATTGGAGGGAGATATAGGTCCCACCCATCTCATAATGATACCATTCTTATGTGTGCCACAAAATCAGAAAACCATACATCATAGCATAACCAATGTAATAAAAATGGGAATCTTAACCATCGTGACATCATAAAACAATTCATATAAGATAAATGAATTCATAAAAATATAATTCCATCACAAGATAATCAAATCAATGTAATAATAGGGATAAAAACAGAACCCTTAATTATCTTAGATGGAAATTAATTTTGATAAAACACTTGAACTCCATTTTTGAGGAAAATATCCTTTCGGCTTCAAAAACACTTTTCCTTTCATAGCATGTCATACAATTATAAACTAATAGATGTTAATTAAAAATAAACTTGAAAACTTATAAAGTAAACTTCTTGGAAATAATGTTTTAAAAATCCATTCATGACGTATAAGTTAAAAAAACATTCTTCGTACTTTTGTCGAAAAAGTCAAAAAGTACCTCGTATGAAAAACGACAATAGATTCCTTTCATATCCTTTACTAAAAACTCACCGAAGGGTAAAATTGGATTTAAACTATTGTAGGTGGATGGAAATAATATTAAATATTGAGGAAACATGGATGTGGATGATAAAATACATCCCCGTAAATTCCAAAGTATAAACAATCTCAGATAAAAATGAGATTGTGATATTTCCCTTACCTTAGGTCCGATATGCTTTGTACGTATCCGAACCTCCAATATAATGATTTAAATAATGTTATTGACTTATTACATAATCATACTCATTGTTATGATATCACATATGGTCATATTCTTAGCTTCTTATTAGTAATATTTCATTACAACATGTTATTCGGGTGTTTATTACATTTTGTTGTTATGCGTGTTTTGTCGAATAAATTCTTATTCTTCTCTTTAGGTTATAGGTAACTCATATCCAGAATTTTATTAGTGTAATATATATAATATTAATTCATTCAATTCATTTATATAATCATTATTCAATGAAGATCATGTAGAACGAGTCACATCACATCGTGGAGACTATATTCCGTACGTAAGCACGAGCGATGATATCGTTCCCATTATCATGGAATTGTATTGGAGTGTATGTATACTATTTCAGAATCAATATCACTTTACAATAATCATATATAGTCATGATTTAAACCATTATACACATCCAAGTAAGGTGGTGGTGGAAAATAGACTACACCATGGCATGGAGACGATATTCCGTACGTACGCACGCGCATTGATTTCATTTTCCGTAGGATGGATAGATGGTGAAAAAGGGTTGTTTCAAACTTATAATAACATATCATTATATGAGGGATAATGATGTTATTACTTCATAATCAGTCAACTAAAAAAGAATAAGTGGATGAAGAAATAAAGATGAAAGAATCTGTAACGGACATTACCTATTCTTTGAAGTGCTTCTTTGAGACCGCATTTTAGGCCACTAAAATTGGTCATTGAAGAATACCAGGACCTCTAGGATGTCTCTAGGAAAGTGGTGAGGAGAAAGTGGCAGGTTTTGGCCGAGCTTTAAGGTTCAAAGTGGTGTGAGGAAGAGAGGGAGGAGGTGCCCTTTTATAAGGGAGGAGAGGGGCACCTTTGGAGTAACTAAAAATATTATTTTATTATAAAGCCAAATTCGGTTTTAAATATCTCCAAATTGATTTATTTCGATGATAAGGTGGGTAAGGGTCTAATTCCTCTCATACAATATAATTTAGACAAGTTTAGATTCCTATTTGGACCATCATTTAGATTTAACATTAAGTTAAATAATTTTACTTTTACGGTGTCATCTTGTGTTCTTACAAAATAATGTTAATAAACATACTATAACAATCCAAACGAACCCCAAGTTGTTTATTATTAATATATATAACATTATCTAAGTCATTTGGAAAAACATTAGATATTTAGTAATAAAATGAAAATTAATAATATAATATTTGTTTTAAAAACTATTTTATGTTAATTTTGACACTATTTAGTAATTGATTTGTTGTGAAAATCATAACAGAATGATTAGTTCGAAAAAAGTTAATTAAATCAATAATATCATGTCATATTAACCTATAAAATTAGTGGAATTCATAAAAAGTCTCAAATTACATTTATTTGGGTATTTATAACATCAATTATGTCAATATTTCATTAATAAGATACTTACTGCATTATCTTTGTGTCATAAATAAATTAAAATATATAATGTCTAAAAATTACAAATAAAATACCATTATGTAGGAAATATTTTTATATTTCTAATTAAAATTTATAGTCGAATTTATCTTACATATAACCTTATATTAAAAATTATTTACTTATTAAACTTTGATTTTAACTATTTTAACCCTTCTTTAAATAAATTAATAATAAATGTCCTAATCTAATCAAGTGGGCCTAAATGGTCATATTTTATTCCTAAGTTTGTTTTTGGTCGACTTACCATTATCCAATAGAATTAGTACATGTGTTAGGGTAATAATAATATCATTTTTACCCTTAATTACCCTATTTACTTTTAACCGTTGTAAATAAAAGTAAAAAGTTACTATTCACCAAAAATTATTTTCATCTCATTGAACCACCTTTTACCTACTGACATCAACCGTGTCCCTCGGATTTTTTAAATTCCACTCACAGATGTGGTAAAATTAAGTTTTATGAAAAATTCAGTTTTTTAACTACCACTTAGTGGTTTCACTATTCATAAAAAATTGAAAGTTTTCAGAAAAATACCAAAATTTCACCCTAGGATAATTTCAATATTCCGAATCCAAAAATGAAGTCCATTTTGAAAAATAAAATTTATAAAATTTCAAAAAGTGGTTATTACTATTCATAACGGCTAGTTTTAATAATATTTTATTAGCATATCATTGTTTAGTGAAACTTGGTATTGCGTACGACACAAGATATCGAGGAAGGTCGCGATTTCGTGTAAAGTAAGCCAAGCAAGTGTTTTGTGTAGAAAAAGATTACTTTGTTGATTTATATAACATAAAAGTCTCAGGTGTTACATTTGGATCGGCCAACCACTGCCAATTTTTCCTCTCCACATCCCTCTCTAACTCTTAGAAGCCTCACCTTTGGCAGAAGTCTTCCTAAGGAAGCCTTTGAGCTCAAATCAAAAAGAGTTACCCGATTTAAAGGTAGTGTCTTCTCTTGTGTTCTTATGTTTTATTTTGCTTTTCCAACCCCTAAACGCTTTTTATTCATTTCTTTTGTAACAACACCAGTATATTATTTATACTAGGACGTTTTTATAAGAATTATTCGAGCTACACTTAAATACATCTTCATCTAATGGTTAATGAACATACTGTTTCGTTGGATGGTGAATTTCTGCCTCACGAAACGATGATTGTTTAATATTACTTTAACAACTTCAAAGGTGGCCATTAATATGACACTATATTTATATATGGTATATAATATGTTTATGTTTTACTTATGCTTCTGTTTTTTTTCATTTATGGAATACATTTATGGTTTCCATTATGGGTAAACACGATATCATCATTTTAGGAAGTGCGGACTACCGCACCCTCAAAGTGATTTGATTCGTTAATGAAATATGTGGGATGTATAAAGGATGTAATTAATGATATTATATATGATATTATACTGGAATAATAATATACCTTTATATCATTATGATTCCATTCCATAAAATATGAAATAGAAATGAAAGTAGCGTTCATGCGTACGTACGGCTTACCGTCTCCATGAACGGTGCATTTCATTTAATACCTCTAAACATTATGTAATATTATAAATTCATGTATATACTGGATATATATGATATATATGATATCTACATAATGAGTTTAACTCTGCATATAATGGATACATGAACAACTTGTAATTATAAAGAGTTTATTTTTGACTCAAGTACCAATGATTGTTAAAACGACCGTTATTAACTTAAATAAATACATAGTGTTCATGACATGGTAATAAGTGATATAAAAGGAATAATGAACTTGAAAACGGTTCCTAAGCAAGTAGAAATTAACTCAAGTTTATTATTCATGAGGTTAAAGAATGATCGAGTCAAGTCGGGCCCGAGGTATGGGACTTCGTCTCAATCTCCTTTCATTGAGGCATATTTTGTTTTATACACAACCTTCTTTTATACGGTGTATAAACCCCTTTCACTTTTACATTTATCCAAAAGGAATCTTTTTTATATGAAGCGTTTTACTAAACGACAAAAGGGAATGTTTTTGTTGTACGTATGCAGCCACAATGACTTCTCCGCCGCCGTGACCATTATTTGAGTTTCAGCTTACTCTACAAGCCATAAATTTTTTTTAAAAGAAAAATAAATACCATGTTTTACTTTTCTTTTATTTTTGTATTGAAAATGGTTTACATAATATTTTTATATCAATGTGTTGTTTTGATATCTTGTGATTGAAAAGTTGAAATGTTATGTTTCCTTTATGCATTTTTTATGTGATACGATTATGTTATGGTTCTTGGGCATTATTATGAAGACAGGTGGTTCCATGATAAACTAAGGGCGGGTAAGCCCGATATAGCTCTCCAATGCATTGGGTAACGTGAAGGAGTTAAACGTTAAGTTTTCTCTGAAGAAATTTAGGGAATATATTGTGATGGGTATTCCAAACGTAACCAAGAGGGTTACTCCCTACGTAAGAATGTTATGAATGCCTCAACTTACATTTATGTCTTATGATTTCTATGATTTATTCATGATTTGATTAGGTATGTTAAATTTCTTATGTTTTATGAGTAGAGTATTATTTCATTGATTCTTATGTATACATGTAATCAGGTTTCCTTTCAATATTTTTATATCCCTTACTGAGCCTTTTATGGTCATCCCATGTTTTTGAAATGTTTTTCACAGGTCAAGGGAAGGTTACATGATATGATGATATTGTCAAGGAAGTGTCAAGAAAGAATCCGTGTTTTATTTTAAATATGTTTTCGTTGATTGAAAAAAATGAATAATATGTTTTATTGTATCCACTTGTTTAAATGTGGGATGTAATGCATGTTTTATGATCTAATTCTACAAAACTCTAAACCTGAAAAGATCCTCAAGGTGTATTCTTGTAATAACTCAAGATTATGTAATGTTTATGGTCGGGGCCTTATATACATAGTCCACACCACATTCATTCTCCCATCCATATTTAAATAGGAATTTTTGGATGAATTATTGTATAATATTGAGATTCAGAACAAGATATATATTTCACTACATTTATCTTATGACCCACCACCTATTCCACTTTATACCACAATACCCATACCACTACCCCCATCAACATCATCCACAAAAATACCCACCACCTCCCTCTATACTCATACCCCTATGTTTGAGTAATCATTTAGTCTTCTTCAGCCTCAAACATTATCCCACCTATATCCTCATTCATGTATAAATTTTAAAGGCTCCCAATACCATTTAGATTCTTTACTCATGAGACATTGGATATCCCAAATATTTCATTCATGGAACCCACTATAAGGAACATGGATGACCTATTGATCTGAGAGGCATTAAAACATTAGAATGTTGAGTTTACCCCTAATATAATTGAATCACCTATCACAACTCTAGCCATATAGTTTTGAGTTTTTTTAAATGATTAATGATTGTGTACATCTATAAAATTGATAATACTCAAAAATGGTGCTTTAATTGTAAGTGATATAATATCATTATTCTATGAAATTTTGTGGTGTGGTGAGTTGTCATAACATGGCACATATAGAGTATATTTGTTCTAGAAGTTGTAGATATGTTTTATATGGATTATAGAGGATTCCCCCTTGGTTGAAAATGTCATGTAAGATTAAAAAGATATGGTTAAACCATGTATATACCTATCTATTTCTATTGTTTAATCTATGAAAATAACCACCTACTTCCATGGTTCAAAATGTTGAAGTTGGATTACATATCCATGGTTTAACCATTATTATACCTATCAATTTATATGGGTTAAATAGTGTAAATAACAACATGCTTCTATGGTTTAAAATGTGGAAAGGGGCATAAATAGACACGGTTAAACCACAAAAATAAGAATATATTATCATTTTTTAAACCATTGAAATAACTAGGTATTTAAAATGTTTAAACCATGGTAGTATATTAAACCTATTATAGTCGGAATCGTGAAAAAACATTGTCAAAACAAAGGCTGTAAGCTAAAGCCATAGATTTTGGGATTTTTTCCACGATTACAAAACATAGAAGTATTATAAATATGTATTTATACAAGCCTCATGGAAGGGGACACACACCATGTGAATAGGTCCACATTCTATGTGTAAGGGGACACATTCCATATGAATGGGACCACATTCCAAGATATAGGGGTCACACACCATGTGATACATATCTTTATCATGAAACTGAATCTATAGATGAATGGAACACAAACAATGTGTAATCATGATATACATGTTTTCTTGATCGGGATCATCTAGATCCAGAGGATTCTCCTCTATTATTCCTTTATTTCATCTTCTACCTTGATTTCAACTATAAATAACACCATAAATCTAGGATATAGATCTACTGAGAACTGCTCACCAGAATCCATCTTCAAAACGTGTCAGGGAAAAACAACAATGATGTCAGTTTGACACGCACCACTATGGAAGATGAAGAATACTCAATCTGGTCTCGTTATTCCTTGATATAGCCACCATCATAATCATTCCTTGATCTGAAACCACCATTTCTTTTTTGTACATATCATTTTGATTTTTTCGACCAAATAACTTCCATGCGATGATCAAAAACTAGGTATTTGATGAAATATTGGTAAAAAGAAATACCAACAATGAATGAACCCTGAAATTGAGGAGGAATCCATAAACTATAAAAACAAAAGAACTAAAATCAACTATTGTTCATTTGGTGTTGATTTTTTTCATATAAAGTGATGAATGAAGTGGAAACAATCAAAATGAACAAAACATTTCCATCAAAAAAATTATACCAACAATGCACGTATTAATTTTTTCGTGGAATTGATCTACATTGGATTAGGATTTATAAACGGGGTGGAAATAACCATGAAAAGATATACGAAATGTAGTTTGATTTGATTGGTGATGAAAAAAGATTGTTTTTCCACCATTTATTAGATCCTCCAAATTCATTAGTGAAACAATCCACGATTTGGTCCCAATTATCTAATGTTCACATACAAATATCTCCTCTAATTGTTCCTAAGTCACTAGGGATTGACATCCAATGCCAAAATATTTACATAGCCCTATAAATAAAGGATATGTTAGTCACTATATATAAAATATTCAAAATTAATTAATCATTTCATTTATTTTATTTAATTATTACTGGAGTATCATTTTCCAAAATTCCATGCACCGACTATGATTATGTATCTCCAAGGTTCAAACACAAATTTTGAAATAAAAAATTCCCTCATATTTCTAATGTACTCCCACATTTTGGTGTTTTCCACATTTTCAGAAAAAATTCATGCACATCCAGTTTAATATTTTTAATATATTTATAAAATTCTTTACATGCACACTTGGCCTTTGAACCGCGCTCTATCACTTTTCCCGCAATTGAAAATAATCCATATAATATTTAAAATTAATAAAAAAAATAAAATCTATTAAAGAACATGAAATTATTATATATTTTATATTTAAATATTGTAGTGAAATATCAATACACTTATTTAATTTGGTAAACATTTCTATATGACATTTAATTTCTGACTCAACTACCAATTTCATTTCCCAAATATGACCAACTTTATCACATATAATAATAATAATAATATCCTATGATCTATAAAAAATATTTACATTCCACTCAATTCATATAGTAACTTATTGATTATGTTTTACCCAACATTTATTACTCCTATAAATTTTGAAACTGATAAAGTGTTATTGAAATTTATTTAGACCAATTTTACTTGAATAACAAAAATATTTACATGAAAACATTTTTCATGAAGGTTCATTGAAAGGATCAATTGAAATTTTGATTAACTATTTCACACTATCCATATACTCTAGGATCAGATTCATAGTATTCCATTACTTTTATACTCTTATTTAACGACTTTCATTCAATAAATTATAAAAAATACACATATATACTTAAAAATAATTTATTTATTGAATTAGAAAGAATAAACGCATATGAATTCACACACCCACATAAGAAATAAAATATATATAAATATATATATTTTTGTATATAAAGTATAAAACAAACACACATACACACCAACAAAAACACATATGCATATTTTATATAAGACACACACATAGATCCGATGTATAAAAATATAATATAGATAATTTATATAGATATAGAATATGTGTGTGTAAAATAATATATATATATATATATCATAAAATGTATATATATATACACAATAATTCAGTACACACATACACAGACATATTAATATATATCTTTGTGCGTGTTTGTATAATATACGTGTGTCTATATGTGTCTACAAAATAAAAACTATATATAAATAATCATAAAATAAATTAGAATTAAAAATAAAAAATAATATTCACTTCAAACAAAATGTTTTTCAATTGATATAAAAATTAAAAAATTAAAAAATTAAAAAAGAAATGAAAATTTAAATTAACAATCATAGTAGAAGTTAAAATTGAAATAATAATGAAAATAAAAATTTGAATATATATATATATATATAATCTGTAACGCCCCGACCCCAGCTACCTAGAGTCGGTGCATTACTTCGTAACATTGGCATGATCACAAGAAAGATCAAATCTCAAAAGACCGATTGGTTTAGTAGCCTTGGAAACACTAGATATATTCATAAGTTTTACATTACATCATAAAATGAAAAACTACTACAACAACATAATGTTTCCACAATCTACACTATTAACCCCTCATAAAATCCCTGAAGGTCATTCATAACTTACTTCTTCACATCCTGGGAAAAATAAAACATAGAAAAGGGGTGAGCTCAAATGCCCAGTAAGGATAACAATATAGTGGAAACTTTTAATAAATAAGAATAAACATTTAAGGCAATGTATAACTAAAACAAAAGCCTTTTAGATATGAACTTTCAACATGGTATGGCATAAATAAAATGAAATAATGCCATTTACTTATTCACATGGATATTCTACTAATCGAATAATCACATGAAAAAATCAATAACCACTTTCATAATGTTGGAATGCATAATGCCAGACTATCATAACCACATAGTCAAGGCCTCGTGCCAAGACTAAAAATAAGATTTTGTCAAGGCCTTGTGCCAAGACCCTAGTTTGTCTCATGAGACCTACCGATGCATTTTTTTAGAAGATACTTACGTTTAAAATTGCTCAAATATACTTCAGTGCTTTTCTGAAAATATTATGCAAGCTTCTGAAAACAAAATAACTAATTCTGAGACTACTCGACTAATTACAGGCCATGATGGGTCCACTCCCAATCCCTTCCTGTCTACCAAACTCAAGAGTCAGGTTTTCTGAAAACATTTTTAATCTTGCATTAAATACGTATACATTTGCACTAGGTTTTCATGTATTTGAGAGAAATATCTATTTTTTGAAATCATTTAAAAATCACATATTTATAAAATAAAACATTTACTTTGAAAAAATTCTTATAAGATTGTAATGGAAATCTTTGAAGATTTTATAATGGCGGAAAATAACCGCACCCGCCATATAAGTTAAAAAAACATTCTTACCGTAATTCTGTCGAAAAGGTTAAAAAGGACCTTATTTTGAAAATGACGGAAAGATTCCTCTTATAAAAAGTCAAACAAGGGTATAAATGACTTTAACCCATATTCTTGTAAATAGTAAAAATGTTTTGAAATACATTTTTAAGAAACATGGATGTGGATGATAAAGAGATCCCAGTAGATTATTACATATAAACAACCTCAGATAATGAAGAGATTGTGAAATAACCCTTACTAGTTTGGTAACTTATGAAACATACAACCCATGAAAGAGGTATCATACAATGAATATGTAAGTACACATAAATTAGAGTGTATTACACAAAGAATATAATTATGGGCAGTACATACACCACACAAAAGGTAATGGTGGCAATATGGCATGAATCTCACGGGAATAAGGAGTGAGATGAAAACCCCTTACCACGTTAATCAACTGAGTCGTATGGCCAAAAGATAATAACCACAAAATTATTTACAGAATAACCTGAATATGATAATATATATCAAATGCCAGTACACAATACACCACTTTCAATAATTTAGTGGCGAATAATGGAAATCTCAATGAATTGAATGTGAGATAAGAAAATCCCTTACCTTGTACTTTTCCTTGGTTGGGGTAGGTTAACCTCCTGTATAATGGTGAAATAGTTGTTATTAAATTATACAAGAATCATATATAATAATATTATATCATATATGATCTTTTAACATTGATTTGTTAATAATATCTTAGAATTATCGTTGTTTCGGGAGTTAACTTACTCATTTTCTTTTATATGTTTTGTTACATAAGCCATGTTTGTTGTATCTTATTCATATCCAGAATGATATCCAGTCCTTAAACATCATTTTTAAATCATCAAATGATAATTATACTTGAATGGATACGACGGAGAATGAATCTCATCGCGTTCGTGGAGATGGTAGTCCATACGTACGCACGAGCGACAATATCATTCTTTTGATATTAAAATAATATATAAATGGATGGTATATCATATATACAGAATCATTAACATGTTATATTTATTATTTACATGAGTTACACATCATTATTATACCCATCCAAATAATATTATATTGAATAACAATTACACCACGACATGGAGACGGTAAGTCGTACGTACGCACGTATGGTGACATGTTATTCAAAGGGTGGATAGAATACTGAATATGGTTGTACCATATTTGTAATAACATCACAGTATATGTGAGATACTGGAGTTATTATTTTAGAATGGTAAGAACAAAGGAAGAAGAAGTGGAAGAAGAAATGAACTTGGAGAAGGGTGGTGAAATCATTACCTCTTCTTCGGGTTCTTCCATTTGATTTGATCAAAAGGGCTCCTTAGGTTGGCTTTCTGATCAAACTAAGGCCTCTAGGTTGTAGTGAGGGATGTTGGGAGAGTATTTGGGCAGAGTTTGGCCGAACCAAAAGGCTTTTAAGGTGTGAAGAATTGAGAAGGAGGAGTGCCCTTTTATAAGAGGGGTGAGGGGCACCTTTGGAAAAGTTAGAAATATTAATTTATAATAAATTCATATTCGGTTTCTAAAGGCTCCAAAGTTAATTATTCAAAGGTTAAGGTGGGGATAGGTCGAAAACCACTCAACCAATAGAATTTAGACAGGTTTTGGTACTTATATTAACCTTATCTTTAAGTATTAACTCTAAGTTAATTAGTTTCACTTTTACAATGTCTCTTTGTATTTTTATATAATATGGTTAATAAACTTACTATATACATCCAAGAGACCCCCAAGTGGTACATTAATGATGAACCTATCATGATATAAGTCTCTTGGCCGAACCTTAGATTTTTAGGAATTTAATATCAATTAATAATATAATATTTGTTTTAAGAACTCTTTTATGTCAATTTTGACACTATTCAATAGTTGATTTTTGTGAAACTCATAACAGATTGATTACTTCGAAAAAAGTCAATTAAATCAATACTAATATATCATATTATCCTAGAAAATTATTTTAATTCATTAAAAGTTTCATATTATATTTATTTGGGTATTTATAATATCAATTATTTTAATTTTTCACTATTATAGTAATTACTGCGTCATCATTGTGTCATAAATAAAATAAATTATTTATAGTCTAAAAATTATAAATAAACTATAATTATGTAGGAAATCTTTTTAGATTTCTAATGAATATTTATAATCTAAAATCCAACATATATAACCCTATGTAACAATTGTTTTTCTAGAAGATATATGCTTGTGTCATTTTTGTATTCATTTTAACTTAATTAAAATAAAGTGTCATTATCACTTACAAGTGGATCCATGGGGTCCCAAAATAGACCCAAAGATTCCCATGGTCGACCATGTATCAACCAATAGGGTTAAGACACGTTTTAGGGTAATTTAGTATTATTATAATATTATTTTTTAACCCTTATTTACCGGATTTACCCTTAACCATGGTAAATAAAATATTTACCGCAGTAATTATTCAAAATGTCTAAAAATAAAAGTTACCTATTTACACAATTTGAACATCCTGATTCCAAATATGGAATCCAATTTCCTAAATTCAAAACACAGAAGTGGCAGAAATTAATTTAAAATTAATTCCCGTTGTCAAAACAAAAAGCGTGTTTTTAAGAGATAATAACTATCAAAAGATTGACACTCGTTTATGTTCGGTTTAATTGTAAAATTATGTCCAATGACCAACATTATATTAAATGGTAAAAATATATTCTAAATATACTTTAAAACCACTCAAATTCATAATTTATTACTATTAATTATTTTGATTAAAAAAGTTGTTTTTAATTAAAATTTAGTAATTTTCACTATACATCAAAATATGAAAGTTATCCGAAAAGTACCAAAATTTCACCTTAGGCTAAATTCGATATTCCGAATCCAAAAATGAAGTCAATTTCAAAATATAAAATATATATTATTTCAAAATTTAGGTATTACTATTCATAACGGCTAGTTTGATCGGTTGTGGTGTGTGTTAAAACTCGAAGTTGCGTACAACACACGCTACTATTTTATTCAAAGGAAAGCGTACCGTGGAAGCTTGGGATGTTTCATTTTAAATTTTTTTGATGTCTCTATTTAGTCAAAAAGTTTAAAATATTGTATTTAAAAAGGTTTCACTATCAAAAGTTGATAAAAGTGCAATACTGAAAATGAATCTGTTCTTGCATTATGACTAAGAAACTCATAATATGGATTCTAAAATTATAAGGATTATATAAAGTTTAAAATTTAGTTAATACTATTCATGACCTCTTTTAATGGTTTTTTTTGGTAATTCATGGTGCAATTGAACTCAGTGTTGCGTGTAGTGCAAGTTATTGAATTATTATGAAGAAATAACACACTATGAAATCTTGGGGTGTTACATTCTCCCCTCCTTCAATAAATTGCGTCATCGCAATTTGAAATTGTTCTTCGAAAATAAAAGGTTGAAAGTAGAAAATATATTTGTGGGAAAACCCACATCGGAAATTGGGTTACTAAAATTTAGTCTTAATATGAGGAAATGAGAAATGAAAGGGTCACCACCAAATTATGATCTCGATTAGAGGAACATTGGTGGAAATTAGAGACATATAATTGGAGGAAAAACGTAAATATTTATAGGTAGTTATTGAGGTCATCAATCACAAACATGTATAAAATTGAGGTCCTTAAACTCATCAATCTATGATGATTTGAAATACCATCGGTTCAACAAAACATAGGGTATTAGGATAACACATTTTTGACGATTCAAAATATCTTAGTTGAAATCCCACATCGAAAAATGAATTAATGAGGCCTCTATTTAAAATAAAGAGTGGAAAGTATGAAGATTACCGAAAATAACACATACTAGGGTTCCATGTAGGAAAATATGGATATGGAAGAGAAATTTAACCATCAATTATCTGATGGAGAGTGGTAGAGAACATGGCTATGAAAAGGCCAACAATCCCAAATCCATGAATTAGTGATGATTTAAGGTACCATCTAGGAAAACATTTTTGTTCTAAGTTGCTTTTCTTAATGTTGAGGAATTTATTTATGAGATTGGCTAAGATCATAAGGAGATATACTTACTTTATAATTAGAGTTTTATCCATTAATAAATTTCAACCACAAACTCATCTTTCACTCTAAAAGATAATAGAATGTAAAAAAAAATTCTATTAATACTATTCATACAGGGTTCCAAAATAAATGAATTTATAATTCATCTACCAAATCTTTTCAAAAAAAAACTACATTATTTAATACAGGAAATCTCATGGGCCAGTGGTAGGTGTTACACCCTTGTCGCCCTTCGGTTGCGGGTACAAGTCCCGCAGCCTTGCCGGACGCGACGGGTTGCCGCCCGACCTCCGGGTTGTCCTTTTATGGCAATCCAAAATAATCCAAACTAGAACTATCCAAAATACTTCTATCCAAACTCACAGTCCAACATTTATAAGTAAGGTAAACATAATGTAGAACCTTTTTACCCCGTAATAGCATATGAATACCTTCATCATGTATTCTTTTAATACACTGAAACATCCTGAATTACCATATTCCTTATTGATTACATTCATGCTCCCTTATTCCATATAGAAAGCTGGATATACTTCATCAATCCAAAAATGTTTTAAACCACAAAATGATGGAATATACAGATCATTAATCAGTTCGAAGGTAGTTAAGAATATCCAATATAATTTATCCAAAACAATCATGTATTATTCCAAAATCACTACTTCGGTATCAGAACTATATTATGGTTTATCATTCTCTCAACCATATATTTTCCAAAAATTTATCCTTCTATTGATTCACTTTTCTTTGTTCCACATAATCTCAAGTCCTTAATGAAATAGTACTGCAGTACAATCCTTATATACTCCATAATTATTATAACAAGTACATTGTTGATACAACACTCAATTGACATAATCAACATAAGAACTATAATCAATCCTCTTCATCTGTGGTAGTATCATAACTTGATTATTATCCAATAGCATCATTTGCGGCATAGTCTGATGACTAGGACATAGGTTCGCGTAGTGTCCAAACTCCTTGCAAATGAAGCATTGTACATTTGAAACCATTTTCTTACCCTTGCAGTCACGTACTTTGTGCCCTTTTCCTCCACACTTATAACAAACTCTCATTCCTTTCAGGCAAGTTCCAGGGTGTTTCTTTCCACAGTTACCACATATGGGAAAATTATTCTTTTCCCTCTTCCCTTTATCCATCTTTCTCTCTTCCATCCTTTTCTTCTCTTGCTTCCCTTCAAAGCCATAGGACTCAGTAAACTCTTTACTTATCTTATCAACACATGATATTATTTCTTCATATGATGATAATACATGGGAGACTATTTCTCTTATAAATTCTAGCTTAAGACAATGAAAGATATGATCCTTCCTTCTCTTTGAATCATGTGTATTTCTGGAGTTCTCATTCCTTCTACTGGGCGCCATTTCTAAACAATGGAATAAACTAGATTAGTTTATGAATCAAATTACATAATCCCATACTTATAAAACACTTAACATAAATTGAACTATTTATGGATATAATCCATAATCATAAAAATATTTTCTTTGAGGAAGTATACACTCATAAACCCTTCATAATGATTTGTAATGAAAATGAGAGTTATCCTAAGCATATCCCCTGGTAGTGTCGTAACCAAGAGTGCAGCAAGGCCCGTTGTCGTGCACCAGTTCCCGTTCGAGTCTAGCTCAAAGCGGTGTTTTCGGGTTTTACCCCTAGGTACATCTGTGCCAGAGCCGCCTCTACCTGCTCGTATCCAGACATGGATGTATTGCTCGGAAAACTCACAAAATCTCTACAATACCAAAATTATAGGAAGTTCTTCTATACTAATCCTCAAAGTTCATCTTAGGTCTACGTGCTCTAATCAGAGTTTATCTAAATCTAGTTTCCAAGGTTTGTACTAAACTTCCTCTGATACCAACTGTAACGCCCCGACCCCAGCAACCCAGAGTCGGTGCATTACTTCGTAACATTGGCATGATCACAAGAAAGATCAAATCTCGAAAGACCGATTGGTTTAGTAGCCTTGGAAACACTAGATATATTCATAAGTTTTACATTACATCATAAAATGAAAAACTACTACAACAACATTGTGTTTCCACAATCCACACTATTAACCCCTCATAAAATCCCTGCAAGTCATTCATAACTTACTTCTTCACATCCTGGGAAAAATAAAACATAGAAAAGGGGTGAGCTCAAATGCCCAGTAAGGATAACAATATAGTGGAAGCTTTCATAAATAAGAATAAACATTTTAGGAAATGTATAACTAAAACAAAAGCCTTTTAGATATGAACTTTCAACATGGTATGGAATAAATAAAATGAAATAATTCCATTTACTTATTCACATGGATATTCTACTAATCGAATAATCACATGAAAAAATCAATAACCACTTTCATAATGTTGGAATGCATAATGCCAGACTATCATAACCACATAGTCAAGGCCTCGTGCCAAGACTAAAAATAAGATTTTGTCAAGGCCTTGTGCCAAGACACTAGTTTGTATCATGAGACCTACCGATGCATTTTTTTAGAAGATACTTACGTTTAAAATTTCTCAAATATACTTCAGTGCTTTTCTGAAAATATTATGCAAGCTTCTGAAAACAAAATAACTAATTCTGAGACTACTCGACTAATTACAGGCCATGATGGGTCCACTCCCAATCCCTTCCTGTCTACCAAACTCGAGAGTCAGGTTTTCTGAAAACATTTTTAATCTTGCATTAAATACGTATACATTTGCACTGGGTTTTCATGTTTTTGAGAGAAATATCTATTTTTTGAAATCATTTAAAAATCACATATTTATAAAATAAAACATTTACTTTGAAAAAATTCTTATAAGATTGTAATGTAAATCTTTGAAGAT
The DNA here is from genome assembly GCA_963277665.1 of Viscum album. Taxonomy (NCBI): domain Eukaryota; kingdom Viridiplantae; phylum Streptophyta; class Magnoliopsida; order Santalales; family Viscaceae; genus Viscum; species Viscum album. The sequence continues at coordinate 643,654,571 of OY728128.1, forward strand.
TTTATAATGGTGGAAAATAACCGCACCCGCCATATAAGTTAAAAAAACATTCTTACCGTAATTCTGTCGAAAAGGTTAAAAAGGACCTTATTTTGAAAATGACGGAAAGATTCCTCTTATAAAAAGAAAAAACAAGGGTATAAATGACTTTAACCCATATTATTGTAAATAGTAAAAATGTTTTGAAATACATTTTTAAGAAACATGGATGTGGATGATAAAGAGATCCCAGTAGATTATTACATATAAACAACCTCGGATAATGAAGAGATTGTGAAATAACCCTTACCAGTTTGGTAACTTATGAAACATACAACCCATGAAAGAGGTATCATACAATGAATATGTAAGTACACATAAATTAGAGTGTATTACACAAAGAATATAATTATGGGCAGTACATACACCACACAAAAGGTAATGGTGGCAATATGGCATGAATCTCACGGGAATAAGGAGTGAGATGAAAACCCCTTACCACGTTAATCAACTGAGCCGTATGGCCAAAAGTTAATAACCACCAAATTATTTACAGAATAACATGAATATGATAATATATATCAAATTCCAGTACACAATACACCACTTTCAATAATTTAGTGGCTTATAATGGAAATCTCACGGAATTGAATGTGAGATAAGAAAATCCCTTACCTTGTACTTTTCCTTGTTTGGGGTAGGTTAACCTCCTGTATAATGGTGAAATAGTTGTTATTAAATTATACAAGAATCATATATAATAATATTATATCATATATGATCTTTTAACATTGATTTGTTAATAATATCTTAGAATTATCGTTGTTTCGGGAGTTAACTTACTCATTTTCTTTTATATGTTTTGTTACATAAGCCATGGTTGTTGTATCTTATTCATATCCATAATGATATCCAGTCCTTAAACATCATTTTTAAATCATCAAATGATAATTATACTTGAATGGATACGATGGAGAATGAATCTCATCGCGTTCGTGGAGACGGTAGTCCGTACGTACACACGAGCGACAATATCATTCTTTTGATATTAAAATAATATATAAATGGATGGTATATCATATATACAGAATCACTAACATGTTATATTTATTATTTACATGAGTTACACATCATTATTATACCCATCCAAATAATATTATATTGAATAACAATTACACCACGACGTGGAGACGGTAAGCCGTACGTACGCACGTATGGTGACATGTTATTAAAAGGATGGATAGAATACTGAATATGGTTGTACCATATTTATAATAACATCACAGTATATGTGAGATACTGGAGTTATTATTTTAGAATGGTAAGAACAAAGGAAGAAGAAGTGGAAGAAGAAATGAACTTGGAGAAGGGTGGTGAAATCATTACCTCTTCTTCGGGTTCTTCCTTTTGATTTGATCAAAAGGGCTCCTTAGGTTGGCTTTCTGATCAAACTAAGGCCTCTAGGTTGTAGTGAGGGATGTTGGGAGAGTATTTGGGCAGAGTTTGGACGAACCAAAAGGCTTTTAAGGTGTGAAGAAATGATAAGTAGGAGTGCCCTTTTATAAGAGGGGTGAGGGGCACCTTTGGAAAAGTTAGAAATATTAATTTATAATAAATTCATATTCGGTTTCTAAAGGCTCCAAAGTTGATTATTCAAAGGTTAAGGTGGGGATAGGTCGAAAAACACTCAACCAATAGAATTTAGATAGGTTTGGGTACTTATATTAACCTTATATTTAAGTATTAACTCTAAGTTAATTAGTTTCACTTTTACAATGTCTCTTTGTATTTTTATATAATATGGTTAATAAACTTACTATATACATCCAAGAGACCCCCAAGTGGTACATTAATGATGAACCTATCATGATATAAGTCTCTTGGCCGAACCTTAGATTTTTAGGAATTTAATATCAATTAATAATATAATATTTGTTTTAAGAACTCTTTTATGTCAATTTTGACACTATTCAATAGTTGATTTTTGTGAAACTCATAACAGATTGATTACTTCGAACAAAGTCAATTAAATCAATACTAATATATCATATTATCCTAGAAAATTAGTTTAATTCATTAAAAGGTTCATATTATATTTATTTGGGTATTTATAATATCAATTATTTTAATTTTTCACTATTATAGTAATTACTGCATCATCATTGTGTCATACATAAAATAAATTATTTAATGTCTAAAAATTATAAATCAACTATCATTATGTATTAAATCTTTTTAGATTTCTAATGAATATTTATAGTCTAAAATCCAACATATATAACCCTATGTAACAATTGTTTTTCTAAAAGATATATGCTTGTGTCATTTTTGTATTCATTTTAACTTAATTAAAATAAAGTGTCATTATCACTTACAAGTGGATCCATGGGGTCCCAAAATAGACCCAAAGATTCACATGGTCGACCATGTATCAACCAATAGGGTTAAGACACGTTTTAGGGTAATTTAGTATTATTATAATATTATTTTTTTAACCCTTATTTACCGGATTTACCCTTAACCATGGTAAATAAAATATTTACCGCAGTAATTATTCAAAATGTCTAAAAATAAAAGTTACCTATTTACACAATTTGAACATCCTGATTCCAAATATGGAATCCATTTTCCTAAATTCAAAACACAGAAGTGGCATAAATTAATTTAAAATTAATTCCCGCTGTCAAAACAAAAAGCGTGTTTTTAAGAGATAATAACTATCAAAAGATTGACATTCGTTTTTGTTCGGTTTAATTGTAAAATTATGTCCAATGACAAACATTATATTAAATGGTAAAAATATATTCTAAATATACTTTAAAACCACTCAAATTCATAATTTATCACTATTAATTATTTTGATTAAAAAAGCTGTTTTTAATTAAAATTTAGTAATTTTCACTATTCATCAAAATATGAATGTTATCCGAAAAGTACCAAAATTTCACCTTAGGCTAAATTCGATATTCCGAATCCAAAAATGAAGTCAATTTCAAAATATAAAATATATATTATTTCAAAATTTAGGTATTACTATTCATAACGGCTAGTTTGATCGGTTGTGGTGTGTGTTAAAACTCGAAGTTGCGTACAACACACGCTACTGTTTTATTCAAAGGAAAGCATACCGTGGAAGCTTGGGATGTTTCATTTTAAATTTTTTTGATGTCTCCATTTAGTCAAAAAGTTTAAAATATTGTATTTAAAAAGGTTTCACTATCAAAAGTTGATAAAAGTGCAATACTGAAAATGAATCTGTTCTTGCATTATGACTAAGAAACTCATAATATGGATTATAAAATTATAAGGATTATATAAAGTTTAAAATTTAGTTAATACTATTCATGACCTCTTTTAATGGATTTTTTTTGGTAATTCATGGTGCAATTGAACTCAGTGTTGCGTGTAGTGCAAGTTATTGAATTATTTTGAAGAAATAACACACTATGAAATCATGGGGTGTTACATAATCCATGTTTTCTTGTGTGTGTGTGAAACACTCAAAAACAAATATATATAAAAAATACAATTTTTTTCATATATAAACACTCACACTCATAGAAAATGTTTTCTTAAAAAATATATTTTATATAATATATATGTATTTAAATATATTGACAATTAAATAAGTACAGATGGATTAATATATATGTAAATAATTATGCTCCCACACAAATATAAAATATTTTATATACCTGCTTGTTTGTTTGAATATATATATATATACCAGAACACAGACACAAAAACACCGAAAGACATAAAATCAATAAAATATGTACCTATGTTAAAATAGATCATGTCTGATTAAAGAAAAATAATGAAAAATAATTTCTATCCATGTTCTATGAATTTTATGATGAATCGTTGAAAAGAAATACAAATTTGTGAAGGCTAGTGGCAGTTAGATAATTCCGACACTGTAGACTGTGTTAAGAGATAAAGTGGAAAATGATCATGATTCAGGTTAAAAAAACCATTCTATGTCCTATAAGTAAACTCACAATGAATGTGAAATTTTATCATGTATAAATTAACACAATGAATGGAAAAGACTATTTTCTTCTTTTTTTTGTAGTGATAGTTTACCTTTAATACATCACATATCCCTACTAATTAATTTCCTTAATAACTTTGATCTATAATACATCAAAATATATTATCTAAACATGTATTTTCAAAAAATTTACCCCATTCACTGCACGAATGTTTATTTTCATCAAAAGTGGTATACTTCTAAATTTAATTTCTTTTTAAAATAATAATTTTCTTATTTTTTAATTTTCTTAATTATTTTATCTTGGTTATACATTATGAATTGATTTATTTTTTATTGTTTTTTTTGATAAATTTAAAAATTAATAATAGTTAAATTTAAAAAATGTTTTTTTTTCTAATGTTCTGACTATTTTTATTTTTCAATTTCCTTGTACATAATTTTTGTATAGTATATAATATATATACGTTATCTTAGAAAATATTCTTTTGGTTAAAATCCTTATATGAAATATAGTATTCTATGGTAAAATAATATAACATGTCATTAAATTCCATTTTCTCCAGTAAATAGTCCAAACATAATGTTTAATTATAATTAATATTATAATAATATATACATATTTCATCTATATTTTATAATGTAAATTTAAATAAACTAATGAACATACCATCAATCAATTGTGTAATATGTAAAGATAGATAATAAGCACAATGAAAAATATCCATAGATAAGTGATAAAATTTCATCAACTCACATTGATTATAATGTTATATACACATTTTATCTCTATTTATTATAAAAAAATGTTAATAAACTTCTTAAAATATTTGAGGTTACATGAAATAGAAAAGTAAATATTTATCCATATAATTGTATAAATGAAAATTCAGAGAATATTTATTAACATGGAAATGAATTTCTTCTTCATTGATTAATTTAGATTATACATTAAATAAAATAAGTGACATATTTAGTGTTTTCTTCTTTCATTGTTCATGTGATATTTTAAATAAAATTAAAACCATTATATTAAGATTACATCATATCCATCATTGTATATAAAATACATTCAACAAAAAAATATATTTTGTACAAAATCATAATTAAATAAAAGTCCAACCATAAAGTTATTTTGTTAGAATTCGTTATTAGTTTTTACATTTTCATAATTCCTTAAAACCAAGCTATATAAGTAGTATGGATATTCTTTTGGATGATTCAATATATTAATTAAAATCTCAATGGAAAAATTAAATTGATTTATATATTGAAAAATCAAACCATCTAATATAGGAATAAATTGTAATATATTTCATTAAATAAAAGGAAAATTATAATTTAGGTATGTGAAATATGTAATTAGGGACATTATCACCAATCATTATGTATGAAGAAAAAGATTTAAAATGAAGAATGAATAAACCTTTGTGTCATGATGTGAGGTTCAAATCTGTGATCGATGTCATATTTACCTATCTATAAAAAAGGTTATACTCTTTAAATATGTTACTTATTTTTTATTAAATTAATATAATAAATACATTAATGTTTTTTCTAATCATGTGTACATTTTTATGATACTTTCTCAAAATTATGTATTTATAAAAAACATCATATCAATATGAACTAAATAAATTCCTAGTTCAATTAAATTATTATGATTTCATTCTATTATTTTTTTTAATATTTTTATTTATCCAATGTGTATTTTTATAAATAATCTATATAATTAATCACATTACTCAATTTATATTCATGTATAAAAAATTTATAATATTTAGTTGGTTTCTCTATTATCTTTTACGTTACTTTTGATTTGTTTAAACCTAACACAATCATGGTTCTCATTTTTTCCAATGAAATGAAAAATAATATTTATTTTATAAGTAGTAATTTTTAATAAGTGACATGATAAATGAATTTTAATTCCAGATATTCAAATATTTTTTGTGTTATGTCTCGTTTAATCTTTTTATTAGAATTATTATGTGAAAAAGTAATCACAACTTTTTTTTGAAAAAAATATATAGATTTTGATATCAATTTATAATATATTTGATTTTGTAAGTGATCTTTAAAGTCAATATTAAAAATAACCATTTCTAATTAACTAGGGATTCTTTGTATGTAATAAATAACTTCCATTCCATTTTTTATATAATTGATGTAGAATATTATTTATAATGTTGACTATATAAAATATTTACTATTGTAAACGAATGAAAAATAATTATTTCCATTGATTTTACCATATAATATCTATTAATAACTAATATATCATTTTTTTCAAATTATTTTTGATATAAAATCTGTAAATAAATTTATTAAATTTTTTTGAAATAAAATAATTTGTAAAAAAATATTAAAAACAAAAAAAATGACACGGAAAACACAAAATTCAATTAGTGACATTTGAATGTTGGGTTTTAGTGGTGAAAACACTTCTCCAAACATAATATAAATTAACAACTAAATCATTTTGAAACAATATCCACATATTCAATAAAATTAAACGAATCAAAAATATTGTAAAGTAGTGATTTTTATTATTATTGATAGATCCATGCTTCTTAGGATGAGCTTGATATAAATATATCAGATGTAATCACAAAAATCCTTCATCCAAATATATCCATAGGTTATGTGAATATTTTATTTATTATAAAGGAATATTCCATAATCTAATACAAACTAAAAACATGGTATTAATGAAGAAAAGTTAAAATAAATCACTAATTTATATTCTTTGATACCACGATCAAATAACCACATACATTGGTGCATAGCATTTTATATGGTCTAAAAAACCTTATATATCAATTAAGGTATTATCATTGGATTCATAAATGAAATATAATTATTTGATAATAAGTTATACATTTTTAAAATATTTCAAAAATATTTATATCCTTATCAATCATGTATTAATATCCCATTAATTGTTTATTATATAAACAATTAATATAGATGTAAAATCATTGTGGTATTCATGTCCCATAATTATGAAATACGTTTTTGATAGCTATGATGGAGGAAGATGAAATCAGGTTTTATCACATAACACATGCACTATCATGTAAAAAATAAATAAATATTTATGTTCATCGCTACATTGTTTTTTTAACACAAATAACAATGTGGTGACATTCAACAAATAAATTTTTCTCTTTAGTACATTATAACACTCCCCTAACCTGGTCGACCTATACTATTCATATACAGTGTGTTCTACTAGTCCTCAATAATGTATCCCTATATTATAGTGTGTTACTACATGAAATTTGGTTATATGGGTGATAATGGGGATATTATAACATTATATAATAGTTCTAATGATAAATAGAAAAAAAACCTGGATAAATAACTTACATGAAACTGAAAGATTAACATAAGGTATGGAAATAGAAAACATGATATAATAATAAAATTATATTGAGATAAAACATATAATAAAATAGAATAAAATTGGATGGGTTCTGCAAAGTGGTCTACCATAAACATTGTTATTCAAAAGGGTATAAAAAATCGACCTAAAATGATACCAAGGTTTCACCTTATCCAACTCCAAAAACCATTGATATTACACATATTCATCCAATCAATCCTAAAACATATATGAAAAAAATTATATATCCATTTCACATGTCAATTTCATTGTTCTTAATGTCTACATATTCTTTGAGGATCCTATTTAGGGTTTCAGTACAACACTATAGGCCACCACAAATAGTGTATCTAAAAAAATATAGTAAATACAAGGGAATTATCTATAAAAAATATTATAAAATTTATGAAATAAAATAAACCTATTTTATCATGTAGTGATCAATATCAAAACCACTAATGACCCAACCTACTATAGATAGTCCAATAATGAGATTATTTTTGTATATTTTGAAAATAGATAATGTCCCAGTTGGTTCTCCATCAATTTACATATCCCTTAGTGAAACAAAACATCATAATTCTAATTTAACCTTTACATCACATCGATAATAAATCAAAAAACAAAACTCAATATCTCTGATGAAACCCATATATAGAAAACATCAAACACCCAAATATTATCATAGTCAGCACATTATACCATTTATATTTTTATGGGGAATCACTACACCAGACTGATGATCGACATTATCACTGTAAGAAACTTCATATATAGAAGATCCTACTAGAATTGTGGTTTTCAACTTACTATATATTATGTGTATAAAATCCCAATATCCTTAACCCCAATTATAAGAAATGTACGCAATAACCTATAACCGTAATCTCAGTGAACCACACTCACTGACATTTACATCAATCATCACCACCCCATATCATATTAATGAACATCATTAACCAAAAAATATTATTTTTATATTAGTTATGTATTTGTGGAAGAACCTCACAACTCATCACCATATTTATACCACACAATACATTTGAAAAATTGTCATTTAATACCATATAAATAACATAACACCCTCAAATGATGATTGTTATCCATGGATGGTCCCATACACTCTATAGGGATCTAAGTGAAAAAATTACAATGGGGAATTTATATATGTTTTGTTATTCTCACATAACATAAGATTTATGAAAAAAAATTATAAATCATTTTTATATATTCTACATAACCTAGTTAATTATGGAATAAGCTCACTTGTTAGATTACATGGCCTAATTCGGCCTGGGAAGAAGAAATATGTAATCTATAGAATATAATCTAAAATAATTATTTTTGTTGAAGACCATAATTGTGGAGGTAATAATAAAAATATATGGTAGAGGATTTTAATATTTTCCCTTAAAGAATACCAATAGTAGATGTTATAATGAATTTATCAGAAATGGATGAAATCCGTCTTTGGTGGGAAATGAGATTGAAAAATTGGGTAAGGTGAACTCCATACTGGGGAAAAAAATAGTGTCTCCCAAAATTTTATTAAAAATATAACCATATATAAACATTAATAAAATATTCAAATGACATCAAGATAGAGGGTAATAATGTAAATAACATTTTAAAATAAGGCACTTGATACCCATTAAAAATCCACCCTAAGTCCATAAGGTGGCTTCTTAACCTCACAGAACCACCTCCACAACACATGGGCACACATGGTACCTGATATCAATCTAACACGTACAACGTTGAATATATCATTTAGGAATTATGTCCTAAATAGGGACCAAATTAACAAAAAATTGACTCTCATCCTCCATCAATACCTCAAACTAACCTAGATACAAGTTTTTAGGCATGTTTTAGACCCCAAACACCTCATCTAAAAATAGAATCCATATCATCATCCCCCACCATAATAGAAAAATCACATATAATCCATATTTGACCATAATACAAAACAAAATTAACCAGACCCTAATCATCCAAAAAATAACATGTTAAAAAACATAGAGATAATTTTAAATTTATTTAACAATACATGATCACCATAATGAAATAGAATTATAAAGATCAATTCTAACTATTGGAACACCCCACAATAATAATTCCCTACCAATCCATAGTATAACTGACTATATTACAGAATGTTGGTATCAAACATAAAATTTATCTTGAAATCCACACTTACTGGACATCAAATTCACTGTCACCATGAATAATACCAAATTCTCAATCCACAACAATCACATGGTTCGACCTCATACCACATAATTCATAGAGTGAACCATTACCCATCCTGAAAATCCAAAAAAGAACCAATAGAAATATATTTATTACTAACAATAGGACATAAACCTACTAATAAAAATATCAGATCAACTGTATGAAACTCACTGAAACTATGCCTCCATGATTCCCAACCTCACACTATAGCCAAAATTTCTAATAATTAATTCATATATTATTATACATCGGGCCCTCTACCATGGTTTGAGCACATATATAAACTCCAGATTCTACCTCCCATTAAAACTTAAAATATAATCTATAATACCAATGTTTGTCCAAATACATGGCCTCAGGATGACTATGTGAAAATCGAACAAAAATTTTCTAAATGATTCCTATTACCACAAGACAGAATATCCTTAGAGGGTAAATCACACTTCATTCCCCAAAATTCAACATTTATAACGCTAATATGATAACCCACTTAGAGAAATAAAAGGTAGTCTTCTACTCTGACTACCTTTATAGGTTTCCTCATACACGTACATTGAACTACATAGATCCCTCCACAAAAACCAATGGATTCTATTATCTATATATGTAGAGACCCGAAGATTTATGTAAATGTACAATACATTACATTTTCGGAATACTTAATACAAAACAAAAACCAAAAATCAAGGACCTTAATAGTTTAGTGTTTTAGGAAACTCGGAATAAAATCTTCTAATCGTGGTGAATGATCTTCAACATCTCCCAATAAAGATCTTTAATTTTTTTTTCTTACATAAAACCTTTCTTTATATTTTGTGGAAAAAGAAAACATAAAAGGGGTGAGCTCAAATGCCCAGTAAGGGTAAACATAGAGAACATAAAACAATCCATAAACATTTGAATGCAAAAACTTGAACATAAAATCTAATCATCAAAATCATGAGAAAAGACATGAATCTTGGAAGTATGTAAGGCATATATCATAAGGGAACATAAATCATGATAAAATAGCATGGGAATAAAACATGTAATTGTGGATACCATTAAGCACATGATATGACTTCCATAGTAGCCAAGGCATTTCTACCAAGACCATCTTAGTGGACAAAGTCCCTTTCTGAATCGAGTTCACATTTCATTCCAGTCCTGTATTACTGAACCGGTTTAACTTGTTGTTCCAGCCATGTCTATATCATGAGATATAAATCTTTACCCAATGCATTGGAGGGAGATATAGGTCCCACCCATCTCATATTGAAATCATTCTTACTTTTCCCACAAAATAAACATAAAACATTCATCATAACCCAAAGAATAAAATGGGTTTCATAAACATCATCCCATCATCACATAATCCATATAAAACAAATGGATATCATTTCATCATAAGAAAAATGAAACCATGTAAATCATAGAGACATTATACTTGAAACATACATATATGAAATAATATCATCTTAGATGGAAAATGGTTTTGATAAATAACTTCAAATGAATTCTTGAGGAAAATATCCTTTCATCTCAAAAATCATTTTCTTTTCACAAAATGCCATGGAATTTTAAATGAAAATTACTTTGTTGAAAATAGTCATAAAATCATGTCGAATAATCTTCATGAAAATGAGGCATTATGAAACAGTAAAAATCCGTTCACGCCGAATAAGTTAAAAAAACATTGTCCTCGTACTATTGTCAGAAAAGTCAAAACGTACCTCATATGGTAAACGAAAGAATGATTCCTTACATACCATGTAGTAAAAGTAAAAAATGGGTAAAAATGACTTTATACATACATGAAAACACTTTTATAAAACATGGACATTGATGATAGAAATAACCCAAGTATATACTAACGAATAACAATCTCAGATAAAAATGATATTGGAAAAGTTATCCCTTACCTTAGGTCTGATTTGCTTCGTACGTATCTGAACCGCCTGTATAATGATTTAAATAATTTCATTGACTTATTAAATAATCATATTAATTGTTATGATATCATATATGGTTCACTTATGAATTTATATTACCCATTATTTTGTAAATTAATGTTAAAGTATTGTTTTGGGTAAAATCATCTTATTTATCGTACTTGTTTGGACTTGTTGTTTTTGATGTTATTATTAATTATATCAAGATTTAATTAGTTCCAAAATTTAAATAATTATTTATATATAATTTAAATTCATTATATATCGCGCATATACAAGCATTTATAAAAGTAAATAACATATGGAGGTAAGAAATGAAACGCACCATTCACGGAGACGGTAAGCCGTACGTACGCATGAACGCTAATTTCATTTCTATTTCTTATTTAAATGGAATTAAAGCATAATGATAAATAGTTATATTATAATTACAGTATAATATCATATATAATATCATTAACCACATCCTTTATGCATCCCACATAAGGTATTAACGAATCAAATCACTTTGAGGGGGCGGTAGTCCGCACTTCCTCAAAAGAGATTATCGTATTTACCAACTATGGAAACCATAAAGGCTTGATATAATTGGGAATTAAAAATAAATAAGGAAATAATAAACATAATATATATCATATATAAATACAGTGCCATCATAATGGCCACCATGAGAGGCGGTTAGAGAAAATCGAACAATCGTCGTTTTGTGAGGCGTTAGCTTTCCATCACAGAAACCTTATGTTCTTCATCCATTAGATGGAGGTGTGTGTAATTATAGTTCTAATAATTCTCATAATAACATCCTAGTAATTTGAGGATACTGGTGTTGTCCCAAAAGAAAGGATTAAAAAAATTAGGGGTTGGAGAAGTAGAATAAAAGAAAACAACTTAAGAGAAACTGTTACCTTTAATTTTGGTAACATCCTTTGGTTTGAACCAAAAGGACTTCTTGGAGAGTATTATGCCTAATGTAAGGCTTAAAGGGGGAGGAGAGGGATGTAGGGAGATTATTTGGGCAGATTTTGGATGATCCAAAAGGCTTGATAGGTGTTAGGAATTACATATAAGTGGTCTCCTTTTATAAGGGAGTGGAGGGGCTCTTTAGGAAAGGGTGAAAACATTATTTTATTATAATCTTATCGTCGGTTTCAAGAGGTCCAAAAACACATTAATGTCGTAGATAAGATAACTAATATTTGAAATAAAATCATCCAATAGGAATTTGACAGGTTTTGGATGATATTTTAATCATTTTAATCATATTTCTTTAAATCATTTACTAATGAGGTAAATACTGAATCATTATTGTGTCATAAATAATTTCATTTATTTGATGGATAAAAATTATAAAAAAATACCAAAATCTAGGCAATAATTCTAGACTAAAAATTATTATTTATAATCCAAAATATAATTTATATATCCCCTTATAAAAATTAATTACTAAATGATTTTTGTTAATTCCAATTTTGTCTTTACATTAAATTAATTTATCAAATTTGTCATTGTCTTTAATAAGTGGCTCCATGGGGTCCCAAAATCGACTCAAGGATGCCCATGGTCGGCCGCTACTCATCTAATAAGTTTAGGACAAGTGTTAGGGTAATTTTAAATTATTATAATATTCATTTAACCTTGAATTACCCTATTTACCTTTAACTGTAGTAAATAAAAATTACTGTAGTTACTATTCATAAAGCCCAAAAATAAAAATTAGCTTATTTACAAAATTTGTACACACTGATTCCAAATATGGAATTCATTTTTTCAAATTCAATACACAAAAGTTTCAGAAATGAAATTAAAATTAATCTCGTTGTCGAAAGAAAACGAGTTTTTGTTTAAAACATTGCAAAAGATTAAATTGATTTAACCTACGAATTCAATTTAAAATTAATGCTAATGACATACATTATATTAAATGGTAAAAGTATATTTTATTTATACTTTAAAACCATTCAATATTATAATTTAACCATATAAATTATTACGATGAAAAAAGTTGTTTTTAATTAAAATATAGCGTGTTTTTACTATTCATTAAAATATGAAATTTATCAGAAAAATATCAAAACTTTATCCAATGTAAATTTTTATATCCTGATTCAAAATAAGAATTTTATTTTGTAAAATTTAATTTATAAACATGTCAAAAACTATAATTAAAGAGGGTGCACCATCAAAAGTCGGCAAAACAGCATTTTTTGAAAAATACTTATTTTACCCGAAAAATTTATTTTGTTCTTATACCATGTTCTAGAAAATGTGTAAGATGAATAATAATGTTATAAAATTAAAAATTTAGTTAATACTATTCATAATGTCTAGTTCATAATAATATTATAAAAATATGTCGTTGTTTAGTAAATCCCGGTATTGCGTACAACACACGCTATCGAGAAAGGTCGTGATTGTGCGTAATGCAAGCCAAGTCAGGGATGCGTGTTGTGAAAGAATCATTCATTGTTTTTTATAACATAATCCAACCATCTTTCATTTATACATTGAATATATATATATATATATACACACACACACTCAATGTTGCATAGAATGACTATTATAAAACAAACATGAAATTGTGTGTAACACGATCCAAGAATAGCGTTGCATATACTACAAGCTAATACGGTGTTACGTATAGTACAAGATAAACTTCATGTGCTGTATAATAGAAGACTTCAATGAAATTAAAAGAATATTTTTCATAAAATCCCGGGGTGTTACATTCTACCCCCCTTAAAATGAATTTCACCCTCGAAATTTGTCGGGGTTATAAATCATTTACTATTCATAGAAACCCACATCATACAAAGGAATACAAAAACTAAAGTACAAAATGTAACGATTACCCAAAATTAACTAATCGATGTGTTTCCACATAGGAGAACATAGGAGAAAATATGGATATGGAAGAGAAATCTAACCATCATGTTCTGATGGAGAGTGGTAGAGTACATGGATATGAAAAAACAAACAATCACAAAGCCATAAATTTGTGATGATCTAGGGTACCATCTGATTAATCGGATATAAGAGAACTTGGAAAACATTTTTGGTTTTCAAGATCATTTCCCTAAAGTTGATGAATTAAAAGAAATACTTACATGATTTTGTTAAAATCTCACTATTGTTTGTGAATTGAACAATTTCCACTTCATCTCTTAAAGAAATGAAGTTGAATTTGTTATTCGTGAAGTGTTAATAGATCATGTGATAGAATGATGGGTCATTCCATTTGTTTCAAATAAAAGGTTAGAAAAAGTAATCAAATATACCTAAGTCCATCTATGTTGAGGTTAATCGTATACGACTCAAAAAATGAACTTATACTTCATCTATCATGCTGCTTAATAAAATAAAACTAGTTTCTACTAACTAGTGACTTCTTGTAAGCCAGTGGTATGCGATAAAGGCCAGTCACACTTCAGTTGTGGGTTCAATTTCCATGGCCTTGTCCGACGCAATGGGCTATCGCCTGTCCTGCAGGTTGTCCTTTTTCTAAAACTACATTACTATAACATCCCTTCAAGAGTATTGAAAAAGTTATATCCTTAAACAATAATAACTTATATCCAACATAATCCATTCCAATCATTAGGCTTATCTAAAATACTTCGGTTCAAGATAATAGTATAAAGAAAATTATTACATTAAATGTCACATAATAATCACATGAATGCCATCATTTTACCCCCATATATCATAAGATATATCTTGTTGGTAAAATTACAAACTTGTGAATACCTTAATCATGTATTCCCTTGATAAATGAATACCCATTTAACCTTAGTGAATACATTAATGTTTTCAAAAGTTAACACTTTCCACATACCAAAATCCCAAAATTTCTATATACTCAAACCATGATATCACTTTGTCCTTATATCAGTCATGAGCTCATGAATAGAGTCAAAAATTTCATTTTCTCTTTATCCCATCATTATGCGCATATCATCTGCTTTCCAAAATATTTTAATCACATTTCATGGTTACTGGTACCATAAAATTATTGAAAACCACAATAGACTAATACAAAAAATATTCTAATACAAAATAAAATTACCACAACAACATTATTCTTGAATACCAATACATAAAAACTTCAATCCATCCTCTTCAATGATTTTCTTGGAATAAGTCCTTCATTGATTAAGAAGTAACTTTTTAGGTCAGGACATTGAGTTGGGTAATGCCCATGTTCTCCACAAATAAGACATTGAACTCCATAACAGTCTGTCACTCTATGACCCTTTTCTCCACATAGAAAACATTTTTCCCTCCATTTGAGGTATTCCTCAAGGTTCTTCTTCCCTTCTTTAGAAATCTCAATCTTCCTTTCTTTATGCTCCTAAACATGAGAACATGCATAAAAGTATATCTTCATCTTATTTGATGAATTAGGAATACCAATAAATATCACCTTGTTAATCATATATCGCGATGACTTATTCGGAATAATCACAATATCTTTCTCTCTAGGCATTACACAATTTTGTTTCTCATAGTCACCAATTAGTCCATTGGATTCAATGTTAATAGAATTCTTTCTGGTTCCCTCCATTGACTAAAACACAAAAAGAATTCTGTGAGAGGCAAAAATCATACAAGGAAAATAACATAATCATGGGGGAGTACCTTCGACATATAACAACATAGGTTTAATTCTAAGATCTTTAGCGCAATTCTAGGACTATAACATATATGTATACTTATCCTTAGCGACATCCCTAGACATAACATAAAAATATCTCTAGGGATCTCACTAACGTTTTCGCATCCTAGTTTACCAAGTTTGACTAAACCTTTCCTCTGATACCAACTGTAGAGACCCGAAGATTGACGTACATGGACAATACATTACATTTTCAGAATACTTAATACATAAAAAAACCCAAACTGAAGTACCGTAATAGTTTATTGTCTTTGGAAACTCGGAATAAAATCTTCTAATCGTGGTGAAAGATCTCCAACATCTCCCAATAAAGATCTTCACTTTTTTTTCATACCTAAAACCTTTCTTTATATCCTGGTGAAAAGAAAACATAAAAGGGGCGAGCTGAAATGCCCAGTAAGGGTGAAAATAGATAACATAAAACAATCCATAAACATTTGAATGCAAAAACATGAACATAAAATCTAAACATCAAAATATTGAGCAAAGACATGAATCTGGGAAGTACGTAAGGCATTTATCATAAGGTAACATCAATCATGATAAAATATCATGGGAATAAAACATGTAATTGTGGCAACCATTAAGCACATTATATGATTTCCATAGTATCCAAGGCATTTCTACCAAGACCATCTTAGTGGACAAAGTCCCTTTCTGAATCGAGTTCACTCCTCATTCCAGTCCGGTATTACTGAACTGGTTTTACTTACCGTTCCAGCCATGTCTATATCATTAGATATAAATCTTTACCCAATGCATTGGAGGGAGATATAGGTTCCACCCATCTCATATTGAAATCATTTTTACTTCTCCCACAAAATAAACATAAAACATTCATCATAACCCAAAGAATAAAATGGGTTTCATAAACATCATCTCATCATCACATAATACCTATAAAACAAATGGATATCATTTCCTCATAAGAGAAATGAAACCATGTAAATCATAGAGACATTATACTTGAAACATACATATATGAAATAATATCATCTTAGATGGAAAATGGTTTTGATAAAGCACTTCAAATGAATTCTTGAGGAAAATATCCTTTCATCTTGAAAATCATTTTCTTTTCACAAAATTCCATGGAATTTTAAATGAACATTATTTTGTTTATAATAGTCATAAAATCATGTCGAGTAAGCTTCAGGAAAATGAGGCGTTGTGAAACCGTAAAAATCCTTTCACGCCGAATAAGTTAAAAAAACATTCTCCTCGTACTTTTGTCGGAAAAGTCCAAACGTACCTCATATGGTAAACAAAAGAAGGATTCCTTACATACCATGTAGTAAAATTAAAAAATGGGTAAAAATGACTTTAAACATACATGAAAACACTTTTATAAATCATGGACATGGATGATAGAAATAACCCCAGTAAATACTTATGAATAAACAATCTCGGATAAAAACGAGATTGGAAAAGTTATCCCTTACCTTAGGTCCGATATGCTTCGTACGAATCCGAACCTCCTGTATAATGATTTAAATAATGTTATTGACTTATTTAAGAATCATATTCATTGTTATGATATCATATATGGTTCATTTATGAATTTATATTACCCATTATTTTGTAAATTAATGTTAAAGTAGCGTTTTGGGTAAAATCATCTTATTTATCGTACTTGTTTGGACTAGTTGTTTTTGATGTTATTATCACTTATATCATGATTTAATTACTTCCAAAATTTAAATCATGATTTATATATTATATAAATTCATTATATATCCTGAATATACAAGCATTTATAATAGTAAATAACATATCGAGGTAAGAAATGAAACACACCATTCACGGAGACGGTAAGTCGTACGTACGCATGAACGCTAATTTCATTTATATTTCTTATTTTAATGGAATTAAAATATAATGATTCATAGGTATATTATAATTACATTATAATATCATATATAATATCATTAAACACATCATTTATACATCCCACATAAGGTATTAACGAATCACATCACTTTGAGGGGGCGATAGTCCGCACTTCCTCAAATGAGATTATCGTATTTACCAACTATGGAAACCATAAAGGCTTGATATAATTGGGAATTAAAGAAGAATAAGGAAACAATAAAACTAATATATATCATATATAAATACAGTGCCATCATAATGGCCACCATGAGAGGCGGGAGGAGAAAATCGTACAATCATCGATTCGTGAGGCGTTAGTTTTCCATCAAAGAAACCTTATGTTCTTCATCCATTAGATGGAGGTGTGTGTAAGTGTAGATAAAATCCCTATCATAAAAACATCCTAGTATTTTGAGGATACTGGTGTTGTCACAAAATAATGGATTAAAAAATATTAGGGATTAGAGAAGTAGAATAAAAGAAAACAATTTATGAGAAACTGTTACCTTTAATTTTGGTAACTTCCTTTGTTTTGAACCAAAAGGACTTCTTGGAGAGTATTATGCCTAATGTAAGGCATCAAGGGGGAGGAGAGGGATGTAGGTAGATTATTTGGGAAGATTTTGGATGATTCAAAATGCTTTAGAGGTGTGAGTAATTGCATAACATTGGTCTCCTTTTACAAGGGAGTGGAGGGGCTCTTTAGGAAAGGGTGAAAATATTATATTATTATAAACCTATATTCGGCTTCACAAGGTCCAAAACACATTAATATCGAACGTAAGATGACTAATATTCGAAATTAAATCATCCAATAGTAATTGGACAGGTTTTGGATGATATTTTAATCATTTTAATCTAATTTCTTTAAATCAATTATTAATGATGTAAATACTGCATCATTATTGTGTCATAGATAATTTAATTTATTTGATGTATAAAAATGATAAAAAAATACTAAAATGTATGAAATAATTTTAGATTTCCAATTATTATTTATAGTCCAAAATATAATTTATATATCCCCTTATAAAAATTAATTACTAAATTATTTTTGTTAATTCTAATTTTGACTTTACATTAAATTAATTAATCTAATGTGTCATTGTCTTTCATAAGTGGATCCATGGGGTCCCAAAATCGACTCAAGGATGCCCATGGTCGGAAAATACTCATCCAATAAGGTTAGGACAAGTTTTAAGGTAATTTTAATTATTATAATATACTTTTAACCTTGAATTACCCTATTTACCTTTAACCGTAGTAAATAAAAATTACCGTAGTTATTATTCATAAAGACCAAAAATAAAAATTAGCTTATTTACAAAATTTGGACACACTGATTACAAATATGGAATTCATTTTTACAAATTCAATACACAAAAGTTGCAGAAATTAAATTAAAATTAATCCCGTTGTCAAAAGAAAACAGGTTTTTGTTTAAAACATTGCAAAAGATTGAATTGATTTAACCTACGAATTCAAGGTATAATAAATGCTAATGACATAAATTATATTAAATGGAAAAAATATATTCTATTTATACTTTAAAACCATCCAATATTATAATTTAACCATATAAATTATTTCGATGAAAAAAGTTGTTTTTAATTAAAATATAGCGTGTTTTTACTATTCATTAAAATATGAAAGTTATCAGAAAAATATCAAAACTTTATCCAATGTAAAATTTTATATCCTGATTCAATATAAGAAGTTTATTTTGTAAAATTTAATTTATAAACATGTAAAAAACTAGAATTAAAGTGGGTGCACCATCAAAAGGCGGCAAAACTGCATTTTTTGAAAAATACTTATTTTACCCGAAAAATTTATTTTGTTCTTATACCATGTTCTAGAAAATGTGTAAGATGAATAATAATGTTATAAAATTGAAAATTTAGATAATCATATTCATAATGTCTAGTTGATAATAATATTATAATAATATATCGTTGTTTAGTAAAACCCGGTATTGCGTACAACACACGCTATCGAGGAAGGTCGCGATTGTGTGTAATGCAAGCCAAGTCAGGGTTGTGTGTTATGCAAGAATCCTTCATAGTTTCGTATAACAGAATCCTACCATATTTCATTTATACATTGAATATATATATATATATACACACACACACTCAATGTTGCGTAGAATGACTATTATAAAACGAACATGAAATTGTGCGTAACACGATCCAAGAATAGCGTTGTGTATAATGCAAGCTAATACGGTTTTGCGTATAATACAAGGTAAACATGGTGTGCTGTATAATAGAATACATCAATGAAATTAAAAGAATATTTTTCATAAAATCTCAGGGTGTTACAATATATGAGTATTACAATCATTCAAATTTCAATTCTATACCTATTTCTATTTTATAACCACATAAAAGAAGAAATCATAAATATGATCATCTATATATTAATAAAGAATTCCAAATACCATACTCAAATCAATATTAATGGTTTTAAAGGGGATATATAACATCCCAATCACATTGTAAGATTAACTCCAATACACCCTAGCTCTCAAAATATATCTATTTCATTGGGATACATATAAAAATTGTACAATTTACATTAATCAATTCGCTCTATCCGGTTGAGGACTTATACATTAATATGTTCAATATCACAATGATTCATTTGAAATACTCATTTTTGGAGTTATTTAGATATCATAGGATTCATCTGATGCTCAAATTGTACCTATCTCATGACCCAGTTTTCCAGATCCTTGAGATCAAAAGAAATAGAGAATCAAAAGATGACAATGATTGTAATTTCAAGGATATCTGTATAGTATTTGGATTAGAAGAACCAAACCCACATTATAATGATTGGAACATATTATATATGATTAAATTAAATAAAAACATTCATACAATATTAAATGGACACTTGAAAAAATGATATGACATTTTAGATTTTGTAACATATATCCTGAATCCTCATTATGAATTATTACCATTTAAACATTCAAGACATGTGATAAAATTACAAAAAATAATGATAATTTTTTTAACGAAGATTGATATTCAGGGTGGATGATGGAGGACAAACCAATGATTGTAATACAACATGATAATCTCTTTTCATTTCCACTATGACTGATTTTATCAAATTACACTATGGTGAACATATGGTTAGAGCATGAAATACTCTAAACAACCACATCTTTTTCGAACTTATAGTGATCATATACAATAGATACATCATGGAGATCTCATATTAAACTAATATATGTTAAATTATAATAAATTTTTTAATGTAGACACAAAATCTAGGGGTAATGTCTCCTCCCTCATAAAATATCAACACTCACATGATCGACCATACCTTAGCATATATTAAAAGATGTGTGTGAGTGAAATTTTGTAAAAATAATTATATAATATCCCCTCTTATCTAACAACATACACTTATATATCCCACCAACGATTCACTAGTTTTTGAATCAGATATATCACAAATTCCACCCTCCACTCTTGTGGTATATTATTTCGGTCCATATTGGAACATAAAAACTCAATCTTGAACTCATCTCTCTAGGATCCATGAAATCATTGAATTAATGAAAAAAATTATGAAAAAATAACTAGTATGATATTACATTAAAGAAAACTTCTAGGTGAAATAATAATTTTTCTATATAACCCACAGTAGACTCACTCAAAGATGATATTCCTGTTGTTATCATTACTCACCTAGATGAAATTATTTTCCAAGAACCATTAAATGTAGTGAAATATCATATCCTAACTTAACTGACCCAATAGGTCAGCACCTTGATAGAACAACATATTTATCCTAATAGGGTCAAATGGGTATACATCATGGCTATATAATCCAAAAATCTAAATACCATGATAGACACATATATCACAGTTCAGATGGAAGAAAAAGTAAAATATATAATATGATGTTCATTTCAGTAGCCCCTACACATCCTAATTAATACCTAAACAATAGAATATTTGGAATTATATAATCACATACCCATTTTAGGGTTTGTAAAATATGTACATGAAGATTAACACACATGATACTATTAAAAATAAAACCCTATTTTGTTGTGTGTACTTCTCTTGGGAATCTATGAATGATTTTTTTTTCTACATTCCTATTGACACAATTGAAAATAGATCTGTAGTATCCTTAAAATTAAACCATGTATTGTTTCATAAATCATGGTTTACCTCCCTTAAAATTTGTTAAGGTAATTTCTAACAAAAGTAGGAAATGTATAGGGAGTGTCATAGGGGATCAAGATATGAAAAAATCAGAAAAGTGGACATCCAGTTCATTTCACATAGTTGGATCAAGGTTAGTACTAATCATATGCTAGATAGATATTCCCTGGATAAGGGAGATTTAAGGGTTTTAAAGTGTTTAAGGGGCGGGTGAAGACCATGTTTTTTTGGAATGATACACCTATATCACATCCACATGGTTTGAAAAACCATCCAGGAACTGTAGAAAATCATGCGACCTAGAAACCACATGGATAGTGGGTACCACATGGTTGGTGCCTTGTTTGGAAAACACTATAACTAAAACGTGTCCCTCTTTAAAGGGTTTAAATTACAATTATTCATTCTTAGAATATATACATTTATAACAATTGTTATCCTAAATTTTATTATTTAGTATCCTAGGTCGTTAAATATTATCATCAATGATTCCAAAAGATCAATCTCCTTTATTTTTGAGGATTTTAAAGTGCTTTTTGTAAAAAATTGAATAACCAAGTCTCAGAATCTGTTGTGTAGTATTTTTTGATTAAACCATTTTACGTTGTTTTATATTCATTCAAATTTTCCAAAATAAAAATTTTCTTGGTAATAATTAACTTCTATTTAAGGGGTTTTTCTAGATTGAATGAATTTAAAAAATTGTTTGAGTGTATTTCTACAAGATTAAGGTAGGTGGTGTAAGTGGTTTCCCTTAATTTCTTGATGTTTTAATGTGTATTCATTGTGTTCCATTATGCCTCCAGACTATGTATTTATTATTTAATTTGTAATATTCAATTGGGACTTATAATGATGTGGGAGACCCTTCAAAGACACCATTGAATTTATTGGAGATTCTTAGATCATAAGTAATTATCACCCAAGGGGGTGTGTTATCCCCTTGAAAATGGTTATGTGAATTTAAATATGTGATTTTTTTGTATGTGCGATTAAACTAATTCTTCATTATATGGAATCATAATGGGGATTAAGTGGTTTTTTCGGTATAACATTATTTGTAATGTAATATTACTTATAGGGAAATGATGAAAATGATAAAGAGAGACTTATTTGTGTTGGTAAAATGATTTTAGTAGAGGAAAAATTGTGTAAAATGTATCGAAATACTGAAATAGAATAGGATGATATTTGGTTAAATGAGGGCAAAAGAAGTGGACCCTGTGATTAATTAATGTTTTGGAATAATGGATATCCTTATTGAAGTCATGTATTAAAAGGATAACTATATAGATCCTATAAAATATATTCTAGATATATTTTTGATATGGTACATGAAGTTCATGAACCATGTGTTATAATATTAGACATGGTGTTCCATATCCTAATATATTATGGTCATAAATGGTTTTCCACGTCATTGGTTATGAATAATGGGAATTAGATCACATATTCTTTTTTATGTTCTGACATGATAATCCAGGAACACTAGATTTTACATGACGTGGGAACAAGGATGAGAACCCATTTATTGGAATAAATTATAAAAAAAATTATAATTGAACTTTCCCTTATGTTTTATGTACATTTTTAACACGGATATGTTTGGCCTATATTTTGGAGCCTGAGTAATAAATTAAAAAATAGTAATTGGCCAATTGAAACAATTTATATTTTATCTATTGTTCTTATTAAATCTCTCTTTCCATGGAATCTATTAATGGATCTGTATTTCATTAAACACCATTGGTGGCGTCCTACTGAGTTGCAATCACAACATGAATTGGCATCCATTTTTACCCAGGAAGACCTCATTGTTTTAGGATATCATACTGGAAAAGGATGTATAATAGACGGTTGACTTAGGATATAGTATAGATGGGGGAAAAGACAAGATTTCTGGACCCGTTATGGATGTTAGTCACTTTTGACTATCATAATATGACATAATAATTGTTTTGTGATGGTTATACTAACATAGTTTATGGGATATAGTTATTTCAATATTGGTTGTTTATTATTATTTCATGTTGATATTTATTAATATTTCAACTTATCATTTACTCTAATAAAGAGGTTATAGTGTCCCCACTTGTTTCATTATACCCTTGTTAATTGTCACAAATATATAGAATATGGGTATGCTTGCATTACGTTATGTGAAAAATTAGTTTCAGGCATCAATTTAGTGGCATGAGGCCAGAAAATTAAAAGGTGGCACCTAAGAGTATTACTTTTATATTGTGATACTATTTTAGAAATGTATAAAATATAATATGATGTGTCTTGACTTGTAAATTATCTCATTCATGGGATTAGCTAACCCACATTTGGGGAATACCCCACTTTCATAACATGGTATTTTTGTTCTTTATCTTTGTTGACACAATTGTAAGTTATTTCACATTGGGTGATAAACCCGCATTGTGAGGTTACAATTTTTTAAGGATTTACCAAAGGATGAAATATAATGAAGATTTTATATGAATGCATCATTTTAGGATCTTATGATTTATGTGACATGAATCACCTTATATAATTATTGAATAGAAGTTTATGGTGGGGTGTGGGGAACATATGTTATTTTTTATTTTTCGTACGGTTTAATGAAAATAGTTCCTAAAGAAGAAGTTAAAAATTACTTATATTGAAAATTAATAAATTGAAATGGTTAAAAATTTATCATACCATGGGTGTTTTAATTGAATTGGAAGATTAAATATTCTAAAATTTTGTCATGTGGGAGGTTGAAAATGGAATGTCAGTTTACCCTGATTTATATATAGGATATGATAGGGATTGTTGAGGGATTTGAAGGAGATTTGATTATATCTATTGGGATAGTGTATGAAGAGTGTGTTGATTCTATATTGTAGTGAGCCATACTTGGTGTAATGTATGGAAAATATATGTTATGTGTAATAATATTTTTGCTTAGAATTCCATAGAGATGCCACCATGATGACATTTACCAATAGGAAAACTGGAGGAAATCACTAGGAATGTTCCTTTAGTAAAAGGTAGAAATCCATCATTGGATCCACCTGATGGTGTATAATAGGAGTTACATGATAACATAACTCATTTTATAATATATTTCTATAGTGACCTAGGGGGTTTTGTTTAGTACGTTTGATCTATAAAGTTAGTTTTAGCTATAACACCGAATGATGTTAGGTGGGGAGGGTGGTATTAAGGAAGTAGAGTTGCAGATTGAGTTTATCCAAAAACTATGGACTACATAAAAATATCTCCTTATAAAAGGGTCAATATAGAATAGTATATGTTACTAGGCTGAATAAATAAATGGTGTGATATTTAGGTCAAGACTATGTAGAAATATGTAATGGTCTATAAGGAAATCTAGGAGAAGACCATGGTTCATTTCTACTCACTAACCCAAAGGTATGATATAGTTGTTGAGTTCATGAATCTAGACCAGGGAGCTATGTCAATAATAGAACATGCTGTTTGTTCACATAAAAATTAGGTGATTTCATGATTCTCAAAGTATATTATGTGATGATTTAAATCATTTTTATGTTTTTCTCTTGTGAATGAATAATTTGAAATTAAATATATTTTGATCACAGAAGTATTCCGATGTGGCAAGTCATTCACTAATTACTGAGGGGAACCTAAAAGAGGATTATAGTGTTTAATAATTGGTATTATTAAGGTGATATATATGTAGATATTTCAATAGTATGAATCTCTATTACGAGGACTTTTGAAAAGCTATAGTAAGAATGCATAACTAGGGGAGTGGACTGGTCACTCAGGGTAGCATTCATGTAATGTTTTATCAATGTGTTCATCCCGGTCACATGAGAATTTATTACCATAATCTAGGAATTTAATTATGAGGATATTATTGGGTAAAGAAAAATTATATGATTTGTTGGAATCTATTATATATTGGTAGTGTTGGAGGACCTATGTCCATTCAGGGTAGCATAAACGAAGATTCTACCAAATATTAGTTTCATAATTTTTGTTCCGCTAGATGTACCATTCAGGATGTAAGATGTGGTACTTCATTATAAGAACATATATATTATTAGATTAGTGAAACACAGAGGACTTAGACTCGAGGTTAGAGTATTGGGATAAGATAGTTTCATGCTATTTAGTCTACATTGGTATGTAGTATGGTCAGGTCTTCCACTATTTGAGGTATGATTATCGAATCTTACATACTTTCTAGTGATTTATTTATTACAAGGGATTCTCACTCTTTAATATCTATTGGGTTTTTCAATGTTTTGGGTCATTCAGTGATCTATATATTTTGGATAAAGATGATATACATGCAATTGGGGTGTTGTTAGAGGGTATTAGATATTGTTAGGGGTGCACCCTGAAGGTTGTTGGGTAAAATCTACAATTGTAAATGTTTGTTCTTGAGGTGTTTTGTTTTGTATTAATACTGGGAATGGATTGGTTAGTTACCAATCTGAATTAAACTGATTTTTACCAAAGGATACTGATTTTCACATACCTAGAAGGTGAAACTAATTCCCATCATGGTGAATTAGATCTCTAAGTAGGTTGTTCATGGATTATTCATATGGAATTTCATGGGATTAGGGTCCATTTGGAATGTCTTATTCTAGATTATGGGGGAGTATGGGATGATGTATTCTCTTTGATAAAATATCTACTTTAGGATTTTTTTTCTATTAATTTTTTAGATATTCCACTCAAGTGTGAGGATTAGTTTATGAATGATTTGATCCTACGATCTACACCAATTTGAATTCTTCTTTATAGCATGGTACAGATAGATATTCAATATATTAAAACTCAACTAGAAATGTTTGTGAATAAGGTATTTATCTATCTGAGTACATCACCACTGGGATCATCAATTTTTTCAATAAATATGATGGGATGTTCTATTTATGTTTCAATTACATGAAGTTCTAATGGAATATGGAACATAGAGGAATCCCCAAAATGTGGAATATTAATAATTTCCCACTAATGATCGATATTAGATTGTAATAGTTAGTGAAATCGTACCTGAATAAAATATGAGGATCTCATGGGTTGTATTTTAAGAAAAAAAAACACATTAAGAATATGGTTATATCTGAGGTTATGCTCTACTTTTGATTAGAGTGATCGATCATTGATTGAAGAATTTGATTTGGAATTCCAATTAATCATCCAATTGAATTACAATAATCAATGAGAGAATAAATCATCGAATTACCGATGATATGACAGAATCTAATGAAACCTTTGACACTCCAATTATCACTACATCTCCTATATTATGATGCATGATAGATAGCTCTATCAATACATCAGGATCTAGAGCCTCACTCTATAGAATGAAGGAGGGAGATGTCGAGAGATAGAGGTATTAAATAAACATTGGTGAGTTCTTATATTCATCTATTTATAGTGTGTTATAAAATAACCTAGAATTTCCTCCACAACCACTAAATAATCAACACACTATAAATACATAATACAACTACTATAAGGAGTCATAATTATTATTATCACATTCACGAAATATAATGAATAGATTACATGATAATACCTGACCCACAAACTTTTCATGATGTTCTTAAAAATATTTAATGAAAATTTAATATTTAAAACTAATATTCTTTCAAATAAAATTTCAATGTATTTAGTTGAAAGTGTGAAAATACATGTAATAATGAAATTCTATAAAATTTATTATTAAGATAAATAAAATTAATTAATTTATTCTTTTAGGAATCATATATCCTTCGAAAAGCCCCAAAAACCATTTGTGGGGCCCACTATGTCCTATAAACTGGTTCGACTGAATAAGGAAGTTTAATGAATATTCTAAATTGTGAAACCCTCTATTATTTTATCTTGATTGTAGTAAATATTATTCACTAACAAGAAGTAGGATCTAGAAACCCATTGTAGACCCTAAAAAGATAATGATAGTCATAGAAATGACAACCAACATATGATCATGAACTATATCATATAATCAGTTTTTCTTTAATATCTCATAACAAAATATGCACACCCTTTTCAATATCATTTTGATGTTATTATTTTTTCCTCTAACTAGATGGATTTATCCTCAAATTATGTGGCCATGTTCATATGAGGGTACTACCACCCTCATCAACATGGGATGATATATATTACATCCTTAAACGTGAAGTAAAAATTAATTTCTTGACTATTCAACCAATGTTATCCCACCAATGACGCACCCAAAACAAGCTACCTATCTTGATTTCATTATCTTGGGTTTTCCTTGCATCTTTGTATGTGATAAAATGGAACACATTGGTAATGATCTCATATCAGGAGACGAGTATACATGTCCATAAATATGAAATTAAAATGACACAAAAAACTAGTGGTTTTATTTTTGATGTGTCTATCCTCACGATCACACTATTATAGACAACCAAGTGTGAACTTCAATAAAAGAAGTCTCAATGCTTATAAGTCCCCAACACCTGATCGTAAAATATATGTTCTATCCTGTCAATAAGATCTATCTAGATCCTAGAACATATAATTATTATTAATGGTTTGGTTTCTTGAGGTTCTCATTATATGGTGATATCTTCTATAAACTTATGATTTGAGAAATAATCTATGGAAATTTCCATAAATAGTGGAACATGAATATCTACACTATAATGTTAAAAATACATCATGTATATACAACTATAAAATTTATATGGAAATCAAAATTATGATTCATCAATGGCCTTTGGTGCCCACTATAACAATAAACAAAATTTCAATAGAGAAAAATTAAAAAAAAACAATTTATCTCTCACATGATTAAGATCACGCTTCTACCAAGTCAAAACATTAGCTAATAGGCCTTCCATGATTCTACTACACGGGTTTTCATCTTTTTATAACCTCATCTCCTTGAGTAAAACATCTCATGAGATGGTATCCTAGCATATATATCTTTCTATCATTATTATAACTTCATATCCTGGATATAAATAATATCATAATTTACATTATGAGAATCCATTACTTATTAGATGCATTTCTAAGAACTAGAACAAATGGTTTCTTGTATCTTCCACATATCTACTTTAGGAGCAACAACATACTTAGTATTTTTCGGTATGGAAACCACTATATTATATAATCTAGTCTAACTCATCACATTATCCTTACAATGATATTAGATCACAGTTATCAAGGGAAGACTAGTTTATGTCCCCTGAAAACTAGTATCCTCTCTTCTCCACATGCCAGTTACATATCATTTTTACTTTTCAAAGTACAACCTGATAGTTCTGAGTACATAACATTCTATTCTATGATATATAAATAATATTTTACTACTATAATGTATATAGTGGAAATATTAATTTTTGGGCATATATTGTAATAAAGGATTGATCCATCTCTTAGGCATTTGGATTTCAACTCACCACGAAAATCACATCCCATTTCCCAAAAATGACAATATAAAGAGATATATGCCATTAAACACTGGTAAAAATTCTCTCTCAAATTGTTCCAACTTGTATTTTTTAATACCATGTCACTATACATACGATTGAGTAGGGCCAACAATCTTTTAGATCTACCTTAGTAGATCCTATTCTATATAACATATATTGATAATTTAATTAAATCACTAGATAATAGATTCTATCATATTGGTTTTAACTAAAATAAAGAACAATAGTTGATTACAATATTTTTTAAAACATATTTCACATTGAATAAAAGTGTTCTCCCACTAAACTTTTGTAGTCACATAGAAAATATTCATTTCAAATGAATATTCTGTGAACTTGTTTCATACAGAAATACTAAATCGGATTTCAATAACTTGAAACCCCAAATATCATTCAATGACATGACCATCCCTTTTAGGTTGCGTCATATAGACACCATCCATGATTGATGGTTATAAAATCCAATGTGAAATAAAATGACCATGAAAAGAATCTATGAGAAAAAAATTCTAATTGATTTTGGAATAATTACTTGGTATAACGAAATGATCATTTTTTACTACACGTGTACCATACATGTACCATCTCACTTCAATAAAAACTATATATTCATAAAAATAAGTCCCCATTCATTTTGATACTTTGAATCTATTATTGAAATTTAATTATTCATTCCAATCCTTAGCTTATTTCCAAATATAGCTTACATGTAGGAATTATTATTTATATTGAATAATGGTTCACCAACCATAATGAATATAAAACCATAACAATGGTTTTAACCTTCCTACAACATGCGTGTCTCTAGAACATACATGTTCCACACGTATATCTGGAACTAGTTATTATACCAAGTACATGTACATATTTGGAATTGAAAAAACCCATTCCAATCTGGCTTCCACAATATTGAATGACATGTGCACCCTTTTAATATAAATATAGTCTATGAAATGACTAGAATTTTTTTTATATCTTCTATATTTTGGAAGTATCCTAAGAAACTATTAGGGTAATTACTTTAGATGAACTTTTTGTTTTATTTTATGAATGTTTATTTATGTGTTAACAAACACATTCCTTCCAAAGACATTTCCTTATGAAATAATAGATTTCAATTATACTATGACCCATGTGATATCAATTATTTATTATATAAGGAATATTGTTATGGTATATCACAGTTTTGTGGGGAATATAATGAAATGAAATTGAAGATTATGTGAGTGGTGACATTGATACTCTTTACATTATAACTCTGATATATAAAATGTGCCTTTAGGAATTTCTCCACTCTAACTTTTTCTAATCAATGATTACATGTAAGACTTCTTCATCGACCCTCTTTATTACCATCAATGTTGTTATATAAATAAATCAACTTTTTTTATGAATTAATCCTATCAACATTTAATTGATCGATGATTTCTTGGTCACGATATTCTTTAGCATGAAAACTCATATATATTTATATATTTTGACCATGAATATTAAAAACATACCTTTTCCATTCCTTAACTAATTAATGAAATATTATAATGTACATTTATCACTTTCATGGAATAGTTCAGACTCACTTGTTGGACTAATTACAATATCCGTCTGGATTACACTTATTTATAAAGGATCATTTGTACATTACTAGGAATATATGTCGATAATACTGAAGGAGTTTAGCTAGACTGAGTATAAAGATGATACTAAATATTTTATATATATCCAATTTAATTTTTCCTAAGAATGTTTTTTCTTTTAACAACTGGGTAAATAAGTCTTACATTTATATTGATCAAGTATTACCTATAATTCAGGTACTAATGAACTATTTGTTGATTATTAAACAACATAAATAAAATTCATTCATGAAACTAAAATAATTTCTCTATGAATCAAAAGGAAACATGAGATAACTGTTTCAGTCATACTCAATAAATGTTCTACAAAATAATTCTCTTGGATATTAGATGTTATGTGTTTCTCAATACGGACATAGGAATCACCCTTTCTCAGCCCATTGAAGAATACACCTTAGTTAGAGTTTTATTTATATACTTACTTGTATATTTTCTATAAATACCCATATTTGATAGGAAAATTTTATTGAATACCAAATAAGTAAAACTGAAACATTACATTGATGAATATTCCTAAAGAAGAATTGGTAACATGAATCTTTAATTTAGTTTATTGAAATTAAACCTCCATAGTTTTGTCTCATAATATGCAATGAAAATAACCTCTTGTTAATAAATCTTTTATTAAAGGATGTTGAAAATATGATTTTGGTGTTACTTTACATTGGCATTTTTCTAATTCTTTTAATTTTTTCTCCGTAAGAACTAATGATGAAACATTATAATTTATTGTTATTTACATTGTGAACCATACCTAAAAGGAAATGAAGTGTTTTATCAATAATTCCTATTTTGTAACATAAAATGATAATATATTAAATGTGTAAAATTTTATGTGAATATGATGTTTTAATGATCATAATCTTCATTTCAATTTACATAAATCTTGTGTAATAATTTTAAAATTCATATCTTCCTTCACTTTCTCAATGAATACTTCTCGGAGACGAGAGAATATTTTATCTCACCTTTGTACTTATATAGTAAACACAACTATGAAATTAATGTCATGATTAAATAACCATTATATTCTATTTACATGAGTCTCATATCATCAATTTTACACCATCGCTTCCTAATAAAGTTAAACATGAATTGGGGACACCATAAACATGAATTTCACATATCATAATAGTTTTCAAAAGATATTGTTCTACAATTGGATACTCATGATAGTGTGGAAATTTACATTGTACAATATTTATCACAGTATTTAATGTGGTAATACAATCCAATTTCCTACAAAAATAAAATTTTAGCAGATTTTTATTTTTTATATTGATTACAAAATTACACATTAGTGATTAACTTACTAAATCATTAAATGTATCTCACTATTTTATCAAATTAATGGAAACCACTATACTAGAATCAAAATAATCTTTTACTTGAGTATTTAGCTACAAGTATCTCTAAACCTCCCCTCTTAGTCTACAGGCTTTGTCTATGTCACTACTCAGATGGTTCATTATAAGAATTTGACTGGCCAACTAAATTAACTAGAGGTTCCTTAAATTTTTCAATGAAGTCCCGCCTTACAAAATCACAATATAATTTAATCAATACATACCTCTAAAATGATAGCATGTTAGATTTGGATAATCCTTACTATAACATTAATTATGTAAACCGACCACTCTTATATGAACTCCCATGTAGTAAAAGGAACCATCAACTATGGATGATGGAGCACACCAAAGAACTTGGTTTTTCCACATATGAATGATGGATGACAGTTATGACTGAATATTTAATTGAGGGTTTTATTTTTTTATGTGATGAATGAAATAATTTTATCTCTTCTATGTATATAATATGTGAGAACACTGACAATTAACCATGTAATAAATAGAAAATATTTATTATGTCACATGTTCATTTTATCTTATCATTATTGATTATTATTCAATGTAATCACACAAAAACTACGCATTAAAAAAATAAACCATGAAAAAAATAAAATTTTGACATGATCATGTGCTAATAGCAATGTTTGATTCCTGGATTGAATATGAGATCAATATAGACCATAGGGGTAATACCATGAGCAATATCACTAGTGACTCAAAATGCAACTCCTTCCAATCTAATTAATCCATCTTCAATTTTGTGTGTTAATATTGCCAGATGCGATGTTCGTCTATACTCATCTCATCATTATACAATAATAATCTCTCATAGGCAGGGGGCCTCAGGAGTATAAAATTAAACTCATAATATGGATAGGCAAGACCTTATACATATAATGACACATATGATTTAAAAATTGTAATATTATAAAATATATATTATAGATTACCAAGGTAAAAATAAATTCATTAAATGAAAAATGAATCAGACATAAATTGGATGGTATAAGGCTCATGATTGGACATATCTACAATAAACTCATGAATTAAAATTAATAGTAGAAATAAAAATTAAACAAGTATTAAATTATTTCCAAATGAATTTTATTGAAATTAAAATTCAATGTTATATTTAATTCAATATTTACATCATTTCGTCTCATTAATTTATCTAATTTTAATTAAAAAAATTAAAACAATTACTAAATATAATTTAAAAACTAAATAAAATTTATTTTATGTAAACCAATAATTAATAATTAATTAATTTAATTTAAAAGAATAAATAGTTAACTAATTAAACTAATATTTATGTTTGTTAAAATTTATCATGCCTCAAAACCCCTGAGCATGGCCTGTGTTGATCGGATTGAACACGTGAAGACCCATTAGATACCATTTGGACCCTATAGTGGATATTTTGGGTATTGATGGTCTGGTGAGACCAATACTGGGTTGGGAAGTCCTGCTCGAGGTTGATTTTAGGGTGAATCCAGACTTGGCAATTGTTTCTCAAGAGTACCCGCTCAATGATGGACACATGTATCCCACCATCATCACAGTTTAATTAGTCGCTAATCTTCAGATGAGTTGATGTTTTCTTAGATTCATGAAAAAGGTGGGAGGGTGGTCCGCTGAGAAATGGAAGTGGTCATCATGATCAAAGTGTGGTAGATCTAGTGGCTGATAGTGGAGTATTCCATGGGGGTAAAAAAATCACAAAGGGAGGTGTTATAGGGGGCCTTAGAATAGAGGTGACATGCTAGATATAATGACTGAGTGAGGGGGCTACTGTGGTGAGTCTTGATATGAAGGAGGAGCCATGTATGATGGGTGACCTATGCATGACATAATATGGTTTATGGGTGTCAGTTTTGGTGGTTGAGGAAATTAAGTCTAGATATAAATGGATCGATAAAGAGGGGATCTGATGACCTTGTAAAGGGTGGAATCATGGATGAAATCTTGCAGGAGAAGGTGCTGGATTGGTGTAGCCCTATCCGGTTGGGCCAAATGCATACGGCCCGTTACTATCATGGATCGAGCCCCGAACAACATCAGAAGTCACTGTAGAAATATAGAATTTGTAGTCATCTATACTGTTTCACTTTTGACTTCTATATGGAGGCCATTGTAGCACTTTTGAAAAAGGTGGCCGCTATTCACTTTAGCGATGTGGACATACTATTTGGAACAATGGACCATCTTCTACATATGTAGCCCATTTTGGGCTAGGGTTTTGAACCATAAAACATTGTAAATTGTGATCCTATTTTTTAGTGAGAATTATTCCTCTCTGTGGATGTATGGATTATTATCAAACCACATAAATATTGGGTGCTTTGTGTGTTGTTTTTCCATCTTCATTTTCTATCGTATCTCATTTCTATCACTGCATCTCCTAGAATTTTTCACAACAACTGTTATTAGAGTGTGACTTCAAATTTATCCAACGATGGATATCGATGAAGGCAATGTAAAGATCAATCGCTTAGATGGAACTGATTTCAGTTACAAGAGGACGGAGATTGAGGATTATCTTTATCAAAAAATGATGCACCTGCTTCTTCTGGGTGTGAAGCCAACAAATATGGAGAAGTCGGAGTGAGAGGTATTGGATTGATAGGTTCTGGGTGTTGTGTGCCTAATGTTGGAAAAAAATGTGGCATTCAACATCAGAGAGGATAAGACTACAAATGGACTAATGAAAGCTCTTGCCAATATGTACAAGAAGCCTACTACAGCTAACAAAGTACACTTGATGTGATGATTGTTCAACCTGAAAATGGTTGAAGGGATAGTTGTCCTATATCATATCAACAAGTTAAATACCATCATAAGTTAGTTGACATATGTGGACATTGATCTTGGTGATGAGGAATGTGCACCAGTTTTACAACCTTTGTTACCTGATAGTTGGGAAGCAACTGTAACTGTTGTGAGTAGTACTTCGGGGAATAAAAAGTTGGATCTGAAAGATGTATGATACTTGATCCTCAGTGAGGATATGGGAAAAATGGAATCAAATAGATTCTCTAGTTCTGCTCTGAACGTTGAAGGAAGAATAAGAAATTTGCAGTGGGACAATCACTGAGGATGATCGAAGTCATGAAGAAAGAGTAGAGATAAGGAAAAGGGGTGTAGCCCTACCAGCTTAACTTTTAGGAAGAAAGAAAATATTACAGGGTGTAGAGAAAATCAGAAGGGCCCTGAAACCGGTGGAGCTAACACAGCGGCTGAAGGAACTACTGATGTGCTGCTACTGAGCGCGGATAGTCCTATGGAGTTTTGGATCATAGACTTTGGGGCGTTATTCCATTCTACATCGGAAAAGGGCTTCTTGAAAATGATTTTCCTAGAAATTTTGTCATGGTACATCTTACTGATGATGAGCCCTTACATATTGTGGGGAAAGGAGATGCGCAGATCAAGACCAATAACGGGAGATTGTTGGTTCTAGAAAATATGAGGTACATCACTGATTTAAGAAGAGATATAATTTATATGGGATAACATGATGTTGCACTGTTAATTACCACATTCACTGGTGGTGAATGTAAGATCACCAAAGGATCTATTATCATAGCTCAGGGAGCAAGAAATGGTACCCAATACAACATGACAGAAACTTGCATAGACACGGCTGCATTAGTGAAATATTTTGGAGACTCACAATTGTGGAACTATAGATTATGCCACATCAGTGTGTAGGGGATGAAGGTGTTGGAAGTAAGAGGGCTGATACCAGAGTCGAAGTTAGTGGATGTCAGACTATGTGAAGATTGTATCTTTCTAAAGGAGAAAACAGTGTATTTTGCAAAAGGAGTAATTCCACCAAAGGCTTAGAAGCTAGATCATGTGCACACTTATGTTTGAGGGCCATCACTAGTACATTCCCTCGGAAGGTCACAATACTATGAAACATTCATCGACGACTCTAATAGGATTGTTTGGGTTTTTTTCACAATGGTAAATCAGAGGTCTTTAAGGTGTTTCAAAAGTAGAAGGTCATGGTAGAGAGTGAGTCAGGAGAGAAGCTGAAATGTTTGATGTCGGACAATAGTGGAGAGTACGACAGTAATGAGTTCGGGGAATTTTTTGAAACAAGAGAATTCAGTGGGAGAAGACTATCCCGGGTAACCCACAACAGAGTGGTGTGGAAGAGAGGATGAATAAGACAGTGGATGAACATGAAAAGAGTATGAGGTTGCACTCGGGGTTTCCGAAGACATTATGGGCTGATGCAGTGAACATGGTAGCATTTGTGATCAACATAAGTCCATCTGTTCCAGTTGGAGAACTTCTACCCGAGGAGCTCGGGTCAGGTAAGGATGTAAAAATCTCACATTTATGAGTCTTTGGATGTTTGGCTTATATTCATATTGATGCTAACTCAAGGGAAAATTTTGATGCTAAGTCCAAGCTAGGTTTCTTTATTGGCTATAGTGCTGATGAATTTTGTTACTGCTTTTGGGATGATCTCAAGAAGATGGTCATCAGGAGCCAGAACATGGCATTCAATGAAGGTTTCATGTACAAATACCATCATGTAGCTGATGATGAAAATGGGAACATTAAATCAGAGTGAAAAGAATAATTAGAGTTTGAAGGTGTATTTGAGCATGAGACTTCTCAATTAGTAGAACCTTCTACTCAAGTTGAGTTGAGGAGATCGACATGTGTGAGAAGGCATGTGCAGAGGTATTCACCATCCCTGCATTATCTATTACTGACTGAAGGGGGAGAAGAAGATTGTTTTGAAGAGGAAATGAAGCTGAAGGAGTCAATAAAGTGGGAGCTAGCTATAAAGGAGGATATTTCCTCAGTGCAAGATAACAACACATGGGAGGTTACACCTCAACTACAAGGAAAGAGAGAATTGTAGAACAAATGGGTATATCGGGTCAAGGAAGAACATGACGGAAATAATAGGTTCAAGGTATGGATGGTTGTGAAACGAATCCAATAGAAAGAGGGAGCGGATTTCACTAAAATATTCTCATCATTAGTGAAGCTCACCACAATCCGGGTGGTTCTTAACACTGTGGCGTCATAGGACATGCACCATGAGAAGCTTGATGTTAAGAGTGCATTCCTTCATGGATATTTGGAGGAGGATATCTACATGCTGTAGTCAAAGGGATATGTAGAGTCTGGGAAGGAAGACCTCGTGTGAAAAATCTATAAGAGCTTGTATGGATTGAAGCAGTCACCCAGGTAGTGGAACAAGAAGTTTGATTCATTTATATCTAAAAATGAATATAAATGATGTGGAATGAATCAATGTTTCCACATAAAGTACCTTGGTGATGAATATATTATAATGATTATGTATATGGATGACATGATCATTGCAGGATCATGTATGCAGAGGATTAATGAACTAAAAGGCCAGTTATGTGAGGAGATTGAAATGAAAGAACTTGGAGAATCCAGAAAGATTATGGGGATGAAGATGAAGAGAGACTGCACAACTAGAATGTTGATGTTCTCACAAGATGATTACATTTGAATGGTTCTCAGAAGGCTCAGTATGCTGGATGAAAAGGCAGTCTCTATTCCCCTAGAAATCCATTTGAAACTATCAAAGGGGAAATCATCGACGACTGCAAAAGTGGTTGAGTACATTTAAAAGGTTCCATATGCATCAACTATTTGAATTCTGATGTATGCCATGGTCTTTACTTGACTGTAAATATCTCATGCAGTGGGAGTTGTGACCATGTATATGGATAACCCTAGAAAACAACATCGGGAAGCAATGAAGTGGATGTTGATGTATTTGAAGGTCAACTAGGAGGTATTTATGTGCTTTGGGAAAGGAAATTCTTTGTAGGCATATGGTGGATCTATCCACCACAGAGGAGGAATACATTACTATAACAGAAGCTAGGAAAGAGATGGTTTGGCTGAAGAAATTCTTTAATGAATTGGGAAGAAATCGAGAGTAGAATGTATTTCATTGTGACAGTCAGAGTTCTATACATCTTGCAAAGAACCCTGTGTTTCATGCTCGAAGTAAGCACATTCAGATGAAGTACCATTTCATCAGAGGTTTGATACAAAATGGGTTGCTGATTTTGCCAATGATTTGTGGAACAAACACTCTGGCATACATGTTGACCAAGACGATGGTGATATAGATGTTGAGGCACTACTACGACTCTGTTGGTCTCCACTAATGAATGGAGGATGAGAGGAAGAATAAGGGGGGACACGATGGGAGCACAAGAGGAAGACAGTTTGTATTTCATGAATCGCCATGTTGAAATTGACGTTGTGAATGGAAAGCATGCCACTATTAAGTGAAGATAAGGAAGAAATCAGATTAATTATGTTGTCATTGTCAGTTTCATCAAAGCATTACAGTCGATTGGATTAGGCTGCAATTGGGATATTTTTGGATTGGTGTAGCCCGATCAAGTTGTACCGTATGCTTGGGGCCCGCAACTGACTTTTTCACTTTTGACTTCCAGCCAACAGCCACTATACCACTTTTGAAAAAGGTGGCCACCTGGTCACTATAGAGACATGTCCATAATATTTGGAATAGTGGACCATCTTCTATATATGTAGCCAATTTAGGGATATGTCTTAGAAGCTGAAAACATAGTAATTTGTGCTCCCAATTTTTAGTTAGAATTATACCTCTCCTTCGACATAGGGATTATTCCTGAACCACATAAATATTATGTGTTATGTGTGTTTTTTTTCCAATTCCATTTTTTTTAGTATATCATTTGTTTCGCTACATCTCCAAGAATTGTTTGCAACGGAAAGGAGGTGTGGTACATCAGTGGGGAGCCCCACAATGCTAGTACGAGAAACTAGATACGGCTCGACGAGGAGGCATAGGTGGCATGAAGAGTATCCATGCAGGGAGGTCAGCAGTAGAGAGAGGGCTATAGTCAGACGAGTTGGTTGTCAAAAGTGCCTCCATGGAGGAGGTTTCGGTGGGGTTTCCTCACTCAGAAAGTTTCCCTGATAGAATAGTGGTCCCAACCATGACAAAAATAAAATTCCATTTTTATTGTTTTGTTTTTAAGCCAAGTCGATATGCAAAGTCAAAATCCCACTTTCTTTTGGATTGTTGCTGACTTTATCCCCAATCCTTTTTTAATGAAAAAATAAATTAATCATTATACAGGGTAGTATTTGGAAGAATAATAATATTATTACAATAAAATAATATTATTTTATCTCATAAGATAATTTTATTTCAATGGCAATTCCAGCCATTGTTTATTCAACCGAAATAAAATAGTTTATCATAAATATTAAATAATGACTTTTTTATAGGGTTTCAAAATTTTAAAATATATTTTATTTTACTTGATAACCACAAATAATGTTTTTAATATTAATGTAAAACTTCGGATGACTGTAAAATGACCATCTGATGTCATATTTACTCACTATCTATGACATTGTGATAGGGAGGATGCATGCTATTATATTTAATGAATAAAATTTCTTTAAAATATTAATGCATTTCTCAAATGAATGTTGAAGGAATTAGGCATGCAGTGAAAACCCCCAATGATTGGATTTTAAAATTTTCCATTCGATGATCTCTATGAGTTCATTGTTGTCAGCAAAACATTTCCTATTTACCATCCAATGGTCTCCCATGAGAAATTTTAAGCACAAAATGAAACGATCAAATATTTGGTTAAATCCAAATCATCACTCAATTTTAACACATCATAGACGATCATTTCCTAAATAATAAGTCATTTAATTCCTATTACCATCCATAAAATTCATCTTCACCATGAATCATACCTAATACCCAAACCTCAACCATCACATAGTTCAGCCTCTTACAACATAATTCATAGATTTCATCGTTACCCATCATGAAAATCCAAAATGAAATCAACTGAAATATATGTATGACTAATAATATGACATAGATCTACTACGAAAAATATCAGTTCAACTATATGAGACTCACTCAAACTATGTATGCATGATTCCCAACATCACAACATATCCACACTTTGTACAAACCAATTTCTCTATTATTAAACATCAGGCCCTCTACCATGGTCTATGAACATATATAATTTCTAGATGATACCTCCCTTTATTACACTCGTTCTAATATCTAATCCCTACGTTTTTTAAAATACATGGCCTCAGGATGACTATGAGAAAATAGAACAAAACATATCTAAATGATTTATTTTCCCACAAGCCATAAAATCCTTAGGTGGTAATTCTCACTTCATTCACCAACCTTCAACATTTATAACACTAAGATGAAAACCCAGTTTGACAAATAAAAGAGAGTATTCTGTTCTAAATACCTTTCTTGGTTTCCTCATACACCCACATTATACTACATAGATCCCACAAAAAAAACCAATGGATTCTATTATTTAGATGAGATTATTACAATCATTCAAATTCCCCTTCTCTACAAATTCCAAGTTTTTAACCACATAAAATAATTAATCATAAATATATTCACCAATATGTTGATAATATTCCAAATCCCATCCTCAAATCAATATTAATTGTTTTAAAGTGGATATATAACATCCCAAACATAGTATATGAATAACTCCAAGACACCATATCTCTCAAAATCTATATAGATTTTTTGGATAAAAAAAATGAAATGTACAATGTACATTACTCAAGTCGGTCTATCTAGTTGAAGACTTATGATTGAATTTGATCAATATCACTATGAATCATCTAAAATACTCTTTATTTGGAGTTATTTAGTTATCATGGGATTCATCTGATGCTCATATAATACCTGTCTCATAACACAATTTTCCAGATTTTTGAGTTCAAAGGAAACATGGAATCAAAAGTTGTCAATGATCTTAGTTTCAAGGATCTTTATATAGTTTTTGGATAAGAAGAATCAAGCCCACATTATGAGGATTGAAACATATTATATATTTATCAAGTAAATAAAAACCATCATACAATATTAAATTGCCACATCATAAAATGATCCAATGTTTTAGCTTTTGAAACATTTATCTTGAATCCTCATGGAGAATGATAACCATTTAAAAATTCATGTTATGTGTTGAAAATCCAAAAAAACATGATAAATTTTGTTAACTGATATTGATAGTTGGGGAGGAATATGGAGAACAAACCAAAGATTATAATAAAACATGACAATCCCTTTTCATTTCCACTATAATTGATTTTTGCAAATTACACTATTGTAAACATATGGGTAGACCATGAAGTACTCTAAAAATCCGTTAATTGTGTGAACATATCATGATCATATAACATAGATACATAATGGAGATATCATATAAAACTAATATAAGTAAAAATTATAATAAAATTAGTAATGTAGACATAAAATCTATGGGTTATGTATCCCCCTTTATAAAATATCGACACTCACAAGATCGACCTTACCTCATCATATATTGAAATATGTATGTGAGTAAAATTATCCAAAAAAAATTCAATGATATCCCATATAATCTAAAAACACAAACCATTATATCCCACCAAAGATTCACTAGTACTTGAATCATATACATCACCAATTCCACCCTCCACTGTGGTGGTATCTTATTTTTCTCCAAGTTAGAACATACAAACTCAATATTGAATTCATTTGTCTAGGATCCAAGAAATTAGTGAATTAATAAAAAAAATTATGAAATAAACTAGTAAGATATTACATTTAAAAATCACCTCCTTGGTTAAACAATAATTTCACAAAATAACACAAACCAGACCCACCCAGAGATGACCTTCCAATTGTCATCATTACTCAACTGGCTGCTCTTATGTTCCAGGAACCTTTACATACAATGAAAACTCATATCAACCCATAAGTTACCCAATATGTTATCACCTTGATGGAAAGACATATTTATCCTAATTGGGTCCAATTTGTATACATCATGGCTACATCACCCAAAAATCCAAATACCATGCTCGACACATATATCAATGTTCAGATGGATGAAAAAGTAAAATATATAATTTAAAGTACAATCCACTAACCCCTACACATATTTATGTATACCAAAACCATAAAAGTTTTGGCATTATAAAATCACAACCCTGTTGTAGGGTATGTAAAATATGTACATAAAGGATCCACACAAATGATAACATTAAAAATAAAACTATATTTTGTTATGTATATTTCTCCTATGAATCTATGCATGAATTAGTTTTTTATCTTCTTATTGACACAATTGAAAACAAATCTGTTGGATCCTAAACATAAAACCATGTATGTTTTTTTTCATAAATCTTGGTTTACCTCTTTTCTAATTTGTTAATGGAATTCCTAACAAGTGTAGGAAATGTATAGGGAGTGTCCTAGTGGATCAAGACATGAAAAATGGGGAAAAGTGGATATCTAGTTCATGTCACACAGTTGGCACAAGGTTATTACTAATCATATTCTAGATACATATTCCGTGGATAACTGTGAGGTATGTAAAGTGTTTAAGGTGAGGGTGAAAACCATGTTTTTTTGGAATAATACAACAGTATCACCACAACATGATTGGAAAAACCATCCCGGAACTGTACAAAATCATGTGGCCTAGACACGACAAGGATAGAGGGTACCACATTTTTGGTGCATTGTTTGGCCAACACTATAGCCAAAATTTATGTATTTTATAAGTGGGTAAAATTACAATTATTCCTTATTAATATATATAAATTTATAACTCAAATTATCCAAAAAAAAATTTATTTAGTATCCT
This sequence comes from Viscum album, assembly GCA_963277665.1. NCBI lineage: Eukaryota > Viridiplantae > Streptophyta > Magnoliopsida > Santalales > Viscaceae > Viscum > Viscum album. The sequence goes on from OY728128.1 coordinate 643,697,993, forward strand.
AGGGTGATAAATATTTTCATCAATGCTTCCAAAAGATCAATCTCATTCATTTTATAGGATTTTAGAGTGTTTTTTTTTGTAGAAAATTGAAGATTCAAGTATGAATTAGAATCCGATTTGTAGTATTTTTTTGTTTAAACCATAGTTGAATGTTTTATATTCTTTCAAATTTCCTAAAACAAAATTTTTCTAGGTAATAATTATCTTCTACTTAAGGGGTAGTTCTAGTTTGAATCAAGGGAAAACATTGTGTGAGTGTATACCTACAAGATTGAGGTAGGTTGTATAAGAGGATTCCCTCAATGTCTTGATGTTTTTATGTGTATTAATTGTGATCCATTATATCACATTGATATGTATTTTATTATTTAATTTGGAATATTTAATTGGGCCTTAAAATGATGCGGGAGACCCATCAAGGACACCATTGGGTTTATTGTAGATTCTTTGACTGCAATTAAATGTCACCCAAGGGGGTGTGTTATCTCCAAGAAAATGGTTATGTGAATTGAAATATGTGAATTTTTGGGTATATGTGATTAAAATGATTCTTCATTATATGGGATCATAATGGGGCTAAATATTTTTTGGGTAGGACTTGAATTGGAATGCAATCTTACTTATGGGGAAGTGATGAAAATGGTAAATAATGACTTATTTGTCGTGGTTTAATGATTTTAGTGGAGAAAAAATTGTTTAAAATGTATTGAATTACTGAAATGCTCTAGGGTGATATTTGGTTAAATGATGGTAAATATAGTGGACCCTATGACACTACTGGAAATCCAACTACCCCAACACCACTATTCTAATGGTTCAAAAAACCATTGAAATAGGCAATGTATAGGAGTATTTCCCAATGGTTTAGTTAAATAGTTTGGGTAGAGTGAAATAAATAAGCCAATCCCAACGGTTTATGTAAAATGTTGGATTAATTCAAAAATTACCAACGGTTATTTCAAACTGTTGGTATACCTGATCCAAAATAAATACAACAGCATCTCTGGATGTCTCAATGGTTTTTGAAACCAGTAGGGTTGGATTTTCCGCATCAAAAAATTCATAACCCTCCTAACCCCCCACCCGATCAGTGCACAAAAACCTAAAACCAGATTTTTATCAACCTGTTCTTCCCATGGCTTTGGTTCTCCTTCTTCCTAATAGTTCCCTTTATTTCTTGAATTTCTTCTCAACACCCCGTCACTAGTGCCTATGGTACCATTCTTCCCAACGGTTCCCATTCTTCCTAGCAGCTCTTCATAGAACTTTCCGTTCTAGTTCTTCCCAACTAGCCCATCTCGATTTATGTCTTTTTTGTCTCCCACTTCAAATCGGTAATTTTTCACTATGATGTAGCTTATGAATTGATTTATTTTGGGTGTTTTCATTGTGTTTATAAATTCATCAATTATTATAAACCAATTTCTTCTTAATAAACTAGTTGAATGATTTAAACACACTAAGAGGGGGGAATTAGTTGCCTATAACAAGAGCACCCCACTTTTTCACAAGCTATGAACGCAACCTCCATAGTGGTGATCCATCCATTTTTACATTATAATTTCATTTTCCACTTCAAATTAGTATGTTCTAACTAAGATTTATCTTATGGATCCATTTATATTAGTTTTTCATCATTCTGATTCTATTCAAATCTAACTGTAAACATGAAATGTTTTTCTCTTTTATCCACATTGAATTATGAATCCCTACTTTCATGATTGAATGAATTCATCATGCATAAAAGATTATAATGTTAAACATAGTAATGAACTAGTTGTGTCAATATAGAAATTTTTGGAAAATAACAATGAAAGAGATGAGGAAATGTTTTCAAAACCCCCTTTAAATTGAAATTGTGGTAATTATGGTGGTGAAAATTTATTTCAATGCATTATATTGTGACTTCTATTTTTAGATTGTGTTTTTTGGAACTTTTTTGGAAAATATGGTAATGTTGATGACCATTTCTGATGTTGATTGTTTTCATATAGAGAGGTTGTGGTTAGATTGATGTGGGATAGGTTGAGGGATGTTTAGTGGTGAATGGAATATTCTTGTTGTTGTGTGATGGTTATATTATGGTGATGGATTAGTGATGAGAAGTACTGGTGGTTATTAAAATATTGATTAGTTTTTTGTGGTGGTATTTTTTTAGTTAACTAGTGGATTGGGAATATGATTAGTAATAATAAAATGGGAATGACATCATTTGAAATTAAATATGTGTGGGATGAAATACTATATGTGGTAATTGATTATACAATTGACTATTGATAAATAGGAAAATATAGAAATTGGTTTAATCTATATACATATTCAAACTCAAATAACAACCTATATAAAAAAATATGATCCCTATGAAATTCATTAACATTCAATAGAATAAAATTTGATAAATACAAATAAAAAAATGACTATTCCCAAGATGATTACCTTAAAAACCCTATAAAAATGAATGCATAGTTCACTCAACAATGAATCAAATCTACCTCCCTTGAATGAAAAATATGGAACCCCCCATATTTGTCTCTCCCTCATACTATTGATTGATTTCTGATTATAGTATCGTGGATTTAATTATTTTATTTTCCCAATTTTATAATTGTTATCATTCTAGAATTTTTTTTATAGTGTGTTTGGTACAATGTTTTTTATATAGAAATGGAAAAAACCACAGAATAAGGAATGAATGAGATTCGCAAATCAATAGTTTGGAATGCATAAAAAATAAAAATATGTTAATTAGAGATAGGTTAATGGACCATAGAGAATGGATGAGATTTAAAATATGGGAGATCAAACAATTTCAATTAGGTTATATTTGAGGAGATTTCATTTTTTCTTATATAATGATACGATTACATAGTTTCTATTTTCATGTCGTGGGGTTTTTAATTTCTATAACTATTTATTTTTATTTTTTTATTGTTTTTCATATTAATTTTTTTACCACACTCATTCTCCATTCTATAGGATATCCTTGGGGAATTTTACATAGTAATATTTGAGGGATTATGTTTTTTAGTCTTCAATTTTTTTAATATAATTAATCAATTATGTAATTCTAAACTCTACATTTTATTATGATTGCTTTTCAATAAGTTGATGATGATTTATTCCTAGGCAGCTAAGTCACTGGAGATGTTGAAGATGAAGTGTATATATATGTTTACATGAATTATTAATCATGCTCATTCAAGAATTATTATAATAATTTAGTATTTTTATGAGAAATAGAATATATTACATTCTATTTTTGTTTTCTAATAAAGAGATTTTATAAAGGGGATAACATTAAATAGGTACGTTATATTAAATTATTAAAATCATCACGGATTTATCATTATAAAAACATTTAAAAATTAATTATCTTTTTCTAATATAGTTTAGTGGATGTGAGAATTGAATTAATTAAGGTGTTATTTATGTATTCAACCATGTTAAATATAATTACAATTATAGCCTTATAACTAAAAAATTATCTATGAACCCTGACCCTAACATTTTCAATCATTCAATTCTCTATGGGCCATAACTGTAACATTTTCTATCAATCCATTCTTTGTGATGTGAATGAGTATATATAAAGAGTGGTTACTTATAGTTATGCAGGAAAACTGGCTGATGTTGCTCTAATAATTTGGTCTATGTATCCCGGGGGAATTCATTAAAAAGTATTTAGATGATCAGCCCGAATGCGAAGATGAATTTTGTAATGGATCAATACCCAACTTATAGTTGGGTCATGCTTCGGTAACTTTTCTTAAAAACATCATGTTTTACTCTATATAAGAGACATAATACCTGACATGATAATCCCACTTGAATGATATACTAAACACCATGTTGATTATGGTGCCATGGCCACCCAATTGGGTATGACTAACCAGAAATACAACACTGCTAACTGTAGCTATGCTTGTTTGGATCAGGATAAAATGGTAAAGTCATTGGGAAAGGTGGCAATGTGTGGGTGTATTTTCCATCCAAGATGGGTTTCCATTCTCCTGATATCTATGAGAAGATGCACTAGGAGTGATGACTAAAATATTTAATCATCTTGTTTGTCAATTTTTTCAGGCTGTGTTTAGTTCATCAAAATGTTTTTGTTGAACGTAATGTAATCCTAATTTAATGATTTAGGTCTTCAGGTGATGAAAGTGTGTGCAAGGTGGAGAAGCCAAAGAATACATATAGGTATAGATACCTAGAGTCATAATTCTCATCAGTCACCTATGTTGATGGTGTCATGGGTAAGGGGGTGTTATTTAGCCATGTTGATTGACTACATAATCTATTTGGATTCAATTTTCACCAACCACATTATCTGTTTTACTCCACATTTTTTGGTCATTTTCCATTTATGTATATGACTATTTGATATTGAAGGTTATAAACTAAGAAAGTGTATTTACTTTGTTTCTATCTGGTATATTTTTTTCAATAATTATTTGTGTTCAGATTAAATTAGTACAATTAATAAATTATGTGTGTTTTTTATTGGACATGTAACAGGCCGTGGTTGGATACATATATATAGTAGTGGTGCTGCTATATATTAGAGGTAAAATAGGTGTGGAGGTGCTGTGGTTGACTTTATTGGAGATGGATTTTGTTTTTAATTTTAGGTACAAGTATAGGTGAAATAGGCATCGTGGTATTCTAGGGATAGTGGTGTAGTTTTTCAATTTAGGTGCAGATGAAGAATATATCCCAACAGTTCCTTTGAAACATTGCTAAAATGAAATAAAATACCTCTTTTCCAATAGTTCACCTGAACTATTGGTTTATGAAATATAATACAGTCTAAGCCAATGGTTCACACTGAATTGTTGGTATATAAAATATAATCCAGCCCAAGCCAACGGTTCAAATAGAAATGTTGGTATAATGCTATCCCCACGACTAGTATACCAATGGTTTTATGGTATATCACAATAGTTTAAATATTTTGGAATAGATTAAATTTACAGTACTATGATTAATGAATGCTTGAGAATAATGGATATCCTTGTTGCAATCATGTGTTAAAAGGTTAACTACGAGGATCATTTAGAATGGATTCTGGTTATATTTTTGATGTGGGAAATGACATTCATTAAACATGTGTAATAATGTTGTATATGGTGTTCTATCTCCTTGAATATGACGGTCATAAATGGTTTTCCACTTCATTGGTTATGAATGATGTGAATTCCATCACATAGTCTTTTTTTTGTTCTCGAATTATGATCCATGAACACTAGATTTTATAGGATGTGGGAACATGGATGAGAACCCATTTGTATGAATAAATTAAAAAAAATTGAACTCCCCCTTATGTTTCATTTAAAGTTATAACCCATAGATTTTTGGCATACATTTTGGATCATGAGTCTTAAATTAAAAAATAGTAATTGGTCAATTGAAACAAGTTCCCTTTTATCTGGTGTTCTTATTAAATATCACATTCCAATGACTCTATTTATGGCATGATATTTCATTAAACACCATTGGGGGAGGCCTACTGAGTTGCATTTAAACAATGACCTGACCTGCATTATTACCTAGGAAGACCTCATTATTGCAGGACAACATAATGGGAAAGGTTGTATAATATATGGCTGTCTTAGGATAGAGTATAAATGGGGGAACAAGAAAATAAATCTGGACTCGTTATGGAACATATTCACATTATACTGTCATAACATGACATTCTAATTGTTTTTTTATGGTTATACTTACCTAGTTTATAGGATACAGTTATTTGAATCTTGGTAGTTTATTATTATTTCATGTCGATATTTATTAATATTTTCACTATTAATTTACTCTAATAAAGTGGTTATAGTGTCCCCACATGTTTCATTATACCCTCACTACTTATCAACAACCTATGGAATATGGGTAGGCATGCATGATGTCATGTGACAAATTCGTTTAAAGTGTCAATTTAGTGGCACCCAGGCTGAGAAATTACAAAGTGGTACCTTAACATTTTTCTTTTATATTGTGTTACTTTTTAAGAACGGTATAAAAAATACTAGTTTGTGTATTGAATTGTAAATCATCTCATTCATTGGAGTAGTTAACCAACCATTGGGTATGACCCTAGGTTCATTGCATCGTATTGTTGTTCTTGATGATTGTTGACACAAGTGCATGTTATTTCACATTAGGTGATAAACCCGCAATGTGATGTTTTTATTTTCTATGGTTTTACCAAAGAATGAAATCGAATGAGGTTTTTATATGAATTCATCATTTTAGGCTCTTATGATTTATGTGACATGCATCACCTTATATACTTAATGAGAAGAAGGTTATGGTGGGGTGTGGGAATCATAGGTTATTTTTTAGTTTTCTTTTGGGTTTATGAAAATAGTGTGTGAAGAGTGTGTTTCTTATGTATAGTGTTGAGACATATTTGGTGTAATTTATGGAAACTATATGTTATGTGTACTGATATTTATTCTTGGAATTTCAGAGAGAAGCCACCATGATGACATTTACTGACAGGAAAATTGGAGGGAATCATTGACAATGTTCCTTTAGTAAAAGAGACAAATCCCCCATTTGATCCAGGTAACAGTGTACAAGATAAGTTCCATGATTACATCACTCCTTTTATAATATTTATATAGAGAGTCCCAGGGGGCTGGGTTGAGTATGTTTGATCTAAAAAGTGAGTTTCAACTACAACACCATATGATGTTTGTTGGGGAGGCTGTTCCTAAGGAGCAGAGTTACATATTGAGTCTATCCAAAAGATTATGGACCACATAGAAATACATAATTATAAAAGGATTAATATGGAATATTATGTTACTAGGAACAATAAATAAATGGTCGGATATTTAGGTCAAGACTATATAGAAAGAGGGTATGGTTTGTAAGGAAATCTAGGAGAACCCCATAGATCATTTCTACCCACTAACATAGTGGAAGGAGATAGTTGTTGAGTTCACGCATCTGGACCAGGGATATATCTCAGTAATAGAACATGTTGTTTCTTCCAATAAACATTAGGGGATTTTCACGATGCTTTTAGAAGATTATGTGATGATTAAGATTCATTTTTATTTTTTTCTCATGTGAATGGTTAATTTGAAAGTATATTTACTTTATTCATAGAATCGATGTGGTAAGTCATTCCCGAATTATTGAGGGGATCCTAAAGGACGATTCTAGTGTTTAAAAAGTGGTACTATTCAAGTTATATAGAGTTTAATATTTCAATTATATGATTATCTATTACGAGAACTATTGAAAAGTTGCTAGAAAAAGTGTAACCATCGAAGTGGATTGGTCACTCTGGGTAGCATTCTTGTATGTGTTATCATTGTGTTAATTTAGGTCACAATAGAATTTAGTACCTTCAACTAGATATTTAATGATGAGAATATGATAGGATAAGTATCCTTTAGATTAACTATAGGAATCCTTGACATATGGGTAGTGTTGGAGGACCTATGACGATTCAGGTTAGCATAAGTGAATATTCTACCCCATATTAGTTTCGTAATTGGTGTTCCACTATATGTACCATTTGGGATGTTGGATGTGGTAATTCATTATAAGAACAAATATATTAGTAGATTAGTGAAACATAGAGGACTCTGAATTGAGTCCATATCATTGGGACACGATATTTTCATTCTATTTATCATACATTTGTTAGTAGTGTAGCCACGTCTTCCACTAGTTTAGATATGAATCTAGAATCTTATATATATGATAGTGAGTTATTTTTTACAATGGATTCTTACTCTTTAATATATGTTGGGTTTGTTATTGTTTTGGGTCAGTTAGTGATCTATATGTTTGGGATAATATTGAAATACATGAAATTGGGGTGTTGTTAGAGGGTATTAGATATTGTAAGTGGTGCACCCTGAAGGTTAGTGGGTATAATCTACTTTTGGAAATGTATGTGCATGAGAAGCTAGTTTTTTACTTGATACAGGGAATGGAATGGTCAACTACCAATCAAGATTAGACTGATTTTTAACAAAGGATAGTGAGTTTCACAAACTTTGATGGTGAAAATTATACACATCATAGTGAATTAGATATTCATGTTGGTTGTGCATGGAGTATTCATCAGAAATTTAATTGGATCATGGTCCATTTGGAATGTTTTATGCTAGATTATGGGGTAGAATGAAATTATGTATTCTGTTTGATATAATATCTATTTTAGGATTTGTTTCCATATAATTTTTTAGATATTCCACTCAAGAGTGAGGTTGAGTTCATGATTGAGTTGATTCTATGATCTATGCCATTGTCAATTCTTAATTATAGTATGGTGCTGACATACATTCAATAGATTAAAACTCAACTGGAATAGTTTGTGAATATGTTATTTATCTGTTTGAGTACATAACCATTGGTATCACCAAATTTTTTAAATAAATAAGATGGGATGTTTCATTTATGTGTTGATTAAATGATTTTCTAAAGGAAAATGGAAAGTAGAGGAATCCCCAAAATGTGGGATATTAATAATTTTCCACAAATTATCAGTATTAGCTTGTCATCATCAGTGAAACAGTACCGGAATACAATTTGAGTATCTCATGGGAGGAATTTTTAGCAGAAAATAAAACCATTGAAAATATGGTTATATGTGAAGCTGTGCTCTACATTTGATCAGAGTATTTGATCATTTATTGAAGAAATTGAATTCAAATTCCGATATATCTTCAAGATGAATTTCAAGAAATAGTGATAGATTCGATATTCAAATTATGTAAGTTATCACATCATCTGATGACACCTTCTAAGCTCCAATGATCGATACATCACCTTTCTTCTGATGCATGATAGAGAGCTCTATCAAAACTCTAGGATCCAAAGCCTCTCTCTAGAATACAGGAGAGATATGTAGAGATATAGAGGTAGTGAATAAACTCTGGTGTGTTCATATCTTCGTCTATTTATAGTGTGTTATGAAATTTCCCAGAATTTCATTCACAACCCCCAAATAATTAACACACTACAAACGACGTTATACCACTACAATAACGAGTTGTAAATATTATTACAACATTACTGTAATATAACTAATATACTACTTGATAATACCTAATCAATTAACTCAGATTGATGTTCCCAAAAATATTATATGAATATTGAATATTTAAAACTAATATTCATTCAACTAATATTTCCATGTATTTAATTGAAAGCGTTTTAATTCATGTAATAAATAAATCCTATAAAAATTATTATTATTATTATTAAAAATAATTTATTTCTTCTTTTGTTGATCGTATATCCTTGTAAAACCCCCATAACCCATTAGTGTGTCCCACCATGACCAATATACTTAATCGACTTAATATGGAAGATTCTTAAATATGTTGTTTTATGCAACTGTCTATTATTTTGTCTCAATAGAAGTGAATATTTTTCACAAACCAAGAAAATGATATAAAAACCCAACATAGACCCTAAAAAGATAAGGATAGTCATAGAAATGGAAAAAAATCTATAATGATGAACTATATCATATAATCACTTTCTCTTTAATATCTCATAATGAAAGATTCACACTCATGTCAACATCATTTCTAGTGTTATTATTTTTTGATCTAACAGGATGGATTTACCTTCACATTATGTATCCATTGTCAAATGTGGGTACCACCATCCTCGTCAACATGGCCCATGATATATTACATTCATAAACATGAAGAAACAAATCATTTCATGACGATTCAACCAATGTCATACCACCAATGACACATCCAATACATGATACCTCTCGCGATTTCATTATATTTTTTTACATACATCTATGTACGTGACAAAATGGAACATATTGGTAATTATCTCATGTCATGAGACCAATGTACGTGTCCATAGATATGAAAATCAAATGACACAAAATACATGTGGCATTTATATTGGTGGGTCTATCATCACGATCTCACTATTATATACAACCAAGTGTGATCTTCATGATAATAAGTCTCAATGCTTATACATCCCCAACACCTGATAGTAAAACATCAATTGTGTCCAATTAATAAATACAATCTTGACCATAGAACATATATTTATGATAAATTTAATGGTATCTCAAGGATATCATTATATGATGATATCTTCTATTAACTTCTGATACGAGAAATAATCTATAGAAATTACCATTAAATAGTGGAAACATAATTATCTCCCCATAATGGTAAGAATACATCATGTATATCAAACTATAAAATTGATATGAAAATCAAAAGTATGAATCATGATTTCTCTATAGTACCCAATATTACAATACACAAATATTCAATAGTGAAAAAATTAAAAAAATCAGTTTAGCTCTCACATGAATAAGATCATGTTTCCATGAGGTCACATCTTTATCTATTGGGCCTTCTTCGATTCTCCTACATGGGTTTTTAGCACATTATGATCTCATGTCCTTGAGTAAAACATCTCTTGAGATGGTATCCTAGTGTAAATATCTTTTTCCCATTATCATAACTTGGTATATTGGATATAAATATTATCATAATTTACATTATGGTAATCTATTATATATATAAGGTGTGATTCCACGAACATGAAAAAATAGTTGCTTGTAACTTCTTCATAGCTACTTCAAAAGCAACAACATACTCGGTATTAGAAGGTATGGATACCAATATATTATATGAGCTTCTATCACTCATCACATTATCATTACAATGATTTTAGATCACACATATCTATGGAAGACTGGTTTTTGTCCCATTAAAACTTGTATCCTCTCTTCTCTACATGCTATATACATCTCATTTGTACTTGTAAATGTATAATATGATAGTTATTATTACCTCACTTTCAATTATATCAGATATAAATAATATTTTACTTCTATACATTATAGCCTGGAAATATCAATTTTTTACGTGTCATGGAATGCATGATTGATCCATCACTTAAGCGTTCGTATTTCAACTCACCATGAAAATCATATCCAATTTCCCAAAAATATCAACCTTAAGAGATATGTTCCATGTGAAACTGGTAAAAATTATCTTTATAATTTTTCCAACTTTTATTTTTTAATACCATGTCACTATATATATGATTGACTAGGTCAAACTAAATTTAACATATACCTCAGTATATCCTATTCTATATAACATATGTTGATAATTTATTTCAATCAATAGATAATAGATTCTATCATCCTGGTCTTACCTAATATGAAGAACAATAGTTGTTTTCAAAAAATTTGAAAACATATTTCACATTGAATAAAATTGTCCTCCAACTAATCTCTAGTAGACAAATAGAAAGAAATCATTCCAAATGAATATTTTATGACCTTTTTTCTTAAATCAATCCAAAATCAGATTTCAATAACTTGCAACCCCAATTAAAATTCAATGTTGTGATCATCCCTTTCTGGTTGCGTCTTATAGAAACCATCCCTAATTGGTGGTCATGAAATCCAATGTTAAATAAAACGGTCCAAAAATTATCTATGAGAAATAAAATTCCAATGGATTGAAAAATAATTCCATAGTATAATAAAATGATCATTTTTTACTACACTTTAACCATCCATGTAACATCCCACATGAATAACCACTACAATATTAAAAAAATTATTCCCCTTTTCATTTTTGATACATCAAATCCATTATTGAGATTTCATTATTCATTCGAATCCTTAGCTTTTTTCCAAATACAACTTACATGTAGGGATTATTTTTCATACAGAATAATGTTTCACCAACCACATTGAATATAAAACCATCACTATAGTTTTCTCCATCATACATCATATGTGTCTCTAGAACATACTTGTTCCACAATTACATGTGGAACTAGTTCATATACCAAGTGCATGTACATATTTGGAATTGAAAAAACCCAAGTCAATATGGCTCCACAATCATGAATGATATGTGAGACCTTTTTATATAAATGTAGACTATGACAGGACTAAATTTTTTTTCTATCATGTGTGTTTATGCAGTATCCTAAGAAACTATTTGGATAATTACTTTATAAGAACATTGTGTATTGATTTATGATTGTTTATTTATGTCCTAAAAATCTATTTTCATCCAAACACATTTCCTTATGAAATAATGGATTTCCATTATACTATAACCCATATGATATCCCTTATTCATTATAGATGGAATATTGTTAAAGTATGTCACAGTTATATGGGAGGAATATTATGAAAAAGGATATACGATTATGGGAGTGGCAACATTGATACTCTTTATATTATAACTCTGATATATAAAATGTTCCTTCGGGAATTTCTCCACTATATTGTTTTTTGATCAATGATTACATCTAAGACATAACCGTCTATCCTCTTTTTTAGCATCAATGTTGTGATATAAATAATGTAATTTTTTTTCGAATTAATTCACTCAAATTTTTTTTGATCAATGATTTCTTGGTCATGTTATTATTTAGAATGACAACCCAATGATACTTCTATATTTTTACCATGAATATTACATACATAACTTTTCCATTCCATAACTACATAAAGTAATATTATGAAGTACATTCATCACTTTCTTGGAATAGTTCACGCTCACTTGTTGGACTGATTCCAAAAGTGTAATTCCCCAACCCTAGTTACCCAGAGTTAGTGAATTATTACAAATCATTAGCATGATCTCAAGGAAAATCATTTCTCTAAAGACCGATCATTTTAGTATTATTGGAAAAATATTCATACACAAGTTCAACTTTACAACTTGAAAAGACGTACAACATGAATTTATTCCATTAGAAATATTCAAGCCTCCTAGATTATGCCCGAAAGTCACTCATAACAATCTTCTAAATATTTTGGGAAAATTAATCATAATAAAGGGGTGAGCTCAAATGCTCAGTAAAGGTAAGAAATACAACGAATGATAACATAACCATTAAGTATGGTGAATAATTGAAACCATATTCCTTTACCAATAATAAACATGAATACCTTTTTGGATGGATTATGAGATGAGAAAAATAATTCCATAGTAAAACATAATCATGGGGATTCTACTAGTCGAATGACCACATGAACCATCAATATTATTTTCACAATGAGGGAATGTTTAATGCCGGACATTCTGAAACATTTTTTCAAGGCCTCGGCCAAGATGTATAAAAATGATTAAGGACTCGGCCTAAACCACATATCAAAATGGTAAAGGCCTCATCGAATTCCACATCTAGTTGTCTCAGGAGACGTACCGATACATCGAGGAACTATATTGGGCTCCACCCACCACTTACTAAGTCCAATTCATTCCTCATATGAAAAGGTTGAAATATAACATAAACATTAATCTTAAAACTAGCATATGAAATGTCAATAATTTAACCATAAAACATGAATGGTATAAAAATATCACATCCATAGTCAAACATATCAAAAAAACCTTCAATACAATATGGGTGTTTTGTATCATAATAAATCAACTTTAAATAAACATAAAATCCATCAAAGGATGTTGACATAGATGAAATCAAAACCCTTTTTAGAGAAATATCTCTTTCGATTTTGAAATAATTTAAGAGTCACATGATTATAAAGAAAAAATTTATTCTGAAAATATTCATATAATCTTGTAAGGGAAGCTTCAATGATGTTATAATGGTAGAGAATAGCCCCACATACCATATAATTTAAAAAACATTATTACCATAATTTTTTCGAAAATGACAGAAAGATTTCTTTCAAAACATATAAGGTAAAATAAGGGTGAAAATGTGTTTAATGCATATACTAGTAAATAGTAAAAATGTTTGGAAATCGATTTTTAAGAAAACATGGATGTGGATGATAAATATTTCCCATTAGATAATTACATATAAACAACCTTGAATAATGAAGACTTTTTAGAATGAGCCCATAATTTGTACTTTTCCTTGGTCAAGGGTAGGTTATCCTCCTTTATAATTGTTAAATCGTTTTTATTAAATTATAAAAAAAATCATATACATTAATATGAAATCATATGTGATCTTTTAACATTTCTTTGTTAATAATATCTTAGCATTATCGTCGTCTCAGATGATAACTTACTCATTTTATTTTGTATTTTTTTTACATAAGACTTTTTTGACTTTGGAAGGTTGTATATTAGTCATATCGAGAATGATATCAAGTCTTTAAACATTATTTTTAATCATCACATGAATATTATTCTTGAATGGATGTGATGGGGAATGAATCTCATCGCGTCCGTGGAGACGGTAGTCCGTATGTACGCACAAGCGACAATATCATTCTTTTGATATCAAAATAATCTATAATTGGATTTTATATCATATATAAAGAATCATTATCATGTTATATTTATTATATAAATCAGTCATACTCATTATTATACCCATCCAAATGATGAAATGTTTGAATAACAAACTACACCACGACGTGGAGACGATAAGTCGTACGTACGCGCGTGTGGTGACTATTTTCATTTATAGGATGGATAAAATAAATAACATCAAATTATATAGAAGATAATAGGTTTATTATTTTAGAATGGAAACAACAAAGAAAAATGATTTTGAAGAAGAAATGAACTTGAAAGAGGTGATGAAATATTTACTTATTTTTCGGGTTCTTCCTTTTGATTCGATTAAAAGGGCTCCATAGGATGGCTTTCTGACTAAAGTAAGGCCTCTAGGATAAAGGGAGGATAATTAAAAGGGTATTTGGGTAGGGTTTGGCTGACCCAAATGGATTTGAAGGTTTTAATTAGAGAGAAGGGTGAGTACCCATTTATAAGAGGGGTGAGGGGCACCTTAGGAAAAGCTAGAAATATTAGTTTATAATAAAATAATTTTTGGTTTCTAGTGAATCCAAAATGGATACTTTAAAGTATAAGGTGGGGATGGGTCGAAAACCACTCAACAAATAGATTTTAGATAGGTTTGGGTCACAATATTAACCTTATCATTTAGATTTAACTCTTTGTTAAATAGTTTGACATTTACCATGTCTCTTGGTATTTTTATATTATATGGTTAATAAACATACTATATACATTCAAGTGAACCCCAAGTGGTTAATTAATGATACACCTATCATCATAAATGTCTTTTAGACGAACCATAGATTTTTAGGAATAGCATATCAATTAATAATATATTATTAGTTTTTAAAACTCTTTTATGTCAATTTTAACAATATTTGGTATTTTGTTTTTGCTAAATTAATAACACAATTATTACTTCAAAAAAAATTCATCTAACCAACCCTAATATGTTATATTAACCTATAAAATTATTAGTAATCATAAAAAGTATCAAATTATATATATTTGGATATTTATAATATCAATTATTTTAATATTTCATTAATAATGTAATTACTGCATCATCATTGGGAAAAACATAAATTATATTATATAATGTCCGAAAAATAAAAATAAAATACAATGTTGTAGGAAATATTTTTTTCTTTCTAATGATTATTTATAGTCAAATTTATCTTATGTGAATCCCTATATTAAAAATGTTTTAGTTATTAGACCTTGATTTTAACTCTTTTAACTCTTCTTTGAATTAAACAATAATAAATGTCGTAATCTAATCCGAGTGGACAAAGAGGTTCATATTTTATTCCTAAAGTTTTTTTGGTTGAATTATACTTGTCCAATAGAATTAAGATATGATTTATGGTAATAATAATATCATTTTTACCCTTAAATACACTATTTACTTTTAACCGTGGTAAATAAAAGTAAAAAGTTACTATTCAGAAAAAAATTATTTTATTCTTATTAAACAACATTTTACTTACTATTATAAACTGTGTCTCTCAGATTTTTATAATTCAACTCACAAAACTAGTAAAATTATGTTTTATGTAAATTTTCAAATGCTCTTAGGAGGTGGGTAAAAGACGGTAAAATGTTCAATAAATTTTTTTATATATCTAAAAATATTATAAACGGACTCCAATGAATTATATTGATCTTATATATGTATTATGTATATATTTTGACCTAAAATAAATTTACATAAAATAAATAATTATTTAAATAAAAAGTTGGTTTTAAAATATAACTCAGTGTTTTTCTCTATTAATAAAAAATTGGATGTTTTAAGAAAAACACCAAAAATTCACCCTAAGCTAATTTTGATATTCCAAATCCAAAAATGATGTCCATTTTGAATGATAAAATTTATAAAATATCAAAAATTGGGTATTACTACTCATAATGGAAAGTTTAATTGGTTATGGAGTGTTAGAACTCAAAGTTGCGTACAACACACGCTAATGTATTATTCAAAGTGAAGCATACCATGGAAGCTTAGGGTGTTACATTATACCCTACTTCAATTAATTTCATCCTCAAAATTTCTAGAATATGACATCATAAAAAGACTCGGGTGGTTCTTCATCATATGATCCTTGGGTTCCCAAATTTCCTCTTAAATCTTTTGGTTTCTCCATAGAACATTAACCAAACGAGTCGTCCGGTTTCTCAGCACTTATTCTCCTATATCATGAACCTTGACAGGTTATTCACAATATGATAGATCGGGTTCCATATCTAATTCTTCATAGGTGAGTACATGCATTAGGTCATGCATGTATTTTATTAACAGTGATACGTGGAACACATCGTGAAATTTGGAGAGACTTGGCGGCATTGCCAACAGGTAATCTACAGCCCCAATTCGTTTTAAAATTTTTAAATGTCTGATTTAACTAGGAATCAATTTAAGCATCTTATCTAAACGTATAACACCCTTCAATGGAGATACCTATATGAAAACTTGGTATCCTATGTGAAATTCCAAATCCTTCCTTCGGTTATCAGCATAGCTCTTCTTCCTACTTTGAACTTCATTGAGGCGGTTTTGGATTACCTTCACCGTTTACATCGTTTCCTCCACAAGTTCTAGGTCTACAAGTTTTCTTTCACCAACATCATCCCAAAAGGTTGGTGTGCAACATCACTTTCCCTATAACAGTTCATATGGTGCCATCTGAATACTTGAATAAGCTATTATTATAGAAAAATTCTACCAGAGGTAAATATTGATCCCACATACCTTGAAGTCAAGTGATCATGATCTCAATATGTCTTCTAAGGTTTTAATTATCTTATCTGATTGTCCATCGGTTTGGGGGTGATATGCAGTTCTCAAACGATGTTCAGTATCCTGATCTTTCTGTAGACTTTTCTAGAATCAAGATGTAAAACATGGATCACAATAAAAAACAATCGATAGTAGTACTCCATGAATTCTCACAACATCATTAATATATAGTATTGCAAGAATTTCAAGTTGTAAATCATCACTTATTGCATGAAAATGTGCTAACATGGTAAGATGATCAACAATGGACCATATTTAATCATTTATTCTAGCAGTATTTTGTATTCCCATGACAAAGTCCATCATAATATTATCCCATTTCCACTCAGGTATGGGAAAGAGGTTACATGAATCCTCAAGGTTGTTGCCTTCCAGCTTTTACCTATTGAAAAACCATACATCTTGACACAGAATAAGAAATCTCCATCTTTATTTTGTCCCACAAAAAACAATCCTTCAAATCTTTATACATCTTAGTGATACCATGGTGTATAAGGAAATTGGAACTATGAGAATAATCCAACAATTATCTTTTTAGATGACGTATATCGGTGACACAATGTCTCTTCCCAAATTTCAAAATTCCATCTTCATACACAAATTCACTCAGTCTCCCATCATTCACATCTTTAATCTCCTTTTGAAACTCTTCATCATCAGTATGAGAACCCTTTATCCTTTCTAGTAACGATGGTTTGGCAACCATTTGAAAAGGTTTTGATGATCCACCATACATGGTTATTCCTATATCAATCATTACTAGATCCATGAGAATAGGATCCCTTTCAACTCTCATCTTGTTCACAACTCCATGATCCATTATGCTTAATGCATCTAGCACCTTATTTTCCATCCCCAGGTAGTATTATATAGTGAAATCATAATCCCTGAGTAGTTCATGCCATCGTCTTAGCCTCATGTTGAGTTCTTTCTGTGAGAAAATATACTTCAAACTCTTGTGATCAGTAAATATATCACATTTTTCACCATAGAGACAGTGTACCCATATATTCAAAGAAATGATTATAGCTGGTAACTCAAGATCATGAGTAGGATAGTTTTTCTCATTAATCATTACCTGTCATGATGCATAGGAAATAACACTATCATTATACATAAGGAAACAACCAAGTCCTCTCTTTAATGAATCACTATAAATAACAAACCCATCATTCCCAGATGGTAAATTAAATATAGGATCATTTACTAATATTATTTTTAGTTCTTCAAAACATTCTTCACACTCTTTTTCCAAACAAATTTAACCCCTTTACATGTGATCTTCGTTAATGGGTTAGCCAATCGGGAAAACTTTGGGACAAAACGTCGATAATAACATGTTAAACCAATAAAATTGTGTAACTTAGTTATACTCTTCAGTGCTGGCCATTCATGGATCACTCCATTCATAGAAGGATCAACATAGATTCCATCCTTAAAGACAATATGGACAAGTAAAGAAATATACTGAATCCATAATTCACATTTTCTAAACATCATATATAATTCGTGTCTTATAGAAGTCTTAAAAATAATGAGCATGTAATTTTCATGATCTTCATAGATATTGGATTATACCAAGATATCATCAATAAATAACACTAATATTTCATCATGATGTTCCTTGAAAACTCTATTCATAAGATCCATGAAGACAGATGGTGCATTAGTCAATCCAAAAGGGATTACTGTAAACTTGTAATGCCCGTACTTGGTTTGAAATGCCGTCTTTAGAATGTCTTTGTTCTGCACACACAACTGAGGATATCCCGATCGAAGGTCAATATTTGGAAAGTATTGGGCTCCATGATGTTGGTCGAATAAATCATCAATGTATGGTAGGGGGTACTTATTATTTATTGTTATAGCATTGATCTCCCTGTAGTCAACGCACAATCTCATAGATCCATCATTCTTCTTAACAAAAAAAACAGGGGATCCCCATGGAGAAACACTAGGGAGAAAAAATACCTTATTACTCAATTCCTCTAGTTGTTTCTTTAGTTACACTAATTCTATGGTGTCTATTCTATAAGGGGACCTCGATATGGGCCTTGATCCAGGAATTAAATCAATGGAAAACTCAATTTCTCATTATAGAGGATGTCCAAGTAAATCCTCTAGAAAAACATCAACATATTCTTACACAATAGGTACATCCTCTATTCGAACATTATGTTCCTAACCCATAGTTATTTTATTCTCTTCCTCCCCAATATTTGAATTTAGTTGAGCTACTGGGAATGGATCTAGATAAGAATTAGGTGGCGACGTTTCTACTCTAAAGATACGATTACCCATATCATCATTAAAAATTGTAACCTCCTTCTTCATATAATAAATTTTCACATCATGATCTGAAATCCAATCCATAACGAATATTATATAAAATTCCATCATGGGTATAATGATGAGATCAGTAGATGAATAACGTTTATATGCCTTAATATGAACTGATTCACAAAACATTGTTGGAATGATACTTCCCTTAGTAGTTTTGAATGAAAAATCCCTTGTTAAATCAAATTGGAAATAACTAATTTTTCTAGAAAACTTGGATGATATGGAACAATGCAATGATCCATAATAAAATAAAGAATTGGATAAACATGAGGAAACCATTAAATTACCTGCCACCATGTCATTCGGGGCTTCAACCTTAGAAGTAGTGATCACATAAGCTTTCCCTTGATCCCTTGTACTTTTCTGAGGTAAATTTTTTCTGACTCTTAGGAAATTCATTTTCATAATGTCCCATCTCCCTGTAGTTTTACCATTGAACATTGGTAGCATCTTTCTTTACTATACAATCAACAGCAACATGACCTTTCTGTCCACCTTTGTAGCATAATTGTTTTCCTTTTAAATAGGCCCTATGATGCTTCCTTATACAATTATCACTTGGTGGAAATTCAATTCTTCCCCTTTTCCCTGTTTCTTTATTTCCTTTCCTAGAGTGCTCAGTAGACATCTTCTTCTCTTTATTTTCTTTAAAGTCATAAGACATAGAGAATTCCTTTTATGTCTTGATAGCACATGAGATAATATCTTCATATGATAAGAATGATTGTGTTACTAAGGCTCGATAGAGAAATGGTTTTATCCAATGAAATAAATGGTCAATATTACATCTTGGGTTACATATATAATCTGTAGCATGCCTTGCCACCCTTGTAAAGTTAACTACAAACTTTGCGACATTCTTATCCTCTTTTTACCTTAGACTCAGAAATTTTATTTCCATATCCGCTCGATGGTCATGGGGAATTTATTTTTCTGAGAAAACTTCCTTAAACTCACTCAATTCCAAATTTTATACTTCATAATCTTCCTTTGTGCTTTAAATCAATTACAAATATATAGCAGTATCTCCAATGAGGTGGTAAACTGCCATGACAACATTTTCCCTTTCGCTACTCCCCAAGTCATGGAATATTTTCCAAAAAGGTGTTTATCCATTGCTCACCTAGTAATGGATTTGTACCCCTATTGAATGTCATCAGTTTTTTCCTTATGAAGAGAAATAACATTGATCCTATATGTGGTGAATCAGGGTGCTCTATATGAGTATAGTTATTATTCATAAGCTGAGTGAGTTATCCCAGTATAGTGATAAGCTGATCAGAAACTGTTTTATCACCAACTCCAATATAAATTTCTTGAGTAGGAGGAAAATCCCTACCTAGATTGTGTGAATTGATATGGTTTCCATTCCTTCCACTAGGCTCCATTTCTAAACAATGTAATAAACAATATTAGTTTATGAATCTTAATACATAATTCAAAACCTATAACATACTTAATATAAATTAAATAGTTTTATGGATATAATCCATAATCATAAAAATGTTTTCATTGAGGTGTTGTATACTCATATATCCTTCATTATTCTTTCTAAAGAAAGTGTGAATTATCATAAGAATATCCCCCAGGAGTGTCGTAACCAAGAGTGTAGCAAGACCCATTGTCATGGACCAGTTCCCGTTTGAGTCTATCTCAAATCGGTGTTTTCGGGTTTTACCCCAAGGTACATCTATTCTAGAGCCGCCTCTACCTGATCGTATCTAGACATGGATTTATTCTTTGCAAAACTCACAAAATATCTACAATACCGAAATTCGAGGAAGTTCTTATATACTAATCCTCAAAGACTATCTTAGGGTAATGTGCTCTAATCAGAGTTTATCTAAATCTAGTTTCTAAGGTTTGTACTAAACTTCCTCTAATACCAACTGTAACGCCCTGACCGTAGTTACCTAGAGTCAGTACATTATTACATAACATTGACATGATCACAAATAAAATCATGTCTTGAAAGACTGATCTATCTAGTATTATTGGAAACAAGATTCATACATAAATTCAACTTTACAACTTGAAAAGAAGTAAAACATGAATTTATTCCATTAGAAATATCCAAGCCTCATATATTATGCCTGAAGGTCACTCATAACTAACTTCCTCATATCCTGGTAAAATGAAACATAAGAAAGGGGGAGCTCAAACGCTCAGTAAGGGTAAGAAATACAACAGATGATATAATAAACATTAAGAATGGTGAATAATTGAAACCACATGCCTTTACCAATAATAAAAATGAATAATTTTATGGCAGTATTATGATATGAGTAAAATTATGCCATAGTAAAACATAATCATGGGTATTATACTAGTCGAATGACCACATGAACCATCAATATTATTTTCAAAATAAGGGAATGTATAATGTCGGACATTCTGAAACATTTTTTCAAGGCCTCGACCAAGATGTCTAAAAATGATTAAGGCCTCAGCCAAAACCATATATCAAAATGGGAAAGGCCAAAGCCAATTCCACATCTAGTTGTCTCATTAGACCTATCTATGCATCGAGGAGCTATAGCAGGCTCCACCTGTTACATACTATGTACAATACATTCCACATATGAAAATGTTGAAATATAACATAAACATTCATATTGAAACTAGCATACGAAATGTCAATAATTTAACCATTAACCATGAATGGTATAAAAATAGCACATCCATAGTCAAACTTATCACAAAACCTTCAATACAACATGGATGTTTTGTATCATAATAAATCAACTTTTAATAAACATAAAATCTATCAAAGGATGTTGACATAGATGAAATAAAAACCCTTTTTAGATAAATATCTCTTTCTATTTTGAAATTATTTAAGAGTCACATAATTATAAAGAAAAAATTTATTCTAAAAATATTCTTAAAATCTTGTAATGGAATCTTGGATGATGTTATAATGGTGGAAAATAGTTGCACCCTCCGTATAAGTTAAAAAACATTCTTACCATAATTTTGTCGAAAAGGTCATAAATTAACTTGTTTGGAAAACGACGGAAAGATTACATTCAAAACATATATGGTAAAATAAGGGTATAAATCTCTTTAACCCATATTCTAGTAAATAGTAAAAATGTTTCAAAATAAATTTTTAATAAATCATGGATGTGGATGATAAAGTGGTCCTAGTGGAGAATTACATATAAACAACCCCAAATAACGAAGAGGTCATAGAATTAACCCTTACCTTGTACTTTTCCTTGGTCAATGGTTGGTTAACAACATGTATAATAGTTAAATCATTTTTATTAAATTATAAAATAATCATATATATTAATATGATATCATATAATATCTTTTAACATTTCTTTTTTAATAATATCATAGCATTATCAGCGTCTCGGGTGTTAACATACTCATTTTATTTTATATGTTCTGTTACATAAGTAATGTTTTTATGGGTAAGTGGAATATTATTAATATCAATAATGATATCATGTCTTTAAACATTATTTTTAATCATCAAATTAAAATTATTCTTGAATGGATACGATGGGGAATGAATCTAATCGCGTTCGTGGAGACAGTAGTACGTACGTACGCATGAGTGACAATATCATTCTTTTGATATTAAAATAATATATAATTGGATGGTATATAATATATACAGAATCATTATCATTTTTTATATATTATTTATATTATTTATACTCATTATTATACTCATCCAAATGATGAAATGTTTGAATGACAAACTACACCACAATGTGGTGACGGTAAGTCGTACGTACGCACGTGGGGTGACTTTTTTCATTCATAGGATTGATAAAATAAATAAAATCACAGTATATAGAAGATACCAGAGTTATTATTTTATTATGGAAACAACAAAGAATGAGTAAGTGGAAGAAGAAAACAACATGAAAGAGGTGATGAAATACTTACCTCTTCTTCGGTTTCTTTCTTTTGATTTGATCAAAATGGTTCCAGAGGATGGATTTATGACTAAAGTAAGGCCTTTAGGAAAATTTAGGATAGATGATAGGGTATTTGGGTAGGGTATGGACGAGCCAAATGGATTTTATTGTTTGAATTAGGGACAAGTGGGAGTGCTTTTTTATAAGAGGGGTGAGGGGCACCTTAGAAAATGCAAGAAATATTATTTTATAATAAAATCATTTTCGGTTTCTAATTGATAAAAAATGGAATATTTAAAGGATAATGTTGGGGTTGGTGTAAAAACACTCAACCAATAGATTTGAGACAGGTTTTGGTCACTATATGAACATTATCTTTTAGATTTAACTCTTAGTTATATAGTTTGACATATACCATTTATCTTTGTATTTTTATATTATATGTTTAATAAACATACTATATAAATACAATAGAACCCCAAGTGGTTAATTAATGATACAACTATAATCATTTATTTCCTTTGGCTGAAACTTCGATTTTTAAGAATAGAATATCAATTAATAATATAATATTTTTTATAAAAACTCTTTTATGTCAATTTCGACACTATTTGGTATTTTGTTTTTTCTAAATTCATAACAACATTATTACATCAAAAACAATTCATCTAACCAACCCTAATATGATTTATTAACCTATAAAATTAGTGGAATTTATAAAAAGTCTAAAATTACATTTATTTGGATCTTTATAATATCAATTATTCTAATATTTCATTAATTTGGTAATTACTGCATCATCATTCTATAATAAATAAATTAAATTATTTAATGTCTAAAAAATATAAATAAAATACCATTATTTAAAAAATCATATTATCTTTCTAATGAATATTTATAGTCTAATTTATCTTATGTGTAAACCTATAATTCAAATGTTTTAGTTATTATACTTTGATTTTAACTCCTTTAACTCTTCATTTAATTAAATAATAATAAATGTCCTAATATAATCAATTTGGACCAAGAGGTTAATATTTTATTTCTAAGGTTGTTTTTGGTCGAATTATACTTGTCCAATTGAATTAAAACATCTTTTAGGGTAATAATAATATAATTTTACCCTTAATTAACCTATTTACATTTAATTGTGTTAAATAAAAGTAAAAAGTTATTATTCACCAAAAATTATTTTCATCTTATTGAACCACATTATACTTATTAATATCAACCGAGTTTCTCGGATTTTTAAAATTTAACTCAGATATATGATAAAATTATGTTTTATGTGAATTTCCCAATGCTCCTAGTAGGTGGGTAAAAGACAGTAAAAAGTTCAATAAACATTTTTATATATCTAAAATTATTATAATCTGACTCCAATGAATTATATTTAAAATAAATATGTATTCTATATCTATTTTTACATAAATGAAATTTAAATAAAATATACAATTATTTAAATAAGAAGTCAGTTTTAAATTATAACTCAGCGTTTTTCACTATTAATCAAAAATTAAATGTTTTTAGAAAAATAATTAAAATTCTCCCTAAGCTAATTTCGATACTCCAAATCCAAAAATGAATCCCATTTTGAAAGATAAAAATTATAAAATTTCAAAAACTGGTTATTACTATTCATAATGGCTAGTTTGATTAGTTGTCGTGTGATTGAACTCGATGTTGCGTACAACACACGCTACTGTATTATTCAAAGAGAAGCGTACTGGGGAAGCTTGGGGTGTTGCAAAAAGCCTTGTGGATTAACTTTATTTTGGAATGTTCATTTGTCCATAACTATGAATATATGTTGATAATACCAAAGGTGTTTAGCTAGACTAAGTTTAAAGACCACACTAAATTTTATATGGACATCCAGTTTAATTTTTCCTAATAATTTTTTTTCATTTAACAACTGGTTAAATAAGTCTTACATTTATATTCATCATGTATTACCCATAATTAATGTATTACTAAAATTTTGGTTTAGTATTAAACTATTAAAAAAACCATTCATGAACTAGTAATAATGTGTCCTTGTTTCAAAAGGGAACATATGATAAATGTTTCGATCATACTCAATAAAAGTTCTACAAAAATAATTCACCTGGAAAATAGATGTTATGTGTTTCTCAATACGGACTTAGGAATCACCCTTTCTCAGTCTCAGGGAGAATAAAACTTAGTTATAGTTCTATTTATAGACATACTTGGATATTTTATATCAATACAATTATTTGATAGGAAAATTGTATTGAATACCCAATAAGTAAAACTAAAACATTACATTGATGAATATTCATGCAGAAGATTTGGTAACAAGATTGTTTAATTCAGTTTATTGTGATTAAACTTCCATAGTGTTGTTTCATAATATAAAATGAAAATAACCTCATGTTAATACATCATTCATTAATGAATTTTGAAGATATGTTTTCTGTGTTACTTTCCGTTGGAATTTTTTCCTTTTCTTTCTATTTGTTCTCTATAATAACTAAAGATGAAACATTATATTTTATTCTTATTTAATTAGTGAACCATACCTAAAAGGAAATGATGTGTTTAGTCAATAATTCCCATTTTGTAACCGAAAATGATACTAGATTAAATGTGTAACATTATATGTGAATATTATTTTTTAATTATCATAATCTTCATTTCAATTTACATAAATCATTGTTAATAATTTCCAATTCATATCTTCCTTCACATTCTCCTTGAATACTTCTCAGAGATGAGTCAACATGATTTCTCACCCATGTCCATATGTAGTAGATACAACTAGCATCAGAATATGATGATAAAATAACGATTAATTTATATTTAAATGAGTCTCTTATAAGAAATTTTTAACCATCACTTCCTAAGATAATTTATTAGGAATTGGGGACACCAGACCCCCTAAATTTCACATATCACAATATCTTTCACAAGATATTGTACTACAATTGGATACTCATACCAGTGTGGTGATTTATATTTTACATTATTTATCATAGTATTAATTGTGGCAATACAATAAATTTTCCTACAAAAATAAAATTTTAAATGATATTCAATTTTTATATTGATTATATATGTACACATTTATTGTTTAATTAATTATATAATTAAATTTTTCACACTATTTTATTAATTTTATGAAACCAATATTCTAGAATTGTAATAATATTTTACTTGAGTATTTAGATACAAGGATATCTGAACCTCCTCTCATAGTCTACAGGATATTTCTATGCCACTACTCAGAGGGTTCACCGTAGTAATTTTACTGGTCAACCGCATTAACTTGTGGTTCCTTGAATTTCATAATGAAGTCTCACCTTCTAAAATCACAAATTCATTTATTCAATTCTTTACACTAAAATTATATCATGTTAGATTTCTATAATCCTTACTACCACTATAGTTATGTAAACCCACCACTCTCGTATGACCTCCCTAGTAGTAAGATGAACAATCAACTATGGTCGATGGAGCACCCCGAACAACCGGTTTTGTCCAAATATGATTGATTGAAGGTAGTTACGAGTGAATATTTCTTCTGGGTTTTATTTTATTATCTGACGAATGAAACAATTTTCTCTCCTCTAAGCATGTACTATGTAATCGCTCTAAAAACTAACCATGCAATAAATATAAAATATTTATTATATCACATGTTCATTTTATCTGATCATTCTTTATTATTATTCTATTTAATCACTCAAAAACTACTCCTTAAAAAACCATGAAAAAATAAAAACCTGACATGATCATGTGCTGATACTAATGTTTGATCCATGGATTGAATAAGAGATCAATCTAGAGCACATGTGTAATACCTTAAGCCACATCACTAGGGACTCGAAATGAAAATCCTTCCAATATAATGCATCCATCTTCAATATGGCGTGTTAAAATTTCCCAATGTGAAGTTCACCTCTACTCATCTCATCATTATACAATAATACTCTCTCATATGTGATGGGGTCTTGGGAGTAAAAAATAAAACTCATAAGATGGTCAGAAAATACCATATACAGATAATGAAACATATGACATACATATTGTAATATAATAAAATATATATTATAGAAAACATATGTAAAAATAATTTCATTAAATGAAAAATGAATCAGACATAAATTGGACGGTCTAAAACTCATGATTGGACTTATCTACATTAAACTCGTGAATAAAAATTAATATCATAAATACAAATTAAACATGCATTAAATTATTTCCAAGGTAATTTTATTGAAATAAAAATACAATTTAATATTTAATTCAATATTTATATTGTTCTGTATCATTGATATACTTAATTTAAATTAAGAAAATGAAAATAATTATTAAATGTAATATAACACCAAAATTAAATTTAATTAACTCGTATAATTAAAATTTATTTTTTGAAAACCAATAATTAATATTTAATTTATTAAATCTAAATCAAAAAATAATTATCTAATTAAATTAATTTTTTGAATATTTAAAATTTATCATGCCTCAAAAACTCCGAGCATGGCCTATGTGGGTCGTGTTGAACATGTAAAGACCCATTAGATATCATTTTGACCCTATATAAGATATTTTCTGTCTTGTTGGTCTATCGAGAACTATACACGGTTGGGAAGTCCCGCTCGAGGCCAATTTCAGGGTTAATACTGACTTGGATATTGGTTCTCAAGAGTTTCTGCTCAAATAAAGACACAAGAATCCCACCAGCAGCATAGTTTAATCAGTCACTACACTTTGGATGAGATGATGTTTTCCAAGATTCTTGAAAAAGGAGAGAGGGATGTCTACCGAGAGAGGGTTTTGGTCAGCATGGTCAAGGAGGGGCAGATCTGGCGGCTGAGAGTGGAGTATTCCATGCGGGGTACAAAATCCCAAGGGGAGGTAGTTTAGGGGGCCTCATAATAGAGACGACAGGCTATATCTTGAAACTGAGAGAGGGGGCTACTGTGGCTAGTCATTATATGAAATATGAGCCATATCTGATGGGTGAACTATACATTACATAAGAGGGAAGATGGGTGTTAGTTTTTTTGTTGGAGGCTATTAAGTCAATATAGAAATGGATTTATAAAGAGGGGATCTAATGACCTAGTAAATTATGGCTTTAAGGAGGATCTATTACAGGAGAAGGGAGGTGTGGCATATCAGTGGGGAGACCCACATGGCCAGGACATACCACTAGATATGACTCGATTGGGTGGAATAGGTGGCATGAAGTGGATCCAGGCAAAGAGGTCAGTAGTAGAGGTAGGGATATAGTAAGTGTAGTTGGTGGTCAGAAGTGTCACAATGGAGGAGGTTTATGTGGGGGTTCCTCACTCAAAAAGATTCCATGAGTCATAAATTCAACATTCTACACTCTAGTCATTGGAAGAATAATAATATTATTAAAATAATATAATATTATTTTATTTCATAAGATAATGTTATTTCAATGACAATAAAAGGCTTGGGTTCTACGGTCAAAATGAAAAGGTTCACAATAAATTGTCAATAATGACTTATTTCTAGGGTATCAACATTTTAAAAAATATGTTATTTTAATTAATACCTATAAATAATGTTTTTAATAAGTATTTAAAACATTGGATGACCGTCACATGGATATCTGATGTTGGATTTACTTACCATGTACAAAATTGTGATAGGAATGATGCATACTATTATATTTAATGATTTTTTTGGCTTCAATTCATCATGCATTTCTTTGATTAATGTTGAAGGAATTAGGATCATAGAGAGATCCCCAAAAGTTGTATTTTAAAATTTTCCAATCAACGGTCAATATGAGGTCATTGTTGTCAACGAAACATCACCTAATTACCATCCAATGGTCTACCTTGACAAATTTTAATCCCAGAACAAAACTATGAAATATCTGGTTATATCAAAATCATCACTCAATTTTAACACATCATCGAATATCATTTCCCAAAGAATAAGATGTTGAATTCCTATATATCTACCCCAACTGCTTCAAAAAAAAATTGAGAGCATGAATCATCTAATTTTGGGTGCTAGAACAAATATGCAATGGCACCTTCAGTGCTTCAATGATCATTACATTTACTTTCCTACAATGTGTGAGAGAGAGAGAGTTTGATCCAATCTCTCAGATCTAGGGCCCAACTCTCTAGAATGACAGAGAGATATGTAACTTGAGTGAGGCATTAAATAGTATATAGTGAGTCCATATCTTTATATATCTATAATGCGTTATGAAAATGACTTGAATTACCTCCTCGACCTTTAAATAATTAAGACGCTATAAATGAAAAAATATGACTTTTGTACTGAGTCATAAATATCATTTTCAAGTTATGGTACTCTAATAAATATATTATGTGATAATACCCAACCCATTAACTCAACTTTATGTTCCTATAAATATTAAATTAAACATTAATATTTTAAACTAATATTCTTTTAAATAATATGTCCATCTATTTAGTTTAAAAATTTTAAATACATTTAATCAATAAATTCAAAGCCATTTATTCTTAACTTGTATAATATTAATTTATTTATTCTTTTGGTTGCTATATCTCACTAGAAAAATCCCCGATCCTAGTGGTGGGTCCCACCATGTCCAATAATCATATTTAACTAAATAGGGGAGATTTTTGAATACTCTATTATTTGTGACCCTCTATGACCTTATCTCGAAAGCAGTTAATACTATTTATACACTAAGAGAGGGAATGGAAGATTAATCATGCAACCTAAATGGAAAAATATAGTCATAGTAATGAAAACAAACTATTAAAACAAACTGTGTAATATAAACTCTTTCTATTTAGTATCTCATAAAGATGGACACAAACCTATGTCATCATCCTTTATTGCATTATTCTTTGATGGTGTAATTGGAAGGATTAAAACTCAACTTTCCTGGCCATGGTCTTATGAATTTATTACCATTCAAATCAACATGTTTCAAGATATATTATGTCCTTAACATGGAAACAAAATAATCCTTTCTTTACCATTCAACTAATTCCAAACCACCAATGATGCACCCAATACAAGCTTCCTCTGCACAATTTCTTTATATTATTTTTTTCCTTCCATCTTTTTATGCAATATAATAGAAAAAATTGGTATTGATCTCAAGTTAGGAGACAAATACACATTTCTATAGATAGTAACACCTAATAACATTCAACACAATGGGGGTTCTTATTGATGAGGATTTCCTCAGGATCTCACTATCAAATATCACCAAGTGATAACTTCATGAGAAATGTCTTAAAGCATATGAGACCCTATAACCTGATAGTCAAACATCTAATGTGCCCTATTAGTATGATTTATCTATACCATATGACATATATTTATGATTAATGACAAGGTAACTTGATGTTAACCATACATCTTAGGATCTTCTATAACCTTTTAAATGAAAAATAATCTATAAAAAATTAACATTAAATAGTGGATGCAAAAAAATATACACACTAATAGAAATAATATGTCACATGTATATAAAATTACACAAGATATGGTAATAAAAATTATTATTCATGTTGGGTCTTGGGAACCCACTATTAAAAATAGATGAACTAGATGATGATTAAGAACCGACATCATCTTCCACAAATTGATGACCTTTTTTACAAGCTAAAGGGTTCATGTGTGTTCTTGAAGATTTAATTGACACCATGTCAATATAAGATAAAGGTGATTACTATTTTTTACCATGTAATGATTTGAAGAGTAGGTATGGTGCATATAATTGTTTTGTGATGACTTTTTGGATAAAAACACGCCCTATATTTTAAGGGATTTGATGAACCAAAAATTCTACCCACTTCTAGACCAGTTTGCAGTTTTGTTTGTGGATGAAATTTTAGTGTCCTACAAGATTCTTGATGATCATTCCAAACATATTGATTTCATCTGGAGTATACTGAGAGAGCATCATCTATTTGACGAGCTGTCAATCTTTGATTTCTAGAAAGAAAAGGAACATTTATTGGGAACATCATGTCAATGGAAGGTGTTTCAGTAGACCAAGAGATAGTTCAAGTTGTTTTTTCATGGGAGAAATCCACAAATGTTTTTTATTTTCAAATATTCAAGGGTTTAGTGTGTTATTAAAAATGGTTCAAAAATTAATTTCCCTGATTCATCATGCCACTCTTGGACCTAACCAATAAATTTTTTTAGTTTGAATGGTATAGGACATGTGAGGATGATTTATTCAATCTAAAAATGTGTTTCACTACATAAAGGATTATGATTTCCCCTTACCTGGGTGATGGGTATATTCTATTTCCTAAAATATCTAATATCAGAATTAGGTTGGTGTTAATGTAGAGAGATCAATACATGGTGTATGATTCACAAAAATTGTGTCCTTATGTGTAGAAACATCATACACATAATCTTGAGTTGGTTGTGATGGTTTATGTGTTAAAATGTTGGTAGAATTATCTCATTGGTGACAAATTTTTCACTTACACTAACCATCGGTTCCTAAAATACATCTTTTCCATGTGTGATTTAAATCATTTGTTGCTAAGATGGTTTGAGTATATAAAAAAATTATTTTTGATATGGCTTAGATATTAGAAAATAGGAATAGTTTTGTATATCTGATGAGTAGGTACACGTAGACATAGGCAGTTCAAGAGTGAAGTTATAAATGGAAGGTGATGGCCGTGTATATAGATATTCACAACATTATATATGAGTATAATGTATTCAAGACTGTTGAATCATTATCCCTAGAGACATATGGATCATGGTTGATAGTAGGTAATATGAGGACCTAAATGATTTGTCGTTGATTGACAGATTTAATGATGGGGTGCTACCTCTCGACTGGACAATTGATGATGATGTGATTTTCTATATTCATGGTTTTGGGATTATTCATTCTTGTATAATGGAATATTTTATGCATTACATATAGGAATAAAATTGGAAGGTACACCCTAATTTCACATAAATTTACCGTGACCTTCTTATATAGTATTGGTGGCTAAGAATGAAGAAAGATATCACAGGTACGTGACATGAAAATACACCTATTAGTAGGCAAAGGTCAGGAATCAATGACATTCTTGTTTGTTACAACCATTTCCCACTATGTAATGTATGTGGGATGATGATACTAGGTAACCTTTTGGTTGGTCTCCAAGGGACGCCTTAGAAGAATTACATGATATGGGTAGTTTTGGATCAGTTAAAAAATGTATTTCTCTTCATTGAAATTTGGTGAACATTTATAGTGTATCATATTGGTTACTTATATATTTGAGAAATATTATGTATTTTTAGTGTTCTTTGGAAAATCATATTAAATATATGCCCAGATTTTTACTTCACACTTATGAATAAGATAAGAGATGTTCCTTTTTACTTATTTATTTTTAGGGTATCTTTCCACAAACAAATAAATTGTAAATCAGAACATACTATCCAGGTATCATATGATATGCAGAGATCATGCATTTAAAATTTTTGTGGAAAATGGGAGAATTAATTATCTCTGGTTGAGTTTTCCTATTAAAATACTTATCATGAAATTATTTATATTTCACCATATAAAGATCTCTATAGTAGGGTATATAGATAATAATTATGTTGGATAGAAGTTTTAGAGTCATTATTATTGGGACCGAGCCTCATGCAATAGAAATTAATGTATTTTCGTTGTTACAAATGTGTAAAAATATATAAATGAGTTGAAATAATTCATATGGTGATAAACTTCATTGACCTCTCAATTTAATAGTAGGGGAACATGTTTTCTTGAGGTGTCACCAAGAATGGGACATTATTGGATTTTGAGACATTTAATATTGCTTCCAAATTATGTTGGACCATTAATGATTATAGAGATGATCAAACCAATAGCATAATTATTTTCTCTTCCATGGGTATTTAATTTTATACATTATTTTTTCTACATTTCAATTATTTTGTCGTATCTCCCCGACCTTTTTTAAGTGATAAATGTTGATGATATGGTGCTTAAGGATAATAGGTCTTTCTAAGAGAATTATTTCATATTTTTTATCATATAGAGAACAATTGTTTCAGTAAGGTTGTTCCATTGGTTCAAGTATTGGTCCATATTTTCAGGTTCAGGGAGAAACTTGAGAAATGTAATTTTTTGTGTAAGACCATTGGCATGATCATTTTACCATGTATTCTTTTTGATTGTTGGTAGAGAAGCTCATGGATGAGATGTTATAAGGATGTTAGGTTGTCAAACCCCAAAATTTATGTATGGTATTTTTATATTTATTTTATATTTTTACTCACTTTTAATTTTCTAATTAAATTCCTCTTGATATTTGGAATGTTATCAAGAGTTTCCTAGGGGTGTAGGATATTAAAATGTGGAAAAAGATGGAATCTAGTGTATGGAACGCAGTTAGTAGACAATTAGTACCAACTGTGTTCTAGAACCATTTTCCCTTTATAAGGGAAAGGAATGATATGTATAATATCAAGGGTACAATAAAATCCTTGAATCTTCCGATAGATCTAATTTACATCCTTTTCATGATTTCGAAAACTATATTGGCTCTTGAGAAAAATGTGTGACTCTAAACTCCTATTTGATAAAGGATTCCACATAGGTGGCATAAGGTTTAGAAAAATATGTAGCCATACGGTGTGTCTCTTAAATGTGGCGGGAAAATTCATGTTTCCCCAAACATGAGCTATATATGACTTTTATCTGGTTTCTCCCCCATTTTTAAATCAAATAACCTAAAATGTAAAACAATTACTAAAAATATTCCCACTGATCTATCTCCTTTATTTCATAGGTGTTTGGTTTGTTCATTGATGTCAATTTATGCTCGAAGTAAGTATTTAACTCTATTTCAAAAAAATTTCTATAAGAACCATGGTTAGTAGTTATATCCACGTTTTATGATCATAAACACTATTTTTTGGGGAGCAATTATCTATTGTTTAAATTTTTTTATAGTTTGAATCAAGGTCTAAATTTGGGTGACTATTAGTCTATGATCATGAGGATGTTGGTTTGTGTTCTTTTTCCCAAAATATTTTAGTTATTTATGCATATTAACTGTGTGATGTTTACCCATCATGATATGAAATTATTTATGTACTTTTGAATAATTAACTATGCCTTATAATGATGTGGGGGACCCTTCAAGGACCTCACTCGGTACATTGGAGATTGTTAGACTCGGTGTAAAGGACACTCAATGGGGAGTGTCGACCCCTTGAAAATGGTAGTGTGATTTAAAAAATTGGATTTAGTGGGTTTCTATTGTTAAATAGATTCTTCATTATGTGTAACTATATTAGGGATTAAGGGTTTTATTTTTATGACTTTAATTGAAATTTTATATTCCATAAGAAGGAGAAATGATGAAATTGATAAAGACATTCATGTTTGTGTTGGTTAAAATATTATGAGGATGAATAACATTGTGGAATGTATTAAAAAATTTAAATTGTTTATATTGATAATAGGTTAAATGAGGTTTAATATATTATACAATTCCTGTGTTTGGTCTAGAACAAATGAATGGAAAACCTTGGTAAACTATTTCCTACCAACATGCGGTAGGTGGCCTATTTGGTTTTCCTTAATGTTTGATGTTTTTTATGTGTATTCATTGTGTTTTATAGTATCTTAATGTTAACAATTTTTTATTTAGCTTGGTATATTTTATTATTCCTTATAATGATGTTGGAGACCCTTCAAAGACCTGGTACGATTTATTAGAGATTGTGAGATCGGGCATAAAGGTCACCAATGGGGGTGTCTCATCCCCATTAAAATTGTAATGTTAATTGAAATATAAGAATCATTAGGTTTATGTGATTAAATTGTTTTTCAATATAAGGAATTATAATGGTTTGTAAGATGTTTTTTTGTATTACTTTCATTGAAATGTAATATTCCATAACAAGGTGCAATGATGAAAATTATAAAGAGGGAATTTTTTGTGTTTGTTAATTTATTTTAGTGGAGTAATAATTATGTGTAATTTATTAAAATAATGAAATGGTCTAGGTATAAAATTTGTTAAATGGGGGTATGTTTTGTAGACCATGTGATTAATGAACACATGATAATAACAAATATCCTTGTTTCCATTATGTTTTAATAGGTTAATTGTATAGAAAAGGTGGAATTTTTACTAGTTATTTTTGTGACATGGGGCATGAAATTCTAAAATCATGGGTAAATAATGGGAAATGTACTCCATTTACTTAGATAAGGTTCCCAGACATGGATTTCAGAATTTTCTGTAAAATAGTGATGGGAATGGGGTCCCATATTCTTCTCTGAGTAAAGACATAATGATTTATGTCATGGAAGTACAAATACCCATAATTGTGTTCTACAGTGTAGTTTGGGGATGGATTGTCCAGTTTGATCTGGGTCTATGCTAAAATTGATAAAAATCTAGTTATGGTTCTATGTTTTCAAAAGTCAAAACATTCATGAGGGGTAGTGAATCGAATGTCTCACTAGTCATATGGAGTATGAGTTAGTAAACTTAACATAGTGTATGTCTATTCGTAGAAGTCCTACATCACATTAATAATTATGATGCATCCTCCATGAAATGTAGGTCTCTTCATTGAAGTACGCATTCATATGGTGGTTGAGGCGGTACCCTCTATGCAGTGTATGTATGTGCATGTATTTCAGCTCCCCTCACAAAAGTCTGAATATTCTATAAATACCACTATCTATCATTAATGCAGTTCCCTTGCCTATGTTAGGCCTAAAAATACCTCCACCTATCTTAATTTTCAAGGGATGTGACCTTTTTTATTCTATCAAAATCCCTATATTAGTAAATACAATGAGGATATAAATTTCCCCATGTAGCCAAATTTTTCTAGTTATAGTACAATGGATTCCAGAGTACATTTTACCATGGGAGAGATGTTTTTCAAAAATCCTCTTAGCCCTCATGTAATAAGATATCCCTTTTTCCATAATTGGTGTTTATAATATAATTATCATTTATGAAACCACACCCATGCCAACCAAGACTTTACTAGGAGTCATGGTCACTATGTTTCACAGAATATGTTCCTTCTCAAGATCTATGTTCTTTGTTTGTCATATGACCTTCATGAACCCCCAACATTCACAAAAATAATCCACTTGGCCTCTCCTTCATACCACTTTTCAGAAATCACCATTTTATGATAGTTTACTTCTCTGTGATACTCTACCCCTTCAAAACTGGTTCAACTTCACATCATGTTTCTATCCATCCAATATATATAAACCTTGTGTCCACCCCTTTTGATTTAAGCAAGTATTGGTATAAAAACATTCCTTTTAACCTAAGAATTGGCACCCTAATAAAATTTTATCTTAATCATTGAAACCCTAATTTTGAAGCCCATGATTTCCGAAACTATATGGTATGGTTTCTTCCATGCCACACCCATAGTTGAAATACAAGTAGACATATAATCCTCAATGGTTGAATCACCATGGTAAACTATCCACCATTCATGGTTTGGTGGCCTTATACGGGATATTCCTCTACTGATTTGAAATGTTCCCCTAGGTGTAGGTCTCACCCACGTCTACGATGCATGATGTAAAACTAAATACCCCAATGTCATAGTTGTATGACATTAAACTACATGACATGGTCAAAAACACAAGATGAACAACTTTAGAATTACAATGTGCGGTAAATGAAAAAGACCCATGTATAACTAGAATTGGATGACTCTACACCTCTTAGACAATGTTATGAACACATGAGTCCTCTTGTATGATCATCATGACAATCAACCCCCACCCCCACCAAGGGATAAAGAAACCTCACTGGGTAGATCTCACGCTTAATCCACACACTATCTTCCACCACCAATAGACGAAACTCCACATCTAGAATTAAAATCCACTCATCAAATATGACTCATGATGATAAATGAATCTCATAGGCATATTCCCCATGTCATACCTCATTAATGCTGGTTCCACAACATGAGTTTATTTACAACATGACATTGAACTACATGGATCTGTCCTTTCACATGACCTTAAATTGAGGCATCAATATTTTTGGGTTTTTATACCTGTCTCATAAATAGGGTATTTAGGACACATCCATGAGGTTGAATACTAATATGTCAAAAAACCTGGGATACATCCTCTGTGTTCAATCCTAATGCCCCAAACTTTATGGATCATTCTTGTCACTTTGAAGGTGTGTATATTGAGGGAGGGATCTATATATTTACACAAGACCCATGTTATAGAGAATGGATAATGACCCTCATCCATCATGAACATATGAAGGAGGAATAATAGTGTTTAAATTATAAAATTCTATTCTCTTACCATGATTTCCACATCTTCAAGGGTTATCTAGAACTCACAACCCATATAACCATCAGATCACATAAATGGAGGGTAATATAATGTCCTTAGTCACTAATATGAATAAGAAGTGTTTATACCAACTGGGGATATGGCCCTCCAGGACCATGATGCATCAGATCCTCCTGAAATCACTACCTCTAGTGGCTGCATAGGAGAAAAACACCCTATTATGACTGCAAACTGCTTCAGGAGTCTCTCGCTAGATCATTCTAAATTATATCTCCCAAATTACAAGGTTGTCGGTGTTTTTCGAGAAAAAACAATCATGTACACTACTTAGGATCCACCCAAGAGAGCTAGTACCTAGCCTTATTATAACCATCCATGTTTGGTTACAATAGTTATCTTTTGGTTTGACCCCATTACCACTCTACATGCCCCAATTTTGAATAGATGATGCCAACGATGTGAGAAGGCCACTAATTCTTCTCAATAGGAGACCTATTATTTGGATGCAGTGATCCCATCCACCATCAATGCAACCTATCGTACCCTCATGATCAATTAAAATGGTCCTGTACTCACCATACATGATCAATACCCCAAAATCTTATCTGGTAGGCCGAATTGAATCTGTCAGTCATTGGCTCTGGCAGTAACTGTTATGGGGTATCCTGTGATGATGAATTCCCATGAATATGTCATCCCCACACTACCACAAATCAGCATGGAGTTCCTCCACATGCCAATGATATTACCTTCCCCAATTACATGTCTCTTGGAAGATGTATATGTAACCATCATAGGGTATATTACAACGATGCATGTCGAAATGCGTGTTGAAGAAACCCAAGAGAATACTATAAAATGGTGCTTGGAGAACACCCACTCCATCAGAGTAAAAATTGTTTAAAAAATCATATAACTATGAATATTTTCAACTCAGAGAAACTTGATAACTCAATGAATGATCCTCCACCTATAATAATAGAGAATGGGACTATGTCCCATTAGTTGTGACTAATAGTACCTAATTTTGAGGTATATAAAGTCTCCAAATCCATCCCCATGTACTTGTAGAAAGAGCCCCATATTATATGGACATGATCTTGATGTTGGACCAACCTCCAAAATAAATTTCAATATTATCATGATTATTATCTTATGTGAAACACCACATGCTATAAAATTAGTATCAATGTATGTCTTCATCAAGGACACCACAGATTTATTGTCCATCACCAGTTGGGGTTTTTGATGATTAGAAGCCAGATGTTCCTTAGATTAATGGGAACAAGGAATTTTGGGCATTCATAGACACTAAACAGATACTTTTCACATTATAGTCACCCAATAACATACATTTTGTTATCCTAGAGTCCCTCATTGAAGACTGGTAATCATGAATTTACTAAAATATATGGGTGGTGCTCAATAATTTCATGGATTGTTAGCTAACCTACCTATCAAGCCATTAATATTTTGATTCCATCCACCACAAATTTAAGAGGGTTGACATCACAATTCTCCTAGTATATCAATTCCAGAGGGAATATTAATACCATAAAACATTATAATATACCCTTGTTGGGAGCCAAACAATGCTTTATGAGTCATGTAAGAGGTGTTTAAACATGTCTTGATCAGTGTTTGGGGGTAGTATGATTCCCACCATTATATACCTATCCCATGAGAATAATGGATTCACTAGTCTAAAATGCCTACAGTCAGTGAAGTTTCTTATCTAACCACATCCATGGTGAATTTCATCACTATTGACCCTCCCAAGGATCAGGAAAATTAGACAATAAACAAATGGAATCATAGGGATAATCCACCCTAATGGGTGGAACAATACAAAGAAGATTCTACAATGAGTGCTTTCACTTGTGAGAAGAGATTTATACATGGCATTGGGACCCCCCATGAAACAATGTCACCTACCAAATAATATATAATAAAGGGAAAGGGAGTCATCGATCATACCGATCTATCTGATTTCATGATGGAAACAATGTTAGATGCTTGGATAGATGCTTTAATCTAGGATCTAATGGTTTATAAGTGTACTGCTATTAATCTTATTTCTGAGTAGTGCCTAGGTCATGAAATTGTCATAAGGGACTCCATCTCTCTTACAGTGATTAAAGTGTTCCCTCATTTATATGTGATCAAATTTGATCTATGAGGCCCAATTCATCTTATCTTGGTTGAATATTGGGGCTATGGTAAATGAAAAATGAATGTGTAACCCACTTCTTTTGAGTAATACACTTATCCACCTCGAGATAAATACCTTCCCACCTCTTGGACTGAGAATTTTTTCAGATCACTAGTGACCTAAAATACACACCAGGATGAAAGGATAACTACTCTTACCAAATTCCTTTAGGCTCTTGGAACAATACAATAGTCTTTTTCTCTTGAAGGATGTCTATATCTATCATGGGAATACTATATGCACCCACCTCTAGAATTATAAAATCCATGAAT
This sequence comes from Viscum album, assembly GCA_963277665.1. Lineage (NCBI taxonomy): Eukaryota > Viridiplantae > Streptophyta > Magnoliopsida > Santalales > Viscaceae > Viscum > Viscum album. The sequence continues at coordinate 643,738,082 of OY728128.1, forward strand.
TACCCCATTCAATAAGGTATGTGATCTATAAAAACATTTTTCCAAAATTTTCTCATGGTGAAACCCAATGTAGGGTATTATGGAATAGTCTAAAGCTTCCAATATCCAATGTTTTTTCTATACCCTACAAGGAATAAAATTCATGTGGTACTTCCATGTGGCCTTTAGATCCATCATAGGTAGGGGTATAATCAGAGAGATTTCCTTTATCAATTCCTCTCCACTTTATGCAAGAACATCATTGTTGACCTATATAAATGAAAATAGAGGCCTAATGAGCGAGTGGTTTACATAATTTCCTTATGGAATGGACTCAAATATTCAATAAATATCTGGTTTTCTTAATAATATTTTAAGAAAAATTTCAAGGATAATTTCTAGGATGACATTATCTCTACCCTTATCTCCTTGAATTATCCTGGAAGATTTCTTTTGTTAATTAAAAAATTATAACATCTAGAGGAATACTTGGAGTGGACCACGAAACTGTCAGTCAAATTAACTTATTTGTCTCATGTATGAACATATGTTACATAATATATAACTATAGTTATTCCCAAAATGATCTTGATTTGGTACACCTCTTTAGAACTTTATTGGATGAACCAATCATGGCGTAGCAACACTTTGCGAAGCCTAACCTGGTGCAACATTTTAAGACACAACATGGTGGAGAATACATCGATGAAATCCAAAAATAGGGCCAAGAACCCAGGATCCCTTTCAATGAATGAATGTTCGATACCTACTCATTCAATGATTCATATTTCCAAGGGTAATTCATCTATTCCATATAAAATGGATTCCACCATTTTTATATTTCTAGAGACCTCATACAGAGGAAGTCCTCAATCCTTCCAATCACTTTCCATATTACAAGATCATTATACATACAATCAAAAATAATTTAACTTAAATTATTTGATGCATGACCAAGTGTACCATGGTATAGTAAAATTTGGTGATGTCCAAGTATTGGTAGAAAATTTCTTTTTTAACCCTAACAGTGAGAGTGAGGACACTATTGAGTTGAAGCTAGATCATTGTTGAGGAGAAAATAAGTATAATGCCTTGTTGTTCCAAAAGATAGTCTTTCATGCACATGGTATCATCACTAGTCACTCAAAAATTACATGGACATCACATAGTTACCAATTATCATATAGATTCCATATATGTATATCCTTTGTAGCCTTATAATCCTTGAAATATGAGTCATAAACATTACTAGTGGAACTATAGTCCCACATCAGTTTTTAATCATTCCTCAAAACCTTGGTGAATTCAGGCCCCATGAATTGGGAGATTCACCGATAGTTATTCTAGACATTAAATATTCCATCAATAATGAGATTTACTACACCTATACAAACACAATCAAACAATTAGATTTTTATAAAACACGCAATGATTAGGAAAAATATGTTAACCCCTAGGATCCTATAGATAATGTTGATGAAAGAGAGGTATGGGACATGAAATTTGGTAGAATATCTTGCCTAGTACTCAATATAATGATGTTTATAACACTAGTTCATGAAGTAATACATCATATAGGGATGGTAATGCCCAACACTCATGGTCCACTCTATCATGTATGCCTCTGCAATTCACTATATTGGTCGATTGTGAATCTTTTCCACAATCTTGCATTGATCAACCTTGAATTTCTGGTGCTCTACCTCAACCATCTAGTTCCCATCCATTAGAAGTCCATGTAAATCCATGTAAACTATATCAGTGTACAATTGGTACTATCCAAACCCTAGTTCCCCAGCCCATAACTTATGTTATGTTCCTTTATAACAAAAACCCCTCTATAGGAAAAAACATTCTATCACTAAGAAGTATGATGTATTGAATCACATTATCATTATACGAGATAGGATCTCAGTTCATATGGTTCCTTGAATGTTAAAGGAGATAACTGAGCCAGTTCAAAAATACATGAAAATCACCCATCACTCTGAGAATCTGGTAGCTTCCATCATGTGATATTACTCAAAATAAAAAAAATAGGATGTGTGTTGCGACATCATTAATTTTTTTTGAAGAATATGAGGGTGCTGCCATTTAGGGGATATATACTCCCATTGTATATCAATGTATATTTCAATGTTGTGGGACCACACATTTCTTATGGATACTCTATTTTAGATCAATCATATCCCAAAATGAAAACTCCATAAGTATGGTATCATAGAAGAGGATATGAACAAATATTACTTGAAAACATATGGGTAAAAAAGATTAAGTAGAAGATGTGTGGAAATATTTGTTTGAAGACACAATTTAGTGTCCTAGTTGAATGGAATTAATTTATTGCGGTATCATATAAAAAAACTACATTTCCTTCTTGGTAATTCCTTGGCTTTTTTCTATGTAGTGGTCCTATCTTTATACCCCCAATGCCTCAAATTCTCAAGTGATGGTTTAATAGGGCTAATCTAGGATGATGATTCTCCCTTCGACAATCATAATTCCAATAATAATGATGTTGGGTACTATACAAGTGAAGTAAAAAAAATCACCATTTTTTTAAGTGTATCAATTCCCTTAATGACCAGGCATCTATTATAACATATCCAAGGGAAGTCTTGAAAAATAGATTCATCCTCCCTATCCATCAGTTATAACCCACCACATTCGAACGTATAATAATTTTTATAGTCCTCAAGAAGAAATTTTATCCCAGATTACCCCATACCCATACATTGTGTAGGCCCAACCACTATCAGAAAACCCTACCCTTGTAAGAAAGGTTAATTTCTACTCATGGAAATTGATCCACAACATTCCCACATGTTCCCCAAAGGAGTATTGAATCAATATTAGTAAACCCTTAATCATTTCATTAATATAAATAATGGATCCCTTGGTCATACACAATGTAGGATTAGGCCATGAACCTTAATATTTATATATTTATTAGGGAATGAGTCTCTTATAGAGGACTATTTTCCCAAAATATTTCATTGTAATGTCATCCATTAATATTATTTTTTTGGGAGGGTTTATTCCACCCTATAAATATCATATCTTAAACAATGAAGAGGATATGGGGAACACCCATCTTGTGTTTTATGTTTTTGTCTACACTACTTTTTATGAGTTGAATCTTGTAAAAAGTGGCTCTAAGGACGATATAAGGTCGATGGTTTTCAGGGAACCCATGTATCCATAAGAAAGAAAGATATGTGTATTTCATGAAGCATCTCCAAACTATGCTCAAATTGAAATATAATGAGTTTCCATGCCTTTATTCCTAGATTTTAGTTCTCAACATGTCCAAATAGTGGATCATAGATAACTCATAAATCATCCCTGAAAAATTCACCTCTCACAATTCCATTGTCAAGGATGAGATTGAAAATATGATTTTGTAATACTTCATGAGAGATATCTATTACACTATATGTCATGATAACATTATCCAAATCAGAAAATTTAATGGGAAATTTAGAGTTTACATTTATTTTTAGGACCTAAACCACTATTTCACAATGGATGAATTTACCCATCTTGTGAAGGAGTTGTTGATTGGTGATATGACTAGATGAAAATCCATTTACATTATGAATATATACTCTGGGTATAATAAAATACAGATGAACCCTATGGAGGAAAAAATACCACCTTTAGGGCACCCCAAATGACTTTTTACTATAAGGTGATGCCTTTTGGTTATAATAATACTATAATCACTTACCGACATGATATGAAACATATCTTAAAATTTATCATTGGGACATTGGTGAAGTTTTATGTGGATTATGTGGTGGTTTAATATATATAACTCCAGAACCATCAAATAAATCTTCAGAAAGATTTAATCTTCCTCCATTCCCACCACCTAAAAATGAAACCATTGAAGATTTTATTCAATGTTAGCTCTAGAATGTTTCATATCATTATCTTCAAGTATAAATTTATTGATATACATCATAATAAAATCATTTCCATCTTCCAAATACATCCTCCATAAAAACACGATGAGTTTCAAAACCTCCAAGAGAATATAGTCTATATTTGATAATTTATTTCAAATTTATCCAAAAATTTCCATTCTCGTGACTTAGGAGGAAATTTTATTCTTTCCATTGGGATGAGGACTTCTAGAATACCATTGACGTTGTTATGATGTATATTCTAGAACCTCCTATTTTTATGACACTTATGTTGGGGAAGACAATGGTTATCTACATAAATTTCCGAGAATGGTATCTTGGTACCCTTATATCTTATAAGAATTGTGAGGGAAGGGATATGGCCACAATCTCAAATGGAAAAGCCTAATGATATTCCTCATAACTCAAGTATAAGCCATTTTTCTATTAACATTCTTATTGTTAAGAGTTTTCCCTAATAAAAATACATATTATTAAGATATTATTACTTATATTGAGTCACCCATAGAAATTTATTTCCATTATTATAATGAGATGGGATACTCTGAGATGGTGAAGAAGGAAATCAAGAGTGACTACATCATCATAAAGTAATAAATTACAACTCTACATGGACTAAATCTAGAACTAATAGCACAGTTCCATTCCTATCCAACAATGCCCCATATTACTAAGTTGAAAGATATAAAATTTGACTCTTTAGAAACCTCATATTCACCCCGTGTTGAGACTGACTAGGATAATATGGCCATTCATGGTGCACATTAGAGGATCATATCTCTCATTAGATCAAATTAAGGGTAAAAAAATGTATATCAACTAGTTACCAGTAATTTGGATAAAATGACCTCAAATTTCCCCTTGGATTATGAATATTATCATTGGATGAATCCCTTCATTTTCTACCTCTAACATGACATTTTCCCACGAGGACGAGCTGATTTTGAAAGAATCTACCGATATGTATCCTAGTATACAACCCAATGTTTCTCGAACCTTCACAATAATATCTATAGGAATGGGTTTGATATAATTATTATCACCTTCATCCAAGGGTATGAGATAAATTTTGTTATGAAATAATTACATTATGGGTTCTTTATATCTAATTGAGAAGATTTGAAACTCTCCTACCAAATTTGGAGGGTGTGTTACATTTGGCCCATCAGGGATTCTGACTGCATTAAGTTGACCAAAAGTTTCATTCATGAAGATTCTAAGGAAATATTATCTTTGTTAAACATTAATCCATGATTTATAAAATAATAATTCACATAATTAATCCCATAATATCATTAGATCTAGTGACATTGGGTTATAATGTACATTACATAATAATATTAAAATAGGGGCATATTGACATTATTTAAAACATCTTTTACATTCTCATAATCTTCCACTGTACAGAAAACTATATGGGATAACATAGGGACATACAAAAGAGAGTGGTGATATATAAATACCAGTAGAGGAATAAACAAATAAATACATGATGAAGGAATTACAAGTTAATCAATAGGAATTTCAATGGCATATAATTTTGGTGTGAATAATTAACATGAACAATGAGGTATGATATAAAATAATAAAAAAACCACATGAGAAATTTGAAAAAAAAATTAAACATGAAATAATAAGAATAATTCATGTTTAAAAACAAATACCACATATCATAATCTACTTAAAAAACAAATTGTTCACTATACATGGAATCTAATGAGACTAAATCATTACAAAATTCATTGAAGCGTTATCTGGGAACACCCATAATAAATATATCATATATATACATAAGTGTTCCACATAAATATTATATATAAAAAACTATTTCATCACATATTATCCCAATATAATGATATTGGATTACATACATGTATCTCCCAAATAAAAAGAATTATAAGTGTATAAAGGTGAATACCCTTGATAGAAAATGTTTATGGGTATTCACTACACAATTGTTTGGCCTGGAAAACCACATTGAAATTTTGGAAGAAAAATGGGGGAAAATAAATGTCCATCAGATGATATAAGGAGATTGAAATGGGTCACCAATCATTTAGACATCGTAATGGAATTAATGGGGATATGTAAGAACATATCCCAACATTATAAATTAGAGATAAAATCTTATGATTATGATGATGCTTGAATATATATGAAAATGAATAGATCCATTACATTGGGAGGATGATTCAAAAATCATGGGTGGATATTCTTGAGAGATTTGGGGAAACTTGGGAGGACTCTTGAGAGGGGAGGGGAGATTAATGAGTGATCCATGATTTTTGAGTGAATTGGAAAGGGGGATTGGGTGGGTTTATATAGGAAATGTGATGGGGGTTATTTATAATTTCCCAAACATAGGTATTGGGCTATGTAAAAATAAATAATAAATAAAAATATCCACATGTTTTTTCCCTTGGTGTCTTCCAAATTAGAGTGTGTTTATTTGTTTTATAAGAATAAAGATATAACTTATGATATTATTACCCTTGGTGATGTGGAAGTGTCTCACGTTCTAATAAAATTTATTTTAACACAACAATTTATAATATTGGTTTGGGAGGATTCATAATGGTTTTAAAAAATTCATAAAATATCTTAAATTCACATTAATTTTAAGGGAAAAATATAATTGTTTGTGGATATATTTAATAAAATTTATTACATTACTTTTTTGTGTTATGATGTCATAATTCACAAAGTATATTTATACTCTATTAAATTTTTACCCGAAAATTTGATTGTCTAAGAAAATGAGGAAAATTTCACCATTTTATAATTTAAATCTATTGACATTAAAAATAATATATATTCTTTGAAAATTATTTTCAAAAAATATGAATTTTAACTTTTCAATTAGAATCAATATTTATTGAGAACTGTTGTGTTTTAGTATAATAACAATTTTCGAACGATTATTGAAATTTTATTTGATGTCATAAAAATTTTATTTTCATTTACATTTAATAATCATAAATTCATAATAATACATCCATAAAATAATATTTATATCAAGAAAATAAATTTATCATAAATAAATTTCTAAATTGAAATTTCACATTGCCTAAAAATATAATTTCTGTATTATCATGCCAAAATCTAAATCATTTAAAAATTAATAATAGGAAGAGGAAAACATATTCATTATTCTATAAAATACAATTATTCATATTATTCATATCTAAATACATTTCCCTTTATTACACCTGAAATTTCCATAAAAGTAAGTTGTGCAATAGTTAGATTCTCATGGAGCGGTTAGGTGTACAAGATTTTCATTTTGATATTGATTATATATAATTTCCCCCAAAAATGGTTTCAATCATGCTTTTGTTTTTTGATCTCAGAATGGAAATGATTACAAAAAAATCCCATTATATTTTCTCCCTTAGATACTCTAATAAGTGGGATTCATAGGGTATGATCATACTGGTTGAGGCCATCAACTCCTTTTTAATGACAATTTGATTTTTCACAACCCTATATTTATACTAGCTATATGATTACTATGACACAAGTGTATCATCAATGGTTATGATTCATAATGGTATTTTAAATTAGATAGGATTTAATAAATCTAATTAAGTGTATTTTTGTCTATAACCACAATACATAATCAGATATATAATTAAATCAGATAAGGGGTTTTATTTAAAAACATTCCATCCGTTGTAATATTCTACCCTTCAGAACTTTTCCTTACATTTTTTTATTTCAAACAAATAAATATATGATTTTAATTATGTTTCATCACCTCCTTAATTTCCCACATCACTAATTCAATAATTTGGTTTCTCAATCGAACTTTGACCATCTAAATTGTCTTATTTTACAAAAAAAAATCTATATGATCTACTATATGTGCCAGCTTCTCCTTATATGAGAGATAATTATATAGTAGTACCATATATAGATTCATCACACATGATGGGTCCAGTATGTACTTCCTCAAGAATAATACTTGTAACACATACTGTACTTGAGATGTGTTAGGTGGGAGTGTTAGTTTATAGGACATCACCTTGATGCGATCAAGGATCCCAAAGGGACCAATATATTATGGAATACGATTTTCATTCTTCCCAAATCTCATGAATATATTCCATGGATAATTATTTGGAATACCTTATCCCCAACTTCCTACTATATTAATCTTCATTAGTTTTCATCATAGCTCTTATGTCGACTCTGAGTAGCTATAATGAAATGATTAATATTATTGACCATTTCCCCCATTTCCTCATCCATTTTAGGACCAAGAAGTTTAATTTCCCCAACTTCATCCCTTTGACCATGTGTTTTTCACATTTTTTAATAAATGGATTCATAAGGGGCCATTTAGATTCATGATTTGAATCTATTATTGTATGAGAAGATAACTAGATAAATATGTTAATGCCATCATCGTTTGATGACTATTGAGAATTCTCTCCACATTTACTCGAGTGTGTGGATAGTCAGCTATGATTTTCCATTAGTTTGATAGTGATAAGACATGTTGGAGCTCATATCGGAATATAGAATATGTTGCATACTCTTTCAAAACATAGAGGTATATCAGGCATCTCAATCCGATATAATTAATAGTGGTGCTCCATACTACCTCCAAACATTTATAATGTATATCCTTGTATGTTGATCAACTGAGAAGTCCCCATGAATTTCAATGAATTGAAAAGTATTTGTATGATGATCCTTAATTACCCATAAATAATTATTTTCTCATGATGTCTTTAGAATACCTATGAAAAAGGCCATTTTTATGTTTTCCCATTTCCATTCTCGTATGTTTAATGGTTGCACAATCCCCATGATTTTTTCCTTATAACCCTCACATGATGACATATGAGACACCTTGAAGTATGTTGTGTCATCTTCTTATTTATAATTATCCACCAATAGCACTCTTAGATATCTTTATACATCTTTGTGATCCCTGGATGGATGGATACGATCAAGCTATGTAAATCATCCAATATCTCATTCTTTATCTCAGGATTTGATGGTACATAGAATTATAACCCAAATATTATAACTACTTTTTATTTAATTTTTAACTCAGATAATTTCATATTTCTTATAGAATCCACCTTCTTCTTAATTCCTATATCATCTCTATTAAAAATATTTATCTTCCCTAAAAGGTATGGTTGAACAATAATTTGTGAAATATTAATGAATTTTCTTGATTTAATATTCCCATGTCCATCCTTTTCATGTTTAAGATGATTATATCCTTCCGAATTCCCAAAAATGATATAATTATAAGATCATTTATACATATAGTGTCTTACACATTTCTATCATTCCTAGTATGGTAGTGGATTGAGATGTCTGGGACCTGAGTCATCTCTACCAATATTGACTGGCACATATTCATTAATTTTTGTGTGAATACATAGTTGAGCATCTTATAATCCAAATATATTTTCAAAAATCTACTCAAAGAGTTAAATCCACCATATTTCCAATATTAATATCACTCCATCTTCAGATCATTTATTTGGTCGTTCCATTCATAACCTTTCAATTTCCTTGAGTAATGGGTGATTACATAGTCATTATTCATTAAAAACAACCCAATCACTTCATCAAAGCATCACTATATAACACAAATTTTTCCCACTTGTGGGAAACATATATACATGTAAGTGACAATCCTCTTACTAAACTTTTCTGTATCTCTCTTAGCAATCATTATTCAAAACAAACATGACTCTCTTCTGATTTATTTTTTTAGAGGGTTTGAAAATCTTGATAAATTTCTCACAAATCAACAATAATACCCCGATAATCAAAGGAAACTATGGATTTTTCTCTATGATTTTCCCGTCATTAATCCTTCAATTTCTTCTATATTTGAAGGGTCCATGTATATCCTATTGCAGGTGACTATATTCCCCAATAATGTGACATCCATCTGCGGGAATTCACATTTTCTATAATTTTCATAAATCTTCTCCTTTAGTATGGCCTTTATCATAGTGCTCATATTTTCGTCATGATCCTCCTTTCTTTTGGAGTATATTATAATATAATCAATAAAGACTAGAGAAAATTTGTTGAGGAAATTTCAAAAGACACTATTCATCATGTCCAACAATATTCTTAGAAAATTTGTGATTCTGAATGGAATTACTCTGATCTCATAGTAAATGTACATTATATGAAATGTAGTTAAATCGATTTTGTACTTGTTAACCTTTACATGTTAATAACCAAAATGAAGTTCTGCCATGGGTAATTATTAGGCTTCATATAGCTAATTAAAAAATTCATAAATCCACGGTAGATGATTATTTTTCATTATCATGCTCTTTATTAACTCACGATAATCAATGAAAAGGCACATTATCCAATTTTTCTATGATGATGATTATCGGTGACCCGTAAGGTGAACCACTTTGGTGTATGAAACGATTATCGATATTCTATTTTTGTTGTTTCTTCATCTCCTAATGTTCCACAACAACCATTATATGTGGAGTCTTTGGTAATGGAAACATCTTAGGTATAATATTGATTGAAAATTCAACCCATAATCTAGGAGTAATTGTAAACCACATGCTTCCACAGTATGATTCCCATTTAATAATGCAATATCATGCGATGTACACAACTTGAAGTTCTAACACACCAAAACCAATAAAACTATCCGTTATGAATAGTGATAACCACTTTTTGAAATTTTATAAATTTTATTTTTAAAAATGGATTTCATTTTTGGATTCATAATATAAAAATTAGCTAAGGGAAAATTTTTGGTATTTTTCTGAAAACATTCAATTTTTGATGAATAGTGAAAAAAACTGTGTTATTGTTTAAAACTAACTTTTTATTTAAATCTTTATTTATTTTATGTAAATTTAGTTTAGGTAAAAATAGATATATAATACGTATATATATTCAATGTAATTCAATAGAGTCATTTTATAATAAGATTAGATAAATAAAATTTTATTGAACTTTTTACCGTCTTTTACAACTTTCTAGAAGCATTTGCAAATTTGCATAAAACATAATTTTACCACTTCTGTGAGTTGAATTTAAAAAATCTGAGAGACATGTTTGAAATTTTTATGTAAAATGTGGTTCAAGAAGATGAAAATAATTTTTGATGAACAGTAAATTTTGACTTTTATTTACCACGATTAAAAGTAAATAAAGTAATTAAAAGTAAAAATGATATTATAATTATCCTAACACATGTCCTAATTCTATTGGATATATTTAATTCGACCAAAAAAACATTAGGAATTAAATATGTTTCTTTTGATCCACTTGGATTATATTAGGACACTTATTATTATTTTATTTAAAGAAGAGTTAAAAGAGTTAAATTCAATGTTTAATACCTAAACCATTTTTAATATGGGGTTATACATAAGATAAACTAGACTATAAATATTAATTAGAAATAAAAAAATATTTCCTACATCATGGTAGTTTATTTATAAAATTTAGACAATAAATAATTAAATTTATTTACAAAAAAAGATGATGCAGTAATTACATTGTTAATGAATGATTAAAATAATTGTTGTTATAAATATTATAATAAATGTAATTTGATCCATTTAATGAATTACACTAATTTTAAAGATTAATATTAACTGTTAAGGTTGATTTAATAAATTTATTTGAAGTGATAAAGGTTTTATGACTTTCACAGAAATAAAATACTAAATAGTGTCAAAATTGACATAAATGAGTTAAAAATCATAATATTTTATTAAATGATATAATATTCATAAAAATATAAGTTTTGGAGAAATGACATATATAAGGATAGATATATCAATAATTATCCACATGGGGTTCTTTTGGATTTTTATAGCATGCTTATTAACAATATAATAAAAAAATACAAGGAGGCATGGTGAATGTCAAACTTTTTAACTAAAAGTTAAATCTAAAAGATAAGGTTTAAATGTTGACCTAAACTTCTCTAGGACCTATTGGTTGAACGGTTTTAAACCCATAACCACATTAACCTTGAAATAAATCATTTTTGAGCCATTATAAACTGAATATGATTGTATAATAATATAATATTTCATGTTTTTTCTAAAGTGAGCATCATCTCTCTTATAAAAGGGTTCATCCCATTTTCTCAAAATCAAATCTCCAAATCCATTTAGATCAGCCATACCCTGAAAAAATATCCTACCAACTATCCTCACTTAATCTTGATGCCTTAGTCTGATCATAAATCCTACCAAATGAGTCCTTTTGATCAAATCAAAAGGAAGAACCCGAAGAAGAGGTAAATATTTAATCACCTCTTTCATGTTCTTTTCTTCATCCACTTACTATTTCATTGTTGTTTCCAATATAAAATAATAACTCTAGTATCTTCTACATACCGTGATGTTTTTACAAAAATGGTACAACCATATTCATTATTCTATCCATCCTCTGAATGACAAAGTCACCATACGTGTGTACATACAACTCACAGTCTCCGCATCGTGGGGTAGTAGTTATTCGATACATTATTATTTGGATGGGTATAATAATGTTGTATAATTGATTTAAATAATAAATATAATAAGTTAATTATTTTTTATATATGATATAACATCCAATTATATAACATTTCTCTTTCAATTTAATGATATTGTTACTCGTGCGCACGTACTGATTACCGTCTCCACGAACACAATGAGATTCTTTCTCCATCGTAACCATTAAAGAATAATTTTCATTTGATGATTAAAAATAATGTTTAAATAATTTAATATCATTTTTGATTTTAATCAAATATATTCTATCCATAAAAAACATGTCTTACGTAACTAAGCATATAAAGTAAAATGAATCAGTTAACACCCGAAACGATGATACTACTCAAATATTATTAACAATGAAATATTATTGGATCATATATGATATCATTTTTATGTATATAGTTTTTGTATAATTTAATAACAATTTTATAACTATTATATTGTAGTTTAAAATACCATATATTAAAGAAAATTACATGTTAAGGGTTAAATTCACAATCTCTTTATTATCTGGGGTTGTTTATACGTGAGTATCTACTGGGAACTCTGTATCATCCACATCCTTGTTTTCGTAAAAATTAATTTCAAAAAATTTTTACGATTTACTAGAATATAGTTTAAATTCATTTATACCCTTTTTTGACCTTATATGTATTGAAAGGAATCTTTTCTTCGTTTTCTAAACAATGTACTTTATGACCTTTTCGACAAAATTAAGCTAAGAAGGTTTTTTTATCTTATACGATGGGTGAAGATATTTTCCGCCATTATAACATTTTCATTGCTTCCTCTCCAATTTTATAAGAATATTTTAAAAATATATTTTTTTCTTTTTTAATTATGTAACTCTAAAATCATTTCAAAATATAATTAGATACTTCTCTCAAATAGTGTTTATTTCATTAATGTCAACATCCTTTGATAAATTTTACACTTATTTGAAGTTGATTTATTATGATACAAATCATTTATATTGAATATAAGGTATTTTGATATGTTTGACTGTGGATGTGTTATTTTTATACCATTCATGGTATATTGTTAAATTATTTACATTTTATATGCTTGTTTTAATAGGAATGTTTATGTTATGTGTCATCCTTTTCATATGAGGAATGTATTGGACTTAGTATTTGATGGTGGAGCCCTCTATAGCTCCTTGATTCATCAGTATGACTCATGAGACAATTAGATGTGGAATTGGCTGGGGCCTTTCCCAATTTGATATAAGGTTTTTGCCGAGGTCTTAATCATTTTTAGACTTCATAGACGAGGCCTTGACATAATGCTTCATGATGTACCACATTACACATTCCCTCATTATGAAAAAAAATATTTATGGTTCAAGTTGTTATTAGACTAGTAGAATACCCATGACAATGATTTTTTATGGAATTATTTACCCATCTCATATTGCTGCCATAAAGTGTTCATATTTATTATTTGTAATGGCATGTGTTTTCAATTATTCACCATGCCTAATGTTTATGTTATCTTCCACAGTATTTCTTACTCCTACTGAGATTTTGAGCTCACTCATTTCTTATGTTTATTTTTCCCATGATATGAAGATGTTAGTTATGAGTGGCTTGAAATCCTAATATAGGAGGCTTGAATGTTTCTAATGGAATAAGTTAGTATTTATTTCTTTTCAAATTGTGAGTTTGAACACAAATACGTGTATTGTTTCCAATTATACTAAACTGGTCGGTCTTTCAGGATATGATTCCTTATATCATTCAAATGTTATGTAATAATACACCGACTCTGGGTAACTAGGGTCAGGGCATTACAGTTGAAATTTGTGAATGTTTAGTACAAACCTTGGAAACTATATTTACAAAAACTTTAATTAGAGAGCTTTACCCTAAGATAGACTTTGAGGATTAGTATAGAAGTACTTCCATGATTTTTTGTAATATAGAGATTTTGTGTATTTTCAAAGCAATACATTCCTGTTTGGATATGAGTTGGTAGAGGCTGCTCTGGTACAGATGTACCTAGGAGTGAAAACTCCAATGAGGAGTTTCGGGCTTGACCCAAGGTATCCTAGTACATTATAATGGGCTTTGCTGCCCTCTTGGTTACGACACTCCTAGTGGGATAAGCTTAGGATAATTAAAATTTTATTTACAAGGCATTATGATGGATTTATGAGTATGAAATTCTTCACAGAAAACAGTTTTCCGATTATGGAATACATCCATAAACTATTCAATATATGTTAAGTATATTGTATGTTTGGAATTATGTATTGTGATTAATAAAATAATATAGTGTATTCCATTTTTTAGAAATTTATCCTAGTAGAAGGAATGGATACCCTATCAATGCACATAATACATGTAGGGATTTCACTCCTACTATAGATAATTATAGTGGATCTAGTGATGTAACTTAGGCTGATTAGCATATCATCATACTGGGACAACTCACCTAGGTTATGAATAATCACCTTACCCGTATAGAGTACCTTGATCCACAACGTGGAGGATCAATGTTTGACCGATTAATTTGGAAACAAACACCAACATAAATGGGTCTATAAATCCATTTGTATCAGAACAATGGAAAAGTTATTTAGAAAAAATATATCATGCTTTGGGGAGTAGTGAAAGGGAAAAAGTTGTCATGGTAGTTTATCACCCCACAGTAGATACAGATCAATGGTGGTCATTATTTCAAAACAAAAGGTGGATGAAGTAGTATAATTTATTTAATATAGGGAGTTTAAAGAGATTTTATTAGAAATATAATTACCTCATGACCATCGAGCAGATATGGAAAGTCAATTTCTGAGTCTGAGGTAAAAAGAGGATGAGAATGTTCCAATGTGTGAAGCTAACATTAAAAAGTTGGGAAGGCATGCTCCTTATTATATACATAACCCTAGAAGTAAGATTGATTATTTCTCTTATGGATTTAAACCATTTCTCCATCAAGAATTTGTCTTGAAATCCTTCTCATCATAAGAATAGATTGTCTCATGTTCTATCAAGACAGAAAAATCATTCTATAAGTCTTATTACTTTAATCCAAAGTAAGAGAAGAAGTGATTTTCTGAACACTCTGAGAAAGGAAATTAAGAAACAGGGAAGAAGGGAAGAGTTGATTTTCCACCCTGTGATAATTGTGGAAGGAAGCACCATACTGCCTATCTAAAAGTAAAAGTAGTATGCTACAAATGTGGACATAAATTCCATCTTACTAATGATTATAAGGGGAATAAAGAAGCTACCAATGTTCAATGATACAATTGCAGGGATATAGGACATTATACACATTAATGTCTTAAGATCCAAGGAAAATTACCTCAGCAAAGGACAAGGGAGCATGGCCAAGCTTATGAGATCACTACTGCTGAGGTTGAAGCACCAAATGATGTCGTGGTAGGTAATTTTATGGTTTCCTCAAGTTTATCCAATGCATTATTTTATTCTTGATCATCGAATTGTTTCATATCTTCCAAGTTTGCTTAGAAAATTATATATTTTTTATTTTACATAACAAGAGAGTTTTTAGTCCAAACTCTTAAGGGAAGTATCTTTCTAACAATGTTTCGTGAATGAGTTCGCATTAGGGAACATACATGTTATTTATCTACTAATAAAATATTCATAACCATGATTGAATTTGATATAATACTCAGTATATATTGGAATTGGGACCATGATGGGAAAATTTATTGTAAGAAGAAGGAGGTTACAATTTTCAACGATGATAAGGAGTACCTTATCGTTAGAGCAGAAAAGACGCCATATGATTCTTATATAGATCCACCCCCATTAGTTCTACTAAATTCAATTTTTTGGAGGAAGATAATGAAATAACTATGGGTGATGATTGGAATGTTCAAATATATTATGTATCTATTGTTAAATAATATGTTGATTTGTTTCCATAGAATTTACCTAGACATCCTCTAGAATGATAAATTGAGTTTTCTATTGACTTAATTCCTGGTTCAAGGGCCATATCAACGACCCCTTATAGAATGGATACTGTGGAATTAGTGGTGCTAATGAAAAAAGTAAAGGAGTTGAGTAATAAACGAAATTATTCACCCTAGTGTTTCTCCATGGGGATCCATTTTTCTTTTTTAAGAAGAATGATAAATCTATGAGGTTGTTCATTGAATAAAGCAATATCAATGCTATAACAATAATGAACAAGTATCCCCTACCCTGCATTGATGATTTATTCGATCAATGTTGTAGAGTTCAATTTTTTTTAAAATATTGGCCTTCGATCCGGAGATCATTAGTTCTGTGTGCAAAGAAAGGCATTCTAGAGATGATATTTCATACCAGGTACGGACATTATGAGTTTACAGTAATGACTTTTGGACTTAATAATACACACGCTATTTTCATGGATCTAATGAATAGAGTTTTCAAGACACATCTTGATGGATTTGTAGTTGTATTTATTGACGATATCTTGGTATTATCCGAAATCTATAAAGATCATGAAAATCACTTGCGCACTATTATAAAGACCCATAGAAGAAATGAATTATACGGGATGTTTAGAAAGTGTGAATTCTGGCGTGAGGTGATTTCTTTTATTGGCCATATTTTCCCTAAAGATGGAATCTATGATGATCCTTTAAAGACAAGAGAAATCCATGAATGGTAAGCACCAATGAGTATAACTGAGGCATGTCGTTTTATTGGGTTTGCAGGTTATTATCAGCATTTTTACAGAATTGTTTCTAATTAGATAACCCATTAACCAAGCTCAAATGTAAAGGGGTTAAATTGGTTAAGAAAAAAGAGTGTGAAATTTTTTTGAATAGCAGAAGAGAAGATTAGTAAATGATCCTATATAGACTCTACCATCAGGGAATGATGGTTTTTTTATTTATAGTTATGCTTTAATGAAAGGACTTGGTTGTTTCCTTGTGCAGAATGATAGAGTTATGACTTATGCATGTCGACAAACAAAAATTCATGACCAAAAATATCCTACTCATGTTCTTGAGTTAGAAACTATAATATATTCTTTGAAGATATGGAGACACTATCTCTATGGTGAAAAATGTGATATATATAATGATCAAAACAGTTTGAAGTATATTTTCACACAGAAAGAACACAACATGAGGCAATGGTGTTGGCTTGAACTACTCAAAAATTATTATTTTCCTATAAACTAACACTTGTTGAAGGAAAATATGGTGGAATATTCTTTGATAAGAAATTATCATGGAGTTATTAACAAGATGAGAGTTGAAAAGGATATTATGTTCATGGATATAGTAAAGAAGGATATGAGAATAATCCTGGAAGGTGAAACATCGATACATTATAAATGGTTGTTAAACCATCTTTAATACAAAGGATAAAAAGTTCACAGGATGAGGATGAGTAGTTTACAATGAAAATTAATGCAGTGAATGACAAGAGATTGATAGACTTCATATATGAAGATGTGATTTTTAAATTTGGGAAGATAATTTATGTTCCTGACATACTTGATCTAAAAATTGAATTGTTGGATGATTCTTATAGATCAAATTTCTATATACGCCATGGTAGCACTAAAATGTATAGAGAGTTGAAGGAACATTCTTTGTGGGACAACATAGAGAGGGAGATTACTGAATATTTGTCAATATGTATAGTTTTTCAACATGTGAAAGAAGGAAGGTATCATCTTGGATGATTCACACAACCTTTTCCCATACCTGAGTGGAAATGGGATGATATTACAAAGGAATTTTTTATGGGGCTACCAAAGACTCCTTGAAGGAATGATGCAATATGTGTCAATGTTGATCATATTACCAAGTCATCATATTTTCTTGCTATAAGAGAAAATCTAACACATGAACATTTTTCAATACTATATATTAATGATGTTTTAAGACTTCATGGTGTACCCTTAAGGATTTTTTCTGATCATGAATCCTGATTTACATCAAGGTTCAAGAAAATTCTTCAGAATGCCCAAGATATTGAACTTCATTTGAGCAGTGTCTACCACCCTCAAACCGATGGATAATCAGAACATAATATTCAAACCATATAATACATGTTGAGATCATGGTCACATGACTTTCAAGGTATGTGGGATCAGTATTTACATATGGTAGAATTTTCCTATAATAATAACTTCCATTCATGTATTTAGATGACCTCATATAAAGGGTTATATGGAAGAAGATGTCACACAACAACGTGTGGGGATGATGTTTGTGAATGAAGAATCGTAGGCCTAGAACTTATTGATGAAACAATGGAAAAGGTAAAGGTTATCCAAATCCACATCAATGCATCTATGTGATGGGAAAAGAGCTTTGCCGATAACAGAATGAAGGATTTGGAATTTCAAGTAGGTGATTATGTTTTCATGAAGGTGTCTACATGGAATGGAGTTATATGGTTTGGTGAGAAGGGTAAATTATATCCTAGGTACATTGTACCTTTTGAAATTCTAGAATGAATTTGAGATGTAGCTTACCTTTTGGAAATGCTGCCAAGTCTCTCCAAAGTTCATGATGTGTTCTACATATCACTGTTCAGGAAATAAAGCCAGACCCAAAACATGTACTCACCTATGATGAAATAGAACTGGAACCTAATATGTCTTATTATGAAGAGCCTGTCAAGATTCTGGATACCAGAGAACAAGTGTTGAGAAACCAGATGACTCTTCTGCAAAAAGTTCAATGGAGAAACCATATGATGGAAGAGGCAACATGGAAACCCAAGGAACTTATGATGAAGAACCACTAAAATAATTTTAAGTAGTAGTATTCTAGAAATCTCTATGATGAAATTATTTGAAGGAGGGAAGAATGTAACACCTCATGCTTCCATGGTATGTTTCCCTTTGAATAATGCAATATCTTGTGTTATACACAAAATCGAGTTCTAACACACCACAACCAATAAAACATGTCATAATGAATTGTAATACCCTATTTTTGAAATATTATATTTTTTTAAATGGACTTCATTTTTGGATTCGGAATACCAAAATTAGCATACGGTGAATTTTTGGTATTTTTCTGAAAATATTAAATTTTCGATGAATAGTAAAAAAGATTGTAATTGTTTAAACTGAATTTTTATTTAAATAATTATTTATTTTATTTAAATTTATTTTAGGTAAAAATAGATACATAATACCTATATATGTTCAATGTAATTCTTTGGAGTCATTTTATAATAAGATTAGATATATAAATTTTTTTTGATCTTTTTACCGTCTTTTACCCACCTTCTAGTAGAATTTTCAAATTTGCATAAAACATAATTTTACCCCTTATGTGAGTTGAATTCCAATAATCTGAGAGACATGGTTGAAATCAGTACGTATAATGTGGTTCAGTACGATGAAAATAATTTTTGGTGAATAGTAAATTTTGGCTTTTATTTACCATGGTAAAGAGTAAATCGGTAAATCAAAGGTAAAAATGATATTATAATCACCCTAACACATGTACTAATTCAATTTTATAACTTTAATTCGAAATAAAACAACCTTATGAATAAAATATGATCCTTTTGGTCCACATGGATTTGATTAGGACACTAATTATTATTTTATTTAAAGAAGATTTAAAAGTGTTAAACTCAAAGTTTAATAAATAAAAAAATATTAACATATGGATATACATAAGATAAATTAATAAATTAATATTAATTATGAATATAAAAGGATTAACTACATCATGGTATTTTATTTATAATTTTTAGTCATTAAATATTTTAATTTATTTATGACAAAATGATGATGCACTAATTACCTTATTAATGAAATATTAAACTAATTGATATTATAAATATTAAAATAAATTTAATTTGAGCCTTTTAATGAATTAACCAATTTTTAAAGGTTATTATAACATGCTAGGATTGTTTAAATAAATTTTATTCGATGTGATAATGTTTTTATGACTTTCAAAAAAAGGAAATACTAAATAGTGCCAAAACTAACATAAATGTGTTTTAAAACAAATAATATTTTATTAAACGATATAATATTACTAAAAATCTAAGGTTCATACAGAGAACTTATATAAGGATAGATATATCAATAATGAACCTCATGGGGTTCTCTTGGCTTTTTATAGTATTTTTATTAACTATATAATCTAATAATACAAGGAGACATGGTGAATGTCAAACTTTTTAAGTAAGAAATAAATCTAATAGATAAGGTTAAAATGGTTACCTAAACCTGTATAAATCTTATTAGATGAGATATTTTCTACCATTTCCACCTCATCCACGAAATAAATCATTTTTGAGCTATTATAACAAGAATATGATTGTATAATAAAATAATATTTCATGTTTTTTTTCTAAACTTACCCTCACCTCTCTTATAAAAGGGTACATCACATTCTCTCAAAATCACACCTCCAAAGCCATTTGGATCAGTCAAAACATGCCCAAATATCCTACCAACTATCATTACTTCAACTTGAGGCCTTTCTCTGATCATAAATACATCCCAAGGAGCCCTTTTGTTCAAATCGAAAGGAAAAACCCGAAGAAGTGGTAAATATTTCATCACCTCTTTCAAGTTCTTTTCTTCTTCCACTTCCTCTTTCATTTTTTATTACATTATAATATAGAAATTATAGTATATTCATCAAAATTTTATGTTATTATAAAAATATTATAACCGTATTCATTATTTGATCCATCCTATGAGTGACAAATTCACTATATGTGTGTACGTTCGGCTTACCGTCTCCTCGTTGTGGTGTAGTTGTTATTCAATACATTTTTATTTGGATCATTATTATAATGATGCATAATTTATGTAAATAATAAATATAACATGTTAATTATTCTTTATATATGATATATAATCCAATTATATAAGATTTCACGTTCAATTGAATGATATTGTCGCTTGTGCGTGTGTACGAATTGCCGTCTCCATGAACGCGATGAGATTCATTCTCCATCTTAACCTTTCAAGAATAATTTTCATTAAATGATTAAAAATAATGTATAATGAACATAATATCATTCTTTATATGAATCAAATACATCCTATTCATAACAAACATGGCTTACGTAACTATGTGTATAAAGGAAAACGAATTAGTTAACACATGAAACAATGATACTACTGAAATATTATTAACTAAGCAATATTGGAGGATCATATATGATATCATATTTATGTACATAGTTATTGTATAATTTTGTAAAAATATTATAACTATTATAAAGGATTTTAGCATACCATCATCTAAGGAAAAGTACAATGTAAGGGTTAATTTCACAATATCTTCATTATTTGAGGTTGTTTATACATGAGTATCTATGGACACCTCATTATCATCCACTTCTGTGTTTTCATAAAAATATATTTCAATGAAAATTTAATATATACTATAATTTTGGTTAATGTAATTTATAACCTTATTTATTCTTATATTTTTTAACAGATACTTCTTTCATTTTCAAAACAATTTACTTTATAACCTTTTCAACAAAATTAAGGTAATAATGTTTTTTTAACTTATATAGTGGGTGCAGCTATTTTCTGCTGTTATAGAATTGTCGAAGATTAACTTACAAGCTTATAAGAATATTTTCAAAATAAATTTTTTCTTTTATAATTATGTTGCTTGTAAAATATTTCAAAATAGTAACTGATATATCTCTCAAATAGTTTTTATTTCATCGATGTCAATATCCTTGGATAGATTTTACACTTATTTTATATTGATTTATTATGATAAAAATCATACATACTGAATATATGGTTTTGTGATATTTTTGATTGTGGATGTATTATTTTTATACCATTCATGGTTTATGCTTAAAGTACTGACATTTCGTTGGGTAGTTTTAATATGAATGTTTATGTTATGTTTCATCCTTTTCATACGAGGAATGTATTGGACTTAGTAATTTATGGGTGGAGCTCGATATAACTATTCAATGCATCGGTAGGTCTCATGAGACAATTAGACGTGCAAATGGATTAGGAATTTCCCAATTCAATATGTGGTTTTGGGAAAGGGCTTAATCATTTTTATACATCTTGGTCGAGGCCACGAAAAAATGTTTCAGAATGTCCCGCATTATACATTCCCTCATTATGAAGATAAATTTGATGGTTCATGTGGTCATTCGACTCATAAAATACCCATTACTATGTTTTATTATCACATTATTTACTCATCCCATATTCCTACCATAAAGTGATCATTTTTATTATTTGTAAAGGCATGTGTTTTCAATTATTCACCATGCTTGTTGTTTATGTTATCTTCCACTGTATTTCTTACTCTTACTAAGCGTTTGAGCTCACCCATTACTTATGTTTCATTTTCCCAGGATATGAAGAACATAGTTATGAGTAACATGAAGGAATAATCTAGGAGGCTTGTATGTTTCTAATATAATAAATTAGTGTTGTATTTCATTTCAAATTGTGATTTTAAACCTATGAATGTATCTTGTTTCTAGCACTACTAAATTGATCAGTTATTTGGGTAATTATTCTTTTTATCAAACCAATGTTATGTAATGATGCACCAAATCTGGTAACTAGGTTCATGGCATTATAGGAACACCATGAAATTCTATTATAAACACATCAACTTATTCCAACATGAAGGGAATGTATTGAAGGATGATATTTTCTTTATACTCGATCATTTTATCTAGATAATCCTTTTCATAAGGAAATAATATCCATTTTTTAGTTATTAGTTCTAAAAAAGACTCAACCTCTTCCTTATACATATAAAAAATCAAGGGATGATTCCAGATACTGGGATTGATTTCCTTCTCATGGAAATTTATGTTGGATCTATATTAGGAAATCTAATCCATACCCATAATTTCATAAAATTCCACTAAAGGGAGTATCTTAAGGTTTTTTGTAATATTAATTCAAAAACATTTGAAGGTGGAGGAGTTATACAAATCGGATTCAATTATTTCCCCATTTACCATTTTCATTGATATCTTTACATCCTTTCCCCATGGTGGTGTTAGAATAGTTCGAATAGAATTCTTTGATATGATGTAATTTGTAAAAACATAATAAAAATGTATGTATGATATTCCTGAATGAATAACTTAAATACCTATCACTACTTATATTTTAATATCCAAATTTTTGTTTTTCATGACATATACTCACCCTTACTTCCTTGGAGGTTTTTATCAAAGATTTCCTCATAGAACAATTAGCTTAGAGAAGTGGTTCACAGAGTGTCCTTGTTTGTTTTAGTTAAAACAATGGACTAAATGATGATGGTTAGTTGGACGATTCAATTATTCCATTTCATTGGTGGGTTTCTCCTATCAGTCTTCACTAAGATGGTTCCCGTAATTTCCTCAGTTAAATAATTTCCTCGTCCTCCTTAAGTAAATTTTATTGTGTATTTTTCCAGAATTTTGAAAAATGGGTTTTCCATTTTTACCATAATTAGATTTCTCGATCACACTACTTGAAATAAAATCAAAATTTCAATTATTATACCCATGGTACCCTTGATATATACTAAAAATCATTTTTCCTTTTAGGTCACTCTACAAAATTTCCTCTTAGATATCAAAGTATCAAATCTCCTGATCTTTTTGTTGAATCGGTTTTATCCAACCAATGAAGATGTTAACATTGCATTTAGGGGAAAAAATAAAGAAAGGGGTGTATAATACTATTCATTTGATGTTTTACTTGTATGACCTGCTAGATTGACTATCTTTTGGGAATGTAAATCCCTTCCCATTCTTTGTTGGAGAGCGAAAAAAATATAATTATTAAGAAATATTTTCCAGAATTCATTCAACCACATCACTTCGATCTATTCATCATGCTTCATATTCTCGATCGATGTTGACCAATAATCATATTATCCCCCCATAAGATAATCTTCTAATACAATATTCTCTTGTCCCAAATATTTACAAATAGAGAATATATTCTCATTTGAGTTAATCCATTGTTCTATGATTAAGTGATGATATGATCTATTAAAACTCATAAGACTTTATCACATGAAGGTGTCAATAAAATATAGTTCTTTCTTAGGGGGTTATGGTTATTCGAAATTATTCAATATTATATTTAGAACTTCTGTAAACTATGAATTTATTATCAAAATTGTTGTGATAGCTTATCCCATCAGGTATGTCATATTATATGGGTAGTTAGATGATTACCCTTCACATTGGTTGATTTACTCAGTTCCTTATATTTATGTAAATTATCTATAGTAACAGTAAAATATGGGATCATTACATTTTAGACAATTAATCACATATATGGGAATCCAATTAATTGTATAATTTTTAAATTATATGTATTTCATTAGTGTATGAATTTTTATGCTTCAATATATGTTATCCAGGATCAATTTTCATACATAGACATTTATTGGAATTTTTACCCATGAGAATGGTTCAAAATGAGATTGTGAGTTTACCAAATAATATTTTATTACAGTGTGAAAAAATTTACATATCATGGACCATTTTCATGCATGAGATCCTGATTGAATCTCTCTCAGTGCCAATTTTTTAGATTTTAGCCCTAGTTACATCTATACAAGAGCCATATCCACTTGTAATATCCACATAGGGATATATTATCTTGGAAACCAATTACTCTATAAATTACCAAAATTTTGTGATGTCTTATAATATTTAGTTTTATCCATAAATAATTCTCTAAATATTCTGAAAATGATCTAAAAAATAACTAAACATTCAGTGTATACTAACTACAACTACTATTTTATTTATTACACATTAATTCATGATTTATTACATTTGAATACACATAATACAACCTAAATGATAAAAAAGTATAGTGTATTTTTGTATTTATGAATATTACATAAAAATAATAAAATATGGGGTACATCAGCATTATTGAAAACTTCCATAACAAGCTCATAATATTACATCATACATAAAACTGATAGGGATAACATAAGGAAATACACAAGTATAGGGTCATCTAAGAACCCCTGTAATGTATCAAATAAATCATAAAATGATTTTTTTATTAAATTTTATATAATAATAATTAAAATGGTACATGAAAGGGGTGATAATCATAAACATGAACATTGAGTCATGATATAGCATGATAACATTAATATAATATGGGAATGTGGAAACAATTTTAAACATTCAAGAATAATCCTAAGTCAAGGTTAACCACCAATAAAACAAAATATAATGTTTCTTAGGATAACCTTCCAAAAGTGACAACCCCAACCTTAGTAGCCCATAGTTAGTGTTTGTTTTATTACAATGGAATAGATAAAATAGATCACTCCATTAAGAATCGATTTGTTTAGTATTGTTGAAGAATATAAATACATACATAGTTACCTTATTACATTGGTAATAAAAACACGATACATAAAAAAAGAAACTAAAATACATATTTTCACTTAATCAATGATTTCATATTCATAACCTAGGGAAGGAACAAAATAAAATGGTGATCTCCAATTTTAGTAAGGGATCTACATAGAGGAGATATAAAACTATAATAAGTGAATTATAATCAATTATGAATGTGCTATATGTAATGGTTAATAACTGAAAACACACACCATCAATAAAATGAAAATGAATATGGATATATAAACATTGTCAAAGTGAAATACTATGGAAATTAATAACTAATTACTGAATATAAAAAATTATTATTATTTTTGTGTCTTGTATCTAGAATATGAACCATCATACCGTTAATACATATTATGTTTCTGGGTTGACACTCATCTAATTCTGTTGGAAAACAAACACGATGGGTTTTTCACCAACTATTTTGTATTATGAGTCCTTTCGATGCATCGAGGGGGTATAACGGACCCCAAATGTAACTTTATTTTTAAATAATTCTTCAAACATAGATTTAATTCAAGAAAAATATGCCATATCAATATCCCTGTTTAGTACAGGATACAGATTCATCAATATTTCCCGAGATAAAATGCCATCAAAAGTAATCAGTGTATGTAAAATGGTATATATCTAAGAAAATAATCATATCCATGATAAAATAATATGGTTATTTAATATAAATATAATTTAAAATGAAAAATGATATCAATGTGTCACATGATATTTGATATAAAAATTATTAGGTGCACAATACAATTTACGTCTTAATAAAATGTAAATTGATACAATGACCCTTACCTTATGTACAAATGTGCACATGATATAGATTTCATGGATAGTGATATTAAATCCATTAATTAATTAATTCATAACCTTTTATACATTTATTTTATTTATAATTAGTTTATTATGTACTTAAGAACCTTTTTATGAGTTAATAAATACAATTTTATCGCTTCAGAGCATTTATTTCCTTGGTTTTTGTGATTAGTTTACTTGTGTCCATCTATGTAAAATCATAAAAATTTAGAATAGTTTTCCAGAATTGAAATTATATATTTTTAGTTAACTTAAATGACAATTAATGGTTATATATATCATTTGGTTATATGTTATGTTGATGAATCATTAGATAAAATGTTAGTTATAATTGTTTAGATTATTTTTGTGTTTTTTGATCATCACGAACTAGTTTTGTATTATAAATTATTATTATGAATATATATTTGTTCCATAATCTTTAATATGTTGTAATATATATATTAATAAAATTTAATCACAAAAAATATTTTTTGACCATCCCTGACGGTAGAATTGAAAAACAGAAAACAGGATATCCACCAAGGTAAGAAATCGACACCTCACAGATGATGTTTTCTTTTTAATAATGAAAGGTAGAAGAGAAAATATTTAATGAAGAATATTAAATTATTCTAATAACATTATAGAATATATATGTTACTAGATTTATCATTAATGTTTGGATTTAATAATTAATGATAGAATGAGAAGAAAAATAAATTACGAGAAAATGAAGATGAAATAAAAAGGATTTACCACTTGAATTCTTCTCCATGACAACCTCCTTAAGGGAATTGGAAATGGTATTTTGGTGAGAATAGAAAGACTATAACTTGGGGGAGATGATTTTAAGAGTAAATGGGCGGAATATATTCTTTTTTCATGGCCTTTGTGGTGAGAGAGAAAGCAGTGGGAGGGGTGGTGTTTATTATAGATGAGAGGGGTGTTTTTTTTGAATTTTTTATATATAATATTTTTTTTGAACATGAAAAGAAATATTGATGAATATTTTAACTAAATATAGTAATTTTTCATGTGATTTAAATACAATGGTTCTTATATCATCCATGACCCAAAAAATTATGTATTTATCATATAATGTTTGTATACCCTAAATTATAAAATTTTACTCTTTATAAAAAATTTAAGTATTTAAGAAAAATCACAAAATATCACCATAACCATTTTTTGATATGTATAATCCAAAAAGTAACTCCATTTGATTAAAATATTTTTCAAAAAAACATTGTTTTTAATCAAAAATCACTATTTATACAAAAAATACCAATTTGGAAATTATAACTCATTTTATAACACATTTAAAAATTAAATAATGTCTCATTAAATTATCTTATAATCTTACTAAAATAAAATATATATTTAGGATTATATTTTTTGAAAATAAAATTTCTCTTAAATTATTATATTAATTATAAAATTTTTATAAACAATTATGTTTTATAGAAATATAAATAATTAATTTATCATTCTCAAAATATTTATTTATTGATATTGTAATATAATTATATGATATGTAAATTTTTAAAATTCATAAATACTAATTATACTTTCATAGGTGATATTTCTATTCTATTGTCAGAAATAACATTCCTAAGGGTCACATTAAAAATATAGTGGTAACTTTATTATTCACAAAAATGATAATTATCAGAAAATAAAAAAATTTCACCAAAGTAAATTTTGATGATATTTATTAAAAAATAATGTTTATTTTGACATATAATTATTATAATAGATTCAAAATATTGTTTTAAAACATGAG
Source organism: Viscum album (assembly GCA_963277665.1). NCBI lineage: Eukaryota > Viridiplantae > Streptophyta > Magnoliopsida > Santalales > Viscaceae > Viscum > Viscum album. The sequence continues at coordinate 643,766,442 of OY728128.1, forward strand.
ATTCATTTAAAGTCAGTAAAACATCCCTTAGAAAAATATGGCATTTTAATGAGTAGAATTTGATTCATTATTATTATATAGCAATAAAATCATTTGAATGAATGTCAAAAAATTACATTAAATAAATTAAATATAAATTTACTAATTTTTTTAAAACTATTAATTCCCACTAATTAATTTGATAGGTTATGACATTCATTTTAAAATAATGATATTTAGTTGTATATTATTATTCATTATAGCTTGGTGTGGGTGAAATCTATGTTGTCAATGAAATTAAATTCTAAAAGATCCACATCAAAATTTCTTGTGGTCTTACATTCTCACCTACTTAAAAAAATTTCATCCTCACAATTTGAAATTATATTTTAAAAATCAAAGGTTGATAAAACAAAATCCTTTCATGATAAACCCACATTAAATGTAGGGTTAATAAAATACTGATTTAAAAAGAAGGAAAGAGAAATGAAATAGTCACTACAAAACTGTGAATTAAAATAAGATAATAATTGCGAAAACTAAAATTAATATTATAGTAGAATAATCTGACCACCATGCTCTAATGGATAGTGATATATAATATGTTCATTATATATTTATCCATCCCAAAACAATAAATCTAGTGATCGGTTAAAATACCATTGATTTCTCAAAAAGAAATGTACATGGATAATGTTTTTGTTGGAAAATAATTTTCCTAGACATAAGGGATTATTTTAATATATATATGTACTTATGAATGTAATCATAGTTGGTTACATTACATTTGATAAGAATAATTTCATTCTTTGGTTGTGCTTCGATCTATCTCCAATTCATTTCTTAAAACAATAAATGAATATTAATGGAAAATTTTTATTCCAAAATAATTTTTTAGGATAATTAGATCCACAAGTCATTCCTTTATTAATTAAATTTTTACTAAAACCATGATATATATCTCATGTTATCTAAAATAATAAATCATACATTAATAATAATCAAGAATATCAAAAATTCATTACATATGTAGTTAAATATAAGACTCATCCAAATTATGTATTTCCAAATTACAAGACCATTAATATAGATGAAAGGTCACTAAATTTTCAAAATCAACATTACATAATATTTCCAATATAAGATAGCTCTTATTTCCACAGACTAAATACATGAATACCTTGATCTTTTTTAAACATTAATGAAAATATTCATGTTTCAAATCATAAAATATCAGGTTGTTGAACACATTCCCTATATATAAACATTTAATAAAAATTCTAAAGATAGAATAATCCATCAAATCACTAATAAATTTCTTACCCCAAATATTTTCCCATAAAAAACATTATCAGTATTATCTCACCATCAAGAACACATCAAGGGTTATCATTCCCTCTACAATGTATTTTCCCAAATGTTCCACTTATTAGTGAATAATTGTTTTTGGGTACTATTTAATATATTCTTTGAAATCCATAAATATGAATTAATATAGTAAAATCCATAAATATCTTATGAATATTATAAATATAATATCATAATTCATGAATCCATACACATAAATATATTAATTTTTCTCTTTATTTGAGGTATTAACATAAGAGTAACAATGATCCTTTATATTATTTTTGGGATCATTCCATTGATGCTTGAGATATTGATTTATGTAGTGTCAAATATCATTGTAGTTAATTTTTTGTATGCTGGAAACCTATTTATTAACCTTGTAATAATAATCATAATGGCCTTTACCACAACACTTTATCCAAATCTCAATCCTTTTAAGCATGTACCATGGTGTTTCTTTCCATAATTATAACATGCGTGAAAATAAATCTTTCTCTTCTTTCATTTATTGATATTTTCCTAGTAATAATATTGTTCTAGTTCTTCCCTTTGAATACATAAGACACAAATATTTATTTCTTTGTCTACATAGAATATTATTCTATTTCATCATATGATGAGAATGTTTGGGAGACAAGTTCCCATCGAAAGAATGACATAAGACCATAAAGGATATGACCCTTCTTAGTCTTTTGATCATGTTCAATGATGAAGTTACCATTCCATCATCTTAGAACCATTTTTTAATGACTATTTTCATGGGATTATATCATAACATTATGAAACATAATTTATGATCCCAAAACTAGTAAAATTCATAACATGAATTGAATATTTATGCATAACTAATATCATTATAATAAAAATGGTTTCTTTGGAGACATATTTATTTATAAATCATTATTTATGGTTTGTAACTAATATGTAAATTATCCTAATAGTATCCCCTAGGAGATTCAATCTAGGTGTGTAGTAAGGCACACTATTGTGTAATAATTAATCCCGTGTTAGGCCAGGGACACCGTATCAAAGTTGGTACCCCTATGTACATCTATGCTATAACCATGTCTACTTGTAGTATCAAGAGTGAGATGTATTTTATTATTAAAGAACTTAATCTAAACATACCTAATATTTAGTATTTTATTCTATTCATATCCTCAATTACTATCATTGGGTTTTGTCTCCCAATCTATGTTTTATAAATCTACATCCCTTGGTTTATACTAAATATCCTTCAATACCGATTATAACAACACTAAGCCTAGTATCCTAGTGTTTTTAGTAATTTTATTACAATGGAATCTATAAAAGAGATCAAATTACAAAGGATTAATCTATTTAGTAGTATCAAAGAATTTAATCACACACATGGTTCCCTTATTACATTGCTAATTTAAACATAATACCTAACAAAGATAATATAAACAGCTTCTAATCATTGAATAAAGGAATTTATCTTTACAAACTAGTTATAGAAAAAAAATTAAAGGTTGAGATAAAAATTATAGTAAGGTTTAAATATAGTGGAATCAGTTAACATTAATAAGTGAATCATAAACAATTAGGTATAGTCAATATGGCATAGTGAGTATCTAAAAACACATGGGATCAATAAGCTTTGAATGAAAATGGATCTATAGACATATTCATAGGGAAAATAATTTGGAATGTAATAACTAAATACTTAGTAAACAAAATTATTATTATTTATATTTCATGTATCATTCACATAAACCATCATAACTCCATGAAGGATCCTGTTTTTAAATAGATACCAGTATGATTCTGTTTAAAAACAAACATGAAGGGTTTTTCACCAAATTTTTTGTCTCATGTGACCTATCAATGCATATAAGGTCTATAATAGGACCCTACCATCTTTAGAAGTAAAAATATTTCTCCATACATAGATTTAATTCAATAAAAATATTCTTTTTATATATTTTTATTGAGTTTAGAATATAGATTCCTCAATTTCCCTAGTTTAAACGACATTTAAAATAAACCCATTTTGTAAAATGGTATAAAGATAATATTGTAATCATATACATTATAGAAGGATATGGATATTTAATAGATTTTTTTTCAAATGATAAATGATCTAAAAATGTTAATTCATACATCTCATAATAATTATTAAGTGCAATATACCATTTAACACTCAATGAAATAGAAATTTAGACGAATTACCTTACCTTATGTTCTTATTTGATATTCAATTCATACAAATGTCATGGATAATCAAATTAAATACATTAATTAATTAATTAAGAACATTTTAAAATTTCATATCATTTATTATAATTTTATTATGTTTACTTATATCCTTTTTGATGAGTTACATGATACAATTTAATCATTTGAAAGCATTCATTTCCTTGGTTTTGATTATCTAGTTACCTGTATACACGTATAGAAAATTAGGAAAAATGAGAATAGATGTATAGAATTAAAATAATACATTATTATTAAAATTAAATAATAGTAAATTTTTATATATTCTATGCTTTTATATTGTATGAGGCTGAATCATTAGATTAAATGTTAGTGATAATCATTTAGATTAGTTTGGCCTTTTTTGATCATCATGAATTAGTTTTGTATTAATAATTAATATTATCTATATATAATAGATCTAGAATATCAAATAAGATTTATTAGATAAATAATATTCTATTTTAACCATAAATATAATTTTAAGACCATCCTGGAAGCAATAGTTGAAAAAAACACAGCATCCACGAATGTGGTAAATCGACCCCTCACAGATGATGAATTCATTTTTAGAGTAAAATGGAGAGGATAAAGGGTTTAATTATGAATATTAAAATATCATAATTTAATTATACTATATATAATACACTGCAAACATCATTCATGTTTTGATAGAATAGATCAAGATAGAATAAAAAGAAAGGACATTAAAATAAATTCAAAGACAAAGAAAAATGATTTACCTCTTGAATTCATCTCCTTGAGAACCACCTTAAGAGATATTGAAATGGAAATTATCTGAGAATAGAATGAAAATAATATTTGGTGAGGTTTTTTAGAGGAAATGAGAATAATATATTCATGATTGATGTCTTAGTTGGTTTGAGATCATGAAGTGGTGAGAGGTGGTATTTATAGTGGATGAATGGGATGTTTTTTTTAATATTTTGTACATTATATTATTATTTTGGTTCAATATAATAAATAGTGATGATTATTATGCGTAAAAATATTAATTGATTCATGTGAGTTCCTTACAATGGTTTTTGAATCATCTATGACTCAAGAAATATTTTATTTAACTTATAATGTATATATAGAGTAAGTTACCGTATATTAATATTCCCCAAAAATTCAATAAATTTAGAAAAATCCAAAAATTTACCATAACTATTATTAGATGTGTAGAATTAAAAAATGAACTCAATTTTATGGAACTAATTTTATAAATAATATAAATTTCATTTTTAATTAAAACAATCATTTATTTAAATAATTCTAATTTTAAAATTTTAACAGATATTATTACACTTTGAAAAATTTATTAGGGCCCCATAATATTATATGATTACCATAAGATAAAAATTATTAATTTATAATTATATTTTATGAATATAAAAATTTATCTTAAATAATTTTATTAAATATTCAAATGTAAATAAATATTTATGTTTTATAAAAATAAGAACACTTAGTTTATTATTTTCAAAATATTTATTTACTTATGTGATGATATAATTAGATCTTATTTTCATTTTTATGATGCCTAAATTTTATTTATAATTTCATAGGATATAAAACTTTTCAATTTTCTGAATTACTATTTTTATGGGCCATATTACTATTTCAACAATCACATTACTATTCATCAAAAATGAAAGTTATCAGAAAAAAACCAAGAATTTGTCCTAACAAAATTTAGATATTATGATTTCAAAAATAATGTTTATTTTATTTTATAGAATTTTTAAATGTGTAAAAATTTAGTTTTAAAACATCTATTCTATTTTAAGCTGGTAAAACTACCTTTAAAAAATATATACTTTTAGTGCATACAATTAGATTCATTATTACCATATTCCTATAAAATCATTTGTATGAACGTTAAATAATTTGATTAAATAAATAATATTTAATTTCATAATTTTGTTAATATAATTTATTTGGGATATTTTAAGGTATAGATTATTTGAAACATTTTAAAATAAAGATATTTAATTATATATTTTTCTTCATTTAATCTTTTTTGTCATGTAAAATCTATACTATCAAAAAAAATAATTTTAAAATGATACACATCATAAAATCTTGGTGTCTTACATTGTCTCGTACTTCAATAAATTTTGTCCCCATTATTTGATTTTTTACACTGAAATTCAACGGTTCATATATGAAAATTCATTTGTTGGAGGCCCACGTCCAAAATAGGGTTAATAAAACAACATTTATATAATAGGGAAATGGAAATATAGAGGTCACCATAAAACTATTAATTTTTATAGGATAACATTACTATGACAATAAAATATGGCAATGGAAGAATAATTTCACTATCATGTTCTGATGTATAGTTGTAGAGGAATGTTCATTATAATGTTAACCACCACAATACCATAAATATTGTGATCAGTTAAAAGACCAATGCTCTCACAAAATTTAAAGTCACTAGAAAAGGTTTCAGTTCCAAAATCATTTTCCTATAGTTGAGGGATTCTTTTAAGATATATATAAGTACATGAAAAAATCATACTTGATTAAATCCCATGTCATAAGAATAATTTCATCATTTTTTTGTTATTTGATATATCCCCATAACATTTATTAAAAAAATATCGATATAGATGATGATGTTTTATTCTTTAAGGATTATTGTGAATAATTATATCTAAAAGTCAACCCTCTTGCCTTTAAATGGTCACTGAAACCAAGTTGGTTAGAACATATATCCAAAATTATAGATCTTACATTATTCAAAATCACCTATATACTTATTCCATTTCATATGTAGTAAAACTTAATACACATCCACAATATGAAATTCCATATTCAAAGTCCAATAACATTGAAAGAAGGGAACTGAATTTCCAAAAATCAACTTTACATAGGATTTCTCAAATAAGATTGCACTTATTGTAACATACTAAATATAAGAATAACTTAATCTCCATTAAAACATTATAAAAAATGAATTCTCCCAAGAGTGAAATATCATGTTGTTGAATACATTCCATAAATCCAAAAATAAAATAAACATTTAAATTATAGAATAAACGATCAAATGAAAAACTAATTTCTTGGAAACCAGTAATTTACCATTAAAATACCTTTATAACATTTATCTCAGCATCAGAGACACATTAAGTTTTATCTTCCCCTCTACCTTATATTTTCCAAAATTATCCACTTACTACTGAATCTATTTTTTGGGTACTATTCATCATATGATTTCAAATCCCTAAAGAATAAGTTTTATAATACAATCCTTTTATATTTCAGGATTCATATAACCAGAATATCATAATTCTTCAATCCAAAAACAAAAATATATTATTAATTTCTCTTATTTTGAGGAATTACCATAACATAACTATGATACATTATATTCTTTAGGGGTATATTTTTTTGATGCTTAAGACATTTATTTGAATAGTGTCCAATATACTTGTAGATAAATTATTGAACATTGGAGTAATTTTTCATACAATTTCAATCACAATCATGGTGGAATTTTTCTGTACACTTATCAAAAAGGGGATTATTTTTAAGAAAGTACCCGAGTGTTTCTTTCTACAATTATCACATAATGAAAAATATTTCTTTCTAATCATTCCTTAATCCACCATTTTTAGCGGTAATTTTGTTCTCGTGCTTCCCTCTAAAGCCATAATAATTTGGAAATTATTTATTTCTCTCACTAGAATATAATACCATTTCCACATTTCATGATAAATTTTGGTCCAAGTGTTCCCTTTGAAATATAGGCATACGAACATAACATATATGATCCTTCTGATGCTTTGGATTATGTGCATTGATGAATTTATCATTCCTCTACTTGGTGAAATTTTAAATGATGATTTACACTATATTAGATAAAAAAATTATAAAACATAATGTATAATCCCAAAAAATGTAAAATAATCAACATAAATTGAAAATTTATGCTCAACATATCTCATAATCATTAACATGGTTTCTTTAAGGATATAATTACTTTAAAATTCTTCATAATGAATTTTAAATAATATATGATTTAACCTAACCCTATCCCTAGTGAGTGTCGAAGTAGTTTCATGGTTTTCCGTGAACTTTTTTAGTAGGTTAAACCATGTCATGATTGGGTTACCTTTCCAGAGTTGGTACACATACTATATATATTCCAGAACAATTTCCACTTATAGAATCGAGATATACATTTATTTTCTTATTGGAGTTATTACCCTTAGGTATCCTAGTGGATGTTTTATTAAAATGGAATAGATACAAAAGACCACATCCCTAAGGATTGATCGTTTTAGAAGTTTTGAAGAATATATATATATATATATATGGTTACCTTATTACATTGGTAATTTAAAAACTGAATATATCAAAATAAAATAAACCACTTATTATCACTTATTCAATGATTTCATCATCACAACCTAGGGAAGGAAAATAAATAAAAGGATGATATCAAATGATTTGTAAGGATTACATATAGAAAAAAAATATATCAATAATAAATAAATCATAACCAATTAGGCATAATCCATATAGAATGGTGAATAACAGAAAACACACGCTATCAATAATGTGATAAAAAAGGGATATATTGACTTTTCCACAGTGAATGACCTATAGAAAGTAATAACTGAATAGTGGAAAAATAAAATAATTATTATTTAAACATCATATATCTGGAACATGAACCATCATACCATCAAGAATGTTTATGGCAATGTGTCGATACTCCTCTGATTCAGGTTGGAAACAAACACAAAGGGTTCTATACCAACTACTTTGTCTCCTTATACCTGTTGATTAATCGAAGGGATATGACACACCATACACATAACTTCAAGTCAAAATAAATATTTATATGTAGATTTAATTTAGCAACAATTTTCCTTATCAATATCCGTAGTGAGTAGAGGATATAAAATCATCAACATTTCCCCAGTTAAAAATCCATTGAAAATAAACACTATATGTAAAAAGGTATACAAATATTAAAATAATAATATCTATGATACATGAATATGGATATTTAATATATATATATATATATATATAATTTCAAGTGTAAAATGATCTCAAAGTGGAAGTAGATACTCCTAATTAAAATAATTATGTTCACAATACAGAGTATGTCAAATTGAAATGAAAATTGAGATAATCCCCCATAACATATGTCTGAATGTGTTCTGTTCGTGATATAATGTCCTTCATAATCATATTGTGTCTATTAAATAATTAATTAATTTACCTATTAAAAATGTATATTATTTAGTTAAATTTTATTCAGTTCATTAATTTATTTTTTAATGAGTTATAAGATATGATATTGTTGTTAAAGAGCGTTTCATTCCTTGGTTTTCATGATATGTTTACTCGTATACAGACATAGAAAATCATGAAAAATAATAATAGTTTCCTAAAATAGAAATTATATGTTATTGATGAACATCAAGAATATTAAATGGTTATATATATTATCTGTTTATATGTAATGAGGATGAATCATTAAAGAAAAATATAGTGATAATCATTTAGATTATTTTCCCATTTTTCTATCATCCCAAAGTAGATTGATTTTGTGAAGTAATATTATGTGTATATACTAGTTATATAATAGTAAATAAGTTAAATTACATATATTATGTTCTAATTTTTCCATAAAAATGTTTATGAATATCCTAGAAGGACGAACTGAAAATCAAAAACGCGGCATCCACAGAGGTGGTAAGCTGTTACCTCACAAATGATGTTTTCATTATTAGAAAAAAATAGAGAGGAGTAGGGTTTTAATGATGAATTTACAATATCCTAATAACATTAATATATATAAAATATACTAGAGTTATCATTCATGTTTTTAGAGAATAGTTATGGATTGAATAAGAATAAAATAATATTAATGAAATTGAATGAGAAAGAAAAAGGATTTTACTCTTGAATTCTTCTAATTGGGCAACCCTTTAAGGGATTAGAAGATAATCAATTTGTGGGACCAGAAATACCAATACGTTGGGAAGAGGTTTGGGTGAAGTAATTGGTCTAATTTATGCATTATTCATTGTTTCAGTGGTGTGAGAACCATTGGTGGAGATAAGTGGATTATATAGGGGAGGAGAGGGGTGTTATTTAAAAATTTTATACATTATACTATTATTCTAGATCATGATAACAAATAGTGATTATTGTTATGAATAAATATAGAAATTGGTGCATGTGTGTCCTATAAAATGGTTCTTACATCATCATTGACTTATGAAATAGTGTATTTAAGATATAATTTACATATACCATAAATTACTGTTTTTTACTATTAACGAAAAATTCATGTATTTTAGAAAAATACACAAAATTCACCCTAACATTTTTTATGTTTACAATTAGAATATGAAATTAGTTTTAGGAAAATAAATTTATAAATAATAGAAATTTAATTTTTAATTAAAATCACAAATTATTCAAAAATGCCAATTTCAATATTGTTTCTTATTTTATAAACATTGAAAATATAATTAAGTTCTCTTTAAATAATATTATAATAATAAGAAAAAATAATAATTTATTAATCTATTTTATGAAAATAAATTTTCTCTTAAATAATTATATTAATTATAATAATGTAAATAAACATTTATTTTTTATTAAATACCAATACATAATTTAACAATTTCAAAATATTTTTTTACTTTTCCTAAGATATAATTATATCATATTTTCAATTGTAAGATTCCAAAAAAAATTTATTCTTTTATAGGTGAGGTTCGTATTATATTGTCTGAATTATTATTCCTTAGGGCCACATTACCCTTCCAACGATGACATTAATATTATTAAAAAATGAATGTTATCATAAAAGGCGAAAAATTTAACCAAAGTAAATTTTGATATTATAATTTCAAAAATAATATTAATTTTTTCATATATAATTTTTAAAATTTTCAAAATTAAATTTAAAAATAAATCCATCATTAAATGATGGTAAAACTGCTTTATAAAAAATATAGTGTTTTGATGCCAAATATTGGATTTATTCTTATCTTATTCCTATTAAATAATTTGGATGTATGTCAAAAACATTTATTAAATAAAAAAAATATAAATTTTATAATTTGGTTAAGACTATTCATTACAGCTAAATTAAGGGTTTTTATAATGGTTTTTTTGAAATATTGATATTTATTTGAATATTATTATTCATTTTAGCTTAGTGATGCATAAAACATATGACGTAGAAGAAATTAAATTTAAAAATATATACACCATAAAATCATAGGGTATTACACCACATACCGTATATGACATTTCATGAGACTAAAATATTACTCATTGCATTAGATAGAAATCTGGGAACACACATCATAATCATATCATGTAAATTTTCAATTGTTCTATATAGATCATATACATAAGATCATATTTAATAACATTTAATCCCCTGATAATGGATGTTTGATAACATAAATTAATTTCCACAACAAAATAAGATTCAGTGTATAATGTTAAAATTCCTTGAAAGGAAATGGTTAATCATACTCACACAACAATCGTTTGGAATGTAAAACCATAGTAAAATTCTAGCAACATAACATCAGCACATAAATTTTTTATGGGATGGATTAATGAGAGTTAATAAGGTATCTCATTATTTATAAATCATATGTTAATATAATTATAAATGGATAAAATATCCCATCATTCAGAAGTGGAGATAAATGGTGTAAGATAATGATGATACTTGAATAAAGAAGAGAATTAGAGGATACATCACATTGAGAGGGTGATTCCAAAAGCTTGGCTGACTATTCATGAGATCTTGGGGAACCATTGGATGAATCATGATAGGGGAGGTGAGAGTAATAAAATTATCCAGTGTTTTTTATTGAATATAATTTAGATCTTATGTAGGTGTGTATAAGAAGACAAAGGGGAGTTCTTTATTATTTTTCAACCATATTTTTTTGGAATCTATATAATAAAGTAATCAACACAGAAAAACATAATGTGGTGTTTGCCAATTTATTTTCCAGTTATTAGTGTTTTTCTTTTTTTTTTTTAGTTCAAAAACCTAACTTGTTAATATATTTCTCATAGTGACATAGAAGTGTGTCATGTTTTTAATGAAATTATTTTAACACCATAAAATATGATAAAGGTTTCTAAGAATTCATTCATGATTTACAAAAATAATCTAATAACATAAAAAAAATTTTTAAGGGGAAACATAAATTTGGTCTTGGATATCTTTTACAGATATTATTACTGCACTTTTGCGTTATTATGGTGTTATAATACACAACTTATAACTATACCATATTTATTTTTTACCAGAAAATTTCACTATCTCAGAAAAATAGGGAAAACTCACCATTGTACAATTTTGATAGGAAATAAAAAAAATATTTTATAAAAATAAATTTCTAAATAAAATTAATTTAACTTTTATATTAGAATCAACATTTATTGAGAAATGATGGTTTTTTTAACAAAAAAAGTTATCAAACCACTATAAACATTACAATTGATATCATAAATATTATATTAAAATTTATATTTTTTAAAAATTATTTCATATTATTATATTATTATTATATTTTTTATTTTAATAATTCATTTCTTCATCAAAATTTTTTTTTAATACATATTTTAAATTTCATAGAAATACAATTTTTGTAATATCATATCCAAATAAAAATTATTTATAAAGTAACAAAAATGAGAACAAAATATATTAATTTTTCTATAAAATTTACATATTAATCTTATTAGTGTGTTGTTATATATAAATTTTTTACACAAACAAATTCCTTAAGGGTAAGGTTTTCAATGATGGGATTTTAATGGGGGTAGTTTGACATACATGGATTGGGTAATGATCTCGATGAGCTTTAACATATCCCATAAATGGAATTTCTCATACATTAGATATTTGATCATAACTTGGGAATGGTCAAGTGAAAATCCCAAGATGATATATCCCATGAACTTTCCAAAAAATGGGCTTCATAGGGTAATATCCTTCTAGTTGAGGCCACCACTTCCTTTAACTGTGGAAATTGGATTTTTCAAAACACTATATCTATATTAATCATATGATAATTGTAAAAAGTCCATATAATCAATGGTTATGATGGTTAATAATATTTTTAATTTAATACTATATAATAAAAATAATTAACTGAATGTGTTTTTTATATCCATATCAAATTATAATATATGTAATTAAATCATAAAGGCACCAGAGCTTATTGATACCACCAACTACTCACAAAAATATATAGTTTGGGGACTCCATGTTGTGGGTCCCTACCCAACACCTATAGATCGACAGTGTATGTTAATATATACCAAAACAGATTTCTTCCCAAAGTTGGTATAAAATTCAACCATTAATGAAGTTAATGGTTACATGAACACCCACATCATTTATTAGTTTGGGGTTCCACAAAACATTCTCTCAGACAACAGAACTATTTATAGGATATAAAGCTGAACATGTTTTATTCCAATTACAATATCCAACCCAATCATACATATTCCTACCATAAATTTGATAATTGGTAGTTTTAGGGTTAAAAAATCTATATCTAACATTACACTAAACATCATGCTACAAAACAAAACTAGTTGGCCCGATAAACTCTCTAACACACTATATTCCTATTGGATGATTCCATAAATTTCCACCACTGTGATCCCAGAATTATTGGTGTATAAAATGAGGTAGTTTTACAAATATAGGTTCTATTTATGTCACTATAAAAACCATTTATTACTATAAAATTACAGAACAATAAAAGTAAGTCTATTGATCTAATGTTGAAGTCCTTGGGGAAAACATGCTCTAGGGTATATATAACATTTAGGGGAAATATAAATAGTTATAATGATCATTAAAAAATAAGGATCAATATTTAAAATTCATTCTGGTTGATATTTTGTTGAACCTCAAAACACTAATGATACGCAGTAATAAGATGTTGAAGCTGAAGCCCAAGTAGGAAGGACCTCAGAATATTCATTACATCTGTTTAAATGGTGAGTAATCATTAAACACCAAGGGAATGTAGAAAATCACACCTCCTGCAAATTCAATGTTCCTTAAGTGGTACTTTCTAGTAACCCCATGGTCAAAGCTACATGACCTTAAACTGAAGCACATCACAAACCAAGCTCCATGACTTTAAAATAGTATATTCCCATTTACTATAACTATATTACCTTAATGTGGGAGTAGATTTAGACCAATATATATGAATAAAAACTATAAATACCAATTTCCTCTTCATATGAAGTTCAAATATAGGCTTACCCTTTTTGATGAACATATGTTGTTTCACGTTATAAATGTGAGATGATTTGAACTAACATCCTCAATACATAATGTTAATTTGTAACCTCTCCCAAATGTAAAGAATGTTGGATTTATCCTATCATAAATCTTATATGTTTTCATATCTTCATTATATAACCTAAATATACACGATACCATGGTTCAAAACTATAGAGGAAAATGTTCTCCCACATGGAAATATTCACCTACCATCCCATTTTCCAGAATTACATGTGGATTGATTCCCAAAATAGTTGCATATGTAATAATGTCTAAATCCTTGGACTTCATGCTCGACCACATGTTTTCTCTCCCTAAGAGAGTTCATCATAAGAATTAATCCCCTATAATATTTTTTCTTGAATTAGAATAGTTATGATCAATCTATCTATTAAGTTTAATCCTTGTCATAACCCTCGATCTGTTAGAAAATATATATTCCTTAATGACCATACATGAGGATGAATGAATGGGATGATAAATTAATAAGCCTTGAAAACCTAAACATCATATAAAGTTAATAAATATCATTACATTGTGTAATAAACATTGTATTCCCCATGATAATTGTGGGATGACATAACATCATCACTGAATAGGAGGTTATCCTTCAGGCATTTACCACCTATCATGTCGTGTTCCAAAAATATGTTTGGCTTAATTATCATTCCCATGGGTTAATTAGATACATTTTTTTCTAATGTATTCCTTCTATCCGCATCACTTAATACCATCTCGGGGTTTACCCCAAAAAGTTCATGCTCAATCCTTTCATTCCCTCCAGTCTAAACTCATAACCTTAAAATAGTATTTTTAGTCCAAACTTTATTTCTTTAAACATTATATAATTTCTTTTGGAATCATGCATGGTAACAGGTCTCATTGGCCATATATCAAGCATAGTTGTCACTCATTCCTTCCATACAATCCTAATTAAGAACTAAAAACCCTTGTCTTAGCTCCATGAGCCTAAACTAGTAGTGGTCATAGTCTGATATGCATGAATCTAAACTACGAAGTCCAAAATCCGTAGCACACGACATTAAATGGTAGAATTAGCCAATGTGGAAAACATATGATTCCTCATAGGAAATATAATATATGAAAAAAATGTTATACTCATAAAATATAAAAATATAAGACTTACTATGTGTAACAAACATGGGGTGACTCATATGGTAAACATTAGATGAACATAAATGAAATTCCTCTGTATATGATGTTAAAATATATATATAGCCTATGTGATGAACATATGATTCATCATATAAAAAATATGGAATGACCAAAAATGACATCCCCAACACACAACATTAAACTGTATCCTCACCCTATGTGATGGGTATATGATTCATCCAATATAAAATATGAGATAATTCATTTTCCACACCAGAGAGAAATCCACCCCTCTAACATTGGTATTCTTTTATGTTGTGTTCAAAAACAATTTATGTCTTGGTTCTGATTCCTATAGCAAATTATTAGGGTTCATAGGAAAAAAATATTTGTCCTATCCTAAACATTAATTTATTTTGGAGCCTCCCCTGGTCCAATCCTCATGACTATAAACTAAGTTTAACTAGTTACATGATTTCTTTGTGTGGTGTATGTCCTCCTTGATTTCTTTAATGTTGATTTTTAAATCTATTACACCAAATTAATATCCACTATATACCTACAACCCTTCAATTACAAGAATAATGATTATAGACTATCTGAATATTCCTCATATGGACCATTGTTTTTATAGCATGCTTTGTCCTTAGTGTTTCAGCAAACTAATACCTCCTTTTCTTTTCATTTCATCCTTTCTCAAAGATACACCACAATCTGGACATTGGTACCATATCAATCCATGTTAATTAACTATATGAAAAATGATTCCCTTTATTAAGTGATACATAAGTATTCTTTAATAAATTATCCCATGTCCATCCACACCACCAACTCATTCCAGGATCATTTCCATCCAGGTTAGTCTCTCTCCTTGTATGTCAACACGTTCATCTAGTGCATTTGAGAGCATGTAGCGATAGATAAAAAAGAACTCAATATCCACAAGAATATTCCCCAAATCCATTTTCAAACATATTATTCCATTCAATATGGATCCTCGTTATCCCCTCAATTTTAACGGACCCCTTAACAGTAATGGGGTATGGCTACACTAGTCTACATACTATCAAGGGCGTGTTCCTTGAAAAATATTTTGTAATAAATGATGGTTCCATTTTTTTAAATACTCAATGGTATATCACTACTATTTCTACCTCATTCTTGACTAGTGAGACTGTGTAATCTATGTTTTAAACAAGTTCAATAGTATTTCTCCGCCCATCATTCATCCCATTTTAGTGATCCAAGTCTTATAATGAATGATTCATTTTATATTCTACTTCCCTTTTCAATACAGGGAATCTGAACACCCTATGTTTCCTTTCCCCATAAACACATATATGGTGAAGAAATAATTTATCTCTATTTATGGACATCACTAAGCTATTTATTTTTCACCTTATTATGTTCTCCCCAAAAAATGGGAACATTTTAATTATTCATGTTTGTCACACTGAGCATGGATAACATGGGCTTAGGAGTTAGGGACGAACATCCCTAAATAAGGAAAAGACACATAAGAATCCCTTAAATTAAGCATCAAATGTTCTCCCCGACCTCTAAAACCTTAAACATTGAGTCTTCGTATAATCACCATGAACATAAAATGTGTGGATAAATTTGTAGACATATTTTATATGGAATCACATATCCTTGGACCTCAATTCACATCACCTTATCTCCCCTCAACAACACACATACTCATTTCAGACACTACCCTATGGTCCAAGAATTATGTCCATAAACTATTTGATACCCCAAGGTCCAAGAATTATAACGATAATCTACATGAAATTATAGGTCAAAAAATTCTGATCTTCTACCATTTTTAACTTCATGGTCCATGAATTATGACACAATACTATTAGAAACTATTGGTCCAAACATGATTTCATTACACAATTTTTAACCCCATGGTCTAAGAATTCTGAACATAAATAACTTTAAATTCCTTGTCTAATATATATGGCCTTAAACTGACAACCCCAGTTTAACTGGCCTGCCCGTAAATATGCCAATGAATTATTCCCATATTTCAATTAGGTCTAATAACCATAGAGGAAACCATATAAAAATTCATACTCCCATCCACCAAGGTTCATTAATGTCTTGGTAGAAAATCAGGCCATAAATAAAAACTTCATTTTATATTGGGACCCACCATAAACCCTAGAAAATACATTTCTATGCACATAGGATATCATTGCTTAAAAAGTATTTATAATGATATCAATTAACCCTTTGCCTTAAGACTTCCACTATTAGCTTCCTCCCATTATATTTCTTTCCCATGCATCCCACCACCCTAAATGAGTTGGAATTGGTCATGTCGGTACATATATCCTTGTTAAAATATGATAAAATATGTTATAAAAATCACAATCACATGATTATAAACTATATGATGGATCATCCACAACTTAAGATACTAAACTTCATGTTCAATGTCCTTAATATATAATAGAAACCCTTCATCCTCATAGAAAAATGTAAAATTGGAAAAATATCATGCCCTCTCCTAAAAAACAATTTCCCCCATTATTTCAAGTATCATACCACACAATTAACGTTATATGGACATCACCTATAATACAAGACATCTGTCGCCTTATAATATTAGTTTAACATTTATTTATACAAATACTCCTACGAAAGGTTCTACGAGCCTCAGTGGAATAATTCAAAGTTTTGAAATATATCAAGAGCATCCCTCAATTTATCTATAGGATTTGTGTATTCCTTGGTCTGGACCCCCATAATCCTTCATATCGGAATGGCCCCCCTAATTTAAATGGGGCCAGGGAAAATTGGCTATCCTACTATCACAGGCACATGTTCTGAAATACTTTCAACAATATTTTGATAAGATTCTTGTTTAGAACTTGTTCAACAGTAAACCCTCTTTTTTATGTCCTAATACATGAAAAAATGATCATCGAATTTATATTTCAAACATGGTAATCAATAATACTCTATCATCATGTCCCCTTAGTGCCCCAAATCTTACGCTTTCTGAATTAAACAACTCATCTCTTTTGTTTATATAATATTTAATGATCTTTGTGGTACACTATTTTTGTATTAGCACACATTGAGAATGAAATATGTATGTGTAGAGAGTCCAAATCTCCAACCAAAAATTTTCTAATTAGGATACTCATTATGGTAAATAAATCATTCAGGCCATGAGTGTTCTTCCCCAATATGAAACTAATATATCCCTTTATTCCCACACATAGCATGAGTCACATGGTCTTAGTGATTAATTTTCGTCTTTATCATTAATATGAAGATGATTTATAAAAAGAACACATTAAAGAAATATTTATAATCAAGAATAAAATTAAAATGATTGGGCAGGGTCTTCCATAAACTAGATCCTATCAGTTACATCAAACTAAGATCAATTTACCTATGTTTCGGCCACACTGAATGGGAGGTGATCATTTCTAGGCCCTTCATGTTGTTACCCTTGGTAGTCATGCACCACAAGTACTACCCATGTGACCTCTTAAACAATTTTTTGAGTGTATCTCAATTATTATTAGGATGAACACATCATTAATCAACCCAAAACCATATAATGGAAGCCTATTTCAAAATAGTAAATCTATTCCATCCACTTTCAATAACTTATTAACAATTTCATGATTTGACACCTCTCTAAGGAACTCCTTGATCATATGGTCTCTACACATCTCCCTTCATCGATCAAAAAAATACACATAACTTCACTATAAATTATTAAATGAATTATAAAATTCTCTAAAAAAAAGTTTTTGAAAGTCATGTTCAGGAATTTTCATTGTATTCATCAAATTATATTCATGAATGTACTATTCATATATGAGGAATGTTTCACAAACATTGCAGATCAAAATCTCCAAACACCCACAAACGTTTTGAGTGTAATTAAAATAGAGAAATGGACTATTTTTGTTGAATATTACATTTCCCCTTAGGGACCCCACCCTTATTTAATGGCACATGATTACACTGTGGATGAAAAGAATGGATCCTAGATCACCAATTTTCAGTGGTATCCCCTCGATATCTTTCCCTCTTATCCCTCTTTGGATCGCATTATGGGTGGGATGTGGTATTTAGAATCACCAAAAATGACATAAAAATACACATGTCCTGTGATTTGTTAAGGAATTAACAGATAGTTAGAAGTTAATCTCGGGAAAAGCAGCTCAAAAATACACATAAGTGTCTATATTCATGAAAATAAATGTAGTTTTGAGTTATGGATAAAAATATTTTCAGCGTCCATGCGTACCATGAGGTGGTTACAACTACATAGAATATTTATATCCAAAAAAGTCCCAAATCACATGAATCATAAGGTAGTAAACTCTAAAAAGTGTATGTAAAATCATGGAAGTCACTTATCATGTAGAGGATGAGATGGTAACCTCTATGAAATGTTTATATATACAATAACTTTCCCTCCTTAGGAAAAGTTATAATCTTCCTTAAATATAGAAATCATTTGTGAAACCAATTTCCTATCCTTTTTGGGAAAATAAATAACTCACCAAGTCCACATGTTCAGAGAACTCAACCATTGAAATTATATCCAAGTATATGAATTTTTGAAACATTAACTTTTGTGAGACAATGATGAGATAGATTTCCCAAGGTATCTATATTTTGTGACCTATCCTACCATGATTTGTTGAGAAATTAAAACCTCGATAGAGATTCATTTAAAACCCACCAGCCTTTGTTAATGAATAAATCTCTTTGTGAGTCAAGGG
The DNA here is from genome assembly GCA_963277665.1 of Viscum album. NCBI lineage: Eukaryota > Viridiplantae > Streptophyta > Magnoliopsida > Santalales > Viscaceae > Viscum > Viscum album. The sequence goes on from OY728128.1 coordinate 643,786,194, forward strand.
GTTTCATGACACAATTATACATCCCAAAACCACACACATGAAAACCAATACATTACTCTGAGAGGAATGATCACTATGTTTAATAAAAGAAATTCCTTCATGAGGGAACTTCCCATTAAGAGGTCTCCAACCATCATGAAACCCATCCACCTATTCCCGTGATATATTTTTCATGAAACATCAATTGTTTTAAAGGTGGTTTATAGAATATGGAGCTCCATAGTCTATATGGTGTTAATAGGTTTCCATTGGAACTATAAATTGGTGTCACTTCACTACATGGTTGATCATGTAATTGAGGTTCCCAAGGATCCCTTTTACAGCAAAAATGCGATGTTTTTTTAGGAACATAAATGTTGAGATAAAAATTATGTCCTAGTTTTTGGATAGTAATGGGAATTATCAAGAATCAGAAAAAGATTAGAGTTTTCTTCCAGTATCTTCAATATTACCATATAAAATGATTATTCTATTGGATATATTGAATAAATTATATTATCATAATACCGAACCAAACATTTGACTGTGAGTAGATTCATATTCCTGGATAGATCAGTTCATTTGGGATGCTTTATGGACAAATTGGGATTTCCTGTCTTCATATGAGTTGTATCCTACTAAATTATTTATATCTCAAAAAAATTCAGCTTAACTGGATATTTTAATATCTCCTAATATTCAATAAAATGTATAGGTGTTCATGGGATTCCATGTAGCATGACCCATTTTTCTTCAACTTTATTCTGAATCCTCCAAATCACCCATCCTATAACAAAATAGTCTAAATAAGTAAAATTTTCCATTTTAATAGTGAAAAATATAAACAAATTGAAAAAATTTTGAAGTGAAATTTGATGTATAATATTTAATTTACTATTAGATATTATTACAACAATGTGGTATGCTGTACGAAATAAATAGTGAATCACAACATGATCACACCTCCACGCCTAAATATTTTCACTCCTGTGGAATGTTATGTTCCCGTATAATTATGCATGCATATGTTCCCATCGTTATAAATATTTAATATTGAATGAGTGATTTATTTCCTGATAGTAATGTGAAAAAATAAAAAACCAAGTAAAGGAGTTATTCACAGTGGTCATTGAATAATTGTTCTCATAAATTATATCAAAACGATATTCAAGGATATGTATGATACTAATCTGAGATAAGAATTCACAATTAAAAAATTTCACTAAATCTACATGTGTGTGTGAGAGAAGAATTTATTACCATTATTTCCACAATCGATCTATTAAATTTTCATCAACTGAAATTTTTTATTCTTATATGACTCATTCCAATGAACATGCCCTACATCATTTGAAATAAAATTTCAAGGCCCACTAATTGAAGTATTACAAAAATTAAAACCTTTATATCCAAACCAGGATATTTATAAATTTCTTCCATTTAATCAATCCCCTCATTGTATATTTTCTATTGATTGTTTGTTTGAGGGAATACAATTGTTAAATAACCATTATAGACACATAGGTATATCTAATACTATAATGAAACATATAGTATGAGGAATCAATTTATAGATAAATCATTTATGAATATAGATAAATATTAACATAACTTATATTTACCTTCTATTGAGTAAGATATGTTCACATATCATTGTTTATTTTGAAGATGTTTAGTGATGTTGAGTGACATTATTAACCCATAAAATACTTATATAGAGGGTATCAATCATCTCAATGGTATGATAGAGATAAAACCATTTCTCTCATGTAAAAATAATTTCTAAAAAAAATCACACCTCAACAAGAAATTATTTCTAAAACACACATTACATCCACATATAAATTTTTATTTAAATATATAAAATGAATTGAAATAGCGAAATTATTTATACATTTTTAATTATATTCCCAATTTTTTGGGAATAAAATTGGTATTTTGGCAGAAATAGTTGGGAATGTAATGATACTATATAAAAAGTGAAATAGAGGAAAATAATAAAGGTTATTAAAATCCTAAAAACATAGTAATTTGGGAAAAACTATAAAAACAATGTACCTAGTGAAATTGATAAAAAAGATAAAGAAGACAACAAATCCGAACTATCCATTGAATGTACCACTCCCCCCATTCCTAGATTATGTAGTGTACTCAATATATGATAATATAATGTGGTAAGGAAGGATAAAACCTAGTAGGTGGCACCAGTAAGATGATTCTTGAAAATGGAGTTCCTCAACTGGGGACTCCCGAATGGTTTCATGAAAGCACATCTCCAACATACCATTAACTGTGAATTTTTATTTGTTTTCTCCATTTTAATCCTATATAACACCAAATGGATAGACATCAGTTATAATGTATGGTTCTAACTAGTGTAATAAATATTACCTAGATGTAACTTCATCCTTCCATTGTAAAGGATGATCTTGTTCCTAATGTGTAATTTATCATAAATGACAAGGTATATGGGATGCCTTGGTTCTCTATATATAGATTTTAGAGTTCTCATATAAATCTCATAAAAATTCCTCCACCTCCTAGATCTACAACATCTTATGGTCACATGAATCTGATAGGTTCATATTATATTATTTAACATCCCAACATGCATGATGAACTATATCCATAGGTAAGTGAAAATAATTTCTAACCATGAAATGATACGGTGAAATTATGATTATGGTTTTAAAAGCTATGAGTTATTCCTAATGTGAATCATCCAAGTGTAATAATTATTTATTTCTATTCAGTTAAACAGTTTTTCCAATAATTCATTAACATAACGATGATAAATTCCTTCTTTATCATTATATTTGGGGTCAAAGGAAGTAGATAATTAATGATAAACCCCTCACTTAGGGAGAATAATTTTCATGTTTTGATTAATAAAATGTTATCCTTACTCATTAATAATATGAAATGAAAAAACCTACTAATAATTTGGTATCTTACAACATCTGAAACTACTCAAGAGTGATCAGTCCTTGTAGGTATTTCTTCCACCCATATAGGTACACATTCAACTGCTAATAATATGTTAATATTAAAATGAATTTTTAAAATTCTCCAGGAAGTCAAACCCCTATGCATAAACGATCTCAAGAAATAATATGGTTGGTTGGTGTAGTTCATTATACATCGAGATATTTTCTTGGAATTGAAATATTTTCTATGAAATACAAATATGATGAGCATATATAAACAATAATAACCAGTAATTTCAATAGTTAGGGACCTTTCAACCTATACGTTGAGAAAAAAAGTGGCTCCACATGCCAATGTAGGGAAGATTCAAAAAACAGAGGTGAATATAAGGTTAATGACACAACAATGAACAAATTGTCCACTATAAATTCTCTATAATAATGGATCATCACAATTATACCATTGTGAATCATTCTAATGTACTTGGGATAGTGAATTTCTCAAATCTATGGTATCCCTATATGCTTAAAAAATGTTCATAACGTTCACATTCCACTGGGAATATTATAATATATCACAATATTTCTTAGTAGGTAAAAAGTATCTAATGGGTAGGGATGGGTCAATATGATGGTCTAATGGTTGGGAAATCCTACTAATTTTTTCATCAACCATATTCTATAATCCTTTACAAAACTATCTTCATAATTAATTTTCTAAAATAAGATCATATAGACAATGAGACATGGTTTGGATACATTTTTATTAATGATATAGAAGAGGTTATTATATTCTAAGAACCCAATTTCTTTGTAACCTAAATGATATTACCGAACTTTATCTATTAAAAACACAATGGAAATGAATTATTTTTCATTTTTGGATTATCTTTCTTGGTTATGGTCTAATTTGCATGAGGTGTAGGCTATGAAATGTGAATATTGATCAACATATTGTGATAAGACTACCCCAACTGCATAAATAGAGGTTTCACAAAAGTGTATTAATAGTAAACCCAACAAGTTGGTTCAACTTATGGGGGTGACGAGAGATTATATTTAAATTTCATATAAGATTCATAAATTGTTTTTATCAAAAACAAATTATTTTTATTTTTTGAATTATGTGGGAGAGGGGGCTGTAACGTAACAAAATTCAAAAATGAAATGATGATAAAATCAAAAAAAAACCTATGAAATAACACAGGTACCTCACATTATAGGGAATTGGTATAGAAGTGATTATATGTACTTTTGATTTATATACATGGAAACCATCCCTAGAATTGAAATGTTCAATTAATACACCATATCCCACCATGAAATGGAATTTCCCTTTATTTAATATAATCTTTATTTCAATATAGTTGTATACAATAGAACCAATAATACTAAAAAATTCATCAAAATATGATCCATGAATAATGAAATAATCTCTGAATACATCTATGTAACTCTACAGGTAATTAAAAAAATAATCACCACACATTAATACAAAAAATGGGATCTTTTCATAGACCAAATAGAATCCCCATATATGCAAATGTGATAAAAGGGAAAGTGAAGGTTGTATTTTCAAGATCCATAGGGGTGATATAGATATGAATGTATCATGAATAACCATCATGTAAACCATAGTGAAATTCTATGATATCCTCTCTATAATACTTTAATAAATAAACAATGGGAAATCGTCCTACCTATTATATTTTTTCATTCAATAAAAATCTATGGATACAGACCAACAATTCTTCACTTGGGATGGATCGAATTACAAATTTAATTTTTATTTAACAGAATACTAGTTTTGTTAGGAACTACACACACTGGAAATACCCATTGGCTATCAATGATGGGGTAAATTATTCTAGTAGCTAACAATTTGGTCACCTCCTTTTTAACAACATTGAGGATTTTTGGGTTTAGTTAGGGATGTGTATTCCTCTATGGTGTATCCTTATAACTTAATAATAAATAATGTATGATAATTAATAAACCGATACCTATAATTTCATCAATTTTCCATCCCAATTATTTTTATACTCACATAGATGTTCATGAAATCATTATTCATATGATAGAGGGAGTGAAATATAAATTATGAAATGCAACTTGTTTCCATTCTAAAGATATGAAAAATTCATATTCAGAGGAAGTGGTTTAGGTTCTATTTGAGTTGGAATTTTGATTGATGGTAGTAAATTTGAAATTGGGAGTTTAATGATCTCCCCTAACCACTAAAATGTTAACATCCCTATATGGGTAATAATATTTAAACAGTTGGGAAGTATCATTTATGTTCATAAGATACTTATTGATCGTGAAATAATCAATTAAAGAACATGGTTGAAATTTTCACAAACTGGTAAAAAATTAAATTAATGAATTAATTCTTATAATTTATATCATTGAAGAAAACTCATAAGGTAAATCAAAGGTATGAAAATATGTTTTTTCAAGGGAAGGGAGTATATCAATTTAAGAAAATGAATGTGAAGAATGGTAATCCTAGGTGTGATTCATGGAATAAATGATTTTGAAGATGAAAATTTCACCAACAAACTCCTTATATAATTTAACATTATAGACCTTAATTTTTATTTTTTGTAGTTTTCAATTAATTACTCATTATTTTAATTGTTGTAAGTTCATTTGTTCTAGAATCATAAATTTTAAGTAGATAAGAATCAGTGCTAGAAAATTAAATTTCACCCTAATAAGAACATACTCTGACACACCTTTAGAGTGTGTTGTATATTAGTTTTCCTGTTTATAAAATTTTTTTATGGTTTAAATTACTTGACATTCAATGAAGATAAAATATAATATGGAATCTCAATTTTAGATGCACCAAAATCAAGCATAATGTTGGAAAATAATTATTGCCCAATGGTGTATAAAAATTTCAACGTTCCAGGATCATTTAATTTGGTAAGATGTTAAGTATCTATAATTATTGATACATAACTCCCTAATATCACCTTTTCATTACCTTGATTCATAATTAGGTGTTCCCACACCTCTTTTTGAAACGTTGAAAAATATTGCAATTTTCAGCATGATGTCAATCAAAGGAATGATAAACTACCTTTTCTAAAATGTTTAAAAAAATTGCTTATAAATTTCATTTTATATTGATTTCCATGGTTGGGGGTCCCTTTGGGAAAATGGAAGAGGAATTGTGGTCTATGAGTAACATCATCACACAATCATTTTCCCTTTGGTGACATTTGACTACGTATAATGATTTTTCTTGTTTTAATCATATTTGGTTGTTGGAATGGTAATTTTATTAAGAAAGTATGAATCTATTTTATGGGTCACATGTATTTTGAGTTTATTTAGACTCTAATGGGTGATGGAACTGACATTTCTCTTGTTCCCAGTGTTAAAAATTTGCTGAGAAGGAATTTTACTATACCCTTGACATTGGTTTTCACCGATCGAGTTGGAAATATGATAATATTGAGTTTTTAGGTCATATATGGTATCTTGTATGGTTTTTTGAAATTTGATATTATTTTTATCTATTTTCCATAATGTAAACTAGGTTGTGATCTATTTTTGGAGATGGTTTTTGGAATACGTTTTTGAGGGTTGCAGATTTCATAGTGGTGGTCGATGATGACTACACTACCCCAACTAGTTCCATTATTATTGGTATTTATCTCAAAAACCAATTTCATATAGTCTTTTTTGTCCTTACACCCATTTTTAGATAGATATATTATTTAATTATTAATAAGTTAGAAATATTGGTGTCCTATGAATGATTACTAAAACTCTCAGATGATCCTATCTATTGGAATTTTTTTTTGAAATAATAGGTTTCAACAACATCGACACCTCGATGAATTGGAGGACGATATTGGGATTTACTATGGGAAAGACTTTTTGTTGGAGTAATGTAATTAAATCTTCAATTTTTGTTTCCACCTTCTTTTCAAATTCATAAGTATACACCTCATGGACACCTCTAATTGGTATACTAGACATTATACCAAAATATTTACTGTTTTATGTAGTGTTATTTATAAGAGTGCTGACATTGATTATAGTCTTTTCTAGTAGGTAATCACATACAAAAACTGTAATCATGTTATGAAAATTACAAACTGAACATTCATAAATGTATTATATTAAATGTTGACCACTTATTTGGTGGTGTGGGTAACTTGAACAAAGTCTATTAAATCATTCATAGTATTCATGACCTATTTTCCCTTGTAATTTTCCTATCCCTAAATTTTATTCCTTATTATTTTATATTTAGAGGCTTTGAAGTATTTTTCAAGTAAAATGGGTTTCATGTTCACCCATCCTCTTATTGTGGAATTAACAAAATAAAGAAAATTATGTCATCTAAAGAGAATGAAATTCTATAATTTTTACTATTATTATCCATATTTTTTGGTCTTAATGTTGAAAATAACTTTTTGCATTCATTTAATAGTATATATTGGTCTTATCTATAAATTTAATGAAATTATGGCTATAAGTGAATTAGACTGGATTTTAGTTTAGGTGCTTTGCCTTGTATTTTTACATATATAATACGGATCTGTAAATCAAGAGAGGTTATTTCTTTTAATGTTTGATTATTGTTTTATATATTATTGTTTTTTCATCCTTTATGATGGTTGAATAATAATAAGAAGAAGGATAAAAAAGTGTGTATGTTTTTTGTGTCCTATTTCAAACAATGTTGGTAGATTCTTGGCATTTATGATGCAAGATCCTCACCTATTAATATTTGAAAGGAAGTCATTTCCATGATGAAGATCACATTATTAATATGGCCTCTATAGTATTTTTTTTAGAAAAAAACATTAAAATGATGGAATAATAAACTCACAAAATTATTTGAAAAATAAATAATGTATTTATAAATATCGAACACAAAAAATGACATAACTCCATGACAACAACATAAAAATATCATCATATTGTCATAAATCATCAAATTGATTATTATGTTAAAGGGAATTTATATCATATGGTAGTCCCTATGAAATATTTAAATGGTATTTTTAGGTTAAAATTATTTATTTTTAATAAAATGTTCCAAAAAAATGTGTGAAAATAGTTTAAAAAATTAATGGACTTAATTTAAAGAGTTTGATAGCTGAAAAAATTGGATTTTGAAAATTATAACATAAAATCAGTAATTTTGAGTTAAATACATACATTTCAAAATCATTTTTATTAGTTATTCAATTAGTTTTGGAGTAAGTATTTGGATGATATTGATCAGAACCGAATTATTTCTCACTTTTTTATATCAATGGTTGAAGAAGCCAACTATTACATAAATATAAAATAGACAAGGTCTATCCCGAATGTTTAGAATTTGATCCATAAAATTATATTCAAATCTCTTAAAATTCCATAATAAAATGATTCTTTTGCTATCTGATCAGAACAACACAAGTCATGCAATCAAACCCTCACACCGATCAGTTAGAAATTAAGAGCACAACAATCACATTCCTCATGACAACAATTAATGTATGAAATAATTTAAGATAAATTTAATGATATGTTTTTAATCCTGAATTACTCCAAACAAGTAACTATTATAGGATACAAACCTCATTTGAAATTTTTGTAATTTCCACATAACGAATTCCCACTGTTTTTCCCTCCATCGAGAGGAGGCAGATCATGTTGATATATGACATCATATCCGCATCCACCATGAAGATATGGAGCTCCAAAACATAAATGGTGATAAAGGAACCTCGTTGGGTCTCACAAATGGAATCACTTTAATACATGGTCAAACATCCAAATGAGGTTCCCATGGTTACCTTTTATAGCCAAAAATGGTAGTGGTTTTGGGAAACCATATTTATAAATAAAAATTCAATCTTCATTTTATACTAGTAAATATCCATATCTGAACTAGGAATAAGATGAGAGTTGTTTTCCATTATCATGTATATCACCATGGAAAATATTGCGGCCAGTGGGAATATAGAATGGGATATACAATCATATTAGTTAAGTAAACATTTTAGTTAAGAGATGATTCATTTTTCTAGACAGATCAATCTAGTTAGGCCCATTTATGATTAAATTTTAATTTGGTGTATTAATAAGAGTTTTATACCACATAATTTTGTAACATTTCTGAAAAATTATTCCATATTAGATGCACATATATCCCGAAATGAACAATTCACTGGACTAGTGTCCATGATATTCCATATAGTTTTTCTCATTTTGCTTCAACCACACTCTTGATCATGAAAATCACCTCCTCATACAATAAGAAATTATACAATAGTAAAATTTATCATTTTAATAGTGATAAAAATATTATAATTTACCCAGATGTGATGTGAAATTTTATTTAATATGTGTAATTTAAAATTCAAAATTAGTTTAACATAGTTTTATATGGGTGGAACTAAATAGAAAATTGCTACGTGATCACCTCTCCATGGTGACTCCTTTTAGAAATCACAACTTTATGAAAATTTCCATCCTAGGGAACCTATAACCCTTAATGATTGGTTAACCTACACATTTAAATTTCCATTAAAGGGGTATCATCAACCCTTATGTCCACCACTTATGATTGAATTTTGGAATGGACCAAAATGCTTCCATTTTCTCTTATGAATTGGGAAACTAATAGATATTTCCCATAATAATTTGCACTATAACATTGGGACCCCATATTTCCACTTCTCAGTGGTAGTGTTTATTCTATTACCCCTATGGTTTTGTGATCAAGATATATGTAATCCCTGAAAGTGGTATCATCATTTGAAACGTTCCACTATTCCACGTAGGGGGCCCTATGTCGCATCTTGGACTGCTTCAGTGAAATGGTCTCCCTAGGTGTAGGAACCACCAACATTTTAGTTTTATGATGAAAAAATACATATCAAAACATCATAGTTAGATGATTTTAAACTACATGACAACGACATCGTAATATGCACAGTGTGTTACTGGAATGAGATGACCCCACCCCTATTACCCTTTGTGATGAACATATTATTCTTGATGTATGATCATCATGAGATGCCACCTCCTCCCAAAAAATTTATAAAGAACGTTACATGGGTATATCCCATCTGTAGTCCCCTCAAAAATATCCACTACTATGTGATGAACATCCAAATGTGGGTTGAATCTCCACTCATGTGATAGGACCACCAAAACATTTGGGTAGCCTATATGAGTAATCCATACACCATCCATCATTGATTCATGTTCGACGACACGAAACTTGTTAATAAAAAATATTATACTTCATGGACCAATTATGTCAAATGACATTAAATTATAGCATTTAAGTGCATATGTTTTTATCATATCCTCCTAAATATGGCACATATGACAAATCTATTAGTTTCTATCATGATGTCTCAAAAATAATGGCATAACTCTAAATTTTTAATCCTTACACCCTGACATTATCAAATCATAATTTTCTCCCTATGGTAAACAGTAAACCCTCATTTTTGATATCTACCTCTATGAAAACACTTAACTAAACCCTCACATGTGAAATCTTCCCCCCTAGGGACACACATAAACAATACCAAATGTGTGCTCATCTTCCCCTTAGGGACACAATTAACCAAAAACTATTTTTTGTTATACGTTAAACCTATTACCCACTTGGATCCTCAACCCAATATAATAATCATGAGATTCAACTGTTAATGGCCCTTATATAACATATTCCCCTAAAATCAACAATCCCCATTTTGTGTAGGTTGCCTTGGGTTAGAAGCCTATGATTCCTCACAAAAGAGTTGGCCTATAATAAAGGATGTCACTCTAATTGAACAATATAACAAAGATATATAAATAGTCAGATATTCCCATAAACACAATCATATTCATCCATATGTTGTTTCATAATTTAGACAGATGTAGTGTAATTAAATAGTGTCCAGATTGGTATTGTATTGAGAATGAATTTCATGAACATATATATAATATTTGGGGGAAACATGGGCTTCGAAATGAGATCTGTGGGGGAATATATGGAAGGATGAACTAACATCCCATTATTTCATTCCAATAAATAAGAAGAAATCACCAATCATGGGATCATAGGACACCCACCATTATAAAGTTAAAATGTGGGGATTTAAACATGTTCAATTCACAATCCTAATGATAATGATTTACAAATAATGATCAATGAACAATGGTTTTTTCCTGAAGTGGGGACTTATATGAGAACAAATTTTTATGAATAAATGGAATGAAATGGAAATCAAACTCCCCATTACATTTTGTATAATATGTTTACCATATACTTACGGCTAACATTTTTGTTCTTGAGACATATTTAACTAAATGGTAATAGATATGTTAAATCCTATTTTATTTTGTGGACAATTATTTTTTCAGAAATTTCCTTTAATCTTATTTTACCGAATATTTCAATAAAATACATTTGTGTTGTCCTACTAAGTTATACTAAGACCTTGATCGGGCTACCATTTGTACCCAAGAAGACTTCCTAATTTCTTGTCATGATATTGGAAAATTATTTATAATATATAGTTTAATTTGGATGGAGTACAAATGAGGGAACCAGAAATTCTTGCAGGACATGTTCGGAGATCTACTTTAGTGTATTTATTTTGGTTTTAGTTTATAAATTTAGACTATTAAGAAATCACATACATATTTTTTTAGGATGGTTGTACTTACCCTGTTTATGTGAGTGTGTTATAATATGCTCGGTTGGTTATTATTTCAACATGTTTATGTTAGTAACCTATTTTATGGGTAGTCATTTTTGAGGTCATGTAAAAATATAGTTTAGGGCATTGCTTATGTGGTACCCGAGCTGAAATATTACAGAAACCATTTTCCCAGAATGAGTTTACCATAGAGATGTAATCATAATCATGTATTGTGGACCCTAAATTTCCGAAATGAATCATGATCATACATCTTCTTCCCTTTATGTCCCATGAGTAAAACTATAATCATAATTATAATAAAATACACTTTATTCCATTAAATCACTAATGCATAATACATAAAATTTATGTAACACCAAATAACATAGTAACATGGGGAGTTTTCCGCATACCTATATATATTTAATTAGTAGCCCCAGCCATCCAAAATCAATAACATACAGACCAATATAATTAAATAACAACCATCTTTGATACCAATTTCTAAACTACCAAACCCTATTTAGTCTGAAAACCTATGAACCTATCACAAACCAACCCACTAAGGCCCACCTGGATCCTTATAAGATAAGTTTGACTAACCCAATCTACATCCAATATGTTATGGGATGGAAACCAATAATGATTAATTATATAACTCACATGGGATTTAACACCCTATGGTACCTACACACACATATCACACACAACACGATGATTATAAATAAAATAAAAGTAATAAAAAATGAATGTGTACATCTATATATCATAGTAATATTATAGAAAATAAGTACTGAAATTGATAAAGTCCAAATACAAGACCATCAGAAACTACAATGAATTCCTACATTCTAGAAAGAGGGGAGAACAATCAAATGTTAATTCTAGTATGAATTACTATATATCTATCCCAATCAATTTTTTTTTTGACTTGATAACCAAGAATCATATTGAATGACTACTCATATATATAAGACAAGACATGTGTGGGTAGATCCTATTTAGGGGTGACTATAAAAATACCCATATGGACACCCAAAAATTACTATGAATAAAGCATCAAGATGACAGTCAAAACATCACTAGGATATGTCAACCATAATTTGAGTCATAAAATAAGAGATCTAGGTATACTCATGATAGACACTAAGTTTTAAGGTAAGGTCTCAACAACATTTCCATTGTAATATTATACTAACGATTCAGTTATAACACTCACAAGAGAGAACCCACTCTGCGAGTATGGTAGCATGGATGGAGTCTATATGATATTTCATAATCACTGGGTAAATCTATAAGTATGTACACATAGGATTTTGAAATAGATTGATGCATAATTAAGGGATTACACCAAGGTCTTTGGGGTATAACAATAACCCAATATGGATTAACCTGCTATGTATGGGATTGATTCCTAGGTAATGATGGTCATGCCATTTCCAAGAACCCCTATTAAGGTTCAAGATGATGCAAGATTCAACCCTAGCCTCATAGGATTATTCTATTAACTATATATAAAACTATTACCTTAAAGAAGATAAAAATACTTCACTTTGGAAGTAATGTTTTTCTATACCCTAAGAAGGATGGATTGAGGAAGTCCATGCTTAAGTAAAATATCACTTGCTGAAGAGAACATGGGCCTCAATCCTCTTTAGGAAAGGTACACAACATGTACTTGTAGTGAACAATGTGTCTTGCTAGTTCTAGGTCTACATATATGTTCCATCCTATTCCCATGAACTCCAATCCATGTAGATATACTCCATGTCATTCCCATGTACCCCAAAATGTGCTCATGTATATGGATGTTTTCAAGTACATGGCACAACCTGTGTGTTCTAGCTATTCTTGATTACATTGATTAACCCATGTACTCTAAATATACAAATGTACATGAGGGTACACGATCGATCAATATGTCAGGTCAAATGGAATGTTATCCTTTATTTTATGTAAAAACACTACAATAGTGTCTTGGAAACTAGATGGAATGTATCTCAGGATTACATGATATATATTGTATGTTATTTATAGAACCTATAGGTTCCTTATGAATCATCCATTCAAATATCCTCAATCACTAAATCTATCACTATATCCACAAAAAATACATCTTTTTGATTTATAATATATGTCAACCAATCTCGATCATTTCCAAAGGATATATTCCATCCATCCATTTTCTTATAAATAACTTCATATTAATCTCATTATCTCATTCACAATAACCATCCTGATATATAAATAAGCCACATCGAATCCATAACAATTTATTTTCAATCTATATTCTATCACTGCTTCTGAAGATAGATCTACAATATCAATCCCTTACATTGAATAATAAGATCACACTAATTGATTACTAGGTATTTATTTAAACACTAATAAAATGAAACAACAATGATGAACACATGAGGAATGGGGACATAAATGAAGAAAAAACATGCACAAGTAATGCAACTCATCTTATGTTCATGTAGGACTCCATTGGTTCCTTTTATATTAATAAACGATGATATATATTTATCTAAAAATACAAATACCCAAATTCCTAACAAAAACAACCCATAATTGCAACATTATCAACCCATGAATCAATATATTTTATGATTGGATCATGTTTATAATGGATGAATTAAATGGGGATAAATCCACATATAATAGAAATCATACCTATTTATTGGATTGATCAGTTATGACTATCGGTTTCAGTCTATTGTTGTTGATGATATCTATAGGTCATGTGGGCATACTGATAATTGATTCATGATTAGTAGATAATTTTCCATGATAACTCCACCACCATTTAGTCTCTAAAATTATAGGATTATGTGTCTACTAAAGATATTTTGTCATAAAAAGTTTCATATAAAGTATTATTCATTCATTAAGACATAAAATTGTAAATATCTTAATTAATTTAATTTATTTATTATTTGATCTTGTGATGAATCTTTAACAAACTCTTACTGCCAATAATTATTATATTAAAAAAACTGTAACTTCTGTATTCAGGTCAAAATTACTACCTCATATATTTGATTCAAGACATCATTTTAGTATTATTGTACTATTTGAAGAAAAAAGTATTCGTGTGATATTAATATATTTAATATTTTTTAGATACTCATTTTTTAATCACCATGCCTCATAATCTCACACCATCTAAGAGCATGGATCAAAAAATATTACTAGTTATATTTCAATGCCTTACATGTAAAAATATGAGACATTAAGTTATCATTAACATTGAGTATTTCATTCCAAAATAATTAAAAAGACTAATAAAAAGGATTGGATACTGAGCTCACATTTAGGTCTCCCTCCCCAAGGTTCTCTCTTGAAGACTATTTACTATCACATGATGTATACCAAGGGAATATTATGCCTAGATAGGATCTTCTCATACGGATTCTGAATATCCATTATGTACTCACAATGCTGGATCCCTCCCTAATTTCAACATCACCCCATTCAATAACATGTGATAGACCATGCATATACCACCTAAATGTGAAACGTGGAAGACATAACATACCCAGTCTAACTGTTATGGTATAGATAAATGATATTACACCTAATGGACTCTAAATAGTATCTGAAAGGGTCCAATTATTCTAAAATATAACTTTTTTTCTAATCTATATAACTATAATACACATAAATTTAAGACAATCTGGTACATGTGGTCTACCTCGTCAAAATACAAAGTCTTATTTTATCGGTATAAAAAACATTTTTTAGTACCCTAGTTAGTATTCATCTACTTCTAGGTGAATATCACCATTTATAAAATAGCTCAGACCAACTGTAGTCTCATGA
Source organism: Viscum album (assembly GCA_963277665.1). Classification (NCBI taxonomy): domain Eukaryota; kingdom Viridiplantae; phylum Streptophyta; class Magnoliopsida; order Santalales; family Viscaceae; genus Viscum; species Viscum album. Next base: position 643,801,588 of record OY728128.1, read on the forward strand.
GTGTATACTCTCTTAAATATTACCAATATATTGGTGACTTATAGGGTTCCACTTACAAAGACTTTAATATAACCATAACGATGGTGAAATGATAGATTTTATTGTATGTGAACTCCACCAAACGTGTACTATCCTCCTAAATATTGGAAAAGTCTAATAGGGAAGCCCAAAAAATTTCTTACAATACCTAAATGGTCTACTATATCAGCCTGTTAGTTTGGGTGTGAAATTCTATGCTAAAATGTAACTGAGTCTCAAAGTCTCCCTGTAATCCTTTATGATCACGATTTGATGAAATAATCGCTCTCTAAATTGATCATCAAGTTATGTCCTGAATGTAAAACTACATATTACACATAAAATAATCTCATAATCCCTTTAAAACAACATGATAAAATATCTTGGAAGTTTCATGGCATGGTGAGTAGTACTATGACCACACACTTGGCATATTGTCCTATATAAATTCACGGTAACTCCATCAAAAATTCCCTAGATATTCCATCCAACATCAACTCTGTAACCTAACAGGGATGAAACAAACTAATTTAAACCTAGTTATCATCCTTCAATTACTCAAAAGTGTGTCATTGAGAGAAAATAATCTATAAAATTATTTATTCCTGTTCACCAAAACTAACATTGAATTTCCATGTAAATTTTTTCTACCAGTGGATGCACCTCTAAAGGGGAAATGTAAAACTACCTCCGAGCATCCTCCCACAATGTCACTAGTACCATCTTCCATACTCTAAAAAGAGTGTTTTCAGAACCACCTACATAATGTCCATTAGAAGAAAATCTAGTGGATATATAGTTATACAACATATCATATTTAGTATCTCATTGTTAGGAATCCCTAACATATTTTAAAAGAAGTGGGGTAAAAAGAATTGATTGTAGATATGAAACATCATACTTTTCCACTAATGATACCCGAAATGAGGCTAATAGATCTGAAGTATTGGTTAAAATTTTTGATAATGATTTCATGTTGATGGAATCTACAACCACTTTCCCTTACCTCAAAGTATATACTTGATCAATTTTCTTGTACTAGGGTAACAATTTCCAATGTCTTTGTATGTAGTTAAGATCCTTTTGATAGAAGATATACATCAGACTCATATTGTAAGAATAGACGATAAAACTCACACCCATATGCTACTTCAATCACATCTTTTGGGATAACACTACCACTTCCAACTAATAATTGTGGTTTTCATTATTATTCTCTTAATAAATCAACTACATAGACTAATAAGAAATCATTACCTACCTCTACATCAGTAGACAAAAAATTCCAATACCTAGCACATCATAGATAACTACATACTTGAAACCTTCCTCTAGAAATCATAATATGGGGGAACTCATAATCCTCTACCTCAACTCTTGAAATTCTTATTAGTACCTCTATGTCTACATGAAAGGGCTACCCATTTTGGGTCAATGTAGTCAAAGGTTACAATATAAATGAGAAATATGGAACAAATATCCTATAGGGTCCTTACAATGGAAGGAAGAATTACACCTCCATCACAATCATATGTGGCTCCCAAGCTAACAAATTCTAGACATTGGTTGGGTCCCCTTCTACACAGTCATCTGATATGAAATGTCTGAAAAACTGGTCCTCCTAAATCTAGAACATTCACATCAAGAACATCTGATAATGATGGTTCTCTAGAGGTATTTATAGAACCATTATAATGTGTCTAGTATACTTCTCCATGGATTCCATGTACATGTGGATATTATTTTTGAATATCACCAAATGATGGTCTATGAAAGGCTGAATGATACAGTTTATGATAACCATGAACATAGTTGGGGAATTCATAATGCCAAAATATATTAGCAACTACATGCAGTGATCATAGAGAATTTAAAATGTTGTATTTGGAGTATTCCTATCTTGAACTCACAGCTGGTCATATTCAGATCTAAGGTCAATCATCAAGAAACATCATTCCCCTTTTGACTCATCAGTAGGTTTTAGATACTTTGTGGATGATACCTATTCTTCATGGTCTCCTTATTTAGTCACTTCTAAACCAAAAATAGCTTGAAAAACCACATATAACTTTGGGAAAAAATATCAAGGCTGCTTAGGATGAACCAGTAGGCACTGAAAATCCCTTCATCATCATGTCCTCAAACCTCAGGCATAACTTGTGAAGCTCTACCAGATCCATCAAATTTGTTGGAATAGATATCGGGGCCTTCTGTACTTGCATGTCAATGTAAAATTCTACCTCTTGGTGGGTAGGTAAACTTGGAACATTTTTTGAAAATATGTCTTTATACACATCCTCCATAGTAAGAAACCAATATCCCATAGAATCCACTACTCTAAGGGTTATGCTGTCCAAATGGTGAGTATTTGCATACATCCTCTTATGTATGATTTCATTAGTCCATTGGGGTCTTCAGCATTCATTTAAAGGAAATAATCTACCCATCAATGTGGAAACACTATATCATCATATTAAAATAGACAATCTATGAATACACTTTGTATAGGTAGTCTATTACTAAGATGAGGTTTTAATCCCTCGTATTTACTACAAAGAGATCCCATGGGAAAATATCTTCTCCATGCCTCAGATTATAATTTTAATAAATGTTTGTGATAATGGAGTCATATTTTATAGGAGTCTCCAAGCCTAAAGGTTGATCTAAGGGCTAAAATAGATCCTCAAGGTCTCAAACTAGTGATATAGAAAGAAAAGGGTGACTCATTCATCCATTTATAAAAACTAAATATAAGGTATAAAAGACACATATCATACTAAAAATTATACTAAAGGACTCTATATTATAGAACTTTTTGGCCTATAGCTTCCCACTCCTCTATCATCTATCTCTCTAGGAATGGTGGGGTGAACTTGGTGGTGGTGAAAAAACATAAAAAAATGGCTTCCGCCTATAGATTATGTCCCATCCCATCTTTTACATCCACCACACAATAGACCCACATTCTCATATGGTTTCCTCTTCCTATGTGGACCATCCATTGTCTCTCAAACAATTTTCTGGTGGGTCAAGAAATCTCTCACAATGTGTCATATATCATCATAATAGTATCACATCCTCTATCTATGTTGAATTGAACCATCCTATGTACCCTAAACCACAAAATATATATCTTGATATTCGCTTTTTAAACATTCCACATGTCTATATCAACGTGTTTTTCATCATCAACATACTTTTGATATCTCATCTCTTGTGTGACCAACAATGGATCTAATTGGTCATGTATTCTTAGCCTAAAATATGTATATTACTAGATAACAACCCAAAACCTTAGCATAGGATGAAAGTTATAGATGAATCAAAATGTGATGAATTCATCCATTATTCCTCATTTGTTGGAATGAAATAAAATAGATAGTTCTAAAACCATATCCATACAATATCATGAGAGGTTGGTAACCCTCAATGAATAATGATCCATAATTATATTGTCCCATGGTAGCTGCAAATGATCATGGATGAACAGTACCTAAATCTAATTGTATATTACTCCTCTATAAAATGGCTTTCAAGATATGTCTATGAAAGAGTCAACTCATAATAAGAAAATACCAAAAGGCTCTAATAATTCCTTATGGATCCATGAAAAAGGATTTCCATAGGAACACTATCTATTCTTCAAGTGCCCTCATGAGATGAAATACTTCCATAGTATCTTTGATCCATTCCTCGCCTATATAGGGGTCTGAATCACCACAAAGCATGATGGGTCATTGATTCTGAAACTCATGAATCATGTTCACCTGTGTAACTCACCCACTGGTGTTTTTTCTACCATCTGTTACCCAATGGTTTTAGGTATGGCTACTAAAAAACTATGTGAACTACCTAAAGATCAATACCCTATATTGAAGCCTCTTAGTTAAGGGGTTATAGTCACAATCATTCAGTTGATTATAAGCTACTATTGTCTATGGAGTAATCCTAATGTATACAATATATACCAAAATCAATGAATATATATTGGAAGTTAACTCAATAATGTCATAGAAACTCAACACTTTACTATATGATTCATATACAAATGTATTCCCTACAACCATGTCATACATGTATCAAGTCAATAATAAGGGGGTCAGAGTCTTGGTGATTGGAAACATTGGCCACCACGACAACATTATAGTCCCTGACCTAAATGAAGAACGTGAAATGCTTAACATTATTTCCATAATGTCCAGAAAAAATCTAACATCTTGAAAAAACAAAAAAAAATCATTCCTATGATTAAAAACCCCATTAATACAACTATATCATGACCTAACACACTAGGGCCCTCTTGGTTAGAAGTTACAAAATTTTGACTACCACGTTTCCACCTATAATAGGCCAAGGGTGAGAGACTCTCACCAAGTTGAAAAAACACACAAATGGGGGGCCTTAGCATATGGTTCCTGTAAAAAAATACATATCTCCCATAAAAATAATAATAAATTAACATAAAATACAACTGATAATAAATGCATGTGAACATCTAAATACCACAATCAAATTATGAAAAATATTCCCTAGAAGTAATAAAGGACCAAATATGAACCCACTGAAAACTATAAAGATGTCCAACCATCTAGAATGAGTAGAAAATAGTCAAATGTGACTCTTGGTATGAACTAGTGTCTATATAGCACAATACAAGGTCAATCATATCTTGGTTCACAATGAACCTATTTGAATGGTCGTTCATTTTCATTGGACCTGAAATGTGCGGGAAGAGGCCCTTCAAGGGAAACTGTGACAATAAATAATAATAAAATTGAAATCACTAAGAATAAAACTTCAAGATAATATTAATACCATCATAAGGACATGTCAACCACACTTTGAGTCATAAAATAACACATTCAAATGTACTGCAAGTAGAAAAAAGTTCTGATAGAAATGTCACAACTACATTACCGGCCTATGATTTTCTTGAGATTCCATAACAATACTTTCTGGGTAGAACTTTCATGATGAGTCTGATAGCATTCATCACATCCATTATAGATATAATTATTATCTTGTCCTTACAAATGTATGTACATGATCAAATTATGAAGATATTGATACAAAGATAGGGAATCCCATAGATGGACATGTTGTTTACCATGAACAAAATTTGGATAAACCATCTATGAATTGGATATACATCTAGGTAATGTTTGTTACATAGATTCTGAGAACCCAACTTAGGGTGAATGATGATAGAAGATTCCACCCAGACCTCATGGTGTAATTTCAATAACTCAATCTGAAACTAAACCCTTAGAGTGGATCAAAATCCATCTCTCAAGATTTAATGTGACACTATACCATCATAGGGATGAATGAATGGAGAAAACCATTAATTAATTTATCACATGATGAAGATATCAAGGCCCATAAACCCAGCTAGTAAACGTATGCTATGAATACTAGTAATACAAAATGATTCATGCAAGTCATTGGTATGCCAGTAAACTCCAGTATATTCTTGTGTACTCTAGGTTAGAACCATGTACCCCATGCTGTGTCTGTGTGCCTCGGGTCATGCCTGTGTTCTTGGCCTTGTCAAAGTACATGTCTCAACCTGTTTTTTTGTATGGGTAAAATTATATATCTTATTCCTTGTACTCTATCCTTTAATATGTACCTGAGGGTACAAATAGAGGATATAGGTCAAGTCACAAGGCTTCTGACATATGTCACATGGCATGGGATCCTTCGCCATAGAAATCGCATCGTTACAACTAGTTTCCCACATGATGTTTATCTCTGGAATACATGTATTGTAGTGATTGTTTTTCCATAACCTAAATGATCCTTATTCATCATCTAGTAACGTTTCCACCTCAGAGAAATATACAACAAATACAACCCATGTTTTGAGGATATGGGTAAATTAATATCAATATTCATTGGATTCCAAATTCCAACCTTCATGTTTCTCTAAAATCATCCCTTTCCATGTCATCACCACATATCCAAAATACATGAACATAGATCACTAACCCACCTCTAATACATTATCATAAAGATTAAATATAGAAATTATCACCAAATCATAAACCAAATCTACAATATTAATCTATTTCATTAAAAACTTGTGGGAAAAGATTGATTATTCTATAATTGTTAAACCATTAGTCAAATTAAACAATGGTGATGAATGAAAATAGAAAGGGGGAAGAAAAGAAAAAACACGATGGGTGTTTCTTTGAAAATTTCTGTATTGGACATGAATTTTTTCCATTATAACTACGAATGATGAGATATAATTAATGAACAATAAAAATCCCTAAATCATAGTTAAAACAAACCCATACCCACAACATGATTGGCCCAAAAATAACTATATTTTCCAATTGACTCTTGTTCATCATGGAATAATCATATGTTAAAATATAATCATAAAAAAATACTACTACATGATTGGATGGATCATTGACAATGATTAATTATATGATATTTTCATTGATTAGATTAAAAGGTTCTATAGGTGAACCGGTCATCAAATCATAATCCATTGATGATCATCCAGGAAATTTCCTACACCAGTTACTCTCTCTAATTCATCATTTTTGCAGGAAACCTTGAAATTTGGTTAAAAACCAGTTTATATATATTTTTATTTGGTCATAACATTATCACCCAATTAATAAATTATTTATATTAACTTATTTATTATTTTCACCGACTATGACTTTTTAACAAATGGCTGATACCGAAAAAGTGTATGTATCGTCCAGGGTAATGCTTTAAATCCATACTCAATAGTTGTCTTGTATTTGTAATTTGAGACTATGTTTGTGATTTACTACACAATTTTTGAAATCCCATGTGTGTCTAATATTAATAAAGTTAATATTCTTTAATTATTCCTTATAAGATCAATGGGGTCTGGAATGTAACCACATATCATCACTTTTCTCAAAAAATAGTATAAGAAATATTTCTGTGATTTATATGGAAAACATTGATATATTATTGAAATAGAAAGAAGTACATGACATTAGGAACAAATCCTTGACCAAATTTGCTTACCAGCTAGTAGTGAAAGTATAAAGGTGATTGTGAGGAAACAATAAAATAATATTAGAGTTACAATACAATCTGTAAAAAGATATAGATAAAAAACTCAATACAATGAAAGCATAACTAAATGGTATTCAATATATAACTAAATATAATCCACATTATAAAATTAGATACTATATACCATAAAAAAATAAAAAGTGATGGGTTTCGGAATGTCGATCAACTATATACGATAGAATATTGAAGGGGAAAAAAGAATTGCGCGGGATTGACAATGAAGATCCATCCAATCCAGCTCAAAAAAACTATTGATGACCTAATTATGCATCTAATACACAATCTACCAATTATCACATATAAAAAGTCCATTTAAATTGATTCATGTGAACTAATGATTTCACAGGATCTGAGGATACCTTAAAATGTGTGAGTTTAACTCAATTTTATATCAATACAGGTATCCCCAAATAAACTATATAAATGTGCATTATTTGTATTAAATTATTATAAATACAATAAATGAAATAAAATTAGTAGATTATATATTTAATAGTATAAAAACTGTATTTGACCATACCTACTTTAACTAGCCTCATATTGAAAATATTCTTTTATAATATAAACACACACAAAGGGGGTTCACCAATTATTTCCATGCCACTTGGTGAAATTCATTTCCCCAGATATCATTCAAAACATATAACCCATTAAATATCACACCATATAGATCAATATCATTTATTGACCCACATATATGATAATCATTCCCTCATATAATGATCACAACCACCCGATATTACCATATACACATCAATAGTGAATTACACTATGAAATTGATGGTCAAATACATCACCTGAATCCACTAAATATAATGAAAATACACTTATAAATTAAAGGGTCAAATTAACCTCTCCTATTTACAGAATAAATCAAATGACCACAACAAAAATAGTTAGCAGTATAAAAAATACCCTACTACTATGAAACCGTTTAACCTCAATCACTGCCATTGATAGTGATCAGCATCACCCCATATCATACTAGTGAAAATCATCACTCTATAACAAAGACCTTCATAATATTTTTATATCTAGGTAAATCCCTTATTACTATATACTATATTTCCACAACATGTTATATAGGGTACATAGTAATTAATGTAAAGGTAAGTGATATACCGCCCTTAGAGGAAAACTCCTAGCCTAGGCTAGTTTCACACAATCTATAGAGATCCATGAGACCATATATTAAAAACAAAATAGGATTTTCAGATGTAGAGTTCTTATGACAAGGTATATGATTAATAAATAATGATTAAAGCATCAAAAAATCATTGGGACCGCATACCCAATATAGGTAGGATCCATCTAATTGGGTTTCATGTTCATATTTGACCTAAGGATGAATAAATATATAATCTATAGAAAACACCATTAAAAGTATAAATATATTTAAAACCTAGATAATAGTGAAAAAACTATAATGAAATTATGGACAATGACATATATTACCCACAATATAACCCTCTAATAAATGGAAATGATAATGGATCATCAATAGTGGAAATACCACTTTTATAGGAGAGAATAATGACTAAGAGTAGGGTAGGGTGAGCTCCCAGCTAGAGAGAACAAATGAAGATCCTATAATATTAGTAAAAAATAAAATAATTAAATAAATCAATTAAAAATAATTTATATAGTTCAAACAAATATGTTTTACCCTTTCATAAGTTACCTTAAAATAACTAAGTAAATGTCTGAGGTCTATTAGGTGGCCAGTGGTCCTCAAAGAATTCCCCTATTCCTCTTGGAAAACCATGCACCAGTATAAGTTCACTAGGTTCCATGTAGAAGCTCTATTCTATGGAATTAATTTCAAACTAAGTCCAACTCCCTAAAAAATGACTCATGACCCCTTTTGATTTCTCTAACACCACAAAATGACTTAAACACATATTGTTTGGTCTATGTAAGAACAAAAACACCAAACCTGGACCCTTGGGGAATTTCAAGTATAATTAAATCAACCAATCCGTATCACTAAATGTTCATAAACATTTTAAATTTTTACATCATGTCACATCCTATGCCACAATTTATGAAACCATATCTAAAATAGATTTTAAATATAAAACAACAACTCCTTTTGGAGAATCTATCATTATGATCAATAATTTTCATATATAAATTTTATAATAAAAAATATCTCCATTCACGCAAACATTAATTGAGACCCCATGGGCCTATGTTTTGTTAATAGAAGATATATATTCTATGATAAATAATTAAATTCTTGAATTTTTCATTGACTAAGCCTAAAATTTTTTATTTTCTAGTGTTTTTAAACAATAAGTATCTTTTTTATTCAAAATATATTTTAGTTATATATTATTACTGTGTTAAGAAAAACTCATACATTGTGAATCCATACATTATAATGGGAAACATATACACTATATCCATTTTTTTTCAATAACACAACCATATAAAGAACATGTTTTAATTCCATAAAATATCTTTATAAATTTGATCTCTACCCCATACTGTTCCATACACATATATTAAATCATATGAAAAAAATTTAATTATTGATATGAGAAAAAATTATTAGAAATAAAAAAATATAGAAAACTATTTTTCTAGTGAAGACCCATAAAACATTTTCCCAAAAGACATACATTTTTACACCAAAAAAGATTCATCTTTTCAAAAATATCATTTTCTGTCCTTTTGAAAAAAAAAAGATTCACATGAAAACTCATTATCAATAACATAAAATTTATTTGTGTAAGATGGGAGATCATTTTACATATCACTATTAAATATTGAGAAACTGATAAAGTCAACCTCCAACTATGGTCCTCCCATTTCATTTTAGGTATTAACTTAACCTCTCATACCTAGATTAACACAGAACTAACCATCATTGGTTAATAACATACAAAAATATAATTTTTTGCTAATTACCAACACGTAATTGGTTTATAATAGAACCCATATTTATCGTAAATCATTAACAAATAACCATATCATTCTCATGAAATGATAATTCTTCCTCCATAAAAACATTCTTAGGGAAAATAACCTTTTGAATTTTATGTCACATATTTTATGAAATGATGTGCACATAAAAAAAAGTACTTTCATGGAATACAACTGTGTAAAATTATAAATTAATCCTTAATAAATTAATAAATTATGATATATATAATATCGGATCATGTTGTGTAACTTTATAATTTTTTTTTCAAATGAGATGAAAAATGAACTTCAAAAAAAGATTTTTAAAAGAGGGTATCTTACATAAAACATCTGATAGATTCATTTTAAAAAACAATTAAGTAATAAAATAATTTTGAAATAATTAAATAACATATAAATACTTTTATAAAAATAATTTTAAAAAATGTACATGTAATTGAATGCTTTTGAAAATAAATTATTAAAAATTTAGAATGAGTTTTTTAGTTAAAGTGTCCATTACAATGAGTCTGAATCATGTATGTTATTTATGTTCCTGAATTATAAATATGTTTCAATTTATATTTTATTGATATGTTTTTCAATGTATAGTATTCATTTTATATCATTTATTTTTATTTTTTATACAATTTAATAATCATATATGTTCATGTGAGATGTTTGGATGATATTTAGTACATAAGTTAAAAAATGATTTTGGTAGGTTTATATGGTCAAATTATATATATTCCCATCACATACATAATAATAATAATTAAATACTTTTTTAATACATCAATTATAATTTTAATTCGAACAATTAAATTTGGTTATGGAAAATGAACTATGTTACAATCAAAAACACTAAAGCACATACATGTACATGAGTAACATTTTAATTTTTCAACGATCATTATGAAATGATTTTATGTATTAATTTAGAATTAAATAAGTATAATAATATATTAAATATTATATTACATCTTTAAATATATTTATATAAATTATTCATGTTATCTGGTGATGAAAACAAATCACATCTCTTCATGGAGATGGTAGTCTACACGTATGCATGAATGACATTATAATTTTTTTCCATGGAAATGTAAAAAAAATAAATGATATATTGTTTTTTAAAAATGATAAATATATCAATAATATAATTAATAAATTTTAATTACATAATAATAAATAGTATAGAGTGATAGTGACGAAAAAAGAATTACATTGGTTCACGTGGCGGTAGTCTGCGGTACACATGATTGATTAATTCTTTTACCATTTTATATAAGTGTAGATGTATATGTGTCATTCCACAAACATAATATCATCTCAGTGAATTTATTATATTTTATTTATTATTTTATAATGGTTCAATAATTTTTTAAGGATGTGGAATTAAGAAAAAACCGAAACGCTGGATTAAAATGACATATCATCTTCAAAGATCATCCTTTGATTAATACAATAAGACTACTATGTTTTGTATTTAGACTAAAAGATGGCATCTAAAATGAGGTAAGATATTATATAATGTTAGTTTTCTAGTTATATTCAAACCCAAAAGGTTTATAAGGTGTTTCAAAATGAGAATAAGAGCTGTCCTTTTACAAGTGATAGGATATGAACTCTTGGAATTTCAGCAAATTTTATATTTATAGAAATTAATTTTCAATTAATAATGGATAAAGAGTGAATTGTATAAAAAATTAGATTATTATGGGTCAAATAATCTCAGGAAAAAAAATATCAATAATTTTATGTCACTTTTATACACTTATAATTTACTTTTAATTATTATTTTACTACATTATCTATTACTATGAGAAAACAGATTTTTTCTCTTTTGAGGGTTAGTATTATAACTATAAAAATAAAAAGTATACATAATTGGATCATGGATTATATTTTAAACCGTATCCTAATTTTTTTTTAAAAATGCTTTTATTAATTTTATATTATTTTATATACTATTTCTTAATTTAAAATGTCGGTAATTTCAATTTTAACACTAATCATTAATTTCACGTTTTAAAATTTAAATTAAACATCATATCATAAAAAATATATTTTAATACATACAAATAAATTCAACGACATTTAAAAAATTATTTTATTTATTTGATTTTCTCATATTAGGTTTATCAACATATTATTGATATCAATTATTTTATTTTTCCATTAATTAAATAATTACAACATTAGTGTTGTGCAAGAATTTTAGATAATTAATAATTCAATAAAATTATAAATAAATTTCCATTTGGAGATAGATATATTTTATTTTAAAATACAATTTACATTTGAACATTACTTCTACATAAAACCTTATTAATAATGTTATATTTATCTAAAATATGTGTGTGACATATTTGAATTTTTTAAATAAAATATTATAAATGTCCTAATGTGTTAAAATTTTAATCCAAAGGATAAAAATTGGAACTATTAATTATGATGTTTGATAATTACTTGTAAAATTAAAATGGGACATGTTTTATGTTCATTTTATTACCCTTATCAATTTATTTATTCCATTAATTATTTAACATACCCTTTACCACGATAATAAAATTTACCAAGGATAATATTCATATTAACCAAGAATGAAAGGCATAAAATTTATAAATTTGAACACCATGATTAAAAAAATTAAATAATTTTTCAAAATTAATTTATTTGGAATTTAATGTCTAATTTAACTAGAAAATGCAACGAATATAGATTAAAAAAATGACTTCCTTAATTATAAAATGTTATAATACTAAAACCAAATATACAATCCACATAAAAAAATATAAATGGATTATTTTAAATCAAAATTAACTAATTATAATTTAGAACCAATAAAAAACATAATTTTATATTTTTAAATATTTAAATGAAAACACAGTTTTCATTAAAAATATGTATTTTTGATATTCATTAAAAAGAAAATATTTTTTAGGAAATTATAAAATTTTTACAATAATTTAATTTTATATACTAATTTAAAAAATTATTTTTTATTTTATTTAATAAAAATTTTATATATTCTTGAAATTTTATATATTTTCCTCTCACAGGAGAAATTAAAATCATTCCTAAAGAAAGTGTATTTAAGGAATAAAATGAATTTACTAAAATTATGTTCTTCTTTTTCTAATCATTAATAAATAAATTATTAATGACATGGAAATTTTTAAATTTAAGTATACATTTTATATTATTTATTTATACAAATTGGACATATAGGATACAATGGTCACAAAATCAAAATAATATTTAGTTGTTCATTTAAGATAGGTGTTGCATATCTTATATGATATCGAACATATTATTTTCTTTCTAATAAATTATGATGTTGCCTTCCATCCTACAATATGAAATTATGTCGATTTAATTTTGAATTTGGTCCTGGTAACTTTGATTCAACATTTCAAAATACATTTTTTGTAATCCCACATTTAAAAAAGTATTAATAAATCATATACTTTAAAATTAAAGAAGGAAAGTATGAAGGTCACTTATGATAACACATTCTAGGTGTCCATATATGAAAAAAAATGAAATGGATGAGAATAGAAAACAAAATGTAATGACAGATAGTGATTGATGACATGGCCATGAGAAATTGAACCTTCACAAATGCATAAATATTTGAGGTGTTAAAATTCCATTTATTTCTTGATAAGAAAATTAAACAGATATCATTTTAGTTTTCAAATAAATTTTACATAGTGGAAAATTATATTACTATATGGAGTGAAAACATAATGAAATATACTTAATTGATATGTTTAATTTCATATTTCAATAATTTTTCACCATAAACCCATCTTTTTCTCCAAACGATGAGTATAAATTTTTTTATGCATGAAGCACTAGAAGCAACATATACAGATCAAAAAATACTAAACAAGATAAAAATCTATTCCTGTTTCCCTTATACATTTACCAAAATAAAAAGGTTATAATAGAATAAGATAATTTGAAAAATAATAAATGATTCAAAATTATTTCAATCTCCAAAATTCATAAGTAATATCCCATATTTAGCATAGATCATTCCAAAAATAATTATCAATAAAATTCTCCACAACATTGCATACTAAGATTGAATATAAAAATTCATAAGGATTTTATGAGACAATATTCTAAGATACATTTAACATTTTTCTCATAAAATAACATCAATAACTCTTAATATATCAAAAAATATAATTTTTTAACTTAAAATTTTAGAACATTAACACTCACAAGTGGATTTTATGAGATTTAACTTATGAAAAAACTTATTGTTATAAACCTATGATTAATCCCATAATTCTTGGGAATTCCTATCCAAAAAACATCATAATCTCTAATGTTATCTAAACATTGTTTTGATCCCAACTTCAAAGACATTACCTCAAACAATAAATATTCTAGAGAATTTAAATGATTAATAACATTACTTTACTAAATATTTTTTAGGTTTTTAGATTTATTGAAATATCAAAAAGTAAATAAAAGTAAACCCATAAATTATGAGTGGACACTTCTACTCTGTATCCATTTTTTCCACAATGTGAATCCCTTTATAAATAAAAATGTTTCCATTTCATAAAATTTATTCCCAACATTGTCATGACCTCATCGTTGTTCATAAACCACCTTACAATACATTGAAAATAATTTTAACGTTGTTATGAAGAAAAAAATCATAGTAAGATACATAAATAATGAGGAATGTTATTCTACTAAAAAACAATAAAACAATTCCTAATAGCAGACATATTTATCCTAAAAAATGAAACACATTTTTTAGAAAACTATTATCTTAACTTTCAAAAGGAAAAAAAATTCATGAAACCTCATTATAAAGAACGTTATAGTTATGTAGGTAACACGGGAAACCAATTTTCAGGTCACTCTTATAAATAGAGTAACCAATATAGTCGACCACCAACTATGAAGTGCCCAATACATTATAGGTTATAACCTAACTATCCTTCCATGGTTTAATACTAAACTAATAGTCATTAGTTTATAACAGAACGACCTGTTATCATAAAAAATTCCAAAAAAATATACTAAAATCATAAATTATGATATCTTCCATCATAAAAAAATTCTTACAGAAAATAACCTTTTAATATTTTAACCACATATATTTTGGAATGTTCTGCACATATAAAAGAAAATATTTTCATGGAAACTAACTGTATAGAATTGTAAAATAATCCTCAAATAATTAATGTTGGATGAAATTTTGAAAATATATTCCTTTCATATAAGATTAAAGAACATTTTATAATACGTTTTTACAAATATATGAAAGATAAAAATTTAAAAATGATTTTTAAATGAATGCACCTTACACAAAACCGTAGAATTATTTATTTTTGAAAAAAGTTAAGATAAATTAATAAATTAATGTTTATAAAAATTAATTTCCATATAAATTAATTCATTAAAATCATTTTAAAACATGGAAATAAATGAGAATGGTTTATAAAATACAACATTAATACATTTAAAATAATAATTTTAGATAATGTGTACCTTACCTTGAGTCTAAATAAAAATTTATATTCATTATCATAATAAATAATAAACATAGGTTAATTTATAACTTATTTAAATTTATTTTTATGTTTATTGTATCATTTATATATCTTATTTCTATGTTTTATACAATTAAATAATCACTTATGTGCATGTCCATAATTTTGAAGATATTTAGAACATATGTCCAAAATGACGTCACTAGGTTGAATATGGTCAAACAGGTCAGCATTAAATCATATAATGAATAATAATAATGAAATAATTTTCACATCATACAAAAATTATTCATTTAAATATTTTTTAAAACATTGTTATGAAAAATTTCCTACATTACAATCATGGATATGGTCCATCGTACGCACACATGAGAATCATTTGCATTTTTCAATTATTATTGTATAAATATTATAAGTAAAATTTTAATTTAAATAATTCTTATAATATATAAAATATTATATTATATATTTCAATATACATATATTTATAAATCATCTGATTTGGTGATGAAAATGAATCACATCGCTTCATGGAGGTGATAGTTTACATGTACGCACGATCGACATTATAATATTATGTTAATAGAATGATAAGAATGTAAATGATATATTATCATTATTAAATGATATATATTTAATTAATAAAAATTATAAAAATTAATTCCATCATTATAACCTGTCCTGAGTTATGTTGATGGAATATGAAATGCATTTGTTTGCGAGATGGTAGTTCATCGTACTCATGAATGATTATTTCTTTTCACACTTGATGGAAGAGGAGATGCATATAGGTCATGAAATAGATATAATAACATATTAGTATATTTATGATACTATATGTTTTATTTTATGATTTTTTAATATGGTATTATATAGGAGGAATAATAAATAAGGCACAAACTCTTGTTAAAAACAGTACATCTTCTTCAGACAACCTCCTTTTCATAACACCTTATGACCACTAATTTTGGTGTTTTGACTAAAATAAGTCCTCTAGAATATGTTAATTGATTTTATGAAGGTATATGAGTTGATTTTTTCTTAACCAAAATGATTCTATGTGTCATGGAATGATAATAAGAGGGTTCCTTTAATAAGAGAGGGGAGGGGCACTTTTTCCATTTCTGAATATATTTAATTAATATAAATCAATCTTCAACACCAAACTAGAAATAAGTTAGTTATTTAGAATATAACATGAAATGGTATAAAATCTTCTCATATAATTATTTTTAGATATGTTTCAATTAGTTTATTACACTTATTATTAAGTTTTCAACCTTATTTAACCCCTTTAACAATTTCCGTGGCAACATTGATTTTTAATATTTGAGGTTCAATATTGTTACTATAAAATTAAAAAACCCCATAATTGGATAAAATTTTATATTTTTAAACCTTATAATAATCAATTTTCCGAATTTTATTTTTTTATAAATTTTATATCATTTAATAAAACAAAATTATTTATAAAATATCATTAATTTCATTTAGGAAACTATTTATAACATTGTATTATGAAAATTATTGTTAAAAAAATAAATTTGAAATAGAAAAAATTTGAATACATATATAACATGTCAAATAAATATATAAAATTAATTAATTACATTTATTACCATATATTATATTTAATTTAATATTTTCAGTATCAATTATTTTTTTCATTTAATTATATAATTACTAAATTTGTGTTGTAAAACCATTTAAGGTAATGATTTCTTCACTGAAAATTAGAAATTAATTTTTATGTTTAGGGTAAATATATTTTATTTAGAAAACTATTTATAGTCTAATATATCTATTGGATAAAACCATAATAGCAATGATATATTTATTAAATATATGAGTGTGGCGTATATGGCTTTTTGTTAAATAATATATTATAAATGTTAATATCACTTAAAATAGTAAAAAATACATAGATTAGAAAATTCCATTATTATGGATGGACATTGCTCATACAATAATGTCAGGTTAAGTGTTAAGGTCATTTTCTTCCCATTATATTTTTTATTTTCACCCATAATTATAAGATTTACCATTTACTTAGGTAATAAAATTTACCTTGGTTATTATCCTTATTTTCTAAAATTAAGATGGACCTATTTACTAAAATTTTAACCACTGATTACAAAAATTATATCAATATTTCAAAATTAATAACAATGAACATTCATAATGGAATTCAAAATTTATTCAGAAATACATTACTAAAAACAGTTTTACAAAAAAATTCCCTTTTTAAAAATAAAATGTGTTTATACTATATCCAAGTATATAATACCCTCAAAACAATATAATTGGATTATTTTAAATCAAAATTAAATTATTAAAATTAAAAAAATTAACATTTTAAAAACATTAAATGAACATACACTGTTCAATAAAAATATGTATTTTAACTATTTATTGAAATATCACACTATTCATAAAATTATCAAAATTTAAAAATATGATAATTTTTATTGACAAATTTCAATAATTATATTAATTTTATTAAATAAAAATTATAAATGATCTAAAACTTATTTATATTATTCACCTAAAAAAACAAAAATCAATCTTTAAGATTGATTAATTGTAGAATATGATGAATTTATTGAAATTAAGTGAAAAATTTAATAAAAATTAATTACTAAAATAATAATGATTAGGAAAATTGTATATTTAATTATTTAGTTAAAACAATTAATTCCCTTCAATTTAATAGCATGGTTATAGCAGTCACATAATAATAATATTTAGTTGTTTGTTTATCCTCAGTGTTTTATATCTTATAAGATATTATATATTGTCTTTTCTTTTAAACACTTGAGATGTTACAAATATTCATTTATCTGAGTGAAAATTATTTTCTATCTATAATGGATCTGTGATGATATTTATGAAACACTTGTATCTATATAATTTTGTTCAAAAAATGTTCTTTTAACATCCATAATAATCACATAATCTATTTTTATATTGTATATACTGTGCACAAGAAATAAAATATTTAAATATTTTATAGTTCTAATCATAATTTCTAAATTACTAGAGAAATTATTGAATAAATAAGTCAAAAAATTCTCATTTAATTCATTCATAATAATGAATAAATTACACATGACACATCTTAGTATATTAGTACATCAAATTCCAATTACCTTGGTTTGGTTGTAAACATTCATAGTATTTCTCATCAGAGGGATTGTATATCACTCTCTTTATAGTATAGTATAAATCCTATATTCAAAGATACATTGCTATAGAATTATTAAGAACATTCAAAACAACACATTGATTATATCAACCTCAAGGTGGGAAATAGTAAGGTATCAATGTATGTATGATCTCATGTCAGATTACATATACTCAAGTAATGGAAATAAATATTAAACATTATCCCATATTATATTTATGTAATTTTTATGTAATTTCAGGGAGTATATGTTGCGGTTTATAAATAAAGAAATCATTTTTTTTATCATGGGTGAAACTAAGTATATTTATAAAATCTCAAACACATGATAATATTCAAATGTCGACCAACTAGTAAATAAAAATGGAAAAATTTTGTTTGAGATAACTCAATGTAATTATCCAAGGGATTCAACGATTGATTAATTATATAATATATGATTCTCCAAAAAATGAATGATGAAATAGAGATACTTTTTTAATATGATAAAAATTCTAATCTTTTTAATCATTATTATGTATTGTAGAACCATACATCCGAATCAATATTTATCATATCCAATATGAAATGAACCATGGTAAATTATTTTTTATATATTTTTTTAGTCTTTGAAAACTTTCAACATCTCTATCTAACATCTATTACATCTTTGTATTACCCTTTTTAATGAACTATGTAGCTATATGATAAACCATTTTAAATTAATCCATGAAAATTAAATATTTATGATGAAAAAAGTATGATTTATGTTTAGATTTAGGTTTCATAATTATTATATCCTCGATATGAAAATTATATGAAAACATATTTTATTAATAAGATATAATTTTTTATGTCAATTTTATTAAAAAAATATAGTACTCCTTATGATTTTTATGATGACAATCTTAGGAAATTACATTAAATTAAAATACCTTTATTGAGATCATTTTTTACTAAATCCAATATATTATATTAATTTCCTTATTTAAAATTTATATTGAAATATTTTATGATATAAAGTAAAATTCTCTTTAATCTAGATTTGAATAGTCACTTATTTTTTATTCTTTAATCATACCCAATTTCAAAAAAAGACATAATACCCTCTTAGAAAGGATATTTTCTAAAAAATTATTTATAAGATACACAAACACTTTATATAATGAAAATAAAACCATGGATTGAATATTCAATAAATAAACAATAAATAACATTATTACATGTGAAAGTTTATTTTATATATATATATCCTAAAAAAGAACATTCTAATATATTCAAACACATCACTAGTTTGTTCTAGGACCTCATTTTGTTATATTTTGAGAAAAAATTGAATATAACTCTTTTATCATGGATAAATATTCTTTTTTCCATTTTCTAAAAAACTTATAATAAAATGAGTCAAATTATAATCCTTTTGTAAAAAAACAATAATATCATTTATTGATAAAAATTTATAAATAAAATTCTCTCATCACATAAGAGAAAAAGAGATAAAGTATATATATGTTATGATAATTTGAAAATAAATCAGTCATAAAGTAATTTTTTAAATTATATTCCTCTTTAATAGTAACTCTTTACACATTATTTGATAAAAAAATCAAGAATATTGTATTAATTATTCCTTAATTTTAAAATTATGAATCTATGAAAAACATATTATTTAAGTAATTTTGGTTTTATATACCCCGTATAATTTCAATAATTGATTTCTATAAAATAATGACCTAACAAAGACTATCCACAATGTTTTTTTAAAACCCATCATTTATTATGAGTAATTAATTTTTAAATGTCCAAAAAATAGTAATAAAAAATTACTTGGTTATTAACAACTCATTTAGGTTTTAATAATTGATGATGAATATTTGATCATCCAATATATTTCATTTACATTTCACATACAATTGTACCCCCTTTTCTATCATTAAATCATTATAACTTAAACATTACACATAAAACATAACTATCCTTAATGTATTTAGGATGTGGAGTAAAATTATATTAAAATAAATCATATTATGTTTCATAATTTATGTTCGAATCTATTGAGTAATTATTTTAGAATGAATTTTGTAGTCAATATAAGCCTTATGGGTTATATTAACCATTATAACACATTCACTCACTCAATAATATTGAGTACATGAGAAGTGGATAATGTGTTTTTTTGTTATTTTCTTCTTTACAATGCTTTCGAATCCTTTTATCTCTTATTAATTTATTCTTATTGATATATCCTTTTCTAGTTATATACCATCCCAGATACATCTATGGTATCAGGATTCTCTTATAAATTAGGATCCCCATCCAAAATACCGGGGGTGTAGACATCTATAAAATGTACCATAATCTAATTATAATAATTATTATCTATTTTATGAATATATTAACTAACTTTATGACCATGGAGTTATTATTATACAAAATGATTGTTTTCCTCTTTCATGAGAGTATTTCTTATGTATTTTTATAACAGCCCCTGATTTTAATAGTAAATTCCAATTAAATTTATTATTTTTTGAATATATTGTTCTCATGAACCTCCAGACTAAATCTAATCATTTTAGAGTTGGTTGAGATAAAAAATTACTATTTAAGAAAAAAAATTGAGGCATTATTAGAATCTTATATGAAACATCATTAGGAAAAGTAAGAATGAAATAAACCCACAATGAAATAGAAAACACTATGAACCATAAAATCATTATCCTCACGGTTCTCATTGAAGATCATAACCCCAATTACATCTTTGGAATAAAGAAAAATCATTTTTAATATAGTAAACATTTCTATAGAGAATTATATAGACTTATTTATTTTAGTGATGTTTTTAAGTCAATATATAGGAATAAGATTTTTCATTTATATATATATGTAGGCATTAGATATATGGCGATTAGATCTATGATCATTAAAATTATGGCTATTGGAAATATAGTCATTGATTTTGTATATATCAGACATGAATATATTTTTTGGTATTCTTTTCTATAAACATAAAAATATTATAATATAAAAATAATAAAAAAATTAAATGAAATAAATACATGATTAATTTATTTATTATAAAAATATATTTTTATGAATTTTATTATTATTATTAAGGAATGATTTGATATATTAAAAAAATATTAAAGACATATTATTAAACGAATGTATTGATGAAATTTAATATTAAAAAGGATAACAATTAATTTTAAATATATGGGATTAAAATAATTTATTATCAAAAATATATATTTATAATAGAATCGTTTTTAAAGTTTTGTATATTTTCATCTTAACAACATAAATTGAACACAAATAAATGATGAACAAAATATAGAATCTCAATCTATAAATTAATGTATTAAGTCCTATTTTCTATTAGGGTGCACGTAAAATATTGATATTCACCTATATGTGGTCTCTAGTTGTTGGGTATTGAGGTTTCAATCTATAAATTAGAAAACAAATTTAAGGGGTTTTATTTTGGATTAGTTGTGAGATGAAGGTCAGTAGAGGTGAAGGATGCTGATAACGAATGTTTTTTGGCTCGATCGGAAGGATTTATTTGGTACTAAAGATGGTGGTTATAATGGTCATTTTAGGTGTGGTCTATTGGAAATAGTGTGAGGATGGGACAGGTGCGTTGTATTTATCAAAATCTATAATGAAATTGTGATGGTGGTAAGGAAATTAAATTAAGGAAATGGTTTTGGATGGCTAGTGTTAGTGTAATTGCTATCCATGTGTGATTTTAAGATGGATCAAGCCAATGCTAGTAGGTCTAGGCCTTTAGGCCAGTTCTCGAGTCTAAATTCAACGGGTCTTTTGTTTTATTCATATGTTGTTAGTGTTTATCATCCTATATTTTTTATATTGGGTTTCCCTCTACACGTAAACAAATTAGGACTTAGTTCTGTAAATAAAAAAGTGGCTTCATACCCAACATACAAAATATATATTAACAAATATTTAATTATTAATTTATACAAAATATGATTATTATCACTTAATGTTTTAAAAAACATAATTTGTATTAAACAATTATATGAATATATACATTATGTTTTCAAATAAAATAATTCTCCTTGTTAAAAAATCTATTAGATTAATGGAATTTAATTTTTTAAATAAAATACATAAACTAGTAATAGAGTAAATTTTATTTTTTAGGAATAACAATATGTTATACAGGTAAAAATTGATTCACCACTATAAATGTAAACTAAGTAAAAATGATTAAAATTTTTGGTAAAAACATAAAATATAATTAATCCATTTGTTTAAATTGTGTGGATCATGAGATAAAAAACCCGGATATTATTTTCTGATTTTTCCCACTTTACTTTTAAAATTACATCTTTATACATTAATGAATGAATATTTTTGGGAATGACACAAAAAAAATTTCTAAAAAAGAACCACTCTCTTACCACTCCCAAACCAATATTTTTTTAGATTATCTCTTCAAAATATTAAAATAATCCCTCTGCATGATTTTTACTAGAATTTCATGGCATTTAAATTGAGTAAAGAATCCTAAATACTTTATTCTAATTGAACATGGTTCTAGAATGATAAATTTCACTAATATAAGTTCCAATATCTTCATCATCTTGTTCAATTATCATATCGTATACAATATTTATAAATATTTTTATCCAAAATAATTATATAACATTTAAATCATTACCCTTCTAAAATAATTATTTCAATATTATATAAATCTATACTCTTACTCGATTAGTAGTAAAACATGTTTGAGTTTGGCTCAGTTCAACCACTAAAATGAATGGTTGTTATACTAGAATCGCCATATCAACATGAATGAATATCAAGAGAATGATACTAGAAATATATTTTTATGAAATAGTAATATATTATTATTTAAATATTTACAAGATGGTGACATAAAATATAAAAATCATTTTATAGTAACTCATTATTATCGGTAAATTACACAAAAAAATATTCATTATTGATTTCATTCTAGAAACCCATTCCCATAAATTCAATAAAATGAAAAATAGGCTACGTAAATAAATATAACAGAAATATTACCCTACCATAAATAATATAAGATTTTTGGACTTTTTTTTCGAGGAAGTAGGATTTATATCCTCACTACAAGGCGTATGCAAAACAATCGAAACTTGTGAAATTTTATTATGAAAATAAATAATAACTAACTAATATATATATATATATTGAGTGATTATAGTGGAAGATTAAAAGGTTAATATATATGAATATGTTTTTAAAATAATATATTAATATGGTTCTATTTATCATAAAGGTGGTTAAACAGATTTTGAGGAACATAAGACTAAAGGTTAGGGTTTCTCCTAAAATCACTATGAAATCAAGATTTATTATGTTTAAAATAATATTTAGGGCATTTTATTTATTATATATATATATAATCCCATTTATTTTCATCCCCTCTAGTTATTCATCATGTATAAATGTGTTCTTTCTATTTTTTATCCCCTTGGTTCACAACTCATCTGAAATAATGTTCACGAATGTGGACTATCCATAACTCCTCTTTTTTGGTTTGGATTAATTGTCCCCCAAGTCAATATACATTTAATTATCTTATGAATATACTTATCTATAGTTAAATAATATATTATTATATCTTTCTAATTTAATTAACTTAGATTATAAATGTTTTATAGGAATATTTTAAATTTTTTCTACACAAGTCATTTCTTAATTACTTTGACACTATAAAAAAGTGTGGAAAAAGTTATCATTTTTAACATATAAAACATGAATGAATCTTCCCACCATTATTATAATTATTAATAATTATTCCTCCTTTCTACATTTAAATGGGTTTCTAAAATTAATTATTATTCCTTATGTTTTATAAAAATTTATTTTTTAAAAAATGTAATAGAAAATTAAAGGACATATATTCATTCATTTTAAAAAAATATTCTAATTCACTTACATTTTTTTCATATATATATATATATATAATATTTAACATATATTATTCATCACATAGGATATTCTATAATCCACTTTCTCTATAGAGATTGCTTTTGATCCTATTTTTTTGGAAATAGTTATGAATGTTATTTCTTTCTCATGAGCTAGCTATTAAATGGTGTAATTAAAAATGTTTTCATGTTATTATGGAACTAAAATTTATAGTTTATAATAATGTGATATGTGAATATGATATAACCTAATATTGTATTTGGTAAATTCATATATTTTATTATATTTGGATAACACATGGTTGGTTAGACCAATTCAAAAAAAGATATATGACATTGGTGGTTGGAATATATGTATAATGTTATGGGTAGGATGTTAGACTAGTTTTGTTTGATATGATTGTCTCAGTGTGTATCCAGGATATATGTAATGATTTTTATTATTATGTTTACGAGATAGTAATATTCCAACTTAATTTTTTCATATATCATAACAATGAACTATGCTTCTCACAATCATATTTCTCATGTCTTAGTTTGTTCCAAAACCATATTATATGTCCCATGATTTATGATCATTCTTTTATTGGGTATGAAATTATAATGTTATGACCAGAAAACATGACTATTTTCTCCTACACACATGATTATATTATGATGACATATTAGATTCAATTTTTTATCTCTCATGATTTCCCTTAACGATCGATTATGATAACCCTTTATTATTATATTAATTCCTTGATTATGAACAAGGGTATTAGGTATGATGTGTCCAAAAGGGTATCATGTGAGGAAACTATTTTTTGGATTTGTTTAAAATATTTCACATATTTTGTTAATCCATCTAATCACAGAATACATTAATCCTATCATGACCCGTCCTCGGGGCCCATACCGTGACTACCCCAATCCCACCTTCTATAGGCTAGGGGCTGGAGACTGGCACCAAAAGCATAAATCCCAATGTTGGGAAGGGATTTCCTTTATAAAAAGTAAACCAACACAATCAGAGTACACAACTGGATGCAAAACAGTAAGAAAAACTGTATACAAAAGAAGTGCTGGAATGTAAAAGGGGCTGGGGATACAATCCCAACTGTAAAGTACAAGTACAACTGAAAACAAGTACAACCGAAAAATGGAAAAAATAGCAGAAAGGAAATGAGAACCTCTTGGATCATCCTCTGGGGTTCATACATGAAGGGTTGGTATAGATTTCCACCTCAACACTCCACATCTTTTAGAATACAATGTGTACCAACTCGTCATAAGGTCCACCTCTAAGTACCGTCTAGTCCTTGTGCTCTCAGCCACTGTCAGCGCTGTCTGTCATCTGCATCCAACACAACGAGGTGTAGACATATCCCATATAGGGGTGAGTATAATGATACTTAGTAGGACCCCAGGACCCTCATGGTCTCACAATATCCAATAAGGATAAACCACAAAGTAGACAAATAAATGGATAACCAATACATAGGTATATGAACATACATATACCTAAGTTATCTAGTAACCCATCTCAATCATAAAAAAAAATAAAAATTCATTGACTCAGCTCAAAAACATGATTATTAATATTAAAACCATGGCTGATGATGTATAGAAGTACAGATGATTAGTCACAAAGCTAGATCATCTTATTCGGTCAGGAGGCACTGCTTCTGATCATATGGAGTCTGACCCACACATGATCGGAATGTACTAACCCCTACAATGACCCACACAGGATCTGACCCACATAGGATTGATAGGTACTATCCCACACAATGACTCACATCGGATCTGACACACATATGATCGGTATGCGCTGACCCACACAAGATTGTTGAGAACTGACCATCGTATGATATGTCTCCAAACTTCGCCTCACTATAAGCTACTAGGTCTCCGTACTCTGCACGCTCATCTCTGGGAGGATCTGCTCCATGAGCTACTGTTTGATACTCCAACTATCGTAAATACTCCAGTAGCAGTATTGTAAAGGTCTGTCTCATCATAGATATCTCAACGCAACAGACGGCGCGTCAATTAGACATCCGGTTTTTGTGTTATTGGCATTTCCGTTCCAGGGGCCCGATTGGTTTTTAGTTTCAAACCAACCTGACCATACCCCTACTGTATCCAAACCTCATGTGGGGTATGCCAATGGAACCATCTCTCTCTAATCTTTCCATCTCTGTAGAGGGTTCATCGATCAGACACCCATAGCCCATGATGTGGGCTAAAAGGTGTAATTGAGCTATAGTGGGATCGGGTCTAGTCCGACCCAGTCAGACCGACCCAGACCTACCCGGTATGAACTGGGGTCAGACCCAGTCTACGGGTCCGACCCGGTCTAATGGGGTGGCCCGGCCCGAGTGGGTAGCCCGAACCGAGGGAGCGGCCTGGACAAAAGGGGGGCGGCCCTGACCGAAGGCGGGGCCAGACCCAAGGGTGGCCCAGCCTGAGGCAGCCCGGCTGGTCTGCCTACGTGGCCAGTTTGTCCATGTGTTAGAGGGGGTGTTGCCCCCTATTTTCAATCGGAACCGGCACTGGGCGCCGGTTCTGTTTTTCTGCGGGACCCTTCAGGTCCCACCTATAGCATGCACCACCGACCGACTTATCCATCCGCCTCTGTCTCCTCCAATATTTCACGACGACACTGTGGTTATATAGGCCTCCACGCAGAGTGACGGAGCCTCGCCTCCTCAGTCGTGGCCCGTCCTGGCCACAAACTCCCTCCCCTCCTCACGGCATGACGACACCGCGCTCGTCGTCCGACCGCCGCGAACCTCCTCAGCACGACCCTTTTTTTCGGTGCGGTGCGACGACACGTCGCCCCTCCAGCACTTCCACGGCCCACCTGGTTGTGGCTCAGTTATCTTCACGGTACAGCGGTGTCACACCCTTGTGGAGACCCAGCGGCCTTACGTCGTCGTCTTCGTCACGCCCGGCTTGTTGCCGGTCGCCGTGTGTACCGCCTCAATCGCCATCAAACAAGAACCAGCAAAAGGGGAGGGTCAGGCCGTGTTCGTGCGGTCCGAGCCCTCCTTGTCATGGAAATAACATTTGGCATACCATAATCCCGATATTTTAATGACGAAGAACAGTGTTTTATACACATATATGAAATAACTCAAATATCCTTACCTCGATTACCGACGATCATTGAAAAAGTCACTGAAAGGCAGACATCGTTTCGTTGACATTGGAAGGAGATGAAGAAGTTGACATCATCAGCGTTCTTCAATGATAGCGGTGTTTCCTCTTCTTACCCCAGTTGAAGAGGTAGAGAGAGATGTCCGTCGTTCATCGTTGGATAGGGGCGTTCTTCATTGGGAGAATATTGTTTTCCAAGGGTTCACCAACGCTCCACCAAAAAGAATGTGCCAAACTAAATAATGGGATAATCTAACCCCTTATTTAATTATTGGAAAATGGAATTCAAATTATTTTAAATTAATTAATTAATGTCATTTATTAATTTGTGGTTTGCCACACTTATGTGGGAAGGTGGAAAGTTACAATTAAATAAAGAGAGGGTTGGCTTCATTAACTCAAGGGATGTTTTAGGGTTTCATCCCACATAAATGGGGGGTTTAGGGGGTTTGAAGCTTGTGTGGGCCCCACCTAATAATATCCTCCCAAGGGAGGTTATGTGTGGGTAGGCCCCACCACTAACCTCCCCTTAGAGGTTTTAACTACCAAGAAATAAAAATAAGCTAACACTTATTTTTATTTAAATTAATTAAAAACAATCAAAATCTAACTTTGACTCTTGTTAGAATGCAACTATGGTGACAGTCTCACTGAGAATTCACCGACGTTGTGAGTTTAACGGTGCCCTCAGATTTCAGTTCCGAGCATTGATTCAAAAGATATAAAATCCCGCTCATATGTTTACTCAAAGTACCCGAAAAACAGTTCCGAAAATTATTATTAGTCACCCTCGACTCACAACAGTCGAGGTTAGGATCTACCTAGGTGAAACACACCCCAAATAACACAACGGTACTTTTGGAGTTTTAATATGACTCGCCATTTATATGTTTTGAATTTTACAATAAAATAATTGTCACTTAATTATTTTATTGGCGGCCAAAAACTAACTTTTTCTAGTGGCCCGCACCAGCCAAAGTTACTATCTTCTTAAATAAAGCATGCCGTCATGAGTTCAGTGGTGGCCTCATATTTTTAATTTTTGCTATCGTTTGTGAGTTATAAACATTTGAAAATTAAAATAATTTATTTAGTTATTTTATTTACGGTTGTGCCATTTTTTGGAATTTTTCATAGATGGCACGCGCCGACTAAACATAAGTTTCACCTAGTATAAACCTGCCATCCTGAGGGAAACAATTCCCTCATATTTCTAATCCAAGTAACAGTTTAAGAGTTATTCCACTTATTCCGGAAAACTGCTTACCCATGTTAATTTAAGCTTAACAAAACTTTGACGGATCATTCTGAGAAATTCGGGCCTCAGAATCGTGCGGCATCAAATTTCACAGACTCATAAAATTCCCATGTAAAATAAATACATGGAAATTATGGGTCAATACATTCTCCCCACATCAGGGATTTGTGTCCCTTTAAGACACAACTCAAACTAAGGAAACAAATAAGGGTTTTGTGCAGGAATCTGAGCCTCCCACTCCCATGTTCTCTCCTGGAGGTTCTCGTGCTTCTAACAAACATGCACCCGAGGTATCGACCGTCCACAAAGGACCCAATACTGTCTATCCTCAATCTCAACTGGAACCTCTGTAAAAGTATCCCCATCATCAACATCTAGCTCGCCAAGGTCGACGATGTGGGATGGGTCATGCACGTATCTCCTTAGCTGGAATATGTGGAAGACTTCATGAACCCAGAGGTACTAATGTGGAAGAGCTAAATCATATTCCACCTCTCCAACTCTATTGAGGACCATAAATGGTCCGATGAATCTTGGTGATAACTTGCAATCTCAGGAAAATCACTGTAGACCTCGTCGAGGTGAGACCCATAGAAAGATCTTTTCGCCATCCTCGAACTCTAGAGGCCTCCGTCTCCTGACAGCAGATGACTTATGTCTGCTCTGTGCAGTCTTCATCTATTAATGGATTATCTTCACCTTCTTCGTGGTAACTTGTACCATCTCTAGTCGGTAGGAAGTGGAGTGTCTTGGTGATTCGATCGACGATCACCCAAATAGAGTCATGTCCCCTAAACGTTCTTAGAATACCTATCACGATTTCCAAGGATATCCCATCCCTCTTCCACTTTGTGACCTATAAAGGATGATCCAAGCCTGCTGGTACCTGATGTTCCACCTTCACTTGCTGATAATGGAGGCATCGAAAGACAAAATCCGCTACTTCCATCTTCATACCCGGCCACTAGTGTAGTCGTCAAAGGTCTTGGTACATCTTCGACACTCCTGGATGTACTGCTAGAAGGGACCTATGAAACTCCCTCAACACATCCTCCTGATGTGACACTGATACCATAGCATGTCCTATTAAGAGTATGACGTGCTCCAAACATTCAAAAAAATCTATCATGTGACTGCCCTATGGATATCTGAGTACGTCCTATCTCACAGTCAGCATCCCCACACTATGCCTCCCAGACTCACTGAAGAAGTGGGGGGAGTGACTGTAAGAGACTGAAGGAAGGCTTGTCCATCTCTATCCATAAAGGATATCTGTAAAGTAGCCAGCTGCTCTGTCGCCTCTCCTAGTAGTTGTATACCATATCTTCAACTAAGAGCATCAGTTACAACGTTCCCCTTCCCAGGAGTATAGTCTATCTCAAAGTCATAGTCTTGGAGGAACTCAAGCTAATGTTGTTGTCTCAGATTCAGGCCCTTCTGAGAGAAGATATACCTGATAATCTTTTGATCTGAGTACACTGTAAAACATTTTCCCATAAGATAGTTCTGCCCCATCATTAAGGAGAAGACCACTACTGCTAACTCCAGGTCATGGGTAGCATAGTTCTGCTCATTTTTTCTCAACTTCCGAGATCCACATGCGATCTATTCTTGCTCCTGGATCAGGATACACCTGAGTCTGGTCCATGATGCATCGCAAGGAACTACCTACTACACACCTTCCATTGGAATTCTGAAGATGAGGGCACTAGTTAGCCTCTACATTAGCTCTTGAAAGCTCTGTTAGCATCTCTCCGACCACACGAAGGGTTTCCCCTTCTACGTCAGGGATGATAGTGGTGCTGCAACTCTACAGAAGTCTAACACAAATCTTCAGTAGTACCTCGGCCAACCAGTCGTCCCACTGCCTTCAGGGTGGTATTCCTAGAATCATCTTTTTAATGGATTTCCCCATGCTCTTCCACTCTTGTTTTGAACTGGAAACTCAAAAATTCTGATGCCACGAGGGTGAGGCTGGCCACCTAACGACTGATCAGCCACACCCTCCTATGCTGGAGTTTATCCTATGTTACCTAGGTTTTCTTTTTCAGCGAATAAGGAAAACCTCATTCCAACATTGTATATAAACCACAACCTCTTTGCCTAATATAGTCAATCAGTGTATAAATAGTGGTTGCCCATTCCATATACAAACTAACGTTGTAACGCCTTGATGTTTCCCCCAAGATGTTCCAACAGACACTCTCACCTCAAGGGTCAGATCACACAATTGACATATGTGTGATTATTGAGTCTCCTCCTAAAGGTATCTCCAAAAATTACGGTCAAGTCAATGGTATAACCAGAAACTCTAGGTTTTGGAGAAGATTCGTGGAAGGAATGAATGATTGGTACCTATTTCTATTGATACGACAGCTAGTAGTGGACACAGACCATACCTCAAATCATTCCTATACCTCTTGGGTCAGATTCAATGACCTCATTCATCTACTCTCTTCCCCTGCCCTCTAGATCCCTGATCCTGGCTAGGACTACAATGGTGGGTGGTTGTAACATGTCGAAATGTACACAACCTCATTCTATTCTCCTATCTCTGCTTCCAAATCAACTGCCATATAGATTCATCTGTCCTTAACACATCCTCTTCTCAAAACACTTCACACACTTATGTCTCTGAGACTGGCACCGGTTTCATGTGTGCCCAATGATAACATTCACTGTCTCTATCCACTCATCCAGAAAACATTCAACCGAAAAGGTTCTATTTAGAATATAGAGAAATGGTTTGGGCTCAGATGTCCTAAAACACACCTCGATCGGTAGTCCAAGACCCAAAATCACTGATTGTATCATATTCATCGAGTACCCAGAATGAACTGTATGCCTCAATGAATACTCATCTACCGAAATGTCATCCTTACAATGTTGTAAAAACACTAGAGAAATCTCAGCCACATCCTCAGGACAGTTCTCAGCCGATTGTGAGTTAGGCTCGCCTCTAAACCTGAGGGGTATCTGATACTGAAACTAGTGTAATGAACTAATCCTACATGTGTCATCTACTGGTACCATCGGTTATAACTGCTGACCAACGGACTGTGATATAGCTGACACAATACCTGAAGGTTCAATCTCAGGCAACGGTCCACATACCGAAGCCTCATCACTATGCGGACCATCCTCTTGGTCACTCACTGAAAAAGACTAGTAGCTAAGTCCACCATCTGCTCTAATGGTGTCTCAACATGGCAGAGAATTCTAGGAATCGCCTCCAGCTAGTCCTATGCAGCCTATGAATCTGTCTCACCTCATAACCTCAAAGGCCTCTGTCTCTGGAATTCGTGAAACACCCTCAGTCGGCATGCACCATCCGCCAGTGTGGCTGGTGGCATCTGCATCCCAATGGGTGGTGGTGCTGCTGGTACACCACTAGAAGGTTCCATCATTGTAAGAGGGACCTACACCAGAGCCTCATCGCTCAGTGGTCCGTTATCGTGTACTCTCTCAGAACTCTGACTGGCTGTATGCGTGTAGGAATCCTGAA
This sequence comes from Viscum album, assembly GCA_963277665.1. NCBI lineage: Eukaryota > Viridiplantae > Streptophyta > Magnoliopsida > Santalales > Viscaceae > Viscum > Viscum album. Next base: position 643,834,130 of record OY728128.1, read on the forward strand.
CAAATGCGACACGGTCAAAGATCTATAATTGGTGAGTTGACCTCGTTGAGATGACATAATGAAAACATTTGGAAACACTCATGAAATCATTTTTTTCGTGCACTATGTTGGAAATCAGAAGTCAAGGTCCTGGTGTATGGATACGTCGTCCTCCTGCAACAACATTGGACTCCCTAAACTGAAAACTACACTTAGTATCCTTAATACTATTTCTTCATAGAAAAAAAGATCATTGTTCTATGTTCTGCAGTAGAAATGACTCCTCTGATACAAATTTCTCACTACCCGTCCTCGGGGCCCATGTCGTGACTACCCAAAGCCCGCATTCCATAGGCCAAGGGTTGGCGACTAGAACCAAAGGCATAAATCCCTAAACTGGGAAGGAATTAACTTTATAGAAAGTAAACTCACATAATAAGAGTACATAACTTGATGCAAAACACTATGAAAAACTGTATATAGAAAAAGTGTTGGAATGTAAAAGGGTCTGGAAGTACAAGGCCAACTGTAATGTACAGGTAAACTTGAATACATGTACGACTAAAAAAGGGACAAACAATAGAAAGGTAAAGAGAAGCTCTTGGATCGTCTTCTGGGGGTTCCTACCTGATGGGTAGGTACATATGGCCACCTCAACACTCCACGTCCATCAGACTCCTCTGTGTACCGACTCGTCATGAGGTCCGCCTCCAGGTACCATCCAGTCCTGGTGCTCTTGGCCACTATCAACATTGTCCATCGTCTGTATCCAACACAACGAGGTGCGGGCACAGCCGGTGCAGGGGTGAGCATATCGATACTCAGTAGGGTCCTCGAGACCCTCAAGGACTCACAATATCAAACAAAGTTAAACCAAAAAGTAGAGAAATCAACGGATAACCCATACATAGGTATATTATCATACATATACCTATGTTATCTAGTAACCCATATCAATCATTAGGAAACTCAAAATTCATTGACTCACCTCAAAACCAGGATTTTTATAATAGAAACCATGACTGGTGAAGTATAGGAGTATAGATGATTAGTTGCAAAGCTAGATAATCTTATTCTATTAAGAGGCACTGTTTCTGACCATACAAAGTCGGACCCACACATGATCGGTATGTTCTAACCCCTACAATGACACACACAAGATATGACCCACATAGGATCGATAGGTACTAACCCTAGAAATGACCCACACAAGATCTGACCCACACATGATCGGTATGCGCTGACCCACACAAATTCGCTGAGCGCTAACCAACACAGGATCGCAGAGCGCTGACCCATAGAAGGTCGATGTGAACTTATTCACAGAGGATCACAGTCCGCTAACCTCCATATGATCTGTCTCGAACCTTGACCTCACTACAAGATACATGGTCTCCGTACTCTATATGCTCGTCTCTGGGAGGATCCGCTCCACAGGCTACTGGTCGATACTCCAACTATCACAACGACTAAAGTAGAAGTATCTCAAATTTCCATATCGTTATAGGGGACTCCACGAAATAGAAAAGCATCAATCAGAATCTCGGTTTGTGAGTTATTGGCATTTCCGTTTCGGGGGACCAGTTGGTCTTTAGGTTTCAACCTACTTGACTGTACACCAACTGTATACAAACCTCAAGTGGGGTATTCCAAAGGAACCGGCTTTCTCTATGCTTTACATCGCTGTAGACAGTTCGTTGATCGGACACCCGTAGCCCATGATGCGGCCTAAAAGGTGTAATCGGGCCATAGCGGGCCCGGGTCCGGTACGACCGAGTCAAACTGACCCAGCCCGACCTGGTCCGAACCGGGGTCTAACCCGGTCCGTGGGTCTTACTCGGTCCAAGGGGTGGCCTGGCGCAAGTGGGCGGCCCGAACCGAGGGAGTGGCCGGCCCGAGGGTGTCCCAGCCTGAGGCGGCCAGGCCCATGGCGGCCTTGCCTGTGGTGGCCTGGCTAGCCGGCCTGCGTGGCCTAGTTGGCCACATGTGGGAGGGGGTGCCCCCCAGTTTCTGATTCAAACAGGCATTGCACGCCAGTTCTATTTCTCTGTAGGAACCATCGGGTATCGCCTGTAGTACGCACAAGCGGCCTGCTCGGCCGACCGCCCCTGTCTCATTCAATGGGGCCCGACGGTGCCGCAGTTCTGCTGGCCTCCATGCGGCTCGATGGCACTGCTCCTCCTCCGCTGCGTCACGGCCTGGCTGTGGCCTCCCTCTCCTCAGTGTGGCACGATTGTGCCATGCTCGTTGTCTGACTGCCATGGCCCTCATGGTCGTGATGCCTTTCTTCCTGCGCGGTGCGACGACACCGCACCCCTTCGGTGTCATGGCTCGCCTAGCCATGGATTGGTTCTCTACGGGGCACGGAGGTGCCACTCCCTTGAAGCGACCCGGTGGCCTTGCTCCGAAGGATTCTTTGCGACCGTCTCATTGTCGGTAGCCGCATTTACCGCCTCTGTCGTCATCAAACAAGAACCAACAAAAGGGGAGGTTCAGGCTGTGTTTGTGTTGTCTGAGCCCTCCTCGTCATGGCGATAGCATTTTTCATACCATAATCCAGAAATTTGAATGATGAAGATTGTATGTTTATACTCATATATAAAATAACTCAAATCCCCATACCTCGATTACCGATGATCGTTGACAAGGTCGCAGAAAGTTGGATGTCATTCAATTCATTTTAGAAGGGGACGAAGAAGTTGACGTCGTCAGTGTTCTTTATGGATGGATGTGTTTCCTATTCTTGCCTTGGTTGAAGAGGGAGTGAGAGATGTTCATCGTTCATCGTTGGAGAGGGGAGTTCTTCATTGGGTGAATAATGTTCTCCAAGGGTTTTCCAAATATCCACCAAAAAGAAAGTTCCAACCAAAATAATGGGCTAAACTAACCCATTATTTTACTGTTGGCCAAAGGAATTCAAAAGATTTCAAATTCATTAATTAATGCCATTAATTAATTATTGGTTTGGCACACTTATGATGGAATGTGGAAAGCTACAATTAAATTGATAGTGGGTTGGTTTCATTATCTCAAGGGAAGTATAAGGGTTTCATCCCACAGAAATGGGGGTTTAGGGGGTTTAAAGCTCGTGTGGGCACCACCTAATAATATCCTCCCAAGAGAGGTTCTGTGCCTATGGGACCCACCACTAACCTCATCATGGATGTTTCAAATAACATGAAATAAAAATAATCTAACTCTTATTGTTATTTAACTTAATTTAAAGCCCCCAAAATCTAACTTCTACTCTTGTTAGAACGCAACTGCGGTGAAGGTCTCACTATGAAATTACCGATGCTGCGAGTTCAAAGGTGCTTTCAGATTTCAGTTCTGAGCACCGGTTCAAAAGATATAAAATCCTGCTCATACGTTTTCTGAAAACTTACCCGAAAAAAATTTCAGAAAATTATTATCAGTCACCCTTGACTCGCACCGGTCGAGGTTAGGCTCTTCCTAGGTGAAAAACGCCCCAACGTTCCCAAAGGTACTCTCGGATTTTTATTCTGACTCATGATTTATAAGTTATGAATTTAACAATAATATAAATGTCACTTAATTATTTTATTGGCGGCCAGAAACTAACTTTTTCTGGTGGCTCGCGCCTTCCAATGATAGTATCTTCTAAAATAAAGCATGTCCTCACAAATTTAGTGGGTGTCTTATATTTTTAATCTGATATAACGATTGTGAGTTATAAGCATTTGAAAAATTAAAGAATTCATTTAATTATTTTATTTATGGTTATTCCATTTTTGGGATTTCTCACAGGAGTCCCATGCCGTCTAAACATAAGTCGTGCCTAGGGTAATCCCACCATCCTGAGCACAACAGTGCCCTCAGATTTATGATCTGATTAATCTTCTTAGAGTTATTCCAATTTTTCATGAAAACTACTTACGTGCATTAATTTAAGCTTAAAAAAACTTATACAAGTCATTCTGAGCACTCCGGTACTCGTAATCGTGCACCGTCAAATTTTGCGGACTCATAAAATTCCCATGTAAATAAAAAAAATTACATGGAAATTCTGAGTCTTTAAAAATCCTATTTTGTTTTTGCAGTCACGTTGATTTTAATATGTAATGATGATTCTTGTGAATTGATGTATTATGTATTTATATAATTTTTAGGTCACTATTTCTAGTATAATAATGGGGTTTAGTTATTTCTGGGGATTATGTTATAATGAATAATTTAATATATCCTAAAACAAAAAATGTTGAAACAAAATATATTTTGAGTGAAATTAAAATATTATAAGTTAAAATAATGATTTAATAATTTAGGATATATTGGATTTTATTTTCCTTATCATTTGATTGTATTTTCTTAATATTTTATCCTCATACTCACACTAACCAATCTGGATCTATTGTGGGATATAATATAGAACATTCACATTGAGATGTAGACATGTATGCACAATATTAAAACATCATATTTGATCCAAATTCTATGAAATCATTTTTCTCTAAAAATCTCTAAAACGGTTATTTCATATTTACAAAAAACATATATTTAATTATTAATGATAACTATTAGTTGTATGATGATTTCATCACAATCCAATGACTCCCCTATTGATTATTTTTATTTTATTTATCTTATTTAAAATATGTTCATTCTCATTTTAGTGTACATTTATGTTATTTTAGGCATGTATTGGATCTCAATACATATGTACCTATTAATTATTGGGATAAAAAGGTAACATTTCATATCCCAAATCAGTGTATTACAATATTTTATTACAACTCTAAATATAAACTCCCTATTCTAATTACAGACCTTATATAGTTATTAATTACCAACCATGAGGGGCTATTTGGTAACATGTTTAGAAAAAATAGTATAATGATGGTATATCTGTTTCACATGAATATATATATATATATTTCAAGAAGAGTTTTTTGTTCTTCCCCAAAAATCACGAGGATTATTTTTCAATGAAAATTATACCTAGTTCCATTTATATATCAAATAATCAGTATATAAATATCCATATTAATTTAGATGAATTGATGATGAAACGCAATGAAAATCTAGATAATGGTATTATATACCCAGGTAATTCACTATAGGGTGCACCAGTCCTCGTTATTAAGAATAAATTTGGATCCTAGCATCTTTGCATTAGTTATCAAGGACATACAAAGATCTTGGTCACAAAAAAAGTATCATATACCACATATTGATATCTTGGTCATCGAAATTGAAGGGGATTAATACTTCCCAATGATTAACCTTCAATTAGGTTTTCATTAAATAATAATAAAAAAGTATATATATTAGATATGATTTTATATAATATATGAGATCTATGAATTCATGGTGATTCCATTAAATCCGACAAGTCAACATTCTCTATTCATGGATTTTATGAATATAATCTCTTTAGATTACCTCGATAAATTTTTAGGTCTCTATATATTATTTTCACACATATTAAAATATTAATAATGATAATGAATATCATTTATGGATTTTTATATGGACCTTTAAAAAGGTGATAATATTTGATAATTTTATCCACTATAGATCATTGCTATATAATGTATCATTTTAGGGTAATGTAATCATAAGATAGGGTATCTATTTGGATCTTAGAAAGACATAAGTTATTGAATAATGGCCTAAAAATAAATATAACATAGATCTATCATGTTCATTGATTAGATTGATAATATATATATGTTTTGATAAAATTATCAGGGCCATCAAATCTACTAACTATGTTAACTCAGAAGGGAGTGTAGTTCCGTTGAATAGATCAATGTGAAGAAAATTTAATGGGGCTCAAGAGAAGGTTAGACACTACACCTATGCTAAGACTACACTAAAATAGAGAATGATTTTTGATATATAGTGATGTGTCAAATAATTTATTGATATGTGTCCTCATTTAGGATGAAATGATGGTATCTTATACATCACATCAAGTAAATATTTATTATATAAATTACCCATTTTGTGATTTGGAGAAATAATTATTGATATTTCCATTTAATATAAAAGGGATTTATCTTTAGGGTGAAACATATGAAATAAAAATTTATCATAAGAGAATAATGTATATATTCAAATAGTAGGTGTTGAACATGTTCTAAAAAAATCTATTAGAGTTGATAATGTACTATGATGGATTCATAAATTACCACCATTAAAAGGAGATCTAGGTGGTCGATGCATTGAGAATGAAGGATCATTATATCGTATCTATTATGATACTCAAAATAGACCCAATACACATGTATTTGAAATGTATGATACATGATATCATATGTTAACGGGATAAATACTATCTTTCCACAATTATTACTCAATAATTAATATATTTAAAAATCAATGTGGCACAAAAGGAGGTTATGGTGCAACATAAAAAGGTTAGGAATATTCTAATATTCATCTTTCATAATGATGGAATTATAATAATTTAGAAATGAATAATTGTTTTATCAAATCCATAATTGATGATGTGTTTTTTTATGATGATCATATCTCCTAATTCTGTATCAATACTAAAATTAAAATTATCTATAAAGTTATTATGAGTAATTATTAGTTGGTAAATATGAATATGGTGATTATATAGCATATATCTTGATTCTTTGAATTCCATCATTTTAAAGAAGAGAGAAAAATTTCTAAGGAAATGATGAAGACATTATCAATACCTATATGAAAATGTGAAAACCTCACCATGTATTTTTATATTAGGTTTAATTAAACTTTTAATGTTTATAATTACATTTAGTATATTGTTTAGAACCTAATGAAATAAGGAACTAACCCTTATTCATTCTATAATTTCAAATCAAAAACAATTCAACCATTACTAAAGATTGATTGAATTATAGATTTTTATAGAATTAGCAAATAAATATTTTATTACACTAAAATATATTAAATTTTGGACACATTATATTGGTCTCCATTTTCCCCAAACTAGAAAACTTTTAGAATAAAACATGTATTCTTTTCATGAAAAATCATTATAATTTTTAACAGGAAATCTTCTATGTTTATAATGATCCATAAAAAATATGAAAAACGTTTCAAAATACTATATAAGAATAAAAAAATGGAGAAAAAATTTAATAAAGAAACATGTTATATGATATTAAATTAATTATATTTAAAAGATACTTTATCTATTATATAATAATATTTATGGTCAGATATTTTTTTACGTACACATAAAATTAGATTAACTGCCCAATTTTTCTAAAAAATATATATTATATCATGAATAAAAAATCATAATCATGAGGGTTATAAGAGAAATTAGAGCACATGAAAATTAAAAATTTTAAAAACATACCTTTTTACTCACAAGGGGCATAATACTTCATTTAAAACAAAATATCTTTAACTTACCTTTCGAAATAGAATATTTTTCATGAAATCTCTTTATAAAGTATTCATAATTCATGCAATTTGATGTGGAAATTTTTTTTATATAACCCTTATAGGAAACCTGAAATGTTGAATAATTAACATAGTTAACTTCAAATATAAATCACTGAAAATCGTAATCAATACCTAATACATTTCACAACATTATTAGGGAAACCAATCATCTTGATCTATATTATTCTCACCCATTATAAAAAATATATTATAAGGATGGTCAAAATCTTCAAAGACAAAAAATATTTAACTTCCATAATTATCATCCAAAAAATATCATTTTAATCCAATAAGTAAAACATTTGTGTATATTAATATACCCTTTCCTTTAAATTTGAACATTCAAACCAAAAATCCCATAAAAAGGCAAGAATGGTTTTTATTTGAAGAAAAAATTCATGTCCATAATGTAATAAAAACATAAAATAATGGTTTTAACAACAATAAATTTCCTTTACACTATATATATTAAAATAGAAAATTCATTTTTAACTTTGGTAAAAAAAGTGAAAACATATCTCATGAAATACATGAAAATATTCAGAAATTTTTTTATAGTTCATATATATACATAGAAATAATTCCATAAAATAATTTAAATATATGGACATGGAAGAAAAAGATTTATAAATATGGATATTTAAAAACATTGAAAACAAATCTATAATGTAAAGTGCTCTTTACATATATCCAGACCTTCCATATACGTTATTTATCTTCCTTGGTAATAAAATAATTTTCTTTATTAAATTTATTAAGATAATTTTAAAATTTCATTGTCTATTTATTTTAATTAATTACATGCTATATATAATTACTTCATCAATTTATTTCATGATTGACATTTTTTTGATATTTGACTCACATGTAAAAAATGAATTCAGCAAGTTGACTGCCATAAAAGTGTCCGTTATTAGACTCATATAGGTAATAAAAAACAAAACATAATTTTAATTATATATATAAATTTTAAATTTAAATCCATTAATTAAATATATTTATGAAAAATTATCTATGTTACAATCATGGATATGGTTGGTCATATGTAAGCTTCAATAACATTTCAATTTTCAAAAAACATGATTTAAAAAAGTATGTATTATATTATATTTCTAGAATGATGATTATATCATAAAAATAATATTTTTTTAAATACACATATATATATATATAATCTATGTAATGTGGTAATGAAAATTTAATCACACTGATTTATGGAGGTGTTAATCAACTTGAATTCATGGACGATGTTATCATTCTTTAATGGATGGAATGGTACCAATGTTCATGATTTATTATAATTCTTGAATGATAAATATTCCGGGAATATATTATATTTAACTTAAATCCATTATTACATATATCCATAAGAGTTAGTGACGGAAAAATAAATAAATCAGGTCAATATGTGGTATTATCTATAAACATTAATGATGGATTCATCTCCCATTTAAAAGTAGAAGTAGATGTATAATGTAATGAAAAGACCTTAAACATTATATAATGATAATTTTTAAGTAAATAATTCATTCTCATACATTTTAGAATATTCATGGGTTATATTTTTAATGAATTAAGAAATCACCATTATATAAATAAATATTACATCACCAAGTATACACTTTTTCTTAGTACTCATTTTTTCCAAAAAAAACAACAATTTTATGATATAAAAGGGTTTTTTGATTTACATAACATAAAAATTTTAATATTTAGATCATATTATTTCTTATCCATCCTTGAAATCTTATTTAAAATATTTAAAAATGTGGAATGATAACTAAATTATTTGTAAGGGACATGAAAGACAAAATTAAACATTTAGTTAATTAATACTTAATAAATTTTCCATTAAAAAATTTATCTACAAATAAAATTTTTTATTACCAAATAAATCATCTACTCTTCAAAAATAATATTATACAACATTTCATAGGATGTTTTAGCAGGAAAAATTAATACTTGAAATTGTTTCATTAAAATCAATAAAAAAATTTGAAAACATATTCACTATGATATACTATCACTATTAATAAGTATAATATAATTTCTTTAAAAAAAATTACATTAGATTACCCTATGAAATAATTATGTCTCCATAAAACAATATATAAGTTCTAGATATATGATGTAGTTATATTATTGGATCATTTTCATATCACTCTTATATTCACTCTTACAAGTTGAATAACTGATATGGGAAACTTCCCACATAATTATATGAAGAACATATTCGTTACAAAATGTATTGGAGGGATATAATAGAACCACACATACTTATTTCTTAATAGAACCAAAAATAATTAATTTATAATAAAATCACACTTTATCATTACAAAATTTCCAAGAACCATAACATAATCCTAAAAAAATAATATTTTCATTTTTCTTCATTATTGTCAATAATATATTCTTTTCATCCTTAGTAAAACATTTTGAAATAATAAAATATCAATTCCATTTAAAAGTTTCGGAAAATTGCTTGACAAAGGGATGTAGAGTTTTCTTCGACTAACCCATGATTTTTTATTGAATTAAATTTATTAAATAATATATTTGGGGAAGAAACAATTTATTAACACTATATATGTTAAAATTTACCGTTCTGTTTGACTTATATAAGGAAATTCAAAATTTTCCAAAGAAATTATAACTTCTAAATACCGTAAAAATAAATTAAAATGAGGAATATATTTTTTTATGTTTATCCATAAAATTATTTCAAAAATATTTACATGGGAGAAAAGAGTTAGAAAATTAATCTTTAAAATAATTAAAATGATGTTCTACGTTAGAGTTTCCTTTACCATATATTAGAATACTCAGAAACATTCTTTATCATCCAGAATAAATTAATTATTTTAATTATTTACCTCTTTTAGAACCTTTTCCAATTTTTTCACATTTTATTATATTTTTTATTCAATTAAAAAAATTTATATTCATGTCTGTCTGTTTGATGATATTAATCTAATATATCACAAAAAACATTAGTAGGTTGACTATTGTGAATGTTTGTATTATTACATCATATTAATAATAATAAAAATTTTAAAAAATAATAATGAATTATAGTTATAAAAATAAACTATGCTATAATAAATAAACTGGTATGTCGTATATATGTATGTGTAACATTTACATTTTTTAATGATCATGCTGGAATGAAGTATGTATTATTTTATCTATCCATAATGATTATTATATTATAAATAAAATAATATCTCTTAAATTATACTTAAATATATCATTCATGAGACGTGGTAATGAAAAACTAATCATGTCACTTTGGGGAGGTCGTAGTACACACATACATTAGTATAATGTTTTCATTTTTTAATAAAAGGAAAGGTAGGAAAATGGATCATATATTAAATTTCAAAAATGAAAATTATTATATGAATATGATATTTATATATTAAATCCATCATTAAAACCATTCATGAAAGGTGGTTATTGAAAAAAATTGCATCTGTTCGTGAGGCAGTAGTTCATCGTACAAATGAATGCTAGTTTTGCTTCTCATTCGACAGAAGAATAAATAGATAAAGGTTATAAAATTAAAAAAATGATTTAATATTGTATAAAACAATATTATTTTTTTTATCATAATGTGTGTACAAAATTCTCTGAAGGTATAAAAATAAGTAAAATGAATACTCATAGTTGTAAATCATACCTCTTCTTTTGACACATTCTTTAAGATTATACCTAATGCCTCCCTACCATATTTTTGTGATTAAAAAAATTACTCTTCGATTTTTGGATATATTTATATAATTCATTTGGGTAGGTAATGGCCAGTAAAAAAAATTCACATTTTTGGTAAATAGGAGAGTTAGTTCCCTATTATAACTGAGGGTAGGAGATGTCATGGCATTTTTTATAGTATTATATTAATAAGAACTAATTTTCATATTGAAATGAATCCATGTTGATAGAATCATAATTTAAGATATGTATGAGTGTAAATAATCTATAAAACCATATAATTATCCATGTCTTCATTTTGACACTCCATTAACCATTTTGATGATTAATGTGATAATAATGTTTCCTATTAATTAGGGGTCGAGTTAGTTACTATAAAATGATAATTTCAATGTAAGTAGACCATTAAGGATATTAAAAACCGTATAATAATAACATTAATAATTATTGGATTCATTGGAATTTTAAATAAATTAATAAATATTATTTATTATTAAAATTAATTAATGTAATTTTTTTAAATATTAATTAAATTTTATTATAATAAAATTTCATAAATGAAATTATAATATAATTCATTGACACATCTAAAATATATTATATTTTAATAAAAAAATTGTGTAAAAAAATATTTAAATTATCTTACTTTTACTATTTTTAGAATAATTTATTTTATAAAATTAAATAAAAAAATATTGTTTTGACCTTCTGTAGGATTTTAATGTAATTATTTCATATATTAACGCAAGAGATAAATAACTATGATAGAAATAATCCATTTTTATTCAAATTTCCATTTATATATTATCCTAATTTGTCTGTATCCCTATCAAAAATTAATAAAAATATTTAAATAAAGGAAGTGACATTTTTACTATATGTTTTACTTAAATATTATAAAGGTAGAAATAAATAAAATATGGAATGATGTTGTCATATTTTATAAAATTTAATAGAAGATTACGAAATTCACTCATCGAATGGGATAAATAAATGTTTTCGCATTATTTTTTAGTCCTTCTCATAATACTTTAACCTTAATTCTTTGATTCACACTTATAGCAGTGACAAATATTTATCGTGGATAATATTCATAATGACCAAAAATAAAAGTGACCATTTTGTCAGAATTTCACCCCTTTATTCCCAATATATAACCCATTTTTAAATATTAAATTTATAATTGTATATGAGTTTAATTTAATATTAAAATGTAAAACAAAATGAAACCCCATTTTCTAAGAACAGATTTTTTTAAGCCCAACAATGAACTAATAACAAAACAATGTAGAATGTTGGTAAAAATTATATAACATATAATTTAGTAATACATATATTAATTTTATATAAAATTCAATTAATAAAAGGAAATTTTAAGAAGGTTAATTTAAATTTTATAAAAATCAGTATTTCTCACTTTTTAATGAAAAATTAATATTTTTGTAATAAAAATTCAAAAATTTCACCCTAATATAATTCTAATATGATGATTTAAAAAATGAAGATCATTTTATCAAATACATTTTCTAAAAGTGGTAGAAATTAAATATAATATTTCATCACAAAATGAAATAAAAATTATTTCTGAAAGGAATATATTTTTGAAAAATAAAATTACATTACTAAAAAAGTGTACTTATTTCGTAAAAATTAATCAATAGTTTGTTTTAGTATAATATATAAATATATGAATTTTAGAATGTTGTCAATCAATTAATACCCAATAATTCCACATTTAGGTTATAAAAATCATATAATAATATTTCTCGGTTCATTTAAGATCAGTGTTGCATGTCACCTACACTATTGAACATAATATTCCTATTTTAAAATATTTGGTAGTTACATTCTCCCCCACTTTAATAAAATATATCCTAAAAATATGTAATTAATGTTAGTAAAAAATGGATTTACATATAAATATACATTTTATAAATCCCACACAAAAAATAGGTTGAAAAATTATCGTGAAAAGAGAGAAAAGGGATGTATTACTCGCATTTTAAAAACACATACTCAGATTCCAAATAGGAGAACATTAATGGAATTCTAAAATATGTTCATAGATAAGAAAATTAATGTCCAAATAATGATGCATATTGACATATATCACTGATCCTAATAAATTAAATAGTATGAGAAAGTTAATGACCAAAAAACCATAAAACAACATCATTTGAAAAAGACCACTGATTCATCATGAATAAAGATAATTAGAGAACAATTTTATTTCAAGATCCATTTATTAGAGATAAGGAATTATTTACCATATAATCTAAATAAATATGGAATGCATACATACTTGATAACTATAATTTAAACATTAAAAAAACATCCTCTATAATGTTATCTTTTTCTCTAAACGATCAATATTCATGTTGAATTTTTAATACGTAAAGCACTATAATAAACTTAAAATGGAACACATTATTAAAAAAATGGATAAAAATATATTACTTATGTATTTATACATTCATAAATACAATAACCGTAAGAATAATGTATGATAATTCACAAAATTAATAATCCTTCTTATGAATTTATTTTATATATTTATCTCTATAATTTTGTAATATCACTATAGGATCAATGTAGATCATTAAATAAATAACAATCCATAAAAGTACTCAAAATGTTAATAAATAATGTTGAAACCTAATGATTATGATGATTTAAACACATAATGTTTCAAGATAATTTTAATATCAATCTTCCCGAAATAGAAATCACTATTTACTTCACATAGGAAAAATATATACGACGTAGTTCTATAATTTCCAAAATATGATGATTATTCCCACAAATGAAATAATTGACAATAATTCAATGTTATCACTATAATTATTCTAGAAGATAATGTTACAGTGATTCCTAAAAAATCCCTTATTATCTAAAAATATTTCCATTTTCCTTAATCATATAATGTTCCAATAATAGTGAAATTCTTCTAAAATAATGTAACTCAAATAATGACCAAGTCACTTTTCAATCTCATGGTTATCTATAAGACAGAACATATATACCCAAAATCATATAAATCTTTATATATAATATATTTTTAGTGATAAAATTTATACAAAATAGAGAATTGTGTTGTATTGTGGAAGGTGATGCAAACATGTCTCCCTTAGATTATGGGGTCAATCCCCTCGACCATGCCAAATGAGACTTGTTTTCACTTGGAATATGGGATTTACGTTTTCTAAACCTATATTAATATAGTTCCTATAACATTCACAAAAAATATTATTATCAACATAAAAATATCATTAATCATCAAAATCACTTTTTATCTTATATGTTTTTTATATAGGTTATTTTTCAACATAATCAATTAGATATAATTAATTAATATTTCCTTAACAACAAGAACAAATTAACCTGATTGTTTATTTATCACTTTATCATATATCCTTGAATTAATGTCTACGATAAAAAGTACAATTTTATTATACCACTTTTCAAATTTATTGATTCTATCCAAAATATTCTTCCAAATTATAAAAAATATTATATAGGATAATCCATTTGGTATTTTGTGATTTTCATAATTTATATAATATATTAGAATATCATTGACCAAATATCACAAAATTTTAATTATAAAAACATTATATGTAAACACATCCTTCCATAAACATCCATTTTAAACCATTAACCGTGATTTATCATGATATTAATTTATTCAATATTCCTACAAAACAATTATATAAAATATTACCCTATGATCATTAAATATCTTCTAAATAATATTTTACACTTAGAACATAATAAAATAATTCATACCATAAATTTAAAAAATTTTATTTTGAAAATATTCCTTAAATATTTTGACATGATGCCCAATGTCAAAACAAAAAATCCCTAAACCCATTTTATTGTTTCCTTTATCAATAGAGTTGGATGTGTATTGATTTTTAAACCAATAGAAAAATATTACATTAACCAATAAACTTTTGTTTGAAATAAAATGGTTATGGATTAGTAAAATAGTTTTCAGTAAGTGATTTGAATTCTCATGAAGTTAATAAAATAATTTAATAATATCTTGTAGTAATATTGATGATTTAATCTTATAGAAGTGATGAAAATGTTTTGAAATATCTATTTCCTTTTATCTTGATAGAGGATCCTTAATCAATTGAAAAGAATACAAATAGAAAATAATTTATAAGGGTAATAAAAATACTATATAAATTTAATAATACTCTAAACCATCAATACCATTATATCTCAATTAATTTACTTTGTTATCAAATACCCATAAATTACAATAATTATCTATAATCAAAAAACATTTTTTATAAAGAAATTTTAATTTAATCAAAAATATTATCCTAACCTCTAAATTATCTAAAACATTCTTCTAGTGCCAACTTTCAGGGCCTGACCTTATTCATAACAAAATCTTGTGTACTAACTTAACAATCAGTTCTCTTACATTTGACGATATTTATAGCTTATATTTTTATATAATTAGGAAATCACACTTAAATAAATAAAAATTTCATTTCCAATTGGACATCACCACATTATATACATTTTTTCCTTAAAAAGAACCTTTTATGATATAACATGTTTTTTATTCATGAAATAAATTCACTATTTTCAAAATCACCTCATCCTTGTACCTAAACATCAATCAAACCTATTAAAATTTATTTCAAACTATTTTATGAAAAACAAATATCTGTAGTGGACATAAAAGAAGGAATGAAAGATGTTAGTTAATGAATAATTAAGAAATTTTACCTTTTTTTAAAAGAAACATTGGGCCTATAATAGTCATACAAATAATCAAGAAATAAATTCTCCACAAAATGTTTTTATAAAACATATGATAACAAATAATAATGTGAAAATTAAAATTTTAAATGTCACATTAAAATAATGATAAACTGAGGATGATATTTTCACAATGTCACACTTTTCATCCTCAAAAAGTAGTGAATACTTTTAATCAAAATAAAATCATTAGATTAACATGTGAAATTATAATATTTTCATAAGAATTGGATATAATATGTATATTATTCTAGTAACATGACATATAATTTTAATATCTCCCTTATAATTACCCATATATGTATAATAACCAATACATTTGTCATTCAAAAAAATTCATATGAAAATAATCATTACCCAATGTATTATAAGGTTATAATGTTTTAACCCAACCATGGTTTATAATGGAACCAAAAATCACTGATTCATAACATAACCACCAATTATTATAATTTATTTCCAAAAACCATTAAAATATAATAAAACACTAAATATTTAATTTTTTATCATTACACTTGTAAAAAAATATTCTTTAAACCCCTAAAAAACATTCCTAGTTATTGGAATATCCTTTCCATTTAAATTAATTTTTTAAAATTACAATAATAAATATGGGGAGGTTTTTCATTCACTATGAAATTATATCATATAGTGGAATATAAATATAAAATCATAGTTTTCACATTGGGAAAATATTTTAAAACCACATATGTTAATATAAAACATTCCATTAAAATTTAAAAAAGTAAAAATCTATATAAAAAGATAATTTCTTGAAATAATTGAAATAAATTTGAAGGATAAATAAAATTTCCATTATAATCATTTTTTTCATCCACTTAGTAACTACAAATATATGGACATGGATGAAAAATATTTTGAAAATATATATTTAAATTTGTTTAAAACATAGTTCTCTATTAATGATTCCATACCTTGAGTACATAACATTGTGTATATTCTTCATCTTTATGATTAATAATATAATGTTAAATTATTAAATTTTTAAGAGCCATTTTATGTTTTTTATTCTTTTAATTCAACTTATTTATTATTAAATCTAATTACATAATAATTTATTTTCATGTAAAAATGTTTGACAATATTCATATCGTATATCCAAAATGATGTAGATAATTCTACTATGGTCAATGAGGTCATTATTAAATCATATATTGAATAATAATAATGATATAATTATTAATTTTATAAATCAAATATTGTTTTAAAACCAGTCATGAATGTTGGTTATGATAAATAAACTATGTTACAATCATGGATATGGTAGGTTATATCAAATAATGATTAACATTTACATTTTTCAATTATCATGGTACAAAGATGTCATGTATATTTCATATTTATGGAATAAAAATTATATCCTAAATTCCATATTATTTATTTAAATTTTTGTATTTGTATCATCAATTTTATGTGGTGATAAGAAAAGTATCACATTGCTTAATGGGTGTGGTAGTCCACATATATGCATGAAAAACAATACCATTTTTCAATTAATCTAACGGTAAGAAAATAAATGATATATTATTTTTAGATAATGATAATTATTTCATTAATTTCATATATATACATTAAATCGATAATTATTACTTTCCATGATAGATAGTGATAGAAAATTAATATCATCATTTCATATGGCAGTAGGCCATCGTACACACAGACGATAGTTTTATTTAACAATTTGTTGAAGATGAGATGGGTATAGGTTATTAAATTAATAATATTACATACCAAAATATTTAAGATACTGATTTTATTATTCCAACATGGTTGGATTGGATTCAAAATTGGTATAAGGGTAAATTAAATGAAAATGCATCGCTAAAAACCATACCTTTTCTTGGGAAACCGTATTGATTTATACCTAAAGCCTTCCTAGGTTTTATTGTTTATAAATCCAAGGACCTTAATATTTTAAAAAGTGTCTAAGGGCGGTATATAACACGGTATTTTCCAATCTAATGTTTTTTAGGTTTGAAAAAAATATGAGAGGCGACTCCCTTTTTTAAGAGTAGGGAGGAGAATTCATGAGATTTATTAATGTATGGAATAAATATAAATTAATTTTGTTATTAAAATGAATAAAAATTGATATGATTCGAATATTTTATGTTTATTAGATGTAAAATTCTCATATAATAAAATTTATACATGTTTAGATAATTATTGCACCAATATTGTTTTGTTTTAAACCTTCGTTTACACTTTCGATGGTTACCATGATGAAAATAGTTTTTTTATTTAGGGGTGAAGATAGTTACTAAAAATGGAAATTTTATATGAAATGGGTCATGGTTGATATTTTCAACCATATCTAAATCACTTATTTTTAATATAGTATATTTAGTAGTTTTAGATCATTTAATAAAATAATATTTACTATATAATATCCTTAATATTAGTATTGGAATTATTCTTTAAATTTGATGAGGAATAAAAAGTGAAATAAAATTAATTTAAATATAATACCTAAAAACATTTATAAAATGTCCTATTTTTATAATAAAATGATATAACACAAACATAATTAAAATTATATTAATTTTTTTATTTTAGAATCAATTATTTTAATATTCTATTAATTGTATAAATATTTTGTCGACATTGTGTAGGAATTTAAGGTATTTATTCAATCAACACAAACTGAAAATAAATTAAAATGATTAAAAATTATTTATATTTCCCTCAACCCTTATTAATATAATATAATTTTTTTTATTCATATCACAAAATATTAATCATATTAAAATCATGTAAGAAATTTTTTTTACTTTATGTTTTACTTAAATTTTGTGACAGTTACATTCAATGAAATATGGAACATGGTAATCATATTTTAGAAAAATGTATGAAAATGGTTCAAATACACTCATATAGTAGGACAAAAGTAAGTGTTGAGGTTATTTTTTAGTACTTATAATATTATTTATAACACTAATTATCTGATTTAACCTCACCGTGGTGAAAATTATTTATTATAGTTACTATTCATATTGAAAAAAAAGAAAAAAGGAAAATTAAATCAAATTTTTTTCACTTGATTATAAATATGGAATCTATTTTTCATGATTGAATTTATATAATAGGCATAAATTAATTTAAGATTAAACCGCAGTGAAAGATAATTCCATTTATAAAAAATGTTTTAGGAACATAATTAAACTTATACCAAAATGATGTATAATAACGATTCAAACTAGATTAAATAAACTTAAATAAGAATTATGTTACTTTGAGATCAGATTAAAATAATAAATGGAATTTTTCAAATGAACAGATAATTTTACAAGAACAATTATTTTTCACTACTCAATGAACAATGAATTTTTTCATAGAAATAAAAAAATATCAATCAAACCAATTTCTGATTTATTGATTTATAAAATGAATTTATATAATAAAATAAATTTTTTAATATTTTAAAAAATTAAATATAATATTTTCTCACAAAATGTAATAAAAATATTTTTTATAGAAATAATTTTTTGCATCTTAAAATGAATACTATAAATAGAATGCTTATTTCATAAGAATCAAAAAATAAATTTGTACTGATTATGATATTTATTTATATTTTATAAAGTATTTATTAATTTTGACACTCCCCAAATCAATGTATATGTTATAATTCAAATTTAATCATGTTTTTTATTTTATTTATCCTCAGTGTTGCATGTCATATACACTATCGAACTTAATTTTCTCTTTTATAATGACATAATGTAACATTCTCCACCACATTAATAAATATAATCTTAGAAATTTAAAATTGTTCTACATAATAAATATTTTTAAAATTTAAATTTTTTTAAAATCCCATAATTTAAAATGGATTAATAGAACATCCTCTTGAATAGATAGGAAATTGATGCACAAAGGTCATTTGGAATAAAACACACTACCTATGCAAATAGAAAATCATTTGTAGGAGGTGAATATTTGGACATGGAGAATAAATGTAACGAAAAAACAATGACAGATAGTGAAATAGATCCATGATTATATAAAATTAAAATGTCATGTTAAAGATGAATACTACTTATCTATAACCCAAGTGGTCTGAGAAATGCCATTGTTCATTGGGAATGAAGGTAATAGGAATAAGAATGCATGAATCCAAGCATTCAAATCCCATCAACTATCATATATGGATTTTTTAGAAAACAAATACCATAGTGGAACTAATACAATATGATGATCAATATATCAAAACAATAGTGTATATAGGTAACAATAAGATTTTTGTTTCATTCGTATACGGAAGTTGTGATTCTCGAAAATGATAAGCCTAATGGAAGGACCTAGTATCATTTGATCCAAGAGTATCTCAATCAATTATTGGTGGCGAATTCAATTCCATTGTTGACCCATAATATTGGATAATAAAATGATCATTTCCTTATAAGGCTATCCTAGACATATCTCAATTTATTGTTGGTAAGGTGCTTATGGACATGGGGTACTCTGGTGACCAATTCACATGGTGAAATGACCAAATAAGTGTATTCTAGTATTCGAGTCTTCTTGCAAGATTCATGGGAAACAACCATGTCATTTATACCTATCCCAAGCCCATTGAAACCCACCCAGTACATTGTGTTTCAGACCATTCCCCTTTGAGGATCTCTTTGTCACCCAAGTAAGAGAGTTACAAGAATTTTAGATTCTTCCATCAGTGAACATTTATCCTAGGATATTAGTATATATTTAATGATTCTTAGAGAAAACTGAGTCAATGTGTTACATGGATTAGTCTTCACAAAAATTTGGGATTCAATAAGAATTATCCAGACATGGGTTAGAGAGAATCCCCCCCACCCAGGAAATGAATTCACTTTGAAAAGAGATAGACTGGCTAAAAAATAATATAGAGATAATGTAATGATGAATTATTTGAGTATCTCATTATTATAATGAATACCATGTAGGAAATGATCCTAAGACATTAAAAGGTGGCACATGTGAACATTATGATTAAATGTATTTAAGATGGTGATAAAAATATATCCTATTTCAATGCATGAATCATGGATAAATAAATCTTTATTAAACGTAGTATTTTTATATAAGATGAATCTCACTATATTGATTGTGTTGTTTATGGTTATATGGCCCAATCCAAGTTTAAAAATCTCTTTGAAGGTCATAATTCATGAACGTGATAAGTTTATTAGAGAGGGACAACCGAGTTTCTTGAGGTGAATCTAAATATATTCTCCAGACATACCAATGAGATCTTTGAAGCTATATTACAGGATATATATAATCATGATTCCATGATTGGTCTTGATCATGAGAGTACCCCAGATTCAGAGAGTTTCTTTGTTTTTATAGGGAGTATTGGAATCTTGTTAAGAAAGACATGGTTAAGGATATTCATGACTTGTTCCGTGGAAAAATTCCACCATGTGTTTCATGCACCACTATCATAGTACATATTTATAAAATTTAGGACCCTTCCTACCAAAATCACTATAATAAAGATATCATGTGAAATATTCTATAACTAATATGGTTGAGTTTATTAAAAAAATATTATATATTCACCTCTCTAAATGGGTTTCTGAGGAGCAGAATGGTGTTTTTAAATGATGGTCTATTCCATGGTCCATAGAACTTTCTTATGATCTTTTTTGTGACATCAATATCAATGATCAGGGTAAAATATCGTCTCAATCTTGATATGAATAAATCCAATTTAAAAGGATAATATAGCTTCATCATTATGGTGTTAATATGTATGGGTTTCACTTCTTGGGACTATGATTTATTTGTTATGTGGTTTAGTTCCTCATGTATAACTATTTACATTATGGGAAAGACTCACGGCTTCTCCTAGGATACTCATGGGATGAGACAACATGATCCTATATATCAAATCATCTTTCTCCCATCCCAATATATCTTTAGTCACCTTATTATTAGGAATATTTTTTGGGGAGATATTCATCATTATCGGAGATTTTTGAGTCCCCATTTTTTATGCTACCTCTTTTTCTTGGATGATAAAAAATTCATTCATAGAAGAAATGTGATCTAGTTGAGGAATAGTTATTATTCATGAGTATATTTTCATTATAGTGGAAAGATAATCAACCGGGAGAGGAGTAAAATCTACATCTGAAATAGATTCCAAAATAATTGGGTTACCCTTTTGTGTAATAGCCTAGAAATTAAGAGAATAAGCTTCTTAATAGATTACATATTTTCCCACATATTCCTTGGTAGAGTGATAATCCTCTATTTTGAATACATTATTAGCAGGATCACATGATGAGTTTTAAATTGGGAAAATCTCTACATACGTTTCGGAGGAAGGATCACATTGGTCAACAATGTTCTCTTAGCTATCCAAATCCATTCAATTTTAGTCATAAATGATCTTAAAGATGTTATTCATACCATTTATAGTGTCCTATATAACAACATTTGGGATTCCCTCTAAGAAGGAAAATGAAATTGGTTGTCCGAGTATAGTAATGAGAGAGCAATCATAAAAGGAGGTATCAACGTGAGTAATCTCTAGGGATCTCAACATGGCATATAAACTAAACTAGTTTGAGAGGAATTAGAAAAGTGAACTCTTTTGTGAAAGGTGATGGATAATAAGATAAGAGGCGTTTTAGAGGTATACTGTGGGAATTTTTATTCTTTATTGTCAATGGTCCTTCCCCATATATCGTCTATTCTACCTCTAACAAACTGTATTCTGGTGAAATGGTGACACCCACTTTTGGAACCATAATTTGGGAGGTTTAACTAAAAGATTTCTAGGATGTCTGGATTCTAGTAATAACTTTAGAGAAGCTAGAATGTACCAATCATATACCACTAAAATCATTAATTAAGAGAAAAAATATAATCTTAATATCATATACATGAATTCTAAACTAGATAGATGTGTTTTTATAGCTTACACCACAAGAACCTTCTCCATGAAATATTTCCAAAGGGAGAAGACCAACTGGGATAATTTTGATAGTTGTAATGAGACTTTGTGGTGTAATATGATTTCAAAAAGATATAACTTCTTGATTTGGAGAACTACGATCTAGGCCATTCCAACTTATGGAAGCATTATTAAAATGCGAGTTTCACTATCCTATTGGTGTGTGTGCTGAAAGGTCTACCAGGATGATAGTTTGAACCTTTTTTTAAATGGGCGAGGGAAATATGGATCTTATTTGGTGACTTCAGTACATTATCTTCCTTAGAATCACTATGAGTCTTCTTCTTGGAATGATGTTTTCATGGTGTGATATGCGCAAGCCCGAAAAATAAAAGTGTGAACATTTGAGCTGAATATCAGTTACTGGTGCCATTAGAATGAAAGGAATGTGGCCCACTATGAGGAGGTTGTTCTGACAGGGGAGTCTCTTATATAAAAAACAATAAACATTCTCATTGACTTGGTATGCCTCAATAAGAATTTCAATGAATCTCCCACAATCATGATACTACATGTTACCCGACATCCTAATCATCTTATCCACACAAAATCCCAAGGGAACTGGGTTCTCTGGTGTGTTCCTCACAGAGGGATCAAATTAAACAAGGACGAATCTTGTAATTTTGGAGATATATGTGGAGGGGGATCATCAATAACTCTAGAGGCACTATTATACTTGATTTTCAGTTATATTATAGTAGTGTATACTCCCTCTAGGATTAAGGCAAGGAAATTATTACAATTTTATTCATATGGTTCTTGAGGAATAATTACCTATCAGAAGTGTCTCTAAAAGCAATAGGCACAATACTATGGTCAATTTCATATATAATCACTAAATGAAGTGGACTTATCAACACCATTATTCATTTTATCTACACTCTAAATAAGGGAAATTAGGTAGTAGGCCATCTTGCTTCCATGGAAGATGGAAGATCTATTGTCACATGCTTCCTTAGTACCAACATATTGAGACCTTAGGGGGAGATTGTTGTAAGAGGGGTACTCTTAGCCTTCAATAATTTAGCCCTACATAGATTCCTGTACTCAAATTTTTTTTGTGATTAAATAAAAAAATTATGATGATGATGATGAATCAAATGATGTGTATTCAAGATTAAATTTTTATGCCTGACTAAAAAAATAAAATTCTAAAAAATCACATAAATACTCAAATGGATAACAGGTCATTCCTCTAGTATGATGACATTAAACCAAGAAATAATGGATAGTATAGGGTAAAAAATTACCAAATTAAAAAAACTGTCATATGATAAAATAATACAATTATCATTAAAATTTAAAAATACCAATAAAGGATCAATGTAGATCATTCCATTAATTACTATGATTAAAATTCTTTAAAAAGTTGAAAAAATATTGAAACACAAAGTCTAAAATGATTTGATAAAAAATTCTTCCATGATAAATTTAAAATCTATATCTAAATAACATCAATAATTCTTTAAAAATCATACTTAAAATGTATACAAGATAGTTATATATTATCCATGTTGTGATAATTATTTCCATAAATGAACTGAATCACTATAAAACCACATTAAAATCATAATGAATCAAAAAGATAATTTTCCAATAATTCCCAAAATAAATTACCATTATATCCTAAAATATTTTTATTTACCTTAATCTTATATGTTTCCTAAAATAACAAACATCCATGAAAGTAACATAAACAACTTAATCACCAAATCACTTATTAATACCATGGATATAAATATGATAATTCATATATTCAAAAACAATTTAAATATTTATCTGAAAAATTATTTTATGTAAAAATAGTCAAACATACAATGGTATATTATAGTCTAGTGGTATGTGATTTAACCATGTCTCCAATCAGCTGTGGGTTCTTGAGTTTTGACCTTCCCTAATGCGACAAATTATCATCTGGATAATAGGATTTACTCTTACTAAATATATATTTATATAATTCTTATAACATTTAAAAAATATTATGAAAATTCCCACAATAAAATTTATCATCAAATAAATTTTTAACCCATATGTTTGTATACACAACTATGTTTTCCACATAATCAATTAAATTAAATTTATATTATTTCCTTAAAATGGATAAAATATTTACCAAATTTTTATTTATCCCCTTATTATATATTTTTAACTATATTTCTATAAAAATTTTCACGTTTTAGATAATCCAATTTTTAAGTTATCGATTCCATATAAAATATGTTTCAAAAATTTGAAACAAAAATGAATAATCTTTACTAATTTAATTATGCTCATAATATTTAGAATATATTAAATACCATTAAATCACAATTATTAAAAAATTGATGCATAATCAAATCATTTTTTAAAATTCCTTCTAAAACATTTGACCACACTTTTTAATCCTATTCATTAATATATTATTCCCAAAAATCAATGATAATAAATACTTCCATATGATTTATTAACATCAACCTTCTTATATTTAAAACATAAAAAATCTGAAAATAATTCATACTGAAAATATAGACATTGTGTTTTTCATGATATCCTCTTTATCATGTTACAAGTTTCCATACTTCAATAAAATATATGATCAATTCGTTTTTGGAATTTCTCATTTTGAGAGAGATAGAGGAGTTCATTTTTTGAAATAAAAGTAAAATAATACCATGAACCATTAATATTTTCCAGAAATATAATGGTGTTGGATATGTAAATTTTTTATCTATATGCGATTTGAATACTCATAAAGATTTCAAAATAATTTTAACATGATTTATTAATAATAGTGTTGATTAAATCATCTAGAAGGGATAAGAAGGTTGTTAAAATAACATTCCATCCATCTTGGTAAATGACTATTAAATTTTTAGAGGACAACATAAAATGATAAAAATCAACAATAAAATATAAATTTTATAAAACTAAAAATAATTAAGGTTTGTCTTATTAAATTGGATTTAATTAAATATACAATACCCTTAATTTATGATAATTTTATTCACAAAATCATTTTTAAATGAAATTTAATTTTTAAATGAATAAATTATTTATTTATGTAATTTAAATATAGAAAACACATTCACTAATTTGGTTATATTATACCAATATAAGTTATATCATATCCTATTCAATATAACATTAAGTATCATAACTAAAAATTATATATCCTTTTAGTATTTATTGTATGACATGTATATATTAAGGGTTATGACAGTGTCCTATTTTCACAATCAAAAGATGTGATGGCCTCACAAAGTATAACCACACTCTAAAAATCCAATTAATTATATAATATAATGGATATATAGTCTCTAATACTTTCCCTTGACTAATCGAAAGGTAAATTCAACAACTAAAGAACAATCTAAAAAATTAATGGGATAATTTCATGTTAATTAAGATCACATCTCATACTATGTTTTTTAAACCACCCCATGAAAATGTCACCACCACACACCTTACTATTTGTGAATTTTATGGTGTGATAATGAGATATGTATCTCTACCCTAAGAAAATGAATTTTTATATTTTAATTTCTTTAAAAAAACTATAAAATTAATTTTTAATTTTTTTACATTATAAATGATTATGTAATTATTTGATAAAATCTAATTTTAATATGAAAAGTATAAAATGGGTTTTCGGGTAACATGATAAATTCAAAATAGAATTTTCTTTTGATGAAAATATAAATTTTTTAGTAAATCATTTTTTTATTAAAATATTATTATTAAATAATATATTAAATATTATTTATATTATAATTTTTAAAAATAAAAAATCAATTTTTATAAGTTTCAGAAAACTATTATTTTATAAAATGGTTTTTTCATATAAAGAGTTATTTTAATTTAAAATTTTAATTTATAATAATTAAATAATTAGTTTAATTAAACACATACTATTTTTAAAATCAACATGCTATTATTATCCAATGGTGAATATTTCATAATTTTCAAAGATAGTCAAATCATCGTGTAAAAATTAAATAATGTATAAATATACATTGTTTATTTTGACATCATAATGAACCAATAGTGATTTAGTGTATTACATAATATTTATAGATGACTAAATATATGTTTCCCCTTTAAATTAATGTGTGTTTTATGTTAATTTACTAATTTCATAAAGTATTTTTGATCCTCCAAATACTATATTATAATTTAATATATTAAAATAATTTAATTGTAACCACCACTCACATCCACATCACCAAGTGTATTATTTTAATGTTCTTATTAAATTAAATTATAAAATAATTAAAAGAAAACATATATCTCATAAACCATGGGAAAACTCATGGGAATGTTGTTTTGATTACATTATTTTTTGGTTTCCAAAACCTTTGTTTGGAAAATAATAAATAACTCCCTTCACTCTTCCTATATTGAAATGTCCCGGTCCTCTCCGATCCATTCCTTTGTGAAAATATTGTGTTAGAGATTTTCTGGAAGGTTAAGGTGACTTGGGGGTGTGTTTGGGTGGACTTTTATGAAAGATAAGGAGAAATTACTTTCACACGGTTCGCGCACGGTTTTCCTAAACCGTTCGGCCAAACCGTGCATGGTGGGTGTTGGAGGTAGTGGCTAATGCAGGGTTAGCGCACGGTTTGTCTAACCGTGTGCACTAACGGTGTGAGAAGTGATTTTTGAGGCAGAAGCTAACACACAGTAAGCGCATGGTTTGTTAAACCATGTGGACTAACCGTGAGGGCACATAAAGTTAGATCATAAAATTGTGGATCTATCTCATTTTTCGTTTAATCACCTCGTTTAAGCCCCTAATTGGCCATAACTCGGTATTACCATTCCTTCGAGGTAGAATAACCTCTCCCAAGCGTTTAGAGGTGATCCAGAGGCTTCTCTTCGTGAATCAAAGCCAGTTTCTAGAGGTATGTGATCCTTTGGTTTGGATTCTTAGATCCACGTAGATCTACTCCTCTTCTTCTCTCGGGATATTAGATCTACACCCGTTTTTGGCAGATCTATGTGTGTGGATGTCGTTTATGATGATCTTTGGTCTTGGTTGTGTTAGGAGAGGATATCAAAGGAGGATTCGTGGAGAATCAACCCGGTTTCTTGGGAGCTCATCGACAGTTGTGGTTTCCCTCGAAAACCATTGAGGTAGGGGATTCATGGCTTCTCTAATTGTTTATGTTCAATCATAGAGTTAGCATGATTTAGTCCTTTGGATCACAATGGAATTGACCCAATTAAATACTTGAACTGGATTAAAATAATTGGTGATTGCATTTTGATACTTTTAACATGATAACTGTTCACATCTTGATTTACTAGATACTGTGATATATATTCCTTTCATGTTAGCATGTTTCCCAGGATGAAATTGATAAAGAAAGTAAAGTCGGAATTACTTGATAATTAATTAGATAATGATAAAGAGGCAGGTAAATGAATCCAGTAGTTGTTGTTGTGGATGTTGTTCCAAGTTGATGTTAATCAAATTTATGCCAATGTACGTGATTAACATAGTTGGTTGGTATACTTGAAATCTGTTGGTGCTTGTTGTTTGAAGGCTAGATGCCTTGTTAAAGGGCCAAGATCCCAATTTATTGTGATGTTCCATTTCCTGCTTCTTGTGCTGTGATGTGACCCGAGAGGGGTGTTGTGATATCTTGTGTTGTGATTTGACCCTAGATGGGTATTGTGAGATGTGGAGGTAGGGAGGCCTTGTGGTTGTGGCAGAAGATGACGCCTAGAGTGGCGATATGCATCGTTTTATGCTTGTGGGTGTTGGGGAGGACACTAGGGAAGATGGTATGGGATAGATGTGATGGCTGGATGGTTGGTGGTCTGATTTTTGTTTACCTGTTTTACTTTTCCCCACTGCTCAAGGCAGCTGGATTTGCTTACCCTTCTTCCAAAAGGGGCGAAGACACGCGGGGTATGCTACATGCTTTCCGTGTTTAGCCTCTCGAAGGAGAATGGGTCTACACTCTTGCTATAGGTGGATAAGACTCGACATGTAGTATATTTACTCACCGTGTTGAGCCCCCTTGTGTTTAGTAGCATAGGTTTCTTTTCTAGAATGCCTTGGAATATGGGAAAGTAATTCTGTAATGAATGTTTGAATAAATGATTTTATCCCATGGGGTTAGAGTTTGTTGAAACTTAGTGATGAGGTTGAGAACTTTTGAAGGGATAATTAATTTTGAATGTGATGACAATAAAGATTAATGTATTTGTTTTAATGGTTAATTATGGTAAAAATAATTAATTAACGTAAAGAGGAATTGATGAAAAAGGGAATGAAGTAATCTAATGATGTCTCTTAATTGGTTGTGCTCTTATAGGATACTTATTCTTAGAAATACCAGCTCGGAGTGCGAGAGACGTTAGCTGCAGTTGAAACTAAGACTAGTTTATGCCCATATTGTGGTTGTGAGTTATAATTTATTCTTTACTTTTTGTGTTTCTATTTGCTACTCCATCCTGTCAGTAATTTCAACTAACACCCTGGGGATTCTGAGCCTTGGGTGGGTGTTTTCCACAACATTCTGATGGGAGGTTGAATGGCTGGGTACCCCCTTTAGCCCCACTCTCTTCTCTTGGTAGATACTAGTTCCATTGGCACATCAGATAGTTTCCCCATATTTTTGTGTAGAGGTTTGTAATGGATTGGGGTTATTTCACACACATATATTCTAGATATGGAGTCCTATGGACTACTATATATGTAACGTGTATGGGCTGTGATGTCTTGAGGATCCTTACTCAGAGTATGGGCTCTATTGGATTGAGCTATAATACCCGACGCATGATACACGTTATACAAGCTGTGTTGGCTCCAAGAAACTACCTGGTTACTTTTGGTCTTGAGGATGGTGTGGTGCTTTGCCCAGGTGTCTATGGGCAAGCCTTTGTGATGAACGTGGTGCAGATTGTGTATCTTATCCCAAATTTATACAGGAAATCCCTTGGAGTGAGATGCACATGACGTATTTTGTTGGGGAAAATAAGAAAACTAGTTGGGAAGTAGTAGCGGGGTACCCTTGATATTCTTTACTATATGATATACTCTTGTATGTGTTACTTGGTGAGAGTATCCATGGTGAGGTTGGGAGCATAGTATACCTGTTAGGTGACGAGTTAGTTCTATAGTTGTTCACTGTGCTTTACCATTCTTTCATTACTTTTTCATGAGATGATTCAGGGAGGATCCTACTGAGTATGTTGTTATACTCACCCTATGTATACATAAACAGTTTTTCAGGTCACTTGGAGTGGGATGGAGGTTAGGTTGGTTACTACTAGCTTGTGGTTTCAGGAGCTATTTGGGTTTGAGGTTGCTTCTGTTTTTAGTTTCTTTTGGGTACATGCAGTTTTCACTATTCTGTTGTAGTACTTTTACATGGAATTTCATATATGAACATGGTATTCTTTTATATTTCAGTTCGTAGTTGGATTTTTCTTATATCTCTCTTCTGCATGTGTTCTCTTAGAGGGTAAGGCCTCCCATTTGTGTGTTTGTTATACCCTCAGTGCTAGTCTCCAACTCGGGACCTACTGGAGGCGGGACTCGGGGGGTCATTATCTCGCTTTTCACACTTCCGGCCTAGGAGGGGTACACTTTGTGGGGAGGGGGTCGTGACAGAGTTGTATCAGAGGTCTGGTTGAGGGATAGGAAGGAGTTTGGAGTTAGGCATAGGTGAGGTTTCATGGGTTGGTAAGGCAACAGTGCCATTCATGTTTAGCAAGTGAGGTTAACACTGAAGAACTGCTGAGACATAAGCGTTTACAGCCCACTATGATCTGATGTATGGAACTTTATGTTTATAATGACTACTAAACAGTGTGATACTAGTTTTAGGGTAGAGACCTAGGTAAGTATCATCCATAATTATTCTTTGTTCCTATGTTTGAATGGGTAGACCTTGGGATAGGTTAACCTAAAACGAATGGAAGAAAACAATTAATTAATTAATTTTCATTCTTCCGTATTCCTGGATTAGGAGCTCTGATTGTCTGTTATTTTGTAGGTATGGATCCATATCGACGTCCTAATTAGGTTTTCATAGAATCCATTCAGTAGGCTATTCCATCAGGTCATCATAGGGTAGAGGTTGACGATGAAAACACTTGAAGGAAGACACTCTGAGAGTTTCAGCGCCAGAGTCTGCATAAGTTTGAGGGATCCGTTTCATATGTAGTTATGGAAGAATGGTTTTAGGAGGTCACGATAGGGTTCAATTCGGTCCATGTTTGGATGGAGCACTGGGTTTCCATGGTTTTGATGATGATTCATGGAGCAGCAAGTCAGTAGTGGTTGTTGTTCCTCGGGGATTATAAGGAGTCAGCGATCTCATGGGAGGAGTATCGAGAAAAGATTAGAGCCGATCTCCTTTATTCGACTACGGAGGTGTCTAGTTGACAGGATCTTCTTACCCTTCGACAGGGGAGCTCTACTATTCAAGAGTTTCAAATCTGTTTCCAAAACCTTTTATGACAAGCTTCAGACCTGTTACCAAATGTGGAAGCCAGGGCAAGGAATTTCGAGGAGGCTTTGTGTCCAGAGAACCAGCGCCAGGTCACCCCATTTATTATAAACACATATCATGAGGAGTTGGTGAGGGAAGAGGTTGTTGAGAGGACTTTGGAAAGAACCAAATCATCATGAGAGGGAGATCGTCATGATTCCTCACAAAGTAAGGCTGTGGTCTGGGGTTCCCAGTTTTCAGGGTAGATGTGTTTCTGTTCAGCTGGGGGTTGGACCCAGCACTTCACATCTCATTTCTCCGGAGGCAGCAACTCTTAGGCCTATACCAAGGGATCATGTACTTGTTTTCGTGTGGTGGTCATGGACATCAGCGACGGGAGTGCCTGACCTTTCAGAGCGGTCATTGTTTATCGGGTGCTTCGCTCTAGGATCCTCCAATGAGGCAGTTCCAGCTCAGGCAGCAGTAGCAGGTTTCACCAGCTTTAGATCAGTAGAGGGGAGATGGGGTGGGCAGAGGACAACCCCATGACACTCCCCGTCCTTAGAGAGCGGAGCACATCCATGTTGGTGGTCATCATTAGGGTTAGAGAGGTCATGGAGGAGGTTGTGGTCAGCTTCATGCTCTAGCATTGCCAGCTCCAGATGAGCCAGACATCAATCGAGGTACCCTTTTCTTATTTTCTTCCTTGGTGTATGCCTTGTTTGATCCAGGGGTGACACACTCCTTCATATCACTTACCATTGTCCATGCAATGGGACTTTAGGTAGAGAGGCTTCCAGTGGCCTTGGCATTGACTACGCCAGTTGGAGGTCAAGCTGACTTGTTTGAAGTATGTAGAGATTATCTGCTAGTTTTGGGTCATCACCGCTCTTGGGGAGATATCCTTTGTTTAAAAATACAACCATATGATGTCATCCTTGGTATGGATGGTTTTTATTTGGTGTAGGATATTGTGGATTGCTTCAGGAATAATTTCATCTTCATTTGTGCGGATGGAGAGAAAGTGGTGTTTGTTGGTGAGGGAGATCCTCTGATGGGTCACGAGTGCGTTCCATCCTTATCAACCATTGCAGCTGAGATGATGCTGAGTTCTTCAAATGTTCAGCAGTTAGAGTTTCCTAGGGTCGTACAACTTGATGGTCTATTGTAGTGTGGTTTTGTTCGACCAAGTGTGTCACCATGTGGTGCACCGGTTATGTTCATGATGAAGGCCGACAAAAGTTTGCATTTTTGTGTCGATTATCATCGCTTAAACAAAGTGACAATAAAGAATCGCAATCCTCTTACGCGGATTGATGATTTATTCGATCAACTGAAAGGTGTAAGTTGTTTTTCAAAG
Source organism: Viscum album (assembly GCA_963277665.1). Classification (NCBI taxonomy): domain Eukaryota; kingdom Viridiplantae; phylum Streptophyta; class Magnoliopsida; order Santalales; family Viscaceae; genus Viscum; species Viscum album. Next base: position 643,866,771 of record OY728128.1, read on the forward strand.
ATCGACTTGAGGTTAGGATATCAACATATGTGTGTGAAGGATGAAGATATCCCGAAGACTGATTTCTGTTGTTTTCATGGGCATTATGAGTTCGTTTTAATGTTGTTTGGTGTGATGAATGATCCAACTGTATTCATGAGATTGATGAATGATTTGATTCGTGAGTTCCTGGAAAAGTTCATTGTTGTTTTCATCGACGAAATCCTTGTGTACTCCACATCTGAAGTGGAACATTCAGAGCATCTACAAGCCATTTTGGGAGATCTTCGTTGACATCAGATGTTCGGGAAGTTGTCGAATTTTTTGTTTTGGTCTCAAGAAGTCCATTTCATGGTGCATGTTGTGTCAGAATAGGGTGTAGTAGTGGATCCATCGATGATAGAAGCAGTTGTGTCTTCGGAAGCCCCCAAGACAGTTTTTGAGGTGCGATGTTTCCTTAGTCTCACATGCTACTATAGGATATTTGTAGCCAATTTATCCCGAGTAGCAACTCCTGTGAGAGCTTTGACAAAGAAATATCAGGATTTTATATGGACTGATCAGTGTTAGGCAGCTTTCAAGTGTCTAAAAAGGGAAGTTAGTATGTTCTTCAGTCCACAGTATTCCAGCTAAGGGTGTTTAGTTTGAAGATTTCTACGATGATTCACATCTAGTGTTAGGTTGTGTCCTCATGTAGCAGAGGTCAGTTGTTTCATATGGGTCGTGTAAGTTGTGTCCCCATGAATGAAACAATGCCACCCATTATCTTTAGTTGGAATCCATGGTGTTTTCTTTAATGTTGTGGAGACATTACCTCTTTGGTTAATGCTTTGTGGTTTTCACTGATCATAAGAGTTTGAGGAATGTTTTCTCCCAGTGTGACTTGAACTTGCGGAAGCATCAGTGGATGGAGTTCCTACAGGAATACAACTTTGAAATATCATATACACCTAGAAAAGGGATTTTTATAGCTGATGCACTGAGCCAAAAGTCATGTATTGATTTTGTGCGTGAATCTGGTGATTCCGGTAGGGTAATGGAAGAACTGTCGACATTACATCCATATATGGGAGAAGTCGGAGGTAGAGGTTGTCTTTTTTAGATAACTATGCATTAATCCCTGATGTATAATTTGGAAGAGTCCTAGTTGGGTTATCTTGAGGTGGAGGTATAGAGAGACCTAGTTGTTTGTGGTGAGGCCCAAGATGGTTGGTCTGAAGATGAACAACCCAGGGTGTTGTATCATGGAAGGATTTTTGTTCCCTTGGTGATGCATGAGATGGTCTTTAGTGAGTTCCATGGTTCTCCTTTAGTGCTGCATCCTGGTGTGACATCTCAATGGAAGTGGGATGACATCTCAATGGACTTTGTTACAGGTTTACCTTGATCTCCAGGAGGACATGATACTATTTGGGTGGTAGTGGATCATTCAAAAAAATCAGCCCACTTCATAGCAATCATGGAGTTGAGCTCAGTGGATGTTCTGTCGAGGTAGTATCTGGAGGAGGTGGTGAGACTTGATGGAGTCCCAAGGATGATCATTTATGATCGAGATCCTCGTTTTACCTCCAGGGTGTGAAGGGGTCTCCAATATGATTTTGGTTCTCAAATATTTCTTAGCACTTCTTTTCACACTAAAACGGATGGTCAGACAGAGTGAACAATACAAACTCTTGAAGACATGTTACACTCTTGTGTTATTGATTGCGGAGGGACATGGATGAGGAATTTACCCATGGAAGAGTTCATTTATAATAATAGTTTTCACTCCACCATCAGTATGACGCTGTTTGAAGCCATGTATGGCCGGCCATGCCGTTCTCAGTTGTGCTAGACTTGGGTCGGAGAGTCAGCAATTCTCTGACTGGAACTAGTGCAGAATACAACGGTAATGGTTCAAGTGATTCCTAAGAGGATTATGGAAGCAACAGATTGTCAGAAATCATATGCCGATCAGAGATGGAGACCCTTAGAGTTTAATGTTGGGGATCATTTGTTTCTGAAGGTGACTCCCCGTCATGGGCATTGATTGTTTGGTTGTGGGAGTATGCTTTCTTCCAACGTTGTTGGGCCTTTTGAGGTGTCAGCTCATGTTGGAGCTATGGCGTATCGAGTGGCTCTTCCGCCACAGATGAGTCGGATAAATGACATTTTCCATGTATCACAGCTACGTCGTTATCTTCATGACAACTCCCACATCATCGATTGGGGAGAGATCGATGTTGATGATGATTCTACCTTTGAGGAGTGAACTGTGGAGATCCATGACCATGAAGAGAAGGTGTTTCGCAGGTGTTTCATCCCCTTAGTTTGTGTCTTGTGGCGACACAGAGACATGGAGGAGAGTACGTGGGAATGTGAGTCACAGATACACGCTCAGTACCCAGATTTGTTTGACATTTAACTCATTTCGTGTATCATTGTAACGTATGTCGTTGTGGAACTTTCATGTTTATGAGATGGACTCCTTTGTTTCTTTGGTGTCTTGATCTCTTTTGAGAGGTATCTCATTGGGTGGTTGTTCATAACATCTTTCTTTTACTCTTTAGGTGGGTTTTGGATTCTCGAGGATGAGAATGTTTTGAGAGGTATTTGATGTAATGGCTTGGACCTCTCCGGTCTATTCCTTTTTGAAAATATGCTGTTAGAGCTATTCTGGAAGGTCAAAGTGACTTGGGGGTGTGTTTTGGTGGACTTTTAAGAATGCTATAGGGGAATAACTTTCACACATCTGGGGCATGGTTTGCCTAAACCGTGAGAACAAACCGTGAAAGGTGGTTATTGGAGTTATTGTCTAACACACAGTTAGTGTACAGTTTGTCTAACCGTGCGGACTAACTATGCAAGGTGTTATTGCTGAGGGAGAAGCTAACACACAGTTAGCGCACAGTTTGCTAAACTGTGCAAACTAACCGTGCTTGCACTTAAAGTTAGATCCTAAAATTGTGGATCTAACTCGTTTTGCCTTTAATCACTTCGTTTAAGCCCCTAATCGCCCATAACTCGAGATTACCTTTCCTTGGAGGTAGAAGAACCTCTACCAAAATTTTGGAGGTGATCCGGAGGCTTTTATTTGCAAATTGAAGCAAGTTTCTCAAGGTATGTGATCCTTTTGTTTGGTTTCTTAGATCTACGTAGATATACTCCTCCTCTTCTCTCAGGATCTTAGATCAATTCCTGTTATGAGTAGATCTAAGTTTGTGGATGTTGTTTAGGATGAGCTTTGAACTTGGTTATGATAGGAGAGGATATCTAAGGAGGACTTGTGTATAATCAACCCAGTTTCTTGGGCACTCATCTACAATTGTGGATTCCCTCGAAAACCATTGAGGTAGGGGATTCATGGCTTCTCTAATTTTTTATGTGTAATCGTAGAGTTAGTGTGATTTAGTCCTCTAGATCATAATGGAATTGACCTAATTAAATACTTGAACCAGATTAAAAGAATTGGTGATCGCTTTTTGTTTCATTGTACTGTGATAACAGTTCACCTCTTGATTTTCAAGATAGTGTGATATATATGACTTTCTTGTTAGCATGTTTCCCTTGATGAAATTGATAAAGAATGTAAAACATGAATTAATTTATAATTAATTGGATAAATATAATAAGGCATTTAAATGAATCTAGCTGTTTTTGTTGTGGATGCTGTTCCAAATTGATGTTAATCAAATTGATGTCGTTGTACGTGATTAACTTAGTTGGTTGGTAAACCTGAAATCTGTCTGTGCTTGGTTTTTGGAGGCCAGATGCCTTGTTAAAGGGCCATGAACCCAAATTTTTGTGATTTTTGTTTTCCCACTACTTGTGTTGTTCTGTGACCCTAGAGGGGTGTTGAGATATCTTTTTTTGTGATGTGACCCTAGAGGGGTGTTGTTATATGTGGAGGTAGGGATGCCTTGTGGTTGTGGTAGTGTATGATGCCTGGAGTGGTGAGATGCATCGGTTTATGAATGTGGGTGTCAGGGGAACACCAAGGATGATGGTATGGTATGGATGTGATGGCTGGATGGTTGGTGGTTTGGTTGGTTGTTTACATATTTTAATTTTCCCCATTGCTCAGGGCAGCTGGTTTTTCTTACCCTTCTTTCGAAAGGGGCGGAGACACGTGGGGTATGCCACGTGCTTTCACTGTTTAGCCTCTCGAGAGAGAATGGGTCTACTCTCTTGCTATAGGTGACAAAGAAACAACATGTAGTATATCTACTCACCATGTTGATCCCCCTTGTGTTTACTTGCATAGGTCAATTTTCTAAAATCCCTAGGAATATGAGAAATTAATTCTGTAATAAATGTTTGAATAAATGATGCAAACCCATGGGGTTTGAGTTCGTTGAAACATAATGATGAGGTTTTGAACTTTTGACAGGACAGTTTATTTTGAATGTGATGCCAATGAAGTTTAATGTGGTTGTGTTCATGGTTAATTAATGTGCAATAAATTAATTAACGTAATGAGGAATTGATGAAAAATGGAATAATGTAATCTAATGAAGTTCCTTAATTGGTTGTGGGATTATAGGATACTTATTATTAGAAATAGGAGCACGGTGTCCGAGAGACGTTAGATGCAGTTGAAACTAAGACTAGGTTATGCCCATAGTGTGGTTGTGAGTTATAATTTATTCTATACTTTTTGTGTTTCTATACTCTACTCCACCCTGTCAGTAAGGGAAACTTACACCGTGGGGATTCTATGCCTTGGTGGGGTGTTTTCCCCAACATTCTGGATGGGAGGTTGAATGGATGACTACCCCATTTAGCCCCACTATCTTCTCATGGTAGATACTAGTTCCATTGGTACAACAGTTAGTTTACCCATATAAGTGTTTAGAGGGCTGTAATGGGATGTGATTATTTCACACACATATATTCTGGATATGTTGTCTATGGACTACTATAGGTGTATCCTGTATGGGTTGTGATGGCTTGAGGATCCCTACTTGGTGTATGGGCTGTAATGGCTTTAGGTATTATACCCGACGTATGATACACGTTATGCGATTTGTGGTGGCACCCGAAAACTACCTGGTTACTTTTGGTTGTGAGGATGGTGTGGTGCTTAGCCTAGGTGTCTGCGGGAAAGCCTTTGTGATTCACGTGGTTCATATTTTGGAGTTTAGCCCATCTTTATATGGTCAAGCCCTTGGAGAGAGATCCACACGAAGTATCTCGTTCTGGAAGAGCGGCAAACTAGTGGGGAAGTAGTAGCGGGGTACCCTTGATATTCATTACTATATGTTATACTCATGTATGTGTTACATGGTGAGAGTATCAATTGTGAGGTTGGGAAAATAGTATACCTATTAGGTGATGAGTTAGTTTCACTGTTGTTCACTGTGCATTAATATGCTTTCTTTACTTTTTCAGGAGAGGCTTCAGGGTGGATCCTACTGAGTATGTTGTTATACTCACTCTATGTATACATCAACAATTTTTCAGGTCACTTGGAGGAGGTTGGAGGTTAGGCTTGTTACTACTATCTTGTGGTTGCAGGAGCTATTCGGGCTTGTGATCACTGCTATTTTTACTTTCTTTTGGGTACTTGCAGTTTTGCCTTTTCGGTTGTAGTACTTTTTCATGGAATTTTATATATATACATGGGTTTATTTTATATTTTAGTTCTTAGTTGCAGTTGGTTGGTGTCTATCTTATCTCTCTCTTCGGCATGCGTACTCTTAGAGGGTAATTCCTCACATTTGTGTGTTTACTATACCCTCGGTGCTAGTCACCAACCCAAGGCCTACTGGAGGTGGGACTCGGGGGTCATTATATCCCTTTTCACATTGCTGAACAAGGAGGGGTACACTTTGTGTGGAGGGTTCATGAAATATTTTAACCTACCTAATATACTATTACACTTTACTATAAACCATTTGATCATGACTATACTATTCCATTTACTCTCTATATTCCTCCGAAGGTTCCCCCACGATCTCATGAAACCCCCCCCCCCCCGCCAAACATTTGGAAACACCCGCTTAAGATAAGGGATCGTCATTTATTATGAAACCATCTTCATTGTGTAATAACATTTATATTTGAATTACTACTAATTTTCTTTGATATTACACATACCTATTAATTCATAAATTATTTCCATATGATTATATACCCCTTTAACTCTCATTAATCCATCCAATGATTCATTATCTACCACCTTTACGAAGCCAAAATTATCCTACAATTTTTCCATTCCAATCATTTATTCATGAACCCTTTTTGATATAAATTATTTAATACCCAATTATTAATATAGTATTATGTTCTTACATAGCTATCTTACAAAACTTATGATGTCCATCTTATGACATACCCATTTAACTATCATCCATCCCTTCATGATTCATTATGTACCGCACTATGTCATTGAAATTATCCTACGATTATTCCATTCCAAAACATGGTATTTTAAATACCATCACCATTTGTACTCAATGTTATTCAATGAGACATACCTATCATTATTTTATTATTGTCATACTGGTATATATTCCATACTCCTTAATAATTATATTATATTTAATGAAATATGAACATATGTTGATTGATATATATGGAACACTTATGCATTTACATGATATGAAAGAGATATGTACTCATGGATTTAAATATTGTTCCAATTCATTTTTTAATATTTTAGTCTAATGAGATTTCATGAATGAGATTTTGGATTAAACATAATCCATCATAGGGATTTTTGCAACATGTTACGATGTCGTTTCAATTACCCTTGACCTTTTTTATGAATTTATTCTTAATGTTTATTCTATGTTACCAGGATTCTTTTATTCTAACAGGTTTTATCATAACTCGTTGTAGGAAATTATGATTCACATACCTTTTAAGTTTCATTTAAATTACTATTTTCTAAAATTTTATAATATCATTCATAAGTATTTCCCATAAATATATTTATAGCTCACCACTTTCTTATGTATGTCCCCAAGTTATCTCGTGCAGTATTAAATGAGAAATGGAATATTAGAATAATGATAACAATGTTTTGAATAATTTTGTTCTATGTACGTATCATGTTCTAGTGTTGAGTATATAAAATCCACATGAACTATACTTCTCAATATTTTAGGTTAATCTTGGTCTTTATTAATATAGTGAATCAATAAAAAAATGTATTTAAGATAAATGGTATCATAATAATTCACTATAACATACTATTTTTTTTCTATATATGAGTTTTATCATATGATCAAATAGAATCCTAACTACTAAATATATTTTAACCATTCCTATAATATCAAACATCAATACCAAACTATAAAAATTAAATAATATTGAGTTTTATGTCAACAATTAATTCTATTTATCTAATGATATTTATGGTTTATAATTTTAGAGAATTTCTCCAACACTAATATGTAAAAAAATATTACGATAAAAAGAATAAAATTCCTCATAATAACCATTTTCCCAAAAAATATGTTTATAATATAACAAATTTTCTTTTTATAAAAAACATCTGATTATTCATATTGATGAAACCCTTTTATATTAACATCCTTAACACCCTATGGGAAAAATTATAAAAAATATAAATGATTATCAAATTATCAATATGGAAAATAAAAGAAAGACAAAAGTCATTAGACTTTTAATATATCCAAAATATCTTATTTCTAAAAATAAACATTGGACTTAGAATAATTTATTTTACCCAAAAAAAATGAATCTCTTCCAAAGTATTTACAAAAAAAATTTATAAGAAATATTGAATTAAGAATAAAACTCTCATGTTTGACATTAAAATCCTAAAAAAACTCGTGAAATTTTTCGCAACGTCATAATTTTCACCATTATGAAGTACCATATACATTCTGGTAAATGTAAGCTCATTATCATTCCTTGTGAAATTATAATATTACTATTAAAACCCATATTAATTATTTATAGATAATTTTTGAAATTTTGTATATAATGTACATATAACTCTTGTAATCACTCTTATAATTTAAATAACTAGTATAATCAACTTTTTAATATAATTATATGAAGAACATTGTCATTACCAAATGAGTTAGAGGTATATATTGGACCGAACCATCCTTAGTTTATAACATATCCACCCATACATGGGTTCTAATAGAACCAAAAATCATCATTAATAGTTTTAAAAAGCAATAGCATAATCATAAAACATTAAAAAGATCATTTTTATTATTAATCCAAAAAAAGATTCATTGAACCCTAAAAAAATTCCAAGATATGAAAATATCTATTCCATTCAATTTGTTTGTGAAAACTTATAGAAAAAAAAAGGAATGATGGGTTTTCATTGAATAAAATATAAAATATGGTAATATAATCCAAATATCAAATAATAATTGGGTTGGTGGTAAAATCCATTAACATTAGTATACTTTAAAATAGAACATTCACTTTTCATTTGGAAATGAAAGCCAAAACATTCAGTAAACATATTCCTTTTGAGAAAAATTTAAAGTAAATAAAAATGAGACTTATAATATCATTTATAGATTTTTTATTTCCATCTAATTTAATAAATAAAATATATAAACAAAAGGAAATTATTTAGAAAAAAATTAAAATATTTAAAATGAGGGTTTCAATTATACTATCCCTCATAATTATTATGGATCATCACCTACATTATTTAACTTTATGACTAATAAAATTATATTAATTATATAAATTTTTAACAAAAATTTCAGGTTCATTTTTACATTCATTTTTTAATTATCTTTTTATATTCAATTACTTATTCATTTATGTTGTTGTCAGACGGTTTGACGATATTTACCTCAGATGTCCAAAATAATTTAGGTTGGTTGACTGCGGTCAATGAAGCCATTATTCCACCATATATAGATTTATAATAATGTCATAATTATCATTTTAATACATCAATTACACTTCCAAAACAATTCATGAAATATGGTTATAAAAAATAAACATTGTTACAATCATATAGATAATAGTCCATACACTCACATCATATAGGTTATTACATTAAAAATATAATATCCAATTATATTGAAGATTTTTATTTAATTATATATATATTGTTGGAAAAATATTTAATGATATAAAAGAATAAATAATTTGGAAACACCTGGTTAAAAACCATACATCTTCTTTAGAAAACATATATAAGATTATTCCAAAAGACATGTTGGGATGAATTTATTATAAACAAAAGGCCTCTAGAATACAGGGAGGGATATTAGGAATGCATTTTTGAGGGTTTTTTCTAACCCAATATTTTTTTAGAATATAAAAGGATATTATGTGTACTTTTATACATTATTGGTGGGGAACTCTGGGAATTTTTAAATTGTTAAATTAATATAAATTAATTTTCAAATTAAAATGGATCAAATTTCTAAAATTAATATATAATATGAGTATTAGATGAAATAATATAATTTAATAAAAATTGGACTTGTCAAAGAGATGTTTACATAATTATCTTTTTCACCCTCTATCATTTTAATGATTACAGTAATGAAATATTTTATACCTCATTATGGTTCAAGATAGTTACTATAAAAGAAAAATAATAAAATAAATGTACATTGGTTGATATTATCATCCATATCCAAAATCACTTTTACAAATTTAAGATTATAGGATTTTTAAATCATTTAGGAAAATTTAGTTTATTATAAAATATCATTAGTATAATTTTTGAGACTATATAATTTTATTACACTTTAAAAGGAACGTGAAATCAAATGTGTCAATGAATGGCTTGTTTTTAACTTTTATTTTATACATTTTTTGATTCTAAATAATTTATTTGATATTTTTTCTTGATTCTTAGTGGGATTTTGGAGTGTTGGAGGTTTGAGGTTTTTTGTGGCCACATTTTTTCTGACAATACACTATTTATGTAGAAAAAGTGTGGATAAAGGATGAAAATGTCTTTTAGAGTACATTGTTTATTAAATAGTCTACATTTAATCGTTATAGCATATTTTGGTCCATAGTGTGCATGAATAGAGTAGTAACTGTTTGTCTTTCTTGGGGTGTCTTAGACAAGGTGCATGAATTGTGAAGATTAGAGGAAACCATATAGAGAGCATGTGGGTTGACACATATATAAACAGAAACAATTTTAATACTTTGAAAATGGTTCTGTAGTTCATTAATATAGCTCATGTGAGGGTGGTTATCTTTCTAGTATGGTGTAAAAGCTTGATACATGGTTTGTTAAATCATTCAGCATGATAGTGTGGATTGTCCATGTTAACCAAATTTTAAAATTCTATGTTTTCCCCTCTTATGATTTAAGCTGAAGATGACCTCCCCTCCTAGCACATTAATTTTCGAAACCATTGGGATCCTATGGAAACCATCCTTCTCCTACTCTATGTTTGTTGGTTGATTCATTTTTTGATTTTTGATGGATAATTTCTTGGTTTAACCTTCTCCCGATATTCTTCTCGATTTCTATTATTTATTTCTTATTTCTTATCCTAGAACATTATTAAAAAAATTATAGAGTGAGGGTTAGATTACGTGGGTCATTTTCATTGATATTAGGTTGAGAGGTTTTAACTCGATCTGAGATCATCTAATGTTCAGTGTTTTTTTTCTGTTCACACACCATTGAGGTAAGTTTTTCGTCAATTTCTATTTTGAAACATACCATATGATTCTTGAGATTTTATAAATTATATTTTAATGTCTTATTTATGCTTATGGAATGTTAAACTAATTATTATCGATTTAAATGATGTTGGTTTGGTTAAAAATTGTATTTTCGATAGTTTTACATAGTTAAACTCTAAGTGAATAGCGTATATATATAATAGTTGTTTGATAACATTGTACATAGACTTCAAAAAAGATTTAGTTATATTATAATATCTTTTGGACATATTATGGTTTGATAAAAAACCGGTTATTAGAGTTATTCCTAGTAAGGGTTTTCGGAAACCATGTGTATGTGGTGCTTATATGAGAATGCATGTTATTTGTTGAAATGAGTCCTGTGTTTCATTGTTTCTTTATTTGTTCTATTATTCAATCAATTCACATGAAAATTGATTTCTATTTATATAATGAGTGATATGTATAATTACATATGTGCATGAGATGTACATATAGGTATATGAATTCATATAAATTTTTAATTCAATTGAATATTAGTTTTTATAAAACCAAATTTCCAACTAATAGTTCCAGCATTTTTAATTTTTTTCCAAATGGTTTATTGGTTTTTGAATTTCTTCATAATGTTGTTTCAAATGATTTTATCCAAGATAAGCTAGAGGGTATTATCTGGACCCTTGGAAACATGTTTTGGAAATAACATTATTGTAGTAAAATGGATTGTGAAGAAATGGTATTCCCTCATAAATGGGTTTTGATTTGAAATGATAAGTCTCATTCAATACATTTGGTTTTGTTATGGAAAACGATTGAGGGTTCTCATGTACTCAAACCAAATTGAAAATTTTATGCCTTTCTCAAAATATAGTTTCTAACTCACATGGTGTGTAGTCCCTACTGAAACATGTGATGTTTTTTCTTGTGTGATGTGTATCTCTATGGTTTTCCTCTAATGGGATAGGTATCTACATTGATAACATCATGGAGTGGGAAATACATACATGTCGTAATCTCTGAGAATTAGTTACTATCAGTAATTTTATCACCTCCACACATTTATCCATTTATAATATCTTAATAAAATCCTATTTGTAATATATATAATTAAGATATGGTTTCGATCTAGTTATTGATGATACAGATTATGTCTCACATGGTAGGGTAATTTTCATGGGCAGAGATCCACTGGTTCTTAGTGGGTAAAGAAACCATGTCGGTGATAGAAAAGGGAAATAATTATACACTCACTATGGTTACAACCAAAGTACATATATGGTCACAACTCTATATGTATATAATATACCCTTAATTACTACTAGTATATTCAAGTACTGTTTTGTAACACCATTCTACACTATTTTTTATGCATGTGCTTTTTTTACTTGGGATGTTTTTTTCTTTTGGAATGTATCACATGATACTCCTTACTACATAACCTTATTTCTAATTCTTCATTCTTATTAAATTATCTATATCATGGTTTCCTCATTGTTATTAGTTTACATAACAAGGTTTTTAAATGGGAATGTTGTTTTAAAAAAGGTAAACCATGATTTATACTGAAAAGAATATTTCTGTTAATAATTTTTTGGTCGTTTAAAAGATAAAAAAGTAATTTTATAATTATATTTTCAAACCAGTTTTAATAGATTGTTTTGGGAAATTACTTTTGTGGGAATTATAGGGGTTACCGATTGATTTTTTGTATGATAACACCCTACTTGTGCCACTCGACATCGCTATAACTGATCTTTTTTATAAGACCAGGTTCTTTTTTAGGTTCACACAAAGAGTAAGTTGGTTTTGTGGGTGAACATAAGCATGGGGCGCATGGAGATCATGTCTTGACTAGTTCTAGTTTTTCAATAGATTTATCTAATTTACTTGTATTTGTAACTAGTTATTATTTTATTTCCATTGATACAAATTTTTTTGTTCATAGATTTATATATCTTGGTTGTGTTGTATGCTCTTCCTCTTTTAAGGTTTATGATTATTTAGGGAAATCACCCTGAATGATATATATTTTATTCCATTCTGCTTTTCATCGGCATGTGGGGATAATGGATGGACGTTGGAACTTTATATAGAATAGTTTGGGTTATGGTTTGAGGATGCCTCATGTTGTTTTCTGAAAAAATAGCATCAGAGGAAGTTCCCTTTTCTATTTGTGGTGTTAGGTTGACTAAATATAAGATTTTTAGATATCAGGATATAGGTTTTGGGTTAGATCCTGATCACCCCCACTCATTGTGAGACATGACATTCCAAGGATAGTTGGGTTTGGGGGTCTGTTTTTTAACTTTTTAGTTTCTATTGTTGGTTCTATTTATGATGATGATCCTCATTATTTTTGGTGATGATAATAGAAGTGAGATGGTGTCACTGAGTGATCATTCTAGGTCTAGTGGGATTGTGAATACTAAGTACATGTTTCAGTATGATTATAATGTTAGGTATACTATTAGAAAATTTTTAATGAAAAATATGGCAAATTCAATAATAAACACTAACTCTTAACTCGATAGGTTATGGTGTGGGTGATGATATTAGGCTAGTTTAGTTATGCATGTGTATATTCTAAAAATAAAATTATTATTGGTGATAGTCCTCATGAAAATATATTTATTTTGAAACATGATGTGTGGTTTCAAAGGGATTATAAAAGTTTTATTTTGAATGTTAAAATTGGTTAGGATGGAATTGTTTGTAACAATAAGGATTTTCATTTAAAACAATGATTTGGAGATGGATTTTTAATCTAGAAATGAATGTGGTATATAATATGGATTTTCAAAAGTGTAATTAGTATAAGAATTTGAGATGGATGATGATAATTGTATTTAAATTGAAATGGAATGATTTATTTTTAATAAGAGGGATTCCGATTTAAATTTTACATTCTAGTTTAGTTTATGAGCCTGTTATGTTGGATTATTTCACATTGGGCTTTGGTTTTATATTGATTTTTTTTATAAAATTGGTTTTTAGTATTCCACTGAGAATGGTCATGAATGTTTCTATGAAGTCTTTTCTTATTGTCCTCTCTATCAATACTCACAGAGGAGTGTGGGAGTTAAATGTTTCTGAACTTATACCTGTTTTCCTAATTTATCATGTCCGAGTAGTGAAAATACATTATTTTTAAGAGATTTAAATTATTATCAGTTCCTTAGGACTCCTTAATCTTTAAGAGTGAACGTTTTCATCTGTTTTTTAAAGGGACCGAATTTAGATCCATAGAGTGTAATTTTTACAACAATGCTTCAAGATAGAATATAATGGTATATTTTTCTAAACCATATTCATCCAATGGTTTATTATTGCTGAGGCAAGGGTGAGGAAAGTGGTAGGGATCTTGGATTGTCATTAATGACAACTAATGGTGATGTGATACATCAACCATTTCATGAAGTTAAATACATTTTCTCTAAAAATGGAGCTAACAAATATAATTATATATCATCTTTTTTTTGTGGTATTTTCAAAATACTAAATACCAAGTCCTTTTCTTCAAGAATGTTATTTTCATTATGCTGGTTAATATAGTGTTTCTAGTTGAATTGGTATTCAGAGGGAAGCTCTTAGTGGTTGGAATCACATTTTCTCTTGGAACTGTTAATGGCTCTTTATCTTGTGGGAATGGTAAACTAGAGTAATGTATTACATAAAAAGTATTTATTTCTTTTTATTAAATATAATCACAAAGTTCACTCCCAAATGTACTTCTATTATGGCTGGTTTAGTCATTCTATGACATTTTCTATAACAATGGAAAGAAATTCAAATTGATTGGTCATCTCAAAAATATTTATAAAATATGAATGGTTTCAATTAAGCTAATTTAAAAGAAAACTAATCATATTTAATATCCTAGAATCCCTTCATCTCCAATGTTTTGTTATAACCCATGTTTTCCTTATTCCTTTTCCTTTATATTATTTTATCATTCATCATGTATTTCTTATCTATGATCTCTATTTCAAATGGGAGTTTTTTATATCATTTCTATGAAGATATTGAGGTGTCTAATAGAATTAAGAATTATGGACTAGTCAGGTTATTTAGAATAGTTTATCTATTTGGGTTATTCTTATGTTGGATGTTGGTAGCTTTGTCATGTGCACACAGTTATTCTTCTACCGTGATAATCATTTCTTAAAAGTGGGGAGACCTACCATGGGCCTCATTATTATTCTCATCAGTACTATTATAGTGTAATTTATAGGATTAAAATGTATCATCAGTATTGGTTGTTCTATTTTTTTTATGTTTATTTTGGAGGTTTCAAACCGAGATATTTCCATTGATGTTGAGCATTTAATTTCATATCGTTGGGACTTGGTGAATTTCTAGGGTAGAATTATTTCTGTTACCAAAATAATTTTCATTCCCTAAAAATGGTTTTACCTTATATTTTATATATATTTTGGGTTATTGATATTTCTATTGATTTTTTGTGTTGGATTCTCGATGAGTGTTTTGTGTTTTTTAGGATTAAGGTTTTTTTGGACTTATACACATAAAAAGGAGAAATTGAGATGCTAGTGGATGAAAATGTTGTTTCTAGATATTTTTTTCATGAATGAATTTTCATTCATTATTTGAAAATAATATTTCCTAAACCATCTGTGAAAAAGATCAATTCATGAATATATCTTATGTTATCCATGAATATAAATACCACCAGCACACTGTACAAGGAAACCATGCAACATGTTGGTCGGGTGTCTGTTATTTTGAAATTCTTAAACTTAATGGTTGGAAATAGGTTCCAAACACCATATAGACACCCCTTGTGAGGGTGGTGGTCTTTCTAGATGTTTTATTATGGTTTACAAATGGTTTAGAAAATCATCACTCACTCCAATTTTCTCCAAAAGTTGAAATTATTTGTTTTGTACTCCAATATTTTCACCCGAAATTATCCCCCTCAACAACCAATTCATTTGAGATGCCCCTGTGATCCCAGAGTGACCTCACCTTTTCATCTCTTTGTATATTGGGTGATTCCTCCATTGAGTTTTGGTGTATTATTCCCTGAATGAAACTTTTTATCCCATTACTTCCACCCACTATCATGTCTCTTTACACTTTCTTAGATTCTTCCACCCCTAGGTAAACACTTTTGTGAGGGTTAGATTATGTGGTTTGTCTTAATTTATTTTAGCGTGTATCTATTAACTATTTTTCCTTTATATTCCAATTTATGGAGTTTCATTATGTTCTCACACCATTGAGTTAGGTGTTCCCATCGATTTCCTTTCTGAAACATGCCATGTTATATAAATTTATTTTAAATGATTTATTCATTCATGTGTCTTGTTATAAATATTTTTTTAGGGATTTCCAAGATTTTTATATGATTTAAAAATAGTTTTTAAATGGTTTATATAGTTAAACCTAAAATTTTATAAATTATATATATGCAAGGTGTTTGGTAAAATCCAATCGAAATGGATATCGGTAATTCAATATGATGTTTTGTACTTTTTGATGTTAATTTTTTTTTGAAAGTGGAATTGTTTTTATTGGGGTCTTCAGCCTTATTGTAGATATGGTGTTAATTTGAGATCTCAAGTAATTTTATTTGTGATTATTGTTTTTCATTATGATGCTTCTTTATTCCATTAGTAAACATAGTGACACTCATATAGATGTCCATATATATTTCAGATGATATATACATGTCCATATGTTCATGAAGTGTATATTTATATTTTCTAATTCATATAAATGGTAAATTCTATAGAATGTATTCTTTTTATATAAACCCATTTACCAGAATTTGTTTTAATTTTTTTAAAATATTTCCAAATAGTTTCCTGGTTCCCATATGTCTTCCAAATGAGTATTCAAATGGTGGTTTCTAATATTTATTAGAATGGATAGTTTAGAACCTAAGTAATGTGTTGGGTAAATCACCTTAGTTTACTAAAATGGTTTATGTACAATGATGGTTCCCTAAAAAAGGTTTTGAATTTTAAATTTTAGTACCATTTGGTTCCTTTGGACATATTTTTTAAAATTAGTGAGGGTTCTCATGTATTCAAGCCTGATTGGTACCATTATTTACTTCTTGGAAAATGGTTTTGAAATCACATAGTGTATATGACCAATTGGAAAAAGGGAAATGTATTTTGCGTTATGGTTACCATTAGTTTTTTTATATATATATTGTCAAGAGATTATTACTATCTTGTTCAAGATGAGATGGACTAGGTCCCCCTAGTAAGAGAAATTCCATGGTAGGAATGGAACTACATCTAGACGAGTACAACATCCGGGTTGGTGATAGAAAATAAAAAAAAGTCTTATGATGATAGATGGATCGAACCTAGGTATATCTATGAAATCCCTTAAATATGATTTTAAAAATAACATGACAACTATATGTATGTTCTAATACAATTATGTGCAACCCTACTACCTAGTTCTTTTCTCTTATGCCTGCATATACATTTTTTGCATTTGTTTCATTTTTATTTCTCACCTGATACAACTTACCTATTATTTTCAACTTTAATTTCTCAATATTATTCAACTATATGGATTTTGGTTTCATCCATGGTGTTTGTTTTTGAAAACATTTATTTGAAAAGTCAGATAATTTTTTACAAAGAAAATCATGATTTTTTTCAAAATCAGATTTTAAGTGATCCATTTTTGACTATTAACGTAATAAAAACCAATTTTTATAAGTTTATTTTATAACTGCTATTCCTAGAATTTTTTGGGAAAATAAATTTATGGAATCAGTGGATCTTACCTACTTAGAAATTGTAAGGACACATCATAATTGTACTAAACAATGACGGAAAATAAAAGCTATTTTGTAATTTTAAGATCCTATTCACGTTCTCTCATGGAGTGGGTTGGTTTTATGGACGGTGGTGACCAAGGGGTCACATGGAGACCATGTCATTTCTGGTTCTAGATTGGATTTATTTTTATCTTTGGTATTTGTATCAATAACTGGATCTGGTTTTTGTTCTAATATTACTATTTTCTTTATGTTCACAGATTTATGTATTTTGGTGGTGTTGTATGCTCTGTACATTTTTATGTTTATGGTTATTTGGAGAAATCATCACTAATTATATAACATCGATTCCTTGGCTCTTGTGGTCAGACCTTGGGGATCTTGAATACCCTTAGTGCCTCAACAAAAACTACTTGAGTTATTTGGTTCTGGGATACTCCGGGATAATTATTAGAAAAAGTAACTATAATATAATACTTTCACATATCCCTAGTATGTTATTATTATCTAAAATTGATTTGGAAAACAAAAAATCATTTATATTATATTACATTTTATATTTTTAGAATGTTTTATAAAAATTTTATATTAATTGATCAAATGTTACGTCGGCATTGCGTAATCATTTTACAATTTTTTTGTGACTAAAAAATATAAATAAATTACCATGAAAAAAAATTATCTTCTATAATAACCATTTAGATCTGAATATGAGTTGTTTTTATACCAATCATAAAATATTATTTATTTTAAATGAAATAAAGTGCCATTTTTACTTTATATTTTACATAAATATTATAAAGGTCAACAAAAATTAAATATACAACCAGATTTCCATATTTTTTAAAAATGGATATATATGACCAGGATTCACTCATCTAATAGGTTAAAGGGAAGTTTGTGGTTCATTGTGTTTGTCTTTATCATATTATTTTTAACCACATTTACCTAATATACAATAACTATAGTGGAAGGTATTTACTAGGGATACTATAGACAATGAAAATAAATTAAATGTACCATTGTACAATATTTTTAACTCCTAATGAAATATATGTAATCTATTTTTAATGATTCATTTTTATATGTGAAGGAAATTTTTTAAGGGTTATAATATAAAATACAATGAAAAAGAATTATATGAAAATGAACTTTTAAAAATGTGGTAAATAAATGACAAAAAATATATTATAGACAATTAAATAAAACATATTTTATTTTTAGTTCAACTTAAATGAATAATGGTACTTCTTGAAAAGTAAAATATATTTACAAATACTGGTATTTTTCAATCTTCATGGAAAAAGCGACACCGTCCAAAAAAATCCAAAAATATCACTATGTGCTAATTTTTATTTTATGATTTCAAATAATAAGATAATTATATCAACTCTGTTTTATTAAATTTTGAGATATTGATTATAATATTTTCTCAGAAAAAGATGTAAAAACATTTTGAAGGAAACATAATTTTGAAAAATAAAGCGACTATACTAAAAATAGAACTATTATTTACATGGAATTAATCAATAAATTTGTATTGAGTAGTATCCTTATATATATTCCATATTATATTTATTTCTATTCATTCCTTCCATTTGAATGTATAGGTTATACCGATCATATAATAATAATTTTCATCCATTTAATTATGGTGTTGTGTTTCATATATACTACTGAATATACTTTTCTTTTTAAAATCATAGGGTGTCACATATATAGGTTATTTCATTAATATAACAACATATACATATGCCCAATATTCATTTTTTCAATTTTTTCGAAGCATATCATGAGGTGGTAGAAGAAGAAATAAAACTAAAATAGTTGGGAATAATCCATACATCTTCACCAAACAACATCTTTTTCATTACAACAGAACAATATAAGATTGGTATTCTAAAAAAAGATGACCTCTAAAACATGTAGATGGATGTTAAGAAGTTATATCGTTAGGTATTGTTCTTGATATAGTGCAAAAATGGCATGAATAAGAGAGGGGAGGAGGTTCCCTTTAATATGTGAGGGGAGGGACATTCTTGTAATTTCATAAAATATTAAATTTATATAAACTAATTTTCACATTCTAGTTGATAAATAGTGATATAGTTATATTATAGGAGGTTTATTGGGATCAATCTATTCATGTAATAAAATTTTGATAATATTATATATTTTTTTACCATTATCTCTTTTCTTTTACACATACTAACCCTTTTGATAATTATGGTGAAATAAATGTTTTTATCCATTTAGGGATCAATAAAGTTACTATATATGAATAAATGGCCATTAAATGGTACATGGTTTAATTTCAAAACCATATCCTATTTCCTTGACCAAATATATAATTTTTATGAATTTATATCTCTTAATAAAATATTTTTTCTTATAAAATATTATTAATGTCATATTTTAAGCAACTCATTTAATTTCAATTAAATTACAAAAATATTGTAATTTTATATGAATATTAAATTCCTAAAAATCTCAAATATTTTTTATTTATCTAAAAAATTTCTGGGACACTTTAACAAAGCCATAAAATATTAATTTTATATTTTTAAATCATATACTTGATTTTTCTACAACTTGAGCAAGCATTGTGTCAATGTTGTGTAATAACTTAAGGAAATTATATAATAACATAAAATTATAAAAAACAATCATCAAAAATATAATTTTATTATTATCAAATTATCATATAATATTTATTCATATCTTATTTTTTTCAATTTTAAAAAATAAGAGTAATTTAAAATCAAGAGAGTGACATTTTTAATTTTTCTTTATATAAAATATATTAATGGTAAATATTAAATATAAATGGTAAAGAGTCGATATTATAGGTTTATATATTCTTATTGACGAAATAATACCATAAATTTAAATAAATTAAATTATATGAATTAATTTGAAGACTTATTAATTAGTTTTAACCCTAATTCACTCATTTTACCTTTAAAATTGTAACAAAAAATTATTATGGTTATTATTAGAAATATAAAACCAAATAAAAGAGATTTATTTTTTTAAAAAAATTAACCTTATAATTATAAATATGAAATGTAATTTTCAATATCAAATATCTAAAATGATAAAAATTTAATTTAAAATTAATGGTGAAAAATGTAAGGAGAAGAAATTCTTCATAAAAATTCCTTTTATATATAGAAATATTTTTATGAAAAATTCAATGAAAATTTTCAATCAAAAAAACATTATTTATTTATTTATTATTAAAATGTAATTAATTATTTACATTCTTCCCCCATTTTTTAAATTTTTTCCTCTCAATTCTTTCACTACTTCAATAGGTGGTGATATTTTCCTCAATACCATTTTTGAATTCCCATTGTTCTTCAATATTATGGTTTTCCATAATTCCATAATATGGTTTTAACATCCCAACCTGGGAGACACTAAATTGGTTCCCTAACTTGGTATACTCCTTGGACTCCGGTGCACCTTCCAATACACCCAAGGCTACCGATGAGTAGTGAAGGTCTGATAAGTCATTTGGGGAGGCTATACCCTCTTTATCAGAGTTTGAAAAAAAAAAGAACAATTCAAAATACCCAAAAACCAAATAAGTAATAATAAAGAACTCTTCATTATTTAATATAATATCAAAACTATTTAGATTACCATAACCCAATCCAGTAACTATTTATTTCTATAACAGTGTCATACACCTAAGGTATACTGAAATAAAGTCATAGTGATTATCCCTAGAATGGTCCCTAAAATCAACTCAATCACCTCATCCATTTTCCATGCCAAAATCCAAACAAAGTCTTTTATAATAGGGAATTTTATATTGTATTGTCTTGAAATAAAGAAATCTACTTAGGTACTAATATAGGATTGAGTATGGTGAGAGTAAAAATCAGTTATCCACCACCAACGATGTCTAAAAATATCTAGTTAAATAAATATTTGCGATGAATTATAAATGTGTAATGGAAAAAAATTAAATTAAATTGGTTACAAAATTAAACAATTTCCAAATAGCCCTATAGCAGTCCACGTTCCACAATAACACCAAAATAACCCAACCTACATGCCCCCAAGCCAGAAGTCTAAACCATATTCCCTGAGTGACAACACTCATTAAATCACAAGGAAATTTACAACTAAATTCTATATAAATCATAGTACCTTTTAGACTCATTCCACATACCTCTACCATGTCCAACATTGGATCTTGGGATATCATTACATTATCCACACTACACAATACATAAGTAGGGTCTATGGAGTCAGTCTATCCTAGGCCATGTAATACATCGGTGGTTCCAAGACAATCATTTTTTCCCATCTTCATAGATGAGGAGCATCATTGTTACATCCAACCTATACAATAAATTAACATTTTCCATTGATCATTTTTAATTATCATTTAATAAAACATAAAATTTAGGTTACACATTTTCATTTATCACCATATTCATGGTAAATTACATTCAACACCTTTTTTTCAATTTATATAATTGGCCTGCCTTACTATTTGTTCACAACCAGAGAAAATATATTCTCTTATTAACTATTTAACCATAGAAACCTAACGCTTAAACCTTTTTTCAATTATACACTTATTCTGCTCATAGCACATTATAATTTCCATGTTTGGACATGAAATCTCCTATATCATACTAACATACAAAACATCAATTAAAACAAGTTTAATATCACTAATCCTCTAATTCCTCAATTAATGAATTATTTAACCATTTTTAAAGGATTGAAACACTACATGGGGTTTAATAAAGCTATGTATCGTAATTATAAACAATCCTAATGGGACTAAGAAGGGTATCACACATAATATTATGGTAAAAATTCCTTTATTTAGTTAAAGATACAAATGTGTACCACTACAAGACATGGAAATATCTACATACACATCAATAAAATCATCATTACGGGAGAAATGTTGTATACCACCTACCATAAGCTCGAAGACAGGAAACCTCCCAGTTGTTTCCCATGATATGAACTAAAATAATTGCTAACACCAAATATAAGGATTCTGTTGAAAATAACGCTTTAGGAGATTCAGAATAATATAAAATATCTAACAATGGTTCATCGAGAAAATAGAATAAATTTCAATCATATACATACCCAAAGCATCAATTTATGCTAAATGGAATTAAAAATACCTAATAATCATGTTAGGTTGATCCATGGAAGATATGAGAGATTTTAATTTTCAGAAATGTTTATTGGGGATAAAAAAAGAGGAAACTAATTTGATATTATATACTGTGATGAAGGTAAAAATATTTAACTTTCCCCTTTTAATGGGTCACACAGTTTTACCGCATGGTTTGGAAAAATTTATGCCAACTATCTGGTCGCCTATATCAAAGGGATGCACAGTTAACAAACTATTTTTTTGGGAGACCACATAGGTTTTTAAACCATATGGTGGCCATGTGTTTTTATTTCATTATGTATTAATATTTTATAACATACACTTATATGTTATAAAAACTAGGAAGCAATCATACAATATGGGGCATGGTCCTAGCTCATGTTTAGTTATTTTTGTGAACCAATGATACACCAATGATCAGTATAGATCCTTTTTTAATCCTTTCATGTTCCAATCTCCTATGAAACTTCTGAGAGCTTACCTACTCTTGTAATTAATTATATTATCTAATTTAATAGGGATTAAAAATTTAAAAAAAAATTCCACTCTAAAATCCCATGATCTTAAAAAATCATCACTTTATACCAACTATTACTTGAGATACAATCCCAAGAAAAACTAATCATCTCGGGTAAAAAGGATCACACACTAGGTCTACATACTATCTTACCTCTCCGATGATTACTTCGGAACACTACAATGATTCTATAAAAATCAGGCTAATGGCCCAATCTTACCCCAAAGAGTATTCTCACTATGATCCAAAATATGATCCGAAAACACATCAAAGTATGTGTTTGGATAAATCTCTTCATCCTTAACATCTAACACATTTCAAGGGTTGAGATTATACTACAAAAGCTCTTACATGTTAATAAAATCATTCAAAGAACCATACTATTGTGGGTTTACAAGCTGGTATGTTACCTGTCCCATCCTATCTACAATCTAAAATGGACCAAAAAATATAGATTCTATCTATCCCTATTTATTAATCTGATGGTGAACTAATCAAAGTGACACATAATACAATAGACTATCACCCACCATAATATTGATAGGTCCTTGAAATCGATTAGTATATGAATTTGGTTACCATGCGTGAAAGAAAAATACTTTTGGAATGTTGTACATGTTTTGATGTGTCCTACATGAGTCATAATCCAAAAAAATATAATTCCCCTAATTCTATCCAACAGAATAATGATAAACATGTCCTATTATATATCACTCATATGGTTCTATTTAGATAGTTTCCCGATAACTGTTTTTTTAGGAGAACCCAACGTGTTCTATTCCATTCACCCATGTTTCTCCTATATATAACATTCATGTGCTCATAGTTTCCTCTAAAATATGGAAAAAATGTTTTTAATCCCCATATATCTGCTATTAAATAGATTTACTAAAAAACAAATGAATATTGAGTTCTTTCAATAACCCTTTCTAGAAGCATGATGTAATATGAGGTTTGTAATTTGAAATTTTGTTGTGGGACACTGCATGAAATTTACTATGTCTCTGATATATATGTTTCCTAATTAATCGAAGGAAAAGTCTCCCATATTGGAATAAAATGAGATACCATTATCAAATAATCAACAATCTCACATATATCACCATTAAATTTTTGATTCATTGGAATACATACCACAAAATCTATAGATTCATCATCCAATAAAAACTCTAGAATAGGAAGTGCATGTAAAATACCATCTACACATTGATGTCTGATCATCACTTACTGATAGGCGTAACATTGTGACACATAATCTGAAATCTATTTTTTTCATAAAAACCAATTGTATCTATGAAAAAATAGAGGCTATCTCAATGTAAATTGGCTGCGTATATTCATTCAATCTCTACTACAAGATATGGAATTTTTTTTATAAAATACATACAAGAGTCACTTATGGTAGTATAAATTATAAACCTATCAATAAGTAGATAATGAGAGAAATATTATATATCACGTACTACTATAAATAAATAAAAAAATTTATAGGATAGTTCAATTTTTGTAGCTTCTACTATCATGATCTGTATGCCAGGAATATGTCTCTCTACACCATCAATTCCCCATGTATAATCCTAGGTACCTCAAAATTGGATATACTCCTTACCTGACTCTGGTAAAATCAAGATTGGTTTAGTGGTCAAATTATAATTTCTCTCATGTAATTCATTGTAACAAACCACATACTACTCAAGAATCATACCCTTATTTTTTGAGGCCCGTGAGAGGAATTGTGAATAATCCAATGTATTTGATTAAACTTTGATAATATCATTAACAACTCAAAAGGTTTTGGATATCAAAAATGTTCTTCATATTCTCCAACGAAAGAAACACCTTTAAAACATTGGGGTCCAAAACCGCACATTCGATGTGATGATGCGACCCAGGATGTGTACCTTGTCTATTAATAAATGGATCTCCATTATTTTAGCATGCATCATATGCTATCTTATGGTACTCAAGGTGATTTCAAGATGTTTGACATATTAATCATGTTTGTTGGAGTAAAAAAAGATATCATCAACAAAAAACCACAAACCATTCTATTTTCTAGGAAAAAATTAAATTCACCAAGGGAATAAAAAGAGAAATAGGAATTTTCAGCCCAAATTCAATCACGATGAACTCATATAAGCCATATCATCTTCAAAATATATTCCATGGAATATCAAAAGGTCTCACTCTCTATTGATGGTACCTTGACCTTATATCAATCATGGAGAATACATTATCACCCATAAACATTCCAAAAATAATAATCAATTCACAGTAGTGGATATTTGTTCCTAATAAACATTTGGATGAACTTCTGTAATCAACACTTAAATACAACAGTCACTTACCCATTTTGGAAGATAAAACTATATGGTCCAATGTTTACATACATAGATGGATGGAACCTTTAGCCTCCAAATTATCCATCTTATTATAAAGATATTAATGATCATTTGGTTCCATTTTATATAGATAAAATTGAATTTGGTTTTTCTCTTGAATTATCTCATTAGTATACTCAATTTTCCTATCAAGTGGTAACACATAGAAACCCTTAGGAAACACATTATAAAACTTATCCACTTCAATAATGATGAAATCATACTCTACTGTCACATCATCCAGAAAAATACTCACAACCCAGGCTATAAGATCAAGAAGATGAAGAATAATTAAATATAAACATCATTTTTTGGTATCACAATCCCAATGAAAGGTATATGTGTTATCCTAAAGATAATTGAGGGTTACTCTCCCAACATAACAATTGATGTAAACTCTATAAAATACCAACTAGTCTATTCCAAAAACCAGGTCAAAACCATTCATATGTAGGACAAACTTTTTAAAAATAAAATGATACTTGATAACCTCAAGGGAAAACAAATGAAAAAGATAGATGTCATATGATCTTTGTCCCAATGGTGTGTCGAATGATATTACAATACACGTGAACTCGATCCCCAGAAAAAAACCATTCTCAAATTGAGGAGATAAAAAATAATGAGATTCTATTATATCAAATAAAGAACATGAAAGAATGGAAGCTACAAGATTCATACCATGAATAGTCAATGGTCTATCCTTGGTACCACTGGGTGAAATATGAACTGCAAATGGCTCTGATATCCTTATTCCCCTATTCCCTTGTATAAATCCCATACACTGCACTAATTTACTAGTATGAATTCTCTTTTCCTAGAGCACCTCCTCTCCCACCATCAACATGACATTTAGGAGAACTAAAACTACATGACTAATACATGGTAGATTACCCATATCAGTGCTCAATAACAACAATGATTCACTATCACTACATATCTTATGACTATTCCTATGTAACCTCTATGAATGTAAAATCAAACTTAAATCATGACACTCCCCTGTTGTTCAATGATGGTAACCATGAATGTGACATGATAAGTCATACTGAATGAATAACACATTGTCACTACCCTGAGTGGCTTATCATATACCCTTCCCCACTCTATCCACCACCACATTAGTAAAATATCTCAATATAACTCTTATAACTAACAAAAGTTTCCCCACAAGTCTTCCAAGCTAAATGCATCTTCTCAAAACTATAATACACCATCACGTTCCCCAAAAAAATGAGATCTGGATTAAAAAAACCAGTGATCTTATGCCAATAAAATATATTTAATTGGGACATGACTAACACATAATCCAATCATAAAATATCCTTGACATGGATTCCCCATCTCATGTTAAGGAAAAGTAAAAACATTATCAGTTGGTATAGTATAATCCATAACTAACATACATCCCTTGGTCAATTTCGTAAGATCTACATCTTTCTCTTTCCTCAAGGCATTTTGATAAAAGTGTTTTAGAAAATTCCGATGAAAATAAATACTTAAAAACCCATCTAAAAGATCATCCAAAGAGTAAATATTCCATAATTTCTTCACTAGTACTCATATCATATATGATATTATGTTGAACATCATCTCTTAAAGAGTCTCTAAGTGCTCTATAATAATCTGGATGGATTCATTCCATAACATTATAGCTAGAGTTCCACCCTCTGTAAAGAACGTTGAAGGATTCTACTACTGGAATTACCTATTCAGTTCAAACATACCTGACATATAATTCTCTAGTACTCTATCCATAAACTATATAAAATTATTGAAATTTTATTATAACATTCCGTTCACTCCATACATTTAAACCAAGAGGGGATCTAGTCCAACTGTTGGAGGCTCATTCTTCAAAATTTTCTCTTATATCCCTAGTAGAAATGATATTATGGTGTAATATTTCTATATTTTTTTTAAAAAATATTAGGGAACCTAAAAATATATTTTTCATAGTTTACTAGAATAAGTCTCACAATGATCTATACATAAGTAACTTAAAATACACAATTAGTATGTCCACAACCATGACACCATAAATTCCCTCAACCATCCCTATCTCGTGACATGGTTAACATGGTGTAAAACAAAACATCCAAATTGAAAACTTCATATATGAAACCATTTTAATCATTATATTTAACAGTTTTAAATTTAAAATAATTTTCATCCACTTAAATTGTATATTTTCATAAAAATTGGTATGAAAGGGAAAACATATATTCATTTCCCCCAACTCATTCATTTTCTCATTGAATAACACTGTCACATAAATTGTTGTTTGTTTATAATATATTTAATTTCAAATAAATCCAAGAGATCCAAAAATAATACATTATTATAAAAACCTCACACCATACCAGCCCATGAGTAAATTATTATATATCAGTAACCTCAAGAAAACTGAATCACCCATGGTGAAATAATATCTAACTATAAAAAGATAACACCGAAAATGAAAATCCCCTAGGGAACTTGGTTTTACCCCCACTAATTTTTTGGTTACCCCCACAAATGATCTCATATCCTAGATATAACATATTATAGTCTCACATTTTTTTTTCATAAATTGTAATGGATCAAAAAAAAATCTCATTGAAAATAGTAACATCTTTCCATGGGTTTAACTAAACTGGTCCCTTGAGCTTGTATGCTACATGACCTCAAGCATGAATCCTTGTTTTCCAGAGGCTTCTAACTAGTATAATGACTCTGATAAAGAACTTGCGGAGAACATAACCTCTTTACAGGAGTATTTCAAAAATATAAATATAAATAAACAATAACTAAAGTAATAAAATTCATCAACCATGCATCATGTAATCTATTCCGAAAACTATGTAAATTCAAACAGAACAATCCAGTAATTATTTGATTCTAAAAATAGCTTCATGTACCCATGGAATCCCAATATAAATATATTATGATAATCCCCAAAATGGGTCTTGACAATATACTAACCCCCTAATCCATTCTCCATCGCAAAATTATATCTTAACCTTTAATCATAGGGCCTTTTCCATTGTATTAAAATGAAACCATGAAATATTATTAGGTACGAATAGAATCCTGATAAGGGTGTGAGTAAATATCTGTAGTCCACCACTAATGCGTTTAATGAAATATCCATTAAAATAAAAAAGTTTGAATAAGTAATAATTAATAATGGATAGGAATTAAATAAATTAAGTTACATAAATAAACAATTCCCAAATAGACCCATAGGATCCCAAGTTGCATTGTAATACCCGAATCACCCAAGCTGCATTAGAACATGCCATATGACCGGACCATATACCATAATTTATTAATAACCATAGGTCAAAAATTAATTCATTAATCAATTCCTTATAAATCAATATAATTTGGAGGATCTATCTAGGTTCCCCTACCATGTCTAACATAGGATATTAGATAATCTGTCCAACATCCAAATCATGAAATTCATCTCTAGGGTCTATAAAAACAATCAGGACCATACCATTCAATACATTAATGGATTCTAGAGCCTCAGTGTTTTCAAAACAAATGGATGAGGAGCCTTAGTCTATTTCCAAACCATTATTTTAATTCACAATTACCAAGGTTCATAATCACATACCTTTTCATTAAATAATGTTAATATGAATATAGATTTTCATTTATCATCATGTTCATGGTTAATTATCTTCATCACCATTAATAAAATTTCTATAACTAGTCCAGCTTACCGTTTATTCAAAACCAAAACCATATATTCTCTTGATAACTATTTAACAATATAAACCTACCACTTAAACCATTTATCACTTCAACCCTCATTGATCTTATAGATCATTATATTTTTCAATTTTATCCAAACTTCCACTTATATCATACTAACATGCTAAAAATAATTTAAAATTGTTTTAATCACATAAAACCTCTAATTTATCCATTAAGAGCACCTTCTCAAATTTTAGAGGATTTTCGCCCCGCATGGTTGGCTCTAGGCTTTTTCTCAAAAATCATAAATGGATCTTATGGGTCAGTAAAGGGTCACACAAATCAAATTAAGGATCAAATTGCATTATTTATTTAAAGGAATGAATTTACAACATAATAGTGAAATGAAAAAACCAAACATACATAAATAACATAAAATATATAGGATAATATTTATAGACCACTATCCTCAGGCTCGAATACGATCACATGTCAAACATTGGCCCTTGCATTAAACTAATAAAACACCTTACCCCAAATATAAGGATTCCAAAAAAAAAATAGAGTATAAGAGTTTTAAAATAATAGAAAATGACTAACCAAGATTCCTTGAAAAATAGAAAAAGTGGACTCATAGAGCTAACCATAGCTTCAATTAACACTAAAGTACAGTATGAATGCTTAATGAATATAGGAGATCAATCCTTGGAAGATACGAGAGATTATAGTATTCACAAAAGGATACTAGAGAATAAATGAGAAGAAATTCAGGTGAAATAGTATAATATTAGTAAGGTAAAATCATTACTTTTCTACTTTTAATAGGCTACGTAGTTTGGTTTCAAAATTGGTAAATCCATGTGCCAACCATGAAGTACCCTCTATATTTGGGAGGCGTAGTCCATGGGGTATATTAGGGATCAAACACTATTTTTAGAAACCATGTAAAGGCTATGTAGTTTTATTTTTTCAAGTCGACACTATTTATGACCTCCCCTTTCATTGTTTACAAACTGCGCAACCTCTCTATTTCAGGGTAGATGGTCCCTATGCACAGTTAGTACTAACTATGCATCAACATTACTCTATGGTCAGTATATTTATTTTTTCATCATTACATATACCAAACCCTTGGGACACTCATGAGTCCTTCCATTTTATTTGTATGGATTTGATTAACCAATTTAAATTTAGTTAAACATAAATTTTAAAAAAATGTCCCACACATAAATTTAGGATATTACACTACATATCCTTATTATTTCATAAAACTAATCATTGTTTTCAATATTGTGAATATGTTGTTACTCATTTTAATAGATTCCTCCCAACCATAATATACCAATTATAAAAAAAATGATATTCAAATGAAACATATTTTATTATTAAATAAATTTGAAATTTGACATATTATAGAGATAAACAGAGAGGAAAGGCCACTTAGTAATAAAGTGATACAAATTTATCTTAGATTAAATACTTTATAATTATACAAGAACTAATGTACCATTTTTTCCAAAACATATATCACTTTTACCTATAGATAAATTAATAAAAACAAGTTTTCCTACCTCGAATTAATGATATTTTCTCTTGTTATCTATATAATGATTCATTTAACATTGAGCCTTCATCATATATTAATGAATCATCTTTCCCATGCCAACAATTTCCACAACCTATTCTAGTTTTTATAACATTATTTCACATATTTCATACAAACATGATGGATTTAAACAATAATTTCCATTAAATTTTTTAAAAAAACCAATCTCTATACCAGAATGGAAACTAATATTATAATAAATATTATATAAAGTAAGATATTGATCTGAAAAACAATGATAATCCCTTGAATATTCTAAAATATTATCATTTAGTATTTATAATTTTCTATCAGAATAAGGATGGAAGTTTTTACACAATATTGTTTTAGTTCCCAATGAATTCTAAATAATATTATAAAAATTATAGGTAGTGTGTGATCATAATTATATACAATATGGAGAGGGAATCCATGTAAGATAATTACCTCTATAATATAATGACAAAAAAAGTTGATCCAAAGACGTATTATCTATGATAGGAAGAAAATACATATATTTAGTTAATCCGTAAAAAATTAACCAAATCCCATTATTCTCTCGATATTTCGTTGGTAATCAGATCATGAAATCCATGGATATATTCTCCATTTTCCATTAAAGCATTGTAAAAGGTTGAATAATACAGTACAATACTTTTTTTCTTTTTTAACTTATCCAAATGTCCAACCCATCATGGTAAAGTCAATAATATCTATTTTTAATCCATCAGACCATTAATATTCCCTAACATCTCTATATATCATATTGCTTCAAAAAATAACGGTAAACTGAGAACTATGGGCTTTAGTAAAAAATTATATCTTCAACTAGGAATTATAAGAAACACATAATATTTTAAAAAATAAGGTAACACCTTCTTCATCAACATTAAACTTTATAAACATACCATTATTAATAGATTCTACCTTTTCTATTAAAATAGATCCTCATTTTGGGATTTCTTAATTATTTATTATAGAGTCCATTTTAATTACTCCTTAATCAAAACTAATGAAGTTCATTCATGAACACTTTAATTGAAACAAACTCATTATATCATTTTCCATAGGGTCATGTTCATTACATAACTTGGTTAATGTATCATTATATTTCTAAATCAAATCATTGACTACTTTTTTTCATTTCAAGTATTTTAATGAATCTTGTATTCATAATCCATAGTGAGCTAAAACCATCTTCTATATCTCTTTTCCAAAATTTTATGATTGAATATATATCTAAGACATTTTTGATTCATATATATATCAAATTTAAATCCATATAAATTATTCTTATGAATTTTTAAACAAAAAACCACAATAGATAATTTTAGATTATGTGTAGGATAATTTAACTCCTAAATTTATAGTTTATTTGAATCATAAGTAGTTACCTGATCAGTCTAAATCATAATGTATCCTTGTTCTTTCAATGATGCATATACATAGATGAAAAATTAACCATTTATAGTGCTTAGGTCAAAAACTAGACCATTCACTAATATTATTTTTGGTTTCTAGAAACAATCGTTACCTTGTTTCTTCCAGATGAATTTAATTCCTTGAATTAACTATGTAATATTGATAGATAACCAAGAAATAATTTTAATAAAATTCAAATAGTAACCCACTGATACAATAAAACTATAAATCTCTATGAATATTTTACGGAATTTTCCATTTATTAACAACTTTATTTCTATCATGGTCAATAATTATTCCATATTTAAAAACAATATTCATGATTAAATAAATATATTATAACCAAATTTCACACTTATTTTTTGTCCCTATAAACTATTTTCATTCATGGTTTTAAATAAAATCCTTTTGATTAATTCATGATCCTTGAGAAATTTAAAATTTACCAATATAACCAAAATAAAATCTTCTAAAAACATATATAAAAATTTATAGAAAACTCTATTCCTAAGATCGATGAATGCATCAGGTGTACCAAAAAACCAAAATGGTATAACTAAAAACTCATATTTTTTGTATCTAGTATAAAACATTGTATTATGAATTTCATTGTCCTTCACTTTGAATTCATGGTACCTAGACTTGAGATCAATCTTCATAAATTACTATTGCCCTAGAGATGATCAAATAATTCATCGATATAATGAAAAAGATACTTATCATTAATATTGATTTTCGTCACGTCTCTATAATGAATGAAAAATATCATTGATTCATAACATTGTTTCAAAAATAAAATAGGAGAACCCCATTGTGAAGTGACATGATTAATGAATGATTTATATAATAACTCATGTTATAATGTTTTTAATTCTAAAAGATCTTCTTTATCAAAATGATAAATGTATTCTGAAATTTGGTTAGAATTATACATTAACTAAAAAATAAAATCAATTTCCCAATAAGTTATAATATAAGAAAACTAATCATTAAAAACATCTAAATATTAAATTACAATAGGGATATCATTGATATGAAAGGTCTTCCCACTCTAAAATTTATGTACATGATAACATTAATTTAAATAATTTAATTATTTTCAGCTTCATGTAATTATTTTAAATGTATGAATTCATTTTTTGTATACAAATTGTAATTCATTATAAAAAATAATTTATTTATCTCTACAATCTATCATAGGTAGGTAAACAGAAATCTAACTCATACATATAAATATTGGATACTCTATAATGGGAATGATATTAATTATTATCGGTAAATCATTTCCCCATAAAATAACATAGAGATTATTATAATTTATTTTATCCTTAATACTTACCCCATGTGTTTTAACTAATGGTTATAGATTCATTTTTGTTGGATACATTTCTAATTTATCAGAAAATTTAAGGTAAAAGAACGTGTGTGTAGACCCTGAATAATTCAAGACACTAACATAATCTGAATAAATAAGTAACAAACATGACATTGCATCATTTTATGGTGAAACAACTTTCCAAGTCTTCACAATGTTTTTAACCAATATTTTCTCGTTTTATCCCCATGATTACCATATTTAATTCATATATTTCAAAAATAACTCACATTATGACCCATCTCATTAATATTATATCATCTTACTATATGTTTCCTATTATCTGTCTGGACATTTTCTATATAGTCTCGAGCGACATTTCCATATATTCCAAATCTCAAACATTTCCTAGATTTTATAAACATTCATTATGGTTATTTTTTCCATACATAACACTATATAGACACATGATTTTTTGGTTTTTAGATTCTATTGATTGGTGATTCCTTATTTCCATCCAACTATATATTTTATTTTTCTTGTTGTTTTGGAAAAAAATAACATTCAAAATCACCATTTATACCTAATAAACACATCGATCATTTTTCTCATAAATTTTTGTTTCATGAGAGGCCATTTCCATTTTCCATATTATAATAAACATTTGTAAATTTAATTAATATTACTATAAATATCCCATATAAAATTGGGTGAATTACTTTAAAATTGGATGATGTTTTATTAAAACATAACCATTATTTGATCCACATTTTTTAAAATTTATAATAACTTTTACCCAACCTAACTCAAAAAACAATAAGAAAATATTTCTCACTAAATTCTTCCTTAAATGTGCCCCATCAGGTGGAGTAAATCTATTCTATTTCTCTATTATTCTAATCCATTGTCCAATATTGAATAGCTTCACCTTAAAAAAATAAAAAATATATGATACCTATTATACACCAAAAAACACATAAATTTGAACATTATTGTCCAATTATTTAAACCATCCATCAACTATCATTGGGTTATATGATCAATTGAATTATGGAGGTCATTGTTTTATGAAATTGTCCACTATATATTTGTTATATTATAGTGAATTTGGTTTCTCTCTTGAATAG
This sequence comes from Viscum album, assembly GCA_963277665.1. Classification (NCBI taxonomy): domain Eukaryota; kingdom Viridiplantae; phylum Streptophyta; class Magnoliopsida; order Santalales; family Viscaceae; genus Viscum; species Viscum album. The sequence goes on from OY728128.1 coordinate 643,901,304, forward strand.
AAACCACTCCATTCATAGATTATTTCAACTGATTAATTATAGTATTATACTTATCTAATACTATTCCATTCATTTTGTATTATTATCAGGAAGGATATTGTCCTCTTTGAACCTACCTATGTCAGCCAACTTACTTTATCTATGGAAAACCATTCTGAAGAAACATGGTTTTGATGGAGCAGAATGGTAATATTCAAAACCTATATCTTGATAACCATAATATATAGTATCTTAATGTTATTTACATCCATAGTTCTATCCTCAAAATTATTTAAAAAATTTATATGATATATAATATATTTAAAATTCCATTATTAATTTAGTATTTTTTTAAAACAAAAATATTTTTTCTTCAACTCTCAATGATCTATTTATTTTTATAGTCTTATAGAATTAGGAAATTAATCTTACATAAATGATAATGCATTTCAATGTGGACAATTTTTCTAATTGTCTAATTTTCTAACAAAATAATAATTTTAAAATAAAATATATTTGCCTTCCATTAAAATTCACTAATATTTTAAATTTTATTTTTTCCCATTACTAATAAACTTAAAAAACATGAAAAATATTTAATAATATGTTATATGCAAAATATGAAATATAAGTCACATAAAATAGAATAAAGATACAATTTTGTATATTTTTAAATAATGTTATCATAAAATAGATTCTTCATTAACATAATAACCATTAATATCAAATAATAGTTCACCTACACATGAATTTAGTATGGTAACACAGTTTTTTGCATTAAATGAATTATAATAAAATATAAATAAATATAATAATCATGAGGGTTTCATAAAAAAATATGAGAACATGAGAAATTGTTTTCTAGAAAACATACCTTTTACATGAAATATAAATAATCCTTGGATTATATTATATGATCATTAACTTATCTCTTTAAATCAATCAATTTTCTTAAAATCTAATTCGAAATAAAAATAAAATCAATTTATGTTTGTTGGGGAATCATATCCATTGACCTGTTATAATAAAACATAAAAACCATTACAAGATGAATTACCAATGTGGTCAACTTCTAACATAATACTGTAGAGGAAGTTATAATTACCCAATGCATTTGAGAGGTAATCAGGATTAACCATCATAATGATCTATATTATGATAACCCATCATAATGAGGTATATCAAGAACACTCATCATCATAAACAGTTTATAGGACCATAATAGACAATAAACACATACTATCATTCATTTAAATCATCAGTATCATGAAAATATCCTTTTAAAGCCATAGGTAACACATTTTTAGATATTGATATATCCTACTATATTATAACAATATTCCAAAAAAATGAAATATCTAGAATAAGGGGAATAATGGTTTTTAATTGAATAAAAAATTTAATATTATAATGAATCCCAATATAAAATAATGATTTTGGAGGTTGGAAAATATTTGGATGTTCTATACATTAAAATTGAACATTTAGTTGTCCTTTTATAAATATATAAAAATGATCCATATAAAATATGAAAAATATTCCATTTGAAAATCATTGAAATAATGTGAAAAAAGTAATGTAAAACTTCCATTAAAATATATTTTTTGAAAATATAAATAAATATACAAAATAATTTTAATAATATTGACACAGAGGAAAAATATTTAGAAAAATATATCTTTTAAAAAATTTAAATTGTGTTTTTAAGGTAGTGTTTCCCTTACCATGAGTCTTAATAAACACATATATTAATTATCTTATTCAATAATAAGTTTATGTAAACTATTAACATTATTAATAACATTTTTAATGTTTATTAAAAAATTAAATTTTTTAATAACATGTCTTATTTAATTACTTCATCTATTAAGATCACATCAACCATTTTGATGACATTTAGATCAAATGTCCCAAAGGACATCGGTAGGATAACTATGGTCATAATGGACATTCATATATTATCTGTAGAATAATAATAATGACATAATTATACTTTTTATATATTAATATTAATTTATAAATCATTCATGATTGATAGTTATGAAAATGGAAAATGTTTCAACCATGGATACATTGGGTTATAAGTACACATAGGTTGAAATTCCATTTTTCAATCAACATGATAGAAAAAAGGTGAGTATTATTTTATCATTAAATATTTGTTAATAAATCCTATATATAATATTATTTCTTTAGATACACTTATATATTACATGCATGTGATGTGGTCTAATAATATGAATCACATCGCTTCCTGGAGGTGGTAATCCACATGTACATTAGAACGAAATTACCATTCATCAATGAATGGAGATGTAAGAAAATATGTGATATATTATATTTATAAACTGATAAATATTTCATTAATATCATATATATTAATTAAAACTATCATTATTTGTATCCATAAGATGTTGTGATGGATACATAATTACATTTATTTAGGAGGGAGTCGTATACCATACAAATGAATGATAAATTGATTTCCCATTTGATGTAAAAAGAGTTGTATATAGGTAAATAAATTTAAATAAAAAATTATTTGAATATATTTAAAACATTTATTATTATTTCATAGTTTTTAAAGATTATTTTAAGGGGTATTATAAGAAATTACACAAAAACATTTGATTAATATATGTATATATTATTCATAGAACCTATTTTTCATTACACATTAATCATTCAAAGGTTGGTATTATGACAAAAGAATGACTATAAAACATGAGGATGTATTTAATTATCATATTTAATTATGTATTGGTTGATATAGAGTTCTCAAATGATATGAGGAATAGAGGATATGTGGTTTCCTTTAATAAGTGAGAGGAGGAGTCATTCATGGAATTTCATGAACTATTAAATTAATATAAATTAATTATCATATTAATGATTCTAAAAATTGAGATAAATAAAATATAAGAATATTTTGGGTAAAAATAATCTCATTGAAAAAATGGTGAAATATTTAGATTAACATCATGCCCCACTCTCTTTGATTTTACACAAGTTTACCCTTTTAACAATTATAGAGATATCAATATTTTTTACAATTTAGGGGTCAAGAATGTTACTAGAAAAGGATAACAGACCAATTAATGGTACATAGTTGATAATTTCAACCACATACCATTAAATGTTTCTAATATAGGTTTTTTGACTTTTAAATTACTTAATAAAATTTTTTCATTATAAAATATCATTATTGTAATTTTTTGAACTATTCATTTAATTTGAATTCAATCAAATCACAGTTGTTATTGAATTTCAACATAGTCACTAAAAATCTATAATATATTATATGTATATTAAAACTCATGGGAAAAATTAAATCACCAAAAAAATAATACTTTTTTAGTTTTTAATATCATTTACTTGGTTTTTCTATAGCTTTCACAAGAACTATATCTGTGATGCATTATAATTTATAGTAATTATATAATAAATTTAAATTTTTTTCATATTAACACTGTTAAATTAATATAATTATGCTAAAAATAACTTTTAATATTCATTCATATCCTTTTTTTCCCTATGTGAAAATATAAGAGGAATTTAAAAGAAAAAGTAAATTTTTTTCTTTATAGAAAATAATAAAAAGGTCCCGTGAAATTTTAATGAAAAAAGGTCATATTTTTATAGTTTTGATGAATATAGCTGAAATATAATTATTCAATTAAATAAATTCAAGTGTTTTAAAGAAAATTAAACCATTTCAAATTAGTTTTAACCCGTATTAACTCATTATACCTTTATAGAGGTAATAATAATTTATAATGGATTCTATTAATAATTAAAAAGGAAGGTATTTAAAAAATTTACACATACTATATCAAAATATAGAATTAAATTTTTAGGATTTATTATATAAGTGTCAGAATCTAATTTAAAATTATACCCACAAAATGTGATAAAAACTATTTCCTGAAAAAAAAATTTATTATGTATAAAAATGTATCCATAACATATTCATCTATAAAAAATTTGAAAAATCATATTTATATTTTTAAATAAAAAATAAATAATTTTATTTTAAAACTAACAAAATTATTATTTAAATTTAAAAAATACATGAAATAAAATACAACTTCCAATAAAAATCATTATTTATTACTATTAAAAAAATTCAATAAATTTATTAAAAAATTATTCATAAGAAAATATTGACGTGATAAATATAAAAATGAAGATAATTTCATCAAATAAAAATTATAAAATTTGTAATATGATATTTTTTATAAAACAATATATACATAAAAACCCAATTTGGATAGAAATAAATCTTTTTGATAGTATATTAATTTCCTAATACTCTAAAAATTAATATGACTCTATAAAATCTAATTAATGAGGATTATTAAGATATGAAAATTAATTATCTTAAAATTAGATGGGATGTTACAAAAATTCAACACATTTAATTTCTATTTGAGAAAATTTATCACTCAATCAAAAATTTATGATATACAAAAAAGAAGTAGTTTGGATCCACAATGTATAACTCTAAATGGAATTATATGGAGATTTAAGTTGAACATAATGTTTTAAAGAACTATTCCACAAAAATTGGATAAAACCCCAATATTCAATAATACATGTCATCCTCAGGTTGATGGTTAATCTAAAAATACCATTCAAACAATATAGGATATGATAATATATTATTCAATGGATTTTATAAGAGGTTGGTATTAACACCGACACATAGAAGAGTTATAATATATTATCATTTTTCATTATTCTATTCAAATGACATAATATAAGGCTCCGTATGAGAATTTGTTTCTAACTTCAACATGTTGGGATAAATTTGAAGAGAATGAAGTATTGGCGATATAACATACATAACACATGAAAAATAATATTCAAACCAAAAATTATAATATTAAAATATTCTAATTTTTAAAGAAGACCTACGTTAATAATCTTCAGAGATAGTTGTAGTTTGATGTTATAGAAAATGTGTTCCTTCAAATAATACCATGGAAGAGGGTTATGAGATTATTCAATAACATAAATTTTATATCTATTTAGTTTTCACCCTTCATAATCATCAATCATGTTTGGATGGTATCTTATCTTCTTTTACGTCCATTTAACATTTCCCAAGTTCATTATGTATTTCATTTATTTCTAATATTGATAAACGTTCCTAAACATACACATATACTGAACATGGGGGGTGGTACAAATACAACATTACCCTTCTTATGAGGGGATAATATTTGCAATCATGGACTATATGGATAAATTATTATGAATAATGACCTCCCACATGGATAGAGTTTTATAGAGAAATTATAAGTTTGAAGAAGAAACATGGGAACACAAAGATGTAATGAGGCATGGGTACAAAAAAAATTTCATCCAAATAATAAAATTTTGGGTGTAAAATTTGTTTATGGGGACAATTGAATGTAAAACCCCGTGATTTCAGTTTCTACTTTCAGTTAAATATTAAACATTTTGAATATCTTATTTCACATGAAACGCTAAACTAAAATTAACTATGCCATATTTTATGTAGATAAAATATTATGATGAAAGCTAAATGTTAATAAATTATGAGAATATAATATGAATCATAATTAATAAAATTACAATTTAAATAAATTTGAAATTAAATAAAATAACCACGAATATAAAATATTTAAACATATGGTTTTACATGAAGATTGTATTCCCATTTGAAAATTTGTAAAGAAGGAAAAACATTTGAATCATAATAGACATGTTGATATAGAAAAAAATAGGATGAATTATTTTAGTTATTTTTATAAGGATAAAAATAGGAATGTATTTTCACTGTTATATATATAGTCATAGGAAATATGGTTATTGGATACATTCTTTTGTGTACGCATCGAACGAACATTAATATTTATGACGTGCAATATTAATTAAAATCTATAAATAATCTAATTAAAAAATATTGAATATTTATAAAATGAAATAATTTTATTATACTAATTTTATTACCAAATTATAATTCTATATGTTATATACTATTATTATTATAATTATTAAGGAATGATTTTAAGTATTTATAAAATTCCTCTAAATTTTTTGAAACCCATGCATTGATAAAATATAATATTAAGAATTTTAATAATTAAATTAATCACCATTAAATAAATACAAAATATTATATATTAAATGAAATAATTCATTAATAATAAGTTAATTATTAATTGATATGAAATAATATTGGGTACAGATACTGTTTTAGAAGTAATTTATTCTATAAAAATTGTTTACAATATATATATATATATATATCATATTTTCAATTAAAAGTTAATTATATGATATTTAGAAATTTAATTTTAAAAAAGGGTATTTACATATTGAATTAGAACATCATAATTAGGCATGGAGTCAAATTTGAATTTTAGGAATATAAATAAGTCATAGAGGTTAAACTAGAGTAAAAACTGTAAAGGTGAAAAAATTAAAATGGTTAAAATAATTGTTAAAAACCTAAAATAATATGAATAATTATGTATATATAGATTGAATGTATACATTTATTATATCTGTTATTTTTCTCAATTTATTCAAATTATTTTCAAAATTAAAACATTATATATTATATAATAGATATTTTATAAAATGACACTAAAAATTCACTTATAAAATGACACCTCCTATACCATTTCCACAACACTATTTTCATTTTAGTAACTCCTTAATATATGTTAACATTAAATCTAATACATCAATAATATATTTTATATACCTTATTTCTCTAGTAATCAACAATATGTCATAAATTTGGAAGGAACTTGTGTTGAGAAGGTGGAAAATAATTAATATAAGTACATGGGTTTCAACATATTTTTCTATTAACATCATAGATCCACCAATTATAGTCCCCGTAATTAATTTTAATGATTTAATATTGACATATTTATTCTTATAGAAATATAATATTACTATTATATATCTATATATTGTTACTCATTTATTATTATAACATGTTCTTGTTTGGGATGGTTTAAGAACCTAGAAGAATGATGTAATAATACCATCCCCATTTCATTCATGATTTTTTATAAGTAAATTAATACTCGAAATATAAGATATTAAATATTAATTTATGATTATGAATATGGTTCTCTAATTTTTATACAAAAAATAATTATCATTAAAAATAACATGTTGTTATCATTAAATTACTCAAGAAATGATTTTCATGGATTCCTTTTATGAAAACCATATCTCCATCCTCAATAAAAAAAATTAAATAAATAAATTATAAGAATAAAATGGCACTAATATCATTAATAATATTGGATTGATGAATTTTTTTATCAAATAAAGATTGTTGATATCAACACTATGAAAAATGTATGAAAATAATCAAATTTAGTAACATCTAATGATGAAAATAAATAATAATTAATACCTATATGTGCAATAAATATTCATAATTTTGAAGTAAATTATTGATATTTATTTATAATTTTGTAAAATAACTTATTATTAAGGTTATATTTTTTATTATTTTGGTTAAAGTGAATTTGTGGAACATGAGAGTAAAGGTAAGGGTTTATCTCCAGTCTCAATTTGAAATAAATATTTTCTATGTTTAAATTAGTATTTTTAAAATTATATACTACTTATATCTCAAACCCCTTATAATTTATTATAAATAAGTTGTACTATGGTTTTCTGTGTGTTATTACTATTTTACATATCTATGGTTCACAATTCAACTAAAATAATGCACATAAATTAGAACCAAATATAAATCATAATTTTGGTCAGAAATCATTATCTTATATGAACATATTCTTTATATTATATTATTAATGTCCCTATCTAAATTTAAATGATTTATTAAGGTTATTTTAATCATTATTTGAATTTATTAAAAAAAATTAGATAAATATTTTTATAATTTCCAAAATGAGTACTTTTCTATTAAATTTGACTTACTCCACAAAAGTGTGTAATGAATTTTTCTTCTTAACACCATCCAGATGGACGAATTTTCCTCTATTAATAACCATTTTTATTATTAAATATTCATTTCTATATTTCTATATTTTAATTAAATTACATATTGATTTTATGTAGTAATAATATATTTTCTTTTTAAATAATGTTATAATAAAATTAAAGAATATTTCCCCTTAAATTTCTAAAGAAAATTTCTAATGCACTTAGAAAGTGTTTTCGACTATATAAATGTCCAATAACATATCTTATGCTTCAATGGGGTAGTCAATAATCATAATACTCTATATCAGTGTCTTATGATCAAATTTGTTTGTAAATCATCATAAATACCATCCTTTTATCACATATTAATTAATCTAGGGTGGAATCATGAATGTTTTCATGTTTATGTGGCACACATATATATTGTTTTTCATGACATGATGGGTGGGACTAACAAGGTTTTCAAATGTATTGGTTAATGTTTTATATCTCATGGGATTTGAATAAGATGTTGGGGGATAAAACATGTAAAAAATGTCTATGAGACATGGGTGGTTAGCATAACCATATTATGTCATGGGTAGGTGGTTAGACTTATCCATTGTGGAATGAATATATTGATCATTATAGTTGACATTTAATATGATTTATAATCATATTTTCATGCCATATTTTTATATCTATGTTATGGTTTCAAGGCCCATGACTATATACTCATTTTTCAGGATCTTATCACTCATATCATATGTTGTGATAAAGCCTTAGTGAATGGTTCATGATTTATGATCTATTTTTTGTATAATAATATTTTATTTGTACCTTTCACCATGATTATGTTATCGTAAAGACATTCTCATATTATCGCCACTTATGACCTCCATTTGTTAAATCACATGATTTCCCATACTCAATATATGTGATCAACCTTTCTTATAGTTCTTTTATGTAGGTTATAATGAAGAGTATTACATTATTTGTGTCTAAAACGATATCATCTGAGAAGATTATTTTTGGAGATGTTATAAATGATGTAAAATATGAATTTAATGTATGTAATCTCTATTGAAAATAATATTATTGGTTCATGGATATGATTTACTATTATATGTAATAAATACTCATATGTAATAATTTAATATCTATATATGTAATGGATGGGTCTCCTAATTTATACATGTTCAAGAGGATTAATTCATTAATATTATCTTTTTAGAAGATTTATATCATTCAAAATATCAATAATGATTCCATTTTACCAATAAAACAATACTTTATCATATGTGTATCACATTTTAAAATCATATAATAAGGAATTTTATTAAATAATAACCCACGTACATGATGAAAATTTTTGATATACATACCATATATAATAGTGGTCTCTAATCCATAATTAAATTAAGCTATGATTCCGTTTTTCTGTCCCTCTAATTTAGTTTTTAATATAAATGAACATCTCAATTGTATCATATATAATTTTGGGATAGATAAGTGTAAATATGTTTTCACAAATCCAATTTATGGTTTATTTCAAATTTATTCTTCTAACATGAATAAATTTAGTTTTTCCAATATATGTTTAACCCAAATGAACTGTAGAATATATTTACCAAACACTTATTGTTTCCCATATCCTCTATATATCACGAATGATAATCCATTTTCCCTTAGTATTAGTTTAATCTTACAAATTCTGAAAAAAATTGGTTTAGGTTCTGTTTTATATGGGAAAAATATGTCAAAGGATATTTTGAGGTGTTTTATATATTTTATTATCTTATATCATTAATTACCATTATGTAGTTTTGCTTTCTAGGATATAATTGTGTATCTTATACATTTAACAAACATAATACATTTTAAAAATATTAATGTTTATCAATTAATACAACTAATGATATTTTTTACTGACATTAATATAAAATTTTAGTTGTCTCCTCACATATACAAATAAATTTCGGAACTAAGGTATATAAAACCATTTCAGGATCTGATTTTATATCAATGTAACAAAAATACTGTCATGAAAATACATAGTGAGATAGGTATCTGAGCTCACATTTATAGATAGATATTAATTCGCCAGGAAAATGAATATTTATATCCAAAGTCCCACTATCTATGAATAAGTACTCAATAGACTAGAATTATTATACAATTAAAACACCAAAAATGTGTGAATCATAATTTAATAATAATATTAAGTTTATGAAATGAAAAAACTTATTTTTGGTTGAACATAACTAAATATTATGTCATACGTAGAATTTAATAGTTTATATTCATCATATTATATATATATATAAGAATCAACTTAAATAATTTAAACTAAACATTGCATCTATTATTATTATAAACACTTAGATTCTGTAAATAATTGACAAGAAGGTTATTAAATAAATAAATATACATTACAAATGTTTACACGTTTGATATGAATTTTTAAAAATTTCATAAATAAATAAATATAAACAAACTATTATTTATATATAGCTTTATGTATATTCCAAAATATATATTTATAAAAAATAAGTATTTATATAAAAAATAAGAGAACTCCATCTTTCATTACATTTATGACATTTTTATGAACTCTTTATTATCAAAATATATATGATTATATAAAAAAATATAAATCATTTATATTAATTATGATATATACTCATTATATCAATAATTTCTTCAACTCATATTATTTTAAGATCAAATATTTTATATTTACTTCGATGATTTTTTAATCCTACCAAAAACATATTGGTGTAGTTTAAATAAATATAAAAGAATAATTAATTCAATATGAGTAATTGATGTAATCTATTATGAGCATTTCATAGTAAAATATAAATTATTTTATATGTATCTACATTTATACATTATTAATTAATAAGCCATTTAAATTTACAATAAAACTGTATCACATCCATGTAATCAATTTTTATAGGATTAAAATCCCAATTTGAATTTAGTACGACACGAATATCCATTTCTAATGAAGTTTTTTTACAACTTAATTATAATATTTTATGTTGATAAATTAAAAAACACATAATTAATAATTATTAGTTAAAAATTTATTGTTCAAATGAGATAAAAATTTCTAAATATACAGTAATGTTTTTTCATAGTATAAATTATTTCTGCTAGAACATTCAAAAATTCATTAATCTGAACCATTATGTGTTATTTTTGAAATAGGATTTTATTTTTATATATGTAATTTATATTTCGATGTAAAACATATTTTTGAATACTCATGACATAAAAAATAAATTTTAAAAAATGCTCTATTATTTAGGAAACATTTTCCAGGGACTATTTTTCTTTAACCCTGAAACGATTTTTGAAACTCAACATAAGAAATTTCATTATTCAGTATCCATTTTATGGTTTGATAAATTGACCTATGATGTATATATCATCGATTATATTATCCATTGAATCAATAAAAATTCATTATTATAGTTTCATCATCTATTGAATTGTAAATCCAAAATGTATAGTAGTTAGCCTAACACCATTTTAGGGTTTTAATTCACACAATAATTATCTTACATAAGTGGAAAATAACCAAAATATATTTTCCCTTTATTATTTAAATATTTATTTTGATTTAATTATAATTAAATAATAGACATATGTTATGGTTTAATGTTGATATGTCCATGATTATTTAAATGACTATAATGAACATATCTTTGAAATATTATATAAAATCTTTCATCAAAATGTGTCAATGTGTTGAGAGAATCCCAAAATTTTGAAGAAGGATATATATTTGATATATGAACTAATATATTGTACATATTATAGGAATAAAATAAAATAGATTCATATGATATAGAGTTCATAATGCGATCTAAACACAACATACATTCATATGTACAATTTTAGAAGGAATAAACAACATTATATAGTATTTCAAGGACACACTTTATATTTTTAGTGTTATCATAATTTTTTCTCTATAACTCAAATGTTTTAAAAACATTTAAAAACTTTAAAACTCATTAACGTATAATTTTAAACATCTCATTAATTGTTTAATTTTTAAAAAGTTAATGTGATGGTTTAAACTCATGGACATATTTATTCCATAATGATGATAGAAATTATTATACAGACTTTATCCTGTTACAATGTTTTTATTATAAAATAAAGTAAACAATAATATGTGAGTCTTTTTAAAAATAACATCCCAAAAGTTCATTTCAGAAACTCTATCTGAATTGCATCATCCAATAAGTGTTTATCTGGTGAGCCTTCCTTAATTGATAATTCTCCCTCAATTTCACCTTAACGAAACTATACTTGACTTTATAAATTCTATTCTTTCAATTAAAAAAATAGACCTTAAAATATTGTAATAAAATATGTCAATTTCACAATAATATTATTTTGATTGTCACCCATATGATGGATCCTTATCATTCCACTATACTTTTATTACTTTTTTAAATCATTTCTACATATGATGGTTCATCATATGATAGAATAAAATTATATCCTTAAGAACTCAGCGGTCTTCATTACATCAAACTTCATTTTTATGTAATGTAATAAATTCACATTTGAACATTATACAAATTTGTTTTCCGTAAATGTTAGTATTTGAAAATTTTTAACCACATTGTTTTACCATATAATGAATTATGTTATGTGAATCTTAAATATTTGGTTCCTTTTATAGATTTCTCCTCCATTGTGACTAAATATATACAAAAACATTAATTCGATATGTAATTATCCCCTCTTATTATTTGTTTAAACATTTTACCAGTTTTTAAATATCAATAAAAATAACATAATATGATTTTAATTGTTACATTTTTTCTAGAACAATTATTTTGACGTATGCATCAATTTGATCATGAAAATATCCATCCCAAAATGATGTTGTTTATTTCCCCCTAGTAGCTTTATATATAACTATATCTCTATCTAATTTCATCTCTTTTCTTTTCTATGTCTAGTGATCTCTTTCAAATAATGTTTATCTAATAAAAAAGTTATCTTTCTCTCCCATTTAAAAAACTCTTTGTTCACTCTCCTTTCATCATGTAATCTATATCTAATGGTATGTCTCTAAGAACCTCGAGCTCGTAATCCCAATATAGTAATGTTTCACTATTTATTTATGTCTAGTAGATTTTTTCGGTAGCTTAGGTTTCACCTTTTTACAAATTCTAGGACCATGATATCTTTCATGAAGTCAGTAACTTGTTCAATATATTAGCATTATTTGACATCATAAGACTATTTTTGTTACAATATTTAAGGAAACCTTTTAACCACCTCCTATAACTACATAAAAAAGTTACATAAAATACATCATCAATATATTTCTCAAATATTTAAAAAATAAATCATATAGAAATATATTTTATTGAAATAAAAATTAACAATGAAAACAATATAAATAATATTCAATCTCCCCAATTATTTTTTTAGAAAAATTTCCAAACCACATTTAAAACATAATATGTTTCATAAATATTTTTTTTAACAATACTCTTTTTCTCATCATTATCCAAAGAACTCATTTTATCAATGAGAATGTAACAACACGAGACTAATGGATAAATTACTTTTTTATGGAATTTGATCCCTTTATGAATGGAAATTTTATTGAAATGTTATGGTATACTACCCATCAATTTAATAAAATCAAATTTTTTCTCTCCCCCAGTTTATGATAACCACAAATTCAAATTCAAGTAAACATGATTTGTACTCATTCATAAATTTTTTTGATTTAATCTCCCCTATTTCTACATAATCCAATGCATAGTGGGGTTAAATTATTGAGAAATTTATAAAGTTATTTATGGAGGATGAGTATAGATTTATATCCTCAATTCCATAAATCACACTATTAGAATAGTTTTTGAGAAAAAATCATCAATTTTATATATTATATAAATATTCTCAGGAATAAAATATCCACCAATATTCATCTCTTTAACGAAGTGATTCGTTATATCAATGTGTTTTGAACATGAATGTTTTACATTTCTTTTTTAAATATCAATGAATTTATGATTATCCCAGATATTTCTCAATGTTTTAGAAATATTAACTATAAAATAGTATAGCTAAAATTTCATTCAAATAATTATAGTACAAGAATGGGTGGAGGAATCATATTATCCATTCACTATATTTTATGTAATTGAAATCCTTTCCATATTCTGGAAACAAACAAAATATTCTCCCCAAATTAAATTTCATTATGTTTGTTTTCTATCATTTTTATCTCTAGTCCAAACCTCATCATTGTATCTAATATTTTCTATAGGGAAAACAATTTTTCAAACTACCAACAAAAATATTTTCCATTAAAATATATGATCATTATTTTTATACAAATATATGATATTCCATAGGATAAAATTGATATCATGAATATAATGTAACAACATAAATAATATAATGGAAGAATGATGTATGATACAAAAAACAGCCTATCAACACTAAAGAGTCATTATCATTCTCAATTTTACTAGATTCATCTTTACTTATTTCTTTTATATAGAAATGGTAGTATACTATTATTTAGAATAAGTTATGCCAATGTTTTTTATAAATGACATTAAATAATTTTCTTATGAAAAAAATATATATAATTCATTATGTTGAATATGTAATCATGAAATGATTGTTAATTCTATAAGAATTGATATTTTAATTTTTTTCCGCACTATTTTTACAAATTATTTACAATTGTATTCCTTGTCACATTCAAAAATTATATCATTAATATAAATAGTGTTAATAATAGTACCATTTCTCACTTCCTTAACATATAAGTTGAAATAAAATATTCACTTAGAAGACATTATCATCATTAATGAACTATCATGTTTTGAGTAACAACCATGTGGGTATTATTTTAAACCATAATGTTTTTTCAACGTAAATACATTTGTTCCATAATTATCAAGTAAAACTCCAAAAAATTAATAAATGTAAATTTTCTCTTCATTATATATATTTAAGAAATTTTAGTTAACACTTATTTATTAATAATTGGAATAATAATATAAATCAAATTTAAAGAATATTAATCTAGATTCTAATTTCACAATGGTGGAAAAATATTCTTTAATATGAAATCCTTCCACCAGTGATTATCCTTTGAGAATAACTAGATGTTTCTTTCATGAAATTTACCCATGTATAATCATAATGTTTCTAAACACCCACTTTGTCCTAATAATATTCATTTCATCTATTTATGGAAAAAATTCCAAAGTTACATTTTCCTCAATATAATCACACTATAAATCATTACTATCAACCCAATCTTTATATAAATCTTCCTCTAAAACTGATTATAGCACGACCCACAAGATATGTATTTTTTGATTCTATAATTTCAACATTATTCTAGTCTAAAATGGAAATTTATAATTTATAATGATTTATTTAGATTATACATGTTTCATGTGTCTATATAATTTCATAGTTTTTGTTTATATCTAAAGGTAATCATAAAATGATTCTTTTGACTCACACTGTGCATGCTTTGTACAAAATTCATCGTTACAATTTTTTATTCTCATTGGAAGACCTTACGTTATATACTATATCATTTTCAATAAATTTTTAAGGAATTATTGTTTTCAGTGACATTCGAATCTTATTAATCTACAGAATTTTTTATAAATTCAATCCAACATTTATAACATCATCTATTTTATTAATAATCCATAAAATTACTTCATCAAATTTTTCTATCATACTTACAAGATATTGAATTTATACCTTTCTTATAAAAGTTATCCCAAAAACAATAAAATTTTCACTGTTTTTTTATACCATATCTTATAGGAATAAATTTTTTATTCTCTCCACAATGAACTTATTATTTGTATCTAGATAGTAGTAATAATAGGTTCTCTGATAATATATTTAGAAAATTTTTATTATCTCAACACGATTATTATCATTTCTACTAAACATTTATTTTTCCGTTGCAACTCACCATTTTTTCAAGCGCTGTTTACAAAAATATATTAATTTTTTATTTAATTTATTTTGTTATATAATTCAAAATAATTTATTGTTTACTCTTATATATTATTATTTATAAAATTGAATATATAAAGAACCATCTCTCTTTAAATATCTATACTAAAAAATATAAATATTTCTATATCCTATAATTTTTTCATCATAAACATTATTATCTCATATGAGTTTTGGATCAATAAAATAGATATATTAAAATACCATTTTTTTATTTTTGTCTCATCATCCCATAATGATTAGAGTGAATAAGGTGAATGGGTTATGTGGATTGGTTTTAAAAATTATTATTCATTCCCTTAGTTATATTCCCTTTCAAACATGTTGTAAAAATATAACATTCTATCCACTTTAGGGGTGGTATGTTTCATACAGTATCTACATTGGAATGTTTGTAGAAACTTTTCTGGCCAAGATTTACAAGTATTGAATTTCATAACATACATTCATCTAGATCACTTATGTAATAATAGTGCAATGATTTTCAATATGAAAGAGATTTTGTCATGTTCATTATTCCTATATAAAAACATATCCAACTTCCACATTTATAATGATACATGAATATTTCCATAATGTAGCTTCCTTTACATCATCATAATGTTTTTATCACTACATTTTATATGTTTACACATGTCAATAGAAAAAAATTCCTTAGATATAAATTTTTTAACTTCAACCCTAGTTATTAATATTCCTTTTATTTAAAGTACCTATTATTAACTAATGTACAAGGAATACCATCATTTTACATCATTTTTTATGATGTTCACATTTCTTTTCATGTTTTAGGAATAAATACTATCAATAATCAATGTTTTTTTTTAATTTTTATAAAATTATTGGTTATATAAAAAATAAAATCTCTTTCTATAAATCGATTGATTCTAGAATCCATTTCTTTTATTCCATAAGAAAATTTTCCTAGAAGTGATTATAAGAATTCCTCATCAATGTGAACTAGTTTTCCACTTCTTCCAAAAAAAATCACCAGAAAAACAATCTAAATATTCATTGAAAACATTCCGGTATCTTGTTATTTTCCCTTGTTTTTTCTAGTTTTATAGGAAATTCGATCTAATTTCTTCTAAAATTTATCCTCATACAGACATTAATATTTTAATGGAGAGATATCTTTTTCAAAATGATATATGATTTGTGCCTATAAATTCCAAAACACTGTCCAAAACTATAGAATCTCAATATTCTATAGAAGTAGTATATTAACTTTTATAATGTTATTGAATTTTTGTAACATCATTATAATCTTTTTTTCCTCCCATCACAGGGAAGAATTCATAAATAGTTTATTTCCATGTTTTTTATGTGGTATATTTTATAGGACCTTTAAAAACCAACATTTTACCATCATTTTTTCTATTAACTACATGATTTTAAAAATCAATTGGGAATATACATTTAGTGGGTGATTATGTAACCTAATTATTGGAGTGATGTCTCTCAAAAAATTTAGATCATTTAGACAGTATCTCTGAAGAATTGTTGATGTTTTTTTCACAGTATTTATGTTTCATTCATCCTCACGAAATTACAGTTGAGTTTTATAGACCTCATATTACTTAGTAGAAATGTTATTACCATGATCTTCCATCGCCATTACTAGTTTATAAAATTTGAATTTTATGTTTAGGATCTCCCAAATATACTCATATTTCTATTTAAGGACATATTCCTTTCCATTATTACTCTTTCCACAGTCCTTCTTGAACATTATGATCTCTTTATTGTGTATTGGTTTTTTATCAAGGTATGTAGTGAGTTATGATTTTGTATGATATTTCGGGATTGTTTCTTCACCTTTTTCTTCATCATTATTTTATGATTCTTATTTCTTCTCAACACTGTCAAATAATGTTATAAATTTATCTATATTTTCATTCTCTTGCTAATTATATTTCATAAGAGACATCTTTAACTTTCATGATCAACATATTTATTATATTATTTCCAGTGAACATTTTTTTTACTTAGGGTTGATTTCTCATCTTCATTGGAATTATTTATCCAATATTTACAGTATGATTTTTAATCATAACAATCTATGTATTCTTTCAATTTATTTTAGTACAACTCATAGAAAAGCTCTCAATTCCTCCACACTCATTAAATTTCAATGGTATTTCTTTATTATTTTCCTTTATATATTCTTTATGTTTTAGAGATAAGAGATATTATTTTTATCATTCATTTTATAATATTACATATCTTAAAAATCACTAGGATGAGAAATCTCAGCATCTTAGATTTCTAAAATTTTCATAGGTCTAAAATATATATTATTAATGCTATTATTTCTGAATGGTGGTGATTTTATAATCCCATTTTCAATGAGAATGTTTTTTAATTCATTAAGAAATAAATCATTTTTATATTCAAAATAATTTTTATTATAATATTACCTATCATATACGGTTTTCATGAGTTTATTAATTATTTTATATTTACCAAGAGATCAATAAATACAATTATTTTTCAAAAAACCTCATTAACTATAATAAATTACTCATATAAAATTTATTTATTTTCTATTTTAGTAGCATTAATCATTCTTTGTAAATTTTTAAATTTTATTCCTTCAGTTTTTTATTCCTAAAAAATAATTTTGTGTTTATCCAATGTTTAGTTGGCTATTTTTAGATTCGTAAACATTATTTAATAATTTTATGATAACAACATAAAAATATAATTTCTATATTTCCCCTTAACCTCAATAATTATTTTATTAACCAATGCTAAGGGTGTGTTTTTCTTAATGGGGGGGAACCTAATTTTAGATACATAAATTTCCTACAATCTAAGAAAGAGAAGATAATGTATCATTCTATTTTTAAAAACATCATACTTCTTCCATCATTGCTATGATTTTAACTTATACTTATTTAATTTGGACTTTCCATAAAATGGATCAAAAAGGGGAACATTTTCTCTCATAAGATTCAAATTTCCATTGGATCATTTGAATCAATAAGACGAGGGTGGTGAATTAGAGGTGATATTTTTAAAAAATTAAATTCTAGGATATTAACTAACAAAAAATATTATAGATATTTTATTAATTAAAGAATATATAAGAGTGTAAACAAGGCTTATACAATTTATAAGGTACAACCGCAGTGTTAAAACAGATATCCTTACCATGAACACTGATTAGTCAATAAGATTTAAATATTATAAAGACTTTATTACAACCCAAAACAATCATAGTGGGGTTAATTTCCTAAGAACTTTATGTAGTCATTGATGTATTCTGAGCATAGAGTTATCATCTCAATTCCATAAATAACGATTTTAGGACAGCTATGATTAAAACCTCATCAATTTTATATCTTATTGAAATATGCTCGAGAATGAAATATCCACCAATAATCATCTTTCTTAAAAATTTATTTTTTACATAAATGTGTTTTTTACATGAATGTTTTACTTGGTTTTTGGAAATATAAATGAATTTATGATTGTCAAAGATATTTCTCAATGGTGTCGAAATATTCACCCAAAAATTTTATTTCTAGAATTTAATATAAGTCATTTTAGTACAATTTTGGGTGAATGAAATATATTATTATCTCTCTATATTCAATGTAATTTAACTATTTTCTTATTATGGTAACTCACACAACATTCCCAATTTTTTTTCTTAATGTTGATTTTTATCATTTTAATATCCATCCAAAACAACATCATTATATCCAATAAATTATATAACAAAAAAAATAAAACCACCCATAAAAATATTATCCATTAAAATATATGAGAATTCTTTTTACTACCAAAATATGAGATTACATAGGATAAATTTATTTCAGGAACATAATGTATCAACATAAACAATATTAGGGCTTGAATATGTATGATATTGAAAACTTCCAATAAAATTTCAAAAGTCATTCT
This sequence comes from Viscum album, assembly GCA_963277665.1. Classification (NCBI taxonomy): domain Eukaryota; kingdom Viridiplantae; phylum Streptophyta; class Magnoliopsida; order Santalales; family Viscaceae; genus Viscum; species Viscum album. Next base: position 643,921,170 of record OY728128.1, read on the forward strand.
CATTCTCAGTTTTACAAACTTCTTATTTAGTTATTTTCATGAGATTAGAAATGAGACTATAATGTTATTTAGAATAAGTCATGAAAAAATTATGTATAAACTAATTGAAATAATTTTTTTATGAAAAAAATATATCATTCATTTTATTGAACATGTAATCTTAAAAAGAAATTTATTTCTATTATAATTGTCATTTTAATGTTTTTATAACTTTTTTTTATATAATCCTTGCAATTTTTTCCTTATCATATTATAAAATTATATCTTCAATGTAAATAGTGAAAATAATAGTACCTGTTATCACATCCTTAATATATAGATCACAATCAAATTTTCCCTTAGAAAAGTATATCTTCTTTAAATAACTATCATGTTTCGAGTAAATGGAATTTGGATATTTGTATCAATCCATATAATTTTTATTCAACTAACACACTTTGGTTTCATAATTATCAAGTAAGATTCCACTGAATTACAGTATGTAAAATTATTCTTCAATATATCTATTTATTAAATTTGACATAACATCCATCTATTAAACAATTAAACTAGAATGTGCCACATATTTCAATAAAATCCAAATCGTCTCTAATATCCCAGTGGTGGAAATGTTTCTTAAATATCTAAACCTTTCACCAGTGAGTGACCTTTGAGAATAATTAGATATTTTTTTCATGAAATTTATCCACGTATGATCGTATTTTTTATAAACACCCACTTTTACATAAAAATATTATTTCCAACTTTTCATGGAACAAATTCATAGGTTACATTCTTCTCTATCTAATATTACTCTTGAATCATACTATCAACACAATATTTGTGTTAAACATTCTCTACAACTGATTAAAAATTAACCTAGGAGATAAGAGTTCTCTAACTCAATAAATTCAACATTCATCTGGATTAAAATGGAGTTTATAATTTATAATTATATTTTTAGATTCCACAAGATTCTTGGGATTATGAAATTTCATAGTATTTATTCATATCTAAATTTCATAAAAAATTATTCCTTTGACTGATTTTGTGCAATTTTTTGTACAACATTCATCATTACAATTATTATTCTCATTGGAAGTATTTAATATATATTCCAAATCATTTTCAGTAATTTTTTTAAAATAAGCTGTATTTTCAATGAAATTCATAACATATGATTCCACCAACCCTTTTAGGAGTTTATTCAAATATTCAAAACATCATCCATTTGATTTATAACCCCTGAAAATTCCTTCCTCATAATTTTCATCATATGTTTAAGATCCTGATTTTAGAAATTTTTTATGTAAGGTATCCCAAAACCATTAAAATGTTCACTGATGATTTTTTCTTATACCACATAGCATATGAAATAATTTTTGATTTTAGCCACAACAAGCTTATTTTTTATTATATGGATAGTATTAATAGCAGCTTCTCTACAAATATTTTTATAAAATTTTTATTCATCACCATGATTCCTCCCAATTCGTATAAAATTTTATTTTTCAATTATACCACACCATTTTTAATGGGGTCTATATAGGACTTTACTGAGTTTTAAATTAATTGCTTCTCTTATATATTTCAAAATCATTTCTTTTGTACTCCTATATATTTTTATTTCTAAACTTCATTATATAAAAAACCCTGTATATTTCTACATCACTTATAAAAAACATAAACACTTATATATCTTTTACTTTGTTATTCATAATCCTTATGAGGTCATCTAATAAATGCCTTAACAAATGGGATAAATTAGTAATCTCATTTTTTTGATTCACGTCTCATCATCCGTTAATGATCAGAGTGAATAAGGTTAAGGGATTATGTCTAAGGGTTTTAATCATTATTATGCATTCTATTAACCATATTCTTTCTCTAATATGTTTAAAAAAATATAATATTCTATCCACATCAGTGGTTGTATTTTTAGTATAGTATCTATATTTAAATTTTTCTTCATAATGTTCAGTCGATGATTCACAAGTATTCAATTCCATAAAATATTTTCATCTAGATCACAGAAGTATCAAGAATTATAAAAATTATCCCATATGAAAAAAAAATTATAGTTATTTATTCCCTTTTAAAAAAATTACCCAACTTCCACACTTATGATGATGCATGAATTGTTCCTGATTTTAGCTTCCATAATATCACAAAAACGTTTCCTTTCACCATATTTGTTTTTTACACCCATTAATATACACAACATCTTCAAATATTGAATTCTAATATTCAACCTCATTCATTCATATTCCATTGATTTTTAAGGAACTATTATTTCTAAAAGTACATGCCCATCATGTTTTTCAATATTTTTATGATTTTCACATCACATCATATTTTTTAGGAATAAACCCTATAAAGAATAAAAAATATTTTTCTTTTTATAACATTCAATGTTTTCTAATAAATAAAATATCTTTTATAATATTATTCTTTATATAATAAATTTAATTTCTAGGATAATAAAATTCTCCTAGAAGTTATTTGAAGAAGATTTCAGTAATGTGACTCATTTTTCACATCTTCCTAGAAAATTATTCATACAACAGAACAAATTTTTCCATAGAAAAATTCTGGTATATTGTTATTTTTCAATTATTTATTCTTGTTTTATAAGAAAATGGATCTATATTCTTCCACAATTTATCATCATAATATGAAGAATATTTCCAAGTAGAAACATCATATGCCAAATGGTATATGATTTGTGCCTATAAATTCCACAGCAGATTCCAAAACCATTAAATATTAGTGTTCTGTAGATATAGGATATTACCATCTAGAAAGTTATTGATAGTTTTTAACATCATTCTACACTTTTTTCCTACTTCTATATAGAGGCTTTCATAAAAATTTTATTTCCATGTTTCATTGATGTTGTATATTTTACAGAACCTTTATCAACGAAATTTTTCCAAATAATTTTTCTATCAACTACATGAGTAGTAAAATGAAATTTTATTTAACATTAACTGATTAAAGATGTCACCTAACTTTGGGAGTGTTCCTTCTCAATATATTTAGATGGTTCAAACTTTATCATTAAAGAATTATTTAAATTTTTTATCATATACATTATGTTTCCTTCAACCTCATGAAATCAAAATTGTTTTTATATACCTTATATTCTATAGTAGAGAGTTTATTACCATGATCTTCCATCACCTTTCCTGGTTTATAAAATCATAATTTTATGTTTTGTATTTTTTGGATATACTCATCTTCCAATTTAAGTGAATCATCTATCACTTTATTATTATTTACACATTACTTCTTCAAAATTATGATCTATTTCTTGAGTATTGTTTTTTACCATTTCATGTAATGAGTTATAGTATCATATGACATTTTGGGGAAGATTCATCACCTTATTCATCATCACTGTTTTTAGAATCTTATTTATTCTCAAATTTATCAAATAATGTTATAAAAATATTTATAATTTTAGCTTCTTGAAAATTTAATTCATATGATCCATCTTCAACTTTCATACTCAATATACTTCTTCTATTATTTCTAGTGAACATTTCCGTTACTAATGGTTGATTTCTCATCTTCATTGGATGTATTTATCGAGTCTTTACACAATGGTTTATAATTATAATTATATATATATTCTTTCAATTTCATATTAGTGTATCTCATAGAAAAATTCTCAACTCCGCCACACTCATGAAATTTAAATAGTATTTTCCCATTATTTTCCTCTTCATCTTAGGTAAGGTTTAGATATAAGAGATATGTTTTCTTTTCATTCATATCACTATCATACTTAAACTAAAAAAATTTGGGATGAGAAATCTCAGCATCTCAGATTTTTAATATCTTCATAGCTTCAAAATCTAGATTATTCATGCTATACTTTCTGAATGTTGGTGATTTTATAATCTCATATGCAATGAGAATGTTTTTTAATTAACCAAGAAACAAATCATATTTATCTTATAAGAATAAAAAATATAATTACATGTATCATGTATGATTTTTATGAGTTTATTAATAATTTTATAGTTTCCATGAAATCCCTAAATCCTATTATATTAAAAATACATCATTAACTCTAATAAAGTACTCATAATAAATTTATTCATTTTTAGATTTACCATTAGGCTAAATGTTTATTTTTTTAAGCAACTCCATTGGTGTTTTTTTCTCAGTGTGTGGAATACCAATTATAGATAAATCAATTACCTCAAATTCAATGGATATGAGATTTTTTATTGTTCTATTTTTTCACACATGATACTTGTTTCATCAATAGTAGGAGTTTCACTTCTATTGATTTAATTCAGATTTTCCATCATAAGGATCAAAGAGGCAAACATTTTTTCTAATAAAATTTACATTTATGTTGCATCATTGGAAGTAATAAGCTAAAGGTGAAAAAATAGAGTTGATATTTTTAAAATATTTAATTATTTGAAATTAAACACAAAAAATATTATAGTTATTTTCCTAATAAAAATAATATAAGAGAGTAAACCTGGCATACAAGATTTATATGGTTCAACCTCAATGTGAAATCCAACATCATTACCATGAACTCTCTATTTAGCCAATAAGAAATCAACATTATGAAGAAATTAATAAAAAAATGGCACAAACATATTGGTGGTAATTTCTTAAGAACATAATGAAGTCATAGGTGGTGGATCATCATAGAGTTGTTGCCTCAATTCCATAAATCACTCTTTAAGAATAACTATAGGGAAACACCTTCATTTTTATATTTTATAAAAATATACATGAGAATTAAATATCCACCAATAACTATCTATTTTATAATGTTATTGATTATTTAAATGTGTTTTGAAAATGAATATTTTACATGATTTTTGGAAATATCAATGAATTTCAGATTATCACAGTGATTTCTCAACGATGTAAATATATTCACCATAAAATTGTATAATTAATCATTCAATAAAATAATTTTAGTACTTCAATGGGGGGAATAAATATATTATTCTTTCAATATATTCAATGTAATCGTACTATATTACTTATTACAGAAGCTCACACATCATTCTCCAAAAAACGTTTTTTTATTATGTTGGTTTTCTATCATTTTAATCTCCATCCCAAACAATATCATTGTATCTAATAGATTTTATATTAAGAAATAATTTATAAAAAACCCCATAAAAATATTTTCCCTAAACATATGAGAGAATTATTTTTACTACTAACATATGATATTCATTAGGATCGATTTTATATCATGAACATAATGTAACAACTTAAATAATGTGAGGGTTTCAAGATTTAGAATTGAAAAATCTTCCTATCAACATTCAAAATTCATTCCCATTATCTCTTTTACATATTCATCGTTACTTATTTCCATGCGATTAGAAATGGGATTATAAACTTATTTAGAATATGTCATGATTTTTTTAAATAAAATCCATGAAATAATTTTCTTTTGATATCAATATATATCATTCAATCTATTGAGCATATAATCCTAAAAAAGAATGTTAATTCTATAAGAATTGACATTTTAATGTTTTCCTCACTTTTCTACAAAATACACACATTTTTTTCCACATAAAATTCAAAAAATTATACCTTCAATGTAAACAATGAAAAAATATTACAAATTCTCACATCCTTAACATATAGGTTACAATAAAATTTTCAATTATAAAATTTTATCTTCTTTAAAGAACTATCGTTTTATGAGTAACAAGCATATGGATATTGTTTTAATCCATAAAATATTTCCTCAACATGCACACTTTTGTTTCATTATTATTATGTAAGAGTCCATTAAATCACTCAATGTAAAATTCTTCATCAATATATCTATTTAATAAAATTTAATTATTATCTATATATTAAAAATTGAAACAAAAATGTTCAACATATTTCAATAAAATTATTTTAGATTCTAATTTGACAATGTTGGAAAATGTTTCTTCAATATCTAAAACATCCACCATTGAGTAACTTTTTAGAATAATTAGATATTTATTTCATAAAATTTATCCATGTATAATAATGTTGTTTCTAAATACCCATATTTTCCTAATAATATTCTATCCAGTTGGTCATTGAACAAATTCCTTGGTTATATTCTACTCAATTTTATATTTTCTTTCAAGATTAGTATCAACCTACTCTTTATGTTAAACATCCTCTAAAACTAATTATAGCTTAACTAATGAGATATGTATTTTTTGATTTATAATATCAACATTATTCAAGTCTAAAACAGATCTTTCTTATTCGCAATTACATTTTTAGATTCTACATGTTTCTTGGGGGTATGAAATTTTATAGTTTTTCTTCATATATAAAATTTATAATAAAACAATTCATTTGACAAACATTATTCATGTTTTGTAAAAAATTCATATTTACATTTTTTATTATCATCATCATGTATTAATTTATATTCATATAATTTTCAATAAATGTTTAAAGAATTTTTTAGTTTTATTGACATTCATATCATAGGAGTCCACCAAGTCATGTATATGTTTATTCCAACATTTATAAAATCATCTATTTTATGAATAAACAATGAAAATTTATTCCTCATATTTTTCATCATACTTCCAGGATCTTGATTATAGATTTTTTTATGAATGGTATCCAAAAAACCAAAAAAAAATCACACAATTTTTTTTATTATACCACATCTAATAAGAATTCATTTTGGATTCATTCCATGATGAACATTTTTTTATATGGATTGTAGTAATAATAGATTCTCTCCTAATATATTTAGAAAACTTATATTCTTTCGATATGCTTATTCCCATTTATGCTAGACTTCTATGTTTCCATTATACCAGACCATTTTTTCAAGGTGTGTCAATAGAATTTTATTGATTTTGTATTTAATTTATTTTCTTATAGAATATAGAAAAAAATTTGTGTAATCTTATATATGTTTATTTCTACACTTCATTATATAAAAAACCATCTCTCATTAAATATACATTATAAAAAATCATAACATTTATATATACTCTAATTTTGGCTTCCAAAATATTATGATGTCATCTACGCAATGTCTCAATAAAAGGGATAAATTAGAAATCCCGTTTTTTAAGTCTCATCATCCCATAATGATCAGAGTGAATAAGGTCAAGTTGTTGTGTATAATGGTTTAAAATTTATTATTCATTAAATTGACATTAATCACTTTATAACATGTTGTTAAAATATAATATTCTGTCAATTTCAGTGGGAATAAGTTTCTTATAGTATCAATATTTAAATGTTTCTTCATAATATTATTCCCATGATACACATGTATTCAATTCCATAACATATTATCATATAGATCACTTAAGTAACAAGATTTAGAATGTTATCCAATATGAATGTGATTTCTTCATGTTCATTATTACCTTAGAATAAGTTATATACCTTCCAATATTATGACGATACATGAAACTTTCCAAAATATAGCTTCTTTATCATCATCACAAAGTTTACTAGCACTCAATTGGTTGTGTTTATAACCTTCAATATACAAAACAACCTCCAAAACCAAATTATAATCTTTAACTTCAGCCATTCATATATCATTTATTTTTAACGAATTATTATTTCTTAAAGTACATGGTTCCCCTTCTTGTTTTAAATTTTTTTATGATTTTCACATCACCTGTCACATTTTAGTAATAATAACTACCATGAATCCAAGGGTTTTTACTTTTTATAACATTAAAATTTATATAAACAATAAAATATCTTTCTATAAATTAATTCTTTCTATAATAATTTTTTCTAGCATAATAATTTTTTTGGAATTGCTTTTAAGAAGTCTTAAATAATGTGTCCTAGTTGGTCACATATTTCAAAAACATTCATTACATAACCAAACTAATTTTTAATTAGAAAAATTATGGTATAATGTTCATTTTCAAATATTTATTCAGGTTTCATTTGAAAATTAATATATTTTGTTACAAAATTTCTACACATAGAATAATGACTATATCTAGGGAGACACATCTTATGCCATAAGTTATAATATTTTTGCCTATAAATTCCACAGCACTGTCTAATACCACTGAATTTCTATGTTCTTTAAAAGTGGAATATTACCATATAAAATGTAATTGAAGATTTTTAACATCATTATACTCTTTTTCCTCCCAGCATAAGGAAATATTTATAAAATGTTTATTTTTGTGTTTTGTTTTTGTGGAATATTTTATAGAACATTTATCAAAAAAAATTCCCATCATTTTGTATATCACCAAAATGATTAGTAAAATAAAAAGTGATTTAACATTTAGTTGGTGAATATTTAACCTAACTCTTGGAGTGTGCATTATCAACATATTGATATGGTTCATAATTTATCTTTCAATCCCTGTTGAATATTTTTCTCATATTTATTAAATTTATTTCAACTTCAATAAATCATGATTGAGTATTATAGACCTCATATTCCTTAGTATAAAGTGTATCACCATGATATTACATAAACTTAGTAGTTTATTACATTTTTATTTTAGGTTTAGGATCACCCAAATATTCTCATCTTTCTATTTAAGGACATATTCCGTTTATTATTATTTCCACAGTCCTTCTTAATCATTATGTTTTCTTTATTGAGTATTGTTTTCTTAACAAGGCATGTAATGTGTTATGATATCAGATGATATTTTAGGTAATTTTCTTCACCTTTTTCTTCCTCAATATTTATGCAATATTATTTCTTCCCAACTGCATAAAATATTGTTCTAATCTTATATATGTTTTAATCTTCTAGATTATTTTTCTCATAAGATTCATATTCATCTTTCTTTCTCATCATTCTTATTCTATTCCTTCTTGTGATTTTTATACATCTAGATGATTTATCATATGCATTGGATGCATTTATCAAATATTTACACTAAGGTTGTTAATCATTATTATTCATGTATTCATTCAATTTCTCTTTAGTATATCTCATTGAAAAATTCCAAATTCCTCTACACTAAAGAAATTTCAATGGGATTTTCCCTATTATTTTCATCTACATCATTGGTATGTTTTACATTAAAAGATATAATTTTTTTTCATTCATATCATCATCTTCCTTATCTTACATATTACTGGGATAATAAATCTTAGCATCTCAGATTTTTAATATTCTCACAGGTTCCAAATTTAGATTATTCATGTTATCCCTTCCGAATGGAGGTGCTTTTCCTATCCCATATGAAACGAGAATGTTTTAAAATTAACTAAAAATTAATAATCATAATGTTATAAATAATATGTATTATAATTATACATATCATGAATGGTTTTCCTGAGTTTATTAATAATTTTAGAGTTTCAAAGACATCCTAAAATACAATGATTTTTTCATAAAACATCATTATCTCTAATAAAGTACTCATAGAAAATTTCATCATTTCCTATTTATGTATACATAAAAATTCTTCTACAAATTTTTAAATTTTATTCCTTCACATTTTCCCCTATTTCCTCTAATAAAATTTCAATTTCTATTGTATCATTGTATCCAATAATATGAGTGTGGTGAATCAGAGGTGATATTTTTTAAAATTTCAATTATATGTAATGAACCCCCAAAAAATATTATAGTTATTTTCCAAATCAATCAAAAGATAATTGAGTAAACAAGGAATGAAAAATTTATAAGTTTTTTCCTTAGTGTGAAAACAATCATTCCTATAATGAACACTCTCTTTATTCCAATGAAATTCAATATTATGATAATGTTAATAAAAATTGGTAAAAATCCTATTAGACTCCATATATATCTTAATAGAAATGGTTATAATTTATCCTATCATTTATAATTTTTTCCCTATAAAAAATTTCAATAAAATATGTAATTTTTTAAAAAAAATCTCAAAAGTCCATATCGAAATATCCACCTAATTTCCTTCATATATTATGTCTCTATCTAGTGTAATTTTAATTATTTATTATTATTCATTCAGTGTTCCTCACTAATACTTTTCTTGACTCTATAAACATTATTATATCAGATAAACAAAAAAATCACCTCGTACTATTCTCGAAAATTATATCTATTACATTATGTATACGTTATCTAAATATATTATCTATCCATGCCTTCTTATTTAAAACAATTTATGTTATCCCAGTTAAATATTTTTTAATATTAAATTTTATTCAATCAAAATGTAATGTCTTTTTGAAATTTATCTTTCATAAAAACTTATGTATGTGAGCCTTTCCATTTCGTGAATATGTATAAGTATGTGTGTACCAATATCATGTTTTATAGGTGTTACTAATATAAAGAAGGTTATAATTCATTTTTTTGTTTTTCCTTAAAAATACCTCACTTGATGCTTCTTGAGTCATCTAGCGTATTTTTTTACATTCTATACCCTTCAGAATATCTCTAATGATTCCAATATTCTTCAAAAATCCATAACAATATATGTAAAGAAACTCAGTCCAACATCCTTGTCTCAGAAATAAAAATAATAATTTGATGATCAGAATTCCCTCATCATTATAACAAGGGATATTGAAAATTTATAAAATTCGTATCTTGAAACCATCAAATATGGTTTTTATGATGACATGATATGAAATTTCATACATTTATTCCTTCTGTCCACCTTTTATATATTCTACTCTATCCGTATAACTTTTTTATGGACCTCGTATAATATTATACTTCATATGCTTCATTGATTAACAAAACTAATTCTTCTGAAACCTATCTTAATTTTTATACCAACAATATCAATAATGCTCATAAGATGACAGACCTTCTGATGGATCCTTCTCAGTCTATATTACTTCATTGCATCTCTTCAAAATATTATCCATCAAATGGTTCATCATCTTATAGACTTGAACCATACATAAAATTACTAAAAACTATTAAAAACATTTAAATTAATATATATTTAACATAATAATTTCCCAAATGAAAATTTTATAATCTGATTGTCTATAAACGTGACTAATGATGGTTGAAAACATTGTGGCTACTTTAAGAAACTTCATTTATATAAAACATCACTTTATGGTGGCCTTCTTGGAATTGAAACCTATTTTGTTTCAATAGACTAAAAACTAAAATTTTTTAATCTATTTATTTGAATTATCCTAACATACACTTTATTCAAACATTTTATTTTTTTCTTATCATTGAAAATATCATCATATATTTTTTCTACTATTAGTCCAAAAATTATTTCCTGCAATCTGCATATAGTGGCTCATGAAAATAACCTTCTATTAATGTTTTTTATATATTTCCCCATGTTATTTAAGAATCATTTCATCTCTATTCAGTATCATCTATTCAATTTTCTTTATCTAGTGATCTCTATCTATAATGTGTATCTGTTAACAATGATGCATTTTCTTCCCCTTTAGATACATCTTCATTTGATCTCCCACTATCTATAAATATTTTTATAATGTTATGTGTCTTGGAATCTCTATTTGATAATATCTATCTATTAATGATGATCAAGTGATATCTATCTGATATGCTTCATATGATTGATCAAAATACCCATTTAAATAAAATCATCAACCATGATATTTTTTAGGATGTTAGGAACTTGTTTAATAACATACTATCCTCCAAATTTTAAGATATTTTCTTCATAACCTTAAAAAAAACTTCCAAAACTCTTATAGTATCATTACATATAAATTTATTTTACATACTCCAATCATCTTCTCTCTTATATATTTATGAAAAACATTAATAAAAAATTCCGTTTTCCACAAATACAATATTTGTGATCAAAACATCACCATGGATCTTCATAGACATTCTTAGAAAGGATTAGTCATTGAGACAACCCTTTATTGTAAATTTCTTCTATCCAACATCATAATAATCATTAATACATTATTTAGTAGGACTCCAGGTGACCCATGGGTTAGAAACCAACCCAAATACCTTGATATAATGATACACAAGTTGGTAATGTCAAATCCATAGTGGATTTCCCAATACCCATGGGTTGAAAACTAGTGCCTACCATTGACAAGAATTCAATAAGAATGAATATTCAACTAGTATACTAAAAAAATGGAAGTTAAATCAATACACATTTAGTATGAAAATAATTACACATGGATAAAATTACAACAATCAATCATATATGAATTCCTAAGTAAGACATCCACAAAAATATAACAACATCCAACACAAAGAAATCCTCAAAATCCCCCTGAAACAAGTGAACTACATCTCCACAAGTCACCATCATCACCCAAGTACCCAGGAATCAAGAACACCCACCCCCTATAAAGTGATTCAATTTCTGTTCTAGGACCCACAATAATCTAATATTTAAATTACCAAAGGAATGGAAGGGTGTGAGCTAAAATATCCCTATAGGATCTCACAAGGTGATACGTAAGAAGTTACAATACAAATAAACCATTATATGATTCAATATAAATAATTATAAAAATGCAAAATCATTTTCACATTTATCAACAAAAACATGCTTTCAAATCAAGATAGTATGGAAGTTATCTCAAAAAATTATCATGTTAACATATTCATAAATAATGGGAATTAATAAAATAGTTCTACAATAATTATCATGTAATAATAAAAAAACACAGGAAAATTGTTCACAATCCCTAATAAATGTCAGTTTATTTATATAGGATGCCCATATTACATAGTCAATCATCATGGATCAATTTTTGCATGCTCATCCACAAGGATCAAGTCATTTGGAAAATCAATCAAATCCCCATCTGGGGAAACTCATTCCAGGATTGGTTTATTCATCAAAAATATTTTTTTACAATGACATAGTACTAGTATTATTGTCATAAACACCCATATCTAGTCAATATCACTTGTTATTTCATTAAATTAATAATGGAAATAATAAATTTAATGAAATTAAATGCATCGTTCATAATTCAATTTCCCAAATTCATGTTTTAACATTCCATTTCAATTTTAAAAAAATATAATGCCTTAATAATTTTCATGACATCATAACCTATCATTAATTTAAAGATATTTGTTATCAATAATAGACATTATTACATTTTATCATGTCATTTCTCAATTAAATACATCATTATCAAATAAGATAAAATTTTCATATCCTACAAAAATGTATTTTTTTTTCAAAAATCAAAAAACATTAAGATCAATTTTCAGGTAATAAAAACTCATGGTTTAAAAAATAATTGATAATAAATATAAATTAAATAACAAATAAAATTTTTTCATGTTTTGTAAAAACTCTTATGGAACAACCTACATTTTTATCACAAGGTCAACTAACAAAAAACATAAAATAATATTTCCAACAGAGAGTCAAATGTGAGTGGGATTATCGAGAAATTAATTGAAAAACAATCCATTAGAACTTTGAAAAAATACATCATCATCGTGATGATTTATAACTCTCAATGAAATATATAAATAATGAAATTTTATTCTTGAATTGTGAATTTTTACTCATTAAAGGGATAATAATTGTATCCTCCAGAACATTGATCCAACATGAGATGAGGTCAGAGGTACTGAAAATCCAATTAGGAGTCTCGAAATGATAATAAAAAAAATATTATTATTGTAATATGATTTAAAATATAATATTTAGATATAAAATTTGAATATTAAAAATAACACATTATGATATATCATACACACTATGTCTCTACAACAAAACTGTGAAGGAGACCACACCATAGATACCCTCAGTCAACCAGCCTCATGAAAACATGTCTTATGACTCTCCAGGTCTGATTTACTCATGTTATTACTATGGTGCAACAAATACACCATACCATATCCTTCCCCAAAAATAGAAGCAACACCAAATTATCCTTTATGATGTAGCTCTCCTTTATATTGCATCCCTGCCATTTTTGGTAGTGGTTCAAAAATATACCACGTCATAGTATGGAGTTCCATACCAAAATAATTAAATATTTGGATGTGGCACAAATATTTTCCATGATGCTTCAATGTAATCCACATCCTATCAAAACTCAATACATATTACCACTATTACTATTCATGATATAGTCTCTTAATGAAAAAAATGGTATCCTCCATGAAGTTCCCAAAACATACCCCAAAAAAGGACTAATAAAGTTGATATCAAAAAAAAGATCCATTTGTATAGTATCATGGAAACGAATTTATATTTTAATTCTAACAAAAGTTAATTTCTCTCAAAAGAACCTCCAAATAATTTTATATAGAAATATTATAGTATGGTATGACTGACCATCAATCCGAGGATGGTAGGTTGTGATCAGAAGAACCATTGAACCAAGAGCCTTATATACCCCTACTAGAACCACAGTGTATAATGAGAATCGCTTTATGATAAGATAGTACATGGTATGACATGATGGTGTATAATCTCATAGACCTAAAATAATACATGCTCTACCATTAAGAAGGTTTCCCATATAGACAAGTAGTTTCTAAACATCATTGGTATATCCCTAGTTAACCATAATAGGTAATGACCTCAGGTGTGTTTCAGTAATCCCATCAAAAAATCCATGGGGATGATATCTCATTTCCACTCTGAAATAGTTAATGGCCAAAAAATACCATTTGTCAATTGATGCTTTACCATTATTTATTGATTTTTGGAATATAGAGAATCAAAAAAAATTCTATTCTTCTTCAATCCTAGCTACCAATACTGTATGTGTAAATCATAGTATATCATGGTATGTCTGGGATGTAATAACAATTTGGAGGCTTCATATTATCCTATCATATTCTTTATATTATCTATAGATACCCAAAAATTCCCATTAATATGAAATATTTCATCCAAATAAATAAACCAACCAGGAAGAGGTTCCCCACCTAATATTCATTCACATAGTACAATACCTTTGGGATTACAAAATGTCTCATATTCACTAGATATGGAAGTGAATAAGTCACTTCCAATGACATAATAACAAGACAATCATTAAATTCCTATATATTAAGTTGTATCTAGTTAAATATACCCATCAACTGAAAATCACTACTATCTTCCTAAACCTATTATTTTAGAGTCTTATGGATCATAGCATCATCCTATAAATTTCCTTTTTCAAACATATTAGAAAACTCAGAACTGATTGACTGTAGGTATTAGACAATTATTATATATCTAAGGATCATGTCACACTTATTTGATATGTATTTTATGATTTTATGGTCTTTTATAGAAAAACCTACCCCCAAGAAGATAGTCTTCATCCATGTAAATGATTAACCACAACTACTAATGAAAAGTCATGGATTTGGTAATTGAACTCATGTGGCCTTAATTGGTTGGGATCTTACAACACAACTCTTTCCCATTTTATAAAAATATTCATATATTGGTACCTGATGCATCACAATAAATGGAATATACCTTATAAGGATTATGTAGAATTAGGATTGTCATTAAGGTATATAGTCCTTTAAACTCATGAAATAATTTTCCAGAATCATCACATCAAAATAATTTAATATCCTTCATTTTCAAGCCTATAAGAGGTTCTATAAGGAAAGAAAAATCAAAAATAAAAGTCATATAATACCTAATAATTAATAATAATCTCTAAATATCCAAAAAAAATCATAATATTATCCTATGAAACTACGGATTCCACCATCTCCTGATCCACAGATACCCCAAATTTTGATATGACGTTACCCAATAAGTGATATATATTTATCCAAATTGGAATTTTGTGACATTAAAATGAATTCATCCATTTCTTAGTGTATTAAACATGATTTCAAGGTGTTTTGAATGGTCATATTGATTTTAATAATACATCAGGATATCAACCATTACAACTACCTAAAAGAATATTGGTAGAGGTGGATTTCCTTATTCATTAAAGAAAAAATGACAAATGGAATGTTTGTGAGACATAATGAAGTTAAAAAAAATACTCATATATATCATATCTATATTAGAGACCTATACATAGTATACCTAAGGGTTTATCCCTTAATTGATGATAACACGATCATAATTTTATTATTTTAGAAAACACTATCCTCTAGGAAATGATCGAATATATTTTCTATTCATGGTAATACATATCAGATATTAACTAAATGATGATTAATAGAGAAAAATCCAACATAGTGATTAAGGATCCCATATCCTTGTTTGAAGAACGAATGGGTGAACCCTAATGTCGGGTATTTGGTCATATAAACCTTTTTTCATCAATATCTTCTCACTACCACTTATGTTCCTAAATCTATATAGGATACATCAAATAAGGTGGAATAGAAATGTGTACTACTCAGAGAACTAGTTCAATGGTGAATTACACCCATCACTCTAGAGGTATCCTTTAAATGACAACAAAAAAACATCACTAATAAGAATAATCATTGGCGGGAAAATATTCTATCATACTACATGGTTACTACGAAAAATACTAGCAAACCATGGCTATCACTTTTCCCTATAAATGATACTCAGGTATAGTTCAAGTAACATGGACACCCCATTCTACCTTGTATACATAGTTTACACCCTATGTTTATTAAAATGGAACTTAACAATGATAACATACAATATGTGATCAATAGTTAAACAAACTGGTCCCTTCTACGAATGAATTAAAAATTCATCTTCTAGAGAATAAAAAGGTTCCATAAAAATTATAGTCTTCGATCATAAGTGTGTATATCCTGTAACGCCCCGACCCCAGCTACCCAGAGTCGGTGCATTACTTCGTAACATTGGCATGATCACAAGAAAGATCAAATCTCGAAAGACCGATTGGTTTAGTAGCCTTGGAAACACTAGATATATTCATAAGTTTTACATTACATTATAAAATGAAAAACTACAACAACAACATAATGTTTCCACAATCCACACTATTAACCCCCCATAAAATCCCTGCAGGTCATTCATAACTTACTTCTTCACATCCTGGGAAAAATAAAACATAGAAAAGGGGTGAGCTCAAATGCCCAGTAAGGATAACAATATAGCGGAAACTTTTATAAATAAGAATAAACATTTAAGGCAATGTATAACTAAAACAAAAGCCTTTTAAATATTAACTTTCAACACGGTATGGCATAAATAAAATGAAATAATTCCATTTACTTATTCACATGGATATTCTACTAATCGAATAATCACATGCAAAAATCAATAACCACTTTCATAATGTTGGAATGCATAATGCTAAACGTTAATTTCTTTGTCTAGGCCTCATCCCAAGACCTAGGGGTTACTTCTAACCGGAACCCAACCCGGAGTGCCTCTAATAACCGGACACCAACCCGGAGTGCCTCTAATAACCGGACACCAACCCGGAGGGCATACTTTTACCAGTCCCTAACCTGGAGGGCTTACTTTAACCAGTCCCCAACCTGGAGGGCTTACTTTTACCAGTCCCCAACCTGGAGGGCTTACTTTTACCGGTCCCCAACCCGGAACATACTTGTTTAGCACATTCATCTGAAGAAAAGTTTGAAATATAACATAAACATTCGGATTAAAACTAGCATACGAAATGTCAATAGTTTCACCATAAACTAAGAATGGTATAAAATAGCACATCCACAGTCAAAAATATCACAAAACCTTCAATACAATATAGTTGTTTCGTATTATAATAAATCAACTTCAAATAAGCGTAAAATCCATTAAAGGATGTTGACATAGATGAAATCAAAATTCTTTTTAAAGAAGTATCTCCTTTTATTTTGAAATCATTTAAGATCCATATAAAATAAAACATTTTCTTTGAAAATATTCTTATAAGCTTGTATGGAAAGCTTCGACGATTTTATAACGGCGGAAAATAACCGCACCTGCCGTATAAGTTAAAAAAAACATTCTTACCTCAATTCTATCGAAAAGGTTAAAAAGGACCTTGTTTTGAAAACAACGGAAAGATTCCTTTATAAACCTCTTATAAAAATTCAAACAAGGGTATAAATGACTTTAACCCATAAAAAATGTTTTGAAATACATTTTTAAGAAACATGGATGTGGATGATAAAGATATCCCAGTAGATTATTACGTATAAACAACCTCGGATAATGAAGAGATTGTTAAATAACCCTTACCTTGTACTTTTCCTTTGTTGGGGTAGGTTAACCTCCTCTTCTTCGGGTTCTTCCTTTTGATTTGATCAAAAGGGCTCCTTAGGTTGGCTTTCTGATCAAACTAAGGCCCCTAGGTTGTATTGAGGGATGTTGGGAGAGTATTTGTGCAGAGTTTGGCCGAACCAAAAGGCTTTAGAGGTGTGAAGAAATGAGAAGGAGGAGTGCCCTTTTATAAGAGGGGTGAGGGGCACCTTTGGAAAAGCTAGAAATATTAATTTATAATAAATTCATATTCGATTTCTAATGGCTCCAAAGTTGACTATTCAAAGGTTAAGGTGGGGATAGGTCGAAAACCACTCAACCAATAGAATTTAGACAGGTTTGGGTACTTATATTAACCTTATCTTTAAGTATTAACTCTAAGTTAATTAGTTTCACTTTTACAATGTCTCTTTGTATTTTTATATAATATGGTTAATAAACTTACTATATACATCCAAGCGACCCCCAAGTGGTCCATTAATGAGGAACCTACCATAATATAAGTCCTTTGGCCGAACCTTAGATTTTTAGGAATTTAATAACAATTAATAATATAATATTTGTTTTAAGAACTCTTTTGTGTCAATTTTGACACTATTCAATAGTTGATTTTTTTGAAACTCCTAACAGATTGATTACTTCGAAAAAAGTCAATTAAATCAATCCTAATATATCATATTATCATATAAAATTAGTTTAATTCATTAAAAGTTTCATATTATAATTATTTGGTTATTTATAATATCAATTATTTTAATTTTTCACTATTATAGTAATTACTGCATCATCATTGTGTCATAAATAAAATAACATATTTATTGTCTAAAAATTATAAATAAAATATCATTATGTAGGAAATCGTTTTATCTTTCTAATGAATATTTATAATCGAAAATCCAACATGTATAACCCTATGTAAAAATTGTTCTTCTAAAAGATATATGCTTGTGTCATTTTTGTATTCATTTTAACTTAATTAAAATAAAGTGTCATTATCACTTACAAGTGGATCCATGGGGTCCCAAAATAGACCCAAAGATGCCCATGGTCGACCATGTATCAACCAATAGGGTTAAGACACGTTTTAGGGTAATTTAGTATTATTATAATATTATTTTTTAACCCTTATTTACCGGATTTACCCTTAACCATGGTAAATAAAATATTTACCACAGTAATTATTCAAAATGTCTAAAAATAAAAGTTATCTATTTACACAATTTGAACATCCTGATTCCAAATATGGAATCCATTTTTCTAAATTCAAAACACAGAAGTGGCAGAAATTAATTTAAAATTAATTCCCGCTGTCAAAACAAAAAGCGTGTTTTTAAGAGATAAAAACTACCAAAAGATTGACACTTGTTTATGTTCTGTTTAATTGTAAAATTATGTCTAATGACCAACATTATATTAAATTGTAAAAATATATTCTAAATATACTTTAAAACCACTGAAATTCATAATTTATCACTATTAATTATTTTGATTAAAAAAGTTGTTTTTAATTAAAATTTAGTAATTTTCACTATTCATCAAAATATGAAAGTTATCCGAAAAGTACCAAAATTTCACCTTAGGCTAAATTCGATATTCCGAATCCAAAAATGAAGTCCATTTTGAAATATAGAATATATATGATTTCAAAAATTAGGTATTACTATTCACAACGGCTAGTTTAATTAGTTGTGGTGTGTGTTAGAACTCGAGGTTGCGTACAACACACGCTATCGCATTATTCAAAGGGAAACGTACCGTAGACGCTTGGGGTGTTACATTCTCCCCTCCTTCAAATAATTGCGTCCTCGCAATTTCTAGGGTATTACTGCATAAAAAGACTCGGGTGGTTCTTCATCATAAGTTCCTCGGGTTCCCACGTTGCCTCTTCCATCTTATGATTTCTCCACAAAACTTTTACCAGACGCGTCGTCCGGTTTCTCAGTACTTGTTCTCTTGTATCAAGAATCCTGACGGGCTCTTCACAATAGGAAAGATCGGGTTCCAGTTCTAATTCCTCATAGGTGAGTACATGCGTTGGGTCAGGCATGTATTTCCTCAACAGAGATACGTGGAACACATCGTGAACTTTGGAGAGACTTGGCGGCATTGCCAATCGGTAAGCTACAGCCCCAATTCGTTCTAGAATTTCGAAAGGTCCGATGTACCTGGGACTCAATTTACCTTTCTTACCAAAACGTATGACTCCCTTCCATGGAGATACCTTCAGGAAAACATGATCACCGACTTGAAATTCCAAATCCTTCCTTCGATTATCGGCATAGCTCTTCTGCCTACTTTGAGCTGCTTTAATGTGATTTTGGATTACTTTCACCTTTTCCACCGTTTCCTCCACCAGCTCTGGGCCTACAAGTTTTCTTTCACCGACGTCATCCCAACAGGTTGGTGTACGACATCTCTTTCCGTATAACGCTTCATATGGTGCCATCTGAATACTCGAATGGAAGCTATTGTTATAGGAAAATTCTACCAGAGGTAAATATTGATCCCACATACCCTGAAAGACAAGTGAGCAAGATCTCAACATGTCTTCTAAGGTTTGAATAGTCCGTTCTGATTGTCCGTCTGTCTGAGGGTGGTAAGCAGTGCTCAAATGAAGTTCAGTATCCAGGGATTTCTGAAGACTTTTCCAAAACCTTGAAGTAAAACGGGGATCACGATCCGAAACAATTGATAGGGGTACTCCATGAAGTCTCACAACTTCATTAATGTATAGTCTTGCTAGACGTTCCAGGGGTAGATCTTCTCTTATAGCAAGAAAATGTGCTGACTTGGTAAGACGATCAACAATAACCCATATTGCATCGTTCCTTCTAGGAGTCTTTGGTAGCCCCATGACAAAGTCCATTGTAATATTGTCCCATTTCCACTCCGGTATGGGAAGCGGTTGCATGACTCCTCCAGGCTGTTGCCTTCCAGCTTTCACTTGTTGACAAACCATACATCTTGACACAAAATCAGCAATCTCCCTCTTCATGTTGTCCCACCAAAAATGTTCCTTCAAATATCTATACATTTTGGTGCTCCCAGGGTGTATAGAGAAATTGGAACTATGTGCATCATCCAGCAATTCCCTTTTTAGATCAGGTATATTGGGAACACAAAGTCTCTTCCCGAATTTCAAAATTCCACCTTCATACGCAAAGTCTCTCAGTCTCCCATCATTCACAGCTTTAATCTTCTTTTGGAATTCTTCATCATCGGTCTGAGAACTCTTAATCCTTTCTAGTAAAGATGGTTTGGCAACCATTTGAAAAAGCATTGATGCTTCACCTTCCCTGGTTATTCCCATGTCCATCTTCTCTAGATCCATGAAAATTGGGTCCCTTTCAATTCTCATCATGTTCAGAACTCCATGGTCTTTTCTGCTCAAAGCATCTGCTACTTTGTTTGCTTTCCCCGGGTGGTAGTGTATCGTGAAATCATAATCCTTGAGTAATTCAAGCCATCTCCTTTGCCTCATGTTGAGTTCTTTTTGTGAGAAAATATACTTCAAACTCTTGTGATCAGTATAAATCTCACATTTTTCACCATAGAGGTAGTGCCTCCATATTTTCAAAGCAAAGATCACAGCTGCTAACTCAAGATCATGAGTAGGATAGTTTTGTTCATGAATTTTCAACTGTCGTGATGCATAGGCAATAACTCTATCATTCTGCATAAGGACACAACCAAGTCCTTTCTTTGATGCATCACTATAAATAACGAACCCATCATTCCCCGATGGTAGAGTCAATATAGGAGCATTGACTAATCTTTTCTTCAATTCTTCGAAACATTCTTCACACTCTTTTGTCCAAACAAATTTAACCCCTTTACGTGTGAGCTTCGTTAATGGGTTAGCCAATCGGGCAAAATTCTGGACGAAACGTCGATAATAACCTGCCAAGCCAATAAAACTACGTACCTCAGTTATACTCGTAGGTGCTGGCCATTCTTGGATTGCCTTGGTCTTAGAAGTATCAACAGAGATTCCATCTTTAGAGACAATATGGCCAAGAAAAGAAATCTCCTGAAGCCAGAATTCACACTTGCTAAACTTTCCATATAATTCATGCCTCCTCAGAGTCTTGAAGATAATGCGCAAGTGATTTTCATGATCTTCGTAGGTTTTGGAGTATACCAAGATATCATCAATAAATACCACCACAAATTCATCGAGATACTCCTTGAAAACTCTATTCATCAGATCCATGAATACAGAGGGTGCATTAGTCAATCCAAACGGCATTACAGTAAACTCGTAATGCCCGTACCTGGTTCGAAATGCTGTCTTCGGAATGTCTTCCTTCTTTACACACAACTGATGGTATCCAGATCGAAGGTCAATCTTTGAAAAGTATTGAGCTCCATGCAGTTGGTCAAATAAATCATCAATACGAGGTAGGGGATACTTGTTCTTTATCGTTATAGCATTGATCTCCATGTAGTCGATACATAACCTCATAGATCCATCTTTCTTTTTAACAAAAAGAACAGGGGCTCCCCATGGAGAAACACTAGGGCGAATAAATCCCTTATTACTCAATTCCTCTAGTTGTTTCTTTAGTTCGACTAACTCTACAGTGGCCATTCTATAAGGGGTCTTCGAAATAGGTCTTGATCCAGGAATCAAATCAATGGAAAACTGAACTTCTCGTTCTGGAGGATGTCCAGGTAAATCTTCCGAAAATACATCTACAAATTCTTTCACAATAGGTACATCCTCTATTTGAACATTCCTTTCCTCACCGACAGTTATTTCATTCTCTTCCTCCCCAATAATTGAATTATGTTGAGCTACTGGGGGTGGATCTAAATAAGAATTACGTGGTGACGATTCTGCTCTAAAAATAAGATGTTCCTTATCATTATCATCAAGAATCGTAACCTCTTTCTTCTTACAATAAATCTTCGCATCATAGTCCGAAAGCCAGTCCATACCGAGGATTATATCAAACTCAATCATAGGTATGACGATGAAATCAGCAGATAAAGAAAATTTATGTGCTCTAATGGGGACTGATTCACAAAACTTTGTTGCAACGATACTTCCCTTAGGAGTTTTAACTGACAACTCCCTTATTAAATCAAATTGGAAATATCTAATTTTCTTAGCAAACTGGGAAGATATGAAACAATGCGATGATCCAGAATCAAATAATGCATTTGCTAAACTTGAGGAAACCATTAAATTACCTGCCACCACGTCCTTTGGAGCTTCTACCTCTGCAGTAGTGATAGCATAAGCCTGGCCTTGATCCCTTGGCCTTTTCTGAGGTAAGTTCTCCTGACGCTTAGGGCATGCATTTGCATAATGCCCCATCTCCCTGCAATTGTAGCACTGAACGTTGGTAGCTTCCTTCTTCCCCTTGCAATCATGAGCTTGGTGGCCTTTTTCACCACACTTGTAACAGACTCCCATTCCCTTCAGGCAAGCACCGGGGTGTTTCTTCCCGCACTTACCACAAGATGGATATTCAACCTTTCCCTTCTTCCCCTTATTTCCATTCCCAGATTGATCAGCAGGTCTCTTCTTCTCTTGCTTTGCTTTAAAGTCATAAGACTTAGAGAATTCCTTTTCGGTCTTGATAGCACATGAGACAATGTCTTCGTACGATGAAAAGGATTGTGAGACTAATGCTCGACGGAGAAATCGTTTTAACCCATCAAAGAAACGATCAATCTTACTTCTTGGGTTGCGAATATAATCACCAGCGTACCTCGCTAACCTTGTAAAGTTAGCCTCATACTTTGTGACATTCTCATCCTCCTTTTGTCTCAGACTCAGAAATTGCCTTTCCATATCTGCTCGATGGTCGCGAGGAAAGTATTTTTCTAAAAACAGATCTTTGAACTCCCTCCATTCCATGTTTGATACTTCATCATCTTCCTTCATGTTTTGAATCAATGACCACCATTGATCAGCATCTCCAGTGAGGCGGTAAACTGCCATGGTAACTTTTTCCCTTTCACTACTCCCCAAAGCCTGAAATATTTTCTCTAGGGAAAATATCCATTGCTCAGCTACTAAGGGATTTGTACTCCCATTGAACGTTGGTGGTTGTTGTCTCATGAATCGATCTAACATTGATCCTCCACGCTGCGGATCAGGGTGCTCCATACGGGTAAGGTTATTATTCATAACCTGAGTAAGTTGTCCCAGTACGGTGATTAGCTGATCGGCACCAGTTTCATCACCAGCCCCACTATAATTATCTTGAGCAGGAGGGCAATCCCTACATGGAGTGCGCGCATTGATACGGTTTCCATTTCTTCCACTAGGCGCCATTTCTAAACAATGGCATAAACTAGATCAGTTTATGAATCAAAATACATAATCCCATACTTATAAAACACTTAACATAAATTGATCTATTTATGGATATAATCCATAATCATAATAATGTTTTCTTTGAGGAAATATATACTCATAAACCCTTCATAATGATTTGTAAAGATAGTGAGAGTTATCCTAAGCATATCCCCCGGGAGTGTCGTAACCAAGAGTGCAGCAAGGCCCGTTGTCGTGCACCAGTTCCCGTTCGAGTCTAGCTCAAAGCGGTGTTTTCGGGTTTTACCCCTAGGTACATCTGTGCCAGAGCCGCCTCTACCTGCTCGTATCCAGACAGGGATGTATTGCTCGGAAAACTCACAAAATCTCTACAATACCAAAATTCTAGGAAGTTCTTCTATACAAATCCTCAAAGTTCATCTTAGGTATACGTGCTCTAATCAGAGTTTATCTAAATCTAGCTTCCAAGGTTTGTACTAAACTTCCTCTGATACCAACTGTAACGCCCCGACCCCAGCTACCCAGAGTCGGTGCATTACTTCGTAACATTGGCATGATCACAAGAAAGATCAAATCTCGAAAGACCGATTGGTTTAGTAGCCTTGGAAACACTAGATATATTCATAAGTTTTACATTACATTATAAAATGAAAAACTACAACAACAACATAATGTTTCCACAATCCACACTATTAACCCCCCATAAAATCCCTGCAGGTCATTCATAACTTACTTCTTCACATCCTGGGAAAAATAAAACATAGAAAAGGGGTGAGCTCAAATGCCCAGTAAGGATAACAATATAGCGGAAACTTTTATAAATAAGAATAAACATTTAAGGCAATGTATAACTAAAACAAAAGCCTTTTAAATATTAAATTTCAACATGGTATGGCATAAATAAAATGAAATAATGCCATTTACTTATTCACATGGATATTCTACTAATCGAATAATCACATGCAAAAATCAATAACCACTTTCATAATGTTGGAATGCATAATGCTAAACGTTAATTTCTTTGTCTAGGCCTCATCCCAAGACCTAGGGGTTACTTTTAACCGGAACCCAACCCGGAGTGCCTCTAATAACCGGACACCAACCCGGAGTGCCTCTAATAACCGGACACCAACCCGGAGGGCATACTTTTACCAGTCCCTAACCTGGAGGGCTTACTTTAACCAGTCCCCAACCTGGAGGGCTTACTTCTACCAGTCCCCAACCTGGAGGGCTTACTTTTACCGGTCCCCAACCCGGAACATACTTGTTTAGCACATTCATCTGAAGAAAAGTTTGAAATATAACATAAACATTCGGATTAAAACTAGCATACGAAATGTCAATAGTTTCACCATAAACTAAGAATGGTATAAAATAGCACATCCACAGTCAAAAATATCACAAAACCTTCAATACAATATAGAAGTTTTGTATTATAATAAATCAACTTCAAATAAGCGTAAAATCCATTAAAGGATGTTGACATAGATGAAATCAAAATTCTTTTTAAAGAAGTATCTCCTTTTATTTTGAAATCATTTAAGATCCATATAAAATAAAACATTTTCTTTGAAAATATTCTTATAAGCTTGTATGGAAAGCTTCGACGATTTTATAACGGCGGAAAATAACCGCACCTGCCGTATAAGTTAAAAAAAACATTCTTACCTAAATTCTATCGAAAAGGTTAAAAAGGACCTTGTTTTGAAAACGACGGAAAGATTCTTTTATAAACCTCTTATAAAAATTCAAACAACGGTATAAATGACTTTAACCCATAAAAAATGTTTTGAAATACATTTTCAAGAAACATGGATGTGGATGATAAAGATATACCAGTAGATTATTACGTATAAACAACCTAGGATAATGAAGAGATTGTGAAATAACCCTTACCTTGTACTTTTCCTTTGTTGGGGTAGGTTAACCTCCTCTTCTTCGGGTTCTTCCTTTTGATTTGATCAAAAGGGCTCCTTAGGTTGGCTTTCTGATCAAACTAAGGCCCCTAGGTTGTATTGAGGGATGTTGGGAGAGTATTTGGGCAGAGTTTGGCCGAACCAAAAGGCTTTAGAGGTGTGAAGAAATGAGAAGGAGGAGTGCCCTTTTATAAGAGGGGTGAGGGGCACCTTTGGAAAAGCTAGAAATATTAATTTATAATAAATTCATATTCGGTTTCTAATGGCTCCAAAGTTGACTATTCAAAGGTTAAGGTGGGGATAGGTCGAAAACCACTCAACCAATAGAATTTAGACAGGTTTGGGTACTTATATTAACCTTATCTTTAAGTATTAACTCTAAGTTAATTAGTTTCACTTTTACAATGTCTCTTTGTATTTTTATATAATATGGTTAATAAACTTACTATATACATCCAAGCGACCCCCAAGTGGTCCATTAATGAGGAACCTATCATAATATAAGTCTCTTGGCCGAACCTTAGATTTTTAGGAATTTAATAACAATTAATAATATAATATTTGTTTTAAGAACTCTTTTATGTCAATTTTGACACTATTCAATAGTTGATTTTTTTGAAACTCCTAACAGATTGATTACTTCGAACAACGTCAATTAAATCAATCCTAATATATCATATTATCATATAAAATTAGTTTAATTCATTAAAAGTTTCATATTATAATTATTTGGGTATTTATAATATCAATTATTTTAATTTTTCACTATTATAGTAATTACTGCATCATCATTGTGTCATAAATAAAATAACTTATTTATTGTCTAAAAATTATAAATAAAATATCATTATGTAGGAAATCTTTTTATCTTTCTAATTAATATTTATAATCGAAAATCCAACATGTATAACCCTATGTAAAAATTGTTCTTCTAAAAGATATATGCTTGTGTCATTTTTGTATTCATTTTAACTTAATTAAAATAAAGTGTCATTATCACTTACAAGTGGATCCATGGGGTCCCAAAATAGACCCAAAGATGCCCATGGTCGACCATGTATCAACCAATAGGTTTAAGACACGTTTTAGGGTAATTTAGTATTATTATAATATTATTTTTTAACACTTATTTACCGGATTTACCCGTAACCATGGTAAATAAAATATTTACCGCAGTAATTATTCAAAATGTCTAAAAATAAAAGTTATCTATTTACACAATTTGAACATCCTGATTCCAAATATGGAATCCATTTTTCTAAATTCAAAACACAGAAGTGGCAGAAATTAATTTAAAATTAATTCCCGCTGTCAAAACAAAAAGCGTGTTTTTAAGAGATAATAACTACCAAAAGATTGACACTTGTTTATGTTCTGTTTAATTGTAAAATTATGTCTAATGACCAACATTATATTAAATTGTAAAAATATATTCTAAATATACTTTAAAACCACTGAAATTCATAATTTATCACTATTAATTATTTTGATTAAAAAAGTTGTTTTTAATTAAAATTTAGTAATTTTCACTATTCATCAAAATATGAAAGTTATCCGAAAAGTACCAAAATTTCACCTTAGGCTAAATTTGATATTCTGAATCCAAAAATGAAGTCCATTTTGAAATATAGAATATATATGATTTCAAAAATTAGGTATTACTATTCACAATGGCTAGTTTAATTAGTTGTGGTGTGTGTTAGAACTCGAGGTTGCGTACAACACACGCTATCGCATTATTCAAAGGGAAACGTACCGTAGAAGCTTGGGGTGTTACATATCCTCTACTGAGGAAGACTTTCCTATCAAATATTATATTTAGTGTCTAACATCATCACTCCATAAAAATAATCAATTTAATGATTATGGATACTCACTGAAATAGAATATATTATCAAATGGGGGGTTATTGTATGAAATAATACATATATTTATGTCAAAGAAATTATATATGTACCACAAACTATAGATGGAATAGTATTATACTCCATCGGTTTTGTGGTACTGTATATATCTAACCCAATCATCTTCTTTGAGCTACAACCTTACTACCTTGAGTAACTCTACTCAACTAGAAGTAAAAATATGGTTTCTAATTATTCTCCCTTATCCACCTCCTCATCCAGAATGACCTATAGTACATAAGATTCCTACCTGACATGGAGCTACTAATCTAGCTCTAGAACATGGGTTCAGTGACAACCCCCTCTTACTGGCCACTACATAATTATTTCCAGCAACCACTGAATATAATTATTCTTTCTATAATATGCATACTAAAATGGTTCTTTATCACATTGAGAGTTTGCATTACCTAGCTTCCCACACTAATAATTTTTCAAATGGCAACCTGAGAGAACAATCTGACTATTGTTTCCACCTTTAGGAATCCCAAAATGATTCTTTATACCACCTAATGAATTACTAACCTCATTTGGAACGGAACCACAATGAACCACACCATCATCTTCCCTCATGTTATTCTCAAGTACAATAGATTAGTATTTTTAAAACAATCATACAGTGTAAAACATTAAATTGATAATAGATGTTGTACCTAATCCTATCCTAAAATCACCTCACTTTAGTCAATTAGTCACTAGAATGAGTTGGTGTTAATTCCTTAATCTCTGTAATTTCAATTAAATATTAATAAATTGACAAAGAAACCTAATTAAGGTTTACTAACTTTATAGCTTGTTCATGTCTAATGATTTTCAGAAAAATTTCATCATATAAGATAGATTGTAAATCCCCCCAAACCATATCCTGATGATTACATACCAATTTAAAAATATAACACTAAATATTGGAAGATCTCTGAAGACTATATGATTTGTTTTCCAACTTATATTTTTGTTTTGTTAGATTCTCAATGATATAAATAACAACCTCTAACCATGACTTAAGAACTAAATATCTACAATCCCTTTAAAAATTAAGTGGATGATGATGATGGTACTATCAAATTACCTTATACATGGTCAGTAGTGGCCATGTAACTTTGTATATAAACTGCAAAAGTTGTTGGAAAGCCTCTTTAAGAAGGGAATTAGCTCCAAATCTATGTATAAAATGAGGTTTTGAAGGTTTCAGAATATCATGTAACACTACTGGTTAGGTTTCTACCACATTTTGAGCAAAGTTGTTTCCCCCTCCTAGAATTTGAGTTGAGGCCACCAAGGAGGAATATATCTATAATTCCAAGTACAAACCCCGAAACATTATAATTTTAGAAGACCCTAAAAAGGAAGAAAATAAACTTTATCCACCCACTACCAAGGTCTCATCTGGGTTAAATTGTTATATCTTATAATAGAGGTTCAAGTATATGGTGTGTCAATTGAATGTTATAGAGGAAAATTCCATTTATGTTTCAATTGGAATCCCCATTTAATGGAACCCTTTGTTTTTAATTTTCAAAAATAAATAATTTTAATTTTTATTCAGGATCCACGCAGATGTGTTACCATTCCCACATTATACATTCAGATTCATTAAATGTTACAATTGGTGATTTTTGATACAAAAAAACTGTTTTCGCTCATTGCCAGGTAGAAAAATTAAATATACTATGGTTATATTATGTGGATCATGATTCAAAATTTATAGAGGTAAAACTATATAAATTACAATTGGCATCCACTTAACCACAACCAACTAATATATAAACTCAGTTAAATACAGTTCCATTGCTTAAACATGTCATACGAGGTTATTTAAGTTGAAACCATCAAGATGTGTGGTGGAACAATCATTTGGTTGATTTAGGCACTTTAATTTTCCAATTATTTATACTTTTTCAAAAACAAATGTCAGTGAAATTTCAATATAACCGCCAAGTCATACATAATGAAAAATAGCCATCACTTGCAATGAAACCAATATATAAACATGGAATTGAATATCCATGAAATATAAATCCTTGGCATCCTATAATGATTAAAGAAAAATGATCCATTTTTATACCAGGAATAGGGTAACGAATTATAATCATAAAATGAATCATAAATAATGTGGGTCACCCAATAGTGAAGACAACGAACAAGTAACAGGATGAAACCAAAATAATAAGTCACATCCCAAGAAATGTGTCTTTTTCCACGTAAATGGGTTAAATAATCACATAAAAAGGCTCATTGCAAAATTCCTACACTTACTAATATCCTTTATACCATCCAAAAATAGAAAATCAAAGAAATGACTTTGATTCCTCTTTGTCACATCCCTATCCCAGTTCATAAATAAATGATAAAAAAACTCAAGTGAACCTATGAATATGACAGAGGATATAGACTAGTAGAGAATGTCTATGGTGGTATAGTGTGGGGGACTATACCCTCATAATTGACGTGGAGTACAATAGTAGACCATAGATAAATTATCAAAATCACTGTATCGGAAGAAATATAAGTAATATAAATATGTAGAAATAAATTTCTAGATATGTGTAATTAGACAAAATCAATAATCAATTTTCATATAAAAGAATGATGATGTCATGATGATATAAAATAGTTGGGATTAAAGGGTACATACTAGCATGAATATGATAGTATATGATATAAAAAACTATATAGAATGACCAAAACCCAATCCCCACTAGAAACATGAGCACTATCTCGGTTATCTTCTCGTTTTATCCATCATAGTATACAAAATGAAGCATACAATACATGAGTAATGAAATGAAGGTCTAGAATGAAACATATTAGATAAACAATATAAATGCCTAAACTTTTAGGGAAAATACATAGAACACAATTCTTATAATGGTTGATGAAGCAACATCTATTATTCCATCCATCCATCCAATGACCCAAAGGCTTGAAAATATTTTTATTATTGGTAATTCAACATTTTATGGGAAGAAGGGGGAAACCCAAAGGACTTCATGATATAAAAAAACCAGAATGGCAAAGAGAGTGAATACTAGAATGAAAACCAATGCAGCCCACCCCAGCATAAAAACAAGTTGAATCACTCCATCATTGCTACAAAAAATGGAAAGCAAATGCCTTGTGTTAGAGAAAAGGACTTATTGGATGGAAAACACCATACCCTCGAAAACATCCAAATCCAAAAAGTGCTAAAATGATGATCCATCGGCTATAAATCATTCATTTTGCATGTTTCAAGTGATCAAGACCATCAACACCACCTTCCATCCTCCAGGATCAAACCAAACAAACAAAACAACTTCCACACATCAAAATTCTAAATAAATTCTCAAAATATAAATATTCCAAGCACCAGTAGCCATCTAAAGAAAGAGATTCTAGAAATACACCATTTCAAAAAGAGAAATTAAACCACAATGGAGCCAAAAACACTACTGGAACCATCACCAAAATAGCCTCATCCCCACCATAAGGAACCATTAAAACAAATCCGTATCGACCTAAAAAGGAGGACAAACCATGGAAAATGAAGTCAAATCTTCATCAACCAGGACTGGAAGATCCAACATTAAATTGATGGAGCATCACCGTTAAAGGGGACCTGGTAGATATGAGTTGGAAACATAGATATGGGATGAATCTGATCTTATCGAAACCATGGAAGAACCCACCCGACATCCAAAACAGTCAACCCGTAGGATGAAGAAGGAAACAGTAGGAAAACCAGAGGCCCTTCCGGCTACGACACAGCTACAAGAACACCAAAAACACACCGAAATCAAACCAAGAAAAACAAAAACCACTCAGCCCCTCTATGTTACATGGAGAAGATGTTGATCCTCCTCGGATTACATCAAAATCCAAAAGACATCCGAGTCAGGTCCTGATCCCAGAAGACATCTCCAAAAGAATCAACGCGCACCAAATCCAAGCCGAAACCCAAAGCCGAAAATCACTACTGTGCTGACGCTAGTCCAAGATGCATCCACCAAGTGCCGATTCCATGATCCAGACCACCAGAGACCGTCGAGTCACACTATATCCAAGCCACGATCCAACCCACTGAAGCTAGGGCCAATTCACAATTTCGCATGGCTGAGAGAGCTGGATAGTTCAAGATGCATAAGAACCATGCCGATGTTTCCTCCAAACATAGCCTCCAAAACAAGGACCAGAGGAAACTCTCACTATGAAACACCACCTTCAAGAATATATCCAAGAGAGGCCATAGTATAGTCGCCGGGAAGAGTCATAAGAGGGTAGGAGACAATACCAGTGGAGAAACCCTAGATGCACCGAAATGAAGGAACCTTCCAATCAGAGGCCTGATGATGCACCATTTATTATTGGTCATTAATTTGATCTAGAATGAGAGAAATTAGAGAAAACAAAAAAAATCATTGAAAATAAGGCATATGTTTCTCAGGAAGATAGAATTTTATATTGAAAAATATGTAGTGAATAGACGTCAAATAACTCATAGAATTTACTAGGGGGATCCAATATGGAAAATGCTGCTCCATTCTGAATCTAGATGAGTGAGATATCTCCAATCACAGTATGAGATAAATGGAGTGCTTTATTGGGGCAATTTTTTGTGTGAATTATCAGAAAAGAAAGGAAATGCTGTCAAAGGAACTAGGGTAAAAATGAAAATATATCAAATTTTAAAGATGGCACATGTTTTGGATACACGGTTTGATAAACCATACACCAAATATGCATAACTACTGTGCATTATGATACACCTCACAAAGCAAGGTTCATGTTTAGGATAATCTTTGTTCCAACCCTATAACATAAAACTATAATTTATTATAGGTTATTCATAGACATAAAACCACCCTTATGTGGTTAAACAACCATTACCCTCATGTTTTTTGGCTACATGGTAGAGTTTCATGAATACTTTTAACCATGTGCCTCGTGTGTGCCTCTACCTACTTCACCTAAAAACAATACCTATTTTCCCGAGCTAATCCTAAATACTCCTAAAACATTAATAAACTCATTATGAATTACCCCATAGAAATAAATGATTTATAATGAAAATAACAAATCTATAGAACAACGAAACCCAAAAACTATTACACTGATGGGGCCCTATTGGGCCGAGCCATGTCATTAGTGGATTTATTAAGAGGTATATCACTTTTTGGTTATATATTTGGTTTCCTGAATCATTTCGTTATGGCACGTTTTCCCTTTCTATTATGAAATTTTTTCGAGAGTTATCTAACATGATGGTTTAGTTATTTTATGTGTTTCCTTATTTTTATTTTTTATATTTTTAGGATAAATTAATTTGTTATGTATCTTATGTTAAGTACAATAATTTTATTGGTGTATTAGTCATTACATGTTTTGTGGGTTTTGAATAGGAATTTTGATATTAAATGTTTAATTTTTGGAGTGATTAATCTTATCATTTAAACCTCACTAGGTTTTAATAAAGCCTACTATGATGTTATCTAGATATTTTTAACATTGATCAGGTATTATTGTAATAAAATAGTAATGGATGGTGATGTTACTAGCTAACATGATATATGAATTAATATAATTTTTTTTAATTATTTACCAATATAATTTTGTTACGTATAATTAAAATTAAAAATGGGTAAATTTTAAATTTTTATTAAACATAATTAATATCAATATAAATTTATAATATTAAATGATTTTTTTAGTATTATTTAAAAAATAATCTAAATAAAGGATTAATAATATAATTGATTGAGTCTAATTTTAAAAATTCTTTAAAAAGAATAGTTTATATTCGAAATTTAATTATTCAAAATATAAATGTATTGATGTGTAAAGTATTTTTGGTAATATTGTGTATTATGATTCATGAATGAATGGAAAATTAAAAGTATTGTTAATATTATTGTATATTATTTTAATATTTATTATTATAAAAATTCAGAATGTAGAGGGACAAATCATTATATTAGAAACTCCATTTTCTTCCGTGTGGAATCATGGGTAGCAAAGGGCCATGCGATATGATTGGAATCTCCTTTGTTTTTTATTCTTAATAATATTTAATACACTTAATTGATTCATGGTAAACAAAAGTTGAGTACAATCTTTCCCTTCCCATATTACTCGTTTTATCCTATAACTATGCTTTGCCAAAATAGTTTTTTTAATCAATGGATTCCATTTTGGGTTTTGACCATGGGGCAACAATACACTAAATTTTTATGAGGTTTTTTTATCTAGTGTGTAATAGAGGATCAAGGATAATATCATGCTCCAAATTTAATGAGAAATAATAATTGATTCAATTCTTAGTGAGTATATAAAAAATTAGTCCTTGAAAAAACATTATTATTTCTTTGAATAAATTATAATTTTAGTCTTTTTTGATAATTAGATACTAATTCTTGACAATATGGTGTTACTACCTGATTATATTATCACCCAATATTATTTCATAAGGTAGGGGTTTAGTACCTCTTTTATTATTTATACAATGATTGGTTCTTATAGGGTTTTAATTAATGTAATTTTGATAAAATACATACATATATTATCTATAAATTTTCGAGACTATTATTCTATGATTTCCAATATGATAACATATTTTTTCCCGCAAAATCCTTTTTTTTAATATTTTAAAAAATGTATTTTATTTTCAAGTGGGAACCTCACAACCAAAACGAAAAAAAAGAAAATTCACTAGGACACACTCTATCACATTCAAAATCAAATTCATATTCCACATCAATAATTAAATAGGAATGGACTTCCACCATAAAATATACTAAATCATAAATTTTTAAATCCAGATATCATTTTAAGGATTCCATTTATAAAATTATACTTTTAAATTTTCATGATTTCAGAGTTAGTGATGAAATTGATACTATTTTTTACTTCCAAAATGAATAATTTTTATTTTTTGAATGACTCTATATGATATGTATACTAATAACCATTAAATTTTAATATTATTTCCATTAAATAATGACTTTTTCTTGAAATAAAGTGATCATTGGGGTAATAAGAGGTGGATTTCCATGAAATAGGGACATTTTTCTAAAAACCAAGTTTTAAGAACATGTTGTACCATATAAATGATTTTTTAGATTATATCAATTTCAAATGATGTAAAAATAACTATGATGGGTATTTTGAATTTTTTTAAGGTAGTGTTGAGTCCCCTAAAATTTTATCTGTCTTCTAAAATATGATAATCCTTTTACCCCTATCATTAACATTATATAAAAATAAATATAATTATGTATTATCATTCATTAGTAATAGATTTTTAGAAAAAGGTGGTGTTCAGTCTTCTTAGTTTTTATTAATGTGGACCCCTTTTTATATAGTGTTTCAAGGGAACCCTTAGGTACATATAAGATGTTTGATGACCTATAACTCACTGTGTTAAAGGGATACTACCCATGGTATATGTAATCTATGAAATCCCACAATAGGATAATGCTAGTGCATGATAAAATTATTAAAATTGGACTCCATGTTCAACCATATTATGGTCCCAAATCATCCCTTGATAAGTCTATATATAACGAAAAACTGATTCTTCTAACAAACCACAGACATGGCCATCTCATCCACATAATGTAATGAAAAAAATTTAAAGAAAATAAATCTAAAATAACTTTTGGTTTTACAGTTTTTTAGAATTCATAGAAAACATATACTAATAAGAACCATGTTTTTGTATCAATTAGACATCTTATACCTTATATTGAATAATCCTTAATCCATAATGAGTGTTCAATATTTAAAAAAATTTCACCATATAATAACATCTTCTATAACATCATACTTTGTTGATCTTCATTATAAATGGAAATGGAAACATAGTAAAGTGTTGAGAGTATATTCTTAGTAAAGGTAAAAATAATAATTAATAATAGCATATTTGGTCATAAGATGGTAATATATGTATTTTTTAGATACATAATAGTACCATACCCAACAATGAAAGGATTATAAACCATTTAATAAGGTATGGACTAACATAATACATGAATAAATAGAATTTGGAAACAAGAGTCAATAAAAAATTTCCATGGTAACAAAAAAAATTCATGAGAACAAGCATAAAACTATAGAACATATTGGAAATATCAAACAAATATTAGTAGGTGTAAACAATAATTTCATATTCCACACTATATGTGTTCACACTTACGAATAACTAAAAAATAGTAATGAATCCGTATATACTGTGATATAAATTTTTAACCAATTCATTGAAATAATGTATAAGACCCCACCCATCATTAATCAATATATATGAGTACCACTTAAAAATAATTAACGTAAAATATCATAATGATCCCAGTGAAATAAAGTGAGTTTCATAAATAATACATTTGAAAATGAGTCAATTTTTTTAATAATAAAACCTGAGGAATTAATATTTGTTTCTTCAAACATTTTATAAATTACACATGAAGTAAAATGACTTTCATATCATATTCAAATGGATTCAAATAATTAAATCATTAAAGATTCCATCATTAATAAAAACATGATAAAAATTTGAAAATAAAAATATATCCAATTAAATTTTGTAACATTCTAGGCAAATACCATTCAATAAAGATAATACTAGATATGTGCATTATAATATGTAGATAATGGAAATATGTTCATAATAATAATTTCCCTTAATAATTGAAAATTGATATCTTGGTGAACACTCTACAATCTAATGAATCAAAAATAAGGTATTCAAAAAGTAATGAAATTAGATGAAAATTTTGGATTATACATGGAGGATTTTAAGGAAAGACAAACATAGTGATTAATAATTCCTTAAATATAGATGGAAATTGTGTGATACATCTAGAAAACTCACATGATCCTCAGCCCAGTGGGTGAGGTTTATCGTAGTGAATCTACGAGACCTAGGTTCGAAACCAGGTGGAGGATAAATTATTAGTTATTATAGTTGTGCTATAGTAGGCACTGTAGCATCACTATGCTAGTACTATATCAGGAACTTTTTGGTAATATTGAATATGAAACTATTCTCTTTGGGCCACCAATTTGGGCATGGTGTCCATAAGGCCTTCTGGCCACCCAGGCCTTCAGGTCAGAAAGGATTTTGGGAAAACATTAAGGTATTAGGGCCACCTCAAGGCCTTCAAGGAACATAATATGGAGATCCCCATAAATATTCCATAAGGAACCAACTCCATAGGAATAATCATTAGCATGATACTTTCACCATAGAAGGGATAACAGATTTGACAAAATAGAGGGTATGGCATTGCCATCGGTACCGAGTTTTTGCATCACTTTGCAAGACAAATTTACATATATTAATGCAAAGGTTGAGAGATAATCACGATGAAGATGCTAGAGAGTGATGGGTTCATGTAGTCATAGAATTTATGATTTACATAAGACCTACTGGTTTTGTAATGTCTCCATGAATATGGGTAATGTAATCTTTAAGCCTACAAGACTTGTAAGGGTTCCCTATCATTACTTGAAAGGGAGGTTATCAAAAATCAACAAAAAAAGGCCTTTAGGCTATTTAGGAATCTAGAAAAATGAGGTGGGTGGAATCATTTGAATAATTCCATTGATCATTTATAAGATAGATTAATTAACATTGAATTGGATGAATTTTTTTAGGTTGTAGAATAAAATTCAAATAGTATATATTTATCATAATTTGAAATTATTTTAATGAAATATATTATAAAATAAGTATAAAAATTATTTATTTGAAAACAATGGAAAAAATTATATATATATATATATATAATATTAAAAATGTATATGAATGATATATTAACATGTTAATTCGGAAAATAGATGTTTTAACTTTTAGATGAAGAAGACCCATACATAAATAATGAAAATTTAATTAAATTTTTTAAAAGGAGGTCATGTAGAAAAAATTAAACTTGATAAGTAATTGAGGCAGATATAAGGTAATTTTACATAGAATCCAATGAATATGGACATTGAAAGAGGGAGGTTCATGACTGAGAAGAAGATAATGGTTCAGTTTAACGTACAAATAAATTCATAGGGTAAATGTAACACCCCAGGTAAATAAAGAATATGACATTATTATATTTATCCTTATTTGGGAATAAAATTTGAATATTAATTTAAAGGGAATTCTATGTTCGATGGCTTACCCAATACCCAACAACGAGTTCCTTTGAAATCATACGTTGCACTCTAATAATAAAAAAAAATATTATTTTAAATGGTAGTTAACACATAGCCGTTGTATTGTCAGTAATGAATAGAAATAACTAAAATATGATTATATATGTTTGCTAAATGTTTTTAATTTTATCCAATAAATTTTAGAGGCTTAAAATACAAATGAATCCCATCTTATGCATTGAATACACTAGTATTTTTAAAAGATTGTTTTACTAACTTTTGATGGCAAACCATTTTTTTAAATAAAACTTTTGATAATTTTATAAGCTCTATTTTTCAAAATAATCATATTATTTATGATTGGGACATTTAAATTTACCTTGGGTTTATTTTTGGTATTTTTCTGACTATGTTCATTTTTCAATGAATAGTGAAAAATACAACATTTTACATGAAAACTACTTTTTAATATAATTTAATTTTATGGTTATATTATCTTTTTAATTTTTTTTTAAAGTTTAATTAGAATATATTTTTACCATTTAATTCAATTATGGTCATTGGGATTAATTTCACTTTGGAAGTAGGCATAAATAGGTGCCAAACGTTTCTTAAATATTGTTTCAAAAACTCGCTATTTGTTTTGACAACGAGAAGTTTTTTTTAAATTAATTATTGAAAATTATGTGTTTGGAATTTGGTAAAATGGATTGCATATTTGGAATCAGAATTTCCAAATTATGTAATTAAGACTCTTTTTTTGGACATTATGAATAGTAACGACGGTAATTATCTTTAATTATCTTGATTAATGAGTAATCAGGTAGTTAAACATAATAAAATAATATCATAATAATAAAAAATGACCACAACATGTGTCCTAGGACTACTGGTTGTCTCATGGCCGACCATGGGATGCCTTGTGCCAAACTTGGGGGCCCCATGGAATCACTTTTCTGAGAAAGTGACTTTTTAGCTTTTTATTTTTAATGAATGTTAAATGTAACAAAGAAGGTATCACCTAAGTAAAATATTTTTCATTTTGTCTACATAAATGATATTTTGGACTATAAATATTCATTGGAAATCTAAAACTATTTCATACATCATAGTATTTTTTTATAATTTTTAGACATTAAATAAATTAAATTATTTATGACATCATGATGATGCAGTGATGACCTCATTATTAAACGATTTAAATAAAATGGAAAAATAATGTAAAATATAAGACCTACACATGTCCAAAACCTATTTTATGGGTGTATTTAGAACCCTTATCACCTTATCCTCGAAACACATTAATTTGGTACCACTAAAATCCGAAAATCATTTGCAAATAAAGGTACATTTTATATCTTTTCAAGAGTTCCCCTCCTCTCCTCTTATAAAAGGCCCCCACCTCTACCTCCTTACCCACACTTCATAAGCCTTTGGCTCGGCCAAACCCTGCCAATTTGGTCTCTCCACATCCATCTCTTACTCCTTGAAGCCTCACATTGGGAAGAAGTCTTTTCAAGGAAACCTTTGAGCTCAAATCTAAGAGAGTTACTCGATATTAAGGTAATGTCTTCACATGAGTCCTTTTGTTTTATTTTTCTTCTCCAACCCCCTAAACTCTTTTTATTCATTTCTTTTGTAACAACTCCTGTATCTTTAATATACTAGGATGTTTTTATAATAAGGATTCGAGCTACACTTACACACACCTACATCTAATGGTTAAAGAACATACTGTTTCTGTGGATGGGGAATTTCTGTCTCCCGAAACGATGATTGTTAAACATTATTTTAACACCTTCAGAGGTGGCCATTAAGATGAAACAATACTTATATATGATATATAATATGTTTATATTTTACTTAAGATTTTGAATTTTTCATTTATGCCATATCTTTATGGTTTCCATTATGGGTAAATGCGATATCTTTATTTAAGGAAATGCGGTCCACCGCCCCCTCAATGTGATTTGATTCGTTAATACCATATGTGGTACATATAAAGGATATATTTAATGATATTATATATGATACCATACTGGAATTAAAATAATATTATGTATCATTATGTTTTAATTCCATTAAATATGAAATATAAATGAAAGTAGTGTGCATGTGTACGTACGGCTTACCGTCTCCATGAATGGTACATTTCATTTCTTATCTCAAAATGTTATGTAATATTATAAGTACAAATATATAATGGATATATATGTAATATATTTCATCTAAATTATGGATATCATTCTGGAATTATAACATATATATATCTCTCTCTCTCATTTTGTTTTAATTCCGTTAATATGACATAGAAATGAAAGTAGCGTTCATGCGTACGTACGGCTTACCGTCTCCATGAACGGTGCATTTCATTTCATTCCTCTAAATGAATATGTGATATTATAAATACATGTATATGCTGGATATATATGGTATATATGATATCCAAATAAGTAATGTCATTCTGGATATAAAGAACCTTTGACACCACGAACAACATGTAATTGTAAGAAGTCCACTTTCGACTTAAGAACCAAATATCGACAAAACAAACATTATTAACATAATGATTACATAATGTTTATAACAAGGAAATAAGTTATATAAAAGGAATAATAAGCTTGAAAAAGGTTCTTAATAAATTAGAAATTAACTCAAGTTTATTATTCCGGAGATTAAAGAACGACCGAGTCAAGTCGGACCTGAGGTAAGGGATCCTACTCCTCTCTTTCATTTTAAGTACAGTCTTTTATGTCATTTATTTTAAAGCTCATATTTCTTGTTTTTGGGATGTTCTTTTATATTACTATTTTTATAAACATTATTTTAATATGATGATATACCCTATTTTATCTCATCAATCCATTTTTGTATGTTTTATGTGGTGTCGTTAGGCTGCCGAATTTTCGTAAGGGATTTTTCATCTCACTTTTATTCCCGTGATATTTATGCTACATTTTCCACAATTTTTGTTGAGTGGTGTATATACTGCCCATTATTCTACTCTTGGTTTAATATAATTTTGTTTATGAGTATTTACATCAATGATGTATTGTCCTTCTTTCATGGGGTGTATGTTTTGAAAGAAACCCATGTCGGTAAGGGAACCTTTCACCTTCCTCTTTTTAAAAGACTTCTTTTGATGGGTCTTTTAATTTACATATTGTTATGTTAGGATATGTTCTCATATATCCTTATTGATGTAAATTTTATTTCCAAGTGATGAGATACACTTTTTATCTCGCATCAACTCATTTTGATGTGGCGCTGTTAGGCTGTCAAGGGAACTTTTTAACCAAATTTCGATTTCGTTGGGTTCAACATGTAGTTATTGAATATGTCGTCTTTTGAATATGTGTGAATGAACTTTTATTGTTTTACACTTAATATCCAATTATATTGGGTGCATTTATATTTGTCACACATAATTTTGAGATTGAATTATCCTTAATTTAAGGATACATTCTTTATAAGGGAATTCATCACATTTGACATTTCTATTGAGACATCATTGTTTTTAGGCACTAATTCACTCTTATATGGTGTATATACTGTCCTTTGGAATATTATATCATGAATTCATTTATTCTCATGATATTATAAAGTACTGACTAAATGTTATTCCTCAATTATTGTATTCAAGTGTCTCTAATTTTGGTAGACCCCCTTTAACCAAAATATCGCTTTAAATGTTTTAATTATTTGTTCTTATTAATATCCATGTTTTCAAAATGGTTTGAAGGATTTATTTATATGGATATTAATGGTTTAAAATTTTAAAAGCTTCAAGGTGGTATGGGACACTTTGATTCAAAAATCTCTTTATTAAATGTTTTAAATGGTTTTGGAAATGGTTTCTTTTTGAATGGATTCATTATTTCAATATACTAAAATGTTATATTGTGATTGAAATGTGGAAATGTTATGTTTCCATTATACATGTTTTATCTGATATGTTAATGTTATGGTTCTTGGGCATTGTTATGAAAACGGGTGGTTTTGTGATAAACTAAGGGTGGGTGAGCCCGATATAGCTCTCCAATGCATTGGGTAACGCGAAGGAGTGAAACGTTAAGGTTTATCCGAAGAGAATTAGGGAATATACTATGGTGGGTATTCCAAATGTTACCAAGAGGGTTACTCCCTACGTAATAATGTTATGAAGGCCTCAAGTTACATTTTATGGCTTATGATTTCTATGATATATTCATGATTTGATGAGGTATGTTAATGTGCCTATGTTTTATGGGTAAAGTATGATTTCATTCTTATGTATATATGAACTCATGTTTCCTTTACATATTTTTTTATAACCCTTACTGATCATTTTATGCTTATCCCATGTTTTTGAAATGTTTTCCACAGGTCAAGGGAAAGGTACATGATGTGATGATAGAGTCATGGATGTGTCAAGAAAGAATCCTTGTTTTATTTTAAATATGTTTCCGTTGATGGGAAAAATGAATACTGTCTTTTATGTATCCACTTTGTTTAAATATTGAATGTAGTGCAAGTTTCATGATCTAATTCTCTAAAACTCTAAACCTGAAAAGATCCTTAATGTGTAATCTTGTAATAACTAATGATTAAGTAAGGTTTAAGGCTGGGACCTTATAGTTGGTATCAAAGGGAGGTTTAGATAAATTTAGAGGTTAGGGTATTCTTTAAGCATAAGTGACATTACCATAATGGTTAGGAATTCAGAAAGAGTCCATGTTTTAGCTAAATTGAATGAGTAAGTATATCTTAGTGTTTATCTTCCCCATTAGTACATGATGGTTTTGTTTATATACTCACACTGACCTTTTTGACTTTAGTGAATGGATGGATCTAGCAGGCACCAAAGAGACAACAGGTTTGAAGGAAACTGTGGTGGTTCTCTGATTAAGATACTAGATAAAATGGGGGATTCAATGAGGAAACTCATGGTTGTTCTAAACCAACTATCAAGGAGTCATGATCAACCACTTAAACCTTGGTATGTTCTGTAAAGCATCATGTATGATATGACCTATCGATGTGGAAGTTTAGGTAATAATTATAAAGGTAACCATTAGGGTTTATATGATCCTTACTTTTGAGGTAATTATGAGTTATTATATGTTATGATGGAAAATGAAAGGCATGAGATAAACATGAGGTTAAAATATGTTATGATTATTTTTGAAGATTTTATCTCGTTTTGGGTAATGTTTTAAGAATTATATAGTTTTGGAAAAAGGACAACACGCAGACCGTGTGACAACCCGTCGCGTCGGACAAAGCTGCAGGAATCGAACCCACAACCAAAGTGCGACTGGTATTTATCACCTACCTCTAGACTACGTGAAGTCCATGGTTAATTTGACTGATTCTTTTTAGTTAGATGATTTTATGAATTAAGAGTAAGTTGATTTTGGGTTATCTATGGAAATTTATTAACCTATCATTGAGGATATGTGATTAGGTTAATTACTTTTCAATACGAGACATTAAGAGCAACTGATTGTGTTTGGAGATAAATATTACCATTTAACTTGGAAGACTATGTGACTAATTCCTTCAAATATTTGGGTTTCAATATTAGTTTGGTTTAGTTTGAAGAATTTTTATGGAAAAATTGTTTATCGAATGGTCCTTGTTGAACATTGGGTTTTGTTGGACAAATTTTGGAGATTAAGAATAGATTTTCTTTTTATAAAGAGTTATCTTTTTCTGTATTATCTGATCTTGTACTAACCTTTTTGGTTTGGGTTTTGTTTAAAGTCTAAAGACATGGGAAGTATATAGTTAACTATTTTGGATTAGGTGATTCTTTAGAAATTGATTATAGTACTCTTAATGTGAACAAGTCTTCCTAAATACTCGTCTTTTGGAGAAAATATGAGTTTGTGTAAGGAATCTAATAAAAGTTGATAGTCAACATTATAAGTGATTATGTTTCCTTATGAATAAATTCCTCAATAAAAAGTAACTTAAAACAAAAATGTTTTCTATTAACTTTTCCTACTGGGGAATCGAATACCCTTTAACCCATCACAAGTTTGTGATTTTCTTGTGGTTAACTTTCTCCTAAACATGTTTTCTATCACGCTCCATCAGAACATGACCCTTTGTTTTTTCCTCCATGTCCATATTTTAATACTTGGAATCCTAGTATGGGTTAACTCGGGTGAACTCTGTAATTATCTTCCTTTATTTTAAAGTGATTGTTTTACCGACTCTTGTTCTGATATGGGACATGCAAGGATGTTTCCAAGCTCAATTTTAAAATTGCGAGGACGCATTTCCCAAAAGGGGGGAAGGATGTAACACCCCAGGT
The DNA here is from genome assembly GCA_963277665.1 of Viscum album. NCBI lineage: Eukaryota > Viridiplantae > Streptophyta > Magnoliopsida > Santalales > Viscaceae > Viscum > Viscum album. Next base: position 643,965,749 of record OY728128.1, read on the forward strand.
AAATTAAGAATATGAAATTTTTCTATTTATCCCTATTTTTGAATAAAATGTCAATATTAATTTAAAGGGTATGCTATGCTTGATGGCTTACCCAATACCCAGTAATGAGTTCCTTTGAAATCATACATTACACTCTAATTATAAAGTAATATTATTATAAATAGTAGTTAACACATATCCATTTTATTGTAATTAATGAATATAAATAACTAAAATATGATTATATATGTTAGCTAAATGTTTTTACTTTTATACAATAAATTTTAGAGGCCTAAAATACAAATGAGTCCCATCTTAAGCAGTGAATACACTAGTATTTTCAAAAGATTGTTTTACTACCTTTTGATGGAAAACCATTTTTTTAAATCAAAATTTTGGAAATTTTCTAAGATCTATTTTTCAAAATAAACATATTATTTATGATTAGGACATTGAAATTTACCTTGGGTAAATTTTTCGTATTTTTCTGACAATGTTCATTTTTAAATTAATAGTGAAAAATACAGCATTTTACATGAAAAATGCTTTTTAATATAATTTAATTATATGGTTATATTATCTTTGTAATTTGTTTTAAAGTTTAATTAGAATATATTTTTACCATGTAATTCAATTATGGTCATTGGGATTAATTTCACTTTGGAATTAGGCATAAAAAGGTGCCAAACTTTTCATAAATATTGTTTCTAAAAAACCCGCTATTTGTTTTGACAATGGGAAGTTTTTTTTAAATTTATTATTGAAATTTATGTGTTTGGAATTTGGTAAAACGGATTACATATTTTTAATCATAATTTCCAAATTATGCAATTAAGACTCTTTTTTTGGACATTATCAATAGTAACGACGCTAATTATCTTTAATTATCTTGATTAATGAGTAATCAGGTAGTTAAAGATAATAAAATAATATCATAATAATACAAAATGACCACAACATCTGTCCTAAGTCTACTGGTTGTCTCATGGCCGACCATGGGATGCCTTGTTCCAAACTTGGGGGCCCCATGGAGTCACTTTTGTGAGAAAGTGACTTTTTATGTTTTTATTTTTAAAGAATGTTAAATGTAACAAAGAAGGTATCACCTAAGTAAAATATTTTTCATTTTGTCTACATAAATGATATTTTGGACTATAAATATTCATTGGAAATCTAAAAGGATTTCCTACATCATTGTATTTGTTTTATTATTTTTAGATATTAAATAAAATAAATTATTTATGACATCGTGATGATGTAGCGATAACCTCATTATTTAACGATTTAAAAAAAATGGAAAGATAATGTAAGATCTAAGACCTACACATTTCCAAATCCTATTGTATGGGTTTTTTTAGAACTCTTAACACCTTATCCTCGAAACACATCAATGTTGGACCACTAAAATCCGAAACACATTTTAAAATAAAGTTACATTTTATACATTTACAAGAGTGCCCCTCCTCTCCTCTTATAAAAGGCCCCCACCTCTACCACCTTACCCACACTTCATAATCGTTTGTCTCGGCCAAACCCTGCCCATTTTGCCTCTCCACATCCCTATATTACTCCTTGAAGCCTCACTTTGGGCGTAAGTCTTCCCAAGGAAGCCGTTGAGCTCAAATCTAAGAGAGTTACCCGATTTTAAGGTAATGTCTTCAGTTGAGTCCTTTTGTTTTATTTTGCTTCTCCAACCCCCTAAAATATTTTTATTCATTTATTTTGTAAAAACTCCAGTATCTTCAATATAATAGGATGTTGTTATAAGAAGTATTCGAGCTACACTTACACACACCTACATATAATGGTTAAAGAACATACTGTTTCAGTGGGTGGTGAGTTTCTGCCTCCCGAAACGATGATTGTTCAACATTCTTTTAACACCTTCAAAGGTGGCCATTAAGATGAAACTATACTAATATATGATATATAATATGTCTATATTTTACATAAGCTTCTGTATTTTTCATTTATGTCATACCTTTATGGTTTCCATTATGGGTAAACGCGATATCTTCATTTAAGGAAGTGCGGAATACCGCCCCCTCAAAGTGATTTGATTCGTTAATACCATATGTGGTACGTAAAAAGGATATATTTAATGATATTATATATGATACCATACTAGAATTAAAATAATATTATCTATCATTATATTTTAATTCCATTAAATATGAAATAAATATGGAAGTAGCGTTCATGCGTACGTATTGCTTACCGTCTCCATGAACGGTACATTTCATTTCTTATCTCAAAATGTTATGTAATATTATAAGTACATATATATAATGGATATATATGTAATATATTAAATATAAATTATGTATATAATTCTGGAATTATAACATATATATATATATATCTCATTTTTCTTTAATTCCATTAATATGACATAGAAATGAAATTAGCGTTCATGCGTACATACGACTTACTGTCTCCATGAACGGTGCATTTCATTTCTTTCCTCTAAATGATTATGTGATATTATAAATACATGTATATGCTGGATATATATGATATATATGATATCCAAATCAGGAATGTCATTCTGGATATAAAGAACCTTTGACACCACGAATAACATGTAATTGTAAGATGTCCACTTCCGACTTAAGAGCCAAATATCGACAAAACAAACATTATTAACTTAATGATTACATAATGTTTATAACATGTAAATAAGTAATATAAAAGTAATAATAAGCTTGAAAATGGTTATTAATCAAGTAGAAATTAACTCAAGTTTATTATTCAGGAGATTAAAGAACGATTGAGTCAAGTCGGACCCAAGGTAAGGGATCCTACTGCTCTCTTTCTTTTTAAGTACACTCTTTTATGTCATTAATTTTAAAGCTAATATTTATTGTTATTGGGATGTTCGTTAATATTCCTCTTTCTATAACATTTATGTTAATATGATGAGATACCCTATTTTATCTCATCAATCCATTTTTATAAGTTTTATGTGGCGCTGTTAGGCTGCCGAATTTTCGTAAGGGATTTTTCATCTCACTTTTATTCCCGTGAGATTTATGCTACATTTGCCACAATATCCATTGAGTGGTGTATGTACTGCCCATTATTATACTCTTTGTGTAAAATACTTTCTTTTATGAGTATTTACATCAATGATGTATTGTCCTTCTTTCATGGGGTGTATGTTTTGAAAGATACCCATGTCGATAAGGGAACCTTTCACCCTCCTCTTTTTAAAAGACTTCTTTTGTTGGGTCTTTTAATTTACATATTGTTATGTTGGGATATGATCTCATATATCATTATTGATGTAAATTATATTTCCATGTGATGAGATACACTTTTTATCTCTCATCAACTCATTTTGATGTGGCATCGTTAGGCTGTCAAGGGAACTTTTTAACCCAATTTCGATTTCTTTGGGTTCAACATGTAGTAATTGAATATGTCGTCTTTTGAATATGAGGGAATGATCTTTTATTGTTTTACACTTAATATCCACTTATATTGGGTGTATTTATATTTGTCACACATAATTTTGAGATTTAATTATCCTTAATTTAAAGATACATTCTTTATAAGGGAATTCATCACATTGGACATTTCTATTGAGACTTCATTGTTTTTATGCACCAATTCACTATTATATGGTGTATATACTGTCCTTTGGAATATTATATCATGAATCCATTTATTCTCATGATATTATAGTGTTCTGACTGAATTTTATTCCTCAATTATTGTATTCAAGTGTCTCTAATTATGGTAGAACCCCTTTAACCAAAATATCGCTTTAAATGTTTTAATTATTTGTTCTTATTAATATCCATGTTTTCAAAATGGTTTTAATGATTTATTTATATGGATATTAATGGTTTAAAATTTTAAAAGCTTCAAGGTGGTATGGGACACTTTGATTTAAAAATCTCTTTATTAAATGTTTTAAATGGTTTTGGAAATGGTTTCTTTTTGAATGGATTCATTATTTCAATATACTAAAATGTTATATTGTGATTGAAATGTAGAAATGTTATGTTTCCTTTATGCATGTTTTATGTGATACGTTAATGTTATGGTTCTTGGGCATTGTTATGAAAACGGGTGGTTCCGTGATAAACTAAGGGTGGGTGAGCCCGATATAGCTCTCCAATGCATTGGGTAAACAGAAGGAGTGAAACGTTAAGGTTTCTCCGAAGAGATTTAGGGAATATACTGTGGTGGGTATTCCAAACGTAACCAAGAGGGTTACTCCCTCTGTAATAATGTTATGAATGCCTCAAGTTTCCTTTTATGTCTTATGATTTCTATGATATATTCGTGATTTGATGTGGTATGTTAAAGTGCCTATGTTTTATGGGTAAAGTATGATTTCATTCTTATGTATATATGAACTCATGTTTCCTTTACATATTTTTTTATAACCCTTACTGAGCTTTTTATGCTCATCCCATGTTTTTTAAATGTTTTTCATAGGTCAAGGGAAAGGTACATGATGTGATGACAGTTTCAAGGATGTTTCAAGAAAGAATCTGTGTTTTATTTTAAATATGTTTCTGTTGATGGGAAGAATGAATACTGTCTTTTATGTAACCACTTTGTTTAAATGTGGAATGTAATGAAAGTTTCATGATCTAATTCTCTAACTCCCTAAACCTGAAAAGATCCTCAATGTGTAATCTTGTATTAAGTCATGATTAAGTAAGGTTTAAGGCTGGGGCCTTATAGTAAAAATATGAGTCATGGGGAAATAAGATTTAAAGGGTACATGTAAAAACCCTTGAATATCGAATGAAAGTTTTGGGAGGTGGTAGAAATAAGAAAAATTCACCAGATACACTTTCATTAAAAACATATTAACATGAAACAAATATTGGCAATGAAATCCATGTGGTTTTATTAACTTTTTAAACAAATAACCTTTTTCATATTCAACATATTTTGAATCACAATAAATTTAAATGACAACATGATATAGATAATAAAAACCCTATAAATATACTACAATTATTTTATTATTATTATGTGATTTAGTTCAAATAAAATTATACCATAATCATAATGATCTTATTACTGAGGTAAATTCTATTTACAAATACAGTGAAGCCTTTTTTAATGATAATAATATCTTCTTTATTAAATTATTTAGACATAATGATTCTAATTTTGAAATCAAATTAATAATACTAAATTTTAAAAGGTGAAAATTTCTAATTTGAAAGGAATAAATGTATAATGTATTACAATAAATGTTTTCAGAAATATAACAACTATTATAAAATACAAAATATATATTTTTAAATTAAAGTTAGATTTTTTTAAAATTATAAAGAATCAAATAAAATATATATTTTTTCATATAAAAATTTTATTGAATTTTTTAATTCATATTTATAAACCTATAATGAAATAAAATACACTTTATTTTTAAAATGTTATTTTTAAATATTCACCTAAAATCAATAAATTTATAAAAATATAAAAAATTTACATAATATAATTTTTAATGTTTAAATCCAAATATAAATTTAATTTTTTAAAATGTTGATTCTAAAATTTATAAAATATCTTTTGAATAAAAACACTATATATATTAAAATTTGATTTTATTTAAAAATGGAATTTCTAAACATCGTATGTTTTTAATATAATTTCATATAGATTTATAACTAATTTAATATTGATATATTATTTTCTAAATATAAATATTATGTATTGTATTAAACATCTAACATTTATGAACTTAATTTATTAAGGTAAAGCACTCTACCCCTTTTAAAATGGTTCATAGAATGGAAAGTATTTTGAAATGTTAATCAATGAATATAATAATATATAGTTACATTTAATGAATATTATCTTTTTATAAACTAATTTATATATTATTCATATAATTTTATTATTTCATGGTTCATTTTAGTCTGTAATCATGTTAGTTTGGTGTTTCATGTGACACAAACAAATAAATATACTATTGATTTAAAGGGTTGAAAATATTTGGTTATAAAATTCTACATACCATAAATTAATTGATTTGTCATAATGTTTATTATTACACACAGATTAAGGAATGTGAGTGACATCATAACATATCCATCAATTAGGATAACTTCTAATATGATATCTACCTTACTCTTTTAATATATACTATTTTTCGTGTCATTCTTATAATGAGATTAATAACTCATGACTTCATTTTCCCAACACTATATATACTGTAATCATATAATATCCATTAAATACCTTCCTCAAAAATAATTTTTCCACTTAGATAATAAAAAAATGGAAATCATGTATCCCTTTTAAAAATAATTGTTATCTTCGATCACTAGTTATAAATACACACCCTAGTCTATATAATCATGATCCAAAAAATAAGATAAGCATCACCAAAAATATCATGGATCAGATTTCCATTAAATAAACAAGCAATTTTAGAGATATAATTACTATGTAAATCACTTTTCACAAAATCAATCAACCATTTATTACCTCAACATAATGTATATATTAATCATAAGAGTTATTTGTATCACAATCACGTGTTCTCCAACAATTATACCAAAAAATATGACATTTTCATAAAATCACTCCTCAAGGATATTGATCCAATTCAGTATATGTTTCCATACCTTTAATGAAATTATAAATAATAATAATCCATATATGCTTCACAAAATCCTCATAAAATTATGAAATATCGAATAATGTCACTGATAAATATCAATCATTAATGAAAATAAAGAAGAGTATCAAATATAATTTCAATTAATATGTCAACCTCAGTTCTTGGGTATGACCATAAAAGTCAAATTTTACATCATTATAATATTATTCAAAAATTATCAACTACTTATGTATTCTTCTTTATTAGGTTATAAGTTATTGTGTTTTCTAGATATACACCTTTATTAGATTAATTTTTGTGATATTATTTCAACAATATTCTAAAACCAATATTATTATGATAATATCTAACAAAATTAGATAAAATAGTCATATGAATATAAATGATCAATCCTAGGATGTATTATACAATAAAAAAATTCTTTAAAATTATATAACATTCATTTTATTAATCTGGAACTTTCTTCATCTAATAAATATCTTGTATCTACCTTGATTACATTAAATAATGAAATATAATAAATATTAACATAATCCATTAAAACAATAAGAAAATAAATCATTCATAATTGTTAAAAAATATAAATTTATTGATTAAATAATAACCCTCGATAGTTTCAAGTTGTGTGTATTCATATTCCCATAAGTGAAGATAATTTTAATGCTTAACTATCCTTTTTTTGGGTGACTACCCCTAGGTCAATCTATGGCATTACCGCATCCACATACCAGTATTAAACATGGATGTTATATCTATAAAAACCAAATAACCACTTCTTTAAATAATTGTCAATATTTTATCTTATACTTAGGATTATCTCTAGGGTTTTTCTACTAAACTTCTCTTATCATAATCCTAAAATTATTACCTCAACTATTCAAAAGGGTTTTATACATTTCAAATTATAATCCACCTTAACATATCAATCAATGATGAAATTAATAACTCATAATTTGTCCTTTACTGAAATAACACTAATCTCTATAGTCATATAAACACTACTCTAATACCAATAGTGACATTCCATAAACATGACCATCTCATCCACATAAAATAAAGAATATATTTCATTACAACACATTCTAATGTGCTTTTAGGGTTAGAGGTTAGACAAATAGGATAAAACATTAACTAAAAACCCATGTTCTTTATTTCAATTGGATATTTTCTCCCATTTAGTTTAAAACATATTATTATATAATGAGCCTAAAAAATATTAAAAAAAATTCTCCACATATGAAATTCTTCTATACAGTTTATAATTATCATATATTAATTATCCAGGGAAATAGAAATATTAGAAAGGGGCGATCTCATATACATAGTAAGGGGAAACATAAGTTATAATGATGAAATATCATATGTGATCAAGAGAAGAGCATATGGATATAGTAATGGAGAAATTACCTATACCAATGGTTTGGAACCATTGGTATAGGTCCCAAAACCATTGGTATAGCCTATACCAAAGGTTTGGGAAGCTGTTGGATGATTTGGCGTGGGGAAAGAAATATCCCAATGGTTTTCAAACCATTAGTATAGGTTTTTCGCAACAGCTTTAAAAACAATTGGGACAAGTCTTTCCCCACGGTTTGGGGAAACCGTTGGGATAGGTATATATATATAATGTTCCAATGGATTTTTGAACCTAAAACCTCCCTATTATATTTTAATGTCTTTACCACTATCCTAGAGTTTTCTTTTTGAATAAATTTGGATAAATATATAAATATATAATTATATGTAATCTTTATATCAATTTGTTTGATGATATTCGATAAATGTACTCATAAAAAATAAGGGCACCAATACCAATGGTTTGAAAAACTGTTGGGAAGGGGTGTTCCCAAGGTTTTGACAACCGTTTGGATAGTCACCCACCCCAATAGATTGGCCAAACCGTTCAGAAAAGTGGCCTCAATGTGGCCTTTTCCCAACGGCTTGGCCAAACCGTTGGGAAAGACATACCCTTTCCCAACAGTATGAGAAATCTATTGGAAATGATTCCTCAAATTAGAAATTTCCCAATGGTTTGTCCAAAACGTTGGGAAGGCCATGCCCATTCCCAATGGTTTGGGCAAACCTTTGGGAAAGGTGGCCTTAAAGTGGGATTTTCTCAATGGTTTATTCAATCTATTTGGAAATCCATACCCTTTCCCAAAAGATTTGGAAAACTGTTGGTAAATGTGTCTTCAAAGTGGGATTAAGTGGGATTTTCTCAATGGTTTAGCCAAACTATTGGGAAATCCCTACCCTTTCCCAACGGATTTGGAAAACCATTGGGAAATGTGTCTTCAATGTGGGATTTTCCAAACAGTTTGGCCAGCACATTGAGAAAGGGGACATATACCAATGATTTTTACAAATAGTTGGTATAGATGCAATGGTATAGGTCAAATTTCCAATAGTGATATATTTAGGATACATAAAAACTCATTTCATTTAAATCTTGGATAATAAATCATGGAATAAGTCTTAGATTAAAATAAGTAAGGAATAAAATGTTTTTGGAATAATTAGTCAATAAAAATGAGTGATGATATCATAGCATAGCCATGAGAACAAGAATGAAACTATGGAAAATATTTCAAACATGTCACAAACATTATTATAGGAACAAAATACATTAATGTTCCACAAAATCAATACCCATGCTTATGTGAATTTTTTTGTCTCATATATAGATCTAATGTGATATAAACTTTTAAATAAGTCATTAAAGGTAGATATAGAACCGAAGTAATTATTCATTTATATATAATTTCCACTTAACAATCCATAAATTATCAATTCCTAAAGAGCCCATATAAATGGAGTGCATTCTATAAAACTTTAGAAAGAAAATCATACACTTTTTTAGTATACATAACCCAAGGAAATAAAATGGGGTTCATTTAAAACATAATATATTTTCCATTGATAGAGAATGGGTTCCATATCCTTCTAAAATGTATTCACATAACCAAATCCATAACAACTCCATAAATAATAAAGGCATTATAAAATATTTGAAACTGAATGTGTATCCAATGACATGAAGTATATTTATAGGTATATATCGTTTAATCAATGTAATAAGTCATATGGTATTTACACTATATATATAATGTATTTACAATTGAGACAATAATTTCCCCAATCAATTTATGAATGGAATCTAGGTGAACACCCTTGAATAAATGGAATAAAAATAGTGTATTCATAATTAATAAAATATGATAAAATTTAAAGAGTATACATAGTGGAAGATTAAGACATATATTATAAGTGATAGATTATTCCACCAAAATAGATGGACATAGCATAATCCAACTAGATAAATAAATGGGATGACATAATTTGAATAATTTACTTGATCATGTATAAGATATGCCAAATAACAATGACTTGGTTTAAAAAAACTTGTTTATGTTTTAGAAAAACCACTTTTGAAATGACAAATATTCTTAATCATTTGAAAGAATTTTAAAGAAATATTTTATAAAAATAAGATAAAAATAATTTATTTTTAAACAATGAAAAAATATAGTAAATTATTCCTATTAAATTTCAATATAATTAAAATTATTTGTTCATGGATAAACATTAAATATAGAATCTTCACATATTTTTATTAAAAAGGGCCATGTTAAAAGTGTTAATTTTGTTTAAATCATTTAATAGAGGTTTATTATTTATAAATTTACATTAATGATTTATTGGGTCATAGATAGGGATATTTTGACAATCATTTAGTCAATATATACATGCATAGAGTGAGGTTCCTAGCCAAGAAGAATAAATTGGAATAACATCACACACAAGAAATGATTCACATAATAACATGAGTAAAGGGGAAATAAACATTTCATGGGATATATAAGAAACATGAATACCAAAATAAAAATAATGTAATATTTTAAAATTAAAAAATTTCCGAGATATACTATCATTAAAAAAGAATCTTGACTTGAAAATAATATTGGAATCAAATCACATACGATTTGAGGTTCTTTTTAATCAAAAACCATTTTTCAACAACATAATATTTTAAACAAAAAAAATTAAAATATAACATGATCTAAATTATTAGAACACACTGAATATGTTAATATAAATTAATTAGTTAATAATCACATTATATTAATGGTAACATGGTGAAAAATATGAAGTGTGTTTTAAGAGATGAAAATTTTAGAGAAGAAACTCTTATGAGGTTCCCATGCATAGTCGATTCGACTCAATGATCCTACATAAAAAATAAATATCTATTAACCTATTTTATAAACCTCATTATAAAATATTTTATAAATATATTATAAGTATTCTCAACATGTATATTTTTCAGAATTTATATATTTTTATATATGTGTTAGTAATCTTTGTAGTTTTGAACTAGTTTTGTAGTAGCCTTATTAGTCATCATTATTCTCCAAAAGGCCATACTTCCTAGATTAGGAAAGTAATTGTAATTGATGATTCCTAATTATTTGTAATGTTATAATTTAATTATATGGTATATTTATGATATTTAAAGGATAATTTGGTGATAATCATTTTTAAATAAGTCTTAGAAAACGAAGGTTATTTTCCCTGATAATGTGATAAATTTTTTTATTACCATTTTAAAACCAAAAAAAATCATTTTTTAATTATTTATTTGATATATTACTCGAATTTACCTTCCCATAGAGGTCCATAATATAAATTTATAGAATTTTTCTTGTTTGTGATCAAACTAAACCAATCAAGAATATACATTAATTAATGGATAATTATTATATTATTTAGTTCTAGTATAACAATAAAAAAAGAATAAAGATTTTTTAAATTTCTATTATCATGATATAAATTAATTGGATACAATCATAAGAATAATATAATATATAAGAAGTTATTTTATAGTATGATGAAATCATTTTATTCCTTTATAATTCTCTTTCAGATGGTTCAATGCACCGTAGTTTATTATATTAGATATTTTTTATAAGATGTTAAACTGATCATTTCTGAACATTAATAATTTCATAAAATTTATATTTATAAATTAAAAACCATTTCATAACCATCCATCACATATTACCACTAAAAGAAAATTGGAAATAAATCATTCCTTGGAGGGAATAGTATACACATACATATGGAAATTGATTTCATTTTAAATAGAATTGGCAAATGGAGTAATCTGTTTTATCATTTAATTATATTAATTAATACATAAATATTATAATTATATTTGAAAATACCAATTATGTACATACTTTTAATGATTATTTGGAAAATAAAAAATGTTGTTTCGTGAAGGCGGTAGTCTGTAAAACACATGAATGAGAATTTCTTTTTTCATAATGGAAAAAAGAGAATAGAGGTTAATGATTTATAAATCATTATAATAACATAACACTATACCAATAGCACTAAATTTATAATTTTAAAATTATATAAAAAAATTTAGAGTGAATATGTTCATATAAAAAATTGAATTCATAAAGGAGATGTTAGAAATTTATACATCAATTTTTTATTATATCTTTGCAAAGCAAATATGCCTTTAAGAGAAGGTATTTTGAGATATATAGAACCACTTTATGGTTCACAGTGATATTGGGTTTATTTTTTAGTATGTATTGGGATGAACATATTGGGATGTGTTGTGAGGGAAGTGAGGAACTAAGTTCCCCTTTTATAAGTGAAAGGGGATGACGTATATGTAAATACCCATTATATTTGAATAATCGGAAGTCAATAATAATGAATGTATCCCCAAAATTGTGAAATAATGTAGAGGGTAAGATATGGGATTTATATAGCCCTAAAAGACCTACTTCCACACATTTTTTAAACATGTTTGTATTCTTTCCCTCCCCATTGAATCCTTTTTATAGCTTTTGATTTTTAATAAGTTAGCTAGTTTTAGCAAACATAATTTTACCATTATAAATGATAATAAAATGGTTATAATTACATAATTTATACATAATGATAATAAATTTTGAATCCATATTATTTTATTATGTTTCTGAAAGTGATATAAAGTATTAAAAAAATACTAAAATTATAGTGTATAAAAATTAATTTTTTAGTAAATATAACATCATTTCTACAATATATAATATTGTTTGGAAAATAAAAATCGTAATTTTTTAAATAATAATGTTTCTAAAAATATATATTATTATACTTATAAAAAAATTATAAATATAAAATAATACTTATATGCTAATAAATCATAAAAGTCATGTAATTTGTAAAAAAATTATATTTTCACAATTTATCTCAATATCAATCCTTTTGAAAAATCTCCAATTTATTTAATAAAATAATATTGAAATTTGAAGTCCATTTTTTTTTCAATTTATAAAAATAAGTCTAATATTAATTATATTTCATTAAATTAAAATAATATATTTATATAGAAATGTAGTTTTTACTAAAAAATTAGCCTTTTCAAAAATATATTTCCTTAATAAAATATCATATATATTTATAAATAATTAAATATCAATATATTAATTTTTATTTATAAAAATTTACTATGATAAATAATATATATTCTATTATCAACTATATTTATAATGACAAAATAAAATATCTTTTTTTAATTTTTTTTTCAAAAAGAATCTTTTTAAAATATTAATCACATAAGAAATTATAAAAAATTAATTAAATTGAATATTATTCTTAATATACTAGTTATTATATGATTCGGGTTGTTTTATTATGTTGAAATTAATTTTAGTCGGGTGTTGGGTAAGATTTTTATTGCATGTAACACAAGATATTAAAGATAGTAATAATTTATGAGGTCCAAATTCCTAGGTCATTACATTCTACCACCTTAAATGAATCTCATTCTCAAAATTTTAATTACTACTCACCTATTATAGAATTTTAGGTCGATATTAACATATAAATCATTTAGTATATAACTTCTAATATTAAAAACATATTACTATCTTTTGGTATACCATGTTACATAACTTTCCTCAAACATTCGACACTCCTGAATCATGAACAATAGTCTCTATAAACCATAATACTATATAATTCATTACATACCTTTCTTGAAACCATTTTAATCTCCATAAAATTAAACCATAGTGAAATCATTTATTTCACTAAAAATTTATTCTTATATCTAAACACTAGTTCATAATGTACCATAGTAGTTGATATATATAATTATTTAAAAAATGAGAAATGATTTACAAATAATATCATGAATCACTCTTTCATTAAATAAACTATAAATTCCATGTCTATAAATAATATCCAAATAAATTTTCCAAAATTCAAATCATCCATTTATTTCCCCAACATTATATATATGTTAAATGTAAGAGTAATCCATAACCCAGTCATGTTTTCTCCAATAATTATCATACAAAACATATCCTTATCATTAATTAAATCCTCAAGGTTATTGATAATTATAAAATATATGTTATCATTGCTATAATGTTATTTTTTTAAAAATCACTTAGATGCTTCAAAAAAATATCCAAAAATTTTATAATATACAAAAATATAATCGATAAATATCAGTCACTAATTAAAATTAACAAGAGTATAAATATTTAGTTTCTTTTAAGATATCACCCCCTATACCTTAAATAAGAGAGGAAAAGTTACCTTTTTCCATCATAAAAATCGTATAATAAAACTCTCTTTAATTTAAGTGTTTTTTCTTATTCAGTTATAAGGGAGAGTGCTTTCTAGATACATATCCCTCTAATATTTTTTATCCTATTCACAAAAATAAAAAATTCAAATTATTATGATAATATAAATTATATTTATAGTAAATGATCATATGAATCTGAATGCTCAATTCCAATAGTTCTTCATTAATGAAATATTCATTTAAACCTGTTATTATATATTTTCAATTATGTTATAAATGTTTCTACCTTTAAAACTATTTGTTCCACCTAGGTTATTTTCAATTCTATTCATGAATCATAAAATTATACAATAAATTACATAGGATATTATGAAAAATATCCTTCATAATTGATTATAAATATAATATTATGGACTAAACAATATCCCCCTGATGTCTCTAGCTAGGAGTATAGTCTTAGTCCCACACTTCATGAACCAGAATAAAGATAGATTAAATGATCAAATGGAATTTTTTAGGTGAATTAAAATATGGTGAATTTAATCTATAGCTGCATTCGCATTCCAGTATATATACATGGATGTTATTTACAGGAAAACCCTACAATATCTACTTTATAAATAAAAAATGAAGTGATCTCATACATAGACATATCCTATAGAATTATCCCTAGATCTTTTTATTAAATTTATATTCTATTAACTCTCAATATAATACATAATTCTACATAAATTTTTATTTATAAAAATTATATTATTATCAAACATAAAATTAATTGTAACTCATAATTCATCCTGATCTGTTATCATCCAATTCTGTAATGTTATTGAAACTCTTCCCTAATACTAACTGTGACAATACATAAGGGTGATAATCTCATCCACTTAAAAAATGAAATTATTTCATTATAATACATTACAAATATCTATTAGGTTAATATTATAATAGAATTAGAAAAAAAACATTGACTATAAATAACAATTTCTTTTTTATCAACAGGAAATTTTCCCCCTAAATATATTAAAAACTAATTAATCTATATATAGTCATAATTATTTCCAAACAATTATCCACAAAAGATATTATTTTATATATTTCATAATTTTTCTATATTCATAACCTTGGGAAATGATAAACTATTAATGGTGTGTGCTCAGATGATCAATAGGGTTAAAATAACCATTTAATATAAAATATCATAAGTGTGCATTAGAAGATCATCTATGTATATTTAGAATATATAAAAAACTAGTAATTAATAAATTTTAGAGAATAAATCATGTAATAATTATTGAATTTACAAAATACATGGATAAAAGGAGTGTTGAAATCATGAGTCAATAAATATGAGTCCTGATATTATAACGCAGTCTTGGATACACGTAGAAATCATTAGAACTATATAAAATATGTAAAACATTATAATAGGTTAAAATTTTATTAATTAGATACAATATTAGTTTTAAGACTTATGATAAAATAATATGTATTCTCAAATACCTATCTCATGTTCTATAAACCTTTAAATAAAGCCTTGGAGATTAATATAGGATTCCATCAATAATTCATCTAAAGGCATGACTAATATTGGAAAATCATTCACTTATCATATCATATAGATCATATGTAAATAAATTGGGTTTCATGAAACATTAATATGATAATAATTCATTTTTTAACTTAAAGATTCCATGGAATGAAAATGGGATCTATTCAAAAAATCATCATTAACCCATAGATATAAAATGGGTTTTATATCTATTTTTTATGGGTTCAAAAAATAGAATCATCATTAATTTAAATAATAACTAAAACATGATAAATAAATAGAAAATAAATTTGTACCCAATATTTTTAAGTAATATTCTCAGTAAATATCATTTATAGAGATAATAATGAAAATGGTATTTGCACTATTTAGATAAAGGGAATATATTTTTGAAAATAATTTCCCCAATCACTCAATGATTGAAATCATGATGAAAAATCTTCAATAAAAAGAATAATTAATAGTATATTTTTAAAGGAACATTATCAGGTGAAATGATAGGATTATACACAGTAGAATATTTTGAAAGACAAAGGAAGTGATATATCAATAGGCCATAGGAGGTGGAAATTATAAAATCCATACGAATAAAAATATACGATTGTATCATTTGAAAAATTTTCTTGATCAAGAATAATATATTTAAATTATTAATAAATATATTAAAAATAAATTATTGTTGTTTTATAAAAACCACATTGGAGATAAGAAATATTATTGGTCTCTTAAACTAGTTTTAAAAAAATATTTTATAAAACCACAAGAAATATAATTTATATATTAAAAATTAAAATCTAGAGAGTATGATTCATATTAAACAATAATTTTGGGGAAACTCGGTGTTCAATAACAAATATTCAAACTAGAATATTTTCACATTTTTATGAAAAAAGCCAATGCAGAAAACATTAATACTTTTTGAAAAAAATAAAATGAACTACATGTAGTACAATATTAATTTAATAAATTTTTTACTCATATATAAGTATACTTATAGAGCATCTAATTAATAGAGACCAGGATAGAGTGACATTCCATATTTAGATAATGTTATAGGGGTATCATCACTTACATAAAATTCATTGGGTAAAAATTTGATTCTTATAGAAATGAAATCATGAGAAGAAATGTAAAAGTCCCTGAATAACTAATGAAAATTATGAAGGGTTTTATAATGAAAAAAACTCTTAAGATGGAAAATACATCAAATAATTATTGACTTTAATATCATATTGGTAATGAAACCCTTAGGGTTTGAGTGAATTTTTATTCAAAAAGACCATTTTAATATACTGAATACCTTGATTCAAAATCCATTTAAAATATAAGATTATTTTTTTCATAAAAAATTAATGATTAGTTTAAAATAATTTCATAAGGTATTAATCACAAAATATTAATGGTAACATGTATACAACAATAAATATATCTATATTGATGAAAAAGTGAGACAAAAAACACTTATGTTATCTCTTTGTTGATTGAATTCACTCAATGCTCTTATATAAAAATCATAAATATAAAAATAACCTATTTTAGAACCTTGTTCAAATAATATTTTATAATCATAATTTTTATATATTATCAATATGTATATTAATTAGCTATTATTTATTTTTTATATCAGATATGAGAATTTTTATTCATTATTAAAAAATCATTTTTCGTTGTAAAATGTTAGATTATTTTTAAATCTAGGTGAAAAGGCAGCATGGGATTCCAAGCCCCAGGGAGCATAAATATTTATATAATAAAAATATTAAATATATTGTATCATGTGCCCAAATATTTTCTGAAATAATGAAATAAATCCCAAAAAAGAATTTTGAGATGTAAAATATAAGACCACCATTAAATATAGAATTTGGTTTTTACCCTATAAATGACATAATGCATCTTGGAATCTGATTATTATTTTCTATCATTAATGGTAAAAAATAATAAAATAAATAAATAAATGAATTTATTTTTTATTTAATTATTTTTCCATATATATTTATATAAAATCCAAGTTATAGTTGAACCATATAGTTAGTTTTATAGCCCTTTCATTCTTTATATGGCCATGGAGGAGTGTTTGGGGGACAGAAATAATATTGAAAAATAGAGAATGATTTTCCTTGAGAAGGATTCTATAAAGGAGTTCATTGATCATTCTTACACCAATACGGTAGATTCATTCTTCATCAATGATAGATGCAAACATGAGTTATGATTCTTGTTCTTATTATATTTTATCCACATTCTATTATCTCACATTGAAAGTGAATCAATCATCCTATCAAACTAATTCATGGGTTGACTGTAGAATTATATTTATGGAATTATCTTCCTAGAATTATGAATGTATATTTTTTATAATTCTTGATTGTTTTTTCTTTTTTCTTAATTATAATAGTAATATATTGATTTAAACCCATACAATGTTGTCACCAATTCCTCATGTTTGTATTTTGTGAACTTCTCTCATCATTTATTGCACATTTGTTGTTGATATTCCTTTTTCTTGTTGTTGGATGAATACCATGAATCTGATCACATCGCATTACATCTTTGGCATAATGATTCATTACCATGGGCTAGATTTCTGATTGAGAGCACACTTTTGGTTGATATTGTGTAATGTGGGATTAGAGATTGAACAAAGGTAGATTTTGTGTTCATTATATCTGGATTTCAAAAATCATTGGTGAAATATGAATTGATCTACCCATGGGCATATCAAGTGGCCAAAATCCATCCACTGATGACAATATGATTTTTATCAACTTAGATCCACATTTAATGCGTCATATTTTCTCTTATAATAAAGGAGGTTATAGTTAAAGTAGTACTAAATAGAAACAATTAGTTTCTAGAAAATCTAGTAAAATAGATCTCGTGGTCCAAAGAACACACATTTTCTAGTCACATAGCTATGGTGTCTTGGGTATCATGAAAATCAAATATCACATGTCATTTATATCCTATACACACCATTTGACTCATTCCAAGTGTATTAGCATGTATCATATAGTATATGGGCATGAACACAACCATTTACAAGGGAATGGAGATGGTACATGATCATTCCACGGTATGTAGACATGGAATGAGAACCCAAAAATTGATACGATACATAATAATGGTCAGAGTACATGATAACATGTTTTATTACATGCATGGAACCCAACATTGACATGCATGGACATTACATCACTTTTGTGGAATGCTTGATACATTTCACAAATAGAAACCCAAAGACCGTATTAGTTTAGTGCCTTTAGTAACATGGATCACATTATTCTAATTTAGTGAATGATATTAAAAATCTCTTATAATGATCATCCCATTAATTTTTACTACTTAAAAAGTTTCATTATGTCCTAGGAAAAAATAAATCTTATGAAAATGGTGATCTTAGATTCCCAGTAAGGGAAAAATGATGGACATTATAATAGATCAATCAGAATATGGGTATCAGAACATTCCCATTTAAATAAATGATCTTACCATAAATATCAATTATCATAAAGAGAAATCATGTAATAAATATTATAAAATAGTAAGTCATGAATCAGAACATAATAAATAATATAATCCATGAAGTCATAACATAAGAATAACACATGGATTTTTTAAAAGAAAAATATGTATATAAAATGTTTACCATATAAATCAAGTCATATTTTCCTAATCCATATTATCATTATGGGTTCTCTATTCATACCATCATGGTAGTTATGGTTCACTCCCAAACCAATCTTTGTAGTCATAAATCATTCCAAAGACTGTCTTAGTCTATATCAAGAGATATAAAATTTTCCCCAATGATTTCATGGAGATATATGTCCCACCCATCTCATAATTAAAACAATTGATATGAGAGAAACAAGATCATAAATCATTCATCATACCAGATATCCTAGAATAAAATGGGTTTCAAAAACATCATTCAATCATAAACATAAATCATTCTTATATCAAAAATTAATTGTAGAATTTAATAATATATCATTTAAAAAATATTTATCATCAAATAAAATTATCTTTGAAGGAATATAATTTTTTCAGATCACATGAAAAACATTCTTTAGGAAAATATAATTTCATATTAAAAAAATTATTTTATTATGAAATTTTTGAAGAAAACATATTTTTTTAAAATAACCTTATAATCTTGTAAATGAAGCTTCAAATAATTAATGTGATATGAAATCCTAAAAATTCATTCATGTTATATATGATAAAGAAATAATTCCTTTCGTGATTTTTTAGGAAATGTTTAAAAGTAGCTTGTTTAGAAAATGAGAAAAAGGATACCTGTTAAACTATTAAGAAAAAAGTAAAACATGGATAAAAATGAATTCAAAAATCCAAAAAAATAATAGTAAAAAAAATTAAATTTTTTTATAAAACTTGGAGATGGATGATTAAGATTCACCAACATATTTATAAAATGATAAAATACAAATATTGATGAGAATATTAAATAGACACTCGTCACATTATAATTAGTTGAATCGTAATATCCATGAAAGAGATAAAATAATATGGGTATTAAAATAGTATAATATTCTGGATAATACTCCTTAATAGACATTCATGGGAAGTATATACACCATGTCGAAGAAACATGTAGTGTATATGGAATGTGTGCCATAGAAATAAGAGTGATACATAAATCCCTTATTCCTTGAGTAAATTTATAATCAGGATATCCAGGAAATAATAAAATCAGTTAAATATTTTAATATAATATAATAAAGGACAGTAATTATATAATATTTCATATGGATGTATATACACCACACAAAATAAGTGTGTGGTGATATGGCATGTATCTCATGGAAATACAATGTGAGATGAAATTCAATTATCATTCAGTTTCATTAGAAGAAAATCATTTAACATAATATATAATGGTTTTAATATTATTATTAACCTATATAATAACCTTATTCATGTTTATGATATCATATATTATATGATAATATCATTTTTAATAATATTTCATTATTACCATTATTGTTGGTTTTAAATAATTCATTTTTTATGTTTAGTTTCTTATATAGGTCATTTTTCATATGCATGTGATATATTTTATTAATATATATAATTATATTATGTTCATAAATAATATAATCACTCATAAAATCCATTTTTATAATCATTATTTTGTGGTTAACATGCATAATTAATCTCAACACGTCGTTGAGACGGTAGGTCGTACATACACACGAGCAAAGATATCATTCCTTGAATTGTTTAGTGGTACGGAATTGGAAGGTATATTAATTATAATGATTATATATCATATCATATTTATTATATATATCAATTACACCAATCATTATACATATCCTAATAATGTAGTTATGAATAAACCATGTACACTAGAACGTAGAGATTGTAAGTCGTGTGTATGCACGTATGGTGATATTATTTTATGTAGAATGGATAAAAGGAGGAATATGGTTGAACCATAATTATAATATAATATAAACATATATAATATATTGTATTTATTAATTTAGTATGAAAATTGAATAGGATGAGGGAGTAGAAGAACAAATGAACTTAAATGAATTGGTAAATCAATTACCACTATTTTGGTGGACTTCCATTGGATCTCCAATTAGGGAAACTAGTTTTTATATTTTTAGTATACCAGGACCTCAAATATATTACTAATATTTTTGGTAGGATAAATGATAAATTTTTAGTAATGATATAAGGCTCGAAGTTGTGTGAGGAAGTGAGGGAGGAGGTGACTTTTATAATTGAAGTGAGGTGAACTCTTCGAAATCCTCAAAATATTAAAATATAATAAGGTTATTCTAGTGGAAAAAACATATAAATGAGATATGAATTAATAGGTGGATATATTATATAAAAAATATTATCCCCCTTGTTATGATTTTACATTTTTCCAAATAATTTAATAATATATTAATTTAAAAAATTATCCCTATTGTTAAATTTGAAACTATAAATTTAATTTGACTTTAAATACATCAACACAAATTTATAATTCAAATATAATTATTTTATAGATATATAATATATCATATTGTTATATAAAATTTTGTATACATATTAATTCATAAAATATTAATAAAAACTAATATTATTAATATCTTTTATTTTATCTGTCTGTTAATTAAATTAATAATGTTTTCACATTAAATAAGTATTTAAATCAATTATATAATTTAAAAAATTCAATTTAAAATTATATAATGAATTTAATTTAATATGATAAAAATAAAAATTTATATGCATTCATATCTTGATTTTTTCCCAATGTGGTCACATAAAATGTATTTAATGCATGAGAGTGATATTGTGTAACTATCTATGAATTTTAATAATACATAAGTTATATTAAAGTAAAACCATCAATTTAACAACTCAAATTCGATACAAAGGTGATAGGAATCCAATGAACTTGGGGCAATAATTTTTTGACAAGGTTTTATTATGTTTTTAATCATTAACTATTCATTTTAACACTTATTTTACCAGTTTAACTCTAACATTGATATCACATAATGTATACATTAAGTGTTAATATAATTCTAATAAAATTCCAAATAAACACCAAATGAATCATTGATAACATATATAACATTATTATAGTAATTTGGTTGAATATTATGTTTTTATGAATTTTATATCATTCAATAAAATATTGTTTATATTAAAGAATCATTTATGTCAACTTTGATTCAATTTATTATTTTTCTTTTAAAAATATATCGTAATAACATAATATCATCAAACCAAAACATCTAATATATAAATGACACGTAAAAGGTAACTATAAGTTTTTTGGAAGTCATTAATGTTGTGAAAATATATTTATTTAAATATTTATTATATAATTTATTTAATAATTTTATTAATCAAACAATTAATAAATAATCATTTTTTGGGATTTTAATGTAATTATTTATTCCCTAAAATTTAAAAATAAATTATTATGATGAAAATAAATTCAGCTTTCATATAACTATTTATATTTGTATTTATATACTTTATAATTCTATATTGAAAATAGAATAATTATTAAAAATATGTGTGTGATATTTTTAACATATCCTTAAATAAAACATAACAAATGTCATTTTCTCACTAATGTGGATGAAAAAGTTTATAATTTCATACAAATGATTATTGTTATAGAAAACCACTCATCTAATGAAATTTTGATATGTTTTTGGTTATTTTATAATATTATAATATCTTTTACCTTTAATTACCTGATATTCCCTTATTCTTGGAAAATAAAAAAATACCAAATTTTATAATCATAATACCCATAAATTATGTAGATCCTATTAGACTCTAAATAAAACAGTAATTACAACCATATTTTCGGTTTTTTCAGAATTCAATTCACAAAAGTGGGAAAATTATATTTATTACTAATCCCACCTTCATGGTGAAATAGCGGGTAAAATGAATGTCCAAATTTTCAATACTTTTCAACAACTAGTTTCAATATAAAATTGATGATAATCACATAAATTGGATTAATACATGCATAATTTATATATTTTTTCTTGAAAATATATATTTAATGTATAATACTTTTTAAAAGTAAAAGGCACTTTTAAACTACAATGCAGTATTATTCACTCTTAATCCCAAAATGATACATCTTATAAAAATACTAATAATTCACCCTAATTTATTTTTGAGATTACATATTAAAAAAATTGTGTTTATTTTATCAAATTAAATTTCAAAAATTTTGTCAAATTATTTTTCATTATTTTTCACAGAAGGACACAAAAATTAGTTCGTTTAAGAAAATAGTATTTCTAAAAATATAAAAACCTTAAAAAAATTATACATTTAAAATTTAATATGTTTTATTTACATGAAAATATTATAAATGAAATATAAAAATTAGTCATTACTATTCATTTTAATTTGGTTATTTTCTTGGTTATAACTGCCTCATTTTAAATAATTATTATAATAATGTGTTGTTTCATATAAACAAAATTTTTAGTGTAAAACATGCCGAGTTGATGTTGCGTGTACCACAAGTATAACATGGTGTTATATATAATATTATCCAAACAATTTTATTTTATATAATAAAAATATATATTTTTCCTGTTTCGTTAATTGAAAAATATGAAAAATAATAAATTAATTCAGAAAAAAATAAATCAAAAAATCTCATGTTGTAATAGTCTATACAATTTAAAATGAATTTCATCCTCAAAATTCACTGTGTCATTAAAAATATTAATTTTTTAATGTTCATTTTGTAGAAACCCACAACATAAAAAAGAATAACAAAACTTCCTTTTAGGAAGGGAAAGTTGAATGCTTAACGGTTACCTAGAGTAAATCAAACTGGGTTTCCACATATGATAGGTATAAAGTGAAAATATGGACATGGGAGAGAAATCAAACTATCTAGATTTGATGAAGAGTGATAACAAACATGGATAACATAAAGTTAACAATCACACGGACATAAATCCATGATTATCTAAGGTACTATTTCATTGATCAGAAATAATGGTACTAGGATTAGATTTCTTATTTTAGGAGAATTTTCTTAGAGTTGATGATTATTCATTGTAAGATATACTTACTTGATTTTAGTACAATCTCACAATTTTTTGATCAATGATAAATTTACAATTAATAACTTTTTCCATGAAATGAAGGTAAATCTATCATTCCTTAAGAACTAAATGGTCATGATATCCATGATAATATATCCCATCTATCATTAGTTACAACCAACACATAGTTTCTAGAACAGGTTTTCAAACATACATAAATCCTCTTGTGGTGAGATAATACATTCATATTGAAAACATCATCTGATGATTAAATTAAACTTGATATTAATGGTAAAACTTATAACCATTACAAAATATGAAAATAATTAACTTTATGTATACAATCTGAAAATCAAATTAACATTGATCCTCATATAAAAAAATGTATCTCTTAGTTTCCAAATTCCAGACATGTGAATACATTTATCTTGTATTCCATTAATACAATTTAATAACCTAAATTACCCTAAATCATTATTGAAAACATGAATTTTCCCTTATTCTAAATTTTATTCGATATATTACTTAAATAAAAAATTATTTAAAGCCTAATACTTGATATCACAAACTTCATTGTCACCAAATCCTTTATAAATTCTAGGGTAATCAGTAACATCGAACTCACTTTTTGATATCAACATGTCACTTATCCAAAAATTATTATCATAACATTAATAATACATTAAGGGTTATATTTTCTTTTAAATATGGTTTTCCATGAATATCACCTTTCAATTAAAATGATTTTATTTTCCATCAAAACTATTCAACATATTCGTACAAATACATATCTGAAAACATAAATGTAATAGTCCTTATATAATTTACTATTCCTGATTTTGGAATCCAAATACATAAATAATTCTATCAATAAAATTTAATAATTGGAATGTAATAGGTACTTCCTTGGTTTAGAAGTAAATTCATAGGCCAAGTCATTGAGTTGGGTAATTCCCATGTTCTCCATAAATGAGACAATGAACTCCATGAAAATTCATCACTCTATAACCATTTTTCATGCAGATACAACATCTTTCTCTCCTTATGAGGAATTTTTCAAGGTTAATCTTCCCATCTTCCTATCTTAAAATAAGCTGAATATTATTTCATCTATATTCCTTAACAAGTGATGATTTATAAAATTCAATCTTAAAATTATTTTATGTGTTTGGAATATCACTAATGATAACATTGTTAATCATATACCGTGATAATAGATTCAGCCGTATCAAAATATCATTCTCTCCAGTGACCATCTCATTTAACTATTTATCAGAAAAGTGTCCATCACATTCAATGTCATTCCAGTTACTTATGGATACCTCCATTTCCTAAAATCAAAAATCATAATTTTGTGAAACAGTTTTCATGGTGAAAATGATATATTCATGAAACAAATACATATAGAATTTCAAAATTATGACACCTTACAAGATCTATGAATCCTTAGGTCTATCCTAGTTTATTCATAGAAAATGTATTTTTAAATCCATCATGATGATTCAGAAAGAATTTTTTAATTACCAATGAGTATCCCCTGAGAGTGGCAAACAATGTGTGCAACAAAGTGCATTTCCATAAATCAGGTTATTCTATAGTCATGCATGAAAAACCTTTTCAATGTTGTTACCCCAAGGTACATCTGTTATCAAGACATATCCATGTGTAATATCATTATATGTATGTAATTATTGGAAAGAACATGCTCTGTCCTTTATGAAAATCCTATTACATTTCCCCACAATTATACGTCTCCTTAGATACGTCCCTATAAATATCATTTGAAACATCAATAGGTATCTCACTTAAGTTTTCTCATAAAATTTTCAAATAGTTGACAAATCCTTTTCTCAGATACCAACTATAGAGACCCCAGTCTTTCCATACATGGACATTACATCACTTTTTTGTAATACATGATACATTTCAAAAATTGACACAAAAAATATTGTATTAGTTTACTACCTTGGGAAACATGGAACACATTCTTCTAATTTGGTGAATATTATTCAAAATCTCCCATAGTGATCCCCCCTTTAGTTTTTCTACCTAATACTTCACTTTATATCGTGTGTAAAAATAAAACATATGAAAATGGTGATCTTAGATGCACATTAATGGAAAATAACGGATAAATGTAAACATATTCATGAGAATAATGGAATGCGGACATAATCATGAAAATAGATAAACATACACAACATATCAGTGGTAATAAAAAATGAAACATGGCATGATGATTGGTAGTGAATAATACACGAATCATAAGGAAATAAAGAACATAATACATGAAATCATATTAATAGAATAAGACATTGAATTTTTGGTAGCCACATAAGAATATAAAATGATTACCATAGTCAACAAGGTATTTCTACCAAGGATATATTAGGAATATGGGTTCACTCCCCATAAAATAGTAGTAGTCATTGTTCACTCCTATGACTATCACAGTAGTATGAGTTTACTCCCCATACTATTTTGGGACACATGGTTCACTCCCATGGTCATCTTAGAATTCAATGTTCACTCCCAAGACCATATTAATCAATCTCATGAGAAACAAATATTTTCCAAATGAATTTGATATAGATATAGGCCACAACCTTCAAATAATGAAAACTATACATATGTGTTCCATTGGTACATTAATCATTCATTATATCAGAACCCATTGAATTAAATGGGTTTTTTTAAATATCACTCAATCATAAAAATAAATTAATCAAAGATTTTATATAAATGGGATCATCGATTTTTATTAACATTAAAACATATTTAATAAAATATATTGTTATAATAGAATTAAAATGTTTTTACAGATCCCTTAGAAACAATTCTTCAAAAAATATCATTTCATTATTGAAAATGTTTTCTTTTTTAAATTGATTCAAAATTTTAAAAGAATTTTATTTTTTAAAAAAAATATTGTACACTTTTAATGGAACATTATTTCCTTATGTAGTCATGAAAGTGTAAAAATATGTTAATTTCATATATGTTTTTTAAAAATAATTTTTTACTATTTTTGGAAAAGATACAAAGTAACTTTTTCTGAAAATGAAAAAACGATTCCTTTAAAACCATTGAGGACAATGTAAAACATGGATAAAAATGACATTAAACATCTTTAGGAGAATATTAAAAAAATTAGAATAATTTTTTATAAAACATCAGCATGGATGATATATATTCCCAAAAAGATAATTAAAATGAAACAATCCCAAATATTGATGAGATTATGAAATAAAAACTCATCACTTTATAATTAGTAGGATCATATTCCCTATGAAAGAAAGAAAATAATTTTGATACTAAAATACAATAGTATTTTGGATAAGACACATATAATACATTCTTGGGTAGTATATAAACCATGTAGAAGAAAGATGTAGTGTATAAGGATTGTGTCCTGCAGAAATAATAGTGAGGAGTAAATCCCTTATTACTCGAGTAACTTTATAATCGCAGTCCAAATGATAGAATAAAATTAATTCTAGATTTTGATATCATTTAATATTTTACATTAATTATATAACATGTTATATAGTAGTATATACAGCACACAAAAGAAGCGAGTGGTAAATATGGCATGTATCTCACGGAATTAAATAGTTAGATGAAGTTCCTTTACCTTAAGTTTCCTTTAGTCGAACATTATTTAATATATGATATAATAGTTTTAATAATTTTATTAATCTATATCAAACATTATTTATATTTATAATATCATATATGATCCTCTCATATTCCTTTGTTAATAATATTCCATTATTACCATTGTTTCGGGTGTTAATTGCTTCATTATTTTATTTAATTTTTTCTTGTAAGTCTTAATTCATATGCATCAGATGAATTTTGTTAATATCAAGAATGATATCATGTTCTTCAATATTAAAATCAATCATCATAGAAATTTATTAATAATTATTTAATGGTTAACATGGATAATGAATCACATAGTGTCCTGAAGATGGTAGGTCGTACACATGCCCGAGTAACATTAACATTCCCTTAATGGTTCAGAGGTAATAAATAAAATGGTATATTAGTTATACATTATCATTATCACATTGTATTTATTATTTAAATCCATTATCACCATCATTATACCTAGAAAATAATGTAGTGATGAAAAAAACAAATTACACCAAAGAATGGAGATGGTATGATGTTTGTACAGATGTATGGTGATATTAATTTTCATAGGACGGGTAAAAGGAGGACTATGGTTATCAAATAGTATTGCTATTATATAGCATAAAACATCCAAATGAGATATAAATGAATGATGGAAGATATTTTCAACCATATTTTATCCATTTTGTGCTCATTTTACATTTTTGTGATTTTCAAATAACTTAAAAATATATTAATTCAATAAAATATCATTATTGTAAAATTTGATACTATTCATTTAATTTTACATAAAATACATCAAGAAAAAGTGTTAATTCAAATATAAATTTTTAACACATCTCTAATATTTTCTAAATATCAAAAACATTCACCATACATGTTAATTCACCCAAAATATATAAAAATTAATAGTATTAAAATCATGAATTTTATTTTTATGTAAATTAAATAAATAATTATTTAATCTCAAAGATATATTTAAGGAAATAAATAATTTATAAGAAATAAAGAAAAAATATTACAATGAAATTAATTTCATTATGATCAAAATAGACATTTTTTCGTTCATATCTGGATTTTGTCTCTATGTGGATAGATAAAATATGTTAAATACAAGAGAGTTTTATTTTTTAACTATCATTGAATTTAAATAACATATAATTTATTTTCAATGAAAATTACCCATTAAAAACAAATATTCAATCTTAAGGTGATAATGGTCTATTCATCTTTATATGACAATTTTTTATTAGATTTTATTATATTTTTAATCCTTAACATTTTGATTGAACCCTTATTTAACAACAATAACTCATATCGTGATATAATGTAAATTATAAATTAAGGATTAATTTAATTACTATAAAATGACAAAAGAACCCCAAAAGGATCATTGATAACATAACTAACCCTATTTTAGTCATTTGGATGATTTTTTTATTTTTTTCAAACTTTATATATATTAAAAAAAAATTATTTTTAAGTATCATTTATATCAGTTTTGATACTATTCAATATTTATCATTTATAAAAATATCATAATAATATGATATCTTCTAAATAACACATATAATATATCACTAACATTCTAATGTTAACTATAATTTTTTTATTTCATTATTTATATCAAATTATATTTATTTTAATGTCATTCATTTCATAATTCTAGTAATTAAACAATTACTGCATCATTATTTTTTAAGATTCTAAGTTAAATATTTATTTCCTAAATATAAAAAATAAATTATTATTCTCAATAAAAAAATCATAGATTTAAAATATAATTTATATTCGTTTTTATATTCTTTATTACTACATATTAAAAATGGTATATTTATTAAAAATATTTGTATGATATTTTTAACTTATGTTTAAATAAAATATATCAATTTTCATATTCTCAGCCAAGTATCATAAAAAGGTTCTAATTTATCTTAATTATTATTTTCATCAAAAAATAATTTTCTAATTAAATTAGGAAATGTGTTACAGTAATTTTATAATATTATAATATTATTTCTACCATTAGGTACATGATTTACCCATTACAGCGGTAAATAGAAAAATGACTAAAAGTAATATTCATATTATCCAAAAATTATGTTGATCCTATTTGAATGTAAATACCATACTTACTATAACCATATTGTTTTTTTTAAATTCAATTCCCATAAGTGGTAAAATAATTTTTTTTTCTAATCTCCCTTACATGGTGAGAAGGTGGGTAAAAAGAACGTACAAATTTTAAATACTTTTTAATATATAAATTCAATATAAAAATAATTATGATTAACTAAATTAGATTAATATATTAATAATTTTTCTATTTTTACATTAAAAATAAATTTATTGTGTAATAATATTTTAATCAAAAAGGCAGTTTCTGACTACAATTTAGTATTTTTTAATATTCATCTTGAAATTAAACTTCTGAGAAAAATACTAAAATTTCATCTGATGTTAAATTTGACATTATGATTAAAAAATAATATTTATTTTATCTAATTTAATTTTTATTAGTTTATAAATTTATTTTTATTATTTTTCTGAGACTGTCATTAAAAGGAGTTCCTTTAAGATTATAGTATTTATAAACATATAATGAATTTACAAAAAATTAAACATCTCATATTATATATTTTTTATTTAAATAAAAAAAGTGCGAATAAAAATAAAAAATTAGTAATAAGTTTTCATATTATTATTTTTAATGGATATGTTATAACTATATCATTTTAAATAATAATAATAATTATAATAATAATAACAATAATATTTTGTTTTGTAGAAACTCATTGTTCCATATAATGCTAGTCGAGACGATGTTGAGTTTTGTGAAAGCATGACATGTTGTTGCGTATAAGGTAAACCAAACATAGTTGTTTTATATAATTTAATATATATATATATATATATATATATTCAGTGTTACATGATGTTCCAAATATCAAAAAGAAAAAACTAATTTGGAAAAAATTCTCAAATTCTCAAGGAGTTACAACATGGGAACGAGATGAACCGAATATGAATGATCCATAGTATATGGTAATTCTTATGGTTTAAAATAAATTTGATATATACCCAGTACATTATGGGTATTATTCCAATGGTAGGTTGAGGCTCATATTCTCTTTAGTATCGACTATTATCTATCAAGTGAATTCCCTTAGTCCCTCCCTATGAGGGTACAATGATGTAGCACATCATGAGCATATGGTGTGACCCCATATATGGTATAAATATTATATAGAGTTTAGGAATCCATATATGTGGTATGAGGTGCGATCCTAAATCATTTATTCTTCCCTAGTTAGTTTCAAAAGTCACATGACATTCACACTATGAAATTTTATCCATTATCTAGGGAGTTATGTAGTTAGGTTCAAGAATCCCCCAGGGTCCCTGGGTGAGATACCCTACATGTATGATGATATAATTAGAGATCCAATGTTTTTTTCATTATGGTGATATCTAATATTATTGACCTCTCTAATTTCCTCTATATTTTTTACCAGACTTATGTAGTTAGTTCCCCCATACAGATGTTATCTTGAACCCTTGAGCAGGAATCATAGTCTAACACTATTTTTGTGACCTTACCTAGAGACTTAGTGTCTATATTGAGTATATATTAGTTATTATTTTTTTGTCTCATATTCTGATGGGCATGACTTTGTGATGAAGAACTAAATACTCTCTATATCATTTATGTTTAGCTATTTTGGGTTGTCCTACCATGTATTTATATACCCACCCATATATGAGATCTTCCCACACATATCAGGTATTTTCTAGATAACATGCATTTTAATAGAGTCATCGGTTATCCAATTGTAGATATATAATAGTTGAGCTATAAATATCGTGGTTTATGTGAGGAGTTTCATTTGATTATAGCATCCTCATCCATTGAAAATTTAGATCTTTTTGCATTTTTAGTGGCTTTTTATTTGGCCCATTACGTGTTCCAATAATTTTTATATACTCTAATGTGGGATATAGATGTGTTCATATATTTTTGTATCAATTTTATTTTACCTTTTAAAATTGTGTGGGTATTTGGAGATGTGTGTGTGTGTGTGTGTTAGTACCTTTGGATAAGGAATCCCATGTTTGTGATATGTTAGTATGGAACACATCTCCAACCTATGGCCTATTAGTGGAAATCACGAGATGTCACACTTGGTTTTCCACTAGACCAGAATTCCGTAGTGGGTTAGATCCTAATATTGTGGCATCATAGGAGGATATATTATTATCATAGATTAGATATTTTCTAGCTAAGATGATTGTTATTGAAAATACGGAATCAATGTTAAATTATCTGAAGATAATATTCCAGGATATGGGACCAATGTTGTTATAGTGGCCAATGTATCCATTCACCAGGACTCTTATAAACTAATTTTTAGAATGGTACATATAAAAACTAGTTATCAAAAAATCATTATTACAAGAATTACATTAGAAATGTTTATGCTTTACATGTCATTATTATGTCAACACCTCTGATATAATCATTGACAATGTAATGTATTGACATTTCACAATTCATCCAGTGTAAATTCTATCGACGATCCCACTGTAGGATCACAAGGATGATATTCCTAGTGAAGACTCTTTGGTATAGTGTTATATTAGTATATGGTAAGTGTATGTTGTTTTATTTCCTTACAACCACACTCAAGAAGATACCTTCAGTTGAAGAATTTATAGTGGACATGTGAAGATAGATATCATTTGATATGTTTCATAGGGATAGAGCCATTCATATTCAAGGTGAGCTAGACTCACAGGTAGCTAAGAATTTTCATGAGGAAATTCGAAGAGTTTTCTACCTTTTCAATACCTCTTATGATCAGAAATTGTTTCTATTGGAATGTCGTATTCATGGATCCATAAAGAGATGGTGAAATATAGTTACTCAGACATATTATGAGGTGGCTATTTATTATGTATTTTTTTTCTATTTTGAGAAAGTTTTTTTATTATTGTATGTTGTTATTAGTATAAATCCAGGAGATTCTAGAGCTTTTATAGGGAATCAAGATGGTTATTGAGTATTCATCTAGGTTAATTAACCTCTCAAAATACTAAAAGGATGTGGTTCGAGACGGATTATTTTGAGCAAGAAAATTTTAGCATGACATATATCGAGACCCATATTTTGTGTTATATCACTTTTCATTCTGACTTATTCTAGAATGCTCATGAATATTTTTTGATCGATAGCTTCATTGAAGAGAATTCCCTAAATTTTGGGTCTAGTAGTGGGAACAAAGGAGTATAGACTCCAATAGCAAGTAGTTGATCTCAGACTCATGTATCTATGCAATATTGATGTTTATTAAGATAGTCCAAGAAAGAGGGTTTGTAGTCAGGGATTTCAGGAAAATTCCCCTCATATGTGGGAGAGGAAATGCTACTCCTCCAGTGGATGGGTAAATTTCATGTTGGATTGTTAAAAATACCATACATAAAACATGGAGATGTATTATTGAATTCCAACATAGATGAGGTGGATGGAGAAGGGAGTTTTATTGGGAGTAAGAAATGTCATAAGAGGTGTTTGGGAAGTAGGAGGTGGTCATCGATTTCATATATTGCCACCATGATCCCTAGGTTGTCCACACATGGCTTAAGGAGATGGAGATACGGGATGAGGACAACTGTAGGTAGTGGATTATTATGAACTCGATTCTCTATAGAAAATTTTAGTTAAAACATATGACATCTATACTTTATTTATATCAATAATTGAAATAGGAGTGGTATAATCTTTCCTTTCTATAAGCCCTATTTGATATTTAGATATTCTGGTAGAGCCTTTGGCTTGACCCTTTCATTTAGGGACTCCTACTTGATGATATTCATAGATCACATACTTCTGCTGATAGTTTAACATACCTTTTGTAGGATAAATTCTCATTTGGTATAATTTCACTATGATAATGATTCCTTACAATTTCATTTTATCTATAGGATATCTCTTCATAGTTCATCCATAAATTTAATATTTCATGTATAAGATGTGGTGTGTCCATATAGATGAGATGTGGTTTTCCTTAATTAGGGACATGAAAACTCATATAGTATAGGATAGGATTCTACATTAGAGTATATACCGGAATAATCAATTATTTATATTGTATTACCATTTGAGTATTAGATTCTACGGAATTTCATCATCTTCATGTTATAGAAGAGTATGGGGACGCATTTTCTAAAGACATTCAAGTATCATTTCTCACCATGTTATCAAATTATGCATAGACATACATCCTCAGACATCCAATATATCTTTTAAAATATATTTGATGGTTCCAATATAGATCAATTTGATAAAAGAATATTTATAGGACATACATATATATGGATTTTTTAAACCCATGTTTACCCCTAGGAAACCCCAATTTTTTTCTTCAATAAGCTAGGAGGGAGCATGAGGTAATTTTTTTATCACCATTACTTGAACTAGGTGAACATAAAGAATTAGCACCCACTACTAATAATCAAAAACCACTTCAAATAGTTAAAAGGGCGACTTGTATTTTAATGATTAACCTCAGGTT
Source organism: Viscum album (assembly GCA_963277665.1). Taxonomy (NCBI): domain Eukaryota; kingdom Viridiplantae; phylum Streptophyta; class Magnoliopsida; order Santalales; family Viscaceae; genus Viscum; species Viscum album. The sequence continues at coordinate 644,000,265 of OY728128.1, forward strand.
AGGATATCACCATATTTGAGTTTGAGAGAAGGATATATTGATGACGAAATCCTGGTGTCACTATGTTCACTATGATTACTTGGTGATAATTATCTTCAATGATCACATTCTAGAGTACTAGAAATCCAAGGAGGTGCACATAAGACACACAAGGATGGTCCTATACGTACTCTGAGAGCACAAAATTTATTAGAATCTATCAAAATAGTATTTATAGATTTAAGAGGTACACTTCTTAGGAAATTTCATATAAAAATATAATGTATTAGTAGACCTTGTGAAGGTTGAGTCAGTGTTAGCTTGGGAGCCACCCAAGAGAACATCATAGGATCAAAACTTCTTTATGATGGAATTCTTCTACCAATCATTCCAACAAATTTTCACCATGACATTCATAACTTTGAGTTGTTTGACCTAAATGGGGAATCCATTTTTGTGGATGGATTGTTTTAGGTATGATTTTTAGGAGTTTCTATTGTGGTTGATGAATTATCCATATTGAGAATACTAGAGTATGTTGTTTAATATGTAGTGTTATGTGATTCCTCAATGTCTTGGCTTTGATGTTTTCTAATTCAAAGGTGGGTAGTGATTAAATATGGGTCCCAGAAGTTGATGCCAAATGAGGAAAGCTACATGACCAGCAATCTGGAGTATCCATTATTGGTGTTTACCCTGAAGATGAGGATACATTATCTTATAGGTTATAATTTTACCATCTATTGCATCCACAACAATCTTAACAATATATTTTCACATAAGGAACTTAAGAAATGAAATAGTAAATGAATATAGTTCCTCCATGATTTTGAATTTTATATGGTTTATACTCCCTGTAAGGGGAACGTGGTGGTAGATTCTCTCAGGAGAATATCTTATTTGTGATTGTAGTGAGAATTGTAAGAGTATTTGGCCTCAATTAAATTGTCCTTAGTGGACGAGGATGGTGCGACATACCTCTAATAAATAATTGATACTCATACACTTCTATAACATTTTTCTGAGGCTCATCTTAGAGATACAATCTCTGAGACCTTGAATATTTATAAATCCACTATACATGATCCTGGTGAATTTTCTAATGGTGACAAGCACATTATCCATTTTCGAGTGTGGATTATTATACCCGTAATGATTTGGGATAAGGTATTTAGTTTCATTATGACACAATAGAGTTACATCCAAGAATGGTAATAATTTATGAGGACATTCATTTGAAATTATTGTGTTAAGGAATAAAGTAGCTTTTAGTGGATGTTGTCTCTTTATGCTTCACTAGTTAATAATTGATCGATGAACACCATGTTCCAGTGGATTTATCTCAACCCATTTAAGATTAAAAGTAAAATTGAAATGGTATATCTATGGACTTCATGATGGGGATTCCATAATTTTATAGTGTAAATGATGCTATCTTGGTGATCATAGAGTTACTAACTATGTTATCTCTCTTCTTATCCGTATATGAGAATACTTTTGTATAAATATTAGGGAATCTTTATATACTAGAGATATTCCTCTTCACAAATATACAGTAATGATCATTTAATATATTGACTATTTCTTTACACCATGATTATGTTGAGCTTGGAACTAGGAATTAGTATCTGAGTTGTGTTTGAGGATATATTGTCACCCCAATATAGACATCCAAACTGATTATACTATCCAGGTTTTTTAGAAATTTTTTCAGGATTATTTGTTATATATTGTCTATATTTGGGAGGATCAGATACCCTTATTGGAGTTTGTGTATTAATAAATATAACAATACACTATATATAAACCACTATTCAAGTACTTGTATGAGAAACCCTACATTTCCCCACTATGTTAGACATATCTAGGAGAATCACAATCATGGGACTACAGTTGGTGAAAGTAACAATAGAAAATTTAAAGATCATCTAGGAGTGAATGAAAACTTTCTAGGGATTTCATAAGACTTATTTAGAACAATGATGGATGACCTTCCTATTAAATGAGGGAGAAAATGTGTTCCTAAAGTTATTTCCTCAAAAAAGATTGCAAGAAGATTTCTAGGGTGGAATGTTATCTCCAAGCTTCATTGGCGCATTCAAAATATAGTGTATGTTTGGAGAGGTGGTTTACTGCTTTCCCCTACCATTGTAGATTGATCTGGTAAATAATGTCTTCCATATGTCATAACTGAGGTGGTATGTACATGACCTATGATATGTTATCAATTGGGTAAATTTTTTTATTATTGATGAAGCTAATTTAATAGAGTACCTAATATATATCTAGTACTGGAATGATATAATACGTTATGGTTGAGTGATTCCCAAAGTGTGTGTCATGTGGAATCATGGTAATCTTCAAGTGTGAACACGACTGAATGGGAACCGAATGTGATATTAGTATAGTCACCTATTTGTGTAGGTTATCTACTTTTGGGATGAAAATATTAGAGGTGAGGAAACTATAATGTCTTATATTTTTCAAGGTAAATGGTTATAATGTTTCAATGATTATTTTCAAAGCTAGTGTGTGCGTTATCATGGGATTGTGTGGCCCAAGTAACATTAATATTGACATGATAAAAATATTTAATATATTATATCACATACACATTATTTTTTTGATATAGTGGAATAACAGAAATTTTTTTTATAAAATGACACATCTAATACCAGGATTAAATCATGAATGAAGGTTTTCCCCCATGGTGTAACATAATATTTTTTGTGTCGTTCGGTTCGTTTTTGTGCAGTAACAATTGAAAATAATAAAATAAATTTATTTATTTATTTACATGAAATTTTATTATCATTACCAATTATCCTTCTATAAAATCCTAGTTATATTGAATCACATATGGTTAGCCTCAACCCCTATCATTCATGACAGGGTTTTGGAGGAGACTTTAGGAGATGAAAATAATATCATGGATTAGAGATACATTTTCTATAGAGTCTTATTTACCAAATGAGTTTATGGATCTCACTAAAAACAATGAATTATATGAATTGTACAATAGTGATTAATTATAACTTAATTTGGGAATTCTATTATGTTTTAATTTATCCACATTTGATTATCTCATGTCAGATGAAAATCAATTTTTCTAATGATTTGATTCATTGTTACATGGTTTAATTGTATATATAGAATTATCTTCCTAGGATTAGTAATTTATTGTGTTCCATAATTATCAATTTTTTATTCCCCATTCATTATTCTACTATTATTTCATTTATTCCAATAAGAATAACTGTTGAGGTTCATTCATTATATTTTTTTTCAGTTCTCCCATAATTAATCATATGTTCATTTCCTATATTATTTTGTTCGAAGGTTCAATGAATACCTTTAAACTAATTATTCTATATTTGGTCGTTGGAATACTGTGTTATTTTCATTTTTTTGGATTTGATATCGAACTAATATACATTGTGAAAAGTTTCATAATTGGATATTAGCGATAATTCAGAGGAATATTGAGATTCCTTTTATTATTGGTTTTGGAATTTGGTAGAGTGGTATATTTGGCTTGAACCACAAGTAGACCACATAGTAGGTATCCAGTCATAGATGAAGATTGGAGTTCAGTCAACTCAGGTCTGCATTAATGGGATATATTATGGTCCTGGATGATGGAGGATGCAACACAAGTGGAATTTCCTGTAAACTAGTGATTTATATAAAATTTAAAGAAACAAGTCATGTATTCTTAAGAACACATGTTGTGTCATCCCCTTTCAGTTGTAGTAAGGGTTTCATGAAAATTTAATATCACACAAAAGGTATAACCTATACATGTTTTGCGACCCAAGGAGTTTGGATATGTGTATACCCCTAAGGTACAAATGCAGAAACATGTCAATGTACATAATCCTAGCCAAGGTAAAAAGGAATAACCAGGTAGAGATACACAACTAGAGAACCCAAATATTGATAGAGTACATGGTCGTAGTTGGAATACAATATAATTGGATGAAATACACATTACTCAGATAAAGTAAAAATGAATAGCACAATGCCAGTGGTAATATCTAGGATGGACAAGAAACAGTGATCACATTAACTAGTTTAGGTAGAGATCCTCAGTCGCTTTATTATAATCTAGTATCTATTGGGATAATTCCCATGGTCCATCACTATCAATATATTGTTAGGTATCACATAATTACTATAATCTGTGTTCTCCTCTATGGTATTATTCTTGAATAGAGTTAAGAAACCCTCTATGTGGACAAGAGTGTGCTCCTCTACCATGACTTACTCCTTACGTAGGGTTAGAAATCATGTGACCTATGTACTAGGATGTTGTATCCCCTTCCTAGTGGGTTAAACAGTAAGGGTCCGGAATCCACACAAGGCCTTGTGTAAGATCTACTATAACTAAGTTGATATCTTCAGAGTTCTAGTATATACTTCTTCACGGTGAGGCCTAATAAGGCCAACCTCTTAAATGAGCTCCTATAGTGGTATCTCACTCTTGGAGAGAGATATACCGATTTATTATTACATTGAATCCTTGAGAATGAATCGTTGCTAAGAATTATGTTTATGACCATAAATTGAGACTTATGTAATATATTTAGTATATGTGAGTTATTTTTGTTATGTATCATATTTTATTGAAATTCCTTTATAATGATGAGATAACTACTCTCTTGATTAGTTATGTTTAGGGATTTTAATGCATCATACTAGTTATTTATATATTCACCCATTAATGGAATCATCCGATGCAAGTAGTGTCATATGTATATGAAAATCCTTTGGATACATTCCTAGGTGCACCAGGATCAGGAAGATCATAGTTGATCTAGAAATACAGTGTTTCATACCAAGGGTTGCATTTGACAACTATACCCTCCTTCCTAGAAGTTTGGGGTCTATTTAGAGCACATATTGGCTTGAATATTTCCATTTCACTTTTTTAGTAAATTTTTCATACTTTGATATCGGATATTTACAAATACATTAATTTTGGTATCATTTTTGTTTTACCTTTCATCACTATGTGGGTATTTGGAAATGTGTTTTTGTGAGTACAGGCCCATCAAGATATAGAATCCCAAGTGTCTGATAAATCTACTATGTGATAGTCTCCATCCCCAAGACTATTTAAGGTGGTATTGGGTTGTTATTCTTGGTTTACTACTGGACATAAGGCCTTTGTGGGTTTAGTTGTGAGAATAATTTTGAACTACATTCATAATATCATCATTGTTATTCATTGTTCTCCAAAAGTTCATCATTCTTAGATCTTGTATGGTACTATAATTTATTTTTTATAATTTTATAATTTCATTCAATGGTAGTTATTGTTATGATCATTAATGGTTAATTTGGAAATGAGCATGTTTCGATGATTCTTAGTGAATAAAGGGTGTTTTCATAAGTAATGAGATAAACTATTTTATTACAATTTAATAACCAAAATATAAATAATTATTCAATTTTTTAAATCACATATTAAAACATATTATATTTTTATAGTCATCTATGATATAAATTTATAACATTTCTCAAGTATGTTGTTAAACTATCTCTAATATGAATATGCCATAATTAATAGACGATTATAAAGTAATTTATATATAATATCATTATAAAAAATAAATATGATCTTATTTATTTATTTTAGTGTTATATATATGTTGTTTCAATTATTATAGGACGAATATAAACTATATTATTTTATTTTATAGTATGAATTTTTCAATTTTTCTATTATAATGCTCTTTTAGACTATTGAATTTACCGCAATTTTTTATTTCTCATATTTTTAATTGGTTTTCATGTTTTTATTTCTAAAAACATAATAATTTCAATCAATTAAAATTTGTATGATAAACCCATTCTCATGGATGTCCATGTAAGGTGAGGATGGAAATAAAAATGAAAACTAATCATTCTTTAGAGGTGGTAGTCTACAAGTACGTGTGGCTTTTGATTACATTATTCATAGAATTGAAAATTCAAGTTATATGGTTTATCATTTCATAATCTAAAATATTTCATAGATATAATAAAAATTTATTAAATTTACTATTTGGGCCATCCTTGTAATATGTTTAAGTATAAGAAAACATGTTGTTTCATAGAGGAAGTAGTCTACACAATGTAATAATGGATGTATCGTTTTTCTTAATGGAAGACATAATGATGGTTAGTGATTGTAACATCATTATAATAACATACTAGTATTGAAATGTTACCTATAATTTCATTTTAATATTGTTTAATAAATTTTTAAAATAAATAACTGTGCATAATGAAATTGAATTGAGAACGTGGAATTTAATAATTCGTACATTAATTTTTGGATTTCTCTGTTAAAAAGTAGTTTATTCATTTAAGAGATGGTATTTTGAAAGGATGATAACCTATTGAAGGTGTATATGAATTTTTAGAAGATGTGCGGGTAGATTTTTTGGCGATCTAATTAGTTTTTATGTGGGAAGGGAAGTTGGTAGAGCAGTTTCCCTTTTGTATGTGAAAAGGAAACGTATTTCTATAAATACATAAAAAAATTAATAATGGGATTTCCCTCTCAATTAATGTGTATCTAGAATTGAGAAATAAATGAGAGGAGAAGCGATAAAATAGATTTTTACCTCAACTACTTTTTCCCACACATTTTTTTAAAAAAGTTGGCCTTTCTCCCTAGGTTAAAATGTATTTACAACTTTTCATATTTACAAAGGTAAATAATTTACCAAAGTAATTTATCATTTATGCATGAAAATAAAATGGTATTTATTACAAAATTTTTATCTAATGATACCATATTTGAAATTATTCTTATTATACTAATTTTTTTAAAAGTGATTCAAATTAATTTTAAAATACTTGATGTATAATGTATTAAAACCCAGTTTTTTGAAAAATATTACTTATGTTCTATAATATAAAATATGGGTTTTTAAATTTGAAAATAATTTTTATAATTAAAAAATTACCTATAAAGTAAAAAAAATTATAAAAATTATTCATGAATTTCCAAATATTTCTTATATACCAAAAATTTCATTAAAGTCATATAATTTGTAAAAATGGAACGTTAATCTATTTAGTAGAAATAAAATATTTTTTATTTAAATTAGAAAAAAAATATCCTAAAAAATTTAAATTTTTTAATCTAAACATGGAGTTCATTTTTTAACATAAAAATTCTAATATATATATATATTATCTTTTAAATTAAAATAAAATAAATAAATAAAAATATCTTTAATTAAAAAATTACTCATTAAAACATCATGTTTTCTAATATTATTTCATATATATTTAAGAATTATTTCTTATTTACATTTTATTTTATAAATATAAATATTAAATTTTATAATAAACTTTCAATAGTGAACAATTTTATCTATTAAGGTAGAATCCTATACCACCATATTTTAAATGGTTATATGAATGAAATCATTTTAAATATATTAATCAAGGAAAATAAAAAAATTTATTATTTCAATTGACTATATTCTTTTTATTTACTAATTATTATTTTATTTATGTAATTATAATAATTTTTGGTTTTTTAGACAGTTGTTTTGTTATTTAGTTGTTTCATATGACCGGAGATATAGAAGATAATAATAATTTTAGAGGTAAAAAATCTCAATATGCTATAGTTCTACACCATTGTCTGCCCAAGCTAATGCATCATAGGACATCCAACTAGATCTTTTGAATATTTGAATATATTTTAATAAAACGATCTTGGTTTCCCCTAACATTAGACCCTTAGCTGTTTCCCTATGATATCAACTTAAACCATTACAAATTTTATTTTGATTTGTTACATCTCACTGATAAATTTATATTTTATAAAAAAATAAATAATAATTTTTTATACAATATAAATAATTTTATGATAATTTTTATGTATTTATGTATGTTTTCATCTACTATTATAATAAATATGTATCATTTTATGGTGGCTTTCGAAACCACTAAAAATATATTTTTTCTCGTCATGTATTTCAATATATATATAACATATAAAAAAATATTATATATATAATATATACACATTAACATTTTGACACCACAAAATATTAATTTAAAAATAATATTATGTTCAATTTAATGCTCTAAACACAGGAAATATAATTAAGCGAATTGAAATATACTATAAAAATATTATTGTCTATATTTGACCATTATAATGTATATATAAAAATGGATGGAAGAATATTAATGAATTAAAATAAAAAAATATATATATAATGTTTTTATTTAATTTTAACATATTGATTAATTCTTGGGAAATGTGGAATGAATTTTTTGTGATTCCATTTTATATTTATAAAATTATTCTTCTTTGGAATTTTTTATTTTTTACAATGTTTTAATGAACATTATAATTAATTAATTCTATTTTTAGTAATAATATTTTTCAAAAATAATATTGATTTTTAAATTTTAATTTTAATTTTATTTTATTGTCATTTTTTTTTGGATTTTTCTAAAAATATTTATTTTCTGTAAATAGTGAAAATGACAATTTTTTTGTAAATCAATCAATTCTTCACAATAAATAATGTAATTTAAATGTAATATTATACGGTGAATTTGATATTACATTATAATAAGTGAATTATAGAAATAAATAATTTAACTAATTACCTTGGATTTATCATTATACTTGATTTTTGTATGTGTTAATTATTGGGTTTGAATGATATTTTGAAAAATAATTTTTTCATGGGTTTTTACCATTAATCTATAATTAATTATTCAAAAATATTGAAACTAAATTTGATAAAATAGATTTCATATTATTAATATTCAAGTTAAATTTGGGAAAATATTCCAACTGTATTTTTTTTGTAATGAATTGTAATTTTGATAAATATTTTTCACCTCTGTAAATGTAAATCGAGTAATAAAAGTTAATATTTATGTGACAGGGATCTCAAAATATATCAAAAAACATCATTATTTATATTTAATGATTTTATTTCGAAGTAAACCATCCAATATTTTGATGATATGGGAACATTTTTCCTTTTTTGATAATGACGATAAGATGATTTTATGGAGAGAATAGAAATAATGACACTCTATGGTTTAATATCACTAATATTTTTTCATAGGGATAAAAAAGGTCATGAAAATTTAAATTATTTTACAGAAAATTAATTTTTTTTATCAGGGTAATTCATTTGTATTTTTTAATGATAGAATTATTATCTAAAGGTATTACTCAACACTAATGCAGTTCTTTTTCATCTAACAAAAAAATTAGTTAAATAGTTTATTTAATCATTATGTGTAATATATTTTGGAGTAATTATTCTATTAAAGATTGTTTTATATATATATGGAACATATTATTGATTATTAAAAATTTATAATTGAGTTAAATTTCTATATTTTTGTTCTAAAAATTAAATTATGTTCAAATCCTAAAAATAACATTGATAATATTTTATGTTAAATAATATTTTATTAAATGATTTAAAATTACTCAATATATTATATTTTGATAAGTGATTGGGATATGGAAAATCTTATCACCCAATTATCACTTATGGGTCACTATACATTTTATTCTAACTTATATTTACACTTACAGGGTAAAAAAATTATTATTGTCGTAATCATTAAAAAAATTAATGAGGGGTTAAAACTAAGTGATAAGTGTGAAAAAATCACAAGTAATTGTATAAATTATATTTAATCAGTGGATTTAGAATAATAACAATATTATTCTCCAAATTGTTTCTAATATTATCCACTAGTACACACAAAATAATTTGTTATGTTTAAATATTTTATGTAATTCTACGTATGTTCATTCCCTCATAATAAAAGGATACCAAATATCTTCTATTATTGACGCCACATTCAGATACATATAACAAAAAAACCCTAAAATAACCATTTATTAGCTACGTTATATAAATTATAGAGGTTTTAAATTCCTAAAATATCCCCCTAGGTTCCTTGAAGAGAGATCTATATGAGGGTCTTAAAAGAGGAGGAAATCAGATTAACTAAGAATTTTCATTTTACTTCTTATTGAACCTACATAAATTCTATACTAACCATTTTAATATGATAAAATCAGTGTATCGCATATGTTGAGATGTTTTTAGTTTTATGTAATAAGCTTGACCATCTCATTATCCATCAAACGGGGAACACAAACATTGTTCTTTGGTACATGTGGATGACTACCTCCAAGAAGTGATGTGCTTTATTTTATATCACTGCCACTCATGGATATTTATAATGATGTAATTAATGTATATGCATAATATTAATGAGATAATTATAATTATATAATGACAATATATAATTTATTTTCATACCCATCTATCTGATAAAAATGATCACTTTTCTCATGCGTGCATAGGGAATATGACATCAATGATGTCATGTGAGTCATTTTCCACATCCACCATTCATTGGTGATTTTTAAATAATATAATATGTATACAAAAATTAATTATGTAATATTTATTATTCTATAGATAATGAATCAATGACCACTTTGACTATTACTAACCCACCAATGTCGGTTTTCTATTTCGATCCAAATGTCCTCAGAACTCATGATACAACCTTAACTAATCATGTAATTTAAAATGTAATTAAAATTAATAAAATAAATATTTCAATTAAATATTATTAAAATATTTAATGGTTTTAAAAAATTAAATATTTAATATATTTATATTATACTAGATTTAAAGGGTAAACATAGCAAGTCGAGACTCAAGGCAAAGGGACTCTTAAATCAATTTTCATTCATTGTGTTATACTTTTACTTTTTGACTATATTATTCCATAATTATTAGTGAACTGAAATATTATTTTGTTATGATTTATTTACACGTTTGTTAGTTTTTTTACAACTACTTCTCATAATCACCTCAATAACTAATTCTGTCTTCTATGGTATGATCATTTTAAGAAATATTCAAATTAATGTTTTTTATTTGAGACCAGCCTTTTATTATGAACCTAAATCAATTTAATATTTAAATATTTTTACTTTTGAGATATTATATCATGAATGACTATTTTATCTTGATAATTTTTTGTCCCATTATGTTTCATTCTTCACAGAATATTGATCCAAATGTTATAAAATATTGAATGGTTTTTATGGTATGAATTTCAGTTCATAAGGTCATAATTCAGTTTATGATCCATATATTATAATATATTTTCTTCAAATAGCACCATGAAATATTTTTTTAATATATAACTATAGAAATTATTGTTTTTTTTAACCATGTTACATTTCTTCAATCGTTTCTTTTTTATTCAAGAACTACCCGTGTTCCAATAGTTTATCGTCTAAAACTTCTTTCATTGAGACATGTTTTCATTTATGTGCCTATATTGTTATGTATGATGAATATACTTAATCTTGATATATATAATAATGCATATTTTTATAGTCATGATATTTATTTCTATTCTTATGTTATTTCTTTAAAAGTTTTTTTTAGTTTTAAAAAATCATATCTTGTTTTCCTTTAAGAATGTTTCTCAAAAGGCGTTAAAGGAAATTATCTAAACAATTACTCCATGTTATTTTACTTATTTAAATAATTTTAATTTTCAAAAATAAATTATATATTTAAATAAATTTACATAATATGTGAAAATAATTTAAATGAATTAAAAATTAATTTCATTAATGTTATCCATACTAGACAATTTTGACAAACGTTACTAAAGTTTGAAAAGGTTGTTTATTTTTATAATTACTAAAATGAATATATTTTTACTCTATCATGAACTATAATTTATATAAATAATACTCTATAAGTGATCATGAATATATTGAAATAATATGTTATCAATATTATCGTATTTTTATCCAATATGATACCAGCATAAAAGGATGTTTTCCTTGTTTTCATATAAATGCTTGAGAAGTTATTTGAAGAGTAATTTCATCATTGTACACATAAATTGATTATTATTATTATTCACTAGGTGTATAATCTAGTTATACTATTGATTTAATTTATATAAATTATTTATGATGATTTTTTGAAGTGATTTTGGGATAAACTATTTATTTCTCAAGGGTAAATAATGTTATGTGATTTACGATGAAATAGGAGAATCCATGTGTTTTGATTCATGATATAGTACCTTTCGTATATTAATAAATGTAGGAAAAGAATCTAAACCGAAATTATTAAGGTACTATGACTGATATTTGATGGATGGTTCGGTTATTTTCCTTTAATCCATTTGGTAATGAGATGAAGATAATTTGAAGTCAGCTACTCCTAAGGGATAGTGATGTTGTACTAAAAATATAATATGAAAGTATTTATTGAATATGGGTAGATTAAATGTTATTCTAAAGATAAATATGGAAAGATACTCATAATATAATGATTCATCTAGCCAATTTAGGTGATTCCAAGAGGAGTGCTTGATGTTCCATGTTACTAGCATAGTTTCATTATCCTTGCAATATGTAATAATGGATACTTTACTTATGTATTTGTTTTTAAATCAAATGAGATTATTAAATTATATAATTGTTATTTTATATTAAATATTTATTACATGCATCATGATTTATGATCCAGATTTTTATTTGTATTAAGTCTATAATGTACGAGTGTGTAGATTGGTCATGTGCATTAGTGAAAATTTTGATTTTCCCATTTTCTGGATGGGTCAAATTTTCCATTAGTTCATGGAAAAGAATCCTGATTTTTATGAAATAAAAATATAACAATTATTTTTTGTAATAGGGTTTATGTTGTTCATAGAATCATTCATTAGTATCCAAAGGAAGGTCATGGATGGTCAGGCTACTGGAATCACTAGAATCCCTGATGGGCACACAAGATAGCTAGTTCTCATATTGACTTTTAATGAGGGGAATATTTATATTTTTACTTATGACACCCATATTACTATTATATGTGTTTTACCACATCTTTTTTAGTATAAGTCCTCAAATTTTCCTACTCCAATATCATATTATCATGGAGATATCTCCCCAATACAGCATTAGAATCCATCGTCATCACTTCTGATCAAGATCACTCATTGAGTCAATTCATCCTATATCATATTTTCTTGTTATGTTTATTTATGTATTTCAAGTATTCTTTTGTATAATATTCCATATATTCAAGGGGATTGTCTAATTTTCTTATTTTCACTCTTTTCTGGATAAATAATATATTGATACTCATTATAATTTTTTTCTAAGATGAATGTAGCTGCTCCCTCAACTAAAACAACATTCTGTCTTAGTTTTAATGGCACATTTTTCAGTTCCTTCTCATTTTTTTAATTGGATGACATTTTTTAAATGGTAGGTTTTATTTTATATCTATTTTTTCAATTTAACCATAGTTTATATAATTTTCATTATGCAATGGGTTTCTAAAAATGGTTATGTCATATATCAATTGTTATAACATTGTGTATGATTTGGAATTGATGGTTCTGAAATTCCATTTCACAACCATTATTTAAATGTAAAATATAATTTATCTGGGTGACATCCTTGTTAAACTGTAAATTTTATTTTAATATAGTGACTTATGTGTTGTGTTAACTAAATAATGAATAATAGTTTTTTACTGAAGTGGTATGATGAACTTGTTTTTGAAATGGAAATTTGGAAAGGATTTCCTTTATATTATAATTGACCTTGAAATGTTTTTAGATGTGGTTTATATTGAATTTTTTTTAATTTTAAATGGCTTTATAGAATGAATTTAAAAAATGGTGGTTTGAACATGTTTTCAGTTTGGAAATATAAAAGGGACCTTTATTCAGGGATTTTGGTTATTAATTTTTTTGTATGTTTATTAACAAAATTGTGCAATTTGATGGTTAACCTAGGGTGAAATATCCCCCAAGATTCATTGGTATTTATATTTAACTTGGGGTGAATGTTTCCCTAGGAGATTCTATTTTATTATGGATAACATAATCTAACCACATCCCCAAGAGAATTATGTAATGTATGGTTATCATAAGGTAAAAATTAACCCAAATGGATGATGGTATTTTAATTTTAACCTAAATTAAAAATGACCCCTCAGTGATGCTGGGTTTGTGGGATGGGTATATTTTCAACAGATATAGGTTTAGACTATAGATGGGTATATTTAACCTAGTCAAGAGTAGTATGGTTAGAATGGCCATCCTAAATTAATCAGTGACACCCTATCAAGAGATGAAGAAATTTTGTACTGTTCATAGGGAGAACCTATCCCTAAGGTTGTATTTTTGTTTTTTACATTTCGTTTTCAATGTTGAAATGTTTTAATTATATTGGTTTATCGATAGTATTACAATATGAACAGTTATGAACTGGATATTTTATAGAAACAATTGGTTTTGGCCTTCTGAGTTATACTATCATATTTCTCAGGTTTTCATGGCACTTGGGTACCCGATCCAAAGACAATTTTTATAAGGTACCAAAAATAAAACATTACATAATCTAGTTACTTCAACAAGTTTCACTTGTTTTCATTCCCAGATATCTTATTAGTTTATTTTTTTAGAAATTTCAAACATAACTCACAAATATCAATCCACAAGCATACAATGTGGTTACCATTAAAATAATATCCATTTCTTCCAAAAATTAAAAATTTTAACACAAAACAACAACAAGATTTATTTTACAAATATTAACAACAGTTAACATGACATACTTCATTCTCTTACAAATCCTTATAACCTAAAAAAACTTTTAAAAAAATGGGATAATTGTAAAAATATTGGTAAGGGATATAAAATGTTAGAAATAAACCATTAGTCCATGAAAACATATAAACATAAGAAATCATTTTCACAAAGACATACTTCTCACCCTTATATACATTTATGGTGAAACATGAGATTTCCATAAAACATTAATGAACATATATAAAATGATAGGGGTATATTGGGGCATTAATTAAATATATTTTAATCCTTATATCTACCTAACAATTATTAACCCTCATGAATACCTCACATATTAACCCTCATGGATACCTTATTGTGTAACCATCACAGTTACACATGGACTAACCATAAAGACAATGTCTAACTTAAGAATACCCAAGGAATTAGAGGGATATATTGGTACCAAAATTCTAATAAAAAATTTTCAAGAACCATAACATAATCATGAATGGTGAACACTCTCTTAAAACATTCTCTCTGAATTTTGTAAAAATATAAATTTTAATAAGGATTTTTAAAGAAAAGTCTCTTAAAAATATCATATAATTGATATTAAAATTAATTTAATTAATTTAATATGTGAATAATCTATACATACACATAATATTAAAATATATATTCAAATTTCACATAAAAAAATAATTTTAGCACCATATATATAATGAAATATAAGTTTAACCCAAATAATGGAAACTTAGATAAGAATTTGTTTATATCAACTTTTTCTTCCATTACTCCAGTTTAAACCTCCTTTATAACAATTTAAAAAGTGTTATAAATTTCTAACACAAACATATTAATGTCTATAACACCTTATATTATCATTTTATAAAATCAATTCACCCATTAATTAATAATATTTTGTTATTTCAATGTTTCGGGTGTCTGCTTTACATGGTTTCTATGGTCGGTTCACATTTGATTTTCTTATTGTATGGAAATGAAACACTAAAAGTGGAATGAAATTGTGTTAATATTATTATATCATATAGAATTATTACATAAATAATTTTTGTTATATGTTATTAGGATGAATCATTAGATAAATCATTAGTGATATCTGTTAAATCATTTTGGTTGTTCTTCAATAATAAAACACTAGTTTCAATATATATCATAATATTATGTATACATGATAATTAAAATATAAAATAGAGAATATAAATTACACATAAAATATTTTTTGACAATTAAAATGTTTTCACAAAAATATTTTAAATATTTAATGGAAATTTAAGGAACATCATCTATGATGTCGTTAAATCGACACATCAGAAATTGTGTTTTTATTTTTAGTATATGAAGAAGTGCAGAATATGTAAATTGATGAATTTTTACACAATCATGATAAAATAATTAATATATAAAATTATTTAGATTTTATTTCACTTGTATAATGGGAATATAATAGAGAATAAGAAAAATAAAAAAATTGAAAACAAAACACAAGAAAATGAAAAATGATCGTTCCTTTTGGATCTCATCTCCTTGAGATCCTCCTTAAGGCCCCTATTTATTTTCCTTTTGGTGATAATATTAGGTACTAGACATGGGGATGTACCTCTGAATAGAGTTGGGATTAATTTTTAAAATGATAAAAGAATTCAAGGTCTGAGAGGAAGAGGGGATGTGGGTTATATTTATAGTGGAGGAGAAGAGGGGGTTTTACATTATTTTTATCATTTGGTAAATATTTTTTCTCAAGACTATCAGTATTATTGATTCATGTGACCCAAAATATTAATAAATTCATGATAGTCTAAAATAAATTCTTTTTACATCATCCATTACTCAATAATGATTCATAAATTCAATTATTTATCATATTTTGTAATTATAGAATTTCATTATTCACAAGAAATTCAATTATTTCAGAAAAATATCAAAAAACTTTGTATCCATTTTCAACATGTACAATTCAAAAATGATTTAAATTTTTTAAAAATAACTTTCTAAATAAACAATAACATATTTTATATCTCCTTGAAAAATTAATCAATATCACATTATCTAGTAACCTTAAGAGAATAAAATAAAAATATGACATATTATTCATAAGGGTCATATTATTATTCATATGGGTATGTTAGTATTTAACAAAAATAATGTTAGTTCTATCAAACTCCAAATAACATACTGATCACAACTGTAGATGTCTATTTTATTAACTTCAAAACATACAGAGAAAAAATTATATTAAATTTCCTCTTTATAACTATCTCCGTAAAATATAGTGTCATTATGTAGAGACTCAGTTTTACATGAATTTAAATTTATTTTTAAAATATTTTCATGTTTCATCACACCCTTCTTCAAGAAATTTCTTCCTCAAAAATTCTATTTATCGATTAAACAAGTGATGGTACCTTTCACTAATAGAATTTTTAGATTCCCCTGATACTTCATCAACCATGTGGTTTCCCCACAAAACCATTAAATGATCGAATGCCTTATTCCGAAATACATTTTGTCTTGAATATATAATCTGAATTGGTGTCTCTTCATACGAAAGGTTCAATTCTAGATGAATAGATTCTAGGATCAAAACATTAGATGAATATGAAACATTTTTTCTCAATATCAAAACATAGAAAATATTGTTTAAGTGAGATAAACTCAGAGGAAAAGCTACTTGGTAGGTCACTAGCCAAACATTCTATAGGATTTCTTAAGGTCCAATGAAATGTTGACATAACTTTTCTTTATTACCAAAAATCATAACACTTATCCATTGCAAGATTCTAAGATAAACATGATCACCTACCAAAAAAGAAAAATCATTCCCCTTGTTATCATCAAAACTTTTTTGCCTACTCTGATATTTCCTCATGTGTGGTTGTATCATAATCACTTTCACAACCATTTCCTTTACTAATTATGGTCCCATCATCATTATTTCCCTAACTTCATCCCAAAAAGATGGAGTTAGACACCCCTTTATATACAATGCTTTAAATGGTGCAATTTGTATAATAGAATAAAAAATAATATTACAAGAAAATTATACTAACTACATGTGATGATCCCAACTTCCCTGGTAATTAATTAAACAAAATTGGAACATATCCTCCAATAACTAAATTGTCTGTTCAGACTACCCATCTGATTGATGATGGAATATTGTACCAAAAGTTAATTATATTTTCAATAACTTCTAATATCCATTCCAAATGTTAGAAGTGAACCTAAGATCATAGTCATATAAAATGGAATGAATAACTTTGTGTAACCTTACAATCTCTTTGAGGAACAATTGAGAAATCTGATCAAAAGATATAATATCTTGAATATGACTGAAATGAATAGATTTAGTCATTCAATCAACAGAAACCCAAATTACACTGTTACCTCAAAATGTATTTGGTAGTTCCACAATGAATTCCGTAGATATATTTTCAAACATCCACTCTATAACTGGTAAAGGCTGAGGAATCCCCTCTAGTAACTGCTACCCTTCTTTAACCTATTTACATGTGAAAAATTTCATGAAAAAATATACAATATATCTTTTCATTTTATCCCAACAGTAATACTCTAGAAGGTGTCTATATATCTTAGTACTACTAGGATGACCTGAAAATTGTGAACTATGAGCTTCACATAACAACTATTTCATAATATGAGAATAACAAGGCACACAAAATATCTTACCAAATCTCAGAACACAATATTTATCAATGTTAATTTATGGAAATGTATAATTTTAACAAATTATATCTTTTTATGTAGCTCCTCAAACAATGTTTGTAGTTTAATAATCTTATCTTGAAAAGATGACTGCACTAAAACCTAAAACTAAAAAAAGTAATTTCCCGCACCAACAAGTTCCAAGCCAAAATTCATCAAATCATTAATCAGAGGGTCTTGTATTAACCGTAACATAGTTAATGATGCATGATTTTTTAAACTAAAAGAATCTACCACTTTTTTTGGTTATTTTAGTGTGGTAATTGATTGTTCAATCATAATCCTTTATCATTCCAAGATATCTTCTCTACCCCATGTTTAATTCCTTTTGATTGAATATATACGTCAGATTTGTTTGGTCAATAGATATTTCATATTTTGTTCGGTCTAAATGATCCGTCTAATTTTTCATAGAAAAAAAAAACAACATCTAATTCTAAATAATGTCTGGGATTATTTAACTCATGAGGTTTTAGTTGTCTTTAATCATAAGAAATTTCCTGATCATTCTGCATCAAAACACTACCGTGTCCCATTAATGAAGTATCCTTGTAGATTACAAACTCCCCATTTCTGTAAGGTAGGGTCAGTACTATAACATTCACCAATCATCTATTCAATTACTGAAAACAATCATCGCATTCTTTTGTCTAGAAAATTTTAACTCATTTTCTTGTCAACATATTCAGTGG
This sequence comes from Viscum album, assembly GCA_963277665.1. Classification (NCBI taxonomy): domain Eukaryota; kingdom Viridiplantae; phylum Streptophyta; class Magnoliopsida; order Santalales; family Viscaceae; genus Viscum; species Viscum album. The sequence goes on from OY728128.1 coordinate 644,019,314, forward strand.
ACGAGATTACTATTCAATGTTTTCAATAATCCTATCATAATTGCCATCCAACCCAAAAAAATATGAATCTCAGTTATATTTTTGGGTCTTGTCCATTTTTCAACAACTTTAATTTTAGAAGAATCAATAGTTATTCCATATTTAAAAACAATGTCAAGAAGGAATTTTATTTATTGAAACAAAAATTCACACTTGTAGATTTTTTTCATTTTTATGAATTTTATTAACCAATTTTTTTTATGGATTTAAAAAACAACTCTTATATGTTTTTTATGCTCCTATTTACTTCTAAAATATACCAAATTGATATGAATAATCACAGACACAAACATAGTGATAAAATCTTTAAATAATCTCTTCATAAGTTCCATGAATATAGTAGGAGAATTAGTAAAGCCAAATGACATAGTAATAGATTAATATTGACGATATAGAGTTCAAAAAGTTGTTTTTGGAAATTCATCCTCCTTCACATTCACATGGTGGTAACCAAATCTCTTTTTAATCATGAAAAAATATGAATCTATTTAGAGGTTATCAAAAAACTATTCGATGTGAGGAAAATGATACTTATTCTTAATAGTAATTTTATTTAAATCACTATAATCATTTAATAGTCTCATATAACAATTATTATTTTTAACGAATAATGTAGGATCTCCCTATGGTGATGTGCTATGATGAATGAATCCTTTATCCAGAAAATATTGCAATAGGATTTTCAATTCAATAAGTTCCATTTGAGGCATTTGATAAGGGGTTTTTGAAATTTTATTAGCATAAGGAACCAAGACAATTATGAATTCAATATCCCGATCAGGTTTAACACCCAATAACTCATTAGTAAATACATCAAAGTATTCATTTGCCACTCGCATATAATTAATATGAATAGTTCATTTTTTTCATCAATATGAGTAAGATAAATTTCATTTCTATGTTTCAATAGATTCTCTTTGTCCTGGTATGTTATCAGTTGAATGGGTTCATTATTTTCTATAAACTGAAAATCATTCTAAAAAACAAATTATTTAGCTATAGAATCAATCTGAACATGATAAACAGAAATCCAATCAATTCCCATAGTGAAATCATACTCTACTAAGTGAAAAAAATGTTTGAAGGTAATTTCCATTCACATATAACAATACAAATATTCTTAAAATTCATTTTTTCAGTAAAACTTCTCCCTAGTGTTTTAAAAATATATTCTGTTCTCATTCTATGGGGTAAAATTTACAATATACTAGAAAATTTCTCAAAATCAAAGGAATGTGTAGACCATGTATCAAACAAGACAGTAGAAAAATATTAGTAAATAAAAAAAGTAACTGATACCACTTAATTGGATTTCTAAAATTCTACTAACATTGTTTCAGAGGATCTCACTACACCCTTCTTCTTATAGTCTGGCTGTATTCAATTACTCAGATAATTACTTGAGAATAAATCATCATAATTACCTATCTAACCAAATTTGAAACACATTACAAATTTGATATCTTAATTGATCATAAGATCATTTTCATTACAATATCGGGCCATATTTCCAACTAACAACATCAAAAACACTTCCCAATTTTTGTAAGACATTCCCCATGGTGCGTTTTACAAAACTTTTTTCAAGATGGAAATATATCATTTTTACCATCACATTTATCATAACATTGTAATTATCAAAATCCCAATTCCCTTTGATATCATGGATTCAATCCTGAGTAGAAATGTAGTATTTTTCTTTCAAGATCCAGAATATGATTTGAAGTATACCTTTGTAGTCAGGTGATGTTTTCTTCATACACGACCACAGAATCTTCCTCCTTTTTCTTTAATTCATGTAATTTTTTCCATCCTATGTCAAACCACATTACAAAAATATTTTTTAATGAAAATACATTTATATTCCTCCCACTCTAAGGATTCAATTTTCACTCTACCCCTGATATTCATTACTATCTAACACTACTAATACACTTCATTTTCAAAATGATAAATTGAAATACTAACCATTTTATTATCTAAACAACACATAACCTTGAATATCATTCCACGGTGTTTAATTTATTCTTTTTGCCACTACTAGGTCAGAAGATCTACTAAAAGAAGGATGATTTTGCCTCATAAAATGTTCCACTACCATCATGCTTATTTGTAGAAGCTTTGGTTGATCCATTTAATGTACACCACTATCATTTATTGACTGCATAAATTTATCCATTATAGTCAGAAACTGATTGTTCCTATTTCCCACCATTCCTAATTAAAGATTAAAAATCATATCAACCTCTCAGATACTTCCTACATTAGCTTAATTATTTCTTTTGTAGGAAACCTTTCTTAATAGAAATATCATAGATGAAGTATAGCTCCCCAATATTAATCATGAAGACTCAGTGCATAAAAATGATGTGTAATGTTTTTTATATAAAATAAACTGAAAAATTACACAACAGATTACACAAATGAGGAACATTTATGGGTATAGGATATGGAGGATTAGACAACAACATTCAATTATTATGGTTGAAAAAAACATCTTTCCACTACGCTTCCATGGATTCTAACTCTAAAAAAATCAATGACATCTATAACTAATCTCATAAGATAGTTATGAAAAATAATTTTAAAATAAAAGGGTGAGCATCCAATTTCCCATTAAGGAGTTTTGAAAGCCTTTGATAAATCCCTTTAAAAATATCACATTAATAATACTTTTGAAAAATTCAATTATAAATAAATTTGTAAAACAACATTTAAAATACTATAATTCTATGAAAAATAATTATACTTTGAAAAAACTTTTAAACTAATATAGTGATCCATTTGAAAATATTAAGCATGCCCTTAAAAACAAAACAAAAGAGGACACCCAAAGCAATGAAGGCAAACGTTGGACTACCCACTTCAGTGATGGATTCACTCTCCAATTCCCATTAGAATTTACAATGTTTATTTATCGATTATTATAAAACATTTTTTTGAGCTTTCCAAATATACATACAATTTTCACTGGTGTTTTAGAATTGAAAATATGTTTATATTCATTCTTGGAACAAACATGGTAAATTTTATTTTTAAATAGATACATACCAATCTATACTAAAAATTACATATTCAACCGGGTATGATGAAATCTCATGATACATGACTTTTCATAATCACATGAAAGATGAAGAAACATCCACACACTTGAAATTTCAATGTAATAATTATTAAATTTCTTTTATTCATGATTTTATAAACTAATAACAATAGAGATCATATAATTTTTTCTTCTAAATCTAAACTAAAACAATATATAATTATGTTCCACGCACAAAAATTATCAAAGAATCATTTCTACACTAAATACAATCATCCTTTTATATGGACTTAATTTTTAAGCAACATGACTTTAATTACATATATATATGAATTTATAAATGTTATGGTAACAAAATCATTGATGTATGGTTATAATCATGAATTTTATTTGCAATGCAGATGATAAAATTAGGACATTCTTAATATATAAATTCATATGTGAGTTAATACATGGATAATAATTTATTTAATATAATTGTATACTAGAATATCATTTAATTATATATATATAACCTTGTAATAATATTTGATGATATGGATTACCCATGTAAACGAAGTTGTTAATTTAAAAATAAAATAATTGAATATATTTCTTTCTGAAGATGTTATAGATTTAATGACAAAAATAATTAAAATTATCAGTACCTTACTAGAACCCATTCATATTAAGAATTAAATTTTGACAACCTCACTTCCTTCCATTTCACTTATACAGCTTACATTTACATCTAAATTAAATAATTAAAGAAATATCATGATGTTTCCCTTAATAATAAAACATTTTAGATTAGTAGTGACATAATTGGAAATATAAAAATGTTTTAAAAAATATATATTAGTTCTCTGTAAAATAATCAGTTTCAAATTAGTAAAATAAGACACATAATCAAAAAATTAAAAATCAAAATTTTGAAATAAATAGAATAACTATCTCTTATTAATAAATTTATAAATAGGTAAAATTAAATAATAATATCCCTTATATTTTGTCTTTACAGAGCAGATATTCTTCTTTCACAAAACTGAGTTATTTTACCTACATTAAATACGGACACTCATCTCTCCCTTGATAAAAATAATTTTATGTTCAGGGGATATTGATTTTCACAAAATGTCTCCCCACTCTCATTTATACACATAGCAAGGCAATATTTTAATTCAACTTGCTATAAAATTGTAATGTGTGGTTCTGTTGTAATGGAAATTGTGACATTTGAAAGGAATAAATATATATATTTTATAAAAAAACATAACTGAAGAATAAAAATTGATAAGTGTAATCATTTAAAATTATATATCCAATTTTTGTTAGTCTATAATCAGAATCTTATCTGTGATTTATTGTTTTCAATTTTTAAGTATAAAATGTTAGTAAGGAAATAAATTAAATGAGTTCAAACTAAAATCATTGACAAATGAGTCAAGAATTATTTTTAATTATTTCAAGGAATAAAATAGTGATAAAAATCATTCTTAGACTGAATAAAAAATAAATCAAAATAGAAAACTGATAAATTTATTTGAAGAAACACTATAGAAATACAGGAAATAGTAAATTTTCAACATAAAAAGAAGAAAAATAAAACAAGAGGAAAAACAGGTACATTCATTCAATAATATGAGATAAGATTTGATTATAAAATTATCCTTCTCGCAGAAATAAGAAATCAGAAATAGGAGGACCTCCTAATGAGAGACAAATTGAATATAAATGATGATTAAGAATTTAGTATACCAAAAAAAAAATATAGAAACAATATCCAAAAATACAATAACAACACCAATGTGTAGTTATGGATGGTGTGAGATATATCTAAAAAATATCATTTGGATACTTCAATACAAAACAAATAGGGTGTAAAATAACTTTAATCGCACTTTGAACACTACTTCAAAACCCCTTCTGAGACTCGATTCCAGTACCAGACTCATATTTTGCTTTAACTCCACAATATCAGACATCAATTATCAATGGACACTATTATGTGATGACCTGATGGAGGTCTCCAACACTAATACTCTAGCCATGGTGTGGCCTTCTGCGGTCTACTCTCCCTTTAGCGCGGATCGATCTATTCATCTCTGGGTCTGTCACTCGAACATGATGAAAATGAGACTCACGGATCCACTTCATCTCGCACATGGACTTTCCTACATAACCCTACCCCGGACTCCTAAAATGTGGTTCATTCATTTCTTTTTATATATATTTCATTTCACTATTTTTTCATTTATACATAAATTGTGTTATCTTATATATATTTGTATTAAAATATATATCATACACATGTATTATTATCGTATTATGTATTCAATATTATCATAATTGGTTTTTATCTAATTAATAATAATATTATTATTACTTATTTAATAAAATCTCTTAAATTTATATTAGTTAAACTATTTATTATTACTATAAAAATTTATTAATAGTAATTTTATATTTAATGTTATGAAATATTATCATTCATATTTCAATTATACCGATATATAAATATATACATTAATAGGTTCAATGTATTATATAAATATTAAATCATATATTATTTTAAAAAAATTAATTTATATTATTCTTATATAACTGATCAATTAATTCAATAATTATTTGTAAGAATATTAATGTCAATTAATGTTTGGTATTAATCAATATAAATTCTGCTTTACAAAAATACTCATTTATTCAGGTAGAAATTAGTATTAAATCTATAAATAAAAACAAACAGTTTATATTTTAATAACATTAATATCAAATAAATTGATGAAATCCATATCATATTTAAGATTTCATTTTTATGATTTTTTTCATAATTATTTATTAACTTGTTTTCTTTAAATTTTTGTTATTTGAGAACTAATGTAATATCATTTCTATTTATTATAATTTAATTTTATCATAGTTAATCATTAAATTTAATACAAAATTTCTTGGATGTTACATTCATTACCCCCACCTTAAATTTATTTTTCTCTCTTAGTTCTTTCATTAAACTTACGAAAATTCTGATTTTCCATCAACAGAATTAAATAATTTTTAAGGGGACGTAACTATCCAAAATAATCCTAAATCATGGATCCTTTTCCATTAATATATGACTTCTAATCTCCAAAATTTTCTAGGACATTCCTCTGATACCAATTAGAACACCATGAACCCACTTTTCCTGACACAGTTCTTAAAAATGTTGTGTAATGTATTATATATAAAATAAACTGAAAAATTACACAACATATTACACAAACGGGGATCTTTTACTAGTCTAGGTTCTAGAGGATTAGAAAACACATTTCATTTATCAGATATGAACTAAAAATAAAACAACTATCCACTATTCTTCCAAACCTCCTAACTCCAAAAAAATGATACTATCTATAAACAATCTATTAAGATACCTCTAAAAATAATTTTAAAATAAAAGGATGACCACTCAATTTTTTAGTAATAATTTTTGAAAACCATTGATAAATCCATTTGAAAATATCATTTTGACAATAAATTTGAAAATTTTAATTAGAAATACAATTTTAAAACAACATTTAAAATACTATAATTCTATTAAAAATAATTATACATAGAAAACACTATTAAACTAAAATAGTGATCTGGTAGAAAATATTAAGTAATCACTTAAAAATAAAACATTTGAGGATACTCGAAACATTGAAGGCTACCTTGGGCCTACCCACTTGAAGGATGGATTCCCCACCCAATTCCCTATAGTATTTACAAAGATAGAGTACCTAGTATTATAAAACGTTTTTATCTTATCTTACCTTATATATATATATATATATTATTTGGTGTTTTAGCAGTGAAAGTATTTTTATAATCAATCTTGGAAAAAATAGGTTCAAATTTATTTATAAATATATAAATACCAATCTTTACTAAAATTCACATATTTGACTTGGTATGATCAAATCTCGTGATACATGACTTTGCATAATCAGATGGAAGATTAACCATATCCACACACATGAAATTTAAAAGACATATTTTTTAAATTTCATTTATTAATGAAGGTATAAACTAAAAGCAATATGGAACATATAATTTTAACTTCTTAAAATTAATCAATAAGAAAAGTTAATTAAGTGTTGTGGACATAAATCATCAAAGCAACATTTATTTACTAAATAAAACTGTCCTTTTATGTTAAATTCAGTTTCAAGGAACATGAATTTAAGTACATATATATAATAATGTATAAATGTCATGATAACAAAATCATTGATGTATGGTTATAATCATGACATTTATATGTCATTCACATGATAAAATTTTGATATTATTATTTTATAAATTCATATATGAATTAATACTTGATTAATAATTTATTTAAAACATTTATATACATGAACATCATGTAAGTATATATATATATAATGTAGTAATAATATTTTATGATATGGATTACCCATTAAAATAAATTTGTTAATTTAAAAATAAAATAAATGAATATCTTTATTCTAATGATGTTTTTGTAAAGACCCGTAAATTTCAAGGAAATTTTTTTCATATTTTATTTGGGATTTTAAGAGTACGCAGTTTTTGACGGCATCGGATTCCGAGGCCCGGTGTGCCCGGAATCAATTTCGGAAGTTTAGTTCAGATACATTCAGTGAATGAACGAGCGAGGTTTTTATAACTTTTGAACTGGTGATCGGAATCGAAATCTGAGGGCACTGATTAAACCGTAGTGCCAGTAATTGCTTATGAAGACTTTTTCTAGAGTTGTGTTTGCTCAGGAAGAGTTATTAAAAAATATTTGAATTAAGTGGAAAGTGAAATAAAATTGTGTTAAAATTTTATTTCTCTTCTAAGTGGTTTAATCCTATGTGTGGGAGTTAGAGTGGGACCCACTTGATCCTAAACTCCTCTTGATAGGATATTAGTGATGTATGTCCCACACGAGCCCCACTCCTTCAAATTCCCTAACTCCTCTAAACCCCCCACATGAGTTATGTAACTCTCCCTCTTTAATCTTTCCAACTTAACCCCCAAATTAATAAGCCAAATTAGTTTAATTAATTATGTGTGTTGGTTTTGATTTTTGAAAGGCATGTCAAAGTAAAAAAAAAATAAGGTGTAGCTTATTTTATTTTGGGTGTTAGTATTGTTGTGTTGAGAGAGGGAGAGATCTTCTTCCTTGGAGAAAGACCATCACCTTCTTCGTTGGAGAATGTGAAAAACGTCAGCGCCAACCTCGACTTCCTTTTTCTCAACGTTGAGGAAGCAACACCGTCATCCCACGACAACATCAACAGAACAACAAAACTTTTCCTTCCTTCACCAAGAAATCAACCTTCTTGATTCGAGTTAGGGGTTGATTTTATGTTCAAGATTATTTTGATGTTATTCATTAATTATTGGATCATTGTTATCAATATAATGGGAGGAGTTTGGACTGCAGAAACACGGCTGGTCCTCCACCCATTTTGTTGTTGATCTTCTTCGTGTCTTGAAACGGAGGCAACGTGGTGTTGTTGCACCACACGGGAACAATAGAACCGCTGCTGGAGCTGGCCGTGGTGATGGAACGTGGTGCCATTATGCCACGCCGGTGAAGCCACAGGAGGCCACGACCAAGAGCGGGTCGCGAAGGAGGGGGGAAGTGCCGTCGCGCCACGCCAGAGCACCATCGAGAGTCGCGGTCGTGTTGTGCTGCGATGGAGGGGCACAGTGTCGTCGCGCCATGCCAGATAGGCAAGAGTCGTGGATTTTGGCTACAACGGTTTAGCAAGGGGGAGGTCGGACTCCACCGGTCGTCGGTGCATCAGGAGGCAGGACCCGCGGGGGTCTCGTGGCATCTCACCGACTGGCCAAAACGGCCGACCGTTTCCAAGAATACCAGGGGTTTGAAACCCCCGATAGCCAACTAGTGTGGACCCCATGGGTCCGTTGTTCTGGGAAAATAGCCCCCCCCCCCCTTCCGTGTCTGCTCAGCGCACGGGCGCCCGCACCGGGCCGATTAGCCCGTGCCGAGTCGGACCGCCTGCGCTGGGTCGGACCGCCCACACCGAGTCGGGCCGCCCGCGTTGGACCGGACCCCCGCACTAGGCTGGGCTACACCAGATGGGCTGGGGTGCGCCCAAACAGGCCGGACCCAGACACGGGTCGGGTCATCCTGGTTCGGGCCGACCCATGGGGTCTTGGGTCGGGTCAGACCGGGCCCAAACCCCCTGTTTTCATACAGATTCGTTCAAACGCCCATAACATGGGATACAGACCTTCGATCTACGCTTAGATAGTTGTGATGAGATCCATGGATCGAGATGGTCATTTTGGTATATTACACTCAAGGTTTCAGAAAAGTTTGGGTGTGGCCAGGTTGGTTCGAAAACGAAACTAACAGGGCCCTCAGAGCGGAAACGCGTATAACATGAGCTTCAGACATCTGATTGACGTTCCGTTGACTTTTTTGGATTCTTCTTAGTGAGACGGTTCTTTTGGATTACTCCACTCGAGGTTTGGATGCAGATGGAGTACAGACAGGTTGGTTTTAGCATAAAAATAAACCGGGCCCCTGGAACGAAAAGGCCAATAACTCTCAGACCAGGCGTCTGATTGACGCGTCGTCTATCAGGTTGAGTTCCGATTGACGTGATGGAACTTTGTGATAAATCAACTCTGGTTTTCATGACAGTTGATGTATCGACCCCCTTGGCTCATGGAGTGAACCCTCCTAGAATCGAGCGTGCAGTGTACGGGAAGCCTAGAGCTGGATGCGACTGCGACGACGATGACGACTGTACTTGGATCCTACGTGGGTTCGGCAGTGTGGATGACTATACTTGGATCCTTCGTGGTTTTGGTAGTGATGATGACTGTACTTGGATCCTACATGGGTTCGGTAGTGATTGTTATTGTACTTGTATCCTACGTGGGTTTGGCAGCAACGACATCTTTACCTGGATCCTACGTGGGTTCGGCAGACTAGATTATTTAGAGGCTAAATCAATCATCTCCACCTCTCTTCATGATTAGTATTCCTGTGTGAGCTGAGTCTTGACATTCAATCATTATCTTTGATTTGAATGACTTTCTATCCTATGTGGATTGGGTTGTGCTTTACTGTGTGGATTGGGTTGTACATTCCTGTGTGGACTGGGTTATACTTAAGCTCATGAGTTGGAGTAGAAGCGGAATTGATGATTTAGGTATATGTATGGCCATATACCTAAGTAGTGTTGGTTGATACTTGTTTTCGTATCTTTCCATTGTGGTTTATCCTTTGTGGATTCTGGGATACCTTTAGGAGTCTCAGAGTCCCTAATGAGTATCGTATACTCACCCCTGCATGGGCTACGCCCGTACTACATTTTGTTGGTTTCAGACGACGGACATCGCTAATCGTGGTTGAGGCTTGAGGAGCGGGATTTTACCTAGAGGTGCTCTATTAGGTGGGATGTACACGGAGAGAACGACCGGACCCGAGGAGCCAAAGAGACTGTCTATACTCACCCTTCAGGTGGGAGTTCCGGAGGATGACTTCATGGTTTCTGCTTTACATTTATGATTTTGTACTTTCTTTTCAGTTCTACTGCACATTTAGTTGGGTTTGTATGCTGGCCCATTTACTTTCCAGCACTTACTTGTATATTTTGTATTCTTAGTGTTTACTTCAGTTTTCATACTCTGTGGTGTTTTTTTTTCTTTTATAAAAGCAATGCATTCCCTCTTATCAGGATTTATGCCTTTGGTGCTAATCTCCAGCCCCTGGCCTATGGACGGAGGGCTTGGGGTAGTCACAACATGGGCCCCGAAGATGGGTCGTGAAAAATTAGTATCAGAGGATTTTGGTTCTACTACAGAACTCAGGACTCTGATCATTCTTCTATGTGAAGTAATGGTGTTAAGGGTGCTGAGTGTGGTTATCGGTCCAGGGAGTCCAGTGTTGGTGCGGAGGCCGACGTAACCCTACACAAGGACCCAGTCTTCTGATTTCTGACTCATAGCATGAAAACATTGATTGCATGTGTGTTTCAGAAGTTTTGTTTTTTGATTACATTGTGTCAGCTCACATGGTATACTCTATTGACTGTGTCACACCTTTTTCTTTTCAGGATGGCCCCACGACGACAGCCAGCTAGGGTTCCGAGCATTGTGCTTGATGGCAGCCCACCCAGGGACGAGGCCTCGGTGTAGGTCCCCATTAAAGCGGAGGCACCAGCAGTACCTTTCCCTGCTGAGCCACCGATTCCACCATCCCGAGTAGGTGAGAGTGCATGTCGACTGAGTGCACTTCACGAGTTTCAGCATCAGAGACTTCCCAGGTTCCATGGGGATACGGACCCTCAAGCAGCCGAGGATTGGCTAGAGACTGTTGTATGAGTTTTCAGGTTAGTAGGGACACCAGCTAACCTCATGGTGATCCTTCCGGCGAGTAACATGCATGTGGCAGCCGATAGATGTTGGATCCTGATGATCTAGGTGCACGACGAGGCATCTATTATTTAGACAGACTTCAAGAGCCTAATCCGCTCGGAGATTGTTCCAGCCACCATCCATGTGCTGCGCATTCAAAAGCTACTACTACTATAGCAAGACAACATGATAGATGCCCAGTACTCAACGAGATTTACCGATCTCTCACGCTACTCCATCGACATGGTACGAAACCCATTCTTCACGCGCTCGGACCTTCGAGTAGTGATTGAGGCATGAGATCAGAGCCTCGATGATCTCCATCATCATTCCAACACAGGCAGTAGTACTAGAGCGATCCCTTCTTGTAGAGATCTTTCTTGTTGAGCCTACACCAGCAGCGAGACCTACCCCAGGGCAGCACATAGCGGAGTCTTTTATAGCTTGCAGTCGATGGAAGTCACAAGGGTCCAAGCGGACTAGACCATCAGGCGGACGACCTCAGGATACTGGCTCAGAGGTGTAGGGAACACACAGCGGATCAAGTCATACGAGAGGTAGACAATGCTATGCATGTGGCGGGCAGGGCCACATGTATTGTGACTTCCCGACCCGCTATGCAGCGGAGCAGCAGATGGATGAGGGACCACCCAGGCAGAGGCAGAGGTTCGACCGTGGTGGTCCACAGGGAGCAGGCAAATGAGGCAAAAGAGCTGACTGAGCGGCCGGTGGTGGACAATGTTTTTATGCTCTACCACCACCACCACTAGGAGTTCCACCCCAACCATAGGGAGCTAGCGGACAGAGGCAGGCTCAGCTTCAGGTAGTGGAGGCCTATGACCACGGCGCACTAGAGATGATTCAAGGTACTATCTTTGTCTACTCCACCCTTTTTGTAGTTCTTATAGACACATGAGGGAGTCATTATTTCATTGCCACTTCCCTTGTTCGGTGCTCGGAGATTCTAATGGAGCCGTTGGCTTGATCCTTATGGCTAGAGACTCCTACTGGAGCAGACTCAATGATTACACACTGGTGCCGATAGTGTGAGCATACTCTAGCAGGTGAGAGATCTGGATGGGATCGTATTGTAGCAGCGTCGAGGCCTTACAACGTCATCTTGGGCATGGATTGGTTATCTACGGTCCATGCTCAGATCGAAAGTATTCGGCACGAGATGTGGTGTGTCTGCACCGATGGGAGCAGGTTCACCTTCACCCGTGAGAAGGGATCCTCTGCTGCACAGGATGGACTCACGCAGAGGATAGGATAGCCGATCACTCATCAGTTGGCTAGCCTCATCCTAGGAGCAGTTTCCTTGTGGAGTCCGAGTTTTCCTGTTGTGGTGGATCAGTATGCGGAAATTTTTCTGGACGACGTTCCAAGACTACCTCCTCATAGAGAGGTATACTTCTATATTGACATGTACCCCGTGACTTCACTGATATCTACACCATCATATCAGATGGCTCCCGCCGAGCTTCGTGAGCTATGGGTATAGCTGGAGGATTTGCAGGGAAAGGTATTCATTTGACCGAGTGTTTCACACAGGGCTTCCCCGATTTTGTTCTCCTTCAAGGTGGACGGGAGCTTTTGACTGTGTGTTAATTACCGCCACCTGAACCAGGTGACCGTGAAGAACAAGTATCCACTTTTGAGGATTGACGACCTCTTCGATCGGCTCAAGGGAGCACAGTGGTTCTCGAAGATAGACCTCAGGTCAGGACATCATCATCTCAGAGTTCAAGATGAGGATGTGTAGAAGACGACTTTCAGGTGTCAGTATTGGCACTATGAGTTTGTGGTTATGCCTTCCGGCGTAACCAACACTCCAACACAGTTCATGAGTCTCATGAACAGGATCTTTCATCCTTAACTCGATCGATTTGTTGTAGTCTTCATCGACGACATATTGATTTACTCGACCACTGATAAAGAGCACGCCTAGCACTTGCGGGTTATACTGGACACACATCGAGAGAAACAACTATTTGATAAGCTCTCGATGTGCCAGTTATAGATTCGAGAGGTCCACTTCTTGGGGTATGTTATCTGTGAGGTGGGAGTTGCGGTGGATCTTGTGAAGATCGAGGCAGTGCTAGCATGGGATCCACCCAGGAGCGTGACGGAGGTGAGGAGTCTCCTATGACTGGCTGGGTACTGTCGGAGGTTTTTTCCAGACTACTCTATATTTGCATCACCACTTTCAGCTTTGAAGAATAAGGGGAATCCCTTCTTGTGGTCATATAGATGTCAGCAGAGCTTCCAGGAGCTGAGACAGAGATTGACCAATTCACCCATCATGAGGATATCAGACGAGAGAGTAGGGTACATAGTCTACTGCGATGCATGAGGAACCAGAATCAGGTGTTTCCTAATGCAGGATCTGTCAGTGATCACCTATGGATCACGTCAGTTGAGGAAGCACGAGCAGAACTATGCTACCCATGACCTAGAGTTAGCAGCAGTGGTCTTCGCTTTTAAGATGTGGCGGAACCATCTGATGGGTGAGGGCTTTACAGTCTACTCTAACTACCAGATTATTAGGTACATCTTCTCGCAGAAGGACCCGAACCTGAGATAGTGTCGATGGCTTGAGTTCCTCCAAGAATATTACTTTTACACAGTCTATACTGCTAGAAAGGGGAATGTAGTAGCTGATGATCTCAGTAGGAGGACGGGCATTCATCTACTTGGAGAGGTGACAAATAAGTTAACCGCTTTACAGATATCCTTCGTAGATAGATATGGGGAAGCCTTTCTATAGTCTCTCATAGTCACACATCCACTTCTTCAGTGGGTCAGAGAGGCACAGTGCGGGGATGTTGACTGTGAGACGCGGTATGCACTGATATCCTCAGGACATGCACCTTATGGATTCTCTGTAGGAGGAGAGCACGTAGTCCTTATCAGAGGACGTATTATGGTACCAGCTACTTTGCAGGAGGAGGTTCTGAGAGAGTTTCATATATCCCCTTTGGCAGTACATCAAGGAGTTTTAAAGATGTACCATGATCTCAAAAGACAACACTTGTGGCTAGGTATGAAGAAGGATATGGCAGAGTTCGTTTCACGATGCCTCACCTGCCAGCAGGTGATGGCAGAGCACCAGGTACCAGCAAGCTTGGTACAACCCTTGGATGTTCTGTAGTGTAAGTGGGATGGGATATCTATGGATTTCGTGAATGGACTTCCACATACTTCCAAATGGCATGACTCCATTTGGGTGATCGTCGACCGCCTCACCAAGCCGGCCGACTTCTTACCCATAAGAGAGGAAGGCTCAGTGGAGAGCTTGGGAAGCATCTACATTCAGGAGATCAGACGGAATCATGGTGTGCCATCATCTATCACCTCCGATCGAGATGCTCACTTTACATGCTGGCTTTGGATGGGGTTGTAGGAGGCATTTGGGACGTAGCTATGCCTGAGCACCGCCTTTCTCCCTCAGATGGATGGTCAGACAGAGAGGACCATTCAGACTCTAAAGGGCATGCTCTGTGCATGTGTCCTTGATTTGGTCACAGTTGGAAGGATCACCTACCCTTGGTGTAGTTTTCATACAACAACAGCTACCACTCCACCATCGGGATGGCACTATACGAGGCATTGTACAGCCGGCCTTTAAGATCAACTCTGTGCTGGACAGATCCTGGGGAGCCAACACTAGTAGGACCAGAGATAGTCCAGGCCATGACATAGAAGGTACATGTCATCGAAAAGTGGATTAGGACAACTCAGATCCGACAGAATTCTTATGCTGACAGGAGGCAGAGACCACTAGAGTTCGAGGATGGCGACCACGTTTTCTTACGGGTCTCACCTCGACATGGACTACGGAGATTTGGCCGGGGTGGCAAGTTATCTTTGCGCTTCATCGAACCATTCCAGGTTCTCAGCAGGATAGAGGAGGTGGCTTATCATCAATCTCTACCACCTCAGTTGCACTGGGGTCATGATGTCTTCCAAGTATCTCAGCTAAGAAGATACGTTCCTGACCCAACGCATATCATCGACCATGGGGAGCTGGACATCGATGATAGGGTGAATTTTCAGAGGTCCCTGTGGAGTTCGAGGATCGATATGAGCGGGTCCTACATGGGAAGTCGATTCCTCTAGTGCGCATCTGGTGGTAGCACGGGAACCTCCAAGAGAGCACTTAGGAGAGGGAGGCTCAGATGCGTGCACAGTACCCTGATTTGTTTCCCTATGTTGTGATGTATCTTTACGGGGACATAATATCCTAATGTGGGAGTAATGTAAAGACCCATAAATTTCATGGAATATTTTTTTTATTTTATTTACGATTTTATGAGTACGATGTTTTTGACGGCGTCTGATTTTGATGCCCGGTGTGCCCGGAATCAATTTCTGAAGTTTATCTCAGGTACGTTCAGTGAATGAACAAGCGTGGTTTTTCTAACTTTTGAACTGTTTCATGGAATTGAAATCCAAGGGCGATGATGAAACCACCACGCAAGTAATTTCTTAAGAAGACACTTTCTGGAGTTGTGTTTGCTCGGGAAGAGTTGTTAAAAAATGTGGATTAAGTGTAATGTGAAATAAAATTGTGTTACAATTTTATTTCTCTTCTAAGTGGTTTAATCCCATGTGTGGGAGATGGGGTGGGACCCACTTTATCCTAAATTCCTCTTGATAGGATATTAGTGAGTTGGGTCCCACACATGCACCACCCCTTCAAATTCCCTAACTCCTCTAAACCACCCCACATGAGTTATGTAACTCTCCCTCTATAATCTTTCCAACTTAACACCCAAATTAATTAGACAACTTAGTTTAATTGATTATCTATATTTGTTTTTTATATTGAAAGGCTTGGAAACATAAAATAAAATAAGGTGTAGCTTAATTTATTTTGGGTGTTAGTATTTTTGTGTTGAGAGAGGGAGTACTTTTCTTCCATGGAGAAAGAACTTCACCTTCTTCATTGGAGAATGTGAAGAACCCCGGCGCCAACCTCGGCTTCCTTTTTCACGATGTTGACGAAGCGACTCCATCATCTCGTGGCAACGTCAATGGAACAACGAAACATTTCCTTCCTTTATCATGAAATCAACCTTCTTGATTCTTGGTAGAGGTTGATTTTACGATCAATATTATTTTGACGTTCTTCGTTAATTATTGGCCGCTTGTTATCAATATAACAGGAGGAGGTCGGACCTCACAAACACGGCCGATCCTCCTCCCCTTTTGCGCTTGATATTCTTCGTGTCTTGAAACAAAGGAAACATGGTGTCGTTGCACCACATTGGAACAAGAGAACCATGGCCAGAGTGGGCCGCAGTGAAGGAACGTGGCGCCGTCGCGCCGCACCGGTGAAGCCAAAGGATGTCGCAGCTAAGAGCGGGTCACGGCGGAGGGGCGCGGCGCCGTCGCACCGCACAAGATGGGAAAGAGCCGCTACCTTAGGCCGCATCTGTTCGCTAAGGGGGTGACCAGACTCTGCCGACCACCGGCGCATCTAGAGGCGGGACCCTCGGTGGCCTCACGGCTACTCACTGGCCGGCCGTTTCCAAGAAGACTGGGGGTTTGAAACCCCCGACAGCCAACTAGGGCAGACCCCATGTGTCAGCCTTTTTGAGAAACAAGAGCCCCCCCCCCCCCCACTTTCGCGTCCGTTCAGCGCACGTGCACCCACACCGGGCCGGTTCGCCCGCGCTGGGCCAGACCGCCCACGCCGGGCCGGGCTGCCTGAGCTGGGTCAGACCCTCAAACTGGGCTGAGCCGCGCTGGTGGTGCCGGGTCGTGCCACTCGGACTGGGCTGCGCCCAAAGGGGCCGGACCCGGACCTAGGTCGGGTCGACCTGGTTCGGGCCGCCCTAGGGGGTATTTGGCCGAGTCGGACTAGGCCCAAACCCCCTGTTTTCGGATAGATCCATTCAAATGCCCATAACATGGGATACAGACCTCCAATTGATGCATTGTCAGTTGCGATGCGATCCTTGGATTGAGACGGTTGTTTTGATAAGTTACACTAAAGGTTTCATAGAACATTGGGTATGGCCGGGTTGGTTCGAACAAGAAACCAACCGGGCCCTCGGAGCGGAAATGCATATAACATGAGCTACAGACGTCCGATTGACGTGTAATTGACTTTGTTGGATTCCTCTTAGTGAGACAGTTCATTTGGATTTCTCCACTCGAGGTTTTCATGCAGCTGGAGTATGGACGGGTTGGTTTTAGCATAAAACCCAACTAGGCCCCTGGAACGAAAAAGCCAATAACTCTCAGACCGGGCATCCAATTGACGTACCGTTAGTCGCATTGAGTTCCTATTGATGAGATGGAACATTTTGATACATCGACTCTAGTTTTCATGATAGTTGATGTATGGACCCCCTTGGATCGTGGAGCAGACCCTTCTGGAATCATGTGTGCTATGTGCGGGAACCCTAGAGCTGGATGCGACTGCGACACCGATGACGACTGTACATGGATCCTACGTGAGTTCGACAGTGAGGACAACTATACTTGGATCCTACGTGGGTTCGGTAGTGAAGATGACTGTAATTGGATCCTATGTGGGTTTGGCAGCAACGACATCTGTACATGGATCCTACATGGGTTTGGCAGAGGAGATGATTCAGAGGCTACGTCAATCATCTCCACCCATCTTCATGTTCAGTATTCCTGTGTGAGATGAGTCTTGACATTAAATCATTATCATCGATTTGATCGACTTGCTCTCCTGTATGGATTGGGTTGTACATTCTTGTGTGGATTGGGTTGTACATTCTTGTGTGGACTGGGTTGTACATTCATGTGTGGACTGGGTTGTACATGAGCTCTTGAGTTGGAGAAGAATCAGAATTGATGACCTAGGTATTTTTATGGCCATATACCTAAGTACTCTTGGTTGATACTTGTATTCATATATTTTTTTTGATTTATCTTTTGTGGATTCTGGGAGACCTTCGAGAGTCCCAGGGTCCCTACTGAGTATCGTATACTCACCCTTACATGGGCAACGCCTTCACTACGTTTTTTTGGATGCAGATGAAGAACATCACTGATCGTGGTTGGGGCTTGAGGAGCGGGACGGTACCCGAAGTTTGTCTATCAGGTGGGACATACTCAGATAGAATGGCTGGACCCGAGAGCCGACGAGACTATATGTACTCCCCAATCAGGTGGGAGTTCCAAAGGACGACTTCGTGGTTGCTTCTTTACTTTTCAGGTGTTGTACTTTCATTTTAGTTGTAATGCACTTTTAGTTGGGTTTGTATACTAGCCCATTTACTTTCCATCACTTACTTGTATATTAATTTTACTTAGTATTTACTTCAGTTTTCATACTCTGTGGTGTTTGTTTTCTTTTATGATGTCAATTCAATCGCTTTTATCTAGATTTACGCCTTTGGTGCTAGTCTCCAGCCCCTGGCCTATGGAATGCGAGGATGGGGTAGTCACGGCACGAGCCCCGAGGATGGCTCATGACAGGTATAGATTTAAAGAGATAAATAACTAAAAGTATCATTCCCTTACTAGAACAAATTAAAATTTTGAATTAAGTTTTGACAACATCACTTCCTTTAATTTCACTTATACATATTACATTTAGTTGAAAATTAAATAATGATATAAATATCTTGACGTTTACCTTAACAATATAACATTTAAGATTATTAATGACATAATTTTACATATTATCTCTTACTAATAAATTTTAATATAAAAAAAATTAAATAAATCTATCCCTTACTATTTTTATTTTCATATAAGATCAACATCTTTTATAGAATGGAGTTATTTTCCCTATATCTAATACTAACTCTCATCTCTCTATGGATAGAAATATATTGAAGTGGAGGTGGTATTTATTTTCAAAAAATGTCTCCCCACTCTCATTTATACACACAGTAGGGCAAGATTTTAATTCAACTTGGTAAAAAAATTTAATGTGGGGTTCTATGGTAACTAATGGTAGGTCATTTGATAGGAATATATAGATATATTTTATAATACCTCAACACAAAATAATACAAAAGTTATAAATGTAATCGTTTAAAAATTTATATCTGGTTGTTGTTAGTCTATAACCAAAATCTTATCTGTTATTTATTTTCTACAATTTCTAAGTATAAAATGATTGTATGGATATAAATTAAATTAGATCGAACTAAAATATTTGACAAAAGAGACAACAGGCATTTTCAATTATATTAAATAATCAAATAGGGACTAAAATCATCCACAGATTGAATAAAAAAATCAACCCAAATGTTAAAAAGATAAATTTCTATGAAGAAACCCCATAAAAATAAAGGTATAGTAATCTGTCGACATCCGAAGAAGAAAAATCAAACAAGAGGAAAAACAAAGAAATTGATTAACTACTATGAGATATGATTAGATTATAAAATAATCATACTTGTAGAAATTAGAAATCAGAAATAGGAGAATGTCTATATCAGAGAAAAATTGAATGAAAACATCAATTATTAATTTAATATACCAAAAACAAAATCAAGAATCTAGATCCAAAAATACCTCAACAAAAGCTACATGTTGTTATAGATGGTGTTATATAGATCTTTAAAATCTCATTTGGATACTTAAACATGAAACAAATCGGGTGTAAACGAACCTTAATCATTCTTTGAACACTCCTTCAAAACCCCTTCTGGAACTCGATTCCAGAACCATACTTCTTCTTTACTTCGACTCCACAGCACTAGAGAACAATTCTTGACAAACACTACTACGCAATGACCCGATAGAGGACTCCTACATGTAGGATCCATCAATGGCTTGACATTCCGTGGCCGACTCTCCCTTCAACACAGCTCTATCTCCTCGGCTCCTGGTCCATCTATAGAACATGATGAAAATGAGACTCGCACTCTGGTTTTTCTTGCACATGGACTCCCATTCATAACCTTACTTTGGCCTCCTAAAATTCTGTTCATCCATTTATTTTTTGTATATATTTCATTTCACCATATTTTTTTCTTTTATATAATAAATTATATCATCTTATATATATATGTATATATTAAAATACATATCAAACACATATATTAATATTGTATTATGTATTTAATGTTATAATAATTGGGTTTTATCTTATTATTATTAATAATATTATTACTTATTTAATAAAATTTCATGTAATTATATTAGTTTAACTATTTATTATTACTAAATTTTTTTATAGAAATATTATATTTAATGTTATGAAGTATGATCATTAATATTTCATTCATACTGATATATATATATACCATAATAGATAAAATGTATTCTATAAATATTAAAACATTTCTTATTTAAAAAAATCTAATTTATAATATAATTAGTTAACATATCAATTAATTCATATATTATTTTGAAAAATATTAATGTCAATTAATCATTGGTATTAAAGGGTATATATTTCATTTTACAAAAATATTGATATATTCAGGTAGAAATTAGTATTAAAAATATAAATAAAAACACACTGTTTATATTTTAATAACATTTATATCAAATTGTTTTATAAAATAAATTTCTTATTTAAAATTTAATTTTTATGATATTGGTAATAATTACTTACTAACTTGTTTTCCGTAAATTCATATTCTTTATTAACTAAAGTAATATCATTTCTATGTATTATAATTTTACTTAATCATATTTAATACTAACATTAAATCCAAAATTTCTAGGATATTCTATGAAGAAACATGTTTTTCATTAAATTATATACCTTTTCAACATAAACATAAGATGATTTCATTTGTGGTACTCTATTAACATCATCCTAACCCTTATTGTTTTCTAAATTGTGCTCTAAGACCAACTATAAGGACCTGGCCTTAAACATTACAGAATCTAGTTATTTGAACTAAATTTCAATACTTTACATTCCAAAAGATTTTTTTAGAGTTTTAGAATTTTTGGACATAAATCATACATTTTAACCCATAGGAATAAAACTTGGACACCATTAATATATTATCCATTTCATCCAAAATAAAAAATTTATAACACAAAATGACAACCTGGGTTCACCGAAAAATCTTCATTACATTTAATTTGACTTATTTATTTCTCATACACATCTTTATAACCTATGAAACACTTTTTAAAACATGGTATGAGCATAAAAATATCTATAAGTGATATAAAAAGAAAGATTTAAACCATTGCACCATGAATACTTATAAACATAGGAAAACATTTTCCCCCATACAATATTCTCACCCATATGTACTTACTTCATGAAACATGATATTTCCATAAAACATTAATGACAATATATAAAATTATTTGGTAATATTGGGGGAATTACTTACTTATATTATAACCATCACAACTATCGTAATATTTGAAACACTCACGACTACCTTACAATGTAACCCTAAAGGCTACCTTAGGGTGTAACAATCACAGTTACACTTGGAGTAACTGTATTGAAGACCTCCAACATTAAAATATCCAATTAATTAGAGGGAGATATATGTTCCAAACTTATCAAAATAATTTCCCATGATCATTATGATAATCATAAAATATTAACACTTCCCTAAAACATTTGTTTTGAATGTTGTAAAAATAGAGATTTAAAAGAGGATTTTTTTAAAGAAAGTCCCTTACAATTATCATCTAATTGATTTTGAAAATTTATAGACTGAATATAATATGTGTATAATCATTAAATAAACACAATTATTCATAATATATAAAAAATTAATTACACTCAGTCATATTATAAACATATAATTAACTATATTAAATGTTAACACGATAAATAGAAATTGGGATACAAATTCTCTTACCTCAGTTCTTCTTACATATAAATTGTTGATCCCTCATGTATAATGTTTAAAAAAGTGTTATTAGATTCTTAAATAAACATATTAATTTTTATAACACCTTATATGTTCATTTTATAACATCATTTCACCAATTAATTATTAATATATTATGATTTCCATTTTTTCGTGTTCTTGCTTTACATAGTTTCATTGTAAGTTCACATTTGATTTTCTTGTCATATAAATATGAAGATAAATCAGTGGAATTAAATGGTCTCAATATTTTTCCATAAAATTTATTTATTCCATTAATCTTTTTTTATATGTCCTGAGGATGAATCATTGGATAAATTATTATTGATATCTGTTTATATCACTTTGGTGGCTCTTCGATAATCAAGAACTAGTTTCACTATATAACATAATTTTATGTATATATGATAATTAAATAATATAAAATATCTCATATCATACACTTTTTAATCTTTTTCAACCATTAAAATTGTTTTACAACCATATTTTAAGGATTTAAATGAAATTAATGACACATTGTCCATGATGTCAGTAAATCAACACATCACAAATGGTGTTTTTATATTTTGTATAAGTGGAAGAAGACAAGAAGTAAATTGATAAATGTTTTTATAAATATGATAAAATAAATAATATATAAGATCTTGGATATTTCATACAACTTGTAAAAGGGTATTATAGTGTATTATTTGAAAATAAAACAATTGAAATGAAAATGCAAGAAAGTGAAAGATGATATTTACCCCTTCAGGCTTTCTCCTCGAGATCCTACATAAGGCCCATGGTATTGGCCTTTTGGTGAGACCATAAGGTCATTGAAGTATGTATGAACCTTGTAAATTGAATTTATTAGAATTTATACAATCCTCATAACATGACAGTTGTGAGAGGAACAGTTGGTGAGGGTGGTATTTGTAGTGGAGGATATTTGGGTTTTTTGCATTATTATAATCACTTGTCTATTATTTTTGCTCAAGAAAATGAATATTCTTGATTATTATGACCCAAAAATATAATAAGTGCATGTTAGTTTAGAAAAAATTCAATTTACCTCATACATGACTCAATCAAGATGCATAAATTCATTTATTTAGCTTATTTCATATTTATCAAATTTCACTGTTCACAAAAATTCATGTATTTCATTAAAATCCCAAAAAAAATCTATGACAAGTTTTTAACTTGTAGATTTATAAAATCATAATTTTTAAAAAATAATTTTTTAAATATGAGAAAATTAATGTTTTTAATAAAACCATATTTTATTCCAAAAATAAAATTATAAAATCTATAACTGATTTTATGTCACCTTGAAAAACTATTCAAGATCCCATTATCTTATAACCTTAAGAAACTAAAATAATAATAATATTTAATATTCATAAGGGTCATATTAAAATTTATAATGGTATGTTACTATTCACCATAAATCATGTTGGTTCTATCAGTCTAGAAATAACTTACTAATCACAATTGTAGATGTCTGTTTTTTGAAATTCAAATCCTAAAACCGAAAAAATATATTCAGCGGACAGTTTATAACTATCTCCTTAAAAAAGATTTATTATGTAGTGACTTAGTGTTTCATGAGTTTCAATTTATTTTTAAACCCTTCGGGTGATACAATCTGGTTGCACATTAATTTCTTAGTAATACGTCATTGTATGTTGATTATGTTGTATGCTAGAGTGGAGCATGAAAAATGTGACAAGTCAAGGATCAAGACTGGTTTGGGGGTGATTTTTCAATTCATTTTTTTATTTTATTCATGTATATGATCCCCCAGTGTGGGATTCATTTAAACATTCATGCATTTATTTAATTAAAGTGAATGTTATCGTATTTATTTCTAGCACTTTAATACTTATATGTTATGGTTACTTTGTATATTTTTTGTGTCTTTTATTAATTATAATATTATTTACATACTATTTAGATTTTAGTGTCTCCCATATGTATCTCTTAATCCTTATCCCCTAGTTCAGATCCTCTAGCATATGGGGAGGTGTGCCTAAGGATTATAGGTTTTCACCAGTATGACACGAGTACAAGGTCTGTGTGGTGAGATGTTATAATGTGGCATAAGAATCATTAATTTTCATATTACTTTTTAGGTATGGATAATATGATACTATTAATTTTTAAAGGCTTGGAAATTATCTCGTTCAGGGGAGTGATCAACCCACACATGGAGATTTTCTAGGGATGTAACCTTCTGTTCTTGGATTTCAATTATTATAGTTTAATTTTAATTTCCCTTAAAGTAGAACAGTTGATTTTTGATATTATTATTTATGGGATTTAAACTCTTATCCTAGTATGGAAATATGATTTGGTTGTGTACAAGAAAAATTATAGTCATCATGGTATTCACAAAGGATGTGTCATTCTAGGGATATGGATTTC
Source organism: Viscum album (assembly GCA_963277665.1). Classification (NCBI taxonomy): domain Eukaryota; kingdom Viridiplantae; phylum Streptophyta; class Magnoliopsida; order Santalales; family Viscaceae; genus Viscum; species Viscum album. Next base: position 644,043,965 of record OY728128.1, read on the forward strand.
GATGTTTGTTTTTAATTATGTATGATTTTATTGTTTTTTGATTCATGATATTCTATATTTTCATTTTCTTGTATTTGTCTCTCTTATTTATTTCTTCCTTGGAAATATATTTTTCCATGTCAAAAGGGGGTTGGTATTTACAATTTATATATATTCGTATATGGTGCTTTCCATATATAGATATGGTGGCATCTTGTTTGACTAATTCTTGAGATGGATTCCTTACACATAATAAGATATAAATAGATTGGTGATGATATTGGTTATGTAATATTCCAGGAGGAAAATTATTTTGGGTTTTACTATATATATTCTGAACTTTATTCTATTTAACAAAATTTCAAAAAATATTATAATCTAGTAACTCATTAAAATTATTAAAGTGTGAATACTTCGGTTTTTGAATTTAAGGAAAATTTTGGATTTATGGAATGTTAATGTTTTAAAAATGATTTTTATAAAGTGATTATTTTCAAATATCAAGGAACGCGGATTTTTTTAATGGTGGGTCTTGAAATAAAAGTAATGTGTTTTTTGTTTCAAGGTTTATTTTCATAGTTTTATGGTAATTGTTATGCAGTTTGAAATTATTTTTTAGCATTTTGATTATGGTGTTGGAACTTTTATAGTGCTGGATTAACCTTCTGATATTTTTTTGTTATGTGTCAGGAATGCCAATGTGAGTGTGGTGCATCTTTGTAATGTTTTGGGGTTGAACCTAGTAAAGGTAGTTTGGGTCGAAGGATATATCATTATGCATGGTAAATTATGAACATATATAATTTTTTCTTGGGTTGTGACCCCTCTATTTTTCTAAAGTTTTGGGGGGTAGTGGTATCCTATTTTGTCCCTTCTGGATTAATTTTAGACAAGAAAGGGTTGGAAATTTTGGAATCATGCATGCATATGGGGGGCCCTATATTGGTGTTATCAATGGTTTATTCCCTCAGTCCTTGATATGTGAGTGAGTATCATTCTATGAGGTATGGACTTAGTGAGAACATGGTTGATAGGCTTGGTGGTAGGACATTGTGTCCCTTGAGATTTGTTTTTGTAAGTCAATACCTTCTGACCATTGAGGGTAATCAATGGTGGAGGTTAGTGTAATTTTTGAGATTTCTTAGTGGTGTGATGTAGGGGTAGATACATTGGTTAATGTGGTTGGAATAATTATGATGCTTTATACTTCCATTATACTTATGATTAAAAAACGTGAGTGTTAGTTCCTTATTCCTAAGATGGGTTTTTCTAGCATGATTGTTCCAATTTTTGGACCTGATAGTTGTGGGCACGTTTTGGAAATGTGGTGTGTTTTTGGTCAAGGGTCTTGGATTTTTGGGAAATAAGAATGAGTTGATAGGTTTTCATTTTCTTGGCCTTGATGCATGTATAGTCTCGAAGATATTGGGAAAGGGAATCTAGGATGCCTCTATTTTGTTGATGTTACATACCAAGGGTATGGTTTGTTTCATGAGAATATGTGTGAGCCTATGTTTTATGATGCTCAACTCACATGACTTATGATGAGTTTTATGATATTTCTATATAGATTATTAGGACTGTATGACTTAATGACGATCATCAGAGATGGGGTGAGAACCGATCATTTAAGATGAAATTGAATTGATTATTAGAATTTTGTTCAATGTATGTGAGATTATACTGGGAATATTCCATAGGTAGAGTGATTCAATGGGAGGTTTAATATTTCCATAAACATAGGGTGTGTGTGAACATTTGAATTGTTGGGGGTTAGGGTAGGGTCTGGTGTGTTTCAGACCTTATTGGGTTCATGGTCCTCTTTTAGTAGTTTGGTGTGAGAATGGGCGGAAAGAATAAGATTCAGAATGACATAAGTTGGTGGAAAATTGTTTTTTGGACCATAATGGAAGCGAAATTCCAATTTTTTAAAAACAGTACCAAATTAGTTCCTTTATATGTGAGGCTGAATAGTTATTAAGAATGGTCAATCATATGGATTTGTGATCTTGGGTTGAGCATGACGTCACTCATGGAAGCTTATGTTAGGAAATAAAATCAGGTGGTACTGGAGTGAGTGTTGTTCTATTTTGGGGATCAAGGTAGTACACACTTGCAATTGAAGTGTCGATTAAGTAGTTGGTACAATATGATTAATTTGAGAGTTTAGGGGCCACAGAAATGATGATATGTTTCAAGAATGGATTACCATTATTTTGTTGGGTTGATAAAAAAACCCTTTTTTGATAATATTGTTTTTGTTTTGGATAGAGGTATTACATCATGGTCAATCCAAGACAACAGTCCTGATCATGTACTGAGGGAAAAAGAGAATGGATTTGGAGGAGAAACACATGTGTATTAATGTTAATATCATTTTGTCTGTTCTTGTAATGTTATGTAAGAACATTTATATTTTGTAAAGCCACCAAAACATTTTATAATGGGATAACCCCCACATTTCAAATGAACCTCATGAATTACCAAAGTTGGTGTTCCATGATTTGGGAATATACAGTTTTTATGTTAGGTCTGGAACTCAATTATGAATGGATTTGGCCATGTCTTTCCAATTATATTAGTGGTAGATGATGTGTGGTTTCATGATGTTGGATTTTTAGCCCAGTATATAAACGAAAAAGATTCATATATGGTAGGTGAATCATTTAATTATTGGGTGTGTAACATTTGTGCTAGAAAATTTTATTGGTGCATGAGACCCGTTTTTGGATGGTCATGATAACACTATATTCTAGATCATATGTTATTTTAGTGTAGTCTATATTTTTCATGAACTTCTATAGGAGGGTTATTATTTGATGATTCAGGCATTTGATATTTCATTTTTATCTGAGGATGTAAGGGTGTGGATCATAATGGTTTTGGCATTGTGGGAATTAGTACTCAGGTAAAGGAACTAAAAATGGTGTGAGTGGTCATTTTTTTAATTATGTTTTTACACATGGAAGTTAGTGTTAGACCTCAGGGCATGTTTTAGATAACCAATCGAAACATATAGGAATAAAGAAGTAAAATTTGGGAGTTTTAGTGGGAATATGTAGCATAGTCATGTGTTATTAGGGTTGTTAGGATGGAGGAGGTCCATCAGATATTTTTTATGGGATTCTATGTGGTGGTCTCAGAACACCATGAGGTTTTTCCATTGAGTGGTGAAAGATATTTTTATGGGGTTATCGATGTCTTTTTCTTAAAAACTATTGTGTTTGGAATGTGTTTTCATTGTGGAGGCGCATCCATTTCAGGATGAAAAGAAGAAAATGAGAGTGGTACCAGTGTTTGTTAGCTCTCTTGGGCATTTTGAGGAGTCATTCATTGGAAACTATATTAAATAGATTGCCGGTCTACTAACAAGGGTCCGTAGTAGATGAATATAAATTAAAGGAGGATCTAATGATCAGAATGTACCTCATAATCAAAATCATGTAGTGTGGAGAAACATGGCCATAAAATTATTTGGATTACGAAGAAGATGTTTCATAGATGAGATGTAAGTTGATGTGATTCATCTTGGTATTCTGTGATAAATACAACCATCGACTCTGGAATGAGTGGACTCATTTTCTATTTTTAGAGTATTTTTTTGAAAACACATTTAATGTTCCAAAATGTTGCACGATCATTGAATTAGATGTTATCATGGTGAATTCAGTTGTTTTAGGACTACCACTATCAATTTTAGAGTATTATGAGTGATATTTTAGTGAGATTGAAATGCTAGAGTGTATGGACTGGCCATGTTCCATAGTGATAATTTTAATTTTTTTATATTTAGTGGAGGATTTATATTTTCCTATGGGAATAAAAACCAACTAATGAAGATTTAGGCCAATAGAGAGTGTCCTTTTTGATATTTAATGGTTTTTAGGGTGTTCCTAAAGGTGATTGGGAGGGGGGTTCTGGAGGGAGGTTTGGGATCTGAAGGCTATTACAGTATCCACCATCTAGTTGGTGGCCTTTATAGAAGAATTTTGTCCCTTATGGGTGCACTAACTTGATGGTTCCCCCCCTGGGAAAATTTTGAAATATTATCATCCATGAAATTTTACACAGGTCTCACATCTCCCTCTTATCTGGGTTCTTGAAACCCACTTTGGATGTGATGCCTTCTGAAATGTTCTCCCATCACATTCCTCTTACCATAGTGGTATGTCCTCCATCAAGTTTCAGAATCGAGCACTATCAATATATCTTAGGGAGTCCATTACTAGTATCCATTATTTTTTTATTTTTCATCACTATACAATGGTGTTGTATAAATTTTATATATTATATTATATTTTCAATTTTTTTGTCTATTATTCTATTCTCTCATGTTTCAGGCATAACCGGTGGACGATTCATAATGTGTGGGTTTATCGAATTTTAATATAGGTGGTCCATCAATTTAGCTAATTCTCTTTAAATGATTTCCTTTTATTTTATTTTTGTGAAATATATCTAGTTTATCTTACTACAACCACTATTTCAAAATGGGTTTTTAATTGTTAACTTCTATAGTAAATTTACCCTTTGTTCAGATAATTAGTAATGTACCTAGATTTTTTAAAATTGTTTAATCAATATCTGATTCTTAACAACATGATGTTTTTTTCAAACTGATGTCTAAAAAATGATATTTCATAATTATCAATTAAATGTAAAATATAACTTATTTGTATTGGGCACATTTTAAATGGTAAATGGGTTGTAAAGTGGTGAATTTTTTGTTGTGGTAATTAAATTATAAATGGTTTTTTAAACTAAGTTGTAAAATGATTTTTTTTTTGAAATGGAAATGAGGAAAGGATTTTGGTGGCTTATGAGGGACCTTAAATTCTTTATGTGGTTTATATTTTAAAATTGGATGTTTAAAATGAATCCTTTAGTGGATTTGGGAAATAATGGTTTGATTTTTTTGGGAAGGAAAAAAATAAGGACATTTATTACAATATTATGGTTATTGATGTTATGTGTATGTTATTTTTTCAAAATGAATTATTGTTGATGGTTCAATAGGGGAGAACACTTCTTCTATGTTACATTTGTATATATGGTTAATCTTGGGTGAATGCTTCCCCCAAATAATGTTGGTATTTTTAGTTGGTGTGAATGAAACCCCCAAAAGATTATATAAATTACGGTTAACATGGAATGGACATATCCCCTAGGTTTTATTGTATTTTATAGTTAACGTAGTGTGAATTATTCCCTTGGGGGATGTAGGGCATTAAAGGTTGGTGTCATTTCCCAAGATTCAATTTTGGACTATGGGTGGGTATATTTCCCCTATATGGAAGTATTGTGGTTGGTATGTTCATAACTTCATATATAGAAAAATGCTTGAACTAGATGATGAAGGTTATCATCATTCTTGAGGTGAACCCACCACCACTAGATTTAATTTTGTAAAAAATTTCAGTATTAATTGTGGAAATATTTTATTAAATTTATTTATTATTTTCATTACTACATCTATAGTTATGGACTAGTTATTTTAGGGACATCATCAGTGGTGTCCTAACGAGTTATACTTACACCGTTACTAGGAAACCATGGAACTTTAGTACCCATTAAAGAGACAATATGATTGTAGCATACAGTTTTATATATAGTTCATTGCATATTGGTTATTTATAATTCTAAAGTGAAACATGGGTGATGATATCAGGTAGGGATCAAGACTAGTTTGTGGGTGAGTCTCCAATTTCCTTTTATTCTCTCTTTTATTCGTGTATAATATCTTCCAGTGGGGGATCCATATGACATGTATCAAATTCCATTTGTTATGGAACTTATTATGATTTTTTTTAACATTCCTATATATATATATTGTTTTTCTGGTATGGATTCTATTTTTATTATTATTGATACTGAAATTTCCACTCTAATCATAGGGTATAGTCCGCCCATGGTATCCCATAGAGCCTCGCTACTAGTCGGTTGCATATAAAATATGGGTATGGGGCCTGATGTTTTCATACTTTTGTTAGTTTGGTTCCAATTCATGGTATGGGGTGATTGGACATTAAAAATTATCTTATGTTACACTAATTCACATTGATTATTCCATTAAATCCTTATTTTTATTTTATGGTCACTGTTTAAAATTAATTATTAATTCTTATTTTAACCCTTATTGTGATTTTGAGCTCACCCATCTTATATTTTCCATTAACGTTGGTTATGAATAATTATTTTAAATAAATTATTTATACGATGTTTTCATGAGTGAAAAAAATTATTTGGAGATGTTAAAGAATTTTTTTAAATATGAAATTTAGGGTATATTAAGAGAAGTGAAAACTTAATTTCATTGGTAATTTTATGTATTAGATTATTCTAATTATAAAAAACTATTTACCAAAATGGTCCTAGAGTTTGTAAGTGTCCTAATATTTCTGTTTGATGTTGACTGTTTGGGATGGTAAAAATGGGTTCATGATTATTAGTACGAATTATATAAATATAAATATTTTTTTTTATCAATAGATCTTGGGGTGCATTTTTGGTTCAGTTGTAGATGGTATTAGATAAGGGTTCAAAAATCCTATGACATTGGTATGTTCTCATGTGATGTTAGCTTAAGAGTTATGGACACCATCTTGGATTTATAAATTTATATCTCAACATAATTACAAATACATATACACCCCTTTTAATGTATTAAGTGATGGTATTTAAAGGTTATTAATGATATTTTGGGAGATTTTATATTGGGTTGAGTTATATATAACCCATTTATTTAACCTGAAGGATTATTTTTGAAGAATACTTTTACATTTTTGTGGATATAAGCTGAAAGGTATGAGGCAACCTTTCAGAATAAAACATTTCATAATTTTTAGGTTCGTGTGGTTAATTGGGATAAAGGGTTATTTATTGATTGAAAAAATATAAGTTGAAACATGGGAGTTATTATAGAAATTTTTTATTAGATTATTTATTTCTTAAAATAAATAAAAATTGATTTTGGGTTTTATCCTAAATAATGCTAAAAAATTTGGATTTATTAAAAACATGAGAATTATATATTTATTATTATCTAGATCTTATAATCTATTAAATTTTGATGATTTCGGAATAAGAAATATTCTTCTTGGATATTCATTATATGTAATATTTTGTTAGGTATTGGTGGAACTTAATTTAAAAATACATCCAAATGATGAAATTCAACTTATGAATTTAATGAAATTGAGTAAGTATATTTTTTCATGTTCTATAACTTAGTAGTAAAATAACCAATCACCATTTTATAAATGATCTTGAAAATGAAAATCTTATCCATTTTAATATTCATTTTAGATGAATTTATGGCATTTTTTAAAACTTATTTGTTTTCATTTTTATGTTCCTCAACATTATCATGACGATGTACTCTATCACTTCATATCTTTCATTAGACAGTAACATTCTCTTCTATGTATATATTTTCCCATCAGTTAATGTTCAACCAATTTTAGTACCTGATTATGTAATATTTTAGGCAAATATTTATTAGGTCCTAGTATATGGAAAGATTGACTATAGGGGTGAATAATGCTGTTAAATTTCAGGAATTAAATTTAATTATCAAATTGATTAACAATGTTAATTGAATAGTGTAAAATTAAAACAATGAGCTGAAGATGTTGTTATTTTTGTTTTGATCACCATGATCCTACTCTACTCATCAATATTCTGTACTTATCTATATGAATTATATTTAATAATTCCTCACATTTCATAGGTAGTGATAAAAATATTAAAAATAACTTACCATTTTTCACTTGGTAGTATAGCACAAACTAACATTTTATGGAGTCATAAGCCAACCCACTTTTTCCCGGGAGACACAACCTCACCGTCCTTTTATATAGTATGGATAACACCATAGATAGTGTTTGTATGGGAAAATATTAAACAGAATATAGAATAAAAATAGAAGAAAGAATAAATATAATGATGAAAAACTAGACCGAATTAGAATAGCTGTAGAAAGATGATTTGAATATTGATGAATCATAATATCTATGATCACTTTATTACTAAGTGTTCAAAATCATAAATTCCTTTATGATCATAGTAATAGAAAATTATTCATCGTCATGATTTACTACTTCATAATTCTTATATCAATTTTGTATTTTTTTCTTCATATCATCTCATTAATTTTCATCATGATTATTTTTTAAATAAGCTTTGTTTTGTTTATTTTATTGAATTAATGATTCAACATTTTAAGGGATAATTGTGTTCTAATAACTCCAATAGATTGTTAATATTAAAATAACATCTATGTTACTAATCATAAATATCCATATAAGAAAATAATTAAACATAAAATATTACCATTATGTATAAATTGAATTAATGTGCTCATACATAATGATTCTTCACACACTTTTATTTATACCAAAAATAACATCTAAGATCATGGGAAATGATCAATAGGAATAATGAAATTTATTGAATAGAATAAAACAATGAATATAATTGAAAAACTCATATAGTGATTTTATAATTCAAAAGAATCATAAAACTGAGAATAAGAAAACGATTATGAAAAATATTATTTACATAGTAATTTCCACTATAATATCTCCATTAAATATTTTTCAAATTTTCTCTATAGACTGTAATTATTTTTTAGAAAAACAGGAACATTTAAAATAAATTTAATACACTTTTATTATTTAAAAATATAAATATAATGTTAATGTGCAGAATACTACAAAATATAATTTTTTAGAAAAATAAGAAAAAAATATACTGACAATGTGATGAATTAGTTGGGTGGCCTGTATATTGAACATGTAAAATATTTTTCATCTGGTCAATATACTGATCATTCATGTACTTAAAAATATGTTAATGTAGTAAGTTAAAAAGAAATTTATTCATGATTTAAATAACATGCAGTAATTAAAAAATATCATTGAGGGAAATTCAAAATATTATTTATGAATTTTGAAAATTAATTCATGTGGTACCTTTTAAAAATAGTTAAATTAAATACCTCACAATTGGGTTGGATGTATGACAACTAGAAATAACTCATTGTAGTTACTCCCTTCATGATAACTTCATTTTTCATTCCATAATAGGTTACAGCATCCACTTATGGTAATAATTTGACAGCATCATATGTTTCACATGTTATACCCATATTATTAAGAATATTTTCATTATGAAAGAAAACTAATTTGGTTTCTATCTTGCTTTATTCTTAACAGGATATCAATTTTACGCTATATAGAACACTGATTTATCTTCTTTTACATGCTTGATTGAGTTTTACCACCATTTAATGGAGAACAAATTTTAAATAAACTTTTTATAAATTTAAAAAATTTAATTATTAAAATATAAATTATTTTATAATTTGGAATGTCTAAATTAGATTTGGGTGAATATTAATTGTTTTTTTTTTGAGAAGTTTCATATTTTGACAAATATTGAAAAATACTACATTTTAGTTTAAAAATCATTAATTCAGTATTTATTAATGTTAAATAATATTTTAAATCCGGATAAAAAGAAAAAATAGATAAGTAATATATTTATTATCACAATTTAGTTTAATAGAATCATTTCTATATTGAAATTTGAAAAAAAAAACCTATTTAACATTTAAAAATTTTAATGTAATACTCGCATCCTTGCCACATCTGCTCAATTGGAGTTAAACATAATTTTACATCCTCTATGATTTGAATTTTGTAAAAAGTAAACACATTGTTGTAATTAGTATAATAGTTTTCGTCTAATATTTTGAAATTATTTTTTTACCTAAACATTTATTGAAGGAGATTAAAATAAATTACAGTGATGAAGGTAAAATTAAACTTAATAAGGGATTAAACTGTAATCTTAAGTTCCAAAATTTCCAAGACACATTTCCAAAATTAATTTAATTATTTCAGTTCTTTCATATCTCATATTTTTTTAATCTTATTGTGTATTGGTATATCATTTCATGAATGTCTATTATATGATATTTTATGTATGGAAAAAATAAAAAAGGGAACCTTACGTACAATTAACATTTAGAAAACATTGGTATGTGTAAAAAATATCATATTTTATGTTATAAATATAGCATTGAAATATAAATGTATTATTGTTATCATAATATTTTATCATTAATTTTTAAACATAAACTAGTCACATAAAATTTCTAAGAAAAACTAATATAGTTATTATTCAATTAATAATCAACAAAAATAAATAACACTATAAATATAAAAAGTGATGAAAATTAATTGAATTATAGTCATAAATTGTTTTTTAGATGAATATATAATTTCACACAGATGTGAACATAATATATTTTTATTCCAAAATTGTTTTGTTATTTTAAAATTTAAATTAAACATATAATGTCAAATTTGAACTTAAGGTAATTTTAAAATAAATTATATTTTATTAAATCATTTAAAAATGATAATAATAATATTCATTTACAAGTAATTTTTATGTGTTAATAAATATTAAATATGGCCTATTAAGGGGCCAATTTATATTTTATATTTATCCTATAGACCCATAATTTTTAAAAACATTGTTAGTAAGACCCGAGTTAAAGGAGTGTTATCGCACGTTGCATGAACTTGTTTTAAATCTAATTTACAACCCACGTGGGTATTTAGTTTTTAAATTAAATTTTATTTTTATAATTCAGTATATCTATATTTTCGAATAAATCTCACTTTTATTTAATTTTAATGTTTACATTATATATGTTAGAAAACTAGGTTCTTCAATAAAATAAAAAATGATAAAATTGGGGAAACATAGATGTTAAGGATCCAAATTATAAAAATGCACTTAGTTTGGTTTTTAGGAGGTTATTGAAGACCATTAATCCCATATAAATTATTATATTTTCACTTTGGAGGAACATATGGTAAAATATACCTCGCATTAATGTATACATATTTGGTATTTACAAGAGAGCCACTCCTTGAAACAATAGACAAGTGTTTACTATTCCCCCTCATAAAAGCTCTCAATAACCATTAGATATACCGACATATACCGAAATATCTTCTAAAAATCCCTCCCCTCATCCTAGAATACACCCCTTTTTCATAAATCCATCCAAGTAATCCCTTTGGTAAAAACCAAAAGGAGTTACCCAAATATGAGGTGACATCTTTTCTAAAGTTATTTTGTTTTATTTCCATTATCAAACCCATAAAATCTTATTATTCACTAATTATATTACAAAAATGTATACTCAATGTATTTTTTTGATTTTATTTAATTTTTTTAAAAAAAAATCACACACACATCCATCTAATGGGTAAATAAAATATTATTTCTCTTTATGGTGAATGACTAACTCATGTAACAATGATTGTTTATAATTCCTTTACCATATTTTATGGTTGGGAATTATGATAGAAAATATATTTATATATGTTATATATGAAATTTAATATCTATTTATTCATTTTTAATTATGTATAACTCATACCCTAATACTTTCTATTTTATTTAAATACAATTACATTGTTTGTGTAATTGTGGACTACCGCCTCCTCAAAGCGATCAGATCCATTCACACTATACGTGGAACATATAAATGATATTTTTTGATAAAAATATGTTACATAAATTAAATTTATATTATATTAAAGAAGTAATTAATTCTATTTAATTATAATATATAATTTTATTTTTTATGCATCTCACACAATAGAAATTGATAATATCGGTCGTGGACATGTGGACTACCAACTCCTTGACACGATGTGATTAATTTTACATAAAAATAATTATATCAATAAGTATAAATGATTAAATAAAATTTTATTTATGTTATAATGATAAATAAGGAATGTTATAATATTACAAACCATCTTCCCATAATGAATATTGAAAATGGGAACACTGCCCATGCGTACGTACAACCTATGATCTCGATGATTGTAACATTGGTTCATTTTTCATTACTATATTTCATGATTGATTTTGAAATTATAATTGATTAAAAAATATTATTATTATTTCAGGATTATTTTTCTGGTGGGTTTTTTATAATGACCCAATTTTCCATATATTATATAACAAATTCTTTTTTTGACACATAAAACGAATATGTTCAAAACACCCAATGTAAAATAAGTTGATTAAGTAGTAGTTTAAAAAATTGCAATAAGTGATTTAATATTCATAATAAAAAGGAAAAAGTTTATCATGAAATTAAATAATTAATATAATTTTATTATTCGGAAATATAAAGATCCAAGTGACAAATCCATCTCATGGAAATGGATTTCAACTTAATATACATTCCATTGAGACCTATATGGTGATATGAACTAATTCACTTTTATATGGTGTATATAATACCCTTTGACCTATAATATCAAGAGTATCCTTATTCTCGCGATATTATAAGTATCATTTGATGTTATTATTTATGGGTATTATGAATAAAATGTTTCAATGTTATATGGGATAGTTTGGAATGATTAGTTATAGATTCCACAAGAATGTTTTAGTGATCTCTAAATTGTGTTTATATTCATCAAAAAAAGAATCATTTTTGTTTCTTATAATCCAATGGGGAATTATTGATAAATATGTATGATAGAATCCAAATTTTCACTCATGTATGTATCCTTTATATTTCTTTTTAAATATATACTTTGGACCTAATATGGATGCTTAATGAGTTAGCACAGCTCTCAAGGGTGTCTAGGGATTCATCAGAGTTTAGAACCCTTATTTTTGGGGATACTATCGATGTTGCATAGGCTGTTCATGGTTGGTGAAGAGATTGATTAACAGTGCAGATAGTCCATTCTCAAATTTAACCATATCTCATGGTTTGCACGTGGTCATGTGGCCTAATTATGGAAGTTCCCCTTCATCCCAGGTAATTGTTTGGACAAACTGTTCATTGGGTAAATTCTGGGTAAAATTTCTATTTTTCCTAAATGATCTAATTAGATCCCTACTGTTATCTTCATATGTGTACCATCAGGATATACAATCATGACTATCATTTTTGAGATTATTGATGTACAATTCTAGGGATTCAAAGATATTCTTCATCATGGATCTGATCAAGCTCTTATTCATCACATTTTTTGTGTAACAGTAAGTACCCGATTTGATTTAAGCCTTTCTTCTCCTCTCTAGCTCTCAAACAAGATATCAAGGTGTGATAATTTTTCCTTTTTTCTTATATATCACTCTTATAAGACAAATAATGGGCTGATACCATAGGAGGATAGTTGTACAAGCCTAAGGTGGGTGGTCTATAACTGCTCTATCATGTTCGTTGATTTTGGAATTGTTATGTGGGGCTGGCCGATTTAATCGAGTGGTATTTATAGAATATAGAGTCCATACTTATAATCATTAGAACCGTATGGATATTCAATTTCAATATATTTGTTTAGTTGATTATGGTTACACTGAAAAATCCTTCCATCCCATGTATAATTTTACTCAATAATTGGGTATTCAGTATTTTACATGTTTGAGCCACCATTCATGTGTGAATTGTCATGACCCTTATTAGGGTAAGATTTTCTATATTAAATGGAATAATTTATATTGTGAACAACATAATGGAATGTTCCATGTATTATCACCACTAGACCCACCTATGATAAGTTCTTCAATGGATAATTATGTGTGAAATGTAAATTGCAATGTATACCAAGCATATGACTTAACCAAGTTAATCGTGGATGATTAATAGGTTTCATGTCTATAAAACTCATTACCACATTAACGAAAGGTAGGGGAATGAAATTTAATAATTTAATTTTCATTAAATGTAATTAATAATGGTTCCATGCTACATTGAATTATCACACTAATGAAAGGAGTTTCTTGAACAAAACAGAATTAAAGAATAATCATGACTTCATTAAAAGGATGCATGTTATGTGACTTTATCGAACTAATGAGATGAAAGGCTTGAAGAAAATGGAATTTTTGAATAATTATTACTTGACTAAATGGATGCATCATACATGAAATTATCAGACTAATGAAAGGAACAGATGAACTAAATGAAACATTACATAACTTTATAACCAAATAGGAATGGCATGACTTACGCTCACATTGGATTCTGTTTAAAGAATTCCAGGAGCACTTAGGAACCACATTCTAATTCAAGGATACAACTTGCTTAGGATGGGACCCACCTAGATCATAATCCCTCTCTATTCTTTTGATTCCCGGTATGAAACCGTATATTTCCATCAATATTATCATAAAATTCCTTGGATCCAATATTGATAAGTTGGTGTCATGGATAAATCCCCTCAAGCCCAGTCATTGCTTAACCTCATTTTCCCTTATATGGACACCTTGGAGTTGGTAGGCACCTCATTCTTGAATTAATTTAAATATTATTATTGGATTACACACTTACCCCTATATAAGATTTAGTGATTATTCGTTTTTCAATCCATGGGGTCTATGTAACCTTAGTTATTAACTTGGGTTGTCTTATTGAATATCATTACATGTTTCCTTGTCATAATTTAGAACAATTATTTGACTAAAAATTGATTTTTTATTATCATCCACTTTTATGGGAAAGTCAGAAACCACAATTCTCAACCAGGAAGATAGCCATCATAAGAAATCAAAAAATCATTAGAACATAAATTAAGAAAATTAGTTGATTCCTCTTTAAATTGTTTCTAGGTAACATTGTGCACCTGAACATCAAGATTATCAAGGATGAGGTCATCAAAGTGATCCGCCAAACTTTTCCCATTTTTGATAGTACTCTTCATTACTTATATTCCCTTCATTGAAACCCCACATCCAAATAAGGTTTATTTGTCGGACTATGTAGCCTGATCATTATTGACATCCCCCAGAAGTGCCCTACCCATAATATTTTATGTCACTTCATGTCTATCACTTATATAAAGAGACACATCCAACATTTATTCTTCTGAATGTACAAGTAATCCCATACGTCTCATTATTAATTCTTTCTCCACACTATATTTGACCTCACCAACCTCCCCAGAGTTGGTCATAGGACTTCCCTACATATTAATAACAGGATTACATTCATACTCTATGGATTTAGTTTTTTACCCTACCCAGTCTCCATTGTCTTTGGAAGGTATGAGTAATCCTTTCAACCTCTGATTTTCTTCCCTCTAGGGAAGATGCTATCACCAAAATCTTTTCTAGGGATAACCTCATTCAAATTTTTCCCTCACATTGTTTGATCTTCAATGACCTTTTCATGATCATGTGAAAATCCTTACAAACATGAATATAATTTTATATTTGAATATCCTTCAGTCCTCGGCGTTGGCCGACGACCCAATGTCCTACCTTCTCTATAAGGGTACCCTACGAACCATCGGTTGTCTTCAAATCCATCACCTCAGGGTCCATCATTCTATTTTAATCATTTAATGTTCATTCTCGGACTTCTAGCAGCTAATAATCAACATTTTGTTTCCCCTACAACTTCAAGGGATCTGTCACCCTTTTCACCTCAGGATGAGAAGCATTATTAGAATCAGTGTGAGAATCCATGCCCACTACAATACATTGAGGAGTGACTTCCACTAGGTTGTTCGATACCTTAATATCACATAGTAATTTGTTGAATACTTCCTTAACCTGCAGATCATAAGGTAAAGGATTATATGAATTTTTCCATTCCGGATTGGATTCACTTCCATCTTTCTTTTTAAGGGAAACCTTACATTATGCATTCAATACCAATTTAAAACCATTATTAAGCCATTAGATCTTCCTAGACTCATCCATCTAAAAACCCATGATAGAACAATTCAAACCCAAAGTATTGTCTTGATCAGCATGAACCCCTTACAGGACCTACTCAGTATAAGAAGTAGGAAATCTAGATTCATTTAGAAATGCATTCCTACATTCCATATCTCCATGTCCTAGTTTCTTAAACAAATAAGATTAATAAAAAAATTCAATTATCATTGGTTGTTTGTGCAGAAACAGTTCACCAATGGTGATCCATAAAAACTCAATAGGGGGCTTCGAAAAATCAACCTCAACACGGATAATCTGGGAAATAAGGTGGCATAAAACTTGAGATTTTCTATTCGATAAAAGGAAATGGCCTTATAAATTTCCTAGCATATTAAGGATTGTAGGGTTCTTGAAGGAAATGGGATGTTCAGGAATCCTTACCCATGCATCCATTGAATATGAATCCCATTTCATATGATAGTCATATAAACCATGGTAGATGATAAATCAAAATCCATTATAGGGACAAGGACCACTCAACGAAGCAACGATAAAATCATCCTCATAAGCAAACCTGATCATGATTCTTTTAGAACCAAGATTCCAGACTATCACACACTCATAATGACTCCATGAATCAAAAACGATGTGGTAGAACACATCCACTAATGGAAATTGAACATATTAATGTGCAATCACTATCAGTTGTAGAAAAGAAGAAACTTCAGTGAACTCCCGAATCGAAATCAGAACCTGTGGAGCTCCATTGAAGACACCTAAAACCTTCAGGCTGAAATCTAACCGAGGATAGGAGTGGATAAAGTCATGTATTGTGAAATGGGTAAACGGAATTGGTTGTACATAATTGAAATACATCGAAGGACCACCCACCCCCCATTTTGGGGGGAGGGGCCATAACACATATCATCGGCTTCTAGGGCATGGACCATGGAGTAGAGCACTTCCTCAGGCTCATAATAATCCAATTAAAAAATTGATTCTAATCTAAACCACTTAGATCCATCACTATTCTAAACATATGATCTGTTATAAACTGGTTGTAATCAAATAATGAGTTGTTTACAAGTTCAGATAGTAGCTGACATATGAAGAAGGTACTTGGGAATTTAGTTACATTGTACTAATTTAATTTATAGATGAATGTGTGCACACTTTAAAATTTCCACATCACAGGCCTGATGTTATAGAAACTAGTTGTGGTGTCCCACGTAGATTTATCTCACTACATCTTTGAGAACCGTTTGGTACCCAGACTAGATTAAATGAATAAATTTTTTGATAATGGGAAGCATACAACTTCAAATACTTGATTTCTTATTATTTATTATGGATCTTGAAAGTAAATGACAATGTTGGATCTTAGAATTATTGTTAAAGTCTTTGATTTCCATTATAATTATGTTGAATATGTTATGCATCCTAATTTCTTTCAATGTTTTCCATTTTTCCCGTGACATGGCATTTCATCAGTTGTAGAATGCTATTCCATTTGTTTTAGATATTGTAACGGTTGTATCTATTTTCCTATTGTTAATTGTATTTATTTTTATTTTTTCCTATATATACCTCTATTTATATTCAACCATTATACTGCACATTGGTAATGAGGGAATAATTTCCTCGTGGTCACACCATAGGCCCTCACAGCTAGTCGGTAGCCTCTGGTATTTTTGGAAGATACACTTGAGTCCATGAGGACCACAAGGTTCGGGGAATCTATTATGTTTCATTTGCGTTAGGTATGTTTCAAAGTGTTATCATAGGAAGTTATTTTCTTACATTACTATTTGCAGATAATATACATGATAATAGGAATGCATGGGGCATGGTCATAAGTCTTGTTTGAGAATCATGAACCTATTTTCGAGGTAAAACAAAAATTACACAAAATATATTTGTTATTCTTATTTTTTCTATTACAGTTGATATTATTTCACCACTTGGTGATGAACATGATGGATGAAGTTGTGGATTATTTCTCTGATTGAGGTTTTTCTTTTATACTTATCTTAATGATATGAGGGAAAGGAGAATTGTTACATTCATCATTACAGGAACCTAGAATTCACATGTCATTCATATTTCTATTCTATAAAGGTGTATTTCAATTCTTTTTATTTCTTGATATGAATGTGATTTTTGAGTGATGTTGTGATAGTTAGAATATTCTTATATTACTCTTGGTTGTGATTGGGTGATTGTGTGTCCCAATTCATGAGTTGTATGAGCCCTCGTGGGTTGGGATGTGTAATTTACCGATTCGAGACATTATTATATAAAAAGATGGGTATCCTTTCCCATGATATGTTTTATGGGAATTGATTAACAAGGAAATTATGATCCATTATAAATTGAATCATTACATCTAAATATAATTAGTTTCACAACATTATATATCATGGTCATGTTTATGAAAGGTAAAGGAATGAACATGGTGATTAAATATAATATAAAATGAAACATGTATTTGAGCACTTATTGATACCTATCCATCTAAGTGGGTAGTTAGGGTAGTATTCCTTGGTTAGTGAGTTTTCCTATTTTCATCTACCTCTGGTGATTCTATCATTCTTATTATGCTTGTTCTGAGGCATGTAATTACAATTGGTAAACTAATATTTTCACAACATTCTCAAATCATATGCCAGGATGATGGAAAGGACCATGCTCCAAGTGTGGGGGGTCTTGAGATTCAACTCTAACCTCCAAGAGTTCCACTCGAGGAACCTACTACTATACCTAATTTGGGAACTAATTCCAATGTTTTTGATAGTTTACTACATCTGATTAATTCCATGTAGGGTGCTCCATGGCTTGCACCAACGATTGGTAATCTAATTCATGAGTTCCAGCAGCAGCATACTCTTTCTCTCTAAGGGGATGGAGGTCCACAAGCTGATGAGTTTTTCTAGAAGCCACCCTATTAATCCTTGATAATGTATAAATACATCCAGAGAAAAAAACAATCATTCTTTATACATGCTTCAGTACTTAGTCAATTATTGGATGGATGTTATTTCCCAGGCCGATCGCCATCATGGCATGTTATGGGTTGATTTTCAGACTACCTTCTATGATCAGTTCTTTTCTCATACACTAAGAGATGATTGATCCAAATATTTTATGCATATTTAGTAGGGTTATATGTCAGTTATGGGATATTCAACATGTTCCAAATTATTTCAGCACTTTTAACCACTTCTAGCTGGTGATGAGTTTTTGCTTGCTAGATTATTTAAGGACGGACATTAGTACTCCATCCATAAATAGGTGAATGTCATTCACCATCCAAATTCATTTGATATAGTCAATCACACTATTATCATTGAGAACAACCTGATTGAGGGAAATAATATCAAGTATAAAGGATCACTTTTGTGGAAGGCAGGTAGTTCTTCTAGTGGTAGTAAATGTTCCTTCAGGGTTTCTCGTCAGGGTTGTGATAACTATAGTTCCCATTTAGATCCCTATATACTTTTTCATCAATATAGATGATTGGGGAATTCAAAGCCTTAGTGTGATAGAGACCCGTTGGAGTGTTGGGACTGTGGCCATATGGGGAATCTTCATAGTTTATATAGGGTTATTCCACCATCTTCGAATGAAAAAAGTATCCACACCAGCTCCACCATTAGGAGAATGTTCTTTTATGCTACATTAGGTGGCGAGTTTGAATATAAAAGGTAGGTCTAACTGAGGCAGGTGTTTAGGCTGTGGTAGGATGACCCCTGATCTCTAGTAGCGACAACAGAGTAGTTACGATCATGGTAGTACGTCTGTTTTACAGGTTCATGGATCAGACTAGTTTCATTCACTATAGCTGATACCCAAGGATCATGTTGTGGTACCATCTATATTATAAGGTACTCTTCTTGTGGAATCTAACAAAGTGTCTTCTTTATTTGATACAGGTGATTCAAACTCTTTTTTACCTATATCTACAGTGGAATGTCTCGCAATAATGAGACAATATTACTATGGTTTAATAACCTTAGATATGTAGTTAGGGGTACAAGAAAATAGAATAATCCAATGTAGGGACATCCCCATTGAGGTAGGTACTTACCCTTTATTATATAACCTCTCTGTTCTCAAGATTAAAAACTTCTATGTCATTCCCAGTATGGATTTGTTGGTTTAATATCATGATTTTTTAGATGGCTATCACTACAGGTTATCTTTTACATCCCCAGAGGGTAGTAATGATATACATAAGGGTGAGTGGTATGTCTAGGGTTTTAGAGATGGACAAGAGAATCATGGGATATGTGGAGTGATCGACGAGATTTCAAATATCTTTTTGGAGATTTAGGGTTTATGATAAGTTGATTTCCCTAAAGTAGTGGATAATTTAATTGATGTATCTTCTAATTAATTTTATGGCTTACATCTGGAAAGATAGATAGATTTTATGATTGATATTTTTCTAGGAGTATATCCAGTGTTAATTCTTTCGTAAAGGATGACATCTAAAGAGATTCAATAGAGAAATAGGTAGTTATCGGATTAAGAGGCCTACAGTTTTATGCGGACCATTACATCCTCTTGGGGTTCACTGGTTATTTTTTCAAATAAATAGAATGGAACCATATTTCTATGTGTGGATTACAAGTATTTGGACCAGCTTATGGTCAACAAATGTTACCCAGATCCTCAAATAAATGATATCTTTGACCAACACAGAGAAGTAAAGGTCCTCTATAAGATCTACATGATATTGGGTTATCACCAGGTATGATTCCGTCCATCAGATATACCTCATAAAAATTTCCATAGTAGGTATGGTCTTTATGAGTACCATATTATGTCATTCTTTCTTACAAATGTGCATGTCATTTTCATGTCTTTGATGAGTGGGGTGTTCCACCCCTATTTAGACTCTTTTGTTGTGGTATTTTTTTAATAAATCTAAGTGTATCATCATATATATAGAAACCATTCCAAACATCTTCATATAATTCTAAATACACTGATAGAGAATTATCTCTACACCAATGTAGCTATATAACAACTTTTGATTGACAAAGTTCACTCTTGGGTCATATTATATCTGAATCAAGATTTTTTATTGATATAGAAAAGGATAGTATTGTAGTCTCCATGGAGAATATGAAGAAAAATATTTATATAATGTGTCTCAAGGGTATGGATGGATATTATAGGACTTTTATATAATACTTCCCACATATTTCTTCCCTCTTAATGGTCTGAAAAATATGGGGGTAATGTTCTTGTGGTTAATGGCATGTGAGAAATCCTTTTATAATCTGCAAGGGAGGAATGTATCAGCCCCAATTATTATTCTTCTAGTACCTAGAACAGGCTAAAATACCTTTTTTGATGCATTAGGAATCAGCCTATGAGATGTGTTGAGGCCAGTGGAAATTTTCATTACATAGAGATCTCGGTAGTTGAGGCCACATGTGATAAATTACACGATACATTACCTTGATCATGGAGTAGTTGTCTATGACTTATGTCTCAAGAGACATTATCTATTGGGTCAGTGATTTATGGTGTACACAGACCACAAGAGCCTCAAATATATCTTTACACCATATGACATGAACCTCAGAAAGAAGAGAAGGGTTGAATATCTAAAATACATTAATTTCAAGATTTCATATACTCTTAGTAATGGAAATGTGGTTGCAGATGCACTGAGTTGGAAAAATCAGTCGCATGAATTATGTGAAGCTAATGATGAATAGAAGATAATGGACCTCTTTTCTAAGCTACCCCTATAGTTTCATGATAGTCACGAGCACTGTTATCTCCCATCCTTGATAGTTACCTCTTCCCTTGAGATGGTAAAGAGTAGAATGTTTTCAAATCCTGAAGTATTGGTACTCCATTAGAGTATATCAGTTGATAATTGACCACTAGATTGGTCTACAGATAGAGAAGTTGTCCTGTGACTATGTGGATGTATCTGGGTTCCTACAAAGTTGATAGAGGATTTGGTGAAAGGGTCATATGCCTCTCAGTGGGAAGTTAATCCAAGAACCTCCATGATGTATTGAGACACGTGATGCATGTATTGGTGTCATAGAATGAATCAATAGATATCATACCTTATCACTAGGTGTTCCGCTTTTTATAAGGATAATTTAGAGCACTAGATACTTGTAGTCTTGTTACAACCACTTCTAGTCTCATAATAGGAATGAGAAGATGCTATTATAGATTTCATAACCATCATACCTTGGTAACTGAGGAGTAGGGATGAAATATGCGTAGCTATTGACCAACAGAAAAAACCATCCCACTTCATCCCTATTAGGAAGAATTTCTTATTTGATGATATGGGAGAACAGTATGTATGTGAGATCATATTACTCCATGGGGACCCTCGTACAGTCATTTTAGGTAAGGATTATCATTTCAAATAATGGCTCAGGCAGGAATTGCATAAGGCTATGGGAAGACATGTTCTTCTAAGAACATATTTTCACCTGTTGATCGATAGACAATCAGAACGAGAAATACTAAATCTAGAGGATATGATCTGACATGTGTCCTTGATTTTGGCATTTTTAGGAGAAGAATCTCCCTCTTATTACGTTTTCCTATAATAACAACTTTCGTGATACAATTTAGATGTCTTTATTTAAGGCATTATATGATAGTCCATACCATTCAACCTAATTCTAGATAGTGGCAGGAGAGGTAGCACTACTTGGTCCTTCTCTCATTCAAGTGACTTTAGAGAAGGTTCAGTTGATTAGAAATAATATGACTAGTCTATAAATAAATCTTACATTTATCACCATCGACTACCTCTAGAGATCGATATGGGGATAATGTTTTTCATCGGGTATCACCCAGGATTTTTCATAGACAGTTATAGAAAAAATGGAATTTATATCCTTGTTTTGTAGGCCCATTTTAGATTCTAGAGAGAATTAGGCCAGCATTCTATCTGTTGATATTTCCTATAAAATACCATTCCATGCACGACGTCTTCCACAACTCATAGCTTTCCCAATATCATGTTGATCTATCTCATATTTTTGATCCTAAGATTGTTGATTTAAATGATGATGCTACCTTGGAGGAGTATCCAATATGCATTATTAACCGGAGCATGAAAGCTATTTGTGGTCGGTCTGTCCCTCTAGTATAGGTACATTCGATGAATGAACATGGACAAGATAAGATTTGGGAAAGGGAATCTAGAATATGTGTTTAGTGTCCATAATTGTTCCCAATCATTGTTTCTACACCCTTCGAAGGTGGACTCGTGATGAGTTATTTTAAGGGGGAGGACTGAATGAACCTAGTTTATCACTTTGGTATTGGTTCTTTTATATTTATGTCTAAATATTTTCTTTGGACCAAATATGTTTTCCTAATGAATTAGAAAAGGTATCTGGGGTGTTAGGGTATTTTTCAGACACCATAATCTTTATGTTTGTTGAAACATGCAACATTGTACAGTTAGTGCATGATTGGCACTGGGTATGCCTAACTGTAGTAATGGTTGATTTTCGGAAACAACCATATTTCACAGTTTGTGAAAGGTTGTGCAACCTAATTATGTAGGTGTCCCTTCATCCAAGGAAACTGTGAATGGTCTG
Source organism: Viscum album (assembly GCA_963277665.1). Classification (NCBI taxonomy): domain Eukaryota; kingdom Viridiplantae; phylum Streptophyta; class Magnoliopsida; order Santalales; family Viscaceae; genus Viscum; species Viscum album. The sequence continues at coordinate 644,067,262 of OY728128.1, forward strand.
AGAATGGTTTGTCAAACCATGCAGATAAATAGTGCACAAGCTAATTTCTTGGTAAATGTTCTATTTTTCCCTTAATGAAATAATTAGATTCCTTCATTCATCCTAATAAGTGAAACTGTGGGATCTACCTCCATGGATATCTTTTTGGAGATAATTAAAGGCCAAAGATAAGTATTTGAAGATCTCCTTCATTTGAGATCCTACCAACTTAGGTTCATGACATACGATGTGGAACATTAACTAAGGTTGTTCCTTTAAGCCTTTCTCATCATCAATTGATCTCAACATAGTTATCAAGGCATGGTCATTTTTTACCGTGTTCCCATATCTACTCTATTTTAAACCAAATCAAGGTCCAAAATTAGATGAGGAGAGTTGTACAAGACTAAGGTTGGTGTTCTATAACTCATCCATCATGTTCGTTTATTTTGGAAATATCTTGTGGGGATCTCTGATTTCATCAGGTGTATTTTATAGAATTTACTGGTTATACTTATAATCATTAGAACCATTTGAATATGGTATTTCCATATATGTTTTTAATTATTATTGGTAATGCCCACAACTCCATCCATACCATGTAGGGTGTTATTATATAATTAGGTTTTTAATATTTTGGATGTTTGATCCACCATTATAGTGTGACTTTTCATGACCCTTATAAGGATATGTTATTCTCAATTAAACGAGTTGATTTTTATTGTGAATTGCATAAAGGAAAGTACCGTGTATTCTCAAAACATTACATGGGTATGTTAATTGATTTAATTGAAAATTAAATATTAAATGGAAGTTATAAATTATACCATGTATATGTCTTGACCGGATTAATTGTGAATTATTAATAGGTTTCATGTTCGTAGAACCCCTTACTACCTTAATGGATGATAGTAGAATGAACAGAAATTATTGAAGATGCATTGAAGGGAATAAATAATGGTTTCATGGTATTTTTCCATGTCACACAAATAAAGTAATGGATTGAAAAAAATTATGTTATTGAATAATTATTACATTACTAAAATATTTCATGCTACATGACCTTGTCACACTAATGAAAGGAAATTCATTAACCTAATAGACTTATTGAATAATTATGACTTGATTAAAGGGTTACATGTTATAGTACATTATCAAACAAATTATAGGAATTTCTTGAAAAAGTAAAATGTTACATGAAATCATAATCAAATAATAATTTCCTTACTCAATCTCTCCTCATATTCTAATCAGAGAATGGAATGAGTACTCGGTAACCCCATTCATGTTGAAGGATAATGTATACTTAGGTGAAGACCCACCTATTTCCTGATTCTTTTATATTATTTGGATTCCCAGTATGACACTATAGGATCCCATCAATATTATCATAGGAAGCCTTGGATACACATCATGGATACAACATTAAAATTATGTTCCATGGTTAGATTACATCATTCCCAATCATTGCATACCGCTATTTTACCATGGATAATATACTTGGAAGCGTTAGGGGCCTCATTGTGGAATTAATTGAACTTTTCTCCTTGGATTAAAATCTTACCCTTAGTTAGGCTATGGTTATTATAGAGTTTTTGACCCTTGAGGTCTACGTTTCTTGGGTTATTACCTAAGGAATTCACTATTAAATATCATTATAGGATTCCTTGTCAAAACATGAAACATTCCCTATTCATAACATATGATATGTTTATAAACTGGTAAAAATCAGATAATGAATTGGTTAGATGTTTAGACACCAACTGAGGGCTGAAGAAGGTACTTGGGTGTTTAGTTGCATTGTACTGCTTTACTTTATATTTTCATGCATCTACTATTTTGCATTTCTATTTCACGTATAGAATTTCAGAGACACTATTGGTGGTGGACCACTGACATTTATCTCACACCCTCTCCGAGTTCCATTTGGTACCATGTGTAGATTACATGAATGTTGGTGTTGATAAAGGGAAGCATATGGCTTCACACACATGATTTCACGCTATTTAGTATGGATCTTTATAGCAGATGACTGAGTCAGAGGCCAGGATTATTAGGATAGTATTTTACTTCCATTATACTTATGTGGAAAGTGTTATTCCTCCTATATTGTGTCGATGATTTCAAGTTTTCTAGTGATAAGAAATATTATTAGTTGTTTAATTCTATTTCTATTTGTTCAGTTTTTGTTACGATTTTCAATATTTTTTGGTTGTGCTTTCTATTTACTTATATTTATTTCACTATTTAACAATGTTTATATTCATTCACTAAAATACACATTGGTAATGAGGGAATATTCTACTCATGGAAACACACTAGGCCCTTGCAGCTAGTCATTAGTCTTTGGAATTTGGGGAGATGTGAATGAGGCCATATTGACCAATGGGATTGAGGCATCTGGTAAGTGGCATCTGGGTATAGGAGGTAACAATGTATCATTTATTCAATATAGATATTTACTGATAAGGAACATTTTTTATCAATTAAATTCATTTTTTGATAGATGAGAAATTATTTGGACTTTCATACACTGGTGGGGGCCATGTTATATGTATCCCCTCAATGCATTAGTTGTCTCATGAAATGAATCTGTCATCCAGATTAGAATATTTTAAAATATCATGAGAATAGATCATAATGGTATAGTGGTTCATATTCTAGATACATGACATCCAATATAAAATCATTTCCTTCCTTTTAGTTATCATTTTTAACCATGAAATTTTCACAACTTATCAAAGGATTCATTTTATTCTTTGTTCATTAATTAATGGGAATTTGTTTCCATTTCATACCATTCCATATAGATTTTATCTTTTTCTAGTTATTTGAATGGAATGTGTCATTAGTTGTTTACCATTGCATGTTGATTATTAGAAGTAGTTCATTATATATTACACTTTACAAACCCTTACTGAGAATTTGAGATCACCGTTATTTTGTGTCTTTTCCACTTGTTTTGAATATGAAATCATTCAATAAGATATCAAGGTTGGAGTTCCTATTTTTTTATTATATATCATGTTTCGTTTCTATTTCCCAATGCAACATGGGAATGGTTTACATAATTTGTTTTTCCAAAAATATTAATATATTTATTAGCATGGGATTTAAATCATGTATCTATGCTACAATAATAATTTAATGCACTTACTTCGAGCTTATAGGGTCCGGTCATTATAGTTGGTATCAGAGAAGGTTTAGTATAAACCATGTAAATTAGATTACAAAAACATAGCTTAGGAAAATTACCCTCATATACACATTTAGGATAAGTATAGAAGAACATCATAGAATTTTTGTAACGTAATGTTTTTGTATTTATTCCTAACAATACATCTCGGTGTGGATACTTCAAGTGGAATTGGTGCATGCACATATGTACATCAGAGTAAAAACTCTATCAAGGTGTGTTGGGCCTGATTTGACCTAAAAAATTACACAGCAATGGGCCTCACTACACACCAGGTTTGAAACTCATGGGGATATTCTTAGAATAATTAACATTTTATATAAAAACCATAATCAAGGATTATAAATGTCAAGACATCCCAAATTAATTTTTAATTATAATGAGATTAGATATAAATAAATTATTTAATTTATTATAACTGTTAATAAATAGTTAGATTATACAATTATCATAATTTTATTATCTAATCCAGTATATGGAATTTTTTATAAATGGAACCAGATAGAAGATTGGTATTAATTTTCATGGAATATGTATAGGTTTCCATACTGATGAAGCCAATACCACTTGAATTGTAACTGATAATAGCATATAAATATTAGATATATTAAATCAGGATATAAAAAATATCTTTTTGAAATGGAGAATCTTATTCCATAGAGATAATATCCTATATTGGATCAATTGATGCGATGGAGGTCCCCATCCATTCGACGAACTACTAATCCAATGGTAGTTGAGAAATGGATTCAGTCTTTGGAGAAGATATTTATAGACTTATGATGTGGTGAAATGTAAAATGTTTCACTTGTGGTGTATTTTCTACATATTTATAATGATCAATGGTGGTTTTTATCAAGTATACTATGGATGTAGAAGATATAAAACTCATGTAATGGAAGACTTTTAAGGATCCATTCATCTATAAATACATCCCAAGTGCTCAAAAAACTAAGATAAAGAGAAAGATACATAGTTTTAAAAAAATGAGGAAGAAAGTGTTTCAGAGTATGAAGATACTTTTACAAAGTTAAGAAGGTATTCTACAGAATTCATTCATAGAATGTAATAATGATAATCTCATTAAAGGTATTAAGCTATATAGATGAAGAAAACAGGTCTCCCGAAATTACTCATCATGTGCTAAAATAGTTTTGCGTGGTTTAGAGAGAGGGGGGGAATTTCCTAGAATCAATATATTCAATGGAAATAAATATAAGAATAGGCCATATAAGATCAATGAAAACTAATATGAGTCAAGGAATAAGGGAATGAATGATTTTTATAGATGTTATAAATGTGGAATGAATCAACCTAGTAAATGAATCAAGGGACGGTGATTTTGTTGTAAGTGTGAAGATAAGGGTCTGCATGATAAAGAATGAACATGGAAAAATAAGAGCCTAATATTTTTTGTTATAACTTTAAGGAGAGAGAACTCTGAAAATAAATTCCCCAAGAAACAAGGGATCATACATCAGAAGAAGCTAAAGGCTCAAGGTCAAGACTATGTTTTTGAAACAACCAATGTGGAATGATTAATGTGTTTCTATATCAGGATCTATAAAATATGTTGTAAATGTATTTTATTAATTATTTTATTATCATATGATTTATGACATATGTAAGGATAGTATTGTAGTACTATTTCATTATATATTTTAGATCATATGTTTAATGGTACTTAGAAAAATTATTCTGTAGAAAGTAAAACTTTTTTGAAACCCATGGTTGAGCGAACATTAACCCTTAATATTTTCCTAATGTTATGAACATAATTGTGGGATAATGAAACAATTGGGTTGGATAATTTAAATGGTATATCTGATGACTGTCTTGGAATTGAATAATGATTTACTTACAATGCATTTTATTCTATCACAGATGGAATTTACATCATTCATGGACTTAAATAACACATTAAATAATCTATATTCTATTTAGGTAATGAAAATCATTTAGGTTATCAATAAGGATTAATGGTAGTTAATTTTTTTTCCATATTCATATATTTTGTATGTGTTTATTAAAATCCACTTCTTGTTATTTGAGAAGTTCATTTTCAAAATTCAGTGACCTTTCTTCAAAATTATTGGAACATATTATTTTTTAAAAGTTAACCATTTATGAAATGGATTGTGTTGATAATTGGATGAGGTTTTAGTTACAATGTAGTACATCCTCCTATGATAGAACCTATGTTATGACATTAAATTGAAATAGTTCAAGGATGACTATAGAATAAGATTGAGCTTGTAGAAACTTATAAAGTAAGAATAATTAATTTTATTCAAAGATAGTGAAAGAAATCCTCAACTATAGGAATATTTATATTGAAGAAAAAATTGTTTCCCTATTAGTTTCATTTCCGATGAATCAAATGGACCATTATATCATCACATATTAATGGATTTTTTATTGTTAACTTTTCCCTGACTATGTTCTCTATCACTTTCCATCAGAACAAGATTGTTGTATTTTTTATATGTATGCATGTTTCCATTTCCCACCTATGTTCTCTAATAAGGGAGCCATGTTATGTGGAAATTGGTCCTTATTTTCTCTCCAATTATGAATATGTGATATTAAACATTTTTATGATGTGGGTTTTTTGAAAATAATTTATATAAAACACTTGATTAATATGATCATGTTTAAACTCTGAGGGCACAATTTAATTATGGTTGGGAGGATATAACACCAGAAATCATAAAAATATTTTCATTTTGGAATAATTTTTTTACCTTGATTTATACAAAACTCCATTTCTATAAAACACTACACACAACACTACGTTATCATTTGTTACATGGTTGATTATGTTTTACCACCTTTTAAAGGAGAAAATATTTTAAATCCAATTTTCAAAACATTATAAATTTTAACTTTCAAAATATACATCATTTTTTCAATTTAGAATGATGAAATATCCATTATGTGAATTCTTTATATTTTTATGATAATTTTCATATTTTTAAGATTAGTAGAAAAGACTGCATATTAGATAAAAACTACATTTTCCTTTAAGTAGTTAATAATGTTAAATTATATTTTAAATTGGGTGTTAATGTAAATATATATAGATTATACATATATTAAGAAATTAAGGTCATTGAAATAATATTTATATTGAAATTAAATAAAAACATTTATTGAATATTTGAATGTTTTTCTTTAAAACAGACATTCTCACAATGTCTACATGAATAAAATTAAAATTAATTTCCAAAATTATTTGATTTGAATTTTGAAAAATAGAAATAAATGGTTGTAATAAATGTAATTTTTTTTTCTAATTTGGTGAACATAATATTTGACCAAAAATATATATGAATGAGATTAATATTAATTACGGTGATTAAAGTAAAATTGATCTTAACAAATGACTTAATATTAACCTTGACATCCAAAATGACCTAAGCACTTGTCCAAAATACATTAGATACAAAACTATTAGACTATATCTAATATTAGCTCTATTTATTTTCTTATTTTGATAATATTTCATAAATTCTCCCTATATGATAAGGTACGTAATGAAAATGAAAAAAAGGGAACCATCCTTACCTTTATCACTTATAAAACATTGAGATATATAAATACATCATATTTGCGGTTAGATATATTTTATTAAAATATAAATGGGTTGTTTTTATCATAATAAATCGTCATTAAGTTTTAGAGATAAATTTTTTATTTAAAATGTTCAGAAAATACAATGCCATGATTATTTAGTTAATAATTAACTAAAATAAATGATACTATAATTATAAAATGTGAAGAAACATGATTTAATTATTGATTTAAATTATTTTTTAGATGAAGATCCAATTTTAACGATATTTTAATTTTATAGATTTTAATTCCAACATGGTTTGGATATTTTTAAAATAATTTTACATAAATAATTTGAAAATTGACATTACATTTATTTTATAAAAAAATATATTTTTTTAAAATGATTCAAAATTATTAAAAGCGCTATATTCTACAAAGTGATTTTTAAATGTTAATAGATATTATATATTATATATTAATATACCAATAGATCTTGGATTGTTAACCTATATACCCTTAGTTTTTAAAACCATTGTTAGCACAATCCAGGTTCAATAATTGTTTTTTTCCATTACAAGTGCTTATTTTAAAATAAATTTCAAAAACAAGGTATATTAATTTTTCAAATTAGATATCACATTTAAAGTTTAGTGTATAAATATTTTATAATAACTCTAACAATAATTTAATATTAATGTTTAAATTAGATAATATAATAATCTAATTTCATAAATAAAAAACAAAATGATAAAATTAGGGAAACATGGATGTTATGGAAACAAATTATAAAAATATAGTAATTATTGTGTTGTGGAGGCTTATATATACCATTAATACCCTTTATACCATTATCATTCAATTTTGGATGTACAATAGGTAATATAAACCTCCCATATATGTATACCTTTTTTTATTTACTACAGTTTAATTCATCCTCTTCTATAAAAAGACATCCAATCTTCACCTACATCAAACATTTCATGCCTCTTTGGCTTCAATAATATATTAAGTAATATCTCCAAAACATCCCAACCCTCATATTATATGTATCCAGTTGGGAAGAAATCAATCCATGTAATCCCATTCCTCAAAACCAAATAGAGATACCCAAAGAAGAGGTAACATCTTTCCATGAGCTCTTTAGTTTTATTTCCATTAACCACCCCCACAAGTATTTTTATTCCATTATTATATAAAAACACTAGTATACTAAATAAAATTTCATTTTTGTGCTATTTTTTCTACCTACACACACAAACATTTCCATCTGATGATAAATGGACATATTGTTTATGTATACGGTGAACTATTGCCTCATGAAATGATGATTGTTAATTTTTACATTACCACCTTTCATGGTTAGGAAATATGATGGACACTATATTTATATATTTTATATATTATATTTATTATGTATTAATGATATTGTAATTTTTTAATAACACATACTCTTATACTTTTCATTTTGTGTAAATACAAAAACATCATTTGTGAAAGTGTGGACAATCACATCCTCGAGGCGATGTGATTCATTCACACTATTCGTGGAACCTATAAAAAAATTTAAATAAGCATATGAAACATAAATTAAATATATATTATATTAATGAAATAATTACCTTTTACTAAATATAATATATCATTTTCTTTGTTACCCTTTTCACATAATAAAAATTTATAATGTGAGTCGTGGATGTCTTGTCCACCGCCACCTCAACATGACATGTTTCTTTTACATCACAACAATAATATGTATACATATTTACAATTACATAAAAATTAATTTATGATATAATGATTATTCTATAAATATATCTTGTTACTTACCTTCTTTCCATAATTATCATTGTATAATTAGAATTTTTCTCATTCGTACGTACGACCTACAGTCCTTATTATTGTTACATTTGTTCATTTATCATAACAATCATTCATGAATGGTTTTCTAACTATAATTTATGTATTAATATTATAAATATAGAATGATTATTATTCTATATATTTTTATATAATGATCCCTTTTACCATAGTCGATCTACCAAATTCATATTTAACACATAAGCCAAATAAGGTCAAGACACCTAATGTAAACTTAGTTGATTAAGTAATTGTTTACAAAATTATTATAAGGGAAGTAAAAGTAATAATAAAAATGAAAAATATTCCAAATAAATAAAAAATTAACATATGTTTATTATTTAGGAATATGATGACATTCATGACAAGTCACTCTCAAGGTAGGGGATTTCAACTCAATTTACATTCCATTGAGACTTATTTGTTGTTATTCACCAATTAACTTTTAAATGGTTTATATACTACACTAAAACATGTTATATAATGAATACCTTTATTATCAGGTTATTATATGTTTCAATTATAGATATTCATTCATGGGGATTTTTATTCAAATGGTTCAATGTGGATAGGGAAACATTGGAATGTATTTTGATTATTATTGTAAAAAATGAGTTAATGATAGTTAAATGGTTTTTCCATTCATCAATAGAAACAACCCCTGTGGTAATATACCCTACAATGGGGAATTATTTATATATATATATATATATATAATTTATTCAATATTGATATTTAATAATAAGAATATTATTTACTAGTTAAATTTATTATTTGATAGATGATGAATTCTTTGAACACAAGATTAGGGCATGATTAAATATAGCCTCTCAATGGATCAGTAGTCTCGTGAGATGAATTAGTTTTAAAATTATAAATAATTTAAACTATCTTTGTAATAAATCATGATGATTTAATGGTTTATTTACCAGTTATATTATTTCCAATATTAAATCATTTCTTTTATTTTAGTCACCATTTTTATCCCTGATATTTTCCATCGACATATATACAGAAGCATTTCATTCATAGTTCATTGATTTAATGTCATGTGTTTTAATTTATTATATTTACATATTTATTTTACGATATCATGTTATTTTAGTGGCATTTGTTATCAGTTATTTACCATTCCATTTTGACTATTCTCATCAGGGCATTATGGATTTCTCTTTAAATACATTTATTAAGAATTTAATATCACCCTTATTATATTTATTTTCACCATGTTATAAAGAAAAAATATTTGAATATTCATTAAAGGATGCTTTTCATTTTATTTTATTATGTATCATTTTTTATTTTCTATTTCCCAATGTAATATGGGTATGGGGTATGTAATTTGGATTTCAAAAATTGTTAAACTGTTCAGTCCCTTGGGATTCGAATATTGTATATATGACAATGTAATAAATTAATGCACCAGATCTATTCTTCTGGGGTCAGTTAATTACAACACATAGTCATGATAGATTCATAACTCAATGCATAATAGGTAAAACAATGTCCATGGAAGGTTTTCATGTGCACTTGGTACGTTTGAAATAACCTTGATGATAAAATTTTGAATGTTAATTCATTGTGTTGGTACCATTAGACTATGTTTTCAGGGATATCGAAAGTCCGTGAGGCTAAAGCTAAAGTAGAGGTTTTATATGGACGAGTATAGTGTTGAGGCACTGATGTTATGTCATGTTAAACATATGTTGTAAAGACAAATAGATTTTGTGTGTGTGATAAACGATGTATAGAATGAGCATCGAGAATTTGAGTGTTGTCACTGTGGTGGTGAAGATGAGGGTGTGTTGAGATTGTGTGTAGATGAAGTGGCTAGTGTAAAATTGACTGTTGTATTGTGTGATGACGAATGAATATTATTGGGAATGAAAAATGATATTGATTATTGTATCAAACTATAGAGTTGGTGAAACTAGACAGTACTATAGGGACTAGGTGTTGTTGTAGTGCAATGTTGAAGTTGATGATAGTGCTACCACAGATGCATGGATGAAGAAAATTTATGTCAAATATCATGGGCTTTGAAAATAAGGATATTGCGGGCGCTACCGATGTTTATCCACCATAGAAGATAAATTGTTCATCATGTGGGTATATATATTTACCATATATATATATATATAAATTAATATATATATATATGGAATAAATAAAATTAATCATTAGAGATAGTATTTAGATATTATTTAATGTTTTAAATGAAAATTAAAAGGTATATATATAAGAACATTTATATATATTTATATAGATAAAAAATTATATATTTTAAAATTAAAATATTTCCAAGATATATAATATGTAAAATAACAACTTTATATTCAAAACCAATTCAATAAAGTAAAAATGTTTATTTTTTCATAAATTAAATATATTGAAAAAGGAAATATATTATATAGTTTAATTTTAAATAATATAATAATAATAAAATAGAAAAATAATAGCTATTAAAATAAGCGAATATTTTTATCAAAATAATTAAACAAATATGAATATAAACTATACATGGAAATAATCTCCCCATTTTTTTAAATTTAAAAACCATTTAATGAGTTTTCCCCCGTTATTAAATTTATGAAAATTATGAAATAATGATGAAGAAATTTTTTTATAAACACTTGTATTGTAAAAAATTACAAGAAAGTGATAACTCGCACAAAAATAATTCATTTATAAAAGATATATAAAATAAAGATTAACATGATATATAAAAACTATAAATTTGATAAACATTGTTTAAATGTTAATTTTTTATGTCTCAAAGAAATCAGTTCATTAATCAATATATAGGCAGGTTGGTTTTCTATTAAATTTTTTTTCAAATTATTATCACCTTTACTAAAATGATATCATAAAAATTGAAATCTAGCATCTATGTTTTGGGAAATTAATTAGTATAAATGTTATTTAGATATTGAAATAAAAAATTTATTGTCAAATAATATTAAAATTTTATCTAACTAAACATTTAAATTTGATAGTGTTTTTTTCAGTACTTTGAGAATAGAAATTTACAGAGGTAATTTTGTCAGTATTAGCTATTTAAAATGAAACTGATGATTGATATTTGGAACTCCATGATATATTGATTTTACCTACTAAGTGAATCATACCTGATGTGATTTTCTTATCATGTTTCTAGCCTCCAATTATAGAGTCCGAATATGATAAAAAATTGAAATCATTTTGACAAGAGTAAAATAAGATAGTATTGATAGTTCATTTAAAAATTATTATTACCCTTTTAATAAACTTTAAATGAATTTTTTTTCATTATACTGATATCTAGATCACATATAGATATAAAAAATAATATTAATCCCTGATTCAGTCAACTATAGTAGGCTTCCAATCATATAATTATACATTTTATCATTCACATAGTTCACATGTTCATCCATGTATAATTCAAATTTAGTACTCCTTAGGGTTATCATAATTTTACATGATTCAGGATTGAATTTTATTAACTAAAAAATTAGCATATTTTCATTTATTTTAAAAAAATAAATCTTATCTTCAAAAAATGTGTAGGCCAAGTAAAAATTTTAATTCTCTGATTATGTTCATATCAAATTAATTTGTCATTAATTGTGAAAATTACATAAAATTAAATCATTTATAATTCCAAATAAAATATCCTAAACATATATTTGTATAATTAAAATATTAGTAGAAACATTATTTATAAATAATTTTGGATCAAACTTACCTTTGTTAAATAATTATGAAAAAATAGAGTTAATGTGTAATATGAAGCTATTGGAGTTTAATTTAGACCAGTTATCGAATTATAATGTTTGAAAATATCATTTGAAAATTTATTATTTTTAAAACTATGAGGTTGATTAAAAGACACCACTTTTGAAATTAAACCATTTTAAAAAGAAAATTTATATCCATTTGAAGTAGTTTAAAATTTTGAAAAATTGTAAAAGCGGTTAAAATATGAATGGTTTCCATTATAGAAATTGGTGAAAATGATTCATCAATATAAATCACATATTCTTGTAAATAACCATGGGATACAATTATCGTTGTATTTCTAGTAATATTACTCGACACATCTTTTTTATTTCCAAAACCCCATTTGGTTCTAAGAGAATGATTGTTTTAAGAAATTAAACCTAATTCCTAGCCTTATTTATATCAAAAAATTAATTTCATTCCATATAGAACATAGAAAATTTGAATAATTTAAATTTTATTTAATATAAAGAGGTATAATATTAGTAATAATATAATAATTATTATAACAATTCAAAATTGATTATCAATTTCTAATTTCTTATTCAAAATTTCATACTATATTTTCTAAATAATGATATTTACATGTTTTACAATTCATTAGATCAAATTGAGAAGAAATGTTCTCCCCCTCAAATGTTGTATAATAATCTTATCTCTATCTTCTTCAAATTTAAATTATACAAATTCATTAATATAATCAAATTAATCTGTAATCTATTTTTTATTATTTTCAATGAACAACACATTTTAATAATTTTCCATTGAAATAATTCCCTTTGTATACTCTATAACCTTTAATATTATTTTTAGATCTAGGAAAAGTTACCTCATTTCATTTATTGTCAAATTGTTCTAGAAATTCATTAGTATTTGAAATAGAAAAAATATAACTAAATACTTTAAAGTAAATAGTCTTAGGATTATTTTAATTAAATAGTTTATAAGGGGATTTCATTAACCTGATTTACTATAACTATAATTAAGATATGTAAGTAATTTTCAATCGATTCATCCCAAATATATTTTTGTGTATTGAATTCATTTCTTATTTTCCTTTCTATTTCATGAATAGTTATTTTTTCTTATCGACAACACCATTTTGTTTTAGTGTTATAGGGGAAGATAACTAATGGAAATATCTATTATCTTAATGAAATTTATCAATGTCTGGTTTAAAATTTTACCCTCCTTTTAATCTTATAGATGATTTTTAAAAATATCCTTTTTAATTTTTATTTGTTTACCAAAAATTAATAAACTTGTTTAGATTTTCACTTTTATGTGATAAGAAAAGAGTCCATGTGAATATATTAAATGCATCTACAATTTGAAACACTCCTCACATACTACCTAAACTATAATCTCTCATGGGTAAAAAATAATCAAGATAAATAAGTTTTAAACAATTAGTACTATTAGAATTATTAATATATCTAAAAGGTTCATTGTGCTATATTTCCATTAGACAATAATAATATAAAAATTACTAAATTTCATTAAATGGTGGAATTTTCAGAATAGATCCATGTTTTTTCATGTTGTACAATATTCAAATATGACCATCTCCTGAAATTTTGTTCTAAGAAAGTGTTCTGTTTCTATAGTATTAAACACAATACATTTTTTGGGTTAGTTCTAAAAAATCTATAAAATATATATATTCGTTTATATTTGTATAAAATAAAAAATTATTATCATTATAAAAAATAAATATATTTTCTTCAAACATCACACTCATATAACATCCTCCCAATGTTTTGAATATTAATTTAATTGTGTTTTGATCATTCTGAAAACAATACTATAGAAATTAAAAAATACTTTAATATTCCTACTTCTCTAAAACATTTTACCATACATTTAGAGTTATTATATAAGGTGTCAGTGCCTCCATCACATGAATTAAAAGATAAAAAGTTATATATGACACTATTAATTTACCAAGAGAAATAAAGTTCAATATACCGTGTATCTTTAGAATAATATTGGTAGGTTTCCTATAAAATTGATTAATTAGACAATTCTTTCAATACCAAATCCATTTTGGGTTAAACTAGATTTGTAATAAAACATATAGGTACCCATATAGATTTAATAAATTTATTACAGGTTAATATATTTTTTATAATATTATAAATACAATTCTTATTGTGTCCATGTGATTGAGAAAATGTCAAAGAAAAATCACTTGCATAATTACATCTCAGATTACATCTAAATAATTAAACACATGAGACAATTCCATTACCAATTATTAAAAAATTTATTCAAGTACATAATTGGAATTTTTCTGTAATAGAAAAAGACATATTTATCATTTGTTTTATTCATAGCCATCATCATATCAAATATTTCTTGACCATGACCAAAAAAAGATAATTCTCATTTTAATAGAGTTGTTTCTTTTTAAGTATTTTCATTCTATAATTGAATATCTTCTATATCAACACTTCTTTTTATAGACGAACATGATCCTTCATTTTTAGGAATCCTATTTTTATCATTATTTTTCCTAAATTCCTTTTTAATTTTATCCAAATCATCTCAAACAAATTTTAATCTCTCTTTTTGTTCATCATCAATTTTTTGACATGATATATCTTATTAATTCATTATAAAAATTTAGTTTTATCATTTTAGAATATATAACCCTTTTTTTATACGTTATTTAAAACATAATATGTTTGTTTTATATTCTCTTCATTAATATTATTACTCTCTCTATGTTGTTCTATTTGTAGTTCATCGATTATCATAATATCTCTTTAAAAAATATCATTTTTTATAGTTAATTATTTAACCTCTTTTTCAATATCAAACTCCTAACATGAACTATAATTAAAATTAGTATTTAACACATTCATCATTTTTTATCAAGTATAATTTTGATTATTATTTTTCACTCTTGGAATAATCACTACTTGATACTGAATCTATTTTAAAACTCTATTAAGAATTATATGCTCATTTTAAATCCTTATATTTCTTTCCATTACCTTCTCATTTCAATTTCATATAGTATGTTATTATATTATCATTTTCCATACAATTATATTATTAATTCTAAAACATTGAATTTCCTACCTGTAACTTTCCTTCCTAAATTTATAACATGGTTTTTATTATATATTCTATGATTATTATTTAAATTTATCTTTTCGTTCTTGAACATGTTTAATCCTTTTGTAAATTTTTTTTTCTTATTTTTAATATTATTGCAACATATAATAAAAGTAATTACCAAAAAAATTTGTAATTGATTTTAATGTTATACATTTCACCATTCATGTTATTTATAATTTTTATCCTTCAAATATAATTAGAATTGAATAATTTGTCCTATTAGTTCATTAATTTAAAAATCAGTGAAATAAATACATTCTTTAATCAAATCATTCTTTAAGATCCACCTTTTTAGTATAGATAAAAGTATTATTTCAATTAGAATATAATTATTAATATTCTTCCCAAGTGAAAACATGTTTTTAAAAATTTTAGTCAATCTATTGTATATCTCCTTGATTCTCTCCTAATTAGACATTTTGAATTATTGAAACTTTTATCATTGAAAACCATGAATGGTTCTTTAAAATAGTTAATTTAATTGATGACTGAGTTTTAATGTCCTCCAAATGTCAAAAGAAATTTTACATGAGGTCATATGCCTATAAAAATTTCTACATAATGAAAATAATAGAAAGTGCATAATATTAGTTTATAACACATATTTTATATCATTAATTGTTAGAGTTTCTAAATATACCATATGAATATTATCTATTTTTTACATAATATCCCAGAATTTAATACAAAATTTTTTAGAAATAACTCCATATAATACTTCCATTAAACGTATTCTCTTCTATTGACTTGAGTTGGTCTGATGGGATTCAATGTATAAAATTACTAACATGCCAAAATTATACTAGTGGGCCTTTCCTTAGACTGGAACATATTGAAAAAGAGTTAGTTCAAAAATAAAATAAGACATTAATATCAAATTACCTTAAAAAAGACACCATGCTCTGATGACATTCGATAAGTCCTTCTATTTTAGAAGATTTAATAGAGGGTGATTGAATTGTAATATTAGAATTTAATCAATAAAATTAAATTATTATAGTGATTTACAATAATAATTGAGAAATAGTAATTAAAAAGAACACACAATGATTTTAAAGTAGTTTAGATCACCAATATCATAATCTAATCTTAAATCATCTCTACTCAGTGATAATATTGGTATTCTCTAATTTCTCCATTTTGATAGGGTTTGATAGCCCAATTATAGATGAAATACCTCTTTATCATATGGTAATATAACCCAAACTAACTCTTAATGTAGTTGCAACCCACCTACCTTTTGTTTGGGATTCACTATCATGACCCGTCCCAGTGGGGCATTGCTGTGACTCCCCTAGCTCACCTACAATTGGCCAGCAGTTGGTGACTAGAACTGAGTAGGAATGTCACTAACATGGCAGTCATTTTCTATGTACTATTACACTCATACAAATCCCCATCCAAAAAAACGATGAAATGGAAAAATTGATAAGAAACTAATGTATTCATTCATTTATATCCCACATCCAAAGAATTATAGGTAATAAAGAATGTAAATAGGGACACATAAAATCCCACCACATAGAGTTTGTAACACAAGTCTAAACTATAAGTAAAATTACAAATACTATTTTCAGAAATTTATAGATTCCCACCTTGGTCTATCCATAATCACTAAGCATTGTCTTGTCCTCGTCCTCCTAGGACTATGTCAAAAAATGGATCATCTCACAAGAGATGAAAAATGTGGGAATATCCCATGCATGGGTGAGTATAAAAATTCATAGATAGAAACTGTAAAATCATAATGAATCATAACAAATTAATGTATTGTCTTATCTGCATAGGAATATGTATAGAGTACCTATAATAAGAATATCAATATATAATCAATCCAAGACGCATACTATAAAGGTAAGATTCAACCATAGTATAATGGCCTTAGGATTTCAGTTGGAATATTCCCTTAAGAAATCATACCAGAGAACACACTCTAAAGTCTGATAGAATTAGTGACGTCTGTTCAAGAGGTACTAGTGGTCAGGCTTCTGAATGGGAGATATATGTTGATAGTCTAAAGATAATATGACACAGTGATGAGGATCATATCCAAGGAAGTGGGGTGATACCAAAAAAACTCAATCTATATTAACATGATAAGTATAGGATTGTTTCCCTCATTGTTTTGGAAATGTTGATACCAAGAGCTCCACCTAGGTCCCAAAGATGAATAGAAGATCCCACTCAAGGCTTATTAGGGTGATTCCAACCACTCTATTCCAGATGTCCTAATGAAGGGATTGTGGTTATAAGAGTATGAAATGATTCACACCAACAATTAGGGAAGTATTAAAGCGAACCAAACCTAAATAATCTTCACCCTAATATGATGGAAAATAGATTCAATCTATATAGAATGTGATACACGACATGTAGCATGGGTACACATCATATCCCTTGACCCCTGAGTACTTAATATTTAAACTAGTCTGTTTTATTTAAAATGTGTCATGTATAAGAGTAAATACTGTGTGGAAGGGTTACACACCATGTATATAGAAATCAATTATTAACATACATGGATATTACATAATTTTTTATGAATATTCAGTAAATTACAAGAAATACATGCCCAAGGACCAAAATAGTTTAGTGTCTTTGGAAACATGGAAACAAACTCTTATATCTGGGTGAAACCTTTTCAACATATCATATAAATATCTAAAACCTTAGTAATTTTACCTAAAACCACTCTTGATAACATACAGAGAGTAAAAAATAAGAATAGGTTGAGCACAAATGCTCTAAAATGGTAACTAAAGGAAAGGTTCAAGCATAACACGAAAAAATATGGTATGAAACTTGGCCATATCATTTGTAGATCATAACCTACATTTTATAAATCATAATAAATATTGACATTTTATAAGACATAGATCATAAGATAATTAATATCATAAGAAATGAAAGCATTACATTGGAATAAGACATATAATTTGTGGAATGTGCAATAGTTTATAATTGTGTGAACATGTATATGTTGAAGCAGGTTCACTTATTAATTTAAGGACATGAAATAAGTCCCCAACTTCATGTCAGGGACATACAACTGGGTCCATTCATACCATTTTGAACATGTAATAAACATCACACATAACTATAGGGACATGAAACTAGGTTCATTCTTAAAACATTGAAAATATAACTAGGTTTATGTATAACATTTTGAACATGTAAGTAGGTTCGCACATAAACATATGGACATGAAACTATACCCATTAATAACATTATGAACATATAATGAGGGTCACTCATAACATTGTGAAAATGTAATTAGTTTGACACATAAACAAATGGACGTGGAACCCAGCCCACGCATAACATTTATACTAATGACTCATCCATCATTACCCATGCATTAGAGGGAGATATAGGTACCACCCATATCATAATAACATCATTTGTAAATGTTCCACAAGATATTAAAACATTCATCATATCATGACCTATAAAAATAAATAGGTTTTATAAACGTCAAATCATAACCCAAGAAATGAAATATGCATCATCAACATTCCATCACATCATAACCTATAGAAAAGATGTAGGTGTTATAACCATTTAATTATATGATATCTACTGAAATGATGTCGGTTTCACAAACTTGTAACTAGAGAAAGGGAAATAGGATTCATAAATACAATTAAATTAAGAATAACCCATTCATTGAAATGATATAAATGGATAATTTAGATATTTTCCTAGAAAAACATGAGAATCATCAAAGGATATCATCTTATATAGAAAATAATATTGAAATACAATGAAAATATGTTTCTTATGGAAAATATCCATACGTCTTTCATAAATTATTTTAAATACATAAAACAATTTTGAAATAATTTTCTTATAAAATTACTTTTAAATTTATAAACAAAACATTACATTAGTTTGAAAAACATTTTCTATGAATACTTATAAAATAAGATTTAAGAAATTATAAAATCCTTTTTCATGAAAAAACAATGAAAACACATATATAATGCCTAAAAATGATTTGAAATATATTTTCATTTAAAAAATATAAACTAATATTGAAGAAAATTTATCATTTTTTCATGAAAATTGAAAAAATAATATATAAAATGTTTACAAAACCATTTTCTATGAAAAATTAAGGATGAAACATAAATACATTTTGAAAACTATTTTTCTTGAGAACTTATAAATTAAGAATAAGAATGTTTTTAAAATAATTTTTAATGAATTTATTTTTAAAATAAACATTCTAAAAAATTATCTTTTTCATCATGAAAGGGAATCATTATAAAAATAATATTGGGTAAGTCCATACATGTCATACATGTTAAATAATATTCATTTTCAATGATAAATGTTTTATAAAAATAAATAATTTAGAAAGATAATAGAAGATTAATTTTTAAACATTGGTAATAAAAGAAAAGGGGTGATAATTTATGTCAAATATTTTATAATAATAGTAGAATATTCATGGAACCCTTTTTAGAAAACATGGTTTTGAATAGATTATTGACAGAAGATATAGTAATGTGAGGATTTATTATTAACACATTCATTACTATATTATGAAAGAGAAGTATAAAATGGTACCAATTCATGAATATATCTTCAATAACAAGATTATATGAAAATTCATGAATTTTATGGAGGGATGTATCATGTTATTTCATCAAATAAAGTATAAACATAAACAATTTGGAAAAAAAGATGAGATTGTTTTAGTAAACACTGATCACTTTGTAAAATTACATAATACCCTCCATGTATGAAAATAAAATTAAATGAGGCTTATAATATCCTAAAAATATATATATTATTAAAATTTAAATTTAATGGTATACACCTCAAAATGAGAGTAGTTTCATAACAAAACATGAGTCTCGATGAAGGAAAATTAAGACATATCTATAATATAGATTTAATAACATTTTTTTATAAACCCAATGAAAAATGATAATAAGATTGGAATGTCAATTCCCATAAATTTAATTAAATTTTACATATAATATGATCATGTATGTTCATACACAACACAAAATGAAAGAGTGGCGAACATAAAAGGCATCTCATAAAAATTAAAAGTGGGATGAAATCCCCTTAAATTGTGTCTTGACTCTTTTCGTACACATAAAAGATTCATTAATATTAAATATGTGTTTATTATAAATATTTTAGTGAATAATATTATTATATTTAATATCATATATGGTTTGGTTATGACCTTATATTATACTCTTGTTAAAGATCCGATGAGAACGTTTCACATTGGGTATTATTCGCTTTGTTCATCACATGCGTCTTAATTTTATTATATATTTAGTCCATATATTTATATAATTATTTCAAGAATGTAAATTGTGATGTAAATATCATTAATATACAGTATATTCATATTATAATAATCTATATCATAATTAATTATGAAATGGAATACACGGTTCTTGGAGATGGTAAGTTGTACATACAAATGTATAATTTCTTTTTGTTTCATTTCCATATTAAAAAAAATTGACATATTAGTGTATATGTATATAATATATTTAAATTATAATTATAATGTTATATATATCATTTATGTTCACAAAAATTATCCTTAATACATTTCATGTCGTGTGTGGAAGAATTACATCGCTTTGAGGGGCAATATTCCACACATCCTCAGATGAAATTATAGCATTTACATGAAATGTACGGTAAAAATATATGTTTTGTAAAAGAAATAAATAAGAATACAGACATAATAAATATAATATATGACTTATATAAATTTCTTTTATATTTTAATGTCTACCAGGATAGGTGGTAAATGAAAAATGAACAATTATTGTTTCGTGAGGCAGTAGTTCATCCTACATAGAAACAATATGTTTGTTACCCATTAGATAGAGGTGTGTGTATGTTTAGGTAGAAAAAATATAAAAAAACATCCAATAATATTTATTATACTGATTTTTTTATATATGAATGGAAAAATTAAATTGGATGGGAGGAAAAATAAAATAAAAGATCGGACATGATAGAAGGCGTTACCTCAAAATCAGGTAACTCCTTTTGATTCATTCCAATAGGATTCCTTGGATTTCCTTTGGACAAGGGAAAGCTTCTAGTAGGAAGGGGGGGATTTCATCGATATATAATTATAATTTCTTTTATGAAATTTAGTGTTTTAGGGGTGTGAAGAATGGCTAGAGGTGCTGGCCTTGAATAGGGATCAAAAAGGACCCCCTTGGAATTTTATGAAACAAGTTTGGGATACACATGTTCGTACCTAACAATAGTCATATAAGAAAAAAGACAAATTAATTTAATGTTTATGGACTGAATATAGAACAAAAATTGGGTTATGATATGTAGATAGTACATTTGGGCCCTTAATTTTAAGTTTTAGTCCAAAGTTTATATTAAGTTGACCTTAATCGTTGTGATTAATTTTAGCCACATTTACTAATAATTTTCACTGAAAATAAACATGGTTTTATTAGACTAGAAATATTATATTTAATAAAATGGTTAATCTAAACTTTTTTATATTAAAATCATATATGTGAAAAAATTATGATTCATGAAAATCCATCTGATTGGATGAAATAACAGATTTTTAAAGTAGAAAAATTTTCAAAAGTTTGTTCAGATTTTATATTCAATTTCAAACCTAAATTGATTAAAATTAATTAAATTTTATTAATATAGTTAATATATATATAATTTTGCCTAAAAATTTATTATATATTTTAACATTAATAATTAATTAATCAAAAAGGATGTTTTCAACTAAAAAGATCTATTTGTCATTGTTCATCAAAAAACAATGTTTTGTAGAAATATCCCAAAAATCCACCTTAGGATATTTATTACATTGTATATTAAAAAAATAAAGTTTATTTTAAAAAATATAATTTCTAAATATTTTTAAAATTAATTTTATTACTTTCCATAGAAAGACATTAAAAGTGGTTCAATTGAGAAAACAATATTTTTAAACATAACAGGAACTTTAAAAATCATATCAATCATTATAAATAATTTTTATTTATATGAAACCATTTTAAAAATAATTTAAATGTTTTTATTAATATTTATATTATTAATTATAATGGAAAGGTTATAATTATCATGATTAAATAATTATAACAAATTGATTATGTTTCGTAGAAAATGTCTGTGTTGTGTGTAACGAATGTTATGTCATTGTTGTGTGTAGCGAATACCAAATTGGTATTCCATATAGTGCAAACCAAGTCATTATTGCATGTAGTAAAAGCCATATAGGTATTGGGTCTGAAACAAAGGTTTTGACATAGGTTTTTTAATATATATATATATACTTACTATTTCAAGTGTCACATGGAATGAAAAAATTACCAAAATTTAAATTAATTCAAAAAATATATTTCACAAAATATTTTCGTTTTATATTCTACCCAACTTAAAATGAGTTTCACCCTATAAATTCTTTAGGGATATCAGATGTTTAAAAAATGAATTTTTTTTCATAGAAACACTAATCATTAAAATGAATACTAAAAAATCCCTTAAAAATGTAATGTTGGATGCATAATGGTTACACAATGTAACATATAACTAGGTTTCCTCATAAGAGATCCTTGGTAGGGAGTGAAGATTGTACATAAAGAAAAAATGTAAATATATAAAAGCAGTTATTTAGGTTATCAATCAATAATAGGTGAATAATAAAAAAAGTTGATGGCCTCATAGTCATAAATTCTTGATGATTTAAAAGGCCTTCAATTCAACATAAATTAAGGTATTATGACAACAAATTTTCCATCAGTATCTTATTATTGTGTAATTATATTTATATAACAAGAATATAAGGAAATATACTTACTTGGTTTTATCCCCTTTGTCATACACAATCCCAAGCATTTGTTATTCCATGATATATTTCCACTTCATTTCATACCCTATGAAATGAATGAGAATTCTATTTCTTCCTAATGTAATAAATGATCATGAGATAAATGTTATTTAAACCCATCTATCATTAGTTATCATCAACACTATGTTTTAATAATATGTTATCCAATATTATAAATCCTCATTTGGTAAGACAATAAATTATTCCTAGAAATATTATCCTAAGATTAACTCAATATTTCCACAATGATTAACCATAAAACCCATTTGAATTATAAAAATACAATTATTTAGATTGAAGTCAAAAAATTAGGATGAAGTTGATCCCCCATATATCACAAAGTATCTATTTGTTTTCACATTTAGAAAATGTCGATACCCTCATCATATACTATATAGAAACATGGTAAAACCATGAGTTACCATAAATAATTTTGAAAAACATGCATACTTAATTATTATGATGATTACTAGATATATTATTTAAATACAAGATGTTTTAAACATCATACTTTATAGAATAGACCAATTTTGAAATAGAAAAATAATTATACCCTAGGTAATAAGTTCTAACCAATTTAAATTATCCAATTCAATATTATCTTTATCTAAGAGAAACATAATTTTCTCAAAATCGTGATCACATTAAGTGTTTCCTTTCCATAATCAAAATATCACTTCCTTGTGTCTTCATAACCACTAACCATGATCTTTTTAATCCTCAATGAAAATTTATTCTGAAAATACTTATATATTTCATGATTCATATAACATAATATTTGAATTAAAAAAGATAATTGCATCATTCACATAACATTATTCTTAACACACTAGTCGAGATTCATCAATGTATTCCATAATACCTCTTTTCTAGAATATGAAATATGAATCATGTCTTCAGGTTACTCAACCGTAATCTAATCATTCTTCTTATGATCAAGGTAAACACCACTATAATAACATAACAAACATTTCAACTGTTGTTTTGTCACATTATCATCAAATGTATAACCAATAGTCATACCATCTTTCTGAGTATGATTATGATATTTCCATTTGGTAAATAGATGTTCATAATTCCCATACATTTTATATCTTATACATTAAATATTAACCATTTTCCTTCCTATTCACTCTACAAACTAAAAATAGAATTCATGGGTTGAGATACCAGTATCTTATAAGAAAGCCACATTAGTATTAAAAATTAATTATAAATTTCTAATGTATTACAACTTACATAATCTATGAAACCATTGGATTATCCTAGTTTATTCAAAGAAAAATTATATTTTTGTAATTTATGATATTTATTGAAGCGTTTTTGAATTCAGAAAGTATATCTACAAGGATTGTCAAAAACATGTGTATAGTAAGGCCCACTATTGTGTACGAGATTACCCCTACTCAGGTTCAGATCATCATTTTATAGTTGTTACCCATAGACACATAAATTCCAAATCCACATCCACTTTCAGTATCTATACATTGATGTATTAAACATAAACCATAAACTCTGTACTTTACCAAAATTATAGGAAATTATTCTAAGCATTGACTCATCTATATAATTATCCTTAGAGACATCCCTATGCATATCTATATAAATATACCTATAAGTAAAACTAAGGGTTTCTCATACTAGTTCCCAATGGTTGACTAAACATATCCTTTGATTCCGACTATATTGAATCATGGTCAACATACATGGATATTAAATCATTTTAGATGAATATATAATAAATCAAAAAAGACACATTCTTTAGGACCATAATTGATTAGTGTCTTTGGATGCATGGAATTATAATCTTTTATCTCGGGGAAGGATATTCAACATCTCCCATAAATATGTACGTCACTAATACTTCTACCTAAAATTGTTCTATATAACCTGGAAAATGGAAGCATTTGAAAGGGTGGGCTCAGATGATCAATAATGTTAAATAAAAAAACTTTTCTATATAACATGAAAAAATAGGGTAATTAACATGAACATAACATTTTAAGATTATATAATTAATATTAAATATCATAATAAATATTTTTAGATAATAATACATAGATAATAAGATAAATAAGAGAATATTTCATGAAAGAATAACATAGGAATAAGAAAAAGAAATAATGGCATGAAAATTGGTTTATAAAGTTGAGAACATGCGTATGTAAAAAAAGGTTTACTCATTATGTTACGAACACGAAATTAAACCCCATCATCATCATGTGGACATGAAAATAGTTTTATATATAACATTATGAATGTGTAATCATGATCATGCATAACCTTAGGCACATTATACCAGGTCCATGCATAACATTTTGAACATATAGTTAGGTTAACTCATAACATTGTGAACATGTAATTAGTTTCACACATAAAATTATGGATATTAAACTAGGTACATTCATAACATCATGAACATGTATTAAGGTTAACTCGGAACATTGTGAACATGTAATCAGGTTCACACATATACTTTTGGGAATACAACTAGGCCAATGCATAATATTTATACTCATTAGTCATCTATCATTATCCAATGAGTTGGATTAAGATATATGTCCCACACATCACAAAATAAAATTATTCATACATGTTCCCCAAGATAATTAAACACTCATCATATCATGACCTATAAAAATTTATCTGTTTTATAAACATAAAATCATAACCCACAAAATGAAATGGGTATCATTAACATCACATCACATAATTAAATTTGGACAAGAGATAGTCTTCATAACCATTTCAACAAATAATAACCTAGGAAAAGAAGTGGTTTTCAAAAACATGTATCCCATGAATGATAATCATGCTTCATAAATACAATCACATTAAGCACAACGCATTCATAGAAATAATATGAATGCGACCTTTAGTTATTTTTATAGAACGGAATGTGTAGGACAAACATATGCCATCTTATATGGAAAATAATATTTCAATATATTTGAAAATCATTTATTATGTAATATATCCTTTCTTCTTCGAAAAAGTATATTTTAAACATTATACAATTTAAAACATTTTCTTAAAAAATTCATTTAAAACATATAATAAAATAATTAAATCATTTAGTTTTTTTCCTTGATAACATATAAAATAATTTTGAAACCATTTTTGCAACCATTTTCCATGTAAAAAAATTAAAAAATTACAATGAAATATTGAAAACGTTTTTAAAAAAATCTGTGAAAACATATAAAACGATCATTAAATTGTTTTGAAATCCATTTTCCTTGAGAAGTTATTACAGAATAATTATTACGTACTGAAAGCCATTTTTCATGAAAAAATATAAAAACCATGAAAACGTTTTGAAAAATAAATTTCATGAAAATGATTTTAATAAAACACTTTTAAAAATTGATTATTTTAAACATGCAATGAATGATTTATAGAAATAACCTTAGGTAAATCCATAAATGTCGTATGAGGTAAAAATAACATTCCAATTTCATAGTAAAAAGTTTATAAAAATTCTCTATTCTGGAAGAGAAAATATGATTCCTTTGTAAAGATAGTTATAATAAAAATATTTAAAAATTTGTTTTAATTATATTGTTATAATAATATAATATTATTGGAACCCTTTTTAAAAAAAATGGTTAGGATATATTTCCAACCGAAGAGAGGTTAATGTCAGGCTTTATTAATAAGACATTCTTAACTATATTATTTAATAAAGATTATAAAATGGTTGAAATTAAGGAATATATCATTAATAACCAACGGATAAAAAATTTTATGAATGCTCTTGAGAGATGGATAATGAAATTTCATCAATGGAAGCATAAACACAAACAATCTTGAAAAAATGATGAGATTGTTTCAATAAACTCTTATCAATAGGAGACTTGGGATAATACCATACATGTAAGAAAATTAAATTAAATGAATCTTATGATAAAATGAAATGATGTAGATTCTTAAAATATTATGTTATATTGATGTATATACACCTCAAATGACATTAGGTGCAAATCAAAACATGTGTCTTGAAGAAGTAAAATTGTGACAAATCTATTTTAGAAATTTGGAAACTTTTGAATGTAAACCCCATGAAAGAAGAATCATAATATTGGCATGTGAATACACATAAATATAATTAAAATATACTTATAATAAAATAAATGGTATGTTTATAGACCAAAAAAATGTAAAGTGTTTTAAACATAAAATGTATCTCACGAAGATTAAAATTGAGATTAAATCCCCTTACCATGTGTCTTCACTCTCTTTGTAATCATACAAGATTCATGTATAATAAAATTATATTTATTATAAATCTATTAAAGACTAATTTTCTTATTTATAGTACCATATATGTTTTTATTATTTCTTTATATTAATATCTTGTTAATGATATTATGTTAATGTTTCACTTCGGGTAATATTCGCTTTTTTCTTTGCATGTGTCTTAATTGTTATATCATTGGTCCTTATATTTATATCATGATTTCAAGAAATAAAATAATTATATAAATATCATTTATATCTAGTAAATTTATATTATAATAATCTATAGGAAAAATTATTATGAAATTGAATACACCTTTCATGGAGATAGCGAGTCATACGTACAAATGAAGATTGTTTCTATTTTAATTTTAATATTGAAAATAATAAATAAAGTGACATATATTTATATATTTATATAATATATATTTATTGCTGTTATTATAATATTATATATATATATTATAATTTCTCTATACCCATCCTTAATACATTCTATGTATTGTGTGAACAAATCACATTGCTTTGAGAGGGCGGTAGTCCACACTTTCTCAAAGGAAATTGAAGCATTTACACCAAAGAGAGAGTAAAAATGATATGTTTTGTAAAATAAATCAATAATAATAAAAAATTAATTAATATAATATATTACATAAATAAAAATAGTTTTCATCATAATGGAACTATGATTGGTGGTAAAGGTAAAATGAACAATCATCGTTTTGTGATGCAGTAGTTCGTCATAGAAAGAAGTTTCATGTTTGTTACCCATTACATAGATGTGTGTGTATGTGTAGGTATAAACCATAGGATAAAAAATATATTATATTTATGATACTGGTGTTATTATACATTCATGTTGAATGTGAATGTGGAAGGGGCTGCGAAGGTAAATTATCAAACGAACGTGAGAGAAGGTGTTACCTATAAGTTAGTTGACTCCTTTTGGTTTGTGAAAAAAGGATTTCATTGTTTTCCTTCTTCACAAGGGAATTTTTATAGGGGGTAGGATTTTTGGAAAGTGTTTTGGAATGATATTTCTGAACTTAAGAAGTTTTATAAGTGTGAGTAATGGTTATAGTTGGTGGCCTTTTATAGTGTAGGAAAATGACTCACTTGGAACTTTTAGAAAACAAGTTTGGTGTACACATTTTCTTACTTAAATAAGTAAAAAAACAAAATACATCAAGAATTAAATATTTATAGATGAAATTTGGACAACCAATAGGTGTTGTACATGTGGATATATCATTTGGGTCATTAATTTTAATTATTAGTCCCTAATTAAGATTATTAAGACCTTAATCACTATGATTAATATTAATCACATTTACTAATAATTTTGGTAAAAATTTACTTGGTCTAATTATAAACTAAATATTATAATTAATATTATTATATATTTTGTTTTTTCATAATTCCAATCAGTGAAGTGAAAAAATTAAGATGAATGTTAATGATGCCGATGGGATGAAATAACGGTTTTTTAATGTAGAAAAATGTTCAAAAATAAGTTAAGATTATATATTCAATTTCAAAGTGTAATTAATTATAATGAATTAAATTGAATTAATATATGTAATATTTATATATTGTGACCAAAAAATAAATATATAATATAATTTATCATTAATAATTAATTAAACAAAAATGCTTGTTTCAATGAAAAAGAACTATTTTTCACTCAATAATAAAATGATGTCTCTCAGAAAAATACCAAAAATTCATCGTAGAATAAATTTTATGTTTTGAATTTAAAAAACGAATTTTTTTCTCAAATTCTATTTATACATTTTTCTAAAATTAGTTTTACTGTTTTTTATAGAACTACATTAATAACGGTTCAATCGAGAAAATGACATTTTTATACATAAAAATACTTTAAAAATAATATATTTCATTTGAACATGATTTATTTATATAATACCATTAGAAAAATATTTGAAAAATAGTAATTATTATTCAAATTACTCTATTTAAAGACTAGTGTATATTTATATCAATAAAATAATTTTAACTATAAGATGATGTTTCATAGAAAACATTGGTGTTGTTTGTAACATTTTCCAAGTCAGTGTTGTGTGTAGAATAAGACAAGTAATGTTAGTGTGTAGCACAATCCAAGTCAATATTTCATGCAGTGTAAGAGAAGTCATCATTGCATATGAAATGACTATTTTTCTTTGTGTTTTTAATATATATATGTAATAACTTTTTCATGTTTCATGTGGAATGAAAAAAACATTTAGAATATAAATAATTTTAAAAATATATAATTCAAAAAATCTCAGGGTGTTTTAGTGTAACTGTATTTGGGTTCTACCAATGTACTCCAGTCAGGTGACTTCACATAACGCCGACCCATGTATCCATGCCTATGTACTAGTACATGGGGTACCCTATGTACATACTTAATGCCATGTCATGTGGTGGACTACATGATGTTTAGGAAACCCGTATACTACACCCCATGTCTATGTACTCCTTCAGGTACATGTTTATTTGTTCAAAGGGGGCTACAAGACATGTATTCATGGACTACACTCCATGTGTATGGGGTTTTTCCAGAACCAACCTTCTTCTTCCTACCCATTCTTATTGACCATCAGCTTCCATTATAATGGTTGGTTCTAATTGAAAAACTAGATCTAAGTCATTGATTCCATCCATCTCCAAATCGTTGTGTATCAGCTTCTGATCAGGCCCTAAAAAGGATTATATTTTCATTCATCATTCTACACTGAAGAACATTGAAGAATGAAAATTTAGGGATCCACCATCATCTAGATCGCTCAGTATCTATTTTTTGCACCTCATTTGTGATGTGTCAATCATAGATCAGTAATATCATATTTTTGTGAAAAGAATTGGTCCTGCAAATATCTATTGATTGGGAAATGACATTTCATGGTCCATGTAAAGAACACATGCGAATAATGCTGAAGGGAGGGGGGACACATAAACCAAATAGAGGAAAAAACCACGATCGATGTTCATGTCAATATCAATCAGTTGTAGTTAAAATGAAATTTGAATAAAAAAATAATCATAGTGATTATTCTCTTATCAGAAAATTTAAAAAATAACCCACCCCAAAAATACGATCAAACAACAGATCAATTTGTTCATTTAATGGTTTCCATTGATCATTGAATTCATGAACTGAGAAAATAAAATCAAAATCACATATCCTAATATGAATTTGACCGATCTATAGTGAAGAATGAAGTTATTTTTCATTCATTAGTGAGATTATTTGAATTTAGTGTGCATCAAACATTGATATATGATTCTATAACCTTGTGTCCAAAAGGATTGTCCAAAAATCATGCCCTTCATCCTTTAAAATTTATAGGATTTTGAGTAAATCCCTAGAATTTT
Organism: Viscum album; assembly: GCA_963277665.1. Taxonomy (NCBI): domain Eukaryota; kingdom Viridiplantae; phylum Streptophyta; class Magnoliopsida; order Santalales; family Viscaceae; genus Viscum; species Viscum album. Next base: position 644,098,221 of record OY728128.1, read on the forward strand.
GAAAAAAGGATATATTTAATGATGAATTCTATCTCTAAATCAACACAATAGATTATTATAATTTTATTATATAATTTTAGTAATATATGCATGGGACAAATTTTCCATAAACGACCCATATCGACCACTATAAGGTCATGTCAAGGACAAACCCTCCATTATGAATTTAGTGGTACCCTTATATTTTTGATCTGGGCATCCCATTAAATGGTATTACAATTTTTTTGGAAAAGCACGCGTGTGTGATGATTATTATTTTAACACATTAAAAAAATTTATCTGGGCACACCGAGCCTCTGAATCATACTCCATCTCAGATCCTAGTTTCAAAATTTTTCAATATAATATTTAAAAATTAATACAAGATAAATCTATGAAATTACATTCTCCCCACCATGGGGCATTATGTCTTATAAAATCTAAAGAAGGATACTAAAAAAGATTTTTGTATTGAACCTGAATCTGAGCCTCATACTCCTATGTCCTCTTCTACAGATTTCTTAATATTCAAAAGAAATTCTCTAATGGAATTTATCACCCACCACAGATACTATCCTTTTAGTCCTCAATCTCCACTGGGTACTCAGCAAATGTTACTCCATCCTTGATTTTATGCTCATCCTAGTTGATAATGTGTAATGGTTCATCCACGTACCTCATCAACTGTGATACATTGAACAATTCATGTACCCTTTATAACTATGTTAGTGGAGCTATGTGGTAAACCATGTAGAAAAATACACTTATTATCTGGAATGGACCAATGATCCACGTAGATAACGTTTTTACCTAACCAAATCTCTGGAATCCACATCAAGTGGAAACCAGTAAGAACACATGTTATCCCTCCTAAAACTCCAAAGGCCCAAATCACCTATTAGAATAATAATTAACAATGGTTTTTTGTCTTAATTTACACCTAGATGATTTGAACCTTCTCTGTATTAGCTTATACCAGCTTCGAGAAGATGAGTGCTGACAATCATGGGTTAGTCCAGTGATGTTTTGGAATGTATGGATAGTCATACAAAGACTAAAATGGTTCAATTATAATGGTGTAATAGTAGTTTATTTTTATGAAAACACCATCAGTGGTAAGTGATCCTCCAAATAATTGACAAATTCTAACAGGCAAGCTCAAAACATGTCCTCTAGAACATGAATGGTCTGCTATTTCTTGCCATAAATTTGTCTGTGAAACACTATTATCATGCATAACTGGGTCCCAAATTCCTCCTGTAATCCTTTCGACTACCGAGATGTAAATCATGGATCATTATTAAAAGCAATCATCGATGGACCTCCGTGTAGTCGAACTATCCCCTTCATATGGAGGTGCCCCAAAATCTCTACTAAAACCTTCTCTAGAATTTTTAGTTAGTGGACCAACATGACGACTTGGTCAACAATAACCCAGGTGGAATAATGTCCCCTAGAAGTATGTGGTAATATATCATGGAAACCAAATATATCCCATACCACTTCTACATAGGTACCTCAAGGGGTTGAGAAATACCAACTGGAACTTGGTTCTCGGCCTTGACTTGCTGACAATAAGGGCACCAAGAAACAACTCTGGAACTCTGTTCTTTATCCATGGCAAGTGAAACTAATGTAGGAGTTCTTGGTAAAAATTTTCCACACTCGTGTGCACCACCAATGTGGAAAAATTAAACTCTCTCAGAACCTCATCTAGTAACGTCACAGGTACCATCATGCGTCCTCTAAAAAGAATGATGTGATCCCCACATTTTCAAAATCCATCTTCAGCATGCCCTATAGATAACTGAGGATATACGGTCTCATAATTGGTAACCTCAAGATGGTCCTCTCAGACACATTGTTTGATTATATTGGTGAGAACAATCAACTAGAGGCATGATTCTCCATTTATGTCCACAATGGAAAACTACAATGAGTCTTCCTACTCATACACCACATATAGCAACCACATACTAGATATCCCACTAAGAGAATATTCTACCGCATTACCATTCCCAAGAGTGTAGAAAAGTTATATGTCATAATAATTTAGGAACTCTAGACATCACCTCTTCCTAAAGTCGAAATAAATCATGAGAGAAGATATACTTGAGACTCTTCTGATTGGAGTAGATGTTAAACTGCTCACCCATCAGGTAGTGTCCCCCCAACATCCAATCCAAGAATAAGAAATATAACTCAAGATCGTGGGTCAGGTAGTTCTTCTCATGTGGTCTCAAATGTAATTATCCATAATAAACCACCACTCACCTCTTCATTATAACACAACCATACCTAGTTCCTAATGAAACACAGAATACTATGTTCACTACACCATCCCATAGAAATATCAAGATAGGAGAACTCATAAAACACTACCTACACAACTAAAAATACTACAGGAACGATTATTTCCCAAAAAAGGTTTCCCCTTTTGATTCAAAGCAATCATGGGTTTTTATATCTTGGAGAAATTTGTTATAAATCATTAGTAATGGCCTACTGACCTAAGGAATCTTCTCAATGTCATTACACTATTAGGTGTCTCCAATTCTTACACTGAAACAACCATGGCCTGGTCTACTACCACTCCATAAACTTATATAACATGTCCCAGAAATTAAACAACCAAAATCTTGAACTAAAACATTGAGAGCTTTCTGCAATGCTAGTGCTCTTGGAGCATGACTTGATATGTTCATAATGTCTCATGTGCTACTCCTCAAATGTTGAGTACCCAAGAATATAATAAATAAAGACTACCATGAACCTTTGTATATAAGGCTGAATGATCTAATTCACAAGTCCATGAACATTTGTGAGGTGTTTTTCATACCAAAGGCAACCACCATGTACTCATAGTGACTGTATCGTCATCTGAATATTGACTTTATTATATCCTCATCTCGTACTCACAACTAGTTATAACCTAATCTGAGGCCACTATTCAAGATCCATCATGACCCCAAAAACTAATCAATAAGGAAATATAAACATGGTAGTGGATACTTATTCTTCAAATTCACATTGTTATAGTTCCCATAGTCCACACATAATCTGAAGCTCTTGATAAACTTTTTGAAAAAAATTTATGCTGCCTAGGGGGAATCATTGGGTCTTATGATTCCATTCCTCTCCAAGTCCTCCAACTGCACCCTCAGCTCAAGAACCTCTATGGGAGTCATATTTTATACTAGAACAAATACTTGTGTTGTCCTAGAGTATATATAAATACATAATTCTATCTATCATTGGAGATAAAAAATTGGAACATCTTCATAAAATTCATCAAAATAATCTACCCCCACACTAGGAAATTGAGAGCTCACAACATCCACTACAAAAAATGTTAGGCTAATCAACTGGTGATTAATCAGTTTTACCCTCCTATACAAGTGTCTATCCTACACTTCATAGGATTCCTTTTCACCAAAAAATGAAATCCTAGTTCTTCCACCAGGGACACACCCCACGTTTTTCATAAAGCAATCAATCTGGATATGAACAATAGATAACCAATCCTTGATAATAATAGCGTCGTAAGCCCTTGATGACTCTACTAAGAGAATCATAACGAACCTATTACCTCCAAGAGTCATGTCACACTATCAAAATAAGTTTGTGACCTATGAGTCTTCTCTAGATAGAGTCTCTGTGCATAAGGGTTTAGTCAATGGTTCAACCATACTCACTATGACTCATTCATGGTATGTGGAAATAAAGGACTAGATATATCCTATGTTTATCAAAATTTCAAAAAAAGAAGAAAAGTCATAGAAAGCACCTAGATTCATTCCTGGATCCCTTGGGTCATAAGACTAACTTCATATCCCCTCTCATATCCTCCATCTCCCTTAGCTTGTCATGGGTAACCTGGAGGTGGTGGTGGTAAAAAGTCGAAGCACAGAACACCTCTTAATGCTCTCCCATATCATCGACACCATCTTCCTCTCTATAGATCTACCTGCTCCAACTGTTATCTTTTCATCATTGGTATATCCAAACTCTCCTTATCAGCTATATGGTGGGTTATATAATCTAATAAAACACTTATTCTTTCATCAGATGAATACAAAACAACTTTCAATGAAGATATGTTCTACCTTGTGATCCCTGAACTATAGATCCTCTTTCTTGGACCCTCCTCCTAAAACATCTCCCATGTCCTTCTCTATAAGACTGACATCGGCCACATGTTTCTAATATATCTTCCCCATATTTACCACTACTGAAATTCATCATGTGTATCTTCAATACCAAGAAGATTTCAACCACCAAAGCCTACTCAATCACCCCCTCATTAGTACAAATTCAAAGAGGGATGACACTAGCTTAGATATCTCTACACAGACCTCACTCAATGGTCCATTACATGAAGTACAAATCTCAATCATCTCCATCTTGTATCTTGAACGGTTGGTAAACCTCAATGAAAAATGATACATTGACATAATTCACTACTAGGGATGAAGAATATCTTATATAAATATAATCCTTTGTGTAGCTAGTGATAACTCATATCTAAAGTGGATCTTGAACTCTGTCCCGGATAGAGTCACCTCTTTTTAAGTCTGGGTAACCAAAATCTTCCATCGTCATGTTGACCCATGACGATGGGTTATTTCCAAGACCAACATATTATCTACTAGTTTTCTAACTACTTTAAAATCTCAGGTCACTTCCCCAAGCTATTCCTTAGCTTGCTATGGGTTGGGCACACCTTGTAACTTGAGGGGTATCTACCACTGAAACTCCTGATGCATGTTCATCTTGCACACCACTTCTACTGGTACTTGTGGGTATTGTGTGTTTATCTATTGGTGGTGATATACCTGGTTCACAACCTAGATGTAAAATCTTAGGAACATGACCTTTTATTGAAGCATCATCACTGAGGGGTCCATCCTCATGATCATGATTTTGAATCCTAGTTGGCATACATCATGGAGGCATTCAGAAAGTAAATTAGATATACCATAGTTAATGAATATATATGGAGAGAATACTCAAGAAGGACTTGGAAACCACAAATCATTCATATAGGATGAATGTTCCATTATTTTCCCTACAACTAATGTCCTTATGTACCAATTCGAAAAGTAGGTGATCAGATTATTGGTGTATGACTGATCCGACTACCACACGAACTATGAATTCCCTAACTTGAAAGCTTAACTTAAACACTTTACATTGTTTCCCCAATCCAACCTCACATACTCATAGTGCTAATTTAGAAGAAACCCACTCTGATATCACTCTTCCATGACCCTTCCAAGTGGGCCCCATGTCGTGGGTCTCTATGAACACGTCCAATATGCAAGGATATTTTGAATATAACTAAGTAGGAATATCTCAAACATGAGAGGAAATGCCTATGTAAATGTACACATGCACACCTATTCAATATGAAAAAATGATGAAATGTAAAAATCAACTATTAAACCAATGAATTCATACATTTATATCCCACAACTTGAGTATTATAAGAAAAAATGAAAGTAAATAGGTCCAAATACAATCCCACCAAAAAGATTCTGTAACACATGTCCAACATATATGTAAATGTACCCGGACTATGGTCTCATAGCTGTAGTTACACACATGAGTCTATTCGGTGTCACTAAGAACCCTCTAGTCCATTTCATCACAGGACTCCATCAAAAGAACAATTATATTCACAATAAATTTCACATGTTGTAAAAGCCTATGCATTAGTGATTATAACAATACCCAATAAGACACTCAGAAACCAAAAAAAACATAACAAAAATAATTTACAATCATATCTACATATGTACATTTGTATAGTACATATAACAAGAATATCAAGATATAAATAATCCAACACACAAAATCTATAGGTAATACACAACCACAGTATATTGGACAAATGATTTCAGTTAGAAGATTCCACGTATTACTCATCCAGGAGAAAACACTATTGTGTCTGATATCACTGATTTCATCTATTCAAGAGGCACTACTCATTAGGTTTCACCAGTAGAGATATATGATGATTGTTCAAGGAGAATATGACGAATATATGTGGATCATATCAAATTCCATGGGATGATACCAATAAATCAATATGGATTAACCCTATATATAGAGGATCAGTTCCCATGTAGTGTCGGTCATGTCGATACAAAGAACTCTTCCTTGGTCATGAAGACGAATAGGGGATCCCACTCCTAGTCTCCCAGGGGGATTCCAACAACTCTATCTACGAATTCATATAGAATTGATTCTCACCAACCTAAAGAGAAATGATAAAAGGAACAAACCCTAATTAAACTTGTCCAAGCTATGGTGGAAAAATGATTCATGCAATGTAAAAGGGGAACACAACATGATGTTAGGGTACATGAAATGTCCCTTGAACCAGGGTACCACCCAGGTAAAATGAATTTTTTCCTTAAAAAATATTCATGTATAAGAGTACATAGTGTATGATAGGGTGACCCAGAATTTCACTATATTTGAGGTCAGCCAACTTACTCCAATTATGTGACTATACATGTTGAAATCCTACATATCTGTGCCCATGTACTAGTACATGGAGTATCCTGTGTAAATGATAATTTCCATGGAATGTGGGGAGTGCATGACATGTTGGTAACCCATGTACTCCACCCCATGTTTGTGTACTCATTCTGGTACACACTATGTCGTTCAATGGGGGATACACATCATGTTGTCAAGGAGAAAATGTTGTCTATATCAGGATTTTCCATGACCTGTATTCTTCCCCCCTCACACTGAGTTCAATCTTCTAACTTTCGTTCTGGTGTTTGGTTCACCTTGAAAAACAAGTCAAATGGTCGTCGAGTCATGCCATATTCAATCATGAGTTTAATCTTTAGATACGGCCATGGAATGTATTAAATCATCGTTCCTCCTTCCATGCAGAAGAACAAAAATTCAGGGCTCCACCATCAACCAGATTGCACCATCACTATCATATAACCTCTTTCGTGTTGTCCCAATACTAGATCCTCAATGTTGGATCTTTTCACCAAAATTTGGGTGTGAAACAATCAATTAATCTAGATGTTCCATGTTACAGTCCAAGAAAAGAACATTCACTACGAATGATGAATAAGGGATAAAAGAACATGAAACAAAGAGAGAAACAAACATAGACCCAAAACCCTACAAAAGTAAGCCATCTCATTAATACGATCGAACCATGGATCAATAATTTTTTGATTGGTATATGTTCAGCATGGAATTAGTGAATAGGGGAAATCAAATCAAATTCACAAAGACTACTTCAATTTGGATTGATCAATACTAAAGAAAAAAAGTTGTGTTGTGTCTATTGGTGAGATTCTTCAATATCAGTGTATGTCGATCATAGATCTGCGATCCCATTATGATTTATCAGAATGGACTCTCATGATATCTTTCCCTCGATCCTATATATAATCAACAGTTATCTGGATAACACTATAATTCAGACATATGGATACTTTTAAATAATAATTTTGTTCATGCATCATCAGAGTGGATTAAAATAATATTATTAAATATGTTTAATCATTTTACGTCATAAAAAAAATTTCTTCAAATAACCCATGACAACCAATGTTATGTCATCCCAATTGTAAAAATATCATTCTAAACACCATAATACCCTAAAATTTATAATATGGGTTTGTATTTAGATATAATTTCACTTTTTTTATGAAACTGCATAGACGTTCTATTTAATATGTTAATATTTTATTAAAATTTATTTAGGGGGCACCTGGATTTAGAATCACATTCCATCTTAGCACCAGGTCCTGAAATTACTCAATATATTATTTAGAAATTAATACATGTAAAATCCAAGAAATTTTATTCACAACCTGATATTCCGTTTATAAAGGATTAGGAACCTATTGGATAGATTTTTTGTCACATCCTAGATCTTGATTTCATCTTTTTCTATAATTATTTTTTGGATCTCAATTTTTCGTCAATTTTTGGGTGTAAGGGTTTAAATGTTGAGGTATATTAAAATTTTACATTCATTCTAGTAAATATCTATGGTTTTTAGACTTTATTCTTAATGAAAAATGATTTTTTGGGTTTAAAACATGATGCGAATGATTGGCACATGGTTTTTCAAATTATGCGCCCTTCTCCAAGAAGTAGTGTAGGTTTTGCATATTCTTGTATATTTAATATATATAGAGACAGCTCATGGTTTGTAAATCATGTGGTTTAACCATGTAGTGTGTCCCACTTTTACAATAAGGTCACACGGTTGTTGCATGGTTTGAATAATGGTGCTAGAAAGCTATGTGACTGGGCCATGTCATTAATATATTTAATACTGGTTGTGTCCCTAAGGGATTTACCACCAAGTCCCCCATTTCCTTCCCATCTAGAATTCTATATCCCTATGTGCATACCTATAGTCCTCTTATATAACATGGCCTCCCTTCCTATGATGGTTATGTTGTGGATTCATTGAGAAATCATTACGTATTTATTTCTCCCCATGGTTTCTTCCTTCTTCTAACGGTTCTCCTCCTTCTTTTTGGGGTTTTTGTTTTCCAGTGGGTTGAGTGACCTAATGTTGGTCCAATAATGTATCATTGAGTAATATCATGATATTTACTATTATATCATTCTTAACTAAGGTGTTGTGGTGGTTTGGTTTTAGTTCTGCACAAATTTATGGTTACTTCCAAGCTTGAGGTTGGTGGTTCCATGCCAATGCATTTTAAGATTCCTTCTGTATTCCTTGTTGTCTTTATAAATGTGTTCTATGTATTTATTTTGTGCTGAATAATATATTTTGAATAATTTTGAATTGAATATGTTATTCAAATGGAATTTTCAAAAGAAATTTGTGAAAATTAGTATGTGCATTGTTATGGTTCTTTTTAAATGTGGTTTTATGGTTATGTGATATCTGGGAAGTGGATTTTCAAATTCACTGAAGTATCTAATGTGTTTGAAATTATGTTTTTATTGTAAAATGGAATAATTTGGAATATTTAATTTTGTTCTGCACTTTTAATGGGAATTTTAAATTATTTTAAGTGAAATGAATCATGTTTTAAAGAAAAATTTGGTTGTGCGTGTGGATTTGAAAGTTGTTTTTCCCATTAAAATGGTTAAAATGTTTCTGTGACCCTCTCATATGAAAATAAAAGGGGATTCATAAATTGTTCATGTAGTGGAAACTGTACATGAAAATGGTTTTGGAGTGTTTAAAATGGAAGGTGGTATGCTGTATGGAAAGTAGTGATTTCCTTATATATTTTAAATTCGAGGAATGTGTATGTGAATGTGGTGGTATGTGTGAATGTGAACATGAAATTGATTATAAAGAGAATAACTTGTGTCTAGGTGGTACGAATAGACAAGTACACTAGTGACTCATAAGTGGAAATTCCATGTTTCAAATTTCTATATGGACGACTCTGACACTAACAGAACATGTATTGCGATTAGAGTCCACGGGGACCATAGTGTGACACCTCCTAGTGGATTGGGCACTATAAAGCTGATGGTTGTGGTTTTTATACCACATCTCACTGAGGAAAATCACCTAATGTATCCCTCAAGAAATAATACCCTTAGGGATTTACCTTTAGTGATCACATGTGACTTTTGGATTGTATGATATGGTACCATCCGTTAGTATGTAGTGTAACTTATATGTATCGTTCTGTATTTTATTTCAAATATTGTTTATCTTAGAAAAAATTTCCTTATAGGAATATTTACTATAAAAGTGTTGTTCTAAATATGTTACTGTGAAGAAATGGGTATCTCTAAATGTTTTCCCTTAAAATAGTTTTTCATTAAAAGGTTTTCCTAAAAATGATCAAATGGATTTTGTATAATGAGTGAATGTTAAATTGTTTTTAAATATTATGGCAAGGAATAAATTTGTTGGGTAGAATCCTAATAGGATTTGGATCACACAATATATACATCTTTGGTTGTATGTTGTTTTGTTGTGTATGACCTTGTTATAGGAAATATGTGGTGTGGTTATGATAGTGGATATAAATTATTCAGTTCAAACTCATATAGGTGTTGGTGGTGGTGGTTTCAAGGAGACTTCCTTTTTCTACAAAGAGGTTCTTAGGTTATTTTTGGGGCTTCCATTGCAGTATTTTACTTTTGGTTTTTGTTAGTTTTTTAAAACATTGAATATGATTTTTTGGTATCTCATTTCGTTATAGATATTTCTTATGTTGTGGTCCATTATTTCTAGTATTTTATGTTTTTTTAAATGGGTGAAATAATTAAAAGGTTGTGTTGGTGATTCCATGGCTTTTTTTGTTAGCTTGTAGGGATCGAGAACACCCTTTAGGTCATCCTAGAGATAGGGACGATTGTTAGGTAAAATTAAAGTCCATCTTGGTTCATGAAAAAAGGAATCAAAGTAGGTCATGAAAATTTTGGGTTATGTTAATTTGGGAATGGTATACTTATATCAGTGTTTGGAATTTCAAAACATGCTGTTTTGGTTACAAGTAGGGTTCGTCACCATCAAACCCCATGATATGACTCAGGTTACCATGTGAAGTCAGGTTTCTTTCAGTTCATCTTGTTCTTGAGGGTTGTTTTGTGTTTGGAAATGAATATAGAGTTGGGATAATGGTCTCAGTGTACTCAAAAGGCCTAGAATGCTATGTGGATCATGGTAAATGGTCCTAGAATACTCTCTTTGATGTTGGTGTGATTGTAATATGGCCACAATCTGTATGGTCACGTCTCCATCGACACTAGTTACCACTTATGAATTGATTTTAATCTACATAGCTTCTAAAAATTGTTTTCAAAACACAGGTTTTTTAAATTGTGAGAACTGTATTATAATGTGGAAATGTTTGTCCTTTTGTAAAATGGAAAATGTATTTTTAGAATCATCCAGATGGAATTTTTAGGAATGTGGATTTTTATAAAATTATTTTATAATATATATGATCATGTTAAATGAAAATTGGATTGTTATAAGTAAAACATGTTGTTTATCGAAATGGATTTTTTGGAAAACATGACCTATTTCATGGAAGGTTTTCAAATATCTATTTTATGTGTGGTTTGTTGATCATTCAAAACAGATTTGAATTGGATGAAATCTTTTATACTGAAGTTTGGTGTTTGAATTTTTTTTACATAGTGGTAAATGAAATTTTAAAAGGATTTATGATTCTTTAAAATTTTAAAGTAGAGTGAAATGTTTAAATTGTTGGTCGAGTGTTTTGTTATGGAAAGTAGAGGGATTTGTTTGGAAATTTGGTGTTTCCATGAGTAACCAAATGAAATGAAATATGTAGGAATGTTAGTGTATGATGAAATTAGGTGATGATTTTATTGTTTGGAATGAGAATATTCATGTGTGAGGATCCATGGAATTACATTGGCAAGTTTTCCACCCACCAGGATTTGATTCTTTCAAAAGATCTTTTAAAATAAGGTGGTATGTATAAATAATGAGTGGTCGAGTTGTGTTTCTCCATGTGATTTTGGAATCCCACTATGAGATGTTTCAATTTTTCTAACTTTTAATTTAAGAATTTTGTTTCTAGTTTGAGTTCTTATTGATGAATTAGTTTTGAGGTAATGCCTAGTGGAAACTTTTGACAAATCATTTAGGACGATTTTTAGTTGGCTCCACATTCGTTGATGTTTGTTTTGTGAGATTTGGTTAATGGATCGGTTTGATTTAGTCCCTAGTTTCCTTGTTGGCTAATTTTAGACCCCCACATGATTCTAGACATCTTATATGTGGGGCCATAAGTGGTTCAATATTGGCAGACCCTCTAGTGGATTTATGTAAGGACATTCTTCGTGAGTATTTGAATTTGAATTCAACTATTCATTTTGTTCAATTGGATAATCTCAAATAGTAATATTATGGTTAGTAAACTGAATTAAACAATAGTTTTCTTGATGTTCCAATGTATTTAATGGTGATGTTTTCACCTTACTGCTTGAGGTCTAGCCAATAAGTGGTGAATAGAATTACAACAATGGAATGAAACGTGAAGCTATAGGTGTTGGACATTGTATTGATTGGTATTTTGATTTTTCATTAATTTCTTCTAGGAGTAGGATCATGTTGTTACATTTGTATGGAATGTATATTCATTGAATTTCGTTGTGTCTGAATGCTATAATGTCATTTTTTACCCATTTTAAGGACTAGAGAATTTTTTGGGATTCAATTTAACATAACATTCTGTGTATATCTTATTTTGTTGTGATGGTCACATTCGGTATTATTTTGTGGTGTTGTATTCACATTGAAATGAAAATTTAAATGTTATGGGATCTTTTTAGAACATATTTTTTAATTGAAGTGAATTATTCATTCATAAGTTGTGAATATTTTAGTTTTAAGGGTTTTTCTATTTTGTTCATTTCTTATTTATGTTGTTTCTGGTTCATAGTAAATGAGTATGATGTGTGATCATATATTAAGTCCTTATCAATGTGAAAGATCTATGTGAGAGAAGATGTGTCTCATGGAGTGTTTTATTATGATGTGTTCTTCTCCTAATACTATTTGGTCGATCATAAAACCAATGAAATTATCCTGATCGAGAAATGTCATATTCTAAATGTGAGGTAAGATATTCATCAAACAATACAGCTCTATCAAAGTTAGTTTAATTAAGATCATGCATATTCAGAAACCCCAAGTGTGTGAGAGACCTTGGTATAGATTTTTTCCTTTAGTACAAAAAATGGAAACAAATTAATCTTTTTCCATATATTTTTTGTCTTGAATGGTCATGTTTTTTTAAGTGACTTAGAGGCCTAATTTTTTATTTTTGTCCAACTTGGTTTGAAATACCCTCTTTGTTCCTGAGGAGTTGGGGTTGTATCATGTTTTTGGAATTTTTTGGGTTGTTTTCATTTTATGTGTGATACTCAATTTGGTTTTCCTTGTGTGGTCTATGATGCAAACATATTTCAGTGTTTTCTTGTCGTGATATTGAAATGGTCACATCCCCTCGAGATAAGGAATTGTGTTGTTATTTCTTCTTGGGTTGGTGTTTATTTCATCAAAAACCTTGTGAATGAGTTTTTGTCCTATGTATGTTGTTATATGAGGGATATTTCTATGTTGGACCTTGTTGGGTTTCCAATGTCAGTTTGGGTAGGTTCAATAAGCAGGTTGGTTTTTATTTTGGGGAGACCCACCACTGGTCTTTCTGAAAATTCCCTCTAGAGTAGATCTATGATAGATCATTTTAAATTGTGGGGAGTCTTTTTGTTCCTCCTCATGTTGATTATCAAAGTTTTTTTCTGTTTTTATCATGGTGGTGGGTCTTATTTTTTGGATATTTATGACGTCATGTTCCCCCCTTGAGTAAAAAAATGGGGTTGGAGCATGCCCATTATTTTTTTGAATCAAGGGTGTAGAAGAATTCATCAAGAGGTAGTTTTGGATTTAATGTTGGATCCAGATAAGTGGTATGAATTTTTTGGGTAATGTCTGAGTGGATCATGTCTTGATAGTATCTATTTTTTTGTTCTATGAATTTCATTTAATTTAATCAAAGAACTAGAGGTTTCATGGATTTCTTGGACTGGAAGTTGTATAGGGGGATGTCCATTCTATCCACCAAATGAAATCTTCTCAATCACTATTTCCATGACCAGTGTCTGTATTCTAACCTCATTTGATTTTGGTTACAAGTTTCCCTGAGTCATGGAGGAGAATTAGTATTAATTTTTTGATCAAACATTGGAATGAATTTTCGATGGACAGAATGTTTTCATAGTGGGGTGATTTTCACAATAGGGTTTTTGTTTTCATATTTTTCCCTGGTTCATTATTTGAAATATATTTTCCCTCACGTTTTAGTGGTGATGAGTTTGAATTTTTAGGTATTTCCTTTTTCTATTTTTAATCTAGTGCATTTAGATGGTATTTCCGATTTATTTTTAAAGAAAAATATACTTTTCTGGGATGACAGCAAGAGTTCCACTGTCGGCTCATGATTTTTCAAAACATTCACCATTATCTAGAAAACCGTGAAGCCTATAAACATTTTTGGATGGTGTATAACCACATAGTTATCACTTGGTTTGTACACAATGTGGGGTTACCACGAGGAATGATTCTCTTGTACAGTAAGGGGTCCATAGTTGCAACACAGTTTGGTAAACAATGCGGGAAAATCATGTTTTACCTTATGGTTTCTTCCATCTTATAGGGATTTTCCCACTCTTTTGGAGTTTTGTTATCCAGTGGTATGGAAGACCTATTATTGGACAATTCTTCTTTTTTGTGTGTCATATATTGACTTTTAGTGTACAATAATGACTTAATGGGGTCTTGTGGTGTTGCAGTTGTTATTTCACACCAATTTATGGATTCGTCTAAACTCGAGGGAGGTTGTTACATGCCTTATCAATTTTAAATGCATTTTATATGATTGATTGACTTTATAAATGTGTTATATAAATTAATTATGTGGTGAAAATTTTATTTCTGAAGAATTTTGGCTTGAATATGTAATGACAATGGTATTTTCAAAGGAAAATGGTGAATATTAGTAGGTTTTATTGTTTAGGATAATCGTAAGTGTGTTTTTATGGTCATGTGAAAGGTGAAAAGTTGATTTTAAATGGAACTTAAGGTGAAAATGAGTTTAAATATGAGGTATTAAAGGAAAATGGAATACTTTGTCATGTTCGCTTTTGTTTTACACTTTAAATGTGATTTGAAAAATTCGTAAATGAATGAAATCTTGTTTTCAAGTGAAATTGGATTGTGTGTGTGGATTTGAGATGGTCTTAACCCAAAAAATGGTTAAATTGATTACGTAATGTTCTCATGAAAAATTCAAAGATGATTCATGAATTATTCATGTGGTGTGAAATGAACATTAAAATTGTTTTGGTATTTTTAAAATGAAAAGTGTGTTGTTTTATGTTAAATGGTGATTTACTAGTATATTTATAAATCATGGAAATTATATGTGAAAATGGAGGTTTGCGTGATATTTGAAAATGAAATTGATCACAAAGGGACTCTCGGGTATCTAGGAGGGAAACATATAACAGTACTCTATCGATTTGGAGGTGGAAGTCCAGGTTTTACATAACTAGATTGATGATTACAACACTATCTAATCATGTATTATGACTCGAGACCACTATGCCCAATGGGTTGTCCCCTCCAAGTGGATCGTGAATGAGAATGCTGGTGGTTGTGGTTTTATTCCACATCTCACAAAGGTAAGAGGTCAATGTGTTTCACTCAATCTAGATTACTCTTAGTGTTGTACTTGCGGTTCTCACTTTTGACATGTGGACTATATGCTTTGGTTCCATCCATCATCATGTGGTGGACCATGTATATATATCTTTTATTTCATTTCAATGCATGTTTATCATTGTAAAAGATCCCTTTTCGGAATGTTACTTTTATAGTGTTGTTTTAAATTTTTTTTCTTGAATAAATGGTTATCTTTGAATGTGTTTCCTTAAAAAATTAGATTAAAAGGATATCCTAAAATCATTTTAAAGGATTTTTTATTAAGAGTGTTTATTAAATTTTCTTTTGATGTTATGGCATGGAATCTCTTTGTTTGGTGGAATCCTCATGAGCATTTCCTTACACACTATATACTCATTTGAGTGTATTTAGAATTTTTTTTACGTCCCAAGTAAAGGAAATACACTTTGTGGTGATGATAGTGGAACTGAATGCTATCGCTCAATCTTGTGCAGGTGTTTCTATTGGGGGATTGGGGGATATATCCATCTTGTCTCATGGAGGTTCTTGGGTGATTTATTATTAATACATTCCAATTTTTTAATTTTGGATTAGGTTAGTTTTTTTAAACATTGAATCTAATTTTTTTGCTCCTCAGTTGGTTATGGTTATTTCTTATTTTAATCCATTATTATTGGTATTTTTTGTTTTTTTAAATGGGTGAAATAATTCCCATTGTATAATAGTGATAACCAGGAACTTGTTTCCAGCCCATGAGGATCAGGAACACCCTTTAGGTCATGGCATGAACCAGGATGGGGTTTAAGTTAAATGAAATTCCGGATTTTTTTTGTGATATTTTGTATCAGAAAGCATAAAATATATCATGTAGATTAAATATCATAATTAATTAATTCAATGATTAAAATATAAAAAGAATTAGAACAACAGTATATAAAATGATATTCATTATCAATACAACTCATTTCATAGATCACATCAGTAGTGGTTGATCAAAATGATGAAGTCTTTCATGATAATATTAATCGAATAGTGGCCACATTTTTAATTCATTACATAACTATGCTTTTATCAATGTCTTCATCATCCACCTTGAAAACCTAGGTACCCTAATTCATGATCCATATATTACATGTATCAAAGAGAATTTATAATCACCATGGGTTGGAGACGAGGACAAGGGATCATACCAGAATCATGACGGAAAAATTTTTCCCTAAAAAATTGATGGAAGAAGATATAATTCATAACTCTCAACACTAAATATTGAAAACGTTCCATAATAAAATAGGTAGAATAGCATGAAAACATCATATCATCAAAAGGCACAATGTCATTCAAGATAATGCTCAATTAAAAACCCATTAAACTGGTGGATCTCATCTCTACCCTTCACCTCCATCACTATGGGTCCCATGGATCATGATCATCTACAACCTCTAAGTGGTTCTCTTCCATTTCTTACACATAGTAAGAGAAAATATAAAATATCTTGAAGGAAATGGTAGGGAATGAGATAAATATCTCATTTGGATGTCACCAAGTCATCCATGATCAATTACATTTAAATTAAACCAAATATTATTTCAATTTAAACAGAACCATGAATCGTACATAATACACATTTTTTGAACAAAACCAGATTTTATAATCAAATCCTTATATGTATCAAAATAGAATTAAATTAACATTTTATATAATAAATTTATATCAGTTATATGTAATGAATAAAATAGTTCTATAAATCAATGAAACATAATCATCAAATGAAATATACAATAGAACCATGAATCAATACCTACAGTACGTTAGTTTCCAGTAATTGGATCCTTACACTAATCATTATTGATATCCCCTCAATGTGTACACAAATTAAAAAACAAAGGTTTTGGATACTCAACTACCCATGAAGGAAAAATTATTTTCGCTATATGTATATGTTAGTGATTTCATAAATAATATAGTTCTAGGGGGGTCAGATCCTTGTGTGATTTTCTTAATTACCCACTAACTGCACTGGATCACATGTGGCTTAGTAAATCAATCAATATTCATCAAATTAATCATTTAAAATTCAATATAAATTATCCCATTTTAGGTTTTGATGATGTATTTATAATTTTGAAACCATACCAAATTTTTTCATCAATTCATATCATTTAAAATCATACTCCAATTTAATCCATTTATCTCAAAATTAAATTTTATAACCAAGAAATCAATTAAATAAAATCCACCCAACAATTTCTATTGCATAGGAATTGGGGTTTTTTAATCACTATAATTTTTCAAAAATCATCCATTAGTCATCCCAAGTCTAGGTTTCTAAATAATTAGAAAAACCCATTTTAAATTAATCATTAATGAAAATTTATTAATTTTAGGGAAAACACAAATGGAACCACAAACCATTATTTTATGATCAACTGATTAATCAATTGAAATGGGAATGCCAGTGGAGAGTGGAAAATGAGGAATATCAAGAAGAAATACATATCAATAAAACTAATCAAAACATGAATCCAATGATATAAGGATTCATTAATATCAATGTTTAAAAGAGAACTATTGAAAATAGGTTGTTCCAAAATGAGGATATATCACTAATCATAGTGGAATAAAACGATTCCATTGGAGCATTGATCCGAGAAAAATATATTTTAGATGAGTTGAAATATCTCAAGGGAGGATTAAGAATAAAAAATTTATAATGAGGGTCGACCAGGAGAAAAAAATATTTAATGGGGATGGTGAAATTCATATCTATTAAAAAAAGGCAACAATGAAACCCCTATGAACATGATGCATAATGGTTGAAAATAGCCAAACCATATCATATCCTTCTTGGACCACAACACATACACCCTTGTTCTAATGGCTTGTTGAAAACATTTATGGTCCCTTTACATATAACCTTCACCTATGGTAAATAAATGTTTCCTCACAAGAACCATGCTACAACAATGCCAACATAGGAAGTATCACTAAAATGAACCAGATAGATCTCTTTGATACTGTCAATCCTTCATGGAACAACTCTATCAAAATTTGAAATCACTCTAAAAACACCCTCTAGGTATCCATAGTGAAACCAAAATCATACATCATAGCCAGGTCCACCCACAATCTCCCTAACACTGTACCATGATTCTCTAAATCATACCTATGACTCTCCAAGCCATAGAGCGTACACAATGGTGTAGCTCTTATTGAAACATTTATACCCAGACTCAATTAAATACTAAAAACCAAAATCCCAAGACATTATATTATTTTCCGTCACCAAATAAGAATATATTCGAATAGTTGTAACACAACCGAATAATGGGAAATAGAACAACTATTAATAAGTACTGAATAGAATGTGATTAGATGTTACTACCTCCCCACTATAAATACCATTGATCCCCAGAAAGTATATCATGTAGTGTCAATATATATGATACAATTAAACTACTCTCTCACATGTTCCTCACACTCGCACATATCTTAAAAATCAAAACCATTCTACATGAGAACATAGACTAAAAGTAACATCTTCCATTAAGAACAATTTTTATTATAATCGAATATCATGATAGGATGCTCATTCTAGATAAATTAGGATCAACATCAATAAATTCCCATCACAAAACAAGATAAGGTTTAGAAAGATAGTTTTTAAGATATGATACATGAAACACACAATGGATCAATGAACATAGCTTTGGAAGTTTCAAACATTTGGACACCTTCCACACTGACTCATTTATCTCAAAAGTGCAAACAAACCATAGTGATATATCTACCTATATTCCAATAAATCAGTGACCCAAATAAGGTGAAACACTCTAGAAAGCATGTTCACCAATGAAAAAACACCTATAACCATTGATGAAAATTATAATTGGTTTTATAATTTCTATGTTCAAAATATTTTTAGTGTAAAATAAATAGAATCATTATTTTTGTCTATTATAAATATTTCTACAAATCCATGTAACATTCACCATTATCTGACCATCACAATTGATATCAACAAGGAATGACATACAATGAATTAAATAGATCCATTTTGATAGATTACTAGAAACTATTATTTTATGAAAATTGAAGTAGTCCCAAAAAGTTATCCCAAGGTCTACCAAAGTCAGGAATGCAATAATATAGAATTTTTTTCAAGAATCATTACATCATGTGTTGTCTACATATCAATATAGATAAGATATTTAATGCTCAAACCTACTTAGTATCCCAAGTACTACTAGATTCCTCTAAAATATTGAGGTAAAATTAGGGTCACTATCAGATACATTAACAAATGGAGCTCCATGAAATCTAGAAATCTCTTATACATAGAGACATCCCAAATCCTCAACATTGGTTGTGTCATGTATTAGGATATTGTGAAATAATTTGTTTACCCTATCAATTATGTCCCATATCATTCTGTTCTTCTAAGAGTTATGTGGAGACCAAACAAAAATACATTTAAATTTCATCCCAAATCCAAGTCAGGACTATTTTTAGTTAAAGCAAACATTGAGGTCTCTAGTGCTAGGATTTGATCTTTTATCATGTAGAAAAAAGAGATACAATTACATTGATGAATTATCTCATAACTAAGGAAAACTATTATCACTACATATCATAGAACATCCTTTTGGTTCCATGTTTCTCTACCCACAAATAATTATGAATATAAACTATGTTCACGTATCTCAACGAAAAAGAAAAAAACCAATTCAGAAAACAATGGATTCCCACTAGATAGAAAGAACATTCACCACTGGTATCCTCACCATATGTAGAGTCCTTAATGTCATATAATTCATTATCATATTTTTACTCTTAAATAATCATCGTAAAAAGATAAGATTTCAATAGTAATCATTCCATAAATAAACTCATTGTCATTATCCTAAATACCCAAGTGAAACTAATTAAACTGATCCATATAATTCCACTCTTATGATGATTATTTTATATACTAGGATGGATGTTTTGTACTCAACGAATCATCTCTAACAACCTCCATACCAGGGTTGTAGGTAATAATGAAATAAAAAGCCTAAAGGTACCCCATCTAATGCCTCTATCAAGGAATCAAATATATTTTTGAGAATATGAATTTTAAAAATTTCTTATCAGAATAAAATATTAACCACCCTTCAAAATGGTTATTTTATCAACTCTTAAGAGTGTGGATCACACATGTGATTTTGAAATAAGGGGTAAGATAACTTTTCATATATGGTCTTAGATATATGGATCCACACACTACCATGTGATCAACCTACATAAGGATAGAACCACAAATTCAACCTAATGCATCATAAAAAACCACATAACCTTACTAGGACTATGGAAAATTCAAAATCAATGTATAAGTTGGAATATGTATTATCTTGATAAAATAAATATGGAATATTTCATCCCATATGATATTGACTCCATTATGAGTCAGATAACTCATCAGGGTAGCCATCATCAAGAAATATTTGTTGAAGCTGTACAAATATCGTTCCAATCCCAAGATGATCCAAATCTCAAAAACATTACACAGATGATCCCAAGTCAAATGATCTTTCACCTTATTAGGATAAATTTAAATTCTATGTTCTGAGACCATGTGTACAAAGAACAACACTTCATGAATCCATAAATTACATTTCAATATCTTGGAATAGAGTTAGTTATTTCTCAAATTCTCTAAAATTAGCCTAAAATGATGTACATGCTACTCCTTGGTCTAAGATTATTATATGCTATTATCCCCAAATATTGTTATGAAAAATTCATGGTACTAATTAAATTTCATGTTCATCAATGACTGAAAAACAATACGTTCATTTATTATACCAAATTGTATAACAAGATACTCATAATGTAAATACATACCATATAATGATGTCTTATGAATATCATATTATCTTATTTTAAATTTAGGATAAAAAAATAAATTATAGATTGTTGAAAACCCATTTTCACCTTTCAACTAGTAAAACAGATCATCAAAATAAGAAATAGGATACTTGTTCTTTTGCATAACTTGATATAGTTTCTGGTAATCAACCCAATGTAGAAGTGTTTAGATTTAATTGTTATAAAAAATAATATCTGAAGGTGATAGACCTAGGATTTTATAGGATTTCTCCACATGAACATTCAAATATGTCTACAACTCTTTATATTCAGAGGGTTCTATGTAGTAAGAAGTAATTGATTCTAGATGAGTACAAGGTACTATTTCAATACAATACTCAGGCTCTCTTAGTAGTGTAAATATAGAGAAATTAGCTAGGAATGAACCTCGAATATCTGTGACAACTTGAGGGAGATCATCACACAATTATTCTCACTCTATGTTAGGATCAAACATGTATACTTCCCTATATAACGTTGAAAAGGGTGGCCTGGATCTACCCAACATTAAGTCTCGTTCCACCCTAAAATACACATTTTAATTACAAGCCTACATGGATTCTCAAAAGGATTGGTGTATGTGGTTATTATTTTCCAATCATTGGAATATTGAAACTAGTTTTATTTAGATGGTGAGGGATTCATTGGATCAAACCGTGTGGGGAATATCATGGGTTCAGTTGTAGAACATTCTTCGTTGCATGAAGGGTGATCTGTAAACAAGAAATAATAGGAGATACTCCCAATAACTTGGTTTGGATTATATCTCAATGAAAATTTCTCTCCATGGGACTCAGTTTGAGGAAGGATAAGAATATGTTCTTTCTGAAGAACTTGTGAATAAAATTAGTATTGTCGAAGTTGAAATTGGAATAGGAGATGGAATATTGGGATTAGTCCTGGGCTACATGGATTAATGAGGGGGATCACAAAATATATTACATCAAAGATTGTATCAAGGAGAATATTTTTTTTACTAGACTAAATATTATCATAGAGGATTGATAATATAATGATGATTCTACAATTGTTGGAGATACATTTGTGAAATTTTTGATGTCTCTTCACAATGTTGTTAATCTATTCATGATGAATGGGTATAAAAGTGGACATGATGACATTTATTATTCAATTCAAATGGTGGTGACTGATCTTAATAATTTTATATTGGGTTGTTTTCCCCAATAATGTGAGATCTAGGATGATAATATGTCTCCTATCCCAGAGCACTATCTTGTGGAAGATGGTTGTTATGGGGCATTATGTGTGATTATGTGGGAATTGGTGATGAAATACCTCAATGACGGTCTTGAGGACATATATCATAAAGTAATCCTTACCCTTATTTTTTTCCACTAGTGGTTTCCTCGTTTTATATTTCAAGGGTCCCTATGATCTCAATTATTATTGTCCCATCAGTATGTGCAATGTATTGTAAAAGGTCTTAGAGTGAATTCATAGAAAAATATTGTATCCTCTTCATCCTATGTGGATCTTTGGAGAATGGAATTGAAATTTTAAGGGTCAGTCCATCATGGGTTCCATAGTTTATTCTGAAGATTTTCCTTGGGATATCATCATGAAGTTTATAGGATCCAATATTTTAAAAAAATACTATATGATCAATGTGTATGACATGATCGAATGGAATTTAATTCTAATAGTTATGAGCTGTATGGGATTCTACAATTCAGTTTTTTAAATTTTTAGGTACTTTATCTCATTGTGTTTGGTCATATCAGTCGTGGGTAGTAAGTATATATTCATGAATATGGAGAGATGTTTATGGTAGGCTGATTTTTTCTCATAATATTTTTATTTTATTTAAGAATATTTTAAGCTTGTATTTAAATCAAAACATCCTTATTATCAATATTTGACTAGTTTGTAGAAGAGGTGACTGTACAGGTCTGTCTCATCTTATTTTCTTAGAGGATATGGTATTATTTGTGAATGGTAATAGGATATCCCTATGATAATTTAACTGGATTAGCAAGGAATATTTCAAATTGAGTGGCCATCAGATTAATTATGATAAAAGTAGTGTTTCCATACCTCTTTTCTTATCCTCAATTAATGTGACATAGATTGGAGATTTCTTTAGTATCCATAGGTGAATCATTCCCATGGAGTATCTCAGATCTCCTATATCACATAAGAGAATCTGTATCCATAAATATGATGGATGAAAAGGTACCACGATTTTGTATCAAGGATATTGAGATTAATATGTTGTATTTCATTTGTGATTTCCTAAAATAACATAATATTTACTTTGGATTTTTAGGGTATGCTATTGAGGTAAAGTTAGGAATGTGGTATCAAGCTCAGAGATATCACATGTATGATTCACATTATTAAAGAAATGTTTTTCATGGTATACTATTGAAGATTAGACTCTTTGGGGATGTTTCATCGACAAGAAGAATGGAATAAATATGAGGCACCCATGTAGAAAGGTATCTCGAATTTGAAATTTTATTGATATTTTTATTTATGTTATCTTGGAAATATCACATTGGATCATATGGTGAGGGGGGATCGACTTCTTGATCTATAATTGGGCTGGTGATTTTCTAATATTTTTTAGGTTCCAAATACCAGATGTTTTTTTAGGAAAGCTACCACATATCCATTGCTCGTCAATGCAATTTTTATAGTCTAGAAATGTTACATTTTTAATAATATACTTATGAATTTGGAATATATCATCTTTTCCTCACAAATTCCACTTTTGGTGGGTTTTACTAGTTCTTATCCTGGTGTGGGGCATGACATCCTTCTTCACAATGCATGTGACTCTATTATTTTCAAAAATATCATCCATCTATATATTAATTTCTAGTGATGAGGAATCTAAAATTTCCTCTTCACAAGGATGAGCAGATCATGCGTAGAATATTTTATCTTATCTCATATGTCACCTGTTCTACTAATCCCCATGAAGAATCATATCATCATATTTTTATGGTGAATGGGATACCTATTCCTGGCATGAGTTTGGTGTTTTTTAGCTATCACTCACAAGGACTACATCTGTAACAAATCCATCAATTTCTGGTTTCAGGGTATTATTAGAGAAACTCACAATAGAGAGGTCAGGGGTGCTTCTCTCGGTGGTTGGTTTATGGTTTTTATGGGATGTAATTGAAAAATATCACCTTGAAGAAGTCATATCATCATAATAGGATTTTTTTACAAAAATGTGTTTCTTGGTGGATGAACTGGTTCTTATTCTGAAATGGTAGGAGTCGGCTATTTCACATAGAGGTATAATGGATGTCAATTTTACTACTTATAATAAGAAGGGTTCATCCTCCCAGGTCCATTGGATACATTTGATCTATCCCACTAGTGGTTTCCTGATCAATATAGATGGATCATGTAGTTCTAAATTTATGTGCGGAGGTTCTCTTGTTAAAGATAATAGAGGATTGGTTCAGTTTTCCATTATTTCTTATTATTGTACTAGTAATTCCCTTATGGTAGAGGATTATTCTATGAATGATGGGTTGGAGATGTGTATCAACAAAAATATATGTCTAGAATTTGTGGAGAAAAACTTGATGATCACTGTTCACTCACTACTAGGGTGAATCATTAATCCTCAGTCTGTTATATATCTCATTTTAAGATGCAAGGATATAATAAATGAAAAGACTATCATTCTCCATACATGGAATTAATGTAACTATGATGAAAATTTATTTGCTTCATTATTTAGCTCATAGAGATATTGTATTCGTTTTACTAGTTTTGGTTCTCTTCATCCTGACATCTGTGCTATGGTGATATGTGATTCCCATAGGCTTCACCATTTTTCTCCCCTTGATCTGTTTCCCTTTTATTTTGATTCATCAATAAATATTTTCATTTTAGGAGGACATAACCCACCATATCTGGAGCAGAAAAAGAGACCAACTAAACCTAATAGTAAATTTGACTCTTATGAGAAATCAACCAATCTATCCTAAAAATTAAATCAAGAGGTTTCATGTTAAGAACCAAAAACTCCTGGTGAGCTCAATCTTAGAAAAATGTAAAATACAAGCATTAAACAAAATTACCTTATCTCATTATAAATGAGTGACGTGTAATTGTAGTAAAGAAATAAATCACTAAAGATGATTCTATAGTGATGTTACTTTTCACAATCAATGGATCCACATTAGCTTCCCATGGTGACTCTTACACTACATAAAAAAGATATATTTTAGTTTCTTATGGGAGGAAACCCTTAGCTCTGGAAGCATCTGATTACCCAACAATAATTTTGATACTAATATGACCATTCAACAATGTGGGGGTAGAAATGAAATTATATAACATCTTCTGGTTTCCTGAGTGACTACTATAACAACATATCATGGGTTTTTTAATACTAATATGTCATCAATTCCAAAATTTCCACATGGTCACCAAGTCATATGGCCTATTCCAGGAAAACATTTAGTCATGTAGAACTCCTAATATCTAGAATCACCCTTAGAATCATAATTATTATTCTATACATTAAAGTAACTCATAGAAACCCCACTAGGAGAAAAAGGATCTCATGTCAACCTTTACTTACCATCTAGGTCAAGCTCAAAAAACTAACACAAAATCCATCAATTCAGTATAAGAAGTGAGATTCTATAAGAAAACATGTGAATATATATTAGAATTGAGACCCATATTGAACTTCAAGACTTAAATTTTTTATTTGTTACCATAATAACAGAAAAATGTAAATGTTCAGCAAAATTTTTTGCATATTTTGGAATGGTATTGTCACTCTACACAATGTTACTAAATTCTATATACTTTTACAAGACAATCAAATTAAGATAAAAAATTATCACTAAAAATAAACCTAAATCCCTTACACTTCATTACCTCTTCCTTATTCATCATCACCAATGAATCTCACCATCCCATGTTAGGTTCTTAAAATGTAAAGGTATCACACACTAAAACATTAAAATGTCTTACATTTATAATAACATAAAAATAATCTCTATAATTTTCATGAAATCTTCATAATCTTAGGGATCATTAAATCCTTGAAAGTATGGTGGTTTCTAATGAACAAATACTAATTAAGGATCTATAGATTCATACCTTTGATGTTTTACAACTAAATCCTAATCTGGATGGATTATGGAACCTATCCAAAATTCTAGATAGCACTAACAACTATCTAAATGATATTTTCCTCAACAAGATGATTCACCTTCTATAGATCACTAGATGAATATTCTTTTTTCCTATCCAAATGTAATCTCAAAGTCATGATGCTATAGAACATCAACCTAGTGCACTAAAATCATCCACAAGTATAAAAATCCCATCAACTAAAATAAGAGTCACATTAATTTAAATTACATCATGAATAATTCAATATTTGTATTTCGACACTATAAAATCATAATAAAGGGAAATATAAAAATTATAACAAAACATTACTTAAGAATCTTTTCTAAAAAACTTATTTTGACATAACACATTTTAAAAAGATATATGGATATAAAATATCTCCCAACCACATCCCAATTCCCAAAAAATCCAACCTCGTGTATACTAGGAAAAACCAACTACATACTAACAATAGAGAATGATTTAGAACAAATACATTTGATAAATTAAATTCATGAACCATCCCATATACCTTATTACCCTGATACCCAACCCGACATTGACATCACATAATGTGAATTCCTAATCCCCAATGTTTAGTGACATTAACTTGTAATCATACAAGTATCATTTGGGAAAAAATTTACCATAAAAAATAATAATACAGAAGATATATTTAATTGTTCTCAACAATCCAACTGGAGAATGTACCCGAATCAAATGAGTAAAATAGTACACAAACAGTACATCATCCAAAGATACAATGAATTCCTTGATAAAATCAAAGGTAGAAACATAAAAAAAGTAGATAATTTATCCCCCAGTAACCTAAATTACTCTAATTCCAAGGATCAAGAACATTAATAACCTCCAGCAGGTTTTTTTCCTTTACCTAGGTTTTGAATAAGAATATATAAAAATTCCCAAATGTAGAGGTATGGTGTTATGTAAACATCAAATTAATGTATCATCACGTGATCCATAATAAATTTCAAAATTATTTAACAAATATTCCTTCAATATAACAAATTCATGGAAATGCATTCTCATATTTTCAACAATACAATCTTCCACAATCAAAATATGGAAGATATGTCAAAACTATCTTATATGAACTTATTATATATTACATTTATATATATTAGATATAATAAATAAAAAGGTTCTATAAATCAGTGTAATATAGTTATCAAATCTAGTATATCATATCCCCTTGTATCAATACTTGTTGTATATTAGCTTCTAGTAATAATATTTTCACACTACTCATCAATGATATTTTCTTAATTTATGCACACATCCCATAACTGAGGAAATTAAGAATCAACTATCTATGAGGGGAAAATCAGGTTATAGTATATTTATGCTATTTGTTTCAATATACATATAGTTCTATGGGAATGATTCTATAATTCTTATCTTAATTAGCCATATTGTACAGAGTCTCACATGTTCCCCAATTAATTAGTCAATTAATCAGCCATGGGTAAAGAAATTATTTCAAATCAGTTGAAAATAAAATTTCTCCTTTTATTTTTTAATATTCCTTTCACATTTCAGAAAAAATCATAGGTTTTCATCAATTATTATAATTAAAATTCATATTTCAGTTAATTTAATTAATATGAAAAAGCAATTTTAAAATCAATCCATCAATTTTTCTTAAATCCTCCAAACAATTTCAATTCTATTAAAATTGGGGTTTTTCAATATCTCCATGCCATTTCCCAAATCATCCTTAGATCATCTAAAATCCATGATTTAAATAATTTAAAAAATAATTTCAATTAATTCAATTAATTAATGGATTCAATTTTATAGAAAAATTATTTTGAACAATGTACCTTTAATCGATGATCAATCGACCAAACACTCAAAATAAGAATGCCAATGGAAAGTCGAAGGAATGAAACATCAATAATAGATCCCTATAAAATCCATCCTTTAAAAAATATCCAGTCCATCCCCAATGTGAGGATCAATTTCTCTTAAAGGATAAACGAGAAGAGAGGAATGTGGAATTTCCAAAACGAGGAGAGATCACTTGTTGGAGAGGAATAAAATGATTCCACTAGAAGTTTGATCCTAGAAGAATAGATATTATAAGAGTTGATATACCTCTAAGGATACTTCACGAGACAAATGTACAATTGAGGGTAATTTAAGAGAAAAAAATAATATAATGTTTTGGAAATATAGGTCTGTTAAAAAAATAAACCACACCAGAACTCTAATGGATAGAGTGTAAAAAGTATGAAAGTAACTAGACCATGTGCATCCTTCTCACACCACACCACCATCACTGCATGTCAACCATCCTCATGAAAACAGACTGTAGAGCTTTCCCTGATATTTTTTATTTAAGGTAATTATGTGACATAGCACAAGCACCATGTCATAGCAATTCCCAAATACGAAGTAGCGCTAACATGTACCACCCAAGGGTCCACTATGAAATTATGCTGAAAATCGTAGTATCTATGTAATGTTTCCGTCATTGTCCAAAATTTAGTAAATATCATACATTGTAACTGTATAAGACCAAAGAATGATGTACATGGAGATTACATTACTTTTTTGGAATACTTAATACATAAAAAAAACATACACACAAGGACCGTAATAGTTTAGTCTCTTTAGAAACACTGAACATAATATTCTAATCGTGGTGAAAGATCTTCAACATCTTCCATAAAGATATTTCGTTTTAGGTTTTCTTACCTAAAAGTTTTCTTTAAATCATGGGGAAAAGAAAAAATATAATGGGTGAGCTGAAATGCTCAGTAAGGTCAAGCATGGATAAAATAAAACAAATCATATACATTTGAACATAAAAACATGAACATAAGGTTTAAACATCAAAATCATGTGCAATGACATAAAAAATTTTAGTACATAAGGAATAGATAATAAAGAAACATTAATCATGATAAAATAGCATGGGAATAAAACATGTGATTTTGGAAACCATTAAGTGCATGATATGATTTCCATAGTATCTAAGGCATTGCCGCCAAGACCATCTTAGTGGACAAAGTCCCTTTTTGAATCGAGTTCACTCCTCATTCCAGTCCTGTATTACTTAACCGGATTAACTTACCATTCCATTCATGTATGTCTCATGAGATATAAATCTTTACCCAATTAATTGTAGGGAGATATAGGTCCCACCCATCTCATAATGAAATCATTCTTTCGTGTGCCCAAAAATCATAAATCATACATCATAGCATACCCGATGTAATAGAATGAGATTCATAAACATCATTCCCTCATAACATAATCCATATAAAAAAATGTATATCATTTAATCATAAGAAGAATAAAACCATTTAAATAATGCAGACATTATTCTTGAAACATAAACATATTAAATAATGTCATTTTTTATGAAAAATATTTTTGATCAAACACTTGAAATTAAATCTTGAAGAAAATATCGTTTGTTCTTAAAAATCATTTTCTTTTCACAAAATTTCATGAAATTTTATAAGAAAAGGGATTTGTTGAAAATAATAATGCACTATTGTATAGTAAGATTCATTAAAATGAGGTTTTATTAAACCTTAAAAATCATTTCACACTGTATAAGTTAAAAATAACATTCTCCTCGTACTTTGGTCTAAAAGGTCAAAAAGTACCTCTTATGGTAAAAAATGATTCCTTACATACAATGTAGTAAAATTCAAAAATGGTTAAAAATTACATTAAACATACATGAAGCCATTTTTAGGAAACATGTACATGGATTATAAAAATAACCACATAAAATACTTATTAATAAACAATCTCAGATAAGAACGAGATTGGAATAGTTATCCCTTACCATACGTCCAATATGCTTCGTATGTATCTGAAACTCATGTATAATGATTCAAATAATGTCATTGACTTAATACATAATCATATTCATTGTTATGATATCATATATGGTTCACTTATGACTTTATATTACCTGTTCTTTTGTAAATTCCATATTAAATCAGCGTCTTGGGTAAAATCGTTTCATTTATCGTATGTGTTTTGAGTTGTTGTTCATGATATAATTACTTATATCCTGATTTACATAATTACAGAAGGTAAAAAATTATTTATATATATATATGTAAATATTCATCATATACATATATATATAATAGATCGATAAATGGAATGAAATTCACTGTTCATGGAGACGGTAGGTTGTACGTACGCATGAACGCTGTTTTCGTTTCCTTATTGAATTGAATGGAATTAAGTAGATAACATACATATATATATATATATCCAGTATCATTATTATGTCATATATTTCATTATTATTCATTATATATAATTTATAATCATTCATGAATGGTTAACATGGAGAATGAATCTCATCGCGTCATGGAGACGGTTGTCCGTACGTACGCACGAGCGATGATATCATTACCATGATAATGGAATTGTATTGAATTGTATGTATAATATTTCAGAATCAATATAACTTTACAATAATAATATATAGTTTTTTATTTACACCATTATACCCATCCAAGTAAGGTGGCGTTCGAAAACAGATTATACCACGGCGTGGAGATGGTATTCTGTACGTACGCACGGACGATGATTTCATTTTCCATAGGATGGATAGAAGGTGAAATATGGTTGTTTAATATTTATAATAACATATCATAATATATGTAATACTTGTTTCATTACATTATAATGAAACAACTAAAGAAGAGGAAGTAGAAGAAGAAAGAAACATGAAAGAGTCGGTAGAAGAGATTATCACTTCCTCGACGAACCTTCTTTAAACTTCTTCTTAGGGAAGTAGATATGGTCTTTTGAGAAGCCCAGAACCTCCATAATGTTACTAGGGAAGTGGATAAGAGAAATGGGCTGGGTTTTTTTGAACTTCAATGATCAAAATGGTGTGAAGAAAAGTTGGAAGGGGTGCCCTATTTATAAGGGAGGAGAGGGGCACCTTTGGAAAAACTCAAAATATTATTTTATAATAAAGTCATATTCGGTTTTTAATATCTCAAAATTGATTTATTTAGAATATAAATCAGGTATGGGTCTATATACTATCAACAAATAGATTTTAGACAGGTTTGGGTCATTATATTAACCTTATCTGTTAGTTTTAACTCTTAGTTAATTAGATTGACATTTACTATGTCACTTTGTATTTTTATATTATATAGTTAATAGACATACCATATACATCCAAGTGACCCCCACGTGGACCATTAATGATACAAATATCAATATATAAGAATATTTTCTTAACCATATATTTTTAGGAATATAATAACAATTAATAATATAATATTTGTTTTAAAAACTATTTTATGACTATTTTTACACTATTTGGTAATGGATTTTTGTGAAAATCATAACAGCATGACTAGTTCAAAAAAAATTAATTAATTCAATAATAACATGTCATATTAACCTATAAAATTAGTTTAATTCATAAAAATTCTCAAATTAAATTTATTTGGGTATTTATAACATCAATTATTTTAATATTTCATTATTTAGGTAATTATTGCATCACCATTGTGTCATAAATAACATAAATTATTTAATTTCTAAAAATTATAAATAAAATACCATTAGGTGGGAATATTTTTAAATTTCTAATTAATATTTATAGTCGAATTTATCTTATATATAACCCTATATTAAAATTGATTTAGTTATTAAACATTGATTTTAAACATTTTAACCCTTCTTTAAATAAATTTATAATAAATGTTCTAATCTAATCAATGTAGACCTAAATGGTCATATATAAATCCTAAGGTTGTTTTGGTCGAATTACACTTATCCAATAGAATTAGGACATGTGTTAGGGTAATAAAAATATCATTTTTACCCTTAATTACATTATTTACTTTTAACCGTGGTTAATAAAAGTAAAAAGTTACTATTCACCAATAATTATTTTCATCTCATTGAACCACATTTTAGTCCTTGATATTAACAGTGTCTCTCGGATTTTCGAAATTCCACTCACAGAAGTGGTAAAATAAAGTTTTATGTGAATTTACAGATTTTCCTAGGTGGTGGGTAAAAGATGGTGAAAAGTTCAATAAAGATTTTTCTATATAAAATTATAATAAAATGACATCAATTAATTAAATTAAACTTATATAGGAATTATGTTTCAATTTTTACCTTAAATAAATTTATATAAAATAAATAATTATTTAAATAAAAAGTCGTTTTTTAAATAGTAACCCAGTGTTTTCTCTATTCATCAAAAATTGAAATTTTTTAGAAAAATACCAAAAATTCACCCTAGGATAATTTCGATATTCCAAATCAAAAAATGACATCCAATTTGAAAGATAAAATTTATAAAATTTCAGAAAGTGGTTATTACTATTCATAACGGCTAGTTTATATAAGAATATCTCGTTTAGTGAAATTCGGTATTGCATACTACACGCGCTATTGAGGAAGGTCTTGATTGCGTGTAATGAAAGCCAATTAATGGTTGTGTGTAGTGAAAGCTCTATTTGGTGTTGAGTATAACATAATCAAGACTAATTTCATTTATACATTAAACAAAATCTATACTTAATGTTTCGTAGTATAATTTCCACAAAACAAACGTGAAATTGTGTGTAACACGAGCCATGAATAGTGTTGCGTATACTGTTAGCTAATACGGTGTTGTGTATAGTACAAGCTAAACTTGGTTTAGTTTATAATAGAAGACATAAATGAAATTAAAAGAATAATTTTTATAAAATCTCGCGGTGTTACATTCTACCCCCCTTAAAATGAATTTCAGCCTCGAAATTCGTCGGGGTTACAAATCGTTTACTATTCATGGAAACCCAAATTGTAAAAAGGAATACTAAAACATAATTTTAAAACCTAAAGTATGAAACTTAACGATTACCCAATGTAACTCATCACCGGGTTTCCATATAAAAGAACATAGCTGAAAATATGGATATGGAAGAAAAATTGAACCATCAAGTTCTGATGGAGAGTGGTGGAGAACATGGCAATAAAAAAACCATCAATCACAAAGCCATAAATTTGTGATGATCTAAGGTACCATCTGATTCATCAGATATAAGAGCACTAGGAAAACATTTTTGGTTTTCAATATCATTTCCCTAAAGTTAAAAAAATTTGAATTAGAAGAAATACTTACTTGATTTTGGTACAATATCATTGTTGTTCGTGCCTTGAACAATTTCCAATTCATCTCTTAAAGAAATGAAGTTGAATTTGTTATTCATGAAGTATTAGCAGATCATGTGATAGAATGATGGGTCATTCCATCTGTTTCAAAAAAAATGTTTGAAAAAGTTATCAAATATACTTAAGTCCAACTATGGTAAGGTTAATCGTATACGATTCCAAAAATGAACTTATACTTCATCTATCATACAGCTTAATAAAATAAAACAAGTTTCTACTAACTAAGGACTTCCTATAGGCTAGTGGTAGGAGATAAAGGCTTATCACACTTCAGTTGTGGGTTCAATTCCCGCATCTTTGTCCGACGCGACGGGTTGTTGCCCATCCTGTAGGTTGTCCTTTTTCTAAAATTACATCATTATGATCTTGCATCGAAAAAATTTCTAACCTTAAACAACACTAACTTTTGTCCAACATAATCCATTCCAATCTTTAGGATTATCCAAAATACATCTGTTTAATCTCATAGTACAAAGAAAATGATTACTTCAAAGGTCACATAACAAGCACGTGAATACCATAACTTATCCCCCATATATCATATGATATATCTTGTTGGTCACATTCCAAACATGTGAATACCTTAATCATGTATTCTCTTGAAAAATGAATACCCATTGAACCTTAGTGAAAACATGAATGCTATCAAAAGTTAATTATTTCCACAAACCAAAATCCCAAAAATTCTATATACTCAATCCATGATAACACTTAGTTCTTATATCAATCAGGAGCTCATTTAATTTTTTCATTATCCATTAAATATGCACATCTCATCTTCTTTCCAAAAAATATTTCAATCACTTTTTCATGGTTACCAGTATCATATAATTATTGAAAACCAATACATAGATATTCCAAAATTCCACGATACCATAAATGATATTCCATGATACTATTTTAAAATCCCAATACATAAACACTTAATCATTACACAACATCATTTTCATACTCAACATCACAAATAGTAATTTAATTTGACTTCCCTTTATACTTTTCCTTAAGTGGTTTCTCACGTTGATCATCATTAACCCTTTGATTAGGGAATTGATTAGCATAATGCCCCATTTACTTGCACTTGAAGCATAGAAGTGTTGGTGGTGCATTATCCGCAGTATTTTCTTTATTCACATTATTAGCAGCCCTTTATAAATTACTTCGACACACATATGCTCGATGACCTACTTTTCCACACTTAAAACATTTTACAGTCCCTTTAAGACAATCTCCACCATGCTTCATTCCACACTTTGAGCATAAAGAAACATTCATCTTCTTTTCACCATTGTTCTGAGATTTCTCCTTGAACTCCATCTTTCGTTTCTTTTCAAAACCATGAGATTGGTATGTAACACCAACTTCCAGTTATACCTTGATAGTACAATGCACAATTTCATCATAGATACTGAAGTCTCTCATAGTTAATTCCAATCGATGACTTGGTTTTATGCCACAAAAAAATGATCATCTTTACTTTCATTTTGGATGATAAAACCATATGCATACCTTGAAAGTCTTTAAAATTCGCTTCGTATATAACAACAGATTCACCATCCTTCTGCTTAAGCTCAAGGAACTCCTTTTCCATATTTGTTCTAAGAATACGAGGGATGTACTTATTGAAAAATAGGTTCTTGAACTCATCCCATTCTATGGATTCAATTTCACCTTGGGGACTTGCGTTCTTAATTGGAGTCCACCATTGGTCTACTTCACCTTATAAATGATAAACAACCAGAATGACTTTTTCATGTTCTAAATAGCGAAGTATGGAAAATATATTTTCAATGGTACTGATCCATTGTTCAGTAACAAGTTGGTCAATAGACCCACTGAAAGATGGTGGACATTGCCTCATGAAGGACTCAATAGAATATTCTTCCCTTCTCTGCTCATTTAAATGTCCAAAATGATTCATAGCTTGTGTAAGTATAGCAATATGATTTTTTACTCTATCTACCATAAGATTGGTTTGGTCAGGAGGATAATCATTGCATTGTCCATTACATTGATCAACACGGTTCCTTCGGGTTCCAGCCATCGTCTAAAACCCAAAAGGAATAGTGTGAGAGGCAAAAATCATGATAGGGAAAACAACCTACTAAACGGGGAGTACCATCAATATATAACATATTATGTTTAATTCTATGACCGTTACCATAATACTAGGACTATAACCTATACGTATACTTAACCTTAGGTACATCCCTAGACATACCTTAGAAATATCTCTAGGGATCTCACTAAAGTTTTTGCATCCTAGTTTCCAAAGGTTAACTAAACCTTTCCTCTGATACCAAATGTAGAATCCAAAAGCTTGATGTACATGGATATTAAATTAATTTTCCATAATACATAATACATAAAAAAACATACACATAAGTACCGTAATAGTTTAGTGTCTTTGGAAACTCAGAACGTAATCTTCTAATCGTGGTGAAAGATCATCAAAATCTCCCATAAAGATCTTCCCCTTTTGGATTTATTACCTAAAACTTTTCATTAAATCCTGGGGAAAATAAAACATATAAAGGGTGAGATCAAATGCTTAGTAAGGGCAAGCATGGTTAAAATAAAACAAATCATATACATTTGAACTTAAAAATAGGAACATAATGTTTAAACATAAAAATCTTGGGCAATGACATAAAACATGGTAGTACATAAGGAATAAATCATAAAGAAACATTAATCATGATAAAATATCATGGGAATAAAATATGTGATTGTGGAAACCATTAAGCACATGATTTGATTTCCATAGTACCCATGGTATTGCTGCCAAGACCATCTTAGTGGACAAAGTCCCTTTTTGAATCGAGTTCACTACTCATTCCAGTCCTATATTAGTAAACCTGATTAACATAACATTCCATACATGTCTATATCATGAGATATAAATCATTACCCAATGCATTGGAGGGAGATATAGGTCCCACCCATCTTATAATGAAATAATTCTTTCGTGTGCCACAAAATCATAAATCATACATCATAGCATAACCCATTTAATGGAATGGGATTTTTAAAAATCATGCCATCATTACATAATCCATATAAAAAATGGATATCATTTCACCATAATAATAATCAAACCATTTAAAAAATGGATACATTATACTTGAAACATAAACATTTTAAATAATATCATTTTAGATTGAAAATATTTTTGATAAAACACATGAAATGAAATCTTGAGGAAAATATCATTTCTTCCTCAAAATCATTTTATTTTCAAAAAATGCCATGGAATTTTAAAAGAAAAGGGTTTTTTTAAATAATCATTCAATATTGTATAGGAAGCATCATGAAAATGAGGCATTATGAAACCGTACAAATCAGTTCACGCCGTATATGATAAAAATAACATTCTCCTCATACTTTTTTCAAAAAAGTCAAAAAGTACCTCGTATGGTAAAAAAAGAAAGATTCCTTAAATATCATGTAGTAAATGTAAAAAATAGTTAAACATCTTTAAACATACATGAAAGAATTTTTATGAAACATGGACATGGACGACAACAATAACCCCAGTAAATACTTACGTATAAACAATCATGGATAAGAATGAGATTGGAATAGTTATCCCTTAACATACGTCTGATATGCTTTGTATGTATCCGAACCAACTATATAATGATTTAAATAATGTCATTGAATTATTATAGAATCATATTCATTGTTATTATATCATATATGGTCCACTTATGACATTATATTACCAGTTGTTTTGTAAATTCCATGTTAAAGTAGTGTTTTGAGTAAAATCGTTTCATTTATCGTACGTGTTTTGACTTTTTGTTCTTGATATAATTACATATATCCTGATTTAATTTATTACAGAAGGTAAACCATGATTCATATATATATATATATATATATATATATATATATATATATTCAACATATACATATATATATGATAGATCAATAAATGGAATGATATACACTGTTAATGGAGACGGTAGGTCGTACGTACGCATGAATGATGTTTTTATTTCCATATTGAATTGAATGGAATTAAGTAGATTACAAACATATATATATATATACATAAATCAAGTATCATTATTATCTCATATATTTCATTATTATTCATTATATATACTTTATAATCATTCATGAATGGTTAACATTGGGAATAAATCTCATCGCGTCGTGGAGACGGTAGTCCGTACGTACGCACGAGCGATGATATCATTCCCATGATCGTGGAATTGTATTGAAGTGAATGTATAATATTTCAGAATTAATATCAATTTAAAATAATCATATATAGTAATTTATTTACACCATTATACCCATCCACATAAGGTGGTGGTCAAAAATAGATTATACCATGGCGTGGATACGATATTCCATACGTACGCACGCGCGGTGATTACGTTTTCTGTAGGATGGATAGAAGGTGAAATATGGTTGTTTCATATTTATAATAACATATTATTATATAAGTAATAATGGTGATATTATATTATAATGAAACAACTAAATAAGAAGATCTAGAAGAAGAAACAAACTTGAAAGAGTAAGTAGAAGAGATTACCTCTTCCTCGACAGACTTCCTTTAATATTCTTATTAGGGAAGTAGAGTTGGTCTTTTGAGAAGACAAGAACCTCCAAAATGTTTATAGGGAAGTGGAGAAGAGAAATAGGTAGTTTTTGGCTGATATTCAATCTCAAAATGGTGTGAAGAGAAGAGGGAAGGTGTTCCCTTTTTATAAGGTAGGAGAGGGGCACCATTGGAAAAAATAAAAATATTATTTTATAATAAAGTCATATTCAGTTTTTAATATCTAAAAATTCATTTATTTCGAATATAAGGTGTTTATGGGTTTAAATAATCTCAAAAAATTTATTCTGGATAGGTTTGGGTCATTATATTAACCTTATCTTTTAGTTTCAACACTCAATTAATTAGATTTACATTTACCATGTCACTTTGTATTTTTATATTGTATAGTTAATAAAATTACCATATACAACCAAGCGACCCCCATATTTCCCATTAATGATACATCTATCATGAAATAAGTATCTTGGAAGAACCATAGATTTTTAGGAATATAATAACAATTAATAATATAATATTTGTTTTAAATACTATTTTATGTCAATTTTTAAAGTATTTGGTAATTGATTTTTGTGATAATCATAACAGCATTAATAGTTCTAAAAAGTTAACTAATTCAATAATAAAAAGTAATATTAACCCGGAAAATTAGTGGAATTCATAAAAAGTCTCAAATTAAATTTATTTGGGTATTTATAACATCAATTAATTTAATATTTCATTATTTATGTAATTACTGCATCACCATTGTGTCCTAAATAACGTAAATTATTTAATGTCTAAAAATTATACATAAAATACCATTAGGTAGGAAATTTTTTTATATTTATAATGAATATTTATAGTGGAATTTATCTTATGTATATCCCTGTATTAAAATTTATTAAGTTATTAAACTTTAATTTTAACTATTTTAACCATTCTTTAAATAAATTTATAATAAATGTCCTAATCTAATCCAAGTGGACCTAAATGGTAATATATTATTCCTAAATCTGTTTTTGGTCTAATTAAACTTATCCAATAGAATTAGGACATGTTTTAGGGTAATAATAATATCATTTTTACCCTTAATTACCCTATTTACTTTTAACCATGGTAAATAACTGTAAAAAGTTACTATTCACCAAAAATTATTTTTATCACATTAAACCAAATTTTAGTCCTTGATATTAACCATTTCACTCAGATTTTCAAAATTCCACTCACAAAACCTGTAAAATTACGTTTTATGTGAATTTCCAGATTCTCTTAGGTGGTGGGTAAAAGGCGGTGAAAAGATCAATAAAATTTTTATATTTCTATATTTACATTAAAATGACTCCAACTAATTACATTGAACTTATATAGGTATTATGTATCAATTTTGACCTAAAATAAATTTAAATAAAATAAAAAATTATTTAAATAAAAAGCCGGTTTTTAAATTGTAACCCATTGTTTTCACTATTCATCAAAAATTGATAGTTTTCAGAAAAATACCAAAAATTCTCCATAGGATAATTTCGATATTCCAAATCCAAAAATGAATTCCATTTTGAAAGATAAAATTTATAAAATTTCAAAAAGTGGGTATTAAAATTCATAAAGGCTAGTTTATTTAATAATATCTCGTTTTGTGAAACTCGGTATTGCGTACCACACACGCTATCGAGGAAGGTCTTGATTCCGTGTAATGCAGGCCAAGTCACAGATGCGTGTATTGAAATCTTTTTTTGGTGTTGTGTATAACATAATCAAAACATATTTCATTTATACAATAAACCATATCTATACTTAATGTTCCGTAGAATAATTTCCTCAAAACAAACTTGAAATTGTGTGTAACACAAGGCAAGAATAGTGTTGCGTATACTGTAAGCTAATAAGGTGTTGTGTATAGTACAAGATAAACTTGGTGTAGTGTATAACAGAAGACATCAATGAAATTAAAAGAATATTTTTATAAAATCTCGAGGTGTTATAGTAACCCAATATAGAAGTAATCTCCTCAACATCATAGCCTAATGGTCTATGAAATAGATGTGACACACCACACCACAACCCATACACCATGGTGTATATTTTACTAACATATTTATACATGGACCACATTAACTCCAAAAAACATACTTTCCTGAACTATAGGTCATTTTCGCTAACAATAAATCTCCATTCGTGAACGTCCCAAATCACCCCTACAAAAGAATGGGATGAAAACTATGAGTCATTAGGTAAATGATAATAGGTAAAATGATATTACAAATGTCCTATTTATCTCTTATTGTCATCACATCAATTATTGTTTCCACATCAACTTTTTAAAGTATGTGTTATTATACCATTTTATGATATTAGTTTTCAACAATGGTATATTAAAATGTTTAAACATCCTTTAACTTTGTGATCTTATGTTTTCTCATCAACTATGTGGAATTAATTTTAAAATTTTGTTTTAAACCATTTTTTATTGGGAATGTGATAAAATTGTGAGAATGAATTTTATTTAAGGGTTATAATGTAACAACCCAATAATTCAGTTTAAAAATAAATCTATGTTCAATTGCATGCACCACATGCAATACTGAGCTTGATGATAATTTTGAAATTATATAAAATTGTTATTATCTAAATGTTATTGTTGTACCATGTCATAAAAACTAAAACTTGTTAAAATTAATTACCAAATTATGGAAAATATATATATTTATTTTCATTAATGAAAATTTATTTATCAATTATTACGATATAATCAATCGATTTTTCGTGAAGTGAGTTTCACCGTCAAAAATATTTTATCCTAAAAAATGGTTTGTTATTATATTTTTTGCATTGAAATTATAATTAATTTATAACATTTTTATGAATTTTATTTAATTAAATGAATATTATTTATGAAAATAGAATATCAATATAATCTTAAGGTGATTTTTTTTTATTTTTCAAAAATCATTTTTCTAACAAAACAATATTACATTTCATAAAAATGAAATCTCTTTTAATAAAATTAATTACTATAAAAGATCCATTATAATTTAAAAATGATATTAATTAAAAAAAATCATTTATTTATAAATTTGTTTATTAATTTAATAATAAATATCATTATCATTTATTTTGGTATAAGTTCATTTTTATCCTTTGAAATAAATTTCTTTGAAAACCATTAATCATTGTTTTTTTCATTTTAATATGAAAATAATATTTTCCATTTATAAAAATTTAACTTTATAACATGAATTTCATTTTTGGAATTATAATTTCCAATTTTTTTAAATAGGTCAACATTATTTCTGGTAATAGTTTATAGTAACTATAGTAATTATTTGTCTCCTCGGTAAGGGTAAATCATATAATTAAGGTTATAAATAATGTGATATTTCATTATAATTAAAGCTAATACATGAATTATTTCAATTTGATAATTTTATTTTCCCCATCATCATCCAATATTTCAATATATTTAAACTTTGTGCCATTTTCATTGATAAAGACCTTAATATGATTTAAGTAAACAACAAAAAAGTCACCCTCTTTGTATTAATATATATAATATTTTTACTAATGTATAAAAAAATTATTAATAAAAATTGGTTAATTAAAATATTAATTAATATTTTATATCATGGTAATTAATTTTTATTTTTTAGGGATGGAAAAATTACCTTATGTTCTTACATAATGTCGATGTATTGTCTGTTCATGTAATTGATAAAAAATTAAATGATTTTAAAAACATTAAATGTAATTCAATATGGATTAATTATTATTTTAATAGAATTAATTAGATAAATATACCATATTATTAATGTTTAAAATTTTTATATTCAAATTATTTTACTATCTTTATCTCATTAATGTCAAATTAATATTATATTCCTGAAAAATGACTTTATTTGTATTTTTTTTCAAATAGTATCCTATTAAATTATTTATAATTTATAAACATATTATATTAAGACCCATAATTGTGATATTATCTATGATATATTACATTTTACACTAAATTTTTACATTTCCTTAAATATAATATTTCTTGAAACATAATGGGTAAAAATAAATTTTATCACGGTAATCATTAAAAGTGTTAACAAGATGTTAAAACAAAGAGATAAGGGTGAAAACAATCACCTAGTGTTATCAAAATATTATTACATGGTAGTAATTTGAGTCATAATAATCTTATATTCCTAGTTTTATCCCCCTGATACCACGTTCACATGAAAAATAATTTATTATATTTATAACTTTTAAATAATTCCCTGTGGGTTGTTTCATTTACTATAAATAGAAACCACCTATCCTCTTTTATTCACACTCACATGAGAAATTGTTAGGATCAAACCCTTCCAAAAACCATTATTAGGTTAAATTTATACTTTCTAAATGTTATGGTATTATTAAAAGGAGATCCATAGGGATCATAAGGAGAGATACAGTAGAGGTTATTCAAAGAAGAGGTAATCATATTAACTGAGTGTTTTCATTTTACATCTTCTTCAATATCCAAAAATTATTTGAAAATAGTTAAATTATCAGAAAAATTAGTATCTACAATATAATTTTATTATAATTTTATTTACATATCGATATTCATCTGCTTTTTCTATCAAATGGGATATCAAAACATCATTCATGTGTACGTGAGAATTACAACCTCCATGAAGTTGTGTGTTTAATTTCCCATAACCGACATTCATGTATATTTATAATGAAAGATTTAATATATATATATATATATATATATATGATATTCATGATATAATTATAATTATATTAAGATAATATATTATCTATTTTCTTACCCTTACATCCAATAAAAAATGGTAACAACGTTCATGCTTATGTTTGAAATACCACATCCAGGAAGCGATATCAGTTGTTTTCCACATCTAAATTATTGGGGGATGAAAATTTTTAATTTAATTTTAAATAATATAATTATTTAATGAATATTATTTTATATATGGTGGACTAATGAACCCTTTGATAAAAATTATCCTAGAAAATTCACAATAAAATTTTGAACTCTTCGTGCTCATAACACTAAATGTAAACTGAACAAATTTATTAATTAAATATGTTATTGAAATAAATTAACTAAAGTATAAAATTGTAAATTAATAAACCTGTAAAATTTTATTAATCATGTTAATAGTTAATATAATATAGTTTATAGGAGTTAAAGGAGACAAGACAGTCTGGACTCGATGTAAGGGGTTTTTTAACTCAATTTTCATTCATTGGGTTATTCTTCTAATTCCCTGAATCTATTTCTAGATGATTATGTGTGCACCAACATCTGATTATATAATATTATTTTTCCACATACATTATTTTTTTATAATTTTTACATGTAATAACATAATTTAATAATTATATATTCTTCAATATGATCATTACAAGGATCATTCTTCTCAATATTGTTTCTCGGACACATGTCTCCATTTATAAATATACATCAATTTTTAAGTATTATATGATGAATATTGAGATATTATATCATGTATGAATCTTTTATAATGCTATTTAATATTCCGTTTGAGTTATATCACTCATGAGATACTGATTATAATGTTATAAATGTTTCAAAGGTTTTTATGCTCTCAATTTCAGTTATTTGAGATATATTTCATGTTATAGAGCATGTTTTTTATAGTGTATATACTACCACATGAATGAGTATTCACATATTCATTTTCATAAATTAGTAATTGTATATAATCAATAAAATTTCCTTTATTTAATAGATTTTTTATTCAATAATTACCCAATTGGAAAGGGTTATTTGTCTCAAGAAACCATCTTTGAGATATGTATTAATGAAAGCACCAATATTAATTTATATGGTCTATATATGAACCATTATATATAATAACATGAATATTTTTATAGTAATTTTATTTTATTTTCCATCTTATTTTTTATCATTTAAAATGTTTTTTGGATTTAAAAGGTTGTAAATGGTTTTTATTTAAAAGCATTACTTTAATGGTTTAAATTATATTTAACCAAACTATTAATCCATCTTATTTATCTTATTTTAAGAGTATTCATTGATAAAAATAAATAATTTCCTAATTTTTTAATATGATCTTTTAATAACAATTATAAGGTCTTAAATAGGAAATTCCATACCATTTTCCACTCTAGT
Organism: Viscum album; assembly: GCA_963277665.1. Lineage (NCBI taxonomy): Eukaryota > Viridiplantae > Streptophyta > Magnoliopsida > Santalales > Viscaceae > Viscum > Viscum album. Next base: position 644,142,339 of record OY728128.1, read on the forward strand.
CACTTTTTCTATCATTACAAAGGTTTGAAAAGAATGATTATTTTAAAAGTATAAGACATAAATGTAAATTTATTTCATAATGATATTTATTTTATCGAATATTAATTAATAATATATATTTATATTTTCAAATATAATATTTTTCTCAATATTCTATGATTTTTAATTTAAAATGATACCAATAGAAAATTATATTTTCCATATTTTCAAATAAATATATAAAATGTTCTTTTAAAAGTATTTTATCTTTGAATACATCAATTAATTATTCATAAGATTCAATGCAGATATAATATTATGATACACTATACATGATTTATAAAAAAGTTTTATTAGGAATTTTATGAATTCGTTTTACGAAATCTAGTTCATTTTCACAGGTGAATCAAGCTATGAGAGTTGTTATAAAATGTAATAATGAATGTGTTTTGTTTCATAATATGGTACTTTTTCATTACTTATGAATGATGGATTGGAGAGTGAATCAAAATCCTTAAATAAATTTTTTATATGTGATGAGTTGGTCTGTAATAGTCCCCCAATGCATTAAGTAATGGGATAGAGTTAATTTGATGGAAGTTAGTCATAAGTGATAAAAAAGTTATTTTAATACTAATAGTTGATTATGCTTACTAAATGAAAGTATATCCTAAGAAAAAATGCAGTTATCTATAGAATTTTACTCTTCTGAGAATCATGTAATTATATTGTTTGAGTGATTCCTTGATAAATGCTTGATGTTCCATGTTTCCAACTCATTTTCTTTATGATTTCAATATTTTCAAATTAATCCTTTTGTCAAGGATTTTTTTTCAAATAGCTCATGATTATCGATATATATGACACATATCTGTTGTAAATTATTCACAAAATTTAAGTTTATCTGTGATATAAATTTTTATTTATTTGAATTCTCTTATGTTATGTTCATTCAAATTTATTATAACATCACACCCTTATTATCCTCTTATTCTCACTAATGGAATTCAATTTTTATTTGTTATATTTATCATTACTGATATTTTGAGCACACCCTTCTATGATTTACATTTCCACCTGTTTTAAAGAATGATGTTAAATGAATTATTTCTGGTAAGGTTTCATAAATGATGAATTTTAGGTGATATGGTGAAGAAATTTTGGGAAATAATAGTAGATATGTATAATTGGGAAAAGGATCACTTGAGGACACAGTTTTTGTTATGTAATACTTTTTCATAATTTTATAGAACTATTAACCATAGTGGTATTTAGAAATATAAGTGCCAAATATTTCAACGTGATATTGTATGTTTTTATGGTTAAAATTGTTTCATATTTATCATTATTAATGCTATAAATGTAAAGATTTGGTTTTTATCATTGAATACTATATTTATGTTTTGAGGAATTTATAGAAATTATTAATATATAGTTATATAATAACATTTATATAAGTACACATATTATCATATACATATATATACACATACTGTAAAAAATATATATATTTATATACACTATAAAATCATATATATATATATATATATATATATGGGTGTGTGTGTGTGTGTGTGTATTTATAAGTGTATATATTTGTATATATATACCCACAAACATCTCTGTGTGAAAAATTCTTACATATTACCATAAATATACCATGAATATATGAATATATCATGATATCAAATTATATATAGATATATAAAATGAAAACACTATATAGATGATTTTTATGCATAAAAATTATAACCATATATATAATTATATTAATAATTATATATATAAATAGTATAACGAATATAGATATGTAAATTATAAATAATATAGGTATATATTTGAGATATATAAATTATTAAACACCTATTATAATAGATATATTATAATATATAATGTTTTTTCGATTAATGATATTATAAATCACAGAATACAAACACACTCTGGATAATGAGTTGTTAGATCCCCATACCTCACATCAAGGATTTGAAATCACCGAATAGGACCATTATTGTTTGATATACAGAACACCATGTCGCTTGAAAGGATATTACATGTCTCAATGTATGATTTTACAAATGCCCCTTTTGTGGAATAATATTTTTATTGTTACCACATATGTTATAGTACCATCAAAATCATCCCCAATTTTAAATGTAATATAAAATTAAATATAATAAAATAATACTTCTATTGGTATTTTATTCTATAGTATATGTGTAAAATATGTTGGTTTTCATGTGTAAAGGGTCTAGGAATTGGTTGTTAAAATAAAGAGTAGAGGCATGGCCTTGTGGTGGAATCAGACTACCACTATCCAATCGGTACACAATACCAGATACCCAACTGAGTTTTTGTAGATGTGTAGAAAACTATAGACCACACAGGCTATCTGGACGTTCGGTTATAAGAGAGATGGTTATTCCCATCAAATATTTTTTTATCAAGGGACATCCATCATCCAATCGATTGTCTAATTAGCAAGCCTATGAGGTACACTAGCACACTAGTGAGCCAATTCACAATGAACATTAAATGCACCATATTCCCTTTTATTATAAACCATTTTTTCAACTTTATTACCTAATTCTGACCCCAACCACATTATTTTTTATTTCATGTCTCGTATTTCAAATAATGGATCTACCATTCATCTATAATAACCTCTTTAAGGTTTGACTGATGTTGTGGTCGTAGGATTGTCAGTTATTTTTAGATCACTTCTAAATTATTTTTAATCCTTCAGTCATGTACATAGATAACTGTCTGATATTTCTTTTCAATTGACTTACAATGATGTTCCTTTCTTTATTCCTATATCTATTGTTCTTATAGTGATTTTATATTATTCGTTGATCAAATCAAGATCTACCCTTGAATAAAGACATTCAAATGTTAAGTGTTTGTAGATAATTTTTCTAATCCCCTTCTTAATGGTGTATTTATTGTATAAAATTAATTTGTTTATGATTATTGGTAGATTAATTGTAGACTCAACATTTCAATTAAATTCCATTTAATTTGAAATAAGTTCCTCGTGAATGGTGTAAATTACTGAGAAATTCGTCATAGATTGATCATATTGAGATCATATTATTATTTAATATCATCTGGAATCCCTTCTTAATTGATGGATTGATGTTGGATTGATGTTAATTAGCTACAAATGAGGTTATCTTTGATTATTGGAGAGTAATTCATGATATATTCTCAAATAACCAATGGGTATAATGAATTTGTAAAATCTCCTTTAACATACATCAAAATTTAGTTTATTAGTAGAATCTTTAAGGTTTTTGATTCGAGAACCACCCCCACTTCACTTGGAATCTTTTTTAGTAACCATTGTAATACAATTCCATGAAAAAATAAATCCCAAGATAGGAATCAATTTTGTGTGATTTCATTCTATGTGGGTGTGAATTGTGGGTCAGTATTCCATCCTTTGATGAAATTTGGATTACATCATCAAAAACCTTAATGTAGGATTTTACTCATTATTTTGGACACTTTTATACTCATGCTTTGATTAGATGATTCTTGTGTTGTCATATTTGGATGACCACACATTATTTTGATCACATGTTTATGTGTGTAAAGTTCATGAGACCCATTTATGATACATTTTTTCATTTTTATGCATGTATCTTGTTTGTTAATTTTTTATGTAGATCACATGAATTGTTTGATGCTATTATTTCTTCAAGATGATATGATATTATATGCATTGATTTCATTATATACCATGTTATGTGTGTTAATAGTCCTTTGGGGATATTATTATTGGTTTGTGATATACAAGGACCATATTTACATGGTAATCCTTATTGGAGGAGTTTACATGACATGAGACGATAGACATGAGAACATGGTAGTGATATGATGATGCATCATGGATGTCAAGTGATTCACATACTATCTAGTGAATTTAATGTAACATAATTACTCAAGTCCATGTGGACCCTGATTATCACGATCACATGATGCCTAGTGGATATTGAGAACCTGAATCAAATTATTCGTAGTTGATGCGCAATAGATTATTCACATGATGTTGAGAAATAAATTTCCCATACTTATGGTGATTTCTTTATTATATCTGATATCATGATTTTATTTCACAAATGAAGATAGAAAGGGTATGTTCATGGATTATGGTTTCTTGGTTAGCACATGGGTTCTCTACCCATGAATATTTATACTTTCTTGTGAATTTATTATTATCATGTAATACAGATTTCATAAATGTGACCATTTGATCAGGACTCGTCAGTGGTGTCTGACTAGTTTTTATTACTCACCCCCTACATGTGTATCTTGATACACATGAAAACATTATGTATATGGATCTAGGAAAGGGAATGTGTTCTACAATGCTTTTTATTTACTTATATACTAGACATATATTCTAGATTGTACTTCCACTTTGGGAGTTCGTTTAATTATCTCTATGAAATGTGTTTCATCCTAAACAACATTTGATATTTAGTGTTCCACTTTACATTAGGATTCAAATAATATTTTTATCATATTTATTTTATTTTTATGGAATAAAATACATGGGTTATAGTAAATCTACCAATGTATTTTGGACACTCACAAAAAATTGGCATATTCTTCCATATGGGGTGTAATGCATGAGGTCATGTGACATTCTATTTCTAACCCAGTTGATAGGGTTGGAGAATTAGAGATATTGTTGTTCATATAGTTTCCCTTATAGTAGTCATCATTTCTATATTGCTACAATTCCATACACAATAACTTATATAATACTTTTGAATCATCACCATTAATATTGTTTTCATTACTAATATACCACAACAAATATAGTTCTTTTTATAGTACACATCATTACTATAGTGTTATATTGTCTTAGACAATTCCTGTTATATTTATATTCAAGTGCCTTGTGGAAATTAAATCTAATTTTATGGTTATTGAGGGTTGATCTTATCTCATCATATATGTGCATTAGTTTTACTTAGACCAGATATATGATCATATCAATGAATAAAACATTAATATTTAAATCAATGCCCAGATTGAAATAAAAAACAAATGTGAATCAATTATGAATGAAATTTTGTTGATTTGAAAAAAATAAAAGATTCAAGATATTAAAAACAATATAATGAAAATTCTAACAATATGGTGAGTGGAGAGTGGAGAAAGGAAGAAGAGCATTTCCCATTATCCAATAACATATGTATATTTTCACAACTCTCTCTGAAAAATTACTATGGGTATATTTCTCAATGCTAATTTAGTGTTTGGAATTATGGATAATATTGTGCAATAAATAACCATTGAAAAATACTATTAATTGATAATGTAATTTTTGGCATAGTTTTCACTAATGTTGAATGTAATATATATCCATATTAAATTTTCTGTAATTAAAAATTTTAGATTTTTGCTAATTTTTCAAAACCAATCATCATACTCTATTATACAATATAAACTCAATATTGATATGGTCCCGTCAATTTAAATTTTTTTAGATTTTCATTTATACAATAAAATATATTATAATAAATGATTATTTATTTTTTTGTTGTGATAGATTTTTAAATTTGATTCTTTAATTAAAAATTTTCATGATCTGTGATTTTTTATTATTGTTGATGGATTTCTTATTTTTTGATTGATGGTTTTTATTTTTTGAATATTGAACATATTTATATATTTTTTTGGAATATACAATGTAGAAAAATTTATTAAATATATTTTATTAAATTTATGGTTTTGTTTGAGTTCAATATTTAACAAATAATTGTTACATTAACTAGGGAAAAAATGGGTACCTGTTAACCGTGTACTAAATAATAGTCGACATGGTTAAGTAGTGTTATGTTAATGATTACATGAGTGTCAATATTGTTAGGGTATAAAATTTAAATGTTAATTAATTAATGGGTAGGGTTTGGGTAGTACTCTTAAGATAATATTAATGTGAAGATGATTATGAAAATTATTATAAATTATTCAACAATAATTTTTAAAGGACATTACAATTATAAAAAATATTTATTTGATATCAATTAATATTATATTTATAATTAAATTTTCTTTTTTCATTCACTATAGATAAGTTATTATGTAATGTGTAATTATAAAATATATTTTAAGACTATTTTTATTTGATTACGATATACCTATAAATAATGTATAAATATTTAAAATTATAATTGTGTAATTAATAAGGAAATTAAAATGGTTAGGGTAGTTAAATGGATATTAAAAATAAAATTGGTTAGGATTTGGTTTGTGAGTTTAAAACATAAATGGGTTAGGGTTCGGATAATTAAAAAAATAAACGATTTTGGGTTCGGGAACAAAAAATAACATTGATATAGTCCAAAAAATTGAAAAAAAATATATCAAAATTGGCACACTCAAAAAAATTAAAAAATATATCAAAATGGGATCTACATCAAAAAAAATTTGAAAATAGGATAATCGATTTATTTTTTAAATAAATTACATGTATGAGTTTTTTTAATGGATATGGGTGTCCATAATTCCAAATCGTTTGATGCTCAAAATAACGGGGCAGTAGCGCCAAATGATTTGATGTTATTTTCCACAACTTTTTTAATTTTATATATTATAAAATTATAATTATAAATATGTTTAAATAATATTTATACAATTATAGATATATAAAAAATATAAAAATATAATTATAAATATAAATATTAACATAATTATGAATTTATAATTGTAAATATATATCACTATAATTATATAAATATGTTTATATATATGTTTATAAAAATAAGTATATTTATAAATATTTATATTATAAACATTAAAATTTATCTATATATATTTACAATTACATAATTTTAAATATATATAAATTTACATATACATATGTATTTAAAAATTTAAATATGCATACTTATTAATATTTTTGTAATTACAAAAACCCCCCACACGTAATTAATTTCAAAAATAAATAAATAATAATTTTTTAATAATTTTTTTCTTCACATGGGCTTTGGCTCTATCCATATATGTATGATTTCATCCATATATGGATGATGTCACATCCTTCATACTTTACTTGAATCTTCCACTCACAAATTAGTTTATAATATATTTACAACGTTATAATGGTAATTATTCCTCTTTTATTAATTCCGGGAATATATTATTTTTCATATTGATATACGGCCCGAGTGGTCCTCTCAAAAATTCAAAAACCTTACAAAATAATGAGGGACCATATGTGTTTTGTGTGTATATATGTATATCTTTGTTTTATTTTTTATGCTTTATTTTAAATTTGTTTTGTTTTATAGTTATTTCTATAAAATGTTTTATGACATATATTGTGTTCACTTATTATTATAGAAAAGGGATTTTGAAATCGGTTCATTTTTTATTTTATTTTTGGTTATTATATGAAGTAATTATTAAGGAAATATATAATATAATTTTAACATCAATTATTCGAGACCAACGTTAACAATTATGTATCATGTTGGATATTTAAAAATAAGCATAAATAATATAATAAATAATATAATTGGTATATTTTTAATTTATTATTTAGGTTATGAAATTTTCATAATTACAAATATGTAGAATATTAACTTCTTTTTTATGTATAGAAAAAACATTGAAACTGAATAAAAATTTAATATAATTTCAAGCCTCAATAATACAAAAAAATACATTGAATTGACAGTATTCTTACAACAATATGGAAAAAATAATAATTTATAAAAGAAATTGTAAACGAACACTAAATTAAACAATAATACAAAATCTTAAAAGAGAACAATATTTTGTAGCAACCCTCCTTGATTTTTATATAGATAAAAATTCATTTACTCTATAAATGTAATGGTAAAAATGAAAAGAATATTTATATTTAATTAAAATTACTGAAAATTGTATATGTAAAATAAATGTCTATGAATGCTGAAATATTTCATGAGATATCATGGTTTTCCAAAAAAACTAAATGTGTTTCATACATTTCTTATTATTACTCTACCTAACTTGGGTCATAAACCTAGTCAGCTGACCTAATGGGACTCTTGTAATACCTTGGTTTCATTTCCCACACACCATAGGATATTACCCATCAGGTTCACTTATCCTACAAATGATTTTCCCTACATTCCAAGACATTTTATTTCTATATTTTCTTCACTCACAAACACACTGGAAAACTTTCCCAGAGGTCACCCATCCTGATACTACTCCAGACCAAACATGTCTAACTATGGAGTTCAAATCTAGTATTTCCCTCAAAATAATATTTCACCTTGTTGGAATGAGTGATATAATATAGTCTTTTATGTATCACATTTGTATGGGTGCTACACTCTCCACCACTTTGAAGAGAAACACTATCATTATGGACCCCTTGACTGAAACCCAATAAGTGCCTCAACACTTTTGACTGGGTATTGTTTATGATACCATTATTCATGACTGGACATACCTCGATCCATGAAACTGGTCAATTGACACCATGGTTATCCTGTAACACCTTGGTACCTTACCAGCACACCATAGTATATTACCCCACTAGGTCACTTAGTAGAAAAATGAATTTCCCCATAGGTCAAAACATGTTCTTAAGGGTGTTATTTCCCTCACTCACACACCCACTTAGAAGCATTCTAAGAGGTCACCCATCTTGACAATAATCTTGAAAAATAACACATAATAATAGATTTATGATCACATAGTATATTGTAAATAAAGGTTCACCTTGTTATAGTGAGTACTAACATTTCATATTTTTAGTCTTATAATTCCCTCGGTGTTACGTTTCTTGATAATTAGTTCAAACACATCATTGAAAAATAATTAATTTTAAATAATTGAAATGATTTTTTTCTAAATTATGAATTCATGATTTTAGTTCCAAGTAACTAAATATTTTTTACATTTATACCTCGTTTTTGTCTCCAATATAAATACAATAAATGATATCTCCAGTAATAAAAAAAATGAAAAAACATTATTTTTCATACCATGGAACTAAATTATCTTTTCCTTTTCCAATATTTAGAAACATATATATTATAATAATTAATTTAAACATCTCTTCATACAATAATTGAGTTCCGATTCAAAATTTCACAGGAAACAAAATTGTATTATAAATCACGACAAATAATAGACCTAAATATATTCTTACATATTTTATATTTAATTCTAAAATTCATGAAGACCTGTCAATAATAAAGAATATAAATATAAATATGAAAAATATATAAATAATATGTGATAATCTGGTTCTATGTGAAATGAATTACATATGTCCTTGAGAATCATTTGAATAATGAAAATCCATAAATATTTCAATATATTAAATAAAAGGATGCACAAAAACACTATTGGAAAATCTATCTATAGACAAGGGCCACTATAGACCTTTTGACTATTGTAATTGGTTATATCTATTATCATGATTCCCATGGAGTATATTATCATTGTTATAGCCCTTTGAGATATAGTAATAGTCATATACCATAGATACTACCTATTCCCATATACTCTTACGGGGGACTAATTCCATATATACACCCTTTCGCAATAGGTAAAAACATTTGGATATAGCATCATTCATGTAGGATAGTTAGATTCCAATGGAAATATAGTCATTTTAAAAATAAGATGTCACCAAGAATTGAACTCTTTTCTCACGCATATAATTTGGAATACTCTCCAATTGAGTTTACATGGTTTTATGTATATATATATCCATACACATATATTTTTTATTCACAAATCTTTATTAACATGTTTAATTATAATTAGTAAATAAAAAATATTATAACATATTATCCATAGTGGAGTTATGATGCAAGGTTGGGGTGTGAAGCCTATAGTCAAGATCCTCTATGACCATGGCCACATGGTATATTTTTGATGAACTATTTTCATGCTCATACATGATTTTGGCTGATATATAGGTCTATAGAAACATTCATTTTTTATTATGGCTACATGGTATATTTTCAAAGACCTATAGCCATGGTCATGTTTTCCCATTGATACATGGTCAATTTTCCAAGGCCTATACCCATGGGCATATAAAACCAGGTCTATAGGATCATACTCATGGAAATGTGAGGGGAAAATACCTTTCCTACTATGCTCATTGGAAAAAATGTAACATATATCCATGGTCTTATATAACTATTACAATAGTTCACCTTTAGATATAGGTATTTCCTGTCAGTGTTTATAGGTAGGCTATAAGAATATTCATATATAATTGTGTCTATAGAACATTGGTAGTGGGTTGATTTTCTAATATTAAAAATTAAATTCTACTCATGCAGTCACTCATCAACATGTCTATAATTTTGACAAATAAAAATTTGATACATTAAATTAATATTTGAAAAATATTAAACTGAATCAATTAAACATTATATGATTTTACATAATACATATATATAAAAATTCGAAATGAAAAACATTATTTAAATATATTATTTACAGAATTAAAACATCATTATTATAAAAATATTTATCATGATATATTACCAGTATTAAACCATGAAATATTATTGAATATTAAGCATAAAAAATTAAAAAATAGTTTAGTTTACTTAATAATTATAATATAAGTAATGATGTTAATGCATGAATGGATGAAATTTATATGGAATGATTAAATCATTGAATAATTTATAGAATAAAATGAGGATGACAAAAAAACATACTTAAATCAGTGTTAAGAGTGTTTGAAAAATAGGGTAAGACAACAAGAAAATATAATAAAGATAAAACCATTCTAGATAGAGTGGGGATGGGAACAATGTAACATATAATGAAAAGATGATTTTCGGTTTTTTAATTTATTAAGTCTTTTTTGTTGATTTGATTCATAATAAACAGTAAAAATAGTGATAAAATGTATTTCTTACTCCCCAACATAAAATAATTATCATAAGTCTGAGTCAATGTGTCACATGAGCTCATGCTATCCTCCCAAAACACTGGAGACTTATAACTATTAGAGATAGTCTATAACCAAAAATGTAATACTATAATCTCAGTATCATCACATACAACAACAATAAAATAATTGAATCAGTTAATAATTCTACATAAGAGACCAGATTTATACAGAATAAAAAAAATAAAAATATATATAATATCAATATTATATAGAAAAATGATACTCATACTCAACATACATGAATTCATAACTAGTATATCCACTAGGATGACTTTATAAAAAAGTAAAATGAAGAAAAACACAATAGATACTCAACTATATATCTAAGACCCACCTTAAAACAATCTTCCAGATATACATTTATCTGCTTCAAAAAGATCTTCAATGTATCATACTACCAATAATTCATACATAAGGTTCATCATGTGCACTAGGGTTCCCATAAAGTGTGTGAGAGATAAATCATAGTATGAAAATTCTATTTGCGTTCCTCTGATTTAAAACATTATACACTGTATGTATGCATATAAAATAAACATACAACACACAACCATTCATGTATGTTCATCATATGATAACTATGAAAACAAAACACTTGACATCACCTTATTCAAATAATGTCTATGGGAGAATTCATCACACAACATAATCAAACATCATCCACTTCCAATCAGGGAAAATATCAAAAACCAAGTCTCAACAACTACCCTATCACATAGAGTAGGGTACTGTATCATGTACCATTCTCATGTACCCTATAATACCACCACCCACTCACTCCGGGTGAGGTCTTATACCATATCTTAAACAAACACCCTATCATTAAACATGAGTTCTCATGTTATGTCTCGTAACACTACACTATCACTCTGGTTTTGGTTTCATGTCACATCTTATACCACCACCCACTCACTTTTTGTGAGGTAGTATACTAGTTCTCATACTAGTACTACCTCACTTTGTGTATGGTATCATAACACCTCTCATACAACAACCCTTTCACTCTGGTTCAGGTACCATATATCATATCATTTTATTTAGTCACCTGTACCATAACCTGTAGCTATAAAACATCCCATGAGGAATCTAAATCCCTTAGGAGATTATCAATCGATAGCCATGTTTTTTCACCACACTAGGCCATAACAATTCATAACACCCCTTTAATTGTTACCTGAACCTTAACAAAGAAACCTATACTAAACCTGACTTCATTATACATGATTTAAATAATTTAAAACATTTCATTAAATAATAAACACAACATACCTATAATTGATTGTTTTAGTGTCTTTGGATACAAGATATATAAGTTAATTATTTTATAATTCTTGTGAATATTTCCCCAAAATTTCAACATACTATGTTTTATTCAGAACATGGATCATTTTAAACTCTTCATCATTCCCTATAAAAGGGATAAATATAAAGAATGAAATCAAACACTCAATATTTGAAATATAAATATATCAACATGTTACCTATGGGAATATCAAAATCATATGGGAAAATATAATAAAGATATAAATATCATATTAAAATAACATTGAATAATAAAAATGGTTCATTTAGCCGAAAATGATAAAAAAGAATCTCACATGATCAAACATATGACATAGTGTAAAATTTGGGAAAAGATGAGACATAAATCATGATATTAGGAGAATTGAAAAGTCAGATATAAAAGCATTTTGGAATTAATATAATTTTGGAAACACAAAATAGTGGATCATTCACCATAACCACTTTCCCATAATGGATCAGGTAACAAAATCTATTTCCTATAGTGCATTAGGAATTATAAGCTATTTTCCAATTTGTATTGAGAATGACTACTCATTTTACCATTGTCTCATTATATGTAATGATTTACCTAATGCATTAGTAGAATATATGGTGCCCACCTCTCAATTCAATGATTAATCATGGATATCTAAGCCACAAGAAAGAATCAATCATCACTTGATTAAACAATTTAATATAAATGTTTTCTACATTAATTTAAAATATGTATCAAATATAGAACCACCTAAACTATATTAATTCATACTAAATTTATTCACCCAAAATTGTAACATCATAAAATCATTTAAAGATTCATTTATAAAATTTAACATCTAAAAAATCAATATCTTTTGAGATAATGATGAAAAAAGTATACAAATTGTAAAATAGCGTTTAAAACATTAATATTTCACAATAATATTCCGTATTAATTTGTAATTTAGAATTTTTTTAATATAATATTAAAAATATAGTAATATTTTAAATGTTTTTGATTTAATCTATATGAATGAAATATAATATACTTAGTAAAATGGTTATTTGAATTAAATATTACATTTATGCTAAATATCATTTTTCAAACACCATTAAAATTAAATATATGTATTCTAAAATTAAGTTTTACTACTCCATTGATATTAAAATAATTATTTCCATTTTATGTATAAATCATATTATATTTTCACAATAATGTCAAACAAAATTCATAACTAAATTTATGTACATACTTATTAATAATATTTTAATGTCATATTTTTATTTCATTGTGGGTTATATTATTTTAAATTCACAAATTAACAATATACAACTTCAGTATACCTCGTGGAAATATAAAAAACAACCATATCTATAATGACCATATTTTAAATTAATATATTTCCAAGGTCCTTTATTTTCAATGACCAAATTTTATTCAACCAAATTTTGTTCATATATATATAACCTTACAAAACATATCCCATTCACACTTTTAATTTTTATAGTATTCATTTTAGATCTCACAACAACCTTTATTCTTTCATGGTATTCTATCTAAATTTTTTATACTAATAGTGATTCATATGGTGAAAATGTTCTTGGGGTGTTTCACAATCTAAATAAATAATTCTTTTCAATTTATGGTATCCTTTAAATTTTTTTATTTTTAATATATGTTGTCATACATGATGTGTAACACTACATTTTATGTTTTTTTTGTAATGATTGATTATTAAACAATATTGTTTTCTATTGTAATCCCTTTATTCAATGACTTTTTACCAAATCTATTTAAATACCTTTGAGAAGATATATTATAATAATAAACATATTGTTTATGGAAGGAATATGTTTCTTAACATCATGGGGAGTAACATTATCTCCCTTAGAAATAAAATATGTACATGAAATTTTGAAGTATCATATAATAAGGGAAATACCTATGGGAATATAAATTAAAAATCTGACTCAATATATAATTTTTATAGATATATCAACATTATAAAATTCGGAAACATTTCACCTTCATCAGAATAGGGTTATCCCTGATATTGAGTTTTTCTTTAGCTTTGTGGGCCAATGGTAAATAGATATTTGGTACCCAGACCCACATTATATAATTTTTATAAATATTATTTTTATTATTGTACTTTTATTTCGAAAATTTCATATTTCAATATGATATTTGTTTCCCAAACATTATATACATTAATTCCTATAAACCGAGGAAACCAATCTAGTACTAAAATCACATTAAATTTATTAAACAACATGATAATTAGATTTTAAGATCGAATATTTCAGTAAACATCAACATGGAATATAATACTCAAACAAATAGTAGATTTATTCATTCATAAAATCATTATGGTAGTGATTTAATGATCTTAGATAAATTCTAAGATATAGTATTTTTTATAGAATAAAATTCCCCCAAGATATCTATAATTCCATATTTGAGTGTATCCATAGTTTATATATCATGATTCACTTAAGAAATAGTGCTTAAATAGGTTTCACCTTTTCTTCATGGTTTTGGAGGTTGGGGTGCTCATATACTTGGTTAATCCTTTGGTTAGGGAATTGATTTTCATAATTCCCATGTTCCTTACAATTAAGACATTGGAATATTAATCGTACCTTAAGATAAACTCTAATTTTTCAATGATAATAAACATGATCTTCATTTTTCTTGATTTTTTGACTCTTAATGACTCAATATTACACAATTTAAGATTCATCAAATCCACTTCTGGTAATTCCTTGGTTATTCTTCACAAATTTTTGTCGTATAGGAAATCACAAAAAAAAACCTGCATCACTTTACCATTCATGAGACTCAGCCATTCAATTCAATGTTGAATTTGGGGATTCAACTATGTTCACATTGTTAATCATATTTCATGATAGTTTGATTGGAATAATAATAATATCTCTCACTCAAGACCCCATTCCAATGTGTTTTTTGTCATGGAAATATTCGTATTGTACCTATTACACATGTTTCCTTCAATTTCTATCCATTATAATGAAAATAATGTTTAACATGAGTGAAAAAGCATTAATAATATAGGGTAATTATTTTAATCAATAGTTTCAAAGAGATTCAACTGTAAAATGACTTATTCTTTTATTGTATAATGTTGTCTTATAAATCTATTAGTTTAACCTATATTAATATTTCTTTTAATCCTAGTTTACATTGAGTTGGGTTATCGTTTACTTTTGACGCTAACCTCTCATATTGACAAAGAAATCAATTCATTATAATGGTTCATAATGTATATATAATAAACTGAATTATATACTCTAGGAGTATCAAATGAGGTGTCTAGTTAGTCCTCTTTATCGTCAAAAAAGTAATGATTGAGTTAATTACCAACACAACCTTTTCAAGGTTATGGCCCCTATTTAAATTTGTTTTAGAGAATAAATAAACTTATAGTATCCTGGAATGGGTTTATTTCATGGAAAAACCATATAATAATGTAATATCCATTATTTTAGGAAACCATATGATACTTAGACTCATATGTAGGGTTTTCACTGAGGTAATATAAAATAATCCCAAAATAACTAAACTAATCACCATATATAATTATACCCTACTTTGAGAATAAATAATGTTACTTAAGATAAATATAACACAAATAATAGATTTATCTCATGATTTAAATAACCCATCTTAGTAATAGGCTCATAACCTAATGACCAAATGGTTTAGCCTTTTGAAAATCATATACAAAAATATTTTATTTTACAAAACATTAAAACATTTTCGTATAATCATGATCATTGATACCCTCCTTATAAATCTCAAAAGATATAATAACCTTCATAATTTATGGAATATAATCATAATAATGTGGTGTGATTAGATTCCAATCAAAGGAAAATCATATCATAATCTCTCATATCATAAAAATGATGTAGAACATGATGAATATAATAATATTCTAATAAGTGATCATAATTCTATAGATAATATTGATAAAATATTTGAAATAAAAATTGTATCATAATTATATCATTAGTAAAGATTAAGAAGAATGTTGTGGATAAAAATATATATCAATAATCATAAAACATGTGAGCATGAAATAAGTTTGTGGAATACTTTAAAAATGTAATATAATAATAAAAATATACCATTTCATGGAAATGAAAATCATGTTGATAATTTTTTATAACAAGATAAATAATATAGAAATGTGGAATAAGGAAAATAATTTATAAATATATGTGAGAAAACTCATTATTCCTAACCTATGTGAAAAATTCATTATATGCATTCCTGAATGTGAAAGAATTCCCCATATTTTTGTGTCTATGTGAACAAACTCATTATGTCCAATCCTAACAATCTCATGAGATATAAAGATAAAACAATGAATCAAAGTATGATATAGTACCCCATTTCATCATATATACATATGTTTACCATATAAAATCTACCATAAACATATTATAATGAACAGATTAAAATTTATTGAGTTTCTTTAAATTATCACCTAACATGAACTTAATAAACTACACGATATAAAAATGATCATTTCTCAAAATCTGTAATATATTTTATAGAATAGTATATTACATTAACTATATATATAAATAATTTGGATGGTTATATTTGATGGATATCCTTAAATCAAAAAAAAAGTATCAAATTATAATGAATTTTTTGAAAATAAATTTTATGGGATTCAAAAAAATCACTTTTTAAGAGGAAATATTCTTGAACATCTGGAAGCATTATAATAGAAATATGTTTAAAACTAGGATAAAAATAAATTACTTTTAATATAATGAATATTTATATTTATATTTCCCTGAAAAATGACATATTTGGTGAAAATATATGGCCAAATATAACAAAACATAATAATATTATTTAAATTAATTTTTAATATTACCAAAAAAGAAGAATTTATGGGTTACATTCAAATGTTATTTCATAAAGGGAGAAATAAAAAAATTAAAATATTTTATTTTTGAAAAGAAAAATCGATATTGTACTGTAAAAATAAATAATGGTTAATAAAAATAAATTTTAGTTGGATGATTATTTTTTTGATTTTGAATGGATGAAAATAATTTTTCAAAAATATTTTGCAATTCTATCGTTTGAAAACCGCATTGTAAAAATTGGTAATAAATTATCCTTTTTGAATAGGAAAATACAATAATTATAATGATAAAAAATAATCCAAATAATATTTCACAATAAGAGGGAATAATATTTTTAGAAGGAAAATATAGACATGGAATAAAAACCACATTCATCACTACTTATTGACTCTAATCATTAAAGGTTTTCTTGGACCCAACCAGAGATTACACCCACTGAAATAATAATCAATGATCTACATAAAATATAATTAAACATTTGTATCATTATCAATTCTACTCAAATAGGTTTTACCCAAGCCTATCATACATCTCGGAGCTCACCCAAGAACTTTTTATATTTCTCAAGAATGGAACCTAACACATGTGTATGAATCACATAGAAAAAACATTAAATGTGTTGATAAATGAAACTACCAACATACCTATAAAATAAATATACAATCCCTATGTCATAATTTACAAACTATATCTCTAGCCATGCTAAGAATCAAAAATCACTTGAGTACACATCATATAAAAACACATAAATTATGAGAAAAAAAAGTTATAATTAATATCAAAAAATAAATATAAATATGAATAATCAAATAATTATCACCAAGAAGAATCCCATAGTTAAAAAATTAACTAATGGGATGCCATCAATCTATAGTGTTCGTCTAGTAATCCAATAATAAAATGCTCCATCACATGATATAAAAATAGATTTTAGTCAATAGATATGTTAAAAAACACATTAAAAACACACAAAGTGACTTTACTTAATTAAATTTTCATGTAATGAGTAACAATTCCCTTTTTTGTTGACCTTTATCGATTCCATCAAGATTCTGAAACATATTGGTATGGTTCTACTATGACTTAGTGTAATCACCAACATAAACCTATAAAAAGAAACAAAAATAAAAGGGTTTATTATATGGAATATAAAGAGGGAGAAAAAGAAGGATATTGTCTAACTATGATATAATAAAAAATACAAATAAAACATCAATCATGTAGGATCCACTTTGAAGATCCATGGTATTAGTGTACGGCCAAATTTAGTCTATTGATCCCACACATTGATGACTAAGGTAATTTAACAATCTTGGAATGATGGTTTATCCCCCAACTAAAAATACATCATGACCCACATGGTATAAGACACCACATGATTTAAGTATAAATTTTCTTTTAAGTAAATAATATTTAAAATAACTTGTTTCACATGAAAAGATGAACTAAAATGAACTAAAATTTGTTTAATCAAGATAAATTATTATAATGCATGGAAATAATTAATAAATTATGAAAATATAATATAAAACATAATCTAGAAAATTTAGTTCATTTGATAGGTGGAACAATATCTTTTGGGCGTGTGCCATTGTTTGGAAGACCTCTAAAGAAGGATGTGTGTGTTAATAGCCATCATTCATCCATTTTTCATCAAACCATTGAATCATATATTGGTTCCAAGAAATATGTATTTATACAAAACACCTTTTTTATGATATGGGGTATTATTTTGATGGTTTAGCCTGGAACATGCCATCATAATTTGGTGGATGACTTGAAATAGATATGGGTGTGTTGGAACCTATCATCTAATCTCCCCCACTTGAAAATGTATGAATGACTCGTACTCTGACATGTTATTTCATTCTACCACAAAAAAAATTGTATAAATAATGGAAACATATCATATTTTACAGGAATCATGGGTGTAGTTTCTATGGAATGGATGAGACTATTCACTAGGTCATAGAATAATGCATGCTTCATCTTTGTCCATCAGTTGATCTCTGGCATATGGGTCATTGGTAAATGTGGACCACGTTAAGGGCTCCAACACATGTTTTCTCAAGAATATATTCCTCTAATACCCAATTCAATGTATTGGGTTCCCACATAAACCAGTTTAATAGAGGAATTCACTTATTTCAACAAAAAAGGCTATACCCGTAACCTATTTTAAATTTTCATTGACCATCATATAGATAAAAATATAAATTTTAATTAAATGTCTTTAAATACTTCAAATTTATTATTATTATTTTTAAAAAATGATTTTAGGTTTTCTAATACGAATTATTTGATAATAATTTAATGGTTATATGATGAATTATTAATGGCTTGTGAATAAAATCAATTAATATAGAAAAGTGATATTTTTAAAATAAATGTTTTTAAAGTGTTCTATGTTTTAAATCTGAATTAAAATTGAATAAGTTAAAGGGATTACTCTTATAAAGTTATTCAGTAAACAAAAATATATATATTTAATTTTTAATTGATATGAAATGATATTAATAACACCCAATGTTTATAAAGATATTTTACAACAAAAACTTATATTCATTATATTATATGTTTTCATTTAAGAGTGAAAATACTAGATTATATAATTTTAATTTGACAAAATTAAACACATTTTTGGATTCATCACATCAAAATTTACTAGAGTTATTTGTTGGAATTTTTTAGAAAAAGTTAATTTTTTAGTCATTAAATATATTTTTTTTAAAAATAATATATATTTTATGACATCATCATGGTAGAAAAGTTAAATAATAATTTATGATACTATTTGACACAAAAAATATTTATTTATGGTGTAAAATAAATCTTTTCTAAATAATATTTTTATTTATAAACTGATTCTTGATATTATGGAGCTTAAAATATATTTTATTTCATTAAAAAAATATTTTCGATCATTTTACCATAATTATGTATTAAAAAGGTTAAGTTGGTTTTGGATTGGTTTTAAATTGAAATGAACCACCTATTATTAATTATAAACAAAAAAAATATCATAGGAATAAATATTATTTCCATAAATAAGTATAATTTCATTTAATTCATTAAAATTAATTTTTAAAATTGTTTTTTATTTTGTTATCTGTACCAATATTGAAGTTACATTTTATGAAAATTAGAAACTCAATCATATAAATCAATTTCGTATACTTAATCATAATTTCCAATATTATGTAATATATTTCATTTTATTTTTATGCATAAAACTATGTTACTAGGGAAAAGTTAGTCATAATGGTAAAGACTTAAATATGGAAAAAAGTGTGAAATCAAGAGTTAAAGATAAAAAATATCATAAAAAATAATCTTAAAATAATATAATAATGGATTTTTTGACCTCCCATCATATTATATTTCTTATTTGTCTAATTTGGAACACTTTCCTTGAAAATGACAATTATTTTTATATTTAATAATAATTATTTGAACCAATGTCAATCTTCTCACTTATAAATATACCCCTACATAATAAATTAAAATACAAACATATAATTAAAATCAATCTCTTTAAACTACCATATATTTTTTACTTCTAATATTACCAAATTTTGGGAATCTTCTCTGTCCTGATAGATTTCGTAAATTCTTTCAAAAACAATAAGTTTTACAAGATGAGATATGATTTTTTTCTTTGTTTGTAATAGCAAATAATCATTTTTTTCATTTATATTATTCATACACCACATATAAATTATGAATTATCTATTTAAAAAAATATAAATATTTTTCTTATTCTTCTATTATGATGATTTTTATAAAAAATTACTTCACAATTATACTCATTCATTTATTAAAACTTTTTCTTTTTTAGGTCAGTTTAACTACCTATATAAAAAATGCTATAAATTTTTATCATGGATGATTATGGAAACAAAATTAATAGTTTTATGTGATATTAAAAATTAAATAAGGATTTTTTTTCTTTCTAAAATTGTATTATTAATATTTAACTCATAGTTAACATAAGACATTATATTTTTGTAAAATTATCGAAACAAGTGCATTATGGATTTCATCTAGGAGAACTATACCTAAAACTCACATTGAATAATCTTAGAACAATATCAATATTTATAAAAAAAATACTATAGTAAATTAAATAAATTTGAGATGAATAACTTAAGAACATGAAATTATTATTAATCCCATTATATAGAAAAAACATGAAACTGTTAAAACTTCTGACATCAGTGATCAAAAATAGTAAAAAATAATTAATAAATATGTAATAAATAATTATAAAATAATAATATGAAAGGTAATAAACATGTATAACGTTATTAAATAGATTTTTAATTGGTCTATGTTTTTTATTCATGAGGTTATGTAATGTGTGTACCAGTAAGAATCTAAGGTGAGGGTTATTTGTCTTAATTTTCATTTATTAAGATATATGTTAGATGTTTCGTATCAATTTATTTAAAGTGGTGTATTTACTACGAAAATAAATTGTTATATTTTAAGTCACTTTTTAGGTTTGGAAACATCACATTCATTAAGATCTCCCTTTCCCTCAAATCCAGCATATACATTACCTAAGTCATGCGGGTTTTGTCAACTCAATATCAATTTTAGTGTGTTATGAACATTATTCTATGTATTTTCTCTTATAATATTGTTTTATTTTACCTTTTAGTTATTATATAAGGTATTATATCTTTTTATTTTGGTAAATTAAGACTTTTTCTTAAAATACAATTTTTTAATGGGACATATTTTGTATAAACATAAGATTCCTTTAAGGTTAATTTCAACCATTTTTAATGGATCACCCTCCCAAGGGTCCATATTAATTCCTACAAAAATGATTTAGTTTATTATAATGAATTGAAAATATGTATTATTCTCTATATGCATAATATTGAACTTTATCAATTCCTAAAATTAATTTTTTCAACTATTCCATCGATATAATGTATTCTTTAAAACTTCCTATAATAAAAAAAATCATTTTTTCACACTCATAAATTTTTATAATGCAATAAATATTAATTTAAAAATATATTATAAATTTTTAAATTTTAATTATTGGTGATTATTATAATATATTTTATATATATACACCATTTAACATTCTTGAATTGAAATTTTGAATGCGACTTATAACATTGGATTTTATTTAGATGGTAAAAATGATTTCCAAAAAATCATTTTCATGAATTTATTACCATTTTTTCCTATATCTCTAATGGTCATACATGTTATAGAGTAATTGTCATCATCTTAATTTAAATTCTTTAATAATTAATTGAGGTTGAACGTTTTTTATCAACTGATTAACTCTTGATGTCATGTTAGGTGATATCATTTGGATATGACATGAAACCCATTTTCTTTCCATTGGTTTTTTCTTCAAGATATGTATGATTGGTTTTGTATGTAACACATATGTATGTTGTGTAATTTTATAATGGGTATGTCTAATATAATATATCATGACCCCTCCCACTAAATATTCCATAATAAAGGGATGGAAATAGTGACCCCCCGAGTCCCACCTCTCGTAGGCCCTAGGTTAGTAACTAGAAACAAGGGTATATAAATATCACAATATTGGAGGAAATTCCCTATATACGAAAACAATATTATGAGATATGATGAATCAACTAAAATAAAATTCCTAAAATATATATATGAAATCCAAAAACCTTCCCAAAATGTTTTTTTAAATAAAACTGATTTAGATATAAGGTCTCTAAGATAAATAAAAATAACTACAGTAGTGACACAACAATTGTATTAATGTCTTGTCTAGTAAGGTCTATCATGGTCCATAAACTCCTCCTAAAATCCTGAAATTTTAATAATATGTAGGCGGAGAATAAAGTTATACACAATAGGAAATTAATATTTTCTTATGAATATTTGAGAAGAGTAAACTAATTCACCTGTGTGAAAGCAGTAGAACTAAATATAACCTAACTTTTATTCTAAACAAAATCCCAAAATGACTAAGGATATCTATAAAATTATGAATCCAAGTATGTATTATAATATAAATTAAATTGATGATATTGTTCCCCCACTACATTCCCACTAATTTTCTTCTCTCACACACCAATGTCGTATGTCTATGTGCTCCCATGTCTTCTGAATAACATCAAAACACATCTTATCCTACTCTCCCACACATGGAACATGAGAACACATATCACCTGAACAAGCATGTGGTATTATATCCCATCACTTCACAACTTTAAATAGGGACTTTTAACTTCTTCCCATTATATTTTTTCATGTCCTTAACTTATCCTACAATTGGTAGTAGAGAATACATGTATCCCTCAATTCATCCTATAACATGGATGTTGGGAAACCCCCACCACCATCCTTCAATGTGGGAGTTTCCAAACAGTGCCTGTCGATGGTGGGTGTATATAGAAATAATTAGAATATATGTGGTAAATACATATAGATAAACTAGACACAAAACCCAAATTATTGGTTTAATACCATGGTATAAAACATTAGGTAGAATAATACACTTTTTATATAAAAGGTAGATGTAGAACCCGACAATAAAGAAACACAAGCCGCAGTTCATATTTCAATCCTTTATTATCATTAATCAATTTCCCTTATTCTCCGTTACCAACCTATTTTAGTTAAACATTTTATTTTTCCAATCAAACAACAGGAAACCTAATATTTATTTATTAAATAAAAAAATTATTCATTTCACTATCCATTACTAATTGGACTACTACTATAGCATAATTCACAATAACCAGCACACAAAAATCCCAAAATTTGTATCATGTTCCACCTTCCACCACAACGCTACTACACAACCACACCATAGCCACTATTGAACCCCTATAGCACATCCATATCTCATCCAATTGACCCACCCAAATCACATCTCATAACACAACATAATTTTTTTTCATATTTAAAAAACGGTCTCTCATTAAATTTCACATCATTAATTAACAGTGTTATCACAAACTCCATCAAATCATGAGGAATCTAATCAGTTAAAAAAATATATGTGCTCATCCAGATATTTATTATGATATAAAGAAAGAAAAAAATAGAGGATCCAATATAATTTCATATTATATTTATCAAACCACCAATAAAATTTATTTTCATCATGGAATTACGCCCATAAAAACATAATCGCACAAAAAATAAAATCCAAACAATAAAAAGATGTAAGATTATAAGTCCTACACCTCAGCCCCACTAAATTAAATTTAGGCCAATTCATTGTGTATATTCATCTGGATACAACCATGTTCACAAGATATGAAAATAATAAACCCATCTTACATGATACACATAAGGAGAAATGATGGAAACCCTACTCAAAAAAAATAATCATTTCTAAAACTCAATGCAAAATGATACGGGCATGCATATAGGATGGAACATATTCAAGGGGGAACTAAACCAGCTGTAGTAACTAGTTATACAACTCTTCCTGAAAAAGGATTTGGGACCTCCTATCTCAAGAGAAATTTTGTCCTGAAGGAAATGATGAATGATATCCTTATTAGATCAAACATATCTGATGATACAGAGATTGGTTATGGGTTTAACTGACCATTAAAAGTAGATCCCCTCAATCTATGTCATTTATGAATTTTAATTATCTTAGTAATTTTTATAAATTAATTCTATGATAAATCTATTTTCACGATTTTTGAAAATACTAAATTAATGATTGTAAAACCATTTTTAAGCAATAATGTCCCAATAATTTTTTTTATATTTTTGGAAACATGTAAAATTGATGAAAAATGGAAAACTATTAAAATTTATCACAATTTTAAATGTATCACCATTGTAAATTTCTCACCATTGGAAATTTCTCACCATTAAAAATGACTCACCATTATAAATGTCTCACCATTGTAAATTTCCTACTATTTTAAATGTCTCACCATTGAGAACATCTCAGAAATGCAAATTTCTCACTATTTGAAATCTCTAACCACAGATAATGTATCACTATTGGAAATTTATTAACCTTTAAAATGTATTACTATTAGAAATATATCACTATTTTAAATGTATCACAATAGGAAATGGATCGTAGTTGGAAATCTCTCACCATTGGAAATGTTTCACTGTTGGAAATCTATCACTATTAAAATGTCTCACCCTTGAAAATATATCACCTTTGGAATTGTCTCACCAATGTAAATTTCTCTCTGTTGGAAATGTATAACCACTGTAATGTCTCATAGTTGCAAATATATCACTGTTGGAAATTTCTCAACAATGGAAATTTCTCAGCATTGGAAAAACACACATGTCCTTAAAAAACACAGAGTCCTTTCCTAGAGACCCCAATTTTCATATTATTGGAAGACTAGTAGGATATAAGGTTCATGTTGTTACATCAGATACCTCAAAAACAATTTTTATCCCCTAAAATTCACAACTAACCCAGATTAATATAGATAAAGGGTCCAAAAAACCTTCCCCCAAGATACCTATCAAGGACCTCATTACTCCAAAAAACCCATCAACCAAAACTGTTATTCAAAATTCCCTTAAATTTTTTAAAATATAACTTCATCAAACATAGGAATCATGGATTTCTATCCTCCATGTAATGAATATATCAGATATAGGTGGAAATAATGTTCCCAAAAGGATTTAATTGTATCCTAGTAAAATTTGACTTGATTGTGAATCATTTCTCCTATTTTTCTCATGTGGGAACATTATCACACATCACATAGAAAATGTCACATCAAGGTTAAAACATTTCTTATAAAAAAATTCCCTACAAAGAATCATAAGAATAAAAAGAAGTAAAAACCATAAAAAACTCTAGGTAGTGGACTTTCAACTGCACCTCATTCTCCAATGTACTCTCCACCATGAAACTAGGAATCCATAACTCCTGAACTAGGGTAATGTTACGTCCTCATAAATCCTTATATCAATGGTCCTAAATATCTATTGGATTCTCTACGAAAGTAACACCATCATCAATATCCAACTCTTCCTAGTAAATGAAATTTGTGTCATGTGGAAGATACCGACATAGGTAAGAGATATAGAAGCCATGATGGATCTAGTTTAATTGATGTGGATGTTCCAACTAGTAAGATACCTCTCCATCACACCCTAACACCATGAGGGCCCAAGAAACAAGGGTGAGAACATAATTCCTTTTCCAATCCACTGATACCCACATGGAGGGAAACCATCATGAACATGTGGTCCCCAAAATGAAACTCCAGGGACCTCATCCTACAATATACATAAGACTTTTTCTGATCTTGTGCTACTTTCATCCTCTCATGAACCAACCGAACCTTCTATGTTGTGATAAGAATCCCATCATGTCCAAAAACTAATGAAAAAAACGACTTTCTAGAATAATAGGGAATAATATGACCTCCAATAAAAATCCTCAAATGGAGCCATAATAATGGAAGAGTTATATATATTGTTATATGAAAACATTTCCAAAGGAATGTGTTATTTCGATGATATTTCATAGACCAATACACATTCCTGTATCATATACTCTAGCATCTGGATAGTCTACTCTATTTTCCCAACTGCATGAGGGTAGATAGCAGTGTATATGAGCAACTGGGTTCCAAAAACATTTCAAAATCCCCTCTAGAATCATGAGTTAAAATGTATATCTTTATATAAGTCAATGGGCCATGAAAAACATGTAGTCTTACCCTATCATCCACAAAATTATTTCCAAGACATCTAGTATTATGGACTCGATCAATGCTTGGATGTCAGCCAATTTCATTAACCAGTCCACAATCAGCCTGATGGAATCATAAATACCCTGATATTAGGGAATCCTTGAGATTAAATCCATTGATAAGTTATCCCATTAAATCTTAGAAACGTCCAAAGTGTACAAAAAACCTCCTAGAACGTGATTCAAGACATTTAACTACTGGAAAATCTTCTACTAAGCCACAAACATCACCACTACTGATTTCATTTTGGGTCACCAAAATGGTTTTCTCAATCCATGGTACATTTTAGAGACACCATGGTGTACCAAAAATGCTGAACTATGAAACTCAAGAAGGACCCCCTCACACATCTCTACAAGAAAACACATCCTCCCAGGAAATAACATTTGGTTATGTATATCCTCTAACCATCCCTCTGATGCATTACAATGGCCAATACGATCGTAAAAACACATATGACTCTGAGTCTCCCCACTAAGACTCCTCCACCTACTACATCAGAGATTACTGAAGCATTATATGAAACAAACAACCTCCAAAACCATCCATCCTAGTGATTACGTGTAGTTAAATGAAATTATCAATCTCTCTCTAAGAATCTGCGGACTCTTGAAAAAAATAAATATATGAGTTTTATCTCAAAGAATCAGCCACAATATTCCCCATTACTAAGGTGTAGGAGACAAAAAATATTATTTCTGAAGAAACTACATCCACCTTCACCAGCATAGATTTAAATTATATGGAGAAAGTACACACCTCAAAATCATGTGATCCATGATGAAAAAACCACTACCCAATTATGTAATGTCACTACAACTTCTTTGCATACAGAACTACTGCTAGATCTAGTTCCTGAGTGGTGTAGTTATGTTTTTTGACATTGTAACTACCTAGACTCATGACATATCACTACCTTCTATTACATCAGGACTCAACCTAATCCCAAACTGGATGTGACATAGAAAACATCAAAAATACACACTCTTAGGGTAGAGGAACCACTAGAGCACTGACCAACATCCCCTTCCGGTAACTGAATTATGTATAAAACTGATTAGTCCATAAAAAAATCTTTGTCTTTATTGGTCAGGGATGTCAACAGTGTTGAAAATTGCAAGAAATTAGTAAAAACCCACATATAATATCTTCTGTGACAAACTATTTTATGATGCTATGCCACATTTTTTAGTGCTTCCCAATAAAAAACATCCTCAAAAATAGATAGTTCCACTACCGCACCCCGTTGAGAGTCCAAATTTCCTAAAAAATGTACCTCTCGTTTCCAAAATATACACATGGAGAAATATCCATAGATCTGGTGGTGATGAAGAACCCACAAAACAACTTTGGGATGTTTGACATGATCCTCCTATAACATTTAGTAGATCAGTATGCCATCAATGAATATCATCAAAAACATGTTTAGAAACTCATAGGGCATGGAGTTTATAATCCCCATGAACATGGTTGGTGTGTTCATCACACCGAAAGGCATGACCACAAACTCAATGATTCCATACATGCATCTGAAGGTAGTATTCTATATAGCTTCATCCATCACCATTAACTGGTGGCATCTATACTATAGATCAATCTTGAATAACCATCTACATCAACTCAAATAGTTGAAAATATCATTGATCCTTAGAAGGGGATAGTGATAATTGATTTTCACATAGTTCAACCATTGGTATTCTTTTCACAACCGTAGAATTCCAACTACCTTTTTATAGAATTAAAATAGGTCACACCATGGGGTCCCACTAGACTGGATGAAACCCTTCTACAATATATAATCTATCTGCACCCACAAATCCTTCATCTCATTGACTTCTATCCAGTAGTAATCCATCAAAATTAGAGAGCACCATATTATATGTCTATCGAAAAAATAACATCGCATCGATGGGGAAGTGTAAAAACATTCTTCGGGATGAAATTCAAAAATTTCGTGAATACCATGGGACCCTCCTCAAACCCTGTTTCTACTAATTGCACAAAAAAATCTCCTACTAACGAATGAAGGGGGTTTGAAACACTGAATTCCCACCTAGAAACCACTCTCACAAATAAAAACCACACACAGACCATCTATATCTAATAACATGACTCTATTCTAGATATATTCAAAAAATATCACACAAAATAAAACCAGTTGATGTTCATAATGACATCATATGTTATCATATCAGGTAAGAAAAGGCCTACACATGACTGATGCTTCAACTTCCCCAGTTCACACCCCTAGCACACATCAAACAAGATGTTATGGCCTCCGAATGGCGTAGTCAACACTAGGGGCATGAAAGGACACTCTACATATAATCCTAGATAATGTAATAATAATGGCTCAAAAAATGATTACAAATATCCTAGTTCTATCAGGGTATAAACAAGGGTACATGTTAAACTGAGCGTAACTTGAAAATATCTTGACCCTCTAGTGTTTTTTCCACCACAACCTGAAACTATCAACTCCCAACTCCTCTACCCCTATGATGATTTCCTCAATGAAAATGATCATGATAAGGACCTTGAGGAGGAGGTATATCTTGAAGCCATCCTCTACCTTCCACATCTTCTCTTGCTATAGAAATTAAACTATTACCCCTACACATGGACTAACCTCACTGCTATTTGATGTTGAGGAAAATGTTGATTCTAATAACCTCTAAAAAGATGGTTTCAATTATGAACTTTTCACGACACATGATGATTAAAAAACCCCCACTGAAGAAACACACCATTCTAAAGTCCATAGGATGAGTATAGAAGCCATTGTCCCCAGATCTCAAGAATGGAAACCAGAGAGGTTGACTCCCTACTTCTCTAAACCTCGAATTCCCTTTCACCATAAACCAACCATTGTTAATTTTACCTATTGTAGAACCCTTCTTGTTCCACTCTCCGGGTAAACCTCCTCATGATTTCTCCTGATTAGCCACCTATTCTTTTTTTTGAACCTCGAGATACATGGACAATGTAAAAGGAGTAGCTTCATACTAGATTGAAGGATGGAGTGCCTTATCATGATTCTTTCCTTGGGACTCCTCATCTAGTAAAATTCCTACGAAAAAGAGTATAAAGTCCTTAAAAGTGATCCCAAGATCATGCATAGACATGATTCACTACTGAAGGTAGAGTATCTCATACCTCTTAATAACCTTTATGGTTAATGAAAGGAACTCTGCCCACCACATATTCTGGACGTCGACCCATGAAACAGCTACCTCCTTTCACTCACCAAGTTATATTTTCCACTATTAATGCGCATATCCTCACATATGACTGAATACCAAGGGGAATTAATACTCTATTATGGAATAAATCAATAATAATGTGATCTCTAGCTTCCCTAGCCATCCCTCAGTCACCACATTTTAAATGATTATCTCATAGTTTCCATAATAATTACAATGAAAATATTACATCATCCAATCCCTCAGATCTTCTTCCTCAACTGGATCAACCATATGGTGATCAACTGTGCTAGCCTACAGAATCTCCACTACCTGAGCCCCATTTATATGATGACCAGGATCGATAGCTGAAATCGTTACAAGGATTTACTAATACCAGTAGTGCACATTTTTATTGAGAAATATTTTATTTAAATTTAATCAATTTCATTCACTTTATCCATTTTAACTCCACAGAAATGAAAATATTAGAACAATAACACGAGTCATCACGATGCATGTACATCTCACAGGTATCTAACCTATATGGATTTCAATCTCACTTAGTCATTCAATAATCTCAAATTCCATGCACTAGATCATGGTGGGACATAATATCCCATGCCCTATAGGGTATTCCTAACCTATGTCATCCACCAAGGTCAACTGTAACTATTGTCAAACCATTCCATGCATTCCTCACTATTCCTAAATCCAAAATCTACCCAATCTATCAAACATCAAATCTGATACCACTCTATCATGACCCCCTCTCTCCAAAGATAATGCAATGAAGGAATTGCAATAATTACCCCAAAGTAAAACCTTCAGTGGGCCCCGTGATGGTGTCTATTCTTGAAGGTATATAAATCTAATAACATGTGAGGCATTTCCATTTATTAGATAACATGATATGTAGAGAGGATCAATCAACCACAATTATATCCATGACACACAGTTATATATACATATATATGATACAAAAACTACCCCAAAATTCATGTGTAAATACAACTGATATAGATAAAAATCCTCCAAAGTAAATTCCCACAAATAAAAACATGAGAAACAACACAAGAACTTTAAAAAGTCTCATTCTTGTAAGGTCCAACAGGATCAACAAATTCCACCTAAAATCGTGAAATTAAATTTATATATGTATGGTGAGCATAAAATTATACAAAGTCGAAAAAAATGTCTCCCATGCAAATGTTAATTAAGAAATCCAATGAACCAATGTGAAAGAAATAGAAGAAAACAAAACCAAAATAGGTATACTTAACAAAACTCCAACCTCAGAAAGGATATCTCACCATAGAACACATCAATGTATATTATATAATATAAATAAAATCATTGAATAGGTTCCCCACACCACTTTCTAACTAAATTTCAAGTCTCACACCCCAAATATGAATTTCTTGGAACTCCCAACTATTCGGAATAACATCACAACATGTCATATCCCACCCACTAACACATGGTCCATCACAACACATATCGCTTGAAATAACATGATCTATTACATATAATAATATCACAACGTAACAACCCGAATTCAGATTTCTGGCCATCATAAACAATACAAGTCCTTCTCATCTCCTAGAAGAGGGAGTGGGGAAGAGGAGTTCGCCATCCATCCATCCTCCCACTAAGATGTTCGAAAAAAAACCACATTTAACTACATGGGTTTTGGAACAGGGATTTATATTAGCTTAGTGTGGGTTTATAAATACCAAAAATATACAAGGTAAATACATTTAGGTAAATGGAACTAGAACCCCATCCTAATGGTTTACTAAAATAGTATAAAACATTTTAGAGAATAACAAACTTCTAATGTAGAAGATAAATTCTCAACCCCCACCTTATAAGTGAAACACAGTCCATAGTTTATATTTCAATATCTGATTATCATTAATCCATTTTCTAGATTCATTGTTACCAGTCCATTTCTATAAAACATTCTATTTTTTTCTAACACACAACACGATGAATAATATTTATTAATTAAAAATTATCAAAATTAATCATTTTACCATCCCTTATTAACTAGGATTCTAACATATAATAACACACAACAAGAATGAAAAAAAATTCTGAACTACCAGATCCCATTTCACCTTCCACCATATTCTCTCTATACAACCACAGTGTGACAACCATCAAAAAACTCTTGCCTATCCCAATCACATCCACACCCCCCACCTAAATCAGATCGCATACCATATAGAAACATGTTTTTAGATTTATCAAAGGATATATAATTCAATTTCACATCACTAATTAATGTTGTTATCATATATTCTATTAAATCATTGATTATTTTTTCTATTAACCAAATATACATTGTTTTCTAGTTATAAGTGATGATACTAAATGATCACAAATAATGTTTTTAGAATAAAGTTACTGCAACATAATGAATCCAGAAAAAAATTATTTTCATCATGGAATTATTCCCATACAAAAATAAAATAAAAAAACCAAATTTAATTAATAAAAAGATATAAAATCACAATTCACATACAAATGACCATTTCGATTTAATTTAAACTAATTGATTATATTTATTAGTCTGAATGAAACCATGTTCACAAGATATATAAATAATAGAAACATCCCACATGATACACATAAGGATAAATGTACAAAAACTCAACATGGATGAAATAATATTTTCCAAAACTCCCTACACCAAAATAGGGGATGTATGTATAAGACAGATCTTCTTCGTGGGTGCTTCAACTAACTGCAAAAACAAGTTCTACAACTCCTAGGGAAGAAGGATTTGGGACCCCCATATTAATAAAATGTAATCCAAAAGAAAATAATGAATTATATCTAATTTATAATGAATAGATCTGATACTATGGGGATTTGATACAATTTTAACAAACCATTAAAGGTGGATCCCATCAATCTATATGGTCTAAGAATTTAAAAGGACTTAAGTGTTTTTGTATGTTATGAATACGATTAATATATTTTTAAACGACTTTAAAAACTTTAATTAATGCATTTATTCCCATTTTTCATCATTAAAGACAACAAAATTGATTTTCTATAATATTTTTTAAAAATATAAAATTATGTGAAAGGTGAACTTTCGAAATATCCCGTCATTGGAAACTTCTT
Organism: Viscum album; assembly: GCA_963277665.1. NCBI lineage: Eukaryota > Viridiplantae > Streptophyta > Magnoliopsida > Santalales > Viscaceae > Viscum > Viscum album. Next base: position 644,175,470 of record OY728128.1, read on the forward strand.
AGAGTTAGAAATATCTCACCATTCGAAATGTATCATAGTACAAAATGTATCATCATTTCAAATTTCACACCATTATAAATGTGTCACCATTGTAAATATCTCAGCATTAGAAATCTCTCACCAATAAAAATGTATCACCATTGGTAATGTATCACAATTGGAAATGTCGCATTATTTGAATTGTCACACTATTGGAAATGTCTGAATTTTTGAAATTCCTCACCATTGAAAATGTGTCACTATTGGAATGTCTCACAATTTGATATGTCTCACTATTAGAAATGTCTCACCATTGGAAAATACATAACTATTTGAAATATATCACTGCTGGAATGTATAACCATTAGAAATGTCTCACCATTAGAAATGTCTCACCATTAGAAATGTCTAACCATTTGAAAACCGCACATGTCCCAAAAAATACACTTATATTCCCCCTACACTGAAATATTAAAATGCTTTTAAAAGTATCATTCTATAAGGTTCATGCTATTACATAACCCTCTAATTCAATGGACATGATCTATATCTAATGACATAATGATGATAAGAGTGGACATGATTTGGTTTGTTTACAATCTAATGTGTGGACATTGATTGGTTTTGTACAGAACTTATCGTATTTTCGTTAATGGGTTTTCTCATACTATTATGATTTCCTTTCTTTATGATTATTCCACTTTTGAATAATTTTGAATAGTCCAATGATTTCATAATCTTATGATATTTTTATATTTTGTTCCAAAATTATTCTGTTTTGATTCCTGAAATATGAAAATTGTTTTATTAGGAATGATTTCTTTATGATGTGTCTATAAACATTGATTTTTTTCTCATAATTTCATGTTTACCCTATCATCACTTGTTAAATTTTATCATTATTTATTATGTCAACCCTTACTAATTATTTGATATCACCCTTGTTATGTTTCCATTTACACTAGTTATTATGAATAGTACAATTTATAATATTTCATAATGGGTATCTTGTGGTGAGAATATTTATAGTGATATTGATTACTTATTATATTATATGGAGGATTTGGTTATTGGGAGAAATATATATCTACTAGAAAATATGTGATTTTTTTAGTTAAAGGTTCATCATAATTCTCAATAACTATAATCATAAAATGTATTAGGTATGTATGTTACTTAATATTGACCATTGATAATGTAATTATGTATAGTTAATTTTGTTTCTCTTTTGTTTGTATCAAATACAATTTTTAAAGACTGTGGTTTTTGCACCAAATACATGATTTCTACTCTATGATAAATCATTTGGAAATATAATAGTGTTTAGATGTCATTAATGGTTAATATTTTATTGTTTATGGATACTTTAATAGTGGTGGATGCTATCATGGGTTAATAAGTATATGTTTGATCATAAGTTCAAGCACACTTTTTCCCTTTTTAGGAATTATGTGATTAAATTTTAATGTGATTAGTAATATTTTGCAGAATATGTATAGGTTTTTAGAAAAAATACATCATTGAGGTATAGAGATACCACAAAGTTGATATGTTATATGAATTTGAGGAAATTATTGTAAATTTGGACAAAGGGAAAATTGTTTTTGGAAATAGTTGTTGAGATAAAATTTCGGTTTGGAATGTAATATGATGTTAAAGAAATTTTGGTTTTTTAATTTGAGAAATATTATTATAATTTTTTGTGTATATGGGATTATTGTATATATTTATTGGTTTGTGATTATTATTTCATGGGGATAATAGATATGTTGAATTCCAGGTTCATCGGTAGTTTATCTAGGATGTGATGTCAATATGTTGTAGAGTGCTGGTGAAATGTCATTTTGAAAACTTATAATAATCAAACTTAATTATTATAAGATGTATCATCAGAATTAAAATACACAAAAATATCTATGTAGTGTTTATGTAGTATTTTTCAGAATAAACTTTAGTAAAAATAAAAGATAGGATCACTGGATTCTTATATTAGTTCCATTTAACATGAACCCACATCCACTTTTCAATCCCCTTTTCTCCATAATAGGTATGGTTTTCACTATTGTAATATAGTAACTTTTGACAGGGAGATGAAACCAATTACAAACCATGCCTTTTTCATTACATGGATGAATAACACAATCCCAATTTTTTTTGGGTCTATGAAAATAACCCACCCTTTTCTAGGCATAGATGCAACATGGACATTTTAATGTGAATTTCTATCCAATTAATGTTCCTATAGATGTGGTAGAAATAAAAAACCATTCTTTTTATTTTTTGATGCAGAAACTTCTAATTTTAAATTTTGACCTGGTGGGAGAAAGTTGATGCTTTTTTATTAGAGTAATAACTGTGTGAACCTTACAATATAGACAATTAAATAAAAACACTAAAATAACGGAAATATAATAAGAGTTGAATGAATGATTACTGTCATAGAATAGATTTATTTGATCTATAAAAGTATAATATAGATGACACGACATTGGTAAGAGCATAAAATATTAATAATTTATGAATAAATGTGTTAGAATGATAAAGCTCAGGAATGCTTCTAGAAATTAGAATAATTTCCTCGACTGTATTTCACAGTGTTAAAATTTACATGTCCCCAATCAATGGTCATGTTTTTCAATAATTACATAATTAAAAATTGGAAACTTCTCATTTTCTTCAATTATATCTCAATGATATTTCATCACATGGGTGTTTCCTGAAAACTAATCAATATATGGAATAATTTTAAAACAAATAAATATTGAAATTAAATTTTTTTATTATTTATAACAATCTCACAAAGTCCAAATATAATCCCAATTTATTCATTAATCAAACACTTTGAAAAAACTTAAATTAAGATAGTTTGATGGAAAATATAATTATATAAAAAATAAAAAAATAAAAATAAACCATATAAATTTTCAATAAATAGAAATATGAATGGAATCAGTAAAATATAGGGTAGGTATGTTTGATCAAAACGAACACAGGTTGATGTATATATAAACTACGATGACATTACAATTAAAAAGAATCATAAATCTATCTATGAATAATATGAATTTAATGTAATAAAAATCACATTCCATCATTTGATATTATATAAAGAAAATGAATATTCTGTGCATGTCATGATGACCAAGGTTTATATATGTGGATGGTTTGTATATCATTTTCTGATAAAATATATTAATTTGAGGGAATGGAATCATCTTTCTTCATGTTGCGGCTTCATGGAATCTAGTATACAACATTCCATGAATAAAACTCAATATAATTCCTATAAAACACTAGAAAACATATTATAATCCTCTTAAATTTTTTCTTCATTTACTTATGTAATAAAATCTATTTATGATGATTTTATTTTCCATCTATAATGTTATATATTTTAATTGAAATATTGTATAAATTCTTTGATAATGAATTTATTTAAATACATATTAAAGAATAAAAACTATTAAAAAATTTTATAAGTAAAATCTTCCTTAAATAAAAAATTAATATATCAATTCAAATAGAAAAACATAGTTTGAAAAAAAAGGAAATAACATTTATTTGAGAATAAATAAAAATAAAAATTTAAATGAAAAATAGTTTCCCTTAAATGAAGATATCAATTTTTATTCTTTGATTTTAATATAGATTAGCCATAATTTTATTAAATTATTTTTCATGAATACATTAATGTATTTGTAAGGAATTCTAATAAATAAAATTTAAAATACATATCAAGAAACCATAAATTAAATGTTTATTAAAATATCAAAGATACACTACATAATGAAAATATTTATGGTTCATGAAAACATACCATATGATAAAACCCGATATATCTTCATACTAGCCAATAATAGAAATAAACAAGGTTAAGAAAATAGTTTCATGTTGTATTGTATTTATACCTTTGGGAACCCAAAATAAATAATCATTAAAAATGTTGGAAGTCATATGGGATAGATAATTAAATTCCATTTTATTATACAAAAGTGGATATTTAAAAATATCATAACATTTATCAAAATTATTTCAATGTATACAACATTTAATGGAACATACTAATGAATATAAAACATTTCTCTTGATTTCAATTTCATAATTAAAATAAATCATGTTTCCAAATTTTACGTTTGAAATATCGTTACATGTACTTGGATTTCTCAAAATAATTCCTTCTTCATTAATGTTTGATAAAATATACATTCAATTTTCCAATTTCAACATTTATCTCTTAATTTTCCATTTGAATACCATATAAATCATCACATAATCTTTAATTTGGATAGGAAATTTTTTTTCTTAATTTTTAATTTTCATTAATGAGCTTTTATTACCCTTTACCGACTCTAGTAAAATATACAAGGCTATGCTAAATATTGTTTCTTGATCATTATCAATTTTTGAAAATAAATATTTAATATAGTAATTTTTAAATTTTAGTTTTAATATTTTAGAATCATTAATGTTTTTATCATTCAATTTTCTAGAGATATAAAAAATCGTATTTTCACTTTACTCTTTAATTTTGTTAATTTATATAACGAGTTTTATATTTTGTTTACATTATAGGTATTTAAAATATTCAATAATTACTAAACCATAATTTTGAAATTTTTTATTTTCATTATATAGTGTGTAAACAAAGAAATTTCAATATCACAAATTTGACTCAAGAATGAATAAAAATATATATTTTTCTTTAATAATAACCTTATAATAAAAATTACATGGTTTTAATATCTATATAAATAGTGATTGAGTTACCTTTAACCACATATCCTATTAATACTTATTTCTATATTTTCATGGTTATTTAATTAAATCATTTGAAAAAATTGAGTGAGGAGGTAAAAATAAATCCTTATAACGCATTTGTATTCATGCATGGAAACACATTTTCATTATACCTCTTGGTTAAATATTTTAATATAAATTCTAAAAATAGTTAGAGGGATCTAAATCCTTCGTATATTTATTATTATATTTATTATGATTAATTTTATTATATAATAATTTAAAATCAAATTTTATGTTCACTTTATTCTTATACTCATAACATTTAATCATTGAATGATTTTAATTGAAATTTGAAATACCATCAGAACAGAAAGATGTATTTATATCGACATCTATTTCCATTAGATTACAATTATTTCCCCTTTATTTTTTAAGAAAACCATTATAATATTACCCAACTTATTTAAACTAAATAAAACAAGTTTCATGGAATTTTCTCCATTAAAAGTGGCATTCTCAACATGTTATGATATTTTATACGTAGTAGTGCATCAACAAAAATTTCAATCATATTTTTAGAAAATGTGAAATAAAATATATTCATAACATTGAATTTTACTTCATATCAATTATTATATTAAAGTTTTAAATAAAATATAAAAACACTTGATTTATATAATATATCAGTATTATGTGAAATTTCATCTACTCAACACTCCTTTTTCTCCTTAAGAGGAATGATACTCAATAAAATAAGAAACCATATTTTGATAGGTAGTGATAAACCAATTATAGGACCTATCATATTCTTACCTAGTGGTATAATGAAATCATCTTATAATTAATAGGTTCACACAAATAACCCATACATTTATAGTAGTATGCCCAACCTAATCATTCTAAGGTGAAAAATTATCTTATAGATTTTCCTTTTCAAGGGGTAAGTATGAGGAACCATGAATTAATAATATGTAAAATAGGTTCTTTAAACAAAAAAATATTTCCAATAATTCCTAATTATATTTTAGGTTTATAGTTCTATATTATTATTTTATCACCCTTACATAAAAAACACATCACAAAGTGGACACTACCACTTAGTATCCATTTTTTCACAAGACATAACTTTTAAAAAAATAATGATTTATTATCGTGATATAAAAATGTAGTTTTAATCCATACCTCATCATTGTACATAATCATACATAAAACCTTGTAATTTGTTTTTGAAAATTTAGCGGCAAACAGAAAAATATCAACAACGGTTACCTAAAATGAAATAAAGAAATCCATTAATCCATGAACACTTAAAAAGATTCAATTTTATAATTAACATTGGGGTAAAAATAAAAATTTTTATAGTCAATAAATAAACTTCTCTACTAATAAATTTTTATAAAAAATTCATAAAAACATTGAATGAGAAATAAAACTTCTAAAATTATATATTCAATTATGAAAAAATCAATGAAAGTAATATATTTCAGCCTTAAAAACTATCATAAAGTTAGAACTAAAAATATTGTCATTATCTTATATTATAAAATCATAAGATATATATGAAAAACCATAGATACCAATGATAAATAACGTATGAAACTTGTGACACCATTTTAATATCAATCTTACAATCAATATTAACAATGGAATATCATGTATGGTAAATTCCAATAATCTCTTAGTAGAAACCAAATTGGATAACTTTGTCCCATTACCAAATGAATTCTAGATATATAAAAGGATCACCCTTATTATTGCGCTATATTGGGCTCACAAATCATCCAAAAAAATTCCCATGGACAAAAACATAAACACAATACATTGAAGCTTGTATTTCCATTTCCGTAGTTAGAAAATATTTATTACACCTATACGAAAACATTTCTAGATACTGAAATATCTATTACATTTAAATACTTTTTGAAAACATATAGAACAAAGGGATTGAGGGGTTTTATAAAAATAAAACATGAATTATTATAAAAATATCAAAACATAAATTAATAGTTATAGTGGTGTAAATAACCATTGATGTTTTATACGTTAAAATAGTGCATTACTTTTTGGATTTTCTCCAAAACATTCCATATAATACTCATAAAACGATTAATTTTGAATACCATTGAAATAATTTTTATATTTCTAAAATATATTCTTAATATTTTATTAATTTACATATTAATATCTCAAGGGGATAATTTTTTGAATATGGACTTGAGAGAAAAATATATAAAAAATAAATCATGAAATCATTTAAAAGTTATTTTTAAGTAATAATGTCATATAACACGAGTTCAAATCATCATTTACGTCAATTATATTCTAGAATAATAAGTTTTTTAAATTTTTAAGTCATTCAGAACCTTTTTCAGGATTATTGTTCATTTTATTTTATTTATTATCATGTTATATACAATTATTTATATAATTATGTTCACATAAAATATATTAACAATATATGTCTCAAAATAAAAAAATCACATAGTTGGGTTAAATAATGTCAAATGGTTCATTATTCCATCATATCAAAGTAACTATCATGAAAAAAATAACATTTTTTAAAATTAATTATATTTTAAAAAACAAATATGAAATTTTTTAATGAAAAAATAATTAATTTAAAATCCAAGACATGGTATGTTTTACGTACATATGAGTGAAATTTTAATTTTCCAAAGAGCATGAGGGAAATTAGGTATACATAATTTTATATTTATATAACGATTATTATTTCATAAATTTCATGTTATTTATTTATGAAACTTATGTATAGAATCTCTTTGATGTATTGATGATAAATTAATCACATTGCTCTTTGGGGGTGATAGTCGACATTTATGCATGAACGTTGTTATCATTTTTAATGAAATAAATATTATGATAATTGATGATATAATATCATTAAATATTGGTAAATATGTCATGAATATCATATATATTCTTTAATAAAAATGTTATAACCTAACATGAGATGCGATGATGAAAAATTAATTTCATTGTTGTGTGAGGTGGTGGTTAGCCGTACACATGAACTATGGTTTGATTACCCATTTGTTGGAATAGGGGGAAAGAAATAAGTTATTAAATAAACATAAAATAAATTCAGTATATGTAAGATACTAGTGTTATTATTTAACTGGATTTGGATACTATATTAAGGATCTGGAAGATGAAATTAAACAAAAATGGTCAGCAAATAACCATACCTCATCTTTAGACAATCTCTTTAGGCTTATTCAAATAGTCATCCTATGCTTATTTTCAAATCAAAAAATTCCTCTATTAAATGGAGAGATATTTAAGGAATATTTTTGGTCTGTTATGTTTTGAGCCAAAATGATAATGATTTGTGTACATGAGAGACGAGGGGGTGTCCTTTTTTTAACAGAGGAGAGGACACCATTTTCATATTTAAAAAGTGTAAATTAAATTAACATTTTACTCAAAAAATGTATTAGAAATAGATAATTTTATATAATTAGATGACTTAGGGTATAAATATATCCAGAAAATAATATTTAGACATGTTTTTAGTTTATATTAACCAATATTACATAATTTTAACTTTTCGTAAACTTGATTCAACTATATACATAGTAACATACATTTATTATTTTTACTATTCATTATGACCAAAAAATTATTTGAAATTATTAAATAATATTCATTATAGTGATTATAAATAACTAATATATTTTATCAAATTGAATTAACATATGTGGTGGAAGTTAATTTAAATATATTATAGAAAAACGTGATTAAAATGTTTTTTGGAAAATATTATTTTTAAGTATAAAAATATTTTCATACCAAATACAAGTAGAAAATTAATTTCAAAGAAAATAATTAGATCATTAATAATATAACTAGTTTAAATTTTCATTAAATACATTTTTATATAAAATGGAATTTTTAAAATTCTTGAAATGAAGCAATTTTTTTCCATAAAAATGGGCATTTTTCAATATTTATTGAAAAATAAAAAATCTCAAAAAATTATAAAAAATCCTTGTAAGGTATTTTTTACAATAGGAATTTTAAAATGATTTTAATCTCTTTTTGAATTAAAATTATTGAAACTTTAAATCTATCATGACCCGCCCTCGGGGCCCGTGCCATGACTACTCCAAACCCGCCATCCATAGGCCAGGGGTTGGCGACTAGCACTAAAGGCGTAAATCCTGATAAAAGGGAAGGCATTGCCTTTATATAAGATTAAAACACCATAGAGTACACAAGCTGAAGTAAACACTAAGTAAACTGAGTACAAAATAAGTGCTGGAAAGCAAATGGGCCAGAATACAAACCCAACTGAAAGTAAAGTACAACTAAAAAGTAAGTACAATAGTAGTAAAGTAAAGAAGCAACACCAAGTCATCCACTTGAAATCCCACCTGAATGGTGGGTACAGATAGTCTCTTCTACTCCTTGGGTCCTACCGTCCACTCCGTGTACGTCCTGCCTGATAGTCCACCTCTGGGTACCATCCAGCTCCATAAGCCCCAACCATGATCAGCGATGTCCGTCGTCTACAACCAACACAACACAGTGCGGGCATAGCCCGTGCATGGGTGAGTATACGATACTCAGTAGGGACCCCGAGACCCCCAAAGGCCTCTAGTATCCACAAAGGATAAATAATAAAGAAAAGATAAAAATACGAAGTATCAAATAACACTACTTAGGTATATGACCATACATATACCAAGTCAATGATTCCAGTTCGCATCCAACTTCCGAGCCCAAGTTCAACCCAGTCCACACAAGAATGTTCAACACAATCCACACAAGAAAAACAGAACCCAATCCACACAGGAAAGCAAGTCAATTATATCTAAGATATTGATTGAAAATCAAGACTCATCTCACACAAGTATACTATTCAAGAATAGGGGTGGAGATGATTGATTTAGCCTCTGAATCATCACCTATGCCAAACCCACGTAGGATCCAAGTACAGATGTTGTCTCTTCCGGACACACGTAGGATCCATGTATAGTAACCAATACTATCGAACCCACCTAGGATCCAAGTACAGTCATCCTCGCGGCCGAACCCACGTAGGATCCAAGTACAGTCGTCCTCACTGCCGAACTCATGTAGGATCCAAGTACAGTAGTCCTCTCTTCCAAACCCACGTAGGATCCAAGTACAGTCGTCATCGCTGCCAAACCCATGGAGGATCCCACTACAGTCGTCATCCCTGCCGAACCCATGCAGGATCCAAGTACAGTCGTCATCGTCATCGTAGTTGCATCCAGCTCTAGGGTTTCTACACACAGCATGCTCGATTCTAGGAGGGTCCTCTCCACAAGACAAGGGGGTCTATACATCAACTATCATGAAGTCCAGAGATAATGTATAACAAAGTTATGTCTCGTCAAGAGGAACTCAACACGATAGACAGTGTGTCAATCGGAAGCCCGGTCTGAGAGTTATTGGTTTTTTCGTCCCATGGGCCCGGTTGGTTTTAAAGGTGAAACCAACCTGATTGTAGTCCATCAGTATCCAAACCTCGAGAATAGTAATCCAAAATAACCGTCTCACTAAGAGGAATCCAAAAATGTTGATGACACATCAATCGGGCGTCCGGTGCTCATGTTATAAGTGTTTCCATTCCAGGGTCCTGGTTTGTTTCGTGTTTGAACCAACCCGGTCATACCCAAACTTCTCCGAATCCTTGAGTGTAATATACCAAAACGACCGTCTCGATCCAAGGATCCCAATGCAGCAGACAGATCGTCGATTGGAGGTCTGTATCCCACATTATGGGTGTTTAAAAGAATCTGTACGAAAATAGGGGGTTCGGGCCCTGTCTGACCCGACCCGATACCCCTGGGTCGGCCCGAACGGGGTCGACCCATCCCAGGTCCGGGTCCGGCCCAAAATGCACGGCCTGACCCAGCATTGGTGGCCTGTCCCTACATGGGCGGTCAGGCCCGGCGCGGGCGGTCCGACCCTGCAAGGGGGGTCCGGCCCGGCGTAGGCTGTACCGCCCAGCACGGGCGGCTCGGCGCTCACTGAGCAGGGCACAAGTGGGGGTGTCGCCCCTTGCACTAGCTAGGGGATTCAACCCCTGGAATTTCTGGAATGGCCGGCCTTTAAGGCCGACCTTGTGTAACTGCGGGACCCGAGGGGGTCCCGCCTCCATGTGGCATCGTCCGCTGGCCGAGCCCAGCCACCTCCTGCTAAACTGCTGAGGCCTAAGGCCACGACTCCCATCTGACCGACATGGCGCGACGGCGCCACGCTCTTCCACCGCTGGCCGCTCCTAGCCGCGGCCTCTTTTGGCCTCACCGGTGTTGCGCGACGGCGCCACGCTCCTCCGTCGCGGCCTGCTCTGGCCGCGGGCCTCCTCATTCTCGCATGGTACAATGGAACCACATGGCCTCTATTTCAAGAAACAATTATGATCAACAACAAAAAGGGGAGGAGGATCGGCCGTGTTTGTGCGGTCCGACCTCCTACCGTTATATCGATAACAAGCCACCAATCATTTAACAACAATGTTCATTAAATAATGCTCAAACGAAGTATTAACCCCTACCTCAACAACAATGAAAAAAGTTGGCATCACATGGGGAGGTTTTGATGAAGGAATTAGCGTCCGTCCAAGGAGGGGATGTCATATCACACCGGATTTGGAGAGGGGAAAGAACGGCACGTCGTCTCTCATTGGTGTCTGCGTTCTTCGTCGAAGTCTTGGTGTTCTTCAACGAAGAAGATGAAGTTCTTCAGAAATAACTCAAGATATCTCTCCCCTTTTCTTCCCACAAAAAGCCAACCCAAAATAAAATAAGTCTTTTCCATATTTTATTTACTCATGTCAACATTTCAATTTTTAAAATTCAACACATAACTCACTTAATTGATTTAACTTGAGTTGTCAGGTTTGATGATGAGAGAGGGAAGAGTCACAAATTAATGGGGAGTTTCCAACTTAATGGGGGATTAAGGGATTTAAAGTAATTTGAAGTGTTGGGGATCGTGTAGGCCCCACCTCAAAAATATCCTAACAATATGAGTTACGATTTAGTGGGTCCCACCCCAACTCCCACACGTAGGATTAATCCACTTAGAAGTAGAAAATAAAATTGTACCTAAATTTTAATTTCTTCACATTTAATCCTCAAATTTTTAACAACTCCTCCCGAGAAAACGCACCTCCAGTAAAGGTCTTCTTAAAAAATTACCAACGCTGTGGTTTCATCGGTGCCCCCCATTTTCGATTCTGATAACTGGTTTATGAGATAGAAAAAACCGCTTGTTTGATCAGTCAATGTACCCAAGATAAACTTCAGAAATTGATTCTGGGAACACCATGCCTCGGAATCAGGTGTTGTCAGAATCTTCATAATCGTAAAATCCCAATGAAATTAAGAAAAAAAATTCCTTGATATTTAGGGGTCTTCACATTACTCCCACATCAGGTCATTACATCCCTGTAATGATAAATCACAAACTAGGGAAACAAATGAGGGTACTGAGCATGCATCTGAGCCTCCCGCTCCCATGTGCTCTTCTGGGGGTTCCCGTGCTGCCACCTGATGCACACTAGAGGAATCATCCATCCATGTCGAACCCTCTCCTATTGATCCTTTATCTCCAATGAGACCTCCACAAAAGTCACCCCGTCATCGATTTCCATCTCCCCAGGATCAATGATATGTGTCGGGTCATGCACATATCTCCACACCTGAAATACATGGAAGACGTCGTGCACCTGGTACAATTGAGGTAGAAGAGCCAGGAGATAAGTCACCTCACCTATCCTTCTGAGAACCTGGAATGGTCCAATGAAGCACGAAGATAAATTCCCACCTCATCCAAATCTCTGTAATCCATGTCGAGGTGAGACATATAAGAAATCATGGTCGCCATACTTGAACTCTAGTGGTCTCCACCTCCTGTCAGCATAGGACTTTTGTCGGCTCTAAGCTGTCCTCATCCACTCCTGGATGACCAGTACCTTCTCCATCATGGCCTGGAACATCTCTGGCCCTACGAGTGCTGACTCCCCAGCGTCAGTCTAGCACTGAGATGATCTGCTTGGTCAGCCGTACAATGCCTCGTATGGTGCCATCCCGATGGTGGATTGTTAGCTGTTGTTGTATGAAAACTCCACAAAGGGTAGGTGATCCTCCCAGCTGCGACCAAAGTCGAGGAAACATGCATAGAGCATGTTCTCGAGAGTCTGAATGGTCCTCTCTGTCTGACCAACTGTCTACGGGTGAAAAGCGGTGCTCAGGCGTAGGTGCATCCCAAATGCCTCCTACAACCCCTTCCATAGTCGAGAAGTAAAGCAAGAATCTCGATCGGAGATAATAGATTATTGTACACAATTAAGTTGTATGATCTCCTAAACGTAGAGGCTTCTTAAGCTCTCCATTGATCCCCGCTCTCTAATAGGTAAGAAGTGGGCCGACTTGTTGAGTCAGTGACAATCACCCAAATAGAGTTGTGAGCACCGAAAGTATGTAGAAGACCTATCACAAAATCCATAGATATCCCATCCCACTTTCACTCCGGGACCTCCAAGGGTTGTACCATATCTGTTGGTACCTGGTGCTCCTCCTTCACCTGCAGACAGGTGAGGCATCAAGAAACGAACTCTACCACAACCTTCTTTTTACCCGACCACAAGTGCTATCTTCTGAGATCCTGGTACATCTTCAACACTCCACGATATAACGCTAGAGGGGAATTGTGAAACTCTCTTAGCACCTCTTCTTGTAAGGAAAATGGTACCATGGTTTTCCCCTTGAAAAAAATGACGTGATCTCCACCCACAGAGAATCCATCAGGTGCCTCTCATGAGGATATATGTGCATGTCGCGTCTCACAGTCAACGTCCCCATGTTGTGCCTCTCTAACCCGCTGAATAAGTGGTGGAGAGACTGTAGAAAGGTTTCCCCATCTCTATCCATGAAGGATATCTCCAACGTGGCTAGATTCTATGTCACCTATCCAAGTAGTTGGATGCCCGTCCTCCAGCTGAGAGCATCGGCTACTTTGTTCCCCATTCCAATAGTATGAACTTTCTCAAAGTCATAGTCCTGGAGGAACTCGATCCATCACCACTATCTTAGGATCATGTCCTTCTACAAGAAGATGTACCTGAGACTCTGGTGGTAAGAGTAGACTGTAAATCGCTCACCCATCAGATAGTGCCGCCATAACTTCAAGGTGAAGACCACTACTGCTAACTTTAGGTCATGGGTAGCATAGACTGTAGGTGTTTCCTCATCTGGCATGATCCAAAGGTGATCACTTCCCACTGCTACATCAGGACACACCTGATTCCAGTCCCTGATGTATCTCAATAAACTACGTACCCTACGCCTTCCTCCAGTAGCCTCAAGATGGGTGCACTGTTCAATCTATGTCTCAGCTTCTAGAAGCTCTGCTTACATATATCCAACCACACAAAGGTTTTCCCCTTCTTCGTCAATGCTGAGAGTGGTGCTGCAACTCTGGAGATGTCTGGTAAAATTCTCTGATAGTACCCAGCCACACAAAGGAAACTCCGCACCTCCGTCACGCCCCTCGGTGGCTCCCAAGCTAGCACTGCCTTGATCATCACAGGATCCACCACAACTCCCGTCTTAGAGATAACCTTCCCCAAGAAGTAGTCCTCTCTAATATAGAACTGGAACTTCGAGAGTTTACCGTAAAGATGGTGCTCTCAGAGTGTATCCAGTACTACCCGAAAGTGGTAGGCGTACTCCTCCTCAGTAGTCGAGTAAATCAATATGTCGTTGATAATGACTAGGACAAATCGATTGAGGTAAGGCTGGAAGATCCTATTCATGAGACTCATGAACATTGCTGGATCATTGGTTATATCAAAAGGAATAACAAAGAACTCATAGTGTTCATACCGACACCGGAAGGCCATCTTCTGCACATCCTCATCTCGAATTCTGAGCTGATGATAGCCTGACCTGAGAACTATCTTTGATAACCATCATGATCCCTTGATCTGATCAAATAGGTCTACTATCCTAGGTAGTGGATACTTTTTCTTCATGGTCACCTACTTCAGGAGACGGTAATCAACACACATTCGTAGGCTCCCGTCCGCCTTCTTGGCGAACAGTATCGGGGAAGCCCTGGGTGAAACACTGGGTCGGATGAATCCCTTGCCCTGCAAGTCCTCCAGTTGTACCTGTATCTCTTGAAGGTCAGCAGGAGCCCTCCGATATGCTGGAGTAGATAACAGGGTTGTCTCAGGATACAGGTCTATATCGAAGTCTACCTCTATACGAGGACGTATTTCGAGAATGTTGTCAGGAAAAACGTCCGCATACTGATCCACCACAACAGAAAAACACAGACTTTGCACGTCAACTACTCCAAGGATGAGACTCGCCAACTGATGAGTGATCGGATGTCCTCTCCTCAGCGTGAGTCCATCCTACGCTGTAAAGGCTCCCTTCTCTCTAGTGAAGTTGAACCTTCTCCCATCAGTGCGAACACATTTTACTTTGCGCCTCATATAGTTAATTTGACCATGGACATTAGATAACCAATCCATGCCCAAGATGAAGTCGTAAGGCCTCAACGCCACCCCAAGAAGATCCCAGTCGAAGCTCTCACCTCCATGAGTAAGCTCACATTGCTGGAACCAGTGTGTAATCATCGAGTCTACTCCCATAGGTGTCTCTAGCCCTAAGGATCGAGCCAACGGCTCTGTCAGAATCTCCGAGCTCTGAACAAGGGCAGCGGAAATTAAAGAATGACTCGCTCGTGTGTCTATAAGAACTGTAGCAAGGGTGGAGTAGACACAGATAGTACCTCGAATCGTCTCAGGTGTGCCGTGGTCGTAGGCCTCCATTGCCTGAAGCTTTGCCTGCCTCTGCCCACCAGCTCCCTATGGTCGGTGTGGACCTCCTAGCGGTGGTGGTGGTAGAGCCCCGAAATTTCATCCACCACCTGCTGCCCTGACCAACTCCTCTGCCTCATCTGTCTGCTCCCTACAGACCTCCACGGTCGAACCTCTACCTCTGCTTGGGTGGTCCCTCAACCGTCTGCTGCTCCACTGCATGGCGGGTCGGGCAGTCACGAGCCATGTGACACTACCCTCCGCATGCATAGCACTTTCTACCACTCATATGACTGGCTCTGATACGTGTTCCCCGACACATCTGAACCAGTGTCATGAGGTTGTCCACCTGATGACCTGGTCCGCTTGGACCTCTGCGATGTATGTCTACTGCCAGCTGTAGAAGACTCTTCTACATGTCACCCTGTGGTAGGTCTCGATACTGGTGTAGGCTCAGTAAGAAAGTTCTTTACAAGAAGGGATCGCTCTAGTACTCTTTCCTATTTCGGAATATAGAGGGAGATCATCGAAGCCCTGATCTCATGCCTCCGTCCCTGCTAGAAGGTCCGGGCCCAGAAAAATGGGTCTCGTACCATGTCCATGGAGTAGCGTGAGAGATCAGTAAATCTAGCAGAGTACTGGGCTACTATCATGCTGCCCTGCCGCAGATGTAGTAGCTCTTGAATGCGCACCGCACAGAGGGTGGTTGGAAGAAAATCCAAGTGGAAGAGGTTCTCGAAGTACGTATAAAGAAGTGATGCCTCATCGTGCACCTGAAGCATAAATCTCCACCATCTACCTACTGCTGTATGCAGGAGACTCACCATAAATATCACCATAGGATCTGCTAATGTCCCTACCAACCTGAATACTCGAACAACAGCCTCCAGCCAATCCTCGTCTCCCTAAGGGTCTCTCTCCCGGCGGAACCTGGGCGGCCTCTGGTGGTGAAACTCATACAGTGCACTCAGGTGACGTGCACCCTCAGCTGCAGGGACTTGTGGCATCGGTGGATCAACGGGTAGAGGTACCGCTGGTGCCTCCTCTATAAAGGGGCCCTACACCAAGGCCTCGTTGCTTGGTGGGCTGCCATCTCGCACAAATATAGGAACCCAAGCTGGATGCCCTCATGGGGCCATCCTGAAAAGAAGCTGGTGCTCCATGGACAATACAATATTTCTGGGGAGTTGACATAAAGTAATCCCAAAGAAAACATTGAAACACAATGAAATAAATGTTTTCGTGCTCTAAGTCGGATATTAGAAGTCAGGGTCCTGGTGTATGGATACTTCGGCTGCCGTACCAACACTGGACTCCTTGGACTAATAACCACACTCAATACCCTTAACACTATTGCTTCACTTAGAAGAAATTTTCAGAGCCCTGAGTTTTGTGGTAGAACCAACTCCTCTGATACTAATTTGTCATGACCTGCCCTCGAGGCCCATGCCGTGACTACCCCAAGCCCTCCTTCCATAGGCCAGGGGCTGGAGACTAGCACCAAAGGCATAATTCCAGATAAAAGGGAAGCCATTGCCTTTATATAAGAAAACAAACACCATAGAGCACACAAGAGGAAGTAAACACTAAGTAAGATGAGTACAAAAGTAAGTTCTAGAAAGAAAATGGGCCAGAAAACAAACCCAACTAGAAGTAAATTGCAACTGAAAACTAAGTACAACAGCAGTAAAGTAAAGCAGCAACACTGAGCCATCCACTAGAAATCCCACCTGATGGGAGGTTACAGATAGTCTCCTCAGCTCATTGGATCCAGCCATCCACTCTGTGTACATACCGCTAGATAGTCTACCTCCGGGTACCGTCCCCCTCCACAACCCTCAACCACGATCAGCGATGTTCGTCGTCTGCAACCAAAAAAACATAGTGCGGGCATCGCCCATGCAGGGATGAGTATACGATACTCAGTAGGGACCCCAAGACCCCTAAAGGCCTCTAGTATCAACAATGGATAAACCAAAAAGGAAAGATACAAATATGATGTATCTACCAACACTACTTAGGTATATGCCCATACATATACCTAAGTCAACGATTCTAGTTCGGCTCCAACTTCCGAGCCCACATTCAACCCAGTCAACACAGGAAAGTTCAACACAATCCACATTGGAAAATAGAACCCAATCCACACAGGAATTCATGTCAATCATATCAAAGATATTGATTGAAAATCAAGACTCAACTCACGCAGGTATACTATTCACAAAGAGGGGTGGAGATGATTGATGTAACCTCTGAATCATTTACTCTGCAGAACCCACATGGGATCCAAGTACAAATGTCATCACTGCCATACCCACGTAGGATCCAAGTACAGTATCCAACGCTGTCGAACCCATGTAGGATCAAGGTACAGTCGTCCTCACTGCCGAACCCACGTAGGATCCATGTGCAGTCATCCTTGCTGCCCAACCCACATAGGATCCAAGTACAGTGGTCCTCGCTCCCGAACCCACGTAGGATCCAAGTACAATCATCATCCCTACTGAACCCATGCATGATCCACGTACAGTTGTCATTGTTGCCGAACCCATGGAGGATCCATGTACAGTCGTCATCGTCGTCGCAATCGCAGCCACCTCTTGGGTTCCCTCACACAGCATGCTCGATTCTGGGAGGGTCCGCTCCATGAACCAAAGGGTTCTGATACATCAACTATCAGAAATTATATAGTTGATGTATCACAAATTTCAATATCGTCAATAGTAACTCAACATGAAAGACGGTGCGTCAATCAGACACTCGGTCTGAGAGTTATTGGCTTTTTCGTCCCAGGGGACCGTTTGGTTTTTAAGTTGAAACCAATTCGACCGTACTCCAGCTGCACCCAAACCTCTAGCAGGGAATTCCAAAATAATTGTCTCACTAATAATAATCCAATGAAGTCGAAATCACGTCAGACGGACATCCGGAGCTCATGTTATAAGTGTTTCCGGTCCGAGGGCCCGATTGGTTTTGTGTTCGAACCATCCTGTCCATACCCAAAGTTCTTTGAAACAATCAGTGTAATATACCAAAACGACTGCCTTGAACCAAGAATCCCATCTCAACTAATGGTGCATCGATCGGAGGTCTGTAGCCCACCTTATGGGTGTTTAAATGGATCTGTATGAAAATAGGGGGTTCGGGCCCGTTCCGACCCGACCCGATACCCCATGGGTCGGCCCGAACCTGGTTGACCTATCCCGGGTCCGGTTCTGGCCCGTGTGGCCATGGCGTGGCCTGGCCCGGCGTGGGCGGTCTTGCTCGGTGTGGCGGTCCGATCCAGCGCGGGACGCTCGGCGCTGGCCAAGCGGGGCGGCTCAGAGCTGGATGAGCGGAGTGCAAAGGGGGGCGCTACCCCTTGAGCTAGACGGGGGTTTCAACCCACAACATTACTAGAACGACCAGCCTTTAAGGACTGCCTTGTGTAACCGTAGGACCTGAGGGGGTCCTACCTCCATGTGGCGGAGGCGGCCAGCCGAGCCCGACCGCATCTTGCTGAACCACCGCAGCCTAAGGCCGCGACTCCCATCCAACTGGCATGACGCAACGGCATCGCACCCCTCTGCCGCCACCCGCTCCTAGCCGCTGCCACTTTCGGCCTCACCAGCGAGGTGTGACGGTGTCACACTCCTCCATCACAGCCCGCTCCGGCCGCAGTACTCCTCATTCTCACGCGGTGCAATTGCATCGTGTCACCTTCGTTTCAAGCCACAATAAAGATCAAAAACAAAAAGGGGAGGAGGATCAGCCGTGTTTGTGTGGTCCGACCTCCTCCCGTTATATCAATGACAAGCAGCCAATCATTTAACAATGATGTTCATTAAATAATACTTGAACGAAGAATTAACCCCTACCGAAACAACGATGACAAAAGTCGTCATCACATGGTGAGGTTTTGATGATGGTTTTGGAGTCCATCCAAGGAGGGGACGACGTCTCACATCGGCTATGGAGAGGGGAAAGAGCGGCACGTCATCTATCCTTGGTTTCGGCGTTCTTCGTCGAAGTCTTTGCGTTCTTCAATGAAGAAGATGAAGTTCTTTAGAAATAACTCAAGATCTCTCTCTCCTTTTCTTTCCACAACAAAATCCAACCCAAAATAAAATATGGCTTTGCCTTATTTTATTTACTCATGTCAACAATTCGATTTTTAAAATTCAACACATAAATCCCTTCATTGATTTAACTTGAGTTCTCATGTTTAAAGAGGATAGAGGGAAGAGTTACAAATTAATGGGGAGTTGCCAACTTAAAGGGGGGTTAATGGAGTTAAAGGAATTTGAAGGGGTGTGGCTTGTGTGGGCCCCACCTCACAAATATCCTACCAAGAGGAGTTATGATTAAGTGGGTCCCACCCCAACTCCCACACATTGGATTAATCCACATAGAAGTAGAAAATAATATTGTTCCGAAATTTTTTTTTCTTCATATTTAATCCTTAAATTTTTAATAACTCCTCCCAAGAAAACACACCTCCAGTAAAGGCCTTCTTAAGCAATTACCAGCGCTTCATTTTCATCGGTTCCCTCAGTTTTTGATTCCGAGCACTGGTTCAAAAGATAGAAAAACCATCTCGTTCGTTCATTGAACGTACCCGAGAAAAACATCTGAAATTGATTCCGGGAACACTGGGCCTCGGAATCAGGTGCTGTCAGAAACTACGTACTCGTAAAATCCCAAAGAATATAAGAAAAAAAAATTCCTTGAAATTTAAGTGTATTTAAAAAATCCATCTTACAAATGAAACCATATAATGCATGAAACAAATTTTTTTCTAGAAAAATGATTTATTGTTTTTGACATAAAAATTACTTAATAAGATTTTAGTTTATACAAACCAATAAGATATAATTAATTAATATTAATAAGATATTAAAATAATTTATCTAAAAAATATCTGTTTTGTAATATTCTTCTCCATTTATAAAATTGTGTCTATATTTTTATTTATTACATAAACATGTTGTCATATTTTTCCTTCATACATATTCTGATCGCCAAGTTTCTTCATCAATCATATGTTTTTTTTCGGAAACCTCATCCTTGTAAATCGATTTATTCTGAAACACTTTATCTATATGGTTAACAATATATTCTGGTTCTTCATCTTATGAATGTTTTTGTGTAAAATGATGTATTACATGGCTCAAAACAAGAGGTTGATCCATGAAATATTTTCCTAATAATAAAACATGAAATATTGCATATACATGAAATAAAATTGTAGTAATGGAAACTGGATATGAAATTGATCCAATATTCTCTAGTATTTAAAATAGTGAAATGAAAAATGGACTTAAAATGCAATTTTTAACGAAATGTATAACCCTATCACATGGAGATACTTTAAGAAAAATATGATTCAATTCCTTGAAATAAAGAACATTTCATGGGTTGTCCGTATAAATTTTATGGTTACTCAAAGAAATTCTCATGTTCTATTGATTTATATTTACCTTTTCACGATTTAGTATACTATTTTTTCCCAAGAAACATTATTTCCCAAACATTATCTCAACATGGTGTGGTCTAACATCATTTTAAATACAATTCTTCAAAAGGCATCATTTTTATACTACAAGAAAAAATGATGTTATTTTTAAAACCACCAAAAAAGTCTGATAAGGATCCTAAATTCCATTGTAATCATTTTAAAAAGCACAAAACAGATTATTTAATTTCCTAATAGCAATATTTGACTATCCATAATATTTTTGAGGATATGTTGTACTAAAATTTTATTCAGTTCAAAAAAATTCTGAGGAATTTTTAAAAAATTAGAGGTAAATTTGGATCATGGTCAGACAAAATTGAGAGTGGGACTCCATTTAATATAATTAACTATTTAATATAATTTCAATTATTTTAATCCAAAAAAATATTTTAAAAGAAATAAAATGTGTGGATTTAGTTAATAAATCAACAATGACCTATATCACATTAATACATCAAGATGTATTTGAAAAAACAACCAACAAATATATGGATATATCCTCTTATTTGTGTTATTGAACTAGAAAAATCTGAACCATCCCTTTATGTTAACTTTACTCATGTATAACCTATTGAAAAATATATAATTTCTTTGAAAAATAACAATTTTCATTCTTCATTCCATTCCTCAAAACATTTCACTGATGTTCTCTATATTGTTTTGTGTTGTGAGGATGAATAAAAAACAGAGAGCTATGAGACTCACTCAACAGTTCTTTCATTAACTAAGGGTCACATGAAACACATAACTTTTTCTATATCTCAAAATTCTTCTTTGTCAGTATTACATTTAGGAAACTGGTCTTTCTTAATGAGTCATAGCATTTTGTAAAAAACATTATCTTTCGTTTGATATTTCTTAATTATATTTGACAAAGATGATTGTACAGACACCTAAAACAAAAAAGATGGATTTATTCCATACAAAATTTCTAAGACAACAGTAATAATATCCATAACCAAAGGATCATGTTCCATACATAGAACAATTAATGCTGCATTATTTTTCCTACTCAAAGCATCAGCTATTCTATTTTCATTACCTGGATTGTAAAGAATTTTGAATTGACTATAATTTATGAATTCCATTCATCTCTTATATATCATTTTCAAATATTTCAGTATATACATAATTAATTTATTATCAACATATATTTTACACTTTTCTCTATATAAATTTTGTATCCAAATTTTTAAATCCAACACTACATCCAACAATTCATGGTAATTTGTAGAATAATATTACCATGAGGTTTTAACTAATGTAAAGAATAATAAATTACCTATTGATTCTGAAATAAAACAAAACCAAATACCATAAATAAACGATCATTGTAGATATTATATTAACAATTCCATGATATGAAGGTCACCACAAGAGAACTCACAAATTGTATCTTCAATTCATGGAAACATTCATCACGTTCATTTTTTAACATAAACCTATCTACATTTTCATGTTATCAATGTTACTGGTATATATAACCATGAGATGTTTTCAAAAACCCATAACTAATAGAATCCCATCCCATGAAAATTATGAATCATAGTAATATATGTAGTTATTGTTCATTTATCCACCACCTGAGTTTTATCTTGATGAATAATTATATTTTCATTATTTTTGATATGTAATGAATGATATTAGTTGTAACAAAAAATAACATTTAATAAATTATATATATAATTTATTTTTATTATTTATAAAAACAATCATTTTTTTGTTATTCTAAATAGTCATAACTTTTCGGATAAATCAAAACATCATCAATAAGTATAACCACATACTTATCTGAATATGTTTTAAAGAATATATTCATAAGATATTTGGGTATAATTAGAGAATTTATCAACCCAAATAGAATACCTAATAACTCATAATTCTTATACCGTGTATGAAATTTTGAATTAAGGGTTGCATTATCCTTCAACATCAGCTAATAATACCTGAACATGAAACCAACCATCTAAAATTACTGAGTTCAAAGGATTTGATCCGAAATTTCACTAATATGAGGCATTGAATAAATACTATTATTAGTAATTTTTTTCAATACTCTATAATCAATGAAAATCATTATATAAGAAATTTTTTTTTGAAAAAAATTACAGAACCCCATAGTAAAGTGATTGGTTGAATGAAACCTTTATCAAGACACTTCTATAATAATTTTTTTCAATAAGAAGAAGTTATACTTGAGCCATTAAATATGGTTTCTTTCAAATTTGATATGAAAATATCACTTATTCAAAAACATAATCAACTTCCTAATCACATATAATACTGGGTTACTCATCTGAAAAAAATATCCTAATTTTCTTTTATAATCAGAACATCAATAATATGAATGATTTTTTTTATTTTCAACAATAAGATAAAGGTAAATTTTATTTCCATCTCTTAAGATTTTATTATCTTCATTATATTTCGTAAACGGAATGAATTGATTCTTATATAAAAATAAAAAATCATTTTAGAATATAAATTATTTGAACATCAAAATCTATCTTAGCATGTTAAATTGAAATCCAATCTATACCCATAATAACATCAAAATATAAAATGGTAATACATTAAGGATTGTAGGGAAAAATCTTCCATAGATGATGACATGAATTAATTTTTTAATTATTCTTTCCTTAATACTTCCCTATTTCATTTTACAAAATTTTTTTACTCAATTTCTTGAGTAAAAATTTTCATTCTTCTAGAAAATTTCTCATAAAAAAAAAGAATGTGTACATACCGAATCAAACAAGGAATTAATAAAATACATTAGAGAAGTAATTGAAATTTTACCACATGATTAAATGGACCAACATTTTCATAATTAGAAGAAATGTATTTCACCACACCCTTTTTGTAATAGTCTTACTTCTTCCCATCAACCATGGACTTTTTCAGATACACATCGAAATAATGACCAGTCAAATTACATATAAAACAACCTAATTATATCTTATCATAATTTTTCATAACACTACCAATAGATCATTATTTGTATCCAAGAGTATTATTACCAAAAATAAATCCTTATAATAACTTCCTAGATTTGAAATCCTAACTGTGATTTTTACCACACCTATCACAAACAGAAAACATGATTTTTTATATTAATATTTATTGAATGTATTCTACACATTTTCAAACCACCTAGATTTATTTTTATCGTTGTTTTCATGGAATAATGTCCATCAAAAAACGTTATTTATACATTCTCTATATATTGAAATAATTTATCATGACTTTTATGTTCTTGAGTGGCTAAATATCTTTTGTATCATCACTTCAATCCTATGTAAAACTAATTAACTTTGCTATCAAGATCCTAAATACAATTTAAGGCATATCTTTCTAATTGGATGATGTTTTATATATACATAATAGCTAATTATTCCTCATTATTTGTCAATTATAATAATTTCATTTCCATATTATGTCAATAATCCTTAATAAAATACTTCTCATGAAAACTATTCTTAAATGTATCACTACTAGAAATACGTCTCTTATTAGTGCTAAAAATGGCCTTTATCAGCGCTAGAAAAGCGCTGATAAAGCTGGCGAAGATAAGGGGGGGGTCCCCTTTATCAACGCTGCAAAAAGTGCTGATAAAGACTCCTTTTATCAACACTTTTTTAGCGCTGATAAAAATAAAAAAAATTAAAAAAAAATTAAAGAAATAAAAAAAAATTAAAAAAATATTGCCAATCTCGTGGGGGGGCTTTTTACAGTGCTTGAGCCCCCTTTTATCAGTGCTTTCCTGTACCTACAGCGCCCACCTACACCGCCTACACCCTTTATCAGTGCTATACCTTTAAATCAACCTTGTGTGTGCACCCGTGCCTCCACCTAGATTTGATCTCGAGACCTCCCCCCTGCGAACCTAAAGCCTTTGCCACTACCCTATATTGATTTGTTCTCTTATTCATGATATCTCTATTTATTTATATATATATTTAGTTATATTTATTCGTATAGTAATATATATTTATATTAATATATATAGTTATATTAATATATAGATATAGTTATATTAATATATATATATATATAGTTATATTAATATATAATATAGTTATATTAATATATGTATAGTTATATTAATATATGTATAGTTATATTAAGATATAGTAGTTATATAAATATTAATATATTCGTATTTTAAATAAAATTGGTATTAGTTTTTATTTAGATAATGCAAATATATTTTATATGTAAATATGTTTAATTATTTATTTAAAAATATTAATTTTTAGATATGAATATATAAAAAAATTGTACATATACTTATATATTTGATTATAAATAGTAGTGAATTATAAAAAAGGATGAAATTTCAAATACATAATATCAATATGAAGGTAATAACTTGGAATAAATTCAGTCCCCACCAAAAAAGCCAATAATACCCCCTTAAACGAGGCTGAAAATCCACAAAATGTTAAAAAATCGTGGTACCCTGACAAAAAACTCAGTATTAGAGGCCTTCTGGGACACTTTCGGCCTCGAAAAATGCGTGACTGTGGTCCCCCCTAGTCGCAACGACGTATAGCTCATCGTAGGCTTTGATTTGATATGTGGTAGAGCTCAAACAGACACCCGGATCAAATGTTAGGGTCGTTTGAAGTTTGAGTTGCGTTTTCAACATATTTTGGATCTGTTTTTAATTTTTTTAAATTTTTTTATTCTTCAAATTGTTATTAAAATACTATTACTCCATAATAATTATCAAATTATTAAATTAAAAATATTTTTTTAATTTTTTACAAATCCATTTTCCCTAAATATCTTATATATTAAGTATATTAAGTGTAAATGTACATTTAAACATATATAAAATATATTTAAAAATTATATATTTTATTTATATCAATATAACTATATAACTATATTTATATATTAATATATTTTTAAATTTTTTTTTCAAGTTGACCCTTTATCAGCGCTTTGGAGGGTGTTGTCTTATAATATACTACAGTATTGAGATATTCCTCTATGGTATATATAGTTGTTGTTTGTCATGGGTACCACCACCATTTAATGTCAATCACAATAGATTCATTATAATAACAAACTATTTATTTCCAATTCCAATTGGTCTATGTTTATTTTTTGGAAGAAAATTGTCCTCTTAGAACCCTCCAAATTTAGTATCAATGTTTCCTATATAATGAACCATTATAATCAAACTTATTTTTGATGAAGTAACATCAAAATAAAAAAATTATATATTATGGTAACAATAAATTAGATTATTTCAAGGGTATTTGCTTACATTATCCTAAATACATAAATTATATAAACCTTTGATATGATACCAACTATAAGAACCCCACCTTAAATTATCTGTGAACATGATTATTTATGTAAGAATTAATTACCTTTAACTATTTTATAAATTGTAGGTTTATATTTTTATATTTTTATTTTATCATTATTATATAAATAAATATTACATCAGAACTTTTACAACACCTCTTAGTATTAATTTTTTCACTAATATTATTTTTTAAAATAATATGGTTTTTTTAGTTTTTGGAATATATTCAAAATTTTCTTCTTGGTCTCATACTTATCCTTAATCATTATTAAAACCCTTTGAAAAGTATTTGAAAATAAGATATTAATTAAAATAATCCATCAAGGTACACATAAAAAGAAATAAATACCTTGGTTATTTCAGGAATACTAATAAAAAGTTTATTTTTTAAAAATTAATTTTATGCCAAATATAAATATTTTCATACCCAAGAAATCAAAATCTCTAAAAAATATTCTCAAAAACATATAAAAAATTCATAAAGGTAAAATAAAACTAAAAAATATTTTATTTCAATCATGAAAAACAATGAAAAGTTATACATTTCACCTTTAAAAAGTATAATAAAATTTCTCTTAAACATAAACTTATTAGTTTAGCTTGTAAAATCAAAATATTTTTATGAAAAGCTATAAAATATATATAAACCAGGTAGGTAACATGGGATTTAATTTTCATATCACTATTATTGTCAATCATATGAATGGAATATCATTCCTGGTAAATTCCAATAATCTATTTCGATAAACATAGCCAATTAACACTATCTAATTACCCAATTCATTAGAGAGAAATATTGGACTCACCCATCATCATGAGATATATTAGGCTCCGCAAAATCATAAAAATTCGCAAATCCCATTACATAATAAAATACTTATATCATTCATTTACATTATAATATTAATAAAAATATTCATTTCACCCAAAAGTATATTTTTTAGGGATATTAAAGATCCATTATATTTAAAACCCATTTTAAAATTACTTAGAAAAAAAGGAAATACATTTTTTCATTGAATTAGAAAAGTAAATTTTCTAATATAATCCCATAAAAAATATTTTTTTTTTTTGTGGGAAAATATTTTACACCATAAACATTAAAATAAGACATTTCTTCTTCCTTTTCATT
The DNA here is from genome assembly GCA_963277665.1 of Viscum album. Classification (NCBI taxonomy): domain Eukaryota; kingdom Viridiplantae; phylum Streptophyta; class Magnoliopsida; order Santalales; family Viscaceae; genus Viscum; species Viscum album. The sequence goes on from OY728128.1 coordinate 644,202,966, forward strand.
AAAATATTTTGTATGAAATACATAAAATGTTTCTTTTTTTATAATATTTACAGAAAATATAATATGAAATTAAATATTATATATAATTAACTTATGTTAAAATAAATACATCCATTAAATAATTTTATGAATATTTAACTAGAAGAACATGATTTAGAAAATAAATATTGAACACATTTTAATGAGGTTTTTATGTTAAAGTGTCCCTTACCATAAGTTTGACTCATCATGTACATTATTTTTCATAATGTATAATAAAATAATGTTAATTATTTACTTTATTTATAATCATTTTCAATTTTAATATTCTTTTTATATTATATATTACTATTTTTTAAATAATTACTTAATAAATTATATTTTTGTTAAACATTTTGATGATATTTAGATTATTTGTCCAAAATCACTTCAGTAAGTTGGTTATTGTCAAATAGTTCATTATTCCATCATATATCAAATAATAATAATTAAATAATTGTTATTGTTATATATTAATTATAAATTTAAAACAAACCTTTTAATATAGTTTTAAATATGTTTTACATTACAATCATGTTGATGGTAAGTCGTACATACTTATGAGTAACATTTTCAGTTTTAAAAGAATGAGAGGGAAAGAAGGAATATATAAATTAATATTTACATAATGATTATTTCATCATAAAAATAAAATTATTTCTTAAAATATAATTACATATAGTATTTGTTTAATTTTTTCCTAAAAATGAATCACATAACTTCATGGAGATAGTAATCCACATATACGTATGAACGATGTTTTCGTTTTTTAACGGTTAAAAAGTTAATAAAGAAAATTTTATAAAATATTTAGTGAATGATTAATATGTTATGAATATCATATATAAATATAAATATAAATATATATTAAATCCATCATTGTAACCAATCTTGATAGTCAATTATGGAAAATGAATTACAATTATTTGAGAGGCAGTAGTCTTCCAAAAACACGATTGGTGGTTCTGTTTCTCATTTTATGTAAAATGGAGAATGATATAAGTTGTTTTATTAAAATAAAAATATCTCATTATATGGAATATATTAATGTTATTATATCATCATGTTTGAATAATATTTAAATCAATTTGGTTATGTATTTTACGAATGAAATGGAAATTGTAGTTTAAATCAGAAAATGGAGGGGTGACCTTTTATACGTGGGTGAGAGGAAAAAAATAGAATTTTGATAATCTATAAAATATATTAATGTATTACATAGTCTAAAAATATTCAAAATTGAACCATTTAGAATATTAGATGATATGGGGTCACAATATGGCCATAAAATAGAATTTATAAATGTTTTTAGTTCATCTTAACTCTTATCTCTAATTTTTGACCCCCAATAAAATGGTTTTATCCATATATGTGGTAGTGAATTTTTTATTTTTTACATTTAATTATGACCAAAATTACTGTTGAACTTATTATATAATTTTAATTATGAAGATTTTCAATATTAAATAAAATTTATCATATTATATTCATAGAAGGATTACAATTTAATTTAATATTAAATCCGAAAAATGTGATGTTTTTTTTCAAAAACTATTCTTTTTATGATTAAAAGAAATTTCATATCAAACTAAAGTATAATATTTATTGAATATACCATAATTGCATTATAAATAAAATAAAATATGTAATTTTTCTTTTAAACCCTTTTATAATTAAATTGAACATTTTAAAATCTTTAAATAAAAAGATATTTGTCAATAATTTTTGTTCTTTTTCACTATTTATTAAAATCTTAAACTTATTAAATGATTCTTTAAAAAAATTTCCTATGAATATTTTGGTGTGCTGAATTCAAAAAACATGTATATAAAAATACTATAATTTGGAAATAAATCATTAAATAAACCCATATAATACATGAATCGTCAATTTGATTAGAAATAAATCTTTTTTTCCTTTTAACTGAAAAATTATCTATCATTATTATAATGAAAATCACTCTATAAAATCTATTTAATTAATATTAATAATAAATTAGAATGAATTATCTTAACATTAACTAGGTTGTTATAGTAATAATAAATAACCTTTATTTGTACAAGTTTATTGACAATATTATGAATATTACTTTTGGTCATGTGGGCACAAACCAATACATTTTTAAGGTATAACTGTATGAATTTTATTATGTAGATATAATGATATAATAATGAAAAATAATAAACCAAATTTATAATTACCAAAATTAATTCTATTGTAGAAAATATTACTTTTCCCCTTCAATATTTAATATAGATGATGAATCCTCAAAAAAACGTCCACAACCTCAATTCATTAGAAATAATAGTGTACGAATAAAGATGTTTGGGATCATTCTCAAGGCTTCAAATGAATCTCTTGATTTTTTTATGTTTTTCTAAAATATATCTCATCGATCACTACATAAGGGCTTTAGCCTTAGTTTAATGAAGAAATTGTAGTTCATAATTTTTAGGAATGAAAAATCTATTATATATCTAAATAGGGGAGTTTCTTGAAAATCCATCACAAATTTACTTGGTTTGAAAATAAAACCGATGTGGAAATATTTTTTATTCCATCAATTTACATATCATGTTAATTTAAAATATAATTCCCACTTTATTATAACATCAAACACATTTAATTCACTTCATAGAGCTTCAATATATTTAAAATATATCTATTGAAGTTATAAAAAATTAAAATATCATTATAATATTTGACATAAATGGGAATATTAAATTCATCATGGAATAATGCATTAGAATAATATGTGGATATATTTGAACAAGATGATCTTATCCCCATCATAGCCTGAGTTTAAACCCCATTTTCAATGACCATGATATTTAAATTATAACCACATTTTAGATATAAAAAATGAAATTGTTATGATAAAAAAATTAAAAAATTATGTGTGGTTAATAAATACTAAATATCATGGCTATAAGTACCATTGGTGATGTTCCATAATTATATATTAATATAAAAAATGAATCTTACCTAAAATTCTTGATTCTAATGTTGTGTATTTAATATTCTGTATACAAATTTTTGTATACAAGAATCTAGATGGTATCACATTTAATCGACATTTAATTTTTATCTCTTGAGGTAACTTAGTGGAGATGTACATGTGTGAACTAGTTCTTCATATCAAAAGGTTTATTGTGTTTTTTTGTGACATGTGATTTTTATGCACCATGCTACATGACTTGACTTTATGGAATCTCGAAAAATGAAACAAACTATACATCTTATTATTTTATACTCATGTGGAATAACATAATTTATAGTGTGTTCAAACAATATGCATGGATTTGAGTGTATATAATATAAATATGTTTTAATGAATATCCTATTAAGCCAATATTATGAAGTTAAATTCCTTATTTTATTAATAGTAATGAGTGTGCGTCTTATAGAGAATTGTGGTAAAATTGAAATTCTTATGAAGAAAAAGTACCAAAAGGATGAAGAAACCCACAAGCATAATGTTTACATATATATTATTTTCTGTGGACAAGAAACTTTTGAATACTTGATTCCAATTTTTTTAAAATCATCATTTCATATATTACATAAACATAAATATATGAATAATAATGGAACATAATTTTTACAAACATTATTTTTAAATTTAAGAATGATTATTTTATGTCAAGTGAAAAGATCACTTTAAACAAATTTAATAGATATTCAAAAACATTAAATAACACCATTCAGTAAGACCCTAAATCTCAAATCATATAATTGTTTTTAAAACAATAACCATATTCACATATATTATATGTGAAACTAACAAATAAAAATTGAAATATCTAAAAAATAAAAAATTTGAGAATTTGTTTTTGATTCAATGATAGTTTTATTTTCCAATATAATAGTGAAAATTAATAAATTTGTGAGGTATGGTAATATTAAATATAATTATAATAAATAATAATAATCATATATAAATAACCTTCCTATAAAACATTACACTAACATAGGATTCCATTATTTTTTTAGTTTTAAAATATATTAAGAAATTTTATGGAAATTTTAAGTTCCTTTATTTTATGGGATAAGGTTATTAATATTAAGATGATATAAGTTAATGATGTATTGACGGAATTGAAATATTTGTGGTTTAAACATATAGAACCAATTTCATCTTTTACTAAAATGATGTGTTCATGGGATAAGGAACTTACAATTGAATTTTCATATTAACATGTTCATAGTTTGTCATTATAACCATTTTTGTTTTTATATTTGGATGATAAGAGGAACACGAAAATGAATCAATAAAATGAATATCCCTATAAATTCCAACAAATTACTAATGAGCCATACTCATTATAAATTGATGACATAAATTAAAATCTCAATATATACTTATTTTATTGGAAAATATGAGTTTCCAAATATGCAAGATGGTGATATTTATATCTTAGTAGAAACTATATCTTCATTCAATTTTTTTTATGGATACCTGAGTTATTTTATTTAGTGATTGATAATTAAAATTGTGATGATGCAATTTATTTAAGTGGGTAGAGTGTTACACCATGGGAATTTAGTATGTATATTACATTACATAAATAATATATTGAATAGATTCTAGATTTTTCTATTGTAGGATGTCTAAGTAAGACACCTTGTTACATTTATGTTTTGGCAGTAAGTGGGTGATGGAGGTTTGGGGGCATCTTCGCCAGTTCGTAGGTTTCTCTAATGGTGTGGATTTCTATATAGATTTTCTCTAAAGTTGGATCTAGTTAGCAGACACATTTGGTCAAGAATGGAAGGCCAGGGCATTGTGTTTTATTGTATGGTGTTGGGTTTTATGGTCATCCAGAAAATTGGTGAGACACTAATCTTACATGTTTACATCATCAACAATATTTATAGAACCCTAGTGTTACTACTAGAAGTTGGTTGCCTATGAAATGATTCAAGATATTGACCTTCTCTCATGGACCATAGGCCCTCATTTCCCTCATCTATCAGTAGCAGGTAAACTAAGGGTCAGTGGGTCAAGTGGAATCCACCTAACCTGTGGTTTAAAATTAACACTGATAGGTTGTGATTCATAGAGTTAAAGCGTAGAGGAGGAGTTGTTAGATATTCACTCGGTTCTGTGGTGGTGGCCTTCTTAGATTACTTTGGTAACGAAGATTCATTTTAGGTGGAGTCTTAGACCATTCTTACTGGTTTTCTTATATTTCTGGAGAGGAATATTCTAATTATGGAGGTTGAGGTTGACTCTCTTATCATTTCAAGGATTTTTTTCAAAAAATCATATTCCTTGGAGCATTAATTATTAGATCATATGATGAAAGATGTTTTTTTATTTTTACACAGCCATTCTTCACAGCTAGCATGAGTGTAAAATGGCGGCCAATTTCTGAGCATATAAAACATATACAGAAGATTGTATTTCGGTTTTCTCTAGTCTTAGGTCCTTCCCTTTAAATAGGCTCCAACTTTTTACGGGATGATACCATTGAAAATCACTATTTATAACCACCCTAATCCCCATTTTGTAATCTCTTGTTTCCCATTCTATTAATAAAATAAAAAGTCTTCGTATTTTTTTTAACATTTAGAAGATAAAAAATTAATGGAATTTGAAGAAAACCATTCAATGTAAAAATATATATATTTTTCAACGAATAATTTCGCAAAATTTTGTGTTTTTTTCATAAATAAAATCATAGAACATTAATGTATTTTTACGATAAATTATTTGAATGTAAAAAAAATTATATTGATTATTAGTTAATTGGTAAATGATATGAAATAATAATAAGAACATCTAAAGTTTAAATTTCAATTTTTCTATAAGAAAATTCATTATATTTTATTTTATCATTTCAAAGTTAAACATTTATGTTAAATAAGTATAATTTGATAAAATTATAATAATTTTTTGATTAAATAATGAAATAAATATTTATGTAACATTTTTTATGAAGTTTTTTTAATATAGGAGTACAATAATACATTTCAAAAATATATATTGAATTTAGTAACCAATGTTTGATATTTTTAACCTATGTTATATTTTATTTTAATAAAAAAAATTATTCTTTTTTTATTATGTATTTACTAGTTTACATTTGTTTTTATTACTTTCTGAATTTCAAAAAGCTCTATTATTATAGTTATATACCAATAAAAGCCTGGGATGTCAACAACATTTGCATAAATATGTATAAATTCTTATTTTATAATTAAGGAAACATTTTTTCTAAAAAAATTATTATTTTATTCTTACATATATTGAAATAAATCTCTCTCACATTTAAAAAATGAATAAAATAAATGGATTTCATATTTGGGATCATAATTCCCATATTAGTTAATATTTTGAATTTTATTCTTATGCATTAAAATAAGTTAACAAGGTAAATTTTACTCATTGTGAAAAATGATAAAATGAATCCCAAAGAGTTAAATCAATGGGTAATAATTTGAAATATCCTAAAAAAATTACATAAATAAAAGGATGACAGATTTCTCAACCTCTCCCTATTAATATATTTTTATTGGTAAAATTTTCATTTTAATTCCCTGAAAAAGACCTTTTTTGTTTATGTAATAGTTATTTAAAAATCATTCTTCTTCTCAATTATAAAATAACACCTCTAAACCCCCTTCGAACAGACACCTAAAATATAAATACCTCATTTTAATATACCATATTTTTTTAACTAATAAAAATAAACCATGTTGGGAAGCATTTGGTTAATATAGATGTATGGCCCTGGGTTTTGGGAATGATATTCTTTCCATAAAATATGTATTTCTAATTCTAAAATATAATTTTCTATTGGTTGAATGTAATAGAAATGGATTAGGACATGAGTCTTACATTATTAAACATAATCAAAAAATTATTCATTCATTGTAAAAAATTTCAAAAAACACACATGATACTAAGTATTAACACCATGTATTATTAATCAATACGTATCATTACATCTATTATAAGTGAAAATTTTAAAATATGACAATAAATAATATAAATAACTATTTAAAATTAATAACTTGCATATATCACCTTAACATTTGAGAATGACCATTAGTATACAAAATCCTACATTGATTAATAATACCTTGAAAGGATAAATTATATTTGGAGATACGAAACAAAAACTATAGAAATTTTAAGTGTAAAAAATATATATGGATAAAATGAATTTGATTAGTAAACATAGGGAAGAAGCCTTATTTTTCTTAAATGAAGGAAACCTCGTTCTTTTTGGTAATATAGAAACACATTATTTGACCCATAGTACTGGAGGCACCATGATCCATGGATTATGTCCCTAAAGACCAGAAAAATGGCCCTATATTCTTGTTAATAGGCCCATGGTATGTAGGCCCCAAATAGGACAAACAATACCTCGCCGATATGCCCAATATCATGCGTAATCCCTACACCGAGAATACTACTCTACTGAAAAACAACGTTTTCCACACCCCTATAATTTCATATCTTTTACATCGGAGGCCACCCTAACCACTGTAGGTGTTCAACATCATTAGCATAAAACACTTCTTCATGTTCACGTAGGGCCTCCTTATATACCACTGTCACCATCAGTGGTTGTTCACCTTGCCATCAGAGGTTGTCTCCACCTACATAAATAGGTCACCACCCCCGGTATCATCCCCCTTCCTCGTGATCTCCCTTGGATGCCTTACATCCCATCATCCCCATTGGAGGCTTCCATCCTCACAAATTTGTCTCCACCACCAGCATCATTCCCCATCCTAGCTTTTCCCCCAACCACCTCATGACTCAACGTCACCACCCAGCACAATTGTGAGTGGGGCCACTATACACACTACTGATGGCGTCATGATGAAACAAATATTTTCAAGTCCCATGCGTATTCGTAAGGGAAGAATTCACCTACCATGAAAAAGGTAGAATGTTCATTTTAATAGAATTTGATCCTGGTACACGCTAGTGCTATTCCATCACTAAGTATCACTTGACCATGGAGTTTTCACATCCGTAAATCTATATATAGTAATGATATTTGTTGATTATAAATATTATTTGTAAATATTTTTATTGGAAATAGGGTCATTGTGTACATATGTGTAAAATAGAAATATTATAGCTGTGTATAGTTAGTATTAATCTCTAAATAATCAAACTCTCAAACATAAAATCCTGAAATGGAAAATATAATATTAATATAACTCATGCACACACACATATATATACATATGTGATACAAATTAATGTATAATTTTACAATTTTTGAATTATGATATGTTGCATTTATTAAATTCAGTGAAATGTATTAATATCAATAGACTAGTAAAATGAATATTTAAAAATATTAATATTTTATTTTTATGCTATATGGGGAAGATTAAATAACATAAAAGTAGAAATTTTAAAATAATTTCTTTTTTAAGAGTTATTTATTTTTAATTAATTTTCACTGAAGAATAATTTTGATAAATATTATTAATTTTTTTAAAAAAATAAATATATTCCCAATACATATCATATGTACGTTATAAGGATAAGTTTTTTTTAATCATAAAATATAATTTTTTTTAATAAAACTCAAATTTATATTTTATTAATTTTTTTTGGAAACTAGTAATATAATGGATGAAATAAATTTTGGATATGAATGATAAATGTAAACTAATTTAATCATTAACTAATTAGAAGAAAAAAAATAATAGTTAATATCTATGGAGCTATCTTCTTATTAAATACATTTTTAATTATATTTTATATTTCCAGTTAAAGATAAATTCATAAATTTTAGAATTTTTTTTTGAAAATAATGAATTATATTATTTATTTTTTATTTAAATATATGATTTATGTGATATTTTCTTCTAAATTAGTTAATTTTTCGGTGTAAAGTGAAAATTTTGTTTTTTATTTATACCATATCATTTTTGTTACTATAATTATCAAAAATTAATCAAATCTATTATAAATATTTTTCATGACAAGTTTAGTATTTAAGGAAAAAATTTATTCCTTCAATAACAAAATATTGAATTTAAGAAAGTCATGTTTAACATTTTGAAACATAATTAATATTTTATTCTTATAATAAATTGGTTTTCATCATGTTAATTAATAATGATATCACAAAGAAGCCTTAAAATTTAGATTAATTTGTATGCCGTATAAATATTAGTTATTTAATAATAATCTTATTAATGTAATGGAAATTGACAATATTGATGCTTTTATCCAAAATATTATTTTTAGGCATAAAAATACTGTTTTCGTAAAATTGGGTTTGACATGTTTTTGGAGATAATGCTAAAATTAAATTTTATTACTCATTTTTTATTAGAAAATAGATTTTATATTTGAAATCATTAGGCCCAAAATATTTATTTCAATATATTTTATTTTTAGGTATTAAAAGTAAATTTCATAGGTAAAACTATTTACCACAATAAAAACTAAAAAAGGTAAACTGAGAAATATACAAATAAAAGTATTAAAAACTTGTTTAAAAAATGTCTAAGAAATGAAAAGTTGGGGTATTATTGAATTTACCTCATCCTTGGATCCTGTAATATCTACTTTGGCTCCATATTTCACATAAATCATTTTCTCTCTTTATATTAAAATTTCACATTTACAAAATTTTCATTCTGTTAACAAACAAAGGAAGCTCATATCCACCACATTTAACACTCATTATAAGTAATAAGTTTAATTAAAACTGATCTGTAGTCTATCCTAAACACCCTATAAATTTCCTTGATTACTTGGACTTGAAAAAAGTTTTTGATAACTAGTGTTATGTTGTTACCTAATGGAGAATATCCAATAGAAGTGGTAATGTTCTCAACTCATGACTCTTAATTGGTTTCTTATTTAACCCCCTTAAACAAATTATATCAATGAAATAATGAAATCATATGTATTTCTATTTTGAAAAAAATTTATTATACTAAAAAATATTTTCTTTCTACCTTCCTCTAAAAATATTCAAAAAATAAAGACGTTAACATGCTTACATGCGGACTACCGCCTCCACGAACAAGGTGTTTGATTGTTCATCATTATCTAACATGGATGGTTATAAAAATATACTAGAATATAAAATCATATGTTATTATATATATATATATCATGTTCATTGTCAATAAATATTTCGGCTACGGGTATATGCACAATAGGAAAAAAGTGGTATATGGGATTTGTTACTTGCAACAGAATAGGAACCTGTTGTAAATAATAAAAAATATCATGTTAGTTGTGACGGAATAAAAGTATTATATCAAATTACGATAGTTTTAGTGGTATTTGAAACAAAATTCATATCCAACCACAAATTCTCTTGGTGGAAATGTGAACCATATAGCGGGGATGGACTATTAATGATGGAAATTATCTTTTACTCACAAAAAATATTATTTGTGACGAAAAGAAGAGGCCATCGTAAATAAATTTTCATTAATGTAACTAAAAAACAAATATGGTGGGTATCCATTGTGGAAAATATATATTTAAAATGCAAATTTATTTTCATTTGTTTCTAAAACTATTTATAGTTAGTGCAATTTCTGAGGGTATTTTGGTCACAATTAATCTAACATGTATAAGAGCCCAAGTATCATCCTCCCATCACAACATGTGAGACTCTCATATTATTATTCTCTCACATATCATTGTACACAATTAAATAAATATAATAATGTTTTAATTATTGTGTTAATATTTTAAATTTTTAAAATTTCTAATTTATTTACATTATTTTATATTAAGAATAAAAGTAATGAATAGTTTCTAAAAGTTATAAATAATTAATTACAATTATTGATGCTTAGATATAATTAGTATTAAATAGTGGTAATTAGTTACAAGTACTATTAGTTACCATAAACCTGTAGTAATTAGTGGTAATTAACAATAATTAGTATTTATTAGTAATAATAATCAATAACTTAATTAGGAGAAATTAGTACTAATTTCTAGTAGTTAGTAATAGTTCATATTAATTACTAATAAATAAAAATAATAACAGGTAATTACTATTAATTATCGAAAACTAGTAATAATGGCCAGTAATTAATAATAATTAGTTATAATTACCAGTAATTATTAACAATTAGTAATAATTAGTAATTAATTTGAATAATTAGTACTAATTTGTCATTATTTCAGATAATTAATAATAATTATCAATAATTTTAAATAATTAGCTATAATTACTAATAATTAGTAATAATTTGTTACAAATACCAATAATTAGTAATACTCTTTAATTTTCGCCAATAATTAATAATTATTAGTAATAATTAATGATAATTATAGACAATTTCTGAAAATTAGATACAACACTTTATAATTAAAAAAAATTGTAGTAGATACAAATAATTTGTAATAATTAGTAATAATTAGTAATAATTAGTAATAAATATTAATAATCCCCAATAATTAGTAATAAAATGTATTTAATACCTATAATTATCAATAATGAGTAATAATTAGAAATATTTTTTGATTCTTAATGTTAATTATTAAAAATTAAAAAAACGATAATTACTAATGATAATAAACAATTACCCATATATATTGGGGAAAATATTTCAACCAATCACACACACCTCACACAAAAAGTTGATGGGAATGTCATAGTCCCCTCATAGGGAAAACACACCCATCAAACCCCTTTTATTTATTAAATATATAGGTCTGGTTAATCTCTTATAGAGTGGAATAAAGACCCTTAGTACATAGATCATAGGCCACATTATTTGGCTTGAGGTCCGTCATTATCTTGGACCAAAGACCTGTAACAACTAGACAAAGCCCCTACCATGATCCCCTACTCCATATTCATCAAACACTACCATCACCATCGTCCATGCCATTGATGCAAGAAGTTGTGGCTATCCTTCACCACTACATGAAGATGTGGAAATCCCACCCCTATGACCTTATTAGAGACCCCCTAACCCACCATCCATCCTTTTTAATACATCAAGTCATGATCATCCCTACCTAGGTCATGATCTCTATTCACCTGAGGTGGTCAGCCATCAGATGAATCCACCCCTAAAAAATCTATGTTTCCATAGCCAACAACTACATACAGCCAATTGAAGGACAACATGGATCAATGCTTTTTTAATTGTAACTCCCCACAATTCATAAAACTGAAGACTATGTGTTCCCCCATCATCATCAGAAACAGGCACCCTCCATCACTCCACCATCGTATGTGGATGCAATTGCCCCGCACTCATCATCACTTCACCAACCTCCATGAAAAATCACCCCCGGAGATCAATAGAAAAGTTGACACATCGCCTTCCCAAACACGTATGGAAAAATATATCTATCGGATGTTGGCACATATTACATGTATTATAGGTGGAACCAAACCATTAAATGTGGGTCAAATAAATTCGTGTTGGGATTTAAACCCCATAACCTACCAGATGTAGTAAAACATTTGAGTACAACTCCATTGCGGCCATGTCCACTTATAATTATCCATGATAGGTAGTAATTTTTAATAATTAGTAATAATTTATAATAATTAGTAATAATTAGTAATAATTTAAAATAATCAGCAATAATTACCAATAATTAGAAATAATTACAGATAATTATTAATGATTATCAATAATTTGTAATAATTTGTAATAATTACCAATATTTACTAATAAGATACTGTAATTATCTATAATTACTAATAATTTGTAGCAATTATGGTCAATTAGTAATGCATTGAAACAATTATGGAAAATTAGTAATAATTATTATTAATATTATATTATTACTAATAAATAGAAATAATGTTAATAATTATCGATAATTATAAATAATTGATAATAATTATTTATAATTACAAATAATTAATAATAAATACTTATAGATATTAATAATTTTTCAAAATTAATGATAATTAGTAATAATTTGAAATAATTACTGATAATTAGAAACATTTAGTAAAAATTATCGATACTTAGTACCAATAACTGAGAACTAGTAATAATTACCAATATATTTTGGAAATTTCCAATATTTTATAATTTTTTTAACAATTCGTAATAATTACCTATAATTAGAAATAATATATTTTAAATTTTTTATTTTACTAATATTTATTACTAATTATCATTAATTAGTAATATTTGATAATAAGGAACAAATAATTATTAATAATTAACAAAAACTAGTAATATTAGTTGACATTAATAATAATTACCAACAACTAATAATAATTATAAATAATTATCAATAAGTTTTGGAAATTAAAAATTATTTTTATTTATAATAATTAGTAATAATAATAGATAATTTTCAATAATTAGTGATAATTTGTGATAATAACAAATATTTAGTAAAAATTACATATAATTATTAATAAATAGTAGAAAAAACATAATGACTGCTAATTAGTAATAATTATTTATCATTATGGAAAATTAGTAATAACTAAATGTAATTAGTAATAATTATTAATAATTGATAATAATTATTTATAATTATTAATAATTTATATTAGTTAGTGATAATTTTTAATAATTTGTTATAGTTTTTTAAAAATTACCCATAATTACATCTAATTGCACATAATTTGTAATAATTACAAACAATTAGTAATAATTTGTAATAATTACAAGTAATTATAAATATTTTATAATAATAAACTATAAATAGTATTACCTAATAATAATTTGTAATAATTACATGATATTAGTTACAATTATCTATAATTTGTAACATTTTTAAATAATTACCCATATTTAGTAATACTTTTTATGAATTACTGATAATAAGTAATGAAACTCCATAGATACAAGTTGGTGGTGTCAATAATGTTTATGATCTAGCTAATGAATTTGAAATAGTTAAGGAAGATGAATCTAAATCTCCTATGGATGTTGATAATACTGGGGAGGAAGATGAAGATTTTCACAGTAATCAATATAATGATGAGGATAAAGATGGATAGTGACATAATTACATACTAGATATTGTCATAATTATCATATAATAAATGTTTCCAATTATTTTTAGATAACATTATTTATTTTTAAATGGATAGAGAATATATCAATGAGATGTTTGGTACCCTCATGGATTATGTGCTTCGAGGTGATCAACCAAATGATATTCCATCTGAACCATTGGGTTCATCTACTAAATCTTCAAAGAATACGGATCATGGACTAGCCTTATTGATGATTCTCAACTATATTACCATAGTCATCAACCACTTTATATTGAAACATACATGTGGAGGTATGTTTAGTTGTGTATGTTCATTATCTTCCAATTATTTTATTTTATTAATTTATATACTAACTGTTTGATTATTATTTTTCATCCATAATCATTCACATATAGTTTTTTCACAAGGAGGTGTGATTCAATATACTATTTTTTATAGACTATGGGTGACATGAGATCAGATTCCCATTGATGTTCTTCTTTGAATGTTTGTTCCCTGAATGAAAATTAAATAAATAATTTTTATTTTTATTTTAATTTAATTAATAACACTTTTTTTAATTATTTATAGGGTTTATAATATACCATCGATTATTTAATGAGAACCACCATATGAGATTAATAGGAGATAATCATGCATGATAAATATCGCCATTTGTTACACAATTTGGGAAAGAGAGTTGTAGAGATAGTTAAAGTCATATATTTTTAATCAATATTACTATAGTTATCAAAATTATTACATCACATACCATGTTTGGGATGGATTGTGATCATTCATCATTGGAGATAGATCATAGGGATTCATGATGTCATGTATAGAGCCAGTAGTCATACGATTAGAATCATTGATGACATATCGTAGGTAATTTTATTTAATAATTTATATATAAATTAAATGTAAAATCATTATATTTTATTCATATAGGATGTATACAATATAAATGTTCAATAATTCAGTGTTTTCAATAATATATATATTAATCATAATATTGGAGAGATGATTGCTCACTGAGAGCATCATATTGTAGTGTGTATACTATTTTTTATTTTTAAGGGTAAATTAAATCTATATATTAAATATTTTAATTTTGAATCTCATTAAATGAGGAATATTGGATGATAAATTTTCATATGCATGAGAGTAATGCTGATATTGTGGGATGAGACACATGTGAGTTGGAATTTTATAAGAAGGCTTGGATTCATGTGACACATCATAATATGAAGAATGGAAAAGTGATTGGAAATGGTCCTTGATTAAGATCTAATGGTTAAAATGGTAATGAAATATGGCCATCTTCAATCTTGAGGGGACCTTGTGTAGTGAACTATTAAATGTTTGAAGAGTATAATGAGTGGTTTCTAGCACAGTTTAAGATTTTAGTGATAATGTGTAGAGGAAAAAATAATCTTTATCGAGTACAATAGGTGGAGGAGGAGGAGGAGTACCCTTAATGACAGAGGCAACAACATGATCAGATGCTAGAGTATATATGATGACTTGAACATGGTTTAGGGATGAGGTTCCCTTTACACATTCCTTTAGATGAACCCCCCCCTATATAATGATCAATGATATTTTTGATAAACATATTATGATTCTTTTTAGTTGACATATTATAAATAAATGATTTATTTGATTATATGTGTAATGTTTGATATTTTATAAAAAACAATTTTATGTTATTAGTTTATCTTTTTTTAGTTTTTATTTTTTTGTTATGGATGTATGATTTTGATTAAAAAAAATTTATTGAATAATATATGTATCCATTTTTAATAACCTTTTACAATGTAAATATAATATTACCATGAATAATAACTCATTCTCTTCTTAGATTGACATAAAAACTATATTTCAGGGGGAAGGTATCAGTAAAAAAAGAGTTATTATATTTCTATTAAATTCCATTAGTCAATTGTGATCAGTTCCTATCAGAATTGAATATTTTCAATAGGAAACCATCAGAATGATGCTCTAATAAATAGTCCAAAATTTGGTAGTTGTGAAGATTACCCCATCAATTAATGTGAATAATTTCAATTTTCATCTAGTTTTTATTCACTATAAAACTCTCTTAAAATATGTTTCACCACAATAAATATAGCCACCTGATCCTTTTACACGTATTATTACATGATTTTAAACATAGATATCGATTAATTAAATTCCAAGGATAATAGTTTATTGTGTTTTGGGATGATTTGGTATATAAATAAGAAACACAAGACTAAAATAAAACCAAATTATTTTAAAAATCCATAATAATCTTCTAACATCTCTTGAGATCCTAAAACTACATAGGATAACCTAGGTATTACAATGAAAAATCACCGAGTTAAAAATCCATGTAAGGGAAAAAAAGGAAATTAAGTACAACATATGAGTTATAAGGAGTAACACTATAAAATATAAGGCATGGATCAAGAAACATCATAGAGGATTAATAAAAAACATGGAATAAAATGATCATAGAAATATAAAAATGCTCAAGAAAAAGATAACATGACATAAACATGAGTAAAGGATAACTATGAATAAGATATCACATAGTGGTAAAAATCCTGCAATGGATATGGTTTACTCTCTAAGCCCATACATAACATCTCATAATACAAAAACAATATAAAACTCATTGTAAAATTATCTTAGATTGCCCATCATAATTTTGGAACCAAGGATGCTCATTGCTAATAATGGAGGTTGGTTTGTGTTTGTTGTTAATCTGCACACTGATGACTAGGGTGTTTGCAATGAATAGTGTCATACGATTGACGATTAAAGCAGTATTGATGGTGGTGTAGTTTCCACGTGTTTGGTAATTTTTTTGGGACTCAAAAATCAGAAGTTTAGTAAGATTTTGCAATAATGGTACGCGGTGAAGGCCAGTGGTACATGGTGAATGTACACAGTACGCAGTTTAGGTGTATGATATGCGGTGAAGGAGTGAGGTATGTAGTGAAAACATGTTTTATGTGGAATAGTGCACAGAATAGAAAACAGTTCAGAGAAATGGTACGCGGTGAAGGCATACAGTATGTCGAATGTTACCGAAAATGGTTCACAACAATAGTATGTAGTGAAGACATGCGGTAAACAGAAAGTTTTAGTTTGAAAGGATTGTTGTGGTTTAAAAATAGGAGTGGTGGGTGGTTTTATCCTAATAGTATGTTAATAGAGTTAATTACAGTTAAAATTGTCCCACATTGAAAATTTGGGGGAATCAGTTTAGTGAAATTTGTCGAGTTACGTGCCTATTTAAGGAACAGTAATCCCCTTTGTTAAGTGATGATATTGGAGATTAAAATCTCAGGATTAAATTCGGTGATGTCAAAAGTGTTACATAGTGGACCAGGAGGTACACTGAGAGAATCATCCATGTAAGGAACATAATATGTGGAAGAGAGTGTGGTTCACAAAGGAAGCTCTCTCAGTACGCAGTGGAGCAAGGTAGTAAGAGGTGTAGGACAGTACGTGGAGGAGTGGAGTAGTAGGCGGCGTAGGGAAGTACATCGAGAAGCATAGTTTGTGGAGGAGATAGATGATTCATGGAGGATAGGGATGGAATGTGGAGGAGATAGATGGTAAGCAACATTAGCAATGTTAGGAAGAAACAATAGTAGTACGCGGAACACCCAAGGAATCCTAAAAATTGACCTAATCTGTTTACAAAATTATTTTCCATATCATATGAGTGTACGTGAAAATAAATTACATATTTTGGAGATTATGTGACTTCAACAGAGAATCCATTTACAGTTGAGGATGTATGATTTGAGTCTAAACCATTGATGATAGCTTCATGACGATAAACTGAGGGAAGATTCTCCCAACGTAGTGAGCAAGGGGAAGTCAGTGGAAGTGATCCGGTGGATGTAGTGTGCTATACGTAAAACCATGTAATGGAAGTGTTCCTTCTACATAGTGACTGTACTAAACTATTGTAATCCACAACCTGTAAATATTAGTGATTTTTGGTACGACATACACATTGTCTATATATGCTTTTTGGACATATCCCTTAGTGGAGAACCAAGTAAAATTGATGTGTCACTGTATTTCATGTGATTGTCTATTTATGGAACTTCCCCCTCACATAGGTTTAACAGGTTCTTGCTGACATGGGAACAAGATTCCTCGGTTTAAAAGAAAAATTTGACACCCTGTTTTACCCATCCCCTCTCAGGGTGTTTCATGGTCTTTTATGTGGTATCAGAAGATAATGGTTGTTGGTGTTGAATCTGCCCATCATGGAAAATCCATTCAACATTAGGGGAGTTCCCCTATTAAATGGATTTAATTTTCATATATGAAAAAATAGGATGAGATCTCACCTATGATCTATTATAATGAAAGTATTATTTTCAACTATGAAGGGAATACAAGTCACTGATCCTACAAGACTTATGATGATAGATACAGAAAAGGAATTTCTTGATACTGATGCAAAAGCTCAGAATTCTCTCATTGAATCCCTTTCTGTTCAGATTTATCTAATGGTAATGAGTTTCACATCTACCGAGTCAGAATTGGATATACTGGAGAATATTTATAATGGAGATAACAATTTGAAGGAGGAAAAAATTCCATTACTCCACAAAAGGTTTGATGATCTGAAGATTCATCTAGATAAAAATGAAGAGTCCTTTTTCAATCAAATTACAAAAGTTGTAAGAGAAATACAAGGTCTATGTGAAGAAATCTAAACCATTTACATATTAAAGAAAATATTTAGAAGACTCCCTCCAATTTACAATGCAAAGGTTTCAGCACATGTGGAAAGGGATCTATCCAAACTCTTTGTAGATGATATTCTGAGCAATTTATCTACTTATGAAATGATAATAAAACTAGAAGAAGCTATGACTCATTTAAGAAAGGAAATTGAATTCAAATACATGTAAAAACTAAAAGTTTCAATAGATAGTGGGGATGAAGATTATGAGGAAAATGAAACTCTTTCACTCATTTCCAAGAAGCTCAAGAAGGGAACATGGAAATTTGATGGAAATCTACCTTTGGCTTGTTTTCATTGTAAATGAGTTGGGCACATTTCCTCTTAGTGCTCATGAAAATTTGATGATGAAGAGAGTGAAGATGAAAACATGGAATATCCTTGGAAAAGATTCATCAAAAAGGGAAACTTCAAATTTTCATAGAATGTTCAGAAGAAGAGTTTTGACTATGAGGAGGAAGATGATGATAATTAATACTATGGGGAAGATGGACCAAAATTTAAAACTGGGAACCATGCCTCCATGATGGCTACCATTGAAAAGTCATAACCATTGATTGATAAATATAGAGAAAATCAATTTACTGCTAATGATTATCCCATGTTAAACTTAAGTATTCCTTAGTAATATTTATAATAAATGTAAGAATTGTAATAAGTTGAATGAAATGGTGGAGTAATCATCATAATATATTGATCAGTTGTAAGTAGAAATTGAATTATTGGAAGAACTGGTCAATGTTCAATCTTCAATCCTTGAAAGAACTGATGATGTTATGGAACTAAAACTCGAACGTGATGAAAAAGAAATGGTCATTAATGACATTATTTATATACTAGAGGAGAATTCCAAGACTCTTGAGGGACTCAATGAAGAAGTTGTTACTCCAATAAGTATACTTGATATTGAATCCATTTTAAAAGAATCTACAATGAAAATACAATTTGGAAGGATCTCGGATGCTGAGATGCTAGAGAGAGAAAAAATCGGTTCTAATGGAGTTAAAAAGATCATGAGTGAACAAAGACCCACATGCATTGGAAATAGTAGAATTGGTTTTGATGCCAATACATCAATTACTATAAATAATTTGAGCCAGAATAAAGGAAAGATGAATTTTGATTATGTTAAAAAGCCACCAGAAGTGCTAAAAATGAACCCCTTTAATCAAATTAAAAGGATAATTGAAGATTATCCCTGAGTTTCTAGAAATTATAGGTAGTCAAACTATATTTTTAAGGAATAAGTAATGATGATAAATAGATGTGACAAGACATTTCATTTCATGAAGTGTACGTTTTGTGGATTTCTAGGCCATACCATGTGATACCATGAAGAGGCAAGGAGATATATGAAAGTGGAAGAGTTAAAGGTCCATAAAAGGAGAACATATTCATATCCTACTTCATATAAAATAAATATGTTCTATGTATATTGTTTTCACATTTCTAATTTTGGCCATAAAGCAGTGTACATCAGGAAGAGGTATGATATGAGAAATTCATTCAATGTTTAGATATGAGTAAATACATTTCAAACAAACAGTGCTTCTATTTCAAATAGGTTTTCTTATCTGGAAGAATAATTTGAGTATGAAGAACCCGTGTACACAAAAGATAGAATTGAAAGGACATCTGTGTCCAACACTCAATCTAATATCTCATAAAAAGAAAAAAGATAAATTGAAAAGTCCAATTTTGTAGAAGTTTCCCTCAAATATAGAAATATTAACAACACTTTGATTATTTATAGTGAATATTCATACCACATGA
Organism: Viscum album; assembly: GCA_963277665.1. Classification (NCBI taxonomy): domain Eukaryota; kingdom Viridiplantae; phylum Streptophyta; class Magnoliopsida; order Santalales; family Viscaceae; genus Viscum; species Viscum album. Next base: position 644,223,444 of record OY728128.1, read on the forward strand.
ATGGTAATGTAGACCTATTAACAAATATCAAGAGAAATATCAATGGAATAGGGAGGTTCTATAACGATGGTTCTTTGAAGATAAAAGGTAGTGGATGTTATGAGGTAGCTAATGGATAGATGAAGAAAATTGAGGCCCTTTATGATGAAGGTCTGCATCAAAATCATCTCAGTTTGAGTTAAATCTGTGACTCGGGTCTTATTGTGACATTAAATCAGAATCGTTGTACTATAATAGGAATGACTGGGAATTCTCCCATGAAAGGTTGTAGACAAGAAGACAATTTATATCAGGTTGATGGCAAAGAGAAAATTTTTGACCTAATAATTGGAGAGGAACACAACTTATGACATTAGAGATTAGGGAAAATTTATTATAAAGACATCGAAAAGGTATATAAGATGTAGATAGTCATGTATATCCATAATTTGAAGTGTTAATGAGAAAATATATGTGATCCTCTCATTTGAGAAAAATGGGTCTGGAGTTCCTACTGGACAATGAAGAAAAGATCATCAAATATCCTTGATGTCATCCATACAAATGTACGTGGCCCGATAAATGTTGTTGGAACACCAGGGGAGAGTTAATTTGTTCTTTTCATGGATAATTACAACAGAATGGCATGTTTTATTGTTATACAAAGGAATTGAAAGGTGCTTGATTTCATGAAAATATATCGACGAATCACTATGATTGATACTAGATAGAAGGGAAAAGTCATACAGTCTATCAATGGAGAGGAATACACGTCCATTGAATTTTAAAATTACCATGAGAATAATGGGATTCAACATGAGGTTACATCTTTGAGAACTTCATAGAAAAATAGAGTTGTTGTGCATAGAGTTCAATAGGTAAACTATATGTCCAGAACTATGTTGATTGAGAGTCATATTCCTTGATAATGATGGAAAGAGGCAGTACAAGTTGTAGTGTATATTAAAAATTGAATAGGGCTATATATGGGTGAAACAAAGACAACTTGTGAATTTTTTCTTGGATGGAATCCCTCTTTGAAATATTTTTATTTTTTCGGATGAAAATGTTTTATCTGAAAAAAATAAGGAATTAAATGGAAGTATGGAGATAATGAAGATGAAGGAATATTTCGTGGATAGTCAATGAATATAAAACCCTAAAATTTCTTCAATAAGCGCTTGAGAATAATTGTGGAAAGAAGTGTTGTAAATATCATTGAAAATAAAAACACGAATGCTTCATGTAATTCTTATGCGGATGTGATAGAAGAGGAGGAAGAATGTGAACATGGAATAAATTCTAATGTAGAGGTAGATGAAGATATGAAAAAATCTCAGTAGATACATCATGATGTTGAATCTGAAGAAGAATTGGAAGAGGAATCTATATCTAGAAAGAATTATGTTGAACCCCAAAAGAGAAATCAGAGAGTAGATATTTATCAGTCCAACGTTATTAGGGGATCATATTGCACCTAAATAGACAAAAATAATGAGAAATAATTCACAATATCAATTTCTATTCGTTGTGGAACCATCCACATTTGTAGAGTATTCCAAGAATGAGTCCTGGGTGAATGAAGTGAATGAAGAGTTAGATCATATTGACAAAAATTAGACATGGGATCTTGTTAGAAGAACTGATGTTCATAATGTGATTTGTATGATGTGTATTTTCATGAAAAAATTTGACAAACATGGAAATGAGATGAGAAATAAGGCATGTTCGGTCTGTAAAGTATATTAAAAAATCTAAGGGGTTGATGTTGAGGATACATTTTATCACATAGTGAGACTGGATTCAGTCAGGATATTTAATTCCATGACAATAAAATGATGTTATAAAGTATATCAAATTGATTTCAATACAACATTATTAAATTAATTTTTGGAAGAAGAAGTCTACATTAAACAACACATAGGGTTCTTACTCGATAATGATGAACTGAAGGTTTATAAATTAACGAAATCGCTTTATGGATTGAAACATGCACCATGGGCATGGTACTCTCAGTTGGAGTCTTATCATAGAAAGCTAGTGTTTAAAATAAGCGGAGTGGGTCAAAATATCTATGTGAAGAACTCTCAACATGATAAGTTCATGGTATTGGTATTGTGGGTGATATTATTTTTAGTGGAAGTAGACATGGATCAGTGGATGAATTTTCCAATCACATTAAATAAAAAATTGAAAAGTCTCTGATTGGTAAACTCACATACAGTTTAGGGTTGCAGGTACCTCAAAAGAAGGATTATACTTTCATTTCTCAAGAAAATTATGTTAGAGAGCTACTAAAGAAGTTAAATATGAATGATTCCAAAATAATGTCGAATCTGATTGCAGTTTGTTCAAAGACCAGAATACATAGGGAATGGACTTATGTGGATCCCACCTAGTACAGACGATTCATTGGAAGCCTACTGTATCTGACGGTGACATGACCAGATATTGTCTTGGAAAATTTCCTTGTGGCCCACATTTAGAGTAATCCAAAGGATGAACATATGGTGTTAGTGAAATTAATCATGAGATAAATTCAAGGTACCCATAATTAGGGGATATAATTTACTATAGGAAGAGATACTGAACTATCATCATTCTCTAATGATGACTGGGCTGGAGATGTAGTGGGAAAAAAATCTACCCGTGGTGGAGCATTCTATATTTGGGAAGAAATGTGTGGGATGTTTAAGCAAGAAATAAGAAAGAAATTCACTTAGTATTTCTGAAGATGAATATATATCCACTATTAAGTCATGAACTTAGATACTTAGGATGAAGCAAAAACTGAGTGACATAGGTGATGAGGTTAAACAACCAATGTTGATTTAATATGATAACAATAGCCAATTGGATTTACAAAAAATCCTATTCCACATTCTAGTACGAAACATATTGAGATCAGATGTCACTTCATCAATGAAATGTTTTAATATAGCATGATCAGAATGGAAAATGTGACAACAGATGAGGATGTGGCTGACATTATGACAAAGCCATTTTCAGTTACTGTGTTTGAGAAACATCGGTTGGACCTTAGTGTTCATCCACCTCCCAGTTTATAAGGAGGCCATGATATTCCCCTATCTCCAGTAGTTTTAACTATGATAATCTATTTGTGGAAGTCTATCAAGTTTAGGGTGGAGATACAATCCAGAGGAAATATTGTTTTAACTCTACAATGTTAAAATATCGGTCATCGGTTTTATTTATAATAGAGGAGAATTGATATATTCAATGGAATTTGTTCTGTTTTTTTCTGGATACAGGAAAAAATTATAATTAAAATGATAAAGGTAGTGAAAATAAAAGAATGAGAACTTAATTAATGTCCTCTATCTTGTTTTCTACACCAAGAACTGATCAAATAGACTTGGAGTGATGAAGAGGATGTTCCCTAAATACTCTGGTTTTGATCATGGCTGGTGCATTGGTGAATTTATTTAAAGATTTCCAAGAAACTCAAAGTGGGATATTATTGTAACCATGGATACTCATTTTTAATATTATAGGTTGGTTTTTATTTTTTTTGTCAATATTAACATCTATGAATGGCGATTTTGAAAATAATAAGATCATACGTTTGAGGCTGAATTCAGTATTAAAGGTGGCACAATTTCCATATTTTTGCAATTTTTTGGCCAAAAAAATCGGGATTTTGGTAACGGTTTGCAAAAATAGTACACGATGAAGGCCTACGGTATGCAATTAAGGTGCGTGGTAGGCGGTGAAGGCGCACGGTACGCAGTGAAGGTGAGTGGTGAAGGCATTATGTACGTTGAATGATGAACATAATCGAAAATATTTCACATAAACTGTACGCGGTGAATGAATGTTGTACATGGAATGTTTCTGAAAATGGTTCACTAGAATAGTATGTAGTAAAGACTTGTTGTAAAGGGAATGTTGATGTTTGGGAGGATTTTTGCGGTTATCAAAATTGGATTGGTGCGTGGTAGGATCCTGACAATATGCGAATAGAGTTCAGTAATGTTACGATTTTCCCACGTTGAAGATTTGGGTAAATCAGTTTTGAAAAATTTGCAGAGTTACATGCCCATTTGAGTAACAATAATCCCCATTACTATGTGATGAGATTGGAGATTAAAATTTCAGGAAGAAACTCAGTGAATTCTGATGTTCTTTGCGGTGGCGAAGGCGGTATGCAGAGAGAATAATCTATATAAAGGAAAAAAGTATGCGGAAGAGAGTTTGGTTCACAGAGGAAGCTCTCTCAGTACACGGCAGAGCAAGGAAATACATGGAGTAGGACAGTATGCAGAGTAGTGGAGATGTACATGGAGTAGAGAAGTATGATGGGAAGTGCAATTCACAGATGAGCTGGACAGTGCGTGGAAGAGCTAGATGGTACGTAGAGGGGATGGACGGTACTCAAAATTAGTAACGTTATGCAGAATCAATAGAAGTACATGGAACAACCAATGAAGCCTGAAAATTCGCCTAATTAGTTTAAAAAATTAATTTCCATAAATATCAGTGTACGAGAAAAAATATTACATCTGTGGGTGATTACGTGACTTCAACAGATCAAATATATATAGTTGAGGATGTGTGACTTGATGTTAAACCTTTGAAGAAACCTTCATTTTGTTAAACTTAGTGATGATTATTCCAACATAATGAGAAAAGGGGATTCAACAGAAGTGATCTGAGGGAAATAGTGTGATTTCCCTAAAACCATGTAAAGGTAGTGTGTCTGACAAAGAGTGACTATGCTAAACTCTTGTAATCCACAACTTTTAAAGATAAGTGGTTTTTGGTATAACTAACACACTGTCAGCGTATGCTCCTTGGACGTAGCTGTTAGTGGTGAATCATGTTATATTGTGGTTTCATTTCTTTTCATGTGATTATTTATTTTCTGCAATTACTCTTCAGAATTGTTTAACATCTTCCTACCGACGTGGGAACAAGATCCATCTGTTTACAAGAAAATGTTGACTCTTTGATTCAGCCATCCACTCTCAGTGTGTTGTGGGTTCCATCACATAATATGTACATGTATATTTATTCCACAGAATGAAAAAAAAACAAAGCGTATAAACATAAGTTCTTCCCATGGTAATAAATGAGTTTCATAATCATTTCATAAGTCATAACCAAAGGGCATATCAAAATGTTTTACATGAAAAAATAGTTTAAATAATTATTGAACATTCATAAAGGAAAAATAAGTGTAGATCATGATAATTGATGTCTAAATTATGTGAATATAAGAAAATCAGTGGAGACATCCCTTTAGAAAAGTACATCTTAAGAGAGGAATTATGATTATGGTTAACATGCCTTTAAAATGGGTAAATGCATAATAATTTATATATATCCTTAAAATTAAATCAAATGGTTTTACAAAATAAAACAAGTGATTTGAGATAACCCGAGTGGATTTAAAAAATTTAATGATTATACATGGAAAGGGGTATGAAATGAAGAAGTTCTCATAAATTGGGGTTTACTATCAAGATAAAATGAGAATGTGACCCTTTAAATCATGTATTTACACATTAAAGATAGATAAATTACCTAGATATATATTTTTGAAAAATATAAACTTAATTTTGATTAATTAGTTAATGAAACTATAATGATTAGTTGAGGATTGTGAGGGAAATAATATTCTTAAATTAGATAGTGTGGATTGGAAATATTCCTTACCTTATGTTCTAGAATCATTCTATACTTGAACTTCATATCCATAATAAGAAAATTATATTCATTAAATAAATTGTTCAGAACCTGTCATTTTTATTTTTGAACTACTATGAATTTATTATTTCTATATATGGATATTTTAATGAGATATAATGTTCAATTTGATTGTTCTATGTTAATTTATTCTACGGTTTCATGGTCTGGTCACATGTATATAATTATGCATACCTTTTTCAAATTAGACTAAAAATCTAGATTGTAATTGAAATTTTTTTCTTCTAATTCCTTAAATTTCAATATTTTTTAATATACATATGTTTTCTAATATAAGAATGGTTCAACGAATAAGAATGTTAACGTTACATGGTCAGTTTATTTAGGTGGTTTTACCGAATTTAAAAAACTATATTTGTTTTATTTAATATTATGTCCATATAATAGTTCCAAAATACTAAAAGAAATATAATATAATTATTACCATTTCAATTAACCGTAATAATATTTTTTTTACCATCCATGGAGGGACTAATGGAAAATGAAAATACATTATCAATTGGAAATCTTAACTGATAGAATATGGAAAATGGTTTCATTAATATAAATAGAGATGGATGGAAGTAGATATATGGAAGATATTCCATGCCTTATACATTGTGAGTATAAGGGGTGGTATTTATATGGGTAAGAGAGGGGTGTTTTTGAATTTTATATTAGTTACTTTATTATTTTAGCTTAGGAAGATCAATAGTATTTATTTGAGTGACAATATAAAGTAAATTGTACATGTGTGTTCAACTTATTTTCTACCAACATTATCTATGACAAAAAATCATGTATTTCCCTTAAAATGGTAAATAATGTTATTTATCATTTTTTTCTATTCACAAAAACATCAAATATTTTAGAGAAAAACAAAAAATTAATGATAACAAGTTTTCGAAGTGTATATTTTAAAGGAAATTTTGTTAATGATTTTAATTTTCGAATATGTTTAAATTTAGTTATAAATAAAATCATAATTTATTTAAAAAATTCTTATTTTAGTATTATAATCTAATTTTTGAACATTAATAAAATTATATAAGGACTTATAAAAATTATATTATCCTTATATTAAAATATAATATTAATTTATAAACACATTTTGTGAATACAATCTTTCTTTTGAATCATTATAAAATTTTATCAAATTCAAATCAATCTTATTTTAAAAAAAATACAAATAATTTTTTTATAATTTTTAGAAGATCTATATACATTAATCATGAAATAAATATGATATATTTTAATTTTATAGTATACCTAAATAATATTAGACATAAACATATGTGTGTTTACTATTATTATGTTCATTTTACAATTATAAATGGTCATATTACTTTTCCAATGATTAGGTTAATGCTTATATTACTATTCCAATGTTCATATTTGTAATGGTAAAAAGAGTTCCATATGTTATATAAATACCAAACATTTAATTAATTCTTCATTCACTCTTATTTTCACCCAAGGTTATATTTATTTTCATTATCAATATTGATATTTCATTACTAATATTATGAATCATTTCCATAGTTTTTTCATGATTGATATTATTCTATGATATCAAGAAAATCCAAATTTTTCCATTCTTATTTTATTATGTTATATTTAATATAAAATTAATGATTTTAATTATTATGGCCATATTTGTTTCCTAATTTTAATGGGAAAATTATTATAATATAATGGTTTTGGATTCGTGATATGGTATCTGTGAATTACATAATATTATATTTATAAATGTATCCAAATTATATATTTATAAAGAAAATTATATTGATTAAATTATTTGTTGTTATATGCTTCACCCTTATAAAATTATACCCTCTGAGTTTTGTTTAACATTCTATGGTGAAAAAGGTGATAGTATATTTCCATTGCCCCTTCCTCCAGATCTCATATTTCCTCCTTAAATATATGTTTTATAGATAGTACATAAACTATATGAGTTGTTTTTTTTTTGTGAAATCCATTGTCTCCTCATCCCATGATATTTGTTCTATTATCCTTATAAGAGATAACATTTTCCAGCTCTACCACCTTGGGATTTAGTATATGTGAGGGGTCTAGTATGTAATTCTTCAAGAAGAATACACAGAATACATAATGTTATAGAGTTTTTTAGATATATAATCCATATATCTGATGTAATTAAAAATCTAAAAGATGATAATGTACATCAGACATTGCATTCCCTTATTCAGGTGTCTCATAGATCTCTTCTATTGAGATATTCCAAGTTATAATTTATCTCCAACCTCGAAATAAAGGTCTCATTGATAATTCTTCTCATAGATCTTCTGCAAACTCTAATCATCTATGATGTGATACTGAATAGTATTGACCTTTTCCCCCATTTTCATGACTATTTCATGTCCAAGTAGCTTGAATTCCCAAACTCCATCATATCATTGATGGGTTTTACATCTCTTCCCATTATGGGAATCATATAGATGCATTTAGAAGCTTGAGAGGAACCTGTTGATGTAAGGGAACTTGACCGGAGGAAAAAATTGTTCCCATTATCTATTGATGTTCCTTAAGCAAGATCTCATTATGTTTCTAGTGTTTAGATAGTTCACTCAAATTTTTCCATTAGTTTGGTTGTGATAAGCTATACAGATGATCAACACTATCTTTATATAATTTTAGTGACTCTTCAAGGACCTAGAGGGGAATATAATAAATTGATCTAATATAATCAAAAATGGTAATCCATGTAGCCTCACAACCTCTCCAATGTATCTATGTGCAATTTGATCCAGAGAGATGTATTTTTGAATAACAATTAACTGAAATGTCTTTATATGATGATATATGACAACCTCTATGGAATTATTTCTTCTTGGTTTCATAATATGAATAGTGAAGAAGTCCATGGTGATGTTTTCTCATTTCCATGTTGGTATATGTACCAGTTTTGTCACACCCTTATAATTTTCACTTTTATGCTTCATTTTCTAACATACTACGAAATAATATATATACTATGTGATCACATTCCTTACATTTTCCCACAAGTTTTTCTCTTAATGATCTTAGAAAAATACTTTTTCTCCCTCTGTGAATGAAAAAGGTTGTGATATATATATCATTAAAAACATCCTTCTTTATCAGCAGATTTTTTGGTATACATATCCATGACCGAAATATTATAAATTTTTCCTCCTAAATATTGAAATATGATGATTTTACATTTCTGATGACTTCCATAATCATTTGAATTTTCACATCATATCATCAATGAAATAATTATAATTTTCATAAGTGATGGTTAATAAATATTTTGACAAAGGAATGATTATGTTACTTACTTTATAATTCAGTTTTCAAACATTTGTAAGTATAATAAAATTGGACCCCTCCCAATTATCAAAATTGATAATCTAGAATGATCATTTATTAATTTCCAAAAAAAATACCGTCTGAAGAGAGTAGTGGATTTGAGATTTCAAAATCACTAATCAGATCTGATCATATTCACAAGCTCACATTAATCAATTGTAGTGTGCATATATAGTTGATTATTTTATGATCCTTATATATCCCACAATTCTCCCAAAAAATATATTGTCTCCATACTTTTAATGTGATAATTTCTTCAGCCAATTATATTCCATGTTTTGGATAATTATTCTTGAACATTAAACTACCTTTAGGTATATGAAATAAAAATGTCATTCTTAATTAGTAATCAAGACAAACAATTACTAGATGTTTCTCTGTATACCATGCATATTTCCCCACATTTGGTTAGTATAATTAAAAGTGTAGTGATAAGACACGGTTTCAACTCCTTTAATCTCTCTTCACATAAATTTGTCCAGACAAACTTAATTTAATTTTTAGTCATCGTGGTTATCAATTATGACAATTATGAGAAGTTTCTCAATGATTTGAGGTAATACCCTTCTAGTCTATGAAATCTATATGATATTCGTTATGGATGTTTTCTTAGTTTAGTTCTCAATATAATTTATCTTTTTATGGGTCTATAAATATATATTTTCACGTCATAAAATTACCTAATAATTATACTTCCTTGATCTAGAACAAACATTTACTGTACTTTGTATATATCTTATCATTTTACAATGTATTTAGAATAGAATAAAAACCCTTCAGGTTCTTAGTTTATTTGGTAGTAGATCATAATATAATCTATAACAATAAAACAAATCATTAAGGTTTGAATATATACTATATTCATTATACACATATTTTTTTTATAAAATTAGTGTTTTTGAATGGAATTACTATAAACAGATAATGTCCATATTCGGATTAATGGCCCACTATATAGAAATATAATGTTTTGCATAGTTGATCGAACATGTCCTTTATCGATGTTAGTGGATAATTTATCAATATAATGAATTTTTTTAGAGCCTAATAATCAATGTAGATGAACATTAACCTATCATTATTTTATACAAAGAGAACTACTGCACCCTATAGGGAAGCATTTGGGCGTATACAACCATTGTCTTGATTTTATTGTAACTAATTTTTTATCTCTTATAACTCAATGGTAGAAACTATGTATTGTGTCAATTATATGGGTAGTGATCATGTTATATTTGTTTTTTTAGAAATCAACTACTCTGTCAAGAAGAAGACAATGCAATTCTTTTGGGAAAACATCAATATATTCCCTTACAATGGGAATGTCTTCAAGCATGATCATCTACATTATATTAATCATTTGTGCTATATATTCATTCTTATATGGAACTTGTATCAAAACATAAAATAATTATTCTAAAATTGATTCATCCTCCTCCATACACTTGTATACAAAGAGAGGATGAATTCGTATGTGAAGAGTGATCTCCCTATCCATATAGTTGATGTGATATTTATATAACTATATATAATAATTACCAAATCTAGAATCACGCTCTACTAAAGGATGAAATATTCTATTTTCTTGGTGTTTCATTCATAAAACATTGACTATGGTAGGATTATAATCTTGAGATAAACTAATTTCTCTATATTTTTTTGTATAGATAGATCAATCGCCATGTCTTGGGGTATTGATTGAATAGTTCTACTAGACATGAATGATATGAAATAGTTCATAAAACATGAATAATATAAAATGTTTTATATTATTTAATGAATAATCAACATTTATATCACCACATCATTCTCATGATCAACTTCAATAAGACTTATAGAATATCTTCTTCCATGCTGCCTTGGAGTTTGTTTTCATTGTATGTCTCTGATAATACTTGGCTTCATGAATTGCATCACATAATTATATTATTCCATGCTATTGATGAATTGTATCATATGTAGATTATGGATTTGACTCTTCATTTCTTCTTCTCTCATGTCAAGTTTCATTATTTTCATTTAACATTGATTAGTTGGATGCCCCTATTTTATATATTTAGAACATCTAAGGGTTACCTTTAGATTGTTTTGGGATACTTATTCCCACACATTTGACATGTGGGATACTGGTTTTTTACTCCATATGTTTTATCTATTGATCTAATGATATTAAGATAAATATGATACTTTTTATCTCTTGGATTAAGATACCCATGGGATTCACCAATCTTCTTCTTAACCTTAAGGGTACAATGGAACGTTTCATTATTGTTCTCAATGATTTTAATTTCAAAGGCCTATAATTTAATCCACTATATAAGAGATCAATCTTAAATTCAATGTTTGTTATAGGTCCATAGGAGTACCATTAATAACGATTAATTTCTTCCTCATAGACCCCTATAGAATCATATTTATTTAATAATATTTTCATGAATCATTCCCATTCCATGGAATGAATTTCTACATTGGAATTTGTTTTAATTATTAGTTTCCACCATGGATTGGATTCCCCTTCAAAACAAGTAAAATCAATATTAACATTCCCTTTTTCTTTTAATTGGAGGATATAAAATATATTTTCAATTGTTTTAATAAAATATTTTGTGGTGATCATATGAATGGATCAAAAAAATGTTGTAAAACGTTTTTAGTATAAAGGATATTACTAAAACATTTTATATCTCTGGTGAAGGATGTAATTCTATTTTATTCATGTTAATATTAATAAATTTATCTAGTTGATCTAGTATATTAAGGATGTTTTTATCTCCCACTACCAATAGGTTAGTAATCTTAATAGGTAAATCATAACATGGCCCATCACAATGGTTATTAGAATGGGTTAGACTATTTCCAAAAATTAACATAAAAAAAGTATTGTTGTGAATAAACATTAAATGAGAATATAAAAAAGATACAGTAATCATAAAATTAGTAACATATAAATGAAAAGTATATCATAACTTAGTAGTCCCTATGTTTCAATATGTTTATCCAAGGTAATATTCCTTAAACATAGACTAATCCTAATAGTTCTCACTAAATATTTCTAGTCATAATCTCAATCAATCATGACATTTCTCTAAATACACCTATAGTGACCCATGCCATTTAATCATATTATTATATTATTTTAAAAATAAATATCCACTAATATCAAATAATAGAACAAAAAACATAATTCATTTGGGAGAATATGTAGATTAACAGAAAAAATTAAACTAAAATTAAATTTCATACTTCAAATTCCATACTAATCTATTCACTTCCCCTAAAATATTAAATCTCTAGAGGATAAATTGGGGAATACATAGAAAAAGGGGTGAATGAAAAATATCAGTGAGGGAATAAACAAGTAAATAAAGTATAAAATATTATTTTTAAGAAATAATATGATAATATAAAAGGAATGAATAATATATAATCATAATTAGTAATTAAACAAAAATTATGTAATCATAATATATCACATAGTGGACAATGTCCCATAATATATTAGGTTTACTTGAAAATACCTTAAATAATATATCACAGAAAAAACACTTTACCCAATGTATTAGAATAATATTTGGTAACACACTCATAACATGTAGATTAATATGTGTGGGACATAAAAAATGACCCATAATGTATAAACTTAAGGGTTATATGAGGAAATAAATGGATTTTGTAATCAGGTCACAATGAATTAACAAATGGAGTATCATAATGGTTTTTATGAACTAATGAATTTGACATATCATGGAAATTAATAAGGTAAAAAATAAATATATATCATGGTAAATATTTTCCAACATAATTGATGAAGTGAAATTGCGTACAGATGTTTTGGTGGAAAAGTACCTCTTATGTGAGGCTTTAAGAGAATGGATAACGTGTCATTAAAAAGATTAATCTAATAACAAATTAAATAAATAAAAAAATATAAAATTATTTTCCATGTTAAAATTATTTATTTTATAGAATAGAGGTTTCTAATAATATATTAAGGGGTGTACCTAAAAATAGATATGAAACATATAATTTCCATTTAATCGAGAGTGCTGGTCGGGAGAAATTATGAAGATATCCTTTTAAAAAATATATTTACCCATAAAATAATGATGTATTATGATATATATTTATGAGTGGATCATATATAATAAATTTATAAATATTATTTAAGAAAACTTGAGGGATAAAGTTAGGTATGATAGAGAAATAATAACCCCAAATGAAGTCGGGAGGTTCAAAATGATCGCCAACATTTTGATCCAGAGTAATTATACACTTCACCTTAATCTCCACAATATCAATATTTGAATATTTAAATAAATAATTCAGAAAAATTAATTTTTATATTTGATTTCATTTTTTTGTACATTTTGAGAACATATAATGTTCTATTTTCTTAGTCTGAAGGCGTTCATTTCATGGTTTCATGATCAGATCACTTGTATATAATAATAGATTTTTTTGTAAAATGGGACTAAAACTAAAAAAGTAAAATGAAATGGTATAAATGTGCTTATAAAAATTTAAATATCCCAAATATAAATATTTTATCTCATATAAGGATGGTAATTGTGAAAAAACATTAATGATAAACGGTTAGTTTATTTTGGTGGGTTTACCAACCATTTTGAACAATTTCAGATTTATTTTATAATATATATATATATATTTTTAGATGATAGATGACATGGATTGGTTTCCCACTCCATGTCACCGATAGAATTTATTAAACAATAAAGAGTAACAGTACAAGCTCGAGGTGTAAAACACTTACACCAGCAAGGATTAAAGTCCATAAAACAAGACTGAGAAAAAAACAACTCAGATCTGAAAACATCAAAATAAAAGATCACCATAGAGACTGTGCGGTCCGTACATCATCCCAGTGAGTCATCATGCTGATCCCTTGAATATCTAGAGTCCAAAGAGTAAACACAGATTTCATAACATCATAACTGAATAACATTCAAGTCACTTCTTTTTCTGCATCTCCAGAATAAAAACATCAGACAGATCTTCATGCAATCATAAGGTCATCAATAATAGGATAATGCAGTCAATTAGATACAACCGAGGTTGGGTAAGTAGCATCTCCACCAGAAACCTTTAGACAAAAAATGGACAGAAGGGAAAAGGACGTAAAGACAATAACAACCATCACCATAAACCGATCCATATCAAAGAAAAAACACAATATGTATATCTATAATCAATGAAATCCAATAACCAAATAGATCAAACCCAAGGGATATCACGAAATTTGAAGTTGGGATTTTTCATTAATTCCTAAATCATCCTCATATACATTCTTTTCCTGATATCCAGAGATGTATCAGTAGAAATTTTCTGATGAAGGTACTTCCAATATATCAATTGATCTTGCTCGTCCATCCAAGCACAAACCTCATCACTCACATCATCATATTCAGGTATCTTGAAAGCATCCTTGTATGCAGGATCCTTATTTCTTTCATAGTTCTCTTCCATATGAATTAGAACCATTTCAGCCAACTCCATGGAAGACTCAATGCGAGTGCCTTGAAAGGAGCGGGTAACAACTATCCATTCTAATTCAGAGTAATCCATACGCTTCCTAGTCTTTTTAGAGTTGGGGGTAATAAAACCATACTCATCAATAATAGGCTTTTTTTCTTTTTCGATAACTTGATTTTAGGTATTCCTCCTCAATTCCAACTAATGAGTCATCCTCCATTTGAATATTATCAACATTGTTATCATCATCAGCCTTATCACTAACATCTTGTGGTTCAAGGATCATCCTTTGATCCATTTCTATAGGAACATCATGTTGTAAATATTTATCTTGGTTTTCCATCATGGGTTGTAGGTGTAAATTTGAGCCCTCAACTATTGTTAAATTCTCCTTAGGTGAGACTATCAAAGGGGCCTTTTTCTCATTAGCCTCCCCAATTGGATGAGAGGTGGAGGCATCAACATTTCTCTTAATAGCAAAAGATGGCTGGGAATTTTTGGGAATGTATTTCTCAATCCAAACAGGTTTGTATTTGGGGAGGGGGTGTGATATTTTCTTCTGCTCACACTCATCAATAAAATGCCCAACTCTAGAACACCTCTTACAAAAAGCAGGGACATTTTCAAAGACAACTTCTTGGACATTACCTTTTGAAAAAAATTTCAACCAGAATTTTGAGGGCAATGTTTTTGAAATGTCAAATTCAGTACACATACGAGCAATAGAAGGTCTAGTCAAATTTTTAGTGGAAAAGTCTAATTTAATAGGATGTCCAAATAATCTAGCAATGTAAAAAAGGGATTTTGGCTTAAACAGATGAATTGGGAGTCCTGGGAATCCTAGACAAATAGGTACAATAGGTGGTTCGAAGTCAACACTGAAATCGGTTGTCCATTTTAAGACCTTCATACTACAACCACCTAAAATCCAAGAACCCCTCGCCCAATTCCTATAATAATCATATTCAGATGAAAAATGAAGCAGAACATGGAAGGAGTTCAAAAGACAGACCTGGAAATTCTCAAAACCTATGTTCTCAAGAGCTTTCTGCAAAAATACAAGAGAAGTCTTGCACTTTATAAATTCTCCAACAAGAAAATGGTGCAAATCTGAAGAGGGTAGATGTACCACTGCATCCGAGAAAGCTATGGTTGATATCCCACGATGGAGAAAATGCTTTGGTTCAAAATATTTAGGGACTTTGGTCTACAGAGAAGGTTCACTAACACAATACGGACAATGGGTTAATTAGTAGAATAAGAGGAGGAAAGAAGCACATGGATGGTTTGGATTATGATATAACCATGAAATTAATGTATATATGTGATAATAGAGTCATTTATTCAAGTTGGTTGATGGAGGTCAGGAAAATTTCTAAGAACAAAATAATTAAAAAAGAGTTAGTTTCTGAAAATTATATCTTGAATGAAGCCTCCTTGAAATACTATTTATGAATCTTTAAATTGGACTTTTGGTGAGAATATAAGTAGTGAAAAGTGGTTGAGTGTTTTGGGTAGGTATTTGGGCATATAGTTTGGAGGCTAAAATTCTTATAGGTTATGAGGAGAAGGGGTGGTGAGGTGTGGTATTTATAAGGATATGAGAGGGCTATCTTTGAATTCTAGATTCATTGGATTATTATTATTTTCCATACATTAAATAGTATTGATTATTTTGACTAATTAAACTAAATAGTGAATTTAATTATATACTAATGTGTGATTACATTATCCATGGATCAAAAAAATTATTAACCTTATAATTTAAATATAGTAATTTAACAGATTTCAATATTCACTACAAAACCAAATATTTTAGATAAATACCAAAAAAATAATATGACTATTTATATATGTTTATATTCATATAATTAAATCCATTTTGTGAAAATAATTTTCTAAATATGATAAAATTCTCATTAATTTGAAAAATACTAATTTTAATATTACAGTGCATTTTACAAACAAATCAAAAATTAGAGAAGGTCTCATAAAAATACTATTATCATTATAATAAAACATAATAGTATTTTATAAACACATTTTATGAAAATAATCATTCTCTTAAATTGTTATATTTGTTATAAAATTCAAATAAAACGAATTTATTTTATAAAAATATTAATACATGTTTTATAATTCCTAAAAGATCTATATACTTTTAATCTAATATAAATTTTCTATATTTTCATTTTATAAGATAAGTAATATTTTTTTAATTTTCCATATGTGAGGTTACTTGTATAATGACCAGGTTTCTATTCCTAATAGTTAGGTTACTATTCCTAACAGTAAGATTATTTTTCATATAGTTATATTTTTAATGTTAATATAGGATCCATAATTTATATAAATACCTATAATTTTATTATGTCATTATTCATTTAAAATTTCTCTTAATTTTTTACTTTTTTCATTTTCAAATTGAATATTACATTACTAGAATTTGACTTATTATTTATAGTGTTTTTCGTTAGTATGATTATTCTGGGGGATTGGGGGGATCCGAAATTTTGGATTCTTATTGTATTTTTTATATTTACTATTTCATTGTAATAATTTCAATTATTATTTCAATATTTTCTCTCTAAATTTAATGTTCAATTTATTAATAAAAACATTATTGGTTTCAACATGTTTTATGTCTGTAACATAAAATATTACATTGCTAAATGTAACACATTTATTTTTTCAGAGTGGAAATTATCTGGAAAATTTTTTGTTCATTACATTAAAAAATAAAAAATTATTTTCATTAATCATCAAAATGATATTTTGCCAAATTAATATCTTTATTTACCATACTCACCCATAGATTTATTTTGTTCACGTTTGGGTATTTTTTACAATCTACTTTTACAAATGTTGTATTGTTTTTTGATGATGAATATAGAAAGAACCTTATTGATTTATTTGAAATTAATTACAAAATAATTTTTCTACTCTTTCATAAAGTTATTATTCATATTTAACTTATTATCATTGTACCATTTATTTTATTGTAAATTATAGAAACACGATCATCACCAACTTCATTATCAGGATGAATATCAAAAATAGATATAATATGAAATTGGAAGATTTTTAAACATATATTTAAATGACTATAGTGATGTTATAATTATTATATTTTACTCTATTAAAAAGGAACCCAAACAACCACTGTGAAAATAGTATAGAGCTAACAATAAAAGATAATAACATCTAATAATGAAATTAACATATAATTAAGTAATATATTTATAATAAATGATTATAAATAAAGTCTATAAAAGTATATATACGTGAATTTGGTGATAATATTGGTCATTAATATAGTTTTTATTTTTATATATGAGGTTCGGACATGTTTTACATTGTGGGATTAGAGGTATGGTTTTTTGTTAGCATAATTTCATTCGGAAAGTAAAGATTGTAGTTCCTGTAATTTAATCTTGTTAGTTGGTTATATAATCCCATACGATTGTATTATTTTTAATTCACTCATTAATTGTATGTTAACTTCTATCAAATAAAACCATTTTTAAATGTTACCGAGATAATTAATTCCAATGCACGTATGGTTATTATAAATCTAATTTTTTTATCATTGAGATATGATTTATATTCCTAAATTTTTCATATATCATGTTATAAATATTTTCATTGGATTTCTCATTATATTAATTTTATTGAAATATATGGTATCTATAAATTAATCTCATGTTCCACCTTAATGGGGTTTAGATTCAAAAAAATGAAGAAATAATTGGGGTTTTGGCTCAATTATCTTTCCATCTGGGGCTTTATCTATCATTTTTAAAACTATTTTATATGTTAAAATATTAATACATATCTCTATTATATATTGTAATAATAATATTTTTTATGTATTTTACTTCTAGAATTCCAAAACAACATTTTTGATTTATTTATTCCTATTGATTATGACTTGGTTTGCACTAACCACTATAATTTTGTAATGGATTTTCTCTTCTAAGTCGATATTTTAACTCCCTACCAATGTTCTCATTTTCAATTTAGGAAACCAAACATGGTTTATCTCTTGTAATATTTATGTTTTTCATTAATCCATTTCAAAATATTGTATTATTGTCCTTTTTATTGATATTAATTTCAAAAATTTTGTTTTAAAATATAAAAATGCTATTTCGTTTATGATCACTTTTTCTATTTTATTTCGCATTTGTTTTAGTATTATTTATTTACTTAAATAAACAATTATTGGATTTATTTAAAATTAATATAGTATATTTATATTTTTTATGTTAAAAAATTATTTTCGTAAAGCGGGTCGAATATCATACCTTTTTTATAATGATGTTATGAAATGTTTTCTAAGAAAAGGTTTATTTAGTTTCACTTATATTTTCTACTATATAATATAAATGATCCATAAATTTATTTCTATTAACCAATAATCATAAAAATAATCATTATTTTTCTTTCAAATACTTTTCTCAATAAATTTAATTGGTTTCATTAATTTTATTGATGGGTGTACACTTATATATACATAAATAGATTAATTAGAGGAATTATTGACTATATTATATTCCTTTTATCAAAATGATGTATACCCCATATACATTATCATCTTAATTTAAATGTATTTACCTATAAGTTTACATTAAATCAATATATAACATTTAAATTTCTATTGGTTATCATTTCATTAATATCTATTTATTTAATAATGTTTCATTATGGGATGTCATTTGAAAATTATTTGAAACCATTTTTTATTTCCAGGGGTTTTCATGATATGACATTTGAAATCATGTGGACAAATATATATGATATTCAGCATGAAATAGTTTGGCCTATAATTATTTATCTCTCTAATGCATTATGTAATGTTTTTATCTCAGGAGATACTATGTATGGTGCACATGCAATTTTTCTTGCACACAATGACATATTGTCTTGGTAGTGAGACTTTAGTTATACATTTACTTCATGATTGATGTTATTTCCAAATATTTGTGATTCCATGGACTTATGATATAATTCCATTATGAAATAATTTCCTTTTTATCTCTCAGTTATATGTTATAGTTATTTTTTATTTAGTTCATATTACATGTTCCTCTATCATGAATTATAGACAGATATTATTATTACACATTATTTTTAATAATATATTTCTCCCTTCTTGTGCTTTCTCATATTCTAATGATCTAACACCTGAATATATATCATTTGGCATTCCCTTGCTGATAATTTTAGTTTAACCCTTTATTATATTTCCATTCACCACGTTATGATAATGAATATGACTTATGATATGTTGAAAACAGATTCTAACATGTCTTAGTTATGGAGAAATGTATATAAGTATTTTAAAATGTGTTTCATTTTTAATTTAGTTCTCAAAAACACTAAACCATACTTTCTAGATATTATGATATTAATGTGAGATAAATTGGTTAATTTATAAAAATAATGTTATATATGTTTGTGAGAAAGTTTACCTTGGATCATGCCCCATTATATCAAAGGAATTATTTAAATAGTGTGTTTTTACACAATAACTATATGTTTAGGTGTGGGGAACCTTAGTTGTTATCTGGGTAGATTCTAGTTATTTGTTTTGATTTGTGTTGTCATTTTCAGAATTAGTATTAAATAAATTTATTAAAACCCTATGAATATGTAATAGTATAAGATAACATCCAAACATTTTGGTAAAGTAGATATTTTATGGTTTCTTATCAAATAAATTCTTATATGGATATTTGTAATTATATGCAACTGTGACATGAAATCACTTACGGTTAATCACATTGAAAAATGGTAACATCATATTAACTCAATATTTACTCGAAGCGCGATGGATGGTCCAATGACTGTACACCTAGCTACAAATGCCCTCGAGATACTATTTGGTTAATTTAAATTCTATTTACACACCATTATGATGTTTTTATATATAATTTGTGGATATAACATAAAGATGATAAGGTTGTATAACCTAATAGGGAAATGAGAATGGATAATCTAGGTACAACTAATAGTTTCATATGATGGATCAAGTGTGACATGGTTGAACTAAAATTTATAAAGTTGGAAATGTAGGTTTCATATGATAAGATATATTAGGATTGAGCTTACATTTTCTTATAAATATTTACTATGATTTTATTAGATATTATATAAAAATTTTAATTTTATTATTTGGTGGGAAGGAAGATATTGGAAATTATGTTATGGATTATATGGATTTGGTATCTCCCAATACAATGATATAGAGGATTATCTAGAATAACTAGTGGAGAATCTTAATATATTTTTATTATGAGGGAGAGGATTCAATACATAGTCTTACCCAAAATAGAAATATTTTCAATTATTTAGAATATATATTTTCAGTTTCGATTATATTTTATAAAACTATTTGAATTTATATTATTAATTGATAAATAAAATTTGGAGGATGGAATTTATTTAGGGGTGGGTGTCAGAATGTAATGTCCTAGGTTTTTTAGAGGCATATTTTTTCCAAAAAAAATAATTTTTATTATTCAAAAGTATTTACTTTTAATTTAATTGAAATATATTAGGAAATATTTTATAAAAAATTGTAATTAAATAAACTTCACTTAATTAATTCATAGTAAAATATTGCAAAAAATTATATGATATTAAGCATTGAATAACATAAATAATTACTAACTACAGATTATTACATCAATAATAAATAAAAAAATTAAAAGGGAGAAATAAAAAAATAATACATGAAAAACATTGTACAAAATTTTCTTTTTAGAATCACTATTAGTAAAATTGAACCTATAATGAAAAAGTATTTCATGTATGGAGAAAGCACATTTTGAGTTGTAAAATTAATAATATATAATTTATAAACGTGTCTTAAGAATTATGAATGGAATTAATGATTTTAGAAATCATATATACATAACAAATATGGATGTTATAAATATGGTCAATAGAAATATGTTCGTTGGATATACTTGTGTCCAATAGATACAACGATGTTTGGTAGGGTTAGCAGTAAAAATTAAATAATATAACACATGAATAATAAATTAATATAAAAATTTAAAATATATTTTATAGATATATAAATTTATTATTATTATTAATATTATTATTCATAAAGTATATTATGATTTTTTTCATTAAATTCATATAAATATATTATTATCAATTAATTACAGAAATTTAATTTTTGGAAAATAAATAAATAATTTTAATGTTATTTGGTGAAGACTATTCAATATAAAATTATCAATTTTAAGACCACTAATTTTTAATATATTTTGATAATGTATAACAGCTCAAGATTAAATAAAAATTAACAATAGTTTTTTAAAATATTTCAAATAAATAAATTAATATACAGAAATTAGTTATTACTAGGAATATAAGAAAGATAAATTCATTTTTTTAATAATTGTTTTTAAAAAAAATTACCTTTATACACTACATTTTAATATTAAGGAACTAAATATATCATTGATAAACTATATTATGTATATTAATAATAGAGTACCACTAAGATGATTATTAATTTATAGGAAATAAGAATATTAATAGTTAATATCTAAAAATCCATATTCCAAATAAAAAAGTTCATTATATTTTATATTTCCACATAAAAGACAAATTCATAAATTCTTGAATATCAATTAAAAAATAGGCATAATTTTTGTATTTATAATTTTAATATTATACTAATTTTTTTAATAAATATTTAATTCTTAGGTAAATAGGGACAAATACATTTTAATTAATACCAAAGAATTATGTACATTATCCTGATATAAGAAGGACAAAAAAATTTATAAAATGTTTATCATTAAAAATTTTGTATTTAATGAATAAAATTATTTAATTTAAAATGGTATTATGAATTTATAAAACTCATGTCTTAAAATTTAAAACATAACTGATATTTTTTTATAACAATTTTTCCATCTTTTACTTTACATATCATATCAGAATGTAGGAATATGTTTTGGAATTATTTTTAAGCCATATAACTCTTATATTTTAATAATATACATATTAATGTAATATAAATAATCATCAATGATTATTTTATTGTAAACATTATTTTTTCATAAAAATTCACTTTTCATTAAAATGATTTTTACACGTTACTTGGGACAGTGTTAAAATTAATTTTTATGACATATAGAAATATTATTTCATAAAATTCATTTCATAAATAGATTAAGTAATTATAAATTATGAAATAATTTCTATTTAATATTTATTTATTACAGGTAAAATACTTAATTACAAATCATTTTCCACAACTATAAAAAGAAAAATTGAAAAAAAAAAGAGTAAACTACATAAAACATGTTAAAAACATGTTTTTAAATTATTAGATGATGTATTATAAACCATTACCCAACCCATAATCCATTAATTTAAGCATTGGATATACATTCAAGTTCAAACATGTACACTCTTTATATAAAAATGTTATATAACAAAAATTCCATTATCATCATTTACAAAAGGTTCTCTCCTATACACCATTCACCCACTCATTATAAAGATTTATATCAACAGAAACTCTAAACTTGTCAAATCCTTATCTACCCCACACATCCAAGAATCATTTTAATATCCAAAATAACATATTATTATGCTTTATAATGCCACTCAAGGGGAAATATTCATATGGATATATAATGTTCTCAACAAATATTACATATTTATTTTAATATTTTTTCATATAAAAAAATATTATCAATGAAATTATTTTCAAATTAATATTAATAATATTTTTAAATTTTATTATACTAATTTAATATCCATTTTCTAACATTCTCTAAAACCATTCAATAAATGAAGACATAATCATGTGAACTTGCATACTACAACCTCCATAAATGACAAACAAGATTTTCAACAGTCCTATACATGGATGGTTATAAAATTATTTCAAATTTATTAATATTATCTAAAAGAAATTTATATTGAAAAACAATAAACTATTCCTTATATTAATTATTTTAAATAAAACAAATGTCTCACCCATGAATATATGAAGACACATGCTTCCATAAAAGTGATGTATTTAATTTTTTATCTCTTCCTTTCAACATTATAAAACCCTATTAAAATACCATTCACCACCTAAAAAACATTTTTGTAATACCACTATTCTTAATAAGTGATGATATTATGTCAACATAATCATTTTTGTAACCATACTCATATATCAATAATATTTTGTCCCTTATTGGTATAGATTAACCCCCTTTGTCAACAATAATATAAATTTATATAATGGATGAATATAAAAACATATATACCTATGTAATTGGAAATTAATAATCAAATAATGTTTTGTTTATTTTTATGTAATGGTTATATTAATATTTATCTTTTTATTATTTTACTCCCTATTTCATCATTATAAATTATAGAAACAAGCTCATCATATACTTCAATATTATAAATCAATAAAAAAATTATTATGAAATGAAATTAGAAAATGATAAATCATTATAAAAATTCCATTATCATTTCAATAATGATATTTAAATTATGACCATTTAGTCGCTAAACTATAATCGCATCGTCATTACAAAACTACTATTAACAAAAAATCAATGTTAATAAAATCAAATGATATAAGTAAAATATGACTAATTAATTTATTATTAATAAAAATAGTAAATTAGGTTTATAAAATGTTATAGGTTTTATTAATTTTATAAAATAAGTGAATAATATATCTATTTTTGCTTTACCAGAGGTTGTATAATTTTTAATTAAGAGTGATTTGGGTAAGAGTTTTTTAACACAATTATCATTCATTGATTTATGATTATTATTGTAATATATTCTTATTAGTTGTTAATATTAAAACATATGATTTTATTATGTTGAAATTACTTTTTATTTTACTGGTATTTATAATTTCATCACATAAACCCCTTTCAAATGTAACCTACTTCATGAATTATGATGTATGGAATGGTTTTTGTATCTCAATTTTTCTTTAATAAGATATTCTTTATATCAACTACATATTAACTTTTGGGATGTAAATATTTCAACTAGATTTACCATTATTTTAAATTTCATAAAATCTATGGTTTTAATAAATCTAGATCATTTTATAACTTTATGGGGGTTTGATTCGAATGATAAAAAGTCATAAGTGGGTTTTTAGCTTAATTTTCATTATAATTGGGAATTTATTAGACTTTCTTGACCAATATTTTCAATGATAGATTATTCTACCATTTACATATTCTACACACTAACTAATGTTATTTACATCTGGGTAAAACATTTCTTTAAGCGAAAAAATTCTTTATTGGTTTTTTTTCCAGAAAGTAATGACATTTTATAGATTAAAAAATTTCTATTCGAATTGATTTTTCGTCACCATGACTATATTTTCATTTCCCATCAATGTTTTATTTTCTTATTTTAGAACCCAAATATGGTTTATTTCATGATATTCTCATATTTCACCTTAACCCATTTAAAAATATATTTTTTCTATCTTTATAATGATGTGGGTTTCAATAAATTTATTTTATAATATAAAAATATTATTTCATTTATGACAATTTTTATCTCATACTCCATTATTTTGTCATAAGTATAATTTATTTTAAAGGTACTATTATTTTAACTTATTTTAAATTTATAGTTATTATCTATATCTTCATAAAAATTAATATTTGAAATGTGACTCAAAAATAATTCGGGTTTACATTTATGTTAACAACTATTTTCTTAAAATAGTAATCTTATGAGTTCAATTCTACCATAATCCATACAAGAGAAATGATATATCATTCATTTTCACTAAAAAATCATAAATATTTATAAAACTTATCTTAATTAAAATTCCAGTCCTCTAAAAATTCCCTATTTATTATTTCATTCATTGATTTGGGTTAACATAAATACACATTCATCAATTGATTGGGGGAAATTATTGACACAACATATACACTCAATCTATACTATATATATGATATAATTCACCATCTTAATCTAAGTTCATTTACCTATATGGTTACATAATAGCACTAGATACCAATTTATTTTCCATATATTATCATGTTATGATTATTAATGAATTTATGAATTTTTCCTCATAGGATACAATTTTAAAATGATATGAAATCCATTTTTATTTCCAAGGGTTTTAATAATAAGATGATTGAAATAATGTTGCATAAATATTTATTATTATCATTATGTTATTAGTGTTTCCAAAAGTATATTGCCTGAAAATTTATTTGGTAATGCTTCAATGTCTTGAGATTATATGAATGGTGCATTGATAGTTATCTAAGCACAATATTTTATGGTTTCTAAGTATTCGGATAATACTTATTATTATTATGTCATGATTTATATTATTTACACTTATTTTTTATTCCATTAAACTATGACATTTTCAAATTTTTCGTATTTTTAATTCCTATATCACACTCTATATCGTGATACATTTTAGTTCATTTAAGATTACATGTTCATGTTTCATGAAATGTTTACTACTTTGATTTTTCAATATTATTTTATTGAGATATTTTTTCTCTAGTCATTTTTTCTCAAAATCGTATGATCCAAAAAATAATGATATGTTTATATTTTTTTACCTTTGTAAGAATTTAATGTCACTCCTTTATTTTGTTTCTAGTCCCCAGGTGAAGTAGATGAGTATAACATATATGACGTACAGAAGGGATTTTAGTTTGCCTCAATTATAGAGATGTCACACCCTATCTATGATTTATTAATTATTTTTAATTATTTAGTTTTTTAGTCTCAATTTTAAATTTATTTGTTACTAAGTTTTAAATTTTAACATTTGTAATTTCTTGTATTTGTTCATGTGTGGAAGAAAATTAACAGAAACCATGTTCAAACCATACGAGTGCATTTCTAAATTTTACAGATCCAACGTCTCAACTAGTGAACATTTTCTCTAACTATTTCCTTTCCTTTTCATGTGGTCCATATAGAATCCCAAATTATTTCTTTCAAGACTATTACATATCTTTTAAGAAAAAAACCATATGTGAGATAAAAATCTCATATCCAAATGTTTATGTATTGGAAAAATTTGGATCATATATCAATTGCACATAATAAACATTAGGTACTATTTAAATTATTCCTGTTTATCCTTATAAATATATCATGATCTATTTAACACATATAGTCACATGAGGATATACATCAATGAAATAAGTGATCTAAAATCCCATTACGAGGA
Organism: Viscum album; assembly: GCA_963277665.1. Taxonomy (NCBI): domain Eukaryota; kingdom Viridiplantae; phylum Streptophyta; class Magnoliopsida; order Santalales; family Viscaceae; genus Viscum; species Viscum album. Next base: position 644,250,208 of record OY728128.1, read on the forward strand.
GGAATAAGGGTTATTGATTAATTATACATGGGTGAGCACAATCATGATCATCATATAATAAGAAAAAGATTATCATCATAACAATGAGGGAGACATTTGATATAGACATGGAATTTGGAATATGCATAATAATGAAATATCATAATATAATGGTCAAACACTACACATATTTGTAAACAAAGCTAGCATCATGTCAATGTATACCATATGTTTTTAATAATAACATTATCATTTTTAAAAGGGCTACCATCATGTTCACACATTAATTAAATAATATCATGAGATATATAACATTACCTGATTATTTAGAGAGATACAAAATTCAGATCCCACCCATCAGGTCATAAATATTTCAAAAACGTACATTCCATTAGGATGGATAACAATCATAATAATAAAATAAAAATTGTAATGAAATTTTATTCATAAATGATCTCATTAATCAAACTTTGTGAATTGTACATTAGGATTCCTAAATGAATAATGGAGATAATACCTTTTCAACAGTATCATTTTCATCTATTAATGGATATCATACCCACGAGGAATCAAGAGATGTATTTGAAATTGAATTTCATTTGAAAAATCATTATTAATGGTATGAAAAAATTTCTTAATGGGTAAAAACATGTATATCCAGAAAAGAAAACAGAAAAAATATCTAAAAGAAATATTTTAAAAATTATTAGAACATTCATACTGAAGTCAATTTGAAATAATTTTTAACCCAAATGATAGATTTTTGGGTTAATAATCCACATACATTAAAAACCATATTATTTAGTCATTTTATCACCACAAGAATAAACAAAATAGGTTTATTAAAACGTTTTAAAATAATTGAATCATGACAATTTATATCACTATTTATAAATTATAATAAATTTATTATACTTATAAATACCATTCATTAAAGGGGAAATGTTTTGATATCTTTTTGTAATTTTAAATTTCATCTTTTTTGGATTTTTCGTCTTTTATTCAAGGTCATTTATAAATTACTCAAATTAATTACAGAAGAATAAAATAAATATATTTATAAATATAAATATCATAAATAATTTATTATAACTAGAAATATGTTTTGTGATAAGAAGAGAATTGGAAACATTATTGATATTTCTTAAACAACTGTTAGAAAAAAATTATCCAAGGAGGAGGTTCGAGAATTATGAAATATGAATAAAATAAAGATATGATTATTTTAGTAGGGTAAAATAATTAATATAATGTTAACATACTAATTATCTAATCTTATAATATTTTATTTTATAGGGGATAGTGAATAATATGATGCGAATGGGAAAACACAAAGAAGCGTTGTTGAAAACATACCCTCTTTTCAGTGTTGATTCTCTTATATGACATTGTACTCAATTGATGTTTGGAGTGTGTTAGTACAGAATATATATATGGGTTATACGGATAATAGGTAGATTATTTGGAATATTTTTATATGTTTTATGTGTGGTAATAGTGGTTTTCCAATGTAAAAGAGAGGGTTTATCTATATGTAAGGAGAGGGGTACATTAAGAATAAAATATTGAATAAATTACTATTTCAAGGGTAAACCTTTTAATAGTAATATTAATGCAGTTATGAATAATATAGAAATACAATATAATGTATTTAGGATATTAAGAACAATTATTATTCTAATTCAATATTTTATTAAAAAAGTAAACTTGAAAAATGAAAATTCATTATTTTGATTGAATACATTTGACTTTAGACAATGTAATGTAATTCTTTGTTTTGAAAGAATATTTATATTATTTTTATGACTCATTTATGAAACTAAATAGTATTGATCGATCCAATATTTCTAAATATGATTACATCATTTTTTATGAATTTGAAAATGCAATTGTTATGAAAAAACTGTATGTTTACCTTTCATTGGAAAATTTATGTATTTCATAAAGTTAAAAAGAAGTCACTCTTGGACAATTTGAAAATTTTAATATTAAAAATGACATTGATTTTATCAAAATATATTTCTAGAATAGGATATTTTTAATTTCAATATAAAAGTTATGGTTTTTTATAAAATACCATAAAATAATGTTTCATAAAAATGTGATTATATATTATTTGAGTTTTTAATTTATTTTGAAATTATTATATTTATATTTAATAAAATGTATCATGATAAATATTATTTTTATTGCATTTTATTATTTTGAGGCCAAATTATAATTCCAATGTCCATATTACTTTTTCTAAAAGATAGGATATTATTCCCAATAGTGAGGTTACTATTCTAATGGTGACATTGTTATTCCAATTATCATATTATCTATGACAAATTATACTTTATTCATCCATTAAAAATTCAATATAACTCATCCAAAGGTTCTAAATTTTCATTTTTTATGATGTCAATTGGTTTAATAATATATTTCTATTAATAAAACATTGGCCAGGGGGAATATGATTCTAGAAAATTGGAAGTATCTAAACTTTCCCATTATACTTTTATTAATGTATATTTTATCCCCAATTGTCATGTTGGGAATTTTCATTGGTTTGGTTTATGATTAATATAAGGAATAATATTAATGAAATAATTATTTTTCTTTATCTATTGAATGTGTATAATACACTATAATAAAATATAAAAACCATTTATTTCCAGAAAAATTGTCATTTATAAAAACCTCTTTGTCACATTCTTCCCCTATTTAGAAACTTCATCACTAAAATTCATACTCATGTTCTCATAATAGAATGAGTTATGATACTTATATTTTATTATTTCCTCTTGTTCCCACATTTATTTTTCTTATTTTTGTTCTACCATAACATTTTGATAATGTGAGTGTCTGTATGGAATATATAGTTGTCTCTTTGGTCAAATATATTAGCCTACTACTCCTCGTATGATAGGTCATTCTCTACTTGTACTACCTTCAGATTTAGTACATGTGAGGGATCATGTTTTTACTTTCTCATGAGAGATATCTGGAACACATCATGCATTTATTCCATGTTTAGTGGGATTTGTGGTTGATATTCCACCACTCATTTCAGTTCAAGGATCTAAAATGGTCCCATTTACCTAAGGATAATCATCCATTTTTTTAAAAAATTTCATGAATCTCTTCTATGCTTATATTCAATGGATTGGTTTTCTCAATCCTCAAAATCCACGTCACATTGATGGTAAAAATAATTTCTATTTTACCAACTCTAAAGGGCTTTTACATATTTTAGGATGTATTGGACCTTCTCATTAATCTCTTATATAATATTATGTGCATGAATATTTAATTTTCCAACATCATCCAAACTAGTATGATTTTGACATATCTCCCCCTATGGAGCTTTATACAAAGCCATTTGAAAACTTGAGTGGATAATATTGATGTCTAAGAAATAAAATAAACATAGATTTTGGAACCATTCTCTTTTGAATTCCACTAAGTAGGCTCTCGGAATTTCCATATATTTCTAAATAGTCCTTTCTAAATGGCCATCAGTTTGGGGGTGATTGGCCCTATTGAAATTCTATTTAGTATTAAGATCATTTTGATGTCTTCTCTAGGATTTAGTAGAGAACCACATTTCATGATAAGATATGATCAAAATTAGTGTCCCATGTGTCCTCGGAAATTAAATTACGTCTATCGTAGCATGTTTTTTAGTAATAAATATTCTTAAATAGTAATAATGTGGGTATTCTTGGTGAGTAGATCCAGTACAACCCTTATCACAATTTTTTCATTAAATTTTATTGGGAGACTTTTGAAAATGTACAGTGTTATGTCCTAAAAATTATATGGAAGTATATTAAATGGTTTCATCATCACCTTGTAATTATGTCACTCTATATTAACTTGAATACATTCCATGCTCTTTTAGGTGTACTCATTTTTCTATTTCATTATTTTTTCCAATCAAAAGCACTCTTAGGTATCATAGTACAACATGGTAACTATAATATTGAAAGAGTAATATGTTCTATTATATTATCCAAAATCATAGTCTATATATCAGGTGAAAAAGGGAAATATATTATACAACCAAGTTGAAACACACCATTATCTTCAATATGGAATTCATGAATCTTTACTGCTTTTATTACTTTCTCCCTTTTTGAAGCTCCATGCAATCCCTCCATGCCTCATTGATCTTATCTTACATGCATGGTTGGGTAATAATTATGGAAATGTAAGATTTATTCTCTTCCATTATGCTTCCCAGATATATAATTTGTATATAAATAATGATAGGGTACTTATTAATCTTTATCATGGATATAGTAACTGATTCATTTCCTCTAAGATAATTTTCTACCTTTTTCATCCTTCTTAGATGATAGTGAATAGGTAGTCATATTCCTTGATCATCTTTAACCATATTTATTTACACATGATGAGATTCTTTTAGGTAAATATATGCATTATAATCCTATTATTAGTATATATTTAACATTTCTCCACCTAGAGGTAGTGCCAAAAAATCATTATGTTGATGATTATAGATACTAAATTCCTATCATGTGTCATGTAGTTCTACTAATAATCATCAGTTTTCATGAGAAGTTGATTATAAGATTATCATTATGCACGAGTAAAAACCCCAATACATTATCTGAATAATCACTTTATATCAAAAAAATATTCTCCACCTAATGATAGTATGGGTATAAGAACAATCATTAGCCTCTCCTTGATCTGATTAAATATTTTCTCACGTTCTTCTATATAGACATACATTAACCCTTTCAGTGTTATCTTATCTAGATAGATAAAAAATTTAATAAATTTCTCAAGAAACATTGGTAGTAACAAACTATTCTATAAAACAACAAATTTACATAACACTAGGGGGTCTAGGATATTCCTCAAATATCATTTTTTTAATTATCCATAGAAATTCCATCACATGTGATAATATTCCCCATGAATGTGGTTTTCTGAATCCAAAAGGAAAAATTTATAAACACATAATACATTTTCCCCTTAAGATATCTAGTTAAATCCTTATATTCTCTTCACATTCCTCATTAAATACGTATTAGATTACAATATCATCGATAAGGAATATAATAAATTTTTCTTGGTTGTCTATAAAGAATCCTACAATAAGATACATGACGATTTTAGGTAAATTAGAATGTTTTAATGGAATCAATATGAACTCATAGTATCCATACCTTCAATGGAAGGGTGTATTCTGAATATATTCCTTTTCACCGTTAGTTGTCGATATATTTAATAGAGATCCACCTTTGATGTGTATTTAGATCGTGTTATTTGAGCAAAGAATTCATGAATCCTTGGAAGTGGATAATTTTTTTATTTTTATCTTGATGAGATCCTGGTAATCTATAAATAGACCCACTTATCCATTATAACACCCAAGAATTTTATGTTATATAAATCATAAATGGAATCTTTTTCTACACATAACACTTGATTGGCTTTCTTTACACGAAATCGCGACCTTCCTCGATAGCTTGCGTCGTACACAATACCGAGATTCACTAAACAATAATATGCTAATAAAATATTATTAAACCCAGCTGTTATGAATATTAATAACCACTTTTTGAAATTTTAAAAATTTTATTTTTCAAAATTTACTTCATTTTTGGATTCGGAATATCGAAATTATCCTAGGGTGAAATTTTGGTATTTTTCTAAAAACATTCAATTTTTGATGAATAGTGAAACCACAAAGTGGTAGTTAAAAAACTGATTTTTTCATAAAACTTAATTTTACCACTTCTGTGAGTGTAATTTCAAAAATACAAGAGACACGGTTGATGTCAGTAAATAAAATGTGGTTCAATGAGAAGAAAATAATTTTTGGAGAATAGTAACTTTTTATATTTATTTACGACGGTTAAAAGTAAATAGGGTAATTAAGGGTAAAAATGATATTATTATAACCCAAACACATGTCTTAATTCTATTGGATAAGTGTAATTCGACCAAAAACAAACTTAGGAGTAAAATATGACCATTTAGGCCCACTTGGATTAGATTAGGACATTTATTATTAATTTATTTAAAGAAGGGTTAAAATAGTTGAAATCAATGTTTAATAAGTAAATAATTTTTAATATAAGGTTATATATAAGATAAATTAGACTATAAATATTAATTAGAAATCTAAAATTATTTCCTACATAATGGTATTTTACATGTAATTTTTAGACATTAAATAATTTAATTTATTTATGACACAATGATGATGCAATAATTATCTTATTAATGAAATATTGACATAATTGATGATATAAATACCCAAATAAATATAATTTGAGACTTTTTATGAATTAAACTAATTTTTTAGGTTAATATTAAATGTTATTATTGATGTAATTAAATTTGTTCGAACTAATAATTCTGTTATAATTTTCTCAAAAATTAATTACTAAATAGTGTCAAAATTGACATAAAATAGTTTTTAAAATAAATATTATATTATTAATTGTTTTTTTATTCCTAAAAATATATTGTTTGGGAAAATGACTTAGACAAGGATATATATATTAATAATAAACAACTTGTGTTCTTTTGGATTGTTATTGTAAGTTTATTAACCTTATAGTGTAAGAACACAAGAAGAAACGGTAAAAGTAAAATTATTTAACTTAATGTTAAATCTAAATGATAAGGTCAAAATGGGAACCTAAACTTGTCTAAATTCTATTTGATGAGAGTATTTCGACCCATACCCGCCTTATCTTCTAAATAAATCAATTTGGAGCTATTTAAAACTGAATTTGGCTTTATAATAATATAATATTTTTAGTTATTCCAAAGGTGCCCCTCTCCTCCCTTATAAAAGGGCACCTCCTCCCTCTCTTCCTCACACCACTTTGAGCCATCATGCTCGGCCAAACCCTAACACTTTCTCCACTCCACTTACATAGAGACATCCTAGAGGTCCTGGTCATCTTCAAAGATCAATTTTAGTGCCCTAAAAGGAGGTCTCAAAGAAGAACTTCAAAGAAGAGGTAATGTCTGTTACCGATTCTTTCATCTTTATTTCTTCTTCCACTTCTTCTTATTTAGTTGTTTCATTGTGAAGTAATAAAATCAGTATCACTCATATACAGATATGTTATTATAAGTATGAAACAACCCTATTTGACCATCTATCCATCCTACGGAAAATGAAATCACCGTGCATGCGTACTTATGGAATACAGTCTCCACGCCGTGGTGTAATCTACTTTCCACCACCACCTTACTTGGATGGTTATAATGGTGTAAATAATGGCTATATATGATTATTGTAAAGTGATATTGATTCTGAAATAGTATACATACACTCCAATACAATTCCATGATCATGGGAACGATATCATCGCTCTTGCGTACGTACGGAATACCGTCTCCACGATGTGATGCGACTCGTTCTACATGATCTTCATTGAATAATGATTATATAAATGAATTTAATTAATTAATATGATATATATTACACTAATAACATTCTGGAAATGAGGTATCTATACCCTAAAGAGAAGAATAAGAATTTATTCGACAAAACACGCATAAGAATAAAAAGTAATAAACACCAGACTAAGAAGTTGTAATGAAATATTACTAATAAAAAGCTAAGAATATGACCATATATGATATAATAACAATAATTGTGATTCTGGAATAAGCCAATAATATTATTTAAATAATTATACAGGAGGTTCGGACACTTACGAGGCAAAGCGGACCTAAGGTAAGGGAAATATCACAATCTCATTTTTATCCGAGATTGTTTATACTTTGGCATTTACTGGGGTGTATTTTATCATCCACATCCATGTTTCCTCAATATGTAATATTATTTCCATCCACCTACAATTGTTTAAATCCAATTTTACCCTTCAGTGAGTTTTTAGTAAAGGATATGAAAGGAATCTTTTGTCGTTTTTCGTAAGAGGTACTTTTTGAATTTTCCGACAAAAGTATGAATAATGTTTTTTTAAATTATACGGCATGAATGGATTTTTAAAACTTTTTTTCCAAGAATATTCCTTTACATGTTTTCAAGTTTATTTTTAATCAACTTCTTCTAGTTTAAAATTGTATGACATGTTAATAAAGGAAAAAATGTTTTTGAAGTAGAAAGGATATTTTCCTCAAGAATGGAGTTCAAGTGTTTTATCAAAATTGTTTTACATATAATATAATAAAGGGTTCTATTTATATACCTATTATTACATTGATTTGATTATTTTGTGATGGAATTATATTTATGAATTCCTTTATCTTATATGAATTGTTTTATGATGTCACGATGTTTAAGATTCCGATTTTTATTACATGGGTTATGCTATGATGTATGGTTTATGATTTTGTGGCACACATAAGAATAGTATCATTATGAGATTGGTGGGACCTATATCTCCCTCCAATGCATTGGGTAAAGATTTCATATCTCATGAGATAGACATGGATGGAACGACAGGTTAAACCAGTTCAGTGAAACAGGACCGAAATGAGGAGTGAACTCGGTTCAGAAATTGACTTTGTCCACTAAGATAGTCTTGGAAATGATTCTTGACTAACAAGAAATGATTCTCAATGATTATGTGTGTATGCCACAAAGGTTCATGTTTTATGTTATGATTATTGGGATTAAATTTCACTACTATGATTTATCCCATGTTATGAAATTATGATCTCTTTTGCAGGTTAAGATTTCCAAATGTTGTGTGCTTATGTATATGATGTGATTGATATTTCTTTTGATTACCCTTACTGAGAATTTGAGCTCACCCTTTTGTATGTTTTATTTCTCCAGGTCAGGAAGAAGGTTATTAAGTAGAATATGCCAAAAAGGGACTCTAGATATGATGAAATAAATGGGAGGAAAAGTAGATGCTTTATGAACTAGTTGTTTATGCTTTCTAGTTTCTAAAGACCCTATACCTATACGGTCCTTTCATGGTTATGTTATATGTTGTAATAAGTGTGCTTCAATTTTGAAGTAATAACAATGTATGTAATGTATGGGTCGTTATAGTTGGTATCAGAGGAAAGGTATAGTCAACCTTTGGAAACTAGGATGTGAAATCCTTAGTAAGAACTCTAAGGATAATTCTAAGCATAGAACACAATATCAGTGTTTTAGAAATGACCATGAATAACCTAGGATAAGACCTTAAGTGTGAAATTTTATTCTTGATTATGTGGTTTTCCTATTATAATTAGTGTTTCTCACACTATTATTCTTGGTTTTAGTCAATGGCTGGAACCCGAAAGAATCGTGTTAATGCGGAATGCGACGGGCAATGAAATGATTGTCCCCCGGAGCAACCAAACTTTATGGGAGCCGTAATGAAAAATCTTGTAGCCATGATAACACAACATTCTCAAGATATGAATCATGCAGGACTTCCAAATGAGAAAAGGAAGGAGCAACATTCTGTTGAATCCTCCATGAGGCAGCGTCCACCTTCTTTTAGCGGGTCTACTGATCCATTAGTTGCTGAAAAATAGATTAGTACTACTGAAAAGATATTTTCAGTTCTTCAATGTTCTAAACATGATAAAGTCATCCAAGCAGTGTTTCGTTTGGAAGGAGATGTTGATCAATGGTGGAATCTTATTAAGAATACGAGTCAAAGGGATGAAATTGAGTCCATGGAATGGGAAGAGTTCATGAACTTATTTTTCAATAAGTACTTCCCTCGTATTCTCCGAACAATGACAGAGAAAGAGTTTCTTGACTGAAGCAAAAGGATGATGAATTTGTTGGTACGTATGAATCAAATTTTAGAAGACTATGAAGGTACGCTTCTAGTATTATTATTCAACATGAGAGTAATATTGATCGATTCTTTAGTGGCTTAAAACCAAGTATTCAAAGGGCGTTAGCCATAAGGGACATCAATAGCTACGAGGAAATTATTCGATGTGCTCTCAAATTCGAGATGGAGATTGGAGTAACCCATCAGTCAAATGAGTTTGATAAGAAGAGGAAAATGGAATTCAAAGGAAAATCTAAAGAGAACACTGAAAAGAAGATGAGCTTTCCCTTCTGCTCAAAGTGTGGAAATAAACATAGAGGGAGTTGTCTTAAAGGGACAAGTAAATGTTTCAAATGTGGAAAGGAAGGTCATCGGGTATTTGAATGCCGCAATGATGGGAAGAAGATGTCTAATGATGAAAACAAAGGTAGGGATACACAGAATGACCCTACTACACTTAAATGTTTCAAGTGAAAGGAGTTGGGGAATTATGCCAATCAATCCCCAAATCCAAGGGTTGATGATGATGGTCGACGTCAACAAACTCTTAAGGCTAAAGGCAAAGTAAAGTCACATGCAATTTCTATCAGTGATGTGGAGTACGATAACGATGTGGTGAAAGGTATACTTACCATCCACTCTAATGTAGAAAATGTTTTATTTGATTCTAGATCCACCCACTCATTTATTTATGAAGAATTTTCTAAGGATATCACAGTATTACCTCAACAGTTAGATGTTGAGTTAGCTGTGACAACCCCTAATGGCACAACAGTCGCATCAAAAGGTTATAATTCTTCTACGATTGAAGTTTGTGGGAAAGTGATTCCTACAAATATTGTGATCCTTACTATAGTAGAATTTGATGTGATTCTTGGAATGGATTGGATTTCTCTACATGGAGCTCATATAAATAGAAAAAGAAGGGAAGTCACATTTCATATTCCTGATCAATCTATGATCGTCTATCGATGCAAGGATGAACATAACCTTCTAGTGGAAATTTCTTCCATTTTATGGGTATTTATTCCACTAAATGAAGGTTATTTATCTGAAATGGTTGGTGAGAAACTCACGATTAAGAATATGCCCATTGTACGAGAGTTTGATGATGTCTTTCTGAAGGAATTATCGGGTCTTCCACCGAATCGCGAAGTTGAGTTTTCAATATAACTCTTACCGGATTCTTTTCCTATTTCAAACAAACCTTATAGAATGACCCCAATTGAGTTGCAGGAATTGAAGAAGAAACTCCAAGAGAATCTTGATAAGGGGTTCATACGCCCTAGTGCGTCACCTTGGGGAGCACCTGTTCTGTTTGTTAAGAAGGAAGATGGATCAATGAGACTCTGTATTGATTATCGACAACTTAACAAGATCACTATCAAGAACATATATCCTCTCCCGTGCATTGATGACCTATTTGACCAACTATGCGGAGCTCAATACTTTTCCAAGATTTATCTTCGTTCAGGGTATCATCAATTAAGGTTCAAAAGGGAGGATATACCAAAGATGGCTTTCCGTACAAGGTATGGACACTATGAATTTATAGTGATGCCATTTGGTCTTACTAATGCCCCTACTATCTTCATGGATCTAATGAATAGAGTCTTTAGAGACTATTTTGATCAATTTGTGGTAGTATTTATAGACGATATTCTTGTCTATTCAAAGAGCAAGGAAGAACATTAAGATCACTTGAGAAATATATTGAACACCCTGAGAAAGGATAAGCTTTATGACAAATTTACCAAGTGTGAATTTTGGCTTCAAAAAGTTTCATTTTTGGTTCACATAATCTCAAAAGAGGGGATATCTGTGGATCCAGCAAGAAAAGAGGTTATCGAAAGATGGTCGAGACCAACAACAGTAACTGAGATCCGATGTTTTCTTGGTTTGGCTTGATATTATCGACGTTTTTTGAATGATTTTTCACGATTATCTAATCCACTCACCATGTTTACTTGAAAAGGAGTTAAGTTTGTTTGGATGGAGGAATGTGAAGATAATTTCAAGGAGTTGAAAAGAAGGTTATCCAGTGCACCTATGCTCACACTGTCTTGTAGTGGAGAAAGGTTTTTGATCTACAGTGATGCATCCAAGAAGTGTTTGGGGTGTGTTCTTATGCAAAATGTTATGGTGATATCTTATGTCTCACAACAGTTGAAAATAAATGAGAAAAATTACCCAACTCATGATTTTGAGTTTGCTGCAGTAATCATTGCATTAAATATTTGGAGGCATTACCTTTATGGTGAGAGGTGTGATATTTATAGTGATCATAAAAGATTAAAGTATATTTTCAAACAAAAGGAGATGAATATGAGCCAAAGAAGATGGTTGGAGCTGATTAAGGATTACGACTTCTCAATTCATTACCACCCAGGGAATGCAAACAGGGTGGTAGATGCATTAAGTCGACAAGACCATGTCAGTTTATCCATAATGAGGATCACAAAAGATCCAATATTTATTGATTTACAAAGGATGGATCTTGGAAATATAATGAAAGGGGAAAAATCGTATCTTTCTCAAATGAATGTTCAACCATCTATACATGTGAAGATTAAAGAGGCATAAAAAGAAGATGTAGAGTTACAAAAGAAGGTGAGAAATGTTCCGGAATTCAACCTTAATTGTGATGGGATAATAAAGTTCAGGAATCGGGTTTGCGTTCCTCCCATCCCCGAATTAAAGGAGCTACTGGATGAGGCTCATAGTTCTTTATTCTATATTCATCCTGGAAGCATGAAGATGTATATGGACCTGAAAGAGTACATCTGGTGGGATGGCATGAAAAGAGATGTCGCTGAATATGTCTCTCGATGCTTGGTTTTTCAACAAGTTAAAGCTGAGTGGCCGAATTCTAAGGGGATGATACAACCATTACCCATACCCGAATGGAAATGGGAAAAGACCACTATGGACTTTTTCATAGGAATTCATAAAACATCCAAAGGCAATAATGTTATCTGGGTCATAGTGGATCGTCTTACAAAATCTACACACTTCATTGATATTAGAGAGGATTTCTCTCTGGATCAGCTTGTCAGGATATATGTAAAGGAAGTGGTAAGATTGCATGGAGTACGACTTTCTATTATATCTGATTGGGATCCGAGATTTACCTCGAAGTTCTGGCGATGTCTTCAGTATACTCTGGATACAGAGTTGAGTTTCAGCACTGCTTATCATCCTCAGACAGACATTCAGTCTGAGAGAACAAATTAAACTCTAGAAGATATGTTGAGATCTTGTTCTATGAATATCAAAGGTGGTTGGGATCAACACCTACCTTTGGTGTAATTTTATTATAATTATAGCTTTCACTCCAGTATTCAGATGGATCTTTATGAAGCTCCCTATGGGAGGAAATGCAGGACTCCAACTTGCGGGGATAAAGTTGGGGAAAGAAAGCTATTCGGCCCCGATCTCATTGATGAAATTGGAGAAAAGGTCAGATATATTCAATAACACATAAGAGCATCTCAGAGTAGACAGAAAAGTTATTCTGATAATCGAAGAAAAGGCCTAGAGTTTGAAGTGGGTGATAAAGTGTTCTTACAAATATCTCCCTGGAAGAGGGTCATGAGATTTGGAAAGAAGGGGATGTTGAGCCCTAGATATATCAGTCCTTTCGAAATACTAGATCGTGTTGGGAAGGTAGCTTACCGATTGGAACTTCCACCAAATCTCTCTCAAGTTCACAATGTGTTCTATGTATCTCTCCTGAGAGAGTACATACCTGATCCTTCACATGTACTCAGCTCAAAAGTTGTACCGCTGGAACAGGATCATTATTATGAAGAACAGCCGATAGAGATTCTAGATCATAGCGAAAAAGTCCTACGAAACAAGACCACTTGATTGGTGAATGTTTTATGGAGGAACCACCAATTAGAAGATGCTACATGGAAGCTTGAGGATATGATGAGGAAGAGGTATCCTCATCTGTTTGATACAATGTGACGAATTACGAGGGAGGAATTCATTTTACGGGGGGTAGAATGTAACACCCGAGACTTTTATGTTATATAAATCATCAAAGGAATCTTTTTATACACACAACACTTGCTTGGCTTTCTTTACACGAAATCACGACCTTCCTCGATAGCTTGCGTCGTACGCAATACCGAGTTTCACTAAACAATGATATGCTAATAAAATATTATTAAAACTAGCTGTTATGAATAATAATATCCACTTTTTGAAATTTTATAAATTTTAATTTTCAAAATGGACTTCATGTTTGGATTCGGAATATTGAAATTATCCTAGGGTGAAATTTTGGTATTTTTCTGAAAACTTTCAATTTTTGATGAATAGTGAAACCACTAAGTGGTAGTCAAAAAACTGAATTTTTCATAAAACATAATTTTACCGATTCTGTGAGTGGAATTTCAAAAATCCGAGAGACACAGTTGATGTCAGTAAGTAAAATGTGGTTCAATTAGATGAAAATAATTTTTGGTGAATAGTAACTTTTTACTTTTATTTAACACGGTTAAAAGTAAATAGGGTAATTAAAGGTAAAAATGATATTATTATTACCCTAACACATGTCCTAATTCTATTTGATAAGTGTAATTCGACCAAAAACAAACTTAGGAATACAATATGACCATTTAGGCCCAGTTGGATTAGATTAAGACCTTTATTATTAATTTATTTAAAGAAGGGTTAAAATAGGTAAAATCAAAGTTTAATAAGTAAATAATTTTTAATATAAGGTTATATATAAGATAAATTCGACTATAAATATTTATTAGAAATCTAAAAGTATTTCCTACATAATCGTATTTTATTTTTAATTTTTAGACATTAAATAATTTAATTTATTTATGACACAAAGCTGATGCAGTAATTATCTTATTAATGAAATATTGTCATGATTGATGTTATAAATACCCAAATAAATGTAATTTGAGACTTTTTATGAATTACACTAATTTTATAGGTTAATATGACATTTTATTATTGATTTCATTAAGTTTCTTCGAACTAATCATTCTGTTATGATTTTCACAAAAATCAATTACTAAATAGTGTCAAAATTGACATAAAATAGTTTTTAAAACAAATATTATATTATTAATTGTTATTTTATTCCTAAAAATATATGGTTTGGCCAAATGACTTAGATAAGGCTATATATGTTAATAATAATAAACTTTTGGTTCGTTTGGATAGTTATAGTATGTTTATTAACCTTATAGTGTAAGAACACAAGAAGACACGGTAAAAGTAAAATTATTTATATTAATGTTAAATCTAAATGATAAGGTCAAAATAGGTCCCTAAAATTGTCTAAATTCTATTGGATGATAGGATTTAGACCCATCCCCACCTTATCTTATAAATAAATCAATTTGGATCTATTTAAAACCGAATTTGGCTTTATAATAAAATAATATTTTTTGTTATTCCAAAGGTGCCCCTCTCCTCCCTTATAAAAGGGCACCTCCTCCCTCTCTTCCTCACACCACTTTGAGTCTTCAAGCTCGGCCAACCCCTGCCACTTTCTCCTCTCCACTTACCTAGAGACATCCTAGATGTCCTGGTCTTCTAAAAAGACCAATTTTAGTGCCCTAAAAGGAGGTCTCAGAGAAGCACTTCAAAGAAGAGGTAATGTCCGTTACCGATTCTTTCATCTTTATTTCTTCTTCCACTTCATCTTCTTTAGTTGTTTCATTATGATGTAATAACATCAGTATCACTCATAAAATTATATGTTATTATAAGTATGAAACAACCCTATTTCACCATATATCTATCCTATGGAAAATGAAATCACCGCGTGTGAGTACGTACGAAATACCGTCTCCACGTCGTGGTGTAATCTACTTTCCACCACAACCTTACTTGGATGGGTATAATGGAGTAAATAATTACTATATATGATTATTTATAAGTGATATTGATTCTGAAATTGTATACATACAGTCCAATAAAATTCCATGATCATGGGAACGATATCATCGCTCGTGCGTATGTACGGAATACCGTCTCCACGATGTGATGCAACTCGTTCTACATGATCTTCATTGCATAATGATTATATAAATGAATTGAATGAATGAATATGATATATATTACACTAATAACATTCTGGAAATTAGGTATCTATAACCTAAAGAGAAGAATAAGAATTTATTCGACAAAACACGCATAAGAACAAAAAGTAATAAACACCAGAATAACAAGTTGAAATGAAATATTTCTAATAAGAAGCTAATAATATGACCATATATGATATCATAACAATAATTAAGAATCTGGAATAAGTAAATAACATTATTTAAATCATTATACATGATTTTTGGACACTTACGAGGCAAATCAGACCTAAGGTAAGGGAAATATCACAATCTCATTTTTATCCGAGATTGTTTATACTTTGGAATTTACTGGGGTGTATTTTATTATCCACATCCATGTTTCCCCAATATGTAATATTATTTCCATCCACCTACAATTTTTTAAATCCAATTTTACCCTTCAGTGAGTTTTTAGTAAAGGATATGAAATGAATCTTTTGTCGTTTTTCGTACGAGGTACTTTTTGACTTTTCTGACAAAAGTACGAAAAATGATTTTTTTTAGCTACACGACATGAATGGATTTTTAAAAAATTATTTCCAAGAATCTTCCTTTACATGTTTTCAAGTTTATTTTTAATCAAATTTTTTTAGTTTAAAATTGTATGACATGTTAAGAAAGGAAAAAAAAATTTTGAAGTAGAAAGGATATTTTCTTCAAGAATGGAGTTCAAGTGTTTTATCAAAATTATTTTCCATCTAAGATAATAAAGGGTATTATCTCTATCCATATTATTACATTGATTTGATTATGTTGTGATGGAATTATATTTATGAATTATTTTATCTTATATGAATTGTTTTATGATGTCACGATGTTTAAGATTCCTATTTTTATTACATGGGTTATGCTATGATGTATGGTTTATGATTTTGTGGCACACATAAGAATGGTATAATTATGAGATTGGTGGGACCTATATCTCCCTCCAATTAATAGGGTAAAGATTTTATATCTCATTAGATAGACATGGTTGGAACGGCAGGTTAAACTGGTTTAGTGAAACAGGACTGAAATGAGGAGTGAACTCGGTTCAGAAATGGATTTTGTCAACTAAGATAGCCTTGGCAATGAGTCTTGACTAACAAGAAATGATTCTCAATGATTATGTGTTTATGCCACAAAGTGTCAGGTTTTATGTTATGATTATTGGGATTACATTTCACTACTATGATTTATCCCATGTTATGAAATTATGATCTCTTTTGCAGGTTAAGATTTCCAAAAGTTATGTGCTTATGTATATGATGTGATTGATATTTATTTTGTTTACCCTTATTGAGAATTTGAGCTCACCCTTTTGTATGTTTTATTTCCCTATGTCAGGAAGAAGGTTATTAAGTATAATATTCCAAAATGGGACTCTAGATATGATTAAATAAATGGGAGGCAAAGTAAATGCTTTATGAACCAGTTGTTTATGCTTTCTAGTTTTTAAAGACATTATACCTATACATTCCTGTCATGGTTTTGTTATATGTTGTAATAAGTGTGCTTCAATTTTGAAGTAATAACAATGTATGTAAAGTATGGGTCGTTATATCCATCCTTTCTATTTACAATGAGAATTGGAGAACCCAAAAGTAATGTACTAGGGAATATGAATGCCTTTTCAAAATACTATTGCAGCTTCTTCATTTACTCAACTAGTTTAATAGGTTCTATCTTATAGTGGAATTTGGAGATAAGAGTCTATTGAGAACACTACCTCATAATAGGGTGGATTTTTGAGAATCTCTCTGGGAGATAAATTTGTATATTCCCTTATAATGTAAATTCCATCATGTTTGATACATTCATTTGGTTCAATTATTTGAAAAGGTATTATTCTCCTATGGTATCGTCACCCACCCCAACAAGATATTATTCATTGTAGATTCATTATCTTCATTACATTTTTTTGAAGATAAATGGATGGTTTAGAATAAAGGAATATATTTCCTTTTTTAACAGTTGATATGTACACTATATATGGAGAGACAATCCATGCCTAGTATTCAGTTGAATTTCTCTAAGTGAACGATTATGAGATTCATTAGAAGAAAATTATCCCATATTCTAACAAAAGAAGATTCCAATAGATAGGTTGATATAATAATACCATGAAAGGTTTTTATATTTATTTCTACTGCTAGGTATTTTGGAATCAATTTATTAATTCTAGAAAAATTGAATGATAGAAAAGAATATGTAGAACCATAATCAAATAAAACTATTTACATTATTGAGTTAATAGAAAGTGTACCTTATATGACTTCATTTTTATGTTCCACTTATGTAGTAATGATGTAATCCAATTTACTGTTGTTCTTTTCATTGGTGGTTTTTGAAACTGATTACCCTCAAATATATATAGTGCATTGAATTTCATAGTTCCCTTTCGACATATAGATGAAACATTGAACCATGGGTGATGTATTAGGAGGTTCCTTCATTTCCCAAATTATTTTGGATAATTTATTCATGTCTCTTAAATATTTATGATATTTGTTACCTTCTATCATGCACATAAATTATTTCCCTTTTCCTTTGATGAAATTCCTATCATGTTTCTTTCCCAGATTTTTACATGTTGGTGGTTCGATAATATTTCCACTTTATTCATTTGAACCACCATCTTGACACTAAATTATTATATTATCATATCTATAACCATGGGACCATTCACCAAAATCAATATCTAGATTTAGAGCACATCAAACTATATCTTTATAACTCAGAAAGTCATAGGTAGCTAGATCATATCAATTTTTTGGTTTTAATGTACTAAATAATCTGTCTATTTTGGTATCATCATTGATTAAAAACCCCTATGGAATATATTTCAGGACATTTGTCATTTTCCTCATACTCCATGATAGATTAACATTATTTTTTTCAACTTTAAAAATTAGATCTCCATCTTTGTTCAACGATTTCTCATAAAATAAATATTAAGAATTATTTTCTAAATAGTTTCCCACAACATATCATCCATTTAAAACTTTTATATGTTTTATTTATCAATTCCCACCATTTATCATATTCTCTATCTAAATTATATATGGTCGGTGTCAACATCACATTATCAAAATATTTTTTCACAGAAAAGATATTATCTATTAAGTTATTCTTTTGTTCTATAATAAGTATATAAAAACATCCACTAAATGTTGGTGGTAATTTAGGTATAATGGACTCAATGGATACATTTCATATCTTGGGATAAGGTGGACACTACTCATGGTTTAGGTTATATTTCATAACCTAAGATATCAAGGTGATCCTCCAAAACAAATTTTGAACTCCATATCTCATCAGATGAGGAATCTCATTCAAACGGTCATTGAATTATACCTCACATGTGTAGTTAGCCTTGTTTCTTTTGATTCCCAGAAATTTTGATGATATTTGGCTTTGAAATGTGATGTACAAATGGTTTTACATGGGAATGTAGAGAGGATATTTACAATTGGGGAGAGTGAAGTTTTTATAAATAATTATAGAAAAAATACTATATCAAAGATAAACCATGTAATAGTAATATTAATGACATTATGGATCATATATCAAAAATAAATACTAGATTCAATAATTTAAAAACCATTATAATTATAATTTAGTATATTAATAAATAGTAAGATGGAAAAAATGAAAAAAAAATTCAGTATAGTACATTTGGTTTTGATTTAGAAAGTAATTTTTTGGTTAAGGAAAATTATTAATTGTATTTTAATTTGACATTTATAAAAGAAAAGGTTGATCTAATATTTCTAGAATTGATTACATAAGTAATGATGAAATTTAAAATAAATAAATTATGAAAAAACTATATTTTTCAATTCACCTAAAAAATGTAGTATCTCATAAAATGACGATGAAAATAACCCTTATAGAATTTTGGTTGGTTTATTTCAAAAAAGAAATTCATTTTATGAAAATAATTTTCTAACATATGTTATTTGAAATTTATCCATAATGTTATCATTTTGTATGAAATTCCTTAAAATAATTTTTATAAAAAACATTCTTATATCTTATTTGAGTTTTAAATATTATATTTATTTTTTGCATTATAATACATTTATTTACATAAATTACTAATGATAAAAAAATATTTATGTCACATTTTATTATTTTTAGGAAAAATTATTTTTCTATAAGTAAGGCTGATCTTCCTAATAGTCATGTTACTATTTCCAAAGGACATGTTACTATTCCAATTTTCACATTACGATTCCAATGATCACATTACAACCAATAAATACTACATCATTCCTTTATTAAAAGTTATTAATGTACATCCCAAGGATCTCTATTATAATTTTCTAATATATCAATTGGATTAAAAATATTCTGTTTCATTTATATAGTGTTGGTTGTGGGGGGAAATATTATAGAATATTGGAAGGATACAAATTTTCAAAATCTTCATTTCTAAGATTATATTTTTTTTTCTAATTATAATTTTTTGAGATTATATCGGTTTATGTACTGATTAATATAAAAAAAGTTATTACTGAAAAAAATTTCATTGGTTTATATATTTGTTATATGTGTATAATATAATATAATATAATATAATATAATATAAAAATTATTTATTTCAAGAAAAAAATAGTATTTATAAACACATGGTTGTTATAGTCTTGGGCCTCCAGTAGGGGCACATAGTTTATTCATGGGTTGGTAAACTGTGTGGCCAAATTAGGAACTGTGTCCAAGGGATATTTTTTTTAAAATACAAATATTATATAATTAATTAATAACCATAAATTGGTTACTTTATTCACACCCGTATTACAAGATTATGAAACCATTCGTATAGGTTATCTCTTCTATGTGACCTCCCCCACTTCATTCTCTGATTTTGGATTATTCTTTCCCTGATTCTTGATGATATCATCTTGGGTTAGCTAATCATATTCTCCTGTTTATATATTCCCAAATTATTATTATTTTTTCTTCCCTAAAATGTGTACCCATGAAAATGAAAAAAAAGATAACCCAAATTGTGTGTTTTTATGGTCAGTTCTCATTTCTTAGGGTTTGTAAGGGTTCATTTGAGGACCATTCATACACCATTCATCAAAAAAGAATTCTCTTAAACCTTACATGACATTATTTTCTGTTTTTCCAAAAATTTAATTTGGAAACAAATATTTCCTGATCACTTATAAGGGTATTGTCATTTTTACATAATGTGCATTTGTAGTATAATTTATTTTTGATTTTGAAAAATAGTCACTCACTAGTTTTCCATAATTTGCATAACATTATATAATAGGTTTTACTTGTTTAATATCATTTATATTTTTTTTTAAATTTAAATAATCATAAATGTTTAAATTGGGTTTTCAAAATGATTTATACCATGTTAATTTAATATTCCCAAATATTTTTTGATATTTTGGCCGGTTTCCATAATGGTAGATGTAACGTTTTTGTTTCCTAGGGATCCTATGTGTGATTTTTTATATTTTTATGTATCAAGTTTAATATATATATATATATATACTAATAGGGAGAGAGTTCATTTATTTTAACATATCCACACATGGTGTATGAAATATGTCGAATGGGACCAAGGGTATTTATATATATACATATATATTTAAATTTGTATGAATACTTATGTGTGGATAATGATTTTGAAACATGAAAGCCATGTTTTAATAGTTTATTTCCAAATAAATGGTGTTTTATTCAAAATTATGAGACTTAGTTAGAACATTGAAAATTCACAATGATGTTTTCTATGGTTTTGTAATTTGGTTTTAAAAAAGAGATGTGTTTTATAATCATGATTTTGTATTTTTGGAACTGTGAGGCATGTTTGTAACTTTATAAATATTTCTATAATTAATGTTAATTCCAATGGAATCCCATATTCCTATGTAGTTTTGTAACTCGTATTTTATATTATTTTTGTGTTGGAATGGTTTTTGAAAAGATATATTAAAATTGGCAGTCAAGGGGTGTGAGGTGTTATTGTTTTCTTGCTTTGAAGTATTGTGTGATAAAAACATGTATTCGATACCAAACCTCCCTTATGTTTTTTATTTATTGGAATGGAGTACGGGAATGTTGGTCACCTAGGTATGTATAATTAGGTCTTGTAAGATTGGGAATGATGGAATGACTATGGTCTGGTCTCTCTAGAATAACAAGGGTATAACACTAATTAAACATTATGATGATGATAAATATAATGTGGGTACTAATAGAACAATATTGGTGAAAATTTTCTAGGATTATGAATGAGGGATGTTATTTGTCTGGATCGATCACTAAGGTAATGAGGCTCTTAGGATTTAATGACTATATTACCTAGGGATTTCCTATGGTTTTGGCTTCCATTTACTACTATTTTCCAAGGTACAGTTTTGAAATTCTCTTATTCTTGGTTTTCAATCATTTTTAAAAAAAATAAAAGTCATGTCTTATTATATATATTAGGGCTTAACATACATGGATATTACCTCATTTTAGATTAATGTTTATTACATCACAAAAATACATGCTAGAAGGCCATAATTGTAAATGTATTTGGAAACATGGAAAAAAACCTTCTATCCCAGGGAATGATCTTCAATATATCCCATAATTATCACCACCTTTAGTACTTCTCCCTCAAACCATTATTCATAACCTATAGAAAGGAAACATAAGAAAGGGGTGATCTAAAATTCTAAGTAAGGGTAAACAAGGGAGACATGTAAGAATAAAAATAATCATAGTTGTATGATAACATGGTTTTAACATTTTGAGATCTCACGCTGCATAATATTGTTCATAAACATGAGTTGTGGAATAAATATTGGACATTTGTACAACATGAATAATAATGAAATAAACATCATTGGACATGAAATAATAACTCCAGAATAAGACATAGAATTTTTTTTTGTACATATAATAATAGAATACATTATATCAAGGATACACAATTTATAACATGTTTGCTATGTGTTTAGAAATGTGTATCTACAATGGTCATTGGCTCAAAAGTCGTGTACCAACATTATTTTAGGCATGGGCTTCAACCCATGAGCCTTCTTGTTTTTTGGATTTGGCTAAAACCTATATATGATTTTTCATTTAGGATTGGGGAAATCCCATGGAACAACATGTTTTTTAGCTTGGGTGACAACCCTTGTACCCTCATTATTTTTTCTATAGGGTACAACCCATAAACCCTCATTCTTTTTAGTATTGGGATTCAACCCATAAACCCTCTTTCCGTTCGGGCATGGGCTACTACCCATATATCCTTTATATTTTCAATCTTGGGAAACAACCCATACACTCTATTTCTTTTAGGGTATGGGCTAAAACATGTGTACACATTGATCTCATATAAAGCTTATCATTTCCCAATGCATTAGAGGGACATATACATCCCACTAAATTCAATATAAACTAAATCATATCTAATCCACAATATAAAAGAACATTCATCCTATCATGACCAATAAAAATTCATAGGTTTTATAAACATTATATCATAACCCATATAATTAAATGGGTATCATTAAATTTCAATAAAATAATAAACTATGTAATATAGATAGGTTACATAACCATTTCATCGATAAATAACCCATGAAAGTGAAATTGATTTCATTAACATATAACCCCTGGAAGAGAAATATGTTTCATAAAGACCCTGAAATTAAGAATATCCCATTCATTGAAAGGATAAGAAGGAAAAAATAAATCATTTCCTAGAATATAGTGAGTAACATCAAAATATTCAATCTTATATGATAAATAAATTTGAACCATTTTTTACAAACTTTTCTTGTGGAATATATCCTTTATGATTAGAAAAAAAAAATTATAACATAAAAACATTTAAATACATTTTTTGTTGAACATTTATTTGATAAAATTTAATAGAATCTTTGAAAATAATAATTTTTTTAAAAAATCCTTATTCCATGAAAATTATCTTCAAGGAAAATTTTAAAACATTTTTGAAAACATGGTTTCAAATTAAAATAGTTTTTCGACCGAAGAGAGAGACAATCAGATTTTACCTAAAACATCATCTTAAATACCAAATAGTGGAAAAATGGTACTAACACATGAATATATATTTAAAAAAACCACGGATAAGTAAAATCTTGAATTTTCACGAGATACGTATCCTATTATTTTATCGTATGAAGCATAAACCAAAAAATCTATAAAAAAATGACCTTATCTCAATAAACTCTTATAACATGGTATATTGGTATCATAATCTTCATGTAAGAAAAATAAATTACCTGAGGAATATAGTATAATAATATATAAACATTAATTATATAATATTTCAAATAGAAATATATCAACCTTGAAAAAGATTTATGGTGTATAACAAAACCTATGTCTCAAAGAAGGAAAATTAAGACACAACTCTTTTACTGATTTGGTGACTTTTTTAACATAAAAACCATGAAATAAGTATCATAAAATGGATATGTTAATAAACATAAATATATTTATAAGAAACATAGAATACAATAATTGAATTAGAAACACCACACAAATGGAAAGTGTGGCGAACATAGCTTTTATCTCACAGAAATTAAAAGTTAGATGAAATCCCCTTACCTTGTGTCTTGACTCATGTAGTACTAATTCAAAACACATGTATAGAAAATATAATTTAATTATACATATTTTGAAGAACCATCTTATAATATTTTATAACATATATATTTTTATAATGACCATATTTTACCCACTTGTTAACCATCATATTTTAAGGATTCACTTTGGGTAATATTTTCTTTGTTCTTCCCATATGTCTTAATTTGTTATAATATTTGGTCATATACTTACATCATGATTCCATAATGTTAATAATGATATAAATATCATCTATTTTCAGTAAATGTATATTATAATAATCTATTTAATAATGATATAGGAAATGGGATACACAGTTCATGGAGATGGTAAGCCGTACATACACATGAACAATGTTTCTATTTTTATTGTTCTACTGGAAGATATTATGTAAATTTTATATGTATATATATAATTATTCTAGTATCATGATCATTTCATATATATATATATCCTATATCTTCAATAAACCCATCCTTAATAAATTTCATGTGGTGTGTGAACAAATCACATCTCTTTGAGGGGGTGGTAGTCCACACTTTCTCGAACGAGATTATTCTATTTCCACCAAATGGAACGTAAAAGCATGTGTATTTCAAAATGAATTAATAAGATTAAACACATAATAAATATAATATATAATATATATAATGTGAGTTTCTATCATATTGGCCACCATGATTGGTGGTATTTTAGAGATTTACAATCAACGTTTTGTGAGGTAGTATTTCTCTATACACAAAACTAGTATGTTTGATATCCCATATATTGATGATTGTGTAAGTTTAGGGGGAACCCATATCATAAAAACATCCTATTATATGTAGGATAATTTTTTTTCAAAAAATAGTTGAATATTGAGATATTATGGGGTGAAGATGGAAAATAAAGGAAAGGAGCTTGAAGGAATACATTACCTATAAATTGGGTAACTCCTTTTGGTTAGGGACAAAAGGATTCCTTGGGATGAAACTACATGGGTTTAATGTAAAAAAACATCCAAAACATTGATATGTATTCATATCCAATTTCACTGTGAAATTACATAAACTGACTTAAATTGTATTAATTGGTAAAAATATTTTATAACTAGACTATTAAATAATTTAAAAATAATAATTTATCCTAATAAATAAATTATATGAATGCATAGTTTTGAATTTGAACCTATTATTTCTAAATATTCATTAAAAGATGAATACTTTAATAAAAATATAAATAATTTGAAATAACCTAATTTTTACATCTTGATTAATAAGATGGAGATTATTTTGACATAATAAATAAAGAAAAGTTCCAAATATTCTATTTTAAAGGGGTTCACCATTAAAAGGTGGTAAACATTACCTTAATATAAATATATGTTTTAAGCATAAAATTAGGGGTTTTCATGTCTTATTTCCATCAAATATATTGGATGAAAATAAAAAATATTTTACTGAATATATTAAATATTTATTGTCATAATATCACATAATAATTTTAATTAACTAGATTAAAATATCAATGTGACTATAATAATATTTTCCTTTATACTCAATCGGTTTTAATATTAATTTCTAATTATTTGGTAACCTATGATGTCAACTTATATTATTTTAAACCACATATTTTCTTTATTTAGTTAATATAACTCATATACATGAACATAAGGGAATGTTTTTATTATAATAAAATAATATCTGTAATAATAAATTATTGTTAGGTAACACTTGGTCTTGCGTGTTATGTAAGCCATCGAGGAAGGCCTATTTTGCATGTAATGTATGATAAGTCGATGTTGTGTTTAATGTATGCTGAGTCAGTGTCACGTGTAGTGAAAGACAAGTAAGTTCTATAAGAAAGGAATTTTTAACCTACTACTTTAATATATATATATATATATATATATATACTATTTCTAGTGTCACATGAAAGTAAAAATATCAAAAATATAAAAAATTGAAAAAAAAATCCAAAAAGTTTGTCAGTGTTACATTAGACCCCCTAGTATTAATTTCTCCTTAAAAATTTTCTGGGATATAAAAGTATTATTAATTTGATGTTTCATTCATAGAAACCCACATTGTAAAAATGGATACCAAAACATCCATTAAAATGGAAATTTGGAACCATAATAGTTACCCAAAGTAATATCTAACTGGGTTTCCAAATAGTAGAAGATAGGTTGGGAGTGAAGACTGGACATGGAGTAAAAGCATAAATATTTATAGGTAGTGATTGAGGTTATCAATAAAAACAAGTGAATCATCAATGGAAATATGAGGGCCTTAAAGTCATAAATTTGTGATGATTCCAATATCCATTGGTTAAACAGAAGTTAACATATTATGAAAAAAAAAATTTATAAAATTAACATTTCATTGAGTAATTATATATAATGACCATGAATATAAATAAATATAATTACATTGTGTTATACCCTTATAAAAAATCTCAATCTTTGGTTATTCCTTGATATATTTTCACTTTATCTCTTACCCTATTTAATAAAGTAGAATTATTTTATTTATTCTTAAATTACTAATAAACAATAAAATCCATGATATTCCATCCCATATGTCATCAGTTATAATAAAATCCAAATTTTAGTAATAGGATATCCAATATTAATAAATTTTAATAGTTTAAGGTAATAATATATTCTCACAAACATCCTCTAAAGTATACTTTAATCATTCTATAAATATTTATCCCTATAACCCTTTCAAAAGATGAAAATCTAAAAAATTACACAGAATCACAAAATCTTATTAACATGGACCCCATATATATCAAAATGTATCTCTTGGTTTTGACACTCCCAACATGTGAATACGAAAATTTTATAATCCCTTGAATCATTGTAATAACTTTAATTACAAATAATACTTTTGGAAAACATGCATGATTCCTTATTTTGAAGGTTTCTGGATGTATTACATAAATATAAGAATTCATAAAATTCATCCAATATGACATAGAACACTCTATCAATAATCAATTTTAAGATAATCAGCATTGTCGAATTTACTCTATCCAAATCAATTATCTGTTTATCGAAGAGAAATAAAAAATTCACAACATCTTTATCACATTAAGGGTTAACATCCCTTTATCAAAATATGTATTTTATAAGTCTTAATTACCATTAAATGTATCCTTTTCTATACCAAATGAAAACATGTTCTAAAAATAAATATATTTTCCATGATTCATATAACATAATCTTTGAATTCAAAAACATAATTACATCATTCATACAACATTATTCTTAAACCATTACTCGGTCCCCATCAACATATTCCTTAATACCCCTTTCATATAATATGAAATTTGAATAATGTCTTAAGGTTCTTCAACATAAATATAATAATTATTTGTATGTTTTAGATAAAAAATATTAAAAGAACATCAAATACCTTTCAGATGTTTTTTGTGGTATCATTATCCAAACAAGATTAACCAATACTCGTACCACCATCCTGATTCTCTTAATGAGAATTTCACTCAAGAAATTGATTCTCATAATACCCATAATTTCCACATATGAAAACTTAAGTGTCGACAAATCTTATTCTAATTATCCAAATTACTAAAAGCATAATGCAATGGGTGATAACAACATATCATATAAGAAATCTACATAATAATGAAAAATTTCTTATTTGATATCTAGATCGTGACACCGTCCTTAGTCTATGACACCCTGGGTTCAACCCAAGTTATTCATAGGAAAATTCTATTTAAAGTTTTCATGAATATTGATGATTAATTTTAAGAATCCCCAAAATATAACCTCCAAGAGTGTCATAACTGGTGTGCAGTGAGGCCCGTTTTCATGGACAAGATTACCCCAAGTAAATCACAAAAGATCTACTAGAGATCATACCCTTAAGTATATCTGTTTCAGAGCCACATCAACTTTT
This sequence comes from Viscum album, assembly GCA_963277665.1. Taxonomy (NCBI): domain Eukaryota; kingdom Viridiplantae; phylum Streptophyta; class Magnoliopsida; order Santalales; family Viscaceae; genus Viscum; species Viscum album. The sequence continues at coordinate 644,278,531 of OY728128.1, forward strand.
AATATCCAGAAAAGAATTTTTTTCTAGGAAACCAATCACTCTATCCTTTACCAAAATTCATGGGCATTTTCCTAAATGGTAACTTATACATATACTTATACTTAGATACATTACAAGAAATATCATAAAAATATATAAAGGGATGTCACTAAACTATTCTCATCCTAGTCTTCAGTGGTTGACAAAAACGTACAGTTGATACCAACTATAGAAGCGCTAGCACAACATATATAGATAGTATATCATTTTAGATGAATATTTATTACAATAAAAATACATTTTAGAGGTCCCTAATATTTATGTATATTTGGAAAACTAGAAAAAAATATTCTATCCTAGTGGAAGATCATCAATATATCCCATAAATATAAACAACTTTAGTAATTCTAACTAAAACCATTCTATATAACCTGTAGAAGGGAAACATAAAAAATGGGTGATCTCAAATGCTTAGTAAGTGTAATCAAGGGAGACACTTAAGAATTAACATGATCATAGTGGTAATATAATGAGATCATAATAATAAGAGATCACGCACCACATATTAATGGTCATTAAAATGAGTTATGGGATAAGTATTGACAATTAATAAGAAATAAAAAATAAGGAAATAAACATCACGTGTCCTGAAATCATAAGTAATGAATAAGACATTTAATTTTTGGAATACATATATGAATTTAATACTTTAAATCAAGGTTCCCACATTATAAGATGTTAGGAATGTGATAAAACACATGTACCTACATCATTATTGATGTCACAACCTGTATACCCATTTTCCTTTAGGAATGAGAAACAACCCATGTACCTTATTGTTTATGGGATTGCGCTACGACCAATGTACCCTATTTCATTTTGGCTCAGGCTGCAATCCATGGACATTCTTGTGTTTTGGATTAGGCTATATCCTATATACTTTATTTTTTTGGCTGGGTCTATAACCCATACAACTTCATTCCTTTTGTTATTGCGATACAATGCGTATACCTTCTTTCTTTTTGGTCATGGCCTATAACCCATATACCCTATAAATTTTCCTTATTAGGCTACAACCCATACACCCTGTCTTTTTTTAGGCATGGGATACAATCCATGTACCCTTTTAGCTTATATAAAACATATCATTACCCAATGTATTAAATGGATATATAGGTCCCACCCATCTCATTGTAAAATCATTCATACATGAGCCACTAGATATAAAACATTTATCATATCATGACCTATAAAAAGATATATTTTTTATAAACATGAAATCATAACCCATAAAATGAAATTGGTATCATTAATATTTCATCACATCCTAATCCATGGTATAGAAATTCATTTCATAACAATTTATCCAAATAATAATCTATAAAAAAGAATTAGATTTCATAAACATATAAACCATGAAAAAGATACAAGTTTCACAAAGACCATTACATTAAGCATAACCCATTCAAAGAAAGGTTTTTAATGGAAAATTTATATCATTACCTTGAACAAAATGATTTAAATAAATATATTTCATATTATATAAAAAATAATTTTGAAAAATATTAAGAAAACTTTTCCTATGGAAAATATCTTTTCTTATTATAAAAATGATTTTCATCTCACAAAATCTTATGCCAACAATTTTAATTTAAAATAGAATTAAAAATGGGTAAATGATGATATGAAAATAATAAAACATTTTTAAAATCCATTTTCCATAAATATTATATTCAGGTATATCTTGAAAACATTTTTGAAAACATTTTCAAAAACTATGTTTTTGAATACAATAGATTTCTTACCAAGGAGACAGGCTGTCAGATTTTTATTAAAAAATTACCTTAAGTACAAAAGAGTTTAAAATGGTAATAAAAATTGTGTATAAATTTCAAAAACATAGGACATGGAAACTCAAGAGCTTTACAAAGACATGGATGATATGATTTCGTAAAAGTATGCATAAATATTAAAATATCATAAAATAATGAGATTGAATCCTTAAAATATTATAACTTGGTATTCTGGGATCATACTCTCTAGGTAAGAGAATGAAATTACACGGATAATATAATATCAAGAAATTATGGATATTAACGATATAACATGTAATATGTAAATATATCCACCTTGAAAAAGAGATTAGGTGCATAAAAAACATGACTGTCGACGAATAAAAAGTTACACAAAACTAATTTAATGATTTGATTATATTTGGATCATAACCTCAATGAAATTATTTAATGTATTGGAAATTTCCAGAATTTATTTTAATTATAAGACATTATTCTGAGACCTAACACTTTTACTACATGTGATTCTGAGGACTGATGAGCCCAGAATGGAATTATAAACTTTTTTTAAACTATATTCAGTAAACGTACATGTTGGTTTTTCTAACATTTGAACTGGTTATCGAATCCAAAATATGAGGGAACTGTTGAACATAGAATGCCAGGATTCTCCTTAAAATGACATAACATTGGTCAGCAAGGTATGAGGGGAAAATTTATTTTTTGGACATTTCGAGAAAAATAATAAAATAATTTAAAAGAATTATTTTATATCATTTCTCAACATTGAGTGGCGGATGATGAGGCTATGATGAAGTGATGAGGCGGTTATGAATATCATTAATGAATGTTCTTTAATGGTTCATTTGTAACCATGACGTTGTTATCTTAATGGTTTGTTAAAGGATCATTAATTGTGGATCATTAATAAGTGTCATTAATTAGCGCAACGTAGCTTTGAATGTGTCTTTTAATTTTCAAAACTTTTGGAGTTTGGGAATTATAAAATGGTGGAAATATCTGAAAAATAGTTGGTAGAATCCCTCCCCAGAAAATAATTGAAAATGAAAACATGAACGTTGTTGTATTAGATCTGAAGGATGAAACTATTCGATGAACGCTAACAATCGTGAATCGACGATGACACAAATTTTATCGTTCGTCGTCAGTGGATCCTACTAGTGTAGGTAGAGGTTTAATTTGTTCATTTTCTACCACATTATTATTCTAGAAGTGAAGTAAGAAAATCATCCCATGAACATGTTGATCTGTGAATCACATATTTATGTTGGAGGGAACATTTTTTTGGTATTTCTTTAACCAGGGTTTAAATTATCAATTATTTAGTGGATTCAAATCCCTAGACCTCACATGATTATATAATTATATCATAGATGGAGTGAGCTAACACGAGCAAATAATGAGTATCTCCACCATGTGCATTCATTGTGGACGTATCCTCAAAGTGTAAGCAAGAGGAATCTGGTGCTAAGGCTTGGATGACTATGTCCTGGGAGGACCATAGGCATAGACACATCAGAAAATAGACCACTAGAGAAATTATGGTGGCCCGTCGAAGGTACCGCTAGAACTATGGTGGTGGCCCTTCGAAGGTACCTCTAGCGCTGTGGTGGTGGCCCGCATTGGAGGTTGTTGGAGGAGGACAATAGTGTGTCGTGGTGGTAGGAGGCCGTAATTGGAAAGACGAGGAATCAACGTAGTGAAACGGTGCTAGGCGGGCACTCTGTGGAGGGAGTGCCCACATCTGGGCCGTCTGGGTGCTTTGACGAGCCGTGATCGCTCAACCATTGCAGGAGGTCCCCTACGTGTCCACAGGGCTAGAGGGGGATGGATACAGTATCATGAAATGTCCCGTCCATGCAGCGCACCACCAGACCGCACAGTGGGGCTGGGATTTGGGTTTGCGTGCCATACCCCCACTCGGTGAGCCATACCTGCGACCCAATGGGCTGGACCTGTGCTGGCGGGCCATGCACATGGTGGTAGTTCGGACATCCACCTGGTGGGCTGGACTCGTGCTGGTAGGCTGAACCTGCGCCGACAAGTCGGGCTAGACTATAACAGGTCGTCGGGGGACTCGGCGGGCTGTTCCCTCAACCCAACCGAGTCGGGTTCATTGATGCCCATTGGACCTGGCCCACTTGCTAGGCTGGACCATACCAACGCAGACACAAATCGGGTTAGGTTGAGTTAGTTGTGTTTAAACTGGGGTATGTGGCTCCCTCGAGACTGGTGGGTCAGGTCGGACCGGGCCGAGACACAACTGGTCCCTATTTACTCAAACGCTCGTATAATGTAAACCACACATCCAATTAACAATCTGTTTGTAGCGTGGGGACCCTCTCGAAGACACCTATCTTTTGGAATGACCTGCGGAGACATTAATTGATGTTTTGGTGTGATGAATGTCTTATGGATTGGTTCTACCAAGAGATCTACGTAGATAACCCTATCGTTGGCTGAGACATTATTACTATGGACTTTCTTCTCTATGAGACCCAACTATGTCCCAGTGAGAATCAATTCTATATGAATTTTCATACCCACGGTGGGAATCACTTCTGTGTGACATTGCAGGTCCACAATACATGATGTGGAGAAGCACCATAGTTGGCCAAGATTAGTGCGAAGCACTTCTGTGTGACATTACAGGACCACAATACATAATGAGGATGTGTAACTAAGCAGTCCATGGTTAGTGGGAAGAAATTCTGTTTTACATGGTTGTCTGACTGTACTAGATAGATGAGGATTTTGCTTGTATCCCAGGTGTTTGATAATGTGACTTAGGATTCTTCAATAACTATCCTAAATGTATACATGGCATGAGATATCTTGTGCATACTGCCTTACCATGAGGATTGATGTCTTTCCTCTCCTTTTTAGTTTGTGGGTCCCTACTAAGTACATTGTTACTCACCCCTTCACGGGCATTGCCCGCACTTGTTGTGTCTGGTGCGGGCGATTAATGTTTCAATATAGACATTAGTGGACCAGGACTCAGATGTGCTCAAGGATATTGGAATGATAGACGCAATGATGTTGAACATGGTGTACTAGGACCAGGCGGTCCAATGTAGGATCGGGTGGATGATATTTTCTAATTCGTCTTCATGTAGCTACACTACTCTAATGATTCTATGGGTTTTTCCATGAATGACGATCAGAGATTTCTTTTTGTACTTTTCTGTTTTTAGTTCCTTCTTGGGGTATTTATTTTAGCTGAATTATATAATTTGTACTTGTAGTCAACCTTGTATTATCGAAACATGTTTTCTTTTTAGTGTGTGATACTTGGTGGGGAATGTGTGTGCATATAGGTAATCCATAAAATTCATCCCACTCTGAGGATGATTCCTTCGACTCTAATCTGTAGCCCATGACCTTCGAGAGGTGGGCTTGGGGTAGTCATGACATGGGACCTGGGGGTGGGTCTTGAAAAAGTGGTATTAGAGGGTGGTCGGTCCTTCCAAAAATAATTAGAGTATGTTGTTTGGTTTTTGAGAAACAGAGTTATGTGTGGTGAGTTTAACTTTCATATTCGAGGAGTCAAGTATTGGTGTGGTGGTCGATGTATCCATACACGAGGACTTTGAATTATACTTTTTGGATAAATACATGAAAAAATTGGTTTCAAAAGTCTCTCATTATGTTCTTTTAAAGAAAATTCATCTCACCAGGTATAATGTTTTTACTCTGGCTCATATTGATCTATTTCAGGATTCCTCCTTATTGACAACCAGCTAGGCTTCTAATACGTGAATGTGTGGAAAACTTTCCGAGATATGATGCATCCGTTCAGGGACCAGTCCTCATGATGGCCCAACAGGGTGGTGCACCAATGATACCACTACTCGTTTGTCAGTATCTACTACCATCATTTCTAGTAGAGGACATGCGCAGACTCAGTGCCCTGCATGGGTTTCAGAGACAAAGACCTCCTAGGTTCAACGGATAGACAGATCCTCATGTCACTGAGGACTGGATAGAGGCAGTGACATGGGTATTCCTATTAGTGATTATACCGCCAGACCAGATAGAGATCATGATTGAGATCATTTTATAGGGATCGGTAGGGAGATGGTGAATCTTGGACACCCATATGCACGATAAGGCGACCCTCACCTGGGTAGACAATGAGTGGCATTTCTAGGAGAATTTTTACCCATGTACATGTGTTGTATGTGCATACAAAAGATGATTCACCTAAATATGGAAGCATTACAGTGGCTGGGTTCTTAGCAAGGTTCACCGAGCTATCTTTCTACTCGACATATATGTATTTAGGGATCAAGCCTTTGAAATGGGACTCAAGGAGGAGATCTGGGCATCGGTGTTGTCTATCAACATATCTACTTAGGATTGGGTGATATAGAGATCCTTTATGGTACATAAATTCTTTGCAGAGAAGGTTCCCATAGCTAGAGATTCCAAAAGACCCCAGGTGGTGGAGTCTTTGGAAGGTAGTAGGCATCAGATAACCGACGCAGGGGCCCAAGAGGGACAGGTCCTTCAGAAAATGACCCCAGGACTTAAGGTCAGTAGAGTGGGGCTGCCAAACCAGAGGGAGTCATTCATAAACTATGCTTTTCTTCTAGTGCGGCAGGCAGGGACACATGGCACATGACTTCTCAACACGGCATACAGATGAAAAATATACAGTCCAGGGGCCACTAGGGAAGAGAGAATGGTTTGAGCAAGGAGGTATGCAAGGTGGATGATGGGGCATGGGAGCAGGTTAAGTAGCAGGTGGTGGGCAACAGCTTGAGGTGTTACCGCCACCTCCCCCTGGTGGTACACCAACACTCAAAGATTAGATAGATAGGGGAATGAATAGCATAACATAGAAGAGGCTTATAACCACAGTGCTAAGATATGATCCAAGGTACGATCTATGTATTCTCCAACATATCTATAGTTCTTATAGACACAAGTTCTAGTCACTCCTTCTTTACCATGTTTCTTGTTCGGAGCTTAGATATTCCTTTTGAGCCATTAGCTTAATCAATATGGCTAGAGACTCATAAAAGTGGGTATTTGATGATTATACATAGGTTTCGGTATAGTGAGCTTACTTTAGGAGGTGATACCTTTAGTTGGGATCTTCTATTAGTGACATCGATTCCTTACGACGTCATCATGGATATAGACTTGTTATCCACATTATATGATCATATCGACTATTTTAGATATACATTGTAGTGTGTCCGTAAATATGGGACTGAGTTTTCCATCACCGATGAGAAGTACACCCTTGCAGCCCTACACAGAAATTCGTAGAGGAAGTTGCAGTCGATCACTCACTAGTTGGATAGCCTCCCCCTTGATGTAGTGGACTAGAGGAGTCCATGTTTTCATATAGTGGTGGAAGATTAAGAAGATGTTTTTGTTAAGGATTTCATGGGACTAACTTTCAATAGGGGGAAAAATTATGCATCGACCTCTACCCTGTGATGAAACCGATATCCACACTGGTATATCAGATGGCTCCCGTGGAGCTTTTCAAGCTGAGGGTAAAACACGAGGACTTGAAGGAGAAGTGGTTTGTAAGTCCCAACATTTCACCATAGGCATCCATGATAACTTTTTCCAAGAAGTAAGATAAAAGTATGAGGTTGTGTGTGGACATTCGGCACCAGAACCATGTCAGCATGAAGAAAAAGTATCCACTGCTATGAATCGATGATCTATTCGACTATCTGAAGAAGGTGATGAGATTCTCTAAGACAGACCTTAGATCATGTTATCACCAGTTTTAGGTATAGGATGAGGATGTATCAAATAAAGCATATAGGTGTCGATACAACCACTATGAGTTCCTGGTGATTCCATTTATTGTGACCAACACCCCAGTAGTGTTCATGGGACTCATAAACAAGATCTTCCAGGCTTAACATGTCTGGTTTTTTGTGGTATTCATTGATGATATCTTGGTGTAATCAGTGTCAGAGGATGATCACACTACACATCTTTAGATAGTCCTGGATATACTCCGATAGAACCAACATTATGGAAGCTCTAGAAGTCTCATTTTTTGTTTCAGGAAGTATAATTTTTGGGAAATTTCCTCACAGTGGAATGATTTGCAATGGATCTAGTGAAGATAAAAGTTCTTCTTTCTTGGTAGCCACCTAGGAGCATGACTAAGTTCCATAGCTTCTACGGATTGGCTCGTTGCTATCAAAGGATCGTTCCCAAATTTTCCAGAGTAGCAGCACCCTTTTCCGCTTGGACACTAAAGTGACAATGATTAGTGTGCCAAGATAAATGTTAGCAGATTTTCGAGGAGCTAAGGAAAATACTGACTAGTGCCCCATCTTGAGACTACAAGAGGATAGAGTTGGGTATGTAGTTTACTGAGATATATCAGAGACCAAACTGGGTTGTGAGATAATGTAGGAGAAAGAAGTGATCAACTAAAGCTCATGATAGTTGATACATCATGAGTAGAATTACGTGACCCATGATTTGGAGTTAGCATCAGTGGTCATAGCCTTTAAGATGTGGAAACACTACTTGATGGGTGAACGATTTACGGTTTACTCCAACCACAAGAGTTTCAGGTATATTATCACTCAGAATGACCTGAATCAGAGATAGTGGTGATTGATATAATTCCTCTAGGACTATAACATTGAGATACTCTATACTCATAGAAAGGGGAACATGGTGGAAGATGTGCTTAGCAGGAGGACCGGTTTGCTGCTACTAAGTGATGTGACAGAGCAGTTAGTCGCGAGGAAGATACCCTTTATGGATGATGGTGGATCTGGTTACCTTCCGTCGATGACTATTACTGCCACACTCATATAGTGAGTCAGGGAGGCATAGCTTGTGAATGCTGGTTTTGGGGCACAACATGCTCATTTATCCTTAGGATAGGCTACATATAAATGTTTAATAGTTGGGGTGAACGTTATTCTATTCAGATTTGTCACCATAGTGCAAGATACATTGAAAGAGGTGGTATTGAGGGAGTTCCATACATCACCATTTATAGTACATCATGGGGTGGAGAATATGTACTAGGACCTCCGATGTCAGTACTGGTGGCTGGGCATGAAGAAAGTCGTGGTCGAGTTCGTTTCATGATGCCGCACTTGTCAGCAAGTGAAGTTCATGCATCATGTCCCAATAGTTTTTTCCTAGCCACTCGTGGTACCAGAGTGGAAATGGGATGGTATATTGATGGACATTGTGATGGGATTACCATGAAAATCCAAGGTTCACATCGTTATTTGGGTTATTGTCGACTGACTCGCCAAGTATACTCACTTACAACCCATCCGAGAGTAGGGACCGGTAGAGGGAATGAAACGCCTCTATTTCCAAGAGATAGTGTGACATCACAGGGTTCCTTCAATGATTGTATCATATCATGAAACTCACATTACATCCCGGTTTTTCTGGGGGATTACATGAGGCGTTCGAGAAGCAGCTGCACTTGATCATAACTTTTCATCCCCAGAAAGATGATCAGATGGAGTTGACCATACAAACCATGGAGGACATGCTACATGATTACATCCTAGATTTTGGTTATAGTTGGGAGGACCAACTTCCACTGGTGTAATTTCCATTAAAAAAGTGTTATCACTCCTCTGTTGGCAAGACATCGTTTGAGGCCATATATGGGAGTCCTTGCAAATCAACCCTATGCTTTACAGACCTAGGGGAGTCAGTAGTCATGGGTCCAGAGTTGGTATGGGCTACAACCAAGAAGGTTAAAATCATCCAGCAGTGGATTATAACTACACATAGTAGGTTGAAACCGTATAACGATAGGAGACAAATACAATTGGAGTTTGAGGAGGAAAATCAAGTATTCCTTCAGGTCTCACCCTGATAAGGTTTTTAGAGGTTTGGCCGGGGTGGAAAGAAATATATGAGGTTCATCAACCCTTTTGAGATCCTGAGTATAGTTGGAGAGGAGGAATACTTCCTAGAGATTCCCCCACAAATGAACCATGTGAATGATGTTTTCCATGTGTCGTAACTGATGAGGTTTGTGCATGATCCATCACACATCATCTACTGGGGTGAGATAGACATTGACGATGGGGTGACATTTGGAGAGTTGCCAATAGAGATAGAGGGCCAATAGGAGAGGGTCCTACGTGGGTGTTTGATTCCTCTATTTCAAGTTAGGTGGAAGTGTATGAATCATTAGGAGAGCACATAGGAGTGGGAGACACATATTCATGATCAGTACCATCATATGTTTGATTAGTTTTTTTTTGTTTTGGATTTATGGGGAGTAATTCCTGATGGTGGGGATAATATAATTTCATGGTAATTCCATGAAATGTTTTTAATTATATGGAATTATTTTGAGACCACATGCTTTGATGTCACCTGATTCAGAGGCCCGATGAGCCTAAAACAGAATTTTGTGCTTTTTTTAAGGCATGTTCAGTAAATGTGCGAGTGAGTTTTTCTATCTTTAGAAATGGTGATCAGATCAAAAATCTGAGGGCACCGTTGAACATATAATGAAATGATTCACTTAGAAATTTGATAAATTTTTCCGACAAGGGCTGTGAAGAAATTCAATTTTTTAGAATTTTTGAGAAAAATGATAAAATAATTTAAATGAATTATTTTATTTATATTCTTACTATTGAGTGGCGGATGAAAACACTGCGGTTCAGTAATGATGTGGAGATGATAATCATTAATGATGGGTCATTAGAGGATCGTTTGTAACTTTTACATCTTGTTATTATTGGTTTGTTAATGGATCAATAAATATGGATCATTAATGAGTGCCATTAATGAGTGAAACTTCTCTACACATGTGTCTTTTAATTTTCAAACGTATCAGTGTTTTGGGATTAAAAAATATTGGTAATCTCTGATAAGCATCTGGACGAATCCCTCTCTAGTGAAGAATAATGAATGAAGTGATTAACATTACAGGATCAGATCTTGTGGTTGGAAAGCGGTGAAAAACACCAACGAATATGGATTGATGATGAAATGAAGTGCATCCTTCATCAGCAGAGGATCAAAAAAATCTACTTAGGCATTTAATTTGTGTTGGTTCATCCACATTATTATTCAATAAATGATGTATGTGGATCAACCCATGAAGTTGTTGATATTAAAATAGTACATTCATGCCGGAGGGTAATGTTTTTTTGGGATTTTCTTTAACCGAGGTTGAAATTATCATTTGTTGGTTGGAATAAAATTCTCAGACCACCCCTGATTACAAACTACTAATGTGGGGGGCATGGGCTATCATGAATAAGGCCTGAGAACCTCCACTGTGTGTGTTCATTGGGGCTATATCCACAAATTGGTGGCCATAGGAATATGGGGCTAAGGAAGGGATAACAGCAACCCAGGAAACCCATAGGTGTAGACAGATCGGAAAACGGACCACTAGAACAATTCCACTGTCCTGTGATTGCAACCATGGGTGTAGTACGGCGGCACACCCATCGGTGCGCCCCAGTGGTAGGAAGCCACAACCAATTGGCAGTAATGCTATGCGGGCACCACGTGGAGGGAACGCCCGCGTCTGGCCTGTTTCAGTGCTTCGGCAAGCTACGGTCACTCGACAATGCAGAATGGGCCATGCATGTCTATATGTCTAGAAGGGCCTCAACGTAGCAGTCTGCTGCTTCCCAATCAGGTAGCGCACCACATGCCCACACTACACGAGCCGGGTTTCGGGCTGGCAGATCATCCTCATAGTCATTTGGCTGGACTAGCACTGCGGGACGGACACACACCCATCAGTCTGAACCCCAACATAGTGGGATAGATCCATGCCAACAGGCCAAAGCCACACCCTTCGGGTCGGGCCGAACTAGACCGAGTCACTGAGCGACCTGACATGCTGGACCCTCGGCCAAACTGGGCCGCGTTCAGTGAGGCCCATTGGGCCAAGCCCACGGTCCTGTCCATCCTAGACTGACCTAGACCCAAACCGTATTAGGTATAGTCGATTAATTTTAAACCACGATATGTGGGACCCCCACGTTGGGTTGGTTGGGTCGTTCTGACTAGGTCATACTGGGCCTAGACGCAACCTTCTCCTATTTACTAAAACACAAGTATCATTCAAACCGCACACCTGATTGATGAGTAGTTTTTTGAATTGGGACCCACTCAATTAGGGAGATCATTTTGATTTACATTAGGAGGCTTTTATTGAAGTTGAGATGTGAAAAATGTTTGAGGACCAGTTCTCCCTAGAGAACTACATACGGAACCCTACTGTTGGCTGAGAAATGATGACTGATGACTTTCGAATCAATGAGACTCGACTATGGCCTAGGGGGAAGCACTTTTGTTTGAAATTGTAGGCCAACAGTTGGAATAAATTATGTGTGACATTGAAGTCCTATGTTAAACGATGAGGAGGAGTACCTTATTAGGAAAATATTATTGGGAATAACTTATGTGTGACTTTGTAAGCCCACTATATGCAATAAAGAGGTATACTTAAGCAGTCCAAGGATAGTGGTAATCACTACTATATGACTTTGTTGTCCCACTGTACTCTATTGAGAAGGAGTTCCCCAGTAGCTGATGTGTTCAATGATGTGACTAATGATTATTATATCAATACCCAAAATGTATACCATATATCTACTATATTATTTATCATGATTTACCTTGAGGATTGATGTGTTGTCTTTCTTATATTTTTGGGCTCCCTAATGAGTACTTTGTTACTCACCCTTGCACTGGCTTCATCCTCACTTTTTTGTATTTGGTGAATACGATTGATGTTTTGATAGAGTCTTTGGTGGACCAGAACCTAGAGGTGCACAAGGAGATGAGACAGATAAAAGACGTGATGATGGATTTTGTGGCCTAAAACAAGGAGAGGCCCAGTAGGACCGGGTGGATAGGACACTCTACTTTGTCTTCCAGTAGCTACACTACTCTCAAAATCATGTGGGGTTTTCTGTGGATAGCCATCATAGTTTCCTTTTTGTATGGTTCTATTTTCCGTTCCTTCATTGGCCTTGTACTCTGGCCCACATGTATTAGTTATACTTGTAATTATCTTTGATTTAGTGATACTTGATTCCTTTTTATTGTGTGAGACTTGGTGGTTAATTTTTTTTCATATAGGTACTCATGAAAATTCCTCCCACGTGAAAGTTGACACCTTTGACGCTATTCACTAACCCCAAGCCTTCAGAAGGTGGGCTTGGGGTAGTGACGACACAGGCCCCAGGGGATGGGTCGTTACAAAGTTGGATCACAAATTGAAATTGTGAATACACATAAATTTATTTATAAGATACATAGAATACTATTACGTCCAGTACATGCACCACAGAAAAATAGAGTTGTGAACATATCTTGTATCTCACATAAATTAAATGTGATATTAAATCCCCTTACCTTGTGTCGTAACTCGCATTTAACACATTCAAACCACCTATATAATACATATAAATTTATTGTAAATCTTTTACATAACCATATTATGATATTTAATACCATATATATTTTTGATATGACTTTATATTACCAGCTTTTAACCATCATATTTTTAGGTTTCACTTTGGGTAATATTTTATTTATTCATCGTATGTGTCTTAATTTGTTATATCGTTGGTTATTATAAATAAATCATGATTTTAGAATTTAAAAAAGGATATAAATATAATTTATATAGAATAAATAGAAGTATATTATTATTGTCTATATAATAATGATGTATGAAATGACATACATCATTCATGGAGATGATAATCTGTACGTACACATGAATGATATTTTAGTTTTTTATTATCGTAATTAAAAAATTTATGTAAATTAAATATGAATATCTATTTTTGTATATATATATATATATATATTTAATTATTCCTATAGAATTATTATATCATATATATATCATATAAATTATATAAACTCATCCTTAATACATTCCATGTGGTGTGCGAACGAATCACATAACTTTTTGGGGGTAGTAGTTCAGACATCCTAAAACGAGATTATCTTATTACCAGCAAATGGAAGGTAAAAATATGTGTGTTGAAAAGGGAATGTTTAAGATGAATGAAATAATAAATATAATATTTAAATTATAAAAATATAGTATCCATCATAATGGCCACCATGATTGATGGTAGTGTAGAAATTAATAGTCATCCTTTCGTGAGGTAGTAGTTCATCGTACACAAAAAGTGTAAGTTTGATATCCCTAGAATGAAGGTGAGTTTAAGTGTAGTAAGAAACCATTTAAAAGACATCATAGTATATGTTTTATAATTATGTTATCATACAATAACGGAATAATGATATTGGTGTGGATTAAGAATGAAAATTAAGTTAAGGAGCTTGAAGGAAGACATTACCTCAAGATCATGTAACTCCTTTTGGTTTGGGAAAAAATATTCTTGTGTAGGATTTCATCCCAATGGGAGGATTCAAGGTATAAGGTATGTATTTTAAGAAGTTTATTTGGAGGGTCTTGTCCGATCATATTTGTTTTGAGGGGTGTGATGAATGGGTAGAGGTTGTGTACTTTTATAGGGTTGGAAAATGACTCACTAGGAATTTTTTAAAACAAGTTAGGTGTGAACATGTTCATACCTAAAAAAAGAAATAAAAAACTAAAAAAACTCAGTAATATAATTTTTACAAATGAATTATGGATTGAAAATAGGTGTTTGACTTGTTTCTTGGTATTTTGGGTTCTTATATTTAGGTTTTATTACTTTATTAACTTAATTTTTCTCTTAACCGATGTAATTAATGGTAATCACATTTAAAAAAATTGGTCAAAAATAACCTTTTACTTGTTTTATATTATAAACTATGATGATTAAAAATATGGAATATATTTTTCCATGTTACAATGACAAAATAGGCATAATTTAATTTAAATTTTTTTCAGCATACTCGATGACACTGTAGGTATTTAATGAAAAAACGTCCAAAGGTGTGATAAGTTTATATATTCATTTTCATATTAAATTTGGTTATAATAACCTCAATTGGATTGTTCGGTAATATTTTTATCTACCTAAACTATTATATATATTATATATATAATTTATCCTTATAAATAAATTATATGAAAAATATTTTTTAAATTAGAATCCTGTATTTTTAATTGTTTATTAAAACATGAATCCTTTCATAAAAATACCAAAAATTTATGCTAACCTAATTTTTATGTCTCACATAAAAATATAAAGTTAATTTTTACATATTAAATCTATAGAAGTTCCAAAAAAAATTCAAAACGACATTTCAGTTATAAGGCGGTAAAAATTCACTTAAAAATATGTTATTAAATATAAAATTGTGGTTCTTCTAATATTATGTCTATCAAATATATTGAATGAATCTAAAAAAATATTTTTTATTTAATATATAATATATGTATTAAATTAATATCACATAACAATTTTAATTAACTATGTTAAAATATATTTGTGACTATAAAAATATTTTCATTTATATTCAATCAGTTCTTATATTCATTTCTAAAAATTTGGTATCCTATGAAGCCGTATTATATTGTTGTAAACCACATATTTTTATAATTTATTTAATATTATTCATATTAATCAAATTAATGGGTTTGTTATAATAAATTTTAACAATATTTGTAATAATATATTTTAGTTAGTTAACACATGGTCTTTCGTGTTACACAAGACATCGAGGAAGGTCTATCTTGCTTGCAATATATGTTAAGTCAATGTTGTGTGTAACGTACATAGAGTCAGTGTTGCATATAGCACCAGCCAAGTTGGTGTTGTGTGAAATTATTTTTTTAATTATTGTTTTAAAATATATATATATATATATATATATATATATATATTAAAATAAAGCTATTTCTAGTCTCATGTGAAATTAAAAATATCAAAAAAATAAATTAACTCAAAAAAATTATCTCAAAAATTCTCACTGTGTTATATTATACTCCCCTTAAGATTAATTCTTCAAAAAAAATCCATTTTGGTTATCAAATGTTTCATACATATAATTTTGATTCATAGAAACCCACATCAAAAAAATGTATAGGAAAAAATCCATTAAAAGGGGTAATTTTGAACCATAACGGTTACCAAAAGTATCATTTAACTGGGTTTCCACATAAGAGAACATATGTTGGGAGTGAATATTGGAAATGTAAGAAGAACATAAATTATTATAGGGTGTGATTGAGATTATCAATCACAAATAGGTGAATAATCAAAAGAAATGTGATTACCTCAAATTGTTAAATTTGTGATTATTTAAAAGGACATTGGATCAAAAAAATATAAATTATGAGGACAACACATTTTTTCATATCATTATCAAATCATAGGGTAATTATATTGAATGAACAAGAATATAAGGAAATATACATACTTTGTGTTATGGCCTACCATATTAACAATATCATCCTATAGTTATGCCTCTATATATTTCCACTTCACCTCTTACACTACGGAATGAATGAAAATTACTTTTCTTATTCTTGAATTACTAACAGACCATGAGATCCATGATATGTGATACCAACTATCATCACTTATCATCAACACCACGTTTTTATAATAGGGTATTCAGTATGAATAAATCCTCATGGTGTAAAATAATACACTATTCTTAGAAACATCCCCAATGAATAATTTAATCTTTCCATAAATTATTTTCCTTATAACACTTCCAAAATATGAAAATAAAAAAATATAGAGAGAATTCATAAAATCAGGTTATCATTAACCCCCCCATATTTCAAAAATTATATCTTGGGTTTTACACGCCAAACATGTTATTTCACTCATCATATTATTACGTGAAACATGGTAATAAACGTAATTACAATAAATCCATTTGAAAAAAAGCATTCTCCCTTATTCAAAATGTTACTAGAAATATTACTTAAATCAATGAATTCATAAACATCATCCATGATGACAAAGACCACTATATAAATATTCAGTTCTATGATAATCCACGCTATCCAATTTACACTATCCAAATCAATCATCTCTTTATCCTAGATAAAGATAGTTTTCTCAAAATCAGAATAAAATTAAGGGTCACATTACCTTTTTCAAAATATCCATTTTATATGCATTCATTACTATTAAACATATCCATTGGAACCCTTAAGAAAACATATACTCAATATAATTATATATTTCATGATTCGTATAACATAATCTCTAAATTCAAAAACATAATTACTTCATTCCTCCAACATTATTCTAAAACCATTACTTAGGCTCCATCAAAAAATTCAATAATATCCACTTCCTAGAATGTGAAATATGAATATTTTCTTAATGTTCCTAAAGCTCAATCTAATCATTATTTTTATGTTTAATTTAAACAATACAAGAAGAACATTTCATACCTTTCACATGTCATTTGTGGTCTCTTTTTCTTATTAAGTATAACCAATACTCATACCACCTTCCTAATTATATTTATGATATTTCAAATTGGGAAATATATTTTCATAATACCCATAAATTAAAAATTTAAAACATTTAGTGTCAAACATGTTCCTTCTCGTTGTCCCAATTACTAAAACCAGAAAGTGAGGGCTGAGAAAACCACATCATACAAGAAAGCCACATGATCATGAAAAATTACCTATAGGATGTCTAATTCCAGAATCATTCCTTAATATATTAAAAACTAGAATAAACCTATGTTATGAATATTAATATTCTATTTAAATCCTTCGTTATGGTTTGTGAAGTGTTTTGTGAATTCCCAAATCATATCACCCGAGACTGTCAAACTAGGTGTGTAGTAAGGCCCATTGTCAGATACCAGATTACGATGAGTCAGGCCTAGAACATCTTTTATGAGTTATTACACATAGGTACATCTGTTCCAGTTCTACATCCACTTGTAGAATCCATATAGTGATTTATTTCTATGAAAATACAAACTCTATCCAATACCGAAATTCTAGGACATTTTCCTAAAAATTAACTCCTCCTTTTATTTTTCCTTAAAGGCATACCTAGGCATACCATTCTAATATACCTAGGGATATAACTAATTTTTTCTCATCCCAGTTTCCAATGTATGACATAACCTTTCAATTAATACCAACAATATCAATCCATACTTAACATACATGGATATTAATTTATTTTAGTGGAATATTTACACATTACAAAAAATACATGCTAGGGGAACGTAATAGTTCAGTGTATTTTGGAAATTTAGAGACAAAAGATTTTATCCTAGTGAACTATCATTAACATATCATGTAAATACCTCAACCTTTAGTATTATACATAAATCCTTTCTACATAACCTGAAGAAAGGAAAAAAATAAAGGGGTCCGATCAAATTCTAAGTAAGGAAGAACAAGGGATACATATAATAATAAAACTGAAAATAAGGCTATGATAACATGAATGTAACATTATGATATCATACCTTTCATATCAAATTATATATACATGAGTTATGGTACAAATCATGGAAGTTCATAAGACATGAAACAAAACGAAACAAACATCATGTACCTTGAAATCATAACAAAGGAATAAGACATCGAATTTTTGGCATACATATAAGTATAGAGTCATTTATATCATGGATACCTACTTTATAAAATTTTAGTAAAGGGATACGACCCTTGTATCTATATTAGGATTGGGCTAGAAACCCATACAAACACTTTATTTTTGGAATGGGATACAACCCATGTACCTTCTTATTTTTGGGATTAGGCTACTAACTGTCTACCCTTTTTATTTTACGCATGGGATACAGACCATGGACCATGTCATTTTCAGGCATGGTCTATATCCTAAGCTCCCTCTTTATTTTTGTATTGGGATACGACCCCTAAAACCTATTTATTTTCATGATTTTTCTATAACCCGTACACCTTATTTATTTTTTGGGCATGGGTAATAACACATATACTCTCTATCTTTTAAATCTTCGACTACAACCAATACATACTATTTCATTTTGGGAATGGGATATAACCTGTATCCCCTTTGAGATCATGTCAAACAAATCATTACCCAATTAATTTAAGGGAGATATTTTTCCCACCAATATCATTGTAAAATCATATATACATGAGCCACGACATAAAACATTCATCATATCATGACCCATAAAAAGGCATAGGTTTTATAAACATCAAATCATATCCAATAAAATGAAATCGGTATCATTAACATTTCATCACTTCATAACCAATGGAATAGAGAAAGGTTTCATAACCATATCATTGAATCATAACCTGTGAATGATAATTATATTTAGGGCACATATAACCCATGAAAGAAAAATTGGATTCCCAAAGACCATTAAATTATATATAAATCATTCATATTAAAGATATAAATGGAACTATTATATCATTTCCTAGATGATAATTAGTACCATCAATTGATGTCATCATATATGGAAAATATTTTGAAACAACTTTCAAAAATATTTCTTGACCAAAATATCTTTTCTTATTAGAAAAATGATTGTTATAACAAAAAAACATTTGAATAAAATTTTATTAGAAAATATATTTGAAACCATCTTATTAAAGATTTAGAAAAAATAAAAAAAATTATAACCCTTTTTCTTCCAAAGTAATCTTCAACGATATGTTGAATTCATTTTGGAAAATATGGTTTTTATATATAATATATTTTTGACTGAAGGGAGATACAACCATATTTGACATAAAAAATTATCTTAAGTACCATAGTGTAGAAAAATGTTACTAACATAGTAGGATATATATAAAAAACAAAATAGAAGAAAAATAATGAGTTTTATTGATAGATTAATCATATGATTCCATCAAAGGATGCATAATCCTAAAAATCTCGAAAAACAATGAGATTATTTCAATAAACTCTTATAAATTGGTATCTGGGGATTATACTCTCCATGTAATAAAATTAAATTACATAAAGCATATAATATTTTTAAAATATGTATATTAATGAAATAACATGTAAAATGGAAATATATGCACCTTGAAATAAGAGTTTAGGTGAATAACAAAACATGAGTTTCAAAGAAAAAAAATTGAGATAAAACTATTTTACCGATTTTGTAACATTTGGAACAAAAACCCCAAGATATAATATCTTAAATGGATATAGAAATAACAATAAATTTATGTATATTATACATAGAATAAAATTATGGTTATTATATACACCACACAAAAGGAAAGAGTGGAAAACATTTTCGTATCACATTGAAATTAAAAGTGAGATGAAAGCCCTTAGCCTTGTGTCTTAACTCATGTCGTACTCATTCAAACCACGTATATGATAAATATAAATGTATTAAAATCCTATTAAATAACAATATCATAATATTTAATACCATATATGGTTTCATTATGGCCATATATTAACCTCTTTTTAACCATCCTATTTTAAGGTTTCACTTTTGGTAATATTTTGTTTATTATTCACATGTGTCATAATTTGTTATATCATTGGTTATTATACTTATATCATGATTCTAGAATGTAAAAAATAATTTATATGTCATTTATATCTATTAAATTTATATTATAGTAATAAATACAATAATTAACTATTAAATGGATTATACAAGTCATAGAGACGGTAAGTCGAACGTATGCATGACTATTGTTTCCATTTTAATTTGATATTGAAAGAAATTATGTAAATGAAAGATGTATATATATATCATTATTCAATGATAATTATTATATCATATATATATAAAGCATATTACTTCATTAAACCCATCATTACTACATTCCATGTGGTGTGTGAACAAATCACATTGGTTTGAGGGGGCATAAGTCCATACATCCTCAAATGAGATTATTGTATTACCTACAAATGGAAGTAAAACAGATGCATGTTGAAAATTTAATAAAAAACTTGATGATATATGAAATATAATATATATAATATATAAATAGAGTTTCCATCATAATTTCCACCATGATTGGTGGTAATGTAGAATGAAAAATCATCATTTCGTGTGGTAGTAGATCACTATAGACAGAAACAATATGTTTGATATCCCATATATGGATGTGTGTGTTAGTTTAGGTAAAACCCTTTTCATAAAAACATCCAAGTATATGTATAATAGTATTTTTGTCAAACAAGAATGGAATAATGATAGTGGAGGGGTGATGATGGAAAATAACAGAAATGAGCTTGAAGGAACACAATACCTCAAAATAAGGTAACTCTTTTAGCTTTGGGAAAACTAATTTTTGAGATGTCTTCATTGCAAATGGAGGATTCCTGTCCTAAGGGAGGATTTTTGGGAAGTTCATTTTGATATGTTATTATATCCAGTTTCAATGTGGAGTTTTTCACAATGACCTACAATGGATTAATTGGTAGAAATATTACATAACACAACTATTAAATCAATTAAAAATATAATTTGACCTTATGAACAAATTATATGAAAATGAATTTTTAATTAATATCCAAAACATTTAAAAATTCATTAAATGATAAAACCTTTCATAAAAATACAATAAATTTATCCAAGATAATTTTTTCTGTCTAAATTCATAATGTGAAGTTTATTTTCACATATTTAATCTATAAATGATCAACAAATTTGATTTAAAACGGTTCTACTTTAAAAGGCTATAAAAATATCCTTAATTAATATATATGTTCTTAAGCATAAAATTTGGGTTTTCTTATCTTATTTCTATCAAATATATTCAATGAATACTGAAAATATTTTATTGAATATATAACATATGTATTACCTTATTATAAAATCACAATTATAATTAACTTGGATAAAATATCATTGTGGCTAGAAAAATATTTTCATTTCTATTAAATTAGTTTCATATACATTTCTATTTATTTGGTAACCTATGAAGTCATATTATATTTCTATAAACCACATATTTTTATAGTTTAGTTAATATTATTCATATTCATCAATATAAGAGATAGTTTATGTTATATTATAAAAATATTTGGTATAATATATTATAGATATGGTACACTAGGTCTTACTTATTACACATTCGATCTAGGAAGGTCTACTTTACATGTAATATTTTCTATGTTGATGTTGCATGTAATATACGCCGAGTCAATGATTTATACACTGAAAGCCAAGACAGATTCATGTTAAAAGAGTGTTTCACTTATTATTTTAATATATATATATATATATATTTACAAACACTATTTCTAGTTTCACGTGAAATGAAAATTTTCATAACAAATAAATTAATTAGAAAAAAATATTTCAAAATATCTCAGGGTGTTATATTGATTGTACCAATATTTTGTAGTACCTGATGATTTACATATTACAATCATCATTTCCTATTGAGAATCCAAAATTATAAGACCTTACTTTCTTATAAAGGAATTATAATAAAATCAATCATTCTGTAGAAATTGGTTTTTGAACAAAAAGGATGAAATTTTTTGTTTTTTCTAAATTACAAGATTAATAATTGTATTGAAAGGAAATTGAAGACCTTGTTTTCAAATAATAATATTTTCAAACTAGCATTAAATGGTTTTATTTTTTACGTTATGGAATATATAATGGTTTTTATTTTGGCATACCCATAGAACACTTTTATGCTCATGCTTATAACTCTATTTTTCAATGTTAGTTCTCAACATTAATTTTATTCTCATCCATGAGGGTTGTTTTTCATGTATATTAGTTGCATAATTTTATAATCACAAGGATATAGGTAATTTTTTATTTTATTTTTATTTTATGTTCCATTATCAAATTTTGCCCTTAATTATTTAACACTTTCTATGATTGGTGGGTAATTGTAGATTTTAACCGTGAAAAAAAATTTGTTGGATGTGAATTTTTTCCTTATAGGAGGGGGAGTTTAGAAGGTTTGTGTGATTTTTGGCGCTGTTTGTTTTTTACATCTTCCCAAATTATTATACTATGTTGCTATTTTTTTATTTATTCAATGTGGACTTCTGAAGTACAAATGGGTCATAATTTTTTTATTTATTTCTCTTCTGGTTTTATTTTATGTTCATTATGATAAATCATTCAAAAGTGGTTTTTATTTGATTCGTAGGAACATGTTCCAACCCATGGGGATGGATAAAACTATTCAAAACTTATTGCATGTTGTCTTGGTCATCCATCAGAGTAATGTATTAGGATGGTTCATGAAAAAATGGAATCAGAGTTGGAGTAGGGATCCATTTTCTATATAAAAACTTCAATAAATCTATGTATTGAGTGATAATTTATATGTCTAGTTGAAACCGATTCAATTTTCAAGGATCATGAGGTAGATCATGGTTATGTTACATATCACCACCACTCTTGATAAAACTTGAGTTACTTGGGGATATAGGGATTTTATTTTCATGACCCATCCCAAAGGGGCTCGTGCCATGACTAACCCAATCACACCTCCGATATGCCAGAGTTTGGAGACTGGCACTATGTAAGAATATCACATTAATGGGATACATTTTCCTATGTTCATGCAAACACACAAAAATATCCAATAAAAAATGGTAAAACGTTAAAAAAAATAAGTAAAAAAGAATACATACTTTAAAATTCCAACCACATATAATAACAGTAGAAAAACAAGAGAGGATACAAGGTCAGGATACAAGTCCACCATTAGAAATAGTCTATCAAGTGAATGCACAAGTTCCTAAAACTCATCTATAGAAAACCCTACCAAAAGAGTACACGTAGTATTGGTACCTGAAGTCATTAGAGAAAAAAATATATGTCTGATCCCCCTAAGAATAACATGGTCTTAGTCCACATAGAACTCCATCAAAGCGACAATCATCTGGACTAGACACGACATGATATAGAAAATCCTGTGTAGGGGTGAGGAAAATAATACTCAGTAAGACACCATGAAACTACAATGGAAATACCATTAAGAAATTCATGAAGTAAAAAAAATGTAACACATGAAGTAACTATAAATTAATCCCAAAAATATAAATAAAAAGGAAACCCATGAAGCACAGTCAGTATAATCATCTCACATAGGTATAAGTCGAAAGAACAGTAAGAAGGGTTTTCAGATGTAGTCCATAGATATCCCAATTTCCATTACTCATGGAATGTCTATAACAAATGGAGAGAAGATGGGGCTTGATGAAATGATTGCACACAGAGTGTGGATGGAACATAGAGAATTGATGGATCACAGAGCTTCTATGGAGCACAAATCATCAATGGTGCTCAAAGCGTCGATGGTTCCTGAAGCATCGACGTCACACGGAACGTTGATGAATCACATAGTGTCAATGGAACAGAGAACATAAATTGGGTACATAGTGTTAATGGGTCATGAATCACCCAATTCATGTAATCACCATGTGACATAGTCACCAAGTCATATATTCACCATGTTATATAGTAACAGAGTCACATCCAACCACAAGATTCCACTCGTAGATCACTTTTTATGGTAGAAACTACTCCACAAGACATTAGGTCACATTCACACTTCCAAAAAAACACATTTAGAGTATCTCAAAAAGACGATATAGTCACATGGGTCCCAATTCCACAAATAGATCGTCAAATGGACACATAGCTTGAATGATATGAATACTTTTTTGAACAGGTCTGACCCAACCCTGGCTAGTCGACCTGACCCAGCCCGACCAGGTTCAGCCAAGACCAATGAGTCCAGCCCGTTGGGCCACTATAGGGTCTGCCTCGTGTGGTCTGGGCCATTCCATGAGGGACTATTGTTGTGTGTCGGACATGGCTCTCCCTTTCTACATCTTTTCATTCAACATATTGTTCTTTCGTGCCTCACATGGTCAGGCAACCTCCTCTGCCTCATCCTACGACCACATCTCCCCTGAGGGATCCCTCCAATGTGGTGTTGAGCCACATCTTGTTGTCAATACTGTAGACCCCACTAATTCCCACTACCCCTGGTCAGAACCCACTGTCCCCACAGTCATAGAAACCCTCTAACATGATACTTCTTGGACCGTGTCCTACTACTGCTACTATTCACACTACCAGCGTCCCATCCTTCAGCACTCTACGAGTCCCAAACCCCACAAGCCCTCTAGTGCCTCCACTGCCAGCCACCATGTCATAGGCCTATCATTGTGTCCCTCTCCCCCTAGACCGGCCCCTCCAGCTGCGTCTATCCGTCACTAGTGGCCGCCCTTCTAGTGGTCTACATTTCGCTTCCATAATATTTTGCCTCGTCCAAACCATAAAATGCTTCTGTTTCACTTCTGATATTACATTGACGGGTGAAACCTTAAATCTCAGAGCATTGTACCATGGATCAAGGGTGGAATGGTCAATCATTTGCAAATGGTTTTCAGGGGTGAAGAACATATGAATAACACAATGGATTGAGAAGGGAGAGATAAAGAACATTAATTCCCAATGAACGGATCTTGGCCATTCCCATGTCATCCTTGATCCATAAATGTTAGAAGGTTTATTGAAGACAAATCTATATAGAGATCTTCCTCCCCATTCAAAATCATGCAAGAATCTATCCATCCCATAATAATTGATGATACATGGTTCAACCTATTTCTTGGGTTGCACACATTTTTCATTTGATATAAGAATAGAATGGAAGTCACCAAGAGATCAGACACCCTAACTCATGGTTTGATCAATTTTTGATGAATAATTATGGTCTATGTCATCACTGATCCTCAATCCTAATGTTTTCATCATCGAGAGAGTTTCCTTCAATGTCTAAGATGAATTATAGGGTTATGTTGATTAACCATAATTCCTAAATATATTTTCATTAAAAATAATGTCTCTATTATGATAAATAAATTTTTTTATTTAAATATTTTAATAAATGTTACGCCCAATTTCTAACTTTCACAGTAGAATCATGTTAGTTGATGGTAAGCCCCACCTAAGGTAAAGTCACTACTCTAAAAACAACAGTGCCCTTATATTTCTGATCCATGCACACCTTTATATGTTTTTCCATGTTTTAAATAAAAATAGCACACACTGTTTATTAAAAATATAACATTTTTAATCATAAAAATAGAAGCACACTAGGATCCAGAATCTCACACCGTCTCATCACCTGGTCTCATAATATTACCAATTAATTTATAAAAATAATTCTAAAGAAAATATGTGTCATTAAATTCTCCCCACCATTGGAATTTGTGTACCTAAAATCCAAAAATAAGGGATACTCACCTATTATATGATGGCACTGATAATGAATATGAGCCTCCTGCTCCCATGTGCTCTCTTGGAGATTCTCATGTTGCCGCTGAATGTGCAATAAGGTAATCGATCGCCCATAAAGGATCGGCTCCTTTCGATCCTTGATCTCTAATAGGTAATATGCAAATGTCACCCAATCATTAATGTCCAATTCTCTCTAGTTGATTATCTGTAATAAATCATCAAAATACCACCTCAATTATGACACATGTATGATATCATGCACTTTGTGAAAATCCAAGGGTATAGATTGGTGGTATGACACCTCTCTAACTCTACTCAAAATCTAAAAAAAGCTGATGTATATTAGAGATAAGATTCTGCCCCAATCAAATCATTGAAATCCCCATAGAGGTGATAAGAAAGGAACACATGGTATCCCTCCATGGAATCCATAGGCCTCAATCACCTATCAGCATGTGACTTAAGATAGCACAGTGTAGTCCCCATCTACTTCGGGATGATCTAAACATTCTCAGTGGTAGACTACACAAACTCTAGAACCATGAGTGCTAACTCCATTGGGTCCATCCAACATAGTGGTTACCAATATGGTCTCCCATATGGGGACTCAAATGTTTCCATAACAATGGATGAGTGATAACTATTGTTATAAGCAATCCCCACTAGTGGTATGTGTTCCTCTCTAACTATGGCCAAATTCCAGGATTCAAACATATATCAAGATCTCAAAAACCTAGACGTTCCTCTCCGTCTAGACATCCTAATGAGGATAAAACACCATGTCCATGTGGAATTGAGTCCCAAATACCTCCTTTAATCCATTCAGAAACATGGATGTGAAACTAGAATCTCTGTCTAAAATGACCATCGATGGCACTCCATGATGTCCAACTATCTCCTAGATGTAGAGGTGTCCGATTATTTATAGTGATCTCTGACCACAATTTAGTTGGAACTGGGATGACATGGTGAGTTAGTCAACGATCACCCATATATTATCTTGTCCGCTACACATGTGTGCTAAAACCATCATAAAGTCCATCGATATCCCATCCCACTTCCACTCTCGAACCTCTTGTGGTTGCTTAAAGCCCACTAGAACCTGGTTCCCAACATTAACTTGTTGAAAAATGAGGCATCAAGAAAAAACAATGACATTGTCTTCTTTATCTACAATAACCAGAAATGAAATTAGAGTTCCTAATACATCTATTACACACTTGGATATACCCCTAAAGGGGATGTATGGAACTCCCTCAAGACCTCCTTCTGCAATGTCACTGGTTCAACTGTGTGTCCTATAAAGAGAATGACATGCTCCCCAAATTTCGAATATCAATAAAGGGAATGCCCTGTAGACATATATGCATGTGAAGTCTCAATGTTAGTGTCTCCGAGCTATGAATCAATCACTCTCTATAATATTTCCATGATGAAAACCAACAATTGGAGGTAAGAAACTCCATCTCCATCAACAATAGATATCTGCAACGTAGCCAACTACTTTGACACCTCACTCAACAACTGCAAACTGGACATCCAACTAAGAGTATCTACCACTATGCTCCCTTTCCTAGGAGTAAATAAAATATCAAAGTCATTATGTTGGAAGAACTCTAGCCATAACCTCTATATCAAGTTCAAATTACTCTTATAGAAGATATACATGATTATTTTTTTGACAAATTACAAGATAAGTCACTCACCCATCACGTTGTGTCACCACATCATCAATGCAAAGTCTACTGCTATAATCTCAAGATCATTGGTTGTGTGGTTCTGCTCATGCTGCCTCAACTGCTGTGAACAATAGGAAATCACTACATTCCCTTTCATTATGAATCCACCAATCCTAGACCCTGATGCGTAACAGAACACCACATATTCAACACCCACCTTCAGTAATCCCAATGTAGGACTGCTCATCAACCTATTCCTTAATGATTTAAATCACTTCTCTGACTTACCTATCCACATGAAAGGCTTCCCCTTCCATGACAAAGACATAAAGAGTTATATTAACAAAAAAAATTATGGGAAAACCCTCTGATATCTCCCAGAAAAACCTAGGAAACTTCTACCCTTGGTAACACTCTTTGGTGGATCCCATGAATTTACAGCTTCAGTCATCATCGGATCCACTACAAGTCCAGCCTATTAATTGAAATATACTGGAATGTGGACCTCCAAAAACAAAAAATGGAATGTCATGATCATCCCATAATTCTAGTGCTCTTGGAGTTTTCTCGGGACCATCATCAAGTGTATTGTCTTCTCCTCCTTCAATAGAAAATACACTAGTATTTCATCAATGAATACAACAATGGAATGCTCTATTTATGGTTGTAAGGATTTTTCAGGAGTCTTGGGAACACTACCATGGTGTTATTCACACAAAATGTAATCACTAATTACTCATAATGGACATACCAAAATCTAAAGACTATTTTGGGGATTTCCTCATCCCATTATCAAAGATAGTGATAGCCAGATTTGAGCTCTATCTTTGAGAAACACCTCTCCCCATTCATCGAATAAAAAATTTCATCAATCCTTGATAGAGGATACCTTTTCATCATGGTCTCCTGGTTTAGGATTTGGATGTCCACAAATAATCTCAAGATCCCGTATGTATTCTTGGAAAACAAAACTGGGGATACCTAGGGTGAAACGCTTGGTCACATGAAGCCCATTCTCTTCATATGTTAATGTCGTAACCACATTTCACAAAACATCATGGGATCCATCTGATATGAAGCTATAGATATCAATTTCATACCATATTATAGTTAAATATAGATGTGTACCTCCCTGTGGAGTAGTAATATAGGGACATCCATAGGAAAGAGGTCATCATATTCCATAACTATTAGAGGAAACTTCAAACTCGTATCATCTACCATAATGAGGGTGAGGCTAGCCACCTGGAGAGTAATAAGATGCAACCTATAATTTTTGAGTCAATGAGGGACTTATTGTGTTTCCTTTTCACCAAAAAATGAAAACCTCATCCCATCTATTTCAACACACCAAACTCTATGCATAAAATAGCCAATCATGGAATGAACTATGGATAACAAGTCCATACCAAGTTTGAATTCGTAAGACCTCGACGGTACCACCAAGAGATATGAAACAAAACCCTTTCCCACTAGAGTAAGGTAACACTATTGGATCCATTTTTTGATAATTAAATCTCCCCCTGTATGAGTCTATATGCATTGGGCTTGTGTCAATAGTTAGACTAGAATCTCGATGTCTCCAACAAGGGTCCTTGTAAGAATAGAGTGACTAGAACATATGTCTATCAAAACTAATTCTAGGGTGGAGAAGACACAGACGATAATTATAATCATCTATATAGAACTAGGGTCATAGCCTCCATCACCTGATTATGGCCTCATCCCTATCCATCAGCTCGCAAACCCCGTCGTGGACCACCTGGGGGTGGTTTTGGTAGCTTGTCGAACCTCCACCCACTAAATGTTGCACTACATTAACCTCCTTCATGAGCACATCCCTATGAAACACTCTTATCCTACATCCTCCACTACCTTAGAGGTCCCTCTAAAATTGGATGATGATCCTCATAGTGAGTCGGGGAAACATGATCCCGATGTCCCCAAATGTTGTACAAATAAAACATCATTTCCTTCACTTGAACCGATCTCTTGTAGGAGCACTCTAAAAATGATTCTATATTTTGGGGTCATCCCCTAGTGTTCTTGTTGTAGTTTTTTTCCACTGTTTGATGTCATCTACCATCCTCCAAAAAAACTACCTTGTGCCTGTTGGTAGCTCACTCAGCTGGCATCAGTGCTGCTGGAGTTCTCTCCACTAGTAGGCCTCGCTCTAGTACCCTAGAATTTTTAGGGATGCAAAGGGATATAATATATGACCTGATATCATAGTTTATCCCCTATTAGAAGGTATAGACCCTGAATAATTGGTCCCACATTAAATATGTGGAGTATATAGAATGATTCATTAATATCAAAGAGTACTTCGCTATGGTCTGACTTCCCTCTAACAGATGCAGCAGCTCTTTTATGCACTCTGAGCATAGCCTTGAGAGAAATAACTCATCCATGAAGAGGCAATCAATGTCTGACTAAGAGATAGTTATCCTGTCATGATCCTGGATCACTAATATCCACCATTTCCCCACTGAGCCTTGAAGAAGGGTTATTTCTATAATATCAATCAGGTCGGATGTTGTCCTCACATTGAATAAATCATTTGTAAATGACTACTACCATTCCTCATCTATCTGTGGATCTGGATCCCCGCTAACCCTATAAGGTCTCTACCTATATAACTAATGAAACACACTCAAATTGTTTTCATCGTCTACCAATAACGCTCTTAGTAATTGATGCTCTCTGGTTATGTAATAACAGGTACAACCCCTAGAGGTTCTATCTCTGGTAAAAGTCCCTGTACTGATACCTTGTTTCTTTGAAGATCATCCTCCTGATAACGAATAATAATACTATCTAGCTGGAAGTCTGGAAGGATGTATCCTGAAATAGATCTAGAAGTACTATTGTAAATGTTGTATACTGGGTGAGATAACTCAAGAATGAAATAATAACACACTCAATGTCCTGTATTATTCATTTAAAATTTATTTTCCCTATAATTATAGGTTTCATGTACTGAGATTAAATGTATAATTCAGAGTTCTGGTGTATGGATACGTCAGCTCCCACACCAAAATAAGAGTCTTTGGGCAGAAAGATGAACTCAAAACACATAACACTATTTTCCCAAACCAATCTCACAGGCTCTTGGTTCATTAGGTAGAAACAACAATCTCTAATACTGCTCTAGAACAACCTGTTCTAGTGGGGCCCATGTCACACCAAGCCCACCTTTAATAGTCCAGGCACTAGAAATTGACACCGTGTAGGAATATCCCAAAAATGGGATGCATTTTCCTAAGTACCTATACACTCACACACACACACATCTCCAATCCCAAAATTATGAAATATAATAACACAAATTAATCATTGAATTAATAATCTCAGATAACAATAAAATAGTACAACAGTATGAAAACACGAATGTAAATAGGGATAGAATACAATACTATCATATGAAGGAGACTATCATGTGAATGCCCTTGTTCATTAAACTCATCCGTAGAAAACCGTACCTAATGGGTATGTGTGGGATAGCTGGCAGAAGTAATAGGAGAACAAAATGTACTTATGATTACTCTAAGAACCACCCGGTGCTGTTCGAGAGATAACTCTGTCAAAGTGTTGATCATCATCACAAGACATGACATTTGTGGGAAAAGTCTGTGCAAAGGTGAGTAAAACAATACTTAGTTAGAAACCCCAAACCCACAATAAAAAAACAACTGAGAAATATAATATGTATATCAATATTTAAACATACTGAGTACACTAAAAATGATACTCATGAATTACACCACAAAAGAACCTGATGAAGTATACTCAGCACAGTCATCTCATAGATGTATAAGTCTAAAGCATGAAGAGAAGGGTGTTCAGTTGTAGTCCGAAAGATCTCCTGGTCGAAATGACTAATGGATTTTCAATGATGTACAGAGCATATATGGTACATGGATAATTGATGTAAAGATGAGAATCAATGGTGCATAGAGCATTAATGTCCCATAGATCAATAATGGAACATGAAGCGTCGATGGATCAAGGATCGTTGATGACCCCCAAAGCATCGATGGCACCCAGAGTGTTGATGGTTTAAAGATTGTTGATAGAACAAAAAGTGTTAATCTAACATGGATCATTGATGGTTCATGCATACCCCATGTCATTTATTCACCAATTCACTTGTTCACTAAGTCACATAGTCTCAAAGTCACATTGTCACAAAGTCATATCTAGCTGCAGGATTCCGTTTGTAGCGCGCTTGTTTTGGAAGAACCAACACCTCAATCCATTCGATCAGATGCCAAATTCCATAAAAACCAACATAGAGTATCTCAAAAGTTCCTTCTCATTGATAGGGTCCCAATTCAACAAATTAATTGTAATGAAAAAACATAGTTCGAATGTTATGGCTAGTTTTCTGAAAATGTAGGACCTGACCTTACCTGACATGATTCAACCCACATGAACCAACACAACCTAGTTTTCCACAACATAAAAAAGATCGTCACATTTGGAATAGACCATTTGGACTATCCCATTAGGCCAGATAGGCCAGGCCCATTTGACCGATGGAGTGGCCCCGCTCATCTGGTCCAACCTGCCACATGCAGGATGGTTAGTGTGTGCCAGACGTGGCCTGCGGTGGCCACCTCACTCTATTCAATGCAGAGCCCAGCTGTATTTCACATCATCAGCCTTCCTCTTTCTACATTCCCCATTTCCTATTCACCTCCATTGGCTATCTCCGATGCAACTTCGAGCGATGTCCTATTATCGCCACAATAGCCCCCTCCTACCATGGATACCACCGATGTGGTCTCTCCTAGACTGTATCCTGCGGCTGCTGAAGGCTGTCCTTCCAGTGGCCCATCCTTCCACACCCACCTGTAATGGCCCCCAATGGGATGCTTTTTTCTTTTTCTGATGGCTTCCCTACCACCGACCTATCACTGCATCACACTCCCATGGACCTGCCCCGCCGGCCTCATCCTACCCTCCCCACCGGTCACCCCGCCAGTGGTCTTCCTTGGGCCATCATATGCCTCCGCCCAGAAGAAACCATATCATACTCCCATATCACATCTTCTATGCCACTATTGGGTCAATCCTTTGATCCTGGACCATTTCACCATAGATCATGGGTAAAATGGTCATTAATTCATGTATGGTTTTCAATATAGAATAACATGTGAAGAATTAAATACATTTAGTGGGGAAATATAGAGAACATAAATTACCAATTAATGTTTCATGGATTTGTTAATTTCTGTCATGATACATTTATTTTAGAAGGTTTAATGACCAAAAAATTTACATATATATCTAAATCCCCATTAAAAAAACATGTGAGTAGTTATCCATCCCCTAAGAATAGATGAACTATGGATAAACCTATTTTTTGGTTGGTCTGCATTCATTGTGGGATCTAAGAAGGGAAAGGAAATCACAATAAGATCAACAACCCTAACTCAGTGTTGGACTAATATTTGAAGAATAATGGAGGTCTATGTCATCGTAGATCATCGATCTACCTTTGTTCGTCACTAAGAGATTTTCCTTTCCATACCTCAGAAAAATTTCAGTTTTTTTGTGATAACCCTAAATTTATGAAAAATGTCACTTTAAAAATTAAAACTCCACTACTCAAATAAAATATTTTAATGATGGTTGCTTCAAATTTCTAAAATTCATAGATTACCTCCATCAGTCGATGTTAGATGTTTCCTAGGGAAATGTCGCTATTATAAATGTAATAGTGACATCATATTTAGAATTCGGGAGGCCATTGAGAATTTATAATAATTTTAAAGAAAAAACTCCAATGATATTTATTAATAACATAATGTTATTCATCATATCATTTCGATCATACATGACCTCGGAATCGTATCCCCTCTTATTGCCTTGTATAAAAAATATACCAAATAATTGATAATAATAAAACCAAAGATAATACGAGTCACAAAATTTTTATTTTCATTTTTTTGATGGAGATGATATAGAAGTTGACGAAGTAGTACACAGTGAGATCACACAAATTGGTAACCCTTGTGGTGAATGTGTTCATGTTTCTATTTTACTTTCACTGAGATTTTTCTGGTTGAAACATATTCCATAGAACCATGCATTTAATTAATACTATGCCAGTAGTCTTTTAATTGTTGGTTTATACTATGTGTAGTCAGTCAATTGAATTTTTCCTAGATGTTTCTGACTAGTTTGGATTATAAAATAATTTTCAAGTACATTTTTAGGATTTTGAAAATGAATGTGTGTGTTTGAAATGATTTGTAGTGGTTAAAATGATTTTGTAATTTTTGAAAGGGGCACATTTATGATGTGTCAATAGTTTAAATAAATATTTTCATGGCATTGGTACTGGAAACATAAGTTTAGATATAAGGACACATAGTTATTAAATTTTTTGATTTAAGATACATTATTTAGTGTAAATATTTTTATTTAAATAATTAATTATGTGTAGAATTCTATAATTTTATATAATATGGTGTTTTTTATCCTCCCATGTGGGACATACGAACATAAAATTGTTTGATACATTTTAAATTAATGACTGAAAAATTTCTTTAAAATATGGTTATATTTTGTAATGGGGGATAAAATGATTTTAGTTTATGTTTTGGAAAATGTTTATTAACCTCTTTAAATCCAAGATTTTATATTTTCTAAGATAAATAAGGAATTATTTAAAATATGTTTTTTGTTTTGGTTAATTGTGTGTTTAGTATAAACTTTTATTTCATTATGGGACCATTTTATGTTTATTGGAAAACATAAATATATGAATTCATTTTTCATGTTAGGTGAGCAGGACCTAGAAATTTCATAATAAAGAGCATATTGTTAGCCTCTTGCATTTTTTCAACCTTATCTATGTGAATATTAGTTTTGGAAATTAGTGTTTGTTTATATTTTTATTTTTGGATTGATGACTTAGAGTTGGATATATAATTTTAAGAAATTATGAGTTTTTGGTTCCCTAGGTATTCCACATTGAATACTCCTTAGGGAGAATTAGTTATTTTCATGATCATTTGTTTTAATGAAATTTATACCTTGGTATTGGTATTAATAATTTGGATGTTAATGTCTTGGGTTGGTGGTTAGGATGGTAATTAATGATACGTATTTTTTTATTAGATAGGTTCTCTGAGGTTTGGTTGTCCAAGAGTTTTTCAGTTGTTTTCCTCTTCTTACCGAAGACTATATATCATATTGATATTATTGAGGCATATTTTTTGGGGAAATATCAATTCTATATTATCTTCCTATTCTGATTGGTTTGTCCCAATTGTCTTATTTGGGGTGGTATTCCATTTATTTCATGTTATTATTAGGTGTATATTTTTTTGGTGATTTTTTTTAATAGGCCTTAAATATTTAGAAATTCTTTTTAGGGCAGTTTAGTGTCAATGGTATCTCTTAGGATCCTTATATTCTGTTTCTTCACTCTTACTCCTTAAATTTTTCCTATGTTCATTATCTCAGTTTTCTATTTGATTTGGATAATAGAAATTCTTCATTCATGGTTTCTTTTTTTTTTGACATCGATTCATGATTAGATGTACTTACTTTTATTTTCCTTATTTTATGAATTTCAATTTAAATAGAAGTAATTTTTGGAAAATTCTAAATCTCTTTCATGTGAATTTTTTCATTTAGTCATCTTGTGCGTCGTTCCTTTTATTCTATTATCTCATTTTTATGTTGAGTTGATCTATCTGGGGAAATAAATATTCATCCATAGTCCTAATATAATGGGGAGGCCACCATAAAAGGATATCATGGTGAACTTGGTCACCAAGCTTCCTTTATAGGGAAATTCATTGTCCCAACAGTGTTTGACCCAGATCATTATTATTTTGTTGGACATAATCATGGTTCATGTGATAGATACCCATGGAGGTCATGAATAGACAATAATGAAATTATGTGGCGATTTTAATGATAGGGTTTAAGGTGTTCTATATATTGAGATTTTTTTATAGATCCATACCTGTTCTATTCATTCTTTTTTAGGATAGTTCATGATATTTGGATTTGGAATCTATATCCTTGAATTTTGTTTTTGTTTTTGAGGATGATATCATTGTGTTATTTTTGATCTTGAGGATTTATGTTTTAAATGGATGTGATTGTTAGTTATTCAATTTTTTTTGGATCTCATACTGGCTGGTAGTTTTTTACTTTTTTCCTGACCAATGCTACTTCTTGGGACATTCTTGGGGAAGAAATCTTAATGTTGGAAAATATTGTCACACCCCAATCATGATTTATGAATTGATTTTAATTGTTTTTTAAAACTAGTTTTTTTTTTAATTTTGGGAAAATCCACATTTTAAAATATAAAATTTACAATTTCATACAAAGCTTCATGGGTGGTTCAAGGTTAGTATAAACTATGTGAAACCTATTAGAGTGCATCTATAATTTGTATAGAGATGATCATATATCTAGTGCATGGTTTCCCTAAAAATGAACCCATACATTTTTGGTTTTTTGAGTGCTCTAGTAGAGGTGCACAATTTGCACAGGGTTTTCCGAACTGTGTTACCAAATCAAGTGTGGTGTATATGTGGTATTTTTTTTAAAATAGTCATTTTTTCTTAAGTCGTTAAAACCTGTAAATGGGGTTTTTATCCACAATAATCTATTCCGAACTCAATACACCACACCCAGAGGGGATCTTGACTGTAAGACATCACCAATAATCATCATAAAACGTTTAGCTAGTTATTTCATTGATTCATAGTTTGATTATTTTGTGTAATCTTTTAATATCCCCCTCTTCTATTATTTATCCTTTATTTTTTCCATTTCCCTCCCATGAAGTAAATGCACCATTAAAAAACCATAAC
Organism: Viscum album; assembly: GCA_963277665.1. NCBI lineage: Eukaryota > Viridiplantae > Streptophyta > Magnoliopsida > Santalales > Viscaceae > Viscum > Viscum album. The sequence continues at coordinate 644,314,978 of OY728128.1, forward strand.
AAGAATAAGGAGTTTTTTGGGTGGTTCTCAATTCGTAGGATTTTATGGGATAATTTGAGGCCTTTCCTTATTGTTTTTACATAAGGTGATGGCACTAGGACTGTGCACGACATAATTCTGGATTTTTGAGATATGTTACCTGATATATAAGACTTTAATTTGAAAATATGTAATTTTATTATGATTTTAATGTGTGTTTTTATTGTTATTTAATGTTTATATACTATGTAATGTGGTTATGGAATTCTTAAATGGTTTCTCACAGTGTTTTATCATTTTTTAACTCATAGTATGGGGTTACCTAGTTAAATAAGGATTCAAAGTTTATTTTAATGTGTTAAAAATATTAAATGTGTAATTGGTTTCAAAAATTATTTATACAACTAGAATTTGTACTGAAGAATGATGATTTGTTCCTCCAACTGATTTTACAAAAGGATAATGACACAATTTGGTTTCTTAAAGATATTATAAATGATTTATAATCTTTTGATGTATCAAGTGTGATTTATATATATATGTTCCATATTTTAACATATTCACTCATGGTGTTTGGAATATGTTAAATGGAAAAGGGTTTTTATATATATAAAGGTGTATATGTGTCTAAATATGAATAAAGGTTTTGAAACACAAAATCTGTGGTTTAAATGTTTTCTTCAAATGATTTGTTTTTGTTTACAAATTCTGATTCCCAATCAACACCTTGAAAATATTAATTTATTTTATCCTTGGCTTTATAACATTTCATTATAAAGGTGGTTTTTCTTCAAACATGATTATGAATTCTTAAAATATTAACGATCATTTGGAAAATTCTATATATTTTAAAAAATGATGTGAAAACCAAAAGAATACTATATATATGTGGGATTAGAAGTCAGATTTTGTATGATTGTAATCCTAATATGGTTTTAGAAAAGGGGGCTTCACATTAGTAGTGTATTGTGGTGAGGTGTTTTTGTATTTTTTCTTTTTAGTTTTTTCTACTTGAAACATGGATTATATTCAGAACCTCCATTACATATTTTTATTATTGGAATGGAAAATAGGAATAATGGGTTGCTAGGTATTTGGAATTAGGACTAGTATTTTATGCTGATATGGTAGTTATGTGGAATGTTCTTCATAGAATAATGATTATATAACACTATTTTATCATTATTATGACAATGGTGGTGGTGGTGATGATGTTGATGTGAGCACCTTTAGAAATTTGGTGATATCCTATCCTGTGCATCATGAATGAGGGGAGTTATTTATTTTGTTTTTTCACTAAGGATATGGGGACCCTAACACCCAATAATTTATTTTATTTGAGTTTTCCCCTGGTTTTTAATATAATTGTCACTTATTATCCAACTTTATGTTTTGAAATTCTTTTCTTATTGGTTTTTTTCCAATTTCAAATGGCGAAAAGAATGTTTTATTATCCCTCTATTTTATATAATATTAAGAGTTGATTTTTACTATCATGATTTATCACTTTATTATCTCAATATTTTTTATAAATAGATATTTATAAGAGCACTGATTCATTGGAATTTTTTTTTGGAACTCAAAAGAGAAATCAATTTCTTTTTCTGAAGCACTATCTCATTACTTATTTTGAATGGAGATGGAAATATCAACTGTCATGTATTAAAATTTTCACATTGACATTAAATGGTTTTGTTTTCAAAGGTAAAATATATTAAATGGTTTTTTTCATCCATAATGGTAATTTTTAATGGTTAGGCCAGAATATATATCATTTTTTAGTTATAGGTATCAATATTTAATTTTTTATCTGCCATAGGGAATCGTGGTTATTGTGAGTTGGGTATTGAGTTATATAGTCACAAGTATATAAGTATGTTTTTTGTTTAACTTTATTTAAATTTCCTTTATTTCATTAGACATTTGGGGTTTCATGTAATTTTATAGATGGAGGGTAGCAATGGGTTCTAGTTTAAGAAATAATTCCATTAGAAGGGAAGCTTTACTATGTAGAAGAGGGTGTTCAAAGGGTAAGGGATGTTTTTTATGATAGTTGATATATACTAATTAAAATTTTTTATATTTGGTTTCTAAATTATTATTTTACTCTGATGATGAAATATTTTCTATGAACAAGTCATGGTGTAATTTTATAATTATTTTTCGATTTTTCTTAATTATTCATCAAGAAAAATCATTCCCATGTTGTGTTTCCTTGATACCCAAGAACTTATGCCTGCTCAAGGGGATTAGGAACACCATTCAAGACTTATCATTGGATAACTAGGGAATTAAACAAAGGTATATATCTTTCTTATTCCTAATAGGAGAAACATTCATAATTATTTTTAATGTGGTTTAGATGAATATAATTCTTGAGGACACTAAACCTTCTGTTCGTGAAATTTTTAGATTATTTTAATATTTAATATTTAATTTATGAAAGTTAAGTGATATATATATATATTTAAAATGGTTTATATAACTATTTATAAAATCCATTATTTAAATATTTTTTTAGAATTAGACCTGAATGTGATGGTGCAGGGAACCTCAAGAGGTTTTCCAAATTCTTTCAAAGCCAAGAAGGTTTCCAAAAAGAGATTTGATTTATTCTTTGCACACAAAAAATATCATTATTTTTAATTTATATTCATCATCAATATATTCTATATTACTATTTATATATTTAATAACATTTAAATAATATCATTATACATCTCAATTGATCATTTTATAAAAAAAAATCTCATCATAAAAATTGTAATCCTTTGATTATCGCATGTTATAGTCTTTGAATGAGGTTGTAAATATTTTTCATGGATTATTTTGGAAACAAATTACTTGTATAATATGATTTTAATGTGTAAATATTATTTTTTCTTTGGTTTAGGAATGGTAGAGTTAAAATTTTACTCATTATTAACATACAAACTTTTATTCATTAAAATTTACTGAAAAAATAATTTTATTTATTTCATCTTAAAGAAGACTATTTGAAAAACCCATTGAATGAACTGAGAATCTCATACAATTATTTTAAATATATTATAGAACATTTATTATTTCAGATATGTTTAACTCATTAAAATTTATTACTAATCAAAATTGAAATCCTGAAAATAGACAAAGTATAGATAAAACTACCCACAAATTTTATGAATAATAAAAAACAATAACTATATAAAAAATAAACGTAAGATATTAATATAAAAGGTAGAAAATATGAATAATGTTTTAAAATAAAATTTTAATTGGTCTATTATTATTATATAGGTGGTTATTTGTAAGAACTCGACTCTTCGTTTTTAGGTATGTCATTCTTTTCTGGTCATTTTTTAGAAAAAGATGATTTTATGGAAATTTCATAAGTACATGGCATGTACTTTATGAGTACATTCCTTTTAATCAGTTACCATAGGTAGCCAGGTGCTGTCCATATAGCGGCCATACACATGGCCAGGTTGGGTGACCTAGAGGCTGCCTAAAGTGAGTCTTGGTAATAATAAGTACACGTCATGTACTTCCAAAGAAAAAATCTTGTACCTCCTTTTTTTCATTAAACATACTGAGTTCAAGTCTAATTGGAATAATGACCTTCTTGTCTACCTAGTTCGTCTGAGATCACCTGTACGACTGTGAATCTTATTTGAGCCCCCGACTCACCATCCGTTCTCAGAATCGACCATCATCGATTGTGTTGGGATTGCTATAGTAAGCTCTTCCTTATGCTTGAGCTTCGTTTCCTGATTCCTCGTCATTCTCAAGTTATTCGTGGTTGAATTTTTTAGACATTTTTATAGAATTATGTTGTTGTTGGGAAATTCAAGGCCTATGGTTCACGTATAGGGATATCCCAATACCGAGGTAGGTGGTTTGTGCCTTTCTGTTGAAATTTGTTGAGTTATATGTGCAAAAGTTACCAATACCCATGAACGAGGTATTGTGTGTTTACCGTTTTAGCTCGGATAATTTCTTGTTATGATTTTATGCTTGAGTAGAGGTTAATTGATTATGAATAGGGTTGATTGCTATGCTGGCCATGTAACGGCCATGCACACGGCCATGTGGGGGTGACCTAGAGGCCTCCTAAAGTGGGTCTCAGTAATGGAAAGTACAAGCCATGTACTTACAAATTATATGATGAGTATTTTATTTTTTTTATTAAACATACCGGGGTCATTTCTAATGGATAGAAACACCTACATTTAGGTATGGTTCATCTGTGAGCTCCCATACAGCTGTGAATCTTATCTAATCCCCTGACCAAGCGTCTGTTCTCCGAATCGACTGTGGTTGATTGCGTAGGGATGGCCTCGATATGCTCTTTCTTCATTTAGAGATTCTTTTCATGATTCCTCCTCCTTTTCAAGTTAAACATTGTTGATTATTTTAGGAATTTTTGTAGATCTATGGTGCTCTAGGGTGATTCAAGGATTGAGGATCACATATAATGATATACCAACACTAAGGTAGGTGTTCTGTGCATTTCCAATTTGTAACATCTCGGTTTCTAAAGCCACCCAGAGAAACCCCGTACCCGGTTGGTCACATGGCCTCAAGCACATTTCTCGAACTCTAAGGCTATCGACTAGCAGTGAGAGACTTTGGAGTGATAGTGGGGAAACTATGCCCTCATTGGCAGAGTAACACAACGGAAGTGAAATAAATATACAATAGAGGGAGAAGTAAACATACTAAACAGCAGTAAACAGTGGAAAACTGATGAAGAAAAACTGGAGCACATATATATAAATGATGTATGATACATATGTCTAGGAATGTATCCAAACAAGTCACACTGCTGAAATAAAGTAATAAACTATAGTACAAAGAAAAGGTGTAACAACTCCATAGTATCAAAAGCCTAATCCATGTCCCATGCTATCCAGCTCTAACACAGTCATGTACCTAAAGTAGAAGTGCATTTTCCCCTATCTATACCAGCAACAATATAATCTGTTTGGTCCCAAAAGCATGACCCTAATAGGCTATGACAATAAATCCCAGAAGACAACCACCAAAAGATCTATGCCTAACATTCAATGAATATATATATGGCAGGAAATAAGCATATAGAAGCAGTAAACAAGGATGTACTCAATAGTAAAAATTCCAATAGTTTCAATGTATTCAAATAACCACATAGGAACTAAGAAAATAATCACCTATAAGTAACCTGGTGGGAAATACTCACAACATATCCCCTCTGGCCCTAACTAAAAACAAAATAAATCATATAACAGAACATGTTACCCTCTGGAAAGTACTCACAGCCTTCCCCCTCTAGTCCTACCTAGCAACACAACAAACCCTTTGGGTAGTATACTCAGTCTAACCCCTCTGGTTCAGCTTAAGCATAGAATCTATGAGGAAGAACACACCATCAATTTCTCTTATAGTCTCGTATAGGTAACTAAAAGCCCTCTATGGAAGCACTTACATCACATTCCCCATGTAGCCCACGTCAAGGAACTACAGACACCCTGAGGAAGCACTTAAATCATTTTTCCCTATGGTCTTGCATCGTAATAGAAATGACACTCTGGAGAAGCCCATTCATCCATTATCCCTATGGTCTATACACCAAGTTCTCACGACCGTGTGTATGTCAAGCAAGTATAGAAAAGCGTATCAGCCAAAGAAAACCCCAAGAAATACTTGGCTAAATATTAAACTGCATCAGCATGTCATAATAATCACTCTATCCTACAATACACGACCTGGGATACAAACAAGTCAGCCTAATTGGCTAAGAAGAACCAAACAGACATAAAAACATGCATGGGAAACGCCTCCATAACATAGCAATTTCTCCTATTCACATTCAATTAACCTCTTCTCAAGTATACAAGAATAGAATTTAATTATCGGAGCTAAATGGGTAAACACACAATACCTCGTTCATGGGTATTGGGAACTTTTTCACATATAACTCAATGAACATCAACACGAAGGAAAAAAAACCTACCTCAGTGTTGTGAGATCACTATAAATGAACCTCAAGCCTTGAATTGCCCAAGAACACCATAGATATAAATAAATGCTCAAAATTTCAACCGAATATAACATTAGAAGGATGGGGAATAAGGAAATGAAGCTCTAGAAGAAGGAATAACATACTGAGGTGATCCCAATGCAATCAACGACGGTTGAATCAGAGATCAGATTCTTGATTAGGGGCTCAGGGAAAAATCATGGCGATACGGGTTCTCTCGGATGAACCAGACTTAGAAGGAGGTGTTTCTATCTGTCAGATGTGACCCCAATAGATTTAATAAAAAAATGAAAGTATACTGCATGTACCTTAGATGTACACGTCATTTACTTTCTGTTACCGAACCCTGCTTTACGTGGCCTCCAGGTCACCCCCTCATGGCCATGTGCACGTCCTCTACATGGCCAGCACATGGCTACCGGCAGTAATTGATTACATGGCATGTACTCACAATGTACATAATGTGTATGTAAGAAATGTCCAGAAATTCCTCTTTTTCTCAAAAACTACTAGAAAAGAAATACATGCCTGGAAAGAAGATACGGGTTCATAAAAACTTCCCCCCTTAATGAAATTTGACACCAGAATTTCCCTATCAAGGTGGTATAGAATAAGAAACACTGAATAGCTCTAGCCACTACGATCATATATCAGCCTCCCTCTCCCAAGTCTCTATATGTACTCGCCTATGCTGTTATAGCACTTGTACCAGAGGAACAAACCATCCATGGATAACCTTCATACTTCAATAGAAAATCTTGATAGGATTCTCCTCGAATGATGCATCCACTTCCAACTCAACCTCCTTGGGATGGAAGAGATTATTTTGGTTTGAGAAGTAACTTCAAAGATGAGATACATGGATGACTTCATTCATGGCCCAGTACCATTTAGTTAACTATAACTGATAGTCAACCGGACCAACTCTCTCCAACACCTCAAACATCTAGACGTACCTTAGTGAAATCTTACCATGTCTCATGATCCTTTTTTGTCCCATCCTCGGTGTGACACGCAATAAAACCTAATCTCTGACCTCGAACACTAGAGGTCGTCTCCACTGATCAGCATAAGACTTCTTTTGAGAATGTGCAATAGTCATCCTTTTCCGAATCATCTTTATCTTCTATGTGGTCTCATAAACAAGATCAGGTCCCAGTACAGCTGCCTCTCCTACCTCTAGTGAATATATGGATGATCGTCATGGCCTACCATACAATGCCACCTAAGGTTCCATATGAATAGTTTATTGAAAAAATATTGTTGTAGTAAAACTCCACAATAGGTATGTACTTCTCCCAAGAACCTCCAAAATCTAGGATGCATGCTTGGAGAATGTCCTTAAGCACCTGAATCATACGCTCAGATTGATCATCTTTCTGGGGTTGGTAATTAGCACTCCAGAGTACCTGTGTACCAAAATCCTTCTTTAATCGATTCCATACTCAAGAAATAAAACGTGTGTCCCTTTCTGAAACAATGGAGTGTGAAACCCCATATAGATGTATAATCTCTCAAATGTGCAGTGATCCCAGCTCATCAACACTGATGGTCTCCTTGATTAGCAAGAAGTGATAAACCTTCATGAGTCTATCAATGACAACCCCAACTGCGTCATTTCCTCAAGGCGATCACAGAAAACAAATCACGAAATTCATCGAGTCATCATTCCACTTCCAATCAGGAATGGGTAACTGTTGAAAAAGCCCCACTGGTCACTGATACTCCACCTTCACCCGCTGACAGGTAGAACACCTCATGATGAAACCCAAAACATCTCTCTTCATACGTGACCACCAATACTTATGGTGTATATCACGATACATCTTGGTGTATGCTCACACTAGACATGACCATGCTACCCTTATTGAGATCGTTTTGAGTACACTGAGAGAGCATCAGTTATATGATATGCTCTCAAAATGCCAGTTTTAGATGGACCAGATTAACTTCATGGGTCATGTTATATCAGTAATAGGAGTATCAGTGGACCCAAAGACAGTAAGAGATGTAGTTTCCTGGTAGCATCAAAAGAACATATTTGAGGTATGATTTTTTCTAGGGATGGATGGATACAATAGAAATTTCATACAGTAATTCTCACACTTGGCAGCACCACTAAAGTGAATGGATAATAAGGGTCGAAGATCTTGTGATCAGATTCTTGTGATTCAGCCTTTAAGGAGCTGAATGGGAGACTTATTTCAGCACCGATACTAGTTTTTCAAGAGTAGGGAAAAAGATATATAGTTTACTATGATGCTTTAGGTATCAAGCTGAGAGCTAGGCATATGAAGGGAGAATGAGTCGTTGTGTATGGGTCTTAGTTGTAAGAAGATGGATCTTCTATTTCAGGTATGTCTTTATTTTCTGGTCATTTTTGAGAATAAGTGGAATTTCTAGAAATTTCATAAGTACACTCTATGTACAATATGAGTACACTCCGTATACTCGGTTTCCATGGGTTGTCAGGTGCTGGCCATGTAGCGGCCATACACATGGCCATGTGGGTGTGACCTGGAGGCCATCTAAAGTAGGGCTTAGTAATGGAAAGTACATGATGTGTACATTCAATGTACATGGCTTATACATTCTTTTTTCATTAAACGTACTAAGGTCATTCCTAATTGACAGAAAGCCCTTCTTTTCGACCTAGTTCATACTAGAGAGCTTGGACGGTCGTGAATCTTCTCTGAACCCCCAAGTCTCCATCTGTTCTATGAATTGACCACCGTCGATTGTGTTGGGATCACCAAGGTAAGCTCTTCCTTCTTCTTGATCTTCGATTCCTGAATCCACTTCTTTCTGAAGATATCCTTGGTTAAACGTTTTAGATATTTGTGTAGATCTACGCTGTTCATGGGTGATTCAAGGATTGAGGTTCAAGTATAGAGATATACCAACATGGTATTTCCTGTTTATAGTTTTAGCCCTGTAAATTTCCATCTATGCTTGTATGATTGAATAGATGTTAATTAAATGTTAATATGATTAATTTATATGGTTTGGAAGTGTTTTCCCATGCGTATTTTGTTTATGACCATTTGATCCCACTTATCCTGTTAGGCTGCCTCGTTTTCCCATGCCTAGTATTATAGGATGGAGTGTTTATTCTGACATGCTGATATTCTATATATTGTTTAGAAAAGTATTTATTGAGGTTTACATTGTCCAATACACATCTTTGTACTATCTTGACTTACACATGGCTATGAAAACCTGGTGTAATAGACCCTAGGGAGAATAGACGTAAGGGATTCTCCAGAGTTCCTTTTTATTTTAATGATGTGATACCATAGGGGGAAGTGACGTATGTTCTTCCTCTGATTGTCTGTAATTCCTCGATGCAGGCCACTGGGGGAATGTGACGTAATTTCTTACACATATCACCTTTAGATACTGATACTATACTATAGGAGGAATTGATGGTGAGTGTTTCCTCAGAGAGTCTATGCTAAAGCTAAACCAATGAGATTAGATTGAGTGTACTACCCAGAGGGTTGCTTGTGTTTCTAGGTAGTACCAGAGTGAATAGGGTGTTAGTAATTCCTAGAGGGTTACCCGTTGTGTTATCTACATGAGATTACATGTTGGTCGATCTATAGGGGATAGGCTATTTGATCTTCCCAAAGGGTTAACATTTTTTTAGCTGCTTTCTTGTGTTTACATGGTAGGACCCTAGAGGATAGGCTGTGAGTACTTCACAGAGAGTTACCTTTTGTGTTTTCCTTCTTTTATTAGAAGTTTCTTGATATATTGAAATTGAATGTATTGAAACAGTGGATTGTTTACTGGTGAGTACTTCCTTGTTTACTGCATCTTGGTATTTTTTACCTTCCATATATTCACTAACTCTTAAGCACAGATCCTGTGGTGGTTGCATACTGGGATTTAGTCTCACACCCTGTTTGGGCCATGCTTTTGGCCCAAATAGATTATATTGTAGCAGGTATAGATAAGTAAAAGAACCTTTCTACTTCAGATACCTGACCGTGTTTGAGCGGTAGAGCATGAGACCAACCATATTCTTGCGATAATGTGGATCTATTTATTGATTTTGTTTTTTACTTTTTATTAGTTATGTATTCATAATTTTGACTCTTCTGGATATTTTCTTAGACATATGTATCATGCATCATTTATATATGTTCTTTATTTTTTTATTATTTTATCTTCTGTTATGTACTATTGTTGGTATGTTTTCTACATTCGCTATTGTATATTTGTTTATCTTCTAATGTGTTTCTATTACAATGAGGTAATAGTTTCCCCACATTCACACCCTAGTCCCTTGCTTCTAATCAACAGCCTCTGGCATTCGGGGAAATGCACTTGAGGCCATGTGACCAACCAAGTATGTGGTGTCATTAACAACCCATAATTTACATTCATTGTTATTACTTCAAATTTGAATCACACTTATTACAACATATGACAAAACCATGAATGGTCTGTATAGGTATAGTGTCTTTAGAAACTTGGAAACATAGAAAAGAGTTTCATAAATCATCTACATTTTCTCCCTTTTATTTTATCATATCTAGAGTCCCTTTTTCCATATCTTACTTAATACCCTTCTTCCTGGCCTGCGGAAAAGAAAACATACAAAAGGGTGAGCTCAAATGCACAGTAAGGGTAAACAAAAGAAATATCAATCATATCATATTCATAATAACATAATTTTTTTTAAAATCTTAACCTGCAAAAGAGATCATAATATCATAACATGAGATAAGTCATGGTAGTGCAATGTAAATCCCAATAATCATAACATGAAACTTTTTGGCATGCACACATAATCATATGGAATCATTTCTTAGTAGTCAAGACTCATTTCCAAAACTATCCTAGCAGACAAAGTCCATTTCTGAATCGAGTTCACTCCTCATTTCAGTCCTGTATCACTAAACCAGATTAACCTATCATTCCAGCCATGTCTATCTCATGAGATTTAAATATTTAACCAATTCATTAGAGGGAGATATAGGTCCCACCCATCTCATAATGATACCATTCTTATGTGTTCCACAAAATCACATATCATATATCATAGCATAACCCATGTAATAAAAATGGGATTATTAAACATCATGCCATCATAACATAAATAAAATAAAATAAAAAGGGCATCATAAAATTAATTGCATCAAAACATAATAAAATCAATGTAAAAAATATGGATATAAACAGAACCCTATATTATTATAGATGGAAAATAATTTTGATAAAACACTTGAACTCCATTCTTGAGGAAAATATCTTTTCTACATAAAAAACATTATTCCTTTCTTAACATGTCATACAATTTTGAACTAAAAGAAGTTGATTAATAATAATCTTGAAAACATGTAAATGAATCTTCATTGAAATAATGTTCTATGATATCATAAAAATCCATTCATAACGTATAAGTTAGAAAAACATTTTCTCGTACTTTGGCCGGAAAAGTCAAAAAGTACCTCATACTAAAAAACGACAAAAAATTCCTTTCATATCATTTACTAAAAACTCACTAATGGGAAAATTTTATTTTAAAAAATTTTAGGAGGATATTAGTAATATTACATGTTGACGAAAATGTATGTGGATGTTAAATATTCCTCAGTAAATTCTGAAGTATAAACAATCTCATATAAAAATGAGATTGGGGAGATTTTCCCTTACCTTAGGTCTGATTTGCATTGGGTATGTCCAAACCTCCTATATAATGATTTAAATAATGTCATTGACTTATTCCAGAATCATACTCATTGTTATTAAATCATATATGGTCATATTCATAGCTTTTTATTATTAATATTTCATTGCTACTTGTTATTCGGGTGTTTATTGCTTTTTGTTCTTATGCTTGTTTTTTCTAATAAATTCTTGTTCTTATTTTTAGGTTATAGACACCACATTTAAAGAATGGTATTATTGTAATATATATCATTTTTATTCATTCAATTAATTTACATAATCATTATTCAATGAAGATCATGTAGAACGAGTCGCATCACATCGTGGAGACGGTAGGCCGTACGTACGCACGAGCGATGATATCATTCCCATGATCGTGGAATTTTATTTCAGTGTATGTATACTATTTCAGAATCAATATCACTTTAAAATAATCATATATATTCATTCTTTACACCATTATACCCATCCATGTAAGGTGGTGATGGAAAAAAAATTACACCACGATGTGGAGACGGTATTCCATACGTACGCACGCGTGGTGATTTCATTTTCAGTAGGATGGATAGAAGGTGAAATAGGGTAGTTTCATATTTATAATAACATATCATTATATGAGTAATACTGATGTTTTTACTTAATAATGAAACTACTAAATAAAATTAAGTATAAGAATAAATAAATTTCAATTAATCGGTAACAGATATTACCTCTTCTTCGACACGCCTCTTTGAAACCTCCTCTTAGGGCACTACAATTTGTCTTTGAAGAAGACCAGGACCTCTATATTATTACTAGGTAAGTGGAGAAGAGAAATTTAAAGGGGTTGTATGAGCTTGAGGGCTCAAAGTGGTGTGAGCAGAAGAGGGAGGAGGTGCTCTTTTATAAGGGAGGAGAGGAGGACCTTAGGAAAAACTTAAAATATTATTTTATTATAAAGTCATATTCGGTTTTTAATAGCTCCAAATTTATTTATTTCGAAGAAAAGGTGGGAATGGGGCGAAATACTCTCAACCAATAGGCTTTAGACTAGTTTAGGATACTATTTTAACATTATCATTTAGATTTAACTCTATGTTAAATAATTTAACTTTTACCGTGTCTTCTTGTTTTCTTACACAATAAACTTACTATAACAAGCCAAACGAACCCCAAGTGGTTCATTATTAATATATATAACATTATCTAAGTCATTTTTCCGATCCTTAAATTTTTAGGAATAAAATAATAATTAATAAAATAATATTTGTTTTAAAAACTATTTTATGTCAATTTTGACACTATTTGGTAATTGATTTTTGTGAAAACCATAACATCATGATTAGTTCGAAAAAGTTCATTGAATCAATAGAAACATTAATATTAACCTAAAAAATTAGTGGAATTTATAAAAAGTCTCAAATTACATTTATTTGGGTATTTATGACATCAATTATGTCAATATTTCATTAATAAGTTAATTATTGCATCATCATTGTATCCTAAATATATTAACATGTTTAAAGTCTAAAAATAACAAATAAAATACTATTATGTAGGAAAACTTTATAGCTTTCTAATTATTATTTATAGTCGACTTTATCATTTCTATACCCATATATTAAAAATGTTTTAGTTATTAAACATTGATTTTAACTATTTTAACTCTTCTTTAAATAAAATAATATTAAATTTCCTAATCTAATCCAAGTGGACCTCAATGGTCATATTTTATTCCTAAGGTTGTTTTTGGTCGAATTAAAATTATCCAACAGAATTAGGACATGTGTTAGGGTAACAATAATACAATTTTTACCCTTAATTACACTATTTATTTTTAACCATGGTAAAAAAAGTAAAAAGTTACTATTCACCAAAAATTATTTTTATCTTATTGAACCACATTTTACTCCTTGATATTAATCGTGTCTCATAGATTTTTGAAATTCCACTCACGAAAGCGGTAAAATTATGTTTTATGTAAATTTTCAAAAAGCTCCTAGGAGATAGGTAAAAGACGGTGAAAAGTTCAATAAAATTTTTATATATCTAAAATAATTATAAAATGAATCCAATGAATTAAATTGAAAATATATAGGTATTATGTATTAATTTTTACCTAAAATTAATTTAAATAAAATAAATAATTATTTAAATAAAAAAGTCAGTTTTTAAATAGTAACCCAGTGTTTTAACTATTCATCAAAAAATGAAAGTTTTCAGAAAAATAAAAAAAATTCACCGCAGGCTAATTTTGATATTCTAAATCCAAAAATGAAGTCCATTTTGAACGATAAAATTTATAATATTTCAAAAATTGGGTATTACTATTCATAATGGCTAGTTTATATAATATTTTAATAACATATCATTATTTTGTGATACTCGGTATTGCGTACAACGCAAGCTATTGAGGAAGGTCGTGATTGTGTGTAAAGAAAGACGAGCTCGTGTTGTGTGTAGTGAAACATTACTTTGATGATGTATATAAATTTAAAACAAAATATTTCTCCGAAAAATGTCGAGTGTTACATTCTACCCCCCTTAAAATGAATTTCACCCTTGAAATTCGTCACTTTGTAACAAACCGATGAGGATACCTCTCACTCATCATATCCTGAAGCGCCCATGTAGATTCTTCTAATTGGTGGTTCCACCATAAAACATTCACCATGCGAGTGATCTTGTTCCGTAGGAATTTTTCGCTACGATCCAGAATCTCTATCGGTTTTTCTTACTAAGAATGATCTTGATCCAACGGTACATCTTCTGAGCTGAGTAAACGTAAAGGATCAGGTATGTACTTTTTCAGGAGAGATACATCGAACACATCGTGAACTTGATAGAGATTTGGTGGAAGTGACAATCGGTGAGCTACCTTCCCCACACGATCTAGTATTTTGAACGGACCAATATACTGAGGGCTTACCTTTCCCTTCTTTCCAAATCTCATTACTCTCTTCCATGGAGAAATTCGTAGGAACACTTTATCACCCACTTCAAACTCTAGGTCTTTTCTTCGGTTATCGGCATAACATTTTTTTGACTCTGATATTCTCTTATGTGTTGTTGAATAGATCAGACCTTTTCTTCCATCTCATCAACAAGATCAGGTCCAAATAGCTTTCTTTCCCCAACTTCATCCCAGTAAGATGGAGTTCTGTATTTCTTTCCGTATAGAGCTTCATAAGGAGCCTACTGAATACTAGAGTGAAAGCAATTATTATAGGATAATTCCACCAATGGTAGGTGTTGATCCCAAACACCTTTGAAATCCATAGAGCATGCTCTCAACATATCTTCTAGAGTTTGAATTTCCCTCTCAGACTGACCATCTGTCTGAGGATGATAAGAAGTGATGAAACTCAACTCTGTATCTAGAGTATGCTGAAGATATCGCCAAACATTGAGGTAAACCTCGGATCCTGATTAGATATAATGGAAATTGGTACTCCATGCAATCATACCACTTACTTCACGTATATCTTGGCAATCTGATCCAGAGAGAAATCTTCTCTAATAGAAATGAAGTGTGCCGACTTAATAAGACGGTCAACTATAACCCAGAGAGCATTATTTCCTTTGGATGTTTTTGGAAGTCCAGTGACAAAGTCCATAGTGATGTTTTCCCATTTCCATTCTAGTATGGGTACTGGTTGTAACATCCCCTTTGACGACTGTCTCTCACCTTTATCTTGATGACAAACCAAGCATCGAGAGACATATTCAGAAAAATCTCTTTTCATGACATCCCACCAGAAGTACTCTTTTAGGTCCCTATACATCTTCGTGCTTCCAGGATGAATACATAATGAAGAACTATGATCCTCATCCAGTAGCTCCTTATTTAATTCCTGGATGGGGAGAACACAATCCCCATTCCTTAACCATATTATCCAATCACAATCAAGGTTGAATTTAGGAACATTTCTCACCATATTTTGTAACTATACATCTTCATTCTGTGCCTCTTTAATCATCACATGTATATATGGTTGAACATTCATTTGAGAAAGATAATATTTCTCCCCTTCCATTATAATTCCAAGATCCATGCTTTGTAAATTCATAAATATTGGATCTTTTGTGATCCTCATCATGGATAAGCTAGCATGGTCATGTCAACTTAATGCGTCTACCACCTTGTTTTCTTTCCTAAGTTTGTAATGAATTGAGCAGTCGTAATCCTTAATCAGCTCCAACATTCTTCTTTGATTCATATTCAACTCCTTTTGTGTGAAAATATACTTTAAACATTTATGATTAGTATAAATATCACACCTTTCACCATAAAGAAAATGCCTCCAAATCTTTCATGCAATATTTACCGCAACTAACTCCAAATCATGAGTTGGGTAATTTTTCTCATGGATTTTCAACTATCGTGAGGCATAAGATATCACCATATCGTTTTTCATGAGAACAAACCCCAATACCTTCTTGTATGCATCACTATAGATCAAAAACTTTTCTCCACTACATGGCAGTGTGAGCACATGTGCATTGGATAACCTTCTTTTTAACTACTTTAAATTCTCTTCACACACCTCCATCCAAACAAACATAACTCTATTTCGAGTCAACACGGTGATTGGATTAGAAAATCATGAAAAATATTTCAAAAAATGTCAGTAATATCCATCCAGACCAAGAAAACATCGGATATCAGTTACTGTCGTTGGTCTCGACCATCCTTCAATAACCACTATTTTTTATGGATCCATAGACATCCCCTATTTTCAGATTATATGACCGAAAAATGAAACTTTTTGAAGCCAAAATTCACACTTGGTAAATTTGGCAGAAAGCTTCTCCTTTCTCAGGGTATTCAATACAATTCCCAAGTGATCTTCATGTTATTCCATTCTCTTTGAATAGAAAAGAATATCATCTATAAAGACTACCACAAAATGATAAAGATAGTATCTAAAGACTCTATTCATTAGATCCATGAAGATATTAGGGGCATTATTAAGACCAAATGGAATCACTATAAATTCATAGTGTCCATACCATGTACGGAAAGCCATCTGTGGTATATCCTCCCTTATGACCCTTAATTGATGATACCCTGAACGAAGATCAATCATGGAAATGTATTGATCTCTGTGTAGTTTTTCAAATAATTCATCAATGCGTGGAAGAGGATATTTGTTCTTGATAGTGATCTTGTTAAGTTCTTGATAATCAATGCAGAGTCTCATTGATCCCTCTTTCTTCTTAACAAAAAGAACTGGTGCTCCCCAAGGTGATGCACTAGGGCATATGAATCCCTTATCAAGATTCTCTTGGAGTTTCTTCTTCAATTCATGCCACTCAATTGGGGCCATTCTATAAGGTGTCTTTGAAATAGGCAAAGCACCCGGTACGAGTCCTATTGAAAACTCAACTTCACGATTTGGTGAAAGACCCGGTAATTCCTCCAAAAAGACATCATCAATCTCCTGTACGATGAGAATATTCTTAATCGTGAGTGTCTCTCCAACCATTTGAGATAAATAACCATCATTTAGTGGAATCAAGACCTAAAAGATGGATGATATTTCCACTAGAAGGTTATGTTCATCCTTGCATCGATAGACGATCATAGATCGATCTAGAATATGAAATGTGACTTACCTTATTTGGAAATTGATATGAGATCCATATAAATAAAGCCAATCCATGCCAAGAATCACATAAAATTCCACTATAGGAAGGATCACAAGATTTTCAGGAAGCACTTTCCCACAAACTTCAATCGGAGAAGAATTGTAAACTTTTGATGCGACTGTTGTTCCTTTAGGGGATGTCATAACTAACTCAACATCTAATTTTTTAGGTAATATAGCGATAACCTTATAAAATTCTTCATAAATAAAAGTTTGGGTGGATCAAGAATAAAATAAAACATTTTATACTTTATAGTGGATGGTAAGTGTATTATTCACCACTTCGTTATCATACTCCACATCGCTGATAGAAATTGCATGTGACTTTCCTTAGTCTTTAACCTTAAGAGTTTGTTTATGTCGATCATCATAAACAACCCTTGTATTAAGGAATTGATTACCATAATACCCCATTTCATTGCACTTGTATCATTGATGTGTAGAAGGTGCATTCTGTGTACCCTTTTCTTTGTTCGTGTCAATAGACATCTTATTCCCATCATTGTGGCATTCAAATTCCTGATGACCTTCTTTTACACATTTGAAAACTTTACTTGTCACTTTAAGAAAACTCCCCCCATGTTTCATTCCATACTTTGAGCATAAGGGAAAACTCATCTTTTTTTCAGTGTGCTCTTTTTATTTTCCTTTGAAATCCATTTTCCCCTTCTTATCAAACCCATATGACTGATGGGTTACTCTAATCTCCATCTCAAACTTGATAGCACATCGAATGATTTACTCATAGATATTGAAGTCCATTATGTCTAACACCCTTCACAGAATTGGTTTTAAGCCACTAAGGAATCGATTGATCTTAATCATAGGTTGGATAATAATCCCAGATGCGTATTTTGGAAGTCTTGTAAAATTTGCTTCGTAGGTACCAATAGATTCATCATCCTTTTGTTTTAGTTCAAGAAACTCTTTCTCTATATTTCTTCGAAGAATACGAGGGATGTACTTATTGAAAATATTTTGAACTCTTCTAATTATATGGACTCAATTTCATCCCTTGTACTCATATTATTGATAATATTCCACCTTGATCATCTTCACCTTCCAAATGATAAACTACTAAGATGACTTTATCTTGTTCAGAACATTGAAGAACTTAAAATATCCTTTCAGTGGTACTGATCCATTATTTATCCACTAATGGATCAGTAGACCCGCTGAATGAGGGTGGATGCTACCTTATGAAGGATTAAACAGAATTTTGATCCTTCCTTTTCTCATTTGGATGTCCTACATGATTCATAGCTTGAGAAATTTGTGTGAGCATGGCTATAATATTTTTCATTCCGGCTCCCATAGCGTTTTGTTGCTCATGGGGACAATCATTTCATTGCTCATCGCATTCAGCATTAACACAATTCCTTTGGGATCCAGCCATTGACTAAAATTAATAAGCATAATGTGAGAAACACTAATCATAATAGTAAAACAATATAATCAAGTATAAAATTTCATGCTTTAGGTCTTATCATAGGTGATTCATGGCCATTTCTAAAACACTTAAATTGTGTTATATGCTAAGACATATCCTTAAGGTTCTTACTAAGGCTTTCATATCCTAGTTTCAAAAGGTTGACTACACCCTTCCTCTAATACCAACTATAACAACCCATACTTTACATACATTGTTATTAATTCAAAATTGAAGCACACTTATTACGATATATAACAAAACCATGAAAGGACAGTATAGGTATTGTGTCATTAATATCTGGGAAACATGGACAACTGGTTCATTAATCATCTACACTGTCTCCCTTTTATTTTATTATATCTGGAGTCCCTTTTGGCATATCTTACTTAATACCCTTCTTCTTGGCCGAGAAAAGAAAACATACAAAAGGGTGAGCTCGAATGCTGAGTAAGGGTAAACAAAAGAAATATCAATCATATCATATTCATAAGAACATAACATTTTTGAAAATCATAACCTGTAAAAGAGATCATAACATCATAACATGGGATAAGTCATGGTAGGGCAATTTAAATCCTAATAATCATAACATGAAACTTTGTGGCATACACACAAAATCACAGGGAATCATTTTTTAGTATTTAAGACTCATTTCCAAGACTATCCTAGAGGACATAGTCCATTTCTGAACTGAGTTCACTCCTCATTTCAGTCCTGTATCACTGAACCAGATTAACCTACTATTCCATCCATGTCTATCTCATTAGATTTGAATCTTTAACCAATTCATTTGTGGGATATATAGGTCCCATCAATCTCATAATGATACCACTCTTAAGTGTTCCACAAAATCATAAATCATATATCCTAGCATAAACCATGTAACAAAAATGGGATTCTTAAACATCATGCCATCATAACGTAAATCATATAAGATAAAAAAGACATCATAAAATTAATTCCATCATAACATAATCAAATCAATGTAAAAATAGGGATATAAATAGAACCCTATATTATCTTAGATGGAAAATATTTTTGATAAAACACTTGGACTCCATTCTTGAGAAAATATCTATTCTACTTCAAAAACATTTTTCCTTTCGTAACATGTCATAAAATTTCAGACTAAAAGAAGTTGATTAAAAATAAACTTGAAGACTTGTAAATTAAGATTCATGGAAATAATGTTCTATGAAATCATAAAAATCTATTCATGCTCTATATGTAAAAAAACATTATTCTCTTACTTTGGCTAGAAGATTCAAAAAGTACCTCGTACTCAAAAAACGAAAAAAGATTCCTTTCATATATTTTACTAAAAACTCACTAATGGGTAAAATTGGATTTAAAAAATTTTAGGAGGATATAAATAATATTACATGTTGAAGAAACATTAATGTGGATGATAAATATTCCCCACTAAATTCTGAAGTATAAACAATCTCGGATAAAAATGAGATTGCGAGATTTTCCCTTACCTTTGGTCCGATTTGATTCGTACATGTCTGATCCTCTTGTATAATGATTTAAATAATGTCATTGACTTATTAATGAATCATAATCATTGTTATGATATCAAATATGGTTATATTCTTAGCTTCTTATTAGTAATATTTCATTGCTACTTGTTATTCGGGTGTTTATTGCTTTTTGTTCTTATGCGTGTTTTGTCGAATAAATTTGTATTCTTATTTTTAGGATATAGACACCTCATTTACAGAATTTTATTAGTGTAATATATATAATATTTATTCATTAAATTAATTTATATAACCATTATGCAATTATGATCATGTAGAACGAGTCACATCACATCGTGGAGACGGTAGTCCGTACGTACGCACGAGCGATGATATCATTCCCATGATCGTGAAATTGTATTGGAGTGTAAGTATACTATTTTATAATCAATATAACTTTACAATAATCATAGATATTTATTCTTTACACCATTATACCCATCCATGTAAGGTGGTGATGGAAAACAGATTACACCATGGTGTGGAGACGGTATTCCGTAAGTACGCATGAGCGGTGATTTCATTTTCTATAGGATGGATAGAAGGTTAAATAGGGTTGTTTAATATTTATAATAACATATCAGTATATGATTGATACTGATGTTATTACTCCATAATGAAAAAACTAAAGAAGAGGAATTAGAAGAAGAAATAAATTTCAATGAATCGGTAACAGATATTACCTTTTCTTCAACATGCCTCTTTGAAACCTCCTCTTAGGGTACTAAAATTGGTCTTTGAAGAAGGCCGGGAACTCTAGAATATTTCTAGGGAAGTGTAAAAGTAAAATTATCAGGGGATGGCCGACTTTTAAGGCTCAATGTGGTGTGAGGAGAAGAGGGAGGAGGTGCCCTTTTAAATGGGAGGAGAGAGGTACCTCGGGAAAAATATAAAATATTATTTTATTATAAAGTCATATTTGGTTATTAATAGATCCAAATTGATATATTTTGTAGATACGGTGGGGATGGATCGAAATCCTCTCAACCAATAGGCATTATACAAGTTCAGGTTTCTATTTTAACCTTATCATTTAGATTTAACTCTAAGTTAAATAATTTAACATTTACCGTGTCTTCTTGTTTTAATACATAATAAACTTACTATAACAAGTGAAACGAACCTCATGTGGTTCATTATTAATATATATAACCCTATCTAATTCATTTGGCCAAATAATAGATTTTTAGGAATAAAATAACAATTAATAATATAATATTTGTTTTATAAACAATTTTATGTCAATTTTGACACTATTTGGTAATTGATTTGTCTGAAAATCATAACATCATGATTAGTTCGAAAAAAGTTAATTGTTTCAATACTAACATGTAATATTAACCAAAAAATAGTTTAATTTATAAAGAGTCTCAAATTAAATTTATTTGGGTATTTATGACATCAATTATGTCAATATTTCATTAATAAAGTAATTATTGCATCATCATTGTGTCATAAATAAATTAACATATTTAATGTCTAAAAATTACAAATATAATAACATTATGTAGGAAATATTTTTAGATTTCTAATGAATATTTATAGACGAATTTTTCTTGTTCATACCCCTATATTAAAAATGATTTAGTTATTAATCTTTGATTTTAAATATTTTAACTCTTCTTTAAAGAAAATAATATTAAATGTCCTAATTTAATCCAAGTGGACTTAAATGGTCATATGTTTTTCCTAAGGTTTTTTTGGTTGAATTAAACTTATCCAATATAATTAGGAAATGTGTTATGTTAACAATAATACCATTTTTACACTTAATTACCCTTTTTACTTTTAACCGTGGTAAATAACGTAAAAAGATACTATTCACCAAAATAATACTTTAATCTTATTGAACCACATTATACTTTTTGATATTAACTGTGTCTCTTGGATTTTTGAAATTCTACTCACAGAAGAGGTAAAATTATGTTTTATGTAAATTTTCAAAAAGCTCCTAGGAGGTAGGTAAAAGACGGCGAAAAGATCAATAAAATATTTATATATCTAAAATTATTATAAAATGACTCCAATGAATTAAATTGAACTTATATAGGTATTATATATCAATTTTTACCTAAAATAAATTTAAATAAAATAAAAAATTATTTAAATAAAAAAGTCAGTTTTTAAATAGTAACCCAGTGTTTTCACTATACATCAAAAATTGAAAGTTTTCAGAAAAATACAAAAAAATCACCCTAGGCTAATTTCGATATTAAAAATACAAAAATGAAGTCCATTTTGAAAAATAAAATTTATAAAATTTCAAAAATTGGGTATTACTGTTCATAACGGCTTGTTTATATAATTTTTTAATAACATAACGTTGTTTTGTGAAACTCGGTATTGCATACAATGAAAGATATTGAGGAAGGTCGTTATTGAGTGTAAAGCAAGACAAGATAAATTTGTGTGTAGTGAAACATTCCTTTGATGATTTATATAAAATAATAACAAAATATTTCTCATAAAAATCGTTGCTGTTACACACTCTCTACGGGGCTTCCGAAACTGGGACATTACAAAGTTGTATCAGAGAAATTCTTTTCTCTTGACATACTGTTTGGAGCCTTTATCCAGGGATAGGATAGAATTGTTACTTGGTAATAAGTTGTGCTTAGGATTGGCTAACCCGCGTACAAGGAAATTCCAATTTTCCTCGTATATTGCAGATTTTTTCAGTTTTACAGTTGATTTGATTTTCACAGTGGTGTGATTCACATATTTTGTGATATTATTGGTTATATTATTATGGATCTATTTCTCTTTCAAACCGATGAGATGTGGGTATTCCATCTCATGCATCATATAGGCACATGTTAGAAATCACATGTCATGTGTTCTTGCCATGCCTTTTAGGGTGAATTAGAAATTGCATGTTGTTGTGATAGATGTTATGATAGATATTTATGTTGTTGAGATAAATTCCTTGATAGTATACTTGATTTTTGGAAGGGTATTAATGTGTTGAAGGTTTATTTGAATTAACGCCAAACTTTGTTTCTTGAGGTGTTATGCGCCCTCATTGACCAGAATTTTATAGATCATTGCACTATTATGCTTGTTTATAACATGTATAATATGACAAGAATTGATTATTAGGGATTATGGGCCCTCATGGAATGGAATTTGTCACTTTAAGGTTCACTTCTATGTTTTTCTGGGCACCAGAGTAGTTTCTATGGCTTACAGTCTGGAAAAACCCAGAATACACACCATGTGGTTTTGACTACATGCCATGTGTTCTTCTATTCAAGAAGAAACTTTTTTTATTATGTATATGTAGTGTACCAAATGTACATTCCATGTAGTCTTTAACAGTGTCATAGGTTGTGTGGGAATAGACACGGGATAGGGAAATTCTTGTGGGAACACGCTGTGTACCAGTTGTACACGCCGTGTTGTGTTGATCATGTGTGCACCAGTGGGACTAACAACACAAATGGATAGATCTTATGTCACACACGTTGTGTCAGTCTAGAACATTCCATGTTGTGTGACCCTTGGATCTGACTGTTTAACTAACAACATAGGTCAGTGAAATCCTTTAGTACATGTCATGTCCGTCTGGAACACGCCGTGTAGTGCGAGCCGTGTAACGATCCGTGTACCTAACAACACAGGTTGGTGTTGTTTTTCTAGTACATGCAATGTCTAGAACTAAAACGATGTGTAGTCATGTTCTATATAGAACCATGTGGCTTATCTATGTAAGAGAACTCATATAGGAGGAAAGGATTCAAGTACATGTTCTGTAGCATATAAACACACCGAGTATCCTGTTTTTTTAAAAATAAAATATTTCCTTCTCATGTTCCATTATTTTGCTTCTCCTTTTTAGTCCATGAAAATCTTGATCTATGATGTTATCTTTACTTTGAGGATTCCTTCCACCAAGACTTCATCCGATTGTATGACAGTTGCAACACGGTGATCAGTCATTGGACATGGATGATCAGGGACTTCCGGTAGATCCTCCAGTTGTTCCATCCTTGGCACTAGCCATTATTTTGGACATAAGTGCTGACGCACAGTTCCAAGAACGCTTTATCAGGTTCATTCAGACCTTATGAGGAGTACCTCTTCCTTCTCCGTATATGGTAGAGCTGAAGAGAGTCATTCAGCAGTAGTATCCTCTCACTTTCATAGGGGATAGAGGACCCTAGGCTACAAATTCATGGTTATAATCCATGCTTTCTATCATCGAGCATCGGGAGATGCCCGTTGAGGGGAGGGTGAATCTCACTACGTACATGCTTCAGGATTCCACCGAAAGATGGTGGGATGTGGTCTCACAGGAGGGACACCAGTAGGTCATTGCTTGGGATGAGTTCCATCATACCGTGTATGATTTTTTCTACCCGAAGTCTTTGGGGGCAGATCGAGCCCTAGAGTTCATGAGTCTGGAGTAGGGTACTCCTTCTATTATGGAGTATTCCTCTCGCTTCACAGATCTTCAGTGCTATACACCTATTCCAGGAGGTGATGAGTTGTTCCTGACAAGGATGTTTGAGGATGGTCTGAGGAAAGACATCAGATCTCAGGTTAACATCATCAGGTCGACTTCCATCACTTCTATAGTCAACCAAGAGCATATCACATAGTGAAATATGATGGATTATGGAGTTGTGAGCTTGTGAGGATCGAAATCTGGAGTTTGTATCCCTCCTACTGACAGCAGGAAGTGCCGTAGGGAGTCCATGCGTAGTGATCCGAGGAGGTGATAGATATATTCTGGTAGCCAGGTGGTGTGATACCAGTGTGGGAAGAGTGGTAATTCAAGGCCACATTTCCCAATAGACCCAGCAGAGTGATTATCTTCTAGAAATATGGGTCATCTTCAGCAATTCTATCAGATCTTCTCACCAGATTTTGGTAATAGTGGTTCTTCTTTGACTCCTCATTCAGTATAAGCAACACCAGTTTCTCATCGGTCTGGGAACTAGATTTCTTCCAGTCGTTCAGTCTAAGGTGGAGGTTGGGGCCATGGTAGTCAGTCTCTATGCTTTCGGTGACAACAAGGTGGATCAGATCAGGGTGGATAGGTAGGTTAACAAGGATGCGGTGCAGGTCAGACTTTTGTATTGGAGAAGACCCGGTAGGAGCAGGATCCAAGGCCTTCCATACTTCGAGGGATGATCTTAGTTGCCTCAGCTTTATTATCTACTCTTTTCGATATAGGGGCTTCCGATAGATTTATATTTTTTGCTGTTGTGGAGATCCTTGAGCTCTGTATTTTTTCTTCTTCTAATATCTTGATGCTCGACACTCCATTGGAGATAGGAATGACTACTTATGCTAGTTCAATGAGTTCCCTATATAGATTTGTGGGTGTAACTTATTATGGGATCTCTATGTCCTAGAGATGATAGGTTGTGATGTCATTCTTAGAATGGATTGGTTAGTTCCCATCTAGTTAGTCATCGATTACTATCATTGATGTGTGAGTTTCACATCACATGAAGGAAGATCATTTCTTCATAAGGGAGAATGGGATGTCTGGGTGAGTAGAGCGGGACCAGAGCATGATGGGTTGGGAGGAGTTATAGCCTAGAATCCTAGTCTTTATTTGGATGACTAGGGGACATCATAGTTAGAATTTCCACTAATGGTGGATCATTTCATGGAATTTTACCCAGAGGAAATTTCAGGTTTACATCTGGAGAGAGAGGTAGAAGTTTCTGTTGAGATCTTTTTAGGAGCAGCACCAATGTCCATTCCTTCTTATAGGATGGCTATACCAGAGATATAGGAGATCAAGAAGCAGTTGGAGGAGTTTTAGGCCAAGGGTTTCATCCAACCCAGTACATATTCGTGGGGTTCGCCTATCCTATTTTAGGAATAGGAAGACTGTAATCCCAAGCTATGTTTGGATTATTGGAAGCTAAACCTGTTGATGTTCAAGAATCGATATCCATTGTCGAGGATTTTTTATATCTTTTACCAGATTCAACGAGCTGGGGTGTTGTTGAAGATTGGCTTGAGATCTGGTTACCATCAGATGCACGTTATACCATTTGATATACCACTTACTACCATTCAGAGCGGGTATGGTCTATATGAGTATGTGGTTATGTACTATGGTCTCACGAATGCGCCAACAGTTTTCATGGAATAGATGAATCGAGTGTTCCATCCATACATTTATTCCATCATGGTAGTCTTCGTGGATGAATATTGGTGTACAATCACAGTCGATATCACCATACCACCCATATTGAGACCGTTATGAGTACACCGAGAGAGAATCAGTTATATGATTTTCAATCAAAATGCTACTTTTGGATGGAAAAAAATTACTTCAGGGGACATTTTATCTCAGAGATAGTAGTATTAGTAGAACCAGAGAAAGTGAGAGCAGTAGATTCATAGGAGCAGCTAAAGAACATGTTTGAGGTGAAAATTTTTCTAGGGCTGTATGGATACTACATAAATTTCATACATGACTTCTCACACTTAGCAGTGCCACTGACGGGTTTGACTAACAGGGGTGGTAAGGTCTTGTGGTTAGATTTGTGTGAGTTTACCTTTCGTAGATGAAAGAGAGACTAACTTTAGCACCGATAATAGTTTTTTCAGAGCCGAGCAGGAGCTATATTGTTTACTGTGATCCTTCAGGTATCGGGCTTATATTTGAGCTTATACAGGAAGAATGAGTCTTTGTGTATGGGTCTCGGATGTTGAGGCCAAATGAGAGAAATTACCTGACGCACGATCTCGATTTTGCTATAGTTGTTAATGCTTCACGCTGTTAGAGACATTATCTTCTTGGAGATAATTCTATGGTTTTCACTGACCACAAAAGTCTCAAGTATATGTTCACTCAGCGTGATCTGAATTTTATATAGCAATGGTGGGTAGACTACCTTTAGTCTTTTGACTTTGAGCTTTCTTATATGCCTGGTAAAGGCAACATAGTAGCTGATGTGTTGAGCATGAGGACTCAGATACAACCAGTTTAGGTGGCCAGCAGTGAGTGTCATCTTATGGCTATGTTCTCTGAGATGCATTTGGAGGTGCATGACTGATAGGGTCTTACATTTAGTTCTTCTATAGAATTTACCTCCACTCTTCTTGATCAAGTTCAAATGAGATAGCTATCAGATTCTAATGGCCTAGTCTGACGAGCTCTGTTAGGAGGGAACCTTATTCCTGGATAGACCATAGGAAAGGAAAAGATCTTGTGTTTTCATGGGTGTTTATCGGTGACAGTAGACACAATTGAAGAGCTAATGCGGGACTTTCATTCCATGGTTTGGGCAGTTCATCCCGGTGTCAGCAAGATTTATCGTGATCTACACTGTCAGTATTGGTGGCCAGGTATGAAGAGAGATGTTGTTGGTTTTTTCATGAGGTGTTCCACCTGTCAGTTGGTGAATGTGGAGAATCAGTGAACAGTAGGGCTTTTTCAACAGTTACCCATTCCCAAATAGAAGTGGAATGACGTCGCGATGGATTTTTTGTCCGGGTTACCGCTGTCTCCTCAAGGGAATGATGCATTGTGGGTTGTCATTAAAAACTCACAAAGGTTGCCCACTTTTTTCTGATCAAAGAGACCTTTAGTGTGGATGATCCGAGATAGTTGTACATCTAAGAGATTATACATCTAAATGGGGTTATAAA
Organism: Viscum album; assembly: GCA_963277665.1. Lineage (NCBI taxonomy): Eukaryota > Viridiplantae > Streptophyta > Magnoliopsida > Santalales > Viscaceae > Viscum > Viscum album. The sequence continues at coordinate 644,342,839 of OY728128.1, forward strand.
CTATGTTGTTTCTGACAGGGATGCACATTTTAATTCTCAGGTTTGGCAGGGGCTATAGAATAATTTTGGTACACAAGTAATTTTGAATATAGCCTACCATCCATAGATAGATGACCAGTTTGAGTGTACGATTCAGGTGCTTTAGGACATGTTCCGAGCATGCATACTAGATTTTGGAGGTTCTTGGGAGAAGCACATACCTCTTATGGAGTTTTCCTATAATAATTTTTTTCAACAAACTATTCAGATGACACCATATGAGGCTTTGTAAGGTATTCCCTGTCATTCACCCTTATGTTGGTTGGAGGTAGAAGAGGTAGCTATGCTGGGATATCATCTTGTCCAGGAGACCATAGAGCAAATAGAGTTGATTCGGAATAGGATGGCTACTGCACAATTTCGAAATATGTCTTATGCTAATCAGTAGAGACGAACTATTGAGTTTGAGGTCGGGGATCAGGTTCTCCTACATGTCACACCATGGTTGGGACATAGAAGTATTAGGAGATAGGGTAAGATTTTACAGAGGTATGTTAGGCTGTTTGCGGTGTTGTAGAGAGTTGGTCCAATTGCCTATTGGTTGCAGTTACTTCAGAGGTACCGAGATATGCATGATGTCTTCTACGTTTTTCAGCTTCGATGTTACTTCTCATACTCGTCTAATGCTTTCCAACCCGAGGAGGTTGAGTTATAAGTGGATGAATCATTTGTGGAGAATCCTATTAATATTTTTGATCGAAGTACAAAGGTTCTCTGTGGCCAGTCTGTTCCTTTGGTACAAGTGCTATGACAACATGGGCGAGTACAGGATGAGATATGGGAGATGGAGGCCGATTTACAAGTGTAGTGGACGGAGATATTTGAGAATCCTTCATCTACACCACCTTGATAGTGAAATTTGGGGAAAATTTTAATTAATAGGGGATGTTTTTAAGAAACATTATCTTCATTTTCCGGTCTATCTTTTTTTCTTGTCATTTTTGAGAAAAAGAGGTATTTCTAGAAATTTATTAAGTTCACGCCATTTACTTTATGAGTACACACCGTGTACTCAGTTACCATGGGTAGCCAGGTGCTGGTCGTGTAGCAGCCATACACATGGCCGCATGGGGGTGATGTAGAGGCCACCTAAAGCAGGGATCAATAATGGCAAGTACATGTCGTGTACTTCAAAAGTACATGTCATGTTCTTTTTTTCATTAAACATACCGGGGTCGCATCTAATTGGAAGAAATCCCTTCTCCCCAACCTAGTTGGTCCGAGAGTGCCTGTACGGCTGTGAATCTTCTCTGATCCCTCTTGTATCTATATTTTCTCTGAATCAACCACCATCAATTGCATTGGGATCGAAATAGTAAGCTATTTCTTCGGTTTGATCATATTTTCCTTAATCCCCCTCTTTATCAAGTAATCCATTGTTGAACGTTTTAGACATTTTTGTAGATCTATGGTGTTCTTGTGAATTTCAAGGCGTTAGGTTCATGTATAATGATCTCCCAACACCGAGATACTTGGTTTGTTCCTTTTCGAAGATAGTCTTTGAGTTTTATATTCAATTTTTAACAATACACTTGAACGGGGTATTGCGTGTTTACGGTTTTATCCCTGTTAAATTTGTGATATGATTGTATGATTGAATATAGATTATTCGAATGTGATTATGGTTAATTTATATGCTTTGGATGTTTTTTCCCATGCATGTTTTGTTTATGAACTTTTGGTCCAGGTTATCCTATTAGGATTCCTTGTTTCCCATACCTAGTATTATAGGATGGAGTGTTTGTTCTGAAATTTTGATATGTTGTAGATTTTTTTGCCAATTATTTCATGAGGTTTACGTTGGCTGATAATCTTCTCTATACTTTGTTGACTTACACCAGGCCGTGAGAACCTAGTGTAATAGACCATAGAGAGAATGGATGTAAGAGATTCTCTATATTGTCTTTTTACTATTACGATGCTAGACCGTTGAAGGAATTGATGTAAGTGCTTCCTAAGAGTGTCTGTAGTTCCTAGATGTGGGCCATAGAGTGAATTTATTGTATGTGCTTCCCCAGAGCGCCTTTAGTTATCGATATGAGACTATAGGAGGAATTGATGGTGTGTTATTCCTCAGAGAGACTATGGTTAAGATGAAACAGAGGGGTTAGACTGAGTGTACTTCCCAAAGGGTTTCTTTCGTTGATAGGTAAAACCACAGGGGATAGAGTGTGAGTAATTTCTAGAGGTTTACGTGTTGTATTACCTACATGCTAGTACAAGTTGGTTGAAACAGAGGGGTTAGGATATGAGAACTTCTCATAGGTTTACCATTGGTGTTTAGCTTCGTGATTGTGTTTACTAGGTAGGACCAGAGGGGATAAGCTGTGAGTACATCCTAGAGGGTTACTGATTTGTGTTTACCTACTTTTATTAGTTGTTTCTTGATATATAGAAATTGAATGCGTTGAAACTGTGGATTTTTTACTACTGAGTACTTCCTTGTTTACTGCTTCCTTGTACTTATTACCTTCCATATACTCACTGACTGTTAGGAATACAGCTCGCGGTTATTGCCAATTGGAATATAGTCTTACACCTTTTTTGGGTCATGATTTTGGCTTAAATAGATTATTTTGTTGCAGGTATAGATAAGGGAAAATTCCCTTCTATATCGGGTACAAGACCTTGTTGGAGCTGTAGAGAATGGGACCAAGCATAGGCTCGCTATGTTGTGGAGCTGTTTATTGTTTTTCTTTGGTACTTTTGATCAGTCTTGTATTCAACATTGTGACTTGTTTGGTTGTTTTCCTAGACATATGTATCATTCATCATTTATGTATGTGATCTAGTTTTTTATCTTTTCATTCATTTGATGTTTACTGTTGTTGAGATGTTTACTGCTTCCACTATTGTATATTTTTTTTTCTTCCGCTATATTACTCTGCTAATAGAGGAATAGTTTCCCCACTATCACAACTATCACACCCAAATCTCTCACTACTAGTTGACAACCTCTAGAGTTCGGGGAAATGCTCTTCAGGCCATGTGACCAACCGGGTACGGGGCGTATCTATGCGGCTTTCGGTTGGTCACATGGCCTTAAGCACATTTCCCCGAATGCCAGAGGCTGTCGACTAGAAGCGAGGGTCTTGGGTTTGATAGTAGAGAAACTATGCCCTCATTGGCAGAGTGACACAGTGTAAGAGAAGAAAATACAATGATGGAAGCTGTAAACATACCAAAAACATTGACAATGGAAGACTGAAATAATAAATAACTAGAGCACATATATAAATGATTCATGATATATATGTATAGGAAAACATCCAATAAAGTCACAATGATGAATATAGAACTAAACCAGATTACAAAATAAAAGCAATAAACATTTGAACAGCATCGCAAGCCTATGCTTAGTCCCATGCACTCAAGCTCCAACACAATCAGTACCTGAAGTAGAAGGGCGCATACCCTTATCTATACCTACAATAATATAATATGTTTGGGCCCAATTGCATGGCCTAAATAGGGTGTGAGACTATATCCCAATAGGCAATAATCATATGATCTATTCCTAACAGTTAGTTAATATATGGCAGGTAATAAGTAAAATGAAGCAGTAACAAGGAAATACTAAGTAGTAACCAATCCAAAGTTCCCATGCATTCAGTTTCAATATATCATGCAACAGCTAATCAAATAAATTAAACACAAATAGGTAACCCTCGGAGAAGTACTCACAGCCTATCCCCTCTAGTCCTACCCAGCAACACAATCAAAGAGCTAAACACCACATGTTACCCTCTAGGATGTACTCACAACCTATACCCTTTGGTACTACCTAGAAAAAAAATCAAACAGATAGCACAACAGGTAACCCTCTTGAAAGTAATAATATATTATCAACTCTGGACCTACCTAGAAACATAAGCAACCCTCTAGGTAGTACACACAGTCTAACCCCTCTGGTTCTGCTTATGAATAGACTCTCTGAAGAAGCACTCACCATCAATTCCTCATATATTCTTGCATCATAATTAAAGGCACTCTAGGGAAGTATGTACGTCACATTCCCCTTGTGGCCCATGTCGAGGAACTACAGACATTTTAAGGAAGGACTTTTTTCAATTCTCTCTATAGTCTTGCATTATAACAGTAAAAATAAAACCCTAGAGACGTCCTTCTGTCCATTCCCCCTATGGTCCACTACACAAGCTTCTCAAGACCCAATTTAAGTCAAGAAAGAATAGCAATGCATATATGCCAAATTAAACCACAAGAAATAGTTGGATAAATATTCTACAGTATCTCAGCATGTCAGAACAATGTTCGCTCCATCCTAACAATAATAGGCATGGGAAGTGAACAGCCTAATAGTCAAACAAGACCAAACGATCAAAACACGCAATCATGCATGGGAAAACACCTCCAAATCATAGCAATAAACCCTATTCAGATTCAATTAACCTCTAGTCAATCATACAAGCACATCAGGAAATTATTAGGGATAAAATGGAAAACACACAATACTCCGTTTGTGGATATTTGGTACTTTTTCAAATAAACTCAAAGTCATTCAACGGAAAGGCCCAAACAACCTACCTCAGGGTTTGGAGATCGCTATATGTGAACCTCAACCCTTGAATATCCCTAGAGCACCGTAGATCGAGGTGATCCCAACACAATCGATGATAGTAGATTTGGAGAAAAGATGCTCAATCAGGGGCTCAGAGATGATTGGTGGTCTTATTCGAGCTCTCAGACGAACTAGACCTAGAAGTATGTGTTTCTGTCCGTCAGACGTGACCCAGGTACATTTAATGAAAAAAATATATGGTGTGTACATTTTGTTACTGAGCCCTTCTTTAGGCAACCTCTAGGTCACCCCCACATGACTTTGTGCACGGTTGCTACAAGACCATCATATGGTTACCCACGGTAACCGAGTACGGGATGTGTACTCCAAAAGAACATGACGTGTACTTAAGAAATTTCCAGAAATTCATCTTTTTCTCAAAAACAACATGAAAATAATGACATACTCAAAAAGAAGATCCATGTTCATAAAAACTTTCCCTCTTAAATAAATTCAACCCCAAATTTCACTAGAAAGGAGACATAGATGAATAAACCTCGAAGAGCTCCAGCCAATGTGATCGTACATCATCTTCCCCCTCCCATGTATCATCCTATACTCTCTCGTTCTTCCATAGCACTTGTTCTAGAGGAACATTATGTCCCTAGAGAATATTTGTAATTCGATCAAAATTTTGGATAGGATGATCCTCAACTGATGCATCCACTTCCAACTCAACCTCCTCAGGTTGTAAGACATGAGACGGTTCTGAGAAGTAATGTAAAAGCTGAGAAATGTGGAAGACGTCATGCATAGTCCAATACCTCTTAGGTAACTTCAACCGATAGGAAACCATACCAACTCTCTCCAACACCTAAAATGGCCCAACGTAACTCAGTAAAAGATTACCCTATCTGCTAATACTTATATGTCCCAACCCCGTTGTGACAAGTAGGAAAACCTGATCCCTGACCTCAGACTCCAGAGGTCATCTCCACTAATCATCATAAGACTTATATAGAGATTGTTCCATATCCATCCTCTTCCAAATCAAATATATCTGTTATGTGGTCTCCTGGAAAAGATGAGGTCCCAACATAGCTGCCTCTCCTGCCTCCAGCCAACATAAGGGTCATTGATATTTCATACTATAAAAGCCTCATAAGGTACCATCTAAATAGTTTCTTGAATACTATTATTGTAGGAAAACTCTAATAGAGAGATATTCTTCTCCCATGATCCTACAAAATCAATAATGCATGCTTGAAGAATATACTCAATCACCTTAATCGTACGCTTAGGCAGGCCATCTGTCAGGGGGTGGTAAGCTGTACTCAAAATTACCTGTGTACCCAAAGCCTTCTATAGCACTAGAAAGGCCAGAGAAGTAAAACATGTGTCCTTGTCTGAAACATTAGAGTGTGGAACCCCATTCAGATGTACAATCTCTCGAATTTAAAATCAGCCTCGCTCATCAACACTAAAATTCTCTTTGATCAGTAAGAAGTGAGCAACCTTCGCGAGTCTATCAATGATAACCCACAATACATCATTTCCTTGAGGAAAACGTAGAAACCCTGTCATGAAATCCATTGTGACATCGTTACACTTCCACTTGAGAATGGGTAACTACTGCAAAATCCATACTGGTCACTGATTCTTCACCTTCACCTTCTGACAGGTAGATTACCTCATTATGAAAACAACAACATCTCTCTTCTTACCTGGCCACCAATACATATGGTGTAGATCACAATATATCTTGGTGACACCAGGGTGATCTGCCCAAACTGATGAATGAACATCCTGTATCATCTCCTCATATATGTCTACCGGCACCCATATGAACCCATGAAAACGCAAGATCTCATCCTCACATATGGTCCATCCCAGAAGAGGGTACTCTCCTGACATGCTCTCCCGTAGGACTAGGCCATCAGAATTAGATAACATCCTCATTCACACTCAATCAAGAAGAATGAAGGTAAAAACTACAGAAGAAATAAAACTCTACCCCGCCCTATCATGCACCTCTAATATTATCTTAGAGAAAAGAGCCATAAGCATCCACTCACAACTGACCTCCTGAACAGCCTGTATCTAAGTCCTGCTGCTCAACGCATCAGCCACTGCGTTACCTTTCCCAGGCATATAGACAAGATCAATGTCCAAATAATAAAGGTATTCAACCCTCCTTCGCTGCCTCACATTCAAGTCACACTGAGTTAATATATACTTGACACTCTTGTGGTAGGTGAAAACCACAAAATTCCCTCGTAGAATATAATTTCTTCAACAACGTAAGGCATGAACAACTACATCAAACTCGAGATCGTGCATCAGGTAATTCCTCTCATGTGGCCTCAACATCTGAGACATGTATGCAACGACTCCTTCTCCCTGCATATGCACATCTCCTATCCATATACCTGAAGCATCATAGTAAATAGTATAGCTCATTACCGGCTCTGAAAAGACTAGTATCGGTGCTGATGTCACTCTCCCTTTCATCTCCTGAAAGGATGACTCACAAGAATCTGACCACATGAAATTTTCACCCTTGATAAATAGACCTGTCAGTGGTGATGCCAAATGTGAGAAATCCTGTATGAAATGCATGTAATATACAACCAGCCCTAGATAACACTATACATCAATGATGTTCTTCGGCTTCCCCTAGGAAACTACTACTTTCAATTTCTCTGGGTCTAATGAATCTCTTCTCTCCAAGATAACATGACCCAAGAAGTGAATCGTGTCTATCCAAAAGGGTAATTTTTATAGCTTAGCATATAAATGATAATATCTCATTGTACTCATAATGATCTCATGATGGGTAGCATGGTCGTGTCGAGTATGAGAGTAAACAAATATATCATCCATGAAGACTACCCTGAAATAATCCAAGTATGGATGGAAAACTCTGTTTATCAGTACCATGAAAACTACATGCATGTTCGTGAGACTGAACGACATAACCATATACTCGTATTGACTATACCTTCTTCAAAATTATGTAAGGGGTATATTAGAAGGTCTAACACACAAAAAATGGTAACCGGACCTAAAGTCAATCTTCAAGAACACTTGGGATCATTTAAGCTGATCAATGATGTCATCAATCCTCTGCAATGGATATCAGTTCTTGACCCTCAACTAGTTCATCGTCCGATAATTCACACAAAGTCTGAGGTTACCATCTTCCTTATTTGAAAAAAGGACAGGAAAACCCAAAGGATATGTACTGGGTTGGATGAAACCCTTTGCCTACAACTCCTCCAATTTCTTCTTGAGCTCCTATAACTCTGGTGTAGCCATCCTGTAAGGAGGAATGGACATCGGTGCCACTCCTGGAATGAGCTCAACATAAAATTATACCTCTCTCTCTGGAGGTAAACCATAATATTCCCCTATAATGATGTCCTTGAAACGATCCAACACTGGATGAAAGTCTAAATTTGAAGTCCCCTAGTCATCCAGATAAAGACTTGAAATCTGGGATGTAACTCATCTCAACCCATGATGCTCGGGTCTCACTCAGCTCGCCTGGACATCCCATTCACCCTTATGAAGAAATGATCTGCCTACTGTTGATGTAAAGCTCACTCTATGGTTATAACAGTTTACACCATCCTGGAAGGGATCTAACTATCCATTCCAAGAATGCAATTGTATCTTGTCATATCTTGGACAGAGAGATCCCATAAGAACTGACACCCACAAACCTCTATAGGGAACTCCTTGCACTGGCGTACACTAGTCATTCCTGTCCCCAACGGAGAGTCCAACATCGAGATATCAATAGAATAAAAGGTACATAGCTCAAGGCTCTCCAAAATAGAAACATATATAAAGCTATGGGAATCCCCTGTATCGAAAATAGCTGAAGCTAAAACTGAGGCAACTAAGATCATACCTCAAACTATGGATGGAAAGAGATCCTGCTCCTACTGGGTCTGCTCCACTGTAAAAGTCTGAACTGCACCACGACCTTGTGACCCTGCCTATCAACCATAGAGTTGATCTACCCTATTGTTACAGAAACATGGTGACTGAATACCACGACCACGAACTACACCTCAGCATGAACAGCCAGAATTACTCCAGTTCCCAAAAAAATGAGAAACATGTCATGATTCTCTTGAAAAAGGATTTATAGAAGAACCCCTCTCACTATTTGTTATTAATATGATCTGACAGATTTGTTGAAGATGGCCCATCTTACTGCAAGATTGGCATTCCACTGGGTCTCTCGGGTAATGTGGCCTCATATGCCCACTCTTCCCACAATGGTATCACACCACGTGGCTACCAGAAGATATCTCTCACATCGTAGTATCACCATTCATAGACTCCCTATGGTTCATCCTATTGTTAGTAGGAGGGATAATGAATCCAGATGTCAATCTACACTGGCTCACAACTCCAAAATCCCTCAGATTGAACTCTGTGATCAGCGCCTGGTTGACTATTTATGTTATGGATGTCGACCTATATATGTTCACCTGGGATTGGATGTTGTGCCTTAGACCATCCTCAAACTTCCTTTGTAGGAACAACTCATCACCAACTGGAATAGACCTGATGCACTTTAGCTCTTTAAAGCGAGAGGAATACTCCATAACATAAAGAGTACCCTGATCTATAGTCAGTAACTATCGCGCTTGATCGACCCTCAAAGTCTCCGGGTAGAAAAATTCGAAGAAGGCACACTAGAACTCATCTAAAGCCATGACCTGCAGGTGTTCTGCCTGTGATATCATATCCCACCATCACATGGAGGAATCTCAAAGAATTTACATAGAGTGATTCACCCTCCTCTATTGAGGTGTCTCTAGATGCATCAAGATAAAAAATTTGGATTCTAACCATGAATTTACACCTTGAGGTCATCCATCCCCTATGATAGTGGGAGGATACTGCTACAGAAAGACCCGCATCAGCTATTCGATAGATGAAGTAGGAAGCAGTACTCTTTGGAAGGTCTTCTTGAAGATCATAAATCCATCTCAGAACTATGTGTGAACACCTATGTCCAGAATAATTGTTGGTGCCAAGGATGGCACAACTGGAGGATCTTCCAAAAGTCCCTGATCAGACATTTATGGTGTCTTGTCACTGCCTTGCAACTGGAATACAACCAAAGGACATCTTGGTGGCATGACTATACAAGGTCATTTGCACACCTTAGATCAAAATTATCAAGGATTGAAAATGAGAAGCATAAAAGGGGAACATGATAAAGAAATCTTTCATATTTTACAAAACATGGATACATGGCGTGTATGTATGCTACAAGGCGTGTACTTGAATCTGTTTCCCATGCCCGAGTTCTCTTACACTGCAAATCCACACGTTTCTACATAGAACGATACTACACAGTGTGTTAGTTCTAGACACGACATGTACAAGAAAAACTACACCAACCTGTTTTGTTAGTTACATTGCTGGTTAAATAGCTCGCACAACACGACGTGTTCCAGAAGGACTCAACATGTACTAAAGTATTTCACTGCCCCGTGTTGTTAGTTAAACGGCCGGATTCATGGTTCACACTACACGGAATGTTCAAGACTGACAAGACGTGTATGACATAAGATTTATCCATCTGTGTTGTTAGTCACACAGGCAGACATTAGGTCAACACAAAATAGCGTGTAAAACTGGTGCACGACGTGTTCTGAAAAGAATTTACATATCCCGTGTCTCTAAACACATGGCCTATGAAATGGTTATAGACTACATGGAATGTACAATAGGTGCACCGCATGTACAAAAGATAAATAGTTTCCTACTGAATAGAGAAACACATGGCGTGTAGTCAAAACAACACAACATGTATTCTGGGTTTTTTCAAACAGTAAGCCTCATAAACTACTCAGGAGCAAAAGAAAACACTGATTTGTACCTTAAAATTCCAAATTCTGATCCGTGAGGGCCTATACTCCCTACGAATCAAAGCTTGGCATCATATAAATGTAATAAACAACAATAATAGTTCAATGATCCACCAAAATTGGATTGTAACACCCCAAGATTTCATAGTGTGTTATTTCTTCAAAATAATTCAATAACTTGCACTACACGCAACACCGAGTTCAAGCGCACCATGACTTACCAAACAAGCCGTTCAAAAAAAGGTTATGAATAGTATTAACTAAATTTTAAACTTTATATAATCCTTATAATTTTAGAATCCATATTATGAGTTTCTTAGACATAATGTAAGAAAAAATTCATCTTCAGTATTGTAGTTTTACCAACTTTTAATAGTGAACCCTTTTTAAATAAAATATTTTAAACTTTTTGACTAAATGGGGACATCAAAAAATTTAAAATAAAACATCCCAAGCTTCCACGGTACGCTAGCGTGTGTTGTACGCAACACTGAGTTCTAACACACCGTAACCAATCAAACTAGCTGTTATGAATAGTAATACCTACTTTTTGAAGTTATATATATTTTATATTTTAAAATGGAATTCATTTTTGGATTCAGAATATCAAATTTAGCCTAAGGTGAAATTTTGGTACTTTTCGGATAACTTTCATATTTTGATGAATAGTGAAAATTACTAAATTTTAATTAAAAAAAACTTTTTTAATCAAAATAATTAATAGTGATAAATTTTGAATTTGAGTGGTTTTAAAGTATATTTAGAATATGTTTTTACCATTTAATATAATGTTGGTCATTGGACATAATTTTACAATTAAACCGAACATAAACAAGTGTCAATCTTTTGATAGTTATTACCTCTTAAAAACACGCTTTTTGTTTTGACAGCGGGAATTAATTTTAAATTAATTTCTGCCACTTCTGTGTTTTGAATTTAGAAAAATGGATTCCATATTTGGAATCAGGATGTCCAAATTGTGTAAATAGGTAACTTTTATTTTTAGACATTTTGAATAATTACTGTGGTAAATATTTTATTTACCATGGTTAAGGGTAAATCCGATAAATAAGGGTTAAAAAATAATATTATAATAATACAAAATTAACCTAAAACGTGTCCTAACCTTATTGGTGGACACATACCCGACCATGAGCATCCTTGGGTAAATTTTTGGACCCCTTGGAGCCACTTGTATGTGGTAGGGACACTTTATATTAATAAAGTTAAAATAAAAATAAAAATGGCATAAGCTTACATCTTTTAGAAGAACAATTTTTACATAGGGTTATACATGTTGGATTTTCGATTATAAATATTCATTAGAAAGATAAAAAGATTTCCTACATAATGATATTTTATTTATAATTTTTAGACATCAAATAAGTTAAATTATTAATGACACAATAGTGATGCAATGTTTACCTCTAATAAATCATTTAAATAAATAAGATTATAATGATTAAAATATTATCTAAAACCTGTCCAATTATTATTGGTTGATGTTATTTAGAATATGAGTCATCTTATATTCGACCTCAATGGTTTTTGGACCATTATAGACCGAATATAATTATATTATAAAGTAATACTTTCACTCTTTCCTAAAGAGCCCCTCCTCTCCCTTATAAAAGGAGACCACTTCTACTCATTCCTCACACCTCTCAAGCCACTTGGCTCGTCCAAACTCTGCCAAAATACGCTCCCCACATCCCTCTCCTCCTCCTTGAAGCTTCCCCTTAGGCAGAAATCATTTCAAGAAGTCCTTTGGTTCCAACCAAAGTGAGTTACCTAAATTAAAGGTAACGATTTCTCTTAAATTATTTTCATTTATTTTGCTTCTCCAACCCCCAAAATCTTTTTATTTCCTTTCTTTTGTAACAACACCAGTATCCTAAATATACTAGGATGTTGTTATAAGAAGTATTCAAACTACACATACACACAACTCCATCTAATGGATGATGAACATAATGTTTCTGTGGATGGCAAACTAACGCCTCACGAAACGATGATTGTTCAAATACATCTTACCGCCTCTCATGGTGGCCATTATGATGGCACTGTAATTGAATATGATATTAATGATATATATTTTATATATAAGCTTCTGTAATTCCATTTTATTTCATACCATTATTCGTTTCATGTTGTATATACATACGATAATTTCATTTGAGGAAGTGCGGACTACCGCCCCCTTAAAAAGATATGACTCGTTCATACCACACATGGAACGTATAAAGGATGGTGTTAATGAACTTAAGTAACATATATAAAATATTATATTATACTGTAATGGTAATATACCTATGTATCATTTGGATTCAATTCTTTTAAAATAAAAATTAAATGGAAGTTGCGTTCGGGCGTACGTACGGACTACCGTCTCCACGAACGCGATGAGATTCATCCTCCATCGTATCCATTCAAGTATAATTATCATTTGATGATTTAAAAAGGATGTTTAAGGACTTGATACCATTATGGATTTGAATAATATACAACCTATCCTTTACAAACATGTCTTACGTAACAAAACATACAAAATAAAACAAGTAAGTTAACACCCGAAACAACGATAATACTAAGATATTATTATCAAATCAATATTAAAAGATCATATATGATATCATATTAATATATATGATTCTTGTATAATTTAATAACAATTATTTCACCATTATACAGGAGGTTAACCTACCCCAACCAAAGAAAAGTACAAGGTAAGGGATTTTCTTATCTCACTTTCAATTCAGTGAGATTTCCATTGTTCGCCACTAAATTATTGAAAGTGGTGTATTGTGTACTTCCATTTGATATATATTATCATGATTCTATTTATATTCATGTTATTATGTAAATCATTTGGTGGTTATTAACTTTTGGCCATACGACTCAGTTGATTAACGTGGTAAGGGGTTATCATCTCACTCCTTATTCTCATGAGATTCATGCCATATTGCCACCATTACCTTTTGTGTGGTGTATGTACTTCCCATAATTATATTCTTTGGGTAATACACTCTAATTTATGTGTACTTACGTATTCATTGTATGATACCTCTTTCATGGGTTGTATGTTTCATAAGTTACCAAACTGGTAAGGGTTATTTCAAAATCTCTTCATTATCCGAGGTTGTTTATACGTAATAATCTACTGGGATCTCGTTATCATCCACATCCATGTTTCTTCAAAATGTATTTCAAAACATTTTTAATATTTAAAATAATATGGTTTAAAGTCATTTATACCCTTGTTTGACTTTTTATAAGAGGTTTATAAGGGAATCTTTCCGTCGTTTTCCAAACAAGGTGCTTTTTAACCTTTTCGACAGAATTAAGATAAGAATGTTTTTTTAACTTATACGGCGGGTGCTGTTATTTTCCGCCATTATAAAATCGTCAAAGATTACCTTAAAAGCTTATAAGATTATTTTCAAAGAAAATGTTTGATTTTATATGGATCTTAAATGATTTCAAAATAAAAGGAGATATTTCTTTAAAAAGAATTTTGATTTCATCTATGTCAACATCCTTTGATGGGTTTTAAGATTATTTGAAGTTGATTTATTATGATACAAAACTTCTATATTGTTTTGAAGGTTTTGTGATATGTTTGACTGTGGATGTGCTATTTTTATTCCATTCATAGTTTATGGTGAAAGTATTGACATTTCGTATGCTAGTTCCAATAAGAATGTTTATGTTATATTTCAATCTTTACTTCATATGAATGTGTTGGACAAGTATGTTCCAGGTTGGGGACTGGTTAAAGTAAGCCCTCCAGGTTGGGGACTGGTAAAAGTAAGCCCTCCAGGTTGGGGACTGGTAAAAGTAAGCCCTCCAGGTTAGGGACTGGTAAAAGTAAGCCCTCCGGGTTGGTGTCCGGTTATTAGAGGCACTCCGGGTTGGTGTCCGGTTATTAGAGGCACTCCGGGTTGGTGTCCGGTTATTAGAGGCACTGCGGGTTGGGTTCCGGTTACAGTTAGCCCCAAGGTCTTGGGACAAGGCCTTGAAAAGTAATTAATGTTTAGTATTATGCATTCCAACATTATGAAAGTGGTTATTGATTTTGCATGTGATTATTCGATTAGTAGAATATCCATGTGAACAAGTAAATGGAATTATTTCATATTACTTTTGCCATACTATGTTGAAGTTCAAGTTTAAAAGGCTTTTGTTTTAGTAATTCATTGCCTTAAATGTTTATGCTTATTTTTGAATGTTCCGCTATATTGTTATCCTTACTGGGCATTTGAGCTCACCCCTTTTCTATGTTATATTTTTCCCAGGATGTGAAGATGTAAGTTATGAATGACCTGCAGGGATATTATGAGGGGATTATAGTGTGGACAGTGGAAACATTATGTTGTTGTAGTAGTTTTTCATTTTATGATATAATGTAAAACATATGAATATATCTAGTGTTTCCAAGGCTACTAAACCAATCGGTCTTTCGAGATTTGATCTTTCTTGTGATCATGCTAATGTTACGAAGTATTGCACCGACTCTGGGTAGCTGGGGTCGGGGAGTTACAGTTGGTATCAGAGAAAGTTTAGTACAAACCTTGGAATCTAGATTTAGATAAACTCTGATTAGAGCACGTAGACCTAAGATGAACTTTGAGGATTAGTATAGAAGAACTTCCTAGAATTTTGGTATTGTAGAGATTTTGTGAGTTTTCCGAGCAATACGTCCCTGTCTGGATACGAGCAGGTAGAGGCGACTCTGGCACAGATGTACCTAGGGGTAAAACCTGAAAACACCGCTTTGAGCTAGACTCGAACGGGAACTGGTGCACGACAACGGGCCTTGCTGCACTCTTGGTTACGACACTCCCGGGGGATATGCTTAGGATAATTCTCATTTTCTTTACAAACCATTGTGAAGGGTTTATGAGTATATACATCCTCAAATGAGACATTTTTATGATTATGGATTATATCCATAAATAGTTCAATTTATGTTAAGTGTATTATAAGTATGGGATTATGTATTTTGATTCATAAATTGATCTAGTGTATTCCATTGTTTAGAAATGGCGCCCAGTAGAAGGAATGAGAACTCCAGAAATGCACATGATCCAAAGAGAAGGAAGGATCATATCTTTCATGGTCTTAAGCTAGAATTTATAAGAGAAATAGTCTCCCATGTATTATCATCATATGAAGAAATAATATCATGTGTTGATAAGATAAGTAAAGAGTTTACTGAGTTATATGGCTTTGAAGGGAAGCAAGAGAAGAAAAGGATAGAAGAGAGAAAGATGGATAAAGGGAAGAGGGAAAAGAAGAATTTTCCCATATGTGGTAACTGTGGAAAGAAACACCCTGGAACTTGCCTGAAAGGAATGGGAGTTTGTTATAAGCGTGGAGGAAAAGGGCACAAAGTACATGACTGCAAGGGTAAGAAAATGGTTTGAAATGTACAATGCTTCATTTGCAAGGAGTTTGGACACTATGCGAACCTATGTCCCAGTCATCAGACTATGCCGCAAATGATGCTATTGGATAATAATCAAGTTATGATACTACCACAGATGATGAGGAATGATTAGAGTTCTTATGTTGATTATGTCAATTGAGTGTTGTATCAAAAATGTACTTGTTATAATAATTATGGAGTATATAAGGATTGTACTGTAGTACTATTTCATTAAGGACTTGAGATTGTGTGGAACAAAGAAAAGTGACTCAATAGCAGGATAAATTTTTGGAAAATATATGGTTGAGAGAAAGATAAACCATAATATGGTTCTGATACCGAGTTAGTGATTTTAGAATAATACATGATTGATTTGGATAAATTATGTTGAATATTCTTGACTACATTGAAACTAATTAATGATTTGTATATTCCATCATTTTTTTGGGGTTTAAAACATTTTTGGATTGATGAAGTATATCCAGCATTCTATATGGAATAGGGGAGCATGAATGTAATCAATAAAGAATATGGTAATTCAAGATGTTTTAGTTTATTAAAAGAATACAAGATGAAGGTATTCATATGCTATTACGGGGTAAAAAGGATCTATATTATGTTTACCTTCCTTATAAATGTTGGACTGTGAGTTTGGACAGAAGTATTTTGGATAGTTCTAGTTTGGATTATTTTGGATTACCATAAAAGGACAACCCAGAGGTCGGGCGGCAACCCGTCGCATCCGGCAAGGCTGCGAGACTTGAACCCGCAACCGAAGGGCGACAAGGGTGTATCACCTACCACTGGTCCACAAGATGTCCTGGATTAAATAATGTTGTTTTTTTTAAAGATCTGGTAGATGAATTATAAATTCATTTATTTTGGAACCCTGTACGAATAGTATAAATAAAAAAAATTACATTCTATTATCTTTTAGAGTGAAAGATGAGTTTGTGGTAGAAATTTATTAATGGATAAAACTCTAATTATAAAGTAAGTATATCTCCTTATGATCTTAGCCAATCACATAAATAAATTCCTCAATATTAAGAAAATCAACTTAGAACAAAAATGTTTTCCTAGATGGTACCTTAAATCATCACTAATTTATGGCTTTTGGATTGTTGGCCTTTTCATAGCCATGTTCTCTACCACTCTCCATCAGATAATTGATGGTTAGATTTTTCTTCCATATCCATATTTTCTTACATGGAACCCTAGTATGTGTTATTTTCAGTAATCTTCATACTTTCGACTCTTTATTTTAAATAGAGGCCTCGTTAATTCATTTTTCGATGTGGGATTTCAACTAAGATATTTTGAAACGTCAAAAATGTGTTATCCCAATACCCTATATTTTGTTGAACCGATGGTACTTCAAATCATCATAGATTGATGAGTTTAAGGACCTCAATTATACACTTGTTTGTGATTGATGACCTCAATCACTACCTATAAATATTTACGTTTTTCCTCCGATTATATGTCTCTAATTGCCACCAATGTTCTCCTAATCAAGATCATAATTTGGTGGTGACCCTTTCATTTCTATTTTCCTCATATTAAGACTAAATTTTAGTAACCCAATTTCCGATGTGGGTTTTCCCACAAATATATTTTCTATTTTCAACCTTTTACTTTCGAAGAACAATTTCAAATTGTGAGGACGCAATTTATTGAAGGAGGGGAGAATGTAACACCCCAAGATTTCATAGTGTGTTATTTCTTCAAAATAATTCAATAACTTGTACTACACGCAACACCGAGTTCAAGCGCACCATGACTTACCAAACAATCCGTTCAAAAAAAGTTTATGAATAGTATTAACTAAATTTTAAACTTTATATAATCATTATAATTTTAGAATCCATATTATGAGTTTCTTAGACATAATGTAAGAACAAATTCATCTTCAGTATTGTAGTTTTACCAACTTTTAATAGTGAACCCTTTTTAAATAAAATATTTTAAACTTTTTGACTAAATGGGGACATCAAAAAATTTAAAATAAAACATCCCAAGCTTCCACGGTACGCTAGCGTGTGTTGTACGCAACACTGAGTTCTAACACACCGTAACCAATCAAACTAGCTGTTATGAATAGTAATACCTAATTTTTGAAGTTATATATATTTTATATTTTAAAATGGACTTCATTTTTGGATTCGGAATATCAAATTTAGCCTAAGGTGAAATTTTGGTACTTTTCGGATAACTTTCATATTTTGATGAATAGTGAAAATTACTAAATTTTAATTAAAAAAAAACTTTTTTAATCAAAATAATTAATAGTGATAAATTGTGAATTTGAGTGGTTTTAAAGTATATTTAGAATATATTTTTACCATTTAATATAATTTTGGTCATTGGACATAATTTTACAATTAAACCGAACATAAACAAGTGTCAATCTTTTTATAGTTATTACCTCTTAAAAACACGCTTTTTGTTTTGACAGCGGAAATTAATTTTAAATTAATTTCTGCCACTTCTATGTTTTGAATTTAGGAAAATGGATTCCATATTTGGAATCAGGATGTCGAAATTGTGTAAATAGGTAACTTTTATTTTTAGACATTTTGAATAATTACTGTGGTAAATATTTTATTTACCATGGTTAAGGGTAAATCCGGTAAATAAGGGTTAAAAAATAATATTATAATAATACAAAATTACACTAAAACGTGTCATAACCTTATTGGTGGACACATACCCGACCATTAGAATCCTTGGGTCAATTTGGGGACCCCTTGGAGCCACTTGTATGTGGTAGGGACACTTTATATTAATAAAGTTAAAATAAAAATAAAAATGGCATAAGCCTACATCTTTTAGAAGGAAAATTTTTACATAGGGTTATACATGTTGGATTTTCGATTATAAATATTCATTAGAAAGATAAAAAGATTTTCTACATAATGATATTTTATTTATAATTTTTAGACATCAAATAAGTTAAATTATTAATGACACAATAGTGATGCAATGTTAACCTCATTAATAAATCATTTAAATAAATAAGATTATAATGATTAAAATATTTTCTAAAACCTTTCCAATTCTTATTGGTTGATGTTATTTAGAATATGAGTCATCTTATCTTAGACCTCAATGATTTTTGGACCATTATAAACCGAATATAATTATATTATAAAGTAATACTTTCACTCTTTCTTAAAGAGCCCCTCCTCTCCCTTATAAAAGGAGACCACTTCTACTCATTCCTCACACCTCTCAAGCCACTTGGATCGTCAAAACTCTACCCAACTAAGCTCCCCACATCCCTCTCCTACTCATTGAAGCTTCCCCTTAGGCAGAAAGCATTTCAAGAAGTCCTTTGGTTCCAACCAAAGTGAGTTACCTAAATTAAAGGTAACGATTTCTCTTAAATTATTTTCATTTATTTTGCTTCTCCAACCCCCAAACTCTTTTTATTTCCTTTATTTTGTAACAACACCAGTATCCTCAATATACTATGATGTTGTTATAAGAAGTATTCAAACTACACATACACACAACTCCATCTAATGGATGATGAACATAATGTTTCTGTGGATGGAAAACTAACGCCTCACGAAACGATGATTGTTCAAATACATCTTACCGCCTCTCATGGTGGCCATTATGATGGAACTGTAATTGAATATGATATTAATGATATATATTTTATATATAATCTTCTGTAATTCCATTTTATTTCATACCATTATTCGTTTCATGTTGTATATACATACGATAATTTCATTTGAGGAAGTGCGGACTACCGCCCCCTTAAAAAGATATGACTCGTTCATACCACACCTGGAACGTATAAAGGATGGTGTCAATGAACTTAAGTAACATATATAAAATATTATATTATACTGTAATGGTAATATACCTATGTATCATTTGGATTCAATTCTTTTAAAATAAAAATTAAATGGAAGTTGCGTTCGTGCGTACGTACGGACTACCGTCTCCACGAACGCAATGAGATTCATCCTCCATCGTATCCATTCAAGTATAATTATCATTTGATGATTTAAAAATGATGTTTAAGTACTTGATACCATTCTGGATTTGAATAATATACAACCTATCCTTTACAAACATTTCTTACGTAACAAAACATACAAAAGAAAACAAGTAAGTTAACACCCGAAACAACGATAATACTAAGATATTATTATCAAATCAATATTAAAAGATCATATATGATATCATATTAATATATATGATTCTTGTATAATTTAATAACAATTATTTCACCATTATACAGGAGGTTAACCTACCCCAACCAAAGAAAAGTACAAGGTAAGGGATTTTCTTATCTCACTTTCAATTCCGTGAGATTTCCATTGTTCGCCACTAAATTATTGAAAGTGGTGTATTGTGTACTTCCATTTGATATATATTATCATGATTATATTTATATTCATGTTATTCTGTAAATAATTTGGTGGTTATTAACTTTTGGCCATACGACTCAGTTGATTAACGTGGTAAGGGGTTTTCATCTCACTCCTTATTCTCATGAGATTCATGCCATATTGCCACCATTACCTTTTGTGTGGTGTATGTACTGCCCATAATTATATTCTTTGTGTAATACACTCTAATTTATGTGTACTTACATATTCATTGTATGATACCTCTTTCATGGGTTGTATGTTTCATAAGTTACCAACCTGGTAAGGGTTATTTCACAATCTCTTCATTATCCGAGGTTGTTTATACGTAATAATCTACTGGGATCTCGTTATCATCCACATCCATGTTTCTTCAAAATGTATTTCAAAACATTTTTAATATTTAAAATAATATGGTTTAAAGTCATTTATACCCTTGTTTGACTTTTTATAAGAGGTTTATAAGGGAATCTTCCCGTCGTTTTCCAAACAAGGTGCTTTTTAACCTTTTCGACAGAATTAAGATAAGAATGTTTTTTTAACTTATACGGCGGGTGCGGTTATTTTCCGCCATTATAAAATCATCAAAGCTTCCCTTAAAAGCTTATAAGATTATTTTCAAAGAAAATGTTTGATTTTATATGGATCTTAAATGATTTCAAAATAAAAGGAGATATTTCTTTAAAAAGAATTTTGATTTCATCTATGTCAACATCCTTTGATGGGTTTTAGGATTATTTGAAGTTGATTTATTATGATACAAAACTTCTATATTGTTTTGAAGGTTTTGTGATATGTTTGACTGTGGATGTGCTATTTTTATTCCATTCATAGTTTATGGTGAAAGTATTGACATTTTGTATGCTAGTTCCAATAAGAATGTTTATGTTATATTTCAATCTTTACTTCATATGAATGTGTTGGACAAGTATGTTCCAGGTTGGGGACTGGTTAAAGTAAGCCCTCCAGGTTGGGGACTGGTAAAAGTAAGCCCTCCAGGTTGGGGACTGGTAAAAGTAAGCCATCCAGGTTAGGGACTGGTAAAAGTAAGCCCTCCGGGTTGGTGTCCGGTTATTAGAGGCACTCCGGGTTGGTGTCCGGTTATTAGAGGCACTCCGGGTTGGTGTCCGGTTATTAGAGGCACTCCGGGTTGGGTTTCGGTTACAGTTAGCCCCAAGGTCTTGGGACGAGGCCTTGAAAAGTAATTAAAGTTTAGCATTATGCATTCCAACATTATGAAAGTGGTTATTGATTTTGCATGTGATTATTCGATTAGTAGAATATCCATGTGAACAAGTAAATGGCATTATTTCATTTTACTTTTTCCATACTATGTTGAAGTTCAAGTTTAAAAGGCTTTTGTTTTAGTAATTCATTTCCTTAAATGTTTATGCTTATTTTTGAATGTTCCGCTATATTGTTATCCTTACTGGGAATTTGAGCTCACCCCTTTTCTATGTTTTATTTTTCCCAGGATGTGAAGATGTAAGTTATGAATGACCTGCAGGGATATTATGAGGGGATTATAGTGTGGACTGTGGAAACATTATGTTGTTGTAGTAGTTTTTCATTTTATGATATAATGTAAAACTTATGAATATATCTAGTGTTTCCAAGGCTACTAAACCAATCGGTCTTTCGAGATTTGATCTTTCTTGTGATCATGCTAATGTTACGACGTAATGCACCGACTCTGGGTAGCTGGGGTCGGGGCGTTACACAGATCCAGGAGGGCCCATAACACCTCAAGAACCAAATTTTGGTATTAATTTAAATAAACATTCCACAAATTAATACCCTATCAAACAGAAGGTATACTATCATGGTATCTATCATAACTGCATGCATATATAGCACAACATCTATCACCACAACATGTAATTGCTAATGCACCATAAATGGAATAGAAAAAATGCATGACATGTGATTTATAACAAGTGACTATATGATGAATGAGATGGAATAACCTCATATCATCTGGTTGCAACAGAAATAGAACCACAATTATATAAAAAATAACATCACAAAACAAGTGAATCACCCCACGGTGAAAATCAAATCAACCGTAAAACTGCAAAACCAGAAAAATGAAATATACGAGGTAAATTGGATTTTCCCAATACATGGGTTAGATACTCCTGGCTGTAACTTATTACCAAATACATATTCCATCCTATCCCTAGCTAAAGGATCTATATAGTAAGTCAGGAGAAAATAATTCCATTGATACAACATTGTAACGTCTCAGCTCCAGAAGCCGCCCAGAGAAGCCTCGTACCCGATTGGTCACATGGCCTCATTCTCATTTAACTAAACGCCAAAGGATGCTAACTAGAAGTGAGGGACTTGGGTGTGATTGTGGTGAAACTATGCCCTCATTGGAAGAGTTACATAATGTAAGAGAAACAAATACAATAACAGAAGCATTAAAAATACCAAAAACAGTGACAACAGAAGACTGCAATAATTTATATCTGGATCACATATATAAAAGATGCATGATACTTATATATAGGAAAACAACCAAACAAGTCCCAATGCTGAATATAGAACTAAACCAGAGTACAAAAGAATCGCAATAAACAGCTCCACATCATTGCAAGCCTATGTTTCGTCCCATGCTCTCCAGGTCCAACACAGTCAAGTACCTTTTGTAGAAGGGTGCTTGCCCTTATCTATACCTACTACAATGTAATCTGTTTGGGCCCAGAAGCATGGTCCAAACAGGGTGTGAGACTAAATCCCAGTAGGAAACCACCATGATATCTCTTCCAAACGGTCATTTAATATATGGCTGGTAATAAGTAAAATGAAGCAGTAACAAGGAAGTACTTAGAAGTAACCAATCCATAGTTTCCACATATTCTATTTAAATATATCAACAAACATCTAATCAATTTAGGTAAACACAGACAGGTAACCCTCTGGGAAGTACTCATAGTCTATCCCCTCAGGACCTACCCAGAAACACCAAAAAATAGCTAAACACAAAAGGTAACCCTCTGGGAAGTAGTCACTACCTATCACCTCTTGTCCTTCCTAGCAACACAAGCATGGAGATAGAACAACAGGAAACCCTCTAGGAAGTAATCATAGTCTATCCCCTTAGATCCTACCTAGAAACACAAACAACCATCTGGGTAGTACATTCTGTCTAACCCCTCTAGTAGAGCTTAAGCATAGGCTCTATGAAGAATCACTCACTATCAATTCCTCCTATAGTCTTGTATTGTAACTAAAGGTTCTCTGGGGATGCACATATATCACATTCCCCATGTATCTCATGTAGAGGAACTAGAGACACTATGAAAAAGCACGTATGTCAATTCCCCATATGGTCTCCCATCCTAAAAGTAAAAAAGGACACTCTGGAGAAGCCCTTCCATCCATTCCCCCTATGGTCCACTACACCAGGTTCTCAAAGCCTTGTGTAAGTCATGAAATCATATAAACGCATATCATCCAATTGAAACCTAAATAAATACTTGGCTAAATAGTCCACAGCACCTCAACATGTCAGAACAACAATCACACCATCCTAATAATACTAGGCATGGCACGTAAACAGCCTAACAGGAAAACAAGACCTAATGATCAATAAAAGAAATAACGCATGGGAAAACACCTCCATAGCATAACAATAAACCCTATTGACATTCAATTAACCTCTAATCAAGCATACAAGCATAGAACAAAATTATCAGGGAAAAAATGGTAATGATGCAATACCCCATTCATGGGTATTGGGAAATTTTTCACATATAACTCAACGAAATTCAATGGAATGGCACAAACCACCTGCCTTAGTGTTGGGAGATCTCTATATGTGAACCTCATGCCTTAAATCTCCCTAGAAAATTATATATTGAGGAAATCTCAAAGCAATTGACAACATTCAATTCAGAGAACAGACGCTCGATCGGGGGCTCGGAGAAGATTCGTGGTCGTACGTGAGCTATCAGACTAACCAGACCTAGATGTATGTGTTTCTATCTATCAAATGTGACCCTGGTACATTTAATGAAAAAAAATAAAATACATGGCATGTAATATAGAAGTAAATGGTGTGTACTTTCCGTTACAGAGACCCGCTTTAGGTGGCCTTCAGGTCACTGTCACATGGCTGTGTGTATGACCAATACATAGCCAGCACAAGACTGACCGCAGTAACTAAGTATATGGCATGTACTCATAAAGTACATGGCGTGTACATAAGAAATTTCTAAAAATTCCTCTTTTTTCTAAAAAATGACCAGAAAAGAAAGACATACTCGAAAGAATATCCATGTTCATACAAACCTCAGGGATTGTTATTTGGCACTTTATTGTTCATTTCATTGTTTTTCTAGTCTTTGCAGTAGTTTCTGAGGCTTACTGTCTATAAAAACCTAGAATACATTCCATGTATTGATGAATACATGTCGTGTATACATTAATACATGCCTTGTTTTCTTCTATTCTAGAAGAAACTATTTTTCTTAAGTACACGCCATGTACTGTATGTACACGTTGTGTATTCTCCAACCGTGTCACTGAATATGGGGGATGAGACATGACATTGAGAAATGTTGGGGAAACACACCATGTACCAGATGTACATGTAGTGTGTTTAGACCTTGTGTTCACCTGTGTGACTCACGACACAGTGGGATGAAAACATAAGTATTACACATCGGGTAATGTCAGTAGTGTAACCAGCTGTGTATCTAACAAAACCGGTTGGTGATGTTCCTCTAGTACACGTCATGTCTGGCACTAACACGCAATGTATTATTTTCCTAGGAGAACCATGTGGCTTAGCCATGTAATAGAACTCGGGCAGGGGAAAAGGATACAAGTACATTACGTGTAGTGGACATACATGCCGTGTATTCTTGTTTTGTTAAACATGAATGCTTTATTTCTTTTGTTCCTTCATACACTTATATATTTCAGTACTTGATAATCATGACCTATGATGTAGACTAGACCTTGTAGAGTCATGCCACCAAGATATCCTCTGGTTAAATGCTAGTTAAAGGGAAACGATCATTCACCAGACATGGCTGATCAACTATATCCTGTACATCCTCCAGATTTACCGGTCTTGGAACCATCCTTCATTCTGGACATAGGTGCTGATGCATAGTTCTGATAGGGCTTTATGAGGTTCATGCAGACCTTCCGTGGAGTACCACATCCTGCCCCGTCTGTGGCAGAGATGACGTGGGTTCTTCTAGAGCAGTATCCTCCAACCATCATAGGGGAAGGGGGCCTCAGGCTACAGAGTCATGGATAGAATCCATTCTTTCTATCTTGGAGCCTATGGAGATGCCTCCAAGAAGGATGGTGAAGATCGCTACTTATACGCTCTAGGATTCTGCAAAGAGATGGTGGGATTTGATCTCATTGTCCAGACACTAACAGGTTATGCCCTGAGATGGGTTCTAGCATGCCTTCTACGATAAATTCTATCTAGAGCCCTTGAGGTCCAATTGAGCATGAGAGTTTATGAGTATGGAGTAGGGTACTCTTTCTATTCTGAAGTATTCTTCTTGCTTCACAGAGCGTCAGTGCATTACTCCTATTCCAGAATGTGATGAGTTATTCCTGGAAAAGAAATTTGGGGACGGTATGAGGAATTTCATCCGATCCTTGGTTAAAATCATCAGGTTGACTTCCATAACTTCTATAGTCAACCATACACTGATCACATAGTGCAATCTGAGGGATTCTCAAGTAGTTATCCAGGGTGGCTCGACATCTCAAGTTAGTATCCCTCCTAGAAACAGTCGTAAGTTCCACATGGGGTCTTCACATAGTGATCTGAGGAGGCGAGATAAATCTTCTGGTAGCAAGTTAGTGTGATACCAGTGCATAAAGAGTGGGAATAAGAGGCCATATTGCCCTTGAGACCCAATGGAGTGTCGATCATGAGGAAATATGGGACATCTACAGTCTTTCTTTCAGACTATCTTACTTTCATCATGTGACAGGGGTTCTTCTATGACTTCGCATTCAGGAGAAGCATCACCAGTTTCTTATCAGTATGGGAACTAGAGTTATTCTGGCTGGTTATGCCAATGTGGAGGTCATGGCCTTAGTAGTCAATCTCCATGATTTCAGTGACAATATAGTGGATTAGATCAGGGTTGATAGGTAGGGTCTTAGGGCCGCATTGCAGCTCAGACATTTGTAGTAGAGCAGACCCTGATAGAGCTGGATCATGAAACTTCCACAGTTTAAGGTACGATCTTAGTTGCCTTAGTTTTTTCTTCTGCTCTTTTCGATACACGGGCTTCCCATAGCTTTATATTTTTTGTTGTTGTGGAGTTTCTTGAGCTTTTAATCTTTTATTCTGTAGATGTATTGATGTTGGACACTCTGTTGGGGATATGAACGTTTTGGGTACGTCAGTGAAAGGTGTACCCTCTTGAGGTTTATGGTTGTCATTTAGAATGGGATCTCTATGTACTGGAGATGATAGGCTATGATGTCATTCTCAGAATGGACTGGTACGTTCCCTTACAAGTGGTTGTGGACTACTATCATCGTAGGGTGAGTTTCACATCACAAGAGGGTAGATCGTTTCTTCATAAGGGAGAATGGGATGTCCACGTGAGCAGAGTGGGACCCGGGAATCATGGGTTGAGAGGAGTTACAACCTAGATTTATAGTCTATATTTAGATGGCCAGGGGACTTCACATTTAGACTTTCCTCCAATGGTGGATCATTTCAGGGACATTTTTTCAGAGGAAATTTCAAGTTTAATTGTGGAGAGAGTGGTATACTTTTCTATTGAGCTCCTTCTAGGAGAAGCACCAGTGTCCATTCCTCATTACAGGATGGATACACAAGAGTTACAGGAGCTAAAGAATTATTTGGAGGAGTTTCATGCCAAGGGTTTCATCTAACCAAGTACTTCTCCATGGGGTTCTCATGTCCTGTCAGTGAAAAAGTCAGATGATAACTTTAGGATCTGTGTGGATTATTAGAGGATGAACCAGTTGATGGTCAAGAGCCGATATCACTTGCTGAAGATTGATGATATCTTTGACCAGCTTCAAGGTTCTAGGTTGTTCTCGAAGATTTACTTGAGATCTTTTTACCATTATGTTTTCATTATACCATCTAATATACATATTACATCCGTTCAGAGAAGGTATGGTCTATACGAGTATGTGGTTATGTCGTTCAGTCTCACGAACGCGCCTGCAGTTTTCATGGCACTGATGATCCAAGAGTTCCATCCATACACAGATTCCATCATGGTAGTCTACATGGACGATATCTTGGTGTACTCTCACACTCGGCATGAACATTCCATCCATCATAATATTTTTATGATTACACTGAGAGAGAATCAATTATATGATAATCTCTCAAAATTATACTTTTGGATGGAAAAAATTTCACTTCTTAGGTCATGTTATCTCAGAGACAATAGTATGTGTATTCCCAGAGAAAGTGAGAGCCGAAGTTCTTGGGAGCATCCGAATAATTTCTCTGAGGTGTGGATTTTTCTAGGGCTGGCTTGATACTACAGTCATTTCATATAGGATATATCATGCTTAGTAGTTCCACTGACATGTTTGACTAAGAAGGGTGTGACGTTCTTGTGGTTAGATTCTTGTGAGTTAGCCTTTCTAGAGATGAAAGAGAGACTATCTTCAGCATTGATACTAATAATTCTAGAGACGAGAAAGATCTATATAGTTTACTGTGATGCTTAAGGTATTGGTCTGGGAGCTGTGCTTATGTAGGGAGAAGGAGTCGTTTCATATGGGTCTCGACAGTTGAGGCCACATTAGAGAAATTAACCAACACATGATCTCAAGTTGGCTGCAGTTGTTCATGCTTTACGTTGTAGGAGACATTTTCTTCTATGAGAGAATTTTGTGTTTTTCACTGTCCAAAAAAGTCTTAGGTATATCTTCACTCAACGTGATTTGAATTTGGGACAACGTAGGTGGGTTTAGTACCATCGGTCTTTTGACTCTGAGCTTGACTATATATCTGGGAAAGGCAATGCAGTAGCTGATGTGCTGACTAGTATGACTTAGATACATGCAGTTTAGTAGGCCATCAGTGAGAGTAAGTTTATGTCTATGTTATCTAAGATGTATTTTGAGGTGCACAACAAATAGGGGAAGACAATTCTTTCTTCTTTATCTGTTACCTCCACTATTCTTGATCAAGTTTGAATGAGGTAGCTATAAGATTCTGAAGTCCTAGTCCTACAGGAAAGTTTGTTTAGAGAGAACCCTATTCCTAGATGGACCATAGGTGAGGATGATATCTTGCGTTTTCATGGGTGTGTACGGGTGCCAGTAGACATACGTGGGGAGTTGATGCTGGACTTTCATTCCATAGTTTTGGTAGTTTATCCTGGTTTCACCAAGATGTATTGTGATCTACACCATCAGTATTGGTGGCCAGGTATGACGAGGGATGTTGCTGATTTTTTCATGAGGTGTTCTACCAGTCAGCTGGTGAAGGTGGAGTATCTGCGACTAGTGGGGCTGTTATAGTAGTTACCCTTCACCGAGTAGAAGTGGAATGATATTGTGATGGATTTCATAACAGAGTTACCGAGGTATCTTAGTGGGAATGATGGAGCGTGGGTTTTCATTGATAGACTCACGAAGGTTGCTCACTTTTTTCTGATCAAGGAGACCTTTAGTGTTGATGAGCTTGGACAGTTGTACATCTAAGAGATTTTACGTTTACATAGAGTTCCACACTCTATTATTTCAGACAGGGAAACACATTTTACTTCTCAGGTCTGGTAGGGTCTACCTAAGGCAATGGGTATACAGGTAATTATGAGTACAACTTACGACCCACAGGAAGATGGACAGTCCGACCATATGATTCAGGTGGTTGAGGACATGCTCCGAGAAATCATCCTAGAATTTGGAGGTTCGTGGGAGAAGCATATACCTCTTGTGGAATTTTCCTACAATAATAGTTTTCAAGAAACTATTCATATGGAACCATAAGTGGCTTTTTACGGTAGGACATACCGTTCACCCTTATGTTGGCTAGAGGCAAGAGAGGCAGCTAAGAGGGGACCTCGTATTTTTCAGGAAACCAAAGAGAAGATAGAGTTGACTCAGAAGAGGATGTATACTGCACATTCCCGATATAAGTCTTATGATGATCATCGGAGATGACCTCTGGAGTTTGAGGTCGGGGATCAGGTTTTCCTGCATGTCACACTGAGGATGGGACACAGAGGGATTAGGTGACATTTTAAGATTTCATTGAGGTACGTCGAGTCGTTTGAGGTGTTATAGAAAGTTGGGCCGGTTTCCTATCGGTTGCAGTTACCTCCAAGGTATCGGGCTATGAATGATGTCTTCTACATTTCTTAGCTTCGACATCACTTCTTAGACTCGTATCATGTTTTCCAACCAGAGGAGGTTGAGTTGGAAGTGGATGCAACATTTGTGGAGCATAATATCTGAATTTTTGATCGATGTAAAAAGTTTCTTCGTGGCTGGTCAGATCCTCTAGTATGAGTGTTATGGCAGCACGAGTGAGTACAGGGAAAAACATGAGAGAGGGAGGCTGATGTACAAGCGCAGTGGCAGGAGCTATTTAAGGATCCTTCTTCTACGCCTCATTTCTAGTGATATTAGGGGACAAAATTCTTTAAGGGGTGATGTTTGTAAGAGCCCAGATCTTCTTTTTTAGGCATGACTTTCTCTTCTAGTAGTTATTGAGAAAAATAAAATTTTCTAAAAATTTCTTATGTACCTAACGTGTACTTTATGAGTACACAATGTGTACTTGGTTACCACAGGTAGTTGAGTGATGGACGTGTAGTGGCCATACACATGGCCACGTGAGGGTGACCTAGAAGCCACATAATGAGGGGATCTATAATAGAAAGTACACTATATGTACTTTTGTTTAATTAATCATACTAGGGTGATGCCTAATTGGTAGAAATCCCTTCTTCTCAACCTAGTTTGTCCAAGAGCGCTCATACATACATGAATCTTATCTGAGCATCTGAGTCATAATTTGTTCTCCAAATCAACCACTGTCCATTGTGTTGGGGATTTCACGGTAATATCTTCCTTCTAATTGAGCTTCACATACAGATTCCTCCTTGTTCTCATGTTATCCTTGGATGATAATTTTAGACATTTTTTAGATCTATCATGTTATTTGGTAATTCAAGGCTTGAGGATCACGTATAGAGATCTCCCAACACTGAGGTAGGTGGTTTGTTCATTTTTGTTTAATTTCATTGAGTTAAATGTGAAAAAGTGGCCAATACCCACGAACGAGGTATTGGGTGTTCACCATTTTAGCCCTGATAATTTCCTGCTATTCTTGTATTCTTGAGTAGAGGATAATTTAATGTGAATATGGTTTATTGCTACTCTTTAGAGGTGTTTTCCCATGCATGATTTTTGGATTTGATAGTTTGTTCATGTTTTCCTATTAGGCTGTTTACATGTCATGCATACTATTGTTAGGATGAAGTGATTGTTGTTATTACTTGATGAGATGTTATAGACTATTTAGCCAAGTAGTTCTTGAGGTTTACTTTTTCCGATATGCATTTATATGCTTCTTTAACTTACACACAGCCATGAGAACCTAGTGTAGTGGACTATATGGGAAATGGATTGAAGGGCTTCTCCAAAGAGTCCATTTTACTATTATGATGCGAGACCATAGGGGGAATTGACGTAAGTGCTTCCTCAGGGTGTATTTAGTTCCTTGATGTGGGAAACATTGGGAATGTGACTTCTGTTCTTCCACATAGCTCCTTTAGTTACGATAAGATACTATAGGAGGAATTGACGGTGAGATCTTCCACGAAGAGTCTATGCTTAAGCTGAACCAGAGGGGTTGGACTAAGTGTACTGCCCAAAGGGTTACTTGTGTTTCTAGGTAGGACCATAGGGGATAGGCTGTGAGTACTTCTCATAGGGTTACTTATTGTGTTATCTACTTTCTAGTACTTATTGGTTGAACCAGAAGGGTTAGGATATGATAACTTCCATGACAGTTATTGTTGGTGTTTAGCTACTTTCTTGTGTTTACTAGGTAAGACCCGAGGGGATAGGCTGTGAGTACTTCCCCGAGGGTTTCCTATTTGTGTTTACCTATTTTTATTAGCTATTGATTAGTATATTGAAATTGAATAAATTGAAACTATGGATTTTTTATGTTGAGTACTTCCTTGTTTACTACATCCTCGTACTTATTACTTTCCATATATCCACTAACTATTAGGCACAAGTCTCATGGTGGATTCCTATTGAGATTTAGTCTCACACCCTATTTATGCCATGCTTTTGGGCCCATGTAGATTATATTGTTGTAGGTATTGATAAGGGAAAGCGCCCTTCTAAATTATGTACATGACTATGTTGGAGCTGGAGAGCATGAGACTAAGCATAGGCTTGCGATGCTGTGGAGCTGTTTATTGATTTTCTTTTGTAATTTGTATTAGTTATATATTCAGTATTGTGACTTGTCTGGCTGTTTTCCTAGACATATGTATCATGCATCATTTATATATGTGCTCAAACTATTTATCATTTAAGTCTTCTTCTGTTTACTATTGTTGGTATGTTTACTGCTTCCACTATCGTATATTTGTTTCTCTTCTACTCTGTTACTCTACCAATGAGAACATAGTTCCCCCACTATCACACCCAATCCCCTTGAAACTATTCGGAAGCCTCTAGAATTTGAGTAAATGCATTGGAGTCCATGTGACCAACCAGTTACAGGGCGTCCATGAGCAGCTTCTGGAACCGGGATGTTACATTATTGAATTTCGGATCAAGCAGAAATCCGTGGTAAGGGTTCCCTATTTTAATTTCCATTCCTTAATTCATATTTTAAATTTTTCACTTTTACTCATTTGAAATTGTTTAATTAATAAACCATCAAATTATTATACAATAAATCATTTTCTATTTTTGGAAACATAACATTCATATAAGATATCTCTTTTATTGGATATTTTTTTATATAATACCTATGTCATAAGGGTTTTGTCAACTCAATTTCATTTTTATTGAGTCATTAACCTTATTCCTTAACTCCAATCATCCTTATTTATATTATTATTTTAGTTATCTAGTATATATACCATTTTCAATATTTATCATGTGAAAATTCATATTTAAATCAAAATCTTATTCTTTGATGGGTTTCTATCTCTATTAAAATATGTTGTTGTTAAGGATAATTAATTCCATTTTTTATTAGCTCTTTCTCCTCCATTGCCATTAAAAGTTCCTACATAAAATGTTTTATTTTCATATTATAAAATTAATATATATATATTATCATCTTTATATAACAAATTTATATTTATCGCTTCGTTAAAATAATGTTTTCAACTCATTATTTGTTTTGAAATTTTCCTTATAACTACTTAAAAGATACAAATAAATTTCTTTTCACACTGATACAGTTTTATCATTCACTCCACATTAATATAAATAAAAAAATTTCAAAATTTTGTTATATGAAATTCTTTTAAAATTATTTTTTATAAATTCAACCTTTAACTTTCTTAAAAATTAATTTAAAATGTGACATGTAACTTTGACATTTATACCAATTCTATAAATGATTTATGAAAAATATTTTTTCATAAATTCTCGTCCACCATCCTTTCTATAAAAAATGTTCTAGTTCATATAGGTTAATGATCATAATATTACTCTAAATTCATTTTTATTCATTCATTGTGGATGATTTTTTGGATCACCTGATCTAATCATGAGGTAATTTTATGCTATGGAATATTGAAATGATATGAAACCAATTTTCTTTTGGTGGGTTTTCATTGATCGTGTATGATTTATTTTAAATACAAGAAATATATATGGTTTATCCTTATAGATTGGTCGGGTCATATATATCCCCTCAATGCATTGGTTAATATTTATATTTTAAAAATATGCTCCTACCAAATATACCATAATTAAGGGAGATATATAATGACACTAACGTCTGGCCTCTAGTAGGTCCTTGATTGGTGACTATTGTCGAAGGTATAAAAATATAATAAAATGTGAGGAATTACCCTGTATAATAATATATGTTCAAGGGATAAGATAAATATTCCACCAACAACTCCATGACATAATATAAAAGAACTAAAACAAATCCACAATTCATATATAGATAAAAATAGGTATAGAAGAAAGTCTCCATATGTAAATACCCATTACAAAGCTAAATCAGTGACCCACAACATATCCAAATATTTTGGCTAGTATTTGTCCATCACAATAAAAGTATTACTCCTAAGAAAATGAAAATATGTTTATATACATTGGGTTAGAATACAAGTATAATCAATGGAAAAACACATTCTCTCATGTACGTGTGAAAGAAGCATACAAATACACCGATGAGAAAAAGTAGAACTGATACCACATTAAAATGTAAATTATGCATCCCAAAATCACCATGACTTGATCACCAAATAAAATAATCCATGTATAATAACATAATTAGATGTATATAGATATGTGTTACCATCCCCTACTTTACCTCAAATTTGTCACTCTCATGTTCCAATGTCGTATGTACTAGAACTTTAATATATTCCAAATAACATATACCACCACTAATCAACATGATCGCATCACATCATGCATGTAGACACCTAGGAAACCGCCAAACTACACTATCATTTCAAATATCTCTTAAAAAGACATGGAACATATTATCAGTGTATCATGAACAAGAAATAAAGCAACCTCATTCGTTCCTCCTTCCCTGCATGACACAAACGATAAGCCTCCAATAGAATGTTCATATCATATCTCTTATGAAAACACCTAGGCAACCACCCCTTGGCATGGTAATATCACATCTCACTTGAAAACATCTGGTGTATAACCTAGTTCACCAACACACCATTTTCCATCATAACCTATACATATCCACTCACCTAGAAGAGAGATTGGGAAAGGGAGCGTAGTAGGCCATCCAACTTCACCAACAAGATTTTTGGAAAAAAACACTCATTTGAATATATGGGTATCGACAAATAGTTATCAATATTGGTGGTTGTGTATAGAAAATCACAAGGAACATTCCAGTATATACATATAGCCAGATAAACTAAAAAAATGGATATATTATAAGGGGTTATTTTTTACATTAGAAGGGGTTATAACCCCTTCTAATGACATTAGCGACAGTTATGTGGAACCACCGCTAATGTGGCCACCTACTTCCTTTAGTGGTGGTTTTGAGTAATGGATTCTAATGTCATATTGACTTTAGCAGTGTGTACATTATAGGGGGTTTAAACCCCCTCTAATGTTGACATAAAATCACAACCACCACTAGTTGAAATGCTTTAGGGGCGGTTAAAACCGCACCAAATAAAGGGGTTACTTTAGGGGTGGTTTTCACAACCACCCCTAATGATTTTTATATTTTTTTTAATTACCCATTACATCCCTCTGATTCCCAAATCCCACACTATACCGCCTTCCCACCTCCAGTTGCAACCTCCTGAAAGCCTCCCCTTCTGCCACATATTTAGTTTTTAGTCTCTACTTCACCGCCTCCGCCTCCCGAACCATGCCTCCAGATTGCCGCCCGAATCCCTCCCCTTCCACATTTCTAGTTTCCGGCCTCTAGTTCCCATCCTCCGCCTCCCGAACCGTGACTCCAAACCACTGGCTGCACCGCACCTATGATTCCCAAACCGTGCCTCCAAACGAACTCCTATATAATTCCCAAGCCTAGAGTAAAATATATTCCGCAGGGACTCGATCCTGCACCTCCCAGGCACAATCACTATCTGAAATCCCATCGGAACCACTACACCAACAGTTTGTTTTGTATTTTATATTACACATTATATTATCTATATATATTTGACTATTTATTATAATAAGTATTATTATCACATATATATTTAAATACATTTAAATAAATAAATATATATTATTTATTATATTTATTTGTATATGCCATTATATATATTATATATTATATATTTATATATCACCTAAATATATTACACATGTGTGTGTATATATTGTACTTATATATGTGTGCGTGCGTGTGCGTGTGATAATAAAATTATTATTAATTATTATCATTCTTGTAAAATATATTTTTTAGTCTATAAAAATTATATGTTGGTTTTATATATACAATACATTTAATTAATGATTTATATAAAATATATGTTATATAAAATACATCTATATTATATATTTATATAATTTGTTTATATACTTATATATATATATATATTATATATATGTATTTACCTAATATATTTATATATGGTCTTTAAAAATATATTTCTATAATGTCCTACAATACATATACTTATTGTTATTTCTATTAATAAATATATTTATTTGTATAAACTAAAAAATGTTATATAAAATCAATATATTATTTTTATTATTATTATATAAAATATAATTTATAAAAATATTAATATTATATGTAATTAATATTATATTAAATATAAATAATATTAAATTAGGTATAATTAATATTATATTATATATAATTTATATAATAGTATATAAAATTTATATTATATTACATATAATTAACATTATATAATATATAATTAATATGTATATTATATATAATCAATATTATATGAAATAAAATTTATACAAAAATATAATTAATTTTATATGAAATATAATTTTATATTATATACAATTAATATTACATGAAATATAATTTATAAAAATATTTATATAATGTATTTCAATATATATATTTATTATTAGGTACACTGCTAAATATTAGTATTTCAATAAATATACATTAATATAAATTTATTTATATAAATTATATTTCATATAATTTTAATTAAATGTAATATAAAGGCATAAACTTATTAGAAAAAAATATATTTGATATTATTATAATATAGCCAGAAGGTCCGATCCAAGCAATCTTGGACCACAAAATTTATTAATAAAATAAAAGTGCAGAGACAGGAGAAAGGAAGAGAGAGAGATTACATGTCAAAACATTCATAGTCACCACCCCCATACCCGATCGTGTCATCAACATCAGCTGATTCCCATTCTGATTGAGTCTCGTATTGTTTAAGAAACTTCTTATAAAACTTACGTTTGTCAAGTTGCTCCTTCGATAGCTTCTCAATCTCCTTCTTGGAAGATGCCCTAGTGGTCACGGTCCTCGGAACTGTAGAGTAGTCCTTTCTTGGTTTCCTTGAAACATGGGCAGATCTGACACCCTCATTGTCAGAGCCTCTTTTCATTTCTCCTCGGACAATATCACTATATGATATCTTATTTGCATCCATATATCTTCCCTTGGTCTCAACATGAGAGGTTCCCCCTTTGCAGAGGGTTAGGTCCCCAACTCCCGGAGTGGATTCCTCCGCCCTTCCTTTCTTAGACGTAGAGGAGGAGGGTTGTGCATTCTGAAGTGGAGGATCAATCACCATCATAGCAGGGGCTATACTAAGAGCCTATTCATAGGGAGGCTCCTAAGCTCCAATATGATCAGAAGATCGAGGTGGAGAAGCATCAATTTTCACCTCTTTCCTATTCCTAGAAAACAGCAGCTCATGAGTGTCAGATTCCAAAAGAGGGTCACTGTCCCTGGTGTCAGGCTTTGGTGAAGGCGGATCCTTTAGATTCACATTACAACGATAATGATTGGAGGGGTGCCCTCGCAGTCCACACTCTTTGCACTTGGGTTGTTATATGATATATTTTTTAGATAAATAATATTTACGTTTATATTTAAATAATATGTTTATTCTTTTACATTATAAATAATTAATATAATATAAATACAATTTATACAAATAAATATATATTAAATTACCTAATAGTATATAATTATATTTATGTATACATATAAATACAATTAAATACAATCATATAAATATATTATATAATATGTTTATATAATTCATATAAATACATTTATATATTGTATTTTAATAAGATATATATTATTGATGTTTCTTTTTTTTAAACAATGGAGGTTCACAACTGCTTTAATATTTTAAATTATAGGGGGTTTTGAACCCCCTCTAAATTGAAGATATTAGCGGGCGGGTTTGAACCCCTTACAAATTAATGACATTAGAGGGGGTTTTGTACCCCCTCTAATTTAATGACACTAGAGGGGGTTTTGCACCCCCTCTAATTTAATGATATTAAAAGGGGGTTTGAACCACCTATAATTTAAGAAATTAGAGGGGGGTTTTGAACCCCCTCTAATTTAAGACATTAGAGGGGGTTATGATCCCTCTCTAAAATCCAACTAGATTTTAAAAATATAATGTTATAAAATTGAGAGGGGTTTCAAAACACCATCTAATTAAGAAATTAAGGGGCATCATAACCCCCTCTAAATTTGGTGATTAAAGAGGGTTGAACATAATCCATCTCTAATTTTTATAAAAAATGATTTTAGTGGGGGTTCATAACCCCCTATAAATTTGATTATTAGAGTAGGTTGTGTAGAACCCCCTCTAATGTTACAGAAAATTAATTTAGAGGGGGTTGTTCCAAAACCCCTCTAAATAACCCCTCTAACATACTCTTTTTTTCATGATACAATCCAACCATATGGGTTCTAAAAAATAACTAACCAGTTGAAAACATTCTCACTTTTGATTCATCCTCTAAACTCACAACACCATACAAGCTAAAAACATCATTTTTCATTTCCATCCAACCCCATTATACAACTGATATTTACCATTATATACCGACAAACAAATATAGCACCATATCCCATCATTTATTTTTTCCATGAGTCATTTATATCCCATTTACCAAAAAATACCATTCCATTTCAGTTTATCAATATTATTCAATTCCAAATCTACCCAGGAAACTAGCATAAAGAAAACAACACATCACAAGTATGTCATCATCCCCATCAAACCTTTTCCACTATGACACAAATGAAGAGCCACATAATACATCACCCCTATGCCATGAAATCAAAGCCCAAAAACAATAACCTCACTTCCCAAAAAGAATGGCCACAGAAACCATCACCTTGCCACCAGAAAAGCACATCCAACAACCAATCACCTTGTCATCCCAAAAGGCATGAACAAACAAACCATCAACTCACAACCCCCAAATTCATGTCTATATAATCCATCACACTATTTTTAAAAAATCATGGCCAATAACCAATCACCAAACTACCCCAAGAGAATGGAAAAATAAATCATCACCTCACCTTCATAAAATCATGACTGCATCTCACCCATTGTCCCTACACACCCCAAGAAAAAAACAACCATAAATTTCTTCCCCAAAAGTAAATCAACAAAACAAAACACATCAATGATTATTTTCTTAATTTATTAAATTACTATTATCAATTCCAAATCATTACATTATGGGCATAATAACAGAATCCATAATCCTGGGGGAACAATTTCATTATCCAAATATATTTTATTAGCTAAATTCTCATTTATGTTGGTATAAAAATGTCACAATAAAAGTATTTTTCAAATTATATAAAACCAGTGAAAACAAAAAATCCAATAAAAACAATTTATATTTGTGAATTTATCAAATAATATCCAAAATATAGTGATAATATCAATGATATAAAAAATGTTCAACAAATTGTTTTCCTTCTTTAATTTTAGTTAAGAAATTCTTTATCATTTATTAGGATTGAAAACTATCCCCCATTAATAATAAAGAGTGAATCCCTCTATCATGATACACAAATGTGAGAAAAAACATATTCCCTTCATCAAAGAAAATTTTCAAAATTTCTACGCACCACATGATGAAAAAATTCCCTAATACAAAAACCTCATGAAAACCCCACAAATCAACCTAAACTACAATAGGAATTTTAAAAAAAAATCCCAAATGACTCCAAAAATCAAAACAGAACCACTATGGCAGATCCCTGGGAGAATAACAAAATAAAGTAACCATGAAGAAGAGAAAGGCTTACAGTTCGCCAATGAGCATCCATCGGAACCAACATATTAAGGAAAGGGATGGAGGGCTAGTGGATCCCCCAAAATCCCCTAGGGTTAAACAAAATGAGGGAAGTAATACATAGATGAATGAAAATAATTTGAATGAAATGGTGATAAAATTACCTGGATCCCTCTAGTTTCATGTCATGTATTTTATTCACAATTTGGAATCCATTGGTTTCCCACAATTTCCCACTTCTGCTAAATTTATATCTTCCTGGCCTTTATTTAATTACAGATCCCGAATTCCACTTTCAGAATGTATGTTTGTTTCATAGATTTGTCCAATGCTATGCACAAGCCATGAAATTAGCCGGAAATAGTATCTGTGAAACACATGTTCATTTCGTGTATAATTTTTATCATGTGAATTTTCCATAGAAGCCCTACTACACCTCCAATAACCATGATATCTACTAAATCCCCATCTATAATATATTTAACACCCAAACCGAAAATGTAATTGGCCAATAAATCATTTTATGTCACATAAGATACCTCTCAAATGATTCCTTTCAACAATAATAAAAAAACCTAAAATAAAAGGTGTCTAAAAAGATAACCATTGAGATACCTCTCAAGTATATCCTTATAACCCAATGAAAAAATAGCTAATCACATCAAACAACATTAAAAAAATATCACACAGCCTCATCACTACACAATTACATCACTATATTGCCACATATTGTACCTTCATAGGCCTAGGTTCCTCTAAAGGTCCCCAGATTCCAGTGGGTTACATCGCCTCAAGCGCATCTCCCGAAATTCCTGAGGCCTCCATCTATTATCGAGGACCTAGGTGTTTTTGTGGGAGACTTGGCCTTTTTCATCAGAGTGTAACACAATTGAAATAAAATAACATAAAAGTAGCATAGACAATAAATATCCAGAAAATATATAGATAAACAAGTCATGAATACCTAACAATGAAAGAAGTTTCTCGTATTCATTGATGATCATAAATGAATCTACAAACTATCCAAAGAAGGTACATATAATTACAATACAATAAATGGTTCCAAAATAAAAAAATGTGTTATCATTGAATAGTATCATGAGCCTCATCTCAATCTTATGCTCTCGTACTCTTACTCATTTCAAACAATCAACCCTCAAACTGTGTGATTTATCCCCTATATCTAAATAAATCTACGTAGTCTGTTTAGGTACCGAACAGTGGCCTGAATGGGTTTTGAGATACAATAATCTTACTTAAAAACCCAAATATATATAAAATTCCCTTTTGTCAAATATAACAATCAATGAATTGTTAATGTTAAACTAGTAAGTAGTAAATAAATTAAAAATGCCAATGGAGGTTACCACTAAGTTAATAACACAGAAATATCCTCTCATGGATACCTACGAAAGATGTTAGGCTCCTCTAACAAAGAAGCTACATGTATTTTGTAAATAACTAATACAAACATGTCATTATTCCACACATGGAATGTCAAACATGACCTTATCGTACAATAAAAATTGAAAGAACACCAACGAACAAGACTTATAATCTACTATATCACATTTCCATGATCGTGCCGTATTTTAGAAAGGAAGGCCATAATTTCCAGATCCATGTTTTCTAAGACCAAGTCATACTCATAGAATCAAAATAGAGTCTCAATAGAAACATGGTTAGGAACTATTTGGAGTCATAGGATAATGTCTACAAAAAACATCCTATGTGAGTCAAAGAACGATAGATACAATGTTTATCAAGTCTCATGAAATCCAATCGAATCAATTACCCAAGTGAAAACTCTACCCAAGGCATCCACAATTGTGCCAAGATCCAAGGAGAATCATCCATTGAATATGTGGAAGAAATTTCTATTTCATACTACTAATCAATTAAGAATATATGAGTCTAACCTATCATATAAAAACTCACATTAAAATCTATCTCTTTAGTAGACCCACTCATATATCGAAATTTATTTTCAATGGAAACCAAAGAGTATAAAAATTCATTGTTCAAAGTTCATATTTAGACATATGGCATGAGCTTTCCCACTGATTTACAGATTTTTTCCAATAATGAATTTATGAAATTCAAGTGCAATATATTACATTTAATCAATAATCACATGAATTTGGTGAGAAAAAATCTCCCAAAAAGCCGTTTAATTTATTTAATTTGTGCATGAGTGTCCTATTACAATGAAATCTCAATGAAATAGCCCATAGGTGGATAAACAATGAAAAAAACTAGGGTAATACATGGAAAAACCCATGGGTGTCCTTTGGTTGGGAACCGACCTCTGTTACATCACCATGGAAGCTAAGGGAAACCCTAGGAAGTCCAATCTAAATTAATTAAATATATCATTACAAATTCTAGGCCACGTAAAAAATTATTGTCTGTGGGAAAATGTATTCTCACCCAATAAAGAACAAAATGTTTGGAATCATTTATAGACCACCAACCATAGCTAAGGAGTAGAGTTCTCGTCTAGTACCAACTATTGATTCGACTCATATTGGCAGAAAATTGTATAACCAATAAATAAGACATAATTAGGGAAAATAATCTTGCACCTAAATAGAATATTTTATAGGAATAAAAAAACAAACAAAAAAAATTGAGTGCTGACTGATGCGAATAAAACCAGAAATTCAATGGTCGAATCATAGATCTGGAGGCAGAATGAAATAAAAAAAGAATATGAACTAAGGGAGAGATCTCATTTGTGGGGGTTACTATGAGATAGAGTAAAATTTAAACTTATATTGACAATTTTAAAATTATAAATCTTAAAAAAATATCTACGGTCACCCAGTTAAAGAACATAGTTTGAAAAATTTAGCATCAACCATGCTCGGTTAGTTGTAGGAGAAGGGAACCATCATGGTTACCTTGAA
This sequence comes from Viscum album, assembly GCA_963277665.1. Lineage (NCBI taxonomy): Eukaryota > Viridiplantae > Streptophyta > Magnoliopsida > Santalales > Viscaceae > Viscum > Viscum album. The sequence continues at coordinate 644,384,958 of OY728128.1, forward strand.
GGGTTTCACTAACCACGAGGAAACCATGAAAAAACCCATTTTCATAATTATAGAGGTTTCTACCTGGATGTTCATCCATAATATAATGGCTTGACTGAAACTGTATAGCCTTCCCCTAGTGCCTTTTAATGCCTCGCATGGTTTATCAAACTATGTGTCCTTCCCAACACTATTTGACCTAACTGTGTGATAGAGCATTTTCATCCCAATACATGGGTTCTAGGCTCCCATGTATCATACTATAAAACTATATGTATCCATATCACCCAAAGTAGAGGAACTGATTATCCTCTAAGAAGCTTTGTGATCCTATCAATGATAAGAAAAGGTTGCTCCTAAAAGGACACATGAACTTGTATGTCCACCACTTTGGGAATAAAATCTTGATATGGGTCTGAGTAATATCATAATAGATGCTATATTTGTATGACTTCATGCTTGGATTGATACCTATTAGGTAACTAAAACTGATATGTTGTTAGCATATCTCTACCCAGAATCTTGAATGGCCCACAATATCCTAGTGAAATCATACCTTATATCAAAACAAATTTTTCTCCAAAAAACGTTCAAACACATAGGAAGACCTGATCCACTACCTTGAACTCTAGAGGTCATATAATGTGACTGGTGTAATATTTTTGTTGATAATGTGAAGTATCCATCCACTTCAAAATCAGCTAGACCTACTTAGAAATCTCCTGCATGATACATGGTCCCAGTAAAGTTTTCTCACCTGCCACTAACTTGAACATGGTTGATTAGAATACCCTACCATACTATGACTCATAAAATTTCATCTGTATTTTCACATGATAGTATATACTGTAAGAATATTTAAATAGGGGATAATGCCTTTCCCATGATCCAAAAAATCTTGGATGTGTCCCCGCATCATGTCTGCAATAAACTTTATCGTTTTCTCTAACTGTCCATTAGTCATAGGGTGGTATGTTGTACATAGAATACCCTACTTACAGAGATACCTCTAAAAACTATTCCATAAATGATATCTCAATTGAGGGTCTCTATCTAAAACAACAGTAAGAGGGTCCCCATGAAGTCATACTATCTCACAAACAAAAAAATTTCCAAACTCATCTGCAATGATTATCTCCTTGATCAGTAAGAAATTAAGAAACCTTCATGAGACTATCAAAAAACAACCAACGCTGCATCATTATCTCAAGGTAACCTTGGAAAACTCATCCAAAAATCTATCGTGACATCAATCCACATTAATTTTGGAATATAAAGCTATTATAAATGTATGGTCAGTCACTGGTTCTTGATCTTCACCTGCAAACAAATGTAAGACCAGCTAAAAAAACCATATAAACCTCTTTTCAAACTGGGCCACTAGTAAGGGTGATCCCATTTAGCTGGAGTCTTGATCATGTTATAGTTTCGTTAATAATCCAACCAATGGTGATACCCCCATGTATATATATAAAAAAAGTGTCAAATTCCAAACCACAGTATTTCCACCATCTGAATTTCCTTAAAAAGTATGTTATTATACATTCTAGAGATGCACCCAGTGTGAATTCTATAACTGTGATTACCCAATAACAAAAATATTCATATTAAGGATCTCACCATAAGGAACAATCAAATCATTATAGACAAAACTAAAAATGGTCACACAAGCTTTCTTGAAAGAAACTGCTGTCCTTTTTATCACACCAACTGAATTCTAGTGACATGTTTAAACCAGTTACATATGACCATAAAAATCATACATGAATGATAAAAAAACAAGATTCCGTGGATAACTATTATTAAAATGATCATATTATATGGTAAATGTGTTAAAAACTAAATTCAAACACCTTATTCCATGGTATCTCAAATTTACACTGAAGTCATCCACCAAATTCAAGAACCAAATTTCTGGGACATTCCTCAGTCAGAACATAACCCATCCATTTATATTGTTATGCCTCAGCATGATAATGGGAGTAATCCAGATCTAACCCACTAGAATCATTACCCCATTCTAAACATCAACTTCATGCCCGACACAGATCTAGGGTAACCTCTATTTAATAATGATATAGTCCATTGAACAAAGCAAAGGTATTCCATAATCCATTTTTAAAAGTGAGACATCCATACATGGCCATGTTATCCACTTAAGAACATTTATTGATCCCAGAGTGACATCTGTATGGTGTTCATGTCAGACAAAAACATCGAGTTTCCAGGAGCCCATCCAAGGCATTCATACATGAGAACCAATGTATCACTCAGAACTAACGATGCCTCGATAAGAACTGCGTGTTAGTGTGCAACGCTGAGAAAACCACCTATACTAGACAAACATATTTTAGATATTTAGTGAAACATTAGACTGAATCTATCTTAGTTATTCAAGGAAACGAACATGAAAGGGGACACATTCTTCATTAAACAGGAATGCACTAATAAGATACCTAATATTTAAAAAAATATCTATCGAACCATTTAGTATAGAATTCCTTTGAAATATTCTTCGCTTCAATGTATGACATAGATTGATTAATTGATAAAATGATTTTACCACCCAAGGAATCACATGATCATTTAAGACTTACCAACAATGTCCATAAATGACTAAAAGTGTTCGTTTTGGGTTTCCTACAAATAAAACCACATTGAATTTATGGTTCCATGCATGCACTAACACATACAACAGAGTTGAAGCACGATCCCGACCTTATGACTGTCTACTTGTCAAAAGAAGAGACATACCAGCCACTCATAATCACACTAGATCAGATTCAACATGAACAGATGTTTGACACTCATTCGATTCCCACTCATAATATCATTTATTTTTTCCCGAAAACTAATTCCAACCAGGCCATTATGTCAAAACACTCAGTTATATTGTATGTCATCCAGAGAATTGGGATGAGATTGATTCCATTAACTCATGGGTCAGTCTACACCATAGATGACCCAAGTACATACATAACAACACAAGGCTCAACGACTTCAATGAACTCAACTAGTTTTTATTTTCATTTAGAAATGTGGCCAGTACTGTATGTATGAGTTCTCATTTCCCTGAGGGTTTAGAGACAATAAGAGCGTACCTGATACTATATATAGGCTATACACCATATACATCCATGTATCAAGTAGTGTGTATAATATTTTTAACATAACGTTTTATTTTCCAAATATTAATATTAACCTAGATGATGAAATACACATTAATCCATCACTACATAATAGAATAGGGGCATAGAACCTACTTAGATGATAATAATTCCCTAGTAACTCCTAAATTTCATATCCAAGTATTAACTGATGCTCACACCCATAACAAGTGTCAAGGATATCATGACCACCATTCCAAAAAAAGGTTTCATTAAAAAACTAAGAGTCCTTCTCGGGAAAATGGTGCTTAAAAAACACCCATGATAGATACTCACATCATTTATCAAGGATCTTAAGTATTTAGGGTGCCACCTACCTTAGTCCACCCCCTTACATAACATAATTCATTGTCCTATAATGAGGTCACACCTACAAAAGTCACTGGGCATAAGAGCCTATCACTTATGTCAATTCTAAAAATGGAATTGACTACGTTAAATCCCCATGTTTCCATTCCATGTGATTTCAACAGTGTTTTAAAACTACCCTTACAAGATGGTTAAACTAAAGGATTCCACATCAGGTTACAATATTAAAATCATTTCATTGATTCACATTTAATATATTAACATTTAAATGATTTTAAAAAGAACATCAAGAACAAACTATAAAACAAATTCTCGTGTTACCTTATTTAATGAATACGTCAAGGATGAATAAAAATGTGTTACGAAACATCCTTTTTAATGCATTAACAATTAATTAAGATTATATCATAAATGTAAAATTTATCAATATAAATATTTATCAAGTTATTTAAGATATGTTGACCTATGAGGGTCCCATTAAACAAACATGGGTTCTTATGAAAGAAAAAAAAAATATTTGTTCAATTATGATGGTCATAAACACCCATAAAAGGTCATCTCAAAAGAACCATTCCCCTACTATTTTACTCAGTGCAGTTGTTAAATTTTGATGCCAATCACATGCCTCACCTCAAGATCATTATCAAAGTTCACTGATAAAATGGTTAGGATAGGTCAAAACCCTCATAATACTAGGTCATTCCACACATCCAACTCTTAAGATAGGATAATAATGGAACTTTCTCCAAAAACAACTAGAGACACTACATATTTCCCATTCAGAGGATTTGCCTAGGTCATGACTATGTTTCAGAGGTCACTATTCCATTTTATTTTCATATAACATTAATTCTAATAATATCGCAATTAAATATAAAATTTTACCAAAATAGTTATCCACATTCCAATACATGAGGGATAAGAACACCTTATGAACAAAAAATTTGGCACCCATATAATTCATACCATATAAAATTCACATTAAATAATTGAATCAAAAGGTGAATCACTTTCCAATCGATAAGGGCCCGTACTCATCCTGAACTAATAGAAAAACTCACTTTCTCTAGAAATGGGAAAAAATTTATCACATAAAGTGGTGCATATATCATGACACCTATCACAACCGCAAAAAAACAAGTAATTAATCTTAAATGGAATGTAACTATCCATGGAATGTGATTTATAACAAGTTACAAGTATGATGCATGAGATAGAATACCCTAATAACATCAGGTTGAAAATGAATATAAACTAAAATCCAATCAATAATAATAACTTAGTTGAATATAATCAATCAAATGTGGAATCAAATCAACAATAATAGTAAAAATCTATAAAATCTCAATTTCAATCAAGGTAATTTGAATTTTTCGTGTGGATGGGGTAGCTACTATTGGTAATAGATCATTACCAAACTCAATTTACATCATATCCCTATCGATTGGCACCAAATATTAACGAAATAAATAATTAAGGCTCTGATACAACTTTATAACATACCATACTCAGATGTCACTAATGGTTCTCCAAGCTCGGTGGGTAACATAACCTCAAGCGCATCTCCCCAAATGTAATAGGCTGTCGACTAAAAGTGAGGTCTTAGATTTACTAGTGGGGATATTATACCCTCATCACTAGATTTTATCATATCAGAAAAAATAACTAAAATGTAGTGGAAATAGTAAATAAACATACAATAGACAATTCAGATCATGAAGGTCTAGATCCAAGATTTCGAAGACCAAGACATCCTCATTGAGTACCAAGAGTATCTCTAAGGATACTTAGTTAATAACTAGTAGGAATACTAGGAGCACTTCTACTGAACATGTATTATATAAGTCCCTGAAATCCATACCCTAGGCCTTTGGTTGGTAAAAAACCACTATTACACCACCATAGAACCCTAAGGGAATCCCTAACATGTGCAATCTCATTTAATTAAATTTTCAATTTCAAACATAGGGAATTACTGAATATTATTATGTGATTCATAATGGATGTTATCCCTATAATGCACCAAAATTCAAGGAGAATGTATATACTAAATATATTAGCTTGTTAATATTTTTATAATTGAGCAACAAGTCTCGATTCGACTCATATTGAGAGAAGAAATATGAATTGATGAAGAACCTAAAATTAGGGAAAATCATCTTTCACATAAATAGCATTGTCGAAAGTAGGAGGAAGGACTAATGGCTAAAAACTGAATCAAGTACTCACTAATACAGATTCAATGAGATGTACTGCACTTGAATCAGAGATTGTATGTGGGAATAGGATAAAAACACAAAATATGCACTAATGGAGAGCTCTCAAACATGAGAGACTCTTTGTGGGAGCATAAAATATAAATATAGATTAAAATCATATTTATTTTATTTTATATTTACAAAATTACCCAAAATATCATGATCCACACTGTTTGAAAAACTGTCTGCCAACATTGAATGGCTAGTAGTAGGCGAGGGGTACAAACAAGGTCACCTCGCTCAGTTTGGATAACCATGCGGAAATATTAAAACACCAATGTCTAAATTTTAGGTGTTTCCACGTGTCCATGCGGCCCAAATCACATGTTTTGAATGAAACCATGCATCCTTCTTCTACTCTCTTCCTATTCGTTCCACAGTTTATTAGATCGTATATTTTGACCCGCACGGTTTCAACTAATAGTGTACGAGGACATTTTCAGAACAAAACATGGGTTCTAGTATTTATAAAATTCCTAGAAACCAATGATACCTCCATAACCACCAAGATAATTCACATTAGGTCAAATTAAAATAAGAAAACTAAATATAAACAGACACGTATCTCATTAAAAAATCTGTGTTCTTACATCAACACTACCATCCACCCCCACACATCCCAAACTGAAAACCACCACGACGAATGAACCTCACAACTATAAAAATTAAAAATCATGGTATTTTATCCTCTATTTCAAGATAATATTTTCTCTTAATGGAACCGACTCACCAACATGGATATAACCCCATTACAGTATAATGTGTCTCTATTATGAATCAGGTCATTCCATCTCATATTCTAGAAAATTATTGCACATCACAATTCTTTAAAAACATTCATCTCATAAAATATTAATATCCACACACTATATCGAAAAAAGTGTAATGAACAACTCCAAAAAGGTCTAGGTACTACCCACACTTCTAATTTTCTCTATATGATGTACTGTTCTAAATTACATGATACATAAAAAACACGAAAACCAATGAAATGGCTCATCCATTAAGTGATTTGTCTTTGAGATCTTGATATTTATTGGATTCTCATTGAATGTCATGTCATCCTCTATATCCAACTCTCCCATGACAATGATATGTGAGTCATCAGGAAGATACCAATAAATCTGAGAGATGTGGATGATGTCACAGATCATCTATAGCCACAATGGACATTCCAACTAATACAACACCACAAAAACACTCCCCAACACCTAATAGGGCCCAATAAACCTAAATGAATTTTTAATCCACCTACCAAAACAATTTTTCCAATGTCGACGGGAGACCATCCCTAACCCATGGTCTATAACCTCAAACTCTATGGGTCTTCACCTATGATAGACATAAGACTTAATCTATCATTATTCTTCCTTATTCCTCTCTCAAACTAACTAACAATTTTTTATTGTTCCTTGAACCACATTCAGACCAAGAAATTCTACCTACCAAAAATCCATCTACTATAATGGTGTACAATATGGCCTCCCATACAAATCCTATATTTGGTCCATGCTAATGGACGTGTACTAATCATTTTTATAGGAAAAATAAAAAATGGAAAATGTTTTGACCATGATTATAAAAATTATAAGACTCATTCTCACAATATATCTTACAATGTATAGATGGTCTACTCAATCTACCCATCTTTCTTTTTGGGGAAAGAAGTGTTGAGGAATAAATTAGTTCCAAAAGAATGTTGTATTCCCATTCAGACACATGAGTAAAAATTTATTTCATAATTTGAGAGAATGGAAAATGGAATCCCATACAAAAGAACCAACTCATCGATATAACACTTATCTAGATAATACATGGAAATGGATTGAAAGATCACTAGGATGTGATCTGGTTTCCTCAACTAATCAATGATTAAGATGAAAATGTCACAACATCATTAATATCATGGTAAACCTGTGACAAAATCCATTGATATGTCATCCCATTTCCACTCAGGAACATCCAAATGTTGTAATAAAATTCCATGAAAATTATGCTTAGAATTTACATAGGGAAAACCAAACACCACAATATGATCTACTACACCATTTGTTCTATTTCTAACCACCAAAACTACATCCTCAAGCCATGGTAAATCATTGAAAATCCCATGTTTACTACTAATAGTGATCTTTGAAAGTCAAATAGGACTCCCTCACATATCACTACTAGAATACAAAAATTACACCTAGTTTCTACTTTCATTAATTCATACTTATGGAACATCACCATGGACAACATGATTTTCCATAAACTCTATTTATGGGTATCCCCACTAAGAATCCACCACCTAATGAATTATAGAAGGCTAAACCATCATCATATGAATACAAACATGGCATTTATCTTATTTAAATAAAGTAAAATTACTCCATGTTCATCCATTACTTTCCAAATATCTTCATATTTTTGAGCCACAACTTCTTAGGAATTTCTACTAACACATCAAACACTACATTACCCACACAATGGGTTAAGGAGATATGAAAATAATAATCCTAATGAAACTATATCCACATCGACATTCATATATTCATATATTCATATAGTGATGAGAAAAGATATTCCTCAAGATAATTTTATATATGAAGGACACAAAGAACTGACCTATGAGGTGTTGGTGCCATATTTTTAGAGAAGACACAACTTTCGCCAACCACATATCATGTGTGGCATAATTAAATTTTTAGGATGTAACCATCTACACATATATGAGATCAATACTCACTACAACATCAACATTAATCCTAAGACTAAATGGGATATTTCATATAAAACCTCATACAACACCCCCTTCTGAAAAATGAATCACTGGAGGATTGACAAACTTATCATTCATGTAACCAGAAACACTCTGGAATTGATATTTCAAAAACAAATCCTGATAATTCCTTGTCATCACTATTTGTGGGGTAGGAACATGCAATAAAATGGGATCAAACCACTAACAATAATCCACAAGACCAAGACAACATAAAACCTCCATGAAATTCTTGTGTGATACCCAATAAAACAACTACCTTGACCTCAGACAAGTCCACTACCACACACATCCATGACAACACATGTCAATGGAAATGCCCTCTTGTGTCCAGAACTCACACATAGAAAACATCCAATAAAGATGGTGGTGTCAAAGGAACAGAAAAACAACATTGAGATACACAAAATACTTCTCCTCTATCTTCATGTAGACCAAGATATCATCATAGAATAAAATGATGAACTGGTCTATGAACTCATAGAACAAAGAGTTTATAATTCCCATGATCACAGATGGTTCATTCATATCACTGAATGGAATGACTAAAAGCTAAAAGTTCTCATACCTATATTGTAAGGATGTTTTGTGACATCTAATTCATTTACCCCCACTTAGTGATATATGGAATGCATATTGATATTATAAATCCATCTTTCCCATCATACAGAGTCTAAAAGATCATCTATCCTTAGAATAGATTATTGGTTTTTGATAATAACCTAATTCAACTTGTGGTAGTCTATACACATCCTCATTCCACCATCCTAATTTATGGTGAATGAAATTGTATCACACCACAGTGATACCTTGGGTCAAAAAAAATGCTTCTTGATGAGATCATCTGTTTGAATCATCATCTCCCACAGCATAGAAGGTATCATCAGGTAAATATCTATCTAAAAAATAGAATCACTATGATGGATGTCGCTCAAAACTTCAACATCAGATTGAGGGGGAATTTCAACAACCTCCCTAAGAAGATGATCAAAAAATTCAACAAAAACCCTAGGATCCACCACTATCCTAGCCTTTACTGATTCCAAAAGAAAATCATTCATCGGAGAAAGATGTTCCTCCACATGTTGACATACCACCTCAGAACCCCAATTACTAATAAAAACCACACACATTCCATCCATGTTTGAGAAAAATATCTCCCGGAAAATCACTTAGTGGATGATCATATAGAACAAAACTAATATAAACTGGGATGTCATTGTACGGTTATACCTTTAGTAAGAGAAGATCCACATGGGACTGATGAGACCCCATCATCAGTCTACACCACCATCAAAAATCAAATAAGCTGGTTTGGCCATTGAATAGAGTACTCAACTGAAAGGAAATTGGAAGACTATATATTTCATGTCCCATGGTATAGACCAAAGTGAGTGAAACAAAGGAGTGTGAATCTCTTGAATCAAATAATGAACTAATAAGGGTATACAAAAACTGGGCATATCTTGAATGATATCTAGTACCTAAGAAACTACTGTCTACAATGCATGCAACAGACCACACCTAGATACTCTACCAATCTACTAATGGATACCTCTCTAACATTGCTCAGGTATAGGTCAATTAACATGATAAAAATAAAAAGGTTAGCCTATACCTTCTCTATCTCCCCTTAGAATAGAATAAGATAGTAACTACTTATATAGAGATAGTATCACTCGAAAATACTGATCAAGATGGACCTAAACCAGATCACCTCTGAAAATCTGATATCAAGGAACCGTTTGGCATTGTTTTTGGGGATGTCCATGACCCCCATTTTAAAAAGGCACTAGCCTTGTATATATACGAAATGTATAGAAACCAAAAACCCCATAATTATGAAGGAAAAACATATAAGGTCAACTCTACTCGGATCAAATCCTTTAAGGTCATGGTACCTCATACCTTCCACTGAGAACCCTTATCCTCATGAAACCCCTCTGCTTCCCCTCTTAGGGAAAATCTCATCATGATTACATCTTCTCAATCACCTTCACCTTCTTCTAAACCTTCCAATATGATGGAAACGTAAAGGGTGTAACTATATAATGTGTATAATGGAGGAGTTCCTCCATAAAAAATCTCAAAAAAGACTCCAAATCTTTAAACATATATGATAAAAAGGTACTTTAACATAATTCACAACTCCCACATTGAAAGAATCCCTTATTTAGGGAAAATAAGTTCCAACATATTCACTTCCATCATAGTAGATAAATTTTAATATTCTTAGAAGTATTTCTGAAATTCTTCCCATAAAAAATATACATCATTTTTCTCACCTAGATATAATGGCCACCACTCTCATACTGCTCTAAAAATCAAACTAACATCCAAAGGGACCTAGTATCCCACCTGACCTATAATCAAACGAAAAAAAACATCATTATATTCTATAAATATCTTTGTATTCATATCTAAAACACAACTCTCATAAATTCCCAATTCCCTACATGAAAAATCCTGAAAATATCAATAACATTGTTTATCCTCTTCAAATATATCAACCATCCAAGAATAAACAAGATCAAACTAATAAATATCTACTATTTGAACCAAACATAGACTATGTCTAGGGACCATGGTTGAAAATAAATTTTTTACTAATCCCAATAGTATATAATATTTTTTATTCATTTTATGTCACTTATTCCTTTTATCCATCCCAAAAAAACCCAACTCAAATTGGAACACAAGTATTCATGATGAATGAGACTCCTATATGTCTATATGATATTAAAAAACCTACCTATCTAGGTTGTTTAATAATCATATATTTCATTCATTGGATGACTTGGGTGCCCTAAAATATTGTTTCCTAACTGGTCCCCCAAACCAACACACACAATGGTAAAATGGAACTATTTCTATACCAACCCATTTATCCTAATTGTTCCAGACTCCAAAATTCAACTTATTTATAAACTATAACATCTAAATACACTTTCTAATAACCCCCTCCTACCAATGATAACACTACAAAGGTAAAGACATAACAACCCTTGAGTCATTCCCCTTGTATGAACTAGGTTAGTGACTAGTAGTATGGTTAAAAAATCTCATAATATAGGAGGAATTAACCTCTATAAGAATATTGTATTAGGAGGAAAAATGAATATTCTGCAAAAAACTCCATGAGATAATATAAAATAAGCAAAAACATCCCACAATGCATGTATATATAAATTAGAAATAGATAAAAGACTCCAGAAATATACACCAAAAACAAAAGTAAAGCAGTGACACAATATCTACCCAAAATTCCAAGCTAGTAATGCTTATCATGATCTACGGAGTCCTTCTTGAAACCTAAATCATAGTTTATACATGTATGGTGAGAATAAAATTATAACTAGAAGGAAAATCAATGTCACTTTACCTCATGTGAAAGAATCATACTAATGAAAATTTGAGAAAATATGATAACCAATAGAACTTAATAAATTTAAATACCCATCCCAACCTCACAATGGAATTCTCAATGAATAAACCAGGCCATTTATAATAACATAATATGAATTGATATTGATAATGAGTTCCCCACACCACTTCCCCATTTATATTCCAATGTCACACTTCAATTTTGAATGTCCATACACTCCCTTATCATTTTAATAGAATATAACATCACCCCACTACAAAGTAATATCACATTACACCAACAAACAGTTGGTCAATCACCCCAAAAAATAATATTATCACATCTCTCCTTAGAACACTTGGGCCATCATATCACCAAAACATCTATAACAAGAGTAATAGGGTGTCATGAATAAGAATGAAATCAAACATTTTACCACCTCCTACCATGAACATACTCCTACATAAGTGACTTCATAGTACTATCATATCAAATCTCTACTAAAAACCGATGGGCCACCTCCACATAGCACAGTCAGATCACATATTTCATGTAAAAATGTGATCTCCCACATAGTTCACTAAGAGTCCTATATCCATCACATAATGTGAGTTTCTACATACTTGGAAATGAGCAAGTGAAAAAGAAGGAATCCATCCGTACTTCCTCATCACTAGGATGTTGAAAAAACACCATCTTGTGAATATATTTGTGTCATCAAATAGTGATCGATGTGGGTGGGTTGAATATAGAAAATTATATAAAACATTCCAATAAAAATATATAACCACACACAATACAGTCATATGGGTTGTCAAAAAATCACTAACCCCCTCACATAATCCTTACATTCACCTATATCTCTAAATGCATAACACCAAACAATCCACAAACCACAATCCATATTTCTAGACAATCACATATCTAACCCATTGGATTCATTTTTTACCTACAACCACATTCAATCACCTAGATAGTTATTTATTTGATCAGTATTAATTTCCAACCCATTAACTTAACCATACCTTTCCATTTTGGTTAAACATTACTTTTCAATTCCAATACTACCCATGGAACTAGATTAAATGAAACCAAATGTCACAATAAGATTAGCATTCCTATAAAAAATCACTTCACTACCCAAAATCACACCTACATAAAGCATCTATCTAACACCATTAAAGCATGTCCCACAACAAATCACCTCGTCACACTAAAATAATGTCCCCCCCAAATCATTGAAATACTACCCCAAAATCATGGACAATAACCAATAAACATACCGCCTCGAAGGAATGACCAATAAATCCATCACCACACAACCTCAAAATAATGGACACACAAAATGTCACCTTGTCACCCCAAAATAACGACCAATAACCAATCACCTAACCACCATAAAAAATAGCAAAAAACTGTCACCTAACCCCTCTAAAATCACGGACCCATATCACCCATTATCTCCACACCCCCCAACGATACTAAAACAACACATTACCACCCAAAAAGAATGAACAAACATCAAAATTAATCGAAGATAAATTTCCAATTTTAAAAAGGCCTTGTATCCATTCCACCCATTTATTTGAGGGGAATTATCACATAATTAATAATCAAAGGGAAACAACCTAAATCCATAACATAATATTCTTTGTGATGCAGTAGCAAGTCATGTTTATTATGAATTTATTTTCAAGTCCTAAAATATAATGTATGTTTTAGTGGAATCATTAAGGGTTTATACAATTAGTTAAATAAGTTGAACAACTAATTATTTTAAAGGGGAATCATAATTTTGGTCTTGCATACTTTTTACATTATTTATTAGATCACTTTTGGGAATTTTATATTGGCATAATACATAATCTATAATTATATCATATTTTAATTATAAAAACACTAAACTATCTTATAAAACTATGAAAAATTTACCATTATATAATTTGCGTGTGATGATTTAAAAATATTATTTATTCTATATAAATACTTACATAAATTTTTTATTTTATACAATTTAACAAAAAAATCTCCATTTATTAAAAAATTCAAGTATTTAGACAGTAATAGTTTTTATAAACTTATAAAAAATAACTTTTACTTTATAAAATTATATAATATTTTATATTTAATAAATATTATTAAAAAATAAATTTTTTCAAAAATATCATTCAATTCAATATTTCAAGATTTCTTCAAAAAGAGTGTCCTGATTGAAACTATATATTTTCCAAAACTACAATTCTTGTTTCATCACATCGAAATATAATTTTTATCAATGTCGTTATATATAATTTAAATGTAATAATATAAAGTAATAAATTTAATAATTATTTTATAGAATTAAAATATAAAAATTCATACAGTTAGGGTCTAGATTAATATCCCTTTATTACACTAGCAAATTCCCTAAGGGTATGGTGTGTGATGGAAATATTTTCATAAGGTTATTTAACAAACATGGTTTGGGATGTATTCTTGATAAACTTGAAATTATATAATAAATGAGGTTTCTCATTATTTAGTTGTAAAATCCTAGAATGATCTTGGTCAATGTAAATTCCATGTGATGTTATCTTCCTCAAATGAACTAATAAATGGTCATTATATAGTTTGGTCCTAGGGCATCACTAAATTATTATATGTTAATTGGACATTATCATAATCCTTAATATACTAATCTTAATAGTCTCTACAAAACATATATATTATAAATTTCTATGATACTTAATGGTTTTTTAAATCTCATAGACTATATAATGTTACTAAATAACCAATATTGAGGATCGTTTTTTATTAATACATTACCGATGAATGAATTTATTCATTAAAAAATGATTTTCCCTTATAAAATATACATTCATCACATTCTTACCCCTTCCTAAAGTCTACCTGTGAAAATTTCTTTTTATTCAAAAAATAGTTGATTGTACCTCTGTTTCATCACCTCTTCAAATTCCCATATCACATCATCAAAATTTTTGTTCCAACACAACACTATGACTTGGTTATCAATATTGTTTCATAGAAAATTGTATCTATGATATATGATAATTACTCTATTTTCTTTGTATGAAACATAAATCATCAATAGTACCTCTTCTGGATTTATTACATTGGAGGGTTCTGGTATGTAATTCCTCATGAGGGATACATGGAACACATAATATAATTGAGATAAATTAGGTGGGACTACTAGTCAATATCCAACCAATATAATGTGATTAAGGATACAAAAGGAGACGATGTATCGTGGAATAATATTTCTTCTATTATAAACCATAATGGGGTTCTTCCATGGTGATATACAAATAAAAACTTTTTCTGTAGTGTCAAACTATTGGTCCCTTTGATAAATATCCACAAGGTGTTTCATTAAATATTCATAAGATTTCAAATGATGCTAAATGGTTTGAACCTATTCATTCAGTTATCGGAGAGGATCATATACCGTAATTTTTCACTCCCCAACATTATCTTAGCATGTTGGAGTATGAAATCGATTCCCATATAGAGCCTAATAAGGTTACATTTGAATGATAGAATGGAAATTGTTTTATATATTAACTCATATTGGGGAACATGTTTCTCCCAACATCCTTGGATATCCGTTGAATACTATCTATAAATATATTCTGGATTTTGATGATTCCATTTAAAATAATCATCCATATGAGTGTAATACGTAATACTAAATATTAGGATTGTATCTAATTCTTGGAAAAGGATTCTCCAGCACCTCAAGGTAAACCTCAAATCTCAATCGGATATAGTAGATATTTTCACTCCATGAAGTATTACCACATCTCTTATGTATATCATGGAGTGTTTTTGAAAGTCAAATATTCCTTGATGGAAATAAAATGTGATATCATGGTAGGGTGATTAATTACCACCAAGGTGGAATTATTTCATTTAGGGGTCTGAGGGAGTCATCTGACGAAATAAATGGTTATTTTTTTACCAATTCCATAATGGTATATGATATGGTTACATCATACAATTATATTTCTATTGTTAAACCTTAACTTAAAATAATACAATGAATCATGACACAAATTATAAAATCTCCCTCTTCATGTTATCCCACAATAAGTTTTTCTTAAAATATATATACACATTAGAGATTCTTGGAAAAATGGGGAAGGGTGATCCATTCAAATCATCCAAAATTTTCCTTTTTCATCTATGGTATTGATCGGACACAAATATAGGTTCCAAACCATAAAACTCAGTCATTATATAAATTAACCTCTATAGTATTCTCTTCTTTTTTCTACAACACCTCATAATATTAATGGGCATCTTTAATACTCCATGTAATTGATGGTTCAGAATTTATTTATGTAATTTAATATAAATATAATTTTATTATTCCCATGTCTATCCTTTTCTATTCTATTAATATTACTTCTCTTTCAATTAAAATCATGAATACTGTTTTAAAATACTTTCAACTCAAATAATTTTCCACTTTATTTTTCTTCTTATGAAGAAAATGGACTGAACAATCATAATCATTGATCAGATCTAAACACCTTACATTGTTTATATTGAGATATTTTTCTATGAATATATAATTGAGGATTCTATAGTCCATATATATTTTATACTTATCCTCATAGAGATAATGTCACTAAATTTTCAATCTGAGGATCACTACATCTAATGATAGATCATGCATTGGGTAGTTCTTCTCCTAGATCTATAATTAATTTGATGTACAGGCTATGAGCTTTTCATTATCATGAGAAAAAATACTATGCTATTTTTGTATTCATCAATGTGGATCAAAAATCATTCCCCTCTTTAGGGTAATCATATCACAAATACAGTAATTAGCCTCTTCTCTAACACATTAATGCTGACTTAAAAATCACCAATTTGAAAAACATGACTCTATTTCAATTTATATTTGTTATTTTTCATGAAAATCGTGTTATGTTTTACAAAATTTATGATAGTTCCCAATGAATCTAGAGAAACATTAGTATCCATAAAATATTTTTCTTTAGATAATCCTTTAATTGCATCTTTTTTTAAAGGATCCACATATGTCACTATTTTGGTGGTAAAATTACAAAATAATGTAATATAATGCATAAAAAACTCTTATTTTTATACATCATAGAGAAATATTATTTTCGGAAGGTAATTAGCACAACATTGAAATGATCCTAATGTTTCTCATTGGTTTTAGAGTAGATAAGAAAATAATATAAAAAGGATACTAGAATTATTTCTATATAATCCTTAAATACACTATTTATTAAGTCTAGGATGATTTCTAGAAAATTATTGTGTCTAAAAGAAATAATTATGAACCCATAGTGCCCATATCTTTTACAGAAATATGTTTTGGGGAGATCCTCCTTCTTAACATTTACTTGATAATATCATAACTAAATATAAAACATAGATAAGTATTGTTCTCCATATAGATTATTAACAAAATTTATTAATATATAGTAGAGGATACTTTTTATTTATCATGTTCCTATTAATAAAATGATAATAAATGCATTGGTGCATTGAACAATCCATATTCTTGTCAATGAGGACGTGAGCACCTAATGGGAAATCACATGGATGTATAAACCCTTTATCTATATTTTATGATAATTTTTTCTTTAACTCCTAAAGTTAATAAAGAAACATTTGATATGGATTCTTGGCTATAGGAAATGAATTGGGTAAAAGTTTTATTGACAAATCAACCTCTCAGTTAGGAGGAATTCCAAAACATTCTTCTGGAAACACATCAGTGAATTTCCATACAATGGGAATGTCATCATGGATGCTATTTTTTTATTCTCAATCATTTTTTCTAGACATTATTTCTCTTACTTTAATAATATAAATTCATTAGATGATGATACATTACGAGATTAATCCTCCTTATCTCAGTTGTAATCAATATTAGTGTGATTTCATATACATAGGGTGATTTCACTCTCTCTGAAATTTATGTCCCCTATATTTAATTAAATTAAATCCCATTCAAGAATAACATCAAACTCAAATTAAGGGATTATAACAAGTTCTAATGGGAAATTCAGACCACAAAATTGGACATAGAATGATTTATATTCTAGGGATCAATTAACTGACCCATTTTCCATTTCACCGATAACTCAACAAAAATATTTTTTGATATGGGATTTAAATAGTTCTACTAAACATGAATTGTATGAAAGAATGTGTAAAAACAAAATAAAAAATTAAACATTATCTTCTTGAATGAATAACTAGCATACATGTTACCACATTGGTTTTAGGTTCCACAGCAATAGTTGTGATGTAATTGTCTCACCCACACAATATAGTACTTGGATGTTGTTGTTTTAAGTTGTTGTTAACAAACCATGGAATATTTCATTGATTCACATATTTTCCTTATTCATAATATTTATAAGGTGCATGAATAAAGGGAAAGAGAGGATCCATTTCCTTAATAGAGAACATCGAAAAGCATGGGAGGATATTCTTAAGAGATTGGTGGAAACTTTGTAGGGTGATAGAGAAGGAATGGTGAAGTAAATTTATTCTCTAAGAGTTTTGAGTTTTGAGTAATGGAATTTTCTCTAGGTTTATATAATAAATGAGAGGGGAACTATTTATTAATTTAAAAACATAGGTTTTTTACTCTATATAATAAATAATAAAAACCTCAAACAATATGATGTAGTTTTTCATGTATTATGAAAAATCTGTAACATCATTATATTTTAAAAGGAAACACTACATTGAATAGCATACAAGATATGAAACACAAAGTTTAAATGAATAGAAAATATTAATATTTAAATACGACAATTGTAACCTATCCATTTATTTATTGGTTATGAATAAAAATAAATATTTTTAAACTAAATACAATGTTCTTAATAACTATTAATATATTTTTAAATGATTAGGAAATAAAAACATAAATTTTAGTAATGTTATTTTAATCCTCAGAAATGTATTTTCTTTAAAATTGAGTTTTATTATCTTTTTTATGAATGAATATTATAATTAATTTTAGGAGGACTTAGAAAATTCACGTCATAAAATGAACTTCATTTCTGAAATAATCATATCAAAATTATTCTATGGTGATATTTTGAGAATTTTCTGAAAAGGTTATCTTTTTGTGAATAGTAAAAAAATATTATTTTTTTAAAACACAATATCTTTTGTGATATGGTCAAAACATAACAATGATATTAAAATTTATTAAATTTATGTAATGAATAATGTATGATATTATAATAAAAATATCATACAAAAATATTCCATAAAATAAAAATTATAAATTATTTCATGATAAAAATAAGAAAACATTTTAGTCCCTATGTAGTGATCGTGCTTTATTTAAAGAGTAAAATTTGGTGCCTTATAGTTATTAATTTAGAGGTAAAATGTCTTTTAAATACTTTTTTATTAAATATAATTCATAATAAATTATTTTTATTGATATTTTTTTTAATTATATATCATTAATATTATCATACATCTTCTGTAATTCTTGCGCAAAGCTAGAAATGTCAAATTAAAAAATTATGTAAGTTATTCAGACATTGATATACGTAAATAGACATAAGGAAAGAATTTAAAGTACTATATTGATTCTATATAATTTATTTTTATCATAGTAACTTATTTTTATTATTCATATACAAAGTAATTATTTTAATGCTTCTGTAGTGATTACACAATGCTTGTGAAAACTCAAGAAAAATCAATAAAAAAATAAATTAAAAATATAATAACCATTACAAAAACAAATAATTTGAATAATAAATATCTAAGGAATGATATTATACCATATTAATCCTCGGTTAAAATTTTTCACCATTTGTATCCACTTTATTGTCATTGCGTCCCTTATAGTATTTTAATTAAATGAAAGTCAAACTATTCAAAATATAATTTTTAACAATTATAAAATTTAATATATATGATTTTCAAGAAGATATGTCAACCATAAATATTATTTGGAAATATAAAATATTTTTCAACATTAATGAAATTTATTTTTAATTTTTAGTGATGAAGGAAATGCATGAAATATTTACACAATGCTGATATAATAATTTTTAAATAAATTAAAAAATCAAATAGAATATTTTAAAAATATTAAAATAAATATAATTTCATATATATAATCAAATAAATTAATTGTATATATTAATATAACATTTTTATGATATAATAAAATATATTATTTCTCAAATTTTACTCTTTTTTTATGTTTTTATAATCACACTAATTAATAGTATCGTAATTGAAAAAAAGATATTTACGGATATAATATTTTATGAAATTATTTAAAAATTATAAAAATAATAATTATAAAAAAGGGGATAATAATAGTCTAAAATTTCATCAAATTAATATTTAGAGGCTATTTTGAATCTTTTTTCAGCTTTAATAATAATATTATTTTTTAATGTTTTGATAAATTTGTATTTACCCCACACCTCAATTATAAAAGGGAACCCCTTCCATAACTTCATTTCATGACCTTGAGGCTTCTATTTTCACCATACACTACCATATTTTCTTCTACTGAGACTTATAAAAATTTTATTATCTCTAGTCTCACAAAAATTTCAATTTCATGTTCCTTAAGGAGTTTCTCATGGAGAAGATATTCAATAGGTAAAATCCTCCTTATTTCTCTTTTAAATTCATTATTTCTTCAACTTATGCTCAACTACCATCCCAAAATCATTATCATAAATATAGTATCATATATATAGTAGAATTCTAATTTTTTTTTATAAATGTCAACCATAAAATTTATTTTCTTCACTTTTTATAATAAAAATGAAAAAATTGTTCATGATACGATGATTATTGTGCCCTCTTCATAAGAGTAGTCACACAATTTTACAAATGGTATACATTAAAATTTGGCCTCTAATAGAGGCATAATTCCTTGATCCTCATGGTAATTCTTTTCCAATATCGTATACTATTTTTATTGTGAAAGACTCATAGTTCATACGTCTTACCCCCTTCTAGTTTTATATTTATCAATGAATCAAAAGAGGCCCATTTGACAGGAACTAATGACATCTCTTCCCTCATTTGATCCCCAAATATGAGGGGAACTATTGATGTGATTATGTTTCAGATTATTTATTCTTTTTTCTCCTTCAATTCCTCTTTTCAATCATTAGATTATATTTTTATTGTCCTCGACTAGGTTTTTAGTGATTATTTCACTTCATCATGGTAGAAATCCTATAAAATGATAATGTTTTTTCATTTATTTGTTATAAGATATCATTTTAAGATGAACACATGAAGTTTCATGTAGTTTCACTGAATCTATGCTGATATTGAGTCTTATTTGGAAATTATTCCACCTTTTTAAAATTATATATTTAATTAATTAGATTTTATGTATTTAGGTAGCATATCAATAAATGTAATGTTCTTTTAGAAGGCATGGAATGATTTTATCGGGGAATGTACATGCATCGTGAGGATATTAACTTCATGGATATGATATTTTTTCTTTATAATACTATATCATATAATTTATTATATGTGTGTGTACTTGTAATAATGTTTTTATGTGATAGTGTGATATAGATAGGGACCAAAAGATACCTAGAGAAAGAGGTTGGTTGTATTTGAGCAACCATGGTTCGGAGAAGGTGATCTAGTGGTGGTTATGGGAAATAGAGTCGCTCCATGGATAGGTCACTAAGGGGTGATGATGCTGGTTTGGTTTGCGAGAGGCCTCGGGTAGGTCTCAAAATATGATATAATATTTGATTATCATATGTGATTTTATATGGGAATTTGGGTATTTAAATAATTATTATTTCTTATGAAGATGAGTGGGACATTTTTAAATCTCACATATGAATTACAATTAACACTGAAGGTATATTAGATCCTTAGTGTTCATTGTCTGTAAGATGAGTCCTCAGAGACTAGAAGGGCTGTTATTGAGAGCGGTTTCCTCTTGGTGATTGCTTCAGGGATTTCCTAAATGAGAAGTTATATTAGATCAAAAAATGGGATTTTTCATTTAGTGTGAGTCAGATTGAGATGTTCTATTGTTAAAAAGATGGCTCATGGAGTAAATTTTGATGAGGATTGGATGGAAATCTCATGTAAAGGGTTGAAGAGGGCCTATAGGATAAGAGAAACTGAGGGTGTTGGATAAATATATGGGATGCTTAGAAGAGACCAGGTTGGGACTAATTAACATGATATATGACCATGGGTATAATAAGTTAGGGATGAAAACTATAATGTGAGATGCTTTTGTGACGTCGATTATCATAAAGATATTCATCCAAGATTTTAGATGGACTTTAAGATGTGATTCAAGGTATGAGGCTAGTAATCATGGGGAAAAGCATGGTGATGAGTTCATGATCATGTGGTATGGGTTTCATTCCCTATTTTATGTAACTTGTGAGTGGATATATTTATGATGATGAATACATAATAATGTCTTCCAATGTAGAATAAGAGATGGTTTAGGCCTTAATGTATTCCCCCCATTGATAGCGGCTGGGTAGGGAATTTATTATTATTCATATACTATGTGAGTAGGGGTGGTTGGGGTCATATTGATTGGAATCTCCTAACTGAGTGAGGATTAACAAGGTACAATTTGTTAATGTGTACCTAATTGTAATTGACTAGTGTACTACATAATTAAACCTTCTTTAAGGGAAATTTATCAGGATACTAAATTTTTTGGACATATATAAGGGGGATAGACTCAGTAACATGATCTAAAGCCTTTCAATAATGGGATTGGAAACATACTATATTTTGAAAACATCAATGAGAGTAGTGGACATGGAAGTTGATAATGACCTTAACTGGAGTACAAGGATTGTGGTAATTGGAAAGTATGACACCCTACACTAATTCTATGTGTATGGGTTAGGATCTATGGTATGAGATGAGTCACTTCTAGAATAGGACATTGTAGGTATTTTCAGGTGTTGTAGTTTCCTGCTTAACACATGATGGCCAAATTTTCTTGTTTATTTATATTTTTTTTATTTTCCCCATGAATACTCACAAATATGAAGACATATATTTGGGTAACATGGTGACACAATACTAAAATGTTATTCTCACACACTATAGTGGTATTTTGGGGCATCCGTGTTGGATATATCATGTTGAAGGTTATATATAGTATATGTAGTAGATCAGGATGAAGTAGCATGAAGATATTGTGGATGGATTGAGGTGAGTCATAGTGATGATAGTAATGCCTCTTTATATTTTTTTGTTTCTTGTTTTATATATGTGAATATTTCAGCTCATGATCAGTGGGGTATATAATTTCATGATAAAATTTAATGATTAGGGATCCACTAAACATTGTAATCTTGATAGGAATGAATATTTAATGACTGGGAGTCCATGAAAGGGGAAGGTCCATGTGATAGGTATTTAAGGATACTAATATTTATGTTCATAAGTGGTATCACAGTAGAATCCTGAATTTTTATTTCATACTGTCATTCTGTAATTTCTATTTTACTTATAATCTACTTTGACATTACAAATTGATGGCCATTAGTTTATTACATAGTATGACTCTATAATTCCTAACATGTAATCTATTATAGAATTTGTTTTTATTTAGGTATATTATTCCTTTCTGTGATGTTATTGTTCGCAGCCTATTATGGTCTTGGTGTATGTATTTTTATTCCCAGGATATAGTCTCCCAACCATATCATTTAGACCTTAAACACTTGACTGAAAACTCTTGTGTATGGTGAGAAGTACATGAGGCCATGTTTTCCACCAACCCATACTAAGTTATTATTGTTGGGGAATTTAAATTTTATATCATTGGGTGTTTTCATTTTCTTTCATCATGATACTATTTGGGGGAATGTTAGAAAGGAGATTGGTTTTATGGAATTTTGTAGGTGTGACATGTATGTTCCTAGACCACTCATATGTGTTTGACCTCTCAGTTACATATGATGGGACTATTGTTACAATTAAATATATAATGTTTAATGTTGATCTTTTGTATGGATTTTCTTTACAGTTTTTGGGATTTTAATGGATTAATATATCATGGCTAGGAACATTGGATTAATGTCATATATATACTAGTTTCATTCTATGAATTGTTTTTAATTTAATTTAATATCTTGATCTTTTCATTGTTCTACAATGATAAACCATATTTGAATTTGTATTATTCAAAATTGATTATGTTGGTTCTTATATATATATATATATATGAATGGAATGAACATGTAGTTATAAAAGATGATTTGTAGGCCTTGTGTAGTACTAGAATGGTTGTGCTAATTGTTGTGGGTAGCATCATAGGATTAGTATTCCTATATAAATTCTTTGTGTGTTCAAATAAACTATCCTAGTAGTTATCATAGTGAAAAATCATAGGTGATTAAGGATTGTGTTTTTTATTTTAAACATAAGACCTAGAACACTTTTAAAGGGATTTCCTAGAGATGAAATCCATCATTCTCTCATAAGGGGGGACACAAAAATTACTACACTATAAATTCATGTGGATATAGCTTAGAATTCCCTTATAACTTATATATTTGTTTGCAATGTGGAACCTCTACATCCTAGAGTGTTACAAAAAATTCTCGTTTAAGGAGAGGGGTTCCCAGGATAGTGGCTGATTATTCTCGAGCATTCTATATCTAGTATCCTATGTCCATCATTGGAACTAAAGGTCCTTAAGATTTCTTTGAATGTATTGACATTGTTAATGGGATATTTGATCTACTGGAGACCCTAGAGGGTTGATGGGTAATTTTGAATTCTTTAATGATTTAAGGATCCACCGGAAGGTGGTGGGGGTGTTATGAAATGGGTGGGAAGATGTGAGGGTATCACATATGAAATATTCAAGGATCTCTTATTTGAAGAGTTCATTCTAGATACATTAAAGATGGATCTTGTGATGTAGTTTTTCAATATTTAGTTTGTCAAATGCCAATGGATACATAATATTCTCATTTCATAGAGTTACTTCATATCAGTCTTCTCATAGATACAAATGGAGCATAAAAGACCTTACAATTTGACATCTATCTTTGATAAGACTGTAATTTTTTAAGGTAAGTAGCTTTGACTTGGTCATATATATAGTGGTCCATCACAAGGCTGTAAAATTTATAATTCCAAGAGGAGGATAGTGATGCATGTCTTCCTCTAGATATTATTGGATCAGTTGGAAAAGTTCCCAGACATATATTAGTTGTCAATTATGGTTTTAATAAGTGGAATTTTAAGGAGATTTCATGGGGTAGTGGTATGAGATTAAAGTTTATTAGGGTTTCATCATCCCCCTATATGGTATAATGAAGTCATTAATATTTCAACAGTATATATAGTTGTAACTATTATATATTCTTTCTACTACCTTTGAGTATGTATCGTTTGTGTGGAAGATTGGGGCATCTTCACCATTTCTATTTTAGGTTGTCTTTGGATCATTTTGATAAGGGTGAATGATTAATTATTAATATAATTCATGGATCTAGTAAATGTCCTTATTAGTAAACTCTAACCCTAAAAACATCAATGAACAATGTGAGTTATCCACCTCAGGGGTAGGCTTATGGAGCTGAGGTATGTAATATTTACATAGTGGACTAGGATCCAGATGAAATTGGATAGAGACCATTTCTATTAAATGTACTTATTTATCATATATATGATATATTATACATCAATTAATATAAGAGGGTCACTTTTATTTATATCTACTCAATTTTTTGGGATTAACTCATCGATCAAGTTATCTTTTGAGTGGTAATTTCTTCACACAACCTAGAGAAATAAATTGGATTATTTCTAGAAATATCAAGGATTAACCATATTTATTTTTTGATACGTATATATATGGTATTTCATGATTCATGGGATAACTATTTTCATGTTATTTTTATCATCTAAGGGTCGACTAGTTATGGGGAAGAAATTAACTTTTATTGGAGGTTAGCATCTTTTACTACACATAAAGGATATTTGTATATTTTTACTAGTGAATGAGATGTAGCAGTAGGTATAATGATTATGGACATAAGTATGTTTGGTTCCATTTAAATTTATATAACACGCATGGTTCTAGAATAAGATCATAAAATAGATCCCTTATTAATTCCACATATGGTGTATTGTTACAAAGAGTTATTTTAAAAATATTTCATAGGTCTTCCTCGTGATAGATGAATTGTCTTTGGGATAAAACCCTTGTATAGGGAAGAACCTATATTTATCCATTCATAACATATTGAATCAAACAAGTAGAATGAACAAAATGTGGAACTTGAGGATATAGAGGTAATGTGTCTTATCATACTGGGAAAATATCCATGTGATACTTTGGTGATGTCCTACAAGAAATCATATGGTTGTATTTAGTTTCTTTTGGACTATAGAAAGATGAAAAAATAAAACTCAAAGGTAGGATACCCAATGCATATGTTTAATGAATAATTTTATTAGTTTTAGGAAGCCTAGTTTCTCTCCATCAATGAACTATGAGAAGGCCACCAACCACATTGGGATAGAGAGGAGGATATATCTAAGACAACATTTAGTAGTAGATACATATTGTATGATTGTCTTTTAATGATTTTGTGGTTTAAAAATTCACTATAAATGTTAATTTACATCATGAAATAGATCATCCATCCATATCTTGACTTCTTCATTGTGGTGTTTTTATGATATCCTCATATACACATAGAAATTTGAGACAACTAAAAATTATGCAGAGTAAACTTCATTCGAATTATCTCTATGATAATTTATTATAGTGTCACTTTTTTTATACAGGAGTTATATTTTCACAGGTACGTAATCTATGATGTGGGAATTTATGGATACTTGAAGAAGGTAGAGGTTTTGATGTCATTGTACCTCTCTAGAAATGTCTTTAAAATCATTATCTTACATGATTTTTTATAGATATTAATGATTTTTAATTCATTTTTTATCATTTTTTGTAGTACCTATAAAAGGAATTAAAAAGTGGCGATGTTTAAGAAGACATTTCAGAGTAAATAATCCTTCTTAGATATGAATAATAGAAAAAATATAACTCAAATCATAATATTTAATAATGTTATGACTGGATATTAGGATTACTAAAACTCCCCATGAGTTTTTTAGGATCTCTACATATTTAGATTGATTAGGTAGTGTCTTACATGTCTAGTTATATATGAACCTAGTAGCATAACTTCCATATGCATGACTTGAATTTCCATTCTTGTTCCATAATCGAATGTGTTGCATACATTATCACTTTGGTGAGATATTTATCATATACATGGACCATAATATATTTAATTGCATATTATCCTTGTGAGATATAAATTTCCATTAACTGTATGGGGTGAGTATCTATATACCCTTGATTTTGAGATGGATTATTATTAGGTAAATGTAATATTATTTATGATTCTCTTAGAAGTATAATTTATGATCATGGAGAGATAGCTATAAAAAAGAAATTGTAGTTCATGATTTCATTGGATAAATGATCAGTGGATGCATCAGAGGGGTTTTATCTTTTTCTCACATATTTTCATGTTTCTGAATTCCCAGATTCATAAACCCCCCTAAAATATTTCATTGTTTTTTTCTTGTGGATGAGGATTTTGGAGGTGTTATAGAGGATAGGGAATTTTTTTCCATTTATAGGGTTAACATACTAGGGTGGTTTGTGTGTTGATAATTATTTCAGTATTGGGTTTTGGAGGCTAGCTATGGGGATAGTTGTGTGGTTTTAGGATGTGCCACAACTATCAACATAGACTGCTAATCCATGTTGTTGGGTTTGGGAAATCGTTGGTTACCCTGAATAAAAGGGGTAGTATGAAATTGGTGATGATTGGATTTGGTACTAAATTTGGTTTTCTAGGTGACCACATGTGAAAAATAGAAAGCCAGATAACACAACATTGTGGTCTTGGATGTTTGTATAAAAATTTTATTCCTATTATATTAAATTATATTTTATTGTCTTTATAGGATTCATTGATGATAAATTGGCTTGAACCCATTCCCAATAGTTTTGTGTTACATGTTTCTTTACCAAATATCCTTGTTTTTTAGGAAGGATGGGTGGAAAGCCCCTTTAATCTACTCTTCATTCTAGGTGATGTTGTTACACATATGACGTGGTGATTTTTGAATATAGTGCACTTGTTGTTATGATTAATTAGTGTATGAGGTGTCTCATGGTTGAGGGTGTGCATTGTATGAGTAGGGAATGAATTATATATCCTTCAAGTTCATGGGACAAAATTATTAAAGTTATATATACATCGTTATGGAAGGATGTGGATGTGATTTTTGTGTGAAAGGTTTATATTAAGTGTTTTCCCATTATTATGAGGCTCATGGATACATGAGGTTATTGGAAATGGAATGGATGGGATCCCTAGGTTGTGCAATGTTTTGTTGTATGAGTGAAAAATCAGTAGGAAAGTAGTTAAGGGTACCTTTTTATTAATATAATTCTTAATATATTTTTATAATATGTTTCTTAATTTATTGAGACAACTTTTATGAGGTTCAGAACTAGTTGAACAAATAGGTTCTTATTGATTCTTTTTTTATTAACAGTGGCATTAGTATTCTATTCTCACATTTTTTTGAGATTCATTGGGTATGATCCTTTGGAGTATACATATTATTATCACCCCTATATATATATATATATATCTGTGTGTGTCTATGTGTGTCTGTGTGTAAAAATTTGCAGGTTACTTGATGGGAGTTAGAGACTGATCTAGATATTTCAAGCTTAGACCTAGGAGATGTTGATTAGTTTCCTTAGGGTTCTATGGGTATGGTTACTTTGGAGTTTTATTCGTATAAAATTACATGCATCATGGGATATATGTAGGTTTAGTCTGTTCAAATATTTTATGGAGTTGTTTAGTGGTTGATATCTTATCATTTGGTTTTACATTTCTATTAAGGGTAATGCCTCTCGTATGTGTGATTTTCTATATAACCTCAGTGTTATTTGCTACACAAAAACTACTGGAGGTCTAATTTGGGAGCAATTATCTCTATACATTCATCACCAGTCTACGATGGAAAATTTTAGAGAGATGGGGTTGTGAAAGAGTGGTATCAAAGATTTATGTTGAGATATATGATGGATCATGAGGTCATTCAATATAAGTATTGTATGGGTTTGGTAGGGAAATGGTTTATACGAAACAAGAATTTGATGTAAACATGAGAGATCCATTAGAAATTATATTTTAGGTCCCCATATGAGCTAATGTAAGGGATGTTTGATTACCAAATATTTAATGTAATGTTATACCACTTGAGGAATAGATACCTAGGTGAGACATATACATCATTATTTTTTTCATGTGATTTAAGAAGGGTAACTTCAAAGTTTAAATTGATTTTAATTAAATTACCATAACATACCATACTACTAGGCATAGTAAATTATTTTGGTTATTTTAGTTATGGATCCTTTTCATTATTAATGTGTTTTTCAAGATAGTGATACTCAGGGTGTTGGAATAGTTTACCTCCAATTGGTCATCCTAGATGAGGATAACTACTGGTGGAGGAAATTTCATTCCATTAACAAAAAATATTTATAGATGTATGAAGCTAGAATATATAATATGGGGATATATCATTGGATGGAGGGGATCAATATTACCTTTGGTCCAATTTGGGATTGGGAAGAGTACCTAGTTCTAATATGATTTAGTCATATGAGGGGTTCAACAGCATTAGTGGTTGATGTTTTATCCCAAGGATAAGAAAGTGGTAAATGTTTCATGGATAGATTTTCAGATGTAGTATTATGAAAAATTATTGTAATAAATGATGAAATCATTAAATAATCATGAGATCATTTCCCTCAATATGGGTGTATGACTATGTGATACATTAGAATTAGGTATAAGGACCATTTTAAATTCACCCAATAATGAAACTTCTTTTTTTTGCATTAATATTACATCCTTTTGTAGATAAACTTCATACAAGAATTAAAACATTATCCAAAAGACTAGTGTCAAGTGAAAATTAGGGTCAATCATAACATATGAATAATAATGCATACATATTATTTAATTCATTATCATATAGATTCTTAGTGTCCCGTGTGTTCTTTAAAGCACAAGTAATCAGGATATATATCAATGAAATGGGTGAGCTAAAAGACCTATTGGAGGATAGATATGAAGATGAATCAATATAACATGGGTGAGCCTAATAATAATCATAATAACATAGTCATGTAATCATAATAATAAAAATGAGAGGAAGTGTTAGATAAAATCATGGAATGTGGAAATTCATTAAAACGAAACATCATGTCATAGTGGTGATCTACCACAAATAGTTGTGAATAAAGCTAGCATATTGTTCATGAATAACATATGGAAATAATTATAATAGAATCATTATTAAAAAGATAGCATCTTTTTCATGCATATTTCACATTATCTCGTGGTATACATCACATTACCCAATACATTATATCATAAAAAAAATTTGGGTTCACCCATTCCATCATAACATTTACATTATCTAGCACACCACATTGAACGTACAACAATAATGGATATAAATTAAACCATGGAATGGAAATGGGTTTAATGAGAATTTAATAAAGCATACATCCATTAAAAACCATATAGTTTCCCAAATAAAAATTGAATAACATACCTTTTATATGAATAATCAATCATGAGTGAATAATAAACAACCTCAAGAGAAGTAAAACATGTGTTTTTAAAATGAAGAGTTCTTTTGGAAAAATCATTTTACTTATCCCAAATTTATATTTTATGAATGTATATAAAAAATGAAATTTAAAATAAATGATATTTAAGGATCATTATTGAAACATCAATACTGAAAATGGAGTGGAAGAGGGAAAACCCAATGAATGAGATTTGGGTTCAAGAATCCCCTTACCTTAAGTCTGAATGATTTCTTCAAATTAATATCTATGATAATAAAAATAAATTCATTAATTTTTAAATAATGAACATATTATAATTTCATTTTATCCATTGTGATATTATTATGTTCATTTCTTCCAATTATTATTAGTTATAGTGTTCAATTTCATCATTCCAGTGTGATTTTTCATTGCTTTCAGGATTGGTTCACCTATATACTTGAATGGAAGTTCATGTAAAATGGAGATAATTATCAAGAATCTATATTATATGTTATTAATGAAATTATATAATTTTATTTGTTCATATATATAATTTTTTTGAATGATTTTACAATGAATTAATAAACAAAATGTTAATGATAATCATTTAGATTTATTTTTTTGTTTTTAATCATGAAAAACTCGTTTGGTTTTATTATTTAGTATTATATATATAAGATAGTTCAAGAAAATCAGAATGGTTATAAAATACGTTTTAAAATACATTAAACAATTATAATGGTTTTCTTACCAGACTTTATGGAATTATAGGAAAAATTAAAGTGCTTCATCCTTGATGGTGGTAAATCAACACCCCACAGATGATGTTTCAATTTAGAATATAAGGAAAAGTGATGATAATTTTAAGATTATTTATACCCTTAACATGATAAAATTATATTATATAAAAAATAATAGATTTATCATTCCACTTGGTTAAGTGGAGTAATTGAGAGTATAAGAAAAGAAATTTTATTGGAATGAAATGAATAGAAAAAGAAAGAGGATTTTACTTCATGATTTTATCCTCTTTAAAAACCTTCTTAGTGAAAATATTTTAGTCTTTTGATGAGGCCAATGGATCCTCTATATGGGGTAGGGGATTGGTAAGAGTATTGGGTAGAAATTACTAAAGGATCAAACTTGTAAGGTTTGAGTATAAGTGGTGGTGAGGGGTGGTATTTATAAGGGGAGGTGTATTTTCTCATTATTTATTCATTAGATTATTATTTTGGATGAAGACTATGAATAGATGAAATTTATTAAAAAATACATATTAAAATAATTAATTATAGTTATATATTATGGTTTAATATTATCCATACATCATCTATGACTCAATAATTCATGTATTTAGATTTTATCATAAATTATCATATTTTACTATTTACTAATAAATTTATGTATTTTAGAAAAATACAAAACATTCACACTAACCATTTATCATAATGTAGAATATAAAAATGAACTCTATTTTATGAAAATAATTTTCTAAATATGATACATTTAATTTCTATTTTAAATCATCATTTATATCTAAAATATTTATTTTAAAATTATAACCGATTTTAGAAAACATTTGAAAAATAATTACTGTATCATAAATTTACATTATAATCATAAGACTACCAAATGATAATTTACGAATCTATTATATGATAAAAAAATTATTTTAACTATTTTAATTTATTAAAAAATTATAAATAAAAATTTATGTTTTATAAAAATACTGACACTTAATTAATAATTTTTCGAAAAATCGTTTTCTTGTACCATGATTTAATTATATCACATTATCTATTATAAGGTACATAGATTTTATTTATAATCTCATATTTGAGGTTACTATTTTATTTTCCAAATTACTATTCCTAATGGTCATACAACTCTTCCAAAGTTCAAGTTACTATTCCATAGGTATAAGATCATTAACATTTAAAAATACATCTTATTTCATTTATTTATTATTTGTATTGTTTTTATTTTATTCTCTATATGTTTTTATGATTTATAACATATAAAATAATTATAAGAAGGTAATTTTTTTTTGATAAAATTATGAGTTATTACATTTTTTCCCCTTAGAAAATTTTACCATCGAAATCTCATTTGACAAAAAAAGTTAGGGTAGTTATCCATCATCACTTCCTAAGATTCCCATGTTGCCTCTACATAATTTTGTTTTTTCCGAAGTACGTTGGTCAGGTGAGTAGTTTTATTGTGTAGAATATCATATCTACTGTCCAAAATTTTAACTAAGTAATCCTTATAAGAGAGTCCATTTTACAATTGTACAACCTCTAGACTCATTACCTATGAGGGGTCCAATATGTACTTCCTAAAAAGGGATACGTGGAATGCATTATGTATAAGAGACATGGTAGGTGGATGTTCCAACCTATTTGGCAAAAATCTGACATGATCAAGAATATTTAAGGGGACAATGTACCAAGGAATATTATTTCTTTTCTTTCCTAATATCATGATCCTCTTACATGATGATATGTGGATGAATACCATGTCTCCATATTTAAACTCTGGGTCCCATCGGTGATTGTATGTATATCTATTTTGTAGATGTTGTACTTCTTTGATGTTATTTGGATGGGTTTCACCTTATCCTCCATTTTATTGACCTTTTCTGGTACTAATATCGTACGTTTAGTGACTACAACCCCCCATTCAAGTGTTCTATATAATATCTAAAAATTGGATTTATATAGATTCATTTAGATGCTCACTTGGAAACTATTATTGTAAGAAATTTCAACCAAAGGTAGATGTTGTTTGTATAATCCATTTAAATCCATATACCATACCCTCTATATGTCTTATAGTATTTGAATATTCCACATATATTTTCCATCATTTTGAGGATGATATGTCATACTGATGTGTATCTCAGTGTTGAAATCATGTTGGAGACTTTTCCAGAACATTGAGATGAATCTCAAGTCTCCATCAGATACAAATGATTGTGGTACACCATGCATCGTTACCGCTTCTATGATTTAGATCAGTGAAAGTTGATCTAGTGGTAAGTCATATTAGATTTCAATAAAGTAATCTATCTATATAAGATGATCTACAACAAACCATATAATATTTCTTCCTTTGGATGACATCGAAAGTCCGTTGACAAAGTCTATGGTGATTGTTTCATACTTCCATGTTGATATGTGTAATTGTTACATCACCCCTTATAATTTTTTCAATTAGCATTCAGTTTCTAACATACCAAACACAATGATGTATATTTAGTGATCTCCTTTCTAATATTTTTCAACCAATAGTTCTATTGGATATCTCAGAACATATTTGTGACCCTTCTGTGAATATAGACGGTTGAGCTATGTGGATCATTATGAATCTCTTAATTTACCCCTGGATAAGATGATATATATAGTCATGACCCAAATCTTACAACACCTTCCTCATCATGTTTTATCATTAATAATTTCCTATTTCTCATGGTTTTTACCATATTTTTAATTTCCACATCATTTATTTTAGCATCCTTTATTTTATCGAAAATATATGAGTGAGAAATCATTTGAGAAAATATCGATGATATTCCTCCCATAATGAGTACCAAGTCCATCCATTTAAAACATAATAATATTGGATCCTTCTCTATTCTTATCAATGATAATGTTGTAGGATCCTTTCTATATAGAACATTCACCAGATTATTTTCCTCTCCAAGATGGTGGTGGATTGAGTATTCATAATCCTTTTTAAATCTAACCATATTTTTTAGATCATATTATGATCCTTATTTGTGAATATATATTTTAGGATCTTATTATCATTATATATTTCACACTTATCTCCATAGTGATAATTCCAGATGTGTATCAACAAAAAGATCAAATATTCCTACCTCAGATCATTCATGGGAATGTTTTTGTCATGAATTCTCAACTTCCTTGAGGTTTAGGATATCAATTTATAATTTTTCCTCAGTACACAGCCTAATAAATTCTTTGAATCATTACTATGTACAAAAAAGTTTTCCACATTCATTGAAGGTGTGATTACTATATTGGTGACAATCCACCTTTTTAACTATTTTATGTAACCTTTACATTCAATGTTCCAGAAATACTTTTCTCCATTCCATGTCAGCTTGGTTTTTGGGATTGAAAATCATGATAATTTATTCACAAATCCCTTGTAATACATAGGTAGGCTATGAAACTATGGATATCGGAAAATGTGTTGGCCCGAGCCACTCATAAATTGCCTTTGTCTTCGAAGGATCCACATATTTTCTATTGTTGGTGATAACATAGACCAAGAATAATAATTTGTCCATCATAAACTCACATTTAATGTTATTTTCATATAGTTTCTCCCTTTGAATGTTTTTTTAGAAATGTATTAAAACTATACACATGGTCCTAATTTATCATGGTATATATAATAATATCAACTATAAATACTACCATAAACATGATTAGGTAATATCTAAATACATTATTAACTATGTACATGAATTTCGATAGAGCATTAGTTAGATTGAAAGGCTTGATTGTTCACTCATAGTGTATATACCTCATTTAAAAGGAAGTGTTAGAAATATCTTTCTAACCCACCTTCAATTGGTGATTTCCTGAACGATGGTCCGCTGTAGTGGAATAAGTTTTCCCACATTGTTGATCAAACAATTTTTCTATCTAGGGAAGGATATACTTTTTCATTATAATGATTTCGTTTATCTCATGTTAATAAATGTGGATGAGAATTCTATAAATTTTTTTTGATACAATCATAGATTTAGGAACATGGTCATTTGAGAACTAAACTTCTGAGTTGTGAGGAAGACTAGTATACTCTTTGGGGAATAAATAATTGTAGTCCCTCAAAATGGAAATTTTTTTTATAATGATTGTCTCCTTTGACTAAATAATTAGGGAAATATATTATTTCTCATATGGAAATAACATCCACACATTATATGATGATTCAAAAAGAGATTGATCATCTTCTTTATAGTTATACAGAATTTGATGATTCATGATGATATGAAGATTCGTGGCCCTTTCCCGAATGTTAGTGTTTCCTTTTTAGAAATATAGTCAATCTATGTCCAAGATATTGTTAAAATCTACCAATGAAATTAAGACGAGGCTTTCCTGGAGGTTCTATCCATACACATTAAACAGAGATGAGTTATATACTCTAGATGCAATATTTCACTATTTTCTATTCTCATAGATAACTCAACCTCTATATTTTTTCGGTGTTATTTGTATAGTTCTACAAAATTTTATAGATATGAAAGAAATAATAGAACCGGAAATAAATATTTTTGTTGTGATTCCTGAATGAATAACCAGTGCGTTTTTCATCAAATCATATTCAGTATTCACCTTAGTAGTAGTGATGGGATAATTTTCCCTAGTTTCGACTATTTTCTAAAATATAAATTTTTTTAATAACATTTATGTAAAAAATTCATGAATAAATAAATAATCCCATTATGAGAACAACTTTAAAGAAATATGGTATGGGATTCCAATGATTATAATTTTTTAAAACAAGGCATCGTGGGTAATTACATATATATAGTCACATACTATGGGGTTTCACTATGTTTCTATAATCCTAATTCCCAAATTCATCAAACCATGCTCGGATAACAACAACAATGACCCTACTTTTCTTATGATACTGTTACATAATTTTAGAGATAAAAAACATAAAAGATTAACAAAACAAGTATAAAAAGGTTTCATGTCATGAAAAAAATAAGGACCAAACATAAAATTTAAGAAATAAAAAATAAATATTATTTAATTCCTTTATTTCTGGCTTCTTAGTGTCCCTTGTGTAATATTTAGTGCAAGTAATCACATAAGGATATACATCAATGAAAGGGGTGAGATAAAATCCTAGTAGAAGGATAGAGATGAATATGAATCAATATAAATTTTTTTAGCATAATAATGTTCACTATAAAAAATCATGGGATAATACTCATGATAATAATCATTAGATAAAATTATGTATTTCTTCAATGCATAAAAATGAAACATCTTATCCTAGTGGTGAACTACATCACATAGCTGTAAACAAAGCATCCATAATGTGCATGTATAACATATGTGGATCATAATAACATGATAATTGTGAACAAATATAGCATCTTGTTCATAAATATTTCTCATTATATCATGATATACATCACATTACACAATGAATTAGAGTTATATAAAATTTCATTTGCATATTCCATATCATAACATCGATATTATCATGTATGCCAAATATAACATATATAAATTTTGGATATAAAATAATCCATGGAATGGAAATGATTATCATGGTAATTTCATAAAGTATACATTCACGAATAAACATTATGGTTACCAAAATAAAAATGATAATAACATAACTATTACAAATAATCATCAATCTTTATTGAAGAATAAATGACTTCAAGAAAAGTAAGACATTTGTTATTAGAAAAAACATTAATTTCTGAAAACTATGTTTATTTGTCTGAAATAAGATTGTAATAATTTATATCAATGAAAAAAAATGAAAATAAAAAATTATTTAAAGAAAATTATTGTAACATCTATACTGAAAATGGAGTTGAAGAGGGAAAACCCAAAAAATGTGAGTTGGATTTGAAAATCACATTACTTTATGTTTGAATAATTTATTCACATTAATATCTTGGATAATAAAATAACATTAAATAATTGATAAACAATGAACATATTATAGTTTTATTTGATTCATTATAATTTTTTATGTTCATTATTGTTCATTTTAATTTGTTAGAATTTTCAATTTCATCATTTGGTAGTGTTTTCTTTCGTTGATTCCATGATCGGTTCACTTGTATACATGAATGGAAATTCATTTTAAATGAGGATAGTTATATAAAATTGATATTTTATGTTATTAATGAAATTACATAATTTCAATTGGTCTTATATTCCATTTGATATTTGGTATGATGTTGAATGATTAGATAAAATGTTAATGATAATCATTTAGAATAATTTTGGCGAATTTTGATCACAACAACATCATTTTGTTTTATTATTTATTATTATGTATATTAGTCTGTTAAAAATAATAATAAAGGTTATAAAATATGTTTTAATTTTTTTTTCAACCATTAAAATGGTTTTATGAATATGATAGATGGTGATATAGGAAAATAAAAGAGCATCGTCCACAACAGTGGTCAATCGACACAACATAGATAATGTTTTCTTTTTAGAATAAAAGGAAAAAAGAAAGATATTCTAATGCTTAATTATAAAATTTAAAACAATTCTTCAAAATAAATTATAATCAATTTATCATGCCACTTGATAAAGTTTAGGTGATGTGCGGATAAGATAATAAATGACATTTAATTGAAATTAAAACAAAACAAAAGAGGATTTTACTTCTTGATTTTCTCCTCCTCGAAAAGTTTTTTAGGGAAAATGGTTTGGTATTTTGATTAGACAAAGCACTACTGGGTGTGGGGGAGGCTATTGGGAAGAGTATGGGGTACATATTATACAAGAATATATGTTGGGGAGGTGTGAGGAGAATTGTTTGTTAGGGGTGGTATTTATAGGGGAAGACAGGGGTATTCCCTCATAATTTTATTCGTTAGTTTAATATTTTGGCCCAAAAATATTAATAGTTTGAGAACATTAATTAATATATTAAAATAATTGAGTAAATTGTGATATTATAGGACAATATCATCAATATATCATCTATGAATCAATAATTCATGTTTTTATATTTTATATAAAATTATCATATTATATTATTCATAAAAAATTCATGTATTTTAGAAAAGTAACAATAATTAAAAATATTTTTTTTTGATATGTAGAATTTAAAAATAAAAATATTCCTGAAAATAGTTTCGTAAATATGAGATATTTAATTTTTAATTAAAATCATCCTTTATATGTACAATAATGATTTTAAAATTATTACTAATTTTATAACACATTGAAAAATTAATTAAGGTCACATAAAATTATCTAATAATAATAAGATTAAAAAACATTAATTTATGAATATATTTTCTAAAAATAAACTTTATTTTTACTAATTATATTAATCAAAAAATTATAAATAAAAATTTATGTTTTTTGTAAACCAAAAAATATTTAATAACTTTTAAAATATTTAATTTATTGTACAATGATATGATTATATCATATAATCATTTATAAGGTGAGTAAATTTTATTTATACTTTCATATATTAGGTAACTACTCTAATATCTAAATTACTATTTATAATTGTCACATTACTATACAAAAGGTTATCTTCCTATTCCATATGTATTGGTTCCTTAACTTCTAGAATTACCTCTTATTTCATTCATTCATAATTTATAATGTTTTTATTGTGTACCCTATATGAATTTACTTGATTTTTAATATATGAAATAATTATAAGCAGGAAATTTATACCGGTAATTATTTTGGCTTTTACACACCCCCAAACATTTTGTCAATGAGGATCCATAGGAGTGATGACTTATGATAGACATTTTCCCACCTATCAATTATGTGGTCACTCTATTTAAAATTACAACATATTTGGATGTGTATTACAATGGATGATATAATCTATAATAGGGACTCATAATGTGTGATACTACATAGGGTTCCTTAAGGAGAAGAGTTCATAGAAGTAGATATCAGATTCCAAGGCCATTGAGGTTTCTCTCAGTGGGAATTCAAACATTGAAGTTCCCTTTAAAACACTACAGAATTAGTAGGTCCCATTATTTTTTTTGGGGATCTGGTCTATTATACTATGTAATGGGGTTAGGGGCCTCAAAATTATCATCACCTAGTGGTATTATTAGCTTAGCATGGATGAAGTAGTCAGGTTCAACATCAATGTCAGCATCATGGGGAGTGGGTTTGTTATATATTCAGAATATATGTAGTAGGAAGAGGGAGACCTAAGTTGATCATCATATTTAGGGATATAGATATAAGCATGACCATATTTGTGGACAATAATAGTAGGTAAGAGGATATAGACACGTACATATTTATGAAATAGAGATTCAAATCCTATAGGGGTCAATGATTGTTGGAGGTATGATTATCTTATCATCTACTATAATATCTACCATTTTTTATTCTAAATCCTCAAAATTAACTTTCAACCCCACCTTAGTCTGTGAAATAGTACAGGGTGGTTAGAGGATTCTCATTCCATTGGTGTTGACTATGAAAATCAAAGGGGTGGCCTTTTTGTTTGATGTGTTCTGGGGCTATAGACTAATGATAGGGAAACATCATTGACATGAGTATTTGTTATTATTGTAGATACAAATTTATGATTACATATTTATCATGGATTGGATTTCTTCTATATAGGTGATTAACAATTTTTTTCAATGGAGTTTTTTGTTCTCCAATGTGGATGGACAGTGTATAATGTTCATCAAAATACTACTTAATTGTATGGGAAGTAGGTGGGTGGAGGCCCTTCTTTTCTTGATGGTATAATTTTCAGTGAATTCAGTGGGTGAAAAAATGATAGAGGCTCCCATATTCATTACTAAATTCTACATTTTTTTCAATGAAAGTGGTGACACTGCCCCCTCAGTATGACAATGAGTTGGGGACAGAAGTATAACTAATTGTCTCTATTATTTCTATAGTTCATCATCAAATGACACCTTATAAAATTTAGGAGTTGAATATTTAAATAGATGATTTGATATAGAGGGGTTTTTTCATCCCGTTGTGTCATCATAGTGTGCTCTAGTGTTTTTCACAAAAAAGAAGAATGGTTTTATATTGATGTTTATAGACTACCAAATGATGAATTTGGTGATAATAAATAATTGTTACCCGAATCCAAGGATTAATGACCATTTTTACTAATTGTGGGGTGATAAATGTCTATTAATAGCAGTCTATATTTTTGATATCATCATTTTAGGGAAAATGAATATGATATCTCATATACTACCTTCTTTTGAAGATATATACCCTGTAGGTTTTTACTAATGTTGTTTGGT
Organism: Viscum album; assembly: GCA_963277665.1. NCBI lineage: Eukaryota > Viridiplantae > Streptophyta > Magnoliopsida > Santalales > Viscaceae > Viscum > Viscum album. The sequence goes on from OY728128.1 coordinate 644,425,523, forward strand.
TCCATGAATACAATAATAGTTATTATGAGATTCGTGAACACTAAATTTCCTAATGTTTTGGGATATTTTGTTGTGTTGTTAATTAATAACATTCTCATATAATCAAGGTATATGGAATATAATACTAGGTATCTGAGGATCATTTAATAGACTCTCTGACTCCACTAAATTCATGGAATGCTGTCAGAGTTCATGTATTGAATATAGGAGTTTAATTACATTAGAAATATTGTGATTCTCTTCGGAGTATTTGTGGATACATCAATGGATAAATTGGTTATTTCAATGGTGTAACACAAGAATGTTTCTAAGGTTCATATATTTCTAAAATTTATATGTTATTAATGGATTTTAGGGAAAAGGTTTTCTAATATTTTGGCCCGATTGACATATGTGACAAGGAAAGAACATGTTTTCCTCTGGACTGATCAGTGGTAGTAGTCTTGAACTAACTAAAAGGGTAGTCAGTTAGTGCTAATGACTTCTAGTTTCCCATTGGTGGAGTTCTGTTCGAGGTTTTCCATGAAACATTCCATTTGGTTATGGATTTTTGCTTCATGTAGCAGTTGGTGTTGATCTCATATGGGTTGAAAAATTTATGTTCCAACAAGTGTAACTACTCTACCCACAATATGGATTTGGTGGCATTGGTGTTATAACTAAATATTTTGAAACAATACCTTATTAGAGAATACTTTATGCTCTTCATTCCTTTTAAGAGTTTGAGGTATATTTTATATAAGAATGACCAAAATATGAAAAAATGAATGTGCATATATTTTATCTTCGAATATGAATTCAAATCATCCTATATATCAATGAAATTTAATATCTTAACTGATTCACTCAATATAAAGTAAATAAATTATGTTTTCCCTCAGTCAAGGATGCTTGGAGGGAGATGATATAATTGGTAGTCATGCACATACATGAATGTTTGGTTAGTGGTAGAAGATTTTTTATTCAAATGATAGTGAATAATTCTATGATACAGTAGGTGAATGATTATATGGGGGGATCACTAGAGTAAAAAGTTATAATAGATCAATTTAGTCAAGTTAACTTACCTAAAGGATTTTTAGTGAATTACTATCATATGTTTATATTTTATATTTGGATGTGCATCCCAATAGAAATGCATGAAGGATCTCTTCATGAGATTCATAAATCAACTTTATATATGAAACCACGAGTATCCAAAATATATCATATTCTAATGATATAGTTTGGTTATCCCATTATAAAATATTTTATTGCAATGTTTGTAGAAATCCTGTAGTTATGCACAAATGATTTTTTAGCAAGGAGGTTTCTAGATGAGTTTGTGTGGATACATGGAGTTCCATGGTCCATCATATTAGATTGGGATGATCAATTTACATCATGAGCTTTGATATGATTTTAAAAAACATGTAGTGATTTTTTATCTATTATCAATTATTTTTTCCCTCATATAAATAGACATATAGAGTGGACCATCCTGGCACTATAAAAAATACTGTGAGCTAGTGTCATGGATTTCAACAGATCATGGATGAAACAATTTACCTTTATTGACTCATCTATATACATTTATATATTTGAGGTATTTAATGGGAGCCTAGGTCGGTCCCTACTTTGCTAGACCAAGGTAATAGATTCCTCTATTCTTGGTCCTGATGATGTATGAAGTTTGAATGATAAAATCCAGATGGTTTTTGAGAGGATAAAGGAGGAAAAAGACTACCAAAATGCGTACAATTATAAAAAGGGGAGGACCGCATATTTTTAGGTCAGATACCATGTATTTATGAATTTTTTCCCTCTTCATGGGTAGTTGCGTAATTTTCAAGGGATAAAGTTTTCATGCTGGTTCATCAAACATTTCCAGGGGTTAGAGCATATTAGTAAGATAGATTATCTGTTTTAACATCCTTTATAGATGGATAGGGTACACAAAATATTCCACTTATGTCATATTTGTTGGTATATTCACAATGGTTCTCATGTCATTGGTCGGAGAGAGTTGTATATCAAGGATTATGTAATGATTAAATAATAACATGTCTATATTTCGAACTACTTGGAGAGAGTCCCACATGGTAATTCCATCACCTTGGATTGTTTTTTTAAAGGCATGCTATTTTATGGAAGAGTTACAAGGAATTTGAAAAATATATTCAGGCTCATTATCCAGAGTTGTTTCATATTTGTTTTTGTTCTATTTTCCATGGATGATGTAATGCTCAGTTTGTTATTATTTTATAAAATGTGTCTGTTTTCTCTTGCTGGTTGTGTTTTGTTAGTGGTTTTACATAATCCATTACATGATCGTTAAGAGGAATATTATGGTATGTATGTCTACACCATTACCTTTAGCCTCCTAATTTTAGTTTTTTGTTTGTATTCATAATAATAGAAATCATTTTAGAGATATCTGATGCAAGGGTCCAAAATACTAAAATACCCATAGTTTTATTTTACTAGTGTTTAAGTTTGTCAGAATGTGTTTAGTGGTGTTCATGAGGTAATATAATTGTTAATTCCATTAATAGGGTCACCATTCTATGGTCTTAGGTGTGGTGATGGCCATTTTGGCCTTGGGTTCTTAGAGGGTGGCATTTGGGTTGGTCGTGTCATGTTGTGTTAAACCATATTAAGCAAAATTTCCTATTTGGATGTTTTTTTCATCATGGAACATGGGTGGTCATCCTTTTTAAATCATGTAGTATAAAATTATTGGTCAATAGTGTGGTTTTGGTCAAGGTGTTTTGGGGGACCACCCATCTAAAATAAGGATCTATACCTCACCATATCTTGGTAGTGGTTGTGGTGACTAGAAAATGAGTTTGAATATTTTAAAATGTAGTAGTATTTGATCATGTAACACATCATATTATCCAATATTTCTTAGGACACAGAATGTATGATGTCATGGTTAAGGTCCAATTACATTTTATACATGAAATAAATGTGGAAAAACCATGAGAGATTCGTATCTCCTTTGAACAAGGAGAAAATGATGTATAAAGATGTCTCAATGTCATGAAGATTCCATTCAATATTCCTCTATAAATAGAAGTCATAACCTCATACCATTAAATATACATTCTTAACCTATAATATTTAGCTATTTATATACCCTCATGGAACCATTTATTTTTCACATAGATGGTTTCAATCAATTAGATTGTGGAGGATCATGTTCCCTTGATTAAACTTATATTTTTCTCCAATGTTTCTCACATTCATCCTTACCTTTTTTATGGATTTTTTGGGTGAAATCCTCCATTTTGTAAAGATTTCGTATTATGAATGAATATGCTTGGGTTGGATTCCCATTAATCATTTTAATGTTCGATCCATTAATTATTCTGTCCAAGGCATGATTCCATTTTAAGTGATGATCGATGTAAGAGATCTAATATCTCCGTTTATTTTGTGAATATGTGATTTTATCATGATTTTATTTCCATTTTGGTGGATGGGAAGAGTTATCCTAATAGATATAATTAATTAGGCTTAATTAAATTGAAGGGTAAAGGGGATAAATTGCATGTACTTTAATTGATTTCATTATTTTTCCATTCAATGACTGTGTGCCAAATGTTGATGGTTATGAAATTTGATTGATGTTGTGGATTTATTTTTCAAATTATATTTATAGATTTAAGCTCAAATTAAAATGGTTAATCCATTAAATAGCGTAATAGAACTGGTTGGGTGTGTGTTAGGAAATTCTATACTTCCCATTTTCTTGAGAATTCGTTTAGTGCAGTGGTCTGCATAATGGTTCGTATTATGGGTTTCTTTCTAGGTTTTACTTATGTGGATGTGGGGATAATGTGTTATGTAGTTTCATGTGGGATGGGTCCATGAGAATGACATGTGGTACAGAATCATGAAGTTGGTTTAGGAATGGATTTTCGTGTTGTAAATTTTCATGTTATTTTTCAGGTAGTTACCGAATTCATGAAATGAAAATTTATAGTAAACGAAATACGGTGTGATTAAATGGTAAGGGGATAGAAATAAATGAATGGATGGATGATAAATTAACCAAATTGGATTAATTTTTTTGGAAGTAGTATCATTCAAAGATAGATAAGTGTGTTTTATTAAATATAATAAGATATTAATGAAAATATAAGTGGTTAGTAATAAAGATTTTCAAATGGAAGCTTTTAAATTAATTTTTGGTTGTACACATCGAATGTGGTGATGATTGAGTGTTTAGTATCGGGATTGTGACGTTGACGTCTGATGCAGGTGATGAATATGGTGTGGTATTGAAATTATTTTGGTCATCTTGACCTATATGTTGTGTTTGTGTGAAACTATTATACATTTTACTTTCCTTGTCATTTCTATACAAATCCCAACCATGTATTATGTTTTCAATGATTCCAAGGTTTTTGTTTACGAGTGTTTCGACCCAAATATCTAGGTTGGAGATGGTCAATGGATGGATAACCCCTCTCTACTGATATCTCTTCTAGTTGAGGTTATTATGACAAGTTTGTGACATATTTCAAATATAGTGCACTTGAGGTGATTATAGATGAGTTGATGTAGTGGTTGAAGGTGACACTCATTCATGGATGGAGGTGTAAATGATGATGATGTCATTCAAGTTCATGATACCCTACTCGTCTAGTAATATGGTAGTGGTTATGGGATGATGATGATTCAATGGTCATGGAAGGAGTGGAGAGATGGGGACTTCTCATTACAATCAATCTCATGGGGATATAATGGTGTAAGATATAAAAGGGATCAAAGTTCTATGACATATGGAATTAAAGTGTGAGATCATAATATTTGGATGGAATTAGATTAGGGAAGACCATTTTCTATATGATCCATCATATATTTCTATTCGTGGATGCATTACTTAATGAGCTAGCATTAGTGAGTTTGAGAACTAGTTGAACTAATAGGTTATTGATGAATCTACAATTTTTTCATTGGGGAATTCATATACTACTCTAAGAATCGTATGAGATTCCTTGGGTGTGATAATAATTATTATACAAGTTATTATCACCCAAATATATATAAACGATTTTTCTCATTTTTTTGAGCGAGTTGGAGACTAATCATGGAATTTCTATCATGGAACTTAGATATGTTGAGATACTAACATTGGGTTCATTGGGTATAATTATTTCAGATTTTTATTAGTATTAAATTACCTTAATTTTATGATATTTTTGGATTTTTACCTTTTTACGTATGTTATAGATTTTTTTTTGTGGTAGGTATCCTATCTACCAATCCTACATTCCTATTGAGGGTAACACCTACTATAAGAATGACTTGTTATATACCATCAATTCTAGTCCATAATCTATGGCATACATGAGGCAATACATTGTGATCATTATCTCTGAAAATTCATCAATGAACTAGGAGGGGTTCCATTATAGGGAGGGGACATGATAAATTCTGTAATGGTTGAACATGTAAAGGCTATCAAGAATATTTGAATAAAATTCATAGTTTCGCACAAAACGTTAGTGGAAAGTTACCAAGTCTTATGAGGGTTTGTGGATAGTGATGACATGATTCTTTTTCATGGGAGAGTAGTGGTTCCAAATTCTATGAGGGAAGAGATGATCAGGGAATCCAATGAATCATATTCAGTAGTACACCCAAATTGGTATACGATGCATCATGATATCTGGAAATGCTTTTGGGGTATTTGAATGAAGAGATACATCTATGAATTTTCTCTCAATGCCTAACCTATCAAAGGATTGTGTTGGAGAATCAATGACTAGGATATTTACCTCAGTTACTTCCCATACCTATGATTATATTGAATGGGGTGATGATGGACTCCATGATGGGGTTTCTGATAACCCCATGCAGTCAAGATACTTTTTGGGTTATAGTTTATTGGCTAAATAGAGTGTCACATTCCTTATCAAATATGAGAGATTCAATCTATGGATGACTTGAGGAAGCATAATGTCAATAATTCTAAGTGTCTATATATAGATTATTCCAGTATCATATAGAATAGTGATTCATTTTTTAGATAATTTGTTCTGTAAATTCTTCAAGAATGCTATGGGGACATTGTTGAAAATAACAATGACATATCATTAGTAGACAGATGGAAAAACAGAGGGAATGATCCATATTTTGGAAGATATGATTCATTCATGTATTGATGACTTTATTAGAGAATGGGATTATAATATGATCATTTTGTTTTTAAAAAACCATAACAGTTTCTAGTAATTTATTCGTATGGAATCTGTTGAGGGTCTCTAAAGTCACTAGTGTCGTTCACCGATGTATTAGCATAAGGTGGGTGAGGTAGTTATCATTGGTATTTGTGTGGTACATGAGTCCTACAAGACGGTGTAATTGAATTGGAATCAGTTTAATATCCATCATATATAAAATTAATGTTATTATAAACATATAATATGACCACTTGAGTTCACTATCAAGGGGTGACTTTTCATGATTGTGTCACCTCAGCTGGAAAATAGTCAGAGACAGAAAAAACAGATGTTGGAACATTAGTTTTTAGGACATTCTACAATCACTGAGTGTATCTAAACTATATAATACCAATTAAACCACCAAAAAATATATTGAGTTATTAATAATTTGTTCGATTTTCCTTAATATTGGTTGCACGATCTCGATCCTACTCAAGTGATTGACTATGAGGATGCTGAGTTGGAACCTGATGCATCGTTTGTGGAGCACCAGATGTAGATCATTTACTAGAGTGAAAAATTTGACAAGTTAGAGTAATTTTCCCATTATTTGAGTATTATTTAATTATATATGGATATATGGGGAGACATGTGAATTAAAATATTATCTCCAAGGGAAATGGTCTTATTTTCCTATGCCCAACCACCAGAGGCACTTATTATGAATAAGAAGTCAATAGAGGGAATATTTATGACATCCTAAAAAATTTAATGAAGTGTAAATTTAATTTTAATATTAAATTAATTATGTTTTTGTGTATTTATAGAGGTTTTCTATGGATATGAATTATTATCGATGTGGTGGTGGCACATTCCAATAGCCTAGAGCAATTTGTGTTCCACATGCAAGCTGATATAGAGCCATATGATATCCATTAGTGGAGTCTGTGGGATTGAATCATTAAATAACCCTACATTTTTCTCTATGTAAGATGTGTTAAACCTATTCTTGTCACACTAAACAATCATAGTACTATCACTAGCCAATTAGTAGGGCCACTGGCTAACTTTTGAGGGCCACTAGCTCGCCAGTGGTGTCTAGGTGACCCGATTAATATGGACACATCTATACTTTCATATTAATGTGTCTTTTTAAAATTAAACAACATGTATTTATAATCACATAAATATCCCTTTTATAATATTAGTCCTCTCCATCCCCTCTCTTTATCTCTCAAAATATAGATTGATATGTTGACTCCCATATTATAAGATTCAACCTTCCTACCCCAAAACAACTTATTCTATAATTTGACATTGATGTATTATATATTTAATATATATATATATGGATTATATCATGATATATTAAAACATTATTTTTCTATTGATAGATCTTGATCAGATATAAATAATTGGATACCCTTTATGAATCAGATTTACATTTATAATTGAAATAGTTTATTCTCAGGTAAGAAGAACTGCTTCAATGCTGATACATGTAAATTTTCCTTTAACCATGTTACATATCCCATTTTGATAAATAAGAATAATAATATGATCATGTTAGGAAGTCCCTCTCAATAGAGGGGCCTTATTGATTCTTTTTCCTTGAATAGATTTCATGTGTATACTCATGTACCCTTGACACCCATGACTTATTATGATCACATGTGTGTATATGTGTATCCCATGAGAAAGATGATTTATATTGATCATATGTATATTTGAGTAGCCCTTGAGACCTGTGTTTGATATGTATCACATGTGTGTGTGTGGATTTGAGAATCATGATTCGTACTCCATGTTGTGACTATATTTTTTATTCTTTCTTTTGTGGAATTGTATGGTTTATGTTGGTTTTTATCCTAGTGGTAAGGGATATGTAGACTATCATGGATTGGTAATCCATTAAATGGTGGGTATGAGTGGAATTAAATGATGGAAAGTTACATGAGGCATCTTCATGGAAAACATAAAGACTAGAACAAGGCAGTAGTACGATATGATGGCCATATATTTTAATACATAACAATGATAAGGTAAAACCATATAGTGTGTCACATAACAGAGAAGAGGAAAGAAAACCTTGTGGCCTGGCCCACTACTTTTTATCCAAGTGGTTAATCAGAGATATATGGTCTCTTTGTGGCTGACACATGTTCACAACTTCCATTATGACCTCTTTCCAATATAGAGGAGAAGAAAATAAGAGTGGGGTTCGTGTTGGATTAGTTAGCACATAATTTATTCGCATATGATGGACTTTTACTAGCCGATCCAATTTTATATTATTGTGGAATACACCAATTATTGATGTGAATAGATAAAATTGACACCTTGGTGGTGTCTTTCAAGGTTTATACCCAACCACTGCATTGGAATAATAATGCATGTATTGAATTAATTGTCTAGGATAAAGGAAAGAGAATGGTCCCAGTGATAAAGTCCTAAAGATATAGAAATTGACATTCAGAGGTGACACTGAGAAAAAATATGGAGTTATGTAGTTGTGTCTTATTTTATTCTTGTTATTTTACTTATACTCTCATTTGACATATCATATTGGGGGTCCATGGTTTATTACATTGTATGAATCTATGATACATGACATGTAATCTATCATATCGTTTATTGTTATTAGTTTCTATTATTCATTTTAAGGTTATTATTATTTATACAATGTGATGAGTATATTGTATGTATTTTGAGACTATGTGTATAATATCGCCACTACAACATTCACACCCTTAAAAGTAGTCTCCAGGAACATTCATATGGGAATTTAGTCAAGATGCCATTTAGCAGATCCGCACAGACTTAATAATTCTTGTATTGTTGTTAAACATGGAATCAAAAAGATAAAATTTATGTTCCAAAAAATTATGTGTCACAATATAATACCAATATTGTACAAGAATATAAGAATATGGATGTATCGATTGGGAGATGAATTAATGTCGTAAAACATAATAATAATTTTTTCACTCCAAAATGTAAACGATTTTAAATATATAATCTCTAAGCATAAACATTTTAGAGTATAAATACAAATCAAAATAAATTAGTAGAAAAAATATACTCTCATAATATAAAACACTTACTTTATATTTAAAAGACAATTAGAACATGAGAATAATGTATAATATACACCATATTTTATGATAAAAATTATTAAACTCATTTAAAATATATTCAAATGATACAAGGTTAGTACCTAGACATAAGGGATACATTTTATGAAACTAGAACATCTTAAATATAAATAACGAAAAGGTATAATTATAAACCTGAGAAATATTTTATAAGACCTTTATTAATAATGAACAATATCCATTTTCTCCCCCATGATCATTATAAACAGAAACCATTCTGATTCCCTAATCTTCATCAGATATTTATTTTTGAAATAACAGATTATTTAATTTTAATCTCTTTGATCAAAATGACTATAAGAAATGATTGAAACTGAGGAATAATTGGGCATAAAAATTATAAAAATCACAATAAAAATATCTATTAAAAATCACTATGAAATAACATAATTGTATTCACTCAACGGAAATGATACGATTCATAGATTCTTGAATGCAATTATTCTAATAACTTTTATTCCTAAAATCTCAATCTCTATTTATAGATGTTTTTGTAACAATATAAAATGATAAAATCCATGATTATTGGGTTTATTTATAATAATATCAATTGAAAAAGTATCTTCTATAGAAAATATTCTATTTGACATCATTATATTGCAGAAATTATGTGGGATAATGTATCTCAACAAAACATAGTGATTTGGAAGTTAAATTTTTTAACTAACTATACTGAAACTGAAACTCAAGATAATGTAGAATTAAAAGGAATTGTATTATGATTTTAAAATGGATATAAATGATTAAATTGACTCAATATTAAATTACTAGTTCTATAATGTTTCATTAATCCCATTCGAGGTCCATAACTGAACACATATTAACACATTTGTTTAGTATTTTATTCCATCTTTGCATCAATAATTTTGAGTACTAAAAAATATTATCAATATATAATACTTAAACAAATATCAACATCATACTTATTTTATTCGTGCTAATTGACAACAAATCAACTCAACCCCAATTGGGTTAAAAAATATTCCCCATTTATAGTGATCAATACTATTTTTTTGATAAAAATATTTGGATAATTTTTGGATGAAAGAATCTATTTAAAATTGTTACTAATTTATATATAAAAATATGTATATATTTAGTTTCATTAAATTTGTTTTATATTTTTTATTTTATGATAGAAATAAATTTTTTCTAAAAAAATAATCTGTTATATTTTATGAATGAATATAAGAAAAACTATATATGATGGTTAATATATAATCTGTAAAAAAAATTATTCATGAAAAAAAGTTAGAAGAAAAGTTTGTGTGACACAATTTTCCACCATAATAAAATTGATATTGGTTCTAATTGTAAAAAAATTCTCATAGGAACCCATCATAATTTATCGATCATAAATATTGTAAAATACATTAATGGTGAAAACTACCACCTCTATGAATGTTATGTATTTTTTGTATATAATATTTTATTCATTTATCTAACATCTTAAAATGATATTTACGAACATAAAATATATACATACAATCATATTAATTATTAAATAATAATATTATTCCAAAATATTCACTTTATTTACTATACTCACCCATTGATTATAGTTTTCTATTTTTTCGAAAGGTTTAACCACAAACATTAACAAGGATTTAAATTCTTATCATGGATGACTATAGATATGTTAGTTGTAGTTTAACTTGATTTAACGTGAAAATAATATTTGTTTTACAGTTTTAGAAATTTAAACCCTAATATTATAAAATAAAATGATGATCGATAGTGTATACAACATTGAACACTAAGATTAGACGAACTGTGACATAATTTTTGAAATATTATTATATAAATGAAATTATTTTTAACATGAAGTGAAAATAGAATATTTGAATAGTATTAAATACCTTATATGAAATATATATAAATTATATAATTTATATAATGGGTTTTAAGAATTCCTAGAAAATAATTACACAATTTTTAATAAAACATTTATTTCAAAAATGTTTTCTATTTCTTTATATGATTAAATATTATAGTTAATTTTATAGATATTTTAGATATATTATTTTATAAAACATACATTATATTCTAAATAATAATATTGATATTAAATATGGGTGATATTTTTTGTTCTTTTGTAAAATATTGTGTTTTCAGTGGACAATGAAAAATACATATTTTTTTAAAACCACCCATTATTTCAATAGATTAATAAATTTAAAATCCCCATTACTCTATTAATTTGATTTAAAATTTACCTATATATTATTTATTTATTTATAATCCATTTAATTACAATTAAATCACATTTATAATGAATTTTATAATAATATTGGTTTTAGCGTTAAAATCATATTTTTCTTGGACCTCTTTTATAATGCATAATATTCCTCCATTTTAATTAATTATAATAACCCCAAATAAGAATGATTAAAAATATAAAAATTTATTACATATTTATAAATATTATTTCAAATTTATATCATTATTATTTTTATTCATTTAGTTCATAAAAGATCATTAATTGCTTAAAAAATGTGTTTCATGAAAAAACTAGTTCTCAAAACGTTTTACATGTCTAATTTTATATTGAATTACTTCAATTCTATTATTTTATTTTGATAAAATGAATTTCAAATTTTTATTCAATATAATTAAAATTAAATAATATAGTAACTGGAATTTTTTTCATTGTGTACTATCAGAACAGTAAAAACTAGTTATCGTGGTGAAAAATAAAAATATAAAAAAATGACTAACCCAATATGTAAATGGAATTACATGTATATAAAATGTTAATTTTATATATTTTGGATGTTTTTACTAGCCATATAACCCATAAACTCCATTATTTATCAATTTAGTGGAACATTTCTTGATAGTGAAATCTCATTATTGAATAGTTTTAGGTATTTAAAAAAATGTCACTTCTTTTCAATACTTAATGGCGCCCCTCCTATAACATATTAATACATATCAAGCCATTTGTATCAAAAATTTCCTAAAAAAACTAGCCTCAATATCCTTATCCCCATTATTGATATTATTTTATTACAAAAATACCAACCTTCCATATAGTAATAAGAGATCAAAATGTTGTTCTTATAAGCGATGGTATTCATTGTCACCGAGCTCCTTCTTGTTAAATTCTTATTTTACCACATTCAATTTTGTATTAAAAATTCAATTAAATTAATACTATATATCATATATAATTATATTTTATTATTATTATGGAATAATATTTATATATCTCATATTCCCTCAAATGGGAAACAAAACCATCATTTCTGTGAACTGTAGATTATAGCCTCGTGAACCAATGTAATTTGTTTTCCATCATTGCCTCTCACAACTATTAATAATGATGTAAAAAATATTTATATATAATATTCATGAAATATTTATAATTCTATGAGTTTAATATATCTTTTACATTCTTACCTTATCATCCATGGGAAAATGATAATGTTTCTCGTGTGTACGGAGGACTATAGCTATACAAAAAGGTATGATATGTTCCTTATTGATCCATCACATTTATTGTATATGTAAGTTTATTTAATGAAATATTATAATATATATCATATTATTATCATTATATAATGTTCATATAACATTTACCTTCTTTAAATCATGGTCATTGGAAAATGGAATCACTACACAAGTGTGCATATTGCCCACTGTCTCCAGGGTTGTGACATAGTTCATTTTTCCAAACCCTAATTTGTAGTTATTTTTAAATATATATATATTTTTTTAAAAAAATGATAATTATAAAATTATTATTACAATATATAAGATTTAATATTTTTACCTTTGACCACATTAAGCATACCAATGCCATTTTTAAATTATGAAGCAAGCATCCTTAAAACTCTAGTTATTGACATAACTAATTATGTAATTTAACATATCATAAAATTAATAAATAAAATGGTTTTATTGTAATGGATTAAACCTTATAATTTTTTTTAATAAATAAAATAAATGTTATATGCTTATTATATAGAAGATGAAGAAAATAAATGACCAAACATGGACTCTGTAACACCCCAAGTAAATAAAGAATATGACATTTTCATATTTATACATATTTCTGAATGAAATAATAATATTACTTTAAAGGGGACGCTATGCTCGATGGCCTACCCAATACGCAACAACGAGTTTCTTGGGAATCTTACGTTGCACTCTAATAATAAAATAATATTATTTTAAATGGTAGTTAACGCTTAGTCATTGTAATGGCAGGAATGAACAGAACTAACTAAAAAATTATTATATATGTTTGTCAAATATTTTTAGTTTTATCCAATAAATTTTAGAGGCTTAAAATGTGAAAAAAATCCAATATTAAGCATAAATATTCTAATATTCTTTAAATGGTCGATTAAACGCATTTTGATGGAGAATGCTTTTTAATTCCACTTTTTGACAATTTCATATATTATATTAGACCAAATAAAATTCTTCCTTAGAATCGAGTCATCAAAATTTACTTTTTATAAATTTTTGATATTTTTCTGATAAAGTTCATTTTTTAATGAATAGTGAAAAATGATGTATTTTAATTCAAAAACTCTTCTTAATATAATTTATTTATATGATTATATTATCTTTTGAGTTGGTTTTAAAGTGAAATTATAATATATTTTTACAATTTAATCCTATAGTGGTCATTGGAATTAATTTCACTTTGAAATTGGACTTAAACTAGTGTCAATCTTTTGATATATATTGTTTCATAAAAACACGCTATTTATTCTGACAGTGGGAATTAATTATTAAATTAATTAATGTAACTTATATGTTTTTAATTTTTTAAAATAGACATCATTTTTTAATTTGGAATATCAAATATATCGTAGGGTGATTTTTTGTTATTTTTCTAAAAAACGTCAATTTTTTATGAATACTGAAACCACTAAGTGGTACTTAAAAAACTGTTTTTTCGTTTAAATGAAATTTTACCACCTCTGTGTCTTGAATTTCAAAAATTTGACATACATGGTTGTCATTATGATGTAAAATTTGGTTCAATGGGATTAAAATAATTTTTTGGTGAATGGTAACTTTTAGGTTTTTAATCACGATTAGACGTAATTGGTGTAGTTTAAGGTAAAAATAATGTTTTAATAATATGAAATGACCTTGACACATGTCCTACCCTTATTGGATGTGTCATGACCGACCAAGACAATCCATGGGTCAACATGGGGACCCCATGGAGCCACATAGGTAGGAAAATGACATTAATAACTTTTTATTTAAAGTTAAAATAAAAATATCACAAACATGGGTTGTTTTATTAAAAAAAATTAAATTGGGTTATACAAGTCATATTTTTAATATAAATATTCATTAGAAATATAAACAGATTTCCAACATGATGATATTTTTTTTATAATTTTTAGACATTAAATAAATTAAATTATTTATGATACCATGATAATGCAGTGATTACCTCATTATTTAACGATTTAAATAAAAAGAAAATATAATGTAAAATATAAGAACTATATTTGTCAAAAACCTATTGGATGGGTTGATTTATAACTATTATCACCTTATCCTAGAAATATATAATTTTGATACCTTTAAAATCCGAAAATCATTTTATAATAAAGTAACCTTTTATAACTTTCCAAGAGTTCCCCTTCTCTCCTCTTATAAAAGACCCCCACCTCTACAACCTTACCCACACCTCTCAAGCCTTTGGCTCGGCCAAACCCTGCCCATTTTGTCTCTCCACATCCCTCTATTACTCCTATAAGCCTCACTTTGGGAATAAGTCTTCCCACGAAAGCCTTTGAGCTCAAATAAAAAAGAGTTACCTGTTTTAATGGTAATGTCTTCCCTAGTGTTCTTTTGTTTTATTTTGCTTCTACATCCCCCAAATATCTTTTTATTTATTTCTTTTGTAACAACACCAGTATATTAAATATACTAGGATGTTGTTATGAGAAGGATTCGAGATACACTAACACACACCTCCGTCTAATTGTAAAAGAACATACAGTTTCTGTGGATGGGGAATTACTGCCTCATGAAACGATGATTGTTCTATCTTCTCATACCACCTATCATGGTGGCCATTATGATGGAACTATATTTATTTTTGATATATATTATATTTTTTTCCTCTCTATTCTTCTGTATTTTATATTTAATACATACCTTTATTCTTTTCAGGTTGTGCAAATGTGATAATTTAATTTGAGGAAGTGTGGACTACCGCCCCCTCAAGTGATGTGACTCGTTCATGCAATACATGGAATGTATAAATAATTAAATTGAGGAACTTATGTGATATATATAACATATATATTATACTGGAATTATAATATATATATATATATATCTCATCTAGTTTTAATTTCATTAATGTTCTATAGAAATGAATGTAGCGTTCATGCGTACGTACGGCTTACCGTCTCCATGAAGGGTATATTTCATTTCTTATCTCCAAATGTTATGTACAATTATAAGTACATATATATAATGTATATATATGTCATACATTACATCTAAATGATGGATAACATTCTGGAATTATAATATATATATCTCTCTTTCAACTTTAATTCCATTAATATGAAAAAAAATGAAAGTAGCGTTCATGCATACATACGGCCAACCATCTCCATGAACGGTGCTTTTAATTTTTTATCTCCAAATGTTATGGAATAGTACAAAATAAATATATACTGGATATATATGATATTTGAAAGATTAATACAATTCCTTAGATGATCTACATATAACTACATGGAAAATTCTTTTCCAACAAGTTCAATTTTTTACTCATGTACCGAACATCGACAAAAACGTCTGATATGAACTCAATTTATTAACCAATTATTATAAAATTATAATATGTGATATGAACTGAATAATAATTTTTAAATGAAGTCCTTAAGAAATTATAAATTGACCAAATTCTATTATTCATCAGATTAAAGAATGATCGAGTCATGTCGGACAAGAGGTAAGGGGTCCAACCACTCTCTTTCTTTTTAAGTACTCTCTTTTGTGTCATTTATTTTAAGCTCATCTTTCTTATGTTTGGGGACGTTATTTTATATTACTAATACTGAAATTTATATGTTCATATTATGAGTTACCCTATTTGATCTCATAAATCCATTTTTGGATGTTTTAAGTGGCGTCGTTAGGCTGTAGAGTTTTCGTACGGGATATTTCATCTCACTTTTATTCTAGTGACATTTATGCTAAATTTGCCAATATTTCCTTGGAGTGGTGTATGTAATGCCCATTATTATACACTTTGTGTAGTATAATTTCATTCCTGGGTATTTACATCTTCTTTGTATGACCCTTCTTCCATGGGGTGTACGTTTCGAAAGTTACCAAACTCGGTAAGGGGACCTTTCACCGTCCTCTTTTTAAAATACTTCTTTTGTTATGTCTTTCAATTCATGTACTATTATCTTGGAATATGTTCTTATATATCCTTATTTATGTAAATTTTATGTCCATGTGATGAGATACCATTATCTCTCTCATCAACTCATTTTCTGAATTTTAAAGTGACGTCGTTAGGCGGTCGGATTTCTGTAAGGGAACTTCTTAACCCACTTTCAATTATTTGGGTTAAACCTCTACTTATTGATTTTATTATGCAAATATTATGTGTGGAATCTCTATGTTGTAATTTCCACAAACATTTATGTGGATATAATATTTCTACACATAATCATCTCATTGATAAATTCTTATGAACTTGTATGGGAAATCATAACTCAATCTTATTTCATTGAGTTAAATATCTATGCAATTGGTTTTGTTTTTACAAAATATGTGTGAATTAGCTCTGATTGTTTCACACATAATATTCACTTATATTGGGTGAATTTATATTTCTCACACATAAATATGTGATTAATTTATCCTTAATTTGAGCATACCATCTTTATAATGGATTTCATCTCAATTTACATTTCCATTGAGACTTCATTGTTGTTATGCACCAATTCACTCTTATATTGGGTGTATACTGTCCTATGGAATATTTTATGATGAATCCCTTTATTCTCATGATATTATAAAGTTTGGATTAAATGTTATTCCACAATTATTTGTATTCAAGAGTCTCTCATTTTGTTAAAAACTCATTAACAAAAATATCATTTAAAATGTTTTAAAGATTCATTATTCTAATTCTTTATCTTTAATGTCTATGTTTTCAAAATGGTTTTCAGTATTTATTTATATAGACATTAATGTTTTAAAATTATAATTACATTAAAATCATCAAAGTGGTATGGGACACTTTGATTCAAAAATCTCTTTTAAATGATTTTTGAAAATGGATTGATTAATTCAATATCTTGGAATTACTTATTGTGATTGCAAATGAAATGTTGTTATTGAAATGTTTATATTTTCAATATTTTATGTGTAATTATTGTACATTGACATTTTACAGGTGGTTACGTGATAAACCATATGACAGGTGGTGTCGTGAATACCAGGACGGGTGGTTACGTTATAACCTCCAATGCATTGGATATGGAAGTCGGTCGTATGGCTATTCCATTAAGTGATATTTGTGGAAGTCGACCATATGGTTATTCCATTAAAGTGTGTTTATGTCCCAAGTTACCTTTATATGTTATGTGTTATTTATATGGGATTTTATGGTAATATTTTTGTTACAAAAGGGGTAAGTAATGATCTTTTATTCAGTGAAGAGTTTTTTCACTACTTCATAAAGGTGAAAAGTTTTACTTTGATAAATAATTCTTGGTTTACCTGTTGTAATAAAAAACTAACATTTTTCCTTCTTTGTGTATCCTTTACTAGGCTTTTTATGCTCATCCCATGTTTTTGAAATGTTTTCCATAGGACTTAAAGATGAATAGGGTCAAAGTTGGGATCAAGGACAGACGTGCTATCTAAAACAAGGAACTAGACATGTTTCTTTTTAAGAGTTTTTATTTTATGGAAAAATAATAGAGGTGCATACTTTGTAATCTTTGAGATGTAATAGTTATGTCCTAATTCTATAAAACTCTAAACCTGAAAATATCCTCAATGTGAATTATTCATTTAATTCAATAATAAGTAATGTTTATGGCCTGGGCCTTATAGTTGGTATCAGAGGTCGGTTTATAGAACTTTAGAGGTTATGGTATTCTCTATGCATAAGTGACATTACCATAATGACTAGTATTTCAGAAAGAATCATAGTTTTTAGATAAAGTGAATGATTAAGTATATCTTAGTGTTTATCTTCCTCATTAGTACATTATAATTTTGTTGATATACTCACATAGACATTACTAGTTTTGGTAAATGGATGGATCTAGCAGGCACCAAAGTGACAATGGGTTTGAAGGAAACTATGGTGGTTTCTCTGATTAAGAGACCGGATGAAATTGGGGATTTAATGAGGAATCTGGTGGTTATTATAAACCAACTATCAAGGAGTCTATCAACCACATGAACCTTGGTAAGTTCTGTAATGCATCATGTACGAGATGACCAATCGATGTGGATGTTCCGGTAATAATTAACCATTAGGGTTTATATGATCCTTACTTTTGAAGTAATTATGGGATACTATTTGTTATGATGGAATATTAATGACATGAGATTAACTTGAGGTTAAAACATGTTAGGGTTATTTTTGGAGATTTATAAAAAGGACAACACGCAGACCGTGTGACAACCCTTCGCGTCGAACAAAGCTACAGGAATCGATCCCACAACCAAAGTGCGACTGGTATTTATAGCCTACCAATAGACTACGTGAAGTACCAGGTTAGTATGACTTATTATTTTTAGTTATATGATTTTATGAATTAAGAGTATGTTGATTTTGGGTTATCTATGGAAATTATTAACCTGTCATGGAGGGTATGTGATTAGGTTAATTACTTTTCAATATGAGACTTTAAGAGCAACTGATGGTATTTGGAGATAAGTGTTAATTTGTAACTTGGAAGACTATGTGATTAAATCCTTAAAATATTTGTGTTTCATTCTTAGTTTGGTTAAATTTGAAGAATTTTATGGACAAATTGTTTATCGAATGGTCTTCGTTAAACTTTGGGTTTTGTTGGAAAAATTTTGGAGATTAAGAATAGATTTTCTTTTTATAAAGGGTTATCCTTTTCTAGATTATCTGATCTCATACTAACCTTTTTGGTTTTAGTTTTGTTTAGGGTCTAAATAAACGGGAAGTATATAGTTCTCTTTTGTGGATTAGGTGATTCTCTAGAAGTTGATTATATCTCTCTTAATGTAAACAAGTCATCCTAAATACTCATTTTTTGGAGACAATATGAGTTCGTTGAAAGTCAACATGACAAGTAATTATGTTTCCTTATGTTTTAGTTAAGCTCAAAACTAAATTCCTCAATGAAAAGTAACTAAAAAATGTTGTCTGTTAACTTTTCCTGCTAGGGAATCCAATACCGTTTAACTCATCACATGTTTGTGATTTTCTGGTGGTTATCTTTCTCCTAAACATGTTTTCTATCACACTCCCTCAGAACATGACCCTTTGTTTTTTATTCCATATCCATGTTTTCATACATGGAATCCTAGTATGGTTAACTCAGGTGACCTTTGTACTTCCCTTTCTTCCTTTTAAAGTGATAGTTTAATATACTCCTTCTCTGATTTGGGGTTTTCAATGAAGTTTCCAAGCCCAATTTTAAAATTGTAAGGACGAAATTCCCAAAAGGGGGAAGGATGTAACACCCCAGGTAAATAAAGAATATGAAATTTTCATATTTATCCATATTTTTGAATAAAAAATTAATATTACTTTAATGGGGATGCTAATCTCGATGGCGTACCCAATACGCAACAATGAGTTTCTTGGGAATCTTACGTTGCACTCTAATAATAAAATAATATTATTTTAAATGGTAGTTAATGCCTAGTCATTGTAATGGCCGGAATGAACGGAACTAACTACAAAATGATTAAATATGTTTTTCAAATATTTTTACTTTTATCCAATAAATGTTAGAGGCTTAAAATGTGAACGAATCCAAATTTACGCGTAAATATTATAATATTCTTTAAAAGGTCGATTAACCACCTTTTGATGGCGAATGCTTTTTAAATCCACTTTTTGACAATTTCATATGTTATATTGGACCAAATAAAATTCTTCTTTAGAATCAGGACATCAAAATTTACTTTGTGTAAATTTTTGGTATTTTTCTGATAATGTTCATTTTTTAATGAATAGTGAAAAATGTTGTATTTTAATTCAAAACCTCTTTTTCATATAATTTATTTATATGATTAAATTATCTTTGGAATTGCTTTTAAAGATAAATTAGAATATATTTTTACCATTTAATCCAATAGTGGTCATTGAAATTAATTTCACTTTGAAGTTGGACTTAAACTATTGTTAATCTTTTGATATATATTGTTTCATAAAAATACTCTATTTGTTCTGGCAGTGGGAATTAATTACTAAATTAATTAATGTAACTTATATGTTTTGAATTTTTTAAAATAGATATCATTTTTGAATTTGGAATATCAAATATCGCTTAGGGTGAATTTGTGGTATTTTTCTGAAAAACATCAATTTTTGATGAATAGTGAAACCACTAAGTGGTACTTAAAAAACTGATTTTTTGTTTAAATGAAAATTTACCACCTCTGTGTCTTGAATTTAAAAAATCTAACGTACATGGTTTTTAATAGGATGTATAATGTGGTTCAATGGGATGAAAATAATTTTTTTTCTGAATAGTAACTTTTAAGTGTTTAATCACGATTAGAGGTAATTAGTGTAGTTTAAGGTAAAAAAAATGTTTTAATAATATGAAATGACCATGACACATGTCCTACCCTTATTGGATGTGTCATGGATGACCAATAAAATCCATGGGTCAACTTGGGGACCCCATGGAGCCACTTTGGCAGGAAAATGACATTAATAACTTTTTATTTAAAGTTAATAAAAATATCACAAAGATGAGTTGTTTTACTAAAACAATTTTTAAATGGGATTATAAAAGTCATATTTTTACTATAAATATTCATTAGAAAGATAAAAAGATTTTTTAAATCGTGATATTTTTTTTATAATTTTTAACATTAAATAAATTAAATTATTTATGACACCATGATGATATAGTGATTACCTCATTATTTAATGATTTAAATAAAACGAAAAGATAATGTAAAATCTAAGATCTAAACTTGTCAAAAACCTATTGGTTTGGTGGATTTCGAACTCTTATCAACTTATACCGCAATATATAATTTTGGGACTTTTAAAATACGAAAATCATTTTATAATAAAGTAACCTTTTATAACATTCCAAGAGTGCCCCTCCTCTCCTCTTATAAAAGGCCGCCACCTCTACCACCTTACCCACACCTCTCAAGCCTTTGGATCAGCCAACCCCTGCCCATTTTGTCTCTACACATCCCTCTATTACTCCTAGATGCCTCAATTTGGGCAGAAGTCTTCCCAAAGAATCCTTTGAGCTCAAATAAAAAAGAGTTACCTGTTTTAAAGGTAATGTCTTCCCTAGTGTTCTTTTGTTTTATTTTGCTTCTCCAACCCCCTAAAATCTTTTTATTTATTTCTTTTGTAACAAAAACAGTATAGTAAATATACTAGAATGTTTTTATGAGTAGTATTAGAGCTACACTAACACACACCCTCGTCTAATGGTTAACGAATATATTGTTTCTCTGGATGGCGAATTACTACCTCACTAAACGATGATTGTTCTATCTTCTCATAACACCTCTCATGGTGGCCATTATGATGGAAATATATTTATTTATGATATATATTATATTTATTTCCTCTCTATGCTTATGTATTTTATATATAATACATACCTTTATGCTTTGCATTTTGTGCAAATGCGATAATTTCATTTGAGGAACTGTGGACTACCTCCCCCTCAAGTGATGTGACTTATTCATGCAATACATGGAATGTATAAAGAATAAAATTTATGAACATATGTGATATATATAACATATATATTATACTGTAATTATAATATATATATATATATATATATATATATATATCTCATCTAGTTTTAATTCCATTAATGTGCCAATGAAATGAAATTAGCGTTCATGCGTACATATGGCATACCGTCTCCATGAACAGTAAATTTCATTTCTTATCTCCAAATGTTATGTAATATTATAAGTACATATATATAATGGATATATATGTCATATATTACATCTAAATGACAGATATAATTTTCTAATTATAATATATATATCTCTCTTTTAACTTTAATTCCATTAATATGACAATAAAATGAAAGTAGCGTTCATGCGTACGTACGGCCTACCGTCTCCATGAACAGTTCATTTAATTTTTTATCTCCAAATGTTATGTAATAGTAAAAATGAATATATACTGGATATATATGATATTAAAAATATTAATACTTTTTTGGAGATGATTTACCTATAACTACATGGAAAATTCTTTTCCACAAGTTCAATTTTTACTCTTGTACCGAACATCGACAAAAACGTCTGATATGAACTCACTTTATTATCCAATTATTATAACATTATAATATGTGATATGAACTGAATAATAATATTTAAACGAGGTCCTTAAGAAATTATTAATTCACTAAATTTTATTATTCATGAGATTAATGAACGAATGAGTCATGTCGGACACGAGGTAAGGGATCCAACCTCTCTCTTTCTTTTTAAGTACTCTCTTTTATGTCATTTCTTTTAAACTAATATTTCTTTTATTTGGGGATGTTATTTTATATTCATCATAATTTAATTTTTATGTTCATATTATGAGAGACCCTATTTGATCTCATGAATTCATTTTTGGATGTTTTAAGTGGCGTTGTTAGGCTGCCGAGTTTTCGTAAGGGATTTTTCATCTCACTTTTCTTCCCATGACATTTATGCTACGTTTTCCACTATTTCATTTGAGTGGTGTATGTACTGCCCATTATTATACACTTTTTGTAGTATAATTTCATTTTTTGGGTATTTACATCTTCATTGTATGACCCTTCTTCCATGGGGTGTACGTTTCGAAAGTTACCCAACTCGGTAAGGGGACCTTTCACACTCCTCTTTTTAAAAGACTTCTTTTGTTATGTCTTTTAATTCACATACTATTATATTGGGATATTTTATTATATATCCTTATTTATGTAAATTTTATTTCCAAGTGATGAGATACCATTATCTCTCTCATCAACTCATTTTCTGAATTTTAAAGTGACGTCGTTAGGCTGTTGGATTTCTGTATAGGAACTTCTTAACCCACTTTCAATTCTTTGGGATAAACCTCTAATTCTTGATTTTATTATGCCAAGATTATGTGTGGAATATCTATTTTTTAATTTCCACAAACCTTTGTGTGGATATACTATTTCTACACATAATCATCTCATTGATAAATTCTTACGATCTTGTAAGGGAAATCATAACTCAATCTCATTTCATTGAGTTAAATATAATTGTAATTGGTTTTGTTTTTTCAAGAATATGTGTGAATGACCTCTGATTGTTTCACACATAATATCCACTTATATTGGGTGTATTTATATTTCTCACACATAATTATGTGATATATTTATCTTTAATTTAAGGATACCATCTTTATAATGGATTTCATCTCAATTTACATTTCTATTGAGACTTCATTGTTGTTATGCACCAATTCACTCTTATATGGTGTGTATACTGTCCTTTGGGATATTATATCATGAATCCCTTTATTCTCATGATATTATAATGTTCGTATTAAATGTTATTCCACAATTATTTGTATTCATGAGTCTCTCATTTTGTTAAAAACTCTTTAACAAAAATATCGTTTTAAATGTTTTAAAGATACATTTTTCTAAATCATTATCTTTAATGTCCATGTTTTCAAAATGGTTTTCAGTATTTATTTTTATGGAAACTAATGTTTTAAAATTATAATTCCATTAAATGCTTCAAAGTGGTATGGGACACTTTGATTCAAAAATCTATTTTAAATGATTTTTTAAAATTGATTGATTAATTTAATATCTTGGAATTACTTATTGTGATTGCAAATGAAATATTGTTATTGAAATGTTTATGTTTTAAATATTTTATGTGTAATGATGGTACATGGACATTTTACGGGTGGTTGCGTGGTAAACCATATGATGGGAGGTGCCGTGAATACTAGGATGGGTGGTTACATTATAACTTCCAATGCATTGGGTATGGAAGTCGGCCGTAGGGCTATTCCATTAAGTGATATGTGTGTAAGACGACCGTATGGTTATTCCATTTAAGTATGTTTATGTCCCAAGTTACCTATATATGTTATGTGTTCTTATATGGGTTTTTATGGTAGTCTTTTTGTTACAAAAGGGGTAATTAATGATCTTTTATTCAGTGAAGAGTTTTTTTACTACTTCATAATGGTGAAAGTGATTACTTTGATAAAGTATTCTTGGTTTAATTTTTGTTTAAAAAAACTAACAGTTTTCGTTCTTTGTGAATACTTTACTTGGATTTTTATGCTCATCCCATGTTTTTGAAATTTTCCCACAGGACTTAAAGATGAATAGAGTCAATAATGTGATCAAGGAAAGACATGCTATCTAAAACATGGAACTAGACATGTTTCTTTTTAAGTGTTTTTATTTTATGGATACTTAGTAGAAGTGTATACTTTTTAATCATTGAGATGTAATAGTTATGTCCTAATTCTCTAAAACTCTAAACCTGGAAAGATTCTCAATGTGAATTATTCATTTAATTTAATAATAATTAATTTTTAAGGCCTGGTCCTTATAGACTCAAGGTAAGGTTTTCTTCTCAAAACATCATTCTTTGGGATACGTTTTCTAATATAGACATAATTTCTATAAAATAGAATATATAACCCCTATTTACATATTATATTATCAATAAATATAACTATATGTCAAATTTTGTAAAAATTAATCTTATTCATTCATAGTTGATTCGATTCAAAAGTTACCAATGTGGTAAGGGTTTATGTTTTAAACTCATTTTAATCAGGATGGTTCATGCTTTAATTTTCAATATATGGAATAATTTGATAATTTAAAAATAAAATTATTAATTTTTATTTTCCTATTATTATGCATGAAGTAATAATGTAATATTATCATTTTTTCTCTTTGCTACACAATATGGATGAGAATAGTATTGTATATAATGATGACGTAATTTCACTAATGTATTGAAATTGTTTTCTATCATATCCATGTTTTCAAAAAATATTTTCAAGAATCATTATAAATATCCTAAAAATAATTATTATATACATTTTTACCAATTTGTTTCTTTAATATAACGTTTTTAATGGAATCAAAATTTATTTTTCGAAACAGGGCATTTTTTATCATTTTTATTATTAAGGGAAAGTAATATTTATTTTAACTTTTTTCACATGTACAAAATTAACCACCATTTTGGCCACTCAAAAATTTAAAAATATATTTATAATTTTTATTTTTTCCTTTTTAAATTTTATTATTTTCTATAATATTCTAGAAATTTTTGGACAGTTAATAAGATATTTAAAAGTGAAAATGGTATTTTTGTAAATAAATATTACATGTAATATTTTAAATACATTTTAATTACCATTAAAAAAATTATACTATAGATTACATATAAATTATCTAAATTTTACTACCACATATATACCTATCTTATTCTCCCAGGCATTGACATAGTAATACATTCCATAAGATCATCTCTCATCCCTTCATTATGAAATTTCATTCGAATACAATATGATAATAATTATCAAACTACTTTATTTAATAGGGTAGTTATTATATATATGTGTTTTGATTTATTTTTTTTTATAGAAAACATAATCATGAACATATTAATAAGAGTGAAAACATATAGAACTATAATGAATTGGGTAATTTTTTCATTCTTTTGAGAAATCGTGTATAGGATTAGGGAGTAAACCTAAACCATTATGGAACTATGTACAATATGTGATATTGTATAGAAAGTAATAATTGAAATATATTTATTTCATGATATATGTTTCGTAAACATTTCATATGATTTCATAATCTTATGATACCATTTTCTATATGTTATGACCACATATGATTAACAATAATAATTACATTTTATGATTCCATGTTATAACATTGAATCACAATTTATGTTTCCATATTATTGTTATTCACATAGTAGTCCTTTTAGATTATCCCTCTTTTGATGTATCACCAAGGATATCCCAAGTAGATTTAGGAGCTCAAAATAATTTTGGAGTTCACTAATGAGAATAATAATAAGTATTCCATATTTTAGATTTCATTTTATGTTTTATAAACATAATCTTCCTATTATATAAGGATTATCAATATTTTGGGTTGTTAGTAATATATTTTTATGTTAAATATATTGTAATTATATTTTTCAAAGACTTAGTTCAATATAGCTGGTATCAGAGAATGGGATATTAATTTTAAGGATTATGATTATAATAATTTAGTGTAAATAATAAGGAAATTGAAAAGGATATGAATAAATAGAAAGCAATATAGTATAATTTTGGGGATATTTTAAGTGAGAGGGTTTTTAGAAGATACATACCTGTCAGGATAATATAAGTTGACCTATCTCTAATAATGTTTTACTAAGTAGTAATAACCTGAAAAGAGTACATTGATCTAGAATCGATCACCTCCTAGAGCATGACAATATGTTTTTCTCCACATATAGTTTGATACTCACGAGGGATGTAATTTGTAAATTCAAAAAATAATTTTTTAACAACTATGAAGTAGTTGAACAAATATTAATGAATGAAATCATCTTGGGAAAATTTAACAATAATAACTTAGATTTAAAGATAGAGATTTAAAGTGCAAGATATACTTATCAGTTATATGATATTCCTTTATGGTTTATGTGTTTCCCTTTTTTAATAAATTCTCTAATTATAAAATTTATTCTTTTTAGACAATAATGGTAAATATGAGAAACCAAGCGCAAAAAAATGTGATTCAAAATTTAATGATTTCCCAATTGACATGAATAACCTATTTTTAATGTAATTTAGAAATTTTTTTAACATTATAAATAATAGATATAAATTTATGATTAACAACTAGAACATATTTGAATTTATAAATACATCAAATAAGAGAAGGATAAAATCCCAAAGAATTTCATGTGTTAATGATGATAAATAAAATATGATTCCATTTTCTACATGTCAAAAATGTTAGAAGAAAAACCATGGAAAATAACTTATAATAACTAGATTATGATTTATGTGTGGAAAATGATGTCACAATGTAGATAATTACTAAATAAAAATGATGGGTATGGTTTACAAGACATAAGGAAATAATATTTAACATATGGTTCCACTAAGAGATAAATTTCATATATTTGGGGAACTTATTCATCATATGACTCAATGACCAAATCCAATTATTATTTCTTAATGTCTTATATTAGAGAAAATAATTGAAGTGGAATGATTCAAATGTTTTGGTTTTTTTTATTCAAGAAAAAAGTTTTTGAAGTGTTTTTATAAATTATTTTTCTTATTATAATAATCGTGAAAATTATATGTATTGTTCTATAGTATTACTACATTATGAGTTATAATGAATATATTTAATGGTACTAATAAACTTGAAAGGTGAAATAATGCTAATAGGATATGTTATTGTAAAAATATGAAATTAGAACATATAATATTTTTGATGTGATTAATAATAAGATAATTATTCAATCATAGTTATTTCATTGGTGGAAAGCAATTACCTCCCTAGAATACATTAATGGTTAAAAATTGGTTTGAAGATTAAAGCTATTTTGATGTTGTTCATCATAATTTTTCATGAAAATTTATATGAAATATATTAAAAAAGTTTTTGGAAATTGATAATATGTTTGTTGGGTGACAACACATCGCATTTGGTATGGCAGGGGGCTTGAACCCACAACCAAAGTGTGATAATGGTATATTGGCTACCAGTAGATTGTGTGATGTACATGTTAGTATGTCATTTTTTTTACTTCTAAGACCTAGTGGATAAAATTTATGTTTATTTTTGGAAACATATTATAGGATCAAACATTTTTATTTTTTATGATTATTGAGGTGATTAATAATACATTGGTAAATATTTATTTGGTAAAATTATGTATAAACTTTAGGTTTAAAATAAAGGATTATTTTATAACAATACTATTATATTTTTAGAGATATATCTTTAAGGGTTTGGGATAACATTTGATGTTAAAACCATATTTCCTATTGATGTTATTGATGTTATTTTCTATATAGGGGTATTTATTTAAGGATTTATCAATATTAAATATTTGGATTTATTAATGAATTTTGGATATTAATATATTCATATTAATTTTGGGTATTACATTAATTTTTAATAACCATTTTCATTTTCATAAATATATGTGGGACAGTTTTGACTCTTTAATAGATGATATGATCCATTAAAATTTTATTTTATTTTCTCATAATTTAAATAATTATATTGTATATTCATTACTTATGGGTGAAGTGGAAATTTAATTAAGCACAATGATTGGATGAATTTGTGTTTATTAAAAAAAATATCATGTATTAATATTTTATGGTGTTTTCTCTCTTGATAGTAAATGAATCCCTCAAATCTAAGAAAATTATATCAATGTAAAAGTTTTATCATGTTACATTCATATCCATTGAAGAAATGGTCTTCTAATTCATCACATATTTATTGTTCAGTGGTCGTTAACATTCTCATGATAATTCACTTTATTTGGATAAATGATCAGTATCACTATCGATAATTATTTAAAATTTTCTTCCATGCCCATATTTTCACTTCCCACCATTTTCGCCTTTATGGAAACCTATAAATGTGTTATTCAAGATAACCATTGAGTTTTCCTTTCTATCATTTTGTATGATGTTTTATCAACCATTTTTAAACTGTAATCCTTGTATAAAAAAAATAAAATGTCAAAACCTTGATAATTTGGTAACATTTAAAATTAGGTGGTTGAAATTTATTTATGTAGTATACAATGTAACACCCATATTTGCTAAAATAAAACTATGTTTTCTATAGATTAAGATATGTAACATTGATGTTAAACGATCTATGACATATTATTAATATATTATTATTTTATTATTACTATTATAACAAATCCATTAAATTTTTGAGTATTAATAGGGAAAACTAAATTGTGAAATATATATATCTAATAATTACTTGGAATGTTATTATATTTTCATAGAAAATATGTACACAATTATTAATAAAAACATTAATTTTTAAAACTGTTTTTATAGTTTTAAAGGATACAATATTATAAATATGTTTTTTATATTTAAGATTTTTTTCTAAAAATTATAATAATATTTTAAATAATCATATTGATATTGATTTATAATGAAATTTTGTGATTTTTTGGAAATAAAAAATCATTTTCTAGTTAATAGTAAAACACATCGATTATTTAAATGTAATCATTTATTTTCATTAATTAATAAATTTCAATGACGTATTGTTATTTTAATTTTATTTATCCGTAAAATATTTATTATTTATTATTTATGAACTTATTTTTTATATTTAAATAACCCATTACATGATCATTGTAAAATATTATTTTTATCGTAAAAATGATTTTTTTTCAGAAAAATGTTGTAAATGCATAATGTTAATCAAGTATAATTAATTTAAATGAACCATAATAAAGAATTATCTAAATAAAATTTATATTATATATATATATAATTATTAATTTAAACTCATGTAAGATTTATTTCTAATTCTATAATAGATAAAAGATCTTTTGTTGTTCGAAAAATTCATTAAATGAAATATTATTTTTTAACAATTTATAATCGTTTAATTTTAAATTGGAAGCTTTGACATATGTGATTTAAATATGAAAAAATAGATTCCATGTTTGGAATCATCCCAATTTATAATATATAGTTATTTAAAATTAATTTTGGTTATAAAGAATAGTAAAAATTACAAAAAAACTAGTTTCCTTCGTGAAAAATTAAAATGGTAAAAAAATAAAAACCTTAGATATAAATGGAATAAATTGTTTGAAAAATGTTTAATTTAAAATTTTGGAAATTTCTATATACCGTATCTCCCCTCCACTCCATTATTAATCAATGTTTTTGGAAAATTTAATGAGAGTGACTTCCAATTATTGAATTGTTTTGTGTATTTACATTCAATGCCACTCCACCTGAATTACAAATGGTGACCCCATCTCCTCATTTATTCAAATATCTTAAGAAATTTGTCTCAACCAAAACACAGATGAAATATCCACCCAATAACCTTATACACATTCTCATGATTCTGGTTTTCCCAAAATACCAACCTTATTGTTTATAATAAGTGATATAAAAGTGGTTCTTCTAAACCAATATAATCTAATTCAATGTTATACTTGTTTTTCTACTTATTATTTTTTCCACATTAAATTATTCTATAATAATTTTAATATATTTACATAACTATATTCTGTATACTAAGATTTTATTATGATGAGGGAATAATATTTATCCTTGTCCTCTGCCATCAAATGTGTAAGACCATCATTCATCTGTACATTGGACTTCCACTTTATGAACTGATTTAATTCATTTTCATTATCTACAATCATAGATGTTCATGAATATGAATTTAATATTTATATATTATATTCAGGAAATATTAATAATTATGAAAAATTAATGTATCATTTACTTTTTTACATTACACTTTTTGGAAAAATGAAAACATTTTTCATGTTTATGGTAGAATACCGCCTTACGAAATGATACGATCCATTTTTTATTACTCAATCGAATGGATGGTATATATATGTGTATTTAATGAAATATTCAGATATTTATAATATTATTATTTTTCAAAATATAAATCAAAACTTACCTCCTTTATAAAATGATCAATGAGAAGAATAAATGTTACACTTTTGTACGTACAGCCTACCGTATCTATGATTATAATATAGTTATGTTTTCACGTGCATAATTCAAGGAAAATTTTGAAAATATAATTTAAGTATAAAAATTATGGTCATTTATTTATCATTATTCTAGATATTATAGATCAATGTCCCCTA
Source organism: Viscum album (assembly GCA_963277665.1). NCBI lineage: Eukaryota > Viridiplantae > Streptophyta > Magnoliopsida > Santalales > Viscaceae > Viscum > Viscum album. The sequence continues at coordinate 644,456,931 of OY728128.1, forward strand.
TTACAATTATCAACAAACTGATGTCATTTTCATATTAGAGCTGAGCGTCCTCAAAAAACATTGTAAGGCCATAACAGATTATGTAATCAAACATGTAATTATAAAATTAATAAAATGGTTTAACAATAAGGTATTAAAAAATTAAAAAATTCATTAATAAAAAATATTTGATATAGGTTTATTATACGTGATAAAAAAGTTATACATGAGAAATCATGGACTCTTGGTAAGGGTTTCATGTAAAAACATATTTCTTTAAGGTAGATGTTTTATTATGAACCAAATTTCATTAAAATTTTGTAGATAATGCCCATTTACATATTATATCATGAATAATTCTTACTTAATAAAAATTTATGCTATAGTTCATATACATTATTCATCGTATATATGATTCCAAAGTTTCCAAAGTGGTAAAACTTATGTTTCAATCTGATTCATGTCTAGTTTGTTTAATCATGAATTTCCATTATATGAAAATTTTTAATTGTTGTATTACAAAACTATTTCAATTTATAATAAAATTTTTATTCATGAAATTTTAATGTAATAAGACCATTTTCCTATATTTTTTACTTAAAATTATTGATAAAATGATGTCAATAAATGTTGACATCATTTGGCTATTCGGTCAACAATCTTTTTTCTTCCATATACATATTTTCTAAAACTATTTTGAAGAATATTTTTACAATTACACAAATAATTTATTTAAGACATTATTTCTGATGTTTTAAAATTTTTTAAATTGTTAATGGAGAAATCATATTAATTTAAAAAAATCCTTTTTAAACTATTTACAGCTATGTGAAAGGAGTGTTTATTTTATCTTATAAAACATGTATGAAATTAACCACCACCATTAAAACCGTGATCTTTGAATCTTATTTTGTAAATTTTCATGGATATTTTTAAATAAATTATTTTCAATAAAATAATTTTTGAAATTTTATAGATTTTTAAGAAGTTATTTTAATGTGAAATGGATATTTTTCTCATAAAATATTCCATACGATCTTTTAAATACATTTTAATAATTTTTTTGACATTATAGATTAAATTTAAATTATGAATATATGTCTCAAATATATATCTAGCATATTCTCTCTTAAATTCATGGATTAATATGTGTGTTAGGCTCATCTATCAATTTCCTTCAATATGACATTTTTTTTCATTATGATATGATACAATATTTTAGATCCCATTTCAGTCCAACAGTAATTCTTATGTTTATTACATATGATTGATTTCCTTTTTATGAAACGTATAATCCTAAAAATGTTATATTGTTTCATCAAATATATAACTTTAATTCATTCTGTATTGATTTTTGTCTGATTTGAAGTATTATATGGGATTAGGTAATAAACTTAATCCATTATTGTAATTTTTCCATTATGTGATATTATATTGGAGATTAACCCTGAATCATTTTGAGGCCATATAATATGTTTCTACTATATATCATATGATTCCATAAAATTATGTAATATCCCTAACTCAGAATCCACTAAACCGGTACCCTATGCTAAGTCACCACATTACATCATGTGTCCATCCCCATATGCCAGAGGTTTCCAACTAGTAGAAAATGTATAATAGGATACGTGGAGAGAATATACCAACTATACCAGATTAATAATTAATATAAAATAGTTTAAATTTAAAAAACAATAGAGAATAATCAATAACATTCATAAATAAACAATTCCCAAATTGGGTACAACAATATACAACTGTTAATATGTCATGCCATGCAATAGTGTCACGTATACATACCCCCAAAAGAAGGACAAATAACTGAATCCAAAAATTTTATGGTCACAACATCTTGACCATCACCCATACATGTCTCATGTCCAACTGAACTCCATAGCATGGGGACCTTGAGGTTTTCCTGACCTGCAAGAATGAAATATGCTTGAGTACCTAATGGCGGCCTGATAAGGGTGTGAGTATAATGCAATAGGCCACCACCAATGGTGTCTAAAAAATATCCCAAAAAACATGACAGTGTTTGAATGTGATAAATAATGGAAATTAAATGTAAAAATGTAAATATGTCATTCTAGACTATGTTCATTTAAATTATACTACCATTGAATCTAGGTTCACTACTTATATATTTCATGATTTAATCTTTCTTTTTAATCTGTTCACGGGATTAGCCATGTTCAATATTCTAATGAATATGGGAATAACAATCAAGTCCTATCTCACTAGGCATCACACTATAAAACCCTCAAATCCTCACCTCTAAGCCTTAGTCTGGGTGTAAGGCAACTGTTAGGGGAATAGAACACTACCCCCTTCTCTAACCAATACATTTTTGGGGTGTAACTAGATCGTCGGTCCAACGTGTCATGTGTGCATAGAACCTCAAGTCTATACCCCACTCTACCAATCCATGTTCACATGCTTATTAATCATTCACCACAATTAACCATATTAGAAAAAGCATAGCCAACATCTTTTAAAACATCTCATCATTATCAATAAATAGGAAATTTAAAATTTTCTTTAATCCATTAACACATTCATCATTTATACTTTATAACCATTTACCAATATTTCCCATTTCCCATTATTATCTCTCTAACCACATTCATGTATAAAGATAATCCCCTAGAATTTTCCCATTAATACATTTATCCATTTTTCAGGCCAACCAAAAAACCAATTAAGACATTACCCAACCTAATTATATTACTAAAATTCCAATTGTTCATCCTAAAAAAATTATAATATACATCATGGGATTTATGATATTACACTAGAACGTTACACTTAATTTGTTAAATTCTAAGTGTGGGGAATATTGGAACACTCTATGGGTGTCCCTAATCTCATTTGGCCATCCTTCATGAATCATGTAGGGATCGTGAATTGTTCAATTATCTATATATGCACCCACTATATCCAAATATATCAAAGGGAATCAAGAACACAACAATGGAAAATAAAGAACATAGACATACATGCACAAATCCACTTGAAACCCAAAGGATACAACTTGTAAACAACCTACCAGAAATCCATTGGTGAACTCACTATTAATCAAGGACTTAGATCTCGTTTTCACACACCCATAAAGCCTCAACCTAAATATCACTGAAAAAGATGGGTTGGAGTAGTTTGTATAAAGATATAAGAATAATTGTAACCCACAACCAAAAAGAGAAGAATATGAGAGATTATCCTTACCCAGATCATCAATCTGTAACCAAATACACTCTAAATGTCCCTAAGATGAGGCATATCAATCCATGGATGATCTAGGGAGAATTGGTCTGTTCCAAGGGTTGCAATAAAGGAGTAGGAGGTAAATAACATGTGGAATATAAAAACCCCTATAACGGCATTTTTATTATTTTTTAAAAGTCTCCAGGCTGCACGGTTTACCCACATTGTTTTCCAAACTATGCACAAACCATGAGGAAGATACTATCTAAAAATATGTCTTCTAGAAGGTTTACCTATCCTGTCTGCATGGTTAGGTCTAAAAGTGAGCAAACCATGCAGCTTTCCAGAAACTCATTTTTCTACTTTTTTGTCTCCAGAACCCCCAGAACACCCCCGACCATTCTTAAGAACCTATGAAAACACATAATTGACCAAAATAAGTGGATTAAACTGAAATGAAATTAAAAAATACCTAACTGGGAAATACAGTATCTTAAAATATCCCCATCATATAACGACTCATTCTCGAGTCACTCCTTTTGAGTATCATTGAGTATCTGAAGCAAAGAAGTCAGGACACTAGGACCGCCTATCTGATTCTCGCACCAAAAATTTTTCTATAATTTTTCCATTTTCCATAGAAAATGATCCACATGCTCCACCCTTACCCTTATGGACTTCTCATTATGATCTACAATTTGAACTGGGTGCTCCTCAATGGACGCACCAGCCTCGAGCTCGACATCATCAGTGTTGACCACACAAGACAGATTGGGGTGATACTATTGGAGTATTGAAACATGAAAAAACATCATTCATATCACAATACTGCTGTAGAAGAGCCAATAAGTATGCGGCGATTCCGACCCTCTCAAAAATATCACATTTCCAAACATATCTAGGTGCCAACATTCCCTACATCTGAATTCGACAGTGACCCAGCGATGTAGACACCCGAAGAAACAGACTCTCACCCACCATAAACTCAAGAGGTCTACAACACAGATCATCATATGACTTCTACCGACTATGAGCTGTTTTCATACACTTTTAAATCCAAGTAAGCTTCTCTAACATCTCCTGCACAAGACATGGTCCTAATATCTTAGATGCCTTAACCTATAACCAACACAACATATATCTACAAGAACACTAATAATGTTTTTCAAAAGGGACCATCTAAAATGTATCCTGAAATATGTTATTGTAAGAAAACTCAATAATCAAAAAGTCTTTTTCCCATGAACCATAGAAATCCAGAACACATGCTGTCAACATTCCTTATAATACCTAATGTTTAAATTTTGATTTCTTGTTAGTTTTTATTTGGTAAGTCGTACCCAGAAACACCTGGGTACCAAGAGCCTTTTATAGTCCCTTGTAGATGCAAGAGGTGAAATGTGGATCACGATCTGAAACTATGGTTCTCGACACTTCATTCAACTATAGTATTTCTCAGACATACAATTCCCCCAACTAATCAATTGTAAAGGTCTCTGGGATCGGTAATAAATGATCCACTTTTTTCATACGATCTATAACAACCCAAAATTCATCATTCTTCCGAGGCATCCTTGGAAGACCCACTACGAAGTCCATCATGACATCATCCCACATCCACTATTGAATAGTAAATGTCTAAAACAACCCACCTGGATGCTGATTTTTAGACATCACCTACTGATAGGTAAGGCATCATGCCACAAAACTCACAACTTCTTTCATCATTATGGACCACCAAATATTCTTGTGAAGATCACATAACATCTTAGTCAATCCCAGATGATCTTACCACTTTGATGTGGGATGCATTCCCATGAACACCTCCTATACATCTTCTGTACCACAAAAAAAACAATGAACATATGAAAATCTATTAGCACCGAAAGTTCTTTTAGAAGGTGAGTACCCACCTTTAAGACTTACATTCATAGCTAAAAACTCTGGGTCTAGAAGATGAAAATCCTTAAATCAGCTCAAAATAACATACTTCACTACTCTAGATGTAAAGGGTATCCACTCATTCCCATCCTGTTCCTCCAAATGCATCTCAGCAAACAAGGACATCATCATCCACTCTGAACTGAATTCATGAACTACTTGATCCTATGTCATATGGCTGAGAGCATCAGCTACACTATTCTCTTTCCCTAGTGTGTACACCAAGTCAAAATAAAAAAGACGACATTTACTCAACCCACCATCACAGTCGCAGATTCAATTCCCTTTAAGAGAATATGAATTTGAGAATTTTCTGTTCAGTAAACATTGTGAAGGGTTCTACAATTAAGAAATTCCTCCAACACTTTTATCCATGAACCATAATAGAAATATCCTCATCATGAGTACGATAATTCATTTCATGAGTCCTCCACTGCCTCTCACCATATGCTACAAACTGATCATCCTTCATCTACATGTACCCATGTCCAATGTCAGATGCTTCACAGAACGAGGTGTACCTCTTACCTTGTTCGGCTAAGATAAAAATCAGTGTGGTTTTCAACTGCTTCTTCAGTTCATGAAAAGCATTCTCAAAAGACATTGACTTATAAAACATAACCCCATTCTTGATTAGGACTATGAGCAGTGCTTCCAAATGAGATAAATCTCTAATAAATAATAGGTAATAACCGGAAAAATCCAAAAAATTTAAAATATCATAGACATTATTGGGATACTCCCAATAAACCACAACCTTCACCTTTTCTAGATCCACCGACACATCTGACTAAAAAATGATGCATCCTAGAATGTCCTCCTCAACAGTCTAGAACAGAAATTTTAATAGCTTTTCATAAAGAATATGATTTCATAGTGTACTCAAAACAATGTCAAAATGTTTGGAATGATCATCCTTGATTCTTAAGTACATCAAGATGTCATCAACGGAGACAAGTACAAACTGATCTAGACATGGGTGGAATATACAGCTCATCTAGGACATGAACATATCTTGGGCTTTGGTCAATCCAAATGGTAGTATCAGAAATTCGTAAAACATATACCTGCTTTGGATAGTTTTCCATGGTATGTCAGAAGGTATTTCCCTCAACTGATGGTACCCTGATATCAAATCTCTCATAGAGAACACATAGGCACCTCTTAGCTGATCAAACGTGTCAATGATTCAAGGAAGAGGGTATCAATTCATAACCTTCATCTAGTTTAGCTTTCTATAATCGACAAATAGACTCAGTGATCTATCATCCTTCATAGAAAACCACACCAGATATCCCCATAGTGATATATGAGAAGTATAAACCACATACGCTACAATTATTCTAACTGAACCTTCACTTCTTGGAGATCCTCTAGTGCTATTTGATAGGGTGGAATTGAAACTGGATCGGCCTCTATAAAAAGTTTGATTGTAATCTCAAAATCACTCTGAGGTGGTAACTATGAGAAGTCCTCTGGAAAAACATCCAAAAAATGGTTCAGAATAAGAGGGAAGACGGTCTATCCTTTCTCCCAATCATCTAACATAAGTCATGACACTTAGGTTGTGAGTTACCCCAATTTCTGGCATAGCAGCACTATGTGTACCGATCCAGTGTCCCACTCAAAAAGAAGGACATAACTTCTTCCATTAATAGATGTTATTGTTACCCGACAAAATAAACAATATATATGATATTGATATAACACTAACCTGTCTATTCCCATGATCATATCAAAACAAGACATTTTTAGGAAAAAAAATCCTATAGAAAAAGATATCCTCCAAACTCTAGAGCATAACCCATACACATCCAGATTTCCTCAGCTCGTACCCATAGGAGAGTATCATGTAGCATTACCCCCAAATGATGTTTACATGGTTATGTCCAACATAATTACCAATTTTTCAGAAATAATGGAATGCATATTACATATATAAAATAAAGCACTACCACGTTTGGAAGCTACATGAATCGTACCTTTACCAGTAGATGGTTTTGCATCACCACCTTCAAGTATAGCCTGAACTGCATGGAGATGACCTACCCCTATACCATGTGCACCAGCCTGAGTACCCTCCACTACACTGCTCAGTTGGTAAGGATGATCTCGCCTTAGTGTTCCATGTCGGCCACCTCTACCAGTAAGACTCGTGGAGCACCAACTACCTGCCTAATATGGGGTAAATGACACCTTCATACACTTTGAATATACCTATGGCCTCCATCATTCCCCAACTTCAATGAGTTATGGTATTACCTCTGAACATGACCTAACCTGTCACATGCGTGACACTCGACCGGTGGGTGGGGATATTGGTAACACTTATGCCCCAACATTCCATAATGATAACAGAAGTCTGGGTCTCCACCTTGATAAGATAATCCCCTTTTCTAACGGCACATTGAACTTCCACCTAGCTCATAGATTCCAAATTGGAACATCTTACAACTAGAAGAAGAACCACTTTATTAATCAGTTGGCACTACAAGTTTACTTCCTGAATTTCACATTAAGTTACCCTATAAGATAAGGTCTTCATCCAACACTTCAAAAAACCATTTCAGACAAAAGTTATTCACCTCGGATCTGATCTCGTGTCTCAACCTATCTTGGATGCGTTTCTCTATGGATTCCTTTATAACGACCCATACTTTACATACATTGTTAATACTTCAAAATTTAAGCACACTTATTACAACATATGACAAAACCACAAAGGACCGTATAGGTATAGTGTCTTTAGAAACTGGGAAACATAAACAACTGGTTCATAAATCTTCTACAGTGTCTCCCATTTATTTCATCATATCTAGGGTCCCTTTTAGCATATTCTACTTAATATCCATCTACCTGACCTGGGGAAAAGAAAACATAAAAGAGTGAGCTCAAATGCTCAGCAAGGGCAAATAAAGGAAATAAAAATCATATCATATCTTTTTGAAAATCAAAACCTGCAAAAGAGATCATAATATCTTAACATGGAATAAATCATAGAAGTGAAAATGAGATCCCCATAATCATAACATAAAACTTGAAACTTTGTGGCATGCACACATAATCATGGAAAATCATTTCTTGTTAGTCATGACTCATTGCCAAGACTATCTTAGTGGACAAAGTCCCTTTCTGAACCGAGTTCACTCCTCGTTTCAGTCCTGTATCACTGAACCGAAATAACCTTCCGTTCCAGCCATGTCTATCTCATGAGATATAAAATCTTTACCCAATGCATTGGAGGGAGATATAGGTCCCACCCATCTTATAATGAATCCTTTCTTATGTGTGCCACATAATCATAAAACATACATCATCGCATAACACATGTAACAAAAATGGGATTCTTGAAACATCATGACATCATAAATCAATTCATATAAGATAAAGGAATTCATAAAAATAATTCCATCACAACATGAACAAATCAATTTAATAATAGGGATAAAAACAGAACCCATTATTATCTTAGATGGAAAATAATTTTGATAAAACACTTGAACTCCATTCTTGAGGAAAATATCCTTTCTTCTTCAAAAACATTTTTCCTTTCATAACATGTCATACAACTTTAAAATAAAAGAAGTTGATTAAAAATAAACTTGAAAACTTGTAAAGGAAGCTTCTTGGAAACAATGTTTTAAAAATCCATTCATGCCGTATAAGTTAAAAAAAACATTCTTCGTACTTTTGTCGGAAAAGTCAAAAAGTACCTCGTACGACAAAAGATTCCTTTCATACATATTACTAAAAACTCACCGAAGGGTAAAAATGGATTTAAAAAATTGTAGGTGGATGGAAATAATTTTGATGAAACATTGATGTGGATGATAAAATACACCCCAGTAAATACTTACGAATAAACAATCTCGGATAAAAATGAGATTGTGATATTTCCCTTACCTTAGGTCCGATTTGCTTTGTTCGTGTCCGAAGCTCCTGTATAATGGTTTAAATAATGTTATTGACTTATTCCAGAATCATACATATTGATATGAGATCATATATGGTCATATTATTAGCTTCTTGTTAGTAATATTTCATTGTTACTTGTTACTCGGGTCTTTATAACTTTTTGTTCTTATGCGTGTTTTGTCGAATAAATTTTTATTCTTATCTTTAGGTTATAGATAATTCATTTCCAAAATGGTATTAGTGTAGTATATACCATATTCATTCATTCAATTCATTTATATAATCATTATGAAATGAAGATTATGTAGAACGAGTCGCATCACATCGTGGAGACGGTATTCCGTACGTACGCACGAGTGATGATATCGTTCCTATGATCGTGGAATTGTATTGGAGTATATATATATATTATTTCAGTATCAATATTACTTAATAATAATCATATATAGTTACTGATTACACCATTATACCCATCCTTGTAAGGTGATGGTGGAAAATAGATTACACCACGGCGTGGAGACGGTATTCCGTACGTACGCACGCGCGGTGATTTCATTTTTCCGTAGGATGGATAGAAGGTGAATTAGGGTTGTTTCATATTTATAATAACATATCAGTATGTAAGTAATACTTATGTTATTACTTTATCATGAAACAACTAAAGAAGAATAAGTTGAAGAAGAAAGAAATTGAAAAGATCGGTAATGGATATTACCTCTTCTTTGGAACGCCTTTTTGAATCCTCCACTTAAGGAACTAAGATTGGTCTTTGGAGAAGACCAGGACCTCTAGGATTATTCTAGGGAAGTGGAGAGGAGAAAATGTCAGGGTTTGGCCGAGCTTGAGTGCTCAAATTGGTGTGAGGAGGAGGGGGAGGAGGTGCCCTTTTATAAGGGAGGAGAGGGGCACCTTAGGAATATCTCAAAATATTATTTTATATTAAAGTAAAAATAAGTTTATAATGGTTCCAAAGGGTCTTATTTCGAAGCTAAAGTGGGGATGGGTCGAAATCCTATCAACCAATAGGATTTAGACAAGTTTAGGGTATTATTTTAACCTTATCAATTAGATTTAACTCTAAGTTAATTAATTTAACTTTTACCGTGTCTTTTTGTTTTCTTTCACTATATGGTTAATACACTTACTATAACATGCCACACGAACCCCAAATTGTTTATTATTAATATATATATCCTTATCTAAGTCATTTGGCCGAACCTTAGATTTTTAGGAATAAAATAACAATTAATAATATAATATTTTATTTAAAAACTATTTTGTGTCAATTTTGACACTATTTGATATATGATTTTTGTCAAAGTCATAACAGAATTATATGTTCGAACCAAGTTGATTAAATCAATACTAATATATCATAGTAACCTAGAAAATTAGTGGAATTCATAAAAAGTCTCAAATTACATTTATTTTGGTATTTATATTATCAATTATGTCAATATTTCATTAATAAGATAATTACTGCATCATCTTTGTGTCATAAATAAATTAAATTATTTGATGTCTAAAAATTACAAATAAAATACCATCATGTAGGAAATCTTTTTATCTTTCTAATGAATATTTACAATTGAATTTATCTTATGTATAACCCCATATTAAAAATGATTTACTTATTAAACTTTGATTTTAACTATTTTAACCCTTCTTTAAATAAATTAATAATAAATGTCCTAATCTAATCCAAGTGGGCCTAAATGGTCATATTTTATTCCTAAGTTTGTTTTTGGTCGAATTACACTTGTCCAATAGAATTAGGACATGTGTTAGGGTAATATTAATATCATATTTACCCTTAGTTACCCTATTTACTATTAACCGCGGTAAAAATAGTAAAAAGTTACTATTCACCAAAAAATTATTTTCATCTCATTGAACCACATTTTAGTCCTTGATATTAACCGTGTCTCTCGGATTTTTGAAATTCCATTCACAGAAGCGGTAAAATTAAGTTTTATGCAAAATTCAGTTTTTAACCTACCACTTAGTGGTTTCACTATTCATCAAAAATTGAAAGTTTTCAGAAAAATACCAAAATTTCACCCTAGGCTAATTTCGATATTCTGAGTCCAAAAATGAAGTCCATTTTGAAAAATAAAATTTATAAAATTTCAAAAAGTGGTTATTACTATTCATAACGGCTAGTTTTAATAGCATATTGTTGTTTAGTGAAACTCGGTATTGCGTACGACGCAAGCTATCGAGGAAGGTCGCGATTGCGTGTAAAGCAAGCCAAGAAAGTGTAGTGTAGAAAAAGATTCCTTTGATGATTTATATAACATAAAAGTCTCGGGTGTTACATTCTACCCCCCTTAAAAAGAATTTCGCCCTCGAAATTCGTCACTTTGCAACAAACAAATGAGGATACTTCTCCCACATCATATCCTCAAGCTCCCATGTAGCTTCTTCAAGTTGGTGGTTTCTCCATAAAACTTTCACCAAGCGAGTGGTCTTGTTTCGTAGGACTTTTTAGCTACGATCCAGAATCTCTATCGGCTGTTCTTCATAAGAAAGATCTTGCTCTAGTGGTACAACTTCTGAGCTGAGTACATGTGAAGGATCTGGTATGTACTTTCTCAGGAGAGATACGTGGAACACATCGTGAACTTGAGAGAGATTCGGTGGAAGCGCCAATCGGTAAGCTACCTTCCCAACACGATCCAGTATTTCAAAAGGACCGATATATCTAGGGCTCAACTTCCCCTTCTTTCCAAATCTCATAACCCTCTTCCAGGGAGATATTCGTAAGAACACTTTTTCACCCACTTCAAACTCTAGGTCTTTTCTTCGGTTGTCGGCATAACTTTTCTGTCGACTATGAGCTGCTCTTATGTGTTGTTGAATAGATCTGACCTTTTCTGCCATTTCATCAACGAGATCAGGTCCTAATAGCTTTCTTTCCCCAACTTCATCCCAGCAAGTTGGAGTCCTGCATTTCTTTCCATAGAGAGCTTCATAAGGAGCCATCTGAATACTGGAGTGAAAGCTATTATTATAAGAAAATTCCACCAAAGGTAGGTGTTGATCCCAACCTCCTTTGAAATCCATAGAGCAAGCTCTCAACATATCTTCTAGGGTTTGAATTGTTCTCTCAGACTGACCGTCTGTCTGGGGATGATAAGCAGTGCTGAAACTCAACTCTGTATCCAGAGTATGCTGAAGACTTCGCCAGAACTTCGAGGTAAATCTCGGATCTCGATCAGATATAATAGAAAGTGGTACTCCATGCAATCTTACCACTTCCTTTATATATATCCTGGCAAGCTGATCTAGAGAGAAATCCTCTCTAATAGCAATGAAGTGTGCAGACTTTGTAAGACGATCAACTATGACCCAGATAGCATTATTGCCTTTGGATGTTTTAGGAAGTCCAGTGACAAAGTCCATAGTGATGTTTTCCCATTTCCATTCGGGTATGGGTAATGGTTGTAACATCCCCTTAGACTTCTGTCTCTCAGCTTTAACTTGTTGACAAACCAAGCATCGAGAGACATATTCAGCAACATCTCTTTTCATGCCATCCCACCAGAAGTACTCTTTCAGGTCCCTATACATCTTCTTGCTTCCAGGATGAATAGAGAATGAAGAACTATGAGCCTCATCCAGCAACTCCTTCTTTAATTCGGGGATGGAAGGAACACAAACCCGATTCCTGAACTTTATTATCCCATCACAATCAAGGTTGAATTCAGGAACATTTCTCACCTTCTTTTGTAACTCGACATCTTCTTTCTGTGCCTCTTTAATCTTCACATGTATAGATGGTTGAACATTTATTTGAGAAAGATAAGATTTTTCCCCTTCCATTATAATTCCAAGATCCATTCTTTGTAAATCCATAAATATTGGATCTTTTGTGATCCTCATCATGGATAAACTAGCATGGTCTTGTCGACATAATGCATCTGCCACCTTGTTTGCTTTCCCAGGGTGGTAATGGATTGAGCAGTTATAATCCTTAATCAGTTCCAACCATCTTCTTTGACGCATATTCAACTCCTTTTGTGTGAAAATATAATTTAAACTTTTATGATCAGTATAAATATCACACCTTTCACCATAAAGGTAATGCCTCCAAATCTTTAATGCAAAGATTACCGCAGCCAACTCCAAATCATGTGTTGGGTAATTTTGCTCATGGATTTTCAACTGTCGTGAGGCATAAGCTATCACCATATCATTTTGCATAAGAACACACCCCAATCCCTTCTTGGATGCATCACTATAGATCACAAACCTTTCTCCACTACAAGGCAGTGTGAGCACAGGTGCACTGGATAACCTTCTTTTCAACTCCTTGAAATTCTCTTCACATTCCTCTGTCCAGACAAACTTAACTCCTTTCCGAGTCAACTTGGTGAGTGGATTAGATAATCGTGAAAAATCTTTTACAAAACGTCGATAATATCCAGCCAAACCAAGAAAACTTCGGATCTCAGTTACTGTTGTTGGTCTTGACCATCTTTCGATAACCTCTGTTTTTGCTGGATCCACATATATCCCCTCTTTTGAGATTATATGACCCAAAAATGCAACTTTTTGAAGCCAAAATTCACACTTGGTAAATTTGGCATAAAGCTTCTCCTTTCTCAGGGTCTTCAATATAATTCTCAAGTGATCTTCATGCTCTTCCTTGCTCTTTGAATAGACAAGAATATCGTCTATAAAGACTACCACAAATTGATCAAGATAGTCTCTAAAGACTCTATTCATTAGATCCATGAAGATAGCAGGGGCATTAGTAAGACCAAATGGCATCACTATAAATTCATAGTGTCCATACCTTGTACGGAAAGTCGTCTTTGGTATATCCTCCCTTTTGACCCTTAATTGATGATACCCTGAACGAAGATCAATCTTGGAAAAGTATTGAGCTTCGCGTAGTTGGTCAAATAAGTCATCAATGCGTGGGAGAGGATATTTGTTCTTGATAGTGATCTTGTTAAGTTCTCCATAATCAATGCAGAGTCTCATTGATCCATCTTTCTTCTTAACAAATAGAACAGGTGCTCCCCAAGGTGACGCACTAGGGCGTATGAATCCCTTATCAAGATTCTCTTGGAGTTGCTTCTTCAATTCCTGCAACTCAATTGGGGCCATTCTATAAGGTGTCTTTGAAATAGGCAAAGCACCCGGTACGAGTTCTATTGAAAACTCAACTTCACGATTTGGTGGAAGACCCGGTAATTCCTCCGGAAAGACATCATCAAACTCCCGTACAATGGGCATATTCTTAATCGTGAGTTTCTCACCAACTATTTGAGATAAATAACCTTCATTTAGTGGAATCAATACCCATAAGATGGAAGAAATTTCCACTGGAAGGTTATGTTCATCCTTGCATTGATAGACGATCGTAGGTTGATCTGGAATATGAAATGTGACTTCCCTTCTTTGGAAATTGATATGAGCTCCATGTAGAGAAAGCCAATCCATGCCAAGAATCACATCAAATTCCACTAAAGGAAGGATCACAAGATTTGCAGGAAGCACTTTCCCACAAACTTCGATCGGAGAAGAATTATAAACTTCTGATGCGATTGATGTGCCATTAGGTGTTGCCACAGCTAACTCAACATCTAATTGTTGAGGTAATATGGTGATACCCTTAGAAAATTTTTCAGAAATAAAAGAGTGGGTGGATCCAGAATCAAATAAAACATTTGCTACTTTAGAGTGGATGGTAAGTGTACCTTTCACCACATCGTTATCGTACTCCACATCGCTGATAGAAATTGCATGTGACTTTCCTTTGTCTTTAGCCTTAAGATTTTGTTGACGTCGACCATCATCATCAACCCTTGGATTTGGGCATTGATTGGCATAATTCCCCATCTCCTTGCACTTGAAACATTGAATTGTAGTAGGTTCATTCTGTGTATCCCTTCCTTTGTTTGTGTCATTAGACATCTTCTTCCCATTATCACGGCATTCAAATTCCCGATGACCTTCTTTTCCACATTTAAAACATTTACTTGTCCCTTTAAGACAACTCCCTCCATGTTTCTTTCCACACTTTGAGCATAAGGTAAAGTTCATCTTCTTTTCATTGTGTTCTTTAGAGTTTCCTTTGAATTCCATCTTCCTCTTCTTATCAAACCCATGTGACTGATGGGTTATTCCAATCTCCATCTCGACTTTGAGAGCACAGAGAACGATTTCCTCGTAGCTATTGAAGTCCCTTATGGCTAACGCCCTTCGAAGACTTGGTTTTAAGCCACTAAAGAATCGATCGATCTTACTCTCAGGTTGGATAATAATACCAGAAGCGTACCTTGCAAGTCTTGTAAAATTTGCTTCATAGGTACGAACAGATTCATCATCCCTTTGCTTCAGTTCAAGGAACTCTTTCTCCATCTTTGTTCGGAGAATACGAGGGAAGTACTTATTGAAAAATAAGTTCTTGAACTCGTCCCATTCCATAGACTCAATTTCATCCCTTTGCCTCGTATTCTTAACAAGATTCCACCATTGATCCGCATCTCCTTCCAAACGATACACTGCTAGGATGACTTTATCAGGCTCAGAACATTGAAGAACTGAAAATATCTTTTCAGTAGTACTAATCAATTGTTCAGCAACTAATGGATCAGTAGACCCGCTGAAAGATGGTGGACGCTGCCTCATGAAGGATTCAACAGAATGTTGCTCCCTTATTTGTTTGTTTGGAAATCCTGCATGATTCATAGCTTGAGAAAGTTGTGTGACCATGGCTACAAGATTTTTCATTCCAGCTCCCATATCGTTTGGTTGCTCAGGGGGACAATCATTGCATTGCCCATCGCATTCCGCATTAACACGGTTCCTTCGGGTTCCAGCCATTGACTAAAACCAAGAAGAATAGTGTGAGCAACACTAATTATAATAGGAAACCACATAATTCAAGAATAAAATTTTCATGCTTAAGGTCTTATCCTAGGTTATTCAAGGCCATTTCTAAAACACTAAGATTGTGTTCTATGCTTAGACTTATCCTTAGGGTTCTTACTAAGGCTTTCACATCCTAGTTTCCAAAGGTTGACTATACCTTTCCTCTGATACCAACTATAACGACCCATACTTTACATACATTGTTAATACTTCAAAATTGAAGCACACTTATTACAACATATGACAAAACCACAAAGGACCGTATAGGTATAGTGTCTTTAGAAACTGGGAAACATAAACAACTGGTTCATAAATCTTCTACAGTGTCTCCCATTTATTTCATCATATCTAGGGTCCCTTTTAGCATATTCTACTTAATATCCATCTTCCTGACCTGGGGAAAAGAAAACATAAAAGAGTGAGCTCAAATGCTCAACAAGGGCAAATAAAGGAAATAAAAATCATATCATATCTTTTTGAAAATCAAAACCTGCAAAAGAGATCATAATATCTTAATATGGAATAAATCATAGAAGTGAAAATGAGATCCCCATAATCATAACATAAAACTTGAAACTTTGTGGCATGCACACATAATCATGGAAAATCATTTCTTGTTAGTCATGACTCATTGCCAAGACTATCTTAGTGGACAAAGTCCCTTTCTGAACCGAGTTCACTCATCGTTTCAGTCCTGTATCACTGAACCGAAATAACCTTCCGTTCCAGCCGTGTCTATCTCATGAGATATAAAATCTTTACCCAATGCATTGGAGGGAGATATAGGTCCCACCCATCTTATAATGAATCCTTTCTTATGTGTGCCACATAATCATAAAACATACATCATCGCATAACACATGTAACAAAAATGGGATTCTTGAAACATCATGACATCATAAATCAATTCATATAAGATAAAGGAATTCATAAAAATAATTCCATCACAACATGAACAAATCAATTTAATAATAGGGATAAAAACAGAACCCTTTATTATCTTAGATGGAAAATAATTTTGATAAAACACTTGAACTCCATTCTTGAGGAAAATATCCTTTCTTCTTCAAAAACATTTTTCCTTTCATAACATGTCATACAACTTTAAAATAAAAGAAGTTGATTAAAAATAAACTTGAAAACTTGTAAAGGAAGCTTCTTGGAAACAATGTTTTAAAAATCCATTCATGCCGTATAAGTTAAAAAAAACATTCTTCGTACTTTTGTCGGAAAAGTCAAAAAGTACCTCGTACGACAAAAGATTCCTTTCATACATATTACTAAAAACTCACCGAAGGGTAAAAATGGATTTAAACAATTGTAGGTGGATGGAAATAATTTTGATGAAACATGGATGTGGATGATAAAATACACCCCAGTAAATACTTACGAATAAACAATCTCGGATAAAAATGAGATTGTGATATTTCCCTTACCTTAGGTCCGATTTGCTTTGTTCGTGTCCGAAGCTCCTGTATAATGGTTTAAATAATGTTATTGACTTATTCCAGAATCATACATATTGATATGAGATCATATATGGTCATATTATTATCTTCTTGTTAGTAATATTTCATTGTTACTTGTTACTCGGGTCTTTATAACTTTTTGTTCTTATGCGTGTTTTGTCGAATAAATTCTTATTCTTATCTTTAGGTTATAGATAATTCATTTCCAGAATGGTATTAGTGTATTATATACCATATTCATTCATTCAATTCATTTATATAATCATTATGAAATGAAGATTATGTAGAACGAGTCGCATCACATCGTGGAGACGGTATTCCGTACGTACGCACGAGTGATGATATCGTTCCTATGATCGTGGAATTGTATTGGAGTATATATATATATTATTTCAGTATCAATATTACTTAATAATAATCATATATAGTTACTGATTACACCATTATACCCATCCTTGTAAGGTGATGGTGGAAAATAGATTACACCACGGCGTGGAGACGGTATTCCGTACGTACGCACGCGCGGTGATTTCATTTTTCCGTAGGATGGATAGAAGGTGAATTAGGGTTATTTCATATTTATAATAACATATCAGTATGTAAGTAATACTGATGTTATTACTTTATCATGAAACAACTAAAGAAGAAGAAGTTGAAGAAGAAAGAAATTGAAAAGATCGGTAATGGATATTACCTCTTCTTTGGAACGCCTTTTTGAATCCTCCACTTAAGGAACTAAGATTGGTATTTGGAGAAGACCAGGACCTCTAGGATTATTCTAGGGAAGTGGAGAGGAGAAAATGGCAGGGGTTGGCCGAGCTTGAGTGCTCAAATTGGTGTGAGGAGGAGGGGGAGGAGGTGCCCTTTTATAAGGGAGGAGAGGGGCACCTTAGGAATATCTCAAAATATTATTTTATATTAAAGTAAAAATCGGTTTATAATGGTTCCAAAGGGTCTTATTTCGAAGATAAAGTGGGGATGGGTCTAAATCCTATCAACCAATAGGATTTAGACAAGTTTAGGGTATTATTTTAACCTTATCAATTAGATTTAACTCTAAGTTAATTAATTTAACTTTTACCGTGTCTTTTTGTTTTCTTTCACTATATGGTTAATACACTTACTATAACATGCCAAACGAACCCCAAATTGTTTATTATTAATATATATATCCTTATCTAAGTCATTTGGCCGAACCTTAGATTTTTAGGAATAAAATAACAATTAATAATATAATATTTGATTTAAAAACTATTTTGTGTCAATTTTGACACTATTTGATATATGATTTTTTTCAAAGTCATAAAAGAATTATATGTTCGAACCAAGTTGATTAAATCAATACTAATATATCATAGTAACCTAGAAAATTAGTGGAATTCATAAAAAGTCTCAAATTACATTTATTTTGGTATTTATATTATCAATTTTGTCAATATTTCATTAATAAGATAATTACTGCATCATCATTGTGTCATAAATAAATTAAATTATTTGATGTCTAAAAATTACAAATAAAATACCATAATGTAGGAAATCTTTTTAGCTTTCTAATGAATATTTACAATTGAATTTATCTTATGTATAACCCCATATTAAAAATGATTTACTTATTAAACATTGATTTTAACTATTTTAACCCTTCTTTAAATAAATTAATAATAAATGTCCTAATCTAATCCAAGTGGGCCTAAATGGTCATATTTTATTCCTAAGTTTGTTTTTGGTCGAATTACACTTGTCCAATAGAATTAGTACATGTGTTAGGGTAATATTAATATCATATTTACCCTTAGTTACCCTTTTTACTATTAACCGCGGTAAAAATAATAAAAAGTTACTATTCAACAAAAAATTATTTTCATCTCATTGAACCACATTTTAGTCCTTGATATTAACCGTGTCTCTCGGATTTTTGAAATTCCATTCACAGAAGCGGTAAAATTAAGTTTTATGCAAAATTCAGTTTTTAACCTACCACTTAGTGGTTTCATTATTCATCAAAAATTGAAAGTTTTCAGAAAAATACCAAAATTTCACCCTAGGCTAATTTCGATATTCTGAGTCCGAAAATGAAGTCCATTTTGAAAAATAAAATTTATAAAATTTAAAAAAGTGGTTATTACTATTCATAACGGCTAGTTTTAGTAGCATATTGTTGTTTAGTGAAACTCGGTATTGCGTACGACGCAAGCTATCGAGGAAGGTCGCGATTGCGTGTAAAGAAAGCCAAGAAAGTGTTGTGTAGAAAAAGTTTCCTTTGATGATTTATATAACATAAAAGTCTCGGGTGTTACATCCTTGTCTCCTGTCAACTTCCAAATGAAAGGTCTCAGATCGGTGAAATGACTGGCATAGTCCATTACTAAAATTGTTCCATAAGTTAACCTCATAAAATCTATAACCTTATCTATCTCAAGGTTTTTTTGGTATATGTTCTCAAGGAACATCTCATAAAATTCCTTACACCTTATTTTTTCAGACTTCTCTGTTTCGACAATGATGTCCCACAAACGTTTTCCTGACCCTTTAGAATATATACCACTAAATTGTCTCACTTCTCGAGAAGAGTCTATAGATAATAAATAATAGATTGTATGGACTCTATCCAAAACTCTACCGCTTTTGGACCACCATCTACCGTAAAGGTAGGATAGTGCTACAGTTGAAACTCCATGCTCAGCTCCAACATACTCAATTTAACCAGCCCTGACTCTCATCCCATCTTCTGAATAAAACAAGACAATATCTCATGGAACTAATCTTTTCTATCTTCTTGGATCACCACATTATCATTGTATACTACTAGAGGAGTGTTTCCTACAACATCCTCCTATCACCTAACAGGCACATGTCTTCAACGTGGTATTTCTCTCTAATTTCAATCACGATAATTATAACACAACCATAACGCTTTTATGAGAAGAAATGAAATATAGGTAGGTTCATCACTTTCCAAAACCGAACCAGTGCACATACTATACCAAAACGTGCCCACTCAGAACCGCGTCATTACCCTTGGTCATCCCTCCCAAGGCTATGGGTAACAGGGTATCTAGTTTACAAGGTTAGATGCCTTATCTTTTACACCAATTCAAAAACAATTCCATATCCCAATTTACCCTTACAATAGGTTAATCCACTCTTATTTTTTTATTAGGCAACCTTTTTTAATTACTACTTTGACATTTTGAATTCCCTTTTCTACCCATTTATACTGTCACGACCCATCCTCGGGGCCCGTGCCATGACTACCCCAAGCCCGCCTTCCATAAGCCAGGAGCTGGCAACTACCACCAAGGTGTAATTCCCAGTAAAATGGGAAGGCATTGTCTTTTTAAAGTAAACAAACACCACAGAGCAAGCAAGCAGAAGTAAACACTAAGTAAAAACTGGGTACAATAGTAAGTGCGAAAAACTAAGTGGGCCAGAATAAAAACCCAAACGGAATGTAAAGTACAACAGAAAAAGGGAGTAAAGAAACTAAAATGTAAATCCGCAGCATCGAGCCATCCACTGTAAGTCCCACCTAAAGGGAGGGTACATATAGCCTCCACAGCTCCTCGGGTCCAGCCGTCTGCTCTGTGAACGCCCCGCCTAGTGGTCCACCATCGGGTACCGACCTACTCTTCAATCCTCAACAATAATTAGCGATGTCTGTCGTTTGCAACCAACACAACGTAGTGTGGGCATAGCCTGTGCAGGGGTGAGTATAAGCTACTCAGTAGGGACCTCGAGATCCCCGATGTTCTCCCAGAATCCACAAAGGATAAACCACAAAGGAAAGATACAAATACGAAGTAACATCCAAAACTACTTAGGTATATGCCCATACATATACCTAAGTCATCAATTCTGATTCGGCTCCAACATCTGAGCCCAAGTACAACCCATTCCACACAGGAAAACACAACCAAATCCAAACAGGAAAGCATAACGTAATCCACACAGGATATCAAGTCAATCTTATTGAAGATAAGGATTGAAAGTCAAGATTCAGATCACACAGGTATACTTCTTCATAAGACGATAGAGATGATCATATGTAGCCACTGATTCATCTTAGCCATTGGACCCACATAGGATCGATAGGTACTAACCCCCACAATGACCCACAAAGGATCGATAGGTAACTAACCCCCACAATGACCCACAAAGGATCGATAGGTAACTAACCCCCGCAATGACCCACACAGGATCGGAACCACATAGGATCTATAGGAGCTAGCCCACATAGGACCGTTGAGCGCTGACCCACATAGGATCTGACCCACACAGGATCAGTAGCATTGATCCACATAGGATCGCTGAGTGCTGTAGTCATCGCCGTCGAATCCAGAGAGGATTTCTGTACCGTCGTCATCGTCGTCACAGTCGCAGCCAGCTCTAGGGTTCCCGCAAATAGAAATCTCATTCGGGAGGGTCCGCTCCACGAGCTGAGAAGCTGATAGATCAACTGACACATAGTCTGGTGTTGATGTATCCAAATTTTCCGTATTGTCAATAGGAACTCAATGTCACAGACGGAGCGTCAATCAGACGCCTGGTCTGAGAGTTATTGGCTTTTTCGTCCCAGGGGCCCGGTTGGTTTTTAAGTCAAAACCAACCCGACCATACTCCAACTGCGCCCAAACCTCGAGTAGAGTAAGCCAAAAGGTATGTCTCACTAAGAAGAATCCATCAAAGTCGACGGCACGTCAATCGGACGTCCGGAGCTCAAGTTATTAGTGTTTCCGCTCCGAGGGCCCGGTTGGTTTCGTGTACGAACCAACCTGGCCGAACACAAAGTACTCCAAAACATTGAGTGTAATATACCGAAACGACTGTCTCGATCCAAGGATCGCATCACAGCTGATAGTACATCGATCGGAGGTCTATAGCCCATGTTTTGGGCAAAAGAACGAAACAGTCCAAAAATGGGGGGTCTGGGCCCGGTCCGACCCGGCCCAACCCCTCTAGGGTCGGCAAGAACCGGGTTGACCCGACCCGAGTCCGGGTCTGACCTGGCTGGGTGAGAACCAGCCCGGCCTGGGCGGCAGGGCCCGGTGCGGCCGATCTGGCGCCGGCCGAGCGGTTCGGCTCGGCGCTGGCCGAGCAGCCGCTCGAAAGGGGGTGTCGCCCCCTTGGATGTAACCGCTGCTCCGCGTGGGGGCCGCCCCTTGCCATTCGACGCGGCCGAGCACCGCGTCCCACCTCCCTCGGTCCCGCGTGGTCGCAGGACCAGCATCCCTTCCCGGCGGCGTGTCGGGTGCCGCCGCCTCCTGGCAGCCGGCCGGGGCAGGCCGCCGCCTCTGGCCGCCGGCGTCGCCGTGCTAGAGAGGCGCGCTGGCGGTGTTTTCCGCGGACCATCTGACATGCTCTGGTGGTCCATTTTTTCTGCTGTCTTCTCCTGCGGTCCTCCCGGGATTGGCTCTTCATTGTGAAGACCTAAAACTGCCCTTGCAGCCTACTTTGTCGTCGTTCTCTGATCCGCACACCAAGAACGAAGAAACTGTGGGTTCGGACTTGTTCATTGGTCCCGCCCACCGTGTTAGCGGTTTAAAAAGGGCTTCCGACACATTTAAACATATGTTGGGGATATAAATCACATAGATTTAATTGAACCAAAAACCCCAAACTCATTGAATTCGTTGAGCGGGGATTCGTCGCGGAATTGCATGTCGCGGAAGAAGGCGTCGCAGAAGGGGAATCGTCGCATCGCAGAGAAAGGATTTGTTGGCGTTGTGTCGTAGATATCTGAGGATCCAGAATTCTTATCAACCTTCGTCGGAGTTCGTTGTTCTCCGCATTCTTCGTCGAGGAGGAAGAACTTCACGGCTTGAGATAATTCTCCCCAAACCCTCTTGCACAACCAACCCCTAATAAATTAAGAGTTGTCTTATTTTATTAACGCACAAGACAACGTTCTTGAAATTCAAAAAATGAAACAATCAATAAAGTGAATTAATTGCAATGTTTAAACCGCCAAATTAATGAGGCGTTTATTCTCCAGATTAAATTCAAGGGTTGACTTAATTAAAAGGGGGGTGCAGGTGTGTTACTTAATTAAAGGAGGGGGATGAAAAAGTTGAATGAAACGGTGGGGCTCGTGTGGGCCCCCACCCCACAAATATCCTACCTAGTGGTGTAGGATATTGTGGGTCCCACTTTAACCACTTAACATAGGTTAAAAAACTTAAAATAAAATAAATTAGTCGCACCATTCTATTTTATTCATTTAATTAACCCGAAAATTTAAAAACCACACCCGAGAAAACACAACTCCAGAAAAGGTGTTTCAATGCATTTACCGGTGCTACGATTCAATCGGTGCCCTCAGAATTTGATTACAAGCACTGGTTCAAAAGTTAGAACAACCTGCTCGTTCGTTCACTGAACATACCCGATCTAAACTACAGAAAATGATTCAGGGCACACCAGGCCTCAGAATCATGTGCCTTCAAAAATTGCATGCTTGTAGAATTCCCAAGGGAATTAAGAAAACAAATTCCTTGAATTTTACGGGTCTTTACATCACTCCCACCTCAGGGATTTACGTCCCCATCAAGATACATCATAAACTAGGGAAACAAAAGTGGGTACTGAGCACGCATCTGAGCCTCCCACTCCCAAGTGCTCTCCTGGAGGTTCCTGTGCTGCCATCTGATGCACACTAGAGGAATCAATCATCCACAGAGGACCCGCTCCTATTGATCCTTGATCTCTACTGGGACCTCCACAAAAGTCTCCCCATCATCAATGTCCAGCTCCCCAAGGTCAATGATATTCGTCGGGTTGTGCATGTATCTCCTCAGCTCAAATACGTGGAAGACGTTGTGCACCTGGTGCCACTGAGGTGGTAGAGCCAGGCGATAAGAAACCTCTCCAGTCCTAATGAGGACCTGGAATGGTCCGATGAAGCGTGGAGACCACTTTCCGCCTCAGCCAAATCTTCGTAATCCACGTTGAGGTGAGACCCCCAAGAAGACATGGTCGCCATCCTCGAACTCCAGTGGCCTCCACCTCCTGTCAGCATAGGACTTTTGTCGGATCTGAGCTATCCTCATCTACTCCTGGATGACGTGGACCTTCTCTGTCGTGGCCTAGGCCATCTCCGGTCCCACAAGTGATGACTCCCCAGGGTCTGTCCAGCACAGCGGTGATCTCCATGGTCAGCCATACAACGCCTCATATGGTGCCATCCCGATGGTGGAGTGGTAGCTGTTGTTGTGCGCGAAATACACAAAGGGTAGGCAGTCCTCCTAGCTGCGACCAAAGTCGAGGACACATGCGTGGAGCATGTACTCGAGAGTATTAATGGTCCTCTCCATCTAACCATCCGTCCGAGGGTGAAAGGCAGTGCTCAAACGTAGCTGCGTTCCGAACGCCTCCTGTAACCCCTTCCAAAGCCGGGAAGTAAAGAGAGATTCTCGATCGGAGATGATAGATGATGGCACACCATGAAGCCATACAATCTCTTGAACATAGAGACGTCCCAAGCTCTCCACTGAGCCCTTCTCTCTGATGGGTAAGAAGTGAGCCGACTTGGTGAGTTGGTCGACAATCACCCAAATGGAGTCGTGAATTCTGGAAGTGCGTGGAGGTCCAATCACGAAGTCCATAGATATGTCGTCCCACTTCCACTCTAGGACCTCAAAGGGTTGTACCAAGCCTGATGGTACCTGGTTCTCTTCCTACACCTGCTAGCAGGTGAGGCATCGAGAAACAAACTCTACCACAGCCTTCTTCATGCCCAGCCACCAGTGCTGTCGTCTGAGGTCCTGGTACATCTTCGCCACTCCAGGATGTACCGCTAAAGGGGAAGTGTGAAACTCCCTCAGCACCTCATCCTGTAAGGCAGCTGGTACAATGGTATGTCCCTTGAAAAAGAAAATCGTGCTCTCCTCCCATGGAGAATCCATTAGGTTCATGTCCTAAGGATATCTGCACACGCCGTGTCTCACAGTCTGCGTCCTCACGCTGTGCCTCTCTGACCCGCTGCAGTAGTGGAGGAGTGACTATGAGTGACTAAAGAAAGGTTTTTCCATCTCTATCCACGAAGGATATCTGCAAAGCAGCTAGCTTCTCTGTCACCTCCCCAAGTAGCTAAATGCCCATCCTCATACTGAGAGCATCAGCTACCACGTTCCCCTTACCAGGAGTATAGACTATCTCAAATTCATAGTCCTGGAGGATCTCGATCCATCACCACTATCTCAGGTTCCGGTCCTTATGCGAGAAGTTGTACCTGAGACTCTGATGGTCAGAATAGACTGTAAAGCACTCACCCATCAGATAGTGTCGCCATATCATCAAAGAAAATACAACTGCTGCTAACTCCAGGTCATGGGTAGCATAGTTATGCTCATGATGCCTCAACTGACGTGATCCATAGGCGATCACTACCCGCTCCTGCATTAGGACACATCCGAGTCTGGTCCCTGATGCATCGCAGTAAACTATGTACCCTACTCCCACCTCTGGCAACCTCAAGATAGGCGCGCTGGTCAATCTCTGTCTCAGCTATTGGAAGCCCTGCTGACATCTGTCTTACCACACAAAGGGTTTCCCCTTCTTCGTCAAAGCTGAGAGTGGTGCCGCATGTAACAGCCCAAGATTTTATAAAAAAATATTCTTTTTAATTTTATTAATGTCTTGTGTTGTACGCTACACCAAAAGGAGCTTGCACAGCACACATCCTTGACTTGTCTTGCATTACACGCAATCGCGACCTTCCTCGATAGCGTGTGTAGTACGCAATACCGAGTTTCACTAAACAACGATATGCTATAAAAATATTATTAAAACTAGCCGTTATGAATAGTAATAACCACTTTTTGAAATCCAGTAAATCTTATTTTTCAAAATGAACTTTATTTTTGGATTCGGAGTATCGAATTTAGCCTAAGGTGAAATTTTGGTACTTTTCGGATAACTTTCATATTCTGATGAATAGTGAAAATTACTAAATTATAATTAAAAACAACTTTTTTAATCGAAATAATTAATAGTGATAAATCATTAATTTGAGTGGTTTTAAAGTATATTTAGAATATATTTTTACAATTTAATACAATGTTGGTCATTGGATGTAATTTCACATTTAAACTAGACATAAACAAGTGTCAATCTTTTGATAGATATTGTTTCTTAAAAACACGCTATTTGTTTTAACAGCGGGATTTAATTATAAAATTAATTAATGCAACTTTTATGTTATGAATTTGGTAAAATAGACTTCATTTTTGAATTCGGAATATGAAATATAGCTTGGGATGAAATTTTGGCATTGTTCTGAAAAACATCAATTTTTGATGAATAGTGAAACCACTAAGTGGTAGGTTAAAAACTGAATTTTGCATAAAACTTAATTTTACCGCTTCTGTGAATGGAATTTCGAAAATCCGAGAGACACGGTTAATATCAAGGACTAAAATGTGGTTCAATGAGATGAAAATAATTTTTGGTGAATAGTAACTTTTTACTTTTTTTTACCGCGGTTAATAGTAAATAGGGTAACTAAGGGTAAATATGATATTAATATTACCCTAACACATGTCCTAATTCTATTGGACAAGTGTAATTCGACCAAAAACAAACTTAGGAATAAAATATGACCATTTAGGCCCACTTGGATTAGATTAGGACATTTATTATTAATTTATTTAAAGAAGGGTTAAAATAGTTAAAATCAAAGTTTAATAAGTAAATCATTTTTAATATGGGGTTATACATAAGATAAATTAGACTATAAATATTCATTAGAAAGTTAACAAGATTTCCTACATGATGGTATTTTATTTGTAATTTTTAGACATCAAATAATATAATTTATTTATGACACAAAGATGATGCAGTAATTATCTTATTAATGAAATATTGACATAATTGATAATATAAATTCCAAAATAAATGTAATTTAAGACTTTTTATGAATTCCACTAATTTTCAAGGTTACTATGATATATTAGTGATGATTTAATAAACTTGGTTCGAACATATAATTCTGTTATGACTTTCACAAAAATCATATATCAAATAGTGTCAAAATTGACACAAAATAGTTTTTAAATCAAATATTATATTACTAATTGTTATTTTATTCCTAAAAATCTAAGTATCGTCCAAATGACTTAGATAAGGATATATGTATTAATAATATACAATTTGGGGTTCGTTTGGCATGTTATAGTATGTTTATTAACCATATAGTGAAAGAAAACAAAAAGACACGGTAAAAGTTAAATTATTTAACTTAGAGTTAAATCTAATTGATAAGGTTAAAATAATACCCTAAACTTGTCTAAATCCTATTGGTTGATATGATTTCGACCCATCCCCACTTTAGCTTCGAAATAAGACCCTTTGGAACCATTATAAACCGATTTTGACTTTAATATAAAATAATATTTTGAGATATTCCTAAGGTGCCCCTCTCCTCCCCTATAAAAGGACACCTCCTCCCCCTCCTCCTCACACCAATTTGAGCACTCAAGCTCGGCCAACCCCTGCCAATTTCTCCTCTCCACTTCCCTAGAAACATCCTAGAGGTTCTGGTCTTCTTCAAAGACCAATTTTAGTACCCTAAGAGGAGGTCTCAAAGAGGCACTTCAAAGAAGAGGTAATTACCGTTACCAATTCTTTCATCTTTATTTCTTCTTCCACTTCTTCTTAGGTTGTTTCATTATGAAGTAATAACATCAGTATCACTAATATACTGATATGTTATTATAAGTATGAAACAACCCTATTTCAACATCTATCCATCCTACGGAAAAAGAAATCACCGCGCGTGCGTACGTACAGAATACCGTCTCCACGCCGTGGTGTAATCTATTTTCCACCACCACCTTACATGGATGGGTATAATGGTGTAAAGAATAACTATACATAGTTATTACAACATCATATTGATTCTGATATATTGTATAATCCACTCCAATTCAATTCAATATTTATAGAAATGATATCATCACTCGTGCGTACGTACGGACTACCGTCTCCACGACGCGATGAGATTCATTCTCCATGTTAACCATTTAAGAATGATTATAATGTATATATAAGAAATAATAATGAAATATATGACATTATAAAGCTACTGGATTTATGTATATATATACATATGTATGTCATCTACTTACTTCCATTTGAAGACAATAAGGAAAGGAAAACAGCGTTCATGCGTACGTACGGACTACCGTCTCCATGAACGGTGTTTTTCATTTTATTTATCTACCTATTATATATATAAATATATACTGAATATATATGATATATAAAATCATATTTTATATTCTGGAAGTAAGTAAATCATGATATAAGTAATAATGATGTCAAGAACAACAAGTCAAAACACCTACGATAAATGAAACGATTTTACCCAAAACGCTTCTTTAACATGGAGTTTACAAAAGAACGGGTAATATAATGTCATAAGTGAACCATATATGATATCATAACAATGAATATGATTCTGTAATAAGTCAATAACATGATTTAAATCATTATACAGGAGGTTCGGATACTTACAAAGCAAGTCGGACCTAAGGTAAGGGAAATATCACAATCTCATTTTTTTATCCGAGATTGTTTATTCGTAAGTATTTACTGGGGTGTATTTTATCATCCACATCCATGTTTCATCAAAATGTAATATTATTTCCATCCACCTACAATTTTTTAAAACCATTTTTACCCTTCGGTGAGTTTTTAGTAATATGTATGAAAGGAATCTTTTGTCGTACGAGGTACTTTTTGACTTCTCCGACAAAAGTACGAAGAATGTTTTTTTTTAACTTATACGGCACGAACGGATTTATACTGTTTTATAAAGCCTTATTTTCATGAAGATTCCTCTAAAAGATTTCATGACTATTTTCAATAAAATCTCTTTCTTTTAAAATTGCATGATGTTTTGTGAATAGAAATTGATTTTGAAGAAGAAAGGAAATTTTCCTCAAGAATTCATTTCAAGTGTTTTATCAAAATTATTTTCCATCTAAGATAATAAAGGGTTCTATTTCTATCCATATTTTTACATTGATTTGACTATGTTGTGATGGAATTATGTTTATGAATTCCTTTATCTTATAAGAATGGTTTTATGATGTCATGTTGTTTAAGAATTCCATTTTTATTACATGGGTTATTCAATGATGTATGGTATATGATTTTGTGGCACACATAAGAATGGTATCATTATGAGATGGGTGGGACCTATATCTCCCTCCAATGCATTGGGTAAAGATTTTATATCTCATGAGATAGACATGGCTGGAATGGTAGGTTATACCGGTTCAGTGAAACAGGACTGAAACGAGGATTACTCGATTCAGAAAGGGACTTTGTCCACTAAGATAGTCTGGCAATGAGTCTTGACTAACAAGAAATGATTCTTTATGATTATGTGTGTATGCCACAATGAGTAATGTTTTAAGTTATGATTTCATTTTCACTTCTATGATTTATCCCATGTTATGATATTATGAGCTCTTTTGCAGGTTAAGATTTCCAAAATCTATGTTCTTATGTATATGATGTGATTGATATTTCTTTTGTTTACCCTTACTGAGCATTTGAGCTCACCCTTTTATGTTTTCTTTTCCCCAGGATATAAAGAATGGTTTTTAGATAAAAAAAAAGGGAAGATCTTTATGGGAGATATTGAAGATCTTTCACCACGATTAGAAGAATACGTTCCGAGTTTCCAAAGACACTAAACTATTACGATCCTTGTGTGTGTGTTTTTGTTATGTACTAAGTATTCCGCAAAAGTAATGTAATGTCCATGTACGTCATGATACGGGTCTCTATAGTTGGTATCAGAGGAAAGGTTTAGTCAACCATTGGAAACTAGGATGCGAAAACGTTAGTGAGATCCCTAGAGATATTTCTAAGGTATGTCTAGGGATGTCTCTAAGGTTAAGTATACGTATAGGTTATAGTAATAGAATTACGCTAACGATCATATAATTAAACCTAAGATGTTGGATATTGAAGGTACTCCCCCTTTATTATGTTGTTTTCCCTAGCATGATTTTTGCCTCTCACACTATTCTTTATGGGTTTTAGACGATGGCTGGAACCCGAAGGAACCGTGTTGATCAATGCAATGGACAATGCAATGATTGCCCTCCTGAACAAACAAATGTTATGGGAGATGGAGTGCAAAATCTTATTGCTATACTTACACAAGCTATGAATCATTCTGGACTTCCAAATGAGCAGAGAAGGGAACAATATTCTATTGAGTCCTTCATGAGGCAACGTCCACCTTCTTTCAGTGGGTCTACTGATCCATTAGTTGCTGAACAATGGATTAGTACTACTGAAAAGATATTTTCAGTTCTTCAATGTTCTGAACATGATAAAGTCATCTTAGCAGTATATCGTTTGGAAGGTGAAGCTGATCAATGGTGGAATCTTATCAAGAATACGAGGCCAAGAGATGAAATTGAGTCCATGGAATGGGACGAGTTCAAGAACTTGTTTTTAAGTAAGTACTTCCCTCGTATTCTTCGAACAAAGATGGAGAAAGAGTTTCTTGAACTGAAACAAAGGGATGATGAATCTGTTGGTACCTATGAAGCAAATTTTACAAGACTTGCAAGGTATGCTTCTGGAATTATCATCCAACCTGAAAGTAAAGTTGATCGATTTTTCAGTGGCTTAAAACCAAGTCTTCGAAGGGCATTAGCTATAAGAGACTTCAGTAGCTATGAAGAAATTGTGTGTTGTGCTATCAAGGTAGAAATGGAAGTTGGTGTTACATATCCATCTCATGGTTTTGACAAGAAACGAAAGATGGAGTTCAAGGAGAAATCCCAGAATAATGGTGAAAAGAAGATGAATGTTTCCTTATGCACAAAGTGTGGAAAGAAGCATGATGGAGATTGTCTTAAAGGGACTAGAAAATGTTTTAAGTATGGAAAAGAAGGTCATCGAGCAGCTGAGTGTCGAAGTAATGGAAAAAGGTTTTCTAATGATGTGAATAAAGCAAACACTGCAGAGAACGCACTACCAACACTTCAATGCTTCAAGTGCAAAGAAATGGGGCATTATGCTAATAATTGCCCTAATCCAAGGGTTAGTGATGATCAACATAAGGCAAAGGACAAAGGGAAGTCACATGCGATCACTATTGGCGATGTTGAATATGACAATGATGTGGTGGAATGATTAAGTGTTTATGTAATGGGATTCCAAAATAATGTTTTATCATGGAGTATTGGAATATTTATGTATTGGTCTAATGTGGTATTCAAAGTGATTGAGATATTATGCGCATAATGAAGGGAAAATGAGAAAATTAATTGTTTAACAGTATTCATGAGCTCATGATTGATATAAGGACTAAGTGATATCATGGTTTGAGTATATAGAATTTTGAGGATTTTGGTATGTGGAAAGTGTTAACTTTTAACTGCACTCATGTTTTCACTAAGGTATTCAAGAGAATACACGATTAAGGACTTTGAATGTTTGGAATGTGACCAACAAGACATATCTTATGATATGTGGGGATCAACGATAGTATTAAATCTCTGGTAATCGATGTCACTATATTATGAGAGTGGACTGCAGTATTATGTATAAGCCTAGAGATTAGACTGGATTATGTTGGACATAAGTTAGTATTGTTTAAGGATAGAAGATTTTCGATATTATTGATGGGATGTTATAGTAACGTAGTTTTAGAAAAAGGGACAACCTACAGGACGGGCGACAGCCCATCGCTTCGGACAAGGCTGTAGGAATCGAACCCACAACCGAAGTGCGACTGGCCTTTATCGCCTACCACTAGCCTACAGGAAGTCCCTGTTTAGTAGAAACTAGTTTTATTATATTAAGCAGTATGATATATGAAGTATAAGTCCATATGTGATTAATCTCACTATAGATCGACTTATGTATATAATTTTGCTATCCTTTTGTTTGAAACAGATGGAATGACCCGTCATTCTATCACATGATCTGCTAACACTTCACGAATAACAAATTCAACTTCATTTATTTAAGAGATGAAGTGGAAATTGTTAAAGGCACGAACAACAGTGAGATTGTACCAAAATAAAGTAAGTATTTATTCTAATTCAAATTCTTTAACTTTAGGGAAATGATCTTGAAAACCAAAAATGTTGTCCTAGTTCTCTTATACCTGATGAATCAGATGGTACCTCATATCATCACAAATCTATGGATTTGTGATTACTGGCTTTTCCATAGCCATGTTCTCTACCACTCTCCATCAGAACATGATACTTAGATTTCTCTTCCATATCCATATTTTCACCTATGTGGAAACCCAGTGATTAGTTTATTTGGGTAATCGTTACATTTCATACTTTAGTTTTTAAAGCCAAGTTTTGGTATTCCCTTTTACTATGTGGGTTTCTATTAAAGAAACTTTCAAATAGTAAACCATTTATAACCCCGACGAATTTCGAGGGCGAAATTCATTTTAAGGGGGGTAGAATGTAACAGCCCAAGATTTTATAAAAAAATATTCTTTTTAATTTTATTAATGTCTTGTGTTGTACGCTACACCAAAAGGAGCTTGCACAGCACACATCCTTGACTTGTCTTGCATTACACGCAATCGCGACCTTCCTCGATAGCGTGTGTAGTACGCAATACCGAGTTTCACTAAACAACGATATGCTATAAAAATATTATTAAAACTAGCCGTTATGAATAGTAATAACCACTTTTTGAAATCCAGTAAATCTTATTTTTCAAAATGAACTTTATTTTTGGATTCGGAGTATCGAATTTAGCCTAAGGTGAAATTTTGGTACTTTTCGGATAACTTTCATATTCTGATGAATAGTGAAAATTACTAAATTATAATTAAAAACAACTTTTTTAATCGAAATAATTAATAGTGATAAATCATTAATTTGAGTGGTTTTAAAGTATATTTAGAATATATTTTTACAATTTAATACAATGTTGGTCATTGGATGTAATTTCACATTTAAACTAGACATAAACAAGTGTCAATCTTTTGATAGATATTGTTTCTTAAAAACACGCTATTTGTTTTAACAGCGGGATTTAATTATAAAATTAATTAATGCAACTTTTATGTTATGAATTTGGTAAAATAGACTTCATTTTTGAATTCGGAATATGAAATATAGCTTGGGATGAAATTTTGGCATTGTTCTGAAAAACATCAATTTTTGATGAATAGTGAAACCACTAAGTGGTAGGTTAAAAACTGAATTTTGCATAAAACTTAATTTTACCGCTTCTGTGAATGGAATTTCGAAAATCCGAGAGACACGGTTAATATCAAGGACTAAAATGTGGTTCAATGAGATGAAAATAATTTTTGGTGAATAGTAACTTTTTACTTTTTTTTACCGCGGTTAATAGTAAATAGGGTAACTAAGGGTAAATATGATATTAATATTACCCTAACACATGTCCTAATTCTATTGGACAAGTGTAATTCGACCAAAAACAAACTTAGGAATAAAATATGACCATTTAGGCCCACTTGGATTAGATTAGGACATTTATTATTAATTTATTTAAAGAAGGGTTAAAATAGTTAAAATCAAAGTTTAATAAGTAAATCATTTTTAATATGGGGTTATACATAAGATAAATTAGACTATAAATATTCATTAGAAAGCTAAAAATATTTCTTACATGATGGTATTTTATTTGTAATTTTTAGACATCAAATAATATAATTTATTTATGACACAAAGATGATGCAGTAATTATCTTATTAATGAAATATTGACATAATTGATAATATAAATACCAAAATAAATGTAATTTAAGACTTTTTATGAATTCCACTAATTTTATAGGTTACTATGATATATTAGTGATGATTTAATTAACTTGGTTCGAACATATAATTCTGTTATGACTTTCACAAAAATCATATATCAAATAGTGTCAAAATTGACACAAAATAGTTTTTAAATCAAATATTATATTACTAATTGTTATTTTATTCCTAAAAATCTAAGGATCGGCCAAATTACATAGATAAGGATATATGTATTAATAATATACAATTTGGGGTTCTTTTGGCATGTTATAGTAAGTTTATTAACCATATAGTGAAAGAAAACAAAAAGACACGGTAAAAGTTAAATTATTTAACTTAGAGTTAAATCTAATTGATAAGGTTAAAATAATATCCTAAACTTGTCTAAATCCTATTGGTTGATAGGATTTCGACCCATACCCACTTTAGCTTCGAAATAAGACCCTTTGGAACCATTATAAACCGATTTTGACTTTAATATAAAATAATATTTTGAGATATTCCTAAGGTGCCCCTCTCCTCCCCTATAAAAGGACACCTCCTCCCCCTCCTCCTCACACCAATTTGAGCACTCAAGCTCGGCCAACCCCTGCCAATTTCTCCTCTCCACTTCCCTAGCAACATCCTAGAGGTTCTGGTCTTCTTCAAAGACCAATTTTAGTGCCCTAAGAGGAGGTCTCAAAGAGGCACTTCAAAGAAGAGGTAATTACCGTTACCAATTCTTTCATCTTTATTTCTTCTTCCACTTCTTCTTAGGTTGTTTCATTATGAAGTAATAACATCAGTATCACTAATATACTGATATGTTATTATAAGTATGAAACAACCCTATTTCACCATCTATCCATCCTACGAAAAAAGAAATCACCGCGCGTGCGTACGTACGGAATACCGTCTCCACGCTGTGGTGTAATCTATTTTCCACCACCACCTTACATGGATGGGTATAATGGTGTAAATAATAACTATACATAGTTATTACAACATCATATTTATTATGATATATTGTATAATCCACTACAATTCAATTCAATATTTATAGAAATGATATCATCGCTCGTGCGTACGTACGGACTACCGTCTCCACGACGCGATGAGATTCATTCTCCATGTTAACCATTTAAGAATGATTATAATGTATATATAAGAAATAATAATGAAATATATGACATTATAAAGCTACTGGATTTATGTATATATATACATATGTATGTCATCTACTTACTTCCATTTCAAGACAATAAGGAAAGGAAAACAGCGTTCATGCGTACGTACGGACTACCGTCTCCATGAACGGTGTTTTTCATTTTATTTATCTACCTATTATATATATATATATATACTGAATATATATGATATATAAAATCATATTTTATATTCTGGAAGTAAGTAAATCATGATATAAGTAATAATGATGTCAAGAACAACAAGTCAAAACACCTACGATAAATGAAACGATTTTACCCAAAACGCTTCTTTAACATGGAGTTTACAAAAGAAAGGGTAATATAATATCATAAGTGAACCATATATGATATCATAACAATGAATATGATTCTGTAATAAGTCAATAACATGATTTAAATCATTATACAGGAGGTTCGGATACTTACAAAGCAAGTCGGACCTAAGGTAAGGGAAATATCACAATCTCATTTTTTTATCCGAGATTGTTTATTCGTAAGTATTTACTGGGGTGTATTTTATCATCCACATCCATGTTTCATCAAAATGTAATATTATTTCCATCCACCTACAATTTTTTAAAACCATTTTTACCCTTCGGTGAGTTTTTAGTAATATGTATGAAAGGAATCTTTTGTCGTACGAGGTACTTTTTGACTTCTCCGACAAAAGTACGAAGAATGTTTTTTTTTTAACTTATACGGCACGAACGGATTTATACTGTTTTATAAAGCCTTATTTTCATGAAGATTCCTCTAAAAGATTTCATGACTATTTTCAATAAAATCTCTTTCTTTTAAAATTGCATGATGTTTTGTGAAAAGAAATTGATTTTGAAGAAGAAAGGATGTTTTCCTCAAGAATTCATTTCAAGTGTTTTATCAAAATTATTTTCCATCTAAGATAATAAAGGGTTCTATTTCTATCCATATTTTTACATTGATTTGACTATGTTGTGATGGAATTATGTTTATGAATTCCTTTATCTTATAAGAATGGTTTTATGATGTCATGTTGTTTAAGAATTCCATTTTTATTACATGGGTTATTCAATGATGTATGGTATATGATTTTGTGGCACACATAAGAATGGTATAATTATGAGATGGGTGGGACCTATATCTCCCTCCAATGCATTGGGTAAAGATTTTATATCTCATGAGATAGACATGGCTGGAATGGTAGGTTATACCGGTTCAGTGAAACAGGACTGAAACGAGGATTACTCGATTCAGAAAGGGACTTTGTCCACTAAGATAGTCTGGCAATGAGTCTTGACTAACAAGAAATGATTCTTTATGATTATGTGTGTATGCCACAATGAGTAATGTTTTAAGTTATGATTTCATTTTCACTTCTATGATTTATCCCATGTTATGATATTATGAGCTCTTTTGCAGGTTAAGATTTCCAAAAGCTATGTTCTTATGTATATGATGTGATTGATATTTCTTTTGTTTACCCTTACTGAGCATTTGAGCTCACCCTTTTATGTTTTCTTTTCCCCAGGATATAAAGAAAGGTTTTTAGGTTAAAAAAAGGGAAGATCTTTATGGGAGATATTGAAGATCTTTCACCACGATTAGAAGAATATGTTCCGAGTTTCCAAAGACACTAAACTATTACGATCCTTGTGTGTGTGTTTTTGTTATGTACTAAGTATTCCGCAAAAGTAATGTAATGTTCATGTATGTCAAGATACGGGTCTCTACACCGCAACTCTAGAGAAGGCTATCGCGAATCTCTGATAGTACCCAGCTAGTCCCAAGAAACTCCTCACCTTCGTCACCCTCTTGGGTGGCTCCCAAGCTAGAGCTGCCTTAATCTTCACAGGATCCACCGCAACTCCCACCTCAGAGATGATGTTCCCCATGAAGTGGATCTCACGTAACCAGAACTGACACTTCAAGAGCTTTCCATAAAGCTGGTGCTCTCAGAGTGTGTCTAGTACAACCCGCAAGTGGTAGGCTTGTTCCTCCTCAGTATTCGATTATATCAAAATTTCATCGATGAAGACTACGACAAATCGATCGAGGTATGGCTGAAAAATACTGTTCATGAGACCCATGAACACTGCTGGAGCATTGGTTATGCCAAAAGGAATATCCAAGAACTCATAGTGGCCATACCGACATCTGAAAGCCGTCTTCTGCACGTCTTCGTCTCGAAATCTGAGTTGATGATAGCTTGACCTGACGTCTATCATCGAGAACCACCATGATCCCTTAAACTGATTGAAGAGGTTGTCAATCCTCGGTTGTGGATACTTGTACATCACTGTCACCTGGTTTAGGCGAGGATAGTCGACACAAAGTAGAAAGATCCCGTCCGCCTTCTTAGCGAACAATATCAGGGTATCCCAGGGTGAAACACTGGATCGGATTAATCCCTTGCCCTGCAAGTCCTCCAACTGTACTCGTAGCTCTAGAAGCTCATCGGGGGAAATCTGATATGATGGAGTGGATATTGGGGTTGTCCCGAGGTACCGATCAATATAAAAGTCTACCTCTCTGCGAGGAGGTAGTCCTGGAACGCCGTCGGGGAAAACGTCTTCATACTGATCCACCACTGCAGGAAAACCAGGACTCTACACGTCAACTGCTCCTAGGATGAGGCTAGCCAACTGATGAGTGATGGGATATCCTCTCTTTTGTGTGAGCCCATCCTGTGCTGCAAAGGCTCTCTTCTCGCCAGTGAAGGTGAACCTGCTCCCGTCGGTGCGTACACATCGCACCATGCGCCTAATACAGTCCATCTGAGCATGGACTGTAGACAACCAATCTGCTCCCGTCGGTGCGTACACATCGCACCATGTGCCTAATACAGTCCATCTGAGCATGGACTGTAGACAACCAATCCATTCCCAAGATGACTTCTTAAGGCCTCGACACTGCTATAAGAAGATCCCAGCCAAAGCATTCTCCTCCTATAGTAAGATCACACTGCCGGCACCAGTGTGTAATCGTCGAGTCTTCTCCAGTAGGAGTCTCTAGCCATAAGGATCGAGCCAACGGCTCTGTCAGAATCTCTAAGCTATGAACAAGGGCAGTGGAAATGAAAAATGACTCGCTCCTATGTCTATAAGAACTCCAGCAAGGGTGGAATAGACATAGATAGTACCTCGAATCATCTCGGGCGCGCTGTGGTTGTATGACTCCATTGCCTGTAGTTGTGGAGGTCTCTGCCCGCCGGATCCCTGGGGTTGGGGTGGACCTTCTGGTGGTGGTGGTGGTAGAGCCTGAAAGCGTCGCCCACCACTTTCTTCTTGGCTAGCTCCTTTGCCACGTCCGCCTGCTCCCTGCAGACAGCCACAGTCAACCCTCTGCCTCTGCCTGGGTTGTCCCTCAACCATCTACTGCTCCTCGGTATGGCAGGTCAGGCAGTCACGAGCCTTGTGTCCCTGCCCACTGCATGCGTAGCACTGTCTGCCTCCCAAAGGACTAGCTTCGTGTTGAGTGCCCAGCACCTATGAGCCAGTGTCCTGAGGTCGTCTACCTGAGGGTCTGGTCTGCCTGGTCCCATGAGTCATCCATTGACTGCCTGCTGTAGAAGACTCTATTATGTGCTGCCCTGTGGTAGGTATCGCTGCTGATGTAGGCCCAGCAAGGAAGCTCTCGATGAGAAGGGCTCGCTCCAGTACCCCTGCCTGTGTCGGAATGCTGATGGAGATCAGCGACGCCTTGATCTCATGCCTCAATCCCTGCTCAAAGGTCTAGGCCCGAAAGAATGGGTCTCGTACCATGTTCTTCGAATAGCGTGAGAGATCCGTAAATCTCGCCAAGTACTGGGCGACCGTCAAGCTCCCCTGCCACAGCTGTAGATTCTCCTGGATGCGCATCGCATGGAGGGTGGCTGGGACGAACTCCGAGTGGAAGAGGCTCTTAATATCTGTCTAGAGGAGAGATGCCTCGTCGTGCACCTGGAGCATCATGTTCCACCATCTGCCTACTTCTTTTTGCAGGAGGCTCACTGCGAGGAACACCATGAGGTCTGTTGGTGTCTTCAGTAACCTGAAAACTCGTACAACTGCCTCCAGCCAATCCTAGGATGTGTGAGGGTCCGTCTCTCCGTGGAAACTGGGTGGTCACTGACTCCGAAACTATTGAAGTGTACTAAGGCGACACGCATCAGCAGTGGAGGGGATGGTAGCATCGGTGGATCGGTAGGTAGAGGAACCGTCAGTGCCTCTACTGTCAAAGGGCCCTGTACCGAGGCCTCGTCGCTCGGTGGGCTGTCATCACGCACAACGCTTGGAACCCTAGCTAGCAGCCGTCGTGGGGCCATCCTGAAAAGAAACAGGTGTGCCATGGTCAAACAATATACCTGGTGAGCTGACACAAAGTACCCCCAATGAAAACATGAAACACACATGCAATCAATGTTTTCATGAATTATGTCGGAAATCAGAAGTCATGGTCATGGTGTACGGATACGACAGCCGCCACACCAGCACTGGACTCCCTGGACTGATAACCACACTCAATACTCTTAACACTATTGCTTCACATAGAAAAAGATCAGAGTCCTGAGTTCTGCGGTAGAACTGAACTCCTTAGATACCAATTTGTCACGACCCATCCTCGGGGCCCGTGTCGTGACTACCCCAACACCGCCTTCCATAGGCTAGGGGCTAACGACTAGCACCAAGGCATAATTACTAGTAAAAAGGGAAGGCATTTCCTTTGTAAAGTAAACAAACACCACAGAGCAAGCATGCAGAAGTAAACACTAAGTAAAAACTGGGTACCATAGTAAGTGCAGAAAAGTAAGTGGGCCAGAATACAAACCCAAACCAAAAGTAAAGAACAACAGAAAAAGGGATTACAACAACAGAAAAGTAAATCTGCAGCATCGAGCCATCCATTCGAAGTCCCACCTGAAGGGTGGGTACAGATAACCTCCACAGCTCCTCGGTTCCAGCCGTCCACTCCAAGCACGCCCCACCCAGTAGTCCACCTCCGGGTACCGACCTGCTCCGCAAGCCTCAACCACAATCAGTATTGTCCGTCATCTACAACCAACACAACGTAGTGCGGGCATAGACCGTGCAGGGGTGAGTATAAGCTGCTGATTAGGGACCCCGAGACCCCCTAAGGTCTCTCAGAATCCACAAAGGATAAACCACAAAGGAAAGATACAAACACGAAGTAACATCCGACAATACTTAGGTATATGCCCATACATATACCTAAGTCATCAATTCTCGTTTGGCTCCAACATCTGAGCCCATGTACAACCTAGTCCACACAGGAAAACACAATGAAATCCTAACAGGAAATCATAACGTAATCCACACAGGATATCAAGTCAATATTATCCGAGATAATGATTGAAAGTCAAGATTCATCTCACACAGGTATACTTCTTCATAAGAAGATAGAGATGATCAGATGTAGCCACTGATTCATCTAAGTCATTGGACCCACACAGGATTGATAGGTACTGACCACCACAATGACCCACAAAGGATCGATAGGTAAATAACCCCTGCAATGACTGACAAAGGATCGATAGCTAACTAACCCCCGCAATGACCCCCACAGGATCAGACCCACACGTGATCTATAGGCGCTGGCCCACACAAGACCGCTGAGCACTGACCCACACAAGATCTAACCCACAGAAGATCAGTAGCACTGAACCACGTAGGATTGCTGAGTGCTGTAGTCATCACCGTCGAATTCACGGAGGATTTCCGTATAGTAGTCATCGTCGTCACAGTCGCAGCCAGCTTTAGGGTTCCCGCACACAGAAAGCTCATTAGGGAGGGTCCTCTCCATGATCCGAGGGGCTGATACATCAACTGACACGTATTTTGGAGTTGATGTATCAAAAATTTCTATATCTTCAATAGGAACTCAACGTCACAGACGACGAGTCAATCAGACGCTCGGTCTAAGAGTTATTGGCTTTTTCGTCCCAGGGACCGGGTTGGTTTTTAGGTCAAAACCAACCCGACCATACTCCAACTGTGTCCAAACCTTGAGCGTAGTAAGCCAAAAGGTCCTCCTCACTAAGAGGAATCCATCAGAGTCGACGACACATCAATCGGACGTCCGGAGCTCAAGTTATAAGCATTTTGGCTCCGAGGGCCCGGTTGGTCTCGTGTACGAACCAACTTGGCCGAACCAAAAATACTCTAAAACCATGAGTGTAATAAACCAAAATGACCGTATCGATCTAAGGATCGCATCGCAGCATACGGTGCGTCGATCGGAGGTCCGCAGCCCACATTTTGGGAAAAGGACCGAAAGAGTCCGAAAATGGGGGGGTGCGCCCGGTCCAACCCGACCCAATCCGCCCTTGGTCGGACCGACCCGGGTCTCCCGACCCAGGTCTGGGTCTGACCCGGCTCGGCGCGTCCCGGCCCGGTGCTGGCTGAGCCGCCACGTGAAAGGGCCCCCCCCTTGGATGAAACCGCAGCTCCGCGTGGCGTCCACCCCTTGCAAACGGATGCGGCTGAGCACGGCGTCCAGCCTCCCTCGATCTCGCGCAGTCACGGGATCGGCGGCCCTTCCCGGCGGCGCGCCAGGCGTC
Organism: Viscum album; assembly: GCA_963277665.1. NCBI lineage: Eukaryota > Viridiplantae > Streptophyta > Magnoliopsida > Santalales > Viscaceae > Viscum > Viscum album. The sequence goes on from OY728128.1 coordinate 644,498,826, forward strand.
GTCGCCTCCTGACGGCCAGCCGGTGCGGGCCGCCGCCTCCAGCCGCCGGCGCTGCCGTGCCGGCGTGGCGCGCCGGTGGTGTTTTCCGCAGACCACCGGACGCGCTCTGGGGGTCTGTTTTACCTGCCGTCTTCTCCAACGGTCCTCCTGGGAGTAGATCTTCACTACGAAGACCTCAAAATGCCCTTGTGGCCTGATTTGTCATCGTCTGCCGATCCGCACACCAAGAACGATGAAATGGTGGGTTCAAAATTGTTCGTTGGTCCGTACCCACCGCGTTAGTGGTTTAAAAAGGGATTCCAACAAATTTAAACATATTTCGGGGATATAAATCACATATATTTAATTGAACCAAAAAACCCTACCTCGACGAATTCATTGAGGGGGGATTCCTCGCAAAATTGCATGTCGTGGAAGAAGGCGTCGTGGAAGGGGAATCGTCGCTTCGTGGAGAATGGATTACTTGGTGTCGCGTCGTCAATCTTTATGGATCCGGCATTCATGTCGTCCTTTGTCGGAGTTCGGTGTTCTTCGCGTTCTTCATCGAGGAAGAAGAACTTCACGTATTGAGAGAATTCTCCCCAAACCCTCTTGCACAACCGACCCCTAATAAAATAAGAGTTGTATTATTTTATTAACGCACAAGGAAACGTCCTTGAAATTAAAAAAAGAAACAATCAATTATGTAAATTAATTCAACGTTTAAACCGCCAAATTAACGAGGCATTTATTATCCAGATTAAAGGAAAGGGTTGACTTCATTAAAAGGGGGGTGTGGGTGCGTTACTTAATTTAAGGAGTGGTGTTAAAAATGTTGAAAGAAATGGTGGGGCTCATGTGGGCCCCACCACACAAATATCCTACCTAGTGGTGTAGGATATTGTGGGTCCCACTTTAACCTCTTAACTTATGTTAGACAATGTAACATAAAATAAATTGGTTGCACCACTTTATTTTATTCATTTACTTAACCCGAAAATTTAAAAACCACACCCAAGCAAACACAACTCTAGAAAAGGTGTTTCTAAGAATTTACCGGTGTTGTGATTCCCTCGGTGCCCTCGGAATTCGATTCTGAGCATCGGTTCAAAAGTTATTAAATCCCGCTCATTCGTTCACTGAACGTACCCGAGCTAAACTTTGGAAAATAATTTTGGGCACACCAAGCCTCGGAATCAGGTGCCTTCAGAAACTGCATGCTTGTAAAATTCCCAAGAAAATTAAGAAAAAAATTTCCTTTAATTTTACGCGTCTTTACATTACACCCACCTCAGGGCTTTACGTCCCCGTAAAGATACATCATAAACTAGGGAAACAAAAGTGGGTACTGAGCACGCATCTGAGCCTCCCGCTCCCAAGTTCTCTCCTGGAGGTTCTCGTGCTTCCATCTAATGCACACTAAAAGAATCGATCATCCATGTAGGACCCACTCCTATCGATCCTCGATCTCCACTGGGACCTCCGCAAAAGTCACCCATAATCAACGTCCAGCTCCGCATTTTCAATGATATTAATCAGGTCGTGCACGTATCTCCTTAGCTGAGATACACGGAAGACATCGTGCAACCGGTACAACTGAGGTGGTAGAGCCAGGTGATAAGCCACCTCGCCAATCCTGCTGAGGACATGGAATGGTCTAATGAAGCATGGAGACAACTTTCCGCCTTGGCCAAATCTCTATAATCCACATCGAGGTGAGACCCGCAAGAAGATGTGGTCGCCATCCTCGAAATCCAGTGGCCTCCACCTCCTGTCAGTATAGGACTTCTGATGGCTCTGAGCTATCCTCATCCACTCCTGCATGACCTCGACCTTCTCTGTCGTGTCCTGGACCATCTCTGGTCCCACAAGAGCTGACTCCCCAGGGTCTGTCTAGCACAGTGATGATCTTCAAGGTCAGTCGTACAACGCCTCATATGGTGTCATCCCGATGGTGGAGTGGAAGCTATTTTTGTACGCAAACTCCACCAAGGGTAGGTGGTCCTCCCAGATGCGACCAAAGTCGAGGACACATGCGCAGAGCATGTCCTCGTGACTCTTAATGGCCCTCTCCGTCTAACCATCTCTATGAGGGTGAAAGGCGGTGCCCAGACGTAGATGCGTTCCGAACTCCTCCTGCAACCCCTTCCAAAGCCGGGAAGTAAAGCGAGCATCTCGATCAGAGACAATAGATGATGGAACACCATGAAGCCTTACAATCTCATGAACGTAGATACTTCACAAGCTCTCCAATGATCCCTGCTCTCTGATGGGTAAGAAGTGAGCCAACTTGGTGAGTCAGTCAAAAATCACCCAAATGGAGTTGTGACCTCTAGAAGTGCGTGTAAGTCTAGTCACGAAGTCCTTAGATATGTCGTCCCACTTCCACTCAGGGACCTCAAAGGGTTGTACAATTCCTGCTGGTACCTGGTGCTCTGCCTTCACATGTTGGCAGGTGAGGCATCGCGAAACAAACTCTGCCACAACCTTCTTCATGCCCAGCCACCAGTGCTATCATCTGAGGTCCTGGTACATCTTCACCACTCCAGGATGTACCACTAAAGGGGAAGTGTGAAACTCCCTCAGCACCTCCACCTGCAAGGCAACTGGTACCATGGTACGTCCTCTGAAAAGGACATCATGCTCTCCTCACATGAAAAATTCATAAGGTCCCTATCCTGAGGATATCTGTGCACGCTGCATCTCATAGTCAGTGTCCCCACGCTATGCCTCTCTGACCCGCTGCTATAGTGGAGGAGTGACTGTGAGTGACTAAAGAAAGGTCGTTCCATCTCTATCCATGAAAGATATCTGTAAAGTGGCTAGCTGCTCTGTCGCCTCCCCAAGTAGCTGAATTCCCATCCTCCTGATGAGAGCATCGTCTACCATGTTCCCCTTTACAGGAGTATAGAATATCTCAAATTCGTAGTCCTGGAGGTACTCGAGCCATCGCTACTGTCTCAGGTTTAAGTCCTTCGACGAGAAGATGTACCTGAGACTCTAATGGTCAGAATAGACTCTAAAGTTCTCTCCCATCAGATAGTGTCGCCACATCTTCAGAACAAAGACCATTGCTGCTAACTCCAGGTCATGGGTAGCGTCGTTTTTCTCATGATGCCTCAACTGACGTGATCCGTAGGCGATCACTGCCCGCTCTTGCATCAAGAAACATCCGAGTCCAGTCCAGGATGCATCGCAGTAAACTATGTACCCTACTCCCTCCTCCGGTAACCTTAAGATAGGCGTGATAGTCAATCTCTGTCTCAGCTCTTGGAAACTCTGCTGACATCTGCCTGACAACACAAAGGGTTTCCCCTTGTTCGTCAAAGCTGAGAGTGGTGCCGCAACTCTGGAGAAGTCTGGCACGAATATCCAGTAGTACCTAGCTAGTCCTAAGAAACTCCGCACCTCCTTCATGCTCTTGGGTGGCTCCCAAGCTATCACTGCCTCGATCTTCGCAGGATACACCGCAACTCCTGCCACAGAGATGATGTTCCCCAAGAAGTGGACGTCACGTAACAAGAACTGATACTTTGAGAGCTTTCCATGAACTGGTGCTCTCAGAGTGTGTCTAGTACAACCCACAAGTGGTAGGCGTGTTCCTCCTTAGTGGTCAAGTATATCAAAATGTCCTCGATGAAGACCATGATAAATCGATCGAGGTATGGCCGAAAGATCCTGTTCATGAGACCCATGAACACTGCTGGAGCGTTGGTTATGCCGAAAGGCATAACCAAGAACTCATTGTGGCCATACCGACATTTGAAGGCCGTCTTCTGCACGTCCTCGTCTCGAACTCTGAGCTGATGATCACTGACCTGAGGTCTATCTTCGAGAACCACCGTTCTCCCTTGAGCTGATCGAAGAGGTCGTCAATCCTCGGTAGCGGATACTTGTACTCACTATCACCTAGTTCAGGCGACAATAGTTGATAGAAAGTCGCAAGCTCTCGTCCACATTCTTGGCGAACAATATCGGGGAAGACCAGGGTGAAACACTGGGTCGGATGAATCCCTTGCCCTACAAGTCCTCCAACTATACACGTAGCTCTCAAATCTTAGTGGGGTCCATCCGATACACTGGAGTGGTTATCGGGGCTGTCCCGGGGTACATGTAAATATAAAATTCTACCTTTCTGCGATGAGGTAGTCCTGGAATGTCATTGGGGAAAACGTCCGCATACTGATCCACCACTGCAGGAAAACCAGGACTCCTCATGTCAACTGCTCCTAGGATGAGGCTAGCCAACTGATTAGTGATGGGCTATCCTCTCCTCTGCGTGAGTCCATCCTGTGCTACAAAGGCTCCCTTCTCACTGCAGAAGGTGAACCTTCTCCCATCGGTGCATACACATCGCACCTTTCACATAATACAGTCAATCTGAGCATGGACTGTAGATAACCAATCCATGCCCAAGATGACGTTGTAAGGCCTCGACGCCGCTACAAGAAGAACCCAGATGAAGCTCTCACCTCCTAGAGTAAGATCACACTGCCGGCAGCAGTGCGTAATCGTCGAGTCTACTCCCGTAGGTGTGTCTAGCCGTAAAGATCGAGCCAACAGCTCTGTCAGAATCTCTGAGCTCCAAACAAGGGCAGTGAAAATGAAAGAATGACTCGCTCTTGTGTCTATAAGAACTGCTGAAAGGGTATAATAGACACATATAGTACCTCGAATCATCTCGGGCGCGTTGTGGTCATAGGACTCCACTGCCTGAAGTTGTTCTGGTCTCTGCATGTCGGCTCCTTGGGGTCGGGGTAGACCTCCTGGTGGTGGTGGTGGTGGTAGAGCCTAAAAGCATCTCCCACAACCTGCTGCTCGACCAACTCCTCTGCCTCGTCTGCCTGCTCCCTATGAACCGCCACAGTCAACCCTCTACCTCAGCCTGGGTGCTCCCTCAACTGCCTGCTGCTCCTCGGTACGGCGGGTCAGGCAGTCACGAGCCATGTCGCCCTGCCCGCCGCTTGCGTAGCACTGTTTGCCTCCCGAAAGGCTGGCTCCGCACTGAGTGCCCTACACCCCTGAGCCAGTGTCTTGAGGTCATCTGCCTGAGGGTCTGGTCTGCCTAGACCCATGAGTCATCATTTGACTGCCTACTACGAAGACTCTGCTACGTGCCGCCCTTCGGTAGGTCTCACTATTGATGTAGGCTCAGCAAGGAAGCTCTTGATGAGAAGGGCTCTCTCCAGTACCCCTGCCTATGTCGGAATGCTGAGGGAGATCACCAACTCCCTGATCTCATGCCTCAATCCCTACTCAAAGGTTCGGGCCTAGAAGAATGGGTCTCGTACCATGTCTGTCGAATAGCATGACAGATCCGTAAATCTCGTCGAGTACTGGGCGACTGTCAAGCTGCCCTCCCGCAGCTATAGAAGCTCCTGGATGCACACTTCACGGAGGGTGGCTGCGATGAACTTTGGGCGGAAGAGGCTCTTAAAGTCTGTCTAGAGGAGAGATGCCTCGTCGTGCACCTGGAGCATCAAGCTCCACCATCTAACTGATGCTACGTGCACGAGGCTTGCTGTGGGGATCACCATGAGGTATGCTGGTGTCCTCACTAACCTGAAAACTCGTACAACTACCTCTATCCAATCCTCGGCTGCCTGAGGGTCCGTCTCCTCGCGGAACCTGGGTGGTTGCTGATGCTGAAACTAATGTAGTGCACTAAGGCGACATGTATCGTCAGCAGATGGGGCTGGTAGCATCGGTGGCTCGATGGGTAGAGGTACCGCCGGTGCCTCTGCTGTCAAAGGGCCTTGTACCGAGGCCTCGTCGCTCGGTGGGCTGTCGTCACGCACAACGCTCGGAACACTAGCTGGCTATCGTCGTGGGGTCATCCTGAAAATAAATAGGTGCGCCTTGGTCAAACAGTATACCTGGTGAGCTGACACAAAGTAATCAGAAAACATGAAAAACACAAGCAATCAATGTTTTCGTGCATTAAGTAGGAAATCAGAAGTCAGGGTCCTGGTGTACGGATACATCGGCCGCCACACCAACACTAGACTCCCTGGACTGATAACCACACACAATAATCTTAACACTATTGCTTCACGTAGAAAAAGATCAAAGTCCTGAGTTCTGCAGTAGAACCGAACTCCTCTGATAACAATTTGTCACGACCCATCCTCGAGGCCCCTACAGTGACTACCCCAAGCATGCCTTCCATAGGCCAGGGGCTGACGACTAGCACCAAGGCGCAATTCCTGATAAAAAGGGAAGGAATTACCTTTGTAAAGTAAAGAAACACCACATAGAAAGAAAACAGAAGTTAACACTAAGTAAAAACTAGGTACAATAGTATGTGCAGAAAAGGAAGTGGGCCAGAATACAAACCCAAACTGAAAGTAAAGTACAACAGAAAAAGGGAGTACAACAACTGAAAAGTAAAGCTGTAGCGTCAAGCCGTCCACTGGAAGTCCCATCTGAAGGGTGGGTACAGATAGCCTCTACAGCTCCTTGGGTCCAGCCGTCCACTCTGAGTATGCCCCGCCCAGTGGTCCACCTCTGGGTACTGACCTACTCCGCAAGCCTCAAGCACAATCAGCGATGTCCGTCGTCTGCCACCAACACAACGTTCTTCGGGCATATCCCATGCAGGGGTGAGTATAAGAAACACATTAGGGACTCCAAGACCCCAGAATGTCTCCCTTAATCCAAAAAGGATAAACCACAATGGAAAGATACAAACAAAAAGTAACATCCAACACTTCTTAGGTATATGCCCATACATATACCTAAGTCATCAATTCTCGTTCGGCTCCAACATCCGATCCCAATTACAACCCAGTCCACACAGGAAAACACAACCAAATCCACAAAGGAAAGCATAACGTAATCCACAAAGGATATCATGTAAATCTTATCGAAGATAAGGATTAAAAGTCAGGATTCAGTTCACATAGATATACTTATTCGTAAGACAATAGAGATGATCATATGTAGCCACTGATTCATCCAAGCTGTTGGAACCACACATGATCGATAGGTTCTAACCCCCGCAATGACCCACAAAGGATCAATAGGTAAATAACCCCCGCAATGTCTCAAAAAGGATAGATAGGTAACTAACCCCCGCAATGAACCACACAGGATCAGACCCACATAGGATATGTAGGGGCTGACCCACAAAGGACCGCTGAGAACTGACCCACATAGGATCTGCCCCACAAAGGATTGGTAGCACTGATCCAAGTAGGATCCATGAGTTCTGTATTCATCACCGTCGAATTCACGGAGGATTTCTGTACAGTCGTCATCATCGTCGCAGTCACAGCCAGCTCTAGGGTTCCCGCACACTGCAAGCTCGTTCGGGATGGTCCCCTTCATGATCTGAGGGTCTGATACATCAACTGACACATAGTCCGGAGTTTATGTATCAAAAATTTCTGAATCGTCAATAGGAACTCAACGTCACAGACAGCGCGTCAATCAGACGCCCGGTCTGAGAGTTATTGGCTTTTTGTCCTAGGGGCCCAGTTAGTTTTTAAGTAAAAAGCAACCCGACCGTACTACAACTGCATCCAAACCTCAAGCGGAGTAATCCAAAATGTCTGTCTCACTAAGAGGAATCCATCAAAGTTGACGGCATGCCAATCGGACGTTCGGAGCTCAAATTATAAGTGTTTCCACTCTGAGGGCCCGGTTGGTTTCGTGTATGAACCAACCCGGCCGAACCAAAAGTACTCCAAAACATTGAGTATAATATACCGAAACGACAGTCTCAATCCAAGGATTGCATCGAAGCTGACGGTGCATCGATCGGAGTTCCACAACCCATGTTTTGGGTAAACGACCGAAACAGTCCGAAAATGGGGGGTCTGCGCCCGGTCCGACCCGGCCCAACCCCCCCTGGGTCGGCCCGAACCGGGTCGACCCGACCCTGGTCCGGGTCCGGCCTGGCCGGCGCGGCCCGACCCAGCTTGGGCGGCCTGGCCTGGTGTGGCTGGTCTGGCCCGGGGTAGCCCGGTGCCGGCCGAATGGGTCGGCTCGGCGCTGGCCGAGCGGCCACTCGAAAGGGGGTGCCGCCCCCTCGGATGAAACCGCAGCTCCGCGTGGGGGCCACCCCTTGCCAATGGATGCGGCCGAGCACTGCGTCCCGCCTCCCTCAGTCCCGCATGGTCGGGGGACCAGCGGCCTGCCACCGCGGCTTCAGGAGTGGCGACTCTTCTCGGCGGTGCGCCGGCAGTGTTTTCCACGGACCACCGGACATGCTCCGGTGGTCCGTTTTTCCTCTCGTCTTCTCCAGCGGTCCTCCTGGGATCGTCTCTTCACTGTGAAGCCCTCAAAATTCCCTTGAGGCCTGCTTCGTCGTCGTCCACCGATCCGCACACCAAGAAATAAGAAACTGTGGGTTTGGACTTTTTCGTTGGTCCGCACCCACCGCGTTAGCGGTTTTAAAAGGGCTTCCGAAAAATTTAAACATACGCTGAGGATATAAATCACATAGATTTAATTGAACCAAAAACCCCTACCTTGTCGAATTCGTTGAGTGGGGATTCCTCGTGGAATTTCACGTCATGGAAGAAGGCTTCACGGAAGGGGAATCGTCGCATTGCAGAGAAAGGATTCGTCGACGTCGTGTCATCGATCTCTGAGGATCCAGCGTTCTTGTCGACCTTCGTCGGAGGTCAGCTTTTTTCGTGTTCTTAGTCGAGGAGGAAGAACTTCACGGCTTGAGAGAATTCTCCCCAAACCCTCTTGCACAACCAACCCCTAATAAAATAAGAGTTGTCTTATTTATTAACGCACAAGCCAAAGTCCCTGAAATTAAAAAATGAAACAATCAAATAAGTGAATTAATTGCAACTTTTAAACCGCCAAATTAATGAGGCGTTTATTATCCAGATTAAATGCAATGGTTGACTTCATTAAAAGGGGGGTGCGGGTGCGCCACTTAATTAAAGGAGGGGGTTGAAAAAGTTGAAAGAAACATTGGGGCTCGTGTGGGCCCCACCCCACAAATATCCTACCTAGTGGTGTAGGATATTGTGGGTCCCACTTTAACCTCTTAACATAGGTTAAACAACTAAAAATAAAATAAATTGGTCGCACCATTTTATTTTATTCATTTACTTATCCTGAAAATTTAAAAACCACACCCAAGCAAACACAACTCCGGAAAAGGTGTTTCAAAGCATTTATCGGTGCTTCGATTCCATCGGTGCCCTCAGAATTCGATTCCGAGCACCGGTTAAAAAGTTAGAAAAACCTGCTCGTTCGTTCACTAAACGTACCCGAGCTAAACATCGGAAAATGATTCTAGGCACACTGGGCCTCGAAATTAGGTGCCGTCAGAAACTGTGTGCTTGTAAAATTCCCATGAAAATTTTGATAAACATTTCCTTGAGTTTTACAGGTCTTCACATATACCATCATTTTAGGCATAAATTACTTTAATTTTAAGAGAACGATGAAATCCTAACCATTATATCCCGCACACCCATCCCGTGTATGTTCTTATAATGATGCATGTCATATACCAACCCAGGGGCCTAGAATTATGCATGAATACAAAAACTCGTACCCTTCCATCCACAATAGAAATATCACAAAATGGTCCAACCACACTACATGTTCGTCGCCTGATAGTGAAATAACATCAATTATAACAAGAACAACAATCCCCTTTTAGGGTGACATGGCTTTTCCCCCATAAATGGGTTTTCTAATCCTATGAATGAGCTCATTACCAAGGTCCGAAAAATTCCTTACATTCTATATAACATCCCAAAATAGTATGAAAGGGAAAAGAACTCCTATGATATAACTTTATAAATTCCCCAACTCGAAATCCACTAAACTGTTGCCCAGAGTCGGGTCTCCACATGACATCAAACACACCTCCTTGTATGACATATGTTGTCAACTAGAATGAAGGGTCTAATAGAATATGTGGGGAGACTATACCCTAACTACCAGAGTTTGACACATTAAAAATTAGTTAAATAACCTAAACAATAAATAAAAATCATTAAAATAAAAAAATAACAACTTCCAAAACAAGGTAGAACCATATAAAATAGTAAATATGTCATGCCATTCTAAAGTGTTCTGTGAAGAAAAACCCAAAAGAAGGAAAAATAGAATAATCCAAAAAATGGTCCATACTCTAGGTCTTGACCCTCAGCAATACATGTCCCATTTCCAACTCAACTCCCAAGCATAGTGCCCTTACCATTTTCTCGAACTACAAGCATGAAATATGCATTGGTACCCAATGGTTGCCTAAGTGGGGTGTGAGTATAAATTAGTAGGCCACCACCAACAATGACTAGTAAAAATAAAAATAATATATAGTGCATGTAGGTGATTAATAGTGTCAATTAAAGGTAAACTGTTCAATAGGCCATTCCAGTCTCTATTCCTTTATATTATACTATCATTGAATCTAGGTTCAATAAATAAAAATTTCATGGTTTAATCTACCTTCATCAAGTGTTCATCAGATTATTAAAGTTCAATATTCTCAATAATATGGGACTAAAAATAAATTTCTATCTCACTAGGAATCATTCTACAACAACCTCATAATCCTCACTGCAAAGCCTGAGTCTAGGTGGAATGCAACGATTAAGGAAATAAGACTCTATCCCCTTCTTTAACCCATGAAATTATTGGTAGAGATAGAACATTGGTCTAAATAGACTTGTGGGCATTAGACCTCAATTATATAACCCACTATAACATGCCATGAGCATTTACGTATTTCTCATTCACCACAATCATCCATATCACTACAAGAATAGTAAATAAAATATACAACATCAAAACACTATCAATAAATGGGAAATAAACATTTTCCTCAATCTATTAACACTTTGATGATTTATATTTCTTAACCCTTTATCCACATTTCCAATTTCCCATGCCTATCTCGCAATGAATATTCATGTATAATGAAAATACACTAGGATTTTCCCATTAATCCATTTAACCTTCTCTCATGCCAACCAAACAACCCCTTAGTCCATTACCCAACCTAAGTGTATTAATAGATATCCAATTGAACATCCTTTAAGAATATTAACATATCAATCCAGGGCTGTATTTTCTCTCACTACAACCTCAGACTTACTTAGCTAAACAGCATGTCCGGGGAATGTTGGCACACTCCATGGGTGGCCCTAATCTCATTTTCCTTCCTCCTTGCATCCCATGGGGATCATGAGGAGTTCAATTAACCATTTAGACACCCCCTATATCCTAATAAATCGAAGGTAACCAAGAACAAAATAATGGAAAATTACAAACCTAACACTACATGTTCAAATCCACTTGAAATCCAAGGGATACAACTTGTAGACCACCTACCTTAAATATGTTTGGAGAAAACACCCTTAATAATGGACTTAGATCCTTATTCAACAAAATCATTAAGCCTCAACCTGAATCTCACTGAAAAAAGGGGGGTTGAGTGCTTCAGATGGAGATATAAGAACAGCGTGAACTTTATACCAAATAGAGAAGAAATACAGAGATTCTCCTTACACAGATCTTCAATCTGCAACCAACAACACTCCAAACGACCGTAAGATGTGGGAGATCGATCCTTATAAGATCTTGGGAGATTTGGTTCATCCCTGGGGATGTAATATTGGTGTATGAGGTAAATCCTTAGTTTAACATAAAAAACCCCATAATGGAAATTTTTTATTATTTTTAAATGATTAGGGTCGTAAAGTTTACCCGCATAGTTTTCCAAACCGTTCACGAACTGTGCAAGGCTACTATCTAAAAATAATTCTTTTTAAGGGTTTACCTAGGCTCTGTGCACAATTAGGTATCATGCACAGACCATGTGGACTTCCTTTAAACTTCTTTTTTCCCTTTTTCATGTCCTGGACACCCATAACACCCCCTGAGCCCCATTAAAGACATGGGAAAACACTTAATCGACCAAAATAAATGGATTAAACTAAAATTTAATTAAAATGTAGCTTATATAGAAATTAGTTGTCTTAAATCATATCATATAATTTTCATTATGTTATCCCCCATGTGACTACTCTTTATATATCTCTTTTATCATATATTCTATACATTTAACTCACATGTTATGTTTCCTTATTATGTTTTTTTGTTGATGGGATTTTTATCTCACCTATTTTTATATTTATCCTCTATGAAATACTATGTTGTTTTAGGAGCTCAAATGGATTTAGAATCTCATTATGGTGAATAATATAAAGAATTTTTATTTTAACCTCACTTTGATGTATTATTAACTAGGTATTCCAACGACACTGTACCTCCTGATCATTGGTTTGTAATTAATATATATTTTTTTAAAAAAAGATCAGCCCCAAAAAATTTTATTAAATAAAAATGAATAACATTGTACAAATGAGGTGTAATGAGATTACACCATCTAGAAATTAAAGGGGAAACAGACATACAATCGTACTCACATCAGTGAAATACCCCGAATTGAAGATTTCGAGTTAGCAACTACTGCTGTTCATCATTCCATCGTGCAAAAGAAGGATTTGGTGATGTAACCCTCTCCTTGTGTGAAGCGAGACCGAAGTCATCAGCCCCCGTACGCCCATGGAGCTCCTTTCCACCCATAAACACACTCCTTGATTAATATATGTTTATGTTAAAAATAATGTAATTATATTTATAAAATTCATGGGATTATAAAAAAAATGTTTTTATTGATTTTTAACTTATTATCATTTTACCTACATTTTATTGATTGTAAATTACTAAGACACCCTCATCACCAACATCATCACCCTGAATCATTTCCAAAATACATAGAAAATCAAATTTTAATTTTGTAAATCATTATAAAAAATAGCATGCTGTACCTAAAATGATATCAAAATTATGAACTTCTATTTTTTTAAAAAGAATTAACAACACCACTTTGAACCTAGTACTAGAAAAATAGTCAAATATAATAACAATTAATGATGATAGTAAAATATGACTAAATAATTTATTTGTAATAAATTATTAAAAATTATGTTTATAAAAAATTTTATATTTGAAAAAGGTTATGAAATATATGATTAACATAGTTATTATTTTATAAAAGAGGTTAGTAATTTTATACCTAAGAAATATTAAATGTATAGATTTGTGTTTACTGAATTTTTTTCATTGAGTTATGATTGTTCATCCTAAATTTTTGTATTATTATTTTAATATGTTATTAATATGATTTTATTATATTGAATTTTCATCATCTTTTATATGTATTTATGTTTCTGTCACATTATCCCCTTTTTAAATGTTACATACTTAATAAATTATTATGTACATAAGGGATTATGTATCTCAATTTTTCATCATTTAGATTTGATATATATTCATCAATTTTTTAATTTTATTGAATAAAATTTTTAACATGGATTTATATTTTTAATAATTTTTTATAAACTAAGGAATCATCCTAGTAACACATATTTTTTTCATTGTGGGAAATTTCTTGTTTAAATCAATAACATTTTCATTGGTTTATTTCTTCCAATGAGTTACAACATGGTTAGGATTAATACCCACCATTCCAAATAGATTTTTATACTACATTATCTATATTTTAAATCTATTCCAATTTTTTAATTTCATTTTTATAAACCCAAATATGTTTTCCCCAAGTAATCCTCATATTTCCCCATATTCATTTTCAAAAGATAAATTATTATCAATTTTCATTATATAGATTTTAACAAAAATACTTAAAAATATAAAAAGTGAATATCATATAAATATCTATTTTTCATATAATACATATACATTATCTTAATATTTATTTATTTCAAAGGTACTATAATTGAAATTTATTTTAATGTAATATTTTAAGAATAATTTACTTTTCCATATTAAAAATTGTTTTGAAAAGTGGATAAAAAATCATGTCTTTTTTACAATTATGATAGGAAATGTTTTCCAATATAATTTTTATCAATGTTTCACTTATATATTACACTATAAATGAGAAATGATCCATCCGTAATTTTATATTATCCATTCTACCATTATTTATAATTATGAATTTTATTCAAAATCCTTTCTTCTATGAATTCCCCATCGTTCTTTTCGTTGATTGAAGAGTACTCACATTAATACACATACATCGATTGGTTGTATAAATTTTTCAATAAGTCATATATATTTTTTATATATGATGTCAATAATATATAATTAATTATCTTAATTTATGTGTATTTAACTATTGTTACCTAATATAATTGGATACACATTGAATTATCAGGGGTTATCATGTTATGAGTATTTCTACATTAATGATTGTTTCCTTATAGGATAACATTTGTAAAGTACTTGAAATAAATTTATATTTCCATGTGTTTTCTCAATATCATGGTTGAAATAATGTGGCACTCATATATTCAATTTTCATTATTCGATGGGTGGGAGTGAAATTATATTTCACTCAATTTCATTATTAAATGTTTTTATCTCATAATATACTATGTATAGTGTATGGGTGGATAGGCTAGCCAAAAATGATACGTTTTATTAGATGTGATAATCAAACTATGGTTTGGATTTCATCATTTATGTTGTTTCAAAATATTTCTGATTCTATGAAGTTATGTTATTATTCTCTTAATATTTGTTTTCAGGCTTATCTCACACTCTTTTACTATGGTCCATTATTTCATTTATGATTACATGTTCCTGTATCATGACATAGGAAAAAATATTATTGTTCCATGTTCGTTTAATTAATATATTTCTCCCTTATTAATGTTTTGTAATATGTTTATGATCTTACACTTGATTAAATATTGATCTGTTTTACATTATTGGGGATTTGATCTCACTCCTTTCTTATGATTCCAATTCCATTGTTATGAATATGAATATAACATATAAGAAGTTTAGATGGGTTTATAATATGGTAATGTTATAGATAAATTTTCAAAATTATTTTAATATATGTTTTTATGAAGTTAGTTTTTAATGAAACTAATCCTTCCATTCTTGAGATTACCATATTATTATGAGTTGTAATATTTAAGTTCCAAAAAAGTATGTTATATATATATATATTTATTTATTTATTATGGTTCAAAACCCTTTATATAAAAATAACATATATAAATATAGTTTTTTACAACTGGACCTCAAATTATAGGTGTGTGAATCTTTGTTAGTATAATAGAAGTGAATATTTATTTTTAAATTATTTGTGTAATTGTTTTTAAAATTTGGATTAGTGAACATTAGGGAAAACCATAACAATGAGTATTCATGTTGGATGACATCCAGAATATTTTTTTAAATAATATATTTTATGATTTATTAGAAATTACATTCCCATATGGATACATGAAACTGGACAAGGATATGACATATATTTACCCATGGGAAATCACATGGAAAAATTCTTGTTCTGTGTCAACACCATCTTCACTCGATTCGGGATGGGTGAGCATATTATTGTACACCTTGATAGAAATTTCCAAGGGATATGATTTAGTTAATTTAAAAACACATTAATAATGACTATGAAGGGTTTAAATAGAATTTGAGTATGTAATATATAACATGGTTATATCATCTAATAAGAAAATGATCATTGATAACCTATGTTAAATAGAGATATTTATAGGATGGACTAGGTGGGGAATTTTTGAAATAAATATTTTAATAGTTTTCAATGTACGTATCAAAGGATAAGATATCATAATATTCAAAATTTATATTTATATGAAAATTTACTATGATTTTATTAGATATTATAATAATCCATTTTATTTATATTTATTTGTTTGAAATAGGATCTTGAAAATTAAGTGATAATTATAAATGGGTGGATAGAATTTTGTTAAGGGGAAGGGAGTAGATTATAACACTCATGTTTTTTAAGATGAATTTTTTTTCCATAACCTGTACGTTTATACTTCTAAACTATATATATTAATTTTTTATAAGAAGTTTTATTATATTTTGAAATAAATCATATAATATTGGACTTAAAATAAAAACATTTTATCTAATCATAGTAAATCATTACAATTAAATAACATGAAACTTAGTATTACACACCATGGATAATTACTCACCATAGATTATCACAACTATTAAAAATGAAAAAACATAAAAGGGAAGATAAATAGAAAAAAAGATATCCTTGAAAATAGAGAATTCCATAGACAACCTTCTCCTTTGAGTATCATTATTAGTATATAAACCTACAATTAGAAAGAATATCATGAGTGAAAAAAATAATATTTTTAAATCTAAAATGATAAATGATGAAATGATAAATTTGACATATGAAGTATGAATGTAAAAAATGAGTTCATTCGATCTATATATAGGAATGAACTATGACCATTATAAATCTTTATTGGATAAAAAAAATTTCTATCATGAATATTGAATATTTGAAAGGTTAGTGGATAATTTAAATTAATAAAACACATAGATAATAACTAACTAAATAAAAAATAAAAATATTATATGTATATATATTAGTTTTATTTGTTTCATATTATTTTTAATGTAAATATTATTAAATTATTCTATAATGAATATATAAAATTCATGGAAATAAATTAATTTTATTGAATTAGTAAAATTATATTTTTTGAAAAAAAACTCAATTTAATTGTATTTGGTGCAGATTATTTTATATAAAAGTAATATTTATAAAGGAACTATTTTTTAAAAATGATATGTATTTTTATCAATAAAAAACTCAAGATTAATTTTTAGAAAATGTTTTTACAAAAATTTATAAGAAATAATTTAACATATATACAATGGTTATTACTAGCATGTTATAAGGATACATTAATTTTATTCTTATAAATGAATTTTCCTATAAAAAATTTCCCTTTTATATAATGTTAATTTTTATATCAATAAATACAACCTATCCTAGGGAATCTATATAATGGATATGAAAAAATGATTAACTATATTTTTTGAGATTTTACATACAAGGATTTAACATCATTTTAGAGAAATATTCAGCACTTTATAAAAGTACATCCTCAAGGAACGTAATAGTTTAATGTATTTGGAAATTTGGAAACATAAACGTATAACTTGGTATAAAAAATCAATATCACCCTTAAATTTTTTTCCCTTTAGTACTCTTACTTATAACCATTCGTCATAACCTAGGGAAAGGAATCATAATAATGGTGTGACTATAGATCATTAGAAATGGTAAAAAGGGAGAAATTTAAGCATAATAAGAGCATAAGTGTATGATAACATAATCATAACATTAGAATATCATACCCTTCATATCAAATAACATAATCAAGAGTCATGACCTAAATATTGGCAGTTCATGGGACATGATTCATGTAGGAATCAATACCATAATCGATGAAATAATTGTATAGGAGTAAGAAAATGGAATGTATAGTAGAAGCATAAACAAGTAAAGCATTCCCTATATGTCAATGATAACTACTAAAACATAATAAGGAACTTCATGGGTCTACTGCTACAGGAAGGGTCTCACCAACATCCCCAATCTCATCTTTTTCCATAAAATAGATTACATTATGGGTTCTACCCATAGTGGATCAAGCCTATTGATTTTTTCCCGTCATTATCATTTTATATATAAATATTTTCCTAAGGAATTTGAGAGAAATGATAGGCTCACCTAGAACTATATTTGATTATCCTTCATATATGCTATACAGGTATTACCAAGCGCTATCTCAACCACATCATAATATATGATGTAACTAGCTTACATAGTGACATCTAGGGTTTTCCCATCATATAAGATATAACTGGATTAACTATAGATATCTGGTCTACCGAATAATATAAGTTATAAATAGATTAATCTATGAAATTTGGGACACCCAATAATATAATCTGTAATGGCCTCACTCACTACTATTTGGGCCACCCCATCATATAAGTTGTAACGAGCTTACCCGATGCTATTTGGGCCAGCATATCATTTTAGCTATAGTGAGATTACCCATTGCTATCTGGGGCACCCCAAAGTATAAGATATATCCATGAACTAAAAAATGAATAAAATATATATATCGTTAATATCATCATAATACATATAAAAATAGTTCTTCTATCATAACATGATTAGCCCATGGAAAAGTAATAGGTTTCATGCCAATATTTATGAAATGTGATTATCCCATTTGAAAGAAACTTGTTCCATAAAAAAAATTACCTAAAAACGTACAACATATAAATAAATTATGAGATTGTAATATTTGGATCACATTCCAAGTAATGAATAAAGTATTTCAAAGTATTTCATCTTAGATAAATAAGTATTTTGAATTATCACATAAAACAAAACCTTTCAATAAAAATAACTTTTTAATATATATATAATTTTCCACATCATTTTCATTTAAACAATCATTAAAACATATAAAATATGAATTAAAATTTATTTAAAAATATTATTTAGTAAAATATATATTCTTCTATGAATTTTTTAAAAAAATTAAAAATTCTGAAAACCATTTCCGTTGAAAATAAACATGATAACTTATAATGAAATATTTTTTAAAAAAATTATATAAATTTTTAAAACAACAGAAATATTTTAAAATCATTTTCCTTTAAAATTATATAAAAAGTTTATTTAAAACAATTTCAAAATATTTTAAACTTTTTTTTGAAGAGCATTGATTTATCACCAAATAGTGAAATAAAGTCGGATTTTCATAAAAACATTTTCCTAGTTATCAAAAATATAAAAGTGTTTAAAAATGATACCATTACAGGATGATATCCTGACTTAACAGGGAATAATAAAATTCATGATAGTTTAGGAGATAATTATTATAATATTTCATTAATGGAAGCACAATCATAAACAATCCTCATAATCGATGAGATTGTAACAATAAACTGTAACTACATTGGTAACATTGAATCATAATCCCCATGAGAGAATAATACCTATTTAAGCATAAAATATAATGAAAAAATTTTATTTATGATATAACATGTCAACTAGATGTATCTACACCTATATAAATATATTGGTTTATAATGTGGAATGTATTTCAACAAAGTCAAATTGACAGCAAATTATTTTACCGATTCGATAACTTTTTAACCATAAACCCCATGAAAGAATTATAATAAAATATATATGTAAATAAATTAAATATATTTATATGAGATTAATAATACATTAATTGGAATTATAATAACCAGACCAAATAAATTATTTATGAATAAAGAATAAGTCTCAAAGAAATAAAGGTGAGATGAGAAAATCCTTACCTTATATCATAACTATATTTCTACATAGTCAAACCTCATTTATACTAAATATTATTATATTATAAATATACCAAAAACCATATTATTATATACTATATCATATGTGGTTTACTTATGTTTCTATATTACCCCTTTAATAACAATTCGAGGTTAGTGTTACATTTTATGTAATATTTGGTTTTTCTTGTATAGGTTTGAACATGTTATTGTTGATATTATTACCTATATAATGATTTAACTATTTATGAAAATGTAAAAAATTAAATTAATATCATATATATTCATTATATAATTTTTTAATAGTCTATTATATATAGAAATAAGAAATGGAATAAACTGTTCATCGAGATGGTAGGTTGTACGTATGAATGAACGCTGATTCTGTTTTATTATGATTTTAAAGGAAAGAATGTAAATGAAATATATGGTACCATTCATATAATCATTATATGATCAATATTATTTCATACATAACATATAAATATACTAATATTATCCTTAATAAATTAAATTTAGTGTATGAAAAAATTGTATCGCCTGGGGGAGGTGGTAACCCACATTTCCACAAACGAAGTTGCCATATTTAAAAAATGGAAATCATGAAGGCATGTTATATATAATAATTAAAAATGGGAAAAATAAATTGGAAATATAATATAATAAATAAGTAATATAGAAACATGTTTTCCATCATAATTCCCAACTATGAGAGGTGGTAATGAAAAAATGAATGGCATCGTTCCATAAGGTTGTAGCCCACCATACACATGAACGGTATGTTCGTTACCCATTTGATAGAAGTGTGTGTTGGTTTAGGTATAAATATTAGGCTAAAAACATCATATTATATTGAGGGTACTTATATTATTATATAATAATTTAATAATAAGAACTAAATGTGTTGAAAAATAAATAAAAGAGAAATTCATGTTGAACAACAGTATATTTTTTTTGGGTAACTCCTTTTAATTTTCACCAAAGGGATTCCTAGGATGGATTTATAACCAAATTTCACCTTCTAGGATGAGATTTGGGATATTTATAGCTTATTTTTTATGGGTTTTAAAGATATAAATTTTCTTGGAAGGTGTTATGAAGTAAGGGGGCAAGTGTGTTTTTATAGTGGATAAAGAGTTTCATTCTTCTAAATATAAAAATGTAAAAACTATTGAGAGGTCTTCCTTAAATCATGTGTCTCCAATAAAGATCCATTTTCATGATAAGGTATGATATGGAAAAAATATTTTCATACAATGGAATTTGTACAAGTTCCTAGTTTATTTGGCCACTTAAGATAAACTATGACTACTAAGTCAACTCCTTTTTACCTTACTAATGGTAATTAAATTTAATAAATTTCACAAATAATTTTGGTAAATAAACTATGTTGAATTAATTAGAAATTAAAAATTTATATGATTCCAAATATTGAATCCATTTTTCTAAATTTCAATCAAAATGTGTTATAAATTAATTTAAAAATAATCTCACAAACATGGTGGGAAAGAGGGTTTTTAACGAAAACGTTCAAAATTGTTGAAATGTTTTTATATCCAATTTAAATGTGATATATGATATAATGACCTAAAATGGATTAGTTTATGTATTTTTTTCTAAATATCCTTTAAAAATGATTTAAAATTTAATTTTTCAATATAAATAAACTATTTCAAAAAGGTTTTTTCTATTCAAAATATGTGTTCTTCACTACTCATCAAAATTTGAAATTTATCTGAAGAATACAAAAAATAAAAACAAATTTTATTTCTATATTATTATTTCTATAATTAAGTTTATTTATCCATATAAAAATTATAAAAATTTATAAAATCATATTTAAACTGGGTTATCTATTAAAATACGGTAAAATTACCTTTTAGAAAAATACCTCTTTTTATTCATATAATTGTATTTATTATTATATTGTGCCTATAATGTATACTGTATGAGTATAAAATATATTGATCCAGTATGTAATATATAAATTCTATTGAAAAAATTCATCAAAATAGGTTTGTTTTATTTATTGAGATAAATTTGTGTTTATACAAAAAAATAGTTTTCTCAGAAAATTAATTTCATCATCTTCAAATAGTTCTCACATTAATTTATAACTAATTCATAACGAAAAGATTCATTTTTTATACACTTTTCAATAATATTTTTAATCATAAATAAAAATATTATTTATATCTTCAATTCTAATGGCTAGGTGGTAATTATAATAATATTATAATAATATTATTAATAGTATTTTTTAGTTCGGAAAAACTACCACTTTCATGTAATGCCACCTGTCACAGAAAATCGAAATTGTGTGCGACAAAATCCACTAATGTTGTTTTTTTCTATTAGATAATCTAATTATTATCTGCAGTTCGGTATTAACATGGTGTGTTGTGAAACACAAGCCAGACATAGTGCTTTCATAGAATACATGCTATATTAGATGTTGTGTTGAATGAAAAATTTAAAAAAGATTAAATTAACTCGAAAAAATTTCCCTAAATATCATGGTGTTACATTCTAATCTCTTAAAATGAATTTATCCAAGGAAATATTTCTGGGTGATCAATGGTTTAATACTTTAAAATTCCTTTCATAGAAACCGACATCATGAAAATGAGTACTAAAACATTATTTCTATAAAGAAAGGTAGAAAAATAATGATTACCCAAAGTAAATCATAAATATGTTTCCTCGTCGGAGAACATAATTGAGTAGTGGAAACATGAACATGGAAGAAAAGTATAACTATCATGTTTTGATGGAGAGTGATTGTATGGCCCTCACATTAAACATTACCTAATAATGAATTAAGTTAATATTTCACATTGAGAATTTTTTAGGTTTAGATATTTAGATAATAAGGTCATAACTAATATATAAAGACATTAATTTTAAAATTAGAAACTTCTAATCACTATCTATTTTTTTCATAAAACAAAATCCCTAAAAAAATCATTCATAGTTCCATGTTTTAGACAGCCTGAATTTTCCTTGATCACATCTTTGACCCTATTCTTCTTTATGTTCTGTGAAAAACATTTCAACACTTGTGATGAGCATAAAAAGTTCAGTAAGGGATACATAAAGAGGAAAAACTATAATTCTTTCAAAACAACATGTAAAACATGAATACTTTATCATAATATAATACCTTTCACCTCAATGTAAAAAACACTTCACTGAATATGAATTCATTTCATAGCGTTTTTTTAACCAAATGATTACCATAAATCCCATATAAAAAAATTTATTGCATATAAAGGTAACTTGGGACATAAATATACAGAAATGGAATAACCATATCGTCAAAGTCAACACATATCACTAAATGAAATAGTTATACGGTTGACTTCCATACACAATGCATTTGAGGTTATAACATAACCACTCATCCTTGGTTTATCACGGAACCACCCATCATATGGTTTATCATGTAACCACCCTTAATTGGTTTATCATGTAACCAGCCGTAAAATGCCTATGTACCATTACATAATAATATCACATAAAAAATTGAAAATACCAAAATTTCAGTAATAACTTTAAATATGCAATAAATAGATATCATTTCAATATATTGAAATATCCAATCCATTTCAAAATCCATTTTCATTACCAAAACACCCAAAATATTAATAAGGTATTTCATTTCCTTTTAAAACATTAAGGCTTATAAAGGATGCCAAATAACAATTATGGTGCCAGAGAGGTCATTATGACGGAAAATGTTAAGAACGTTCCTTTTTCCATTTAAGAAAATGCTTCGTAGATAAAATATTCCATTTGAATGAAAGTAATTTTCAAAGGGTTTTATTATACACTGTGTAAAAGAATTATGTGTATATTATCTAAATATGCCTTAATGAAAGGAGATTGAGATGAAGTCCCTTACCTCGTGTCTGACATGACTTGTTCGTTCTTTAATTTCTTGAATAATGAACTTAAGTTAATTTCTACATTCTACAAAACCCATAACAAGTTTTTTATTACTTTTATATCACAGACTACCACATTATAAAAATTATATTATTATTTAAGTTAATATTAATTATTTTGTTGATATTCGGTACTTGAGTAAAAAATGAACTTGTTTAGGTTAATAATTATCCATGTGGTCAGAATTTCATTATATATAAAATGATATTAATGATTTAGATATCATATATTTAATATATATATATATAATATATATGTATTTATAATATTTCATAAAATTTTTAGATAAGAAATGAAATGCACTATTCATGGAGACAGTAAGTCGTACGAACGCATGAACTCTGCTTTCATTTCTATTTCATATTTAATGTAATGAGAACATAATGATACATAGGTATATTATAATTATATTATAATATCATATTATATATATGTTACATAATTTAATTAACTCCATCTTTTATACATTCTATGCATGGAATGAATGAGTCATATAACATTGAGTGGGTGGTAGTCTGTGCTTCCTCAAATACATTTATCGTGTTTACAAAAAATAAAAGAATAAATGTATGTTGTAAAAAAATAAAGAATCATAAATAAAATATATAAATAATATATATCATATAAATTCGGTTCCATAATAAATGCCACCATGAGAGGCGGTAGGAGAAAATTGAGCAATCATCGTTTCGTGAGGCAGTAGTTCATCATCCACAGAAATAGTATGTTCTAAATCCATTAGATCTATGTTTTTTCAAGTTTAGTTAGAATCCTTATCATAAAAAAATTATAGTATATTGAGGATTCTGGTGTTATTATGCAATCAAATTAAAAGAATAGAAGCAGGAGTTAAGAAGTATAATATTGGAAAGGAACTTTAGAGAAGACGCTACATCTTAAAACGGGTAACTCCCTTTGATTTGAGAAAAAAAAAGTCTTTCTTAAACTGTATTATGCCTATGGTAATGATTGTTAGATTATGATAGCTATGTTGGGAGACTATTGGAGCAGCATTTGGACAAACCAAGGGGCTTGACATGTGTGAGTAAGGGGTTAGAGGTTGTGGTCTTTTATAAGAGGGAGGAGGGGTACTTTAGGAATGTATTGAATGATTGTTTTATTTCAACCTAAATTTCAATTTTTAAAAAGTCCAGAACTAATTTAATTCAAAAATAAGATGATTATTGTTCTATATCCTTTCAACCAATAGGTTTTAGACATGTTTTGGTTTTACATTTAACCTTATCATTTAGCTTCAACCCTTAGTTATCTAATTTTACTATTACCATGTCTTCTTGTATATTAATATTATATAGAAACAATTATATTCCAATAGAACCTAAAGTGGTCCATTCATGACATTTCAAAAAATTATCTAATCCATTTTTTCGAACAATTTATTTTTAGGACTATTATTTCATTTAATAAAATATTATTTTATTTAAAACACATTTATGTCAATGGTTATACTATTCACATCATTACTTTTTAAAAATCCATAAACACTTGATTATTTGGAAAATACTTCATAAATTATAATATAACAAGTCATAATAATATCTAAAATTCATGGATGGTATAAAAAGTTTCAAAATAATTTTTTTAATATTTATTATCGCACTAATCGAAATAATTCATCAATAAGGTAATCACTACATCATCATTGAGTCATAAATATATTTATTTATATGATATATAAAAAATATAAATAAAATACAATGATGTAGTAAATAATTATATATTTTGAATTAATATTTATAGTTTAATGGATAACATATATACCCCCATATATAAATTATTTTACTAAAAGGAATATGTTTAGGTTATATTTTCCTTAACATTAAATTAAAAGTAATTAAATTTCATTTTAACACACAAGTGGCTCCATGGGGTTCTAAAATCGAATCATGGATAACCATATACAGACATATGACATCTAATACGGTTATTACATGTTTTAGGGTAATTTAATATTATTATAATAATATTGTTTACTCTTATTTACTGAATTTTCCCATCAACCATGGTAAATATAATATTTACTAAAGTTACTATTCAAAATGTATAAAAATTAAAGATAAATATTTACACAATATGGAACACATGATTTAAAATATTGAATCGATTTTTATAAATTCAAAACACATTATATTAATAAATTATTTTAAAATTAATTCCTATTCTGAGAACCAAAAAATGTTTTTTAAGAAGTAATAACCATCAAAAGATTGACATATGTTTATGTCTAATTGAAAAGTAAAATTATTTACAATGAAAAAAAATTAACTAAATGATAAAAATTGTAATGCCCCGACCCTAGTTACCCAGAGTCGGTGCATTATTACAAAACATTGGCATGATCACAGGAAATATCAAATCTCGAAAGACCGATTGGTTTAGTAGCCTTGGAAACACTAGATATATTCATAAGTTTTACATTACATCATAAAATGAAAAACTACTACAACAACATAATGTCTCCATAATCCACACTCATATCCCCACATAATATCCCTGCAGGTCATTCATAATTTACTTCTTCACTACCTGGGAAAAATAAAACATAGAAAAGGGGTGAGCTCAAATGCCCAGTAAGGATAACAATATAGCGGAAACTTTCATAAATAAGAATAAACATTTAAGGCAATGTATAACTAAAACAAAAGCCTTTCAAACATGAACTTTCAACATGGTACGACATAAATAAAATGAAATAATGCCATTTACTTATACACATGGATATTCTACTAATTGAATAATCACATGAAAAAATCAATAACCACTTTCATAATGTTGGAATGCATAATGCTGAACTTTAATTTCATTGTCAAGGCCTTGTCCCAAGACCTTGGGGCTAACTGTAACCGGAACCCAACCCGGAGTGCCTCTAATAACCGGACACCAACCCAGAGTGCCTCTAATAACCGGACACCAACCCGGAGTTCCTCTAATAACCGGAGACCAAACCGGAGTTCCTCTAATAACCGGAGACCAAACCGGAGGGCTTACTTTTATCAGTCCCCAACCCGGAACATACTTGTCTAACACATTCATCTGAATGAAAGGTTGAGATATAACATAAACATTCGGATTAAAAATAATTTATGAAATTTCAATACTTTAAAAAAAACATGAGTGACATAAGAATAGATTATCCACAGTCAAAAATATCACAAAACCTTTAATAAAATATGGATGTTTTGTATCATAATAAACTAACTCCAAATAAGCTTAAAAGCCATCAAAGGACGTTGACATAGATGAAATCAACACACTTTTTGGAGAAAATATCTCTTTCTATTTTTGAAATCATTTAAGACCCATATAAAATAAAACATTTTCTTGAAAATATTCGTATAAGCTTATAAGGAAAGCATTGAAGATTTTATAACGGCAGAAAATAACCGCACTCGCCATATAAGTTAAAAAAACATTCTTACCTTAATTCTGTCGAAAAGGTTAAAAAGGACCTTGTTTTGAAAACGACGGAATGATTCCTCTTATAAAAAGTCAAACAAGGGTATAAATGACTTTAACCCATATTCTTGTAAATAATAAAAATGTTTTGAAATACATTTTGAAGAAACATGGATGTGGATGATAAAGAGATCCCAATAGATTATTACGTATAAACAACCTCGGATAATGAAGAGATTGTGAAATAACCCTTACCAATTTGGTAACTTATGAAACATACAACCCATGAAAGAGGTATCATACAATGAATATGTAAATACACATAAATTAGAGTGTATTACACAATGAATATAATTATGGGCAGTACATACACCACACAAAAGGTGATGGTGGCAATATGGCATGAATCTCACGGGAATAAGGAGTGAGATGAAAACCCCTTACCTTGTAAATTTCCTTGGTTGGGGTAGGTTAACCTCCTGTATAATGGTGAAATAATTGTTATTAAATTATACAATAATCATATACATTAATATGATATCATATATGATCTTTTAATATTGATTTGATAATAATATCTTAGTATTATCGTTGTTTCAGGTGTTAACTTACTTGTTTTCTTTTATATGTTTTGTTACGTAAGACATGTTTGTAAAAAATAGGTTTTATATTATTCATATCCAGAATTATATCAATTCCTTAAACATCATTTTTTAAATCATCAAATGATAATTTTACTTGAATGGATACGATGGAGAATGAATCTTATCGCGTTCGTGGAGACGGTAGTCCGTACGTACGCACGAGCGACAATATCATTCTTTTGATATTAAAATAATATATAAATGGATGGTATATCATATATACATAATCCTTAACATGTTATATTTATTATTTACATGAGTTACACATCATTATTATACCCATCCAAATAATATTATATTTAATAACAATTACCCCACGACGTGGAGACGGTAAGCCGTACGTACGCACGTATGGTGACATGTTATTCAAAGGGTGGATAGAATACTGAATATGGTTGTACCATATTTATAATAACATCACAGTATATATGTGATACTGGATTTATTATTTTAGAATGGTAACAACAAAGGAAGAAGAAGTGGAAGAAGAAATGAACTTAGAAAAGGGTGGTGAAATCATTACCTCTTCTTCGGGTTCTTCCTTTTGATTTGATCAAAAGGGATCCATAGGTTGTCTTTCTGATCAAACTAAGGCCCCTAGGTTGTAGTGAGGGAAGTTTTGAGAGTATTTGGGCAGATTTTGGCCGAACCCAAAGGCTTTGAAGGTGTGAAGAAATGAGAAGGAGGAGTGCCCTTTTATAAGAGGGGTGAGGGGCACCTTTGGAAAAGCTAGAAATATTAATTTATAATAAATTCATATTCGGTTTTTAATGGCTCCAAAGTTGATTATTAAAAATTTAATGTGGGGATAGGTCGAAAAACACTCAACCAATAGAATTTCGACAGGTTTGGGTACTTATATTAACCTTATCTTTAAGTATTAACTCTAAGTTAATTAGTTTCACTTTTACAATGTCTCTTTGTATTTTTATATAATATGGTTAATAAACAAACTACATACATCCAAGAGACCCCCAAGTGCTCCATTAATGATGAACCTATCATGATATAAGTCTCTTGGTCGAACCTTAGATTTTTAGGAATTTAATATCAATTAATAATATAATATTTGTTTTAAGAACTCTTTTATGTCAATTTTGACACTATTCAATAGTTGATTTTTTGTGAAACTCATAAAAGATTGATTACTTAAAACAAAGTCCATTAAATAAATCCTAATATATCATATTATCCTATAAAATTAGTTTAATTCATTAAAATTTTCATATTATATTTATTTGGGTATTTATAATATCAATTATTTTAATTTTAAACTATTATAGTAATTACTGCATCATCATTGTGTCATAAATAAAATAAATTATTTAATGTCTAAAAATTATAAATAAAATATAATTATGTATTAAATATTTTTATATTTCTAATGAATATTTATAATCTAAAATCCAACATATATAACCCTATGTAACAATTGTTTTTCTAAAAGATTTATGCTTGTGTCATTTTTGTATTCATTTTAACTTAATTAAAATAAAGTGTCATTATCACTTACAAGTGGATCCATGGGGTCCCAAAATCGACCCAAATATGCCCATGGTCGACCATGTATCAACCCATAGGGTTGAGACACGTTTTATGGTAATTTAGGATTATTATAATATTATTTTTTAACCCTTATTTACCGGATTTACCCTTAACCATGGTAAATAAAATATTTACCGCAGTAATTATTCAAAATGTCTAAAAATAAAAGTTACCTATTTACACAATTTGAACATCCTGATTCCAAATATGGAATCCATTTTTCAAAATTCAAAACACAGAAGTGACAGAAATTAATTTAAAATTAATTCCCGCTGTCAAAACAAAAAGCGTGTTTTTAAGAGATAATAACTATCAAAAGATTGACATATGTTTATGTTCGGTTTAATTGTAAAATTATGTCCAATGACCAACATTATATTAAATGGTAAAAATATATTCTAAATATACTTTAAAACTACTAAAATTCATAATTTATCACTATTAATTATTTTGATTAAAAAAGTTGTTTTTAATTAAAATTTAGTAATTTTCACTATTCATCAATATATGAAAGTTATCCGAAAAGTACCAAAATTTCACCTTAGGCTAAATTAGATATTCCGAATCCAAAAATGAAGTCCATTTTGAAATATAAAATATATATAATTTTAAAAAGTAGGTATTACTATTCATAACGGCTAGTTTGATTGGTTGTTAGAACTCAGTGTTGCGTACAACACACGCTATCGCATTAATCAAAGGGAAGCGTACCGTAGAAGCTTAGGATGTTTCATTTTAAATTTTTTTGATGTCCCCCTTTACTCAAAAAGATTAAAATATTGTATTTAAAATGGGTTCACTATTAAAAGTTGGTAAAAGTGCAATACTGAAAATGAATTTGTTCTTATATTATGTCTAAAAACTCATAATATGGATTCTAAAATTATAAGGATTATATAAAGTTTAAAATTTAGTTAATACTATTCATAACCTCTTTTGAATGGCTTGTTTGGTATGTCATGGTGTGATTGAACTCGGTGTTGCGTGTAGTGCAAGTTATTGTATTATTTTAAAGAAATAACACACTATGAAATCTTGGGGTGTTACATTCTCCCCTACTTCAATAAATTGCGTCCTCGTAATTTGAAATTGTTCTTCGAAAATAAAAGTTTGAAAATAAAAAATATCTTTGTGGGAAAACCCACATCGGAAAATGAATTAATGAGGCATATATTTAAAATAAAGAGTGGAAAGTATGAAGATTACCGAAAATAACACATACTAGGGTTCCATGTAGGAAAATATGGATATGGAAGAGAAATCTAACCATCAATTATCTGATGGAGAGTGGTAGAGAACATGGCTATGAAAAGGCCAACAATCCCAAAGCCATAAATTAGTGATGATTTAAGGTACCATCTAGGACAACATTTTTGTTCTAAGTTCCTTTTCTTAATGTTGAGGAATTTATTTATGAGATTGGCTAAGATCATAAGGAGATATACTTACTTTATAATTAGAGTTTTGTTCATTAATAAATTTCTACCACAAACTCATCTTTCACTCATAAAAAAATTATATTTATACTATTCGTACAGGGTTCCAAAATAAACGAATTTATAATTCATCTACCAGATCTTTTAAAAAAACTACATCATTTAATCCAGGACATCTCTGGGGCCAGTGGTAGGTGATACACCCTTGTCGCCCTTCGGTTGCGGGTTCAAGTCTCGCGGCCTTGCCGAACGCGACGGGTTGCCGCCCGACCTCCGGGTTTTCCTTTTATGGCAATCCAAAATTAATCTCAAACTAGAATTTATCCAAAATACTTCTGACCAAACTCACAGTCCAACATTTATAAGGAAGTTAAACATAATGTAGATCCTTTTTACCACGCAATAGCATATGAATACATTCATCATGTATTCTATTAAAACACTGAAACATCCTGAATTACCATAATCCATATTGATTACATTCATGCTCCCTTATTTCATATAGAATGCTAGATATACTTCATCAATCCAAAAATGTTTTAAACCCCAACAATGATGGAATATACAAATCATTAATTAGTTTCAAGGTAGTCAATAATATCCAATATAATTTATCCAAATCAATCATGTATTATTCTAAAATAACTACCTCGGTATCAGAACCATATTATGGTTTATCATTCTCTCAACCATATATTTTCCAAAAATTTAACCTGCTATTGAGTCAATTTTCTTTGTTCCACACAATCTCATGTCCTTAATGAAATAGTACTGCAGTACAATCCTTATATACTCCATAATTATTATAACAAGTACATGGTTGATACAACACTCAATTGACATAATCAACATAAGAACTCTAATCATTCCTCTTCATCTGTGGTAGTATCATAACTTGATTATTATCCAATAACATCATTTGAGGCATATTCTGATTACTGGGAAATAGGTTCGCATAGTGTCCAAACTCCTTGCAAATGAAGCATTGTACATTTGAAACCATTTTCTTACCCTTGCAGTCATGTACTTTGTGCCCTTTTCCACCACACTTATAACAAACTCTCATTCCTTTCAGACAAGTTCCTGGGTGTTTCTTCCCACAGTTATCACATATGGGAAAATTCTTCTTTTCCCTCTTCCCTTTATCCATCTTTCTCTCTTCCATCCTTTTCTTCTCTTTCTTCCCTTCAAAGCCATAGGACTCAGTAAAATCGTTACTTATCTTATCAACACATGATATTATTTCTTCTTATGATGATAATAAATGGGAGACTATTTCTCTGATAAATTCTGGCTTAAGACCATGAAAGATATGATCCTTCTTTCTCTTTGGATCATGTGCATTGCTGGAGTTCTCATTCCTTCTACTGGGTGCCATTTCTAAACAATGGAATACACTAGATTAGTTTATGAATAACAATACCTAATCCCAAACTTGTAAGACACATAACATAAATTAAATAGTTTATGGATATAATCCATAATCATATAAATTTCTCCTTTGAGGAAGTAAATCCACATAAACCCTTCATAATGGTTTGTAAATAAAATGAGAATTATCCTAAGCATATACCCCAGGAGTGTCGTAACCAAGAGTGCAGCAAAGCCTGTTGTCGTGCACCAGTTCCTGTTCGAGTCTAGCTCAAAGCAGTGTTTTCGGGTTTTACCCCTAGGTACTTCTGTGCCAGAGCCGCCTCTACCTGCTCGTATCCAGACAGGGATGTATTGCTCAGAAAACTCACAAAATCTCTACAATACCAAAATTCTAGGAAGTTCTTCTATACAAATCCTCAAAGTCCATCTTAAATCTATGTGCTCTAATCAGAGTTTATCTAAATCTACCTTCCAAGGTTTGTACTAAACTTCCTCTGATACCAATTGTAACGCCCCGACCCTAGTTACCCAGAGTCGGTGCATTATTACATAACATTGGCATGATCATAGGAAAGATCAAATCTCGAAAGACCGATTGGTTTAGTAGCCTTGGAAACACTAGATATATTCATAAGTTTTACATTACATCATAAAATGATAAACTACTACAAAAACATAATGTCTCCATAATCCACACTCATATCCCCACATATTATCCCTGCAGGTCATTCATAATTTACTTCTTCACTTCCTGGGAAAAATAAAACATAGAAAAGGGGTGAGATCAAATGCCCAGTAAGTATAACAATATAGCGGAAACTTTCATAAATAAGAATAAACATTTAAGGCAATGTATAACTAAAACAAAAGCCTTTCAAACATGAACTTTCAACATGGTAGGACATAAATAAAATGAAATAATTCCATTTACTTATTCACATGGATATTCTACTAATCGAATAATCACATGCAAAAATCAATAACCACTTTCATAATGTTGGAAGGAATAATGCTGAACTTTAATTTTTTGTCAAGGCCTTGTCCCAAGACCTTGGGGCTAACTGTAACCGGAACCCAACCCGGAGTGCCTCTAATAACCGGACACCAACCCGGAGTGCCTCTAATAACCGGACACCAACCCGGAGTTCCTCTAATAACCGGAGACCAAACCGGAGTTCCTCTAATAACCGGAGACCAAACCGGAGGGCTTACTTTTATCGGTCCCCAACCCAGAACATACTTGTCTAACACATTCATCTGAATGAAAGGTTGAGATATAACATAAACATTCGGATTAAAAATAAATTATGAAATGTCAATACTTTAAAAAAAACATGAGTGACATAAGAATAGCTTATCCACAGTCAAAAATATCACAAAACCTTTAATAAAATATGGATGTTTTGTATCATAATAAACCAACTCCAAATAAGCTTAAAATCCATCAAAGGATGTTGACATAGATGAAATCAAAACAATTTTTGGAGAAATATCTCTTTCTATTTTTGAAATCATTTAAGAGCCATATAAAATAAAACCTTTTCTTGAAAATATTCTTATAAGCTTGTAAGGAAAGCTTTGAAGATTTTATAACGGCAGAAAATAACCGCACTCGTCGTAGAAGTTAAAAAAACATTCTTACCTTAATTCTGTCGAAAAGGATAAAAAGGACCTTGTTTTGAAAACGACGGAAAGATTCCTCTTATAAAAAGTCAAACAAGGGTATAAATGACTTTAACCCATTTTCTTGTAAATAATAAAAATGTTTTGAAATACATTTTGAAGAAACAAGGATGTGGATGATAAAGAGATCCCAATAGATTCTTACGTATAAACAACCTCGGATAATGAAGAGATTGTGAAATAACCCTTACCAATTTGGTAACTTATGAAACATACAACCCATGAAAGAGGTATCATACAATGAATATGTAAATACACATAAATTAGAGTGTATTACATAACGAATATAATTATGGGCAGTACATACACCACACAAAAAGTGATGGTGGCAATATGGAATGAATCTCACGGGAATAAGGAGTGAGATGAAAACCCCTTACCTTGTACTTTTCCTTGGTTGGGGTAGGTTAACCTCCTGTAAAATGGTGAAATAATTGTTATTAAATTATACAATAATCATATACATTAATATGATATCATATATGATCTTTTAATATTGATTTGATAATAATATCTTAGTATTATCGTTGTTTCAGGTGTTAACTTACTTGTTTTATTTTATATTTTTTGTTACGTAAGACATGTTTGTAAAGGATAGATTTTATATTATTCATATCCAGAATGAAATAAAGTCCTTAAACATCATTTTTTAAATCATCAAATGATAATTATACTTGAATGGATACGATGGAGAATGAATCTCATCGCGTTCTTGGAGACGGTAGTCCGTACGTACGCACGAGCGACAATATCATTCTTTTGATATTAAAATAATATATAAATGGATGGTATATCATATATACAGAATCCTTAACATGTTATATTTATTATTTACATGAGTTACACATCATTATTATACCCATCCAAATAATATTATATTGAATAACAATTACACCACGACGTGGAGACGGTAAGCCGTACGTACGCACGTATGGTGACATGTTATTAAAAGGGTGGATAGAATACTGAATATGGTTGTACCATATTTATAATAACATCACAGTATATATGTGATACTGGATTTATTATTTTAGAATGGTAACAACAAAGGAAGAAGAAGTGGAAGAAGAAATGAACTTAGAAAAGGGTGGTGAAATCATTACATCTTCTTTGGGTTCTTCCTTTTGATTTGATCAAAAGGGATCCTTAGGTTGGCTTTCTGATCAAAATAAGGCCCCTAGGTTGTATTGAGGGAAGTTGGGAGAGTATTTGGGCAGAGTTTGGCCGAACCAAAAGGCTTTGAAGGTGTGAAGAAATGAGAAGGAGGAGTGCCCTTTTATAAGAGGGGTGAGGGGCACCTTTGGAAAAGCTAGAAATATTAATTTATAATAAATTCATATTTGGTTTCTAATGGCTCCAAAGTTGATTATTAAAAGTTAAATGTGGTTATAGGTCGAAAACCACTCAACCAATAGAATTTAGACAGGTTTGGGTACTTATATTAACCTTATCTTTAAGTATTAACTCTAAGTTAATTAGTTTCACTTTTACAATGTCTCTTTGTATTTTTATATAATATGGTTAATAAACATTATACATACATTCAAGAGACCCCCAAGTGGTCCATTAATGATGTACCTATCATGATATAAGTCTCTTGGCTGATCCTTAGATTTTTAGGAATTTAATATCAATTAATAATATAATATTTGTTTTAAGAACTCTTTTATGTCAATTTTGATACTATTCAATAGTTGATTTTTTTGAAACTCATAACAGATTGATTACTTCGAACAAAGTCAATTAAATCAATCCTATTATATCATATTATCCTATAAAATTAGTTTAATTCATTAAAAGTTTCATATTATATTTATTTGGGTATTTATAATATCAATTATTTTAATTTTTCACTATTATAGTAATTACTGCATCATCATTGTGTCATAAATAAAATAAATTATTTAATGTCTAAAAATTATAAATAAAATATAATTATGTAGGAAATTGTTATCTTTCTAATTAATATTTATAATCTAAAATCCAACATATATAACCCTATTTAACAATTGTTGTGCTAAAAGATATATGCTTCTGTCATTTTTGTATTCATTTTAACTTAATTAAAATAAAGTGTCATTATCACTTACAAGTGGATCCATGGGGTCCCAAAATCGACCCAAAGATGCCCCTGGTCGTCCATGTATCAACAAATATGTTTAAGACACGTTTTAGGGTAATTTAGTATTATTATAATATTATTATTTAACCCTTATTTACTGGATTTACCCTTAACCATGGTAAATAAAATATTTACCGCAGTAATTATTCAAAATGTCTAAAAAAAAAGTTATCTATTTACACAATTTGAACATACTGATTCCAAATATGGAATCCATTTTCCTAAATTCAAAACATAGAAGTGGCAGAAATTAATTTAAAATTAATTCCCGCTGTCAAAACAAAAAGCGTGTTTTTAAGAGATAATAACTATCAAAAGATTGACACTTGTTTATGTTCGGTTTAATTATAAAATTATGTCCAATGACCAACATTATATTAAATGGTAAAAATATATTCTAAATATACTTTAAAACTACTAAAATTCATAATTTATCACTATTAATTATTTTGATTAAAAAAGTTGTTTTTAATTAAAATTTAGTAATTTTCACTATTCATCAAAATATGAAAGTTATCCGAAAAGTACCAAAATTTCACCTTAGGCTAAATTAGATATTCCGAATCCAAAAATGAAGTCCATTTTGAAATATAAAATATATGTAATTTTAAAAAGTAGGTATCACTATTCATAACGGCTAGTTTGATTGGTTGTTAGAACTCGGTGTTGCGTACAACACACGCTATCGCATTAATCAAAGAGTAGCGTACCGTAGAAGTTTGGGATGTTTCATTTTGAATTTTTTTGATGTCCCCCTTTACTCAAAAAGTTTAAAATATTGTATTTAAAATGGGTTCACTATTAAAAGTTGGTAAAAGTGCAATACTGAAAATGAATTTGTTCTTATATTATGTCTAAGAAACTCATAATATGGATTCTAAAACTATAAGGATTATATAAAGTTTAAAATTTAGTTAATACTATTCATAACCTCTTTTGAATGGCTTGTTTGGTATGTCATGGTGTGCTTGAAATCGGTGTTGCGTGTAGTGCAAGTTATTGTATTATTTTAAAGAAATAACACACTATGAAATCTTGGGGTGTTACAAAAATATAATCCAATTATAATTTAAATCCAATTAAATTTATAATCTGACTACATAAATAAATTAGATGAAATGGCAGTTTTGAATTAAAATGTATTTTTTTTTACTATTCATAAAAAAATGAACTTCATTAGAAAAACACCAAAATTTCATCCAAAGTAAAATTTAATTTCCCTCTTCTAAAAAAGAAATTTATTTTTTCAATTAAAATATATAAAATTGACATAAACTAGATTTAAATAGGGTTCTCCATTAAAAAAGGCGGTAAAACTGTATTTTTAGAAAAATAAAATATTTTATGTGAAAAATGAATTCTTGCATATATCATATCTAGAAAACTTATAAGATGAATTTAAAACATTAAATTGAATATATAACACATATTTTTAATTAAATAAAAATACATAAAAAGTGATATGATTTTATAAACATAGTTATTCTCTTTTAAATTTGTTTTTATAAAAAGACATCCTTTATATTCAACTAGATTTTATTTACATTTCTAATAAGTTTGGTGACAAATGAATCATTATTTAAACATGTGTGAATCGTATTTCAATATTTTTTTGATACTATTCATTCATGCCTTTCCAATGGATGGTAATTAACTTACATTTAAAATAATAATAATATTATTGTATTATTTTTCAGTATAACTCAATGTTCTGTGGAATGTAAGATTTCGGAAAATCCCATTGTTGTTTGTCGAGTGTGATATCTGAAAAAGAACCCCCTTTGAATAAAAATTAATATCTTATTCATATGAATTAATATAAATAAAAAAATTTATTCTATAAATACGTGGGCCATCACCTCCTTTCACACTTTTGGAAATTGTGTCCTCATAATTTTAAAATTTGTCTCAAAAACATCCTTGAGAGTCCCACATTGAAAAAAGAGTCAATAAAACTATACATTTAAAATAAAAAAACAAATAAGTATAATGGTCTCCTGAGGTATCACATACACAGATTCTAGAAAAACATGGATTTTAAAGAAAAAAACTAACCATCAATTTCTAATGGAGAGTGATAGAAAACATGATCAAGAGAGAGTTAACCACCAGAAATCTACAAGCTTATGACAGGTTAAACCATCTTTGATTTCCCGGTAAGAGAAGTAAATAGAATTTTTTTTAGTTTGACATTATCTTTCATAAATTTGTAGAATTTATTTATGATATTGACTAAGAACAAAAGAAAATATTCCTTAATTTCATGTATAACATCATCCTTTAATAAGTTTCTACCTTAAATTCATATTTTCTCTAAATGATGAGTATTAAAGATGAATTGGTAACATCTGAAGCATAGGAATCAACTTCTAGAGAATACAATGATCCAAAAAAGATTAACCATATATTTCCCTTGTCTTTAGACATTAACCAAATCCAATATAGTTAGTACAAGATCAGATAATCCCCCAAAAGGATAATCCTTTATACAAATTAATACTTCTAATAATCTCCAAAATTAAACAAACAATTACCAATGTTCATCAAAGACCCTTCAGTACACAATTTTCCTTAAAATTATTCAAAATAATCCAATCTAATTTTGAAACCCAATATTTAGAAGGATTTGATCACACCGTCATCCATAAAAATCATAAAATATATCTTCAAATAACATCAGATACTCTTATAGTCTCAAAATAAAAATTAATTATCCTAATCATATATTCTCTATGGTAGGTTATTAATTTCCATAAATAACCCAAATAATTATATGTACACAATAAAATCATAGATTCATACAAAATAAAATTCCAACATTACTCCTCGATTGAAATCCCAATGTATTCTATTTTCCATTGGCATATAATATTCCCAAAAGAGAAAATGTCTTCCAAAATAACCATATCACTTAATCAATAAATCATTTTCCTATACTAAGGATATCCATTTAAAAAAACATGTGATCCCAAATAAACATATTCATGATAACTAAATCCATTTAACTAAAAATAATAAGTCAAACAAACCAAGGACTTCAAAGAGGCCAGCGATAGGCGATGCGCCCTTGTCTCCCTTTAGTTGTGGGTTCGATTCCCAAGGCCTTGCCAGATGCGACAGCTTGTCATCCGTCCTGCGGGTTTTCCTTTTTCTAAACAAATATTATTCTTATGATTTTATCAAAAATAATATAATTTCCTCAAAAATTTCCATAACCTATTTTATCCTCTAAGGTTATCTAATACCTTTCATTTTTCATCCGAAAATGCAATAACCATTTATCACCACAAAATAAAGATCATATGAACCCCAAAGGTTATTCATTATGTCAAAACATGAAAAAATCAAATTTTCACATATCGAACTTCATTGTTACACATACTAGAAAAAGTTTTACAATGTAATCCCATCATCAAAAGAGACTTAATACTTGTAAGCATTTTATCATTATAAAATCCACCATAACTCAAGAATCCCTAATATATGTAGACTTTATACTCATTCAACATTCCACTTAATCCATTATCCATTATTTTCCAACTTATTACATAATAATTATTTCCTTTAAAAAAATAATGAATCATATCATAGGATTCAATTATGTCATAACATTAGCTATAAAATAATCCATGCCTTTCATTGGTCATTGTCATATTCATCATCCACAATGGAATGAAATTAGGAATTGGTAAACATATATTTGTACCATTATAAAGATACCATCCTGAAACCTTCTTTGTAGGAAATCTATTTTTATAATAACCATGAACACTACATTTAAAACATTCAATTGATCCCTTAGAAAGAAATTCTTTCCCTTTCCTGGAGTCAACTTTATGCTTCTTTTTTCCATGAGAGGCTCTTTCATTATGACCTTTATTACCACATCTATACAATCATCATATCCCTTTGAAGAATCTCCCTAGGTGGTTATTTCCACATCACAAACACATAGGTTTTTTAATATACCTATTGTAATGATTATTAACTCATCTTTTGTATGGATTTGTTTCTTGCATATATGATGCCTTATAAACATCACCAAGGTTTAGGTCGTCAATCATGACTGTAGATAGTTGGTTAAGGACAACCACAAGATTTATTATTGTATCTCCCATTTCATTCAGTTTCTTATTCAGAATATCATCACAGTTTTCTTCTCATCCATTATTACTTTGGTGCATGCTAGATCCATCTATTTACTAAAACCAAAAAGGTCTGTGTCAGTATATACAAAAAATCATCGTATAATATCTTATCAGGTGGGTAAATACTATGATATACTAATTCATGTTATCATAGACTCGTTCAATTTATCTAAAATAAATATAAATCTTTCTAAAATTATACCCATTATGGTTATGTCACTTATTCTTAAATAATACCCTAACCTCTAAAGTTATCTAAACCGGCCCTTGATACCAACAATAAGTCCCCATCATTAAACATTAAATAATATTGAATTAAGTTAATAATTCACATTGAGGATCTTTTTTGGATTAGATATTTTTATAAATAGGTCATAACATATGCATAAAAACATGATTATTACAAGTTGACACATCTACTCACTATTTAGTTTTTATAAAACAAAATCTCTAAAAAATGAAATATGTTTTTCTCAATGTTTTATATAACATGAATTTTTCTTGATCCCACCATTGACCCTATTCATCTTTATGTCCTATGTTTTTTTTTCAAAACATTGGATGAGCATAAAATGATCAACACGGGATACATAAATAAGGAAAACAATTTGATTTTAAAAACAAAATGTAAACCATGAACACATTATCAGAAAGTAATAATTTTCACCTTAAAGTAGCAAAAACACTTCACTAAATATATGGTCATTTGTTACCATTTTTTAACAAAAATATAACAATAAATCCTATTGAAAAAAACATAAAGAATATAAAGGTATCTTGGGACATAAACATACTTAAATTGAATAACAATATAGTTGACTTCCATAAATATCACTAAATGGAATAGAAATACGGCCGAATTCCGTACTCAATGAATTGGAGGTTATAACTTAACCACCCATCATTTTTTTACCATGGAACCACCCGTCATTTGGTTTATCACATAACCACACATTATTTTTTTATCGCGTAACCATTTGTAAAATATCCATGTACAATTACATAATCATAACACATTATATATGGAAAATATCAACATTTGAGTAATAAAATTTAATTTGAAATAACATGATATCATTTCGAGGTATTGAAATACTCAATACATTTCAAAAACCATTTTCAATACCAAAACACCCAAAAAGGGAATAAGGGATTTATTTGCCTTTTACAAACATTATGGCTTATAGTGGAATCCATATAACTATTACTGTAGCATAGAGGTCATCATCGCCACAAATGTTAAAAAAAGTATTTTTTTATTTCGTAAAACGTATCATAGATAAAATATTCCAATTGAATGAGAGTAAAAGACAAAGGGTATTATTATACATCTTGTAAAATACATAGGTGTATATTATCAAAATATTCCTTAATAGAAGGAGATTGATACAAAGTCTCTTACCTTATGTCTGACATGAATCGTTCATTATATCATTTATCGAATAATAAGCATAAGTTAATTTCTAATTTCATAAGAACCTTTTTCAATTTTATTATTCCTTTTATATCACTTATTACCATGTTGTAATAATTAAACAAATATTTAAGATAATATAAGTTGTTTTGTTGATATTGGGAACTTGAGTCGAAAATGAACATGTTCTAATTACAAATTGTCCATGTGGTCCAAATTCCATTTTCTCCAAAATGATATTAATGATTTAAATATCATATATATCATATATATCTAGTATATATATTTTTATAATAGTTCATAACATTTGGAGATAAAAATTGAAATGCACCATTCATGCAGATGGTAAGCCGTAGATAGGCCTGAACACTACGTTCATCTCTGTTTCATATTTAAAGGAATGAGAACTTAATGAAACATAGGTATAATATAACTCCAGTATAATAACATATTTTATATAAGTTAAATATTTTTATTAATTTCATCCTTTACAGGTTCCATGTGTGGAATGAACGAGTCATATCACTTTGAGGGGGCGATAGTTGGTGCTTCCTCAAATGAAATTATTGTGTTTAAAAATCATGAAAAACATAAGTTGTGTTGTTAATAAAAACTAAATAAGAATAAAGAAAATATAAACATAATATATATGATATAAATGCAGTGACATCATATTAACTACCATGATAGGCGGTAGGAAATAATTGAACAACCATTGTTTCGTGAGACAATAGTTCTCCATCCATAGAAACAATATGTTTTAAATCCATTAGATGGTGGTGTGTGTATGTTTATTTTGAATCATTCTTATAAAAACATACTAGTATATTCAGGATTATGGTTTTGTTATGTAATAAAATAATTTGAATAGAATATGGAGTGATGAAGTATAATACTGGAAAAGAACATTAGAGAAAATGCTACCTCTTAAAACTGGTAAGTCATTTTGATTTGAGCCAAAATTTTTCCTTGAAATTCCATCTTCCTAAGGTAAATCATATAAGAGGAAGATATGAACTATTGGATATTATTATTTTATAGGTTAGAAATTCCAAGGGTCTTGAGAGATCTGAGTAAGGGGTTAGAGGTGGTGGCATTTTATAAGAGGGAGGAGGGGTACTTTAGGAATGTCATTAAAGATTATTTTATTATACAGTAATTTTATATTTTAAAAAGGTCCAAAACACATTTAATAATAATATATGATGATTATTGTTCTAAATCCTTATATAAAATAATGTTTAGACATGTTTTTTCTCAAATTTAACCTTATCCTTTAGCTTTAAGACTTAATTGACTAATTTTTTTATTACCATGTCGTCTTGTATATTCATACTATATGGTTAATATAGTTAAAATAAAATTCCAATAGAACCATTAGTTTTTAATAAATTACATTTAATTCATTATATAAGTCATTTTGTGAAATATTATATAATTAGGACTATTATATAATTTAATAAAACAATATATTTTTAAAAAACTCACTTATGCCAATTTTTAAACTATTCATATCATGAATTTTTAAAAATCCAAAACTACTTTATTATTTATAAAAATCATCATAAATAAAAATATAATAATTCATAATCAACCCTAAAATTCGTGTATGGCATAGAATGTTTCAAAATAAATTTATTTTAATATTTATAATCTCGTTTTTTTAAATCTATCATTAATGAGGTAATCACTGCATCACAATTGTGTCATAAATATATATATTTATTTTTTGTTTAAACATTATAAATAAAATACCATGACATATAAAATCCATTTATATTTCTAATTAATATTTATATTCAAAACAATAACTTATATATACCCCATTAAAAATTGTTTTACTAAATGATACTTGTTTAGGTTATATTTTCCTTAACTTTATATTGAATGAAAATAAATGTCATTTTCACACACAAGTCGCTCCATGGGGTCTTAATAGCGACCCATGGATTCCCACTACCGGCCATATTTCACCAAATAGGTTCTAGTAATGTGTTAGTGTAGTTCTTATATTATTATAATATTATTTTTTACCCTAATTTAATGGAATTACCTTTTAACCATTGTAAATAAAATAATTATTGAAGTTTCTATTCATAATGTTTAAAAATAAAAGATACATATTTAAACAATTTTTACATATTGACTGAAAATATGGAATCCATTTGTTCAAACTCAAAACATAGAAGTTTTAGAAATTTATTTAAATTTAATTCCCATTGTCAAAACAAAAAAAGTGTTTTTTATAAGTAATGACTATCAAAAATTGACATGTGTTTGTTCCAAAATTAAAGTAAAATTAAATATAATGACCAATAATGGCCTAAATGATAAAAATATAATCCAATTACACTTTAAAACCAATTAAAAGTACAATAAAAGTATATAAATAAATTATATGAAATGATAGTTTTGAATTAAAATGGAGTATTATTCACTATTCATAAAAATGTACTTCATCAGAAAAATACCAAAATTTAATCCAAAGTTATTTTTGATGTCCCTATTATAAAGAATAATTTTATTTTGACAAATATAACATATAAAAGTAAAAAAACAAGATTTCCAAAGGGTTTCTCTATCAAATGGCGGTAAAACTGCATTTTTAGAAAAATATTTCATTTATCCAAAAAACTGAATTTGTTCCTATATAATATCTAAAAAACATATATGATAAATTTAAAAAAATATTTAATATATAACATATACTTTACATTAAATAAAAATCCATAAAAAGTGATATTATTTTATAAACACGGTTATTCTCTTTTCAATTGGTTTTAATAAAAAGACATCCTCTATATTCAATTGGTTTTATTTCCGTTTCTAATAATTTGGTAACCAATGAATCATTATTTAAGCATAAGTAAACCATATTTCAAAATTATGTTTATACTATTCATATCTCCATTACAAATTATAGGTATTATGTACCATTTAAAATAATAATATTATTGTATTATTTTTCAATATAACTCAATATTTTGTGCAATGTAAGATTTTGGATAAGCCCTTTGTAGCATGTC
Source organism: Viscum album (assembly GCA_963277665.1). Taxonomy (NCBI): domain Eukaryota; kingdom Viridiplantae; phylum Streptophyta; class Magnoliopsida; order Santalales; family Viscaceae; genus Viscum; species Viscum album. Next base: position 644,542,783 of record OY728128.1, read on the forward strand.
GTTTACGTTATCAGAAAAAGAGTCCCCTTTAACATAATATTAAAATATTATTCATATGTATTAATAGAAATAAAAAAGTATTATTTTATTAATATTTGGTTCGTTAGATCCTTCCCCCTTTGGAAATTTCATCCTCGTAATTTTAAAATTGGGCTCGAAAACTTCAATGAGTTCATCACATCGAAAAAAGAGTTAATAAAACTATCAGTTTAAAAGAAAAAAAATAAGTATAAAGGTCACCCGAGTTAACACATACTAATATTATATAAATACATGGATTTGAAAGAAAAAAAACCATCAATTTATGATGGATAGTGATAGAAAACATGATCAGGAGAAAGTTAACCATTAGAAAACCAACAACGTGTGATAGGATAAATGCCCTATGATTCCCCAGTAAGATATGTAAATAGATTTTTTTTTGTTTTATGTTCCCTTTTTTAATGTTGGAGAATTTATTTATGATATTGACTAAGAACATACTGATATATAATTTTATTTCAAGTAAAGATTCATCCATTAATACGTTTCTACCATAAACTCATCTTCTCTCCAAACTATGAGTATTCAAGATGACTTGGTCACACATGAAGCACTTGAATCAACTTTTAGAGAATAAAATGATCCACAAAAGTTACACCATATATTTCCCCTATCTTTAGAAATTAACCAAAAATAATATTGTTAGTACAAATTGTATAATCCCAAAAAAGGATAATCCTTTATTGGATAAAATACTGCTCTTATTCTCCAAAATTCAACAAAAAATAACCAATGTTCAACACAGACAATTCAATAGACAATTGTACTTAAAATTATTACAAATAATCCAAACTATGTTTGAAACCCAACATTCATACGGAATTGATCATGAAGTCTTCTACATAAATGATAACATTTATCTCCTAATAAAATTAGATACTCCTAATGTATCTTACTGAAATTCTATTAACCTAATCATATATTATCTATGATAGGTTAATAATTTCCATAAATAACACAAATATTTATATATCCAGAAAAAAAACATATATTCGTAGAAAATAAAATCCCACCATTACACCTCAATTGAAATCCAAAAGTATTCCATTTCCCTTATGCATATACTGGTCACAAAAGAGAAAACGTATTCCAAAATAACCTTTATCACTTAATCACCAAATCAATTTCTTATAAAAATGATATCAATTTGATAAAAAATTATACCTCAAATAAAAATTTTCTTGAATAATAAAATAAATTAACTAAAATGAATAGGTCATACTAACTAGGGACTTGACGTTGGCCAGTGGTAGGAGATGTGCCCTTGTCTCCTTTAGATTTTGGGTTCGCTTCCCATGGGCTTGCCAGATGTGACAGGTTTTCACCCCTCCTATGGGTTGTCATTTTTCTAAAATCATATCATTCTTTTGACATTCTCAAAAATAATTCAATTTCATCAAAAATAACCATAACCTATTTTATCCTAAATGGATATCTAATTCATTTCATTTTTCATCCCAAAATCTAATAAAAATTTATCATGTCAAAAACAAAAGATCATATAAACCCCAATGGTTATCCATTATGTCCACACATGAAATGATAACATTATCACATATAAAACATTAGGGTTACACAAACTAGAAAAGGTATTCCAATGAATTTCCATCATCAGAAGATCCTTAATACATTTATGATTTTCATCATCCTAAAATCTCTCATATCTCTTGAATCTCTTATATATAGACTTCTTACTCATTAAATGTTCTTCATGATCCATTAACCATTGTTTTCCAACATATTCTGTAATACTTCTTTGCTAAAAACCAAATCATGAATCAGATCCTAATATACAATAATGTCCAAACATCAACTAAGAAATAATCCATACATTTCATTGGTCATTGTCTATTTCCTCCTTGATTAGAATGACATTAGGTATTGGTAAACATATATTTGTATGGTCATTATTATCGCATTCTCAAAACATCTTCATAGGAAATATATTTTTATAATGACCATTCACAATACATTTAAAACATTCATTTGATCCCTAGGAATAAAAATATTTCCCCTTCCTGGAGTCAACTAGATGCTTCATCTTCCATGGAAGGTTCTTTATTTATAACCATCAAAACCACTTCTATAGCATCTTCCCACCCCTTTGAAGTAATTTCCATGGTGTTTCTTTTCACATCCTTAACACATAGTTTTTTGAATATACATACATTTATGACTATTACATGAAGTTATATAGGGATTTGTTTCTCTCATATACGATGCCTCATAGAAAATATAGAGGATTAGGTTTTTAATCATGCCCCCAGATTGTTTTTTTAGAATAACCACAAGAGTTCTCATTACAGCTACCATTTAATTTGGGTTCTTATTCAGAAAAAAATCACAATTTTATTTACATCTATTATTACTTTGGTGCCTACTAAATCCAGCAATCTACTATAATAAAAAAGTTCAGTGTGAGTATATCAGTAAAATCATTATATAATATCTAATGAGGTTGGTAAATAATAATATATACATATTAATGTTATCTTAGAATCCTTAAATTTATCTAAAATAACTATGAATCTTTATAATATTATAACCATTACGGTTATATCACTTATACTTAAATAAAACCCTAAAATCTAATGTAATCTAAACCAACATCTAATACCAAATATAAGTCCCCAACCATAAACATTACATAATCTAGAATTTAGTTTATAATTCGTATTGAGGAACATTTCATGTTTAGAGATTTAGATAAATAGGTCATAAAATATATATAACAACTCGAATATTAGAAGTAAACACTTCGACTCTATATCTGTTTTTTCATTAAAACAAAATCTCGATGAAAAGAAACATGATTAGTTCCATGTTTCAAATAGCATGACTTTCCCTTGATCGCATCCTTGCCCCTTTTAATTTTTATGTTCTGTGAAAAAAAATTCAAAACATTGGATGAACATAAAAAGATCAGTAAGGGATATATAAAATATAAAAAACTGTTAGTTTTTCAAAACAACATGTAAACCATGAATTATTTATCATAAAGTAATACTTTTCACCTTAAAGTAGAAAAAACACTTCACTGAATAAAAGATCATTCCTTACACTTTTTGTAACCAGAAGATTACCATAAATCCCATGGAAAACAATGTATAGCATATAAAGGTAACTTGGGACATCAACATACATAAATTTAATAACCATATAGACGAATTACACACATATCACTAAATGGAATAGCCATATGGCCAACATCCATATCCAATGAATTCGAGGTTATAATGTAACCACCGATCCTTGATTTCTCATAGAACCAAACTTCATTGTTTTTATCACATAACCAACTGTCATTGGATTATAACGTAACCACCCATAAAATTTCCTAGAACCATTACATAATCATAACACATACAATATTGCAAATATCAACATTTCAGTAACAATATTTAATTTTCAATCATATGATATCATTTCAAGATATTGAAATACTCAATCCATTTTAAAAACCATTTTCAATAAAAAAACACCCAAAATGTTAACAATGGATTTCTTTTTCATTTTAAATACATTAAGTATTATAGTGGAAGCCAAATATATATTATGACAACAGTGAGGTCATTATGAACACAAATGTTAAAAACATTCATTATGTATTTTAGTTAAATGATTCGTAGATAGAAGATTTCATTTTAATGAAATTAAAATTACAAATGATATATTATACACCGGTTAAAATAAAGAGGTGTATATTATCAAAATATTCCTCAATGAATGGAGATTGAGAAGTTGTCCCTTACCTCATGTCTGACTTGACACGTTCATTCTTTAATTTCATGAATAATAAACATACGCTAATTTATACTTCCTTCTAAACCATTTTCAAGTTTATTATAACTTTTATATCACTTATTACCATGTTATAAAAATTACATAATTATTTATGTTAATATAGGTCATTCTGTTGATAATGGGTACTTGAGTCGAAAATGATATTGTTATAATTAAAAATTGTCCATGTGGTCAAAATTCCATTATCTACATAATGATATTAATAATTTAGATATCATATATATTATATATATCCAGTACATATATATATATATATATTTATAATAATTTATAACAGTATGAGATAAGAAATGAAATACGTCGTACATGGAGACGGTAAGCCATATGTACGCATGAACTCTACTTTCATTTCTATTTCATATTTATAGAAATAACTATGTAATAATACATAGGTATATTATAATTCAAGTATAATATCATATTTTATATTTGTTACATATGTTTATTAATGCCATCCTTTTATACGTTCGATGTATGGAATGAATGAGTCATATTTCATTGAGGGGCGGTAGTATGTGCTTTCTTAAATGAAATTATCTTGTTTAGACATCATGAAATGCATAAAGGTATATTGTGAATAATAATTACAGAAGCATAATGAAAATATAAAAATAATATATATCACATAAATATAGTTCAATCATAATATCCCCCATGAGATGTAGTATGAGATAATTGAACAATCATCGTTTCGTGAGATAGTAGTTTACCATCCACCGAAACAGTATGTTCTAAATCCTTTAGATAGAGGTGAGCGTAAGTGTAGATAGAATAATTTTAATAAAAAAATACTAGTATATTGAGGATACTAGTGTTTTTATGAAATAAAATAATAATAATATATTAGGTAGTGAAGAAGTAGAATATTGGAAAGGAATATTAGAGAAGACCCTTCCTCTTAAAACGGGTAAATCCCTTTGATTTGAGCGAAAAGGCTTTCTTCAATTTCCATCTTCCTATTTTAAGGATTCTAGAAGTTATATACAGTTGTTTTGTGGTTATTGGAGAACATATTAGATGACCCTTGGTGTATGAGAGGTGTGAGTGAGGGGTAAGATGTGGTGGCCATTTATAAGAGGGAAGAGGGGTACTTTAGTAATTTCATGAAAAAATATTTTATTCTAAACTGAATTTTGATTTTCAAAAGCTCCAAAACTCATTTAATTAAATTATAAAATGAGTATTGATCTAAATATGCTCAACCAATAGGTTTTAGACTACTTTTGGTTTCAAATTTAACCTTATCATTTAGCTTTAACGATTGGTAAACTAATATAACTATTACCATATCTTCTTGTATATTCATACAATATGGTAAATATAGATACAATTAAATCAAAAAAAACCACAAGTAGTTAATTAATAAAGTTTAAAAATTATATATGTCATTTTACCAAATATTAGATTTTTAGGTTTATTATATATTTTAATAAAATAGTATTTGTTTTAAGAACTCCTTGGTGTCAATTTTTATACTATTCAATTGATGACATTTTAAAATTCTATTAAAACTTGGTTCATTTGAAAAAACATCATATATTAAAATATAAAAATATATAATAATCCATAAAATTCATGGAAGATATAAAAAGTTACAAATTTAATTTATTTTAATATTTATAATCTCATTTATTTAAATCTTCCATTAATAATGTAATCACAACTTCATCATTGTGTTATACATATATTGATTTATTTAACATTTAAAAATTATAAATAAAATACCATGATTTAATAAATCAGATTACCATTATAATAGATATTTATAGTAAAAAACATAACTTATGTATTCCCATATAAAATTTTTTTTACTAAAATATCCATGTTTAGGTTAGATTTTCCTTAACATTAAATGAATAGTAATTAAAAGTCATTTTCACACAAAAGTGGGTCCATGGGGTCCTAAAAACGGCCCAATGGTGCCCATGGTCATAAGTATTTCATTAAATATGTTTACTACATACATTAGCTTAATTTCATATTTTTATAATATTATTTTTACCTTTATTTACTGGATTTACCCTTTAACCATTATTAATAAAATATTTACCAAAGTTACTATTCATATTTTCTAAAAATAAAGGCTTCCTATTTACCCTATTTGGACCTCCTAATTCCAAATATGGAATCAATTTTTCAAACTTCAAAACAAATAAGTTGTAAAGATTAATTTGAAATTAATGATTGTTGTCAAAATCAAAAAACCTGTTTTTAAGAATATATAATTATCAAAAGATTGACTAGTGTTTAAGTCCATTTTAAAAGTAAAATTACTTCAAATGACCAAAATTGGACAAAATAATAAAAATTTATTACAATTACACTTTAAAATCAATTAAAAGTACAATATAACTATATAAATAAAATACAATAAATGGTTGTTTTGAATTAAAATGCAGTATTTTTCACTATTCATAAAAATGATCGTCATCAGAAAAACACCAAAATTTCATTCAATGGTAATTTGGATTTTCCAATTATAATAAAGAATTTTTTTGTCAAATATAACTTATAAATGTGACAAAAACGAGATTTAAAAAGGGTTCTCCATCAAAAGGTGAGAAAAACTACATTTTTAGAAAAATACTTCTTTTATCCGAGAAATTGAATTTTTTCCTATATCATATATCGAAAACCATAAAAAATGACATAAAAAATTAATTTGAATATATAAAATATATTTTTCATTAGTTAAAAATTTATAAATAGTGATATTTTTTTATAAACATAATTATTCACCTTTAAATATGTTTTCATGAAACAAATCATTTTTATTCAATTGGTTTTAAATTCCATTTCCAATAAATTTGGTTATAAATGAATATTTATTTAAATATGATTAAACAATATTTTTAAATTCAGTTGATACTATTCCTTTTCACCATTATAATGTCTAAGCATTAAATAACATTTAAAATAATAATAATAATAATATTTTATATTTCAGTTTAACTCACTGGTGTGTGTAAAGTATGATTTTAGAGAATCTCATTGTTGCGTGTCGAGTACGCTATTATAAATTTTTTTCCCTTTGACTTAAAATTAATATATTATTCATAACTATTAAAATAAATAAAAAATTTTTGTTTGATAAATACTTGGGTCGTTATAGTCATAGTGAATAAAGATATGATAAAGTTAATATTCACATGTCCATAACCAAAATAAGGCTTCAAAAAAGTCATTAATATCATCAAAAAATGATGCAAATTGGAAGAACTTTAATTTGAATATCCTTTTTCCAAATGTTAAATAATTTTCATGATATGATATAAATATATGATTTCCAGAAAACCTCACAATTTTTTTTTCATTGACCAATATCCACTTCATCTCTTATTCTATGAAATTAAGTTGATTTTTTCATTACTAATGCCTTAGCATATATTGAAATGGATAATTAGAATGATTGGTTATGCCATATGTCTTTATCACAACCAAAATTATATCAAAATTTATGCAATACACATAAATTCTATTATACGATGAGATAATAATTTAATATCAAAAACCTTGTAAAATGATTTATATAAACCATTACATAATGTACTAATCATAAAACCCTTATAAAAGATGAAATTACAACACATTATAAATAAGGCAACTAAAGTTCTCAAAAATATTCTAGCAAAATCCCCTATATTTCATAAATTAGATATTATTTTTCATATGACAAACATCTGAATACCTTCATCATGTATTCTCTTCAAACATGGTAATTACAATTAATAATTATTTAAAAAATGCATGTTTCTTTATTCCAAAGTTTTTTGGATATATTCCTTAAATAAAAAAATTATATAAACTACATCCAGATATCATAAACAAAATTTTCAATAAATACATTATCAGTTATGAGTTAATCAGTGATGTCTAATTTAGTTATTAAAATTCTACATATCCCTATCCAAAAATCATTATCTCATCATAAGGATGATTTTAAGGGTTAGATTCCATTAAAAAAAATATAACCATTCCATTATATCACTTTTCTATTTCTTTCTCACCATTCGATATATCCTTTTAAAACATTAATCTAAAATTTAAACTAAAAAAACATATATATTTCACAATTTGTATGAAATTATCATTCAATTCTCATACATATACACTTTCATAATGTATATTTATTCTTCAACCATTACTCAATATTCATCAACTTATTACTTAATACCCCATTTTTATGATATGAAAAAAAAAGAATCATTTCATAATGTTCCACATCCTCAAACTAATCATCCTTCTTATATTTAATTTAATCAATGTTGTTATAACATCCCATACCTTCCAGATGTTCATTACAGTTCCATTTATATCTGTATTATATCCAATACCCATACCTCCTTACTAATTATTATTAAGATATTTAGATATAACAATAAATTTTCATAATGTTCATAAATTAAAAAATTTAAAACATTCTATGTCATCGAACTTCCGTCTTGTTCCAACCATTGAATAAAACAAGAAATCATTGGATGAGGAACACTAATCATTGTAAAAGTCCACTAAATCAATAATCAATTGTTTTAATATTCTTAAATAATTACACATAATTTTAAAACCATGACACATTAGGATTATATTTAAATAAATCCCTATACATATCCATATAAATATACATAGGTATATCACTAATGTTTTCCCATCTTTGTTTCTAGTGGATGATGAAACCTTTCCATTAATACCAACTATATTGTCCTGGGTATAACATACATGGATTTTATAAAAATTAAGATGAATATTTAGAACATTAATAAATTATATTCCTATGGACCATACTTGTTTATTTTCATTGGAAACACTGAAAATTAATCTTCTAACTTGGTGAAAAATATTCAACATCTCCTATAAAGATCTATCCTATTTGTATTACTATTTAAACCCTTTCTTCATATCCTATAGAAAGGAAACATAATTAAGGGGTGAGTTTACATGCTCATTATGTGAAATCAAGGGATATATACATATGAAAAACCTGAGAATAATGGTATGATAACATTTTCAAAACATTAAAATATCATAACCTTTATATCGAAGATCATAACCAATATCCATGGCATAAATATTTTTAGTGCATCAGACATGAATGATAAATGAATTAATATTATAATCCATGAAATCGTAACATAAGTGTATGAAATGGAATTTTTGGAAGAAGAATAAACATTTAAAATCATTCCCTATAATTCATGGATAATTTAAAATTCATATCAGATAACTTCATGGGGGTTACAATTACTGGGTGAGACACACCACCATCCCCATTCACATCCCATTCCTTAGAGTGGATCATGTTATACCTTTTTTCCCTAATAGATAAATCATTTATAATTATTACCATACTTATCTTATGAGATATAAATCAGTACCCAATGCATTAGAGATCTATAGTGGGGTCAAATAATGCTATCTAGGCCACCCCATAATATTATATATAATGGGATTACTCATTCTATCTAGGATACCTTATCATATAGTTGTAATGGTATTACATTGTGCTATCTGGAACAGCCCATCGCATAAGCTATAATGAGCTTACCCAGTGCTATCTAGTCTACCCCATTATATATGTTGTAATGGGTATACCAAATACATTCTAAGATGCACCATCATATAATCCATAATGGGCTTCTTTAATGCTATCTAGACCACCCCATCGTATAAGATGTAACAGGATTACATATTTATATATGTGCATAAATATCACATAATATATCTCCATGAAAGATAAAATGAATAAAGGAAAAATATATTTTATATCATTATAAGAATCATAAAAATAATTTATCCTTAATAACTGGTTGAACCGGAGGAAAATAATGGGTTTCATGTTAATCACATTGAAATGTGATTAGGCCAATGAAAAGAAACATGTTTCATGAATATAATTCCATTAAAAAAATATTCCATTCAAGGAAATAATATTAATATTATCCTTGGATAATATACCTAGTAATGAATAAATAATTTCAAAGGACATCATCTTAGATAGAGACCGATTTTAAAATATCACTTGAAACATAACCCTTCATTTAAAAATAACATTTTAAAACATATAATTTTTTTAAAATAATTTAATTTTAAAACCAAATTGAAAAAATATAAAAGTGTTATTAAATTAATTTTAAATCATTTCTTGATGAAAATATCATTTCTTCTTTGAAAAATATATATTAAAAATAAAAAATGTTTCAAAATGATTTCCTTCAGAAATAATTGTGAATATTATAAACGATGCCACTAAAAAAATGTAAATAACCTTTTAAAAATATTTTTGTAAAATAATTTATCATGAAAATGAACATAAAATAATATTTAAAACTTCTTTAAAACATTTTTATAAAATATTATCTAAAATTAATGTTTATTTCTGACCAAAATGGGAAATAAAGTCGTATTTTTTTAAAACAGTTATTTATTATATTAAGTTCCAAATATAGGTAAAATGGTAACATTACTTGATTATAGCATTAATAACTGTAGGATAATAAAATTAATAATATTTACTGAGAAATGGATCATTATATTTCATCAATAAAATCAAAATCATAAACAATGTCGATTAATGAGGAGATTGTAGCAGTAAAATGTTACCATTTTTTTAGGTGTCAAATGTATTCCCCATTAAATAATAACATTAAATAAAACATAAAATATCATTAAAATGATTATATTCATAATATTACAAGTCAAATGGTATTACATACACCACATTGAAAAATATATGTTCAAAACAAGGCATGTATCTCATAGAAGGCAAATTTAGACAGAATTACTTTACAAATTTGGTAACTATTGAACCATAAACACAATGAAAGATAGAACATAAAATGTATATGAAAATAAACAAAAATTGAATTATAAGAAAAACATAATAAATTATTTGTTATTATATAAAACCAACAAGATAAATTAGTTTTGAATAAAGCATAGGTCTCCTAGAAATAGTAGTTAGATGAGAAAACCCTTACCTTATGTCTTGATTATATTTGTTTATGTTCAAAATCATATATAATTAATATTAGTTTGTTATAAAAATAAAAAAACATATTATTATATATAATACCATATTTTACTTCATTATGACTTTATATTTCATATTTATTAACAATTCAAGGATAAAGTTATGTTTTGAGTAACATCTTCATTGTTTTGTGTATGTGTTTTGACTTATTATTCTTGATCCAATTACTTATATCATGATATAATTATTTAAAGAATTTACAAATCATATAAAAATAATATATATTTATTTTATAATTACTTATTATGATCTAGAAATTATATAAATATGATATTTAATACACCATCCATGGAGACGGTAGACCGTATGTATGCATGAATGATGTTTTTGTTTTATCCCTTTTGAATAAAATAAAAGTAAATGACATATATGTATATATTTATATAATATCATCATAGTACAAATATTGTTTCACAAATATCATATACATATACTAAAACCATCTTAAATACATTCCATGAAAAATGTGAATGAATCACATCGCTTTGAGGAGGCAGTAGTCCACAAATCCACAAACATGGTTATTATATTTACAAAAAATTGAAATTATGAGGGTTTGTTTTATATAATATATCTAGAAGAATAAATACAAAATAAATACTATATATGTCATATAAAAATAATATTTGCGTCATAATTCTCTAACATGAGAGGTGGTAAAGGAAAAATGAACGACACTATTTAATGAGGTGATACTCCACCATATATACGATCGGTATGTTCATTACATGTTTTATGGAATTATTTATAGGTGTAGGTCAATCCCTTAATATAAAAACATATCAGTATACTGAGAATAATAATTTTATTATATAATCATGTAATAATTATTAATAAATTCATAGATAACAAAATAAAATAAAAATTCATGTTGAATAACATTACCTCTTTTTTTATGCAACCCCATTTGGTTTTCCCAAAATGTATTCCATCGTTAAATTTATGATAAATTTGTGGCTTATAGGTTTATAGGAGTGAATTTGGGAGGTTATGTTGGATATTTTTGGATGATTTGAAGAGTCTTGAGAGGTCTGAGTTACTATGTGGGTGGGTTTATTTTTATCGTGGATGAGGAGTGGAATTATTGTAAATATAAAAAGGTAAACACTATTGACATGTATCCATTACATAATGTGTCTCCAATAATGTTAAAAATTCAATAAAACGGAGTATATGATTGAAATCTACTATCTATACTAAAATAAGCTTCCTCCAAGCCTACGTGTCGCATTCCAAATACTCCACGTCGCCTCAAATTGAGAAAACCTATTTTCCATTTCATCCCTCCCACGACTGCAAATGCTTTAACCCGTGTGAGAAGTCATACCCGCCCTCCTGTTTTGGGTTTCTCCCGTGTTGTGCCGATCAACCCAAATACCTCCATTTCTTCCCTCCTGTAACTGCACGAAGTCGTCTTCAAGCATTATTTCAATCAATTTGTTTCCTTCTATCCCTATTCTACATGCAGTTTCAATTCAATTCTACTTCTGATGATGCTTCATCTTCTTTCAACCTAGGGTTCTTATAATCCGGAGTCGTCGTCTCCCTCATAGTTCCAGTTCCCTCCCATCTCTCTTTCGCATGTTGATTCATTTCTTCTCTGGCTTGATATTTTCTTCACATCGATGGAAATTTCCATCGATTTCTCCGACCGCTCGAGTAGCCCCTCTTCTCAACCTACGGTTCCCGCCGACATCGGTCAACATATCCCGTCAATTTGCGATTTCCATCAATTTTGGCATTCCCCCCCCCCCCCCCAATTCCCTCCCCCGCTCGGGTTTAATGCCTATTAGGGTTCCCAATTTATTTCACCGGCTCCCAGATACCCCTCTACATCAGCGCCTCTAGGTTTGTCTCCACCTTCGCAGCTAGATACTCAACATCTGACTCATCCATCTCCGGCTTCTCCCACCACAACTCTTCCGCCTCCAGCTCCTCCCTCAGTGTCTCCTCCATCTACTTATCCTCCATGCCCAACTAAAACCTCATGCCACTTCTCCATATTCTAGATCACATACACAAGGTTATGGGATATTTTCTTCCTCTCCCTCATAATTCAGTCTCCATGTACATTTTCTTCAGTTATGATTCTCAAATTAAATGTTTTATTGATGTACTCTACAATTTGTTAGTATCAATTGTAATTCACATAGTTTATCACATTTTTCTTTGTTTTCAATTTATATTTGTCTATTGTTTATTCAATTTTGTTTGGAAACATTTTATTTGAAATCAATTATTGACCAGTTTTAAAACAAATTAACTTTCATATTTAGTGCATTCTATTTCAGGTGATGAGATTAATCTACCTACTGGTATGTTTTATTGTTTTTATTCATTGCCTTATTTTATCATTATTATTATATATTATTCTCAATTTTTGGATGAATTTATTTCATGTTCTCCTTGATTTTCTCTATTATAGAAGTCTATTTATGTGACTACGATATTTTGTACTAGAAATTATCCACTAAAAGATATTCATACAAAGCTTCCATAATGTAATGCAATATTACTAATTTCACGCTTCAGTTATTGGGGCATACTGGGGCTCCACATAGTCTGGTATTCCATTAGATTCCATTACAAATTTCCATAAACTACCACTTCAACCAATTTGTTTGCATGGCTACCAGTCTGTGATATTTTTTTAGAGTCATATGTAAATTGTTTAAACTTACAAACCATCATACAACTACCATTGTAAATTTCATTGGATATTTGTAAATTTTTATTTTCATTATACTGACAATGTACATGTCATTTGTTTCTAAATATATCATATCGCTTTAACATTATTGACTTCTTAATGATTTTACAGGATCACTCAAATTGACACCAAGAATTGATAAAAGTTACAGTGGAGACTACCAGGACAACAACTACAAATAGGTTGTTAGATACATATTAATCATTACTTGAATTTTTTTTTTGTTAATTTCATTTTACTGCTATTACCTTAAGTATATATTAGTATTTTCTAAATATAATATTTCACTTTAATATTATTGAGTTTTTTATGATTTTCCAGTACTTTTTTTCTGAATTTTTTTCCATAAATTGATAGGTGTTTCTATGAAGACTACTAAGTCAACAACCACAAACAAGTTTACAGATACAAATTAAATGTTATGTGATTTTGATTTCTAAATCATGATTCATTAAATACCTTTTTATTGGGTTTTATGGAAATGAAGAAATATGTACTAGAGGTCATAGATCCCAATTCTCCCCTTCACAGCATTGAAACACCAATTCTCAACACAGTCATGGGGGCTATAATAGATGGAATCCATTAGAGAGGTATTATTTTCATAACACTAGATTTATCCCTAGGTGATTAATTCTTCTTTCATTTTGATATTTCATGATTTTCAACAGGGGGATCCTCTGATTACTTTTGAAAATTCATCTTTTAATTAATGTACATGATTGATCTTTGACCTGATTAATCCACTACAGATCAGTTTATTTATAATCAAATTTGTATTTGATTTAATTTACAACCAGAATGAATTTAATATAAAAATTTAAGTGTTATAAAAAAACTCATACCCATTTTCCTCATGTCATTGAACATTTAAGAAGAAGAGTGAAAGTGTATAATTCATGGGTTTTTTATTTGTTCATTAAATGTTCTGGCCTATTAATCATTTCATTCATTTCATGCTTGGAACATGCATATTTTAGTGCAACAAATTCAGTATTGTGTTACAGGTTTGAGACCCACATTAGTTTCATACTCGTTACATCATTAGAAACTCCATTAGGGAGCTGAGAGAGAATCTGATGTTAGCTCATGCAGAGACTCAAGGGTTGTGTAGGGGGCGCAATGGTGCACCATTCGTTGATTGATTCAATTATAATGATGTAAAATCATCAAATTATGTGCTTCAGTTGTTTTAAGGTTTGTATCAATTTAGTAAATTTATTTTTTTAACATAGGATTAAGTTTTTTGGTTTATATGAAATAAATATTGTTTTTGGTTGTGAGTAACAAACATTTGAGTATACCCATATTTTATTACAAATATTTGTTTCACAGTTTTTTTGTTTGTCATGTGAATTTTTTATGAACTGCACACATTCCAGTTCATTGAGCATTTTTTCAACAGTTTTTATGTACATGCAACTTAAAAAAATATATAGTGTATAAGTTAAGATACATGAATCACTTTTTGTAGAATATATAAACTAGGGTACCCCTTTCAAATAAGTCACCCATTTCCATTGGTTTTACAAATTCCAAAAAAATAGGAAACATATTTCTTCATTATAAATCGTATTTTAGCACTAGACCATGCATATAGTGATTTAATCATATAATTTCACTTTCCATCATCCTTTGTTCCGAGTATTACTCTATTTTCCTCTAAATTTACTCATTGCTTATTATATTCCCTTCTACATTCATTTAATTACAATCCCATTAACATCATACTTTGTTGTGATAGATATAACTATCAATGAGAATTTGATAGTTACATCTGCATGATTTTTTCCATTAGCTGAAATACATTTCCAGTTTTGACCACATTCTTCTTCCAAAAAACAAGTATCTCCATTTAAAATTTCATACAACATCTCAATATTCCCTGATATCCCACTTTGTCATGAAGAAACCATATAACATCATATAGGCAGATTTATCAGGATTACAATCTATAGTTTGTGGAGTAAAAAGCAAAACTAATCATCCAGCAAAAAAATTCCATCATATAGGCAGATTTATCAGGAATACAATATATAGTTTTTGGAGTAAAAATCACGTCTGATCAATTCCATCTTAAATCATTCATGTGAAAAAAACCACATCTTCTATTTTAAAATATTACAACATAATGTTTTCATGAAAATCATGGTGTATGTACTTTTGACATCATTTACATTTTGAACAGGCTAACATCTTACACAATTTTATCAATGAAGCGTATTGTAGCATTGGATTTTTGTGGCAATGATTGATAAAATTATAAAAATAGAGACATCAATATTTCATTCATCACTTTTTATTTGACTGTAAGATACAATTTTTTTAAATCAATTCTGCAACACATTGTTCGTGGACTCATATTTGTTCACTCCTTTATCTTTTGGAACAATTTCCAGGTTCCTCTAGTATTTGATGTTTCTTCTTCATTAATGGGAAAATGAGTAAGTGCAAGGACATAACCATATGTTGTAATAGTTATGATGGATAAGTTTTTTATCTTTTTTTGTTACTCCTTTGTCTTTTTTGTTGTTTTATAAGGTACACTATAAAGAATCTCTTTGTTTTCATATTTGGAGTACACTTTTAGATGTTATTCTCTTTACCAGTATTTTATGTTATCATTATATTCAATGTAATAAATATTAAATCAGGGTTCCACTCATGCATTTAATGTGAATAGTTTTTCTATATCTTCATTTTGGAGATATACAACTTCTTGGGATAGAAATTATGTGAGAGAATGCATGATATTTAGAACATTTTCTATTGACTTAGTCATTACATTCTTCTATCAGTGCTACATCTCAAATGTCCTTCATGTGTTTCAAAATTGGACCATGTTCTTTTACAAAACATATCAACATGCTGACCTAGGGAATTTATATTTCCTCTTTTCTTTATGATAGTAGTGTAGATTATGCTCTATTAGTATGACATAATTATAGTTTGTTTTCTTGCCTCTTTTACTGTAGGGTTCTGAAGGTTGAGAATCATATTTCGGTTTCACTCGGTACAACTGCCTATAAAACTAATCAACTGAATGACTGCCTTGCTACGTCTTTTCATGAAGGTATAGGTAGAATATTCCCAAACCAAGGTTCTATCTCCTATAACCATACAATGATGTATACGAGTAAATGATATTATTAAGTAACATTGCATTTTCCTAGAAATTGCATTTACTATAAGGTAATACTACTTCTATATGTGATCAATAACCATCACTTTCATCATTCTCCTTTTCATGCATGTTGCTTCAGGTTTTGAGGAATATTTTAGTGGCACACTATCTTAATGAATCTAAATTGATTCAACTTCAATGTTTTCTTCTAACCTCTTAATTTGTTTAATAGCATTATCATGGTTGTTGATGATTCTGTACACATGCATTGTCTTACGTGGAATCATACATCTACAAAAAACATCTTCTATGATTTCAAATTAGATTCTTTTATAACTAACACTACATACAAACTGTGACGGTCTATTCTTATTGCTAGAGTATGGAAAAATTAAATCTTTTTTGAGAAATATAATGACTAAAATCACCCTAGATCGGGTTAACAAACATACCTTATGGGCACAAAACTGGTATTTCTTGTGTTATAATCTGTTTTGTACTACAATGTGTTGTATTACCTTAAAAAAACATACCTTAAGGGAACATATTTAGTTGGACACCCGATTTTAGATTCTTTTTCTATTATAATCTGTTCTGTATTATAGAAAGTTGTATTACCTTCTCAAATTTTTAGGATGTTTTCAAACAGGTTGCAATACCATACCTGGTTGGGTCTACATCCAAATAAAACATGCCATGCATCTACATATTTCATGCAGGGTGATTCAGGCTTTGAAGTAGATTTCAGTGGCACACTCTGTTACAGAGGTCTGCAGAATCCTCCAATATGGGGTCGATGCTATGATAGCTACATCGAAGATCCATAGATCATTCTGCAGATGAATGATATTATAACAGGTTTACATGGAGACATTCCATTCAATTACACCCAAAACATTCCTTATTTGGCTGGACTGCATGCACATTGCACACTATTTATTAAATAGGTTGTAATTTTTTAACAGAAATTCTTTGGTTGTTTTGTTCTAAAATTTACTATATATATCCTTATGTAAACATATATTACATATTTAATAACATAATTTGTAACCTTTTTCACACATTATTGTGGAATGTTGAAAAATCTTTCTCAGGAATTGAGTTATTCCTGTTGTCCAGAAGATACGCTCTATAGAGAGAGGTTCTATGGAAATCTTTGGAGGGATATTCATCCAAAAATGAGAGAGGAATGATATAGAAGCGAAGTCCACTAAAAGGTACATAGATTGGTTCTTTATTTAATATACATCATGGTTTTGGGTTTCATGCATGGTGTTATTAGGATTTTTGGATTCTTATGGTTTCCAAAAACAAATTTATGATGAATATATGACTATTTTGTTTATTTTCTTCATGTTTTTAGTATTCCTTGATTTTACTGATTAAACTTGATTTAAATTATGTAAGTTATGTTAGTTTTCTTGTATGTTAGTTTACTCATTTCCTTTGATTCTGATTCAAACAGCATTGCTTCCAAAAAGGAGTTGGGTGGGTAAGATCATAATCATAAATTGTTAAACTAGAATCAACATTCCAGATGCATCCTTGTGATATCTGAACTTATTGAAACTAGATCCCCTAATGCTGCATATCCACTATCGGGTTCATGTGTAAATATACTTGAAATTTTTACCCAATATGTTTTTATGCAATCACTATCATCGCATAAATGTTTCTGATTGTGCCGATGATCGTGGCCCACCCCATCATACTTTTACTAGACCGATATCGCATACAGAGTCATCACTTCATAGACAAACTTTGGGCAACCCTAACCCTAGCTTTGTTCTGCAAGGTTGAATTTGTGGGTTTGTAGAATCTGCCCACACCTGAAACACCTTCCGTGTATGTTTCAAACCACCAGAGCATTCTAGAGATATATATGCTTCTGATGCTTGGGAGAATCTTGAAGTTTATCAGCAAAACCCCAAATTTCCACATCCCCATTGTTAGCCCGGCCATGTTCATGATGGGTGTCATCCCTTTGGAAAGATTTGGTTGGTATTCAATATCTTCTCTTTTTCACTGTCCCTTTTATTAAAGTAACTGTTAAAGCTGTGTGGGTTTATGATGATAGTAGTGTTTGAAGCAGTGTGTCGATCCAATCAAGAATGGTGTGTCTGCGTTTTTCTTCACAAAGGTTCTCAGAGGTAACACGCAGTAGACGAGAGAGGTTGTGGTGCCAATCATAATTTTGGTAATTAGCATAGTCATGTTTATAGTAATGGAAGGCACACTATGCACATTGCACACTACTTTATATAACAGGTTGTGATTTTTTAACAGAAATTATTTGGTTGTTTTGTTTTAAAATTTTCTATATAGATCCATAAATAATCATATATTACATATTTACTAAAATAATTTGTAACTTTTTCACACATTATTGTGGAATGTTGGAAAATCTTTCTCAAGAATTGAGTTATTCCACTTGGCCTGAAGATACACTCTGTAGAGGGAGGTTTTATGGAGATCTTTGGTGGTATATTCATAAAAATTTGAGAATGAGGAATGCTATAGAAGTGAAGTCCACTTAAAGGTACACATATTGGTTCTTTATTTAAAATACATCATGGTTTTGGGTTTCATGCATGGTGTTATTAGGATTTTTCGATTCTTATGGTTTCCTATAAGATAAATTACTGTCTTTTTATCATTTCAACCCCCTTAGTGGTATCAAACCTCTTTCATGTGTGTGCTTGGTTCACAAGGTCATGTTATAATATAATGAAATTACATGAATCATTCATTATGTAGAAAAATAGAGCACCACATTTAATAAGAGATGGTTCAAATGGTTAAATATTACTAGAAGATGAAATATTTAGTATTATGACATTATGATAGGTGATCAATTAATATTACTTGGTCTAAGAACATAACACACATAATATTAACCTACTATTAATGTCACACAAGTTTCCTTGAAAACATATCCACTCCAATAGTTTCAGGAACTGGGTAAAACTATTTTCTATCAGTACATACTAACTCTTATTTTTATTTAAAGTGAGTTGTCATTTAATTTTATTGGACTAATTTTTGGGTATCCTAATTACTCTAATGGACTTTTCTACCTGGTTGCAGTACCTTACCAGGATTGGGTCTGAAACAGAATAAGTGATGGGAACGAAACGAAAAACTATTTCCTATTCATAAGGATCCTAATATTGGCATTTAGAAGAGTTCTAGAGGTGAATATATTAATTTTTTTTAATTTTATTTCATGTTCCTATCTTCATGATATATTTTTTGTTTTATTGATCTCCCACATTACATGTTTACCAATTACATGAACTACCTTGCCTTATGATTCTCCAGAACAAACATCCAATTGAAATATGGGAAAGGACAACCATATACATTTAGAACAAAAGACTGAATGAAATCTTTTATGAAAATATAATATTAAACAATATCCATGTATGGTTTATATCCTCTATATATGGTGACATAGTTAACCGAGTAGTTGTATTTGAATAAACAACGTGTTCTGGAAAACATGTCCACTACTACAGTTTCAAGCACTGGGTGAAACTATTTTGTATCAGTACATATGAACTCTTATTTGTATTTACAGCGAGTTTTCGCTTATGTGTGTGCATATTCTATGTTCAATTATACTTTATACACGATCAAGTTTATATAGAATGGTGATATTATATCTCATGCTCTATCCAGATTCAATTATTTTTCATATATTTTTTGATTAAATTAAATTTTTTCAGGTCTTCTGAAGTGGGTTCGAGCAATGAGATGAGTGATGGAGGGGAGAAGAGGAAGTATAGATCGTAGATGGATGCAAGCATTTCTAGAGTTGGTGGTTGTATCGAATGCAGCCACGTGGACAGTGTTGGTTTAGTTGAAGGGTAAACAAGTGGATATTTAAAAGTAGTAAAATATCGTCCTGTTATATTTCAATGAAATACAATTTCATTTGGAATCTTTTATGGGTCGTGTGTGTCGTGGCCCGCTAGTTAGTGTGTGCAGGTGTTATGTGAGAGCCCACCCCACTGGAGGTGATTTGTTCGGCCATCCCACGCCTTATGTTATATACAGGCGCACTATAATTATAGGATTTGATGTGGGATATTGTTTAAGTTATAATTAAATCCTTGAATCATGCATTCTCGTGCCTCGGACCGACCCACTGACATGCTCTGCTGCTCACCACCTTCATTCTCAACCACCACCTGCCACTGCTTCACCTAAGGGCCTCCATGGATGACCATTCATAGTTGGATCTTGATCCTCTAATCAACTCATATGGATGCAGAACACATCTCTGTTTGTGGACAATGATTTTTTCTTTTATGATTACAATTATTCCTTAACACATCTTATATTTCTTATTAGAACAACTCTTCTTTATGTAAATTCTTTTCAACTATGTGATTCATAGTATACAATATATATTTTTTAAATGCGGTTTATATTGAAGGGAGGTTTCCATACTTGATTATTCCTAATCATTTCACAGTGAAATTAATGTATCTCATTTGAACTATTATAATGGTGTCTTATTAATATAGTCACTTCTAATTCAAAATTATTCACCACTTATTTTCTAGTAAAATACATTAAATGTTATTGTTTCTTTGCAACTATTCTAGTAATATGTTACATGGTCTCAAGACTCTACAGCAAAAATAAGCATTGTCGATGAACTACATCCCTGTATAAAGAATATCGTTAACCAAAAGGCTGACAATATTGGCTAATATTTTGTGATTCAATTTCCAGGTATCATTTGACTACATATATGTTTATATTATTTCAAATTAATGTTTTAATTTTTTTCCAGTTGTAACTAAAATTATATATTTACTCAACTAATAAAATGAAAGAACATTTTCAATTGTAACCATTTTCCTTTCTGATGCCTATATTATTTACACTAAACTAAATTCCCATTTTTAATTTTCTCACCTGAATTATCTATTATAGGGATGGTCGTTTGTTTCAACCCCACATTCGAAAGTTATGATATGATATGACAATGTCTACTAATTGGGAATGCATGAATTTACCTACACGGCTGTCCAGTACACTTCTAGTATGATTGGGAACAACAGATGAATTTAAAAAATCGTGGCTACTTTTAATTCTTATCCCCTTCTGTTCACAACAAAATAATTCTATGTAAACAATATATTATACGTTCATTGTTTACAAATTATCTATATTATGTTGTCATTCACAATTAATGTGTTTCTGTTTCAATGTTTATTACTATTGATTCTTATTTGAATAGTATGTCACTTTATATATATGATTTCTTAATGGTAAAAATAAATTTGAATTCATTTTCATATTTTTTTAATTAAAAATCACGTGATGACGTTTTATAAACTTTTACAAGTATTCCAATATTATCTATCACTATTTTGTAAATTTAACATTTTAATATATTATTTATTAATTTTCATTCTGTTTCATTGTTGGATCATTTGTTGTTAATTTTATACAAAAGGCTGCTCAGTATCTAATTTTTTTCCCTCAATTTCTATAAATTTTATTCCTCATTATGTATGTCATTTTCTTTTCAAATATATTAAATATTAATATAAACTATTATGTTTTATAAATATTAATCTATAGTTAATAATAAGAATTATTTTATAGTGTCGTGCATCGCATGGGCGGAGTACTAGTATTTACATAAAATGGGTTTTGGGCATGTGTCTATGTTTTGTGGACACATAAGTTAATTATTAACCACTAAGTAAACTAGTTTTTACCATAATCATTGTAATAAATTTTAATTACATTCACAAATAATTTTTTTCAAAAACCATATTGAACTTATAATACATTATAAATTAATCTTATTCAAAATATTGAATCCTTTTTTATAAATTCAAATCACATAACTGGTGGAAATTAATTTTAAATTAATCACATAAACAGGAGGGAAAGTATGTTTATAAAGTAAAATAGTTAAAATGTTACAAATGTTTTTATACCCAATTTCACTGTAAAATTTATTCCAATGATACTTCTATGAATAAGACAATAAATTTACCAAATTTAAATTTATATAGTTCAACATAAGAAAATAAATTTTTTATTCAAATAAAAATTATAAATGATTCAAAATTTTGATTTAAATTTTGTTTTTAATTAAAGGGTGGTAAAATTTTATTCTAGAAAAATATATCTTTTTATTAATATAATTAGATTTATTAATATCATATGCCAATAAAAAAAATGTAAGTTTATAAGAAAAATATTTTTTGAACATATAATATTTAAATTTTATTGAAAACATTCACTAGTTGTTTTTTTTAATTTATTTAGATATTATTTTATTTGTACATAAAAAAAAATTCATTGAAAAGCAATTTCATTATTTTTAAATTTTTCGTATATTAATTTATAAAAAATTAAAAACCAACTAAATCATTTTATATACATTTGTAAATTATATTTTCACAATTTAGTTAATATTATTCGAAAATTACAGTCCATTGGCTAGGGGGTTACTATAATAATACTCTAATTATAATATTATTATCATATCTTAATTTTGTAAAAGTCTGTATTTTGTGTGACACATGATATCAAATAAACTATGAATTATGTATAAAATAATTCAAACAATGTTTTGTGTGAACCGAAAGATAATCTAAGTATTTCATTTATTATAATCATAACTTTGAGTAGTGTAAAACACAAGACAAACAAAATGCTTTCACATTACAAAATCTATATTCAGTGTTATGTGAAATAAAAATATAAAAAAGACTAAATTAAATAGAAAAATATCTCAAAATATTGGGGTTTAACATTAATACTATGTTAGTTATTAATTGATAGGAAATAATGATATTGGTAGTTAATATCTATAAAAACCATATTCCTAACAAACTAATTTTTCATTATATTTTATATTTCCATTAAAATTTTGAAATCATAAATTAAAGAATTTTAATACTTAAAAATAAAATAAATTTTTTAATTTATGATTTCAATATTACATAGTAATAATTTTTTTTCTGGATTTTATAGAAATAGTTAATTTTTACGGGAATAGTGAAATTTTTTTTATTAACACCAATTAATTTTTTAATTTATCAAGATATATGAAATAATGAAAAAACATTTAAAACATTTTCTATCAGGAATAATTAATTTTAGGAAAAAAATTATTCATTTAAAATACTATTTTTAATTTATAAAAAACCATGTTTATGATTTTGAATCATTAGTAATATTTTATTCTAATAATAAACTATTTTTTCAATTAAATTAATTATCATATCATAGTTTATTATAAATATTTTGATTTATTTATAAGATATATAACTCATATTTTTAAAATTTAGAACTTATTAACTTAATGGAAATAAAAAAACATTGATAATTATATCCTAAACATTATTTTAATGCTTAAAAATACACTTTTCCTAAAAATGGATTTTACATGTTAGATACACTATTGTTAAAATTTAGAATTTTTAAACGAAGAAATTTTATTTTAGAAAACTAATTTAATATTTGGATTAGGTAATTAAAAATTTTTCCATAAGTAAACTTTTTTATTTAAAATAAATTACTTTGGTAAAAATTATTTTCCATGGTAAAAAAGGTAAAAGATAAAATATAAGAGTAAAATATTTGAAAAAATGTCTAAAAATGTTTGAAAATTTATTTTTGAGTTATGATAAAATTTATTTCATACCAAAAACATTTATTTTCCATGTTGGAGATAGTTTCCATGTGAAACATGAGCTCTCATTATATAAAAAAGTTATATTTTCCAAAATTTGATTCACTTTATTTATATTATGGACTCACCTACAACCGATTTCTCCACTCATTATAAATAATTATATAAACTAAAACTAGGACTTATTCCCTCTTAAATTACCTCCAAACATCCTAGAATCATCTGATATAAAAAAATAACAAGATAATGGTCTTTTTGATGTTACATATGGGAGAGCATCCAAAGTGAATGGTAATGTTCTCCGCCGACATCTATTAATTATTTTTATCTCATATCCCGTAAAAAATATTATTTCAATGAATGTATCATAAAAAATTATAAATAATATTCTGAAATTTTATTATATGAATGTCATATCCATTTTCAACATTCCTCAAAAACCATTCAAAAAATGATGAATTTTCCATGCGTATGTAATAAATATCACCTTTTTGAAAGCAATGGTTTATTTTTTGTCACCACCTTACATATATGGTTATAATAGTATATTTAATTTATAGACATGTTATTTATATAAGTATTAATATTGTAAAATTATAAACTATTCCCTATCTTCCTCATGAACAATGTAAATGAATGTGTCACCCATGCATAGATGCATACTTCTACTTCTATGAAAGTGATGTATTTTGTTTTTCCTCTAGTATTTTATTATTTATGAAAATATCATAAAATATTATTCAATATCTTAAAACAAAAAAAATATTATCATTATTCTTTATAAATAATGATATTAATTTAAAGCAATCACTTCTTAACAATACTCAACGATAGATTATTGTTTGATCATGTCTTGATCAGTTTAACCACATACCTGAAAAATGTTATAAATTTATATCATGGATGAAAATGAAAAAATAAATTATTGTGCCCTTATTAATTAATTTTAAAATTATTTTTTTGGTTCTCCAAACGTTTTTACATGTATGAAAATTATTATTATAATTATACCTATTTGTTTCCTTCATTATATGTTACTGAAACAGGCTCATTTCCAACTTCATTATGATGAATCATAATTAAAATTCTTATAAAATGAAATTATAACATTATAAATAATTATATATATATATATTATAGTACCTATAATTATATACTAATGATTAACTTTGAATATTTAAACAATAATTGACCCCACTAATATGAAACTTGTACTAAATTTACAATCAAAGAGGATAAAATCTAATGATGAATGAAAAATAAAAATACCATATAATTTTTTAATAAATGAATACAAATTTATTATATAAAATTTTTTAGGATTTATTAATGATATAAAATATGTGTTTAATATCTTTATTTTTGTTATCATAATGTTTATATAATGATTGGATAAGCAAAATTTAGGGTACACATTTTTTAACTAACTTTTTATTCATTGAGTAATGATTATTCGTCAAATTTATTGTTATAGGTTGGGTATATTATACCCTATTAATTTATTAGGTTTAAACGACTCTTAAATTTGTAGGGATATACTTTTATATTTCAAAAAACCATTTGGAAATACTACCTACTTAATGAATTATGATGTGTGTCAATGTATCAACATTTAAATTTTTATTCATTAAGATATACTTTTTATTCAACATTTATAAATTTATTATTTAAATATTTATATTGTATTTTTTTCATCATAATTTTATTTTAATCTAAGGTATTTAAAAATCCATATCCTCTTATACCTTTATGGTTTTCCGATTGGAAAGATAACGAATTCAAAAGTGGAATGTTGACTCAATTTTCATTCAATTTGGGTATTTATCTATATTTGTGGTCAATCTATTTCTATGTGAACATAATATATCATTTAAAAATTAAAAATAATATATCCTCCTTTTACATTTGGATATATTACTTATTTAAATAAAAAAGTTCATCGCTTATTGATTTTCCCAATTTTTTATGATTTTTTAGGATTGATAGACATCCTTTCAAATGGATTATTGACTTTCATGTCCATATTTTTCATTTATGTGAATTCTCTGCATTCTTATTTGGAAACACAAATAATTTTTATCACTTTTTATTCTCAAAATTTTCCTACCCCCTCTACAAATAATCATTTACATTCTTTTTTAATGATGTGTGTTTAAAGAGAGGTATTTTAAAATATAAAACTATAATTACATTAATGTTCATATTTTACTCCACTAATCGAAATATATTAACATAACATTTATTTATTTTCATGTTACAGTAATTGGTAATTAATTTAATGTAATAATTCTACTCTTCTTAATCAATAAAATGATATTTCAAAAGATACTCAAAAATCTTTACTTTTTTAGAACAATGTTATGAAATATATTATATGAAAACTATTTTTTTGATTTTATTAATATATTTATGTATATAAGAGAAATAATCCATAAATGATTTTATATTACCCAATTATATACTATTTATTAAAATATTTTCCTTACAAGTACTTTACTCTTTTAATTCCCTAATTTTCATTTCTTTAATAGAAAGATGCACACATCAATGCCCATAACTCAATTGAACGGGTAAATTATTGTCTCAAACATATAAAAATTATCTATACTATGTAAATAAGTTATAATTAATCAACTTTATTGAAGTATATTTACTTATAATGTTACTTAATATTAATGGACATTCATTCTATTTCCATAGAATATCATATTATGATTATCAATGAATTTATGACTATTTTCTCATGGGATACCCTTTGAAAATGATATGAAACCCATTTTTGTTTCCACATGTTTTCATAAAATGGTCTTTGAAATCATGTCGTACACATATATTTTATTTCCATTGTGGTATGGGTGGGTCTAAAATTATATATCCCTCAAATGTATTGGGTAATGTTTTCATGTCATGAAATACAATGTATAGTGCATAGACAGTTAGACTATCAAAATTTGTTATGTTATCATAGAAATGATCCATGACATATGCATTTTTATTTGATGATATATATTGTATCAAAATATTTATTATTCTAATTTTTTATATCATTCTCCAGTGCCATATTTTCCTTCCTATCTCACGCTCGTATGCCATGATAAATGTTTGTTTATATGAGATTACATGTTCTTATATCTTGAAATATGAACTATTATTATTATAAATAATTTTTAATAAGATATTTATCCCTAGGTTTTATTTATAATGTTCATATTATTTAATTGTTGTTGAAAATTTTATAATGTTTTCCTTACTCGTCTCTTGTTGTCATCCAATTCTTATACTTTCACTCCCCAAGTTATAAAGTTGAGTATACCATTTGAGAAGTCTAGAAGGGAGAGTTGTTTATGAATATTATTTAGAAATGATAGAAATTATTTTAATTTTTTTATTAGGAATCTAGATAAAAAATAATCTAAGACATCCATTCATGGTATTTTTAGATTATTGTGAGATGTTGTTAAGACTCGGCCTTAAACATTACATATTATATTGATTTTGAACTAGAACCCACATTATTAAAATTGAAATGAAATTTTAGGTTTATAGTTTTATATAATTACATGTAAATTATACATGGAAAAAACTAAATTAGAATTCATCACTTATACTCATTATATATTTCTTATATAAAACAAAAGTCTAAAAAACATGGTTTCTCTTCATGAAAAAATTTCACAATTTTCCCCTGGATCTCGCCCACTTATATACTCTTCCTTTAAACCTATGAAAAATATTTTAAAACTATTAATTTGGAAAAAATTCTAGTAAGGGAAATAAAATTAAGGAAATCAGTAGTCTAGTTAAACCCCATAAAAAAAATTTTCTAAAAAACATACCTTCTTCCATGAAAGAATGAATCATCCTTTCAAAAAGATCAATATGTTAGATTTCTAATGTTAAAATATTTTCATAAAACACATAATAATGAATATGAGGATTAAGTATGTAACATGGGAAATCATTTTTCATATCAAATATAAAAAATGAATAACCAATATGGTCATCTCCTATATCCAGAGTAACCAATGCATTAGAGGTTATAATATAACCACTCATCCTTGTTTTATCACAGAACCACATATCATTAGTTAATTACATAACAACCCATACTTGGTTTCTCATGGTACCAATCTTAATTGGTTTATAAAAAACCAACCCATAATCATAATAAATTTCCATAAACCATATCATCATCATAAATCATTAAATATTGCATCATAAAACACTCTTTAAAGAAAATAAACATTTTATTTTTAAATCACTGTTTTTGAAAAAATGTTCATATACTGTGGAAAAATGTTATCTTTGTAGGTAAACATATATAATAATAAATAATTTTAAAAAATATTATGGTTAAATAAATATGGGAAATTTTGGTTACTATATATATGAACAAAACATTCTCTTTGAAGTTTGTAAAATGAATCATTAATAGATATTTCTTAATGGAAATTCCCTTAGAAATATCATATCATTGAAGTTAGAACTAATCAAATTAATAGATTAGGTTTATCCAACATAAATCCAGATAAATAAATTTGAATTTAAAAATAAGATAATAAAAATTCATTTCACACATATTCATACCAATACATTATCAATTAAGTAGAATTTTTCCCCAAATAATGGAAATTGTGTTAATAACTCCCTCACCTCAGGTCTATATCCTTAAAACGCGTTCAAGCCTCCTATATGGAAATTTAATGAATATTTTTAATTTATTTGAGAACTATATTTATATTTATAATACCTTATATGAACTTTTTATAACATATTACCACTCATTAATGATTAATATTTCATTATTTCTATTGTTTTTGGTGTCTTCTTTTCATGGTTCCATGGATCTTTCATTTGAGTATAATTATGGATTTTCCTTTTAAATGAAATTAATAATCCATAAGATGAATTTAATTATATTATATAACTTCCATAAGTATAAATATTCCCATATATCTTTTTTTATAATACGGGTATGATTCATTTGAAAAAAAAATTATTAATAAATGTCCTGTGTATTTCTACGGTTTTTCTGACCATCCCAAAAATGATTCATTTTATTTAATATGATGTCTATATATTTGATTAAATAAATGAAATAAATTAAAATATACTTATTAAAATATTATTTAACCTAAATAATTTTTTTACCATCTTAGAAGGAAGTAATGGAAAATAAAAAATTCATTATTTATAGAAATGATTAAGCACCATAATATAGTCAATGGTTTTGTTTCGTTGAATAAGAGGTTGAAAGAAGATAAATTGATATGAGTTGTTAAATATAAATAATAAAATTATAGTATATATTTGAAACTAGAGTTATTATTCCTTTATGTATTTATTAGGTGAGGATAATGTTGAATAAGATTATAAATTAAGAGAGGTGGTTTCAGAATGTTATATCTTGAATATCAACTCCTTGAATTATCACATAATGAACATGGGATTGGTAATTGGGATAGAATAAAAGAACATGGTTGTGGTAAGAGTTGGTATGAGAGTTTGTTTTTATATTTTTAAATATTCATGAGTTTTGAGGAGAAAGGGGGTGTTGAGGGTTTATATTCATTCTTTAAGAGTGGTGGTTTTAATTGATTAAATAATGATTATTGAATATTTATCTCCAACCACATTTGGATGAAATTAATTCCATCAAATTACATTCATAATCAGTATTTTAATATAATTTTATGGAATATAAACACATCAACCATCTATTTAAATTTTTATTTTCTAGTTATTTTATTCTTTTACATTTTAACATTAACATGATTAATTTGTTTACATTGATTGGGGAAAACCATTATTTTACCATGGTTAATATTTTAAGAAAAAAGATGAATATAAACATAATAAAAGATTTAGGAATTATTTTTCCAAAAATTTAATCCATTTTAACAAATTAAATCCACATATTATTCATAATTAAATTGAAAACAAAACCCACATAATTCGTGATAAATTGGGGATTTAAAAAAGTGTATTTTTCCAAAAAAAAGACGACTTTATATAAAATATATGACTAATAATAATCATTGTATGAAATAAAATAAATATTTAATTATATATAATCTATACATTATCTTTAACACAATCACCTTTAGATATTATTTAAATTATTTGAATAGTAGAAATATTATATAATTTTTAATAATTTTCATTAAAATTCAATTTTAAACAAAAATATAATCAATTTTAAAAAATAACTAAAAATTAATTAAAAATAATTTAACTAGATTTAATATAACTAAATAATTGTTATATTATTTTAATCCATATTAATAAGATAATGGAATATTCATATTTTATAATTTATTGAGAATAAATGACATTTTTACAAAAAATGAATATTTTTCACTATAAACTAAATGACCATAATTTTATGAAAAAATATTTAAACATTCACAAAATGTAAAACACGATATTATTATTTAAATATTGACGTTAATTTTATGAAATTAATTTCTTTAAATGATCAAAAAATAATTATAATATTAACCAATAAAAATTATGAAACCCATTTTTTGAAGAAAATGTATTTTTGAAGAATACAATGAATTTACTAAAAATTTGAGTGATTATTTATAGATAATTAATTAATAATTTATCAATGAGTATGAAAATTATATATTTCATATTTTCATTAATATAATTCAAACCCACCAATTTAATGTCTAGGTTATAATGTTTAAATTGGAATAATGATATTTTATTTTTTGCTTTAAACTCGGTATTACATATCTTATAAGCTATCAAACATAGTATTCCCTTTTTAAAATCCCATAATATTGCACCCCCCCCCCCTCATTGATAATAATTTGAACTCAGCCTCAAACATCAAGGGTTTGAAATTCAAAATTCCATATTGAAATCCCACATTTCAAAAAGGGTTAACAACGAATCCACTTGAAGAGAGTGAAATGAGAAGCATTATAGTCATCTAGGAAAATAGATACTAGGGTTAAAAATAAGATAAAATATGTGGAAACTGAAAACAAACGAATAAAAGAGAAAACTAACTCCCAATAGTTTTTATAGAGTGATAGAGAACATGCTCATGAGAAATTTAACTACTATAAGTCTATGATATGTTAAAAGTCTATTTCTTTCTTGTTATGAATATTAAATAATTTATGTTTTCATTTCAAATATATTTTTTCCAATGTTGTGGAATTGTTTTAACTCCCAGACTAATAACATAACAAAAACCAATTACATGATAAGTATAAATTAATACTCATCTTTTATCTAAGTGATGAGTGTTAAATATTAATATTTCATACCTAATGAATTAGATTCCACTTATATGGATCACAAAATACGCAATAGTATAACTATTTAATCCTTTTGTATGTATGAATTAATCAATAAAAAAATATTTTGTATAAGATAATTTTATTTTTAGAATCATTAAACTTTTATATGATTAAAAACTACTTTAATCTCCAAATATCAATTGTAACAACCAAATTTTGTGATATATCATTCAAGAAATAATAATCCTTAAAATTCATCAAAATATTCTAGAATAAAATTGAAACCCAAAAATATGATGGAAATGATAACATAGTCATTTAATATAAATTTAATATTTCTCTCAAATAATATCTATCACTCTTAAAGTATAATACCAAAATGTAATATCCTTAGTCAAATAATCTTAAAAATATAGTAATCATTTCTAAAAATAACCTGAATCAATATAAATCATATTTTTTACAAAAGATAATTAATCATTTATTTATAAAATAAAATCCCATATTATTCTATTTACTTCAATTGTATATGTTTCCAAAAATAAAGAACATATTCCGAAGTATCATTAATCACTTAATCTTCAAATTATTTACTAATATAATAGGTATCTATTCAATAAAACATATGTTTCCAAAATAAAAATATTATTCAGTTACAAGTTAATTAAATAAAAATAATAATATCATAATAACTATGATAGCATATAGTCTAGTGGTTGGTGATTAAACCTTTTCACCCTTCAGTTGTGGGTTTGATCCCTACAGCCTTTCTTGATGCAATGGGTTATGACATGGTCTATATGATTACCTCTTCTCAAAATATTTTAATATAATCCTTATAATTTTCTAGAAATTTTAAAATATCCTAATGGATAACCATAAAATATTAAAAAATAAAACAATTATCCTCAAAAGTTATATCATACCATTCATTTTGTATCCCATAATCTAGGAGCACATAATTACCTCAAAATCAAAGATCATATAGCCAAAAACTCTTCTAACACCATTAAACTAATCTCCAAATAAATTAAATGCGTTGTTACTCAAATATCATTTTCCATATCATAAATTTTAGGGTTACATGTATGTAAAACATAAATTTCACCCAACAATTATCAACTTCTCACCACTTTTTTAGGGTATTTATTCAATCAAATATATGATTCTAAATTTATGAAAATAGAACCTACTATAGAAAAATACTTATGTTCTCTATGATTCCCATTATATTTATAAAATACTAGTATATGAAAATATTGGAAACTCAGTATATAAAAACATCATCCATTTAACATCCTTATTAAACCACTAACCATGCTTCATCATCTTGTTCTTCAATATTTTTATCCTTTAATAAAATATATGAATTATATACATAAGAATTAGCAATATCAACATAAAATTGATTAATACTAATAAAATAAGAAAATAATCCATACCATAAATCAAAATATAAGGATCTCTTTGGTATCACAATAATCTTAAGTTTCTAGAAATTAAATGGTTATTTACTTTGTGGATGTTCTCCTTTAGATATATTGGGTATTCTTGAGATTTTTAAATCAAATGAAAAAAATACCAAGACCACAAAATTATTTGATAGAAGAAAAGGGGTTAGATAAGTTAAAGTGTTTCCTTTATATGATTTCAATAACCACAAATATATCCAAATCCTTTTAATATTATTTTTCTATAATATTAACAATCAAATCATCCAAAATGGATAAGATGGTTATGAAATATCTCCTTCCTTACATCTAGATAAATGATCCTTAATCTGTAAAATAGAACATCATTAATATATAAAATTAATTAGTAAATGATTAAATGAAAATTATAATTTTAAATATAATTCCAATAGAAACTCTACAATTCTTTACCCTTAAAATCCCTTAAACCTAAATCTAATACCTTTCTTTATCAAATCTCAAATAATTCCAATAATCTCCTAGAATTGAATTTCATTAAAACACGAAAGAGGGGTCTAATAAATTGAACATATAATCATAATTACACTTGAAAACCCATCATGATATCTATAATCATAAGAAAACAAAATATGAAAACATCATGTTCTCCAAAGATGTATAAACCCTCCTTTGATTCCAACAATAAGGACCTGGTTATAATAATTAAATATTCTATTGATATTAAACTATAATTTACTTTATTAAAATATCAATGATATTTTATGTTTATATTTATTTATAATTAGGGCTAAATCATACATGGTAAACTCATACATTAATAGTTTACACATATACACGATTTCCATTTCTTCTATAAAATAATATTCTTAAAAATAATTTCTCTTCATGAAAAATCATCAAATTTTTCCCATTGGTCTCATCAATGACCCTACTATTCCATAAAACATATTATTTTTTAAAAAAAATGGGATGATCAAAAAATCTCAATAAGGGATATAAAATAAAGGATACTGTTACTATAGTGAAAACACATAAAAAAATTCTAAAATACATACCTTTTCCCCAAAAAAGGGAATCATCATTTCTAAAATGATCAGTATCATACATTTTGAAAATAAAAATATTTGCATGTAAACTCATAAGTAATAAAAAAATATTAAGTAGGTAACATGGGACATAATTTTACCCATCACACTTATAAATTGAATAACCAATATGGTCAACTTCCATCTTTAGAGTACCCAATGTATTTGAGGTTATATTGTAACCATCTGTTATTTATAATGGAACCACCTGGCCTTGTTTAACAAACTAACAACCCATAATTGGTTTATCATGCAGCCACTCATCATTGGATTATAACAGAGCCACCCAGAATCATAAATAATTTCCAAGAAGCATAAAATCAATATAAATCATGAAATCTTTCATAATAAAATACTATTTTATGAAAATAAACATTCCATTTTAAAGTCACTCAATTTGAAAAAAGGGTATTTATAATGGGAAAAAAATATTTTAAAGTAACCATATAAAATTTTAAAGGAAGCATAAAATTATTAAGGCTAAATGAAATCAAGAAATTTCATTTATTCCATATATAAAATAAAGCCTGTTGACATTTATAAAATGAAATGATAAAATAATTTTTTTATAGAATTTCAACTAAAAATATCTTATCTTTGATGTGAGAATTAATGATATTATTGAATTATATAAATCTACAATAAATTAATTTAAAAAAAGTGAAAATATAACATATTAAAATAAAAATTCTATTCACATATAATTCTATCAATACATTGTCAACGAATCAGATGAATAACCCAAAGAATGGAAATTGAGATAAGAATTCCCTTACACCATGTTCAACATTCATAAAATGTTTTATAACCACATGTATAGTGGTTTTTATAATGTTAATAATTTTTACATACTTTAATTTATATTTTTAAAACCTTATATTATTTTTAATAGCATCTTAGAACCCATTAATTAATAATATTTCATTATTTTCATTGTTTAGGGTGTGTTTGTTTCATGGTTGGTTTAATTTTTTTTAATTATGGATATTCTTATGAAATTAAAACAATACTATAGATATGGAATTAAATTTTATTAATGAAATTATATAAAAAGAAATTGTCCAATGTAATATTTTTTATAACATGGGGATGGTGCATTTGATAAAATATTATTTGACAAATGGTTAGTTATTTTAGGTTGTTTTTCCGACCACCACAAACAAGTTTAAATGTATTTATTATGAAGTAAATATATTATTTATAGAACAATAAATAAGTTATAATATAAATAATAAAATATTATTTTACCATAATAATAGTTTTATTTCTAACATTGAATGTAGTAAAATAAAACCGATAAATCATTATCTAAGGAGATGGTTAGCTGCAATAATTTGGAAAATTGTTTCATTTCTCAGAATAAGAGGAGATAAGAAAAGGAATTCTTATATGATATTCAGTTATAAATATAAAATGCTAGTATATACATGATTATTGAATTATTATGAATTTATTGATGAATGAGGTTAACAGAAACTAGAAGATGAAAAGAAACTAAGAGAGGTGGTTTGAGAAACTTACCTCTTTAATATAACCTCCTTAAAGGATCCCAAAAAGAACATGGAAATGATATTGGGGTTAGAATAGAAGAACATTAACTTGGATATAGTGGGAAGTAGAGATTTTTAAGTGTCTTTAGGATAGAAATTTATTTTTCGGAGAAAGTAGGTGGTGAGGAGTGGAATATTTACTTGAGGACAAATATTTTTAAGTGATTAAATAATAATTATATAATATTTAAATCCAACCACATTGGTGTTGAATTGATTCCAATGAATTAGATTGATAATTAATTTTTAAATTATTTTTAATGTCAATAAACACATAATACACCCATTTAATTTTTTAATTTTTTTGTATTTTACGATTTCACCTATTAACATTTACCTTATTCTTTATTTTACATATACTGTGAAAAATCTTTTTTTACAACTATAAAATTTTTATGGATAAAAATTAAAATTACCATAATAAATAATTTGAAACTTCTAAATCCAAATATTGAAACCATTTTATCAAATTAAAATATTATAATTTTAAAAATTTAATATAAAAAACGACTAGACCTGATGAAAGTTTTGGGTTTTCAAGAAGTTTTTTCATGAAAAAGAATATTTTATATTAAATCCATGACTAATAACAATAATTTTATGAAACTAAATTAATATTTAATGATATATAATATATAAATTTAATTTTAAACAATCAACATTAGATATTATTTTAGGTAATTCAAAATTTGAGGCATTATGAAATTTAAAATTGTTTTATTGAAAATCCTGTTTTTAAACCCCTAAATAAAATTATCCAAAAATAAATTTAAAAGATTATTCAATAAAATTTATATAAATATAATTCAAATAAATAACACATATCTTAAATTTAAAAAATATTCAAAAATAATTATACTATAAAATTTTATAATTTTTTGAAATGAAATGAATGTGTTATAAAAATATGAATTATAACTATTCTTTAAAAACACAATATTTCATAAAAAACTGAAATTTAAGCAAATGTAAAATATGATATTATTATATAAAAAGTAATGTTAATTTTATGAATGTAATATTGTAATGTTTCCATGAATTAGTAATAATATTCACTCATAAGATGCAGGAAAATCTAATTGTTTTGTAGAAAATTTATTTTTGAGGAATAAAATGACATTACTATAATTCTGAGTGATTATTTACAAAAATTAATTTATAATTCAGAAATGAGAATGAAAATTATAAATTCTATAATTTAACTAATAAAATCCAGACCCACCCATGTAATAGCTCAATTATAATATTCATATTTAAATAATAAGATTTTGTTATTCGTTTTAAGCTTGGTGTTAAGTATATTGTACACTATTGAATAAATTATTTCCTTTTTAAAATATCATGATGTTATATATTTATTCATTATGATATGAAAATTTAATACAATATATGTATGTTTATGTTGGTTTATACCAGTTTTTATAAAATATAGTAATTGAAAAATGTGTTTCTATCACATGACCATAAAGTACGGGCCTCGAGAACGTCATTTAATTTTTGAAATAGCTTCAAACCCATATAGGGTTCCAAGAGGATATATAATTTATTATTTTTCATAAAAAGTTTACTATCAATATTTTTAATTTATATTATCTATCCAAATATTCTAAATTCTAATTTATATCTTTTATTAAATTTAAATAATATCATTACACTTCTAGAATGATAATGTTATAATAAAATCAATTTATAATAATACTCTTCTATTGATTCTATAATGTTATTCTTTTGGTCGATTTAATCACCAACCTAAATGATGATATAAATTTTTTACCATGTATGATTATGAAAACTTAATTTTTTATATGTTATGATATTAATAAGTATGTATTATTTGTTTTGTTTTGGAACATGAATATTTATATTTAGCTCATTAATAAACCATGTTTTATTCGTTAAAAATTAGAGAAACAAGTGGTTTATGAATTTCATATTGGAGAAGCACAATTAAAACATGCATAGAATACAAAAATAACATAATAAATAATTATATAACTTCTATTAGGAAATACTAAGTATATTATAAAAGATTAACTCATTTATACGGAATGATAACCAAAACCTTTCAGATAATGAATAGTTAAATCTACGAACATTGATGATCAATAATAAAATATCTAAATAATAACAATAGAATAAATTAATTGAAATGATTTAAATAAATGATACAATAAATTAATGTGCTATAATAATTGGGTAATGGGACTATGATTACAATAAATGAGGTTAGAGAATGGATGACCGTATAGGAATCCAAGGTATGCGTTCTTTTCCTCATTTTTCATTTTTTAGGACCTATTCTAGATATAGAACTTATAATTATTCAAGATATTTTAAGTACCACCCCATTTAATTGTTATATCATAAAAATATATTTATTATTAGAAAAGTAACATACATTTAATCTCTGCCTTTCCTTGGCCTATGGTTTATACAACACCTAAGTTGTAAAGGTTTTGACGACTCTAGTTCTTTTTCATTGGGTCATAAAATTTATTCCATTAAAATGATATTATAATTTTATTTTATTATGAAATTCATCTATTATATATAATATTTTCAATTATATATGGTTAAATTACATATTTACGTAAAAATATCATTCTTTTATGGGTTTCATTTTTTATAAAATTTATTATTATTAAGTATAATCCATACCCTTTTTAATATTAGTTTCTCCTCTTTGACCATAATATATCCCACCAAAAATGTTTTATTTTTTTATTATGAATTCCAAATATTCATTATACTCTGTATTTCTCATATTTATCTATAATAATTCAAAAAAATAAAATTTTCAACACTTTCTTTTATGTGATTTTTTCTTTAAATATCTATAAAATATAAAAAGGCATTTATTTCCACACTCATATATTTTTATCATTCTATTAAAATATATTTTTATTAAATTTATTTCATTTTAAAATACTATAATATATTATAATTTTAAAGTGATATTTTATAAATTATTCCATTCACTTGATTAGAAATTAATGTTCATAATGACTTGTAATATAGAGTTTTATATGAATGGAAAAAATGAATTTTTAAAGCTATTGTTAATTACATTAATTATATTTCCCTCTATATAACCAAATGATATAGTCTTTCTATATTAATGTTCAAAATAATCCTTCAAATTATTTTATACTCTTTATTGGAGGATGAATTTTTTATATCATCTAAAGTACTCATGTATTTATACAATGTGATACCACTTCAAAATGATATGAAATAATTTTTTTCCATGGGGTTTTCATAATGATGTATTATTGATTTTATATAATCCATATATATTGGTTATTTCATTATATTATAGTCGGTGTCTTATATAGTCCAATAATGAATTTGTATATATTTATATATCACGAGACAATTATTTAAAGAATTTACGTGATTGGTTATTCACAACATAATATGTGGACATGATTGGGGTTGTTCACAACATCATTTGTGGGAATGATTAGGTTTTTTGAGAATATTCTAATTCCATATACTAATGAATATTCCCCATTTCTATGTTATTCTACATCCCAATGATTATATGGTATAAAGATATTTACACGTATTATGAATAAAATATTTATATTATGTTTCATGATGTTTGACCCCTTTATTATTGGGTAATATTTTATTATAATGGGATCATATACCATTATTATTCATAACCACTTTTTTATATTATGATATTTTTTGTTGATTGGTTATTATTTTTTATATTTACCCATACCGAGTGTTTTTGCTTACCCTTCTTGAGAATAATTTTCCCGATGTTATGAAAAAGATATTTATGTATGATATGTTTATATGGGTATCATGTGGGTAGAATTTAGTGTTATTTGTAGAATACGTATTGTAAAATAAATATATCTACATTTAGTAAGAGAAATGCTTAATATTTGGTAAATATATGTATTTTTTATTATTTAATGGTTATTACTAATTCCATGAAACTAAAAATTAAATGGACTTGGGTATGTATGGGACATAATATTGGATATTGATATTGTAACTATATATTTTTATGTTTATGATTCGTTAGTATGTATTGAATATTATATATATGCATTTTGATAATAGAACCAAATTTATGATTTTTAGTATTGGGAATATTAGGGTACCCAATCAGTCATCATGGGGTACTTAGAGCCTCACTTATTCTTCAGTGGGACAATTGGAGGCCCACAACCATAGATCGCTCACTTGCTACCCAGGTCTAGGAAACTAGTTAAATTGTAGCATCCTGTTACTAATTTTAGCTTTAGGAACACTCGATCCAGTCTCAACTTGGTTAATAACACCTAAAACCATAAAATATGTGTAAAACATTCACTAGGGATGTTTGGAGACTGAAAATTATGACATGTGTCTCAATTCTAAAAATTATCCATACTCCAATAATCAAAATTGAAAATTATCCTAGACATTATTAACACATAATGATGCTGGTTATTATAATCTCCTTATCATTGGGATTGTCATCCACAAAAAATATCTATGATAATTCCTTGAAACTAAAATCACCCAATTTCATCTAATACAATGAATCATTTTTTATTATAAACATGAAATTTTCCTAAGGCCCATCTAATAAATCTAAAAAAATAATTTTCACTAAAACACTTGATATAATCCATAATAACACATTATTCATCTTTAATGAATCACACACAAATCTAAACAACCACCCCAAACATAATGTTTTTGAGAAGAAACCTTAAGATATCCCAAAAATGAATTTTCTATTAAAATGGAATGATTTTTTTGCGATGTCGATTACTTACCCATATCAATTATGTCCATTTGAATGAAATAATAAAACAAAATTCCTAATCTGATCATTCATTAAAACACAAGACACATTAATTTACAAATAAATTGATAGTAAAGTGATCTAATTATAAATATAAAATATATATACACCCTTATAATTATACATGATTCATCTAATAACCATCATTGAACAAGAAGTAAAACTCATATCTCCTCAAAAATCATGTTTAATTTTATTGAATTATTATACATAGAGAAAACCCATGGGTTCTCCCCACCACAAGATGGTTCATACCATTTTCTCACTAATATAATTCTTCTTTAAATATTTAATTTCAGAAGGATTTAGACACACAACTAATTCTAATAAAATAATAATAACATTGACCCATAAGCCTTGCTTATTCTCTCAATAACCTCGAATTTTCAAAAATATCTAATTATTGATCTAAACATCCTGATATTTTTTACTAATCAATGAATTTTTTTCATCCCTTATGGGAACATAAAAATCATGAACAAAAAACACCTGAATCATCTTGGTAGTTTCCAATTTCTATCTCACACATCCCAGGAACACTCATTGTTATAACATATTCTTCAATAGAGGGTCTAGTAAGCTTGGTAAATTTTCCAACGCACTATAATTAATATATTTAATCTTATAAATCCCTTCAAAAACCCCATATCCACTTACAAAACCATTATAGACATCCATAAATCACCTTAAACATATCCATATTTCTATAAGAAAAATAGAAACATACTACCATATACCTCTTCACAAACCCACCACTGAGTTCTATACAGATTCCCAACTACCTTATCTTATGTTATTTTTTCTCAAGAGGTACCTAATTGAAACCTTGTCCTTTATATTATTTAAATTTTGGGAGAAACTACCTATTAAATATTTATCATTATCTTTAATATATTCACTTTATGTCTATATCTAATGACCTATCAATATCTATCTAAATCATTAACCAAACAACATAAGGTCCCATGAACCCTTTATGCAAAACTCCCAACCACATTCAAAATTCACCACACTTGAAAATAATTTTATATTCTTACTAAATAACAACATTCCTCATATGGGTTTCTTGAACTTCATATCCTTGATACAAGATTCATCACATCCTATGATTCACTCAGACCTTGAAACTAAAACCTAAATCTCACCACCTCACCTTACCCATTTCCAACATTACATCACATCCATCACATATAACTATCTATGATATCATCTCTAATAAACCAAATAACCCTTAAGAAATGAATAATACACAATACCACAATACATATTCATTAATCTACTTTCATTGTGTATAATAATTCTTCCCTAAACCAAGGGTATATACTCCATTGCACTCATCATGCAACTAGATCCGACGTACTAGCCATTATATAGATGTGAAAAAACTTACCCAACTATCTAAACTCAAAATCATCTACCAAAGGATGAATAAAGTATGACCTATGATATCATAATAAAAATTTCATTTATAGGTTAACATGGTTTTGTTACATTTCAATCCATAGTGAAACAACCACCTCTTTCCTAGAATGATAAAAACCTCACCCCCCCAAATTCCATATATATTAGTGCTTCACATCATAATGGTCTACATTAGGGTGCATTCATCTCCTAGATGGAATGATCTTTTTAATAAAGCCGAATGGAATTGAAAACTAATACCAACAAATCAAAAACTAAACCCCACCTCCATTGACTACACCAATAGTCAAAAACCATCTAAAACACAATAAGTATGGGATTTAAGTCAAAAAAATACAATGGCCAAAAAACACTTATGAAGTAACTCGCAATCTACTTTCAAATAGGAATTACAACAATCATTACACTACTACAAACCCAACTAACACTATCAAGAGTGGTACCTCATCCCCAAGGAATCATCTCATTTTATCTCAAACCTCTTAATAATATCTCAAAAACCAAAGCAACCTAATATAATCCTAACACATGCTAGGAAAAATTTTCCTAAATAATCTACTCTAGGAAATTTTCTCCCCAAAACAACCCATGATATAGCTATTGTAAATATTTTTAGTGACTTTTATACAATATAGTAACACATGATAACTACTTTCCTTGTTTTAATAATTAAATAACAAAAAATTAATTATTTTAGAAAATATTTAATAAGTAATTTTTTATATTTTAATTAACTAAAGCACATTTCTCATACAATTTACAATAAAATATTACTAAAAATATTTTACAAAAATATTTTTCACTCAGAAGTAGTCATGGATAAGTATAGGTATTATTAAATGAATATCATTATACATGAACAATAACACTATTTCTATCAGGTTACATGTGTTAAAATAATAATTATTATCTCATCCTATAACACCATACTTTTGTAAATAACTTAATCGAAAAACAAAAATAATGAAAAACAATCCATACCTTAGTAATTTGGGTTTTCATACAATGGTGTTAGTCAGAAAAAATGATGTCATACATCTTATATTAAAAAATATTTGATATTTAACTTATATTAATCCAATTATAATATTACAAAAATAATGATATGATACCATTTTATAATTCCCCATCCTAAAAACCTCATAATTGGTCCATGTTAGAGCACTAAATTACCATAGGATCTCTTCCCCATGTATTTAATGTCATCAACTAGTAGAAGGAGTCTATAATTAGTATGGAAGGACTATACAATCAACATTATCTAAAATAATAACAAGTAAATAAATAAATTGATACAAACTTATGAGAATGTTATTTGATTTATAATGAATAGACATATATCAACAATATATAACAAAAACATGAGATAGAAATTTGATATACATAATAAGTATACATACATTAATAAAAATGATCACCCAATAATCTAACAAATTTAAAAAATAAATTGGAATAAATATAGGGGATAGTCAATTATAAAAGCAGGTACCTCCTAAAAATAGTCTCCCATATCAACATCATGTTACTCTATCCAAATATTTTATGTAACCCACTACCAAAATAATATATATATATATATATATTCACACACTTGGTTAACCATATAGAGTTTGAGAAATAAATATTATTCAGGAACCAACAAACATGATTAACGGATATACCAAAATATGAAGTGTAGTTATGCCAGAAAAATAACTAAATAACCTAAAAGAAATTATGTTAGGTAATCGACTTCTTGAAAGGAAAATATGAAACCAAACCACATCTTTTTTGGTTAATGATATTGTGAGAATTCATCTAATAACACAACTAATCCCCATGTCCCATCACATAGAGAAATTACCAAAAATTGATCTTTTACCACTACCCTCTCACTCGGGTTAGGGTGACTTACCAATCCTCGATCTCATATAATATCTAATAATTCCACCCTCTCATTTAGTATGAGGTATCATGCCCCATATCATACCACAACCCTCCCACTATGGATAAGTTCTAATTCCACATACTATACAATTACCCTCATACATTGGATGACGTCTCAGTTCACACCACATACCACTACCGTCTCACTCAAGGTGAGTTATCATTCAACATCTCATATGATCACTGTTTAACATAGAGTGACCTATCTTATATAATCTAATTATACTATGTTATCTAATGTTTAACCTATTTTTTTACAATATATTTTATTGATTCAAAACACTTTATTCCACCATCCATCGCTTACACATTCTATGAGTCTCACTCATCCACTCTAATGCACAACACTCCTCTTGGGAATTACAAAACCCCTACATCCACAAAGACTGAAGATATCATTAGTTATTATATTAATGTATTAATCATAACCATATATGGATTCAACAATACCTTATTCTAATTTTCGTTACATCCCATCCATTATGTACAATGTTCTAATTTATTTCCACACTTTCTGTTAATTAAAAGGCGTCACTACTATAAGGATATCTATGATAATCCACAAAAATAAATAATAAGAACCTAGAAAATAGGATAACATAAAAATATCACACATATAAACCCACTATAAGGTCATACCATAATTAAAACGCATCATGTATACACTAACCCTACTATATATGGAATCTCTCTTTAGGATAATGCAGTTACACAACTCGTAAATCTATTACAAGGGAGTATTTAAAACTAAGGGAGAAAAATAACTATCATTAATAACATATATATGGGATTTAAAATCTATTGGAAACATTTGACACCATATTTATATGAATTCTCTATCATCCCAACAATCCAAAGCATTATCCACAGTCTTCATCACATGAAAACTCATAAATCTCTTACATAGAATCAATGTGATTCATTCATCACCATCTACCATATTACCAATAAAAAAATACTTTTTAACACTATTAAAATATAATAACCATGTATATATATTCATTTACCCCTTCTAACCCATATTTTTATTTTAAATGTTATATTTTTTCC
Organism: Viscum album; assembly: GCA_963277665.1. Taxonomy (NCBI): domain Eukaryota; kingdom Viridiplantae; phylum Streptophyta; class Magnoliopsida; order Santalales; family Viscaceae; genus Viscum; species Viscum album. The sequence goes on from OY728128.1 coordinate 644,587,700, forward strand.
ATTTTTATGGAAAAATCATTGTTGTTTTCACAAATACTCAATTTTAAGGGTCATGAATTTACTTCTCTTAAAATTAAGTTGTTAAAAAATAGACCGTGGATGAAATTATATACCATTACCTATCTTAGTTTTCTTGTGATTCAATTTTCTGATTATTAAATTAATTAATAAAATATTATTTAATATTAAATATCATTAAAGTCATTTTCATGAAAATTCAGATTATTTACCCCTAAAACCGAAAATAAAATATTTATATTAAAATATAAATGATTAAATTATCAAATAAACATCATAAATATCACTAAAATTCATGGATACACTTAATTTAATAAAACATATCATTTTTAATTTTTTAAACAATTGACATTATTTTTCTACTACTTGGGAAAACATTTTATCGACACTATGTAAACATTGTTGATATTTATACTATTATTTAAAATTAATAATAAACTAAAAACCTATTTGAACATTATTAATTACCAATATAAAGATATTTAACCATTATTAATGTATATTTATACTTATTATCAATTAAAATGTATCAAGAGAGGAAGAGTTCCTTTTTATTAAATATTAAATTTATAAAATTATAATAATTTTCATAATCAATGATTGTTGAAAAAATGGAAGAATTTTAAATTATAGGATAAATGAGTGTCTTATTAAACTATTAAAATTAATATTTATCATTTTTTATTGTAATTTTTTGCCTTATCTCTTAGTTTATTCCACAATTTTTATATAAATGTATTTATTTTGTTAGCATAAAACTTTTATTAGGTTCCAAAAATTCAAACATCAGTTCCTATCTTCTACATAATGCTCTTAAATGATTTATTAGTATTATATATATATATATATTCAATTATTTTTTTAAAAAATAAATTCGTTCTTATATCATAATGATGTCATAAAATTGGAAATATTTTGGAACACAGTTTGTTCTGCAATTCACTAAAAATTAAATCATTTTAGATCAATCTCAAAAATTAACATTAACAAAATTTTAATTTGAGAAATTAAAAAAATCATTTCATTTCATAAAATTAAATTTATAAAATTTATAAAATTATATCTCAAAAAATGTAACAAAATATAAATAAACCCAACTTTTATGGGAAAATAGACTTTTATAATATTATCTTTTATTAACCTTATATCATAAAAATTACCAATAAGAATCAATTTATTTTTAAAAAAAATTATATATTCATAATGTATTTATGATTAAATATAATTTTATAAATTAATAACCAATTTAGTTTGATATTATCTATATCTAATGTAATTCTATAAGATGTTTATATAATTCATAGATACTAAAATTTTGGGGTGTTACAATTAAGCTAAAAATTAATTTAATCTGTTAAAGGTAAAATGAGATAAAAATGGTTAAACAAAGAAATAAATTCATAAAATATCATGATATATTCTACTTAAATTTTTGATATGAGGTTATTAATGAACCATATAATTTATTGTACACATTTTATATACATAGATATTTAAATTTTAAACCTTATACGTTATGGAATGAATATTTTTTGAATTTTAACTAAACACTCACTTATAAAATTTCCTTATTATTCCACTATAAAAAACATTTTCCCTTTATTTATCACTCGAATCCCAGAACTTTTTCCATAATTAAATGTTTTTTTCACTTATTGAAACCTATTGTCCTAATAAGTAAATCTATGCACATTATTATAAAGGAATACATTTTGAATATGACAGAATTCATCAATGTATATACCATGTTCTTCAACGTCAAATTTAATATCCTTCCAATAGGGTCCAATATTTAAAAACCTTTGCAATTCAAATTTTCAAGGCTTATAGGTGTCAATATTGTACATGAATAATTTTTCCATGTAAATTTAAATGTTTAACTTTTTGAAAAAATGGGTTTTAAAATAATTCACTACACTTATGATGATATTTATCACTGTGTTAAGGTAAACATGTTCAACTTCATTTATGGGATATATTGATATTGGCATTAATGTAATCCCATTTTTTACTTTACCTATATAATTTTATGGTTACTTTTACATATGTTGTTTAACTGTGACTTCTTTATTCCTCTAGATGCGCAAATATAACCTCATGTTTTCAAACCATGTGTAAGGATATGATTTATAATACATCTATTTGGTAAGGGTAACCCCTTCCTATCATAATGGTAGTTTCACCACTATATTGTGGTTATTTCATGTTTGTTATGAACATTTATGTTTCCTTATAAATTTCCGAATCCGAAATAATGGTCAAACATAAATTCTAGTACTGATGTTAGGGTATCTATAAACATAAGTGTAAAACAATATCTCCCTAATATGGTGAGTATGTGTTACATATGGGTTTCATTTTTGGCTTAAAATTCAGTTTTACCTTATTTTTTCGACATGTAATGTGTTTTCAATATTAATTGAGGGAATAAAAGATAAAAAATTGTGGGTTTCAATATGTTAATATATTTTAATGACATCAATTATCCTTCCATATGTCATAAAGTCTACAATGAGTTCATGGGGGAAACTAAAAGGGAAAAATAAATTATGTTTCATTAAAATATAAATATATAGATATGTTAATATAATTTTTTTAGATCTATATATTTTTTCTAAAACAAGACAATCTTCCTTCAATATCTCACTTTTCTTTGGTCCAATCAATTTTTTTGTGATCAAGAACTCAATTTTTGAGTATTATCAATCTTCTGAAAATCATTCAAATCCTTTTTATGAATTTCTAAACCACCATGTACAAAACACTTTCCCATGTTCTTTGTGTATGAATCCTGAAGATTGTTGTGGGAGGTAGAGGATTTTTTATCTCTCAATTATTTTTATATGTAATGTATATAATTAACTTTATTTTTCATCAATTTTTAACCTTTTGGGTTAAATTTAATCACATGTTATTTAAAAAATGGGTCAGATGAAGATTTCTCAATTAAATATCTGGATAACATATAGACAAAAAATTTAAATTTCTTACAATGAATATATTAGGATTATTTAAAATTAAAAAATTTAATTAAAAATATTATTCCAATCTAATAACATGATTATCCTTAGAATATAGAAATAACATTGTGATAATTATTATAAATATTTTGATTAATATTTTCAACACTTGCTTTTAGATATATCATTGACATACTAAAAATTTGATTTATTGAATAATTTGAAATATCATATTGTATAGTTTTGATAATATTGGTTAATTTTATTATCGCATAGGTTATAAACTGTTTTGATTCAAAGAAATTTATCATTAATTGGAATTAAAATTATTAATAATATATTAAGGAAAATTATTTAAATAATTATTTATATTTTATAATTGGAATGGGGATTACTACATGTTAATGATAATTAATATTTAGTATATATTGTTCATAATAAATGGGTAGATTTTTTATCACATGTAATTTTAGATTTCATGATTCTACAACTTATCAATTATTGATAGTGTAATATATTTTTGGTAGTGCTATTATATAACATGTTTAAAATGTTGGAAAATAATTAAAAACCTAAAGTCAAATAATGTTATAATTATGTGAAGAAGCACAATCCGAAAAACTATTTCTCCTCAAAGATTTTATTTTTCATGTGAATAATACATAATCCATGCTTATGCTGATTTATATCTATTATTAGTTATTTACTACGTTTTCCTTATTATATAAAGCATATAAATAATTAACGGCTAATTAATTATGAAATTATAATGGTTGATTATTAGATAATACATGTTTAGGTATGAATGAGTTTGTTCTTTTTTTGGGAGTCTTAAATGACTTGATTCCATGACCTTAGAACCATCCCATATGTGAAAAAAAATATATGAAATATATGTGTTATTTATAGATTTAGATACTTGTTTTGATATTTATAATTGGTTTTTTCGGGAATCATTGATGATAAATATTCAAATATATTGGATATTTAGAGATGGATGATATTAGGGATAGTGAGAAAGATAGTTCTTAAAGAAATGTTGTGAGAATTCCCCTAAGATGTCCTAGATGAGTTTAGGGTTATTCATTATCATTTATATATCAAAAATTTCTTGATTATTTCTTGAGGGTTGGATGTATTGATGTAATTGATCAAATCAGTTTACAACTACTTGAAATAGTTTGATTCTCCACACAAAAATAGTTTCCTTGAAGTGGTTGCAGAGGCTGAGTCCCATAGTATATGTATAATTATAAAATGATTATTTAACTAATAAAAAATATTGTTTTTAGTACATGATGTTCACATATGATTATGAAATTCATCAGAATATATATATATATATATCATAAATTAGTAGTTCCTCCAACAATTTTCCAATAATATAAAAATGTATAGTTTGGAAATAAAGCATGGAATAATATTATTTATTGGATAATGAATTAATTATTATGGAAATTAATTGTTTTTGTGGTTTCATGATACACTTTCCTTAGTAGTAATAGTCATGGGTCAAGAGTGATGATTATGGAAGATGTTTCTAAAGATAGGTAGCTTCCATTAGAGTGGATTTCGATGATATTTTTCGATTATTTCATATTTCATACACTTCAACACCACATCATTAGATAAACGGATTCCCAATAGTTTTGGTAGAGTTTTCTCTATCTTTTATGATTGTAATGGAAAGAATAACTAACATCCCACTCTCCCCCAGTCTCCCTTTAGAAATTGATGCATAGAAATATCCCAGGTTATAATGGCTTATGGTATAGGGTTCATTACAAATCATTTTTTGATGGGTCATGGTATTACTATACATTTTTGTGTTAGTTGTAACAGATTGAGGTATAAAACACAAATGTATCCATAAATTGTTCAATTCACTTCCCATATAGTACATCTATTGTATATGATGACATGAGGTATAATGAAAATATGCAGGATGAAATGCCCTTCAGGCATATATTTGTTTACAATGTGAATATGATTGTATTGAGATGTCATGTTGCAGAAGATGAAGATTTCATGGGGTGAAATATGACTTCATGTGAGGGATTATAATAGTATATAACCGTTAGGGTGTGAGAGTGAGAAACTAGTGGAGAATTGGAAGTGGGGTAACTTCACACAGATACAAATATATATATATATATATACAAAATTTTGATATATATTGGTTTTATTCTAGGCATTACATATTGGTTGATGCATTTGGAGGTTGAGAAACTAATATTACGTTTTTAGGTGATGAGTTAGTGTTATTTTTTTATTTAATTGGATTTAGTACGATTCATTCAGTTTTTTCATTAGAAATTTCATGGAGTACCCTACAGAGTACAAATGTTATGATAACATTGTGTATCTATAATATTTGTTTCTAACATATAGGATCTGGTTGGCTATTGATATTGGAGATACTAGCTTTAAGAACTATTCAATAGTTGTTGGGTCTTTATGGTCACTACCAAGGATTTATTTCTATTATTTATATTTTCCTTTTATTTTTATGTAGCTAATATAAAAAATCACATGTACTAAGTCAAATTCATTTATTTATGCATGGTTTTTATTTGGGGGTATTTTCATGTTATCTCGTACTCCTAAAACTTATATATAGGTTAATGTCTCTCATGTACATTATTTTTGTACACTTGTTTCTAGTCTCCAAACTATGGCCTACTGAAGACATGAGCTGTTTGTCATTATATCTCCTTCTCCAATATGTTCTAGATATGGGAACCCTTGAGATAGGGGTTATTGATAAAGTGGTATCAGCATTTATGGTTGAGATGTATGTTTGAGTTTGGAGATAGGAACTTGTGTGGATTCATTTTCTTGTAGGGAAACTATCAAAAACTGACTAGAGTTGTCCCTTTATTAGACACATGAACTAATTCACGATAATGGTTGATGGGAATTACTAATCCCCACATGCTAAATTTTTTTTTTGGGAATCAAGGAAACACCGATTGAGAATAATTTCTACCATTAAGCAAATAATAAAATTAGTACCCTAAAATAAATAATATATTGTCCAGATCTATCAGTACAACATATGTCCCCCCAATGAAAAATAAACCAAACAAGAACCTAATATAAATGATTATAATGTAGTAAACAAAAAAAAGAATCAAAAACCACCCTCAACATTATATCTATCCATCCTATGAGGAAAAGACACCACTAAAATGTATTTTCCACACCCACCAAAAAAAATAGCTATCACCATCCATAAAAAGAATTACAATCCTAAGTTTCCACTGAAATAAATGATATTAAAATGAAGCTAAACTACAAACATATATGTCTCCTAGTGATAATAAAAGTATTATCTAATAAAATAAGAACCACAACAACTGATGGGTTATAATAGGTAAAAATAATTCTTAAAGTGAAAATTGATTAACATATAGGCGTCAGAATAAAAAATAAAAATAGGGGAAAAAATATATATCCACACCTTATTCCATCCCTTAAAAAAATCATTTCATGAAAATTTTAAAATATAAATATATACAAAAAGTTCTTAATTGTTTTTGAAAAAAAATAACAAACCAATGTTTTACAAAAAAAATGTTTATCTTTATTGATTGTCAAACTTTTTTTCAAAAGAATGGGTGGTTTTCCAATTAATCAATTATAAAAAGGGATGAGTTGATGATGTAATAGTATCACTAAAACCATAACAATAAATTTTGTATCATCATGTTTTACTAAAATTAACTAAAACATGGCTGTTGTTACTTTGGACCTGTATAAGAAATTATGAAATATCACATTTACAAAAAGTACCACAAAAATAGGAGCTAATGAGATCAACCACTATGGTAAACCCCTAAGTACCTAGGTTAGTGGGGTTCTAGGAACATCTTATCTCAGTGAGCAAACATATATTGATCCCTTCTCATGCATGATCTGTTAGAGGGTACACACCTGTGTTATAATGGTAATATTCTATGTCACATAGTTTTGTAGTGTTTCATCATAAACCTAGTAGTGAGATCAGGTGAGGCTTTAATAGATAACCCAACTACTAGTCCTAGACATCCCATAATGGTGCCACTTATTTCCAATTGTAATTACAATAAGAAAAATACATAAGGGGGATTTAATAGAATAAAAACACCAATCACAATACAATTTAGAGAAATCAAACCACAATACCTATCCTATATATATTACTAATGTGAAGACCTATTTTATTGTAATTTTTTCATCCTACCAATCATATCAAATTTGAGTATAAAAAACTAAATAAAAGAATCAATTTCATTGGAGTAATCCTAACATTGTGATAAAAATTAATAAGTGATAATCCGGACTAATCATTGGAAAAGAATTCCATTCATATACAAACCAACTTTTAAACCATATGTTTTCAAATTAGAAATCAATTATTTATATATAGAGATATATGATATATAAGTTATATTTAAATTATCCTTGAACCAATATACATATTCTCCAAACCCTGTTAGAATATTTTCAAAGAGGATACCTATATATTTAAACATATATTATTATGTGAATAATCTATATTTAACAAGGATTGTTAGAGTTAGAAACTACATTTATGTTATTTGGAAACCAAAAATGCCACTAGGCCACTATCGAATAACATATGAACAAGAAAAAACTAACATATTTATTTCAAACTAATATATTTAAAACCATTTTGAAATCAATTAAAACACCATTTTTTGTTGGAATTTCAAAAAATTAATAAAATTGATTTAATAAAATAAAATCCATAATGACAACATAGAATATTTTTAAATGACTTGGGAAAACTCTTTCCAATAACTACTAAGATTTCCAAAAATTCATTTATATTATAATATAATAAAAATATACAAAAAAACACCAACCCTTTATAGTTATCAATTTAAAGTCTCAAAATAGGGTAACCTAACTCAAAAATATATAATCAATTCATGCAAGGTATAATAGTCACTAACTTATATGAATTCTATAATAATGGTCTTGAAATTGACACATAAAATCCATAGGGATTGATATTCAACAAAAAATACATAAATTTGATTAGGATTACCTTTAGGTCAAGTTAACTATAATAAGGTATAGGAATAAAAAATAAATGAGAAAATAAATATGTAGATAAGTGGTTATATTAAATTTAGATGATGCACCAAAAAATGGTGAATAAATCGACCCACAAATGGAGGAAGGGGTAGGAGAAGAATCATGGTAGAGAGACCCATGAGCATGTTTCATTGAGAGAATGAGGGGTTTGGGTGAGTGTGTGTGGTAGATCAGTTACCCCTTAGGGGTTTTAATTTCATAATGTAAAACTATATATTTTGAGAAATAAAATGAAATCTGAACACAGTGCACAGTTAGGTCAAATGTCTTATAAAATTTTATTCCAACCATGAACCCTCCAGTGGGATTCTATAAAACTATACATGGTATGTCCACATAGACTGATAAAATTTCTGTTAACGATGAAATTTGAATCTATAAAATCGTATAATATTTCACATGGTTATATCATTGTTTTAAAAACTATGCACCTTGACCACGAGACATTCTTTTCATGCTTGCAGTATTCCATTTTAAGAGAAATAACCCAGAATGAAAAATAAAATAAATAGGGACTCAAAAATAAATAAAACATTAAATAGTTTTAGGTTGGGGTGTGAAAATTCCCACTAACATGACACTTTCCTCATATTGAAATTCTAAAATATATGGGTGGTCAATATATAAGGCAAGGAAGAGCTACCACTCGAGGCGAGAATCCACAAACCTGAAGACAATGAACCAACACTCATTTTACCTTAAAAACTCAGATTCGTGAAATATGAAATGGATATACAATATTATCATCAAATATCAAACTAGAATCCAATGAAACTACAATATTTCCTAAATAAATTGAATCATCTTACAAAGGAACCAAATTCAGAAACATGGATGTATAAAAAAAATCTCAAAACCAGGAACACCCCAACCCCTAAAATATAAATCACCATAAAAATAATCCTTTTCTTTTTGGGACCTCCATGAGTATATATCAAATTACCTATAGTCTTGACCAACTAATATATTATGATTGGTGAAGGTCTTGTGGGAGTAACGAATTACCCCATTAGTGAATCTTATCGACAATATTTACCATAAGATCCTTCTTTAGTGGCCTCTACACTATTTCAGGAATTTTGGAAAACACAAATTTATAAAGCTGGAAGAAACTCCTAATTTGTCATGAGATCTGAAAACTATAAGTAATGATGCACATAACAACAAGCACCACCACTTCAATACATGATTCAAAATTCTAGAAGCACAGATTCCTTAAAACCAAAATTCCTAAAAAATGGAAATGAAAATAATGTTCAATATATGAAAAATAAATGTCACCAAGAGGTTATATTCTGATAGAGATCCAAGAAAAATCCCAAATGGTTAGAAACATGAAAATGAATAGAAGGGTCCTAATAAAAACTACCAACATCCAACCATCCTCAAAATCATTTCAAACAGTGTATAACACCTCAAAAAGGCACCGCAAAAAACCATTATACACTTACTAAAATTTAAACTTCAATAGACTACAACCCATTATGGATAAATCTACGACAAACTGATTTTAGTAAGAAGAAAAGCTCTGGATTATAATTTCATAAACATACATCTCACAACAAGATCAACAAGGGCTCCAGTCTCAGGTTAAGGGATACAAACATGGGAACTTCTCTAAAAACCCCAACCCTTAGTGAATAAAATTGTTAAATAAATAAATAAATCACCCTTCCATGTCATCAAACCACTCACAAAAAATATTCCTATTCAAAAAAGTAATAACAATATTGAGGTGTGAACATTATCAAAATTTATGATCACTAAAATAAATGGTACACCATAAGTATTTATTAAAGGGGGTTACCCATAGAAATAATTATTTATAGTTTTTTCCAATGATTCTAACCATATCAATCTAAATAAGATAAAATCACAAAACAATGTCCAAAATATAATAAAAATATATATCATCCCCTAAACATATATGAAGTAACTATATAGATATACCACCCACCCTTTACTGAAAGCCTTATAAGTAATACTTAATTAACATGAAACATTAATCCATAGGTTCATGCTTCACAATCTAAATAAAAAATCCCCAAATAGAGTCACAAAAAAACTAAAAAAATCACAATATCTAAATAATATTTACAAAAAATTCATCTTTAACTTATAAAATTCCCAATGTGTATTTGAAAGTTCAAGATTATTTTTTCAAAACATACACTAAAAACACTTCATTAACCTTAAAAAACAATCAAATTTATTCATTAACATTCCTAATCATTGATTGAAATGAAGTCAAAAAAAATTAATAATATAAAAAGAAGAAAAGGATAATACCAATTTACATGAAATTATTGAAATTCACCTCTAAACCAATTATAAATCAAATGAATTCTATTAAAGGGTGTATTTTGAATCACTCATTTTCAGAACCAAGTTTCCATACATATAAAATGATTTTTTTGATATAAAGACCATAAAAACGCTTTTGTAGAAGGTTTAAACATTAAAACATACCCCTTCACAAATTTATAATATATTTTAATCACTTAATACCATTTGAAATCAAAGAATTCGTTATTTAAAATAAAAAAATGAATATTAAAAAACTTTAAAATTTAAAATCCCTTACCAAATATACTCATAAAACAATTGACCCAGTAATACCCAACATAAATCCAACCTATATGGGAATACTGACCCAGCTTCAATTAACCACATATATTGGTCGACTATTTTTTAACCACACAACTATCATAAAGAGTAACACATAACCATGTACACACACTCTACATGGGTTACCAATCTGGATGACCTCACCATGTACCACTAGATCAAATCATGTGTCTTCCCTAAAATAAAATAATGAAATCAAAATTGCATAAAACTATGGGAACATAGGTTTCATCACGAGTGTTGGTGATCTAGAAATGACCCATGACCAACAATATAATTTCAAATGATCATATCTCCAATCTACATGACATCCCAAATAATAAGGGTTACTCTTGAGAGAGACAAGATCACTATAGATAAAAAAACATAGATCCTCCTGCAATACCATTTTTCGATGAACCTACCATTTTCGTCACTCCTTTGGTTGTCTGGTTCAGCACACGACAATTCAAAAAGGATTTTACTGATCCTGACATGCTGGTAATAGTGTTTCAACATCAAGAAATTCTTATACGAGAATGATTTTTTTCCCAATAAATAAATTAGAAATTTATTAGTGGAAAATAAATAAAAATCCATAATGACATGTCCATATATCTTAAATCCGTTAAAATGAAAAATAAACAAAATATCAACCTAATATCAAAAATAGGATAATAGTAAATAAAAATGAGCCAAAAATCCCCCCCTCTGATCTCACACATTAGTAAGAAAAAGAATCCCTTTTAATGGATTCTCTTTTCACAACATTAGCAATAGATACCCTCCATCTATAGAAAGTGGTAAAAGCCTAAGTGACCAAAATAATAAATGAGACTGAAAAAAACTAAACTACAACCATACTTATATCCTTAAAAATATAAGTTTCACTCCCAATAAAAGAAGAACTAAAATGCACCATATGAGATAATTGAAACATTAAATATTATAATTATAAAATGATAAGGATATAGGAATGAGAATAAAAATGACGAATAGTTAAGACAAAAGAAAACCAAAACCGATTATATTCATCTAAATAGAAAATAATTCCATTCTAGTTAGAAAATAAAAAACATTAAAATCTGGCTTTCCATTATTTTCGAAAAATGTAAATAATCAATACTTTTAAAAAGGCATTTTTCTTCTTTGTCATCGAAAACCATTTTATAAAGAATATGATATATTACAATAAACAACTTATAATAAGATATGTGTTAATAATGAAGTAGTATCAAAAAATTCATACCAGGGAGTATATTATTAGGTTCTATAAAATAGTGGGCTGTCAAACATTATTTTTATCACTTATGAAATGAAAATGAAACAGAAAAAATGTGTATTTAAATATAGTACCATAGAAACAAGAGTAAATTAGAGAAATAATCTTCTGAACCCTCAATGTTTCCAGGTTATTAAGGTTTCAATAACATCATACATCTCAGAAAAAACACAAAATGATATCTTACCATTCATGAGTCGTTGGGGAGGAATCACCCATGTTCTAATGGTAATAGTCAATGTGACATCATTTAGTTAGTGTTTCATAATAATACACCTAGTGAGACTAGGATGTGTTTCTTCAATATTTTCTAGAAACTAGTCCTATAATACCCACCAAGGATTACAATATTCCCCTATTCTATTTAAAAATATGAAATATATAAGGTAGGTGTGTTAGAAAAACCAAATCTAAAATAGACAACATTATAGATAAAGCATAAAAAATTCATCCCCACACTACACAACTAATGTGAAACCCATTAATATTAAAATAATACCAACCTTACAACCATATAAAACATATTTCCACCATCTACATAAAATCATGGGATTCAATTAGAGTGTAATATACTTCAGATAAAACATAATAAATATCCAACTATTCCTCAACACATGAAAAAAATACACACAATCAATGTCATTTTTTTTGAAAAAGGAGTGATTCTAAAGTTGGTAAATATGGTGAATCCCAAGAGAATCACCACATACTAAAATATTACAATCATGAGACATGGAACAATTAAAATTTTAGATAATGATATTTTCACTGGTAAATTCAAATTAAATTAATAGGAATGACCCCCTCCCACTATGTTTGTCTAACCTAATTACCTTCCCCAATCATCATATTACACTTCCTGAAGAAATAATAAAATTTTCATGGGATATTATCCTTACACTTAAGGATACACCCATAAATTTTGAGTCAGACCCTACCACGGTAGTGGAAAAATTACACAACATGAATAACAAAAAGCCATAAGGCATAACTCTTGTTTCGGTCTCAATAGAAATAACCAGAATAAAGAAGGCACTGAAACTGAAAATCATTTAACCTATCCCATCATGCACAAGGTATCTATCTCTTATTTCCCCATAAACATAGGATCCATTCTGTTTAATGTTATGGTAACAAATGATACCAATAAAAAACAACCCATCATCCTTGAGAATCCATACTATCAACGTCTAAGATATTTTGAATGATCCCCATGAAAATATCAATAAAAGTTCTACTAGAAATTGGTGCACTAATTTCTACCACAACTGGTTTCACATGAATTTAATTACAAATATGAAATCATCTTCTTCATTCCCTTTTTTATTTCTGGACTTCCCATATATCCCATGAAACTGCCACAAAAAACATTCCATGATCCTTTTTGTTGACATTGTGTTGACCCACTCCTTGGAACCATGTTGTGAGAAAATTTTAAATTGACTCTCCTTGTGTAATGATCCCCATAAAACTTTTGAAGAACCTTAAAAGAATTATAGACCAATTTACCAAGAAGAAGAGATTCCAAAACCATTATAATGTTGGTATCTCATTGAACTTGCACTTCATGGTTAAATAAATTCCTTTCTTCATCACATTATCATATGTTTGTATGGATCTATTCTTCACCACCATATGAAAAAAAATTATCTTCATCAGAATTTCGGTATACCAATGTTTTCTCACCTAAAAATTGGCCTCGTGAACACCTTGAGTTAATGACCAGTAATACCAAACACTTCATAACCATATCATCAATGCATGTAAAAATCACCTATAAACTCGTCCAATATAAAAATTTTACCATGAAAATACTTTTTCTTCCCCATGAGGGAATTGATAATAAAACCAAAGTTACTACTCACTTCACGGATTGAAATAACAGAAATTGGAAAACCTATTGAAAATAATATCCCCCTCACTCGGTCCTCCTTATATTAAAAAAGATCATCATGAACCCCCTCCCATCCAACTAAGTCCTTCAATAGCTCGAACTGTTGTATAACACATAGAGAAAAAATAGATGTTATCCAAGCACCATATGACCACCCTCTCTAATCCTCCTCATATATTTCTTTCTTACACCAAGATTATAAAAAAAATTCCACCAATGATCTACCTTTTTAGACATTCATATATGACCTACATGGTGTATGATATACAATGATGATTAATACCCCTTACCATGATTGAACACACCATCCTGTTCCACAAAACCTAGTGTAGAATTCCTTCTTTATTTTCATCCCAGATAAAGGATTCCATGAAATTTTTTATCATATTTATCATTCCATTTTGAAACTTGAGGGGAGATAAAATGTATGTGGGAATGGATGCAATTATTCTATTAAAAATATTTATTCTCTCCCTAAAAGAGAGGAACATATATTTTTTCCTACATATACTTGATTAAATTTTATTGATAATTCCATAAACATAAACCTTCTATAAATTTCTATGTGATATGATAGATCCATGTTACTCCATTAGAAGGTTCCTATATTTAACATCTAGCTTTTCCTGAATTGGTTTTCCCTATTTGTGAATATAGTGCTTAGTGATATAGGCACTTCTATTACCACAATTGATGTATTATCTACTTTATCCTTCATTAATAATTAATATCCCATTTAATTTATCATTATATCGTTACCTTCCATTAATAAAAAATGTTAGCACTGTATATAAGATGAGAGATATTTCCTAACACTGGTCTGTTTTTATATTGTAATATATTCACTTCATCCATGTAATAATGTTTTTTTAGTGAGTTCTTATTGGGAAATAATGAAGAGACTTTGTGACATAGATTCTCCCTATCATAACCGAAAAACATATAAAAAAATAAAACTCCTCCCCATTATTGATATTAAAAGACATTATGATGTGTAGAATCTAAACAAAAAATAATATACCCACTATTTGAAGCCAAGATTCCTCGTGATCATTAGAATGATTCTCTACTACACCCAATCACAAGAATTATCCATGGTCATGTTTATCATTATGTCAAAGATCATGGTTTTATTATTGATATCACCAACCATCTTTTAGAAATTATAATTTCCACTTGTAAGCTCTTGAACATCAGGAATCCATGTGGTTTATCTAAAATAATCCTACACAAAACCTATTTGAGCCTCCTATACATAATAAAACTGTGGATTTTATAGAAGAAGGTACACAGTAATATCAGGTTGAACTGATTATGAGTCTTATGATCCTTAACCACTGTAATAAAAACCACCATGGAAGCACATACCACACTCAGAACATATCTCCACCTAAAACAATCTTTCACTACCTCTTTAAAATGATCCATTATGATGTCCCATGAAACCACATAAAACATGCCAAAAAATACAGTCCCTACATCACTTTATGAATGCATTCTACAAATGACCTCACTAATCTCTTTCTCATATTGAATTCCTTCCAAATCCAAATTATACCTATCATCCACTAGTATGGGGCCATTATTCTGGAATGTTTCTACACTATGGGCCCCTAATAGACCCCTTCCATTAGTATTGGATTCACCTATGAGCAGGCCTTCTATGTTCTACTTGTGAAGTGTATGTGACACCTCTAAGTTTCTTGTGTACGATCCATTGTGATGAATAAATTTTATCTTTTATATTTCTTTCATTTACATAATTAATTCCAATAATTAATCCTTGTTCTTATTCCCTTGACAATGAAAATGTATCCTTGATCTCTCAATAATAGTCTTCTCAATGGCCATCATTTTCAGAAGAAGAATTTTTTTCTTTTAAACCAAAAAGACAAAAAGTATCCTCATCTAAATACTTCTTTATAAACACTTCCATTGTATAAATAACCTCTTTTATATCATTAATACAATCCTCATTATATGATATCATTGAATAAAAATACTATAAATCCATTACGTGGTTTTTATGGACATTCATTGGTTGTCCAATGTGGGCCCCAGGAGAAGTTATTATAAAAAATTTCTATCTACCGGTATGAATTCCCCGCCCCGTTTCTAGGTTAAATAATATAAAAAGTGGATAAAATTAATTTTATCTCCACAGTTATGTTAAATTACAATTATTGAATGATCAGATAGTTAATTCATTAGATGAGTAACCTTAGCCTGAGGAAACTCATTAATTCCTTTGATGTAGGAAAATCATGTTCCAGATTACACTAAATTCTCCAATTTACACTTTTATTATAACAATAGATGAAAAGATACCAAAAAATACCACATCCAGTTGTCCCTTATGTGCCATAATGTTTGTGAAATCCTATATCATGTTACTCAAATAAAAATCCCCTACTTTATTCTCTTACATGTCTTCCATAGTGTTGATATCCCTTCCTATAAACAATGTAGAACTCCCTCCTTGAATTTTTGAGAGTTTATCCAACAATATCTCACTACTGGATACATAACACTTTTTATAAAAAAAATTAGAATACACAATTTTGAACTCCACTAGAATATTTTGTGGGGATACCTTAACTAGGTATAGCTTGATATTCTTATTTCAAACTAGATAAATATAAGTATTATTTGGTATCTCATGGATGAACATCATAAAAACAATTATCTTCACAAATTTGATGATTTTATTATCATCTTGATTTTGATCCAAAATCAATATAAGGATAATACCATTTATTTGATACTTATTATAAATGAAAGTAGGCTTTTTCCTAGAACCTCATCCCTTGGAGTTCTATTTAATAATAGAAATCATTGATAAATAGTAAATATACTAATAGCTTAGAATAAATCCATGTTTATCATGTGGGTGAGATAATATTTAGGCCTCCTTTCTTTATTATGGGTTAATCAACATCCATTCATATTTTATATAGATACTAGTATAATAAAAAAGTGACTTATTTGCTGAACAAGGACACAAATAGATTCATCCTATATAGTAGTTATATTAGGGAATAAGAATTCTCTAATGAATGGATAAAATAATCTTTCTATCTACCTAGAGGAGAATGAAG
Organism: Viscum album; assembly: GCA_963277665.1. NCBI lineage: Eukaryota > Viridiplantae > Streptophyta > Magnoliopsida > Santalales > Viscaceae > Viscum > Viscum album. The sequence continues at coordinate 644,604,665 of OY728128.1, forward strand.
TGGGCTAGTAGGATTAACTGCCACTTGAATTTGAAAATGTTTTTGATAGCTAGATCATGATAAGTATCCACCCCCATATACCTCCCCCAAAACGTACCCATATTTGATCATGGGAAAAACTACCAATGTATAACCCCATCATGTTATCTGAGATAGAATAGTCTTGATGTTCCTACCTCATATTAGAAGAGGCTTCTGCCTCATTTGAAGATGAACTATTCTCATTGGCAGGAAGAGGCTCAACTGAATGAGGTGAAAGAAACCCGATGTCATAATAAATGTCTGGAACCATGGGTTCCAATTGAACTATGATGAGAAGATCTTGTCCATCCAACAAAATTACACTAGTAGGAAAATAAGAGTCCACTTGAGGGACTCTAACAACTAATTTCACTACATATTCTCTATAATGCATGAATTTAAAAAACTCCACTGAGTGATATTCCAAATGACAACCCAAATAGAACTTGGGAGGTGATGGGAAAAAGATCTTTTACCACCTAGAGAAACCATATCCTTCCCAAATGAGAACTATTAAAGGTAACAGTCTCGATAAATCCATTTCCATGAAAAAATGAGTATATTACATGAAATTAATACTCTTATTTTTTCATTAACACAGAGAAAATAACCTAGTGCATCTGAAAACATTGTAGGATGAAAATTATACATTGATAATGGAAAACCTGAAAATCACACCTAGGCCACTGCAAAGAATGAATCCTTTCGAAAATGTGTTTCCTAATACCACGTAGAAAGAAGAAACTACCAAAAACAACAATTATATCACTATATAGTCAATTATTTCCTAGAAATCCTCACATTAAAATAGATGTATGTTGAAGGAATTATTCAACAAATTTGAAACTGATGTCAAATGGATGAAACACCATGAATCAACAAATCATATTATGAAAGGGTTTTAAGGATTATATGAGGATAACATTACCACCAGGGACCATAGATAGAAGTTATATATTTCTTCAAGCTACAACAGAATAAAATACATCATAGGGAACCCATTAACCATATCAGATCATTTTTTGGTGCGATGAATATTTGAAACACTAAGAATAAATTTTAGGAATGATACTAATGAACCACACAAGAGAACTTCTTTGAAATTCCATCACCTCGGGCCTTAACTGATAATATTTGGAAGAGTACATGACAATGGAGACCCCAATGGTAGGGCTCCATCCAACACCAACACCATTAGATAAGAATACTTTTCTTTCTCTCAATCCTACACATAAGCTCCTCCCAGTTTGATTATTGGAAATGTTAAAGCTACAAGAGGGGCATGAGACATGTTCTATGAAAAATAATTGTGAAAAAACTTTCTATTCCCACTTAAAAATAAACACCATTCATTAAAATTCCCACTATTAAACCATTTATTCTCAAATTATAAATAAAATCATTACACATAGAAACATATAAAGCACAATATATATATAAATTGTCTTTGACCCAATGTAAATATTCAACAAACCTTGTGTGAATACGTACAAAAAGAACATAAATATAGATATAGATATAGATATATATTTGGAAAAATCATTTTTAACAAGTATGGAGATAATTATAAACCACATTGAAATTCTATAGAAACTAAATTTTTAACTAGGAAAATATGGAAAAATATAAGAAAGTCTAAAAAATCCTTATTCAATTCAAAATCATGAATTAAAATCTATTTGGAAATAAATTCAATCACCCAAGGTCAATATAATTTCAAACACGTTCAAAAACATGATTAAACAAAAGAAAACCCATTGCGGATACTTAGAGAAATTATGAATTCCAATGGAAAAATAACTCCAACCACCCTAACCAATTGAAAAGATACATTTAGATTATAATATAATAAAACCCCCAAAACAACCAATCAATTATATTTCCCAAATTAATTGCTTAGAAATAATTTGACCTACCTTAAAAAGATGAAATCAAAACGTTCAATTCCTAAGAGTCATCACCTTAGGTGAATTCTATAAGAACGGGCCTTAAATCGACCCTTATGAACCCTATAGACAAATAGTCAAAACAATTAACACACAAATAAGTTTAGGGTTCTCCCTAGGATTATCACACCACAAGGGGGATATAAGACCAAAATAAAATGAGAAAAAACAAAGAAGATGAGAAGATTAGAAAACAAGAGGATACGACCACACACTTAATTGTAGAATAAATCAGGAAACAAATTGAGGAAGATTAGGGGGGAGGTCATGTGTCATAGATCCCCCTAACTGTGGTTTATTAAAAATGATTTTGGTGAGGGTAATCATTTTAGGGAGAAGAAGGAACCCCTTTGGGGTTTTAACTAATTAAAATAATGAGTTATATTAATGTATTATTTTTAATTTATAAAATTCTAAACACAACATATGGTTTAGTCACAATTTTATTAAAACCATGAACCAATTGTGATCCTTGTAATTGGAATCTAGAGAACCCATATTTGTAAGTTGCAAGATTTGAAAAACCATATGCCAATTGGGTGATTCAACTCTTTAAAATTACAAAACTATTGCATGATCACCACATGATTTGGGAAAACATACACCTTAACCGGGATACATAATTATCAATCCATAAAAACAACCATTATTATAGAAACATTTTCTAGAAGCAAATATGAAATAAATATGGACTAAATAAAATAAACAAAATTAAATATTTCCATTTTGGGGCGTGACCAAAATAATATAACATAGGATTATTGGAAGCTATAAATAACATATATATGTTTGGAAACATGATTTTATGTCATCCTATGATCTAATTAAAGTAAATTTCAATTTACTAAACATACTATGTGATTTTATGTTTCTTAAAGTCTAGGTACCTCATAATAGACCATTCATCATGATTTTATCCTATGTTTTAATGTTTTGGACAATAGAGAATAATTTAGATTGAATTCATTTAATAACATTGAAATGATCCTTTGTACTAGGTTTAGTAGCCAATGATGTTTTTTATTTTTCAAATATGGTTCCAGATCGATATCCCCATTATGTTCTAGTTGAATATGATTAACAATATGTTCTAGGGGATCTCTATAGATTGAAGGTTTATTATGATGAAACAGGAAGGAGGAAACACCTAGAGTTTCAGTTCATTGGTCTATGGATGTATGAGGGGTCTATTTTAGATAAGGATATGGAATATTTTTTGAAGTAGGTGGACATAGAATTCATTTCTATTCATTCATGGAAATACAACTAGGTTTCTATAGCTATGAATATGTTGTCTTTATCATCTCAACAATGGAATTGTTTTATTTTGGGATCATGTGTAGTGGGTGATTTTATTACATAAGTTTAGGGATATATTTTTTGACCATTTTAAATCTTTGACCACTAAGTTGGATTGTTTACATGAGATCATTACCCTTTGACAAGGGAGTTATATTGCCCCATTTTTTTCATCCACTACAATAATGTATTATACTATTCTATGGACCATATTTCAGAAACAGTGTCGAGGGAAAGGAATTTTAAGGAGGCATTTCATCTATATAAGTAGTGATAGGTAACTCCATTTATATTGAAGTCATACTCTAATGTACTTGTGAGGGTAGATTTCATTGAGTTAATATTCTGTATGATTGGAACATTATGATATGGTGTCACCATGATATGATAAGAAGAATATTTTTTGTTGTAATTCCTCAATTTTCGTGTCAAAAGAAGATGTATCTATTGAAAGGGAGTAGGTTTCAGGATTTTTAAACTTATTTTTATGACTCTATTAGTTCTCAGACCCCTATAATCAAGTCAATATTGGTTTTTATGTCTTATATTGGTCATGGAAAATTTACGTGAGAGTTTCCATCCTTCTGCAACTGTTAAAGTTGGACCGGTGGCCTATTTCTTGCCAATGCATTCAAATAATATTAGCTGAGGTAGAAACAGAAGTAGGGCATCCTCGTTAATGATCAATGGAGATTCAAATAGTGGGGGGGGGTTAGTTCTATGATACCCTTAAAACATAGGGACAGTGAATAGATTATGTAAATAGAGGTAGTCCCCATCATGTTAGGAGAGTTTATGGATAAAATCGTTCTTATTTACATGCATTATCACTACTAGAGTTGGGTGATCCTAACAACATATGGGGTAATGTCTACTAGGATTCTACATGGAATTTTTCCTTATTTTTTTAGGGTCTATTCACTCCCTTATCACACTCTCATTATAATATGATTTGGTACATGATAAGGAGATAGTTTATGTTCATTTGGCATTGTTTACACTAGTTATAGGTCAATATATTATCTTCAATGTGAGAAGATATTATAAACTGATTCTAGGGTAGAACCGCTCTTATGGAGTCTTCCAATATTTATGGATATAGCCATATGATGTCATCCTCGATTTTAAATTCTTATATTACATGCATCCTATAATGTATTCCATTCATTATTGAATCATATTATAAGATGCATTTGGATATCAAGGAGTGTATATTGAAAAATGTAACCCTCAGATCATTCATAGGCCTTTTGAGAGTCTATCTTATTTAACACCTGAGCTAATGTTGGGTTCTATGGATGATCAGGTAGTGGTGATTTCTACGTGGTAGAATACTACCCCAATTTCATCCCCGAATATGTTGTGACACTGCCCCCTCAACGGCCCATCGAGTTTTGGATAGAGGTATAACCAAGTGTTCTTCTGATATTGACATATCTATAAAGGATTACCCCTTCTATGTTGTGGGGGCTATAAATTTATATTTATGATCTCATTTATAGAGTTTTAATTTATCCTTTCAGTTTTACTTGTGTATATCTAGTTCTATTTGCAATATGTTACATGGAATTCGATGACTGTATATTGATTTTTTCCAATTGAATCATGTGACAGTGAAAAAGTATTGATATCTCCCATGGATTAATGACTGATTCAAAAAATTAAAGGTTTAATGACAATTCTCAAAGATAAAATTGTGATTTAGTCACCAAAATATGTAATTAAATTACAAGGTTATCCTAAATATTAAATCTTATTTTTTATGAGAATTATAAGTTTATTGTCCTATCGTTCAGAGTTACGTATGCTCTATCCATGCTCATAGAAATTATTAATGTAGGGTTGAATGAGTTTTTAGACTAGTTCCTGGTGGTATTATTGATGAAAATCATTAGTATTAAATATAAAATAAGGTTATCACATATCATTTGTGAGAAATATTAGGAATTATTAATTTTTATCTATTATTTGATAAGCAGTTTAATTATTAGTTCATGGCCAGTGAGTTTTGTTTCATTAGTCATCTCATATGTCAATGTGGATTAGTCCTAGATCCTTTGAAGATCGAGTTTGTGGTTTTTTGTATACACTAAATAATGTTTCCATACTCATGCATGATATTAAATGAGGATCATAACCAATTAATCTCATATTGACACTCCGATGAAAACTTACACTATAAAAGATCTAATGTACATATACATTGTTTAGTGTTATGAAACATTTGAGTTTTGAAATGGGTGTTTCTATGTTCTATGGTTATTGTTTTACTAGAGGAAGGAATTTATTTTTAGTATTATTTACATTACTCATGTATTTAATTAGGATATACATTGATGTGATGGATGAAATTATTTTAATACGGGTATTAGTAGTTATATCCTCATGGATGTAATTATACTTCATATTATATTAATATTACAATTTTAGTGTTTATAGGCTTGATATAGAAGATAAATATGCCAAGAGGGGGATAATTTCTCATTAAAAGTTTTATATAGAACAATTAATAATAAAGAATTTATTTATAAATGAATAAAATAATCAATGTATTGAATGAACAAAAATATAATAATTTATAATAGTGAAATTGATGGAATAAATTAGATCTTTTAAATTAAAATAGAAAAAATATTTTTTAAGGTATTTTGGTAACAGAACCTAAAGACACCCTTACCTATAGGACTATAATATCTTGAGGATTTAATTTATTCGTCCCTTGTCCTTAATTGTAGAAAAAATATCAAAAAGATCCTTTTCATTTTAGGTTACATATATAAACCAAATAATAAGCCACTATCTCATTAATGATGAATACAAACACATTAAAAAAATATTACCTTATATTCTAAAAGGTAAAAAATACAAGTATCCCTCATTACCAAGCATTAATGGAAGTACAAAACCAAAAAAATAGAAAAAATAGTTTGAATGAGGTATTTTTATCTTTATCTCAAATCCATGTAGAAATATGATGAAAAAAGGGAATAATGAGAATATAGGGATTGGAAATGATATAACATTTTTTTCCCACACACATTGAATAAATAAATGGATTTATAAAGACAGTTCTTTGATATCTTTATGATAGTTTGAGAACATTGGTATAATGTATGATCAATCTATTGTAGATGTGTTTTAATTTTCTAGGCCCTTAAATCTACCAATTTATAATCATTAATTCAATTAAAAATGTTCAATAATCCCTCGAGATATTTAGTTTTTTGAAGTACACATTCCACTAATCTTGACCTACATTATTTCTACACATTTCTTTTCCCTATTATAATAATAATAACTCGAAAATACTAGAGTAATTGTTGGGAAATTAAAAAAAATTATTATTGTTACAAAATTATAAAAAAGATAATAATATTATTTATTTTAATTTTAATTTATAAATATTTAATCATTTTATTTTAATATTAAAATAAATTATTAGAATGTAAAAAAAAATTCAATAATAATAGCTCAAAAATATCATAGAAATGTTACATATAAAAAATTAAAAAAATAATCATTAAATTTTTAAGCATTCAATAATATCAATATTGAATGGAACTTCATTAAAAAATGAAAAAATATATTATAAATTCAGTTATCTTATAAATGATTGATAAGTAATTAAATCATAAAAAAAAAATAAAAAAAATCAAATTATTTTATTTTCATGGTATTAATATATAAAAGAAAGAATAACGGATTTAATATTTACATAAATGAATTCAGAGAGCTATAAAAATACTTCAAATATGATCTATAACATTAATATTAATATATATGATCATTAAAATAATTTAAACACTTGAAATTAACATGAAACAAATCATTATATCATTAATATCGAAAATATTTAATTGGATTATATATTATAACATAATGGTAGAATGGTATGAATTTTAAAAACTATGAAAAACATATATAGATTAGGTTTTATTAAAATCAATGTTGATGATTTTTTTACGTGTATATTTCATATGGGTAGATTTTGTAATGGTAAAGAGATGAAACAATGCACTCTTTAAGGGTCGGTTTCATGATATATATGGGTAAGATTATGGTTTAACACCCAATATATGGGTATGATGTGCACTGGATAATGGTATAAGAAGTTTCATAAAGCTATAACATGGTTTGTATAAGAATCATAAATGTAGAGACAAGAGTTACATTAAGAATTATATTTTTTATTCATTATATGGAAAAGAAAAAAAAATAATTCATATAGGTAAAAATAAATTTTTAAATCAAGACTGAGTATACATCATAGTTTTGTAAAGGTAAAGAATAAAACATAGAGCTTGTATAAGGGTAGAAAATTTTTATGAAATAAATTTTATGGTTAAGGAAAAATTAATACAACTTTTGTGATATTAAAAAAATACTTTACAAATATTTATTTTTCATGAAAAATAATTGAAAACATCAATATAAAATAATAATAACAATAAAAATAAAAGAAAAAATAATTAATAAAGAATAAAATTTAATAAAATTACTAATACAAATTAATATACAATATTTATAATTGTTAAAATTATAAAATAATTTCATTAAAAAAATATGATCATTATAATAAAATAATGGTGAGAAGTACAATAATATCACCCTTTTAAAAGATCACAGAAACTCGAATAACATAAATAAATTAATAAAGAGTAATTAAAGGGAACTTATACTGCAAGCATAAATTCTTCTTCTTTTGAATGAGATGTTAAAACTTTTAAACCATTGATATTATTAAAAATAAGGTATACATGGGGTTAGATAATAAAGAGTTAAAAATTAAATATATTTTATAAGTTTTAATAATGATTCGAGCTAGATGAATGTTAATTTTTTTAAAATAAGATAAAAGATAAGAAATTTGAAAATTTTATATATTTGAAAAATTTAATTTTTTAAACATATTTTCCATTATTAGAATAAAAATTTAAAAATATTTTTAAAAATAATAATTAACATTATTTGAATAAGAAAATTAAAATTTGAAAAAAAATTATTTAAAAATAAAAATGTCCCTTCCTGGATCATTTTATAAGTAACAAGATAAGTTCCCCTCAATTAATGAGGTAGGTTATTTTAAAGGGATCATATCTACCAAACAAAAAAATAAATTAACAAATTATAAAAAAATAAAAAAAACATTCTTATTTTTAAGGTTTAGAAAATTTTGAATTAATAAACCACAAAAATTTATCTATGATTGTCAAACTATGTGGGTAGTAATTTCCTACCCACCATGATTGGGATGGAGATAGTTTTAAGAAACTCTTTAATCTCTTTTTAGTTTATATCCCTAGAATCATGATCACTAGAACATCATCCGCATATTTGTATCCAGATAAGAGTTTTTTTATTGGAGTATTATACACACATTACTTTTCCATAATTATCAAACTATTTTCAATAACATGTTTTTATGGAATTAAATTTGATATCAATTTTTTAAAATATTTAAAAAATAAAATATTATCAATATTTATATGATATTAAGTGATTATAATCACATATTTATCATGCCTAAATCTCCTTTGATGATGTCAATGTGATCATGATGATGGGTTTAATGAATATAATTTCAAGTTCAAGGTTTTGTAATAAAAATTCAAGAACAACATCACTTTTTCAAAGTGATCTCATATAAAATAGTTTCTTAAGTCAATGTGCTCAGTTAGAGAGTGGTGGATAGTATTTTTATAAATAATGAGCACAATAGTGGTGTCCAACTTCATAGAAATAGAATAATATGTTTTCCCAAATTCTAAGTGTTTGTATTTTATCCCTATAAATCTGGTGCAATAACTCCTCATGGATATTAATTTTGTTTCAGATATAGAAATAGAAATATAGTTTTAGTTCTTTCTACTATAGGAGATGCAGTATAGTTTGAGTAAATTATAGATTCCATTATTACTTTTCATATCTTGTTGTAATTCTTCAAAATGTACATTAGAAAAATGTTTAAATAAGGATTCCTTTGAAAAATATAATAAAAATATTTTTTGTTCTATTAAAATAATGGAAAATTATTTTGAGATATTTTAAATGAGATTCCATTTAATTGGATTGAAAATGACCATAAAGTTAAACAATGAACATGATGTTCGGATGAGTCATATTTTGGTAAGATAGTCATCTAATCACACATTAATAAATCTTATTGTTGATGGATGGGCCTACTTCATCCAATGTTAGAGTACATATTGTACTCACAGGAATTCTAAGATAAACTTGGTTTTGTTTCTTTATGATAAATTTTTTATAAGTTTAGGTTTATTATTATTAGACATGGGCCCTTCCAATGATACCTTATTTTATGTACCAAAGTGGGTTTGTAAATTACCCATGTTTAACTTTGTTAAACATAGATTTTGTTTTGGATAAAACTATTGTTTTTAAATTTACAATTCACCCCCATCGCTCTTGTAATTTATCATCTACATCAATATTTTAATCCTATAGTTTAGATTGTATAATAAAATATAATTACACTAAATAACTGATTTATTTATAAAATTGTGGTCGGGATTGTTTTTTAATATAAAAAATCATAATTAATGGTTAATGATTATTTTATACTAACATTGGTGTCTTCAACATTCACTTGAAAGATTCCTTGGAAATGAAGTCAATTATATATAGTACGGTGAATAGGTGATTTTGGAAGTTATAGGGGACAATATTATATTGAAATTGGAAATATGTTCAAGTAATTTTTTAAAGGGATGTGTAGATTGGAGTAAGTGTAAGAGATCTTCATTTATAATTAAATAAAAGGTCACTTTTTTGAATAACCATTATTTTTCAATTATCTGATGAAACAATTCAAGGTTAAATGGTTTTAATAATTTTAAATAATTTAATTTTGGGGGATATATGTTTAAAAATTATTTAATACTCATTTGGAAACATTTTTTAACCTTGTTTCATATAATTCAAAATTATGATTTTACAATTTATCATTTTCATTTTACCTTGTTATCTAGTTTTTAACTAAGTAATTTATCCTTTACTAATAATAAAAGTCAAACCATCTTCTAAAATGATTCTATTTAGAACAAATATTTAATATCCATTTAACATAACTTCATCTCTATATAATATAAAATTATTATCTATGTTAAACCCATTAGTATATTGAATAGAAATTTTCAATAAAATAAGTTGATATAACCATTATGCTTTCTTAATAATATGTCACATTGAATTCCAAAAAAATGTTTGTTAAAATAAGTATATATGTGTATAAAAATAAAATTATTATCATTATTTAAAATAGAACTATTGGAACTATTAAATAAAAATTACATGATATTAAAAAAATCTTTTAAAAAAACCCTTCCATTATTAACATGGCCATTAAAATTATTCTATGTAATATAATTTTTATTCTAAAAAATGAAATTGTATTTACCAAATAATATGGAAAATTTTATTTCAATAATGAAATCCATTTTCTCAAATATAATTTATAAAATTGATAAAAACTATTTTTTTATTTAAGGGCTCAAATAGTGTTTTTAGTTTTATAAACTAGTTGATGGTCAAAAATGTTAAATATGTGTTTTAAAAATTCAACATATTATTATTAAATGATATATATTAATTAATAAATATATATCATTTATAGAAAAATGTCTTCAATAAATTTTATGTTATTATTTATTCAAAGTGGTGTATTTTGAAAAAATTTGTATTTTCCCTGTTTATCTAAAAATAAATTATATTAGAAGATTACAAAGAATTCCCCATAAGAATATTTTGACATTATTAATTAAAAAATTAATTTCAATTCATGATATAAAAATTATTAAACTTATAAATTTAGGTTTTAAATGAAATTAAAATATTTGGAAACCCCGATTTTTTTGAAAAAAAAATCTTCTAAAACATAATGTATTGTTAGTATTATTTTATTTATTTATAATTGATTATATTATTTTTATCTAACAATGGTTTTATTCATGTCAAAATTTTCATATATAATATATCTTCTATTTTTTTAGTGTGGTTATTATTGTGGATCTATCTTTCCACATGGGGTTTAATTAATGGAAAAATGTTATATATAAAAACATGGGTTTTACATCCCCCTATATAAATTGCGTCATCACATTTATAATTAAATATAATTGTTAAATTTTGGAATGGGTTATCGTAATATTTTCATCATCTGGGATATAACTCAAAATATGAAATATACCTTACTCTCTTAGGCTATGTAATATTTATTATATTTCCAAAAAAATAATAATCATTCATACAATCATATACTCAAGTATTAATATATCCTAAAAAATTTATCAAAAATATATCTTAACTGAAATCATCTGAATATCAAAGACATTAAACCATAGTAAATCCATATTTACTTCATTAAATTAACTCTTTCTATAACCCTAAAATGGTATTAACCACTAGCTCGTATGGAAACGTACTAGTCAATATATATAATAAACCAAAATAAAAGATTAAATTCACGAAAATATCATGGATGACATGTTTATTATATAAATTTTTATTCCATGGTTATTAATATTATTTTAATTACATTTCTGAAAATTAGAGAAAATTTTAAATATAGAGTTTATCCATCATTTATTCTTTTTTTCTTCAATAAAAATAGAAAAAAAATAAAATTTATTCTTACAATAAAATATAATTATTATTCATACAATTTAATACATTTCTCCAAAATAATAAAGAAAATTTAATGAGGAAAAAACCACATATTTTTCATATAATCCTAATAAATTTTTTAATATACTAAAATTACATTGATAAATATAACTCAATAATGAAAATAGATATGAGTTTAAAAATAAAATACCTATTAAGATATCGATATGCTCCCATTTGTATGACTAGGAAAATCACTTTTTCAATCATAACATGAATATACTATGAATAAAAAACGTTTATGATTTATACCATATTTGATTATAATAAATAGTTGTTTCAAGATACATACCATTTTAAGCCTCATTTTCATGGTCCTGTTTTAAGAAAATACTAAATCCTAAATAGTTATGATAATCACAATAATATGAATATGAAAACATTAACTCAAAGATTTCTTCCCCAATAAAACATTAATTTTTATGTCATTATACTTTTGGTTCAGCCTATGAATATCTTTGTTCAATACTTTTTTATCTTTGGTACTTTTTATTGTTGATTGTCTTTAAAAATTAGTTAACATAATACTTAAATCTTTCACAATTGAACGTAAAAAAAATTATAAACAAAAGTATATCCCAGAGGAGTTTCTATCTCGGGGTGATGTATTAGTTCCACTAATCATGAACCAGAGTGAGGATTTATTTGAGACACAATGGTATTTTTAGAGTGATTAATATAACATCACACCCCAAATCAATCTATGAATAGTATCTAGACTAGTTCACCACATGACATTACACTCCCCTCCCCATAAAAAAGGATACCAACTAGTATCTTGGTTCTAAGGTAGTACAATAGGGAAATTATAAAACTTATTTCAGAGTAAACAATAAATATTAAATAACCAAACAAAATACATTGTAATAAATAATCATAATGTGGATGAAATGCAAGTAAAGAAACTAAATAATAAATGAAATTCCAAAAATTCATGAATGTACATGCCATAAAAATTATGACCGCCCTGTAGGACAGTTATATGGACATACCAAAATAAAATAAAATAAAAAATATATCCCTTGTATCTATATTCAAAACCTCATCTTGACTCTTTATAATGTCTGAGTTATCCTAATAGACCATGTTATCCCGGGCCTCATCCAAACATGTTCCTACAAACAATAAAACATCTTCATGGGTACACAAGTGTAGTGGGGGAATGATCAGGGTATAAGTAAATAAATCAACAGGGAACCAACAAAGAAATCTCATTATAAAAACAATATGTCATGATATGTTCATGATAAGTGGTCAGTTGAAATAAAATAATTGAATGCCAAAAAAATCAAAAAATATTATTTTTTTCTACCCTTTGGTCTATGACCCTGATCAATCATGTCATATTCATCTTGTTTCATGGTCAATCATAGTAAATCATAATGATCATGCATATTGTCTAACATGTTGGATCCAAATCTATGGTATCCCCAACCAATCCTCATGAATCCGGATACCCATTCTATTCCATGCCTATCCAGGTCTCCAAATCCATCGAAGATCCTATAAAATCCTCTTGATTCTTGGTTGAGGCCTATTATACACCTATCAGAAGCTCAAATTCCATTTACACTGCTATTCGATCCTTATAAATCTTGGGATAAATCATATCGTAGTCATGTCATGAGTTTAAATTCCATGGAAGATCCTATCATATAGAATACTAATCTAAGGTATCCCCTATCAACCATGCTATAAATTCATGGAAGACTATATTATAAAAACATTTAATTCATGTCATATCCAATAACAAAGACCATATCCATGGTATCTCCTACAAATATAGAGATTAAAAACATGTCATCCCATCAATACCAACTCCAAATCATGGAATCCCAATTGTATTCTGTCATCCCAAAGGCAACATCACATGAACTTCCATGAAGAAACATAGGTTTGGATGAATACTCATGTCCATATTCACTGTCTACATTCCCTTAATTTTACTAGTTATGCATGGGTTCTATAGATACCCTCAGTACCATCCAACACACACTCGCATTAGGTTGTTCTATCAACGGGGAACCCTCTAGATCCCCACAATCTTAGCAAAGTTTAGGCACGACCCTATGGTTCATTAATCTCACTTATGGTCTTATTTCAACACCCATCAAAGTACGAAATCATGATCCATGGTTTTATAGACCTTCTAACATAACCTTAATGACTACATGGGGAATCATCACAGAGGAAACATTCATGTGATGGAACATGGACCATAATAGTCTATAGGTTTAGTCCAGGTTGGTCTTCTCATCCAGCTTGACCCCAGTCAGCCACACCACTTCTCACCTAGATTTTTACAGTATATAAGAAGCTAAATGATGTCTCACTATAAATTACATGTGTTTTGGAGCCCACTTGGTTTCTCATGGTCCAACTTAGCTCTCTTAGTCTATCAATTTCATGTCATATTATCCCCTTTATCGAGAGATGTTCATAGTCTCCTACACCAAGGAGACTATGTCTATGCTAGTTCAACCACACTTCATTATACGTATGGAGACCACCTGGTATCTAAAATGTCTTTACCTCAAGAATTAGTAGATGAGATGCCAATCCTGTACAGAAGGGTTGTTCAGGACCCATTCTATTTTTCAATTTTAATTATTCAATTTAAATTAATTAGAAATTTTCATTTAATTAAATTAAACATGATCATCACCCTTAGGGGTGATCATGAGAATCTCCATGCACCATAATAAGACATAAATGACTTATGGAAAGTACCTGAGACCATATACAACATTTTGAGAATTAAAATTAATCTTAATGGGCCAAAAGCTTCGCCAAAGCTCACCCAATACCATCTAGATTCATCTGTGATCAAGTGAGGTTTTGTCTCACAATCAACCCAACATAATGAATCACATATAATAATACTATAATTAATTAATTAATATAAATAAAAGAAATTAATTAAAAAAATTCACCCAAATAGTCATAATTCCAAAATTTTCATTTGACGATCTCATCACACTAGATTCCCAACCAACTATTTACCAACAACCCATGACATACTCCCAACCTCAATCTAGGAAAATTAACTACCAAAAATTACACTAAAATTAAAAGAAAATAATTTAAAATAATCTTAAACAGATTAAAAATCACCATTAAAATATTTCTCAATTAAACGGAATGTGGTGATGTGTCGATGACATCTCATGACATCCTCTTCATCCGAAAAGTGGAATCCCCGTCATTGGTGTATGATTCAACCCTAATCCAAAGTAATAAAAATAAATAACCCTAACTAGGAACCTCAAATTTATAGTTGATATATTGAGGATACAAGAGAATATTGGTGAAGGGTAAGACATACGAAGAATAATTATAAGAATCCACTATGATCATCCCCATAAAGGGTCTGGGATAGGAGAAGTAAGGGGTGAGGTTTTTGACTTTCATGTGGGGAAGAAATGGGGGAAGATGGGTAATACCTCTTAAAAAATCTGGAGGGTGATAATAAAAATTAAACTTTTAAATATGTTTCTTGGTTTGGTCACATGGTTGTCCAAACCATGGTCCAATTGTGAATCTAGCTCTACCCAAAGATAGAAACCTCAAAGGGTTACAACACATGTTTATATATACCAAGCGCTAATCATGAAATATTCATATATAATTATATATACACTAAGATGATTCTCATAGACCTTCATTGTGGATTATACATACAATGTTATTTTTTATTATGGGATTCACGATTATGGTTCACGGTCAGCATTAACCATGCAACCATTGTGCGCTCAAGGATACCATTCCAAAAAAACTCAAAATGAGAGCCATAAACTCATATAACTCTCGTAAAACCTCTAAAATCTATAAAGATCATAATTTAATATTCAAACAAATATTTTATTGGCTCTTAACCCTCATATTTTCATTCCTAATTTCCAAAAAAATTGAAAATCCAATAATAGAAAATTTAAATTACTTCTAAAATTTTCACCTCATATAGACACTAGATCTTACTACCTCCCACAATTATTGGTTTGTATCCTGAAAATACTTAGTGTTAATAAAAGGAAAATATCTACCTATATTAGTTTTTATTTCTTCCTCAAATTTTCATATTCCTCCTCTAAAAAAAACACACTTCTCAAGCACCATATTGATTGTATAGTACTTGAACCACCGAAAACTGATACAATACTCACAACACCAACTAGAACATCAAGACAGTTCTTACCCGAGCCTATATATCTAATACATAAAGACATAATTATAAAAAAATAAACTCATACCATGGTGCAATCCACCTCACAAGTTAGGAAAAAATAGCCAAAACCAATGCTTTGGAACCCCTTCAAAAATGGTATCCAACTTTTTGTACCCAATAAAACACAATAAAGGCACACTTGGATATTGATTTTAACCATAAACAGTTAAATCTTAATAGGATGTGCCCTCATAATATCCACATCACCCTTTCCCTTGCAAATCGTAGACCCACCATCTAGACACTCTTGTAATGTCTCAAAGGATGTACCCAATGTTATTTTCATCTCACCACATTCAATTCCACATGAGAATTTAATTCTAACCTCCTATGATTGAACTTAATTAAATAGGATAATAATTATCACCAAAAATTCCACCAAACACGCAATCAGGATACCTTCATTCCTTAAGACATTCCATAATCATTCAAAAACACTCATTGGATTCCAAGCCTATCCTATGGTCATATTCCCCAATCAAACCATCATCTGTTCATTTCTGTATTCATGCTATGTTATGAAAAACAATGCTCCTCTACTCTAAATTTTAATTCCAGAACATTAAAATCCATCCCATGATGAAAACCCATGGTCAAAATATAGTCATTTATATTGACTTGTTCCATAATCCCATAACTCTTTTCAAGTTTGGGTCGCACTCTCATATCTAACTCCCCTCCTTTACATAGGATCATCATTATCATCATATTCTGAAATCGAGTTCCCAGACACCACAACATATTCCCCATCAATCAGCAGACATAACCATTGGAATGGTCATACCCTCTCATTTTTTAGTGATAAAATGAAAGACAAATTCATTAGCATTCCCACATCCTGAGAATGGGTCACAATGAAAATACTAAATTTCTACACAAAATAAGGGATACCATCCTCTACCAATCATTGGGGCATTTCCCACTACATGTATTAACTCACTATGCTTCCCAAGAACATTATTAATATCTTTCACTATAAAAAACATGGGTCACTCCTCTCAATACATTATTTTTAGGATCTCGAGATACTAGAAACACACATGAAACATTGATATTCCGTCATTAATTAGCCTACTAATGGTTTTATCTGAGTCCAATTCCATACTCACGCTCCTATTATTCGTACTCCCCCAAGGCTAATCTAACCATTCTTTTATACATATTAGTCTTGATATTTTATGTTCTTTGTTAGAACTCCTTTTCAAAGGAAACATGTTACCAATGCCATGTATTCTCACATGACTTCCCACCTCATGATGATGTTCTAGTACTACAAGTGATTATACATGTATTAGGGTGTGTTAACCACCTTTACACTTGTAGCTTCATATCAGTTCCATTCTATTCATGGTCATACACCCACACTCTGACCAGCTTTCGAAAATCATCCAAAACACATAGGGTCAGACATCACTCTTCTAATCTCTTAAAAACCACACATTAATACCTAATGTAGATACACCCATGGTTTTCCTCACCGAAACCTTGAGAAAAACCCATTCATTGGTATCGTTCCACGAATAACCACATGTGTTTCCCATCAGTAATGAAAATAAAAACCATGGGATAAACCCTCTCATGATAGCCCTAATAATAAAACCAATCAAAAACCAAAAAATCTTCAAGTTAGAAATAAATGTTTTTAGGTATCAAAATTATCCCCACTAAGAAAAACTCACATTATGGTCACTCAGTCTTACTACATTTCCGATATATTATTTCTCATAGTAGTCACATCCCTAAGGAAATCATAGACACACCCTTCTCATCCCCCAACATCAACATGCCAAACAACCACTCATGAAGACTCATATATGAAAAAACTATGTTCCAAAAACTTCTCATTACTAGGGTACCCATCCTGTTTCAGAATATGTACATCAAGATTCTCCATGGAGGATAAAGACTCACTAGTTGATTCTTTCCATATCCAGTATTATTATTCTTGGTGATACATACCAAGTGTAACTGAGCCCATGCTTTGGTTTATATTAATTTTATTCGATGATTTTTGGTAAAACATCATATAGGTTATTATTATCACCTTAACTAACAAAGCCTAAACATCTAAAACCCACAAGGGTTCAATGCATTGTCCCCTTGTTCCAAACCGAATGATAAGGGTCACTACACCTCCTATGTATGAGGACTACGTCATCATCCTCATTTTTGAAATTCTTATCCAAGATCCACATGAACTTACATCACAAGAAAATATATATATATGTATGAATATCAGAGTAAAATCCACCAATTAATTATATGAGAAAAAACTGTATGATCAGTTTTCAACAATATTATTAAATGATTTCCAATCTTCAGTGAAATCACACACTTGTAGGCTTACATGTCATGTATACCCTATTTTTCTGATATGATTCCAGAGATACCTATTTCTTCTGGCGGAAAAGAATCTTATAAAATCACTATCCTCTTAATAATGGGTGAAGATATCAATATAAAAAACAAATAATTTATAAAAATCAAAACCACATGTGTGTCGCTCAAAGTAAAAATCAAATGAAACTATAACAATGCAAACCAGAATGGAAATCCGAGCCATGGTAACCTAGACTACTTAATAGAACATGTGTTCCTGGAACACTATCCCATTATCCATCACTAGATATAACACATTCCAATATTTCATGTTTACCAAATCCCAAAATCATAAAAAATAAAAACAACTCTGATTTCACTTTAAAAAGTACCACTTGAGCTCACTCTATGAACATTATTCACACTATTTATCTACATGACCTCAAGTGCACCTCCTCATATGTCAAAGGCTTTTTAATAGAAATTTGGGTATATGGTGGTATGATTTTAAGACTATACCCCCTACAATAGACTAAACAATAAAATATAAGTTAACAGAAATCATCCATCGCAAATAAATTAATTGAGATGAAATATGATAAATAAAACTTAATAATAAATGAAATATACTGGGTCCCAATATAGGTGATCTATAAGGATATCTAAGACACTAATAAAATAATAGGATATGATTTTACTTAGATATTCCGTAAATAACTATTTTTATTTCCTTTTATACTTTTATTTATATGTTATTAGACCAGTTAGTGTTAGACTATTGTATATATTACATGGTTGTTTGACCCTCACTAAATTTCATTCATTGTACATTTTTTATTCTGTATTCATTTTTAATTTAGTGTATTTTTTATGGGTGATGTTTGTTCATTTATTCAAATATTGTGATATCTAATATAGGGGTATTTTCTACCCACTATACCACATAAGACCCCACCTTCTTTTTAGATTCCTCTAGTGTATGGGGAGGCACTATAGAAGTCATGTGGATAAATATGGATATTGTTTATAGAGTGATACAGGGATGGATCTTATAATTACCCCTATAAGAATATGTGAAAAATACAGATCTATATTCCAATATCTTGATGTGGAATTAATTTTATGGAGAACCACACAATTTCTGCATTACTAAAACATAAATATTTTATCTTATAATTATACTTATCCCTTAATATTATCACAAGAGTTTTTACTAAATATCTTTAATCATAATAATAAAAATATTTAATATTAACTCAACTAACTTTAAGGGTTATCTATAACATGGAAACTATTATCAAACATAACTTATAAAACCTTAAACAATCCAAAATTAACATACCAACCAATAAATTTATCTAAAATCCACTTAGATGCCAACTATGATTCCCAAAGTATAAAACATCAATTAATAAAGCACATGTATTTATCAATAAATTTAATTTGTTTGCACTATATAAGGAAATTATTAATTGTAACAAGTCTTCACCATCTCAAAAATATTATATATAAAATTTATGCTTCAAATCATTTCACACATGCTACATTTCATCATAACCTATGGAAATGGAAATAGAAGAATGTGGATAGATAAAATTTATAGTAATGATAAACATGTGAAATAATAATTAATTTTACTATGTTAGCATATGATGAGAATACGTTAATAATAAATATAGATTAGGAAATCATAAAAAATAAATAATAGTTATAAAATATGAGTCTTGGGATATGACATGGTATAATATAAGAAATGAATAAAGAGAGTGTAAAATCATGATTCCAAAAAAATGATCCATGAGAGAAAACATAGTCATAAGAATAGTTATAAGACAATAGAAAAAATATTTTCATTGGGAAACATTACATTCATGAGTCACACACATGGACCCATTATTGAGAGAAAAACTAGTTGTGTATGTGCATACCCATATCATGGGATATAAAATTGTAACCAATTATTTGAAGTATGATTTAAGACCCCACCTAAAATTCATCCATACGTATGTGCATCACATGAAATAAATAAATAATTATATCATAAAGAATCTATGTAAAAAATGAGGTTCATATACTTTTTATGTGGAATAACATAAATAAATCCTTAATAATTCCATTAATAATCATTGCATGATCAACCCAAGGGAAATATATTGGTATACAAATATATTCAATAAATTTCATGGTAAATACAATTTAATCCAAAAATATAGCATTTATTATTAACACAATCTAAAAAAGGGTATATAATTTCCCCAGTAAATAGATATATGAATTCTAGGTGAAATCCCTTCAATCAATGGATTGAAATATATAGTTTTTAAAGGGGAAAGAGCTTGGAAGAAAAATCATAAACATTCAGTGACCAAACTAATCAAATGAAATATTTGATATCATGTGTTTAACCCCCTAAATAGTGTAACTGATTTAGAGGTTAATTCATTAAAGGAAATTTCCAAATAAATAGAATTATTCTTTTAGATATTTAGTAAAATTTAATAAAAACCATATAATAGTTCTTAAAATTGTTATTAAAATATTCATAAAAAAATAAGTTATGGATTATATTTGAATAAAATTCTCTAAATGGTGAGGTGATGAATTTATAAAAAAATAATGTTTTATAAAAAACCTCAAAATAAGTTTCTTTAAATGATATAGTGTTTATCCAATGGAAGTTTAGAGTGGAAGATAAAATAATTTACATTGAATTTTTGAAAACCTTTTTAATATTTTGAAATACTTTTTTTGTTTACAAAAATCAAAAAAAGATATATAAAAATATTTTTAACGGGTAAGGTAAATATTAGATAATACCCATTTGGGTTTTCAAATAAAATTGAGAACAATAGTCGGAAAAAATATTGTAAAATTAGAAAAAACCTTGTTAAAAATAATTGAAATTACTATTAATAAAGATGTAATTTTAATTAGGGTGAGATTCATCAAGGCGGTAGATTTTAATCAAAAGTTTAAATTTTATTTTAGAGGAAATGAATTCTGTATGAAATAAAATCATTAGTTTGATGAAATTTAACTTTCAAGAAAGATGTATAATAAGAATCATTGTATCTCCATGAAGGGGGTTAGGATAACAAAAACCCTTTCAAAGGTGGTTTCTTTTGTATAAAATTCCAATTATAAAAGAAAATGATATCTATATTAATACCCCATGAATTAAATTAATACAGTAAATTCTATTAATTATGTTTTAATGATACAATAGAAAATATATTATGGTTCACATTAGGAGATATGTCTCATGAAATTAAATTTGAGTCAAATAAAATAATTCCTTATTTCCCCACGTATTTGAATGCGATCTTACCTATTTTATAAAAAACATTTCTATTTTAATATTACATTTCATAAGCAAATTCATTTACAGTAACTTTTATATACATAATTTGTGATACTTTATTATATATATTATTTACTTTTAGTATATTTTTACCACCAGATATTGGTAAACTTAATTCTTTTTCACATGATCTATGATATTGAGTTCGTTAACCATTATTTATTACTAATATATTGATTAAAAAAATAATTTATGTTACATTAATATACTTATATAGATTAATAAATCACTTTTCCCATTCTATAAGTTTTTTAGGTATGGTTTGTGAAATTGGAATCGGTTTTAGATTATCATGATAATTTGGACATTAGAGATGATATTTTAATAATAAGTTAAATAGATAACATAAAAATTCTATAACCACAGTATAATTAATATTTTATTAATAACTTATAAAAATATTTTATTTAGGTTTCAAAATTCATTTATGTCAATGTATTTTAGAATTGATCAAGTAAGTGGAAAAACTATCTGAAACATGAACATACCATAATTCAATGGGTGTGTATGGTTAAGAAATTATTTATTTTAACAGAATGTCATTATCATATAATAATAATTATATTATTTATTTATTTTATTTTTTAATTTTATTTTGAGATTCCTGGATAATGAATTAAATTAAAAATAAAAAATTAAAAAAAACATTACTTCATGGAGGAGGTTGTCCATAAAATGCACGCTTAATGTTTCAATTTCAAGAAATAATTAATGTGAATAAGGATATACTATAATTTCCTCTTCATAATAATATTATTATTATATATCAAACTTTTGTTCTCTAATTCCATCATTATAAAAACTAAATAGAGTCCATGGGAATAATGGAATATGTCACTTCGCGTAGGAGGAAGTTCATACAAACACATTATTGATATTTTTCTGATTTGTTGTAGTAAATTGGATGTATAAATAATGGTTTTACATTAATATAATAAAAAATCAGTGTGTTAATGATACTGAGGTAATTATATTAATATAGATTTGATATGTTTTAAAGGGAAATAATTAGAATAAATGAATAATGATTGAGTAATACTCACTTTGGGATGATACACTCTCTATTTAATATATCCTTAGAAATGAAGAGCTTAGGAAAAATTAAGGTTAATATGTTGTTTCGGAAGTTCAATGGACCTATATTAGAAGATTATTTGTGGGATTTCACGAAATATTCTATGGTTAATAGGTTATTCAAGATATTTATCTTTCAGAGGGAGAAAAAGATCAACTTTTATAAGTGAAAAAATAAACATTTCTGAAAACCTATTATTATTCAACAATGGAATAACACTATAGAAGAGTTAATGGTTCATAATGTTTGATAAAAATAAATTTTAGAGTGATATAAGGTCAATAAATTCTTTACAACTCCTTTTCACCCATGTTTAAAACATGTTTCATGTCATTTACCCTTAGGTGTTTACATTTTTTCATTTTAATTTTTCCCTAGGTTACTAGTTATTAATTAATAAATTTACATTTTCATAATAATATAATATAACCCCTCTTATAATTTTTTTTGTGATAAACCTAAATTTATTATCCTTTTAAATTAACTATATTTATTAATAATTTAAAATTAATATTAAAATTAAAATTATTTATATTTATATATAAATATATTTTTTTAGAAAAGTGATGTTTTAGCCATTAAGAAATCCTAATATTACATATAAATGATTATAAATTATATATTTTTTAAAATAATTAATTATATCTCTAAACTTAATACTAGCTTAATAATTTTATATTTATGAATTTAAGGTATTCAATATAAATTAGACATCGGTAATAATAAAATCATCGAAAATAACCCCTTCACCATTATATTGATAATTAAATATAATCATAATAATAAAATATTTATTCTAAAAATGAAATTCAATTTATCAAATAGTATTGAATTTATTTTTTATATTTAATTTTAGTAAGGGATAAAATGAAATTGATTATAAGTGCATAACAACAATTTTTAGTGTGAAATTTTATCTGGGATTCCAATATGTTAAACAATTGTTTTATAAATTAAGAAATTGTACTTTTAAATTATTTATATTAATTAATTAATTTATTTATTTATTTGTAGATAAAAAATTCATAATCATTTATGTTATTATATTTTTATAAATGTGGTAGTTTATAGTAAAATCAATATTTTTTCTATTCACCAAAAAATTCAATTAGATTTGAAAAATCACAAAAACATTCCATAATATAATTTAAAAAATATTGATTGAAAAATGAATTTAATTTTAAAAGATTAAAATTTTTCAATTTTTCAATTTTGATTTAAATTATTATAAAATATACAAGGAAAACCCACTTTTGTTGAAAGGTTATCTTTTAAGATGTTAATAATTCTTAGTCCTATTTTTATAAAATTATAATTGATTAAAATATTTATATCTACCATAGGATTTATTATTGTAATAATTTTCTTATATAGCTTTTCTTGGATTTTTTTTAATTTGGTGTTGCATGTGGAATAATATAGCAACATAATGTTTAATTAGTTGGACAATATTGTATATTAAAATCATTAGTTGTTACATCCTTGCATGGTGGTGGGTATCATACTATGTTATTATTCATGTGGGGTTTTCAATAAAGAAAATATATTACATACGGTTGTCACACCATGGATGAGGAAACTACTCAATGATGAGAAACCTTACAAAATTTATTTCAAAACCTTGTCTATGAAATTTTTTATTTTCTCATAGGAGAATTCATAAAAAACATGGCCTCAAGGTCATGTTGGGATGGATTTTCATGGGAGAGTCACCATGATTGGTATAATAAAGGCTACTGATCTTTAGGGATGGTTGGGCCCTGAAGGCATGAGCCTCACATGGGAGAGGCATGTTTCACTATGTATGATAGGTTTTATACCGTGATGGTCCCTATTTCAGTATCTACACCTTGACTCATAGGTGTAATCACATACTAAAGATATAATGGTATATTGGGATATCTACCTGAGAGTGTTCATACCATAACCCAAAGGGTATACACTACAAAAGTTACATGAATTGGTGTGCCATTCTATGACCCTTAGGGACATATTATGACCAATATACTTGTATAATATTTAATTGATTTGGACATATAATTCACATATCATACCCCGTGTGAGTTTTTGGTTGATTAATAAATCTTAAGTTGATCATTTTAATGGATCTAATCCATTATCCTCCATCATTTGATCCACCTTGAGGAGGGGAATTCTATATGGTATTATGTGTAAATTCATTCTTCAACTTCTTACCTTCAATACTCTTCTCATTTGTTAGTTACTGGTTTTTATTCTTTAGAATATTTTTTTATTGATAATTTCACCAGATGATGGTAAAAATCATCTGGAATGGTATTTCTTTTTGATTTCTTTCTTATAAAATATACTAATAAGATGCATAGAAAAGGTTTCATGTGGTTTCGGTGATACGATGATGCCAGTTATTTTTTTTGGAAATTATACCCCTTTGGATAAATTAAATAATTAATTATTTAGATGTTATGAATTAAGATATCATCTTAGGAAATGAAATGATTTTTGAAGAGGAATATATATGATTTTTTAGGTAATTAAAAAGCATCATGAGGATGGTGTCTTCGTGTTTAAGGTAGGTTTTATTTATAATATGTATCCATATGATTTTTTTACATGATTATACATGTATTCGGGTTTTTAAGTAGCTATTTAATAAGGATTGGGACTGATATATCCCAAGGGAAATATGAAGGATATATTTGATCCACCTAGGATTAGATCAATTGTTCTATGGATAGTTATAAAAAAAGGAGTAGCCTAGTGTCTAGGACACTAAAGGGTGAAGATGATAGAGTGCTTTGAAAGAGGACCAAGGTAGGTATTGGGATCTGAAATGATATGTAAATATAATAGGTGAGTTTTTTATATATTTTTTGGAGTTTTTGAGTGCATTTTCTCTTTTGAAAATCAGTGAGACATTTATATATCTCATGTATGATGAGGAATTCTATTATGATGTTGGATATTATCCTTACTGTGAACTATGAGTGGGATGACTCCTCTGAGAAGATATATAGTGAAAATCAATGAGGTTTCCCCTAGGTGATGGTTTTATGAATTTAATAAGTGATATGTGATATGATAACAATACATGGGTTGTGAGTATTACTATGTGCCATCATGAGATGGTTCTTGGTTGGAATGGTGAATTCATAGTGCGGTATTTTCTAACGTTTTATATTGGCCTCTTGTGTCTAGGGTCCAAGTGGATGTAAGATGATATAACACCAAAAGGTGTTGGATACATATTGTTTTTGGTGTGAAGTGTGTTATATACTTCTAATTTCCTAGATGAACAACCTTTTATATCAGAAGAGAGGGTTGATGGGTTAAGAGTGAGATTATTGTGAGGCCCAGATTGTCATTAAAAAATTAACCTTTGTTTCTAGATGGGAACTAATATATTCATTTAGATATGTGGCTAGGTGTTAAGGTAAAATATAGTAGGGATGATCTGGTGAGCTTGTGGGATTGGTTTCATTCCCTATTCAGTGTTACATGTGATTTTTTAGTTATTTGGTGTTGGATACTAATGAATGGATTCCCATGTGGAAAAGGGGATGGATTGGGCCTTATTGTGAAACCTTATTTGAGAGAGGTGGGGTAGGACAGTAATTATTTAGAATATACTCTGCGTAAAAAGATGGTAGGCATGGGTACGGTTGATCGGCATATCCTAAGTTATTAAGGTTGACTATGGTGTTTTTTTCAACCGTATTAATGAAGAATAAACCATAGTAATAAATAATTCATCCTTCCATGAGGTGAATGTATTAGTGTACAACATTGTTTTACCTTATTTAAGGGGAAATAATCATGGAAATTTAATTATATTGAACCAAAATATCATCTATAAATACAAAAACAAAAGAGTCCAATAATTGATGAAATATCCAGTTCATCAAATACATAAATACAATAAGATAATTAGTGAGAAACAAATTCCTAAAAATCAACTAAAATTCACATACCAATGTGTAAACATTGTCCTAGGTATGTAATCTTATTCAAATGTCAACACATCCTACCATAAATTATGTTCCATCTTTAAAAACAAGAAAACTGTTAATAGATATTCAAAAATATCATCAGTACTAGAAAAGGGATATTTGTACTAGAAAGCCAATGAATTTAACTTTCAATAATAAATATAATTCCAGAGTCTCTCAAATGAATTTTTATAAAATGGAATATGATAACCCCATGGTTACACGCTAATTTGAATAAATACCTAAGCCTCAGGAACTATAAGATGGACCTTATCATATATCAACTCATCCGATTATATATGATAAGATGGAATAAAAATAGTCACTGTACCAATTAGAAGTCCTATGTTAAACTCGACAACTCTATGTGGTGGTAAACACGAAAAATACTCTACAAAGGCCTCTAGTTAAACAAAAACCATCATAAGAAATTGATCTCTCAAATGAGGATCAGTAGCATATAGCACCAATTAGGACAATTGACATGGGATAACCCAAATGTAATGTACAACATTCCATGCTATACCAAACTGGTTATCCCACTCATGATAAATGATATGAGTGTTTCCATGTGAGGATAGAAGCTAAACTCACTAGTGATAACAATCAATTTAGAACATAACGTTAATTTTCCATTCCA
The DNA here is from genome assembly GCA_963277665.1 of Viscum album. NCBI lineage: Eukaryota > Viridiplantae > Streptophyta > Magnoliopsida > Santalales > Viscaceae > Viscum > Viscum album. The sequence goes on from OY728128.1 coordinate 644,632,201, forward strand.
TGAAAACAATATAGTCAAAGATATCAAGATTAATCACTGAGATGTCCCACTCCACCTCATGGTCTGTTATCCTCACTCGACATTATATACACTTGAAACCTTATTTGGACCTATTTCCTAAATTAATGGAAAGATCCAATAATAATGATATAATCTTTCAATTAAATACCAATATTTCTACTAAAAATAATGATATAAAATCATGTGTATAACAAATATCAAACAAATCTTTCACCATATAAGATAAAATAAACATTGTACCTCTATTTGTAACTATCCTTATTTTAAATCCCTCTAGTGCATATTATACCATGTAAATATGTCTAGTCATAGATCATACCAGAGACTTATTAGCCACATGAACTTCTCCCTTATACTACAGATAAGTCCCACCACCCTTTGATGCATCGATACGAACCTATGGACCCTTGAGGAGAAAAGAACTAGCCTTACTCTCTTGGAAAATCCTTTAAAAAAATGATTTAGATGGATTGATTTCCCAAAATGATGAAATTTATTGGGATCCCCCGTAAAATTTGGTTTGGTATAATTAGATCTTCCATAATATTAGAAAACAACCTTCTACTATCTAGGTGAATCACCCAATACTAGTACTGATGAAAGCTTGCAACCTTTGTGTTTCATTTTTTGGCCATAAGATACACCCTAGTTAAGGAATGTACCAACTAAAGATCCTCTAAAATCTATTTTTATATTTATGTTAGCCCATACAAAATATAATATTTTTAATACATCCATAAATAACATAATGTATGTGAGGATCACTATTGACCATTATCAACCCACAAGCCCAACTCAAACCTCGAAGCCTTCAATTAATCCTTAGTGACTACATCCAATTCCATGTTCACCAACATAGTTAAATGGGTTGAATAATCCAGAATGGTAATCTATTTATGATCTAAGATTAAAACCACTCATGTATTTTTCTTTCAAAATTTATCAAGATAAATTTTCTAGTTGAATTTTTTTTTGAAAGATAACAAGGTACAATCCTTATATTATATAGCTTGAAAAATAAATTCTCACCATCTCCTTCCTTAACCCAAAAGCACATATGTGGAAACCCCCAATATAGAATCTTCAAGAGTATTCATAATGTTAAAGATCATATCCTTCATCTTAAGACATTATTCATATTCTTATGGTCATTTTTCACCATGGAAGGCAGGTGGATTTTTTTTTGTAAATTCAGATCAATAATCCAATACTTTTATTGGGTTCCCGACACATGTGGAAGACAAAATATAAATTGTACAGATTAAAGCTTATACCCGAGAAGGGTCCACTAGAGGAATCACCTGAATAAAATCCCTCATAACTCCCACACTTTGATTAGGAAGATCTCTTATATGAGGTATTATATAATAATCATATGAAAACAACCAATCTATCAAAAGGAGATTCCAAAATCATGTGAACTACTTATAGAATCCACAATAATGATTTAAAATAACATTAATTTAATGAAATTATGAATTATTCAAACAAAGACTAAAAAAAGAATTTTTCCATTTAGATAAACCCCATATCTGTTTCAATCAAATAATCTCAATCATGAAGTATCAATATTATGAAAAAAATATTTAACCACCCATGGTAACATGGATTCAAATACCAAAGTAAGCTAGTCTGGCCCCTATTCTGCACTTACTACCTTAATTATTATGGTCATAACATTGACCTACCAAAACACCAAACCACACATTATATGTTTCGACAACACTTTTTAAGGGGTATTCACTTTAATAAAAATTTGTTATGAACCAAATCAGGTCAACTAGAAAAATCAAGTAGAATGGTTTTCCACATAATGTGATACTAAAAATTAATACATGTCCCATGAATAAATAAGGATACATATAATTACAACATAATATAAAGGAATACATATCCATGAGACATACAAGTCAAGACAAATAAGAAAAACTAGTATGGTAAAGTAGACTAGAAAAAATAAGTCTCCATGTGACTAGCCATCAGGACCAAACCATCCCACTATGAAGGAAATGATTTAATATTAACTATGCTAAGTTATAATATATAATGTAACACAAGGGGGAGGTTTAATTTCATATTTTTAAAAATAATCCAAAATTATGGGTTTTGATACCCACTGTGATTTATACGGATATTAAGTTTTTACATTTGTGGAATGAAAAGGAAACAGATAAACAGAAAAAGAAAACATGATTTTTTATAGTGGTTCATGGAACAAAGGTACCCTAATACACTCTACCAGTATATCTCTATTTGAGAATGGTATATTTCAATAGACCAGTCGATATATCACAATACCATAAATTCATGACTGAGTTAACGTAGTTGACAGCTTTATAACAAGACTAATAAAAAATCCTTTTGGTTCTATAATAGATAACTTATTATCACTAGCTTAGATTGATAAGCTGATGCTCCACCAAAACTGAGTTCAAGATGTTGAAACTCATGTAAATCGAAAGAGGTTGATTTGAATGATTCTGGGTGGTGTTCATAGTTCCAACAATAAGAAACTGAAAAATGATGGGTCTTTGTCTTCAGAAAAGAATATCATCATGAAGGAAATAGTATAACACCGTCCTTGTTTCAAAATTATCATCAATAAGGTATTAACTATGTAGCAGTAGTAACTCATCTCTAAAATATGAATAACATGCAAAGAGTATCCTCTTTTTCCAATAAAAGATATTTGATCACATATTGCAGTGACACTATAAAACTAAATTTCAATAATGCAGTTAAATTTGTGAATCACTTATCAGACATATAATATTAAATATTTAATTTAAGGAAATATATATAATAGATAGCTTTCTTCAGTATTCCAAATCCAAAATAATATCATGATTTCTCCTATAAATGGAAATTCCATTTCACCAGGGGAGTCGTAACCTCCCTTAGTTAAATTAGTGATTTTATCCAATGAATATGGATCATTGAAACACTCATAATGATTCTTGAATCAGTCTTCAATTATGAATCGATAATTGCAATAATCTCGAATCCAAATGTAGATTAAAAACATCTTCTTTTCAAACACAACATAGGGTTGAACTGTATAGTAGAGGATTCTTTCACATAGCATAGGGTTCCTACCTACATATGTTTCCTTAACTATAATTTCATCCTTATGTAATGTAGGGAACAAAATTATCGCTGGGATGATAATCCATACATTCACCATTATATCATAATATCCCAGATGTTGCATATATTAACCATACATTAAAATTTCAGAATGTACTATTGATTAATAGTAATTCCATCTTCCAACGTACATTTTTTGATCGATACACTTGTAAATTATCTAAATGTAAGGATGTCAATCAAAAATAAACTTTTTGAGCGTAATGTACGGTTGATACCATTCAAATGTGTTAACATTATACCATAATGTATGGATAATGTTAGACAGTTTCATTTTCCAGATGTATGTTATGAAATAATTATTTTATTGTAATTCCTATAACGTAAAATTCATTTAAAGTAGATATAAATTCATAAAAACAGACTCAATAAAACCATTTTAGAAAACCATCAAGGGTATTTCTGAGCATCAAAATGATCCTAAATTATTGAGTATTGTAGAGACAATACATTCCCAAGAATCTACCCCTTTTTGGTGATCACAAAACCCATAACATAATCCATAACAAAATATAAATAAACTGTAGTATTTTTAAACATAGAAAAATAGATACGATAATTACTTATATATATATATATATGATTTCTAAGTATTATTTTGATAAAAGATAATAGATACTTGTAAATTAAATATTTTCTCTATTTAAATGTTTTGATTAGAAATTATTCTCCACCATAGATATTCTTCCTTACAAATATTCTCCCATTCCTTAAGTATTCCCGCCCTTTTTGATGTCAAATGTATGTTTGAATGAATAAATGATATAAACCATGTTAAATGTAGCACATACCTATAAATAAATTTTTTGTAAAAATAGATAATACAAATAAATTTAAGATTGGAAATTAAGTATTGAACATAATTTAAATCAAATATTCATAAATAATAATAATGTAAATTTAATTTAAAATGAATTCAATTGTTTTGAAAATAGAGTATGATCCACAACCAATGAATGTTTTACATCATGTTGAAAAGTTATGTTTTGAATTGGTAGGGGTATATGGTGCACAAGGATGAGTAATGGATTGGAAAACACTATTAATATCAATTTTCGTCAAAATAAATATCTAGATATGTGTTTTTAATACATCTGACCACTTTTGAAGATGTTTCTTCAAATCTTCACAAATATATACATTCTAAAAAAAATTAACCTTCATAAACTCATTCATAGAATCCTATGAATAAATAAACTATGTCATCATGTCTTTAACTTGATTAAGCAATGATCCCAGCCATGTTTTTTTAAATGTAAGTTTACTAAATAGATTCTATTTATTTTCTAATATGACACTTAAAAATGTAATGTCACACTAAATAGTGTATTGTCTATCCTTGAAATCAACCTAAACTGAAGTAATAGATTCAAATCCTAGTATCTGATTTAGAGATGTCTATGGAGAGGACTTTGATGCACTATTTATTTCTCTAAAGAGACTTAAATTCTCCCCCTATTATCATCTTAAACTCATTAGAATCTGACTTCATGATAGATTCATCTTTCAACAAATTTTAATCCCTAATAAATTTTCTAATATTCTTTTGAAGGTCTCCAACATAAATATGGTTCTTTTATGAATTTCCATAGATAGAGCTTATGAGCCTAAAACTTCGATATTAGCATGGATGAAATTTATAACACCTCAAAATTCCTTTTCTTATCTTCCAATTCATGACTAAGAAACATGTTCTGAGCCTCCAATAGATTTTACTTTAACACTAGGGATTTAGCAATAGAATTTTAATATTCAAAATATTTAGTGCTAGAGCCAGGGATATATTCCATGTTATGAACATCCACTAAGGATATGATTATCTATTCATTACCAAATGATTTTTTTCTTAAGGAAGATCCTCTAATAGCTTTAGTATTCAGATAATAAGATATTGAGTTTCTGGATTTGGGAAATCTTCTCATTGATGTTCTTGACTAAGAGCCTCGTGCTCAACATGCTCAACCATTATAGCCTCATGTACAACTACTCTTGGTGCTTCATCCATAGTTTCAAGTATATCATATTTTATCCTTATTACCTATACATGATTTTATCCTATCTTGGATTAAAAATCTTCCTCAGTCCTTTATCTGATAGAGCCAACCAATGGCCTCATTATTTTCTCCCCGTAAACATATTTTAACAATCTCTATTATTGTTCCTCACAAACAGGCAGATGAATATTAAAATATTTTCTTCCAAACAAAGCCTAACTTTTTAATAGACATATAATATAAAAATTTATTGTGATGACACGTTTTTTCAAAAAAAAATAGATTGACAATTTTTAGTTTTCCTCACAGAATATATGAAATGATCCTTCCATAGGGATAATATCCCATATTGTCATCCTTGTGGTAGTAGTGTTTTAGAAACAATATCATAAAATTATATAAATTTAACTTTACATGGTTAAAAAACAATTACATTACATACATTTAAGGATATTAGAAATTCTCTAGCTCAACCGTTCTTGAAAAAATTCCATATTTAATAAATTTCATTATTACTCAATAGTCATGAGTTATTTCATTCATCGTTAATATATTTATAATTCTTGTTCCAAAAAATAAATACATATTTTCCACTAAAAAATGTTTTCAATTTCATATATTCTATAAATCAAAATGAAACACCCCCTCAAGTGGACAACATAAAAACATATCTATTTCCGTAGAAGAAAACGAAAATTCATCGTCATTAATTTTAGAGATAATATTATCTTCATCAAATCTGAGACTGCACAAAGAATTTATAAAACAAAATAATTCACTTAAATACCATATACTACAGGCATGTTATCATCACTGAAATCATAATATATATATTGAAATATTATTGCATTCTTGAGAGAATTATTTGTTCAATTTATATAATCAATATTGGTTACCTTTCAATGGAGCACATTTTGAGCTTTCCATGATGCGTAAAAAGAGGATTCCAACACAGCGTCTTTAGATATTCAAGAGGTTTACATCTCTGATGGTTTTGAGATTGAAAGGATTTAAGGATTAGGGTTTCAAAAAATGGGAATATAAAGAAGCTTAGTAAACCAAATGGATGTGTAGGAGAGGAGAAGGAGAGTGAGGGAAGGAAATTTTATTCACACACCGATTGAGAATATACTCCTTAATTATTAATTTTGAAATGGAAAATAAATATTAAAAAAAATAATTTCAAACATATTTATAATTTTATAGAATAAAAATATTTCAAATAATTTAAATATATTAAATAACATTTATTAATATAAAAATAGTGAGAATATAAATAAATAAACAACCATTTACCTAATATTAAATATTCCTAACTACACCTTATTAAAATCAAAACTTATACTAGGATGTTTTTTACTAAAAATGTCAGCTAATTGATATTTATTAATAACAAATTCTAATGATATTTCATTTCAGAGGTCATGATCTCTTGGAAAATGATTCCTTATATCAATTTTCTTAGTCCTATAATGACTTATATGATATTTGATGAAATATTTATGTCACTAATACTGTCACATAAAATATGTATACTATAAAAATGTAGTCCAAATTTAGTAGGGTGTTTTTCATCCACAAAACTAGTGCCAAATAGCTACCAGTAGACATATATTCTCCCACAGTGGTTGATAGGGAAAATGAGTATTGATTCTTATAAGAGAATGAAACTAAATATTTTTCCTAAATAGTGATAGGTTACATAGGTGATTTTTCTGTCGAATCTAAAACATCCATAGTTATCATTTGAATATCAAATTAAATTAAAATCATTATTTATGGGCTAAATAAAAGATTGATAAATAGTTATTTTTATATTTATTAAAATTATTTTAACAATAGTAAAATGAGAATATTATTGCTCTGATTTAAATACTACACAAAAACATAGATAAACATAATTTTTCTTCTTATAGTAAGATATAACAAACATTCAACAATACCTCTATATAAATTTGTGTCAAGTGATTTTCCAATTTCATCCAAATCATTTTTTTAAATGGTACACATAGGATTTGTAATTTTATTTATGTTCTCATGTCCCAAATTTTTCATTAAATCCATAATATATTTACATTAATTTTAAAAAATTAAATAATATTTTTGATAAATTTGAAATCTTAAGAAGAAATTTATTTCTATCATTATAATCATTTCAATTTTTTTGCATTAATTTTTAAAAGTAATTATAGTTATTTTTATTAGTTGAATGAAAAATAACACCATTACAAAAATTTAGAACTAATGAATTATTAGAAGAAATTTTTTTCATATATAGTGTTGTTATTCCAATCCAACAAAATATCCATTTTCATAAGAAAAGAACATAATATTTTATACCAAGCTCTATATTCTTATTTAATGGAATAGAGAGCTTTAGTAACTTTAAAAATAGAATTTGGTTTTTGAGGATTTTCTAATCTAGGGGGTTGTTCAACATAAACATATTTCACTAAATAACTATTTCAAAAAGAATACATGACGTCTATCTTATATAATTTAATTTCCAAAGGATATGAAAAAGATAAATGTATTTTTACATATTCTAGTCTAGATATATTGGAAAATGTCTCATCATAATATGCATCTTCTTCATAATTATATATATTAACTACTAATCTATATTTCTTTCTAGTTATGATCTCTGATCATCCCTTTTAAATCTAAAGACCCACTTAGTTCCTATAACTAGATAATTGGATGGTCATTCTACTAGTTCCCAAAATTCAATCCATTTAAGTTAGTTTAGTTAGTCCTGCATTACTACCATCAGACTTTCATCTTCTACGGATTCTTCAATAGTGTTAGGTTATAACTAAGATAGATAGGTAAAAAATTGTGATAGGTTTCCAAAATTTCATTTATTTATAATTCATGTGTCTTGGTCTCCTATAATAGTTTCTTTATGATTTTTTGTTAATGTTCTAGAATTTCTCGGAAAGAATCATTAAGGATATTCAGTATATTATTCTTTTGAACTAGACTGAAATTTATTAATTTTATTTTCAAAATAATTTTATGGGTTTCAAGTCTCATGTTTTCAAATGAGTCAGTAACTTCATTAGTTTGATCTTTTTTCATTATTAAAAGGGAAAGTTTCCTCAAATCTCACATAAACTGACTCTTCAACAATCCTTAAAATTATATTGGAAACTCTATAAGAATTACAGGTAGTAGAGTATTCCAAAAATATTACTTCATTGGATTTTGGATCGAATATACCAATGTTTCCTTTATTATTCATTATATAAACCTTGAATCCAGAAATATGAATGTACATTACTTTAATATTTCTATTATTCCAATGTTCATAGTGTGTTCTATTGAAAATAGGAATTATTAAAAATATCTTTATGAAATAGTAGGTAGATCTTATAGATTCTTCTAAAAAATAGGAAGGAATACTATATTCAATCATCATAGTCTCGAACATTTATTGAATAGTTATATTTATCTGTTCAAAAATTTCAATTTTTTGAGGTTTTCTTGGTGCAATGAAGGTGTGTTTGATACTAATATTAGAGAAACCAAATTACTTTCTTGATTCTAAAATATTCCACTGTGATTACTTCTTAGTGAAATTATTTTAAACCTTTTTTCATTATGAATAATTTTATAGAAAACATTCAAAACTTTTGAAACAATCACTTTTGTGTTTTAGAAAATAAACCCATGTTAATATAGAATAATCATATAATTAAACATAATCATATTATTTACTAGCCAAGAATGATACTCTTGATGGTCCATAAAAATCCATATGTATAATTTAAAATTTTTTGATTTATATATTTTGTTAATATATTTTATATATTAATTGAGCTTCTTTCCAATTTCGCATTCATCACAAAATCTATCATTTTTAAACATAAGACTATGAAAATTAAAGAATAATTATTTCTTAGATAATTTATGTAAATCATATATATTATAGTGTCCAATTCATCTAAGATAAATCCATGACTCATTTTCTTGAGCAGTTAAACAATTCACTTTTTTTACTTCAAGAATTTAGGTCAAAATTATAAACCTTATTAGTTTTAGGTGCATTAAATTTAAGCAACTTATCATTAAAAGTAGAGTAATAATTGTTATAGAAATCAACTCAAATTCCATAATCACATAGTTGAAATATACTTATTATATCATTCTTTAACCCTTTGACATATGTTACATTATTGATTAAGATAGTCTTATGAACTCCTACTGTTCCAACTCTAACTATTTTGAATTTTGTATTGCGCCTAAAATTGATTAGGCCTCCATCCATTTGATTCAGTTAATAAATGTTTCCTCACTCTCCACTAATATTTCTAGAACAACCACAATCCACATAAAATATGGATTTTATTTTTCAATGAACTGTTTCCTACAAATTTAATAAAACCATGTTTGTTTTGGTACCCTTGTCTTCTTGGGTCCAGTAGTGTTAGCGAGCAACAATCTAAGAATCCATATCTACATTATTTTTCTATAATTTATATCACTAGAATAAAAAAATATTTTAGAAAAAAATATCTACTAATGTAACTAATCTTAGGATATTTCATGTAACTCTTATTGGTGAAAATACCTTTTAATCCAAAAAAATAAAAGGTATCATTTATAGAATTGGGCACAAAATTATTTTTATACAATATTGATTTCAATCCCTTAATTCTTATTCCAAATAATTCCATTTTAATGAAATTATTTCCAAGAATCTCATTTATGATATTTTATCCTTTAGTAAAAACAAGTTTTGTACTCTTATAGGATTCTAGTTCATCTTATAATTCTTTAATTTTCTTTTCATGATTGATACTCTTTGATGTAGAGGAATTGAATTTTGGAAGTAGATCATTATTTTGTTTTAACATAATATCAATTTCACCTAAAATGAAATTATATATTTTTTCATGGATTTATGTTTCTTTAAAAAGGAAACATATTTTTATTCTAACAATGATGAATAGGAAGCTAATTTTTCATTTTAGAGACTACCAGAATAAGAATCATAAGAGTAATAAGTTTGTACTGTTTTCAATTATTCTATAAAGCACATGTTGTATTTTAGATTTGTTCTCTATTTTTATAAATATTATTTTATGATATATTGGTGTATTAAGATACAATCCATGTATCATTCATTTCTCGTTTCCTTTTAGGGTCAAAACAATGTTTTTTTTATACCTATTTTCTAGACTTTTTTCATCTTTCAGTTGAGGATTATCAGGTCTGATATGACCAAATTTTATTTATTCATAAAAACAAACATCTATTGGTTCATTTTCATCCTTCCTGTAGGATTTTCTAAATACTTATATCTTATTATAAATTTTTTTGGACATTCTGGCCAACTGAGCCTGTTCTATTTTAGAATATGAGAAATCTCTAATTCGTCTTCTTGTTTTTTATCTTATATGATTTTGATATGTCACTTTCAAAGTAGTATTTTTTTTATTCACTATAATCTTATGATATTCCAATTTAGCATGAATTTTTTCTTTATATATCATCAGTGTCAAAAAATATTCATTCATTGTCAAATCTTTAATATATGGCTATTAGAGAATTGTAGTATATATGTCATTCCATTTTAAAGTTTTTACTTAGAGTAAATTCAAATCCTAATCAGATTGATTGATGGGTTCACCTAAGGCTTTAATATTTTTGACAATTTCATTAATCCTTCCATTCATCTGTGTGGTTATTTCAGCATCGAACATTCAAAATGTGTCGAACTTTATCCTAGGACTAACAAATATCATTAATATACATTGGATGTTCCTTTATTAGAAACTATATAAGTTTTCCATATCTCACAAGAATTTGAACATTGTGATTCATGATTAAACTCATCTTCTTTTAGATAGTACATAATTTCATTAAACAAATTTGACATGATATTATACCTAGCTTCTGTTTCAGCGGACCAATTTTCTAGTTTCTCAAGAATCTTATAAGTAGTAATTATTTTTGAAGTATTATTTGAATCCAATATTTTTTATATAGATAGTCATTATATATTTTCTGTATCAATAATTGGATCCATTAAGTTACAAATCATTTTACATTGGCATTTATTCTATAGGATCAACAGTTTTCATTGTTGTATAAACCTTATACAATTATCTAAATATATCTTTATTCAAAAAGATCACCTCTTATACATATTTTTAAGACAAAATATACAATGTAGCACAAGATGGTATGAATTATTTCCTCTCAAAATAATTTCACAACTCAAGAATTGTACACCCACATTAATTTATACATATTTAAAAGGATTAATTTTATAACTTGAATATGAATTGGATAAAGTAAAATAAAAAACACGTATTTCTATAGTGTTTCGGGGGAAAAAGATCCCCATGTCCACTATAAAATTCACTATCATGTGAGTGTGGTAAATTTCACTAGAAAGGTCCTCTAATCACAAGACCACGAATTCAAAATATAGTGTTGGTAGTTGACCCCTTAAAATACACTAATAACAATACCTTTTTCTTCTATAATAGAGAAACAATTGACCCTTACAAATATCCTAATTAAAAAACCCTGTTGTTATATAACATAGAAAAAATTCCCCACATCTTAGATAGAGAATATGATACTCCTCCACAGAGTACAAGAAGTTGGAACTCCAAAAAATCAAAAGGGAATAAGTTGAAATGATTGGTTTCATCATCACAATTATAGGTCTATGTAATTGACAAATGATGGATCTTCTTATTCAAAAATTAATATATTTAAGAATAAAACTATCTAACGATATAAATTTTGAAAATTGATCTTAAATAAATTAGCAACAAAACAGTAGTAGTAACTCTAGGTTGAAATATGTAGAACATTCAAAGCATAACATCTTTTTCAAATAGAACAGATTTTATCATTCATTACAGTATCACGATAAAATATAATTACATTAATTCAGTCTCATATATGCATCACTTTTCAAAAATAAATTTTCAAAGAGATACTCTGAAAGAATATATATAATTTTTTACATTATTTGGTATTCCAGTTCCAAATGAATATCCTAATTGGTCATGGAAATTCAAATTCTAATTGACCAAGGGATTCATAAATTATATTATAAATAAGAGTGAATTTATCTGATGAATATGGATCTTTCAAACAATCATAACGATTATTGAATAGGTATTTAACTCTTACATGATCGTTGATGCAATCTCAGATTGGAAACACAGCTTAAAAAAATCACCATTGTAAAGACACCATAGGGTTAAAGTAGGTAATATATGGTCCCTTGTCATAGCATAGGGTTCCTACCAATGTATAGTTCCTTAACCGTACATTCATCTTCAAGTAACATAGGGATGAAAATTAACATTGGGATGATAATCCATACTTTAACCTTTTTAGAATAACATCCCAAAGGTAGCATTGATTAACCATACGTCCAAATTCCCAAACGTAGATTTTATGAATAGTAAGACTGAATTCTAACTTAGGGTAGCTAATTCGTATGTTGGTTTATTATCCAAATGTAATAATTTCAATCCAAACACAAACTATTTAGCATAACATAGGTTTGATAGCATACACAATAGTTAACATTCCATCATAATGTAGGCATCATGAAGCATATGTTCATTTACCGAATATAGTGTATGAAACAATATTTCTAGTGTAATTCCTATAACCTTAAATTATATTTACCATAATATAAAATCCTGAAAATTCACTCAGGTAAACATCATTAGAAGATAAACATGCATATTTGTGCATATCAAAATCATTATAAATTATTGAGTATTGTTGAGACAATACAAGCCCAACAATCTAATCATCCTACATGATGTCCCTCACATTACCTAATTCCATAAAAACACATTCAACAACCAAAAAAATATGGTGTGATCCTAGATACCAGTATGATTCTAACCATGTATATATAATGTTTTCAATATCATATATTCATAAGTTCTAGCATAAAAAAATCCAGTTTATAACACATTTTCTTAAATGAAATAATTTTGAAAATTTTTCTTTATTTTCAATAAATATATACCATATTCACCATATCTAGAAATATGTAAAATATAAATGGGAAATATGTAAGAATTTTAATAACTAGTCAGGGAAACACTATAAGATAAACATATGAAGAAATATCCATGAACTAATCCATCATGTGATAAACAAGGTCTAAATGGTACAACAAACCATTTGGTATCTAGGATATGAGAATGAATACAAAACATAAAAGAAGCCTAAACAAGGAATATATTGGTTCAAGTTGATATTGAGTCCTAACACAATATATCAATATCCCCAAACCATTTGTGACATTAGACACACTAGAGTGAAATTTCAATTTCTCGATGCACCAAATGTTCCCAATGTTATAGGATTTTCAAAACCATTTTAAAATCCAAGATCACATTCAATAAAAAAATCATATCAAATAATATCTGGTTTTAAATACAAATCCCTTTAAAAAATTAATCATTTCCAATAAATACTTAAAAATTTAAAAAAGAGGCATTATTATTCAATAACCCAAAAGAATTTACCAGAACATATAATAATTCAATAATTAGAACAACTTGCATTGATACATTAACCCCCAAGAAGGATAGAATACTAGACTCCTTCTATAGTGAATATTGGAAACCTATATTTGGGTCTTCAATAGTCAAGTAATGAAAGAAACATTCTAAGGATCTATAGAAAAAAATAAACAATCGTTATTTGATTCGAAAACATAGAAATCTTCGCTACCATGACCAATGTCAACAAACAAATATGATGAATTATTACTAAGGATATGAAACACACCTACTATGCTATTAAAATGATTAATAGAGCATTCCTAAAACCACTAAATCTAAATTAATCATGTCATGAACCCCTTTTATAGCATTAATTCCTTGAAATCCATGTACATTGATAAAGGAACCACCTCAATTTAAATTAAATCCTGGTCGACCTATTAATGACATGTAATGGTTTAAAAAAATTTAATTTGTCATTCCTTGAACAAGACTCGACACATCTTCCCTAATACAAGTTCACATCATATATCCCATTCAAAATGTGAATCATTCCACGGGGCATTGCAATGCTCAGTTTCTTCAACAAAGTCCTCGAACAAAATTTTAATGCTTTTAGACCCAAGTATAACCCTTTAATATAATTTACACATTTCTACATGCACTCCATTAATTAAAACAAACATACACTCCTAAACTATAGATCATTTTCCCCATTAAAGTATCTCTATCTCAAATAATTCCACGTTACACAAAAAAAAGGAAACCAAAAAAATAGTAAAAGCCAACCTGAAGGAAGATAACAGTGTGTTACGATTTGTCCAATATAGATGTAATCTATCCCATGAAAGTCCTCATGATCATTCACTAAAAAAAGTGAATGTTACTAATACCTCATCAATAATTCCTACTCCCACCTGGTATGGATTTCCATTCAACACATCAATGTTACAAAGAGTAAAGGAATCATTTTACCATGAAAAAACTTCTATTTGTGATCCATAATATAAAGTGGTTTCTCAAACACATTTTATTTGGGATCATGTTCAATATCCTAACATTAAATCACATAATATTGATATGGATGATACCTTATTATTTGGGAAACATGAAACACATCATCAATGGTATTCAAACAATATGGTATGTCCAATTGAAACGCCACATTTTATAGTCTTCGAAAAATATTAAAGGGGCCCACAAACCATGCTGCTAAATTACAATTCTTACAAAACAAATGATTTCCCATGTTATGTGAAACTCTAAGAAATAAATGATCACTAAAATGAAACTCCTATGGTTGGGGAAGATGGTCAACATTAGATTTTTGATGAATCTATTTTGTGGTTAGTCTCTTCCAGATCAACCACACCCTTTCCACAATCTCCTGAAGAAGACTAGACACATTCGTGAGTCTATATCAAAACACTAAGTAGCATAAGGGATATCTGAATTGTCTTTAATAAAAATATTTGAAGGTAATCATTTTTATTGAGACCTGATAATAGTTTTTATATAAGAACATGATTAAGGTAAATTAATTTCCCAAGAACCACTAAATCTAATCAGAAAATCCTGAAAAATATACTCTGGAACCCAGATATTCCCCCTATATATATATATGTAGATGAAATGTTATGATAAATTTAAACTAGGAACCCATCGCCCCTACAAAACATTACAAGTACAAGAAGTAAACCTTGAGTCCCTATTAGAGACAACTACAGAAGAAACCACTTGATTTATCACAATCTATTAGAAAAAAATTCCCCATATTGTTCCACATTAATTGTATCCTTGATAGGAAGTAAATTACATTATTTCATGAGTCGATCAATTATCACAAAAATTGTGTCCATCGCAGTTGGATTAGCTGGTAATCCAATAACAAAATACATAGAGATATCATCACAATTCCATAGAAGAATGGGTATGTCATGTAATAAAAGAGTAGTTATTTGGTTCTCTTCCAAAATTCTCTGACAATTAATACATGGTGATACAAAATCTATAATCAACTTTCTCATCATTATCCACCAATATCGATGTATCAAATCATGACACGTCCTGGTAGTATATGGGTGAAATGAAAAAAAATGAATGGTTTCCACTATCAACCAACTCAAGAATCATATAAAAAGGAACAACCAAACTATTTCTCACTCATTTAATATCATTGGGGGACTGAGACCACTGAAACGAGGTCTCCCCACAATAGATGATTTCACTAAAGCTCTTCCACTAGAAGATATAAGTCTACACGATCCAAACCAACTATTCAGATGAATATCCATACTTCGTCAATTCCAAATGTACCTTTCTACCAATGTCTTCCATTCCCAAGCTCATATATATAATCAAACTCATCAGAGAAAAATCTTTAACCAATTCCTTCACTTATTAAATTGGTAATTTATTTCTTAATTCCTTAGTGACCACATTCCTTTTCCATAGAGTGTAAGTAGTATCAAAATCAAATAACTAGAGATAATATTCCAATTTACTATGTCACAAGTTTATATCCCTAAGGCGAAAACATAAGATTGGATATTTGGATTATAATTTATACTAAACAACTCTCAATATAGGTGGTGATACCATTTTTTCAGTGTATACATAAAATATTCCAACTCAATATCATTAGTATGGTAGTTATTATCATTGGGGATTAACTGGAGAGATACATAGGCTACCAATTGTCTCCCCAATATCAAGATTTTACTCACACATCAACTATAAGATTCAAAACAAACATCATAACCTAAACCTACTTCCAAAAAAACCAAAACTATATCTATTGTCAATATCACATTGAGTTCCTCAAAAGATTTATTATATTTGTAATTCCACTTAAACACTACAACCTTATAGGATAACTAATTCATTGGAGATGTATGTTTAGAGATGAACTGAACAATCTTCTTGTAATAACCATCCAACATCAATAATCCTTTGACCTCAAACACATTTCTGGGTCACTCCCAGTACCTATTCAGAATCCATTGTGATGTCCCTCGTAGATGTAACATTCCTTATAGACTGAACTTCTTGAATCATAAATCCACATTTAAAATATTATTATACAGTTCATGATCCCTTAATGATATAAGAATTATATATAAATGGTTTATGTGATCCTCCATGACATTGAGTAAACCAAAATATCGTCCAATAACACAAAATAAAAATATTCCAAGAACTGATGAAATATATAGATTATCAAATCCATAAATACCATAGGAGTGTTGGTGAGACCATATGAATAACTATAAAATTAAACTTCCCATAGATTCTCCTAAACACTGACTTAGGTATTCCCTCTTCTTGGAATATCAACTATTGGAACCTTAACCATATGTCAAAATTTAAAAATTTAAGATATCCTATATGCTAATCAAATAGACCATCAATCCTAGTAAAGGGATATTTTATCATGATTTTTACCTAATATATATTTAAATATTAATTATTAATTATTAGGCTCCCATATTCTATCATAGAAAAGTGGATAGGTGAATCCAATGGTTACATGATAATAAAAATAAATACCTTAACCTTAATATCTACAAGATGGGACTTATATTATAAAAAATCAGTTCACGCCATATGATAAGATGACATATAAATGGGAATCGTATTAGGCAGTAGAACTATGTCAAACTCAACCTCTATCTGTATAGAAGTAAACCATAATAAATCATCTATAAATACATTATGGTACACACACTACCATAGAAAGTGGAATTCTTAAAAAAAGTATAAACAACATATATGAACAATTCTACCAACAAACATGATATCACCCCAATGTAAGGAAACAAAATCTCCACTCTTCTAGACCTAGAATAAAACCCCCCCCTGAAAGAGATAATTGATTCTATCCAAAGATAGAAACTGAGCATGATGTTGATAACTATCAATCTAGGCCTTTAATCAGATCATCAATCCATGATAATGATTTGGTTGAATATATTAAGATTAATTACTAAGAAGTCTCACTCCACTTTATGGTCTAATGTCATTACTCAACATGATAGAAACATGAATCCATGATTGGGCCCCTTTTTATAATGTGTTGAATGATCCAGTAAGAGTGATATAATCTCTTAATACAATCCCAACATTTTTATTACCTTCGATGGTATAAAAGAATATATATCACATATATCAAACAATTCTATGACCATAGAAGATGGAATACACACCATACTACTAAATGTAGTCATCCATACTTCATATTTTTATGGTGCATACTTAGAAAAACCTAATACTAATGTGTATAGAAATTATATAATTATTTCATAATATTTCGTATATTTCACAAACACACACCCAATGACCATATTAGTTTAGTGTCACTTGAAAAGTGGAAAACAAACTTATTATCTATTGAACAGTCATTATTGATTCCCATAATGATATTCCCCTTTAGTATTCCTTCCAAATAAAATTGTATTGTGGAAAAATCATTTTAAAATTTTGAGATTAGATTCTCAGTAAGGCTAAAAAATGGAGACATCAATCATAACATAATCATAATGAATAAGTACATAAACAAAACTATTAAAAATCATGTATTGTATATCTGATATCATGATACTATGTCAAAGAATAAGTCATAAATGTTCATCTAAAAAATCAATGAACATATTCCATTTGAGCATAACATAAGACATTAATGTTTGGAATACACATAGCATAGAAAATACTTTATACATTATTCAAGGATCATTTCAAATACCATCATAAGAGAACAAGTACATTATGGAATAATGTTCACTACTTATTCCAATCTTGTATTACTAATCCATGTTTACTCCCATTCCAATAATTTATTACTGAATCATGATGACTCCCATTTTAGTTCTCTATTACTCATCTGGGATCACATCTCTCTCTAATCTAGTATATCTCATGAGATATAAATCTTTAATAAATTAAATGTAATAAGATATAGTTCCCACCCTTCATAGAATGAAAAACACATATTTCTATGTTCCATATGAATATAAACCATTCATAATATCATAAAACAAAAAACGAAATGTGTTTCATAAACATTCTATCATAAAATATCTCATGGAAAATAAACATAATTCATCATCATCAATACATCATAAAAATAAACCATTCAAATAATTAATTAGAATGATATTATTGGATTATAGCTCCATTAAAACATAATTGACATCAAATTATGTTATCTTATATGGATATTAATTATTATAGATCACTATTCAATTATTCATGAAGAAAATAACTTATTTGTTTTGGAAAAATTTTGTCCTTAAAATGCCACACAATTTGAAAATAAAAAATATTCATAGAATATAACCATGTATGTTTATAATGTAATATTCATGGAATTAAGGATTCATGAAATTATAAAAATTCATTCATTAAATATACAATAAAAAACATTTGTTTCTTACTTTTACTCTAAATGTCACAAAGAACCTTATTTGGAAAATTGAAAAAATATTCCTTTCAAACAATTTATTAAAAAATATAACACGTGTAAAAATGACATCAAAACAATAAAGAAGAAGGGTAAAAAAAATTCAAATAATTTTTACGAAATATGGATGTGGAAGATAAATATTCCCCAATATATGCTTATATATAAATAATACAATATAATAATGAGATAGGGAAATTAACCCTTTCTGATTTTGTAAATTTTGAGCTATAAACCCGATGCAATTGAATTCATAAAATGGATGCGTAAATAAAAATATAGTTAATGATAAGTATAAAATATTACATTCATGTGATGTATATACATTATAAAAAATAAACGAGTAGAGAATATGGCATAAGTCTCATAGAAAAAAAAAGTGAGAATAGAAATCCCATTAGTACCAGTCTGATTTCCTTCAAATGTTTTTGAAAATACTGTATAATTATTTAAAGAATGTTATTAATTTATATAAGAACAATATTAATATTTATAATGTCATATATGATCCTATTATATCAGCTTATCATCTATTTGTTGATAATATTTCATTATTACTCTTTTTTTATAGTGTAAACTTCTTCATTTTCCAATGCATGTTTTGTTACATATGTCGTGGTTCTTATTCATAGGATATAGTTTCATCACATTCAGAATGATATTAAGGTAATATATATCATATTTTTCCATTATATATATTTATATAATCATTCATTAATGGTCATCATGGAAAATGAATCACATCGCATCTTGGAGATGGTAGGTTGTACATATGGGCAAACGACGGTATGATTCCCTTAACTATAAAAGGGAAATAATGTGAATGGTATATTATTTATTTCTATAATCATTAAAATTTTATTATTATAATATATATATATATATCATTTTCATCATTATACTTATTCAATAATATTAGTGATGAAAAATATATTACACCATGGTGTGGAGACAACAAGTCATACCCATGCATGTGTAATGTTTTCATTATTAGTAAGATTGATAAATGGTGGAATATAGTTGTTCCATAATCATAATATCATATAATAAAATATGTGATACTTGATTTTTTACTTTATATTTGAAAAAACACATGAATAGGTAGTATAAGTAGAAATAATCATGACAAAGTTTTCAAGGACAATTACATCTTCTTCAAAAAATATCCCTTATATCTAGTCTTAGGAATACTAGGATTGGAATTTTAAGAACACCAGAACCTATATAATATGACTACCAATTTTTAAAAGGGATATTTTTAGGATAATTTCTAGCTTGAAGGCTCAAAGATAAGTGAATAAGTGATGGAGGAGGTGTCTCATAGTAATTGAGGTGATAGGTACTTTTAGAATTTTAAAAAATATTAATTTGTAATAAAATCAATATAAATAAAATACCAAAAAATCCCATTTACGAGAATATATTATGATAAAATATTTGAATCTAATAAAACAATATTTTTTTTCTATTTGGTATTATATTAAAATTTTAAATTTTGATTATACATTAGTTAACCTATTTTAATTTTAACTAAGGTAGAAAATATTAAAATATTAAAAGGTTGTAATTTTTAAATATGTGATGTCAATTAGACCATAAATGAACTATTTATAACATTTGAGACCATATTATGATTATTATATTATTTTTAAATATTTTTTGTGATATTTAAATAATGTAATTAAATATTATTTTGATAAAATATCATTACTGTAAATTGTCACACTATTTCATACATAGTGTTTTAAATATATAAATATAATAATTTAACATAAAAATAAATATTTTAATATCTCTCTAAGAGGTCAATGTCATCAAAAAAATTTCAAAAAATTAAATAACCCAAAATATATTTATTTTATTATTTTATTAACATTTATTTGATATTTTAATCAATAAATTAATTATCGAATGAGAATTGTATAATTATTTAATATACATATTTAACTACTAAAAATTATAAATAAAATAGCACGATGAAGATAAATATTATGTATTTCATATGAATACTTATAGTCAAACATATATTTTTTGTAATCCTATTTTAAAAATGATATAGTATTTAAAACATGAATGTGACATCTTTAAATATTAACCAAATAAAATATTATAAATATAAAAATCTCATCTATGTGGGAAAAAAAGTAATAAATAAACTTATATCATGAAAATATATTTATAAAGTTGAATATTTAAATTTATATTCATTAATAGCATACATTTTTCCAATGTGGATACATAATAGATATTTAAGATAAAAGAAGTGACATTTTGTGGATTTTTATCATTAAAATATTATATATATCATTTTCATGTACAAAATTCCATTAGACAACTAAATTTTGATCAATAGGTGTTAAAATATAATTATATTTATGCAGTTATAATTTTCCATTTGTTAGTATCATTTTACAATCCATATCATATTATTTTTCACCTAAACCGCCAAATTTTCCATTTATTATGGTAACACAATTTACCAAGGTTACTGTTATTTTTTTTCAATAAATAAAAGTGGAATGTCCACTAAATTTGTAGATTATGAATCCAAATTTTCATCCAATTTTCAAAATTTTAAATAGATAATTTTCATAATTTAATTTATATTAAAAGCTATTAATCTCCATGAAAATATTTTTTTCACAAAAAAAACTATTAAAAAACATAATGTGAATTTATAATAAATTCAAATATAAAATTATTTTAAAAATTGACAATTTTATTAATTTAAATTAATAATAAATAATACAAATTTAATAATATGACAAAACATAATTTTTCCATATAAATATTTTAAAATATTATATATTTTTCAATAAAAATTAGTATTGTCATCATTCATCAACAGATAAAATTTTCAAAAAAACCCAAAAAAATCACCCTAAAGTAATTATAATATTAATTTTTTAAAAATAAGTTTATTTGGTAAAATAAAATTTATAATGGTTTTAAATTTTTGTTTTAAGATAATTATTTCAATAAAAGGTATCAAAACATCCTTTTAGAAAAATTTATCTTTCTATTCTTAAAAATAGGTTTATTTTTATTTTATCCCTATAAAATATATTGAATGAATTAAAAAAAACATTGGATATTAAAAATATAAATTCCATTAATTAAATTAATTAGTAGTGACTAATTTAATTAATTATTATTTAATTCCATTACAGAAATATAAATATTTATTTATAAAAACACATCATTTATTTTCAATTGGTACTTATCTTTTGTTCAAACGAATCACTCACCATGAAATCATATTTTTAAAACATAGTTAATCTGGTTTATACCTTCCATTAAAATGTATAGGTTATAATTATCTTGTTTAAATAATATCAATAATATAATTATATTTTGTATAAACTTAGTGTTGTGAGTAACACAATATAAGGTTGTGTTGTGTGTAATAAAAGAAATCAATAAAATAAAATTATTTAAAAAAATCATTTATAAAAAAATATAGGGGTGTTACATTCTAGCCCCACACCTCATAAAATTTATTTATACATTAAAATAAGTCAATCTAAAATAATAAAATTAAGATACCACTTCCTCATAATATATTCAAGTTCCCACGTAGCATCTTTATATTAGTGGTTTCTCAAGAAAAAATTAACGAGGTGAGTGGTATTTCTTTATAGAATATTATCTCTCTGATCCATAATTTCTCCTAGTTTCTAATTATAATAAAGTTATTCCTCCAATAATATGACCTTTGTGTTTAATAAATCTGAAGTATTAGGTATGTAATTCATAAAAATAGATACTGTAACGCCCCAACCCTAGTTTCCCAGAGTCGGTGCATTATTACATAACATTGGCATGATCACAAGAAAGATCAAATCTCGAAAGACCGATTGGTTTAGTAGCCTTGGAAACACTAGATATATTCATAAGTTTTACATTACATCATAAAATGAAAAACTACTACAACAACATAATGTCTCCATAATTCACACTCATATCCCCACATAATATCCCTGCAGGTCATTCATAATTTACTTCTTCACTTCCTGGGAAAACAAAACATAGAAAAGGGGTGAGCTCAAATGCCCATTAAGGATAACAATATAATGGAAACTTTCATAAATAAGAATAATCATTTAAGGCAATGTATAACTAAAACAAAAGCCTTTCAAACTTGAACTTTCAACTTTGTATGGCATAAATAAAATGAAATAATGCCATTTACTCATTCACATGGTTATTCAACTAATCTAATAATCACATGAAAAATCACTAACCACTTTCATAATGATTGAATGCATAATGCCAGACTATCATAACCACATATCCAAGGCCTCATGCCAAGACTACAAATAAGATTTTGTCAAGGCCTTGTGCCAAGATACTAGTTTGCCTCATGAGACCTACTGATGCATCGAGGAGCTATAGCGGGCTCCACCCGTCACATATTAAGTCCAATGCATTCAAATATGAAAAGGTTTAAACATAACATAAGCATTTGTATTAAAACTAGCATACGAAATGTCAATAATTTCACCATAAACTATGAATGGTATAAAAATAGCACATCCACAGTCAAACATATCACAAAACCTTCAATACAATATAGAAGTTTTGTATCATAATAAATCAACTTCAAATAAGCGTAAAATCCATCAAAGGATGTTGACATAGATGAAATCAAAAACACTTTTTAGAGAAATATCTCTTTATATTTTTGAAAATCATTTAAGATCCATATAAAATAAAAAAATTTCTTGAATATATTATTATAAGCTTTTAAGGAAAACTTTGAAGATTTTATAACGGCAGAAAATAACCGCACTCTCCGTATAAGTTAAAAAAACATTCATACCTTAATTCTGTCGAAAATGTTAAAAGGACCTTGTTTTGAAAACGATGGAAAGATTCCTCTTATAAAAAGTCAAACAAGGGTATAAATGACTTTAACCCATATTCTTGTAAACAATAAAAATGTTTTGAAATACATTTTGAAGAAACATGAATGTGGATGATAAAGAGATCCCAGTAGATTATTACATATAAACAACCTCAGATAATGAAGAGATTGTGAAATAACCCATACCTTGTACTTTTCCTTTGTTGGGGTAGGTTAACCTCTTGTATAATGGTGAAATAATTGTTATTAAATTATACAAGAATCATATACATTAATATGTTATCATATATGAACTTTTAATATTGATTTGATAATAATATCTTAGTATTATCGTTGTTTCGGGTGCTAACTTACTTGTTTTCTTTTATATGTTTTGTTACGTAAGACATGTTTGTAAAGGATAGGTTGTATATTATTCATATACAGAATGATATCAAGTCCTTAAACATCATTTTTAAATCATCAAATGATAATTATACTTTAATGGTTACGATGGAGAATGAATCTCATCGCGTTCGCGGAGACGGTAGTCCGTACATACGCACGAGCGATAGTATCATTCTTTTGATATTAAAATAATATATAACTGGATGGTATATAATATATAAAGAATCATTAACATGTTATATTTACTATTTACATGAGTTACACATCATTATTATAACCATCCAAAAAATATTATATTGAATAACAATTACACCACGACGTGGAGACGGTAAGCCGTACGTACGCACGTATGGTGACATGTTATTCAAAGGATGGATAGAACACTGAATATGGTTGTACTATATTTATAATAACATCATAGTATATATATGATACTGGAGTCATTATTTTATAATAGTAACAACAAAGGAAGAAGAAGTGGAAGAAGAAATGAACTTGAAAAGGGGTGGGGAAAACATTACCTCTTCTTAGGGTTCTTCCTTTTGATGTGATCAAAAGGGCTCCTTAGGTTGGCTTTCTGATCAAACTAAGCCCTCTAGGTTGTAGTGAGGGAAGTTCGGAGAGTATTTGGGCAGAGTTTGGACGAACCAAAAGGCTTTGAAGGTGTGAAGAAATGAGAAGGAGGAGTGCCCTTTTATAAGAGGGGTGAGGGGCACCATTGGAAAAGCTAGAAATATTAA
Organism: Viscum album; assembly: GCA_963277665.1. Classification (NCBI taxonomy): domain Eukaryota; kingdom Viridiplantae; phylum Streptophyta; class Magnoliopsida; order Santalales; family Viscaceae; genus Viscum; species Viscum album. The sequence continues at coordinate 644,657,316 of OY728128.1, forward strand.
TTTATAATAAATTAATATTCGGTTTCTAATGTCTCCAAAGTTGATTATTTAAATTTTAAGGTGGGTATGGGTCGAAAACAACTCATCCAATAGAATTTAGACAGGTTTTGGTACTTATATTAACCTTATCTTTAAGTATTAACTCTAAGTTAATTAGTTTCACTTTTACAATGTTTCTTTGTATTTTTATATAATATGGTTAATAAACATACTATATACATCCAAGAGACCCCCAAGTGGTCCATTAATGATTAACCTATCATGATATAAGTCTCTTGGCCGAACCATATATTTTTAAGAATTTAATATTAATTAATAATATAATATTTGTTTTAAGAACTCTATTATGTCAATTTTGACACTATTCAATAGTTGATTTTTGTGAAACTCATAACAGATTGATTACTTCGAACAAAGTCAATTAAAGCAATCCTAATATATCATAGTATCCTAGAAAATTAGTTTAATTCATTAAAAGTTTCATATTATATTTATTTGGTTATTTATAATATCAATTATTTTAATTTTTCACTATTATAGTAATTACTCCATCATCATTGTGTCATAAATAAAATAAATTATATAATCTCTAAAAATTATAAATAAAATATAATTATGTAGGAAATATTTTTATATTTCTAATGAATATTTATAATCTAAAATCCAACATATATAAACCTATGTAACAATTGTTTTTCTAAAAGATATATGATTGTGTCATTTTTGTATTCATTTTAACTTAATTAAAATAAAGTGTCATTATCACTTACAAGTGGATCCATGGGGTCCCAAAATCGACCCAAAGATTCCCATGGTCGACCATGTATCAACCAATAGGGTTGAGACACGTTTTAGGGTAATTTAGTATTATTATAATATTATTTTGTAACCCTTATTTACCGGATTTACCCTTCACCATGGTAAATAAAATATTTACCACAGTAATTATTCAAAATTGTCTAAAAATAAAAGTTACCTATTTACACAATTTGGAAATCCTGATTCCAAATATGGAATCCATTTTTCTAAATTCAAAACACAGAAGTGGCAGAAATTAATTTAAAATTAATTCCCGCTGTCAGAACAAAAAGCTTGTTTTTAAGAGATAATAACTATCAAAAGATTGACACTTGTTTATGTTCGGTTTAATTGTAAAATTATGTCCAATGACCAACATTATATTAAATGGTAAAAATATATTCTAAATATACTTTAAAACCACTCAAATTCACAATTTATCACTATTAATTATTTTGATTAAAAAAGTTGTTTTTAATTAAAATTTAGTAATTTTCACTATTCATCAAAATATGAAAGTTATCCAAAAAGTACCAAAATTTTACCTTAGGCTAAATTCGATATTCTGAATCCAAAAATGAAGTCCATTTTAAAATATAAAATATATATAATTTCAAAATTTAGGTATTACTATTCGTAACGGCTAGTTTGATTGGTTATGGTGTGTTAGAACTCGGTGTTGCGTACAACACACGCTATCACATTATTCAATGAGAAGCGTACCGTAGAAGCTTGGGGTGTTACATTATCCCCTCCTTCAAATAATTTCGTCCTTGAAATTTCTAGAATACTACTGCATGAAAAGACTCGGGTGGTTCTTCATCATAAGTTCCTCGGGTTCCCACGTTGCCTCTTCCATCTTATGGTTTCTCCACAAAACTTTTACCAGACGCATCATCTGGTTTCTCAACACTTGTTCTCTCGTATCAAGAATCTTGACGGGCTGTTCGCAATAAGACAGATCGGGTTCCAGTTCTAATTCTTCATAGGTGAGTACATGCGTTGGGTCAGGCATGTATTTCCTCAACAGAGATACGTGGAACATATCATGAACTTTGGAGAGACTTGGCGGTATTGCCAATCGGTAAGCTACAGCCCCAATTCGTTCTAGAATTTCGAAAGGTCCGATGTACCTGGGACTCAATTTACCTTTCTTACCAAAACGTATGACTCCCTTCCATAGAGATACCTTCAGGAAAACATGATCACCGACTTGATATTCCAAATCCTTCCTTTTATTATCGGCATCGCTCTTCTTCCTACTTTGAGCTTCTTTGATTTGATTTTGGATTACTTTCACCTTTTCCATTGTTTCCTCCACCAATTCTGGGCCTAAAAGTTTTATTTCACCAACATCATCCCAACAGGTTGGTGTACGACATCTCTTTCCGTATAACGCTTCATATGGTGCCATCTGAATACTCGAATGGAAGCTATTGTTATAGGAAAATTCTACCAGTGGTAAATATTGATCCCACATACCCTGAAAATCAAGTGAGAAATATCTCAACATGTCTTCTAAGGTCTGAATAGTCCATTCTGATTGTCCGTCTGTCTGAGGGTGGTATGCAGTGCTCAAATGAAGTTCAGTATCCAGGGATTTCTGAAGACTTTTCCAAAATCTTGAAGTAAAATGGGGATCACGATCAGAAACAATCGATAGGGGTACTCCATGAAGTCTCACAACTTCATTAATGTATAGTCTTGCTAGACGTTCTAGGGGTAGATCTTCTCTTATAGCAAGAAAATGTGATGACTTGGTAAGACGATCAAAAATAACCCATATTGCATCGTTCCTTCTAGGAGTCTTTGGTAGCCCCATGACAAAGTCCATCGTAATATTTTCCCATTTCCACTCCGGTATGGGAAGAGGTTGCATGACTCCTCCAGGCTGTTGCCTTCCAGCTTTCACTTGTTGACAAACCATACATCTTGACACAAAATCAGCAATCTCCCTCTTCATGTTGTCCCACCAAAAATGTTCCTTCAAATCTCTATACATTTTGGTGCTCCCAGGGTGTATAGAGAAATTGGAACTATGAGCATCATCCAGAAATTCCCTTTTTAGATCAGGTAAATCGGGAACACAAAGTCTCTTCCCGAATTTCAAAATTCCATCTTCATACACAAAGTCTCTCAATCTCCCATCATTCGCAGCTTTAATCTTCTTCTGAAATTCTTCATCATCGGTCTGATAACTCTTAATCCTTTCTAGTAAAGATGGTTTGGCAACCATTTGAAAAAGCGTTGATGTTTCACCTTCCCTGGTTATTCCCATGTCCATCTTCACTAGATCCATGAAAATTGGATCCCTTTCAATTCTCATCATGTTCAAAAATCCATGGTCTTTTCTGCTCAAAGCATCTGCCACCTTGTTTGCTTTCCCCGGGTGGTAGTGTATCGTGCAATCATAATCCTTGAGTAATTCAAGCCATCTCCTTTGCCTCATGTTGAGTTCTTTTTGTGAGAAAATATACTTCAAACTCTTGTGATCAGTATAAATCTCACATTTTTCACCATAGAGGTAGTGCCTCCATATCTTCAAATAAAATATCACAGCTGCTAACTCAAGATCATGAGTAGGATAGTTTTGTTCATGAATTTTCAACTGTCGTGATGCATAGGCAATAACTCTATCATTCTACATAAGGACACAACCAAGTCCTTTCTTTGATGCATCACTATAAATAATGAACTCATTATTCCCCGATGGTAGAGTTAGTATAGGAGCATTGAATAATCTTCTCTTCAGTTCTTTGAAACATTCTTCACACTCTTTTGTCCAAACAAATTTAACCCCCTTACGTGTGAGCTTCGTTAATGGGTTAGCCAATCGGGAAAAATTCTGGACAAAACGTCAATAATAACCTGCCAAACCAATAAAACTACGTACCTCAGTTATACTCGTAGGTGCTGGCCATTCTTGGATTGCCTTGGTCTTAGAAGGATCAACAGAGATTCCATCTTTAGAGACAATATGGCCAAGAAATGAAATCTCCTGAAGCCAGAATTCACACTTGCTAAACTTCCCATATAATTCATGCCTCCTTAGAGTCTTCAAGATAATGCGCAAGTGATTTTCATGATCTTCGTAGGTTTTGGAGTATACCAAGATATCATCAATAAATACCACCACAAATTCATCTAGATACTCCTTGAAAACTCTATTCATCAGATCCATGAATAAAGATGGTACATTAGTCAATCCAAACGGCATTACAGTAAACTCTTAATGCCCGTACCTGGTTCGAAATGGTGTTTTCGGAATGTCTTCCTTCTTCACACACAACTGATGGTATCCAGATCGAAGGTCAATCTTTGAAAAGTATTGAGCTCCATGCAGTTGGTCAAATAAATCATCAATACGAGGTAGGGGATACTTGTTCTTTATCGTTATAGCATTGATCTCCCTGTAGTCGATACATAACCTCATAGATCCATCTTTCTTTTTAACAAAAAGAACAGGGGATCCCCATGGAGAAACACTAGGGTGAATAAATCCCTTATTACTCAATTCCTCTAGTTGTTTCTTTAGTTCGACTAATTCTACAGTGGCCATTCTATAAGGGGTCTTCGATATAGGCCTTGATCCAGGAATCAAATCAATGGAAAACTCAACTTCTCATTCTGGAGGATGTCCAGGTAAATCTTCCAGAAATACATCTACAAATTCTTTCACAACAGGTACATCCTCTATTTGGACATTCCTTTCCTCATCGACAGTTATTTCATTCTCTTCCTCCCCAATAATTGAATTAAGTTGAGCTACTGGGGGTGGATCTAAATAAGAATTAGGTGGTGACGATTCTGCTCTAAAGATAAGGTGTTCCTTATCATTATCATCAAGAATCGTAACCTCTTTCTTCTTACAATAAATCTTCGCATCATAGTCCGAAAGCCAGTCCATACCGAGGATTATATCAAACTCAATCATAGGTATGATGATGAGATCAGTAGATAAAGAACATTTATGTGCTCTAATGGGGACTGATACACAAAACTTTGTTGCAATGATACTTCCCTTAGGAGTTTTAACTGACAACTCCCTTATTAAATCAAATTGGAAATATCTAATTTTCTTAGCAAACTGGGAAGATACGAAACAATGTGATGATCCAGAATCAAATAATGCATTTGCTAAACTTGAGGAAACCATTAAATTACATTCCACCACGTCTTTCGGAGCTTCTACCTCAGCAGTAGTGATAGAATAAGCCTGGCCTTGATCCCTTGTCCATTTCTGAGGTATGTTCTTCTAACGCTTAGGACATGTATTTGCATAATGCCCCATATCTCTGCAGTTGTAGCACTGAACGTTGGTAGCTTCCTTCTTCCCCTTGCAATCACGAGCATGGTGGTCTTTTTCACCACACTTGTAACAGACTCCCATTCCCTCAAGCAAGTACCAGGATGTTTCTTCCCGCATTTACCACAAGATGGATATTCAACCTTTCCCTTATTCCCCTTATTTCCATTCCCAGATTGATCAGCAGGTCTATTTTTCTCTTGCTTTGCTTTAAAGTCATAAGACATAGAGAATTCATTTTCGGTCTTCATAGCATATGAGACAATGTCTTCGTACGACGAAAAGGATTGTGAGACTAATGCTCGACGGAGAAATGGTTTTAACCCATCAAATAAACGATCAATCTTACTTCTTGGGTTGCGTATATAATCACCAGCATACCTTTCTAACCTTGTAATGTTAGCCTCATACTTTGTGACATTCTCATCCTCCTTCTGTCTCAAACATAGAAATTGCCTTTCCATATCTGCTCGATGGTCGCGAGGAAAGTATTTTTCTAAAAATAGATCTTTGAACTCCCTCCATTCCATATTTGATACTTCATCATCTTCCTTCATGTTTTGAATCAATGACCACCATTGATCAGCATCTCCAGTGAGGCGGTAAACTGCCATGATAAATTTTTCCCTTTCACTGCTCCCCAAAGCCTGAAATATTTTCTCTAGGAAATTTATCCACTGCTCGGCTACTAAGGGATTTTTACTCCCATTGAACATTGGTGGTTATTGCCTCATGAATAGGTCTAACATTGATCCTCCACGCTGTGGATCAGGGTACTCCATACGGGTAAGGTTATTATTCATAACCTGAGTAAGTTGTCCCAGTATGGTGATTAGCTGATCGGCACCAATTGCATCACCAGCCCCACTATAATTATCTTGAGCAGGAGGGAAATCCCTACATGGAGTGAATGCATTGATACGGTTTCCATTTCTTCCACTAGGCGCCATTTATAAACAATGGCATAAACTAGATCAGTTTATGAATCAAAATACATAATCCCATACATATAAAACACTTAACATAAATTGAACTATTTATGGATATAATCCATAATCATAAAAATGTTTTCTTTGAGGAATTATATACTCATAAACCCTTCATAATGATTTATAAAGAAAATGAGAGTTATCCTAAGCATATCCCCCGGGAGTGTCGTAACCAAGAGTGCAGCAAGGCCCGTTGTCGTGCACCAGTTCTCGTTCGAGTCTAGCTCAAAGCGGTGTTTTCGGGTTTTACCCCTTGGTACATATGTGCCAGAGCCGCCTATACCTGCTCATATCAAGACAGGGATGTATTGCTCGGAAAACTCACAAAATCTCTACAATACCAAAATTCTAGGAAGTTCTTCTATACTAATCCTCAAAGTTCATCTTAGGTCTATGTGCTCTAATCAAAGTTTATCTAAATCTAGCTTCCATGGTTTGTACTAAACTTCCTCTGATACCAACTGTAACGCCCCGACCCTAGTTACCCAGAGTCGGTGCATTATTACATAACATTGGCATGATCACAAGAAAGATCAAATCTCGAAAGACCGATTGGTTTAGTAGCCTTGGAAACACTAGATATATTCATAAGTTTTACAATACATCATAAAATAAAAAACTAATACAACAACATAATGTCTCCATAATTCAAACTCATATCCCCACATAATATACCTGCAGGTCATTCATAATTTACTTCTTCACTTCCTGGGGAAAATAAAACATAGAAAATGGGTGAGCTCAAATGCCCAGTAAGGATAACAATATAGTGTAAACTTTCATAAATAAGAATAAACATTTAAGACAATGTATAACTAAAACAAAAGCCTTTCAAACTTGAAAATTCAACTAGGTATGGCATAAATAAAATGAAATAATTCCATTTACTCATTCACATGGATATTCTACTAATCGAATAATCCCATGAAAAATCACTAACCACTTTCATAATGATGGAATGCATAATTCCAGACTATGATAACCACATAGCCAAGGCCTCGTGCCAAGACTACAAATAATATTTTGTCAAGGCCTTGTGCCAAGACACTAGTTTGCCTCATGAGACCTACCGATGCATCGAGGAGCTATAGCGGGCTCCACCCGTCACATATTAAGTCCAATGCATTCCCATATGAAAAGGTTTAAACATAACATAAACATTCGTATTAAAACTAGCATACGAAATGTCAATAATTTCACCATAAACTATGAATGGTATAAAAATAGCACATCCACAGTCAAAAATATCACAAAACCTTCAATACAATATAGAAGTTTTGTATCATAATAAATCAACTTCAAATAAGCATAAAATCCATCAAAGGATGTTGACATAGATGAAATCAAAAACACTTTTTAGAGAAATATCTCTTTCTATTTTTGAAAATAATTTAAGAGCCATATAAAATAATACATTTTCTTGAAAATATTCTTATAAGCTTGTAAGGAAAACTTTTAAGATTTTATAACGGCAGAAAATAACCGCACTCGCCGTATAAGTTAAAAAAAACATTTTTACCTTAATTCTGTCGAAAAGGTTAAAAGGACCTTGTTTTGAAAATGATGGAAATATTCCTCTTATAAAAAGTCAAAAAAGGGTATAAATGACTTTAAACCATATTCTTGTAAACAATAAAAATGTTGTGAAATACATTTTGAAGAAACATGGATGTGGATGATAAAGAGATCCCAATAGATTATTACATATAAACAACCTCAGATAATGAAGAGATTGTGAAATAACCCTTACCTTGTACTTTTCCTTTGTTGGGGTAGGTTAACCTCCTGTATAATGGTGAAATAATTGTTATTAAATTATACAAGAATCATATACATTAATATGTTATCATATATGATCTTTTAATATTGATTTGATAATAATATCTTAGTATTTTCGTGTTTCGGGTGCTAACTTACTTATTTTCTTTTATATGTTTTGTTATGTAAGAAATGTTTGTAAAGGATAGGTTGTATTTTATTCATATCCAGAATGATATCAAGTCCTTAAACATAATTTTTAAATCATCAAATGATAATTATACTTTAATGGTTACGATGGAGAATGAATCTCATCGCGTTCGTGGAGACGGTAGTCCGTACGTACGCACGAGCGACAGTATCATTCTTTTGATATTAAAATAATATATAACTGGATGGTATATAATATATACAGAATAATTAACATGTTATATTTATTATTTACATGAGTTACACATCATTATTATACACATCCAAATAATATTATATTGAATAACAATTACACCACGATGTGGAGACGGTAAGCCGTACGTACGCACGTATGATGACATGTTATTCAAAGGATGGATAGAACACTGAATATGGTTGTACTATATTTATAATAACATCACAGTATATATATGATACTGTAGTCATTATTTTAGAATAGTAACAAAAAAGGAAGAAGAAGTGGAAGAAGAAATGAACTTGAAAAGGGGTGGGGAAAACATTACCTCTTCTTAGGGTTCTTCCATTTGATGTGATCAAAAGGGCTCCTTAAGATGGCTTTCTGATCAAACTAAGGACTCTAGGTTGTATTGAGGGAAGTTGGGAGAGTATTTGGGCAGAGTTTGTCCGAACCAAAAGGCTTTAATGGTGTGAAGAAATGAGAAGGAGGAGTGCCCTTTTATAAGAGGGGTGAGGGGCACCTTTGGAAAGGATAGAAATATTAATTTATAATAAATTAATATTCGGTTTCTAATGGCTCCAAAGTTGATTATTTAAATGTTAAGGTGGGGATGGGTCGAAAAAAACTCATCCAATAGAATTTAGACAGGTTTGGGTACTTATATTAACCTTATCTTTAAGTATTAACTCTAAGTTAATTAGTTTCACTTTTACAATGTCTCTTTGTATTTTTATATAATATGGTTAATAAACTTACTATATACATCCAAGAGACGCCCAAGTGGTCCATTAATGATGAACCTATCATGATATAAGTCTCTTGGACAAGCCTTAGATTTTTAGGAATTTAATATTAATTAATAATATAATATTTGTTTTAAGAACTCTATTATGTCAATTTTGACACTATTAAATAGTTGATTTTTGTGAAACTCATAAAAAATTGATTACTTAGAACAAAGTCAATTAAAGCAATCCTAATATATAATATTATCCTATAAAATTATTTTAATTCATTAAAAGTTTCATATTATATTTATTTGGGTATTTATAATATCAATTATTTTAATTTTTCACTATTATAGTAATTACTGCATCATCATTGTGTCATAAATAAAATAAATTATTTAATGTCTAAAAATTATAAATAAAATATCATTATGTATGAAAGCTTTTTATCTTTATAATTAAAATTTATAATCTAAAATCCAACATGTATAACCCTATGTAACAATTGTTTTTCTAAAAGATATATGCTTGTGTCATTTTTGTATTCATTTTAACTTAATTAAAATAAAGTGTCATTATCACTTACAAGTGGATCCATGGGGTCCCAAAATTGACCCCAAGATGCCCATGGTCGACCATGTATCAACCAATAGGGTTAAGACACGTTTTAGGGTAATTTAGTATTATTATAATATTATTTTTTAACCCTTATTTACCGGATTTACCCTTAACCATGCTAAATAAAATATTTACCGCAGTAATTATTCAAAATTGTCTAAAAATAAAAGTTATCTATTTACACAATTTGGACATCCTGATTCCAAATATGGAATCCATTTTTCTAAATTCAGAACACAGAAGTGGCAGAAATTAATTTAAAATTAATTCTCGCTGTCAAAATAAAAAGCGTGTTTTTAAGAGATAATAACTATCAAAAGATTGCCACTTGTTTATGTTCGGTTTAATTGTAAAATTATGTCCAATGACCAACATTATATTAAATGGTAAAAATACATTCTAAATATACTTTAAAACCACTCAAATTCACAATTTATCACTATTAATTATTTTGATTAAAAAAGTTGTTTTTAATTAAAATTTAGTAATTTTCACTATTCATCAAAATATGAAAGTTATCTGAAAAGTACCAAAATTTTACCTTAGGCTAAATTCGATATTCTGAATCCGAAAATGAAGTCCATTTTAAAATATAAAATATATATAATTTCAAAATTTAGGTATTACTATTCATAACGGCTAGTTTGATTCGTTATGGTGTGTTAGAACTCGGTGTTCCGTACAACACACGCTATCAAATTATTCAATGAGAAGCGTACCGTAGAAGCTTGGGGTGTTACAGATACATTGAACACATCATGTATATGAGAGAGATTTGGTGGAAGAAAAAATAGAAAATCTAATATTCTAATATGATCATGAATTTAAAAAGATGGAATCCATGTAATTTTAAATTTCACTTAGTAAATAGAAGGTGGATTTTTGAGAATATATTTATAGGAAACCCACTTTTTAATAATCAATAAAAAACTTCCTTTAAAAATGGAGAGTTTTAAACATAACGGTTATCCAATGTTACTCTTTAATGGGGTTCCACATAGGTGTAGATGGGTGAAAATGAAAACATTGACAAAGAAGTGAAAACTAACTATCAATGTCCAATAGATATTGATAGAGAACATGATAATTATATTGTTAAATATCATGAATGTTAAATATGTGATGATCTAAGGGACCATTTAATTCATCAGAAATGAGCATAATGTGATAAATTTTTTGTATCATGATAATTTTCGTAGCATTTAAGAATTTTCAAAGGAAGATATACTTACTACATTTAATTCCATTTTATAAGAACAATCTCACCCACTGATTGTCCCTTGATCACTTTATTATTCATCCCTCTCTCCAATAAAAGAGGTTGAAATTGTAATATCTTTAGAACTTATGGATAATAAGATCCATAATGGGATGACATGTTATTCCTTCTGTCTCTACCAGTCAAAACCAAAAGGCTAGCTTGGGTTATCTAATATTCATAAATCAAAATATGGTTAAGTACAACATTAATCTCTAAATCCTTATATAATGTTCAAAAAAAAATCATAAATGGTTATCCTTATGAACCTTCTAAATGTTTAAAATAAAAATCTTTCAAGATAAGTTAACTAAATTATAAAAATCAACTTATCATTAATCCCACAAACAACATTTTGTAGATATTTAGTGTCATAATCCGTACATTTGAAGACTGTTATCATGTATTCTCCTGAAACATGTTAATTGTAACAAACCATATATTAATATAATAATGCCTTTTTATTCCTATTAACACTTAAAGAATAATATAATAACTTTACTTTAATGGGGATTTTTTTTCTGATAGCGTACTTCACACACAACAATGGGTTACTCCGAAATCTTAAGTTGAACAAAAAATTGAGTTATACTGATAAATAATATAATAATATTAATATTATTTAAATTTATTTAACTCCTAGCCATTGGAATGGTATGTATGAATCGTATCCATAAGATTTTGAAATATGTTTTACACATGATTAAATAATGAATCATTGGTTAACTAATTTTTAGAAATGTAAATAAATACCAATTTAATATAAAGGATTTGTTTGTTTTGAAAATTTTTTTAAAATACTAATTGTGTTTATGAAATCATATCACTCTTTATGGATTCATTAAAAAATTAAAATTTTCAAATAAAAGAAGTATATTACTAAAAATGACGTTTTATGACTTTTGAGGGAAACCCCTTATAAATCTAATTTTTGTCATATATATAAGTTTGTTTTGAAGAAATATATTTCTTATTTATAAGAGGTACATAAAGATATTATTTGGATAAAATTTTGGTATTTTTCTGATAAGGATCATTTTTAATGAATAATAAAAAAATTCTATATTTTAATTCAAAACTACCATTTCGTCTAATTTTATTATATAGTTAGATTTTCCTTTTAGTAAGTTTTAAAGTATAATTTGATTATGTTTTTACCATTTAATACAATAATGGTTAACAGAAGTACTTCCACTTTTAAATTGAACATAAACACATGTTAATCTTTTGATAGTTATTACTTTTTAAAACCCCTCTTTTTGGTTTTGACAACAAGAATTAATTATAAGTTAATTTCTTCCAATTATATGTTTTAAATATGGTAAAATAGATTCCATATTTAGAATCATGAGCTCCAAATTGTGTAAATATTTACCTTTTATTTTTTGACATTATGAATAGTAACTTCAATAATTATTTTATTTACCATGGTTAATGGGAAAATATGGTGAATAAGGGTAAAAAAATTCATAATAACAATAAATAACACTGACACATATCCTCATTCTATTGGAAGAGTTATTTCAGATCATGGTCATCCTTGGGTCAATTTTGGGACCCCATGGAGCCACATGGATGTGAAAATTACTTTTTATAAGAATTAATTTAATGTAATGAAAAATGTAACATAAATATGTATCTTTTAGTAAATCAATTTTAATATGGAGTTATTTAAGTGATATATTTTACTATAAAATGAAATTTGAGAGTCAACTGGTTCATTAAATGATATAGTATTCCTAAAAATATCAAATTCTTCTAACTGACTCGAATAATGTTGAAAATGGCATTAATGAACTATTTTACTTTCTATTGGTATTTTATAATAACTATATTTACTATATAGTATGAATATAAAAGAAGACATGGTAAGAGTCTAATTAGTTAAATAAGGGTTAAAGATAAAATATAAGGTCAAATTTGTGACCCAGGCTTTCCTAAAACCTATTGGTTGAGAGGTTTATGACCGAACAACATCTTATCATTGAAATATATGAATTTGGGGCCATTAGAAACCGAAAATATTTTTATAATAAAATAATATTTCAATACCTTCCTAATGTTCCCATCCTCGCTCTCATAAATGGGCATCACCTCTACACATTTAATCACACCCCTCAAGATGCTTCTCTCATCCAAACCCCTCTCAAAAAATCACCCAATATTCTTACCTTCCTATTAGAGGGGCGTACCTTGGGAAGAAGGTAATTCAAGAAATACTTTTGGCTCAAATCAATGAGAGTTACACGTTTTAAGAGTAATTGTCTTCTCTAAAGATCATTTATATTATTTTACTTATACACTCCCTATTATATTCTTATCCATTGATTACATAACAAGACCAGTATCCTCGATATACTAGAATTATGTTATCATAAGTATTAGCACTACACTTGCACACACCTCCATCTAATGGATACGAACATATTGTTTATTTTTACAGTGAACTGCTGCCTCGCGAAACGATGATTATTCGATTTTACAGTAACACCTCTCATGGTTTCCATTATGATGGAACTATATAATATATGATATATATTATATTTATATTGTCTCTATTATTTGGTAATTTTTATTTACAAACATACATTTATGTTTTTCAAGATGTGTAAAGACAATAATTTCATTTGAGGAAGTGCAGACTACCACGCCATCAAAGTGATATGACTCATTCGTGCCATAAATGGAACATATAAATGATAGAGTTAATTAAAATATGTACCATATATATCATATGTTATTATACTGTGGTTATAATATACACATGTATCATTTAGTTTTCATTTTTTTAATAAGACAAATGAATTAATGTAGCGTTCATGCGTACATACATCTTACCATCTCTATGAACGGTGCATTTCATATTTTTGTCCAAAAATGATATAGACTAATATAAATAAATATATACCGGATATATGTGATATTTAAATCTAGAATAATATTCTAGAGATAATTTAATTTTAACCACATGGAAAATTTTTATTTATGACAAGATTATTTTCGACTCAAGTACCCAAAATCAAAAAAATGACCGATATTAACTTAAATAATTATATAATTTTAACAATGTGTTAATAATTGATATAAAAGGAATAATAGACACAAAAATTATTCTTAGACACATAGAAAATAACTTAATATTATTATTCTAGTAGAATAAAGAAAATTTGTGATTAGTCAGACTCATGGTAAGGGACTTCATCTCAATCTCCATTAATGGACGCATGTTTTGATAATATACACCTCCTTTTAGACGGTTTATAATAAACCCCTTTAAATTTTAATTTAATTCAAAGGGAATATTTTATCTATGATGTGTTTTACTAAATAATAAAAGTAATGTTTTTAATGTATGTGGTGACAATGACCACTCCACCACTGTAATCGTTATTTGGATTCTATCATAAGCCTTAATGTTTTTAAAAAGAAATGAAATCCCTTATTAACTTTTTGGTGTTTTGGTAATGAAAATGGTTTTTGAAATTGATTGATTATTAAACTATTTTAAAATTATTTCTTGTTAATGTAAGTGAAATTTTATTAGTGAAATATTTATATTTCTAATATTTTATGTGTTATGATTATATAATGGTACTTAGACATTTGAAGGGTGGTTATGGGATAAATCAATGATGGGTGGTTATGTCATTAACCAAATGACATGTGGTTTCATAATAAACCATGGAAAGGTGGTTACATTATAAGCTCCAATGCATTGGGTATGAAATTAGGCAGAACGAATATTCTATTTACTGATGTGTATGGAAGTCGACTGTATGGTTATTCCATTTATGTATGTTTATGTCCCAAGATTCCTTTATACATTATATGTTGATTTTTATTGGATTGTGGTAGTATTTCGTTACAAAAGGGTAACCAATGAGCTTATAATCAGTGAAGTATATTTAGTGAAGTATATTTAGTACTTCATAAAAGTAAAAAGTTTTACTTTATGATAAAGTATTCATGGTTTTCATGTTATCCCATGACTAAAATTTTTCTTTAATTATTTATCCCTTACTAACCTTTTTATGATCATACTAAATTTTGGAATTTTTTTCATAGGACATAAAAGAGAATAGATTCAAGGGTGGTATCAAGGAAATGATATGATGTTAAAACATTAACCGATGTCATATTTTATTTTAATGATTTTTTGTTTTAGAAAAAATAGATATTGACTAGATATTTCTAATTGTAATATTCAGGATGTTATATATAAGTTTTGTCCTAATTCTCTAAATCTCATAAACCTAATAGATCCTAGACCTAAATTAATGTCAAATTATTGACTTGTCTCAATATTAAGTAATGTTTATGTCTGGGGAATTATAGTTAGTATCAGAGGTCAGTTTAGATGAATTTAGTGGTTGGGGTGATATTTAATCATAATTGACTAGTTTTACATAACCACATTGGTTATCATATAAGATGGGGTCATAGTTATTATATATATATTGAATGAGTTTAATATAACATGAATAAATATATATTAGTGGTTACCCTACTCATAAGATTGTATATTATGATTTTTCAGATATACTCACACTGCCCTTTTTTGTTATATTAAATGGTTGGATCTTACAGGCACCAAAGTAACAATGGTTGTGAAAAAAATGGTGGTGGTTTTCTGAATAAGAAACTAAATGAAATGAGAGATATAATGTGAACCCTTATGGTTATTTTTAACAAAATATCTGGATTCATGATTGACCACTTGATCCTTGGTGTTTTTTCTAAGGAATCATATATGCATGAAAAAAAATTATGTATGTTTAGGTAATATTAATAAAGGTAAGTATATTCAAAAACCTATTTGTCAGGGCTGTTGAAACAAACACCTAGGAAAATGCTTCAAAGTGATGGGAAGATGTTATAGATTTGGTAATGAAGGTAATAATGAAAAATACTTCCATGGAAAAACAAAGTGTTCAGTTGACTCTAGGAATGGGAATGATGTTCTTTCTGTGGAATCAATTTAATGTTTTAAATGTAGTGTGATTGGTAATTATTCAAATAAACAACATATGAAGAATTTTCTAAAATAGAATCACGTAACACTAGCCTACTTGAAGCCCATGGTTATTATGATTTATTATATTTAATTAAGAGATTTTATGGAAGAAGAATATGTTTTTTGGAACTTGTGCTTTATTAAATGGATATACTTAGTATAAGAAAATTTTTTGGCGTTTAAGAGATAAATTTCATTTTGGAAGATGTTTTACCTTTTGGAAGACTATATGCCAAATGAAAATATTATACAAAGGGGTTTACTATGAGGAGTAATGGTTGAATATTATTTTGGAAGAATAAACATTTTTTGTGGACATATGGAGATTATTGTTATTTATGGAAATGATTTAACTATCATGGATAATATGTGATTAGGTTAATTACTTTATGTATGATACATTAAGAGTAGTCGATGTTTTTTGGAGATGAATTTTATGGTTTATCATGGAAAATTATGTGATCAAATATATATAATTTTTTGGGTATCAATCTTAGTTTGGATTACTTTGAATAATTTTGAGGTAAATTTTGTATTGAATGGTCTTTGTTGAACATTGGGTATTGTCTATTGAATCTTGGAGATTAAGAGTAGTATTTCTTTTAATAATGGATTATACTTTTTCAGATTATCTGATCTTGTACTAACCATTTTGTTTTTGATTAATGTATAATTACGAAGGAAATATATAGTTTATCTGTTGTAGATTATTTGATTCTCTATAATTTGATTCTATCGCTTTTGGTGTGACCAACTCGTCTTGAATACTCATCGTTTGGAGAAAAGATGAGTTTGTGGTACAAATTTAGTAAATAATGACTGTCTACATGACATGTTTGTTTGTTTCCTTGTGTTATTAGTCAATATCACAAATAAATTCATTATCTTAATGAAAAGGAACTTAAAAAACGATGTTCATTCACTTTTCCTTCTAGGGAATCAATGACCATTTAACCCATCACACATGTATGGTTTTCAGGTTGTTAACTTTCTCCTAATAAGGTATTCTATCACCCTCCATCAGAAGATGATAATTATTTTTCTCTTCTATATTCATGTTTTCATGAAATCCATGTTTGTGTTATCTTGGTAGACCATTATACTTCTCTTTCTTTATTTTAGTGTGATAGTTTTATTGAATCATATTCCGATGTGGGACATTCAGTGATGTTTTTGAGACCAATTTTTAAATTTGTAGGATAAAATTTTAAAAATGGGTGAATGATGTAATTATCCATGTATCAATAGAATAATACTTTTTTATTTATATTAATACTTTTTAATAAGATATTAATTTTACGTAAAAGGGGAGTCTTTTCCGATGTCGTACTCGACACACAACAATGGGTTTCTCTAAAATATTATGTCTCACACAACATAGAGTTATACTGAAAAATAATAAAATAATATTTTTATTATTTTTAAATTGTAGTTAATGCTAAGCAATTGGAATGGTGTGAATTAAAAGTATCAACTGAATTCTAAAATATTATTTACACAAGTTTAAATAATGATACATTGGTTACAACATTTATTAGAAATGGAATAAAAACCAATTGAATATAAAGGATTTTTTTATGAAATTATATTTAAAAGATAATATTGTATTTATAAAATTATATCACTATTTATTGATTCATAAAAAAAATAATTTTTCAGATAAAAGATGTTTTTTCTAAAAATGCAGTTTTACTACCTTTTATAGGAGAACACTTCATAAATATAGTTTTCGGTCAATTTTATATATTCTATTTGAAAAAAATAAAATTATTATATAGATAAGATAGATCCAAATTATATTTGGAATAAATTTTTGTATTTTTCTGAAAATGTTCATTTTTTTAATGAATAGTGAAAAAATACCGTGTTTTAATTCAAAACTGACTCTTCGTATAATTTATTCATATAGTAGGATTTGTCATTTAATTGGTTTTAATGTATAATTGGATTATGTTTATATCATTTAATCCAATTATGGTTATAGGATGTAATTTTACTTTTAAATTGTACATAAACACATGCCAATATTTTGATAGTTATTACTTCTTAAAAACCCACTTTTTAGTTTTGATAGTGAAATTAATTTTAAATTAATTTATTCCATTTATATGTTTTGAATTTAGAGAAATGGTTTAAATATTTTGAATCATGAGGTCCATGTTGTGCAAATAGATACCTTTTTTATAATTAATGAATAGTTACTTCAGTAATTATTTTATTTACCATGGTTAGAGGGTAAATCTAGTGAATAAGGGTAAAAAATAATATCATAATAATATTAAACAACACTAAAATGTGTCTTTATCATATGTTATTAGATATTTCCAACCTTGAGAATCCTTGGGTCGATTTTGGTACCCCATTAATCACATGGATGTGAAAATGTGAGTTACTATGAATTAATTTAATGTAAAGAAAAAATTAACAAAAACATGTATCTTTTTGTAATAAAAATTAAATGGGATTATATAAGTGAAATATTTGACTATAAATAGTAATTATAATTCCAAAAATATTTCCTAAATCATTATATTTTTTTATAATTTTTAGAAATAAAATAAATAAATTTATTGATAACACAAAAATGATGTAGTTATTACCCTATTAGTGAATGAATTAAATAAATTATATTATAAATATTAAAATAAATTTATTTTAAATGTTTTCTCCGGCCAAAATTTATAAGGATGATTATGATTTTTTATCATTTAATTAATTATGGTTTTTCTAAAAAATCAAAACTGTTATGGTTTTTTAAAAAGACATGATATGAATAGAAAACAAATTGACATAATTGAGTTTAAAAAAAAGTATTTTAATAATGATATAATAAACTTAAAAATCTACGATTCAGCCCAATGACATAGATAATTTTAATAATATCATTAGTGAACCACTTGTTGTTCTATTGACATTTTATAGTAACTATATTTACTATATATTATGAATATACAAGAAGATATGGAAAGATTAAAATTTGTTAACTAAGGGTTATAGCTAAACGATAAGGTAAAATTTGTGACCTAGACTTGTCTAAACCCCATTAGTTGAGAGTTTTTTGACCCAGAACCATCTTAGAATAGAAATAAATTACATTATGAGTATTTGAAACTGAAAATAATTTCATTATAAAATAACATTTTAATACCTTCTTAAAGTGCCCCTCCTCCCTCTAATAAAATCTAATCACCTATGCCCATTTAATAACACCTATAAAACCCAATGGATCATTCATACTCTTATAAAATAATCTCAAAATATCCCTACCTTTTTCCTAGAATCCTTACCTCGGGGATAAGGAAATTTGGGAATGCCTTTTGTCTCAAATCAAAAGGAGTTACACATTTAAAGAGGTAGTGTCTTCTCTAAATTCCATTTCCATTATTTTACTTCAATACTCACTAATATATATTTGCTCATTGATTACATAAAAAACTAGTATACTAAATAAAATATTATTTTCTATGAGTTTTATTTGAATTACACTTACAAAAACATCCATCTAATGGATACGAACATAGTATTTCTCTGTACAACAAACTACTGCCTCACGAAACGATGACTATTTTCTATTCCCCTAACACCTCTCATGGTGGAAATTATGATGGAACTGTATTAATATATGATATATATTATATTTATATTTTCTCTATGATTCTGTAATTCTTATTTAAAAACATACCTTAATGATTTTCATGATGTCTAAATATGATAGTTTCTTTTGAGGAAGTGTGGACAACCGCCCCCTCAATGTGATATAAATCATTCATTATATAAATTAAACGTATAAAAGATTTTGTTAATTAACTAATTTAACATATATATCATATGTTAGTATACTGTAATTATAATATACCTTTACATCATTTATTTTTCATTTCATTAATATGAATAATTAATGAAAGTAGCGTGCATTCATACGTATGTCCTACCGTCTCCAGGAAAAACGCATTTCATTTATAATCCCCAAATGTTATGGACTATTATAAATACAAATATAATGGATATATATGATATTTTAATCATGAATAATTTTCTATAAATAATTTAATTTTGACCACATTGACAATTTATAATTATAACAAGATCGTTTTTGACTCAAGTACCCAATATCAACAAAATAACAGATGTTAAATTAAATAATTATGTAATTTTTATAACATGGTAATAATGAATATAAATGGAATAATAAACATGAAAAAGGTACTTAAAAAATTCTAAATTAACAAATGTTTATTATTCTGGATGAAAAGGAACATACATGAAGAATTAGAATCAGAGTAAGGGAATTTGTCTCAATATCCTTTCATTGAGTAATATTTTGATAACATAATCCTTTTTCTAGAATGTTGTATAATAAACCCCTATTCCTTTTACATTCATTATAATGGAATATTATATCTATGAAGTGCTTTAATAAATGATAAAAGGAATGTTTTTAATGTAAGCGGTGACAATAACCTCTCCGCCACCGTAATCATTCTTTGGATTCCTCTATAATCCATCATGTTTTTAGAAGGAAAAGAAATCCTTTATTACTGTTGGGGTGTTTTTATATTGAAAATGGTTTTTGAAATGGAATTATTATTTCAATATCGTGAAATTATTTCTAGTGATTTTAAATGGAATGTTATTAGTGAAATGTTAATATTTCAAATATTATATGTGTTATGATTATATAATGGTACTTGGACATTTGATAGGTTGTTCCGTGATAAACCAATGATGGGTGGTTATGTGATAATCAAATGACGTGTGATTCCATGATAAACCATGTACTGGTTGTTATGTTATATCCTCCAATGCATTGGGTATGTAAGTCAGATTTTTGGCTATTGCAATTAGTGATTTGTGTGGAAGTCAATCGAATGGTTATTCTATTTATGTATGTTTATGTCCCAATTTATCTTTATAGGTGATATGTTTCCTACTAGGGTATTATGGTAATCTTTTGGTTACAAAAGAGTATGCAATGAGCTTATATTTAGTGAATTATAGTTACTACTTCTTAAAGTTGAAAAATATTACATTATGATAAAGCATTCCTAGTTTTCATGCTATCCTAACAATAACTATTTCCTTTATTTATGTATCCCTTACTTAGATTTTTTATGCTCATACCATGTTTGGAAGGGTTTTTCACAGGACATAAAGATTAATGGAGTCAAGGATGGGATCAAGGAAAATTTATATTGTTCAAACATGAAACGATGTCATATTTTTTTAAAGAGTTTTTGTTTTATGAAACAAATGTATATCTAGTAGATGTGTCCACTTGTAATGTTCAGTATATTAGGTATATGTTATGACTTAATTCTCTAATCCTCTATACCTAAAAAGATCCTCGATGTGTATTAAAATCAACTTATCGACTTATCTCAAGATTAAGTAATTATTAAGTCTAGGGTCTTATATTAATAACCTGAATTTCCTTAAATACATTGGGAAAATATTAATTCATTCAAAAATTTACTCATTACACGTACCATAAATCCAAAAAATTTATAAACTCAAATCATAATAAAATAAATAACTATATAATATGTTCCAAGTTCATCAATACTCGCCCATTTGATTTTTCACAGTCAAACCTCTCTTTATCTCATTATTATCCCAAAATAATGTATATATTAAGGGTTATCGTTCCCTTATTTTTTTATTCAAAAATATCACTTTATTAAGTCAATCAATTTTTAGGGTTACTATTACCATTGAATATATGATTTAAAATCCATAATGAAAAAGACTAGTAAACAAATAAATAGTTGTTTTATTATTTTTTAATACCATAAAAATAATTCTACAACATTATCTCTGAATTCCAATACATAAAAACTCAATCATTCTACCACATCATTGTCATACTCAACCTTTCCAATAGTGATCGTCTATGATTTTCCATTATATTTGGTCTTAAGAGGTTCCTGATGATGGTCATTAATGACATCGCTCAAATTTTTGCATTGGTCAGCACCATTTCCATTTTCTATGCACTTGATGCATTTAAGTGTGACATGTGTACTCTGTATATCCTTTTCACTATTCATGTCATTATTTAACTTCATTCCATCACTTTAGCAATCAATTTCTCGATGAACTTCCCTTAAATACATAGAACATTTACTAGTCCCATTAAGAGAGTTTTATCCATATTTATTTACTCACACTAAGAATAAATGAAATTTAATATTCTTTTCACCATGGTTTATTATATTTTATTTTAATCTCCATTATATATTTTTATTCATAACTATTCGATTGATTTGTATTTTTATCTTTCATTGAATCATTGACAAAAAATTCACAATATCTTCGTAGATACTAAAGTCTCATATGTATAATTCCCTTCAATGACTTTGTTTTAATCCAATGAAGAATATATCCACCATAATTTTATATTGTATAATAACACTAGAAGTGTACCATGAATGTCTTGTAAAATTATCCTCAATGGAACCAATGTAATCATCATCCATTTTCTATGAATTAGGGATATATTTCTCTCTATTTTTACAAATAACTTTAGGAATGCAATTATTATATAATAAGTTGTAAAACTCATAAAAATCCCTCGAAAAAATTTCATATTGTTTTCTTTTATTTTGGATTATAATCCACCTCTAGTATTATTATTCAAAACTTATGATATATGATATATATTTACATCATCAGTGTAACCTACTGAGATTATTTCTCACAACGATATGTGCACCTCAGTATGTATATAATCCTTAAGTATGATTTTTATGTTGAGAACATATTACAATACTGATAAGGAATAGTCCATATACGTCATGATCGATTAGAGATCCTCGTTTGAATTCTTATGATCAGGCTAGACTAATATGTTAGTTTTTAGAGACTGAGTATATGGTGTGGATCATAGTTATTAGTAGAGCCTTGTACCTTTATTTTTATTTCTTTTCTGTACTCTTTAATATGTATTCATTCTAGTGGTTAATAAATTCTAAATATATGACATGGCCATTCGTTCTCATCATGAACATCATTTATGATTACACCATACTTATATTTCAGTCTATTTACTACTTATACACTATTATTTTTTTATAATTATAGATAATATTTTTTATTTTCAATATTTTCTTATTTTATATGAGGTAATGGTCTCTCCACAGACATACCTTAAGCCCTCACTTCTTTATGGAAGCATTTGGTATATGGATAGGTGATCATGATGACATGTGTTGAATTGTATGAGAGAACTAGTTTAATGTCATTTTGGTCAGGAAGTTATGGTATCTATACCTATATATTCATTTTGCCTATAACATCAAGTGACTAATAGACATTGAACATGAGATTCTATTATATTCATCTCAACTTTTCTTCATTATCAAATAAATACTAACAATGTCAATGAATACATAACATTTTATTCATTTTACAAATGAGTATATTACATACACTTCATAAAACTAGTTGAACATATCATATGTAAATCAACTAAATATAGACATTCATTTATTAGGTCTTATTAAATAAAGGAAAAAATGTATTTCTCATTCATATTAGTAGGAAAATCATATCCGGTTTATAGTTCAACTGATGATTTGATCAATAACATAGCCCAGCACCCCCTGATTAGAAAATTTTATATTTTGAATTGAATTTAAAGGGTATTGAAATTACGAGGATTCACTTTCGTAGTATATAACAAACCACCGATAATAATGATTTATAATAGTAATGAACCCTGAATAATATCTATGATGTGATGAAATTATATTAGTTATACTTTAGTGGGTTAGTCTACGTAAAATGATCCTAATTATTACCGAATGAATCCATTCATCATATCTCATATAAACCCTTTTTAATGAGTACAATAAATATTTTCAAGATAATCATAACATATCATCTCAACCCATAATACAATTTGGTGACCATTTAATATGTATAACTCAATGTTTGTAATTTGAGGGGACACATACCATTCAACCATTCATGTTATGTAAATAATAAAACATTTTAATGAATGATAAATAGAGATTTCCATTATTATGATTACATGATATGTTTACAGTCATTAAAAAAATCTATTAAGTGTTAAATATCCATAGATACTATATAAATTTCATATTATTGTTGCAGTAATGGTTTTGTCCATTACATACATATATAATTCCTATCAAATCCTTATGTGACTATATGATAAAATAATCCCACTAACCTTTTAGTGAGTGAAATTTATGAAACAAGATAGTTTGAATAATTGTGAGACAAAGGAATAATATTATTTATGTTTAAAAATATGATCCTGTATTCAAACTCTTTAACTACATAACATAAAATTTTATAATGTTATCTTATGTTTTTTTAGGTAGAGACTTTTCGAAGATTTACATCATCATCAATTATAATATTATGACATTAAAATTTTCTCCTTCATATTATTGTTATAACAACCCATTCTTAATGTATGTCGATATTAAATAATTTTTCATAATTCTCAATAAATTACAATAACAAATAACCAATGACTGTATTAGTTTAATGTATTTGGAAAAATGGAACAACAATAATCTAACTCATTGAAATATCCTCAATGTTTCCCACAATGATCCCTCCATTTTTAATTATACTTAAAACACTTTATTCATATCCTGTGGAAACATAACATAAGAATATGGTGATCTTGAATGAACAGAAAGGGTAAATAAAAAAATATGTAAGAATAACATGATCATAAGTGTTCCAGAACATGGTTGTATCATTAGAAGATCATACCCTGCATATCAAAGATCATGAAAATAAATCATGGAAAACATATTATAAATTCATAAGACATGTATCATAAGATAATTTGAAACAAAATCCATTAATTCATAATATATGGATAATACATGAAATTCTAGAATAAACATCAATGTATAACATTGTGTACTTTCATAAGTTGATACAAGTCCACACATTATGTTAAGGACATGAAATCAGACACTCACATTGACTTATGGACATGATACTCGGTCGACACACAATATTGTAAACCTGAAATCAGGTTCAATCATTACATTGTGAACATTAATAATGTCCACACATAAACATATGGACATTAATCCAAGTCCATGCATAAAATTTTGAACATGTAATCTCGCTCACACATAACATTGTGAACACATAATAAAGATCATTGATAACATTTTTTACCTATAATCCAGTTCAAACATAAAATTATGGACATGCAACTTGGTCCATGAATAACATTAAGAACATGTAATTAGGTTCATTAATAAAATTTTAACTCACGTGTCATCCACAATTACACAATGCATTGGAGGGAGATATAGGTTCCACCTATCACATAATGAAGTAATACATGAATGTTCCACAAAACATTTATCATGTCATGACCCAAGAAAAAATATGGTTTTATAAACATCAAATTATAACCCATGAAATGAAATGGGTATCATTAAAATTTCATTATATCACAACCTATGAAAAGGATAGAGGTTTAGAAATCATTTGGAAAAATAATAACCCGTCAAAAGAAGCACGTTTCAAGATATTATAACCTATGGTAGATAAATGGTTTTTATAATAATCATCCCCTCAAAACATAAACCATTTAAGAATTAATATGGATAGAAGCACTATATCAATTTTTAGAAGGTATTGAGATACATCAATGGAAGTCATCATAGATGGAAAATTACATGGAATGATATTTTGAAAAGATTTCCTGATGTAAATATCATTTCCCCTTTGAAAATTTAATTTTTAATCATAAAAACATTTTGAAACCCATTTCATTTTAAATACATTGAAAACCCATAAAAATGATTCATAATATTTAATATAATTATTTTTAAACCATGAAAAATTTTTAAGAAACTTTTTCACTGAAAAAACAGTAAAATAAATGATTACCCAGAATATTCGGAAAACATTTTTTAGTAAAAATAAACTTGTAAACATATAATGGAAACTTGAAGGAAATTATGGTCATAACGACTATTATGTCCATACATGTCGAGAATTACATTTTTACCTTAAAAGTTCATAAAAGTGTATTGACCATAAAAAGCAATAAATATTCCAACCAATCCCATTTTAAAAAGTTAAAACATCGGTAAAAATTTCCTTTAACATCATAGGATAATACTAACACCATTTTGAAAACATTTTTAGAAATAACAGTTTTAAAAGAACATTGAATTCCAACTAAAAGGATAAATAATGTTGTATATTCATAAAAACATTTTCATAGTTGTCTTAAGAACCAAAGAATTTGAAAATGTTCATTATACATGAAAATATCCAGGAATACCATATTATCAAATATTTCTTGAGTTTTCTTAAGAGACAGATCATAATATTTCATTAACGAAGGCATAATCATAAAAAATATTGACAAATGATGAGATTGATTGAATAAACACTACTACATGGTATCATTAAATTATACACCCCATGAAAAAAATGAAATTTCATAATGCTCAAAATATCACTCTAAATAAGTTCATTATATAACAAGTTAGAAAGTATTATATACACCTTATAAAATAATACAGGTTCATGACATGGCATGTGTCTCAAATAAGGAAAATTGAGACAAAACTACTTCAATGATTTGGTAAAATTTGAAACATTACCCCCATGAAATAATGATCATAAAAGGGTACTTAAATACCCATAAATTTGATCATTATAATCATATGATACATTCATGTGCATTAATCATAAAAAATATATAGAATATGGGGTGAAAATGGATTATGTCTCAAGAAAAATAATAGTGACACGAGAAAACCCTTACTACTTGAGTAACATTAGAATAATGATCCACATAAATGAATAATATTAATTACATATTTTAATATCATTAAATAAATTAAATTAGTTATATAAAAAGTCATAGGTAAGTATATCCACCACACTCAAAAAAGTGATGGTGAATATGGCATGTTTCTCACAGAAATAAATAGTGAGATGAGATTACCTAACCTTATGTCTTGACTCACCTCATACCCATTAAAACCTCATTTATAAAAAATATAATTTATTTAACTATGATTAAAATAATGATATTCTTGTATATAATACCATATATGATTTTATTATGACATTATATTATATATTTATTAACAATTTCATGATATGGTTTCTTTTTGGATAATAAACACTTTGTTCTTCATACATGTTTTGGGTAACTATTCTTGATCATATTACATAGATCATGATTTAATTACATCTAGATTGTAAAAAATTATATTAATAACCCATCTATTCTATGTATATTTATTTATAAAAATCTACAAAAAATAGGATGATAAAATAGATTACACCGTTTATGGAGACAATAGGCCGTATGTATGCATGGATGTTTTCTATATTTTGTTTTCATATTGAATAAAAGTAAGTAGATGAAATATGTTTATATATATATATATAATATATTTAAATTAGAGTTATTGGGTTATATATATATTATATTTTTACTAAAACCATCCTTAACAGTTCCATTTTAAGGTGAACGAATAACATCACTTTGAGGATACAGTAGTCCACAAGTCCACAAACAATTTTATCATATTTAGAAAATATAGAATGTATAAAGTTACATGTTATAAAATAAATATATTATAATAGTTACATAATAACTAGAATGTATATATATATATCAAGAATAAATATGTTTTCCATCATAATTCCTAATGATGAATGATGGTAAAGGAAAAAACAAACAATGTCGTTTCATGATGTGGTAGTTAGCTGTACACTAGAACAGTGAGTCCATTACCCATTAGATAGAAGTGTGTGTAAATTAATACAGAAACATTAAAATAAAAAATTATAATTATATTATGGATAATGGAAATTTTTTTATATAATCAGGGAATAATGATAATTGAAAGGGGATAAATTAATAAAACTAAAGAGCTTAAGGAATGATGTAACATCTTATTTTGGTAACATGTTTTGGTTTATATCAAAGGGATTCTATGGATGGATTTATACCCAAGGTGATCCTTATCGTATTTGAAGATAGATTTTTAGGATATATTTAGGATGTAATTGGTTGAGTCAATGTTTCCTGAGTGTTGTGAGGATGTTGGTGGAGTGGATTCCGTTTTATAGGAGAGGAGTGACACGCTATTAAATTTTGGAAAGGGTAATTACACCCATATTTTACCATTTAAAGTGGCCTTATAACTGGAAAAAAGATTATCCAAGGGATTTTAGGGTATAAATATTTCAAGAAATGTCTTTTAAATAATGGAGATTATGGTTTAGTTGTTTAATAAGGATTATTTCACATAAATAGTTGTAATTTTTTTAATTACATTCACTAATTTTTATGATCAAAATATAAGAATTTTTTTAGAAATTATAAATTATACTGATCCAAAATATGGAATCCCTTTTTCAAAATTCATAATTCCTATAATATAATTAACAAAAATTAATATAAATTTTATTTCATTGATGGGATGACAGTGCAAGTTTTTATGTAAAAGTGTCAAAATGTTTGCTGATTTTTTATATCAAATTTCAATGTTAAAATTATTCCATTGAAGTATAATGAATTAATTGATAAATTATTTATATAATTTTAATTTAAAATTAATTAAAAATATAACCAAATAATATAAATATGTTAGATAAAAAAGTATTTTTGAATAATAATATGTTACTTTTTATTATTCATGAAAATATAAATCCTCACTAAAAAATACCAAAAATTAACCCTAAAATAATTTATATTTATCTAATTCAAATTTTTTGTTTATTTTGATATATATATTCCATAAATGTTTGAGAAATTATATTTAAAATAGGGTCTTCATTAAATGGTGGTAAAAGTTCCTTTATATAAACATTAATTTTTATGCGATATATTATGCTTGTTCTTATCATATGATTATAAATTATATTGAATGAACATACAAAATATTTGTTTGAATATATAAAAAATATATTTCATTAATATAATTCTATAATTATAATTAATTTAAGTTTTTTGGATAAAATTTCATTGTGATTATAAAAATAGTTTTCTATACAAATATTTCATTTATATTCAATAGGTTATTATATCAAATTATAATTAATTTGTAACTAATTAATTAATTTTATTATTTCTGTAGACCACTTATTTCTAAAAGTAAGTTAATAATATTCTTAACATATAATTTAATTGTAATGTTATATATATCTTGTTTAAATAATCATAATAAGAAAGTGATGTTTCAATAAAACTCAATGATGCGTGTAAGGCAAGTCATATCGGTGTTACATGCAGTGAAAAAAAACATTATGTTCTGTGTAGTGTAAAATTGAAATTATTTTTTGTATAATTCCATAAAAAGGTTTTTGTTTTATAAAAAATTATATTTAGTGTTGTGTGAATAGTAAAATGTCTAAATGTCTAAATTAATTTTGAAAAATAATAATTCAAAAACTCTCATGGTGTTACATTCTACCCACCATAAAATGATTTATTCCCTCAAAATTATTTTGGTTTATTAAAGTATTAATACTTGAAAGTTCATTTATTATAAACCCTCATCATAAATATCATTATTCAAATATCCATTAATTTTTTTACACATGATGGTTACACCAAGTAACAAATAACATTGTTTCCATATAAGAGAACATATGTTGGATGAGAAAATATAGACATGGATGAAAAGTTTAAATATTTATGGAGAGGGATTGATATAATAAATAAAAAACATTTTAATGATATATTGAATGTTTAGGGCTTCCTATTTATAAATCAATGATGATTTGAAATTCCATCGGTTTAAAAAAATAATGTATTAGGATAGATTTTTATTTCTAGATTATTTTCCTAAAGTTCAAGAATTTTCATGAAAATATATACATGTATGACATAAGGAAAAAATATCAATTTTTTACCTTTTTCAATTGACACATCATCTCTTACTCCATTTAAAAAAGGGTAATATTTCATTCCTGTTTAACTAACATATCATGATAACCGATAATAGAATGATAAGTAACTCTATCTATCATTATCACAACAAAAACATTATCCAAAGTTATTAAATAACCACAAATACTCATGTGGTGATATAATACGTATATCTAAAAACATCCAACATATTTTTTACTAAAAATTTACATATATGGTTTACCATATAACACTTCAAAAATATAATTCTCACTTTTTTCATTAAATATGATCTTATATTATATCGGAAAAATTTCTATTTGATTATTGGCTTCATCGATTCACTGATAGAAAATTTAATGTTATTTTATTAGTTTAACA
This sequence comes from Viscum album, assembly GCA_963277665.1. Lineage (NCBI taxonomy): Eukaryota > Viridiplantae > Streptophyta > Magnoliopsida > Santalales > Viscaceae > Viscum > Viscum album. Next base: position 644,687,442 of record OY728128.1, read on the forward strand.
TAAATTTAGAGGTATATAACAACATGAAACCTCAATAAAGGATTTAAAATAATATTCTCACAGGAATAATTCATACAAAATAACACATGAACATCCCAACTAATTGAGGGAAATGATAAGTTTTTCCATAACTTTCATTACTCAATTCAAAAATTCTTATTGTATAAGCTTTCAATTTTTAATTTTTACACATAATTTTTTTGTGTATTATTGTCTATATTATACTTTTTATTGGGGAATTGACTCTCAAAATGACCAAACTCCTTGTATATGAGACACAAAAGTGTTCCATGTTCATTCTATTGATATTTCTCTCCTGTCATTTTTTTTAATTTCCTTATCACATCACCACTACATTTTTTTCATTGTGGTCAAGATTCCTAAAAATGAAATAACATTATTGTTATATTCAGACACTCCCAAAAGTTTAATTTTCCATAGTTTTGACAAGTAGGAGTTTCAAAATTTTCTTCTCTCAAAAGGTTTTTTGATTTTTCATTGAACACCATATTTATTTTCTTGTTAAATACATGAGATTGATCCATAACTACAACATCCATTTCAAATTCAATTGAGATAAATAATATCTTCATAACTACTCGATTCTATTATGTCCAACTCCCTTTGGAGACTTATCTTTAAGCCACTGAAGAACCTATCAATATAAAGAATGTAATTATTAACTAATATGTTCACTAACTCATCCAAATCAAAGGAATCATTTTAATATTTCTTCATTGAATTTTTTATTAGATTCCACCCCTGGTATGCTTCACCTTCTAACTGATAAATAGGTGAAATGAGTTTTTCATGATCCAATCATTGGAGAATGTAGAATAACATTTCTATGGTACTTGTCTAGTGTTCAAATACAAGTGGACTAGAAGACCCACTGATAGATGGTGGACATTGACTCATGATAAACTCCAAAGAATTTTCTTCCTTCATTTTCTGATTTAGAATCACATAAGGATTCAATGTGTGATAATGATGTGTGAGCATAAAAATTCGATTATGTTTTATATATCACATAGCATTCATACTCTACTTAATTAAATCATTTCATTTTCATTTAAAATCACAAATAAAATGGTTCCCTCAGGTTCCAACCATTTTCTAAAACCAAAAATCCTAGAGTAATAAACAATTATGATAGAGATGAACCACATAATAATGAAACCATACTTATAGGGTTTCGAAATTAGGAAACATTCTTTAATCCATGAAACCATAGGTTTATCCTAGGTTATTTATAGCTAAAAAATTTTAAATCCTTATTAATTGTTCATAAAGTGTTTTTTACATTCCAAATCATATCCCCTAGTATTTTCAAGCAATGTTTGTAGTAAGGTACATTATCATACACTGGGTTACACTCGAGCTCTGATCGATGCACCTTAGTAGAGTTGTTACTCCTAGATATATCTTTTCTAGAACCATGTACACATGTATTATCCATATATATATTAATTTCTAGAAAACCACTCACTCTAACCATTAAAATATTTACTCAACATTTTACTAATGATTAACTCATCCTTATATTTATCCATAGAGACGCCCCAAGCCATATCCATCGAAATATTCCCAGGGATCTCACTAAATGTTTCTCATTATAGTTTGCAAAATATGACTAAAAATTTTATACATTACCAACTATAACAAATCAATAATAAAATATATACATATTAAGTAATTTTTGCGCAAAAACATAATACATTTCAAAAATAGATGCCCAAAGACCATATTTGTTTAGTACCATTGGAATGATTGAATAAAAACATATAACTCAGTTGAAGAACTCTAATGTTGACCTGAAATATCTCCCCCATATTAGTTATAAATAAAACAAATTATTAATATCATTTGGATTGGAAACATAATAATTGGTAGAGTTAAAATTCATAGTAATGGTAAATATATGAAATATATAAGAATAATAAGAAAATGCAAAAATGTGAACATGATTATATCATTAGAATATCATATATTGTCTGTAAAATATCATTAACATCAATCATGGTTCATAATATATTTTAAAAAATGGATTAATATCATTAATTATATGTTTTATAGGCTTATGTACATGAAACATGGTCCACTCATAATTTGGTGAACATGCAATTACGTTCTAGTATAACACTGTCAATACATAGAATGGTTCATAAGTAAACATAATTGAATGCAACCAGGTCAATACATAACATTAAAAACATGTAATCAGGTTCACACATAATTAGGTTAACTCATGACATTGTGAACATGTAATTAGCTTAATACATAAACATTTGAACATGAAACTAGGTCTATGCATAACATTGAGAACATGTATTAAAGTTCACACACAACAATTATACTAATGATTCAACAATCATTACCCAATGAATTCAAGGGAGATATAGGTCCCACTTATCACATAATTAAATAATATATGCATTTTCCAAATAACATTCATCATATCATGAACCACAAAATGTGATGGGTTTTATAAACATCAAAAAATAACCCATGAAATGAAATGGGTATCATTAATATTTCATCAACTAATAAACTATTCAAAATATTTAGGATTAATAATCATGTCACTGAAGATTAAACTATGAAAAGAATCAGTTTTAAAATAACATAACCCATATAAGTAAAACAAGTGTCATAAGAATCATTTTATCAAAATACAAACCATTCAACAAATAATTTGAATGAAACCTTTAGATCATTTCCTAGGCGAGATTGAGTAACAATGAAGATTTAATCATATATGGAGAATAAATTGGAAATATTTTTTGAATACATTTCTTGGTAAAAATAACCATTCTTATTTGGAAATTATTTTTTTAAAACATAAAAAATTTGAAAACCATTCATTTAAAAATAATTATAAAACGTAAAATAAAAGATTTAAAATTTTAAAAATAATTTTTTTAAACTAGAAAACATTTTGGAAAACCTTTTTTATTAATTTTATTAAAAAATTAATGAATTTATAGAATATTAAGAAAAATAATTTCCTTAAAAATAAATTTATAGACATACAATTGAATATTCATGGAAATTATGCTCATGGTGAAGAGTATGCATGTATATGCCGAACATTCCTTTTTTTACCTTAAATTTTTAGAAATGTGTTTGGGTCATTAAATTTCATTATGACTAATTCTAAATACATTTTGTTAAAGTTAAAACATGGGTACAAACTTCAATTAACATCAATGGATTATAGTAAAACATTATTTAAAATAGGTTTTGAAATCATGATTTCTAAAGAACCTAGATTTCTGAACAAAATGTGAAATGAATTTGGGAATTTATAAATATATTTCTATAGTTGTTATAACGTAAAAAGAGAGAAATAAAGTTATCAATACCAGAAAATATAATTTAAAACTATAGTATAAGATAATTAATTATTTTTTAGGAGATATTAATCATAATATTTCATCGAAATAAGCGTAATCAACAACAATCTGGATTAATGATGATATTTTTTCAATAAAATATTATAACATAGTAACGTAAAATTATACTACCCAGTAAGAAAATTAAATTAAATTAAGAATAAAATATCATTAAAATAAGAACATTTATGATATAACATGTCAAATGGTATTATATACTTCCCATAAAAGAAAATATTTTCATAACATGTCTTCTGTCTCAATGAATGAAAATTGAGATAAACCACTTCACAGATTTGGTAACTTTTGAGCCATAAAAACAATGAAATAAAGATACTAAAAGGGTATTTAAATACCAATATATTTAATCATAAGAATCATAGGATACATGCATGGGAATTAAACACAAAATATATATTAGATAAGAGGAGAACATGTCATGTGTCTCAAAAAAAATAAAAGTGAGACGATAAAAGCTTTACTACAACAGTAACTTTATAATAGTAATCAACATGAATGAATAACATTAATTAACGTTTGTAGTGTTAATAAATAAATAAAATTAATTATATTACTTTTTATAGGGAATTATATACAAAACATAATATAATCAATTTGTTTATATAGCATGTATCTCACGTAAATAAAAATTGAGGTTAAAATCTCTTAACATATGTATTGACTCTATTCATACTCATTAAAACCTCATATATAACAAATATAAGTTTATTATATTTATTCTAAATAACTATATTATTATATATAATTACATATATGATTTTATTATTACTTTATATTACCCTCTTATTAAAAATTCCATGTTAAGGCTTCACTTTGGGTAATAACTACTTCGTTATTCATATATGTTTTGAGTCATTTTTCTTGATCTTATAACATAGATAATGAATGAATTACATCAAGACTATTAAAAATTATATAAATATCATATATATTTAGAATATATTTACTTATAATAATTGACAAAATGTTATAATATGAGATGGGTTACACCGTTCATGGATAATGTAGGTCGTTCGTACTCTTGAATATTGTTTCTATTTTTTATCATATTAAATGAAAGTAAGTAAATGGAATAAATTTATACAAGTATATAATAAAATTAAAGTATAATTATTATGTTATATATATAATAAATTTTCTCTAAATCCATCCTTAATACATTCCATGTAATGTATGAACAAATGACATATCTTTGAGGAGGCGGTAGTCCACACGTGTAGAAACGATGTCATCATATTTACACAAGATGGAAAGTATAATGTTATGTGTTATAGAAGAATTATATAAGAATATATAAATAATAAATAATAAATATCATATATAAAAAAATCATCAAAATTATAATCTATAAAATGTGGTAATGGAAGAATGAACAATTTCATTTTGTGAGGCCCTAGTTCGTCGAACATAAGAACAGTAAGATTGTTTCCCGTTTTATGTATGTGTGTTTTTGTGTAGGTAGAACCAATAAAATAATAATATCTTAATATATTTATTATAATTGTGTTATTATATAGTCATGGGATTTGTAAAATTGAAATAGTGGAAAATACATAAAACTAAATATGTTAAGGAAGGATGTTACCTCTTATTTGGGAATCTGATTTTGGTTAGTTCAAAAGGGATTAATTGGATAGATTTATACCAGATGCGAGTCTTATATTATGATGTTATGGATTTTTTGGATCACTGTGGGTATACGTTTTTTGATACAATGTGGCTTGAGATGTTGAGGAACATGTAGGAGAGGAGTCCTTTTTATATTGGGGGGGAGTGCCACTATTGTAAAATTTGGAAAAGGGAATTCCACAAATGTTTTTCTAATTTAAATTGCCTAAAATAATTATAAAAATTAGATAAAATGGATCATAGGGTTAATATATCGCTATAAAATGTATTTTGGACACTTTATAGGTTATTTGGGCCTATAAGATTAGGGTATAACCGCTTGTTAAACTTAATTTCACATTAATCGTGGTAATTAATTTCAATTTCCATCACTAATATTTTTGGTCAAAAACAATGTTAAACTTATTAGATATTGTAAATTATTCTAGTTAATAATATGGAATCCATTTTTCCAAATTCCAATTACAGATGTAGAATATATTATTTTAAATTTTATCTCACATATAGGAAGAAAATCTTGGTGTTTGAAGTATAAACATCCAAAACTATACTATGTTTTTATATGAACTTTCAATGTGAAAATCATTATAATGACATATATTATATTAATTTATAAGTTATTTATATAATTTTACTTTAAAAAATTTAAATTTTACTTAACACTATAAATAAATTAGTCAAAAATAGTTTTGAATTAAAATTTAGTGTTTTCCCTATTCATTATAAAATGAAACCTCATAGAAAAATACAAACAATTCACTATAATTTAATTTTTATTTTTCAATTTCAAATATGAAATTTATTTTTACATATATAATCTATAAAATTTCCAAAAATTTTATTTATAATGATTTTTTGATTAAAAGGTCATAAATGTGTCAGAATAAAAATAATGCTTTTTCGGTAAAATATTGGGTTTACTCTAATCATATTTTTATCAAATATATTAGATGAACATTAAAAATATTTTATTGAATATATGACATATATTTTTCATTAAAATAGTTCTATAATTGTAATTAATTTAATTTATTTCGATAAAACAACTTAGTGAGTATAAAAATGTTTTCAATATAAATAATTTCATTATATTCAATTGTTTCTTATATCCGTTTCTAATTAATTTGAAACCAATAAATTAAATTATTAATTTATTTAAACCACATATTTTTTAGTTTATTTAATAATTTCCATAATGTCTCATTCAACTACATGTTCATATCAATATTATTCAAATAATAATAATTATGATGTGTTGTTTCTCAAAAACTCAGTGTTGCAAGTGACACATTGCTTGTCGGTGTTCCGTGTATTGAAAGATAAAATTAATGTTTAATTTAGTGTATGATTAAATTATTGTTTCATGTCGCACAATTAAAATATATTTTATTTATAAAAAAAATATGTTGCTTAATGTGAAAAATTTCAAAAAGAATAATTTATTTAGAAAAAGAATAATTCACTAAATCTAAGGGTGTTTCCAATATACCCATTTAAATTTTTATCCAATAGTCATATAGTATTTTTTATAATGCTCAATTCACTTAATTATGATAAAATCATGTAACTATTTACATTTTTATTTTCTATTATATCTTAATCCATTTGGAAATCATGTGAATTATAATTTTTAAATAAGTCACAATAATAGTGATATTCACTTAATTACAATAACTAAATGTAACTATTCAAATTTCCATTACCATCATATCCTAAAAATTAATTCTGGATACCATTTATAAATTAATTTCTCATTATAACTTAATATACTTTATTTTATTCATTTATCATTACATTTCCTAAAATTTTGGGGCATTATGTGAAGAATAATAATTAATATTAGACTGATATAATATTTTAGTTAATAGTCATAAACACTTTTTCATAGTAAGTAAATGTAACTATTTAAAAGTTCCTTTACTTTCACATATCCTAACCCATTAATATATAAAGTAATTGATCACTTAAACTAGAACTTTTATAATATTTTATTTATTAACATTGAACTATATTAATTTCAAACATAATCTCACTAGCCTCTTGGACACTATATTCTTTTCAGAATATTTTTCTATGATATATCCCCAACTAATTTGAGTTTTAGAAAATAATAATTATTTCCTTTTATTAGAAATATCTAATAAATAAACTATGTTTCCATATATCATATGGTATTATAGTTTTTTAATTTATTAATTCCCAAAATAAGACTTCATTATTATACGTCACAAATGGGTTATAAGAAGATCTTATTTATATTTTAATAAACTATATAAACACTTTAAATTGGATGAATCATTTTTATCCTAATAATATTATAAATATATATTATAGGATATGATGAAACATAAACCCAATGTGAACGATAAGTCATATGATGTTATTCAAAACAACTCTTAGTTAACACCCATTATTATATATGAAAATTTAGATGATGATGCAAATACTTTATGTAGATTTATGTAATCTTGAAAAGAAATAATTAAATTCAAATTTATGATGTAACAGATTCTTACATTATCATTTGAATGAAAACTATAAAATATATTATTTATTATTTTGATTTAAAACTATTGAATATTAACAACACTACTAAAATATATTTTATGTGTCACATACCATTCAAAACCAATGAATCAATTTATATAACCTTAATACCTAAAATTTATTTTCTAAGATGTTTTCAAAAACTCCTCCATGTAATTTGGATAACACCATCATTTAGACTTATAAATCCAACTTATTGATAACTCAAGGTTCCAATGACCTTGGATATTTACTTGAAGAAATATTTTTTTGAATTTAAATATATCTTTCTTATTTTGGTTTAAAATTATACCCATTTCTTTTTTCAACACACTACATGAATATAAACATCATTTTTATAGTAATTTTATTCACAACACTCTAATAATATATTTAAAATTTTTCATAAATTCATCAATATTGATGAAACTTTTCCATAGATGAAAATATAATGAAATATTTATCCTAAATAAGTCTTATAATAATTCTTCAATCTATCCAAACATATTGAATCATATTGAATATCATGGACACACCTAATAATATTAAGTATATTAGATAAGATTTATTTAGTTCAATTATCATCTATTTCCTTTGAAACATTTAATGAATCATTTCATTATTCCATAATCATATTTATTTTCATATTTAGAAACATCAAAAAAATTACATTGAAAGGAATTGTTCTTAAACAAAGAATATTTCTATTTTTCCAGAAATTTTCTATAGCTGCCTTCTTCATATGTTTCATACTATAATAGTATATATTCAAATAATAATTTATGTATATTTTTGATAAATATAAACCATTTATCTATAATAGAAATATGTATTAGATGTAAATTATGTATTATATCAATTAATTATGGATTTTTAATGATAAAACACCCAAAAAATTGATGAACCCATACATTAAATAAAATTAGTTATCGATTTTCTATATTTCACTTAAAAACTGCCACCCTATGATGTGAATCTTATACCTTTATTTAGTTTGGTATTCATTTCACTTATAATAGTTTTGAATCATATAAATTTAAGGTGATAACCATTTATCAAAATCCATATTTATAGAAATAATAAACTCTATTCATCTAGTATCCCAATATTTGGGGTTTCCTAGCTATGTGTAACCCAATGCAATAACAAATAATGAGGTAAAATAATACAGTTTAGTGGAATCCAACAATCGATTGAAACTATCTGATTGTATAATTTAATTTCCCTAAAAACTTGCTTGTCATGTAGAAGATAATATAAAGGAACCCTATTATAGAATGAAACCAGCCGGTTAGATGATTGAGGTATTTATAAGTGCTTCATTGGAAGGAATCTCAGAATTAGTATATGAGATGTTTTCATTTTAAAAATTACTGATTTGATATACATCATATTCATATTAAATTATGAATTATCACATATTATTTAATCATATTCCTCTCATGTTTCTATCCCTTTTTATGTATGCATGAATTTAAAGATTTTTAATCCTTATTCCATCCACTGAATTAATGTGTTTAAACCACAATAATTTGTAACATTACATAAACCACATGTTTTTCTTAATTTCAGAAAAATGGAATCTAGAAAAATCCATAAATATAAAAATGTATCATATGTATATGGTATATGAAATTTTTATATAAATACAAATAGAAATATGATATTGATAATTTCCATATGAGTAATCCCATAGAAAAAAATTTCAAACCTAATTCACCCTTCTAGACTAGGAATAAGCCTCTATGATGAATGATGGTCTGACCCCAATTCCCTTTACCCAATGATTCTTTACTCACGAGGTAATTAAATTTATTACACCTCTAAAGCATAATATGTAGAAACTATGACCAAATTTGATTTTCCATCTATTAACATCAATTAAAAACTGAGGTTATGGTATATGGAAAACTAAATTTTATTATTTCATACATACCGTTTAATGCAAGGATTTATCCTGGAAAACCAATTTAATAGTTAAACTATCACATTGACAATGATAATATAAATTATTTATAACTATGAATAAATTAAGGAATAAAATGTTTATAAATTCAAAATTATAAATTTTAAACATGATATGACCATATTTAAATGTTCATAAATAATATATAACTACAAACCCTCTTATAAATTATGTAACATTATAGACAATCAATATTTTTCAATATAAACTCTTGTATACTTAATAAAAGTTTAAATATTTCATATTAGTTTTCATATGGAACATAAATAAATTCTAAAAACCATTGTTCAAAAAAATAATGAAATTTTTTGTGTAGATTAAATAATATATTTAAATAATATATTTAATGAATATCCCATTTTAATTTATAAAATGTCAAATTATTTATTTTAAAAAAATCATAATTATAGATATATAAACCTTATATATTTTTACACTATTTATAATATTTAAAAACAATTTTATAATTATTATTTTAAATATTTAAATAAACAAAATTATTTTATGATTATATATATTCCATATAATATTAGGCAAAATATTTTTAATACATGATATTATTATTTTTTGTATTTATAAATTATATTAATGTTGAAAATTATATTCTAAATATTAACTATTTAGTGTTAAAATGAATATAAATAATTATTTTTTTCAAAAAAAATTAATCTAGTAAATATAATCATTTTTAGCTAATTAATTTGTAAAACCCTTTTTTAAAATATTTCCAAAATTCTATAAAACATTTAAGTTTTTATCAACAAATTATAAATATGACAAAAAAATATATTTCATAAAATTTATTTAATGATTTAGGGATTGAAGATATACTTAATACAACAGTAGAAGATCATAAGGCCTTGGTACTTTGGGTAATTAGGCATATAAAATACCAACTTGAAACAAAAATACATATAAATAAACTAAAACTCCATAACATGACCTTAAATTTCCCCAATCTTCTAAAACTACATGGGATAACAAGGGGACATACCTAAAAATGGGTGATTTATAAATCTCACTAATAAAATAATCATAGAATAACATGATGAATGTTATATATGTGATTCAATAGGTATATCAAGGTATCATAAAATGGCTGAGAATCATAAACATGAACATCGATGCTAGATATATGATGATAACACAAAGTAAACATGGGAATGTGGAAATAATATAAAACACCACAGCATTACAATAAGTCCAGTATAACCACCAAGAAATCATAACTTAGTGTTATTAGGATAACCTCCTATGAACCATAATATATTGATAGACAAGAATCACCTATGGTTTTGGAGGGATAAGGATGTTTAGGCCCACCCTTCACATTCATATCATGTACATGCATATCTGCGCCACATTGATCATACAATATAATAATTAATTTAATCACTATTAATAAAATGATTCATGAATATTAGATACATACATGTATGTCCCCAATTAATTATATATATCTATAGAAAGGTGAATACCCATTAGTGGGAATGGGGATGGTTCTTCTCATCACAAATTTTGGGTTTGGAAATATCATAGGATAATATTAGCAGCATAACATGATTATATATAGATTCATGTTATATAAATTAATATGTATCTATAATTACATTAAAATTATAATTAAATTAATATTCATGTGGTAAATAAATATCCCAACATAAAAATTAGGAATCAAATGAAATAATATAATGAAATTTATTGATTAAAGAGGAGGAGAGGATCCCTCACCTTGAGAGGGTGCTTCATACAGTTTTGTTCGAGCTTATTAAAGGATAAGGGAGACACATGAGGGATATAGAGAGGCAATAGAAGAGTAAATTCTTTTTATAATTGTTTTAAGTGATGTGGAATGATATGTTGGGTCAGTTTAGAGAGCGAAATACTAGACAATTATTTTATAATTACTAATTATAACACTACTACAAAAACGGGCAATAACAGCGCTAAAATCGGGCTTTAACAGCGCTAGAAAAGCGTTGTAAAGCTCAGCGCTGATAAGGGGGGGTCCTTTAACAGCGCTTTTTTAGTGCTGTTAAATGTCACCTTTAACAGCGCTGTTAAATGTCTCCTTTAATGGCGCTAAAAAAGCGTTGTTAAAGGATACCTTTAAAAGCGCTTTTTTAGCGCTGTTAAATATCTTCTTTAACAGTGCTTTTTAGCGCTGTTAAATGTCGCCTTTAACAGTGCTAAAAAAGCACTGTTAAATCCCTGCCTGCTACTAATAAAAAACCTGCACCAGTACAGCCAGCCGAGCAGACCTGCACAAAAACCAGTATATCAACCACAGACCTGCACAAAAACCAGTATATCAACCACAAGCATGTCATCAACCGATCACAACTCAACCAAACAATGTTCTTACCATGAGTTAGATACCGTCTACCCAGAAACAAAAACTACCTCATTACATAGTATCACAAAATATTCCTACACAACTCAGAAGATAAATACTAGAACATTCCACTATGCATTGTTTCTCCTTGGATTGCCACTTGGTTTTGACAAATCGTGCAGAGCCCGTGCTCCTTGAATCATTCTGCAATACATAAAAAGGATATCCCAACTCTCCCAACCATCACCCTTAGTAATTATGTATATTAATACAAAAAAGGTAACATATCATAAACTGGGGGACTGTAATGAGACATCAAGATTAACATTCTATATATAGGATCGATGTCTTGTAGGATTGGTTGTGTTGATACATGACTCTACCTGGACCTCAAAAATAGATATATGATCTCACTCTAGGACTTTCAGAGAGACTCCAACTATGTCTAGGACATCCTGCTGAAGCGATCGTACTACCGTAAGTCAGAAAAGATACCAAAACCATCCTAGGAAGGATCATGGGAGCCAACCCTAATGAAATATGTCCTTGATATAGTGTTCAAAGAGATCAATCATGGTACATAAAATTATGTGTCATTTAAAGGGTCACATGCCTTGTCCCATTACCCTGGGTAACTCCAATGTTCAGCTGCCTGTGTAAATATACATGTCATATCAATAGGAAATTACATGTCATGTTAAAAAACATATATGTGTCACCCTTTGATCTTGTGTCCTCTTATGCACCCTTGCCCTATGTTAGTACATGACGTCGATCCCGTGTGATTCTTCCTGTGTATCTGTACAAGGGATAAACTGCGTAGCTGGCTCATTAAATATGTGTAGTGGGATATATTCCATGTAGGAAAGCCATGTAATCCACCCCATGTTTTTGTATCTCAAAAATTCATGCCAAGTCTTGGGGGAGGGTCTACACTACATGTGAGGTGGATATCTCAGTTGTTGATTTCACTTAAAAATAAGTCCATTTTGAACAAAACAGAGGAACTTTGAGTGGTGTCGACCACACCGGGCCTCAGATTGAGTCGGGGTTGACTCATACACATCAAATTTGACACATGGATCATTGTCATTAAGTTTCAATAAAATCCGAATTCATTTGGTCAGTTTCTCGTATGTCAGTTGTTGATTTCTCACTTAAAATTAAGTCCATTTTTAACAAAAATAGAGGCACTTTCAGTGGTTTCGGCCACACCGGGCCTCAGATTGAGGTGGAGTTGCCTTTTACATGTCACATTTCACCCATGTATCATTTTTCTAAAGTTTCAACAGAATCCGAATGCGTTTGGTTGGTTTGTCGTATGTTAGTTGTTGATTTCACTTAAAATTAAGTCCATTTGTAACAAAAACAGAGGAACTTTGAGTGGTGTCGGCCACACCGGGCCTCAGAATGAGGTGGGGTTGACTCTTACACGTCACATTTGACTCATGGATCATTGTCCTTATGTTTCAATAGAAACTGAATGTGTTTGGTCAGTTTGGTGTATGTATGTAAAATATTGTCCATTTTAAACAAAATACATACACTTGGAGTGATACCGGCCACACCGCATCTTGGATTGAAGCAGGTTTGACTCGTACACGTCACATATGACCCATGGATCATTGTACTAAAGTGTTAACACAATCCTAAGGCGTTTGGTCGGTTTCCCGTATGTCAGTTGTTGATTTCACTTAAAAATAAATCCATTTTGAACAAAATAGAGGCACTTTGAGTTGTGTCGGCCACACCAAGCCTCGGATTGAGTCGGGGTTGACTCTTACACGTCAAATTTGACCCATGGATCATTTTCCTTAAGTTTCAACAGAATCCAAATGCGTTTGGTCGGTTTGCCGCATGTCAGTTGTTGATTTCACTTAAAAATAAGTCCATTTTGAACAAAAGAGAGGCACTGTGAGTGGTGTCGCCACACCGGGCCTCGGATTGATGCGGTGTTGAATCGTACACGTCACACATGAGTCATTGGTCGTTGTGAAAAAGTATCAACGCAATCATAAGCCATTAGATCGGTTTGGCGTATGTACGTAAAATATTGTCCATTTTAAACTAAATACGTACACTTGGAGTGATACCGGTCACACCGCACCTCTGATTGAGGCAGGGTTGACTCGTACACGTCACATTTGACCCATGGATCGGTGTCCTTAAGTTTCAATAGAATCCCAATGCATTTGGTCGGTTTGCCGTATGTCAGTTGTTGATTTCACTTAAAATTAAGTCCATTTTTAACAAAACAGTGACACTGTGAGTGGTGTCGGCCACACCGGGCCTCGGATTGATGCGGTGTTGAATCGTACACGTCACCCATGAGTCATTGATCGTTGTGAAAATGTATCAATGCAATCAGAAGTCGTTAGATCGGTTTGGCGTATGTACGTAAAATATTGTCTATTTTAAACTAAATACATACACTTGGAGTGATACCGGTCACACCGTGCCTCTGATTGAGGAGGGGTTGACTCATACACGCCACATTTGACCCATGGATTGTTGTCCTTAAGTTTCAATAGAATCCCAATGCGTTTGGTCAGTTTTCCGTATGTCAGTTGTTGATTTCACTTAAAATTAAGTCCATTTTAAACAAAACAGTGACACTGTGAGTGGTGTCGGCCACACCGGGCCTCAGATTGATGCAGGGTTGACTCATACACATCACACATGAGTCATGGATAATTGTGCAAAAGTATCAACACAATCAGAAGCCGTTAGATCGGTTTGGTGTATGTACGTAAAATATTGTCCATTTTAAACAAAATACATACACTTGGAGTGATACCGGTCACACCGCGTCTCGGATTGAGGCGGGGTTGAGTCGTACACGCCACCTATAACCCATGAATCGTTGTCCTAAAGTGTAAACACAATCCGAAGGCGTTTGGTTGGTTTCCCGTATGTCAGTTGTTGATTTCTCACTTAAAAATAATTCCATTTTGAACAAAACAGAGGCACTTGGAGTTGTGTCAGCCACAACAGGCCTCAGATTGAGGCGGGGTTGATTCGTACACGTCACATTTGAAGGTGAGTATGCATACACGATAGTTGACCTTCTTAGAGAAGAGTTTCTGGAATAGTATAAAAGACATGAAGTAATGAAGATCATTAGAGTGTTGGAGAAAATGTGGTTGCTACAAACAATGTGGAAATCGGCTTGTGCAAAGCGACCTAAGTTACAACTTGCAGGTATTGTACTCTATTTTTTTCTGGAAGGTATCAGTTTAAATGCATTTTGGAATGATCATTGCTATACATTGTCTTTTAGGTTTTTTTGACAGCCGAGGGGAAAGGGTGGGGTCTGCAGACATTGGAGGATATGTCGAAGGGTGATTTTGTGTGTGAATATGTTGGAGAAATGTTAACTCCCGCAGTTCTGAAAAGAGCCACTATTTAAAAGAAAGTCACAAGTTTAGATACATCTCAAGATGGTCAGTTTAAAGGCATTTTGAGGGACACTACTAAAGACATGCTCAGATATGCACACATCCCCCACTTTTAGATCGTTGTCTACTACAATGATCTTCCAAACAAGATATGCATTAGAACGCTCACGATACATAGAGAAATTCACTGGCCACCTTCGAGAATGATCCGAGGCACAAACCATGACAGCATTATGTTTTTCCTTGAAAATTCTCTTGGTGAACTGGAATGGCAACTCACTCTTGTGATTTTGCGTCTCTACTTGTCTCTTCATGTGTGCAGCTACTGCCATTCCAGTTCGCCAAGAGAATTTTCAAGTAAAAACATAATGCTATTATTTTTTGGGCTTCAGATCATTCTCAAAGTTGGGCAGTGAATTGCTCTATGTATCATGAGCGTTCTAATGCATATCTTGGTTGAAATATCATTGTAGTAGACAACGATCTAAAAGTGGGGGATGTGTGCATATCTGAGCATGTCTTTAGTAGTGTCCCTCAAAATGTCTTTAAACTGACCATCTTGAGATGTATCTAAACTTGTGACATTATTTTAAATAGTGACTCTTTTCAGAACTGCAGGAGTTAACATTTCTCCAACATATTCACACACAAAATCACCTTTCGACATATCCTCCAATGTCTGCAGACCCCACCCTTTCCCCTCGGCTGTCAAAAAAACCTAAAAGACAATGGCTAGCAATGATCATTCCAAAATGCATTTAAACTGAAACCTTCCAGAAAAAAATAGAGTACAATACCTGCAAGTTGTAACTTAGGTCGCTTTGCACAAGCCGATTTCTACATTGTTTGTAGCAACCACATTTGCTCCAACACTCTAATGATCTTCATTACTTCATGTCTTTTATACTCTTCCATAAACTCTTATCTAAGAAGGTTAACTATCGTGTATGCATACTCACCTTCAAATGTGATGTGTACGAGTCAACCCCGCCTCAATCTGAGGCCCGTTGTGGCTGACACAACTCCAAGTGCCTTTGTTTTGTTCAAAATGGACTTATTTTTAAGTGAGAAATCAACAACTGACATACGGGAAACCGACCAAACGCCTTCGGATTGTGTTGACACTTTAGGACAACGATTAATGGGATATATGTGACGTGTACGACTCAACCCCGCCTCAATCCGAGACGCGGTGTGGCTGCACCACTCCAAGTGCCTCTGTTTTGTTCAAAATGGACTTATTTTTAAGTGAGAAATCAACAACTGACATACGAGAAACCGACCAAACGCCTTCTGATTGTGTTGGCATTTTAGGACAACGATTCATGGGTCATATGTGATGTGTATGATTCAGCCCCGCCTCAATCTGAGACGCGGTGTGACCGGTATCACTCCAATTGTATGTAATTTGTTTAAAAGGGACAATATTTTACGTAAACACGCCAAACCGATCTAACTGCTTCTGATTGTGTTGATACTTTTACACAACGATCCATGACTCATGTGTGACGTGTACGAGTCAACCCCACATCAATACGAGGCCCGATGTGGCCAACACCACTCACAGTGTCTATGTTTTGTTAAAAATGGACGTAATTTTAAGTGAAATCAAGAACTGACATACGGCAAACCGACCAAATGCATTCGGATTCTGTTGAAACTTAAGGACAACCAAGATATGCATTAGAACACTCATGATACATAGAGTAATTCACTGCCCACCTTAGAGAATGATCTGAATCCCAAACCATGACAACATTATGTTTTTCCTTGAAAATTCTCTTAGTGAAGTGGAATGGAAATAGCTGCACACATGAAGAGACAAGTAGAGACGCAAAATCACAAGAGTGAGTTGCCATTCCAGTTCACCAAGAGAATTTTCAAGGAAAAACATAATGCTATCATGGTTTGTGCTTCAGATCATTCTCGAAGGTGGCCAGTGAATTGCTCTATGTATCATGAGCGTTTTAATGCATATCTTGTTTGGAAGATCATTGTAGTAGATAATGATCTAAAAGTGGGGAATGTGTGCATATCCGAGAATGTCTTTAGTAGTGTCCCTCAAAATGTCTTTAAACTGACCATCTCGAGATGTATCTAAACTTGTGACTTTATTTTAAATAGTGACTCTTTTCAGAACTGTGTGATATGAAGGTATTATGGAGATTTTACTGGTTCATGCATGATATGAAGGTATTTTGGAGATTTTACTGGTTTTTTTGTCCAAAGGCCAAAGAAATGTGGTCCATCATTCTTGCATGTTACTGGTGCATTTCATCTGTTAAAATGGAAAAATGAGCTATTGGAGAAAGAATGTTTTATTTAATAATAATTACAATTTTTCTACAAACATTTACATACAAGAATGTTTCATCGTTTTATCCCCATGAACCCCTCTCAAAAATTTCCGCCAATTATATGCATCTGCAACTCCTGTAATAAAAATCAGATCTTCATGCTATATCTGGACAATCTTGCATCAGGTATGCGGCCCACTCGTTTCTGAACATATCTACATCGTCTTGTGAATATGACGCTTTTCGGCATTCATAATAGTACTAAAAAATATATAAATAAAGAATTAATAAATAATTTAAATGAAATAGTACTTGTTTTCGAAAATACCTCTTTAGGGATGCTAATTTGTCTATTGAAAACGATCTCTTTCATGAATCTACAAACATAATAAACACAATCATTGTCATTTGTTTGTTTTGGACACTGCAGAAACATTGATCATGAGGCGAGTAAGTAAATTGTGTTTCATATATGCTTGGATAGTGCAATTTTATTATATATACCCTGATATTTGTCCAGACATAGTACTTGCTCGGCTCTTTATGCTTAGCCCCTGTCCTCATACCATGATTTAGACGATATTGGTACACCGCCCTATCATAATAGAATCCTCAGTAAAAGATAATATATATTATATAAATTGATGTTTAGACCTAAAACGTAGGATGTAGTGTCTTACAGATTGACAAACTGCATCACATGCGGTCGGTTTGTTGGATATCCGTGCTTTGAGTCCAGAAAATAAATTTTGGGAGTATCCAAATGCACCACAATTAGCATCCAATATTGCCTAAATACACAAAAAGGTATAAGTAATGAAAGAAATGAAAATATAATTGATATGCTTTAATCGTAGAGTTTTACCCCTGCATGGTTGGTATGAGGAAGAGTCGGTCAACCATTATCTTACTATCAAATGCTTTCAGCAAAGCAGTCTCTCTTTCCTTAATTTTTGATTCTGATAATTCTATTTCTTGTGTTGATGTGATATGAGGACTGACGAGTCCAAACTTTGGCTCATGTGGAAAACCCTTCAACTGCTTTTCATATATACGTCTGCCAATAATATAAAATGTATTTAATCATAATTAGCACAATATATCATCTTTTGGAAAAGCGACGGGGTTGAAAACATACCTCATATATACATTTACACTTGTGACGCCGAGCCACTGATACTCAAGGATCTCATTTACATTTTCAGTAGCAACAAAATCTTGTATTTCCTCTCCATACATATTCTCTTCAAAAACAACTACATGGCTACTACCATTTGTCAACTTCGTATCCACATGAGTCTTCAATTCAATTAAATGTGGATAGAGAATAGGCGGTGTAATTCCACTTTCAGTAGATCTTTTGGATCGGTTGGTCGATCCTTTCGATGCTCCTTTCACTGCATCCCCTTTCTTCATCTACAATAAAATTCATTGGTTCATAGCTTTTTTTTATAAAGGTTTGGCTTAAAAAACTGTAAATAAATACCTCTTTTTCGGCATGTAGTCTCACAAGTTGTGATGGCCATGCAATGAATGTCCCAATATCCTGTTCGACTGTACAAATATCATCATCATCAAGTGGAACAGGTAGTTGTGCTGTTGGCTCATGAGCTACTGTAATTGTCACTTTCAGATGATCTTTTGGAAGTGCTCTATTGTGCAGCGTGTCCTCTGAGATGTTGAATACTATAGCCCTCGCTACAAGGCGATAGGTGGGTGTTGAAAGATATAAATCACAATCATTATCACCCTACAGATGATCAGTATAGGAAGAAATCAGTGTTTGTCTGATTCACATTTTATCAGAACAATTAATAGAATATTGATTACCACAGATAACACAGCTCTTTCAGGGGAATGGCTTGCCTCAAAGCTGGTGGGGTGTGGGGCAGGATCTTCAGGCACTGGTTGTTCCTGGGTTGTCTCTTCTCTTGGGTTTTGACCCATTAAAGTTGCTAGCAACTCTCCCTGCCATTGAAACTATTCTTCAAGAGTTGCTAGTCTATTTTTCATTGCTGTCATTTCTTCATTTTTTTATCCTCTTGTTTTTTTTCTCATAATATACTCGGGGTGTCACCCCAAACCCCCCAGCTCTGACGCGACCGTATTGTTCTGGTCGCTTCAAAGATGTCGCTAATATATCTGCACCATCTGCAAGAGTACCTGACTCCTGTGACTGTCGGATATAAGAAAATAAGTAATTAATAGCAATTTAAAAACAAAACATTTTATCGTGTCATACTTACACATATTTCCCACACTTTTTGTGTGTCTTCATCAACCAAATTCCCTTCCTTATCCACACGTGCCTCCTTCCATAGCACATGACGAGGGATGGATGTGTGTTTGGTTTCAGAGGCATCAATCTACATATAAATAAAGAAATATTTTTATAATGTTGTTTCTTGAAACATAACAATATCACTGTAAATTTAAAATACGCACCATTTTCTTTTCTAGTGAGGCGTACCCCATCCTTGCTTTACGATAGGGGTACGTCGGTTTTGATACGTGTTCCTTGTTTTCAGTACTGAGTTGCTGTTTCATAAATGAAATATTGACAATCAAAGTGATGAATACATGTATATCCTCAAACAACATATTATCAGTCACAATGTACCTGAAACTTTTGATCCCCACGATTACCAACAAATGAATCCCATGATTCTTGGGATATCAAGTGATTGTAGACAATGGGTGGTTGCGGGTTTATTTTACCCTTGGAATCTTTCAGATGATATTTTGTAAGAAGACTGTGAAAACCTCGATGACACCTTCCCGCAAGCCTTAGTACATAAGTCTTGTGTGAATCATCTACTATAAATGCACTCTGTAATGGATTGTGATGAATAAGACATTGTTTCATTATTTTATTTGCTAGTAAATTAAAGAAATGAAATCAAAATGTTACCGTAATTTCTTCCCACATCACAGCCTTTAGGCCGGACCGAAACATGGTTCCATGAAGCTATGTCAATCGGCATGCGTTGCCGAGTGACAATTCCAACGTAACTGCTAAACATTGCCTTATTGGGGTTAACGTGTTGGCCCCTGTGCATTCCACCCAACATCGAATTTGATTCCTTTTCTCTTTCCCTTCAAAACATTATCCAACACTGTTAAACTACGACGCATCTATTTCTTCTGCGATGTCGCTCCTTTATCCCCAACCATTTCATCTATATCAGCATCATCATGTTTTCATCTAAAATCCTAGCATCAGCATGTTCAGATGGTTGTTGGACCTCAGCAATAGGAGCACCAATGGCAGCAGCAGTACCAACAACAATATGTTGAGATTTAGAGGTTTGAGAGGCTTGAGAGGCTTGTTCAGCAGTAGCAGTAGCAGAAGCAGCAGCAGCAGAAGCAGAAGCAGCAGCAGCAGCAGCTTGAGAGGCTTGTTCAGCCTCGAGGTTAGGAGCACCAGAACGTGAAGAAGTCATTATCTGCAAAAAAGGTTTAACACTTAAGTTGGATTACATAAATGCAATAATGATAAGATAATAACATGAGATAACAATATTTATATTACAAAAAAATATATAACCTGTTTATTGAAATCTTTTTTTTTCAAATGCTGAATGGATTTGACACCTCTATCGATAATCCAAATCCCTTCATTATGGTCTCCTCTAACATACAAAACGTCGTCTTCATTGGGACCCGCTGCGAAATGATTGCGACGTCCCACTGAAAGGATCATCCTCAATTGAATTTTCATCGACCCATCAGTAGTTTTGGACGATAACAGAACAATCAAACACTTTCGATTTGCGGGGTCTGGAACATAAAATACTTGTACTGCTTGTGATGCCATTATAAATTGTTCGTCTTTGTACCCTTCTTTACTGAAATCAACTTTCACAAATCCCAATTCATCTATTTTAACACCACTGTTTTATCAACCCAGTTGCATTGAAAAATCGGCAATTGGAATGTCGTATAATCCAACTCCCATATTCTTTTGATAATGCCAAAGTATGACATATTCGCGAAAATTGGATTTCTATCTTTAATACCAGAAACATTCATCGCTTCAGCCACAGGTGTTTACTCCACTATTTTGCATGGTACTATCTTCATCATGTTTATCTGTATAGAATGTATAACCATTAATTACATAACCATTTTAAGATAATACATACACGCTTGGTCATGCAGCTAGCCATCGAAGTCGTTCTGAAATTGAATTCAGATTTTCATCTAACTCCTTATAAATATGGTCTCGAAACCATCATATAAACTGGTGATTATGTGTATTTGCTATCCATTTTCAGCCTTTGATGGATTCAACTGCCTGAAAATTTCTTTGTGGGTTTCAATATATGGAGCAACCTCCCAACTGTTATGCAAAAAATAAAGGTGGGCCTGCTCCCGATCAGTAATATTGATTGTCACAACATCTCTTCCAGAAATTCCCATCACCCTCAATGCGTCCAGTGTGATGAGATTTCGGCAGACCAATGCTTTCCACATCAGATAGGTATTCGGTACAGAATTCAATGGCTTCCTCAACAATATATCGCTTCACAATACAACCCTCTGGCCGACTTCGATTTTTGACATACCCTTTCAAAATCATTATATACCGTTCAACGGGGTACATCCATCTATAGTGCACAGGACCACAAAGTCGAACCTCTCTCACCAAATGGACCATCAAATGAACCATCATATCAATGAATGTTGGCGGGAAGAACATTTCTAATTCACATAATATGATGACAATTTAGTTTTCCATAGCTGGAAATTTCGCCGGGTCTAAAACTTTGCGGCATATAGCTTTGAAGAAGAAACAATGTTTGTTTAACGTATGACGAACATTCTTGGGAAAAATGCAACGTAAAGCTATAGGAATTAAATCTTGCGTCAAAACATGGTAGTCATGTGATTTCAAACCTTTTAACTTCAAATCATTCTTTGACACAATGTTTTTGATATTTTATGAATATCCCTATGTAACCTTTACATCATTGAAGAAGTTCCAAAACTGATATCTCTCATCCCTAGAAAGAGTGTACGCAGCTGGAGGAAGAAACGTTCGATTTTCACCCTTCACGGGAGCCAACTCTTCTCTTATTCCCATGTCAACCATGTCCAACCTTGCCTTAATTCCATCCTTTGTTTTTCTAGGAGAATTTAGCAACGTTCCTATAACACTGTAACATACATTTTTTTCCACATGCATCACATCAGGAAAATGTCTGACGTACAGACATTTTCAGTATGGTAATTCAAAAATTTGATCTCTTTTTCCAACCGATTTTCGTAAGGTTTTTCGAAAATGGTTTACCAAAAATAGTGTTCACGTCTTTTACTTTCTCAAACAGCTGATCACCTGTTAGTGGAGACAGTGTTTTGCGTTGTTCTGAACTTCCATTGAATGATGTCGTCCAAGATCGGTAATTATGTCGACGGGGTAGAAATCTACGATGTCCTAGAAACACAAATTTGGATGAATGTTTCAACCTAATTGATTCTGTATCTTCTTCGCACACAGGACACCCTTGACTTCCTTTAATGCTATAGCCTGACAAATTTCCATAAGCAGGGAAATAATTTATCGTCCCATACAACAACCCTCTTAACGTGAAGTATTTATTTTTCATAAGCATCATACAACATAACACCTGAATCCCACAGTAACTTCAAATCATCGATCAAGGGAGCCAAATATACATCAATATCGTTACCCTGGTTGTTTTGGTCCTGATATAAGCAAAGATAACATAATGAATTTCCGTTTCATGCATAACCAGGGTGGCAAGTTATAATTTACCAACATAACAGGCCAAGTACTATGAGTGCTGGTTTGAAAACCCAAAGGATTCACTCCATCGGTAGATAACGCAAGACGCAGGTTTCTCGACTCATTTCCAAATCCAGGATACTCATGATCAATTCTCTTCCATTGAGGAGAGTTGGCCAGGTGACGTAATTTTCCATCTTTATTTCATTTATTTGCATGCCACGACAATTGTCTTGCAGTTTCTTCACTTCCATATAGACGCCTAAACCTTGGAATGATTGGAAAGTACCATACAACTTTCGTAGGAATGCGTTCATCTTTCTTGTATCGAGAAGCACCAAACATTGGGCATTCTGTAAGTGATTTGTTCTCCTTGCGAAACAATATACAGTCTTTCGGGCAGGCATGTATTCTTTCAGAAATCATACCCATCAAGTGTAGCATTTGTTTAGCTTCTTATGTCCGTCTTGGGAGCTCATTATCTTCTGGAAGCATGTCATTCAAAAGAGCAAGTAGTTCCGTGAAACTGACATCACTCCATCCGTTGCCTGCATTCAATTTATACAACTTCAGTACAGCTGACAATGCAGTATATTTAGTTCAACCAGCATACAATGGCATCTTTGCACAACTCTTTAACTTCTTAAACAATTTTGGGAAATCACGGAGTTCATGTTCAACTGCCCTTGTCATTTCCTCAATACGATCTTCATCATCATTGATATCTGTAATCAAATCCTCTATACGGTCTTCTTCATTATCCATATTTGTAATCATATCTGATGATCCATAAAATGAAGTTTTATTCCAGCCAATAGCTACATTCTCTTTTTCCCCGTGTTTATTCCAATATTTATAACGCCTATCTATTCCGTCACATATCAAATGTTCTTCCAACTCCTCTAGAGTAATTAGTCTAGAATAACAACAACGTAAACACGGACAAAGGAGTTGAGAAGGATCCTTTGCATGATACTGTGCAAACGTGATGGACCTCTTTCACTCCGTTCTCATACTCTATTGTCAAACGATTAGAATCCATCCAATCTTTATTCATCGCCATTAATTCTGAATAAACAACATGGAACATCATGTCGATTAATTACAAATGAAAAATAACGAATGTCGTGTCCATAAATTCCATGTAAACCATAAGGAGCATATTGTTCATTAATTTTGAATAAGAAATATGGAACGTCATGTCCATTAATTCCAAATAATAATAAGGAATTTCATGTCCATTAATTCTGAATAAGCAATACAGAACGCCATGTCCATTAATTCCAAACAGACAATATAGAATGTTAATTCCATTAATTTCGAATAAGCAATATGGAAGTTCATGTCTATTAATTCTAAATAATAAATATGAAACATCATATTCATTAAATAAGGTAATAATGATGTAATCACATCCATATCATATTATGATCAAGTCTAAGGAATATCACCCTTGCATTTTATCAATTAATTTGATAAATTTAAGTCTTATAACTGATAATTAGTATGATGGTGTCCAAGGTATATAATCAATAGCACTACATTGTTTAAAAATGGTTAAGGAACATGGCCTTACCATTCAACTTTTATTTAATTCATTTATAAGTGATCAAGTAGTCCATGGGTATGTCCATTACACATAAATATCATTAATTCCCTTTAATAAACCCATGGGCATGGGATATATCAACACATGTCAAAGGTGGTTCGATTTCAAGCCAAAGATCAATAGGGGATAGGGGCCTATAAGAAACACACCCTAAGGGGGTGATTCGAGTAAGGTATACAACCTCCAAAGAATAAGTTTGGTGCACAATGACTAACCAATTTATGACATGATAATCTACTAAATTAATTTTACATTTTATAGTCAACATGTAGAAGGTTCACCACACAGCACAATAGCGCATCATATAGACTAGGGGTGCCCATGGGTCGGGTCGGGTCGGGTTGGAGGTGTTTCAAGGCCCGACCCGAACAAAAAAGTTCGGGTTGGGTCGGGTCGGGTCACAAGCTTCCGGAACAACCAACCTGACCCAACCCGACCCAGTGGGGTCGGGTTACCCGTCGCATGCCCGAAGGACCCAACCCAACCCAACCCATCGAGGGTCGGGTCAATTTGGGTCGGGTTATATGTGTAAAACCGACCCAACCCGACCCAAACCAATCCAACCCATCCCAACCCAACGGACCCGATCCATCCACTCAAACCCAACCCCCCTAGACCCAACCCGATGGACCCCCTGCACTGCACCAGCCTGCTGCACAAAAAAAACCATCCCCCCTGCACAAAAAATTCAGCCCCCTCCCCCTGCACCCTCTGCCCCCTCCCCCAGGCACACCAGCCCCCCCCCCCCTCCTGTACCCTATACAACACAACACCCCTCTCCCCCTGCCCCCTCCCCCCTGCACAGTCCCCCCCCCTCCTACACCCCTGCACAAAAAACCCAGACCCCCCCCCCCCCCCCGCACAAAAATTTCAGCCCCCCTGCACAAAAATTTCAGCCCCCTGCACCCTCTGTCCCCCTCACCCAGGCACACCGGCCTCCCCCCTCCTGTACCTCGTACAACAAAACAACCCTCTCCCCCTGCACTCCCTGCCCCCCTCCCCCTGCACTCCCTGCCCCCTCCCCTCCCCCCTCCTGCACCCCCGCACAACACCCCTCCACCCCTGTATGGCACCCTTGCACCCCTACACCAGCCTGCAGCAGCCTTGCACCCCCACACCCTCCCCCCTGCACACACACACCAGCCTCCCCCTCCCCCTACAAACCAACCAGCCTGCCCCCCTCTCCCCCGTGCCTGCACACCAGACCCCCCCCCCCCCCCCCCCCCGCACCCCTGTACCACCAGCCTCCTTGCACCCCTGCGCCTACCAGCCAACCTCCCCCTGCACACACACTCCCCCCTGCAAACCAGCCTGCCCCCTACAAACCAGCCAGCCCCCCCCCCCCACCAGCACGCCAGACCCATCCCCCTCCAGCAGCACCACCAACCGGCCTCCCTCCCCCCTCATGCCCCCTACCCACTCCCTCTTGCAAACCATCTTGTCCCATCTCCGCCTGCCTGCACACACTAAACCAACCCAGCCTATCTCTCCCCCCCCTGCCTGCACACACCAAACCCAGCCTCCCCCCTACACACACCAACCCCCTCTCCCCCCTGCCTGCACACACCAAACCTACCCATCTCGTACCCCTGCACACACCAGCCCCCCTCACACCCCCTGCAAACCAGCCCCCCATAATGTGACTCACTATCAACACCAGTAACAGAACCTATTGAGGTTAAAGTGGAGTAAATTCATGATGCAGTAGAAATAAACATTACTAACATAAGGAAAATGAAATCAAAAAAACACACAGCAGTAGCAGATTTGAAGAACGAATAAGCGAAAACATATGCAAAAAAATCATCACCAGGACTAGAGTGAATAACATTGATTCATTCTGAAAAGAGGGAGGAGGGGAAGTAGAGGCGACAAATAAATGACAACCACATAAAAACCTACACTGAAAAACAATATTTAGGGCATCCACATACCTTGGGTGAAGAAATCGAAAGTCCAAAGAGGTGAGGGAGCCTTCTGCACTGCCTGGAAGACGCGACCGCCAGAGTAGGGGTGCACGGGAGGAGCCGCCAACCGTTGAAGAGGAGGAGTAGGGTTCGGAAGGGAGGAAGATCCACAGAAGAGGGTCGAGAAGAAGGAGAAGGAGTACGGCAGAGGTCCAGCAAAGGGAAGATCGGGGGGAGGAAGCAGTCGCAAGGGTACAGTCCCGCGAGAGCTTAGGGAACGATAAAAAAGAGGAGACTGTCGGCCTCCTTTTAATAAAATCAGAGACAGGTTTTAACACTGCTAGAAAAGCACCGATAAAGCCCCCCTTTATCAGTGCTTTAATTTTAGCGCTGATAAAGGCCCCCTTTATCAGTGCTAAATTTTAAGCGCTGATAAAGGCGGGCTTTATCAACGCTTTTCTAGCACTGTTAAAAACATTCCTTTATCAGCGCTAGAAAAGCGCTGATAAATCATCCCTTTATCAGCGCTTTTAAATAGCGCTGATAAAGTTTATCCTTTATCAGAGCTTTTTGATTAGCGCTGATAAAGGTAGCGCTTTGCTTTCCCATTTTTGTAGTAGTGTAGGTTTTGGACTATATATGATAATATAGTTTAGACCAAAAACCATAACATGGTTTATGATAATTTTTTATACCATGTAGGAGTGTATTTAATTATTCTACATGTTTAGGAACGAAAATCATTAAAATAATACCATTTCTGATGTGGGAGTGAGTTATCTTTATAAATAAATGATTTTAAAATCATAAAATGTAATTTATGTTTAATAGGTTTCATTAAGGGTTTATAAAATTAATAAAATATCTTAAAACACGTTATGTTAAACTAGAAACATAATATTTGTCGTGGATACCCTATATAGAATTTATTATATCACTTTTTTCTCTTTATGATGTTATAATTCATATCTTATAATTATACCACATTTAGTTGTTGCCCAAAAATTCGAATATCTCAAAAAATTATAAAAAAATAACAATTGGAAAATTTATACATGATTATATCAAAAACAATATTTATTTTATCAACATAATTCTATAAGTATTATAATTTACACTTTTAAATAAGAAATCCACATTTATTTAAAAATAGTAGTTTTGTTGAAAATAACAGTTTTATGACCCTTGTAAAAATTATGTTTGGAATTGCTAATATATATCATCATTTAAATTTAATAAAAAAAATTTATATAATAATATTATATTTAAATATCATTTATTTCAAAAAAACCATGAATTAAACAAATGGAGTTTCTTGATTGAAGTTATATATTTCCCAAAAATACAATTATTGTTTTGTCATATCAAAATCTAATTTTTATCTAACAAGTTATTTAATAATTGTAATATAATAAAAGATATGTATTATAATTATTTAATTAATTACATAAATATAAAAATTCATAATAATATGTTTTATATACATATCCTTTATTACACTAGTTAATTCCCTAAGGATAATGTTTGCAATGGTAAGATTTTCTTGGGGTGGTTCAACAAACATGGTTTGGCCCATGATCATGATGAGCCTAAACATAAACCATAAAAATATCACTCATTATTTTTTTTGAATCTCATCATGGTATACTTAAGGAAAAATCCTAGTGATTTTATACCCCTTGTAAGCACTAATAATTGGTCTTCATAGGGTATGATCCTACTAGTTGCGCCCATCACAACCATTTTCTGTGAAAATTGGATTTATTTTAACCCATAATATATTCTAATAATAATGAATAGATTATAATGAATATTTTATTAATGATTATGAATTTGAAAATAAATTAAATTATGACCAAATATGACATTTAATAGTACAAATACAAAATTAGTGAATTTGTTTTTTAAAATTTTATTTCATAAAAAATAATTTACTCATTTAAAAAGAGAAATTAATCTATAAATGTTTGTGTCATTACATAATTCACCCCTATAAAAATTTAAACCTAAAAGTTTCAATCATACAATAAAATATAATAGGGTTCTTCTATTTCATCACCTCATTTATTTCCCATGGTGCTTCCTCAAACTCGTCGTTCTGAAACAACACATTGACCGGGTGAGTTGTTTAGTTTCACAGAACCATGTATTTATAGTCTGATATCTTTAAAGGATTCTCCACATATAAAAGTTAATTCTTCAGTGGTACCACTTCTGGATTCCAAATATATGGGGGTTTGTTATGTACTTATTTGTAATAGATACATGGAAAACATTAAGTAATTAAGATAGGTTAGATGGTAGTGCTAGTAAATAGGCCATCACTCCAAAATGAAAAATGATTTCAAAGGGAAAAATTATACTTGGACTAAGATTTCATTTCTTCCCAAACCTGATGACTTTTATTGATGATAACATGTGAAGGAAAATTTCATCTTCAATCTCAAACATTAAGTGTGATCTATGACATTATGAATTAATTTTATATCGGCTTATGAATATTTCATATGATGTTAAATAGTTTGAAGCATCTAATTTATTTCATGGATATGATCAGGTCCCATTAGCTTTTGATCCCCATATTCACACAATCATATTAGAGTCTAAAACCTGTATCCATATAGAGCCACATAATTTTTTATCTGAATGATATCATGGAAACTGTTATTATACGTTAACTACACTAGGGGAAGGTATTGATCCCATCATCCTTCAAAATATATTGATCATGATCTTAGAAAAACCTATTGAGTTGTAATGGTTCTATCTAATCTATTATCCATCGTAGGGTGGTAAGTATTACAAAAACTCATCTTTATATCCAATTCATGCTGAAGGATTCTGTACAACCTAGTGGATAACCTCATATCTTGATCAAATACAATACAAAGTGGAACTCCGTGTAGTATTTCTACTTCCCTGATGTATATTTTGTAGTGTTGGTTAAGAGAGAAATCATCAATTATTATACCAAAAATCATCAATTTTGAAAATACACTAACTGCCAAAAAAATATGTTATTTCAATTAAAGGTCATGGGGAGTACAATGTTAAAATACTTGGTTGTGTTTTCCAATTTAAAATCTAGTTTTAGAATTTATTCATCATACCCATAGGGTTATATCATTCAAACTTTAATTGTTTTCTTACTATTTATTGTGATATAAATTTAGAAATATCCATCTTTATATTATCCCACTGGATATTTTATTTCAAATATATATATATATATATAATATTGATTATTTGATGAATAGAGAAGGATGATCTATGTGAATCATCTAAATGATCAATCTTCAATTCTAGTTTTGAAGGGAATCTTTTCCGGGTTCCATGACTAATTATGCCTTCATTATCAAAATTACACTCAAAAATATTCCCTACCTATTTCGATATAACCTCATCATCCTTATATATTGCCTTGATCAAATGATGAATATTTTTGTGAGAATTATTTTTATCAATGTTGAATTAATATAATATTAACAATAACATGTCTATCCATGCATGGAAAAGAAGATTAGATCCCTTAAAATAATCATCATGTAAAAGGTTACTAGATCCTTTCTAATCACTTCATATGATACTATGTTTGTGTCCCCTTATTTTAATAGATTGAATAATAATAATAAATCTGGATTAGATCTAACCACCATTATCGTCAAATATTTATATTATTTTGTTTTAATATATACTTGAGGTTTTTATGATCTGTATAAATGTCACACTTCTACCCATAGAGATATGGTCACCAAATATTCATTGGAAATATCACGACAGCCAATATTAGATCGTTTATTGGGTAGTTACACTCATGGATCTTTAATTTGTGTGAGGCATAGGCTATCACATTTTCATATTTCCTGAGTACAAATCCCAATCATTTTTTTGATGCATATATGTGAATCACAAATACCTTCCCACTAGTTGGTAATGTAAGAATAGTTGTTGTGATTTTACTCTTTATATGATTAAATCACTATTAACATTCATAATTCCTGACAAACATAACCCCTTTCTAGTTATTTTAGTTATTGGAATTAAAAATCGTGATATTTTTCTCAAAAAAATCGACGATAGTACCCATCTCATCCAAGGAAACTATAAATTTATATTATATAGGTTAGTTTGGTATATCCTTGAATTGTTTATATTTTTAAGGATCCATATAAATATATATATATATATATATATATATTTGGGGATAACATATCACATGAATGCCCCTTTCTCCATCCAAAAATCACATTTTCTATACATTTCATAAATATTTAGACATTGTATGGTCTTCTATAAAACATATGAATCATCATCATTCCCATCCTTTCTATTGGGGTAGATATGAATATAATCTATATACACATCCATGAATTTTTTAAGATAATCTCTAAATAATATTTTCCTTAAATCCACTATTATTGCTAGAGCATTAATAAGTCCAAATGACATCACTATGAACTCGTTGTTCCCTTATATTATATGAAATGTAGTCTTGTGTATATCCAACTGATTCACCATTACATGATATTATGACTAACTTATATCCTTCATATAGATGTACTATAATCTATGTAGCTAATAAAACAATTCATAAATCCATGGAAGATGATACATTTTCTTTATCGTGCTTTTTTTGAGATCATGATAATCAATGAAGATGTGAATTGACCCATCCATCTTCATGATGAGGAGGTCTAGTGAAAACCATGGTGGAGCACACGGTAATATAAACTTATTATCTAGATTCCGATATATATTTTACTTTATAAAACTAAACTCTCATCTAGGATGAAGACTATTTAATTCTACGAGAAACACATCTGTGAATTCCATTATATTGGGAATGTCATCAAGGATGATATTTTTCTTAGTCTCAATCAATTTATCTAAATATTATTTATTACATGGAAATAGTATCCATGATTGACATGATTATACTATATGTGAATCATCCTACTACATACCATTTTATTGAATTAGAGAGAGATTTGTGATACAGATGGTGATTTCATTATCATGGAAATTTATGTTCGATATTTACATGTAAATCCCATACTGTGAAAAATAGAAAACTATTATATTAAAGGAAATATCAAATGGTATTATGAAAAATTTATCCCATAAAATTTTACATTCAATGAGTTATATACTTTCGATGAAATAACTTCCTCATTTTTCATATTGACGTACAACTCTACATCCATATTTTGTTGGTGGGGTTGAATAGTTCTACTAAAATTGTTTGATATGATCAAATTTTTAGAACCATAATAAAATTTTATGTTCAATATCATT
The DNA here is from genome assembly GCA_963277665.1 of Viscum album. NCBI lineage: Eukaryota > Viridiplantae > Streptophyta > Magnoliopsida > Santalales > Viscaceae > Viscum > Viscum album. The sequence goes on from OY728128.1 coordinate 644,719,569, forward strand.
AAATTAATAACTACAATACCCTTACCTTTTTTTAGTATCTCACTAAAAATTGGTGATTGAATAAGGTCACCATTTTTTCCTAGGCCTTGGAGGTTCCTGTAATCTATTTTCATCAATAACAATTATCTTTTTATATTTATAATAATACAGCCATTCTTACTATTATGTGAAACTTTATACAATAGGTTGATGGATTAATATATCATTTCATTCTTACATCGCATTGGTGGGTTTATACAATTGGAAATCACTATCTAGGTTCCATTATTTCTTTCTCAAAAATCATTTCCTTGTACCATTTAGGAAAATTCCATGATACTTCATCCCATAATTCTTATAGTTGGGATTTCGGGATTTCTATCCCCATGTTAATTTTTTATCATACCAAAAAAATTAAAATCCATTAATGGAATCATTTATCTAGACCTGCGAGACCCCTACTATTCATTGATCTCTATTTTGAATTTTAGATCACATCAAAAAATTTCCACATAGCTTTCAAAGCCTCGAATCACCAAATATTTTCAAAGACATATATTTATCTATACAAAGAAGTGTTATAATATACTTTAATGTTTAATGAAAAATATATATGTGTATCATGAAATAATTGTGATGTTATCATCGAACACCCTACTAGATTCTTTTTCTTTTTTCATGTGGCTAAGAAAATACATCTCCATTTTAATTTTGAGAGTGCGGGGAAAATTTTTAACAAAACAATTACTCACATATTTCAAATCCATTATTTCAATCTCCTCTTAATTATTAATATTTTTTTATCAATGTCCTCCATTGATCAGCTTCTCCCTCTCTATGATAATTAACAATTATGAACATCTAATTTTAGAGCGTTAGAGGGTAGAGAATATATTTTCAATATATTTTATCCATTTTTTTGATTATTGTATTAGAAGAATCATTGAAACTATATTGCCTTTATCACATAAAGGTATCAAATAAAACCTACACCTTCTTAGGAGGGAGTAATTTTTCCTCCTAATTCAAGTTTCTATTCAAAAAATGAGTTAATTTATAACGTATTTCTAAGATTTTCTTGACACCTTCTCCCATCGAATAAGGAATATCATCTGCTTAGTAAGTACATTACTTGTCACACTAGTTGTTTACTCAGTTCCTCCTAGTTCCCACCATTGAATAAAATAAATAGAAAATTAGGGGTAAATTTTTTTAAACTGTTATATATATATATAAATGATCATTAATTGGATAAATCATTAATATTATATATTCATTAACCTATGAATTTATATGTTTCAATAAAAATATTCCATTATCTATTTCCTTAAATATTATCACATGGGAAGTTATATCCCCTTAATAATGCTTTGTAACGATCTCGTAAATTTAATAAATCATATTCCTCATGAGTTTCAAACTGGGTGTACAGTAATGATTATTTTTCATACATGATGTAACAATTTATTCCAACTCAACATTCTATTTTTAGGGTTATTACCCCTAAGTAAAACTATGCTAGAGTCACATCCACTTATATAATCTAGACAAGGATATATTTACATAGAATCCACGTGATCTATAAATTGAATAATTTTATGGATTCTTTCCAATATTTATTCTTATCCATGGGGATTTCACAATAGTTTTAGGACCCTTATCCTCAAAATAACATAAATTTTCCCTGATACCAACTATAAAATACCATATATTTAATACAATTTATTTCATGATTTATTTCAAAAATATAAATATAATATGACCCCATAATATCATGAGGCATAGTATATTTGGGTGTTTAAATACATATAATAAAAACATGAAATTAAAATAAAAATACATAAACTCAAACTCCATATGATTCCATTAAATTTCCTGGATCTTTCAAAATGATAGAGGATTACTTGGGAATGTTCAAAACAAATGGGTGAGATATGATGGATACTAAGGGAATTATAATATTATAACATTTTGAAATCAAATAATGTATGTCAATAATAATACCATGGTAATATGGGAGGGGTTAGAATAATAAAATTGAACATATAAGCCTAATGTAAGATCATAACATAAATGAAACATAGGAATGTGGAAACAACATAAAACATGATAACATAAACATAATTATAGGATAACCACTATAAATAATAACATAGAATACATATTATAACAACCAATGAGCCATAAATTTCATCTAATAAGATAAAAATCATACCCAATTCATTAAAAGGATAATAATTCTTGGGCACACCAATCATATTCATTTCATGTATAAACATAAGTGTGCCACATAAATTAAACCACATAATAATACATTTTATCACTTTTTAATCCCATGATTAAGGTGAGGGGGATAAATACATTTAATTACACATGAAATTCAAGAATGTTACACCATGGTTAATTCCATTGAGTGGAAATGGTAAAGGGTATTCACATCAGAAATGCTTAAAATGGAAAAATCACAGTATATTTTTGGCTCTATAACAGTGGTATAAAAACAATAATTGAAATATTTAATTATAGTTAAAGCAGTTTATAATCACATGAAAATTATAAGGATATTAAGAGTTATTTTAAAAAAAATATCCCAGCATAAAAAAATTTAATCAAAAGGTACTATATAAGGAAGGTTATTTTATAAAGATGAGAAGGGGATGATCCCTTAACTTGAGAGGGAAATATAAAAGATTAGGAGGAGCTTCATAAGTGAATGGGGAAAATTATGATTCCTCTAGAGAGGTAATGGAAGCATAAATTAATGCATGTTTGGTTTTGAGTGAAGTTTACTAGGAGGTTGGCTGGGTTTTTATAAGAAAATAAAGGATAGTTATATATTAAATTCAAAACATAGGTTTTGATCTCTATTTGATAAATTAATCCAAAATAATAACCATAAAATGGGTTTTAATGATGATTTATTCCAATTACAACTATATTTTATTTTATTATAATGATTATAATTGAACTCCTTAAAATAATACCTTTGGCAATGTGGAAGTGAGTCATGTTTATAAATTATTGACTTTAAAACATTAAAATATAACATAGGTTTTGGAGGATTCATTTAGGGTTTAAAAAATTTATAAAATTACATAAAAACACCTTATTTTTAATTGGAATCATTATTTTGATCATGGATACAATTCATAGTATTGATAACAAAACATTTGGTCTTTTATTATGTCATAATAAATTTTATGTTTATTTTTTACCTAAAAATTTTATTGTCTTAAAAAGTTATGAAAAATTTACCATTAGATAATGTAGATGCTCCAATTTCAAAAAATATATTTATTTATTTTAAAAAATTAATTCTCATAATTTATTATTTTAAATAAAAAATACCCTTTTATTAAAAAAATAATACCTTTTTTACAATAACAGTTTTTGGATTCCAATATCAATTTCATTAGAGTACATAAATTTTTGTCATCATTTATATTTTATAAGTATTATTTAAAAATAATATTTTATCAAATTATCATTTTTTAACAAAAAATCATTAATTTATCAAAATGAGTGACTTGATTGAAATCTATATTTTTTAAGACTACAATTTTTGTTTGACCATATCAAATTCTATTTTTTATCGAACTTAATATTTAATCTTTAAAAAGTAATAAAGGATATGTATATTAATTATTTTATTAAAAATATAAATATAAAATTTCTTAATGTTAGGATCTTCATACAAAACTATATATGAAACCAATGAATTCCCTAAAGGTTAGGTGTTTCATGGGTGGATTTTCATTGGATGGTTTGATGGAAATTGCTTGGGTTGTAATCTTAGTGAACATGAAAATCTACCACAAATGGGTTCACATATTCATTAGTGGTTGATGCTTGGTTTGGTCTTCATCAAGGGATAATCCTAGTGATTTTATCTCCCTTTAACTCTATGATAAATGGGCCTCATAGGGTGTGATCCTGCGACTTGAGGCTATCAATTCCTTTATCCATGTTAATTGGATTTATCATAACCATTAAAACATTCAAATCATTAAAATTAATGTAAAAGGAGATATTATTAATGGTAATAGTTCATAATAGTCTTTTAAATCTAATAGGATAGAACATATAACAATATAAAATAAAAATTAGTGAATGTGTTTTCAATAATTTCATTTCTTAATTCATAATTTACTCATTTAAAATGGAATTTAATTTATAAATCTCTATGTTATTACAATAAATAATATAATCCAAATATTTCTTTAATTTTATTTATAAATATATAATTTATTTATTTTTCAAAAAAATTGAAAATTTAATTAAAATAATTCCACTTTTAATTTGAACAACTTAAAACTAATTATTTATGAAAATTTCTTGATTTTAAATATAAACATCCTTTTAATTTGGACCTTATATTTTATAAAATAAAATAAATTAAAACATATGATTATTAAATCAATATATTATTTCTAGTTCAAAATGTATACCAAACAATTTGGAAAAATATATTCCAAATATTAACATTTAATATTTGGAATATTTTTACTTTCAAATGATTTATAAGAATTTATATAATTTATTATAATTATTTTTATTTTATAAATTAAAAGAGTCCAAAAATATCATCTATTATGATTTTCAATCATTTTACAAACCATACGTATTTGAAAAATATTTATCAAATATCCATAAAAAATTATAGTTAATTAATTTATAATAAATTAAAATAATTTTTTCATTATAAGAAATTATAAATAATATAATTCGATTCATTATAGAATAATTTTTATTAAAATAAATACATTATTTATTTTTAAAAAATCAGTGTAATAAATTTAAAGGTTTAATATTTTGAAAAAGATAATAAGACAAACATTAATAATCTTACATTATTAATTTTATTCTAATTTTATAAATGATTTTTTATAAATTAATATATTATTTAATTTTAAAAAATAAATATGAAAATTTATAATTATTTCCATGCATGAAAACCTCATTTCACAATTTGTAAAATATGTTCTTCATAATATAAGAAAATGAATGCACTAGATTGTTGAATAATCCAACACTTTGATTACAATATTCGGTTTTAATTCTCTATCAAATGGGAATTTAATTCAAAGAAACCACCAAATATATATAATTGATCTTTTATAGAATCAACTTTCAGAAATGTAGAAAAAAATGTGCATACGTTGATATCCAATGACGTAATCTCCAATGAGTTTTCTTGATAAAGATCACTTGAGTAACAATCAAATACATGTTTCTTCTTACCAATTGCATCGACATGCAGATCCTGATCTCAATTGGTGAACTTATGAACACCTGAAGAGGTGAAATCATCTTCCCTCAAAGTGATGAATAATTTGTGATAAGGAAGATACATTTAATAGGTTTTCCCAAAAATTGAATGTTTTTAATAGGAGGGATCACATCCCTTTATACAACCATCAATGATGAATGACACACTTTTTTCATATTCAATATATATATATATATATATATATATATTTAACCTCTTTTTCATTAATTCATTAAATATAATTCAATGGATATTCAATCCATTGAATCTATTTATAATGAATTATTACTAATTAAACTATGTGGAAGATAAAGGAAACTAAATGAAATATTCTATTAATTATTTTATGGAAGATTTAGTTGAAGACACATTTTATAATTCTTTAGAATTATTTAGGTAAAAATAATATTTTTTTAAAATTCAAAAAGATGGAGACACTATGATAAATAAATGATTAAAATGTGCTAAACATTCTAAGAATTTTTTTCATTTTACGAATTCATACCATTTCTTACTTCTTTTTAGGTTCTGAAAAGTGTTCCAATTTTTAACAATAAAAATCATTGATAAATATACCATTTTTCATAGATTTTTACTATATCTCTATGAAAGGATTCTTTTTGTGACCCTAATGGACTTCCTCCTTCAATTCAATATTCTCTACATACATCACTAGTTTATCACTACTGCAAAAACACTATGTCAAAACAAATTCTACCTCAAATCACATTTCAATCTCTAATATTGGAATTCAATTTTTTTTTATTTGGTTATGTTATTTTTTTATGTTTTCCTTTCCCCCCCCCCAACATTCATGATTTTTTTTCAAAATACTGGATCATACATATATTTTTCACACACACTGTCAAAATGTTTGTGCATGTGTTTATATTTATATATAAATATTTATAAATATATATACACACACACACTAGTAACTTTATATATATCTATATGTTTTATGTTATCACACACACACTCAAAATTATATATATGTGTGTGTATATAATTTTATATTCACCTTTTATCATAAAATACATATTTGGTTTATAATTTATATTTTATATGCTTTATTCTAATATATAAATATAGATATATTTATATTTATTTTCATTATTTTTATATCTAAAATTATATAAATATGTATTTATTTATATTATATATATATATTGTTCTTATATATATATATATATTATATATTTATTTTTATATGTACTATAAACTAACATATTAATATATACATTTTATAGTGTTCGTAAATATATGTTTTATATTCGATATACATATATATATAATTTATATGTGTGTTATTTGTGTATGTGTGTTCATAACATTTATATAAATGTATTATTTAATAAATATGTTATTATATCTTATATATATGTATATATAATTTTATATTATTATTATTATATATATATCTATACATTATATATTTATTTTTATATATGATTGTGTATGTGTCAATATGTGTGTGTGTGCGTGTGTGTTTTATGTAGAACATTTTCTATCATGTGCAATTCAAAATAATAATTACTAATTGGTTCCACTAACAATGAAATTTTTGTTCTTTTTGAGTAGAATCATCATTATTATGATTAAAATGTTATTATTTAAATGTTTTCCCCCTCTGAAATGATATTTCAAAATTCATCTAGAAATTTTTTGGCATGAACATAAATGAATTCCCATTAATTTTATTATAATTATCTCATATTTCATAGAATAAATGTATGACTGCCATAGATTATTTTAAAAAAAAATTCTTATGAGGAGGATTCATAAGAAAAACATTTATATAATCTAAATAATTATATTATACCATTTAAATTACATTGTATACTACATCTTTTATTCCCTAGTCACTACTTAAAATACATGTTGTAGAACCATGACTTCCAGGTGTGGTTTCACAATCTGATCATGATATTTTATATCATATATTGTGTTTTTATTTTCTTCATGAAATAGTAAATAACATATAAAAGGGAATTGTTTTGAAAAAATATTCCAATTAATTTATTTTAAGAAAATGTCATCTGTAATTATTTTTTTTAACATGGATCAGTGATAGAACATTTGGGGGTGAATCCATGAGACCTAATTTTATCACTAATTAAAAATTTCCCTATTCTTACCTCAATAACTATTTAGTGAATAGATCAATAACTTTTTTCTCATCATCATTTTCATGCATGAAATATAAACAAGAATGAAACACAACAAGACACACATGGATTTGTTGACATGGGTCTTCTCCAAGATGGATGACTACATCCATGTTGTATGATGGCTATTATCCTGCTCATACAAAAAAAACATCTTTTATTATCATGATTATGTTAGGAAATGAAATATCCATTGACTCGTACTTATGGAACTAACTATGTATAATGAAATTTCACACATTATGATATCTAGATGTCACACCAATTTACCATCATTAAAAAATAAATGATTCAACTGTCTCCTCAGTGAATAATGATCAACCAGAAAATGAAAAACCCTTATAAACTAAAAGCATATAATCTTCTTCTTTAGTGTGTATAAATCTCATGGATTCACCATAATTCTTCAGATCATTGTATATAATGATACCATAGGATGGTATTCTCAGTCAAACCATATGATATAAGGAATCATAAACTTCAATCTTTATGATATAGAGATGTTGTAGGCTGAGATACTGTGTTCCTATTATTTTGACTATAAGATCCTTATTTTAAGTAAGGTCTCTCTATATCTCTCTCCCAACCCTCCTCCTCCGCCACCTCATCATCATCCATCAATTTTCAAGTTTGATCATCTCACAATACCATTTTTTCGATCTATTATAAAACACAAAGAATACGATGGATAATCACAGAGTCATATCACTCTCTCCAGTATCTATTTTTTTTTATATTTATTCATCTCTTTCTATTCATAGTTCTCACATGGATATTGTTTTAAATAATTGAATAAGATATATATTCATTCTAATCAGAATAATTCTCCATGATTATTGGTATTAAAATATCATTAAAACTATTCATTCGTATTGTTTTTTAATCATTCTAATGTCTTAGTTTTCATTCTCTAAATGTTATCAATAATTATCATAAGATTATCTCTCTATGATGCATGAATTATTCTCCAAATGACTAAATTATAACATAAAACTCCATCTATCGTAGCATTGATGAACATCCTTGTGACATTGGATTCATTATATATTTTAATAGTTACATAATAGAATCTCATGTCATGGAATAAAATTGCCTATAATCTCATTCTAGTTTAGTCAAAATCATTCATGATATAACATCTTGATATGAATTCCTCCCAAAAAAATTATTCTTCACATTACATGGTGTAGCCTTTTCCCCATGAAATGATCACCGTCTTTATATCACATACCCAATCTGTGAATGAATATTAATTTTTGTTAGATTTTAAAATTCCACTTTTGGGATGGGAAGGAAAGAGAATCAATGTATACCCATTATACACTTCATATTTTAGAAACCTCCGCAGTAACGAATGATCACCTTCGGGAACCCACGACATCATCATGAGTACCACTATTGTAATCTTCATACATTACCACATCATCATCACCATCCTACTAGAACACGAGACACCACTACTTCCATCACTATTAGTAATCATTATGAGTACATCTATTGTCATATGAATCCCTCACCATGTATTCTTTGCCATCTTACCACCATACCAAACACTCGAGACTGTCGAAGAACGTCGATGATTCCGTAAACATCACACCGTGACAACATACACCCAACAAGATAGTAACAACCAAATCACGAAAACCAAAAAATAGAAATAAATTCTCTTTTTAATGAAAAATTCATCAAGGCACCACCAATGAGAACCAAAAAAACAAACCACATCTAAATACATGTGGAGGAAAACTATGGAACAAAACCAGCATCAAAGAGATTGATTAGATTGATGGAGCCCACAGAACCACACCTCTGAAAACTACATTTTTACCTCCACTCTAGCTTTGATCGGGAGTGGAGTTGCTGATCATTTGGATAGAGAAATGGTTAAATAGAAGAGAGATCCAAAAAGTGAAATGAAAACTAGGAGAAACCCCAAAAAAAAATATCATCAAGAGTCTCATCTCCATATGATCCGTCGACTTCCAAACCGGACAACCCAAAACCACCTAGAACCATTACTCTATAACAAACCTAGAGAGTCATATGGGAATAGGAGTTCAGAGCCATGAAAATGGCATAATAATTAATTAGTAGTAGATAAAACTAGTGATGAAACCCGAGGACCTCCATACAGAATAAGCTGTCATTGAAAAGAAAGGAAATGGTGAATTCCTAAATATGATAATCCTAATAAGAGGGATATGTGAAAGCGCCATAATTAGATGAAAGATAGGGGGAACCATCTCTGAAGGAGGATAAACCCAAGAAGAGTGAGACGAAGAAGCAAGACCAATAAATACAAGGGGAAAACATGGTAAAAACAACACCAAATGAGAAAACCCCTTGAGGAGTTTGAAAGAGATGAGAGACCACTAAAAGATGAGAAACGTGTGATGAGGGAGATGTGATAGTTACAAAAGAATGGGAATGATCAAGGGAACAATATAAAAATGATGAGAACCCCAAGAATATGGATATGGAGATGAAATATCCATGAAAACAATGGGTAAAAGAGGGGGAACCGATGTCAAATGTAATGAATCCTAATGAGAGGGTGAAAGAGATGCAAGAGCACTGGAGACCATGTGAGAAAGAATCCATTGTCCTACCTATAATTCAGTTAAAACTAATCTCATGTATTATTGTGATATTTATGTAATGTAATATCAAAGAAACATTCTCATGATTAATCTTTTCTTGAGTCATTATTATTATAATCATGATATTTAAATCACGGATGAATTAATCAAGATGCATCTGAATTAAATATTCCATATGAATATATGATTATGATAAAAGTTTTTTAAACAGAAAAACCATTATGTATTTTGATGGAAACCATTACATTTTCATTGAAAAGAATCTTATGTATTAGAAGGAATTCCCATACTTAGTCTGATTTACTCTTATGTATCAGATATTGAATATTATATAATACTGGGAAATTCTGTAGTGTTATAAATTATTATTTAGAAGGATTATTTAATATTATATATTTTTCTTTACATTTGTGTACTTTAGTAATTTACTGCTATCAGCTCTTGGTGACATATATGATTAAAATAATTTCCTTCACATATCAATATAATGACCGTTATGTAATGGAGACTTTAATTATCAATAGTTTTCTCAGTGTTAATTTAACATCTTAGGGAGTTACTGTTACATATAAAAAATAGACTTCGGGATTTTAAAAATTTTGAGTGAAGGTTTAGACTAAATATTAAATATCATGATCTTTTCAATTTATAAAAAATATTCAGTATATAAAAACCCTAATGAACTAACTACTTTATAAAATCTCCAAAAACCTTCAACCCAAAATTTTAGAATCATTTCTAGAACTCTTCCCAACATCTCAAACTATCAAATAACATTAAAATAACTTAAAATAAGCTTCAATCATCACCATAATAACATAAAATATTTATAAAACATATAAATAATACTTTATTGTATTTCAATTTTATTCAACTTCCTCCACAACATTATCTTTTCCAAAAACATCATCCAAATGTATTTCTTTTCGTTATAGCCTTATTCAAACTTTATAACTACAACGATAAAACCCCATTAATATATTTACAATAAATCAAAAACATGTTTCTGTTAATATATAAAGATATGTAATATTTAGTAATTACCATGACCTGTGGAACTCTTCCATGATTTTGACCTAATAAATCTCTGGGAGTTCGACAAGATACCATATTACTATTATAATATGACCACACAGAATAACTTCATACTATAAGAAATAAAATTGACATAATATTCATTTGTTCATTATAATATCTAACAAAAGTAGTATCTATTCAATAATGGAAGTAACATAATCCATTTTCCATTAAATTTATATTTAATCATATCTCCAATGATAGTCATTGTTTCCCAAAAAATATAACAGCATAACAACTTAATGAGAATGGAAAATTCAATTCATAAATCAAATTTGTAATTTTCCCCCTAGAAATATAATTATTTATATATTATAAACATTGAATAATTTATAGTAAATCAAGGTAAATAAAAACTTCCTAAACAAGAACTCATATGTTAATTCACATAATCAAGATAATAAAAATAATTAGAAAATAAGAAAAATGTAAAAATTGAATAATAATTTAGGATAATATTTCATAAACTACTTTAAAAATATATTCAATGGCTATATTGTTTTATATTATGGGAAATATTTACTCTAATCCTAAATTGGTTGGATGTTGATCAATCTGGTTTTGGTTACACATTTTATGAACCTATAACTTCTTTGATCTACAATAACCAATGGTACATATTCCACACCTTGAACTTCTTTAAAAAAAATCCTTAAACAAGTGAATTTAATCCTCAAAATCCCCTTTGATCATTAATATCCATATAAATTCCATGATATTGGACTTAATTGAATAAATATTTTAAAAGTAGAAAATAACTCACCTAAAATACTATCAATAAAAAATGTAATTCAAATTTTACAATAATGAAATCTACGATATTTTAAATTTAATGACCCAAAATTTCCATATATTTATAAAATTTCTATTGTTTCTAAATAATAATTTTTTTCTAAATTAAATGACATGGTAAAAAATTTAACTTGATTTAAAAATCATTTATTAATACTGATTATAATAACTAGGAATAATATAGGTATATAAATACAAAAAAATTGCTAAACCATTAATGGGGCCTATATAGTATTGTATTTTCACATGAATATCATTTATACCATGATGAATATAAAAAACAGAAGAGTTTGAAATATGATATTAATTATTCAGGGATATAGAAGAATCATTTTGGGTGAAGTGGTGAATGATTTAGTATGATATTAGTGGTGCATATTTATATATATGGAAATTTGGCCATTAGGAATTATGACCATTGGTCAATATGGCCATTGGAATTTATGGCCACTGGAAATTAAGATAATTGGAATTGTGTCCATTAGTGATATAATAATTAAAATGTCACTGTTGGGATTATTTTATCACAGAGAAGGAAGAAATTATGGAATTTATCAGTAATAAAGTCCCCTATAATGATTAATTATTGGATCATGGGGGAGATGTAGTGTCCCTAGGATTTTCCCTTCAACAATCCCAAAATAAACATCAAAAATCTGACCTGAAAAGAATAATATGTATAATAATTTCAATCTATTAGAGATTATAACTTGGTAGATTTAATCTAAAAAAAACCTAGTATTCTAACACCATCACACATGTTATCCTTAAATAACATTTATATATAATAATGAGTTAGGTATCTAGTCCTTACATAGTATTGAGGTGGAATTATTTAAAAAATACATAGTGGGTACTTTAACCAAATTAAATTGTTCCTTCTTTTATTTTAATCATATTTATATGAAATATAATGTTCACTTGAATATCGAATAAATATGAAGGAATAGGTTATTAGTATAAAGAAAGAAAAATTTTATATCTATGAAATGATTAAATATAGTATTATGATAAATTTACAATTTTCAAATAAAATTTATTTTTACTTAATTTAATTACCAAACTATTTTATATTTAAATAAAAATGATAATATATTTTAACTAAGTCCCATGTAATTTTTTATAAGGGTCATAGAGTTAATTATTTCATAAAAACAACTAATTTTAAATAAATAAGTAGATTATTTAAAAATTAAATTTCTAATATTTAGATAGTAGTTTTGATAAAATTAATATTATTTTATAGAATCATTTGAATCATAATTATTTTAGGTTTAATTTATTGGAATTTTCTAACAATGTTATTTTTTGGTGAAAAACAAAAATTACCATTTTAAAAGTGTAATTATATTTATGAAATCATTATGATGTCAGGATAACATAAAAAATTATTAAAATTTTTAGTAATATAGAACATTATTTAATGATGATATTAATTAATTTTAATATAATAATTTTCATTTATAAATTTTGGGTAAATATTTTGGATCAAGAATTTTTTTTATTTCTAAAACCCATGTTTGTTTTCGATTAATTAATGGGGTTAGTTATGATGTTTCCGCTAGTTTTGGATGTATTTAAATATCATCCCAACCTCCTTGGATCATTAATATCCAAAATATTATTTCTAATTTGTTCCTCCTATAATTGGTTGTCCATAATAATAAAATACCCAATATTTTTAGCCTTAAATTCACCCCTCCTCAAGTATAAATACCAACCCATTATTCCTTTATTCTACAGTCCAAATAAATTGATCATTAATCGCCTCTAATTACACTGTTAATAGTCTCTATAAGGTGTTTCTTATGTTAAATTTAGTCACTCTATAGCTTTAAGAAGCTACTATACAATGCAAGGGTTGTCTCCCTTCTCTTTTTTCCCAATCATGAATTTTACTTTATGATAAGAGTTTTTTATAAATTTATTATGTTTTCATGATTATTTGAGCACACAATTTCTGTAAATATTATCCCTTATTAAGGATATTTTACCTCTAATTAAACCGAATACATAATCAATTTTGTATACTTGTTACACTGCAGATATTATCCCTTGGTTTTCCATTCTATATTTTCTTATTATGAATGGATAACTATATTTTATTTCATGGGTATTCATAAAAAAGATGTTTTTTAAACTAATGGGGATATCCATTCATGAAACCCAAATTACATACTCATCATTTAAAATGGAATCTATTTAGGTTCTTAGATCGATTTGGAACACAAAATGTTAGAAATATGAAGGCTGTGCTCTGTTAGCATGCCAATACAGTGTGTAAAGAATTTATTCTCTAGAGATTACCAGATTATGATACATTGAATGCATGATGTTGTAATGTTTTTTGATACCTTGGTGAAAAACCATGGTAATATGTTTCATGGAACATTATTGATGAATCTAAATGATATGAATGTCTCATGTTTTTGTTATATCAGCAATTCTATTCTATGCTTCATATTTTTGTGTTTTTATAAAAAATTTATAGCTCATGTTCCAATGTTAAATTTAAAATTATATTCCCTATATTTAACCCATTATGTTCATTATTGATGTGTTTTTATTGTATATCCCTTATTGGGTTTTATTCTCACCCCTTATAATTGATAAATTATCCCAGGAAATCCTATGTTGTGAGGGGATATAGGATAGGATAATAAAGAAGAATTTTTAGAGAGGTTATAGATAGGTTATTATTTTACGTTTACCTTTTATGTCTTATAATATATACCTATATTCCAAGGCACTAAACCATAAAATTTCCTTCAATGATATTTTTATAATATTTACTCATCCAATAAAGTTAAAAATTTCATAACAAAAGGGCATATAACTATTGTTGTCATCAAAGGAAATAATTAGTTATTTATAGAAATTGTTACTAAAAGATAGTAACAACCCTAGGAATATTTCTAAATACAGAAAAACATTCTCAACATTTGGTGATGTATAAATTGATTCGTTTCCATTCATTGAATTTTTTTCTCGATACTACAAGTGGATGTGTCTTTGTAACAATTTTACCTAGGGGTAATAACCCCAAAATAGATTATTGTGTATTAATACGATCATCACCAGGTACATGATGAAGAATACTTACAGTACACATATTTTTAAACTCTTGGGGAATATTCCTTAGTTATCATGTGTTTTTTACGAACCAAAATGAAATCATGTATATGTGACGTAATTATATTTTTATGTGAAAATTAAGGTAATGTATATGAACCTAAATGAGAAATATTGAAAGATATAATGACTAGACATCCCATTAAAATTCATTCTTAATTGTGACCTTTTTATAATTAATGTTTTTTAGAAAATGGCAGGAAATAAAAGGGCCCATTTGAACAAAATATGTAATAGGAAATATAATGATGAAATTTCTAATATGATGGAATCTACGGTATAAAACTTCATGATTATGTTAAATAAACAATTTTATATCCTGGATAATAACATGAACTATGTAATGAACACATTTTTACCTAGGAGGGAATAAATATCCATTAAATTTATTATTCATCAAAAACCACTGATATTTAATGGCCCTCAGACCTATTGATTGTGGAACAATGAAACAATGTTATAGAAAATATATTTTATCGACTCTATTGTTCTACAAATAGAATCTCACCCAGAAAATATATCACATATAATGAGAAGTATGTCAATGGTTTATATTAATAAAAAATATAGAAAACAAGGATAATATTGGTGTTATATACTTTGAAGAATTCAAAAAATCCTTTTCAATAAGTATTTTTCAAAAACCTTATGTCAAAAAATGGAGTTATATTTCCTTGGGTAAAATAGAATAACATGTGAATATATATGAAGTTATGAGATGAAATTCACAAGTCTTGTGCACCACACTTTGAGATTTTTCATTAATTATGATGGTAATATTGAATGATTAGTTACTATATGGAGAAAAAATATATGGAGGTATTTTGAAATCCAATAAATTAAGAGTTAGGAGGGTATAGTACAATGTTCCCTAAAAGTTAATATGGAGGTCAGAGATGCACAATGGTCTCCTGGACAGAATAAAAATTTAATAAGGGTAAAGATTCATTTTGAAAAAAAATCCTATTCATCAAATAGAAAGGAAGATATTATAATATATCATTTTCAATAAATGTGGATGAAGGAACTCAGGTAATTATCTTGATGAATTGGGAAGTGCTTTATGTATGGAAATGCCTGAAACACTTTTGTTCACTCATATAATACTAGAACATTGTATGATTCTTTTTCAACATATCTCATTATTTATTTTAATATAGAAATGAAAATTGAATAAAATCATGAGATGTTATAAGTACAGTTATGAGTTGAAAATATTTTAGAGACTATTAAATCTACAACAATATATATAGGTTACCCTATAAATATTGGTGAGTGAAACATCCTTGTAAATCTAGTAGTCATGTCAGTGGTGTAATTTAACATAATACTAGTGAAGGATTTGATATCAATGTAAAGTTCTAATATAAGTTGTATATTAATGAAAATTTTAGTTTTATTGGGGTAAAAGTTTGATCTTATTTTCAAATGAAATATATCATTACTCTTCATTATGGAGATTATTTGTGAAGAAGGGGGAGAAATTAAAAGAAAAAAGATTTAATTTTTACCCATTATATATAAATACCTTGATGTTTTTATAGAATAATTTCATAAACCTCCCCTAAATATATGGAATTCTCCATTGAAAATTTACCAAGATCCATACCAATATCAAAGACTCAATATATAATAGAGTCAATTAAAATAGAATAATTAAAGAAGTAACCACATATTCTTTTAGAGAAGGGTTTTATCCATACAAATATCTATACTTTGGGAGTGAATGATCAATTTTGGAAGAATAAATATTCATCAATGAAATTATGAATTGATTATAATTAACATAATTGGATTATGTTAAAGTATCAATACCCACTTCTAATAATTGATGACTCATTAGAGCTTCTTCATGGAGCTCAATTTTTTTCTATGATTACTCATCAATTGGGGCATCATCAATTGTGGTTGAGAAAAGAAGATATCACAAATTATACTATTTAAACATGGTATAGAAATAATGAGTTTATTATTTTTTTCATTTTGTTTAACTAACGCTATCATGATATTTATGGATTTTCTGAATACAATATGTAGGGACATCCATGATAAATTTTCAGTGGTAGTTATTGATGATATATTGATATATTACTAATGTCATCAAAATATGTGGAACATCAAGGTTTCATATTAAAATATATAAATAAATAAATTTTGTTTACTAAATTATTTAAATGTGAGTTCTTTTTGTAACATTTAGAATTTTCAAGACACATTGTATCTTTGTGTAGGAATCACTATTTACCCATATAAGACTAAGACATTAGAATAATGGACTTGTCTAACAATAGTGATTTTTTTGGAGTTTCCATGGTTTAGTAAGGTATTATATATGGTGTTTGAAAAAAAATTCTTGGATTACTAATCCACAAAGAATATTAACTTGAATGGGACATAAGTTTAAAAGGAAAAAAGAAGTGTGCATGAAATATTCAAGAGATGAATAATAGTGTTTTAGTTCACCTATTCTAATATTACCCTATAACAGGGAGAGATTATTTTTTTGTATTGATGCATCATTAAAATTAATTGGATATGTACTAATGAAGAATAAAAACGTTATTTCTTATGTGTCTCGACATTTGATGTCTCCTGAGAGTAATAATCCTTCCAATGAATTCAAATTAACAATTTTATTTTATTTAAAGATATAGAGGTCATAACATTATAGTGGTTAAATTTGATATATAAAAAAATAAAATTGAATAGTATATATTCACATATAATGAACTGAAAATAAAATAACAGATATGGATTTATATTTGAAAGGATTTTATTTTTTATATTAATTATCATCCTAGTAATGAAAACAAAGTACACAATTCACAATAAAGGAATGATCATGGAATTCTTGAAATGATGAATATTGAATGAGATACATTGATCAAGGAAATGGTAAATATGGAAATATAATTTATAAGGTATGATAAATTATCAATCACATCCAAAATTACTACAAACCATCATTATTAGATAAGATTAAGAATGAATAAAGAAGATTATCTAGAGATATAGAGGGAGGTATATGAGATAAAAAATATAAATTTTCCTAGGTTATATCTTAATTAATTGGATTTACTAATGTTTAAAAGAAGGATATATATCCTATATATTCTAAAGTTTATGAAATAACTAATGGGTAATGATCATAGCTCTACATTTTGTATTTATCTCAGAGGAACCAAAATAAATAGAGACTAAAATGATAATTATAGGTCAGATAATAGGAAAAGGGAGTTTTCTAAGTATACTGTAAGATGTTTTGTATGATAATAAGTTAATACAGAGTAAAAACATCCAAACAGAGTAATTCAACAACTATCAATACCTTTATGGTAGTGGAAAACCATAACTATATAATTTTTTACTATAATTATAATGATTTCCATGAGAAAA
The DNA here is from genome assembly GCA_963277665.1 of Viscum album. Taxonomy (NCBI): domain Eukaryota; kingdom Viridiplantae; phylum Streptophyta; class Magnoliopsida; order Santalales; family Viscaceae; genus Viscum; species Viscum album. Next base: position 644,737,982 of record OY728128.1, read on the forward strand.
AATTCCAAACGAGTAATAATTGATAAATTTATAAATTTATACCATTTCTTTTATATACAAGAGGATTTTTCAAATGAGACCCTTAATATTATATATATCCAAGATGTGGTGAGTCTTCATAGGGATCCTCTATTATTTATTTGTGACTATTATCCAATATTTACTCTTATGTTTTAAAGGATCCTTCAAAAGGATATGAATATATAAGTAAATATTATCACAACCAATTGTTGGGAAAAAATCCCTCAAGGTATCATTGAAGCATTTTTCAGGTGATTATGTTTGTTGATAAAGCGGGCCTCCATCTTGTTCTTGTTGAGAAAGCAGACTATGATGTACAAATTTTTTGACAAAGGGGGTTTACACAGTGATTTTTCAAGTTCAAGGGATTTTTTCAACAATCCTTTAATGACTAAATAACCTTTATAAAGGAATGGATGATCTAGAGGCAGTACAAAAAAATTAGATACATGGTGGCACCGTTTTCTAGTGTTTTTTGGAAAAGGGACTTCTGTGTCGGTGTCTTGGAAGCATGGAATGTTGCACACCATATGTTTTTCAAGATTTGAACATCAAAATATGCCAAAAGAAATAGGGTCACTCATGTTTTGATTTTGGAGTGCATGGTGACTAGGGTGACCTAGACTAGAGCGGCTAAACTTGCATGCCGAGAGGAGACTAGTGTGCCGGCGCTCTGGGTGTCCAAAATGCCTATAAATAGAGGTCCATCACTCCCCATTTTTGATGGATTTCAACAATTATAGAAAATTAGAGCTCCAGTCACATAGGTGGTTTGGGAGTGCAAGTGGTGGTGTGGTCACGTAATTATAAATATATTCAGAAGTTGTGCACCAATTGATACTTGTGCGCCAATATTTGATTTGGAGTAAAATGTGGTGAGTCGCATATGTTTTGAGTTGGAAAATGAAGTGTCAACCATGTGGTTAGGTGACACATGTGCGCTAGGCATGGAGATCCATGATTAAGAATAGGGAAGCACACAACGGTTACAAAAGTAGACCAACCATTTGAGGGTTGTTCTAATGTTGGAAGATTTCCCAATGCACCTGTTGTAATATTGTATTCATCAATGGATGAAAGAGGATCCACAATAGAGCATATACATACAGAAGAAGATGAATTCATTTATTATAATGAATGGAACTAGAATTCATTAAACATTGAGTGGATCTTATGAAGGACCAGTGATCACATGTCAATTGAGAGAGCAGTGAGCATTAATATTGTGAGTGGTTGTAAACCAGGAGGGACAGTGAGTCTAGTCTGAAAATTTTAAACAGTAGTGTGCTAATAGAGGATTTGGTACATCCACACATCACCGGTGAATTAACCTTGGATGTATCCCAGTGAGAGGGAACCAAGTAAAAATTGTTGTGTCATATTCATGATTTAATTTTTGTTAATTCTTTACTACACGAACAAGATAGGAGATATTATTATTTAACAGTGAAACAAGATCAATAGGGGTTGTTGTTTTAATCTATAATAACCTGATTACCCCCCCCCCCTCAGGGTATCTAAAATTGTAGAGGTAACACCTATCATCCTTATACATATAGGATATTTAAGATGATTATTCAAATGTTGGAGAAATTTTAATGGCTATCTCAGTTTATTATAATGGATTTCGGGACAAACATGTTCCACTAATTAAATTCTCATATAAAAAAAGTTTCTACTCATATATTATAATGTCAATATAAATATAACTTAATGGGATAAGGTGTATAAATCTAACATATTGTGATGATATTGCAGAAAAAAAGAATTTGGGACCAAACCTTGTGAAAGAAACCCGAGAGACGATACAAGCTATCCAGAGATATATCAAGGATTCTAATAATTTATAGAAATGTAATGTGGAAAATCAAAGTGTGTACATATTACTTAATGTTGGAGATCATACCTTACTCAATGTATTACCTTGGGATGGTTTCATGAGATTTTGAATGAAGGGTATAATGAGTATAATATACATTGGATCATTTCAAATTATGGATCATGTTAGTGAAATTTCATATCAATTATGTATACACACAGTTATTTTCAACATCCATGCTTTATTTGACATGTCCCTATTTGAAAATTATTGGTTATACCCAATTGATATAATTTACATAAATGGTGTGCAATGGGAATATTACCTTTCACATGATGAAGAACCAATCCAAATTTTCAATGAAAAGGGAATAAGTGTCGAGGAACCAAATATCTGGACTCAAGAAAGTCTTATGGAGAAAATTAAAATTGAATAACCAAACTGGGAGCTTTTGGAAGTGATAAACGAAAAATACCCCCATTTATTTTGATGTTAGTATTAAATTTTGAGGGCAATTTTTTATACGGGTGGAGAATGAAATGGCTCAATATTTCCATTAATTGAAAAAGAACTCATATATGTCAAAAACATATTATATTAAATTTTATAATATAACAACATTGTAAAAATATTACTTTTCATTACACATAATAAACTAAGAGAGACAACTATAACTAGGAATAGATTAGGGATATAAACATCAATGAAAAGTAAAATCACATTGAGGATCTCCATAGGCATGTATTCTACCATGAGTATTATTCCTACAATGATGAATATAAATAATGTCATGAAATATGAATTTGAAAAAAAATTATCAAGGTATGTGTAATATCAATTTTGGGTAATGTAGTGAGTGATTAAGAATAATATTAGTGAAATATAAATATAAAAACATGTCTATTTTCGATTATGACCATTTTTTAATACGTTTATTGGCAATTATGGCCATTGGTCAATATGTCCATTTAGAATTAGGGATATTAGTTATATAGCCATTATAGAGTGACCATTAATATTTTTCTATGATGCATAAGGATGAAGCCTTAGACTCTCCCAATATGAACATCTACTATGAGGTTCACTTATTGGAACTTGTGAGAGAGGTCGATTTTCAAGGATTCTCCCATAACCAACTGAATATGAACATCAGTAAATGAGGAAAGATAAGGATCATTTGTGATAGATGTTGAATGTGGTAGATATCACCACCAATGAAATTTTTGCTAATCCACCGCACTGAACACCAACATTACACATCATACACTTAGGGAAAATGAAAATGTTATAAAGTGTTATGTATGATGACTTTAGGTAGTATTAAGGTTAAATTATTTAGAAATGAAATAATCATCACTATAATCAAATTAAATTGTAACTTATTTTAATTAATATTTATTATATAATCTAAAAAATAAACTTTAATATCAAATGAATATGAAAAAATAAATTTTTTTATAGAACGAAACAAAAATTATTTTTTTGGAAATATGATTTCATTTTGTTTCATAATAAATTTATAAATTTTAAATAATTTTTATCAATGAAATATTATTATAAAATTGTATATTATTTAAATATAAATGATATTATATTTTAAATGGGACCCAAGTAGTTTTTATAATGTATATAAAGTGGATTATGTCATAAATACTATTAATTCCAAATAATATTTTTTAAATAAACTTTATAATTTTATTATTTAAATATATAATTTAATAAAATTAATATTATTGTTTGACTCTGAAAATCATAAGTTTCTTACACTTATTTTTTTATAATTTTCCAACAAACTATATTTTTTGTGAAAAATAAAAAATTATAAATTTCTATGTAGAAAAATATCTATGACATTATTAATAAATTAAAACAATATAAAAATTAATTAAACATTTATTAAAATTAATTTCATTCGAGGAATATAATAATTAATTTAGAAATTTTAAATTTCATTTAAAAATTTGTGTTGAAAGTTTTGGATCCTTAAATAGGGTTGTTTCAATTATTAATACCATTGTTATATTTTATGAATTATGTGGAATATTTACGATGTTTCCTATAATTTTGGAATGAGATAACGTTCATCCCAAAATCCTTTGACCATTAATTATAAAAAATATAGAATTTATTGATTCCAACCACAATTTGATTGATTAAATAATAAATTATCCAAAACATTAACCCTTAAAATCACACCTCCTCGAGTATAAATATCCAACCATTATCACCTCACTCACTACATCAAATCATTTGATCATGAATTCCATATAATTCCCCTTCTCGGGAGTCTCTCCAAGGTGGTTTTATGGATCTTTGGTGTCTCTCTTTTTCATTAAGTAGCCACTCTAAAAGGTAAATAATCTCCCATCCTTTTTCATTCAAGGATTATCCTTTTTAATAATACTTTTATTATCAAATAATTCTATTATCATGTGTTTTAAAACACCCATATACAATCCATATTATTCCTTATTAATGACATGTTACTTATCATTAAAACCAATATATTTTCCATTTTGTATGCCAATTATAATGTAGAAATATTTCTATGATTTTCCATTCTATATTTTCTTATTGTTAACACCCAATAATATTTCCATTCAAGGGTATTTATATAGATGTAACATTACATTATTGAATGGGAAAATTCATGTATAAAACCCATATTTTCCACTCATAAGTAAAAATGATATGCACTTATGATCTTGGATCAATATGGAATACATAATGTTTGACATATATAGGGAGAGACCTGATAGCGATACAATGCATGGGGTAATTAAATAATCAATAGAGATTATCTTCTTATGGTACCTTGAAAGAATTTCATGGTAATTATCCATGATACCTCTTTGAAAAATAGCGGTGATTTATTTTACGAAAACATTGTAATGAACATTATTTATATGATTGCTTCATGTTTATATTATTTCCATATTTCCATATTATACTTAATGTTTTTATATTAATACACTTATTTTATACATCAAGTAATAATGTTCATGTTCATGTTCTTATTCTATTACTTATATTTCACTCATAATTTTCATTATTAATATGTTTTTATTGTCTATACATTTGGTGGGATATATTATCAACCATTTAATTTTTCAAACGTCCCCAAGAAAGACCATTTTATGAGATGATCAATAATAGGATAATATTGAAACGTTTCAAGATAGTTAGAAATTTTTTTATGTCTTACATTAGGAAATGTGCATGTTTTGTACTGTATACCTAGTTTCCAATACAATAAACCTCAAAAGTTCATCTATTGTTTTATATGTAAACTTATTCCCTATAATTATTTTATAAAATTTATATGAATATTTAGGTTCATATATGACATCCATCACCTCACAATTATAATGAAAACACACACTAAAAAAGCATATCCACACAAAAGAAACTAGATGGACATAGATTCATTAATGAAATTGTTCTAATGTATTATAATTATCAAGGATCATTCTATATTTATAGATTGAATAATAGAAAAATATGATGGTAAAATTCAAGATCTTAGATTTTTGGTATAATAATATTGGATGTAACATTATCTTCTATTGATACTATTTGTTGTGAATTCACTATATTTTAAAAAATTCATTGATTAATTCATCTCAATGAAACTTCGCAATAAAAAAGATAAAATCTTCAAAAATGGAAATTAAATAAAATAATGAGTTAACATAGAATTCAAATTTTTTGAGTTATGATTTCAAAAAAATGATATAGAAAAGTCAATTGACTAAACAATACCCCATTTTGACAACCACAAAACACACAAGATAAGGAATGATTTACTAAAAACTAAAAATTCACATAAAATTACATAGAAATTATTGATATGTTTAAAATGTATAAAAACATACATTTAATTTATCCCCTTTAATACATATTAAATAACATAGTAAATACATATACTTTGTTGAAACAGAGGAAAACATTTCATACGTCTCCAAATTATCTCCCTCTATGATTTTAAGAAATGGAGAAACACATAGAGTAAATAAACATGTATAGTTAAATAAGTGAATTAATGTTAAATAAGGTATAATATAACATTTTAAATGGATTATATAGATAAATTGGACTCCCAATTTAGATATAAAATTTATTTAATGAAATCTTATTTATTTTAAATTCCCCCACACATAATAGGTAAAGAAGAAAATAATTTCTCCTTTAACCCTAGGGTTCTCCCCTTTTGACATATCAATTTTTTTAACTATAATATCCCCATATATTATAACATATAATATTTTTATTTCTTCTAACTTATAAAGATTACCCCACTGAGATTACCTAATAGAACAAGATATGAAAAATTAACAAATGAAACCCTTGAGAGTTTAGCAGAAGGGATAATGAAATGGTTAGAACAAATATGTAACTTAGTGAAAAAAAATTAATGAAATATGTTCCATTAGGTTTCAAAAATTGGAAATTAATGTCTTAATTATCCATGCTGAAATTGAAATCAGAAGGAATACCTTTCAGTATACTAAATTCAATCATAAATTTAACAACTAATTTCTGAACATTAAAAATTAAATAAAAATTTATTTAAAATATATCTGAAAAATATGAATAGATTTTATATAATGAGTTTTTGAAATATCTTCCTTATAATGATAAAAAATATTCATCCTTTTATATCTATTCTCTTGATTATTCACATATTCATTCATGTCTCTAAATAAATGAGTATCATCTTAATCATTTTAAGTAAAAGGAAAAATTGAATTGAATAAAAAAATATTGATATATTTATAAGATATTTCTTCCATGAAAAATGATTTTTTATAAGTATTATTCCATAAGAAACGGTTGTATTCTAGCTATCATAACACTCTAAACCACTATATTTTTTAGAATATAAATCTATATGTGTTCTCTATGTGTCTATGGAATCTTGAAAAGATTTCGTTTCTTCTTGTTTAGATTATAATTTGTACTATTTATCCTTCTTCATTAGGTTTGAAAAAACAAGTTCTAACATGACATGGTGTCTTGTATTTATAACTAATGACATTTGAAGCATAACTATTCTTATATTTCAATTATATTTACTTCTAAAAATATTTTCACAAATTATGCTCTTTTATATTCTGATGATATAACATACAAGTTATGAAAAATAACCATCACTAATTTTGAACAATTACATTCCAATCAAAACATTAATTTCTGATTTAAATTAGTGTTAGGAATAACCGAATTATCTTCATAAGTTAAAGCTCTGAATGTTATAGAAAATGAACCTCATTTATTATGATTTTATTTCACATCCTCTTTCTTTATCTTATTATCATACTAAATTATGGTTCTAATAAAATCATCCATGTTTATATTTGTATGATTTTTATCATAACATATAACTGTCATCTTGTATTCCCACTATTTTAGAATAATTTTGATGATTTTCTCAATACATTGTTCATTTTTTATTTCTCTCTCACCAAGTTACTTGAAACCATTTACATCGTTTTTAAATCATTTATAAATATGAGCTATTGGTTCTCCTAGAAAAAGAAATAAAAAGAACTAAAATCATATATAAATAATTTTATATGATTCTATAAAAAATTATAAGTATAGAAGTTTATAACCTCAGTTTTTCTCCAAATTTCATTCACTATCTTATATAAAGATATTTGAATATATATATTTTGTATAATATAAAAACAAATATTATCCATGACATTATAATTTTATTAATATGTTTCCTTTTAATCATGAGTTAAATTAGAATATTTTTTTCAAAATATTTTTATTTCTAATAGTTTTTTATAATTATAACAATACCCCTAAATTTTAGATGAACACTATATTTTATAGCATATACAACACAACATTGAGATTAAACAAAACTTGAAATACTATCATTTAAATTTGAACATTATATAATACCCATTGAATTAGATGGAATTAATAGGATTAAACACATTATTAAACTTATGTTTTATCTACTAAATTAAAATTTATTAATCATTTGTTTGGAAATACATACTGAAATTTTAGTAATGTCATTTTATTCATGAAAATACATTTTCATCAAAACTGTTTTTTATTTACTTTTATGAGTGAATGTTATAATTAATTTCAGAAAATATATAAATTTAGATTCAAAAAAATAATATCAATATTTAACCACCATTTAAATAATATGTTAGATTCAATACATAATATTTTTATAAAATAAATGATTTTTTAGTAAATAGTAAAAAATAATGAATTTTATTGAAAAAATTATTACTATTTAATTAATGTAAAAAAGATAAGTTTTGTTTTAAAATGGTTTAAAGTATTAGTTTTTCCCTAATTATTAATATTCCAAAAAGGTTCATTGGAATCAATTTTCTTGTTATTTTTTGTATAAAATTAATTTTATACAAAAGAATACATTTTTATGAGAAATTGTTTTTCATTCTATCTTGTGTTTTTTATTAAATTATTATCTTTTAATTATATAGATTTAATATTTAAAAATTAATAAAATATTTCAAATTAATAGGTAAAAATTTGGTAATTATTCACCCTTCAATTTTTGGTCATTATGAATAGTAATCGTGGTAAAAATTAAATCATTGGTAAATGGTAAATAGGGTTAAACTAGGTTAAAACTAAGTGTTAAGGTCATAATTTTTCATATTAATTATTATTATATGAATTTAACTCTACCCTTATCATTTTAGCATGAAATTGTAAATGTTAATGTGACACTTTTCCCTGAAAATGACCTGTCTAATATTTCAACAATGAAAAATACCAAATGTCACTCTCCTACTTTTAAATATATTTAATGTATTCACATATGGTTAAAAGAAAGTTGTGAGTTAATATTAATGGTTATTTTGAGAAAAATAAATTTCTTTTAATTGTGGTAATTTCATAAAAATTTATTAGTTATTATATAATTTCTTCAAATTCATAGACAACACAGTGGCACAATATGTCATTACCTAATATAAAAATAAAATAAATGATTTTGAAAACACTAAAATTAATATAATTTGATTAATATATAGTGTGACATGAATTCTATAGATTAATATAACATATTAGAAATTTTATAAAGCATTATAACTTATTTCCATCATTGTATTGTTGTTTTTGATGTCAAATGAAAAGAATAGTGTCAAAAATGAAATTTTAAGAAAATAATATTTTATTATGTAATTTAATATTCATTAAAATTATAAAATATGTCATGAAGTATAATATAAGATCTAAAATAATATTTTATCATATCATTTAATTATCATTAAAATTTTAAAATATGTCATGGAGTATTATATATGATCTAAAACTTTAACTTCCTATACTTGATAGATAGTCACAATGATCCATTAGGATTCTTGGAAAACAACATAGGAGATACTTAAGGTGGAATTATAGGAAAGATAATCCCTTTATTCTCTGAATCCTTCAATCGAGTCTTAAGATCACGGAGTTCTATTAGTACCATTATATATGGTGAAATGGGAACTGGTTATTCACCCATTATCAACTCTATTTTGAACTCCACATCCCTCTCAGGTGGAATCCATCAGAAGTCCTTAGGAAACACATCTGGAACTGATCAACCATAGAAGGGAAGTTGGGAAACTCCACTTCCCCATAATCAAGTTTAAGAAAAGCCATGTGGGCTATAAATTGGCCCAATTATTGAAAAACATGACCTACATGGCCTACCAAAACATCTCATTATTCCTAATATAAATAAATGTATCCCACAAGTGATGTGAAAGCTACCCTATGGTGATAAAAATTAATATGGGCTTGATGTAACACTAGACAGTCCATACCCAAAATCATATAAAAAAATCACATCTCAAGAACAACCATGTCCCACAGGAAATGGTGCATGTTAATTTCAAGATAAAACCCCTTAAATTCCCTAATATTCTCTTTTATCAAACCTAATGGTGTATCAATCAATATAACTACACACAAATGTTCCACCGCTAATCCTAAAATAACCATAAAATAATTTAAAAAAGAATGTGAGACACCTATGTTAAATAAAGTACTAGAAAGTGTTGAAACTAAAAGGATCATACATAGAACTATAAATAGACCAACGTCTCTACATCCATGTTTATTTATTACTTCATGAAACTGACATGCCACTCTAACATGGGTCTCAGACTATGTCCTTTGTGCTATATGACCCAGCCAGTATGGATGCTCTCACCCCAGAGTACCACATCTGCACCTCTACGAGTACAACTAGTTGAACTATAATTATCTACCTGGTAGGGGGTAACTAGTCCCCTACCTACACTATATTATGTCTTTGATCCACCATCTATGTAAAACTATCTAGGGTTCCTATAGAACCTCTTCACATTCCCCATTATTCTACACACTAGATACTCAAATTGTAGTCAAGGGAACATACCATTCTTGTTACCCTATCTACCACACTGGTAGAAAAACATCCAGTCACAACTCTGAGAGGATAACCCTCTCTTTGGAACACTTTTTCCCCTTCCAACATAAATAAGATTTTTGAAACAACGCCTCTTACTCTTTGAAGTCTCTCCACTTGTTCATGAAACTGTGACCACAAAACCATTGCCTAAATCCTCCAACATGTTACCTTTTGAAATAATGGAATGATCTACCACTTCTGAAAACCTATTTAAACTAATTATGTTTGCTGGGGACTTAATATCATTTATGATCCCATCCTTGAAACATTTTACCATTGAAAACTCATCTCGTAGCAATACCAAAATAAAGCATTGAATGTCCATAAAACTGTCTTCATAATTCATCACTAACATCATTACATAGGTTTTCCTCATGAACTCGATATCCCACTCATGCCTCGTAGTCTTTGGGAAGAAGATTTCAAAAAAAAACTTCTTGGATGTTATTAAATAGTGTACCATTAGTCTAATGATTATGAACTAGGAGATCCCACCAGTTCTTTTCTGATCCCCACAACATGTACACTTCCAACATGAATCTCTTCTCTACAAGACTCTCCATGTGATCAAACAGATTCTGGATGGACTCAATCCAAAACTCTACAGTCTCAAGTCCACCCTCTCTATAAAACATTAGAGGGTTCTAAAACTGAAAATCTCTTGTCCTATTGAACATATTCGGCACGACCCACTCAGGGTCCCACTATATCATATTCTAAAAATGAGAAAAGTTCTCATTTAACTTCTCCTATCCTATGTCACCTTGAAATATCAGAATCTCCCACACCATTTCTAGATGATAATTCTCAGTGACAACCTATCATTTCCAAACTATAACACATCGTTTTGGTGGAATCATCCTATAATGACAAGAATGGTTCTAATAACTCATAACATATGGATTCAATAGTATAAATAAAATAATGATCTTTGTTATCCATAAAAACTCTTCATGCATGAACAATTCCAATGAACACCCTAATTGCTAGAACACTACCCATGACCATCCCTATAGAGAGTCAAGGATAAGATGGTTAAACCAAAAAATGTAGACACAATTCTATCATTTCACTCCTTTTAAAAACCATTTCCTCACTCACAAAATATATCATTTCACTTAAGAACATTACCCATTTGTTATAACCAACAAGTTATCTCATTATCTACTATTCATTAGGTTCAATTTTTATAACCTCATAATAACATTATTCATTTTTTATATTTTCATATTCTTTATTTGGAAACATTTACTTCATGTTTCCAAGTATGTAAAATGAATCATACCATTCACATCCCACACACTCATCTCGTGCATGCCTATTGTGATGCATGCCACCTATATTCCAAGGTTCCTAATATAATTCATAAATCCACAACCTCATTCCATTTAGACCATGATAAAATATCATAATATAGTCACATCACAAAAAATGTGCATCGCTTAATGGTGAAATTTCATTCAACTATAACAATACCTTAAGAACAAAAATTTCCACCTGAAGTACTATGGGGTTTCTCTCATGTATCGGTAAGATAATCCCATGTATGAGCTCGCTGATATAGCCTAACACAACATAATCTCTTGTATATTACACAAAATAGTAAGAACATATAAAATAACCACTCTGATAACAATTTAAAACATCCCCATCTCGAAATCCTCTAAACCATAGCCCCGATCCAAGTCACCATATGACCTCAAGCTTGTATCTCTGTGTGGTCGAGGTTTTCAATAGGCAGTGAGGGTCTAAAGGGTCATTTGGGCAGAATATACCCTCTCTACTCGATTAATACATATAAGATAACATATGAAATAATGGTGTTCCTTTAACATCCCATGTTACAAACCATTCATTTTTATTATTTTCCTATTTGGTTTTTTAATTTTAAATTTTGTTCTAGAAGTGAAAAAATAGTAATACAATTATTGAATCGAAAACCATTCTGAATTCCTAAAAAGAGAAACTCTAAACATTTTCCTTTGAATTTAATACAACCCACCCACCATTGAGTATTGAAGTCGTAACCAGGAATTCTGAATCAGATGTTTATACCTCTATAATCATTTTTACTAAATCAGGAACAAGCGTAGGTGAAAATAAACCAATAGAATCACCTCGATATTCACATTCCACATTCATGTCAGTTAATAATGACATAAAATGCCATTCATCTGAAGCTTCTTTCTCCAACTGAGCATATGACTCTCTACTCAATGAATCTGCCATCGGATTCCCTTTCCCTGGTGTATACATCATGTCAAATTCTAACATTTGAAGATACTCCATACATCTCCATTGCCTCAGATTTAATTACTTCAATAAGAAAATGTGTTTCGCAGTTTTTTTATCCATAAAGAAATTAAATTTCTCACAAAAGAGATAATGTCTCCATGTCTTCAAAGAATGCACAACTGCAACTAAATCCAAATAATTTTGTGGGTAATTCTTCTCATGCACCCTTCAATTTCTTGAACCATAAGCCACTGCACAATCTCCTTTCATATGAAAACATCTAAACCCTAATCTCGGAGAATCACAAACCCCACATACCCCTATCATAATTCTGGAAGGATGCTGATAGGTGTCGATGTAAGACATAAATTTCTGTTTTGGGAAAGACTTATGACATTACTTTGTCCATAGGAATGGAGCATTAATCTTTTTTAGAGTTGTCATTAGAGAACCTAGTAGTGAGTAATCACACAAAAAGAGTCTGTAGTAACTATATAGGCCAAGAAAACATCGTATCTCGAAGTGATTCATCGGTTGTTTATACCAGATAACAGCTTCTATCTTTTCAGGATCCACAAAAACACTTTTTTTATGAAATAATATAACCATGAAAACGTACAAAGGATTCATCTATGGTTTCTACCAGATAATAGCTTCTATATTTCAATACAATTATCTCTCCTATGAAGAGATGCTCTATGAAGTCCTCAGTAATGAAACTAAGTATTCTCCTAAAATGGTTGAGGTAAACATTCAACATTGTCAGCCAATATATGAAAAGTATTACATAATGGACGTTAATTTCCAAAACCGAGAAGTCCAATTTCATCTCAACTCCATCAACAGTTATTGAACATTCTCTACACACAAAGGCTTGACATTCTATTTCACTAAGCAGATCTTCTAGTTTCAAAACAGAAGGAATCATTTCCAGTTTTAAAAATAGAAAATAATCTACACTCGAATCAATGAAAGAATTTTATGCAACAGTATCAATTATAACTTTCAAAAGGTTATAATTCAAAACAATTGTACTTATCACTGAAGATGGTCATGCTTGGTCATCAAAAATCATCTACTCAATTCTATTTAATTGATTTTTCACTGCACGGTTCTCCTTATTTCCTTTCTGAGATTTTCCAGGTTGAGTAGTCATGGTATTTATATAGTCACCATAACTAGCTCTACTCTCTTGAGGAGACTAATTCTATTGTCCTCTCCCTATAGAAGCATATGATGTTTGCGACTCCTGAGAAGTATTCTGAGCACCTGACCGTGGAGCACTATGATAATAGTACTGAAGATGTCCCATATTTTTGTATTTATAAAATTCTCTAGGTTTTGTCTTACTCTCTTACATTATGTTCTCTTGTGAACCACATTGAAAAAAACTTACCTTAGTCTAGGGTCATGGAGGAAGGATGAGTGATCCAGCCATTTACTCTGATTTCCACTTCTACCTTGGAAATAGGTGTCTCTTTTATACTTTCTCCCAATAGTTGAGTTCCCACTATATCTTATAAGTATCATCATACCTCCTACCATAGATCCTGAGATATGATGTTCAGCCACAGTCGCTCTGTTCAACATCTCTATACAATATGTAATACAAAGCACCACAATCTTGGATTGAATCTCTTATCATTTCCCAGATTCTAAGATGTGTGCCATCAAAGAGACACATGATGGAACCTATGGTGAAAAGCACACTAAATTCATGAACTTATTTGTATACTCTGTGACATAGAGGCTTTCCTGTTTTATGTTGAAGAAGTCCATCATTTTCCAGATCTTGAATGAGTGGGGATTGAATTGTTTTTTGAACAATTCCTCAGAATCTCCCTGAAAATTAGGTGGATTCTACTTCATGAATTGGATGGTATGATCCACCTGTCATGATGCATTCATCTAGTTTCCTATATCCACCGCATGAAAATTGTGAAAAATTCTCTAATCCAGCTCCTGGTTCACCCATGGTTCAGGTGCAACCACATTCTCCGCCGCTTCCTCGGGTTGGTTTCAATGATGCCTATCGAGTTCTATTTTCTAAAGTAATAACAAAATCCATCATTCTCACTCTCTAGAAACTGATGTCTTAGCATTTCAAATTCTATCACATCAACTTTCAAACATTTTTTTTTCAAAACAACATTTTCCATGTTCAACTATTATTGAAAATATACAACATGCTATTGAAAATTAAATTATTTTCAAAATACACCAAATATCATTGTTCCAACATCCTTCTTTTCAAAACAATTTCTGTATTTTAAAAAAATTTACACCTTTAAAAAAATCATTACTCCAAATGAAAAAATACAATCCTAGTGGGAATTCATTCCTATAAAATGCATGTCATTATCATCTCATTGGCTAAACACATGACAATGAGATTCCTATATCCTGGAAGTGTCTCCACACACTTATGCACCCAACTCCATGGTAACTTGATGGTCAGCATAAAAGGGTCAGCTACACCTTTTTACTCTATACATTTCAAGTTCGTATAATCCTACTCATGTCTAAGATTTCAACTCAAGGGATAAACATAAAGAAATTTAAACTCCAAGACCAAGAACACTAATGATTATTTTTACCACAATGTACGGAATTCATTGATACCATTATAACGAGCTACCCAATTTCAATGGCTTGAGAGCACATCAACTCATTACTTGGCCTTAAGCGACATCCCCAAGATGAAAAAGGATGGTAGAAAATGCCGAAGGGTTTCAAGTACAAGTTGGGATGATTTACCCTTTTTGAAATAAACCAATAAACCAATAACCCATTACCAAACCATACAATAAATGATTCATGAAAAAAAGGAAGATAAATAAACACATTACTGTATCTCAAACCATATAAATGTACAATAGTGGAAGACAAAACATGTATCAAATTAAACAACTATAAAACTACTGCAGATTCTCAAGAGTCCCCAAGACTCAAGGATCCACATGATTTAAGCTCCACAATTCCTCAATAGCCCAAAAATCATGAGGTGGGGCTAAATACATGTGATACATTACATTTTCCCTTGTTCTAGAAGATAGCACCTGCAAATGCACCAAAGTTCCATAGCAGGGGTGGGAATAATAATCAATAGGTTTTCCCCCAATGACTTCCCAACTCGTTCCACTAGGATAGAAGAGTTATCAAAAAATTTATAAAAATTTTTGTATAAAAAAATTACCCAAACAATTCATAACAAAATATAAACATGTTTACAAAACTATTTATAACCAAAATTATACTAGTGAAATAGAAATCCATTTTTCCAGAAAGTTATTTTCCCCAAAAAATAACTAAATAATATTGGAAACCATTTAACAATAACACCTTTCGCATTCCCATCCAATCAAAAAACCCATGAAACTATCCATGAATGATATGTTATGACAGATTCATACACATGAGTGGTCTCTCATCGATCTACCAAGTCGTCGGAAGGCAATTGACACCCATGTGCCATTAAAACATTGCCACCGAGTATAAGTTTATATTTTAACCAAGCCCCATATATGAAATATAGATGTTTATATCCTATGTGCCAATAAACAATTTGTACTTATCACAAGCCCATACTTCATCCAATCCTAAGAAACGAAAAATGAACTCACTGACCAATATTCCCAAAGATCATGCCAAACCAAGCCTTTCAATAAAAACACCATTTTATTGAAAACCTTTTCCATTAAAACCATTTTCATTCCAAACCATTCTAATGCCACACCATTTCAATAAAAATCCATTTTTATTGAAAACCCCTTTCGCATCAACCATTTATCAATTATATAAAATCCATAATTTAAATTCATCATTTTAAATTCATGAAGCTAACCCACATTGCACAACAATTCACCATGATTTCACAATTTCACTAAAACCATAAATCATCACTAAAGAAGATTTATACAATGATTTTCAAAATAAATTGCATAAAAATAAACCAGTTTGAAACTAAGACTATCAATTATATCAAGAGGAGTTGAGATAGAATCCTCCAACCTCGAAGGTTTTGATGAAAACCTCAACGAATGAATAACGCATGACCAAACCAGGTCGATTCTCTAAGAAACCACCTTATATCTATTCCACTAACAATATCAAGACCAAATATCATCATATTTTTCATCCACACACTTAGATCTACCCGAAACAGACGTAAATCTAAGAAACTAAGAGGAGAAGATATGTAGATCTAAGTAGACATATGTAATCGATCATGAATGATGAAGTATGATCATATGCCTCAATAATAAAACTTCGATTCACCAAGAGAATCCTTCAGATAACCTTTGAATCAATAGGAGAAGCCTCTTTGTCATTAGTAGAAGAAAAATCATGAGTTAGGGCCTCTTAAGTGAAAAAAAGTTACATTTAGATGAAAAAACATGTGAGTTTCACTTTTTTAGGATCTCAATTAAGTGCATGCATGGTTAGTTCGCACTGTTAGACAACCTGTTTTCTTACTATTCACTAACCATGTGTTATCCACTACCTAGGAAGACTCTCACACAACCTCCTTACACGGTCTCCCTAACCTTCTGCACACCTGTCAATGAAACTACCTCATGAATACCAACTATGCACGGTTTGGTCAGACGATTATACAAACCGTTCACTGCCCGTGTGAAATCCCTTTTGCTCCAAAATCACCTCCAACATTCTCCAAACACTCCCATTCCTCACCCATAAACATTATAACCATGAAAAGAATCACGAAAGGGTTAAAAAATAGTAACCATAGGTACTACACACTTCCAATATACCACACACCATTTTTGTTCATATAGACTTTTTCCTAAAATATTATTTAAATAAGAGTTTGTTTTGGTTCCCATATTTTCTTAGGTTTTGTAGTATTAGTAAGAAAAGATCTAGGAATCCATATTTTTTTTATTTTACCAACATTTACATTAATTTTTTCAAACATAATTTTGGAAATAAATGACATTTTAATTACACTAAAAGGAGGATTTCATAAAAATTAATTTTTAGAATAATATTTTTTAGTTACAAAGTATAAACATATAGTATTTTTGACCTTGGTAAAAAATAATTTCTTTATAAATTTAACTTTTCTCTTATTATTCCTCTTAAATATTTTTTATTTTAAATAATATTTCTTCAATGAATTTAATATATTTATTTCTCATGTTTAGTTAATATACTAGAATCACTTTGGAATGACTCTACTTCATCTTGTAATTATTATTTTTCATTTTTAGTTAAAAATATAAGTTTTTGTAGATTTATTAATTTTTTATTTTAATTCTTGATATTGTTTTATCATTGCATTATTTTCACTTAAAACATCATTAGGAATATTCTTTAGTGACTTATTATATTTTTCTAGAGATTCATATTTTACTTCAACCATTGATAAATAAGAATATTTTTTTCAATATAAGTAGATATCAGAATCAGAAGTAGAATAATAATTGTAATTTACCTGATATTATTTCATAGCCATAATGAATACATTAACTTTAAATTTTTTGGCTGCTTTTCTGAGATAGATTTGGAAGTGATTCTGTATTCTTTAGACACACTCAATGTTCATTCATGGATCTCTTCCCTTTTTTCTCCTAATTTTCTTTTGACTAATTTTCCCCAATTTTTATTATCTTTTTAAAATCTGAGAAAGGAGATCTGATATGTCCCATCTCTTTTCATTCTTATCATATTACTTATTTAGATCATTTTTCATCTTTCTTGAATGGTTTTTTGAAATATCTCTTTTTCCTATAAAATTTTATACATTTTCTGGGCTAGCTGAGCTAGCTCCATTACATAAAATAAGAAATAGGAATCCATTGAGATTTTTAAATATCCATTGAATTTAATATCATACTTATGATATGAAACTATAAGGGAAATATTTTCCCTTTTTTACTATCTTATGTTATTTAACTTCACCTTTCATCTCTTCATCATACTTCATCAAGGTTCCAATGAATTATTTAATTATCAAATATTTGAAGGTTAATGATTGTCATATAGTAGTAGATATTTCATTACAATTTTGGGGTAATACTATGAGTACTTTCAGTGCTTGATCTGATTTTGTAATTATGTTTCCTAATGTATCAACATCATTTACTATTTCTATCAACCACCCATTCATCTAGTGATACTTTTTATATTAAACATTCTAAACATTTTGAAGAATAATTTTCTAGTAGTGTATGTTAATTGTCTGAAATATTCAGTTTCTTTATAGGAAATATAAATATTCTTCCACATTTCATAAGCGGTAGGACATTGAGACACACGATTGAATTTTTCAGGACCATGTACACATATAATAGCATTCACTACTTTCTAATTTATGTTGTACTTATCTTCTTCAGTAGAATCCCATGTTTTTTGTTTTTCACTGATTTCATATGGAGTAATAATATTCATATATACATTGATTCCTATATTCTTCATATATATGGTCATATTATGTTTTCAACATCCATAGATATAACCATTGTGGTATGGAACATGTATCATTGACATAACAAATCTAGGATCAACCATTAAGATCTATCTTTATACAGACATTATAGTTTTGATCATTCTAGAGCATACCCTCTTTATTTGAAAAGTCACTCCTTTTATACCAATTGTTATGTTAGAATAATGAAAACATAGAAAATAGAGGGGTCAGTTGATTCTTTTTGATAGCCATGAAATATTTTTACTTTTAAACGTTGTTTTGGTTTATGCAGATATGTAATATTTTCTTCTATAAGATGTTTAAGAAGAAGATAAACAATAGTGAAGAACAAAACAATTTTTATTATGGTTTGGGGAATAAATATCCCTTAATAAACTCCACCAATACTCTCTCTACAAGCCTCGCTATTTCATGTAGAACGATCCTATAATAAAAAGACCTTAATTATTGAGTATTTGTAGTTGATATCATTACAATAAAGCTCTATAGAGCCCTCTACTTCTTTTATAGTCAACTATATTCTGCAAAACGTAGTCCTGGAATATGATACTCTACCTTGTCTATGTCCGAGTAGCCAAAACTATAACAAATCCAATGATTTTTATTTGATTAATTAAATAGGTTCTTGATCAAACTTATACTAACAACTGATAGAATATAAATACACTTCTTCAAAGATAAATGTCTTTAATAATGAATAAATTTTATTGGAACCTAGTTGAGAATGATCTTCAATAAAAGAATAAAAAAAATTAATAGATATTACGAAGTACAATGTTGAAGCATGTATGTCTCCAAAGTGTATCTTATTTAGATTAATATAGTCGTTCGATCTTCAATTTCTCTATAAAAGTTCAATATTAATAAAATATTTTTCATATATGATCTTATATTACACTTATGAAAATAAAAAAATTCTCATTCCATATATATTGAAAACATGACATTTTTGATTCAGTAGATCTAATAATTTCATCCAACAGATCTCAATCATGCGAATTCAAATAATTAAATAGAGTTGTAACATCAAATAGAATTCAGAACAATTTATTTTATTGAATATGATCATTTTAATATATTTTAAAAAATCATTAAAATGATGTTTACTTTTGTTTACAGAATTTCTATAATCATAGAAAATATATTTAATTTTAAACATCATTATTGAATAATTTAATGTTGGGCTATATTATGTAGTGAAAAAATCCAAATTTATGGTTGACTATGTATGGTTGTTCACAATCTTAAGGTAGATAAAAAATAATTTCATTTTCTCAAATGTAGGGTTCCTTCTAAACATAGGGTTGATGATCGATACTCTTCCAAAGCGTAGGGTACATGGTTCATATGTGCTATATCAAACATATTGTTTTTGAACCATACATTTGGTTTTTAAATGTAGGGTATGAACAATGTTTCTATAATAAATATTTAAATCCATAAATAATCAATCTTATCAGGAAAAATATTCTTGAAAATACTAAATTTAATTTCATCGGTAAAACAAACAAGGGTATTTTTGAGAAATAAAATCAATAAGATTTATATAGGATTTTTTGGGACAATACATGTGAAACATAAATTTCATTTTGGAGAGGTAATATGGTTTTATACCCCCTACCTTCATATTATATATTCTAGGTGCGGTTATTACACTTTGTATATGATGATATGAATATTTACTGAACATGAGGTAATGATTGATTAGTGTTTGAGGTGTTTTATACTGGGTGTCATGTAAGGTAGGAGGAGGGAATAGGTTTTATGACCTTCATGTTAATTATACACTATTATTCATATTATATAGTATTGGTTTTGGGATGATGAGTATTTGATGGTTATTGAATAAGATGAGAGATGGGGCTTTCCCATTATGATTTGACTCATTGAGATATAAGGATTTTTTGAAATGAAATGGATGTGAGATCGAGGACGGATGGCATTAGTGGAATGATATAGAAAAATAATTTTGGAGTTGGTTTAGTGTACCCTTTCATCAATATGATTCTTCTTATATTCTTATACTTGGTTGCATTATTTGGTGACAGATCCTTAGCATGGATAAGAACTAGTCTGCCTTTTATTTTCTAATTGATTATATTATTTATTCACTAAGGAGTTAGTATATCATTCTCACATTTTCTTGAGATTTCATAGTCATGATATTATTCAGTATACATGTTCTAATCACCTCTATATATATATGTGTGTGTTATATATAGACCATTTTATATTTTTTTAGTAGGGAGTTAGAGACTCAGTTGGAAATTTCTAGATTAATGTTGGAAACAATTCAGCTACTATATTAGGGTTCATTGGGAATTGTTATTTTCGATTTATATTCTTATGTATTTACATGCATCATTCGATATTTGGACTTATGGACCATTTCCTTATGTTATAGAGTCATTTGGTTATTCAAATCCTATATTGCAATCTTCCTTTTCTATTGTGGGTAATGTCTCCCATATTTTTGACAGTATTTATATAATAATTTCTAGTCCATAGCCTTGGGATTACTAGAAGTGACACTTTGGGGTCATTATCTCTCTTCAATAATCATTATTCTATGATGAGTACCTTCAGAGGGAGGGTGTCATGGAAAAGTGCTACCAATGGTTTTGGTTGAGAGATTGGATATAGATTAAAGCTACTCACTATGAGAAAGGTATGGGTTTGGTAGGGAACAATTTTCATTGACATAGTTTATTATTAAAATAAGGGAGACCATGTCTGATATATTATTGTATTTCCCACCTTTGATTTCAAGAATGGACATTAATTTTAACAAAAATTCATGGAGAAGTTTTATTGATTGATGGGTAGAGACCCTGGTGAAGTACATACATCATTATTTTTTGTTATTATTATTGAATAGGTATAATATGGGAGTTTATAAATAATTTTATTAAAAGAAAATAAAATTTCATACAACCAGTATTATGAAAATTTTGTTTCCATTCAGTTATGGATAATGGATTCCATCTTTGTGTTATTTAGGCTATGAGGATCAGAAAGATGAATCAATTGAAAACCAAATAGTAAACATAGATATAGAGGATGAATAGCTGAAAATTACATTGAATTCATTTATATGGAATTCTATATTGAATAATGAGGGAAGTGTCTCTGATCTGGAGATAAAATTCTGGTTAGAGGAGCTTTCAATTATCTTTGATTTGTTTCAAGTCGATAAAGTTTATTCGATTCCACTTATAGTATGCCAGATGAGGAGTGAAATAGATAAGTGTTAGTTGTTGAATCTTGAGTATAATAGTGATACCTATGTTTTATGGGAATATTTGTAGATATAGTACATGGAGGAATTCCTATCATCAATGAATTCAAATGTTTCATGGGACGATTTCCAGAAGGAGTGCCCAGCTGAATTTTTATCCTCAAAAATAATATAACTAAATTTAGAGGAGTTAATTTACATATAGAAGAGTATTAAGATATTTCAAGATATTGTAATTATATTTGATTACCTTTATTCACACTTGATCATTTCCATAATGAGGAGTCCCATGTGTGGTGATATCTAGAGGTCCTCCTCCCATCTATCCTGTATGAGGTTACTCCAGTTACATTTCCAATATATTTATAGGTTCATAGAAAGTGAGCGTTGGTAAATAATATGAAATAAAAATGAGTTATATCTTGAGAGGGGACTTAATAGGGTTCCCTAAGGAGCATATTTTCTAGTAGTAGATCTCAAATTCTAGGGCATTTGAGATTTTGAATAGTAGGGATTCAACCTTATATGTTCCCTTTCTGACCTTCTAGATGTAGTAGATCCCATGTGTTTCCAAGTGGATATAAGAAATTGTGATATGTATATGTGGGTTAGGGTCATCAATGGTATATGTTCCCAATGGTACATGGAGATCAACAAGGTGGAAGTGGTCAGGTTCAACATCATCAATCACAGCAGGACCTCAGGTATATGTTCTGCTAAGATGAGATGGGGTAGGCATGGGCCCACATCCGAATGATCATAATCATTAAGGATGTATAATTTTTTTAATCCATATAGGTGGTCAAATGTAATGGGGAATAGGTTTATTGTGTGAAAAAATTCGTATTATTGATATGCCAACATGAAAGGGGATAAATATATTTTGTGGTATGATTTAATTATCAGGTATTCTCATGTCTTATTTGTTTGATTAGAGAACCTCAGAACCATTTTTTGCACAATAATTTGTCCATGAATTGGGACTAGATGTGTGGAGCCAACCCATTACCCTGGTTTTGACTACACAGTAATGATTCTTAACGTAATTGTTTGATATTTTTTGAGGGTATAGACTAATTGTGAGGCAACATCATTCATGTAGTTATTTCTTATTTATATAGATAATTATAGATCATTTCATCATAATATTTATTGGTTGTTTTATTTATGATTGTATATCAGTTAAATTCATAAAACTGCAATGTTCCATAATATAGATGGTCAACGTATAATTTTCATCAATTAATGGGGTTATCAGATTTGTCCAAGGCATGTGGGTCCCTATCGTTCCATGATGGTAGAATAGTAATTGATGTAGGATCCAAGAGTTATTGATTAATTTCTATATGTTTCTTCCATGGAGGTTGTCACAGTACCCCCTCAACATTAAATTGATATTTGGATAGAAATACAACAAGTTGACTATCTGATATCAATGGATAATTATTATATGACAGCTTCTGAGCTGCGGGAGATGAGGGTTTAGATATATGGTATGCTGTAATAGTGTTTTATTTAGTGTGTTTCTGTGGGGTTCTTCAATGTTATTATCCAAGAAAAGGTATGGTAGTTTAAGGTAGGCTATAGACTACCAAAATATGAATCATGAAATAATCAATAATCATTACTCTATTCTAAGGATAAATGATATTGTTAACCAATTTTGGGGATATCATTGGTTTTATAGAATCAATCTATTGACCAGATATCATAATATAAGGTTAAATGAGGATATATCTTTAATAATTCATTTTTTTGTAGATATGGATACATTAATTTTATACATATTTTGTTCGGTGTACCAAACTCAAATTTAGTTTTTAGGAGACTCGTGATCATAATATTTATTGAGTTCTTAGGTTAGTTCATAGTCAATTTCATTTTTGAAATTATCGTATACTTATGGTATGATTAGGATCATTTTTTTATATGAGGATTATTTTAAAGACACTATAACATCACCAACTTTAAAGAAATATATCCAAGTGAATGTTTTAAACATGGGGGGAGAATTCCGTTTGATATGTGGTGTCTCACCAGGTACTAGTAGTATATCCTTTGAAGGTTGAGGTAGTTTATTATTGGGTGGAACCCAAGAATACATCATAAGTTTATAGATTTATTATTATTATGATCTATTATTATAGGTTAGTGCTTTAATTGCCTCAAATCAGGACAAATTGAGAGTTCTAACAAAAAATATCCAGTTATTCTTGTAGACTGATTACTATTAGATATATTTCAAATATCTAATTGGGTAGTTGTTCGTAAAATAGACTTAAATTTTCCTAAATATTAAGGGTTGTTCTAGGTGTTATGTGATGCTTATTTTTTGGTTATGGATTATTTATTGATTTAGTGTTGTGTGTTGATCACATTTGGATCAAGACATTTACTCACACATAAGATTAATTTCACCACCCATGCTCTATAGATGGTGAAATTGGTTTTTTCCCTAAATATATGGATACATTACATTGTTATAGTACACTTTTTCATCTTCATCAATCCCATTATTGTGATGTATATTTTCTCTCAACACGACTTGAATATGTGAAAATGGAGGTGGATGAAGATTCTCTAAGTTTATGAGTTTCAGGTCTCATGTACCTCTGTGAATGTTACAATTGTTGTAGACACAATATGTCAGATGTTATGAATGGTTTTTTAGGAGTTAAAGGGTGCTTAAAGGGAGAATGTGGAGTTGGTGGTCATGAAACTAGATAAATAGGTTGTTAATGTTGTAGTTTTATTATTTCATATAATAGTGAATTATTTTCTAATACAGTAGTTGTAGTATTTATAATGGAGAGGCCTATAGGTGGATGTAATATGGGATTCATTTATTCGGGGTGATACCTCTGAGGGATTTTTAGAGGATGAACATCATTGCTTTATTTATAGTTGTGGATTATTAGCCTAATTTAAATGCACAAGGAATTCCTTAATGGGTTTCATAGTTCTCCTTTTTCGGATCACCTAATAGTATCCAAAATTCATCATAATTTGAGTAACTTGTTCTAGTGGCCCATGATAAAATAGGCAATGGTATAGTTCATGGTGTGGTGTCTGGTCTTCCTATAGGTGTTGGTTTAATATCATGTTCCTGGTGGTTTGTTGCAGCCATTGGATGTCCCTGAGAGGAACTGGGTATTATTATCGATGGATTTCATCATTTAATTAAAACATAATTAGGAAATATGATATTCTATCTATGTTTTCATGTGTTGATGGACATTTTCATATCATTTATTAGTAATCAGAGATTTGTGTGTTATATATGTTTTGGAAATGATCTATGTGAATGAGGTTATTTGGATACATAGACATCCAAGGTATATAGTATTAGGATAGTATTATCATTTTACCTCATGAGTCTACAGAGGATTACAATGTGATTTTTGAAGTCGACAACACCTTAGCAGTATTATTCACCCTAATATTGATGAAAAATAGAGTAGACCATCCCAACAATAGAGAAAATATTATGGGTTTACATTTTAGATTATAGGGTATATTGGGTGAATCACTTTCCCAAAATAAATTTCTCACTTTAAAATAGATAAAACTAATCAATTAGAATGGATCCATTTGAGGTGACGCATAGAAGGTCATGTCAATCCTTACAATGTTAGAAAAATTTGACGAGTCAACTATTATGAGTATTGATGTTGTACAGAGTATAACTGGGAAGTCCTAGATGTATTATGATAGGATTAAGGTGATGAAATTAATTATATAAGGTGTATTATTGTCAAAAGAGGATTCTATTGGAATATAATTTTAGACAACATTTATTCCTAAATATTTCTCCTCATCGTGGGTAGTTGAGGTTTTGTTGTGGATGAAATTTTTCATCATAGTTTTTCAGATCATTCAAGGTGTTGTAGTGCATCAGTAAAATGTATTATTTATTAAAACATCCACCATAGATGTATAAAGATCACAAAAATTACACTTATTTTGTCTTTATCAGTGTCTCAATGATGACATCCATGTCATTTTCTGGGGAGAGTTAGATATTGAGGATGAGTTGTTTTACATAGAACACCCAATCGGGATTCTATCCATGTGAGAGAAATGCCTAAATTATAATTATATCACCTTGATATTGTTTTGGATACATGAGGGTTTGTTTGAGAGTACCTATAAACATAATATGTAGATTTTTGCTATGTATCATCGGGTTTTTTTAGGTTTGGTTTGGTTTGGTTTTCCTTGGATGGTGTAATGATTAGTTTGTTATTGCTTTATAAAATTATATTTTTTTTGTTCATGATTGATTAGTGGTTTAATATATTTAGTATTTGGGACATTGAGAGGTATCTTGTAGGATTGTTTTTGGGATATTTACATTAATCCTCTTTCAGTTAGTGTTTTTATTCTAGAAAATGAGAATGATTTGAGAGGTATCTGAAGTGTGTTCCAAGGTCCCTATAATAACCTCTAATTATATTTTTTTAGGTTTTTATGGTTTTAATAAAGATTTAATTGATGTTCCAATGGCTATGAAAGTATTTGAGTCATTAAGAGTGTCACCACACCATGGTGGTAGGATTGATGATAGTTGTTTTGTTCTTGGTTGCTTGGGGGTTGGATGTGTAGTGATTTGTTTGATACTATGTTGTACCAAAATGAGTAAAATGTCTTGGTTGGTAGTGTTGTGGTACATGATTCATGTTTGGTTTCCCTATGTAAAAAAATTGTAGAAAATTCCTATTGAGGGGTGTGCTTATTGGTGATGTGTTTTAGGTAACCACTTATGAAGAACAGGGAGCTGCAGCTCACCATGTTGTGGTCTTGGGTGTGGTATGGATAAAATGGATTATCTTTTAGTGATAAATTGTATTGTATGGTCACATAAGGAATTAAATAAGCTGGCATTACTTGGGGAAAATTTTTACTAATCCCATGTTGACGATCACATTGGTTTTTAAAACAGTAAATAAACGTGGAATCATATGTGGAAGATTCAAATCTCCTTTCAATAAGGGAGATGACAGCATATAAGGTTGTCTTCAAATCATTCTAAGGTCATTTGATAATCTTTTATAAATAGAGTCACCAACATACCTCGTTTTGATCTCCGTTCTTACCCTCTGATATTTATCTAATTTTAAACACCCTTAGTTCATTTTAAAATATTATTTGATGGCTTAAAACTATTGGATTGTGGATGATTTTGTCCCCTTGATCCAAGGTACCTTCTTTCCCACTCTTCACAATTTTAATCTTTGCATGTTTCAAGATTTTTTTTTATAAAGATCCCCTCTATTTTAGGAGAGTTTATGAGTGTTTATTTTGACATCCTACCATGGATATGTTCCACTGGGTATCACATTAATATTGGTTAAGTTTGATACCATGATTCTTCCTTCCAGAGTGTGGTTATCATTAAATAGATGATAGAGGTATGGGATTCAATATCATACATTATTTTGTGTATATGTGATATTATAATGATTTTTTTATCTTATTGGTGGATGATAAGACTTATCCTAAAAAATTTGATTAATTGGACATTATGAAATTGACGGTAAAGGGGTGACATCAGATGTAGTTTACTTTATTTCAATAAATTTTATTTAGATGATTGATCACTAAATGTTCTTAGTAATAAAATGTGATTGATATTTTGAATATATTATTGTTTATTGAAATTTATTTATGTTAATCACCCTGGAAAAATATTAAATATCTAAATGATGTTATGGGAACATGTTATGTGTAAATGAGGAATTTTTATCCTTCCCCTTTATTATGAACTCGATTGATGTGGTGGTGTAGAGACCCTTTTTTTCCTTAAAATACTTTGAAATATTTATATATATTTCTAGACCTATGCTCTATGATGATGTGATATTTTGAGTACTGGTGTACTCAGAATTAATTTTGATTAAAATATTAATTATATTTTTCATTCCATGGTTTTAACTTCTTTAAGAAAATTGGATAACTCTAAATAGGAAGCTCAGATCTAATATATGAGACCATAGTTGAGTATATAACTTGGTGTTCACACTTGGCATGAGAAATAATGAGCAAGAGTGGGAGTTCATACTGATTTCTCTTTGGTGGTATGTTCAATGCATTAATTGATTTTTAAATTAATTAAATAATTATTTTTTTTACCTAGATGGAATATCAATAAATGTAATATAAATAATAATCTTCAAGGGATAGTCTCATTATCCTGGAATTCACCCATGTTAAGATCCTCCCTCCTCCACTGAAAAAACTCCATGAATGATGATGGAACTCTAGATCAATGCAGACCAGGATGAGGAAACTATAGTGAAGTCTCTCAAATCATTAGAAGATGCATTCTTTATCAATGTTCAATCCATAATCAATTAATTTCTCATCATTTTCTGTTTTATGCATTTGATTAAATTATTGTGTAAAGAGAATGTTTTTCTTCGATTTTTCCCCTTTTTATAGCCTTTTCATGATCCATAGTATTTTAATTTAATTATTTCCTCTCTTTTCTAATCCTTGGATCACCATTCTTGATAGTTGGAAAAGAACACTTTTCCAATGATCATTTAAACCATTTTTTGGTGATATAATCCCTTGTTGCTTCACGTTCATCACCCTTTGGACATGATTGTACACGTTTGACCTTGTCAGGTGGTATCGAGCCATATCATACCCCTAGAACCATGACAGTTCCAAATATAAGGAGTGGATAAATGCACTATGTCCATATCTACGATGATGGTGATGAATGGCATATCATTTTGATGACCGTAGTATGAATCAGAGGTGGTGTAATGTAGAATTAAATAAAGTTCAAAATATCAACCCCTCGATGATGAAAAAAGCCATTTTTTATTGGGAGATGGCTGAGATCTATGGTTTTCATCTAGACCCATATATTTCATGCCTATTTAATAAAGAATAAGTGAATGATTGATTAGATTCAAGTTGAAAGATGAAATCTGAGATTTCTATAAAAAACTCGACCACACATTCTGTATAATGATTAACACATGGTGTGTAACCCCGTAAGTGGTTCTAGCTATGGTTTTATAATACATAAGGATGATACATCGTGTCATCTCTCTAATACATTTTGTACTTCTTCTCGATTGAGAAACCCGTTTTGCAGATCACATGGGAAGGAATCATTATGTATATATATGGTTGGATACTGGGTCCTATACTTGAATGAATGGACACAAGGTCCGGTATATGGATGAGTACATAGTGTATCACCCTTTAAGTATCAGGGTGTAGGTCCTCAACTTATATGTGGTGTCATCTTGTAGATTTGTGTAGTGGTTCCTCATTGTATTCCAAGTGGTACTTTGCAATAGGGATGGGAAATGGGTCCTTGATGTCATCCAAGTGGTACCCTCTAGTAGAGTTGGGTAGTGGTTGATCGACATCATCTAAGTGGTACCCTCCATTAGATATAAGGAGTGATTTTTTTTGTTTTTTTTTAAGGGGTGATGCTTTGGTCGAAGACCAAAGAATAATTTATTGATAAGAAAAAGAGGGATTACAAGAAGCGAAAGGAAGGGATTTTTTTAAAATCTCTATCCAAAAGATAAAATAAATCAGGAGGAATAGAGTCTAGCCAAGTCATGCTTTGATGGACACCTTTGTTGGCTAGAGCATCAGCAACGACATTGGCTTCACGATAGGCATGAGTAGCTATAAAATCAATCCCATAGAGAAAATTAAGGCAGTTCATCCAACGAGCAGTGAAAGACCAGTCTAGATGGATGTTTCCATTCCAGATGGCATGTATGATGGTGGTTGAATCACTTTCAATCCAAAGTTTTCTCCAACCTATTTGAAGAGAAAAATCAACAGCATGAATAACTCCAAGCATTTCCGCCTCCAGTGATGAAGAGTGACCACAACCAACAAAGAAACAACCTTGACATTGACTAGTTGAGTCCCTGAAGATAGCACCACAACTGGCAGGACTAGGGTTGCCATTGGAAGCACCGTCAACATTCACTTTGATCCATCCTGGCATCGGAGATTGCCAAAAAACTTCAAAGAGGCATTTTGGATTTGGGAAGATGTCAGGTACATGAAGATGGCGAAGGACCATAAAGTCACCAACTGAGTTGTTGCAACAATCTTTTTGAATTGAGGCTGCTTCATGAATCGCAAGGAGAATTCGGGACTTCCCTGCATTAAGATTGAAATAGTGATTATTGTGAATATGGACATTTCTAACATACCATAGTTCATGCTGAAGTTCTGCCACTACCGCCTGAAAAAGATTTTTAACCTGCAGAGAGGCATCATGTCTAGTACAATTCTTCAAAAACAAGTAGATTGAATCGTTAATGGGATTTCTGCAATTAAAAAGATCAAAGATGTAATTCCAAAGGGCAGAGGCCATCACACAAGATAGAAAAAGATGATTTGCATCTTCCCTATGTTGGTTACACAGAAGACATTTAGAACAAAGAGAAATGATAATTTTTTGGAGACAAGTTTCCATGTGTAATCTATTGTGTGCAATGCGCCAAATAAGGGTAAGTCTGGAAGGATTAATCTAGGTTTTGTTAAATTGATTCACCCAAGAATAATTAGATTTAGGGTCAGAGAAATTATGCTTATAATAGTTTTTAGAATCCAGGATGCCATTGGGAGAGGGCTCCGAAATAAGGAAATCACCAGCAGAAGAAAAAGAATAATTCTCAATAGCTTGCATAATAATGTCAGGGAAATCCCAGTCAGAGGATTATAAGACCTCCTTTAAAGACTGATGGGTATCTTCAGGAAGATAATCAGGAGGTAACAAAGAGATCAGAGGGTTACCACACCATTTACCACACCAGAAATTAATGGAAGAATCAGCACTGACAATCCATCAAGAATTTTGCATGATTTTGTGAAAAGTGTCCCGAATGGAAGGCCAGATAGAAGATTTAATGAAGTTAAGATTACCTTTTGAAATATTATAGAAATACCTAATTTTTAGAAAATTAGTATCTTTAGAAGTGGAGTTAATGATACGCCACGTAAGGAAGGCCTTCAAAGCATCATTGAACAGCTTTAAATTTTTAATGTTGATTCCACCATTAGCAATGGGTTTACAACAAGTAATCCAAGGAATAGTAACAAGCTTCTTTTCAAAAATGCTTCCAGACCAGATGAAGTTTTTAATATAAGTGTTAAATTTTTTAAAAATACCAATGGGCCATTTATTGATCATAAGGGAATGGACCATTTTAGAAACAATGGTCGATTTAACCAAACAGATTCTCCCAGCCATGGAGAGAGACTTCCCTTTCCAATTAGCTAGCTGATTTTTGATATGAGAAAGAATATTAGAAAAATAGGTAGATTTGGGACGACCCCAAAATAGCGGTACACCCAGATAAGTGAAAGGTAAAAGACCCTCCTTAATACCCAGGTAATTTATAATACCAGATTTCCTTCTGACAGGAAACTTCTTTCCAAAATAGATGTAAGATTTATTCCAAGAAATAGCTTGACCAGAGACATCATCATAGTGAGATGTAGTTTTCTTGAGCACATGAATACTTCTGTTATCCCCTTTTATGAATAAGATAATATCATCCACATATAAGAGGTGGGTAGGGGCATTTAAGTTTCTGGCTACTTGAATAGGATTGATCAAATTATGTTCAACATGGTAGTTTATGAGTCTGCTAAGGTAATCTTCATAAATAACGAAAAGAATGGAAGAGAGAGGATCCCCAAGTATAACACCATTAGTACATTTGAAAAATTGATGAGGGGTGCCATTAATCAGGATAGAGATATGAGCTGAGTGAAAGAGGGTCTTGATTCTACCAATGAAGGAATCATTAAAACCAAAGTTTTTAAGAACTTTGTAAATAAAATTTAAATCAATAGTGTCAAAGGCCTTTCTAATATCCAGTTTTATGGCCACACAGCCACCTCTAGATTTTTAGTTAAGGAATTCGTGCACTCAGATGCAAGACAAATGCAGTCCTGAATGGATCTTCCCATGATAAAACCAAATTGGTTCCAAGAGACAATTCTATTGCA
Source organism: Viscum album (assembly GCA_963277665.1). Taxonomy (NCBI): domain Eukaryota; kingdom Viridiplantae; phylum Streptophyta; class Magnoliopsida; order Santalales; family Viscaceae; genus Viscum; species Viscum album. The sequence goes on from OY728128.1 coordinate 644,770,200, forward strand.
GATATGAGAAATTCTATTTGCAATAGTTTTAGTGATGATTTTATATATAGTGTAAATCAAAGCAGTAGGTCTAAATTGATGGATCTCAACAGCATTCTCAACTTTAAGAATTAATGTTAAAAATTGAGCATTGATTCCATGAGGAAAAGATCCATGAGTGAATAAGTTCTTAACGAGCTTACAAAAATCATTTTAAATTATATCCCAATGTTTTTGGAAAAAACCATTATTGAAACCATCCGGACCATGAGCACTATCTGGGTTTAGCCCAAAAACAATGTCATTAATTTCATGATCAAGAGGAGTGCTTAATAGGGACTTATTGTCCCTTACATCAACCAGTAAAGGAATTATGTCAGGTTTAAGATCAACATTTCTGTCCGGACCATTTAAGATATTATAAAAATGTGTGGTAACATGATCTGTAATGGCTTCTTCAGAGTCTAAGACCATGTCATTATGAATGAACATAGCAAGAGGACGACAGGCCTTTCTAATTCTTTGAACACTATTATAAAATGTAGTATTGCGATCACCATCAGTAAGCCATTTCGTTCTAAACATCTATTTACGAATATTGTCTTTAAAAGTAAGTAAGGAATTTAGTTTCGAAGAGATATTAGCTTCCACCTGAGGATCTAAGTCAAAGTCAGAATTAGTGTTATGAGATTGAAAGCGACTGATCTCATCTTCAAGGTTTAAGATGTCAAGATCAATTTGTATGTTTGAATTTTTACACCAACCTTTGAGAGCCTGCTTAAGAACTTTCAGTTTATATAAACAAGAAAAATCATATTTATGATGCTTCATGGAGTTCCAAGTGTTAAAAATAAAAGTGACACAGTCAAGGTTCGAAGACCAAGTATTATTAAATTTAAATGGAAAGATAGGTTTTTGATCATTCATAGTAAGATTTACAAGGATAGGATGATGGTCAGAGTTAATTCTAGGGAGAGTAACACTAGATATTGTATCCCATGTATCGAGAGCCTTCATGTTAACAAAGGCTCTATCAAGTTTACTAGCAACGTTTTTATTGTAATGATTTCTGTACCAGGTGTATTTGGCACCGATAAGACTAACCTCAAAGAGGATACAATCATCAATAGTAGATTTAAACTCTCTAGAGGAAATGGAGAGAAGGGAGGGACCAATTTTTTCAGATGGGGTAATAATGGCATTAAAATCTCCCAAAACAATCCAAGGATCCTGAATAATCTTTACAATATCAAGGAGTTCAAGCCATAATATTCTCCTATCCTAATACCTATTTTTGGCATAAACCATAGTACAATAGATATGCTGACCATTCCATATGAAATCACAAGTAAACAGCTGGTCAGAAATTTTAATAATGTTAATATTTTTTAATGTATTATGAAAAAAAATCCACATGGAGTCAACATGAGAACTGTTTTTACAAGATCCTAGAAAACTGTAATTAAGAGAAAAAAATCTCATAAAGTTCATTTTAAAATTGACTTTAGGTTCAGCAATGGGAAAAAGGTATGGTTTATGAGTATTTAAAAACCTCTTAAGAGTAGTGGAGGTGTCATTATTGGCCACCCCATGACAATTCCAGAAGAGAATATTCATTTCCACTCGTGTCTTGGGTTAGAACACTTCTTTTTTTTTTTATTTACAAGAACCCTTATTTTTTTTGAGATCTTGTAACAATTGAGGAAGAAGATAAATTATGCTGACTCTCATCAATTTCAGAGATTTGAGAGGAATCAGATTTCAGATTAGAATTTTGAATAGTAGAAGGGTTTGAGGTACACAATGAAACAGAATTATCCAGAGTGTGAGACTGTTCTACTCTATGAGCAGAAGCCTTTCCAAGAATAGGAGGTAAAGGTGAACTATTCTGATTGGACTCAGAAATAACATCATGACCAGGTTTCTCAGGATGACGAAGTGGCTCAGTCTCAATCTGGACAGATTCAAGACCAGCAGGATTGAAATGCTCAGATATAGGAAGCATGTTATGATCATTGTTCTGATTGTCATTAGGAGGGCTAGAAACCATGCTGTTATGCAGACGATGTAATGTTCCACCATGAATACATAAGAGTATAGGGATACTAGGTGTGTGGACTGCGTATAGTGATGGTTGCTTGGGATTCAGGAGCAGGGCTCTATTTGAGCTATTTAATTTTCCATTTTTATTAGGATGCAACCTATTTTTGGATGGGAATGTATTTCTACCCTTTATTTTTCACATTACCCTATCGTGCTTTTGAATTGTTCAGAGGTTCATGCATTCTAGGATTACCTTATAGTAGTGATTCATATTTTACACTTTCCATCTACACATTTTAATCGATTTTGTTGTTTGAGTGCATACTGTTACATAGACAAAGTCCTCCTCATGTTATTTATGATTTCAATGCTTGTTTCCACACCTGGCCTATAGATGTGGGCTTGGGTAGTAGTGTCTCAAGCACCATCTTGGGTAGGGTCTGGGAATATTTGTATCAAAACACATTTATTCCTTGGGATATTGTTATAACATATCCCCATAATAGGATTTAGTTGGGTTAATGGAATTATGGTTGAAATTTATTGAGAGCGGCTCTCAGTCCTTGGAATCTAGTGATGGTATGATGTCTGATGTACCTATCCACTAAAACCCTAACAACCTTCTTGTCAACCCAGCATGCCAATACATTTTTTTGTATGGAATAATGGTATATGAATCGTATAGGATTAACTCATTGAATGTACTTGTTGATTAAGATCCCTATTATTGTTATAAATATACGCTCATCTAACTATGGTAGCCCTTGATAACTTTCAAAATTCCACTATGACGACATCCATCTAGCATAATGGCTCTAGTTCGTGACAAAGACCATATGAGTGGTGAGGCCCCATTTAAGGGTTCATCCCAAGATACATTAATATATATGGGTAGGTAATATGACCCCACCTATTATTTACATGATCATAAAATTAGATATGTCCTAGTATGTGTGTAGCCTTAGCTCACTCTACGAGTTCCAGCATCACAGTCCATTGAGGATCCATAGTGATCCAAATCCTTAAGCAGTGGAGGAGTTAAAAGACTCATTGTCCCATATATACATGCATGCATGGACCCCCCAACATATTAGGTGGTTGCACTGGCATCTAGCCTTCTCCACAGAGCAGTTGGGCACTAGTGGAGCTTTGTTATAATGATGCATGATGAGTCAACACTCTCATGGACCGACATCTGGTAGCTATTCAGGGAAGAGTAATACATATCCTTCATGTGATAAATCTAGATCAAGGAGATTTATTAGCTATATAAGGTAGGGATGATGGTGTATTATTGTGTAGTGAGGTTCACAGACATTATACATTACCCCATTGACATTATCTGAGATGGCTACTTCCAATAACAAACGATTAAACATGGACATAATAGAGAGGTATGTTCTAATTAGGTACCCTTTTTCATACCCCATATTTTGGGGTTTTGGAGTGGGAACTCATGAAATAGATATTTATATCAAAGGGATTCCAAATATCTAGAACTATAAATGGTCACCACATAGTTGAGACATATTAAACATATACTAGACACTTGGTTCTAGGATCATGAAACAAGAGACATTTATATTATTCGATTCATGCACATTTTTATAGGAAGAAAAGAGTTCCAGCGTATCCTAGAGATGTGTGGTTATTTACTTAATATGGGTGAGGTCAAATGGAATGAGACAGCTCGACCAGACGTATAGAGTATCCAAGGAAGATAGGTGATAGACCGCCAGGAAATAGGTAGTGTTGGGATCATTAATCTCCATGTTAAGGACAGGTTGGTCCCTAGGGATGTAAATATGGTATATGAGAAGTAGAATCTATGAAAGGTGGAAGATGTTTGGAGATCCTTCAACCACAACCACAACCAGGCAGCCTGTGTTTGGATTAGTGAGATGACAGCTGGGGTTATGGAAAACTGCATGCTTTGGAAGTCAATGATATCACAATATATGAGATTATTATATTTATAATATATGTGTTTTATACTCTTTCTTTACTGTTAGTCTATACAGTTTCTAGTCATTACATTATCTATAGAATCATGGTGTGAGAGTATGATCTTCGAGTTGGGGTTCTAGCCCAACTGATTCTTCTTAAGGTTCATACAAGGAGAACATATTCTATGTCATTAATCTATCAATAGTGTGAGCTATCGCTTGGAGGATAGAGGTTCATTTGGGACCTTTTAGTCATCATAATATAACCCTATAATTTTATATTGGTTATGTATTGGCTATACATGGTCCATTCCCAAATTGACTGTCATTCCAGACAAGTCAGATGCCTAACAATTGAGGTGATAAGATTCTCCTTTTCATTTGATAGATATATATTGGTTGGGAAATTTGGTTCTATAAGCAAGATAATGCATCCCATTACCCATTATATGAAGATTAAAACCCTTTTGGCATCATTAATTTTATGCATATGGGTTATTTTAGTTGTGGATGACTACATGGACGTCATCCTTGAGGATGTTCCAGGACTACCTCCAAGGTGGGAGATTGGGTGTTTCATTTAATTTCATCCTAGAACTACTATAATATATTCATTGTCATATCAAAAGTACCCTATTGAACTCAAGGAGATATTTTGGCAGTTCAAGGTCCTTTGAGAGAAGGTTTTCATCAGACACCATGTGTCCCCATAGGCATATTTGGTGTTGTTCATGAAAAATTCAGATATGAGTTTTTTGAATTGCATGGAATACCATTGCCTAAACAAAGATTGGATAAATAAAATTTATCATTAATAAGTATTTATGACTTTTTGACCAATTTAAAGGCATAATATGGTCCTCACAGATTGATATCTTATCCATCTATAACTAGTTGAGGGTTTTTGAGGCTGATGTTCCATATATGGCATTGCAATGTTTCTATGAGAAATATGATTTCATATTGATGAACTTATGTGTGAAGAATGCCCAATCCATGTTTATGGATTTGATAAAACAGGTCATCCAACCATACTTAGACCAATGTTTTTTTTATTCATAAATGACATATAAAATCTCTCTACATTAGAGGAGTAATATTCCATGCACTAGAGGAGGATCCTAGATTTCCTTCGAGAGGAAAAGATTTATGGAAAGCTATCGAAGTGACAGCTCTAGATTCATGAGCTTCACATTATTGGAATTTCATTTTAGAGCATGGTTTATCCATGGAACTGTTGAATATCAATAAAGTGATTTATTGGTGTCCACCTATGATTATTGCAATGGTGCGGAGATTTCATGGATTGGAATGGTACTATAAGAGGGTTGTGGAAAACATCTCTAGGATTGCATCCCCTTTGAGAACCTTCATGCAGAAATGAATGCTTTTTACCACATATGAGTAGTGACAGAGGACCTTTTAGGTTCTGAGGCTCCAGATGACCAGTGATATAGTATTTTAAATACCATAAGAATGTGTGGAGTTCATAGTGCATTACAATGCCTCAGGATTTGAGCATGACCACTAATTGATGCAGTGGAAGTTAATAATCACATACATGTTGAGGCAGTTGAGACACCATTAGAATAACTACATGACCTGTGACCTAGATCTAGCAGCGGTTGCCTTTTTTTGAGGATATGGAGGCACTAAAATCTTTGTGGGCACTTCGTGGATTACTCAGACCACCAGAGCCTCATATAAGACTTCACATAGAGAGACTTGAACCTGAGATAGTGACACTGGTTGAAGATATTATAGGACTATGAAATCAAGATAGTCTATACTATAGGGAATCAAAAAATTCTATCATATTCCCTAAGCAATAATTTGTAGGCTCACTGGGTGTAGGAAAATTCACAGTAGGTAGATTACCTATATTTGACCCTAGTGGTGTAGAAGTGTATACTTTTTATTGGAATATGGTGTTTAATCCTTTTCTTATTCATCATTTGAGAGAGTCCCAGCTAGTACATATTAACTATGAGGTTAGTCGTGATTATATATCCCTAATATACTCAAATTATTGATATTCTGATGGAGGTAATCACATCATCTTTTTCTAGTAGTGAATAGTTTTTATAGTAAATATGTGAGAGGAGGTGATGTGAGAGTTCAACACTTATCCCCTAATTGTACGTCCTAGTGTGGGGAATACGAACAAATATATTAATTGAATGTTGTTTTTGTCAATCCTGAGATATTTCATACCTAATTTAGTCTCCATCTGCCTCAACTCTCAGTATGTTAATGTCGAGGACCGTGTTATTGTAGGTTTTTTGTTGCCACTTGACATCCTGGAGTGGATATTGGATAAAATATCCATAGACATTGTCCTAGAGATTCCATGCACAATGAAGAGAAATGAATTCATATGGGTGTAATTTTACCAAATCATAAATTCATTACACTACTTTTCTATCAGGAAGAGGTATTTGGTGAAGAGTTTGTGGAAGTTGTATGTACGAGAGAACATTCAACTTCATGGGGTTCCCTTGATGATTGTTTCTGATCATGACATGTGGATAATGTCAAAATTGTTATTAGGCTGGCATGTGGAATTCAGGACCCAGATGACGATGAGTATATCCATTCAACCCCTAATGTATGGGAAGACCTAGTGAACTATCCAGATGTTGGGGGATATTATGAGGTCTTGCATGTTAGACTTCGGTTATAGCTTGGAGGATCAACTTAAATTGGTTGAGTTTACGTATGATAATAGATACCACAATACAATTGGAATGGAACCTTTGTAGTCTATATATGGGAGACCCATTAGGTCACCCATATGTTGGATAGATATTGGAGAGTCATCTCTTGTGGTCCTAGAGATAGTGTTGGTAATGGTGGAGAAATTCCAGGTCATCCATGAGAATATTAGGATGACCGGAAAAAAAAAATCTATTGAAGATCATTGTTGTAGGCCCTTGGAGTTTAATAATGGAAACCAAATTTTCTTGAGAGTCCCTCATCAATGAAGAATTCATAGGATCATTCGGGGATCCAATAAAACCTTGATGTTCATCATCCCACATAGGATTGTGAAGAGGGTTCGTGAGGGTTCTTACAACCTCTCCCTACCCCCATAGCTAGAGTGGCTTCACGATATCTTCTAGGTGTTTTAGCTTATGATATACATGAATGGACCTATACACATAATTGAATAGGGAAATATGGACATCAAGATTGGATCCACCTTTACATAGCACTCAGTGGTTATTCTGGATTAATAGGAGAGGACCTGACGTGGATGGACCATCCCTATTGTTTGTGTATTGTGGTGTCACAAGAATGTGCATGTGAGTTTATAGGTGTGGGAGATCTAAGTTCAAGCATAGTATCCCGAGTTAATTTCTTAGTTTTACTTTTTGGGGATGAAAAATCTGAAGGAGGGAATAATGTACAGACTCAGTTTTTTCCTTCTAAGACATTTAAATATTTCAAAATATGTTTACAGAGCTAGGAATTCAGACACCGAGTGATTTTGAGGCCCCTTGTACCCATATTTAATTTTATGAAAATATTAAATATATTTTATATTGTATTCATAGAATTTATTCAGAAAAATAGAATAACTTATAAATTGATGTTCGGATCAGAAATCATAGACCATGGTTGAGTCTAAAACACAATGTGTACCCTAGTTACGACATAAAATGATTCATTACAGGGTGTTTCAAATCCTCACTCAATTGAAATAAGTGAAGTGAGTTAATTAATGATTTCAACATTGACCTGGGTGAAAAAATATAAATTTAATTTCATAGATAAATTTCCAGGTCTGGCCTCCTAATCATAGAAATCACCCATAGTGCTCTCCTCCCTCCTCTAATTTCAAATCTCCTAGAATGATGATAGATTTCCATATCAGATCAAATAAGGTTGTAGAGAACATAGTGAAATCTCTTAAATAATTAGAGGATGAAATTTTTTATCATAGATTGATCTAAAATATAGAAAAGTCACATAATTTTGTGTGTTTATTCCTTTTGATTAAATAGTTTAGTAAATTGATTATTTTTATTTGATCTAAGCACGTTTTGTATCCTTTCATTTTCTATAGTGTGGAAATTAGATTATTTCCTTTGGTTTCTAATAATTATATAATTTTTCATGATATTTGGAAGATAAATCTTGGCCAATGATCATTTAAATATTGTTGGGTTGATTTTCTACCTCGTTGCTTCATGTTATTCGCTGATTGGACCTCTCGGTCATAGTTTGACATTATTGGGCAGTACTGAGCCTGTTAAAACCCTCAAAACCATGATAGATCGGGAAATAAGCAGCTAATAAACATTCTCCATCCAGATCTGGGATACTGATGATGAAGGAATGAAGGTTTGGCTGACTGGATTAGGGATCAAAGGCATTATAATGTACCTCAGCATGCAGAGTGAATGTTAGAGCACTCAATGATAAACAAAGCCATTTTACATAGTGAGACCACTAAGATCCATGGTTTTTATCTATATACTTCATATTTTATTAGATTTAATGTATAATCTATTGAATAACAACTAAATTCTAAATTCATGATCTTATCATAGATATTTACAGAAAACCTAACTAGACATCATGTATATTTTTGAGCACATGACATGTATCCCCCTCAGCAGTGGTGGTTAGGGTTTTGGAAAACATAATGATGAAATAACATGTGATATATCTAACATGATCTGTACCGCTTACTAGAAGACCAACTTGTTTGATAGATCACATGGGTGGGAATACCTTTGTATGTATACATCCTGGTACATGGTTGCGTACTCGAGTACATGGACATGGGGTCCCATACATAGTCATTGCCAACATCACAAGACCTGATACCTGGGTAACGTGGACATGATTTTTAGTAAAGATACATGTAATGTACATCTACATTGTCAAGCTCCATGTTTTGGGAAGGGACATGGCCAAGTGGTGGAGTAGGACGACATTACATGTGGTTCCCCTCACACAATGTGTATCCCTAAGTCATTTTTTAGGACACATCAACCCTCCGTATCTCCTTTATTTTAACATTCATTTTGGCCTTTGAGTATCCTATATTGAGTATATTTTCATATATATTGTGATGGTTCCCTCATTTGTAGCTTTTTAGATGTGATTTGAGTTGTACTGGGAATGGTGTTTACTAAGGCAATGCATGATGATGGCAGTGATCACAAAGGATCACTAGATTCCTTCTATCGGTACCCTCTAGTTGAGTTGGATTCTGGGTTCTTTGTGTCATCAAATTGGAACCACCCTGACATATCTAGGAATGGGTCCTTTACTTATAGGTGGTACCCTCTAGTAGAGAAGGGCAGTGGGTTCACGATGTCTTCTTATTGGTACCCTCTAGTAGATCTAGGCGATGTGTCCTCATCATTTCCATGTGGTAGCCTCCAATAGATCCATGAAGTGGGTTATTGACATCTTCTGAGATGTACCCTCCAGTAGAGCTGGGTTTGGGGTCCCCAACATCTTTTCAGTGGAACCCTCCCTTAGATATGGGAAGTGGTTCCTCAATGCCATCAGGACGGTACCCCCTGTCGTACCAGAGTGTTGGTCCTTTAACACAATAGTGCCCCCATAATAATGGTTTTGTATCCTCTACTTTGAGTTTTACCCTTTCTACTACATGACATAGATATGATCTCTTGTCAGTCTTGCATGATTACTTTTGGTAAATGCTTGAGACACTAGGCATCGTTGAATTTCTTTTAGAACTGGTGGATACTCTTCTTCATGGGCTGATTTTTGGCATGGAGATCACCTTGATCTCTCATTTGGGATATATATATATATTCATATATGTTATCCACACCTGGGATTTGGTTACTCTTTTTCTATGATAGGTTTAGATGCATGAGTTATGCAATGTTTTTTCTATTTCTAACTTCTTATGGTTGGATGAGTCTACATTACTTCTATAGGCAGATAATAGTCAATGGTTTGTTCATATTATAACCAGGTTTATCCCCTTGTGCTTGGAAGAGATTACTTTTACTCTTGGTTGGGTTGAGATATTCTCTTTCACTATGTCTTTTTCTATCAACTATCTTTCTCTTCCTAGTTTATCTCTTACTAATCCCATTTTAACTTTTGTGGTTCCCAACTGGGTAGGTATACACTCACCCCTGTTTAGGACTTTATTGCACATGTCATGTATTATATATATTAAATAAATGTAAACCTTGACTATTGAGGAGCAAAAGGATAGTGGATTCTTGGACCGTGTTTGGTGGTTGTAGCTTGGGATTTAGGAACTCGGATCTCTTTCAGTTATTTTGATTTTATAGTTTTCTCATGTTATGACCTATTTCAAGTTGGTCATTTATTTTACCCCATTAATATTAGTTTACACTACTTTACATTTGAACTTTAGGGAGGATCATGCATTATTGGTTTACTATATATAAGTGTTTAATGTTTTACAATTTCCCTATCAAAATTTTCACTAACGTAGTTGTGTTTCTGTGTGTATAGGTAGTTAGGAAAAGACCTCGTAAAGTTAGTTGTTCCTTTAGTGTTTGTCATATACCTTTTCCTATGGAGGTGTTCTTGGGGTATTTGAGGCTCAAATCTAAACTTTCCTTGAGTAATGATAGGTGGTTTTCATGATGGATAGGATTATGGGGTTTTATTTTTTTTTGACTTGGGGGGGAATATAGATGATGTATGATGTTGTTTTTTGGTGATTGGAGTTTTGATAATGAAGTGTGAAACATAAATATATAGTAAATTTGTGAAAGGTTGAGAGTGTTGTCTTTTGAATTGGTTGTCTTTTAGTAGTTATAGTATCCCCAAAATTGAAAATTTCAAAAAATGAAAATGTGTTGGATTAAAAAAATCAAGGCCTATATATAAAATCATAATGGGATGATAAAAAAATGAATCTTAAATTGAATAGTAATGAATATAATCATTATTCAGATAATTTATTTTCATTACATATGTTATGATGGTCAAATAATATATAAGTTGTTAGTAAATAATTTTAATAAATCTGAACTTTTAAATTGATTTCTGGTTGTTTACTTAAAAATTATGGATGGATTGTGGGTTTGTCACATAGTAGTGATATTAACGAGTGAAAGATGGGATTCATTGGTTATGAGAGTTAGGTAATTTTTATTGTGTGAACCCATATTTTGAGATTTTGTGAAACTATTATACATTATATTTTCTTGTTCATTTCTATGCACAACCCACCCATGTTGTGTGTTTTCACCAATTTCCAAAGGATTTGCATACATACATCTTCCCAAAAGATCTAGGTTTCTAATAGAGGATGGTTGTATACACCCTCTCCCTTTCTATCTCTTCCAAGTTAGTAAATTTTGAATTGGGTGTGGTAGATTGGAAGTATAGTTCACCTTTGGTTTTAATTGATGATTAGATTAGGTGGTTCATGTTGGGGGTTGTACATAGAAGGAAGAGGGAAGATGAAAATATCCCATCATGGCCATGATAACCTACTATTAAATTTATATTAATGGTTAAGTGATGTTGAGTATGTGATTGTTGTGGTAGGGGTTTATAGATGGGGTTTACCCATTGTGATGAGGCTCATGGAGATAAGATTGCATTAGATATAGAAGGGATAGCTATTCCTAGACATGAAACATTAAGGTGTGATAGCGGGAAATCAGTCGGTAAATAGTGCAGGGTTCCATTTATTTTATATTATTTCTCCAGATATTATTATTCTTGGATGAATTATTTAATTAATGAGACTTCATGAGTCCATGAATGAATTCACCATGTATGTTCTTATTTACTAAGATTTGTCCTTATTGGGGTGATAGTATACACATTTCAAATTTTTATGAGAGTCCTAATGTATAATACTGCTTTGTAAATATGGTATAATCACCCTTACATATATAAAAACTATTTTCCATGTTATTAGGAGGGAGTCTAGGAATGAGGTGGAAATTTTATTCCTATAGCATAGAGCTGATGTGATTCTACTATGGAGTTCTTTGAGTATGACTATTTTGTAGTTGTATTCATATGATATTATATAAATCATGAGATATTTGTGGGTTGTTCATTTTCCATTATGTTTCAGAGTTTTTGTTGGTTGATATCCTATATCATGATCCAACATTTGTCTTTATGAAAATACCTCCCAAATGTACGAAATCATTTATATACATAGTTTTAGTCACTAAAAAAGGGCCTATTGGAGGAAGGAATAGGGGAAAAATATCTCTCATCATTTATTACTGGTCTAGGTGGGGTACATTTTGATTAAGGGGGTCGGGATAATATATATGTTGGTTATCCAGGTAAAGGCTAACGTGAAGTCAGATCTTGAATGCTTAGTGGTGTGGGAACAATTTTATGGAAGTGAAAAAGTCTTAGGATAGTTAGTGGATAGTGGTGACTTCATTCTTATTAATATGTGAGTTTTGGTTTTTACTTCAATGGGGGAAGAGAATATTAGGGGCTCACAAGCCTCCTAATGAGAGGTACATTCAAGTTGGATGAATGTGTATTATGACATTAGGTGACACTTCTAGTGTCTACAATATAAGAGTGTCATATTTAACTTCATCTCTCACTGGTTGACCTATCCATGGATCTAGGTGAAGCCTCAACAACCTGTAGGTGTGATTCAGGTAGTTCCCATGATGGTGTGGAAGTGTTATGAGGTGATTATGGAATCTGTGATGGGGTTTCCAACAACCCCAATAAGTCGAGATGATGCATGGGTTATAATTGATTGGATGAAGATACTATCATAATCATTACCAATCAAAGATATTCACTATATGAATTTGTTGAGAAATATTTATTCCTTGGATATTTTTTTTACTATATTGAGTTCTAATCAGTTTCATATCATACAATGACGCATGCCTTTTATCTTGGATTTTGGAAAGGATTTCACCAATCTATGAAGAATCAATTGAAACTAATTTTTATGTATCATCCATAGAAAGATTGTTTATTGGAGAGAATGATCCATATTTTTAAAGATATTATTTAGTCATGAATTCATAAATTTATTGCATCATGTGATTATTTCATAGACTTAGTGGATTTTATGTAAAATAATAGATTCCATAACTCAATTATAATGGATCAGTTTGAGGGTATTTATGGACAATGGTTCTTATCACCACTATGTTGGCATGGGGCATGTGAGGTTGCTATCGTGAAGACAATTATGATACATGGGACCTCCAAGAGGTTGTATTTGATTATGAAGTGCCTCAATACCATTCAAATTCAAAAAAATTTATATACCTACCAGAGGATTTGAATATTGGAGTTCACTATGGGAAATCAATTTTTCATAAATGTGTCACCTCAGATTCAGAATTCTTTTGTAAATAATTCTAGGAAATTGACACCACAGTTTGTGGGACCATTTGATATCACTGAGTGTATCAGAATGGTGTCAAACCAATTTGACCTCCACCCCTGATATCAAGGTAAGAATAAAATGATTTGTGTGTCTCAACTTCAAATGTAAAATCCCAATCCTTCCCATGTGATCTAGTCTAAGAATGTTGAGTTGGATCTAAACACATCGTTTGTGCATCACCCCATGTAGATCATAGATTGGGATGAAAAGGTGTGAGGGGGGAGATGGAAGCATATTTTGAGTATTTTGTAAGTATGAATAGATATAATAGGATATTAGGGAACAATAATTATAAATTTGTGAACAATGAAAAAATTGATTTGAGTACAACCACTAGAAACACTTATTAGGGATGAAAACCCTGTGGTGGGTAAGATTTGTGACCAAATTGTAATTTCAAGGTGTGTTAATTTATGTTTCAGAGTAGAGTAATTATGTCTTTAGTTTTGATATGTGTTTTTGAATTCAATGAATTAGAACCAAAAGGGGTTAGTGGAACCAACCAGAAGCATTGATCAACTTGTTTTCTACTAGATATTCGGTACTGAGCCACCGACATTTTGTTAGAGATGGTAGGGGGAATGAATTTATAAAGATATTATAATCCCTATAGTGGCTATAACAGAGGTGTTTAATCTAGGCCCAGAACACTGACAAAACAAAGTCCAAAAACCATCCTAATGATAGTGGTCACTTGCTATCTGGTGGTGTCTAGTTGTCCATGTTATTAAGCTCACCTCATTAATTTCACTATAACACATTTTTAATATATTACTTCCTTTGTTTGACCCTAAATTGACCATATTGAATCTAGGATATATTATTGTTGGTTTTCAATCTATTCTACCCCTCACATTAATTCTTAATGTATATAACGATCCATTAGCTCCAACAAGCTATGATTCATTTGTTCTAGACCAATATTCTTCTTCTTATGGAATTTCACATATATCTATTCTATGATGGTTAGATATATGGATTATTCCATTACATAATGAAGAATTCATGGCCTATTGATAGATCAATACTCAATCTAAATAATTGAAGACCTTCCCTAGACCTGACATAGATCTACCATTGATGGGGGTCTTTCAAAGGTAAGTTGAATTTCTTCAGACCCTACGTCTACGCCTTCTTATTGAACCTTTTTTCAAAACTCCTTTGTGTTTAATTGGAATCAGATCTAGGGTCCCCTACCATACGATGTGATTTGGATGGTTAGTGGGATGGACATAGGTGTTGAAACATGAAAATATTCATGTTTAGCATCAATATGCATGAGGTAGGAAGTTCATTTCACTAAAGGGGACATATATGTTTTTTTACTTGAATTGATTGCATGTGTGTGTGCATGTATCCATGAGACATGTCTTTTATTATGATTTCATATGTATACATGTGAAGCCCCTGAGACACTTTTTTATATTCATCATGTGTGATAGAGAGAGAGAGTATACCTTGAGACCCATGTTTCATATTGATCCTATTTGTGTGAGTATTGGTAGTGAGACTCATTAGTGATATGTCATGTGGTTATAATATGTGACTTGCTCTGTTTTGGGTGATTGTATGGATTGTGAATGGTTTTCACTAAGTATAATGTGATAGGTGGACCAACATGTCATGATTTTACCTTTGAGGGGGATGCATGTGTGACATGGAACAATGGAACATCACATTTGGTAGGGCATTATGTATTTGTGGATATACCTGGGGTATTTATTAGATATGATTGTAAGAACTTGGGTCTTTTTTTTTGAGATATGTTTTTTCCTTTTCTGGTTTTTTTTAGAAAAGTGGAATTTTAGGAAATTGTAAAAGTACACGCCATGTACTTTATGAGTACACGCCATGTACTTATTTTCCATAGGAAGCTGGGTGCTGGTCGTGTAGTGTCCATGCACATGGCCATGTAGCAGCCATGCCCATGGCCATGTGGGGGTGTTTTGGCAGCCGCTTAAAGCAAAGTATGGAAACAATAAGTACACGCATTGTAGTATAATTTTTTTTCATTAAACACACTGGGGTCGCATTTGACAGACAGAAACCACTCCTTCTAGGTTTCATTCATCTGAGAGTGCCGAGCATCCGCAGATATTTGATGACCCCCCGACCCTTCGTTCTTCCTCCAATTTTAACACTGTTGATTGAATTGTAATCACATCGGTGAGTTCTCTCTTCTACTTGAGTCTCATTTTCCAATTCCTCCTCTTTTCCAAGTTATTGTGGGTTGAACATTTTAGATGAATTTTTAGATCTTTGATATTCTAAGAAGATTCAATCCTCATGGTTCAAGTATATCAATCTTCTAACCCTTTTGTAGGTGGTTTGTGACTTTATGTTGAATGTCATTGAGTATTTTGTGCAAATTTCACCAATACCCTTGAATAGGGTTTTTCATGTTTACTGTTTCAGCCCTATTGTTCGTCTGCTTTGCTTGTATTCCTGAGTAGAGGTTATTTTTTGTGAATAGGGTAATGTTTATGTTATTTGGATGTATTTTCGTACATGTTGGCATCTTTATGACCATTTGGTCTAGTTATTTTGTTAGGTTATTTATAGTTTCCAGGCCTAGTTTTTAGGATAGTAGGATTTTTGTTCTTATGTGCAGTTATGCCTTAAAATGATAGCAAATTAGTTCCATAGGTTTACATGTGGCGATACGTTTTCTATTCATGTTTTACTTACATTGGGCTGTGAGAACCTGGTGAAGTGGACCACAGGGAGAATTGACGTAATGGATTCTCTAGAGGGTCTTTATAATATGATGCGAGACCACTCAGGGAATTGACGTTGAGTGGTTCCTCAGAGTTTTTGTGGTACCTTGACATGGGCCACATGGGGAATTGACATTGAGTGCTTCCCTAGAGATACTTTATTACAATACAAGACTATTGGGGAAATTGACGGTGAGTGCTTCCCAAGAGAGTCAATACTATAGCTGAACCAGAGGGGTGAGACTGTGTGTGCCTCGAAGAGGGTTACTAGTAATTGATGGTTGAACCCGAGGGATTAGGATATGAGAACTACCCAGAGGGTTACCTTTTGTTTCTGCATGCTTGTTTAGTGGCTTACCTGTTGTTTCTTCTTACTTATTTAGTTTCCTACCTATCGTGACTTAGATGGTTGAAACTGTGGACTGTTTACTATTGAGTACATTCTTGCTTACTGTTTTCTGTACTTTTACCTACCATATATTCACTAACTATTAGGAATAGATCTCATGGTGGTTGCCTACTGGGATTTAGTCTCACACCCTGATTGGTCCATGCTTTTGGGCCCAAACAGATTATATTATTGCAGGTATATATAAGGGAAAGCGCCCTTCTACATTAGGTACTTGACTTATTGTGGAGCTGGAGAGCATGGGACCAAGCTCTGGCTTGATATGTTGAGGACTTTATCTTCTTTATTTTTTACATGGGTTTAGTACTGTTGTATTCATCATTGTGACTTGTTTGGATGCTTTCCTAGACTTATGTATCGTGCATCATTTATATATGTTCTCCACTTGTTTACAATTTTAGACTTTTGTTGTTTACCCTTGTAAGGTTGTTTATTTACATCTACTATTGTTTATTTGTTTCTCTTTTTCTATGTACTCTGCCAAAGAGGGATTAGTTTACCCACTATCACACCCAAGGCCCTCTCAACTAGTTGGCAGCCTCTGGAATTTTGGGAAATGTGCTTGAGTCCATTTTATTAACCGAGTATGGGGTGCCTCTGGTTGGCTTCCGGAACTAGGACATTACGAAGTGGTATCCGAGGATTTTTGTTCAGTTGAATTACTATTTGGAGCCTTTAGCCAGGGATAGGATGGAATATGTACTTGGTAATAAGATGTGCCTAGGAGTAGCTAACCCGTGTATAGGTAAAAGCCAATCTACCTCGTTTATATCTATTTTTATGGTTTTTCTTTTTTACGGTTGATTTGATTTCACAGTAGGGTGATTCACATACATTGTACTGTTACCATTGTTGTTATTAAAGTTCTATTCCTATCGTAACCCGATGATATGAGGGTATTCCATCACATTCATCATATAAGCACTTGATAGAAATCACATGTTATGCATTCTTTCCATGCCATTTAGGATGCATTAGTGATTGCATGTTGTTGTGATAGATGTTGTGTAGAATATGCATGTTGTTGTGATAGATGCAGTGATAGAATCTCTGCTGCTTGTTAGAGCTTTGTTCTTATTTTTTTGTTCGAATGAACACCAAGCATTGGTTCTCGAGGTATTATGGGACCTCATGGACTGGAAGTTGGTGGATCATTTCTTGTTTTCCTTGTTATAACTTGTAAAACATGCCAAACATTGATTTGCGAGGATTATGGGCCCTCACGAATCGTAATATGGCACTTTCAGGGTACGTTAGTGTTTTCTGGGTTCCAGAGTAGTTTCTGAGGCTTGCATTCCAAAAAAACCTAGAATAAAGAGAAATTGTTTTTCTTAAGTACTAGTCGTGTACCTTTTATACACGCCATGTATTCTCTAAATCGTGTCACATGTCGTGTGGTCAGAGACACATTATTGGGAAAACCTTGTGGGAACACGCAGTGTACTGGCTGTGCACGTCGTGTACTGTAATCCTAGGAGTATAACCATGTAGTAAACATCACAGTTAGTGGAGTCTCTTCTTATACACGTCGTTTCCACTTTGAACACACCGTGTAGTCTGACCCAGGTACCTGGCCGTGTCACGAACTACACGAGTCAATGTCATCCATTCTTACACATATCATGTCCACCTAGAACACGCCGTGTAGTGCCAGCCATGTAGTCGGCAGTGTATCTATCCACACAGTCTGTTGGGACATTTTAGTACATTTCGTGTCCATCTGAAACATGCAGTCTAGTGTGACCTGGGAACATAGGCCATGTAACTAACAACACGGGTCAGGTGAATCTTGTTGTGTACACTCTGTTCCGACCTTGAAC
This sequence comes from Viscum album, assembly GCA_963277665.1. Classification (NCBI taxonomy): domain Eukaryota; kingdom Viridiplantae; phylum Streptophyta; class Magnoliopsida; order Santalales; family Viscaceae; genus Viscum; species Viscum album. The sequence goes on from OY728128.1 coordinate 644,788,487, forward strand.
ACGCCATGTAGTTTTATCTTAGGAGAGCTGTGTGGCTAGACCGTGTAGGAGGACTCGGGTAGGGAAGAAAATTCAAGTATACGTCATGTTTTTGGATAACACACCGTGTGTTTGGGCTGTTGCATGGCGTGTTCAAGTAGAAGTACATGCCCATGTAAATCACTTAAGGGAACACGCTGTATATGAAAAGTACCACTACTACAAAACAGGGCAAGGTCAGTGATGCCCTTTATCAGCGCTAAACAGAAAGCGCTGATAAAGGGGTATTCCTTTATCAGTGCGTTTTTTAGTGCGGATAAAGGTATATCATTATCAGCTCTAAAAAGCGCTGATAAATGAATGTTTTACCAGCGATTTTATTTTAGCACTGATAAAACATACCTTTATCAACGCTTTTAATGAGCGCTGATAATGGTTCTGTCGGTTTTTATTTAATAACCCTAACAGGTCATCCTCGCTTTCACGCGGTCAAGCTCTCGCGGAATTGGAACCAGGCCCCTCGTCGCGCGACCTCGTCCTCCTCGTCCTCCTCCTTCCTCTTCCTTCATCATCCTCGTTCTCCTCATCCTCCTCGTTCTTCTCTACAACCACCTCCTCCGCCCCAGCTCCAGCTACCGCGACCGCCTCTGCCTCTTCCACCTCCACCCTCGCTTCCGCAACCGTCGCCGCCTCTGCCACCACCGACGCCTCCACCTCAGCTGCCGCCACCGCCTCCACCCTCACTGCCATGACTGCCGCTGCCTCGTCCTCCTCCTCCTCATGCTCTCAAGGTGGGAGTTGAGTTCCATGGATGGTATTCCCTTGGTATATTATTTATATATTATGTGTGTGAGGACCAAATAGTGAATATAGATGTGAGATAGGAATAATACCATATCTTGAGCCTAATTCTAGTAAGGATTTCCATAATAGATAGTGTGGTCTTAATGTGATTATGATTATGTCTAGGGATTTGATTCATAATTAGTGATGAGTGTTGAAATAAGAGATGTTATTGATATTTAGCAACACAAGTGGGATGTTTTTGAATGATGTGGAATTGGATACCCTATAGGTTCCTAGGGATATATTGACTCTAAGATGAAGTATATGGTAATTTTTTAGTTATGATGGTTCACATGTGTGAGAGGTCAACCAAGGTTATGTGTGATGACTTCTGTGGATAACCAACCCTTGTTTTCATTTTTTTTATTTTGAGTTACCATGGGCGGTACGTTCTACCCCTTCGAGTTGAATATTTATGTATGAGATACAAAGGAAATAGTTTTTAATCTTATGGTTATATGGATTCCCAAAGATTATCCCAATGGAAATGATGATGGATCAATATTAATTTTCATCACATAGTGTAATCTCATAATTATATGATTAGAAAAAGATGAACCCATAATACAAAACATATCACCTTGTATGTCTGTCACATATATGAATAAATAAATTTGAAAAAAAACATGCAACAAAGCCTAAAGGTATCATAAAATACTTACGCTGGTTAACTTGTTTTAAAAATTGTTTATCTTCATCCATGCCTTGTACTTGCACCCATGAATTTGAAGGTGAGTATGCGTACACAGTAGTTGACCTTCTTAGAGAAGAGTTTCTGGAAGAGTATAAGAGACATGATGCAATGAAGATCATTAGAGTGTTGGAGCAAATGTGTTTGCTACAAAAAATGTGGCAATTGGCTTGTGCAATGCGGCCAAAGTTACAACTTGCAGGTATTGTAACTTAGGCCACGTTGTACAAGCCGATTGCCACAATGAATAACAAGATCTTCATTGCTTTATGTCTCTTATCCTCTTCCAGAAACTATTCTCTAAGATGTTCAACTATCATGTACGCATACACACCTTCAAATTCATGGGTGCATGTAAAAGGCACGGATGAAGATAAAAAATTTCTAAAACCTGTTGACCTATGTAAGAATTTAATGGTACCTTTATGCTTTGTAGAATGTTTTTTTCTAATTTATTAATTTATATATGTGACAGACATACTAGGTGATATGTTTTGTATTATGGGTTTATTAGGAGTTTGTATGATTTCTTGTTTCCACATTTCATTTTAAAGAGCATGTTATAATTATATATTTATTGTACCCTAATGGATCAAATAGTCAGGCATATTGTAGATGTTTCTAGAATGCGGTAGGATTCTTTTTCCCCAATGGTAGTACATTTTTAGGTTGTTTTCACTGATGCGGTCTAAAACTTACTTCTTAATAAAGAGATAAACATTATAATCTGGTTAGTTTTGGGAGAAAATTCAGTTTCTGTCACAATTTCTAAAATAACACCAAAAGGGCATCAGTTGTTTGAATTACAATTTGATGATATAGAATATAATGGATTCATATGGCATAGTAATTTACCATGGGTTTTTATAGTTCTCTAAAATAGATGGTTGATTGGTATTTATTATTTTGTTGGACTATTGGAGATTGAACCTGATGAGAGTCGTGAATATGTATCCTCATCCACGCATTGAAAGTAACATGGATCATATATGAGGTTCTATGATCTTATCCAAGATAGATTTGACATTAGGATACCATTAGATGAGTTGGACATTGATGGACCTACCAAGGACTGCTTTTAGGAGTAGTTATGGCCTGTATGATTTTTAGCGATGATTTTTGTTTTAACTAATGCATTGGTTGTATTAAGGGACTTGATTAATAGGATATTTTATCCTTTTCTGGATTAGTTTTTAGTAGTTTTTTTCAATTAAATATTAGTGTACTCCCAACCCATAGTTGATCTTGACCAACATCTTATCATCACCTTGAGTACATTGAGATAGCATCATATTTATTACTGTTTTCTCCTGTTACTCATTGGTTTCCTCTTGTTCGCATGTCATGTATTTTCTAAGGCATCATTCAGTATTTGTAAGACTAACTTGGAATAAATTTGATATATGTCAGATTAAATCAAGTGTCTTATACATACACGATGTTTACCCTACTGGACACACCATGTATATGGATTTCACATGTGTTTAAAGGCATTTGTACCATGATTTCTTTTAATAAAACCCAAACAATGCAACCTGATTAATTAAAACATAATATTAGGCAAGTTCTCGAGATCGAACCCATAAAGACAATGAATATTAATAAAGAATGGATGAATTCCAATCGGTTGACAAAAGAGTATGAAAATGGAATGAAAGAGTTTATCATGTTTTGAGAAGATCATGCATGTGACCCTTCTCAAATCCTTTGTCTATTTTTTACGTTGTTGTTATTCAAGACAAATTAGTCCAGAGGAGTTGTAAGAACACCTGATCTGTCATGGAATAGATCTAAGTTATATATGTTGGAATAAAAACGGGGAAAAAACCAATGTAGGTAGTGACTCAGAGAACACGACATTTTATAGATCATCTGATATGATTAGAAGTGTGAACAGTGAAGACGATTGTATGGAGGGTGTGATTACAGATGTGAACGATGATGAAGATCGTATTGAGGAAATGACAAGGACAGTTGAAGATGAACTTCTTGATTGCCCAAAATTGTTTGAGAAGTTATAGAGTTGTGCAAAAACGTCATTGTATGCTGGTTACACTAAATATACAGCATTTTCAGCAGTATTGAAGCTGTATAATTTGAAATCGGGCAACAGGTGGAGTGACGCAAGTTTTACGGAACTACTTTCTCTCTTGAATGACATGCTCCAAGAAGATAATGAACTCCCAAGACAAACATATGATGCCAAAATAATGCTACGATCGATGGGTATGATATCTGAAAGAATACATGCTTGCCCGAATGACTGTATATTGTTTCACAAGGACCACAAATCACTTAAATAATGCCCAAAGTGTGGTGCTTCCCGATACAAGAAAGATGATTCTAGTCCTATGAATGTTGTATGGTTCTTTCCAATCATTCCTAGGATTAGATGCCTATATGTAACTGAGGAGACTGCAAAAGAATTGACATGGCATGCAGATACAATAATTAAAGATGGGAAACTATGTCACCCTGTAGAATCTCCTCAGTGGAAGAGAATTGATCACGAGTATCCTGAATTTGGGAATGAGCCGAGAAACCTTTGTCTGGAATTATCTATAGATGGGGTGAATCCTTTTGGTTTTCAAAGCAGCAGTCACAGTACATGGATAGTTATGTTGGTAAATTATAATTTACCACCGTGGTTATGCATGAAACGAAAATACATCATGTTATTTATGCTTATATTAGGACCAAAAAAACCGGTTAATGATACTGATGTTTATTTGGCCCCATTGGTCGAGGATTTGAAAATATTGTGGGATTCAAGTGTTACGATGTATGATGCTTACATAAATGAATAGTTCACTTTGAAAGCCATGTTGTATGGGACGATAAATGACTTTCCTACTTATATAAATTTGTCAGGATATAGCATTAAATGAACTCAAGGGTGTCCCATTTGCGAACAATGTACACAGTCAATTAGGTTGAAACATTCAATGAAAACCATATTTCTAGGACATCGCAGATTTATACCCCGACGACATAAGTACCGATCTTGGATGACATCATTTGATGGAAGTTCAGAGGAACATACAGCACCGTCTCCACTAACAGGTGATCAATTGTTTGATAAAGTGAAAGATATGGACACTACTTTTGGTAAACCATTTTCGAAAAACCATTTGAAAACTGGTTGGAAAAAGGGATCAGTTTTTTTTGAATTACCATTCTGGTATTTTCTGTATGTCAGACATTTTCTTGATGTTATGCATGTTGAAAAAAATGTATGTGATAGTGTCATCGACACGTTGCTAAATGCACCCGGAAAAACAAAGGATCGAATTAAAGCTAGATTGGACATGGTTGAGATGGGAATATGAGACGAGTTGGCACCAGTGAAGGGTGAAAAATGAACATTTCTTCCTCTGGATGCTTACACTCTTTCCAGGCAGGAGAGATATTAGTTTTGTAACTTCTTGAATGACGTAAAGGTTCGAGAGGGGTATTCATCAAATATCAAGAACATCGTGTCAATGGGATATTTAAAATTAAAGGTTCTGAAATCACATGACTGCCATGTTTTGATGCAATATCTAATTCCTATTACTTTATGTTGCATTTTTTCCAAGAATGTCCACCATACATTAACGAAGATCTGTTTCTTCTTCAAACCTATATGCAGCAAAGATATAGACCTGACTAAATTTCTAACTATGGAAAGGGAAATTGTCGTCATATTATGTGAATTGGAAATGTTCTTCCCACTGATATTTTTCGATATGATGGTTCATTTGATGGTTCATTTGGTGTGAGAGATTAGACTATGTGGTCATGTACATTATATATGGATGTACCCCATTGAATGGTATATGAATATTTTGAAAGGGTATGTCAAAAACCGAAGTCGGCCAGAGGGTTGTATTTTGGAGAAATATATCGTTGAGGAAGCTGTTGAATTTTGTACCGAATACCTGTCAAGTGTGGAAATCGTTGGCCTACCGAAATCTCGTCACACTGAGTGGCTTGAGGGTGAAGGAATTTCTAGAAGAGAGGTTGTCACAATCAATATTACAGATCGGGAGCAGGCCCACCTTTACGTTTTTCATAACATTTTTGACGTTGACGCATATGTTCAAACCCACAAAGAAATTATTAAGCATTTGAATCCTTCTAGGGCGGAAAGATGGATATCAGATACACATAATCAACAGTTTATAGGATGGTTTAGAGACCATATTTTTAAGCATTTAGATGAAAATCCAGAGTCAATTTCAAAACGACTTCGATGGCTGGTCGGAGGAGCAAGTGTGTATGTGTTATTTTACAATGCGTATACAGTTAACAGTTATACATTCTATACTAATGAACATGATGAAGACAGTACCATGAAAAATAGTGGGGATACACTTGTGGCTGAGGCGATGCATGTTTCCGTTGATAAGGACAAAAATCCAATTTATGCAAATATGTCATACTTTGGCATCATCAAACGAATATGCGAGTTGGATTATACGAAATTCAAAGTGCCCATTTTTCAATGCAAGTGGGTTGATTAAATGACTGCTGTTAAAATAGATGAATTAAGATTCGTGAAAGTTGATTTCAATAAGGAAGGGGAGAAAGATGAACCATTTATAATTCCATCACAGACAGTACAAGTATTTTATGTTCCAGACCCCGCAAACCGAATTTGGTCAATTGTTCTGTTATCGACCAAAACAACTGAAGGTTCAGATGAATGTTCAATGGAGGTGGAACCATTTATAGGGACTTCTCAATAATTTCATAGCGGTCCAAATGTAGACGGAGTTTTGTTTGTCCGAGGAGACCACAATGAAGGAATTTACATAGTCGATAGAGGAGTCAAATCACTTCAGCCTTTAAAAAAAGAGAGTACAATAATCAGGTTATTTGTTTATTGTAACATACATTGTGTTACGTTATGTTATTATCTATTCGCTTCCGTTTTTATGTAATCTAAATTAAATATTAAACCACTTCTGCAGATAATGACTTCTGCACCTGCTGATGCGCCTAATCCCGAGGCACAAAAGGTCTCTCATCCAGCAGCTGGTGGTCCCACTGCAGAGCAACAACAGGTTTCTCAACCAAATTCTTGTGGTCCCAGTGTAGAGAAACAATAGGTTTCTCAACCTGTTGTTGTTGGTCCTAGTGCTGAGGTACAACAGGTTTCTCAACCTGTTTTTGCTGGTCCCATTGCCGATGATAGTGCTCCGGGGGAAGATATTGATGCTACTTCTGAGGAAATGGTAGGAAATGAAACCCTGAAAGCACAAAAAAACAAGACCGTCATATTTTGATAGTGTTGGCCAAAATACTTAAGGAAAAAGAAAAAGGCATCAAATTTGAGGTGGGATGGAATAAGCGAGGCCAACATGTTAACCCCAACAAAGCCATCTTTAGTAGATACATTGGAATCGTCACTCGGCAACGCATGCCGATTGATGTACAGTCGTGGCACCATGTTTCCACCGGGCTGAAGACACTAATGTGGGAAGAGATTACGGTAACATTATGATATCATTTTTTTAATTTGTTGAAATAAAATAAAATACCAAAACATTGACTTACTCTTCATCATCCATTGTAGAGTGCATTTAGAGTAGATGTCTCCCACAAGGAATATGTATTAAGAGTATCAGGAAGGATTCATAGAGGATTCCACACAATTTTAACGAAATATCATCTTAAATATGTAGAAGGGAAAATTAAGCCATACCCACCTCCTCTTTACACACACTTGATATCCCAATGAGCGTGGGATGCATTTAGCAACCGTCGTGGGGAGCATACTTTTTAGGTACATTGTGTGGGGTAATAAGTTGTTTGACGATTTCTTGTATTCATCACTCTGATTGATAGTTTTTTATTTATGAAACAGCTACTGAGTGCTGAAAATAAAAAACGTGCTACTGAACCGGCGTACCCTTACCATAAAGCAAGGATGGGGTACGCTGAACTTGAGAAAAAATTGGTACGTCTTTTAAATCTACCCTACTACTAGTGTGTGACATAAAAAAACACCATAACCATGTTTCTCTGTTTATATGCAGATTGATGAATTGAAATCGAAATCCATATCCATCCCATGCCATGTGCTATGGAAAGAGGCTCGTGTAAATAAAGAGGGGACATTGATATATGAAAACACACAAAAAGTGTGGGAAACATTTGTATGTATGACATAATATAAATTTGATTTGCTTTAAATCGCCATTACATTAGAATAACTACATATTTTTATATATTTTCAATCTGAAATAGTCACAAGAATCAACAACAACTGCACCAGATGCAGACATACTTTTAGTAGCCTTGAAGCAGCCAGAAAAGTATGGCCACATCAGAGGTGCAGGTTTTGGGGTGACACCCCGAACATATTTTCCAAAACAAAAACTAACGGAGGATCAAAATGATAAAATGGAAAAACTGCAAGAACAATTATCTATTTTTCAAGAAGAATTACAATACCAGATAGAGATGATAGAAAAATTGATGGGGGAGAGGCAAAGAGAAGAAACAACTCAACAACAACCCATGTGTGATGATCTCTCCCCACCCCTCAACAGCTTTGAGGCGAGCCATTCCCCTAAAAACCTGACTTAGATGAGGTAATCAAGGTTTTAATAATTGTTTCTCTGAAATTTGATTTACATAAACACTGATACCCTTCCTCTACTAATATTCCAAAGGGTGAACATGACTGTGATTTATATTTATCAACTCCCACCTATCACCTTGTAGCGTGGGATATGGTGTTCAATACACAAAACGACATGCTACACAACAGACAGATTCCAAAAGATCATCTTAGAGTGTCAATTAATGTATCTAATGAGCCGAGTGCCGAGCTACCTATTCCAAATGATGATGACGACATTCATATGGTTGAACAAGCTATTGGAACATTCATCGCATGGCCGGAAGTTCTTGTAAAAAAACATGTCGACAAAAAGGTATTCGTTTCTTATTTATTTTTCAAGCTGGACCTTTAACATTTAATGAAAAAAGGTCTGAACCGATGACTGTTATTACAGAATGACAAAGACTGTGGGGTGAAACGAAATATCAGCTCAAAACTATCTCAAGGATTGACCAACCGATTGAAACGGTCTACTGAGAGCACCTTCACCCAGCCCATTCTATATCTACAGGTAATATCATTGCAGGCTCATGTGGATACAAATTTGAATGACGGCAGTACTCACATCATTGATTTCGAAAAATATATGTATAGAGAGGAGATATCAGATTTCATTAGTGATGAAAATGTAAATGAACTCCTCAAGTATGAATGGCTAGGTGCCTCAGTTGTAAATGTATACATGAGGTAAGTTTTCATGATTTGATTTTACAAAAGCTGATATACTCTGAAAATTTTGACTAAATACATTTTACATTTGGGGGAGACGTATATATGAAAAAAAATTGAAGGGATTTATCCATGAACAAAAATTTGGACTCGTTAGTCCTCACACCACATCTTCAAAATACGAAATAGATTCTGTTAAAGAGGCTGCAATAATGTCATCCCTGCTCAAATCGTTTGAAAACAAAATTACGGATGATAGAATCTTTTTAATACCAACGATGCCGGGGTAAAACTCTACAATTTAATCATATCAACTATATTTTCATTTCTTTCATTACTTATTCCTTTTTGTATTTTTAGGGATCATTGGATGCTGATTGCAGTCAATTTGGATACTCCAAGGATTTATTTTCTGGATTCAATGCATGGATATCCAACAAACCGACCACACATGATGGAGTTTGTTAATTTTTAATACACTAGATCCAACATTTCAAAACTAAAAATCTAGTTATATAATTTATTTTATCTTTTAATGAGGATTCTGTTATGATAGTGCGGTGCATCAATATCGTCTAATGCATAGAATGAATCCAGGGCATAAGGATAAGCACACATACAAGATCTACAACTGGAAAAGTATCCAGGTATATATAATAACATTTCACTGTCCAAACACATATCAAAACATTTTACTTATTGTTGCCGCTATTTCTGTACTGTCCAAAACAAACAAACGGATAGGACTGTGGTTATTATGTTTGTAAATTTATGAAAGAGATCATATTTCAACAAAAAACTAGTATCCCTGATGAGGTATTTTTGAAAATAATTACGAGTTCATTTAAAATATTTATTAATCCTTTGTGTATTTATATTTTTTCAGTACTACCATGACTGTCACGAAAACTCATATTTAGAAGATGATATACATGTGTTTAGAAACGAATGGGCAACATGCCTGATGTAAGATTGTACAAAAATAGGATGAAGGTGAATTCCTACCTCTTATGTTATTTATATATGATCAATGATTATCCTTCAACCTTCTTTGGTGAATTGAGAATGCACCAATGTATTGAAATCTTAATTTATTACTCAATGTTTTCTATCCCCGGATTCATATTATTGATCTTTGAACAAATCAATATTTATGTAAGGCATGATGGTGTGCAGTGCGTATGGGGTGAACGACAAAACCACCGAGGATCAACAAAATCCATTTTCGGTATCTTGTCTGTTTGAACTTGTATTTGAGCACATGTGTTGTTGTTTGACTTGCACAATTATTTCTAGGTAGATGCATGAGATAATCAGAATCGTTGAGGGATTTTTTGGAACCAAAATATGTGTCCCAGGATAATTCAAGTAAGGGAAAGGCTGGTTGAGATGAAATACAAGCTCAAACGAGCAGTATATCATCAAAAGAATCAACCCTGTGATGCACCATCATGTAGAATCTGGTCCTCGTGATGTTTCGAGGTGTTTATGGAAGGTATGGGGAGTCTGATAAGCCACATGGCCACCATAAATAATGTTTACAGACATCTCCACATGTTTTTTGTGCCTCTTGCCTCTTTACAAGGATCACACCATTCACATGGTCCATCTTAGCACGTATGTCCCATTCAACCCATTACTACTCTAGAAAGAACCTGAGAATCTGACAATGCATAAGCCCCAAAAGACCCATTCTCATCCAACCAAGAGTATTTCTTGTGTGAAGGGAAGCTAACCATGGGTAATACCCACAACATACCTCTTTTAAATATATGGGTTTTGATCCTTGTAATCTAAATAGGGTACGTAGGAAGCCTCCATGAGGTTAAATCCCAACCAATGGTAAACCGTGGCGACCCCCTCACTGGGGTACACCTTCGCTTATTTTCCCTATTGTATTTCCCTTAGTGGCGTCCAAATAATTCTTCAAAATGAGAAACCTTACCTTTCTGGGATGAACCACACTTGGGTCAGACCTCATTGGGCGTTTTGATCCATCTATCAGGTAAACATTCCAGGTGCCCCTCCTAGAGATGTACCTACCTAATCCACCTTTATAAGTGTTTTGATCCACCCAGGTCTTACATCACTGTAAGACATTAAATCATGACCCTCTATCTTTGTGGAATGATAAACTCATGGAATACCACAAGTTAAACATGGGTTTCCATTAATATATTCAATATTAATGTTTAATCAGTCCTTATTAATATATTGTGGAGGTATGGTTCTATGTTTTCCAGCAGATATTGGAATATTTCATGCTTTATGTAGGTGATTACATGCTTTTACATTATATAATGATTTTATTATCCAGTATTTGCTTGCTAAGTGTACTATATGAAATGTTTTTGTGGTTAAAAATGTGTTATTAAAGGAATTTGGGGTGTTTATAGACTTGAAAGTTATTTTTAAAATGAATGCAATTGTATTTCTTGTGGATTTCCATGCTTAAGTCCTTTAAATGTGTTTGAATAAACGAGAAAGTTGTGTGACAGGTTTTTTCAAATGGATTTAATGTGTTTGTGAATTTTAAAGAGGGTTTTTTTATGAGATGTAGAGATTATATATATGTGTATTTACATTGAAAGAAAGTACATGAGAATGTGTTGATATATATGATGTGTTTAATTTAAATTGAGCACAATTTCTATACATGGTATTTTCTTTATGATGTGCAGGAGACAGGGTGAGAGGGCAGGGGTGGTTTTTTGGGGGAGGGGGAAGGGGTAGGGGGTGTGCTGGTTTCTTTTGAAATGTATAGGGGGTGGACAGGGGGTGTGCAAAGGGCAGGGGGGAAGTGCAGTGGGCAGGGGTGTAGTGGGGAAGGGGGAAGGGGTGTTCAGGGGGCAGGGAGTGTGCAGGGGTAGGGGGTGTGCTCGGAGGTGGGCAGTGTGTAGGGGGTGTGATGGGGAAGGGGGCATGGGTGCTTCTTTTTTATGGAATGGAGGGACATAATATTTGTTTTATGTTTTGTGCCTCACTAGTATAATTGGTTATTTTATGTTTTTTGCCTCACTAGTATAATTCCATTTAGCAATCCCATTATTTATTTCATTATTGTATTACTAACATAATATTTGTTTTATTATGTAGGTGAAATATTTTTCCTCAGTTCGAATGCTTTGTTCGGAAACAGACGACATGGACGACAATTTTATAGAGCAGATGGATGCAAAAAGGATGGAACATCATTGTTTTTTAACTGTTTTTTGGGTAAATGTAATTTTAACCAAATTAAACATTGTTTGAAATGTATATAGATGTGTGTTGTTTTGTATTCATGATTTCAAGTAAATATATGTATCAATTTTTGTTCTTCTGTGCTTTGTGTGTGGGTGTTGTGTGTGTTGTGTGCAGGTTTTGTTTGATCTGTTCAGGTGTTGTAATGTGTGCAGGTGCTGGGGAGGTTCTGTGCAGGTTCTGGATTTGGATAGGATCTTTGGCCTTTATCAGCGCTAGTTAAGCGCTGATAAATGGATACAATATCAGCGTTATTTTGAGCGATGATAAAGGTAGTTTTTATCAGCCCTCAAAATAGCGCTGATATATTATATATTTATCAGTGCTTAACTAGCGCTGATAAATACTACCTTTATCAGCGCTCAATTAGTGCTGATAAAGGGTCACTTTTATCAGTGCTTTTTTAGCATTGATAAATGTCCCCCTTTATCAGCACTATTTTTAGCGCTGATAAAGGGGACCCCCCTTTATCTTCGCCGAGATTAACAGCGCTTTTTTAGCACTTTTAAAGGCCGTTTTAGCACTATTATAAGCATATTTGTAGTAGTGTACACTCCATGAGTCATGTTATGAAAAACTTAAACTCTTTTCTTCTTCTGTTCCTTTTTGTCCTTCCAGTTATCACTATTCGATATTCTTGAATCTAAGGTCTGTCTTTACCTTGTTGAGTCATGCCACCATGACATCCTTTGGTTGTCCACCAGTTGCAATGTAGTGATCAGATGCCAGATATGGCGGATCAGGGACTTCTTATAGATCCTCCTTTTGTGCCAGCATTGGCACTAGTAGTGATACCAGTTACTGGCAGTGATGCACAGTTTAGGGAAGGCTTTCTGAGGATGATGAAGACCTTCTAGGGAGCACCGCCTCAAGCCTTGTCTATGGAAGACTTGACGCAGGTTTTCTATATAGTGACCCGACATTTTCTTACATTACTATTAAATCATTTTAAAGATAAAAATCATAATAGTATTACACATATAGGATCCAAAGTTTTAGTGACTTGGCCAAACTAGGACCATACATAACAAATACAACATCAAGCATAAACATTCATTTAATTTCTTCTTCACTAGATTCTTAGTGGAACTTGTCCTCTCCATGGTACATGTAGCCACCTGAGGATATATATCAAAAGGGGTGAGATAGAATCCCAGTAAGAGGATAGATAAGAACAATATATCATGGGGTGAGAATAAACATAACAATGGAAAAAGATCATGAACATGATAGGATCATAAATAAATGACTTGAAATGTGGAAATGCATAAAAATGAAACATAGTGTCTTACTGGTTAAATACCACACATAATTGTGAACCAAGTTAGAATATTGTTCACACATCATTTCACATTTTCTCATGAGATTCATCAATTTACCTAATGCATTGGAGCACTGTATAATTCCGCGCGCACCTGTCACATTTAAACATTCATATTGTGCTATATAATTCCGGGTCCACCCGTCACATCATAACATTATCATTTATCATGCTTGTCACAATGAACATATAACATAAATGAACATAAATAAACCATGAAAAGGAATGGTTTTCATATCATAAGAACACATTCATAAACATTGGGCTCCCAAAATAATGAAGGAACAACATACTTGATACAAGAACCATCAACCATGAATGAGAGGTAAAATATGAGTTCTTAAGAGAGGAGTTCTTTCGGAAAACATTTGGATTGAAATAAACAACATTAGAAAACATTTATATCCCATAAAAGGAATGACAATTATGAACAAATGATATTTATTGTGTGACCATATCAAAAATGGATTTAAATATGTAGAACCCAAAGGATGAAAGTTGGGTTTGAGAATTTCCCCTTACCTTGTACTCGAATGCCTCCTTCTCTTTAATGTCATATATAATGACATTATATTTATTAATTAGAGATCCATAACCATTTTTACATTAATAGGGTTCATTCTGGTTTAATTATTTCCTATTACGTTCCTTTGGATGACTTATAGAGTTTAAAAACATTGTTCGTGGATGTTCATTTTTATGATTTTTCTTGGGTTGTTCACTTGTATTCTTAAATTGAAGTTTGGGTAGAACATGAGTAAACATCCAGAAATGAAATTACAAGTCATTAATTATATTACAGTAGCATGAATGATTTTATAATGAATTACATTAGATCCATGTGGATGAATTATTAGATAAGAATTAAATGATGGTTATTTGGGTCAATTTGGGCGGTTTTTGGATGACAACAAACTTATTTTAACTTATAACTTAGTAATATGGATGTAGGTTATTTCCAAAACATAAATTAGAACATAATACATATAAAATATTCTGGTTGAAGCATAAAAATGGTTTCATGACCAGATATTAAGGTAGAAATGGAAGAAGAGAGCATGTCATTTTTGAAGGTGATAAATTACCACCTCATGAACAACTTTCTCTTTAATAAAATAAAAGGAAGAGGGAAAGGGTGTGGGGTGATATAATATCCCATTAGAATCATAAAATTACATTATATTTATAATAGTGGAGTTAAAAAACAATTTTATGAATATAGGCGGGGAGAGATCAATAAAGGAACTTGAACTTGAAAGGAAATTAAAGGAGAAGAGGGAAGGAAAATACCTCTTAAATCTTCCTCTTGAGATCCACTTTAAGGAAGCTAGGATTGGTATTTTGATGAGACCAGAAGCTTTTTGACGTGGGGGAGGAGCTAGGGAAGGGTTTTGGGGAGAGTTTATAGAAGTCTTGGAGCTTGAGAGGTGTGAGGAAAAGAGGAAGTGAAGGTTGGCTTTTATAGTGGAGGGGAGAGGGGTTTCCTTAATATAAAATCCATTAGTTTATTATTTCCCCACAAGACAAGGAATAGTGAGTCTTGAACGACCAAGAATTGTAATTTTATAATAAAATACCGAACCAAGTTGGATTACATCAGCAGAACCTCATCGATGACTCAATTAATACATTATTTAGCATTTATTTTGAATTATCAGATTTTACTATTCATCAAAAATTCAAGTATCTCAGAAAAACCCTAAAAATTTACCCCAACCATTTTTCGACGTGTAGAATAAAAAAATGAATTAAATTTTTCAAAAATAATTTTCTAAATAGTATTAATTTAATATTTAATTAAAATCACAATTTACTTAAAAAAACAGTATTTAAGATTAAAACTGATTTTATTGTTCTTTCAAAAATTATGCAGGGTCTTATAAAATTATCTAAAAACTATTATACATTGATTAAATATATATTAAGTAAATAAATATTATTTTAAATTAATTTATTAATTATAATTATTTATTTATGACTTACAAAATACCAAAATGTTTACTAAGGTCAGATTGTCACTTTCTAAGATGTATAAACTTTATTTTATTATTCATTTGTAATGTTACTCTTATGTTAGATGATTTAATACTAATAAGGGTCATATTAAAATTCAGAGGGGTATGTTACTATTCTTAAGGGTACGTGTCTATTAACCAAAAATTATTTTTGTTTCATTAGACTCCAAAAATCATCTTGAACACTACTTTGTATGTCGGATTTTCAAAATTCCAAACATAGGAGTGACAAACTTATGTTTAAAGGTCACTTATCACTTAGTAGTTCATTATTTTGTGTTTTCATGTTATTTTATGACATAAATATTTTAAGGGAATTTTCCATTGAAAAACATTGGGTAGTTACATTCTTCCCCCTTAAGAAATTTCACCCCGAAATATCACTTTACACAAATAGGTGAGGGTACATCTCCTTTATTGCCTTTTCTGGTTCACATGTTGCTTCCTCAAACTTATGGTTCCTCCAAAACACTTTGACAAGATGGGTTTTATTGTTGCGTAGAACCTTATCACTTCGGTCCAAAATCTTTAATAGCTGCTCCTCATAGGAGAGATCATCTTCCAGCTATACCACCTCTGAGTTTAGTACGTGTGAGGGGTCTAGTATGTACTTCCTCAGTAGTGATACTTGAAAAAAATCATGAAAATGATCCATATTCGGTGGAAGTGCTAGACGATAGGCCACAGCTCCTATGTGGTCAAGGATCTCAAAAAGGGCCAATATACCTTGGGCTTAGCTTCCCTTTCTTCCAAAATCACATGACTCTCTTCCATGAAGATATTCGAAGGAAGACTTTATCTCCAAATTTGAACTCCAAGACCCTTCGAAGGTGGTCAGCATAGCTCTTTTTCCAACATTGAGCAGCTTTGATGTGTTTCTGGATGACTTGAAACTTCTCGGTCATCTCTTTAACAAGATTGGGACCAAGTAGCTTTCGTTAACT
The DNA here is from genome assembly GCA_963277665.1 of Viscum album. Lineage (NCBI taxonomy): Eukaryota > Viridiplantae > Streptophyta > Magnoliopsida > Santalales > Viscaceae > Viscum > Viscum album. The sequence goes on from OY728128.1 coordinate 644,804,808, forward strand.
AACTTCATTTCAAAAGGTTGGAGTTCTACATCGATTTCCATACAGATCTTCATACAGAGCCATCTAAATACTCGAGTGGAAGCTATTATTGTATGAGAACTCAACCAATGGGAGATGCTGATCCCAACCACCTTTTAATTCAAGAGATCAGGCTCTTAGCATATCTTCAAGTGTCAAAATATTCCTTTCAGACTAGCCATCAATTTTGGGGTGATAGGCTGTGCTAAAATTTAATTTAGTACTCAAAGCATGTTGAAGGCTCATCCAGAACATAGATGTGAACCTTGGATCACAGTTAGACACCATTGAGAGTGGAACACCGTGCTGTCTCACCACTTCCTCCACATATATCCTTGCAAGTTGATCAAGCGAGAGATTTTCCCAAATAGCGATAAAATGGGCAGTCATGGTGAGTCGGTCAACCACAACCCATATCACATTATTTCCCTTTGACGTCTTCAAGAGGCCTGGAACAAATTCCATAGTAAATTTTTCCAATTTCCACATGTGTATAGGCAATGGTTGCATCATACCATTGGTCTTTTGTCGCTCAGATTTAACTTGCTGACATACCAAGCACCTTGATATATATTCTGCAATCTCCTTCTACATGTCATCCAACCAGTTGTGTTCTCAGAGATCATGGTACATCTTGGTACTCCCAGGGTGGATTGAGAAAGATGAGCTATGTGCATTATCTAGTAGTTCCTTCTTTATCCTGGGAGATGAAGGTACACAAAGCCGCGTTCCAAACCGAATCACACCAACATCGCCGATATTGAACTCTTGCAACTTCCCTCCCTTTACTGCATTCACCCTCTTTTGTATCTCCACATCATCCCTTTGTGCTTCTTTAATCATCTCTTGGATGGATGGTTGCGCAATAATTTTGGCAAGGTAGGATGTATCCCCTACCTTTATGATTTACAAATCCATCCTTTGCATATCCAAGAAGATTGGGTCTTTCTCAATCCACAGCATGGACAGTGTAGTAGGTTCTTTCCTGCTTAGAGCATCATCTACCTTGTTCTCCTTTCTAGGATGATAGTGAATAGAGCAATCATAATCCTTGATTAGCTCTAACCATCTCCTTTGACGCATGTTAAGCTTCTTTTGGGTGAATATATACTTTAGGCTCTTGTGGTCAGTGTATATGTCACACTTCTCACTATAAATGTAGTGCCGCCAAATTTTCAAGGAAAAAATCACGGCTGCCAGCTCTAGATCACGCGTCGGGTAGTTCTTCTCATGGATCTTCAAATGCCGTGAGGCATAGGCTATCTCATTATCATTTTACATTAGTACACAACCCAAGACTTTCTTTGAAGCATCACTATATATCACAAAATGTTCTCCACTTTTTGGTAGTGTGAGTATAGGTGCAGTGATCATCCTTCTCTATATCTCTTTGAAGCTTTCCTCACATTCTTCCATCCAGAAATACTTTACCCCTTTCCTTGTTACCTTAGTTAGCGGGCTTGATAGTCATGAGACGTTTCTCACAAAACGTTGGTAGTACCCAGCTAATCCAAGAAAACTATGGATTTCGGTGACACTAGAGGGCCTGGACCATTACTCAATTGCCTTTTTCTTTGAAGGATCCATATAAATTTCCTCACTTTTGATCACATTCCCCATGAACGTGACTTGATTCATCCAAAAGTAACACTTGCTGAACTTGGCGTACAACTTCTCCTTTCTCAATGTCGCCAACACAAGTCTTAGATGTTCTTCATGTTCCTCATTGATCTTAGAGTAGATGAGAATATCATCTATAAACACTACCACAAATTTGTCAAGATAATGTCCAAAGACTCTATTCATCAAATCCATAAGATTGTAGGGGCATTAGTAAGTCCGAAGGGCATCACCAAAAACTCATAGTGCCCATACCTTGTTCGGGAGGTAGTCTTTTTAATATATTCCTTCTTCACCTTTACTTGATGATATCCAGAATGATGATCCACTTTGTATAAGTATTGAGATCCTCTTAACTTGTAAAACAAGTCATCAATCCTTGGGAGAGGATACTTGTTCTTTATTGTGATCTTGTTGAGTTCCTGATAATCGATACACAACTGCATTGTTCCATCATTCTTCTTCACAAAGAGCACTGGTGCACCCCAAGGTGATGCACTAGGGCATATGAACCTGTTGTCTAGATGCTCTTGCAGATGCTTCTTTAACTCCTCCAGTTTGATAGGAACCATCCAAGGGAAGCATTACAATATTTTCCGAAAGAATCATCCCACATACGCCAACAGGAGAAGAGTCAAACACTTGGGTTTCAATGATTGCACCACTTGGTGTTTTTATAGATATCTCTAATTCAAGGTTGCGGTGTAACACCCCGAGATTTTATGAAAAACATTATTTTAATTTCATTAATGTCTTGTGTTGTATTCTACACCAAGATTACCTTGCGCTATACGCAACACCGTATTAGCTTGTAGTATACGGAACACTATTCTTGGATCGTGTTACACACAATTTTGATAATAGTTATTCTACACAACATTGAGTATATATATTTATATATTCAATTTATAAATGAAATATGGTTGGATTATGTTATATGAAACAACAAAGGATTCTTGCACAGCACGCAACCCTGACATGGCTTGCATTACACACAATCGCGACCTTCCTCGATAGCGTGTGTTGTACGCAATACCGGGTTTTACTAAACAACGATATATTATTATAATATTATTATGAACTAGCCGTTATGAATAGTATTAACTAAATTTTGAATCTTATAACATTATTATTTGTCTTACACATTTTCTAAAACATTGTATATGAACAAAATAAATTTTTCAGGTAAAATAAGTATTTTTCGAAAAATGCAGTTTTGCCGCCTTTTGATGGCGCACCCACTTTAAATCTAGTTTTTGACATGTATATAAGTTAAATTTTACAAATTAAAATTCTTCTTTGGAATCATGAAATAATAATTTACTTTGGATAAATTTTTCATATTATTCTGGTAACTTTCATATTTTGATGAATAGTAAAAACATGCTATATTTTAATTAAAAACAACTTTTTTCATCGCAATAATTTATATGGGTAAATTATAATATTGAATGGTTTTAAAGTATAAATAGAATATATTTTTACCATTTAATATAATTTATGTCATTATCATTGATTCTACCTTTAATTCGTAGGATAAATTAATTCAATCTTTTGTAATGTTTTAAAGAAAAACCCGTTTTCTTTCGACAACGGGATTAATTTTAATTTAATTTATGAAACTTTTTTGTATTGAATTTGGAAAAATTAATTCCATATTTGGAATATGTGGATCCAAATTATGTTAATAAGCTACTTTTTATTTTTGGGAATTATGAATAGTAACTACGGTAAATTTTATTTACCATAGTTAAAGGTAAATCGGGTAATTAAGGGTAAATATAATATTATAATATTATCCTAACACTTGTAAAAATCCTATTGGATGACTAAAAGTCAACCCATATCACCTAAGTTTAGGGTTAGATTCATTTAATGGACTTTTTTCTATGAAAATAAGTAAATTATTATTAAAACCAAAGAATGTCACAACATGTCACTTTCTGAAATCTTGTAAGTATAATATTTTTAATTTATTGATAAAATTCCTAAAACATCAAAAATGAATAGTCTCCAGAAAGCTAATACAACTATATACTTCATAGGAATTTATTTATAATTTTTAGGGATTAAATAATTATCATTTATTATGACATAAAGATGATGCAGTAATTGTCTTATTAATGAAATATTGACATAATTGATGTTATAAATACCCAAATAAATGTAATTTAAGAGTTTTTATGAATTAAAATAATTTTATAGGTTAATATGACATTTTAGTATTGATTTAATTAACTTTTTTAGAACTATTCATTCTGTTATGATTTTCACAAAATCAATTACTAAATCGTGTCAAAATTGACATAAAATAGTTTTTTAAAAAACATTATATTATTAATTGTTATATTATTCCTAAAAAATTTAAGGTTCTGCCAAATGACGTATATAAGGTTATATATATTAATAATAAACAACTTGTGGTTCGTTTGTCTTGATATAGTTTGTTTATTAACCTTATAGTGTAAGTAAACAAGAAGACACGGTAAAAGTAAAATTATCCAACTTAAAGATAAATATAAATGATAAGTTTAAAATAGGAACCTAAACTTGTCTAAATTCTATTGGATGAGAGGTTATCGACCCATACCCACCTTAGATTCGAAATAAATAAATTTGGAGCTATTTAAAACCGAATTTGTCTTTATAATAAAATCATATTTTTAGTTATTCCAAAGGTGCCCCTCTCCTCCCTTATAAAAGGGCACCCCCTCCCTCTCTTCCTCACAACACTTTGAGCCTTCACGATCGGCCAACCCCTACCAAATTCTATTCTCGACTTCCCTAGAAACATCCTAGAGTTTCTGGTCTTCCTCAAAGACCAATTTAAGTGCCCTAAGAGGAGGTCTCAAAGAGGCGCTTCAAAGAAGAGGTAATTTCTGTTACCGATTCTTTCATCGTTATTTCTTCTTCCACTTCTTCCTCTTTAGTTGTTTCATTATGAAGTAATAATATCAGTACCACTAATATACGGATATGTTATTATATGTATGAAACAACCCTATTTCACCATCTATCCATCCTATGGAAAATGAAATCACCGCGCGTGCGTACGTACGGAATACCGTCTCCACGCCGTGGTGAAATCTATTTTCCACCACCACCTCAATTGGATGGGTATAATGGTGTAAATAATAACTATATATGATTAATTTAAAGTGATATTGATTCTTAAATAGTATACATACACTCCAATACAGTCCCACGATCATGATAATGATATCATCGCTCATGCGTACGTACGGACTACCGTCTCCACGACGCGATTAGATTCATTCTCCACTTTAACCATTCATGAATGATTATAAAGTATATATAATAAGTAATTATGAAATATATGACATAATAATGATACTGGATTTATGTATATATATATTTATGTCATCTACTTAATTCCACTCAATTCAATAAGGAAACAAAAACAGCATTCATGCGTACGTACGGCCTACCGTCTCCATGAATGGTGTATTTCATTCCATTTACTGATTTATTATATATATGTATATTATGAATATATATTATATATAAATAATGTTTTATATTATGTAATTAAGTAATCATGATCTAAGTAATCATATGAATAATTACAAGTCAAAACACGGACGACAAATGAAACAATTTTACCCAAAACGCTCTTTAACATGGAATTTACAAAAGAACGGGTAATATAAAGTCATAAGTGAACCATATATGATATCATAACAATTAATATGATTCTGTAATAAGTCAATGACATTATTTAAATCATTATACAGGAGGTTCGGACACTTACTAAGCAAATCGGATCTAAGGTAAGGGAAATATCACAATCTCATTTTTATCTGAGACTGTTTATACTTTAGTATTTACTGGGGTTTATTTTATCATCCACATCCATGTTTCCTCAATATGTAATGTTATTTCTATCCACCGAAAATTGTTTAAATCCAATTTTACCCTTCGGTGAGTATTTAGTAAAGGATATGAAAGGAATCTTTTTTCATTTTTCGTACAAGGTACTTTTTGACTTTTCCGACAAAAGTATGAGAAGAATGTTTTTTTAACTTATATGGAATGAATGGATTTTTAAAACATTATTTCCAAGAATCTTCCTTTACAAGTTTTTATGTTTATTTTTAATCAACTTCTTTTAGTTTAGAATTGTATGACATGTTAAGAATGGAAAAGTGTTTTTGAAGCAGAAAGGATATTTTCCTCAAGAATGGAGTTCAAGTGTTTTATCAAAATTATTTTCCATCTAAGATAATAAAGGGTTCTGTTTCTATCCCTATTATTAAATTGATTTGATTATGTTCTGATGAAATTATATTTATGAATTCCGTTATCTAATATGAATTGTTTTATGATTTCATGATGTTTAAGATTCAAATTTTTATTACATGGGTTATGGAATGATGTATGATTTATGATTTTGTGGCACACATAAGAATGGTATCATTATGAGATGGGTGGGACCTATATATCCCTCCAATGAATTGGGTAATGATTTTATATCTCATGAGATAGACATGGCTGGAATGGTAGGTTATACCTGTTCAGTGAAACAGGACTGAAATGAGGAGTGAACTCGGTTCAGAAAGGGACTTTGTCCACTAAGATAGTCTTGGAAATGAGTCTTGACTAATAAGAAATTATTATCTATGATTATGTGTTTATGACACAAAGTTTCATGTTTTATGTTATGATTATTGTGATTACATTTCACTACTATGATTTATCCCATGTTATGAAATTATGATCTCTTTTTCAGGTTAAGATTTCCAAAAGATATGTTCTTATGAATATGACGTGATTGATATTTCTTTTGTTTACCCTTACTGAGCATTTGAGCTCACGCTTTTATGTTTTCTTTTCACCAGGAAATAAAGAAAGGATTTAGGTTTTAAAAAAGAAGAAGATCATTATGGGAGATGTTGAAGATCATTCACCACGATTAGAAGATTATATTCCATGTTTCCAAAGACACTAAACTATTACGGTCCTTGTGTGTGTGTTTTTCTTTTGTACTATGTATTCCGCAAAAGTAATGTAATGTTTATGTACGTTAAGATTTGGGTCTCTACAGTTGGTATCAGAGGAAAGGTTTCGTCAACCTTTGGAAACTGGGATGCGAGAACGTTAGTGAGATCCCTAGAGATATTTCTAAGGTATTTCTAAGGATGTCCCTAAGGATAAGTATACGTATAGGATATAGTCCTAGAACTATGGTAACGATATTAGATTAAAACAAAGATGTTAGATATTGAAGTTACTGTCCCGTTATTATGATTTTTTCCTCTCACACTATTCTTTTTGCGTTTTAGAAAATGGCTGGAAACAAGATGATTCATGATAATGGAGGATATGATGGACAATGGAATGATATTCTTCATGAGCAACCAAATGAAATGGGATTTGGAAGTTCAAACATCATTATTATGCCGAATCAGCAATCTCATAATATGATCAATAAAGTTAAATTTGGTAAGTTTCCTGACTCGGCTAATAAGAGAAAGATGGAGTTTCATGATGATCATAGAGGATAGAAAGTTCAATTTCCCCTATGTAAATCCTGTGGGAAGAGGCATCAAGGAGAATGTTTCAAAGGAACTGGAAGATGCTTTGGGTGTGGAAAAGAAGGACACAAAGCCAGTAAGTGCAAAGGAAAAGGTTTAGTTAACACCAGGGATGAGGATAATTGTATTGCTACGACATCAACAATGTTTAAATGTTTTAAATGTGGAATGTATGAGAATTATGCAAACCAATGCCCTAAGGCAATGTCTCATGAAGAGAATCTGTATGGTCGTATGGGTAGTATTTATGTTGATGATGATGAAGAGATTACAAATGATATGTGAGATGAATGAATTGTTGAAGCTCGGTCAATGGTTTAAGAATGTAGTGGAATGATTACATGTTTATAATGTGTAATGTTGTATAAGTAATCTCATGGTACTATGGAATAAAGAGACATCTAAGTATTGTTACACTGTTTTCTTTCCTTGAGTTTTGAAAGTGTATGATTAATGGTACCAGTATCCATGAAAGGTTATTCAGATATTTTTGGAATGTAGATGATATGTTCATAATGAAGGGATAAGGAGAAAATTAAATGTTTGATAGTATTCATGAGCTCATGACTGATATAAGGAGAAGGTTTTATCATGGTTTGAGAATATAGAATGTTTGGATTTTGGTATGTGGAAAGAGTTAACTTTTAACTGCATTCATGTTTTCACTAAGGTTCAATGGGTATTCATTATTCAAGAGAATACATGATTAAGGTATTCACAATTTTTGTAATTTGACCAACAAGATATATCTTATGATATATGGGGGATAAATGATGGCATTAACGTGATCATTTTCATTATACTATGAGCTTGGACCAGAGTATTTTAGATAAGACTAAAGCTTGGAATGTATTATGTTGGACATAAGTTAGTATTGTTTAAGGATAAAACTTTTTGATATTGTTGATGGGATGGTATAGTATTATAGCTTTAGAAAAAGGACAACCTGTAGGACGGGCGACAGCCCATCACGTCGGACAAGGATATGGGAATTGAACCCACAATCAAAGTGTGACTGGCCTTTATCACCTACCACTGGCCTACAGGAAGTCCCTGTTTAGTAGAAACTAGTTTTATTTTATTAAGCGGTATGATATATGAAGTATAAGTTCATTTTTGGAACCATATACGATTAATCTAACCATAAGATGGACTTATAACTTTTGCTACCCTTTTTTTTTGAAAGAGATGGAATGACCCATAATTCTATCAAATGATCTGCTAACACATCACGAATAACAAATTCAACTTCATTTCTTTAAGGGATGAAGTGGAAATTGTTCAATTCACGAACAATAGTGAGATTGTACCAAAATCATGCAAGTATTTCTTTTAATTCATCAAAATTAGGGAAATGATCTTGAAAACCAAAAATTTTGTCCTAGTTCTCTTATATCTTATGAATCAGATGGTACCTTAGAACGTCACAAATTTATGGCTTTGTGATTGCTGGCTTTTCCATAGCCATGTTCTCTACCACTCTCCATCAGAACATGATGGTTAAATTTCTCTTCCATATCCATATTTTCACCTATGTGGAAACCCAGTGATTAGTTTATTTGGGTAACCATTACGTTTCATACTTTTGTTTATAAAGATTGGTTTTGTTATTCCTTTTTCCGATATGGGTTTCTATTATTGAAACTTTCGAATAGTAAACCATTTATAACCCCGATGAATTTCGAGGGTGAAATTCATTTTAAGGGGGGTAGAATGTAACACCCCGAGATTTTATGAAAAAAATTCTTTTAATTTCATTAATTTATTTTGTTGTATGCTACACCAAGATTACCTTGCACTATACGCAACACCGTATTAGCTTGCAGTATACGCAACACTATTCTTGGATCGTGTTACACACAATTTTGATAATAGTTATTCTATGCAACATTGAGTATATATATATATATATATATTCAATGTATAAATGAAATATTGTTGGATTATGTTATACGAAACAACGAAGGATTCTTGCACAGCATGCAACCCTTACTTGGCTTGCATTACACGCAATTGCGACCGTCCTCGATAGCGTGTGTTGTACGCAATACCGGGTTTTACTGAACAACAATATATTATTATAATATTATTATGAACTATCCGTTATGAATAGTATTAACTAAATTTTGAATATTATAACATTATCATTCATCTTAAACATTTTCTAAAACATGGTATAAGAACAAAATAAATTTTTGGGGTAAAATAAGTATTTTTCAAAAAATGCAGTTTTGCCACCTTTTGATGGTGCACCCACTTTAAATATAGTTTTTGACATTTTTATAAGTTAAATTTGACAAAATAACATTCTTCTTTGGAATCATGAAATAATAATTTACTTTGGATAAATTCTTCATATTATTCTGGTAACTTTCATATTTTGATGAATAGTAAAAACAAGCTATATTTTAATTAAAAACAACTTTTATCATCACAATAATTTATATTGTTAAATTATAATATTTAATGGTTTTAAAATATAAATAGAATATATTTTTACCATTTAATATAATTTATGTCATTAGCATTGATTCTACATTGAATTCGTAGGATAAATCAATTCAATCTTTTGCAATGTTTTAATGAAAAACCCATTTTATTTCGACAACGGGATTAATTTTAATTTAATTTCTGAAACTTTTGTGTATTGAATTTGGAAAAATGGATTCCATATTTGGATTCATCGGATCCAAATTATGTTAATAAGCTACTTTTTATTTTTGGGAATTATGAATAGTAACTACGGTAAATTTTATTTACCACAGTTAAAGGTAAATCGGGTAATTAAGGGTAAATATAATATTATAAAATTACCCTAACACTTGGAAAAATCCTATTGGATGACTAAAAATCAACCCATATCACCTAAGGGTCTGATTAGATTCATTTAATGGACTTTTGTCTATGAAAATAAGTTAATTATTATTAAAATCAAAGAATGTGACAACATGTCAATTTCTTAAATCTTATAAGTATAATATTTTTAATTTAGTGATAAAATTCATGAAACTTCTAACATGAATAGTCTCAAGAAATATAATACAATTATCTACATCATAGGAATTTATTTATAATTTTTAGGGATTAAATAATTATCATTTATTATGACACAAAGATGATGCAGTAATTGTCTTATTAATGAAATATTGACATAATGGATGTTATAAATAACAAAATAAATGTAATTTAAGACTTTTTATGAATTACACTAATTTTATTGGTTAATATGACATTTTATTATTGATTAAATTAACGTTTTTTGAACTAACCATTCTGTTATGAGTTTCACAAAAATCAATTACTAAATCGTGTCAAAATTGACATAAAATAGTTTTTAAAACAAATATTATATTATTAATTTTTCATTTATTCATAAAAATCTAAGGATCTACCAAATGACTTAGATAAGGTTATATATATTAATAATAAACAACTTGGGGTTCGTTTGGCTTGATATAGAATGTTTATTAACCTTATAGTGTAAGTAAACAAGAAGACACGGTAAAAGTAAAATTATCTAACTTAAAGTTAAATATAAATGATAAGTTTAAAATAGGAACCTAAACTTGTCTAAATTCTATTGGATGAGAGGGTTTCGACCCATACCCTCCTTAGCTTCAATATAAATCAATTTGGAGCTATTTAAAACCGAATTTGGCTTTATAATAAAATAATATTTTTGGTTATTCCAAAGGTGCCCCTCTCCTCCCTTATAAAAAGGAACCTCCTCCATCTCTTCCTAACAACACTTTGAACCTTAATGATTGGCAAACCCCTGCCAAATTCTCTTCTACACTTCCCTATAAACATAATAGAGTTTCTGGTCTTCCTCAAACACCAATTTTAGTGCCCTAAGAGGAGGTCTCAAAGAGGCGCTTCAAAGAAGAGGTAATTTCCGTTACCGATTCTTTCATCTTTATTTCTTCTTCCACTAATTCTTCTTTAGTTGTTTCATTATGAAGTAATAACACCAGTATCACTCATATACTGATATGTTATTATAAGTATGAAACAACCCTATTTCACCATCTATCCATCCTACGGAAAATGAAATCACCGCGCGTGCGTACGTACGGAATATCATCTCGACGCCGTGGTGAAATCTATTTTCCACCACCACCTCACTTGGATGGGTATAATGGTGTAAATAATAACTATATATGATTAATTTAAAGTGATATTGATTCTGAAATAGTATACATACACTCCAATATAGTCCCACGATCATGAGAACGATATCATCACTCGTGCGTACGTACGGACTACCGTCTCCACGACGCGATGAGATTCATTCTCCACTTTAACCATTCATGAATGATTATAAAGTATATATAATAAGTAATAAGGAAATATATGACATAATAATGATACTGGATTAATGTATATATATATTTATGTCATCTACTTAATTCCACTCAATTCAATAAGGAAACGAAAACAGCGTTCATGCGTACATACGGCCTACCGTCTCCATGAACGGTGTATTTCTTTCCATTTACTGATTTATTATATATATATATATATTCTGAATATATATTATATATAAATAATGTTTTATATTTTGTAATTAATTAATCATGATCTATGTAATCATATGAATAATTACAAGTCAATACATGGATGACAAATGAAACAATTTTACCCAAAACGCTCTTTAACATGGAATTTACAAAAGAACGGGTAATATAAAGTCATAAGTGAACTATATATGATATCATAAAAATTAATATGATTCTGTAATAAGTCAATGACATTATTTAAATCATTATACATGAGGTTCGGACACTTACGAAGAAAATCGGACCTAAGGTAAGGGAAATATCACAATCTCATATTTATCCGAGATTGTTTATACTTTAGTATTTACTGGGGTGTATTTTATCATCCACATCCATGTTTACACAATATGTAATGTTATATCCATCCACCTAAAATTTTTTAAATCCAATTTTACCCTTCGGTGAGTTTTTAGTAAAGGATATGAAAGGAATCTTTTGTCTTTTTTCGTACGAGGTACTTTTTGACTTTTCCGACAAAAGTACGAGAAGAATGTTTTTTTTACTTATATGGAATGAATGGATTTTTAAAAAATTATTTCCAAGAGGCTTCCTTTACAAGTTTTTATGTTTATTTTTAATCAACCTCTTTTAGTTTATAATTGTACGACATGTTAAGAATGAAAAAGTGTTTTTGAAGCAGAACGGATATTTTCCTCAAGAATGGAGTTCAAGTGTTTTATCAAAATTATTTTCCATCTAAGATAATAAAGGGTTCGGTTTCTATCCATATTATTTCATTGATTTGATTATGTTCTGATGAAATTATATTTATGAATTCCTTTATCTTATATGAATTGTTTTATGATGTCATGATGTTTAAGATTCCCATTTTTATTACATGGGTTATGCAATGATGTATGATTTATGATTTTGTGGCACACATAAGAATGGTATCATTATGAAATGGGTGGGAACTGTATCTCCCTCCAATGCATTGGGTAAAGATTTTATATCTCATCAGATAGACATGGCTGGAATGGTAGGTTATACCGGTTCAGTGAAACAGGATTGAAATGAGGAGTGAACTCAGTTCAGAAAGGGACTTTGTCCACTAAGATAGTCTTGTCAATGAGTCTTGACTAATAAGAAATGATTACCTATGATTATGTGTGTATGCCACAAAGTTTCATGTTTTATGTTATGATTGTTGAGATTATATTTCACTACTATGATTTATCCCATGTTATGAAATTATGATCTCTTTTGCAGGTTAATATTTCCAAAAGATATGTTCTTATGAATATGACGTGATTGATATTTCTTTTGTTTACCCTTACTGAGCATTTGAGCTCACCATTTTATGTTTTCTTTCCCCAGTACATAATGAAAGGATTTAGGTTTAAAAAAATAATATCTTTATGGGAGATGTTCAAGTTCTTTAACCACGATTAGAAGATTATATTCCAAGTTTCCAAAGACACTAAACTATTGCGGTCCTTGTGTGTGTGATTTTGTTATGTAATAAGTATTCTGCAAAAGTAATGTAATGTCTGTGTATGTTAAGCTTCGGGTCTCTACATGTGGGGATTCAATTCTATAGTTCTAGAAAACTTTTAAGATATAAAGGAATGCGTAGAACCAGAATTAAATAAGACTTTTTCCATTCTTGAGTGAATAGGAAGTGTGACTTGTATGACTTCATTATCATGCTCCACCTCTGCAGTAGTGATGGAATAAGCCTTCCCTTATTCCTTTGTATTTGGTGGTTGCTGACATTGATTACCCTCGAGAGCTCGAGATTTAGTGCAATTGTTTGCAGAGTTCCCTAACTCCCTACAGTTGTAGCATTGAACCACGAGTGGTTCTCTCTTTTCATCGGCTACATTATCCTTCCTTTTGATGTCTTTTCGACACTCTTGAACATGGTGTCCTTATTTCCAACACTTGATGCATTTCCCCGTCCCTTTAAGGAAGTTCCCATGGTGCAACTTCCCACATTTTTGGTGTGTGGGTCGTTGATTTTTCTTCCCACCATTATCATTAGACCCACCAGCTTGAAACTCCATCTTTCTTTTCTTATCCCCATAGCCATGGGACCATTCTCCAAACTCCATCTGCACTTTGAGAGCACACCGAAAAACTTCTTCATAACTCCCAAAGTCTCAAATTTCAAGAGCCTTTCGAAGATGTGGTTTTAATCCACTAAAGAATCTATCAATTATGCTATCATTATTGATAACAAAACCCGAAGCATACCTTGAAAGCCTTATAAAATTTGCTTCATTGGTTGTGACAGATTCTCCTTATTTTTTCATGAGTTCTATGAATTATCTCTACATATTTGTGCGAAGAGTTCGTGGGAAATACTTATTAAGAAACATTATCTTAAAATTTTCCCATTCCATCTCTTCAATTTCATCCCTTTGCTTGGTGTTCTTAATCAAAGACCACAATTGATCAGATTCTCCATGTAGACGATAAAGAGCTAGAGTCACCTTATCTGTCTCAGAATAGTGAAGAACGGAAAAGATTCTCTCCATGGAGTTGTCCCACTGTTCCGCAACTTGTGGATCAGAAGATCCACAAAATGTTGGTGGTCGTTGCCGCATAAAACATTGGATAGCCAGTTGCTCCCTATTTGGTGAAGGAGGATGTTCCCCATTATAATGGTTATGATTTACAACCTGAGATAATTGGTTAAGCATCTCCATGAAGTTTTTAACTCCATCTCCCAAATCATTGGGTATGTTGTTCGTGAAATTGTTGCATTGGCCCTCACATGAGTTGTTGGCCTGATTTCTCCTGGTTCCCACCATTTTTTAAAATAGAAAAGGTTAGAACAAAACATAAGTAAAAAAGTCATGAATAACATATTAATTTAAAAAATTATACCAAAAACATAACATATTGGATCCCTAGATAAATATTCTTGTGTGCTTTTTTGTACTTAGTCTCATGCTAGAGGTTTTCTTTAGGGTTCACTAATCATAATTCCCAAATTAACTAAACCATTCCTCTGATACCAACTATAGCGACCCGGAATTTTCTTACGTTACAATTAAATAATTTCAAATATAATCAACATAATATTATTACACATATAGGATCCAATGATTTAGCATCATGGGAAAACAAGGACCATACCAAGAAAATACAACATCAAGCATAAACAATCATTTAATTTTTCTTCACTAGCTTCTTAGTGGAACTTGTCCTCTCCTTAGTACATGTATCCACCTGAGGATATACCTCAAAAGTGGTGATATAGAATCCCAATAAGAGGATAGATAAGTAAAATATAGCATGTGGTGAGCATAATCCTAACATAGGCAAAAAATCATCAACATGAGAGGATCATAAATAAAAGACTTGAAATGTGGCAATGCCTAAAAATGAATCATCATGTCTTAGTGGTTACGTACAACAAATACTTGTGAACCAAGATAGCATCTTGTTCACACATCATTTCACATTTACTCATGAGATTCATCACTTTACCCAATGAATTGGATCACTGTATAATTCCGGGCACACCTGTCACATTTAAACATTCATATTGCGCTATATAATTCTGGGCGCACCCGTCACATCATAACATTATCATTTATCATGATTGGAAGAATGAACATATAACATAAATGAACATAACTATCCCATGAAATGGAACGGTTTTCATCTCATAATAACACATTAATAAACATTGGGTTCCCAAAAGAAAGAGGGAACAATATACATGATACAAGAACCATCAACCTTGAATGAGAGGTAAAGGTTGAGTTCTTAAAAGAAGAGTTCTTTTAGAAAACATTTGGATTAAAATAATCATCATTAGAAAACATGTATATCACGAAAAAGGAAAGAAAATTATGAACAAATGATATTTAATGTGTGACCATATAAAAAATGGAGTGAAATATGTAGAACCCAAAGGATGAAAGTTGGGTTTGAGAATTTCCACTTACTTTGTACTCGAATGCCTCCTTCTCTTTAATGTCCTATATAATGTCATTATATTCATCAATTGGAGATCCAGAACCGTTTGTACATTAATAGGGTTAATTCTTGTTTCATTATATCATATTATGTTTCTTTGGATGACTTATAGAGTTTAAAAACATTGTTCGTGGATGTTCGTTTTTATGATTTTTCGTGGGTGGTTCACTTGTATTCTTAAATTGAAGTTTGGGTAGAACATGACTAAACATCCAGAAATGAAATTACATTTCATTAATGATATTACAAGATCTTGTCTGATTTTATAATGAATTACATTATATCCATGTGGATGAATCATTAGATAATAATTAAATGATGGTTATTTGGGTCAATTTGGGCGGTTTTTGGATCACAACGAACTTGTTTTAACTTATAACTTAGTAATATGACCATAAATTACTTCCAGAAATTAAAATAGAACATAATACATATAAAATATTCTTTTTCCACCATAAAAATGGTTTCATGACCAGATATGAAGGTAGAAATGGAAGAAGAGAGCATGTCGTTTTTGATGGTGATAAATTAACACCTCATGAACAACGTTCTCTTTAATAAAATAAAAGGAAGAGGGAAAGTGGGTGGGTTGATATAATATCCCATTAGAATCATAAAATTATATTATATGTATAATAATGGAGTTAAAAAACAATTTGGATGAATATAGGTAGGGAGAGATGAAGAAAGGAACTTGAACTTGAAAGGAAATTAAAGGAGGAGAAAGATGGAAATTACCTCTTAAATCTTCCTCTTGAGATCCTCTTTAAAGACACTAGGATTGGTCTTTTGATGATACCAGAAGCTTTAAGACATGGGGGATTGGCTAGGGAAGGTTTTTGGGAAGATTTTAGAGAAGTCCTGGAGCTTGAGAGGTGTGAGGAAAAGAGGGAGTGAAGGGTGGCTTTTATAGTGGAGGGGTGGGGGTTTCCTTAATATAAAATTCATTAGTTTATTATTTCCCCACAATACAAGGAATAGTGAGTCTTGAATGACCAATAATAGTAATTTTATAATGTAATCCCGAACCAAGTGGACTTACATCAGCATCACATCATCGATGACTCAATTAATACATTATTTAGCATTTATTGTGAATTATCGGATTCTACTATTCATAAAAAATTCAAGTATCTCAGAAAAACCCCAAATATTTACCCCAACCATTTTTCGATTTATAGAATCCAAAAATGAAGTCCATTTTTCAAAAATAATTTTATAAATATTGTTAATTTAATATTTAAATAAAATCACAATTTAATTAAAAAACAGTTTTTAAGATTAAAACTGATTTTATTGTTCTTTCAAAAATTACGTAGGCTCTTATAAAATTATCTAAAAACTATTATAAATTGATTCAATACATTTAAGGTAAATAAATATTCTTTTACATTTATTAATTAATTATAATTATTTGTTTATGGCTTACAAAATACCAAAACGTTTACTAAGGTCAAATTGTAACTTTCTAAGATGTCTAAAATTTATTTTATTATTCATATGTAATGTTAATCTATTTTTGGATGATTTAATCTTCATAAGGGTCATAATACTATTCATATGGGTATGTTACTATTCATAAGGGTACTCTACTATTCCCCAAAAATTATTTTTGATTCATTAGTCTCCAAAAATCATCTTGAACACTACTGTGTATGTCATATTTTCAAAATTCTAAACATAGGAGTGACAAAATTATGTTTAAAGGTCACTTATAACTTAGTATTTCATTATTTTGTGTTTTCATGTTATTTTATGAAAAAAATATAAGAATGGAATTTTTCATTGAAAAACATTGGGTTGTTACATTCTTCCCCCCTTAGGAAATTTCACCCCCAAATTTTCACTTTAAACAAACAGGTGACGATACTTCTCCTTCATTGCCTCTTCTGGTTCCCAAGTTGCTTCCTCAAATATATGGTTCCTCCACAACACATTGATAAGATGGGATGTCTTGTTGCGTAGAACCTTATCACTTTGGTCTAGAATCTTTACTGGCTTCTCCTCATAGGAGAGATCATCTTCCAACTATACCACCTCTGAGTTTAGTAGATGTGAGGGGTCTGGTATGTATTTCCTCAGTAGTGATACATGAAACACATCATGAACTTGAGCCATATTTGGTGGAAGTTCTAGATGATAGTCCATAGCTCCTATGAGGTCAAGGAACTCAAAGGGGCCAATATACCTTGTTCTTAGCATCCATTTCTTCCCAAATCGCTTGACTGTCTTCCATGGAGATATTCGTAGGAAGACTTTATCTCCATCATTGAACTCCAAATCCCTTCAACGGTTGTCAGTATAGCTCTTTTGTGGACTTTGAGAAGCTTTGATGTGTTTCTGGATGACTTGAACCTTCTCTGTCATCTCTTGAACAAGATCGGGACCAAGTAGCTTCCGTTCACCAACTTCATCCCAACAGGTTGGATTTCTACATCGCTTTCCATACAGAGCTTCATAAGGAGCCATATGAATACTCGAGTGGAAGCTATTGTTGTATGAGAACTCAACCAATGGGAGATGTTGATCCCAACCACCTTTTAATTCATGATAACAGGCTCTTAGCATATCTTTAAGCGTCCGAATATTCCTTTCAGACTGGCCATCAGTTTGGGGGTGATAGGTTGTCCTGAAATTTAATTCAGTACTCAAAGAATGTTGAAGGCTCCTCCAAAACAAAGATGTGAACCTTGGATCATGGTCAGAGACAATTTAGAGTGGAACACTGTGCAGCCTCACCTCTTCCTTCACATATATCCTTGCAAGTTGATCAAGAGAGAGATATTCCTGAATAGCGATAAAATGGGCAGTCTTGGTGAGTCGGTCAACCACAACCCATATCACATTATTTCCCTTTGACGTCTTCGGGGGGCCTGTGAAAAAGTCCATAGTAACATTTTCCCATTTCCACATGGGTATAGGCAGTGGCTGCATCATACCTTTGGACTTTTGTCTCTCATCTTTAACTTGCTGACATACCAAGCACCTTGATATATATTCCGCAATCTCCTTATTCATGTTATCCCACCATAAGTGTTCTCGGAGATCATGGTACATCATGGTACTCCCAGGATGGATTGAGAATGTTGATCTATGTGCATTATCCAGTAGATCCTTCTTTATCCCAGGTGATGAAGGTACACAAAGCCTCGTTCCAAACTGAATCACACCATCATCGCCGATATTGAACTCTTGCAGCTTCCCATCCATTACTGCATTCATCATCTTTTTTATCTCCACATCATCCATTTGTTCTTATTTAATCTTCTCTTGGATGGATGGTTGCGCAATCATTTGGGCAAGGTAGGATGTATCCCCTACCCTTATGATTTCTAAATCTATCCTTTGCATATCCAAGAATATTGGATCTTTCTCAATCCACAGCATGGATTGATCAGCAGTTTATTTCCTGCTAAGAGCATCAGCTACCTTTCTCACCTTTCCAGGATTATAGTGAATAGAGTAATCATAATCCTTGATTAGCTCTAACTATCTCCATTAACGCATGTTGACCTCATTTTGTGTGAATAAATACTTTAGGCTCTTGTGGTCGGTGTATATGTCACACTTCTCACCATAAAGGTAGTGCCGCCAGATTTTCAAGGAAAAAATCACGGCTGCCAGTTCTAGATCATGCGTCAGGTAGTTCTGCTCATGGATCTTCAACTGCCGTGAGGTGTACGCTATCTCATTATCATTTTTAATGAGTACAGGACCCAAGTCTTTCTTTAAATAATCACTATATATCACAAAACTTTCTCCACTTTTTGGTAGTGTGAGTATAGGTTCAGTGATCAACCTTCTCTTTAGCTCTTTGAAACTTTCCTCTCATTCTTTCGTCCAGACATATTTTACCCCATTCCTTGTTAACATAGTTAGTGGGCTTGATAATCATGAGAAGTTTCTCACAAAACATCTATAGTACCCATCTAATCCAAGAAAACTATAGATTTCTGTGACACTAGAGGGCATGTACCATTCCTCAACTGCCTTTGTCTTTAAAGGATCCACGGAAATTCTCTCACATGTGATCACATGCCCCAAGAAGGTGACTTGATTCATCCAAAAGTCACACATGCTGAACTTGGAGAACAACTTCTCCTTTCTCAATGTCGCCAACACATGTATTAGATGTTCTTCATGTTCCTCCTTGCTCTTGGAGTAGATGAGAATATCATCGATAAACAATACCACAAATTTGTCAAGGTAATGTCTAAATAATCTATTCATCAAATCCATGAAGATTTCAGGGGCATTAGTAAGTCCGAAGGGCATCACCAAAAACTCATAGAGCTCATACCTTGTTTGGAAGGCAGTCTTCTGAATATCTTCCTTCTTTACCATTAATTGATGATATCCAGAACTAAGATCTAGTTTGGAGAAGTATTGTGCTCCTATTAACTGTTCGAACATGTCATTAATCCTTGGTAAAGGATACTTGTTTTTTATGGTGATCTTGTTGAGTTCCTGATAATCGATACACAGCCGCATTGTTCCATCCTTCTTCTTCACAAAGAGCACTGGTGCACCCCAAGGTGATGCACTAGGGCGTATGAACCCTTTGTCTAAATGCTCTTGTAGATACTTCTTTAACTCCTACAGTTCGATAGGATCCATCCTATAGGGGATCATTGAGATAGGAGTAGCTCCAGGTATGAGTTCAATTGAGAAATCTACCTCACTATCCGGGTGAATTCCATGTAACTCTTCAGGAAATACATCGTTGTATTCCCTCACGATGGGCATTTCCTCAAGGTTGGAACTTTCCCTCGACTCAACCATTTGGGAAAGGTATTATTCTTCATAGGGAATCAACACCCACACCATTGAAGAATTTTTTAAAGGAGATTCATGATCTTCCTTGCATTTGTAGAGGAGCATGGGATGGTTCAGAAGATGAAAAGATATTTCCTTTTCCCGACAGTTGATATGTGCTCTATATAACGAGAGTCAATCCATTCCCATTATAGAATCAAATTCCACCAAAGGAACCATTACAAGATTTGCTGGAAGAATCATCCCACATACTCCAACAGGAGAAGAGTCTAACATGTGGGTTGCAATGATTGCACCACTTGGTGTTTTTACAGATATCTCTACTTCAAGGTTTCAGGGCTTCGATTCTATAGTTCTAGCAAACTTGCAAGATATAAAGAAATGCGTAGAACCAGAATCAAATAATACTTTTTCCATTATAGAGTGAATAGGATGTTTACCATGTATGACTTCATTATCATGATCCACCTCCATATTAGTGATGGCATAAGCCTTCCCTTGTTCCTTTGGCTTTGGTAGTTGCTGACACTAATTACCCTCAAGAGGTCGAGGTTTAGTGCACTGGTTTGCATAGTTCCCTAGCTCCCTACAGTTGTAGCATTGAACCACAAGTGGTTCTCTCCATTTATCGGCTACATTATCTTTCCTTTTAATGTATTTTCGACACTCTTGAGCATGGTGTCCTTCTTTCATACACTTGAAGCATTTACCCATCCATTTGAGGCACTTCCCACGGTGCAACTTCCCACATTTTTGGCATGTGGGTTGTTGATTTTTCTTCCCACCTTTATCATTGTACCCACCAGCTTGAAACTCCATATTTCTTTTCTTATCCCCATAGCCATGGGACCATTCTCCAAACTCCATCTCCACTTTTAGAGAACACCAAACAACTTCTTCATAACTCCCAATGTCTCTAATTGCAAGAGCCTTTCGAAGGTGTGGTTTTAATCCAATAACGAATCTATCAATTTTGCTATCATTGTTGATAAAAAAACCCAAAGCATACCTTGCAAGCATTGTGAAATTTGATTCATAGGTTGTGACAGATTCTCCTTCTTTTTGCTTGAGCTCTATGAATTCTCTCTCCATCATTGTGCAAAGAGTTCGTGGGAAATTCTTATTTAGAAACATTATCTTAAAGTCTTCCCATTCCATCTCTTCAATTTCCTCCCTTGGCTTGGTGTTCTCAATCAAATACCACCATTGATCAGCTTCTCCATTTAGATGATGAATAGATATAGTCACCTTCTCCATCTCAGAACAGTGAAGAACGAAAAATATTTTCTCCATGGAGTTGACCCACTGTTCCGCAACTACTGGATCAGAAGATCCACAAAACGTTGGTGGTCCTTGCCGCATAAAACATGGGATAACAAGTTTCTCCCTCTTTTATGAAGGAGGATGTTCCCCATTATTATGGTTATTATTCATAACCTGAGATAATTGGGTAATAATCGCCATGAAGTTTTGAACTCCACCTCCCAAATCATTGGGGATGTCGTTCGGGAAATCGTTGCATTGGACCTCTCATGAGTTGTTGGCCTAATTTCTCCTGGTTCCCACCATTTTCAAAAATTGAAAAGGTTAGAACAAAACATAAGTAAACAAGTCACGAATAACTTATTAATTTAAACAATTATACCAAAAACATAACATATTAGATCCCTAGGTAAATATTCTTGTGTGCATTGGTGTACTTAGTCTCATGCTAGAGGTGTTCTTTAGGGTTCACTAATCCTAATTCCTAAATTAACTAAACCTTTCCTCTGATACCAACTATAGTGACCTGGCATTTTCTTAAATTACTATTAAATAATTTCAAAGATAAACAACATAATAGTATTACACATAGAGGATCCAAAGGTTTAGTATCTTGGGAAAACTAGGACTATACATAACAAATACAACATCAAGCATGCACTACCACAAAAACAGTTTTTCCCAGCACCCCCCCCCCCCTTTATCAGCCCTAAAAAAGCGCTGATAAAAGTACCCCTTTATCAGCGTTTTGTTTAGCGCTGATAAAGGCCCCCCCTTTATAAGTGCTTTTTTTAAAAGCGCTGATAAAGGATCTAATTCAAAAAAAAAATTAAAAAATATATATTAATATATAAATATAGTTATATTGATATATATATAATATATAATTTTGAAATATATTTTAGATAAGTATAAATGTACATAAACACTTAATATACTTAATATATAAGACATTTAGTGAAAATGGTTTCTTAAATAATTCAAAAAATATTTTTAATTAATAATTTTATAATTATTATGGATTAGTAGTCATTTAATAAAAATTTGAAGACTAAAAAAATTTAAAATTTTAAAAAAAGATCCAAATAAGTTGAAAACGCAACTCAAACTTCAAACGGCCATAACTTTTGATCTGGGTGCCCATTTGAGCTCTACCACGTATTAAATAGAAGCTTCCAATGAGCTCTACGTCTCTAGGCTTAGCGATGACCTCGGTCAAGCATTTCTCGACGCCAAAAGAGGCCCAGAAGGCCTCCAAAACTGAGTTTTTAGTCGAGGTACCCAGATTTATTAACATTTTGTGGAGTTTCAGCCTCGTTAGAGGGGGTATTATTGGCTTTTTTTGGTGGGGACTGAATTTATTCCAAGGTATTACATTCATATTGATATTATGTCTTTGAAATTTTATCGTTTTTTTATAATGAACTTCTATTTATAATCAAATATATAACTATATGTACATATTTTTTATATATTCACACCTATGAAATAAATTTTTAAAATAAATAATTAAACATATTTACATATAAAATATATTAGCTCTATCTAAATAATAACTAATATCAATTTTATTTAAAATACCAATATATAAATATTTATATAACTACTATTTATTAATATAACTATATATATATTAATCTAGCTATATATATATATTAATATTACTATATATATATATTAATATCACTATAAATATATATATTCATATAGATATATATATATATATATGTATATTAATATAAATATATATTACTATACGAATAAATATAACTATATATATATATTAATATAACTATATATATATATATTAATATAACTATATATATATATATTAATATAACTATATATATATATATTAATATATATATATTTATTACTATATGAATAAATATAACTATATATATATATAGATATCATGACATAGAAATCAAATCAAAATAGAGTAGTGGTAAGGGCTTAAGCGCGCAGGGGGGAGGTCTTGAGTTCAAAACCTGCAGGAGGCAGAGGCCTGCACATGGGGGTGGATGTTGGGGGCTAGCACTGATAAAGGGTGGTGGGGGTGCGTGCGGGCGCTGGAGGGGCTAAAAAGTGATATCAAAAGGAGGGATCAAGTACTATAAAATCCCCCCCACGATTGGAATCATTTTTTTAATTTTTTTGTATTTTTTTTAATTTATTTTAATTTTTATTTTATTTTTTTAACTTTTATCAGCACTTTTTTAAAAGCACTGATAAACGGGTCCTTTATCAGCGCTAAAATCAAAGCGCTAATAATGGAAGCGCTGATATAGGGCCCCTTTATCAGGTCTAGAAAAAGCGCTGATAAAGGGGTACTTTTATCAGCGCTTTTTTTAGTGCTGATAAAAGGGGTCGTTATCAGCGCTTTTTTTGAGCGCTGATAAAGGACCCCCCCTTTATCTTTTCCGGCTTTAACAGTGCTTTTCATATCACTGTTAAAGGCCCTTTTTAGCGCTAATAAAGGGCATATTTGTAGTAGTGGGGGTATCGAGGTGGGAATCACTACGAAAAAACATGTATATCCTCAAAAGAGAATGAGGGATGGATCTAGGAACACGAGTTTGGAGCATATAAATAGTATGTAAATGTTGTAAATAAAAATAAAAGAGAACTTCATTTTGGTAAAAAGAATGATAGAGAAACCTTAAAGAGTAAAGTAGGTTTAGGTATGATTCATTATGGATTATTATCATGGTATTAGGTGTACCTAAAAAGGATTTTATGAGAGAGAATGGGGTTTCTAATAACATATACATCATGAGGGGAGTATGGGGAAGGTTAGAAATAATACTCCATCATTAGGGATTACAAAAAAATGGCATAACATAGAGAACAGTCTTCAATAAAAAGTGAAATGTGGGTGATCCCTTACCTTAAATTAGTTGGTGTTCACCACTTGTTATTAATGACATCTTGAGACTTAATCCTTTGATAAAATCTTAATGGCATAGGGTTTGATATTTTGAAGAGGCTAAGGGATTTTTGTCATAATAGAAGATCTTGGGGAGTGATTTGGGAAGAATATTGGCCAGGCACAAGGATTGACAGGAGTAAAGAGAAGAGGTAAGAATGTGTGGTATTTATTGTGGAGGGGAGGATGGTTTTCATAATTTTTTAATTTTTATATTATCATTTCATCACAAGACAAGGAATAGTAAGTATTCCATGACCAAGATCAGTAATAAATTCATATTACTTTGAACCAATTGGGCTTACATTAGAAGATCATCATCAATGATTCAATTAATCTATTATTTAGAAATTATTGTGAATTGTCAGATTTTACTGTTCATCAAAAATTAATGTATTTCAGAATAATATAAAAAGTTATACCTAACCATTTTTTGATGTTTTGAGTCCTAAAATGAAGGCCATTTTTTGAAAAATAATTTTCTAAATATGATTATTTTAATATTTGATTAAAATCCTAATTTATTTTTAAAACCTAGTTTTAAAACATTCATTTACTTGTTCAAAAAATATAGCTACATCAAAATTTCACATAAATATTATTTTAATACAATAATAATAATGTATATAATTAATTAGGGTATATCACTATACATAATGGTATGTTATTATTAATAAGAGTAGGTTATTATTCACCAAAACGTTTGTTTTTCTTATTGGACCCTAAATAACTTACTGATCACAACCGTGTATATCAGATTATAGTAATTCCAGACATAGAATTAAAAGAACTATTTCTAAAGGTCACATAGCATTTATTAGTTCATTGTGTAGTGTTATAATGTGATTTTTTGACATATATATAATAATGTAATTTCCATTGAAAAACATTGGGTCGTTACAATCTTCCCCCATTATGAAATTTTGCGCTCAAAATTTTGTTTAACGTTATAAGCTATAAACAGGTGAGGGTACATCTCAATCATATCCTCCTCTGGTTCCCAATTATCTTATTTAGACTTTTTGTTCCTCCACAACACATTGACAAGGTGGGATTTCTTGTTGCATAGAACCTTTTCTCTTCGGTCTAGAATCTTCCCTGGATGATTTTCATAAGAAAGATCATCTTCCAACTTCCACACCTTTGAGTTCATTGCATGTGAGGGATCAGGTATGTACATCCTTAGGAATGATGCGTGAAACACATTAGGAACACGATCCATATTCGGTGGAATTGAAAGACGATGTGCCATGACTCCTATACGGTCAAGGATATCAAAGGTTCCAATGTATCAAGGGAATAGTTTACCTTTTTTTACAAACTACATGACTCTATTCCATGGTGATATTCAAAGGAAGAATTTATCTCCAACATCGAACTTCAAGTCCCTTTAAACTTTTTCTGTGTAGCTCTATTTCCATCTCTGAGTAGCTTTGATGTTTTTCTAGATGACATTAACCTTCTCCGTCTTCTCTTGCACTAGATCTGGTCCAAGTGACTTTCGTTCTCCAACATCAAACCAATAGTTTATATTTCTATATATATTTCCATACAAATATTCATACAGATCCATTTGATTACTCGAGTGGAAGCTATTTTTTTATGATAACTCAACCAATAGGAGATACTAATCCCATTCACCATTGAATTCAAGAGAGCAGTCTCTTAGTATATCTTCAAGTGTCTAAATAGTCCTTTTATATTGGCCATTATATTAGGGATGATATGTCGTGATGAAATTTAATTCAGTACTCAAAGAATGTTGAAGACTCCTACATAATTTAGATGTGAACCTTGGATCATGATCAAAGACAATTGAGAGTGGAACACTGTGCAGTATCACCACATCCATTACATATATTTTTGAAAGTTTTTCAATAGAGTGTTCTTCCTAAATAATAATAAAATGGTCAGTCTTGGTGAGTCGGTCAACCACAACACATATAGAATTATTTCCCTTTGACGTCTTCGAGATACATGTGACATAGTCCATAATGACATTCTCCCATTTCTACAAGGGTATAAACAATGGTTTCATCATTCCTTTTGATTTTTGTCGGTCTGGATTAACTTTAGGAAATATCAAGAAACTTGATATACATTCTGAAATCTCCTTCTTCATGTTATCCAACTAGAAGTGTTCTCGGAGATCAAGGTACAACTATGTACTTCCACGATGGATAGAGAATGTCAAGCGATGTGCATTTTCCAATAGATCCTTCTTTATCCCAGGAGGTGAAGGCCAAAAATGACATGTTCCAAACCAAATCACACCATCATCATTGATTTATAACTCTTTTAGCTTCCCTTCCTTTACTACATTCACCCTTTTATTAACTCCACATCATCCCTTTGTACATATGTAATCTTTTCTTGAATGGATGGTTTTGTAATAATTTGGGAAAGGTAGGATGTATTCCCTGGCGTTATGATTTATAAATCAGTCCTCTGTATATCCATGAAGATATGGTCTTTCTCAATCCATAAGATGGATAGATTAGTAGGTTCTTTTCTGCTTAGAACATCAGCAACTTTGTTTGCCTTTCCATGATGACAGTGAATAGATAAATTTTATTATTTGATTAGATCTAACCATATACATTGACACATGATGAGATCCTTTTTTTTGAATATATACTTTAGGCTCTTGTGGTCAGTGTATATGTCACAGTTCTCAAATAAAAGGCAGTGTCTCTAGATTTTCAAGGCAAAAATCATGGCTTCTATCTCTAGATCATGCATTGGATATATCATCTTGTGGATCTTCAAATACTGTGAATCCTATGCTATAACAATATCATTTTTCATGAGTACACAACCCTATCAATTATTTTAAGCATTTCTCTATATCACAAAACATTTTCTACTTTTTATTAATGTGATTATAGTTGTAGTGATTAGCCTTATCCTTAGCACCTTGAATATTACCTCATATTCTACTATCCAGACAATCTTTACCACCATCCGTGTCAGCTTAGTCATTGGGTTTGATAATCATGAAATGTTCCTCGCAAATCGTCGATTATACCCAGCTAGACACAAAACGAAACGGATCTCTGTTACATAAAATTTCATGGGCCACTCATCAATTGCATTCATCTTGGAAGGGTCCATATATATCCCTTTTCTGGAGATAACATGCCCCAAGAATGATACCTCCTCTATCCAGAACCCACAATTACATTACTTTGTATACAAATTATCCCTTCACAATGTATTTAACACAGTATTCAAATGATCCTCATTTTCCTCTTTTCTCTTGGAGTATATCATAATATCATCAATAAATACTACCACAAATTTTTCATGGTAATCACTAAATCCTTTATTCATTAAATCCATGAAAATTGTTGGTGAATTAGTGAGTTGATGAAGCTCACATTTTCATATATTTTATACTGTAAAACATTGTTTATAATCCCACAAAAGTGTTATTGAATGGGTAATTATCATGTTTTTAGGTTTTAGTGCTATTTTGAACCCAAATGTGAAAAACGACTAATTCTGGATTTTTGACAGAATTTTACATCAGGGGTATTTTGGTCATTTCAGGAACAATAAAATTCCAAATTTTCTGATTAAAATTTTGTTAGAATCCTTATTTTATTTCCTTCATTTTTTGTCTTCTGGACCAGGAGCTGATTCTGTCATCTAAAGGGTCTAAAAAATCATTGAAGATTGGAATTTTTCCGGGCGGACAGCATGGACCCACCCAAAGTAACGGACATCAAACGCGGTCTACACATATCCAAATGATGTGTTTCCACTTGGGATACCTCGAGGACAGATAGGGCCGTCTCTACAATAAATTTGGAGGATGTTGGAGATCATTAACGAGGCTATTGAATGACATTATTTTGGAGGAACCTTCCTGGATGCTTCGTCCAGAAACAGAAACCGAGATTGTAAAATTAATAACTCCTACATACGGTTTCCAAATTACCTGAAATTTGGAGGGGATACGCCCAAGACATTTATCAACAGCATTTATGAAGGGAGGAACGCGTGAATATGTCATTAAATGGGTATACAACGCGTCGACATTTGAGGGACAAATTCTGCCTATAAAAGGAGGCCCTCACCTCCTCCTCAAAGCATCTCATTCTCCATCCCATTCTCCATCCATTTCTTCAAGGCACCAAGGAGGAGATCTCCACCGAGGGAGGCCGGCCGCAAATCTTCCACATTTCTTTTTATTTTATTTCTTTTCTTTATTTTTAGTTTTTAAATGTAATTTAGATTTCTAATAAATTCATGCATTGTTTTTATTTTTGTGTCCACCGATTCACCCTCTTTTCTTCCTCTCATCTTACCATCGTGAACTATAATACTCATGATCATGAGTAACTAATCCGAGGAATATCCCGAGGGAGTAATCAGGTTCTTGAACCCAAGACCATGTTTTTAATATTCTTTGAGTTAATTCTAAGGATAATTTATAGTGGGTGTAATCCTCACTATGGTTGTCTAAAGATTAACTTCTTAATCTACAACCATTTTCCCTCGATTGAGGAGGTGGATGGAAGGTGTGCTTGGCGATCGCTAAGTAGGCTTTTCATTCACAACAGGGGTAGAATAAGGTGTGCACACATACGATGGAGTGTGTACACTAAGAATATTTGAAGCTGGCCAATGAAGGTGCTCCCTGAATATTCTCTCGGGAGAACTTCCTTTCTTCCCTAATTACATTCTGTTTAGCATTGCATGGTAATTTAGAATTAAATTTTAGTTTCATATGATTTATGAATTTAATTTATTTTATTAAATTACATTTATTTCATAAAATATTAAACAACAAAAAAAGAATTAGATTAGGTGGAATAGAAGTAGTGATTTATTAACCACAAAAGCTCCTCAAGAGAACGACCTAGGTCAGCCCCTGTGCTGCACTTAGCTATAAATATTTTTGAGAGCGTGCACGACAACGTTTCGTCAAATTGGCGCCGTTGCCGGGGAGCCAAGTGGTTTTAATTCACTATTTTTATTCACATTGTGTAAATAATTTTCCTTTCATTTAAAAAAAACAACAAAAAAATCATAAATTTCAAAAACTAAAAAAAAACTTTTTGTTCATGATGTTTTTCAATGGTGATTATTCTGCATGGACTAACCAATCTCAGGTGCAAGAAAATATTTACAATGAAATTGATGCTCAATTTCATAGGATTAGTGATAAAGTTCAAAAACTAGAGAGCCAAATTGAATGGATTGCTGAATATGTACGCACATCCCAAGAGCAATCTGAAACTGAGCCCGAACCTGAACCAGAACGAGAGGTGAAATTGATTTCACCAATCACATTTTATGTTAAAGAACCTGAGGCGGGTGAGAAAGAACTTCTAAAAGAATTAATCACATCATCCCGCACTCAACCATTTCTCAAGGAGGTCCTAGAAGTAAACATTCCAACTGATGCACTGATGGGAGGTCAACATTTTTTGGAAGAATCTTGGAATAACTTTTTCGAAGAAAACATAAAACATGATCTTCCCATGCTTGATATTGAACAATCAGTACCTTTTGACCTCACTCTTGCTTTGGAAGATAAGGAAGAATATGCACCTGCTGAGATTGAGTTTCCAATGGTCATGCCTGAAGAGATCAATTACCAAGCTGAATTACTTGAAAGGGAAGATTTCTTTATTGATTCGTCATGTTTTAATTTTATTCAAACTGAATTGTTTTCTGACTTCTCCTTTCCTGAAATTTCAGATACAACACAATTGGATCAGGCCTTGGATTTTGATGATGATACCACTAAAGTAGTGGTGATCATGGAAGAAGATCCGAAGAAGCTGGTGGTGGTGCGACTACCTCCTCAACACAAATTTTCATACCATATGGAGGAGGACACCACCGAAGTTAACAGGGAGCACCCTTATCTTTTATTCCCTCCCACTTCGAACCTCAAATTTCTTCTTTATTCTTTATCGGGGGTTGGGAACATTCTTATCTTATTTGGGGTTCTCTACTTTCAGTGTTTAATCATGGACATCGGGAAAACTCACATGTGGTGGTTCATCTCAAAGAAACCACATCCACCTTCTGATTGGGGATAATCTACTGAAACTGCCTGACTAGGGGCAGTAAAAACCTAGCACCCGCTTGGGGGTCTAAACCAAGCATTATCTCTTTTCTTTTCCTTTTCTCATTCTTTTTATTTATTTTTCTTATTTATTTTCATTAATTTCTTGTATTTTTAAAGTGGTTGCTTCTAGGAGCTTAACTCAAGGCATCCACCTCTAAAATAATGTCAGGTTGTATCTTTCCTTACCTTTGATTTTTTACCATTATATTTATATTTTGTTGAGTTGAAATAAGGGGTAGTTAAATTTAAGTGTGGGGGAGTGTCAACTTGCTTCATTCTTCTTGTGTCCTTTTCATTTTTTTTTGGATTTTTGAGCTTTAATGAATATTCTTATCACTTTTTACACAACAATTTATTTTGAAAGAGTTGAAATGATTTTTGAAATAATGGATTTTAAATGATTGTTGATGTGAAAACATTTTCTTGAATTGGATTATCAATCATTTGTATGAGTTTGACTGATTTTTGAAATCCATGACCATGAAACAACTGACTCAAAATATTTTTTTCCCAATCCTGTGAGGTATTCTAAACCACTTTTACATATTCTTCCTAATACCCACACTTTCTTGAGGGAAACTTGAATTTTGTGTGAGAACCAGAATTTGTGAATATTCTCTTTCGAAGATTTGGATTTCATGGAATGTATTTAAAATGATTGAGGCATCTCTTTGGCTAGCCACATTTTATCCTGAGACCCACCTTTACATTTATCCTTCGTAATCCCTTAGATTCCATGAATTGCCTTATAGGTTTAAGCCACATTACAAGCCAATTTTTCCATACCTACCCGCACTTTTAGTATTTTTGCATGGATATTTCAAGTTTGAGTGTGGGGGAAGGGCCTTTCGTGTGCGTTCATTGGAATGTGTATCATTTATCGGTAGTGTGAAGTGTGTGTCAATATTTTGGGCAGTGGATAACAAGAGAATTGGGCATGTGTCATCATTTCATTGTGCTTTATTTGGTTCATCCATTTCTCCTAAAAAAAAGAAGAAAAAAATGGAGATGAGCTTGAATTCCTCATTATACATTCTTTTATGACTCATGTCCCTCCCAAAAAAAATCAAGGGCATGAATTGTCATTCATTCATTGTATTCAATTTTCAGCTCATCCTCCATAAAAAAAAAAGAAAAAAAAAAGAAAATAAAGCTGTGCCTTTCTGGAGCTTTGAAAAAAAGAGAGGAGAATTTAGATGATATCATTCATTATAATCACTTATTGGCTCATGTACCATGTCATAAAGATGGGTGGGGTTGTTTTTCACATTTACAAGCAGTACTGAGTGAGGAATTTCCTGTGTTTTCACTTGATTTAATCATGCATTGTACTTAAAAGTTCAACCTCCTCTTTCTAGCTTGGAACATTTTTCAATCATTATACCACCGACCCTAAGACACAGAATCATTTGAACCTTTAATTAAAGTCCTCATGATTAAATTCATTTTCATGTTTCACGCTGTGGAGAAATGATAATTTTCACAAACCTATGGTGATACATGTGATTTTCAAGTATGAGCATAACTCCAGAATCAATTTCTCTTGAGTGAAGAGTGACATAAAAATCAATGTGAGGTAGGTTGTGATTGGGCCATGGATTGATTTATGAGGTTGAACAAATTTTAATGATTGAAATGAAAATGAGAGAATTATTATTCATAAATGAGACATGATGGAATTCTATTTTGGATAAAATCATTGATATTTTCTCATTTTTGATTGTTGTGTGGATTTTGATTTGGATGTAAGATGATTGCCCAGGAGTGCAATGTTTAAGTGTGGGGGAGTGATGAAGCTCACATTTTCATATATTTTATACTGTAAAACATTGTTTATAATCCCACAAAAGTGTTATTGAATGGGTAATTATCATGTTTTTAGGTTTTAGTGCTATTTTGAACCCAAATGTGAAAAACGACTAATTCTGGATTTTTGACAGAATTTTACATCAGGGGTATTTTGGTCATTTCAGGAACAATAAAATTCCAAATTTTCTGATTAAAATTTTGTTAGAATCCTTATTTTATTTCCTTCATTTTTTGTCTTCTGGACCAGGAGCTGATTCTGTCATCTAAAGGGTCTAAAAAATCATTGAAGATTGGAATTTTTCCGGGCGGACAGCATGGACCCACCCAAAGTAACGGACATCAAACGCGGTCTACACATATCCAAATGATGTGTTTCCACTTGGGATACCTCGAGGACAGATAGGGCCGTCTCTACAATAAATTTGGAGGATGTTGGAGATCATTAACGAGGCTATTGAATGACATTATTTTGGAGGAACCTTCCTGGATGCTTCGTCCAGAAACAGAAACCGAGATTGTAAAATTAATAACTCCTACATACGGTTTCCAAATTACCTGAAATTTGGAGGGGATACGCCCAAGACATTTATCAACAGCATTTATGAAGGGAGGAACGCGTGAATATGTCATTAAATGGGTATACAACGCGTCGACATTTGAGGGACAAATTCTGCCTATAAAAGGAGGCCCTCACCTCCTCCTCAAAGCATCCCATTCTCCATCCCATTCTCCATCCATTTCTTCAAGGCACCAAGGAGGAGATCTCCACCGAGGGAGGCCGGCCGCAAATCTTCCACATTTCTTTTTATTTTATTTCTTTTCTTTATTTTTAGTTTTTAAATGTAATTTAGATTTCTAATAAATTCATGCATTGTTTTTATTTTTGTGTCCACCGATTCACCCTCTTTTCTTCCTCTCATCTTACCATCGTGAACTATAATACTCATGATCATGAGTAACTAATCCGAGGAATATCCCGAGGGAGTAATCAGGTTCTTGAACCCAAGACCATGTTTTTAATATTCTTTGAGTTAATTCTAAGGATAATTTATAGTGGGTGTAATCCTCACTATGGTTGTCTAAAGATTAACTTCTTAATCTACAACCATTTTCCCTCGATTGAGGAGGTGGATGGAAGGTGTGCTTGGCGATCGCTAAGTAGGCTTTTCATTCACAACAGGGGTAGAATAAGGTGTTCACACATACGATGGAGTGTGTACACTAAGAATATTTGAAGCTGGCCAATGAAGGTGCTCCCTGAATATTCTCTCGGGAGAACTTCCTTTCTTCCCTAATTACATTCTGTTTAGCATTGCATGGTAATTTAGAATTAAATTTTAGTTTCATATGATTTATGAATTTAATTTATTTTATTAAATTACATTTATTTCATAAAATATTAAACAACAAAAAAAGAATTAGATTAGGTGGAATAGAAGTAGTGATTTATTAACCACAAAAGCTCCTCAAGAGAACGACCTAGGTCAGCCCCTGTGCTGCACTTAGCTATAAATATTTTTGAGAGCGTGCACGACAACGTTTCGTCATGAGTCTAAAGGGAATCACTATGAACTCATAGTTTCCATACCTCATTCGAAAGGTAGTCATGGGAATATTGTCCTTCCTCACATTTAATTGATGATATCATGACCGAAGGTCCACCTTAGTGAAAAAACTTTCCCCACAAAGCTGACCAAAAATCTCAACTATCCGTGGCAAGGGATACATGTTCTTTATTGTGATTTTATTGAGCTAAATATAATAAATGTAGAGGAACATTGATCCATCATTCTTCTTGATGAAGAGGACTGGTGCACCCCATGGTGAGGCACTCAGGCGTATAAAAACCTTCTCCATATTCTCATGTAACTGATTTTATGCTCTTCCAGCTCTACAGTGGCCATTATATAAGGCTTCCTTGATATAGGAAAATATCTAAGAATAAGTATAATTGAGAACTCAACCTCTTAGTTAGGAAGAGGACTAAATAACTCCTTACGGAATACATTACTATAATCCATCGTGATGGGAATGTATTCAAGCATGATTCTCTCCATTGTCTCAATCATTTTAGCTATATATGCTTTCTCATATGGCATCAATATACACACATGAGACGAAGATTCTATAGAAGATTCATTTTACTCCATACACTCATAAAGAGTTGGATGATGCATCAGGATGTGAAAAGTGATCTCCCGTTCCCGACAGTTGACATTGGATTTGTATAGAGATAGCCAATCCATGACCATGATAGCATCAATCTCTACTATCAGAAGTATAAAGATATTATATATGAGGTTAATTTTACAAACATCTACTAGTGATAAGTTATAATCCATTGACGTAATTATTTCCCCATTTGATGTTCTCACAGATTACCTTTCCTCAAATTTTGAGGTTGTGTATGAATAGTTATACTACACATGAAAGATATGAAAGAATGCGTAGAACCAGAATCAAATAGTATGTTTGCTGTTCTTGAATGAATAACTAGTGTAACTATCACCACATTTTTTTCTAAATCCACCTCATTAGTAGTGATATAATATGCCCTTCCTTGTTTCCTTGGAGGTTGTGGTTGATTTCCTTTGAAAACATTCAGATTAGGGAAATTGTTTGCATAGTTCCCATGCTCTTTGCAGTTGTACCACTACACTAAAGGATGAGTGTTGATCTTAACCTTCCTTTTTTCTTTAATATTAATGGGATTTATCATATCCCTTCAGATGTACTTGTCCAGATGACCGAACATTCCACATTTGAAACAATTCTTGGATCCCTTCATACATATAGCAGGATGCTTCTTCCCATAATTTTTGGAGGGGGAAAATTTTTGCTTCTTTCCATCATGGGATTTGTTTCATTAACCACCCATGTTGTTTTCCATTTTTTTTATTCTTGTCACTGGGCCCATGATACAACTGATAGTCTCCAATCTCTATTTAAACCTTATGGTGACAACAAACAATATCGTCATAACTACCAAAGTTTCAAATCTCAAACACTTTTCATATACTAATCATTAGTTCAGTAAAAATGCGATCCACCGTGACTTCAGTGTTTATGACAATGATAGAGGAATAGCTTGCAAGCCTTGTAATGTTTACTTCATACACCCGGATAGAATCATCTTCCTTCTTCATTAATCTAAGGAAATATATTTCCATATTGAGAAGGAGGGTTCGAGAAAAATATTTGTTGAAAAAAATCCTCTTGAATCCCTCCCAATCCATCGAGTCAATTTACTCTATGTACTTTGTATTCTTGACCAGTGTCCACCACTGATCAACATTACCAACAAAACGATAAAATATCAATACCACCATCTCTTTTTCCAAGCACTGGAGGATGGGGAATATCATTTCATTAGAGTTAATCCATTGATCTGTGAGGAGGGGATTAGATTATTTTCTAAACATGGGAGTTCCTTTCCACATGAAGAATTCTACGAAAACTTTCTCTTTCCATAAAGGAAGAAGGAATTCCTCATTATTAATGTTATTATTCATAACTCGAGCCAGCAGAGCAATTACTATCATGATGTTTTGAGTACCCTCTCCCATCATATCAGACATATCATTAGATAAATATACACATTTTATATCAAATTGGATGTTTGAATGTGTACTTATATTTCCCACCATTATCTAAAAAAGAACATATAATTAGAGGCCTTGAATACTTAGTTATTGAGAAAAAAAGGAAAATTTTAACATAAAAGGATAAACATATTAAGAATAAGTACATCTTATGTTGCGTTTCCATAGGTTTAAATCCTCGATCTATTTCTTGAATTATAATATTATGGTCATTTTTTGTCCCTTAATAATGGTTTGTACTATGCTCATGAATCTACCAAAGCATATCCCCTGGGTGTTTCATATCCAAGAGAGAAATAAGGCCCATTGTCATGTACTAGGATACCCTTGGCCAATCCCAAAACTCCTTGCCATAGTTTTAACTCCTAAGTACATATGTTTCAGAGTTTCCTCTACCTTCTCATATCTATAAAGGGATGTATTTTATTGATAAACCACTTACTCTATACTTACCAAAATTTAGGTATGTTTTATTTTTCCTCATCTCATTCTTAATGTTCTCACTACGGTTTTCTTTTCCTAATCTCCCAAAATTACTAGACCATGCCTCTAATAACAACTATAGCGACCTGATCCATTTATATATAACATAACATTATTTTAAACATAATTATACATCAGAGTACAACTCGTGGACCTGAATGTATATTGTCTTGGAAGACTAGGTATATAAGACATACAACATGGGGCTAAAATGGATTCTCTATTTTATCTCTAAAAAGCGCTCCTAACTTCTTTTGAGACCTTAAACCTACATAGGGATCCCTAGGGATCCCATGAACAAAGGGATGATCTAAACAAACTAGTAAGGGAAATAACATAAGGATACATCTTAAGCACATGAGTTAGGAGGAAAGACATAATGATAACAAAGCATGGAGTATATGAAATCATATCATATAAGCATGAGATCATAAAAACATGGAATCATATAAATGTGGCAGAATCATAAGACATTTCTTTATTTTGGGTCAAGGCTAACCACCAATCCTATTTCCCATTTTAGTACAGGTCAAGCCTAACTGCCAATCCTGTTTAACATCGCATCTCAAGAGACATTACTTTTCCCAATGCCTTAGAGCACTATCTGGGCCCACCCATCTAAATATTTTCATTAATATTACATCCACATAAATAATCATTCCATGCAAATACTCATACATAATCCACCCACAAAAAAATAAGGGTATCCATGGAAATAATTATGTACCACAACCATGACATAAATCATAACCAGTGGGAGTATCATGAAAGAGTCCATGAAAGGAAGGGATTAGAACATACATGGATGTTCATAAGGAAAAATAGTTATATAACATGGTATGTGGTGTCATACAAGAGTGACAACATATAATAAAAAGTAATTCTGAAACATTATAAATAAAACATTTTTTTGTGGTTTTAAGAAAAAATACTATAGAGCTTTCAAAATAGGAAAGGGAAGAATCCTTTATATAAAACCATAAGTGAACCAAAAAGTTTTTCATAATAAAAAAAATATTATATCAAAAATTGGGTCTTAAAAAGAGGATTGTGTGTACTTGAAGTGGGAAAAAATTTTGGATGTTCCCTTAAAACATGATTACATATTGGGGTTATCAAGGTGAGAATAACTAAGAAAAAACATGTATATCCCCAAAAGAGAATGACGGATGGATCATGGAACCTGTGTTTGGAGCATATAGACAGTATGTAGAAGTTATACATAAAAAGAAAAGAAACCTCATTTAGGTAAAAAGAATGATAGTGAAACACGAAATAGTAATGGAGGATAGGGTAGAATTTATTATGGATTATTGGCATGTATAAAGTGTGCCTAAAAGGGATTTGATGTGTGAGAACGGGGTTTCTCATAACTTATACATCATGAGGGAATATTTGGGTAGATGTGAAATAATACTCCATCATTAGGGATCTCACATAAAATTTCATAACATAGAGGACAATCTTGAAATAAAATTAAATGGGGAGGATCCTTTAACTTATATTCGTTGGCTTTCTCCACATGTTATTAAAGACCTCTTGATACTTCCTCCTTTAAGAACCTATTCAGGGGTGAGGTTTTGGTATTTTTAAGTGCCTAGGGAATTTTGGACATAGGGGAGGAGCATGGGGAGAGATTTTGGAAGAATATTGGCAAGGAACAAGTCTTGAGAGGAGTGAAGAGGAGAGGTAAGAACATGTGGTACTTATAGTGGAGGGGAGAAGGGATTTCATAAATTTTTAATCATTAGTTTTTTATTTCATCAAAATACAAGGAATAAAAATTATTCCATTACCATGAACAGTAATAAATGATTGTGACTTCGAACCAATTGCACTAACATCATCATATCATCATCAATGACTCAATTAATCCATTAATTAGAATTTATTTTGAATTATCTGATTTTATTATTCATAAAAAATTCATGTATTTCAGAAAAAACCCAAAAAACACCCTAACCATTTTTCAATGTGTAGAGTCCAAAAATGAAGTCTGTTTTTCAAAAAATGTTCTAAATATGATTATCTTAATATTTAAAAAATTAATGATTCATTATTAAAACCTTGTTTTAAAACATTCATTTACTTATTTTAAAAATATAGGTACATCATTATTTCACTTAAATATTATTTTAATACTAAAATAAGTAAGGTTAATATTCATTAGGGTATATCACTATTCATAAGGGTATGTTACTATTCATATGTGTAGGTTATAGTTCCCCAAAAATTTTATTTTTCTTATCAGACACCAAATAACTTACTAATCACAATTGTGTATGTCATATTTTTAAAATTTAAAACACAGAAGTGACAAACCTCTATTTAAATGTCACTTTTCACTTAGTAGTTCAATATTTTGTGTTTTAATTTGATTTTAGGACATATTTATATAAAAGGAATTTCCATTTAAAATCTTTGGGTCATTACACTGATCATTCCAATGGAGAAATATTGTTTTGTGGTTTGAGGGTGATTTTCAGTTCCAGGAATCCAGTGTTAGTGCGGCGGTCGACGTATCCAGACACAAGGACCCTGAATTCTGATTTCTGACTCAGTGCCTGAAAGCACTGATTTCATGTGTTTTGTAATAGTTTTAGATTTTATCTATTTTGAGTTAGCTTACTAGGTGTAAATATTTGACCGTGTCTCACCAGTTTCTTTTCTAGAAGCCACCACGTAGATAGCCAGCCAGGATTCCTGAGGGAGTTCATGATGACGGACCACTGAGGGATGAGGCTTCGGTGTAGCGCACACTTACTGTGTTGGAACCTTCTGGTGGTGTACCAGCAGCACCACCACTTTGGGGGAAACAATTTCCACCATCCCCACTAGAGGATAGTGCATGCTGACTAAGTGCATTTCCCAAGATTCTATGGAAGAAGACTCTACGGTTTTGAGGCAAGATATATCCCCAGGCAATTGAGGACGGACCGGAGGCTGTGGCTAGTGTTTTATACCAAATTTGGACACCATATGATCATTTTTTGATCCAAACATATAGTATTTTTATAGGGCACAGTAGATAGATGGTGGAGCCTGGCGATCCAGTCGCATGAGGAGGAAATGCTTTACTGATTGGACGTTGAGACACTCTTCAGGGTGGATTTTGTTCTAGTGACAGTACACTCTGTGCGTAATCAGGAGATCCTTCACTTACAGCAGTGAAGCTTGATAGTAGCCCAATACTCAGTGAGATTCACTGACCTCTCGCTCTACTAAACCAACATGGTACATGACCCGTTATTCAAGACCTGACCTTTGATTAGTTTGCCCGAAGGGATATCAATCCGTTAATGATATCACTGAATATCTTAACGCCGGCTAGAGTGCTCGAGAAAGCATTGTTGGTAGAGAGATTATTGGATGAGAAGGAACTGACAATGAGACCCACCACATGGAGACATGTAACATAGTCATATATAGCAGGAAGTAGGAATATGACACAGACACCCATGTGGGCCAGACCATCCGGATGATGACCATATGCCAGAGGGTTGGAGGTGCATATCTTGCGAGGGAGAGGGGGTCAAATAGGAAGAAGGTTATGTTTCACGTGTGGCAGGAAGAGCCACATGACTCATGACTGCCTGACCCACCGTACTAATTATCAGAAGATGGTAGAGGGACCACCGAGGCAGAGGCATAGATTCGAGCGAGGAGGTACACAGGGTGGTAAACATGGAATAGGAGAAGGGTGTAAAACAGGTGGTGGATGACGTTTTGAGGCTCTACCACCACCACTCTCAAGTGCTCCACCCACTCCACATTGAGCAGGTGGACCGGGGAGATCACTGCTAAAGGAAGAAAAGGCCTATGAACACAGTGCTCAGGAGATGATTAGATGTATGATATATGTCTATTCCACCCTAGCTCCAATACTTACAGACACATGTCCCATTCACTCTTTTATTTTCATGACACTCGTTCATATCTAAGAGATTCCGACAAAGTTGTTGGCTCGATCCTTACAATTGAAGACTCCTACAAGAGAAGATTTGATGATTAAACACTAGTGCAGATATTGTGACCTCACTCTAGGAGGTGATAGCTTTGGTTGGGTTCTCCTAGTATCAACGTCGAAGCCTTACGTCGTCATTTTGGGTATGTAATGGCTATCCACAGTTCATGCTCAAATCGACAATTTTAGGGACAAATTTTGGTGTTTCCGCAAATGTGGAATCAGGTTTTCCATGACTGATGAGAAGGAAACCTTTGCAGCACAGGATTGGATTTCTCACAGGAGGGTGCATCTGATCACTCATCAGATGGCTAGCCTTACCCTCAGAGTAGTTGATGTGAGGAGTCCTAGTTATCCTATGGTGGTGGACCAATATGATGATGTCTTTCCTAATGATGTATCCAGACTACCTCCTCGTAGAGAGGTAGAATTCTACATTAACCATCATCCCATAATGAAACCAATATCTACTCCAACATATCGGATGGCTCATTGGTGCTCTGTGAGTTGTGGATACTGTTGGAAGATTGCAGAAGAAGGGATTCAGAATTCCCTGTGTTTCTCTATGTGCATACCCGATTTTGTTTCCCAAGAAGGTTTATGGGAGTCTGAGGCTTTGTGTGGACTATCTGTGCCAGAACCTGGTGACCGTGAAGAACATGTATCCACTCCCTAGTATTGATGACCTCTTCAAACAACATAAAGGAGCTAAATTGGTTTCAAAGATACACCTCAGATCAGGCTATCACCAGCTCAGGGTACGAGATGAGGACATACCAATGATAGCCTTCTGGTGTTGGTATATCCACTATGAGTTATTGTTAATAACTTTTAGCATGACCAATACTATGATAGTGGTCATGGGACTCATGAATAAGATATTCCATCCTTACATCGATCACTTCAAGGTATTCATTATTGATGACATCCTGATATACTCAGCATCGGAGGAGGAACATGCCACACACCTAATGATAGTTCTAGATTCACTCTAATAGCCCCATATTTTTGGAATGCTCTTGATGTGCCAGTTCTAGATATGGGTAGTCCACTTCATGGGGGAAATTTTCTCGGAGACTGGATTTGTAGTGGATCTGGAAATGATAGAGGCATTTCTTACTTGGGAGCCACCCAAGAGTGTGTCCAATGTGTGGAGTTTCCTAGTAAATGATGGAAACTATTGAAGGTTTGTACCGGAAATCTCTAGGGTAGGGGCACCCTTGTAATATTTGTTGAATAAGGGGAATCCTTTTTTGTGGATAGAGAAGTGGCTGATGAGTTTTCAGAGGATGAGGCAGATATTGATGTGTGCATCCATCTTAAAGCACCCAGAAGAGGGAGTTGGGTATGTAGTCTACTACGACGCATCAGGGACCGGACTAGGATGTGTTCTAATGGAGGGGAAAGCAATGATCGCATGTGGCTCATGAAATTTGAGACAACAAAAGCATAACTACAATACCCATTAACTGGAGTTAGTAGAAGTGAGATTTTCACTGATGATGTGGCAGTACTACTTGATGGGTGGATAGTTTACTATTTACACTAGTAACAAGATTCCCAGTTATATCTTCTCATAGAAAGACCAGAACCTGAGACAAAATCTATGAATTTAGTTCCTCCTGAACTATGAATTTGAGATAGTCTACACTCTTAGGAAGGGGAATGTAGAATAAGACACCCTCAGTAAGAGGTCTGGTCTATTGTATGTGAGTGAGGCGACATAAAACTAGCCACATTGCAGAAATCCTTTATGGAAAGATATTGTGAAGCCTATCTCTAGTATATGCCAATTACTCTCCCAATCCTTCAATGATTCATTGATGCACAACTTGGGGACATAGACTTCAAGGCCAGACATACTCAGATATCTTTAGGAAAGGCTCCTGATAGATTTTCAGAAGGTGGGCAGCACATCATTCTCTTCAGAAGACACACCATGGTACCAGATATGCTTCCGGAGGAGGTGTTGAGTAAAATCTACACATCTCTATTGGATGTACATCCTGGGGTGGAAAAGATATACTAGGACTTCCAAAATCAGTACTGGTGGTCAGAGATGAAAAAATAATTGGTAGAGTTTGTATCTAGATTCCTCACTTTTCAGCAAGTGAAGACAGAGCATCAGGTACCAGTAGG
This sequence comes from Viscum album, assembly GCA_963277665.1. Classification (NCBI taxonomy): domain Eukaryota; kingdom Viridiplantae; phylum Streptophyta; class Magnoliopsida; order Santalales; family Viscaceae; genus Viscum; species Viscum album. The sequence continues at coordinate 644,847,546 of OY728128.1, forward strand.
CTTAGCTCAGCCACATGAGGTACTAGAGTGGAATTGGGATGGTATCTCCATAGACCACGTGATAGGGATTCCCCGTACATCCTGGGTCCACGATTCAATCTAGGTGATCATTGAACGACTCCCCATGTTGGCCCACTTCCTACCCCTCAGAGAGTAGGGATTAGTAGAGAGCTTGCAAAATATCTATGTATAGAAAATTGTACGACATCACATGGTGCCATAAAAAATCATCTCTGATATAAACACTCATTTTACATCCCATTTATAGAAGGGTTTACAAGATGTGTTTTGGACTCAGCTACAGTTGAGCACTGCCTTTCATCCTCAGAAAGATGGTCAGACAGAGTGGACCATACAAACACTCTAGGACATGCTTCATGCCTGTATCCTTACTTTGGGTCGTAGTTGGGAGGACCACCTTCCCATAGGAGAGTTTACATACAATAGTAGTTATCACTCCACTATCGGAAATGCTCTGTTTGAGGCCTTGTATAGGAGACCAGGAAGATCACCTCTTTACCGGATAAACCTTAGGGAGTCGGCCTTATGGGTCCAGAGTTTGTGTAGTCTATTGCAGAGAAGGTGCAGATCATCCAGTAGTGGATGAAGACTATACAGAGTTGGATTAAATCTTATGGCGACATGAGATGGAGAACCTTGGAGTTTGAGAATGAAGACCATGTCTTCCTATGGGTATCATACCAATAAGGATTATGGAGGTTTTTCCACTATGTAAAACATTCTATGAGGTTCATCAGACCCATCCAGATCCTTAGTAGAGTAGGCGAGGTGGCATACTGTCTAGATCTTTTTCCACTGATACACCGGGTTCATAATTTTTTCCATGTGTCATGGCTGAAGAGATATTTTCATTACCCATAACATATTATCGACTAGGGTGAGCAGGACATCGATAATAGGGAAACATTTTGCGAAGTAACCATTAGAGATAGAGGATTGATAGGAGTGAGTATTTTATGGGTAGTCAATTTCTCTTGTGTGAGTTTGTTGAATGAATTGGAATCTCTAGGAGAGCACATAGGAGTGGGTAGCTCAGATACGTGCTCTATACCCCGATTTTTCATCTAGTTTTTTTGTATATTTTGGGGAAAACCCCCCTGATATAGGGATAATGTAAAGTCCCAGAAATTCCATATGAATTTTTTTAAAATTTTATGGGATTATTATAACTCTGTGAAAATTTACGGTGCGTGATTCTGAGGCCTGGTGTGCCCGAAATGGATTTTTAAACAATTATTATGGTACATTCAGTAAATGCATGGGTAGAATTTTCTATCTTTTGAAGCAGTTCACACAATTTAAATCTTAGGAAACCGTTGAATCCATAGAATCTGGATTCGCTTAAGAGATTCATTACTTTGACTTTAGTGGGTCCAGAGAAAAATATAGTTTTCAGACTATTAAAATAATAATAAAATAACATGTAAATGTTATTTTATTTTCTCTGCAGTAGTTGAGCAGAGGTGGGGGGACCACTGAGTTATTATGACATTTAATGTCTTAACTATTTGATTTTGTAACCATGACGTTGAAACATTACAAGCATTTCATAAATGAACCACAATAATGTTATGAAACTCCGTTGAATATTTTTTCTATTTATGTGAGGCTTGGGGTTTGATTTTTGAGAAGGAATTAGGGAACCTCTGATGATATGACATGATGTCTTCCACCGATGAGGAACGAAAGCATGGATGTCATTGAAGGGATCGATCGAGGATCCACAAACACTGGTGACTTCAACGAAAGAGGGATCTTCACCCTCCACAACCGCAATGACTCCATTAATTCTATAGGTATAGGGTTTATTAATGTTTATCTTTGAAGAATTAAATTTCAACCTCCTATTATGGTGGTAATGTGGAGGGAACGTGTCCAAAAAATGAGGCCCAAACTCTCTTCTTGTTTGTTCATGTAGTGTTATTTAGGGGACGATATTACAACATGTAATGACCTTGAATCTGGGAGCTTCATAGCGATGATGATATCCCAAGAGGCTTGTGGGCATGAACCGAAGGGAAAATGGACCCCTAGAGCTCACCCATTGGCCGGTGAAAGACCCCCCCCCCCCCCGGTGCAGCACTGACGACCGGTACTCGACCGGCCGCGTTGGTGAGGCGGCGCGCCATCACGCACCATGGTTAAGGGGATGCGACATCTAAATTGCAATGGAGGGGGAGCACACCCCATGGGTCTTGCGGAGCATGCAGCTAGGCCTCATAGTGCCGCTGATGGAAGATATGAACGACTCGTTAAGTCATTCGGGGAGTTGGGAAGTCACTCGGCTAGTGAGCCGCACCTACGCAACGGGCCACAGCACAGCCCAACCAGGCAAGTTGAGGACGGTGTGGTCCGGGCTGGGTCGGGTCAGATAGGGGCGGCTCGACTGGGTCGGACCGGACCTGGACCCATTTCGGTCCCAGTTTCACCTAAAGAGTTGTATCATGTGAAATGCACATATGTTTGACGAGACGTCTACTGTGTTAGAACCCTTCCAACATAACGGTCTATTAGGCTACTCATTTGTTGAACTTCAGGGTAGTTAAAGAAATACCTATATCCATAAGAGTAGATACAATGGATATCAAGGGCACTAGGTACGGGGAATCGTATGGCTCACTATCATATGAGTAGCGACCCTATGTAGATCAGCATCTAGTGATCCTATGTGGATAAATATCTAGAGAACTTGTGTGGATCAACATTATAACGACCCTATGTGGATCTACATTCATAGTGACCATGTGTCGGTCAACATCATAGTGACCACATGTGGATTAGACTCGTAGTGACCCTCTATGGGTCAGTATCTTTGCAACCCGTTGTGGCTTAGCATCTAGAGACCATATGTCGATCATCATAATAACGACCCTATGTGGATAAGGATATTAGCAACTCTATGTGGATCACCATTCTAGTGACCCTGTGTGGATTAGTAGTGTGCAACCTTGACAAAGGCTAGACTTAGAGTGGACTCTTCTGGATCAGTGATATACGACCTTATGTGGATCAACAATAGAACGAATCCCATGTGGTTCAGTTGTGGATACTCTCTAATGGAGTAAAATGATATAGATTTAGACTAATCAAATTTACTCTGGAACTCAGAGTTGTAAACCTAGTTTGAGCGGAGTCTTTTTCTTTTTTATGCTGTGATTGATATCATGATTTTTGGTTTTCCGTTGTGGAATTATGAGTGACCTTAGGGGGTCTTAGGGTCCCTATAGGGTATTTCTATACTCAGCCATGCACATGCATCACCCGCACCTTGTTGTGTCGTGTGCATATAAAGAGTAGTTTGGCTGAGATGTAGGGAGTTAGGACCTGACGGTGGACGATGGTGATGGTTGATGTGGAGAGATATGGAGATGTTCTATATATAACCTTCAGTTAAGGTCCATGGCAGACGTTCTCCTAATATTTTTTATGTTTCCTATTATAGTTATATATTTTCAATTGGGCTTGAATTTCATCCCCTTTACATTCAGTACACACATTACAATTGTAGTCTTACTTCGTGGTTGCATCTTGTTGTGTTCTGGGAGTATGTGTTTGTATAAGTTTGATTGAAATTATTTCTTATTTGATAGATTATCCTTTTTTATGCTAATCTCCAACCCCTGGACTATGGAAGGCAGGCTTGGGGTAGTCACAAAATGAGCCCCTGGGAATGGGTCGTGTCAGTATTTCTCTGTTCATAGAAGATATTTCAGAAATTATTTTTTATCATTAGGGTTTGTGGAAATTTTATTCTTTATGTTAGTGTATTTTTGGGTAATACATTAAGGTAAGATATTTAATCATAAAATTAAATTAAAGATTAATAAAAATTAGAAAATTATTTTTTTATTTTTCATTCAGAGTGGTGTTTTAAAACACTTTATTGAATGTTACTCAATTTTTAGAAAATATAATTATTATTTTTAGGTGTTTTTTCTGTTAGATTATGATTCTCTATATGTCACTTTTCATTGGAAATTAATTTTTGTATGATATATGGGACATCAATAGGACATGTTCATGTATAGTTTCATTAAAATTATGACTCTGATATTTTTAAATAAAATATTAAAGGGTTCTCCTACTAAGAATAACCAATAATTGAGTTCTGTCATCATTTATAGTACAATCTTTTTTAGATAGCTTCATACAAATTGAATACATATGGTAGAATATAACATCTTGTCTCTCAAACCATTTATTTGGATTTTTGTTTCAAATATGTAGAAATAGTTGACTATTTGGAATCAATAGGATCAATATCTTATGGATGATGATAGAATTTTTCCTAATGGTGTTCTTAATTTGTTTAGAAATCTATTAATTAGTTGTGTTTTTGTGTTTAGGTTATTGAGGAAATTGTAGAGTGGGATTAATCATTTGTGTTGTTTTTATCAGTCCATGTGGAATGGTTATTTAGTTCCACCAAGAGTTGATGTGTTTGTGGTTTCATTTTTCATAAACATTTGAAGACAATGGGAAATTATTATTCAGAAGCTAGTACCAGTATCAATTTTGGTGAAAAACATATGGTCTTGGTACATTGGTGGAATTTTAAATAATATTAGACATGTTTTTGAGATCCTAGTATGTATAGATAAATCATGGTTATCCAGTTCTACATCCAATGGTTTAGTTTTTATAGGCTTATTAATTTTTGGGTTTTATTTTTGAATCATTATTTTGGTTCCATGGTGGATTATGGTTATTTTGACGGATTGTGGACTATCAGTATTTTGGTGAAATTGAGGATTTATTGTGGGTTTTATTCTGAATGTGTGTTCTGTGGATGGTTTATTCCATTTTAGAATAGTTCTAAAATGATATGGAATATTGTATTGTTATCTTTTTTTATTAAAATTCATCCTTGGGGATTTTTAGTTGGTATTTGTTGTGTTATGAATGGAGACATCTAATGGTTTTAGGAGGTGAATTTGTATCTTATTAATTTTGAGTTAGGTAGTTTTCTTGAGGGATTGGACTAAGTGGATCATTTTTTGTTCAATCAATCCATATCTTTTCAATACTCCACCAACCATTTAAATTGAAGTGGACATAATTCTCAATTTTTAATAACATAAAATTAAAATGAATGCAATATCTAGTAGACTGTATAATATAGGGGAGAGTTTTTTCATCCACATATTGAAGTACACTATTAATTTATATTATTATATATTGATTTATTAAATGTTAGTTAATTAATATTTTGATAATTTTTAGTGTACATTTTAGAAATATTATGGATTTTATGTGTTGCATAGTTGGTAAATAGTGCTCGTCCCCAAGGGTAACAAAGTGAATCTATATTTTTCTTGGAACTGTGTGATGAATAATTAGTCCATTATTAAATAATTCATAAATTTTATGTTCTGGTTTTTCATTTTATTTTTTTTAATTTATTTCATTTCTTTTATATATCTTTTCCCCCATTTTCCTTCCATTTGTTTCATGACCCTCCCCTGGATGATGCCATTTCATGACCCTCACCCCTTATTCCCCCCCCATCCCTTAGCTACCATCCCATAGTGAGACTCCTAATTTTATCTAGTATCCTCCTATATTACATGCTCTATTCCCCATCATTGAAACAATATTATTGGTTCCTCTGTCTTGGGTGACATGCCCTCTCCCAACTCCTCCTACCTAGTTGATTAATAGAATTTCTCATTGATAAATTACAAAAACTCTATGATAAGTAATATCCTACCATTTCACACTATTTCCCATTAGTTTTCTCCCATCCCTCTTATTGAATGATATTTTTATGGGACATAGATATGGTATCTAAAAAAAATTGATTATGGTAAATTTTTCTAGGGATAATGTTGCTATATTCTTTCTTTCCGAGGAATATAAAACAATATATGACCTATTTTTGTGAAATATGACATAAATTCTTATTAAATTATTACCATGACAGTATAATAAAATTTTCAAACATCATTTCATTTCATTTAAAAATTATCTTTTAATTATTTAATGATACTTTTAATCATACTTATCAAATTTCCAATGAAGAAAAGTTATTTTCAATTTCATATCTAAAAAAACCCCCATTTTCCATATTTTGAATAATGGTTTAATTTATTTATATTTAAATCATTATTTAAAATTTTTATTCCTGTTCCAGATTGAATATATAAAATTTTACTATATTAATGCTAAAATTACGCTTTAAACTATATTTTATACATTTTTTACATCTAATTTCATATAATAAGTCATATAGAAAATATATAGAAATTTAAAAAAAATATTTAAATAAAATGTATGTTTAAAAATTATTTTCCCTTATTTTTTATGATGAATTAATTTATATAATGATAATATTATTATTAAGGTAATTTTATAGAAAATCCTGATTTGAATAAAAATTAAAGGCTTATTGGAAAGTTTTTTTTTTGAAATTTATTATAATTGAATCTTAAACTATTATAAATAGTCATGGAATCCTAAGTTGTTTTTATTAGCTGAATTTAGTACATATAGGTAGTGTCAAGAATTGAATTGTGTATACTTACCTTTGGATCCCTGTTAGTATTGATTGATCATTATAGTGGATTTGTGATTACATATTTTTCATGACCTAGAGTTAGAGGAGAGGGTGAGTTTTTTTTCTATATTGTTGTCATATTTCATACTATATATTTCATTGAATATTTTTTATAAACTCTTACTGATTAATCACTCTTAATGATCATTGTTTGTGGGATCCTAGGAAGTGGCGTATGTTGACTTAAATCTGATGGTATCCCTTTCCACTAGCCATAATAGTTAGTTAACATTGGATCATTTTTAAATAGTCACACATGTGCTAATATATTCCACTAGTTTAGGGAATGAATATAGGTTGTTATATTAGTATAGGTTTCCTAGCCTTAGTAACTATATCTTAGAGCCCATTCCACCCATTTCATGATATGTATATTGATATTTTGGGATCTTTATTCATAATTATATTCAAATGATTTCCAATTATGATTGGATCCAGTAATTTGATAAATTTATTATATTGTTACATCTATGAGATAGTTTATACTTTATTAATCATTTATGTCCTACATTGTGTGTTTGATTTTTTTGAATAGGTTACAATCGACATTTTTAAATGGGAAAAGGGGTCAATTCATATTTCTTGTGTAACTTATATCTTAATGTTTTTAAGTGATTATTATCATTTAATATTAATAACCATGAAATGTTATAAATCCAATTTGAGTTGTTTTTCACATTAAATTTACATATCAAATAAAACCATTTTTCTATTCTGATTATGGAAATAACTTTAAATGGATATTTACTTAAAATTAAGGAAGAAGTCTGGCTTCTTAGTACTAAACTGTACATTTTTATTCTCAAATCAACATCAATATTATCTTTTAGGAATTATTTATTTATTGATAATTATTGTGGTGCATTCAGCATTAAGGATGGTTCATGAATGATGGGGATTTAGTTTTGTTTCAGTTGTATATATGGAAATTTTCTATATGTTCCTTTTATATGATTTAAAAGGCTATATATTTATTTTCATAGATTTTTTGGTCATGTGTTCCCTTTAAATTAGTTTTTTACTACATTAATTTATGATTAAAGGTGGATTTCATTAATTATATAGAGACTATAATTTCTGGGAGATGCATCATCATGATGGAATCTAATGGAATAATAGGGTTTTTTATAATTATGGTTTTTGGAGTGAAATAATGGATTGATTTTTTATCTTCTTATATATGATATTTATTTATGTTTTAAAATATATTGAATATTATTTTTAAAAATTAAATTTATCTTCTCTAAAGGGTCATACTTGATTTCTAAATAATCTTTTTCAATTATTAATATCTATTTTGTAGTGAAAACATACATACTGATTTTTTATGCTTGTTACACTTTTAATCTAACTAGAGAGATCAGGGACCTCCTTATGTATATCGAGTAATGGTTTAAAGATTTTATTGATCAGTGGGGGGATATTGAATATGAAAAATGGTTTTCGAGGGAGGTTACATAGAGATCCTATATCCTAAATGTCCTTTTGTTATATGAAAATTACGATACTCTGTAGTTGGGCTATCGTAACTCACATGTTACATGTGATGGAGAGTGTCATGCCATCTCATATGTATATGGACTCAAGTTTCTAGTTATATATAGAATTGAGTGTTGGATAACACTATTATAATAGTTTGATAATTTTATTGTGGAATTTGTTTTTGGAATTTTTAATGAGTTACAAGTAATTTTGGGGTTCTCTCAAGCTAGGGATAATAAAAGATAATGAGAATGAGAAACATAGAAAGTTCCATTGGTCTATCTAACTTTGTGGATCCAATTATTATGGTTATATTTACACCACTCAATTATAAACTTTTTTATATTTATTTTTGGACTTTTCATTAGTATCTTTTAATGAATGATTTTATTTAAATGTGAATTCTCAAATATTTGAGGTAAATATGAGTTTAGTTAAATTTTATGTCAATGGGATAATTTTGTTGTGTTGTTTTTTGATATGTTTTTTCTTTACTAATAAACTATAAATTCTAATTTTGTGAAAAAATAGAGCTCTCATATTAGCCATGAAATATTGGGTTTCAAAATGATCAGTAAATGGATCATTTAGGAGGTATTTATTATTTCCTAAAAAATATATGAAAGAATTAGTTTAATTTTTGGTTTGAAGGAAAAATAAAAAAATTTATTTTTATTGAAATGTTTAGAAGAGAAATATTTCATTTTTAAATATTTTTAATATTTAAATATAAACAATGTTTTTTTGATTAGAGTATTTTTCAAAAAAAAATTATATTCAAAGTAAGTGATTTATATGATTTTTTTACATTTTTTGATTGTTGTGTTTTTTAGAGAGTATGAATTTGGATTATCCCTATCATATTTTTGGGTATATTGCATTTACAATGTAGGATATGTAACATGTGTTCATTTCTCAAATTATATAAATTTAGCATCATGTATGAATAAAATAAAATACTAGAGTTTTTAAACAAAAGAATCACACTCTATCCAAGTTATTTTATGAATTTTTATAGTTTCATTATGTTTTAATCAATACCCTGCCTATGAATACTATGGGGAACAAATATCCTTCATTATCTCAAAACCTATATGAGGATATTTTTTTGAGAGGTGTATAATAGTTTGAGACATGTTCATTTGGTGGGAGGTTTATTTATGAAAATTAATATATGTTGTTAATATTTGTGTACATTATTATTTGGGTATATGTTTCATATACTATTTACATTTAGTGAGGATCTTGAGGTAATTTTTGAGTCAGGTTCATCTATTGGTGTGTTTGGATTGGTTGTTGTAGAATGGTGGTTTAATTTTATTAATGTTGAGTGGGTTTGTATGTTAATTGACTATTTAACATGGGAAGATCATTTTTTGATACACTCATGCATATAGGGCCAATATATTATTTAGAGAGCAGCTAAGGGTGATGGGTGTTTGGTGGGTTATAATGGATTGATCCCCTATGGTTTAGGTCATAGTATCCCTAGATAAATCATGTTGGATAATGTTTGATGATCATATCATACATTAGTGAGGATTCCCATGGGTTGAGTTTTCATTTGGGATCCATGTTTTGTATCATTGTTTGATGTTGAGTTCTGTGTGGGATTAAGGATTTTTTGTGATTTTGGGGGATTTTAGGATTATTAGTATCATAATCTCTCAATGTGTGTGTCTTGGATATTACTTTCCATTTTATAATATTTTTTAAATAGTGGGTTTTATTAATTAGTTCATTATTTTCTCAAATAATCGTCTAAGGGGATATGCTATTTGGTTTAGGTTGTATTGTGGTTCGAGACATCTCATGAATTTTGTAACTAGTGTTTGTTATTTGGGATATTTTTGGTTTGGTAGATTGGATAAATAATTATTTTGAGTGGAAATGTTTTGTTTTATTATATCTTTAGTTGTGTCTAAAACCTCCATTTCCATTAATTGAATTGTTTTTGAATCTGATTTATCAATTTTATCTACCTAAATTGTATTCATTCGAGGGAAAAATTTAATATAGTGTGGATAATTTCCACATCTAGAGATCATACATGTTCCATTTTTCTTACTATGGAATCCAATATTTGAGGAAATGTTATTTGTTCCTTCAATTGTCAATTCCAAGTTTATATTCCCAGTATATGAACATTTAATTTTACTAACATTAGTATATTACATTATATATATCTATGTTATATTTTTCATGACAATTTTAGTTGTATTTATTGGAATTCCATAGTTGAAATTTGTTTTATCTATTCTTGTAGTGAATGTAGTGTGGTTATTAAAATTAAAGATGGTATTAACATTGATTTCATTTATAATATGAATGAAAATTTTCATTTTGATGATATATTTTCTTTTTATAATAGTATTTTATGTTTTAAAAAATAATTAGATAAAAATTAAATTTTCTATTTAAAAAAAATTTCAACTAGCACATCAGATTCATTCTTTTGATAAATTCTATAAATATTTTTGTTGATGAAAATGTGAGCTAAAAATATTTTGATGTAGTTTCAGAAATGAGTTACTTAATGAAAAATGATTATTTTATAGAAAATGGTTAGCTTTGTAATTTTTGTAATGGTGGATTTGAAATATATTATTTAAAAAAATTCATTGAAATGGTTTTTAAATTTTTATATATAATATTGGAATTTCGAGTAGTCATCAAATGGCACATTTTGTAATTTTATGTTGTTTATAAAATCTATGTGAATTTGTATGACACGCATGAGCCATGTTTTTTATGATTGATATCTATGGTGGATATATTATTGTGAACTTTCCTTGAGAGGGAATTGCATGTGAGTGTGATCTATTTTTATTCTTAGTGATGATATTGTTACTTGCTATTTCATATCTATTCATATTATTTCCAATGATCATTGATTGATATATTACACTTTGATTTATTTGGTCATGTGAAGCCATTTTCTAATGTTTATTAACATATATGGTATGATATTATTTCCACATTCTATCATACAAATTCATGCATGTAACATATTCCCATGGTTAGTGGTGTGATAATATATTCCACAAATTGGGGGGGGGGGACAAACCAAGTTACTGATATTAGTATAGGTTACCTTGCCTTAGTAACCATACAAAAGAGCCTGCGACACTCATTTCATGACTAGTATATTGATATTGGGGATCAATTTTATTTTAAGATGTCCATGTTTTATTGATATCAATGGTATATGTGATTATATACTTCATTGTTTTTAGTTTTATCTATGACTGGGATCATAATTTATTGTTCATGTAATTCCATAAGTGGGTTCTTTCAATGTAGTTTTACAGAAGGGTATTTATGAATATTTTGAAATGGGGCATTGGGTTCTTTCATATGGAATGTGTGACTTCTAAATAAATTATTCAAGTTCATTAATTAATTGAAGAAAAATATAGAGGGATGATTATAAACCCATTTTGGTTTTCATTGATCTTTAAAATAATTATGTTTTAAAATACTATATTTCTATTATTGTTTTCAAACCATATAAAAATGTGCATTAATTAAATGTTTTGGATGTAGAAATTTATGTGAGGGATTAATGATCATATTTATGATCATTGCCATAAAACATTTCAATTTTTGACCCATGATATGTTCTTATTCACACATGGGATTCATTTCGCCTCAAGGCCGGTTATTGGATAGTGGTTATTTAGGTTATATCATTTTTTATTTATTAAAATATTAAAACTATTATATTTAAAGTATTTTCTAGGACCTACCTATATTTTCATATGTTTTATTTACATATGTTCCCATTAATTGAGTTCATTAGAACTTTTTGTCATGGTAATTTTAGGATAACATTATCAACATGGAGTATATATGATTTTGTATCTGCAAATGTTTTATGAGTTTGGGGATTTTGATGGGTATATTCTAGTTTAGTTAATTTGAATATTGAGAAGAGGGAATAGTTTTTACCAACATATATTATCTACTAATATAAAATTTTTCTATATATGCCAGTTCATTTCTTCATTGGATCTCCAACCAATGGATGGTTTATGAAAGATTTATGATAGAATTTTATAATTTATTATACATTAATATACATATATATATACTAAACAAATGCCAAATTGTTTATTTACTATGTTGCATGTTGTCAGCAGTGTAGGACATGTTTCTCCCATCATGTACATTGAGGTTCGATTTAAGAATCTAATGGATATACATATATCAGTATGGTCTTGTACAATTTCTAATATACTAAATTATGTTAATGTTCTTATTTACCAACTCCAAATTTATTATTTTTTATGTAATAGTTGTGTCCATATAGGTTTTTGGAACATGATAGGAATAAGTTAGGGGACAGTCATTATATACCATTTATTTAGAACATCAATTTTTTGGGAAGTCCACGACTGATTCTTATATTTTGATATATATTGGGGAGTTTTTTCATTGTTTATTGGGAAAATTATTATGACATACCAATGAGTTACATGTTATTTGTGGATATCTTTTTTTGTGATATCTGATGAGGAGCTAGATCATCACTGTTATCTCATATGGTCCGTCCAACCAATTTATGAATGTGTAGATGGTTTTAGGGACTCCATTAAATCTCTAAAAGGATTTATATTTCATTTTAGAATTGTTTTGACGTTATTTAATTCCAAAATTGATCCTAAAATTTATTTTTAAATTATTGATAGGAATTAAAGAGGAGTTTAGTTGTGTTTGTTATTAATGAAATAATTTTGATGTTGTCTATTTTTATATGTTTTAATTATAATTGAAAATATAAATATTATTTTTTGGTTAACAATGTGAGTTTTCATATTTTCCATGACATTTAGGGTTTAAAATAGTTTTATAATATTATATTAATAATTATTTATAGATCTATAAGAGAATTTTTAAAATGATGTAAATTTAATTATGGTATTTGATAAAAAATATTGGAACACAAAATTTTAGTTATGAAAAAATATTAAATTGAATGTATATTATTTAAAAGTGAAATTATATGTTATTAAGACAATAAAAATGGTGTTATTTTTTTTAATTGAGTGTGGAGTTTTGAAAAAAATTATTTAATTTTACTAATGACTAAGAAATATTAGTTTAAAAATTTCGGGATACACTATTTTGTTTTGGGAGTTAATTGTTTCGGTGTTTTACAACAATCATAGAAAGACTGTTGGGTTTGATTTTTTACACATGGAATGGTTTATTTCATGAATCATGTATTTTATATTCTATCTATAATAGTTGTATAAGAAAATAATAAAGGATTTTTTTCTTAGGATTATCCTCTTACTGGACCCTCTCATCATCTATAGGAGACTCATTTTGCTTCAAAATTTTCTGAAACACTGAATGGAGTGAGGAAATTGAAAACTTATTTCAATAAAACTCTATTTTAGGATCGTCATTTGGTTGAAATAAGACTAATTAATCCTTGGTAATAAAATATATGTTTCTATGAATGGTGGTACATGTTTTTTCCATGGAAATACATGTTAATTGGGTATAACCATCTATAGATTTTTGGTTTTCATTCGCTTCATGAGGTAATTTCATAGTGGGATTTTTCTTTTTGGGTGTTTTAATTTTTTTACAATATAATATTGGTTTACACATATGATTATTGTATATGGTCATGGTTTCATAATGGTTTGGACATGTGAAATCCATGGGATGTTATGATTGGGTAGGTCGGACCAATATCAATTTTTTTTGTGAAACTTTGTATTCTAGATTATTGGTTGGATTCTATGGTACGGTTCCCCTGTATTTGACATTATGATTTTACTAGATGATTATTGGTTAACAAATATTTTGTACCTTTTATTTATTTATGCTTATTATTATATTATTATCATTTTGGGATCATGGTTTTTCATCCATGGTAGATATAATATTCTGGGATAGATTATAGATTGTTGGGATTTTAGTGGAACTAATGATTTTTCATGGTGTTCCATAACATATTATGTGCAACAGATTTGTCATTGCATTTTATAATATTTATAAAATATCTAGGATTTTTTTGTAGTTGAATGTTTTCTTGTGTATGTTTCATGGATGTTGTATTGGTTATTTAAGGCTTAATTGGTATTAGAAAAAATCAAGGTCGAGTTAATTAGTGTTGTTGTTTAAGAGATTATTTTTTGCGTAGTTTGGAAAATGAATCATGTTGACTGGATCATTTAGAGTACCACCACTAATTTTCCATTTCCCAGCCCAAAAAACTCATGAATTGGTGTATAATAGATTTTCTTATTTCAATTCCATCTAAATAAATGGAATACATTCTAGGGTAATAATGTGAATGGTGTGGGCGATTTTCACATTCACATGTGATTGTAGTTTTCTAATTTTTATTATTTTATAATAATTCATTAAAATTTATTTTATTTTATATAATAATAAATTTAATTTTTTAATTTTTTGAATTTATTAGTTTTTATGAGTCACAGATTTAATAAACTATTTGATCCCATGAAGGATACCATGGTAATTCATTTGGGTCATATTTGGGAGTCCTGTCCGATTTGATAAACCATATGTCTTGCCAAATTTTATGTTTTAATTTAATTTGAATTTATTTTCGTTTTAATTTTATGTATTTTATTTTTTATCTATTTATTTGTCTCTTATTATCCCATTTATAACATGACCCTCCGCTTTATTGAATCCCATGATTTAACACCCCAAATATAGTCACTCCATTTAATAAACAAGGTTCTATCGTGTTATTATTTCATCCATCTAGTCTCCTACTCATTAACTTCCCAACTATCACCCATTGGGTGATCAACTATCATTCATTCCCCATCTTTCCATACCTCCCCTCTTTATACTTATACTTCCATATATGTTCCACCCATTTCCTATGTGAGTAACAAAAAAAGGTAAAGTCTCCTCTAACTCACACACACACTCAGTCTCTCTCTCAGAAACAATCTTCCTTTTTCTCCCATTTCCCTATTATGGTGAATCAATTATATGAACCCTAATTTTAGTCATAATATGATTTTGGTTCTCATTCTTTCTTCTATGTATGAACCTATTTAATTTTTTCATTATAGGCCATCCACAGTATGAGGAAAATCTTTCTGGATATTCTTTTATCAAATAAATGAAGGTTTTCCCCTTGACATGACATTTAATGTTTGAACAATTAGTGACTTTCTGTTAACATTTTTTTAATTTTTTAATTATATAATTAATAATATTTATTGAATTTCTCATGATAAAAGTTTTTTTTCTCTTGGTATTCTTCAAATGATGAAATAATCTATATTTTAATGATGTTGTTAATTATTTTATATTTAAACCATTTATGATAATTTATTTTATGATAGATTGTCTCTTTAAAATTGTATTTAATTTTATCAATAAATTTTTTTCATTAAATATATTTTTATATTTATTTTTATATAAAATTTAATGATATTTTTTCAATTATATATTTTTATCACACACACATATATATATTTAAATAAAATTATAGTTTTTGAAAACAAATCGACACATTGTGGTTCATTAGTTAATTTAATGATTGTGAGTTAAAAGATATAAATAAATTTATATAAAACATGTGGTTTATTAAATTTATATCAATGGTAGTTTTAGATTTAGTGATTTATTAAATGTAGGAAAAATGAATTTTTAATTATAATAATTTTATTTTATTTCGAGTTGATCTTAGTAGCATCGCTGATATCTTTTTTGTGGGTGTTTTTGTATGACCCTCTTTAGACTCCTTCGATTGAAAAGATTATGGTGGTGTAATTGTGATTGGGTATTTTTATTTAGAGGGAGTTATTGGTGAGGTTGTATTTTTGTTATGAATGGTGATTCGTTTATTGCTTACTGATCATTTTCCATACATATTGTTAGCTATTATATTTACATTTTGTATCCCTTGATTTTATTTGTTCTTACAAAAATGAGTTCAATGTGTAGTCTTATATTGACCAAATTAGATCTCTTTCCACTAGATATCATATATAAGGATATTTAAAACATTCTACACTACTCATTGATTTTATACTATATTCAACTAATATAGGGAATGAAAATAGTTATTGATTTTTTCTAGATTAACCATTCTTAGTAATCATAGGGATAAACCATTGAAACTAATTCTGAAATTGAATGATTGATATATGTTGATGCACATTTTTTTCATTAGATTACATTATTTAATTGAATTGTATATCACCTATGTTTGGATAATATTATTAACTAATTTTATTAAGAAAATGGTTCCCCCTTTATTGATTTTTTAGATCCTTTGATGTGTGTTCTCATTTCTAAAGTGGTTTATGAAATGGTTTTAAATGAACATTTGAAATAAACATTAGTAAATTTCATATTTCATTGTGACTGTAAATAATGGTTTTTGAGAAATTACTTTTAAATAAAATTAACAGAGTAGATGTTATAAAACAACATCAATGTGGTAGTTGTTTAAAAAAATAAGTAATGAAATATTTTTTTATTGTAATTTTAACTGTAGTCTAAAAGGGTTCATTATTTAAATGTTAGGAATGTGAAAAGAATATTTATGTCCTATTGGGAATTTATATTGTCACTATTATATGTAATTTTAGTCTTGAGAAAATTTTCAGTTAAATTTAAATCATTTGGTGTATTTGGAATTATGAACACATTTTGACCTCTAGGGATTCTATTTGGTTATTGTTGTATTAAACTAATTCATACAAGTGTACATTTAAAATGATTTTGTTGGAAATGATTTTATTTTCATTGAATTTTTTGAAATGTGTGACCATTAAGTAATTTAATCATTGATTCATTGATGTTTATTAACGAATTTACTTATTTATTTAGAGACTGAGTGATTAGGGAGAAGGATCATATTAATGGAGACGAGGGAATAATGGGGGTGATTGATAGGTGATGGTATATGGAACATGATCAAAGGGATTAATTTATTATCTTCTCATATCATCTTCATATTTATTTTTTATAGCTACAATTTATATTCAATATAGGAATTTTATTTATTGATGAGACATGATAGATTTCCAATATAATTATGCTATTTATTTTTATTATATTAAGGGGTGAATTCATCAACAATATTTTTTTTGCAAATAAATTTTTTCATTAATTTGGGTGGGGGTCTAGGATGAACCTTGTGAACTTGGGGGGGGGGGGGCGGTTCTAATGTATTATGGAAAGACATGTCAAGATATAATTTGAAAAATTATATCAGAAGTAGTTTTTCTTGATCTCCTTAGTGTCAAATTATGATTATTTTTCAATTTTACAGTGGTGTGGAGTTAGGAATTTTGAAATTTATTGTTATAAAAAGGGAGAGTTTCATTATATTTTTTTTTATAATAATTTTCTAGTGAGGTCCATAATTGGGTGTTGTATGATAGTATTTCTTTTAATATGGTTTTTTGTGTATATTATGGAAATTTTAATTGAATTCCAAATTGGTTTCAAGTTATTTTGGGGTCCTCTTGATCATGGATTGATAGAGTTGAATGATCCTATAAAAAATTTATCCCATCATTAGATAATGAAATTGAGCCCCATGTGGAAGGTTAATGGGATACCCCTAAACTTGAATCATTTTTTTATTCCATTTTAGACATTTTTTATAACTTGTTTAATTTATGAATCACTATAAATTTGAATGATCAATTATTTTAGGTTAGATAATAGGGGATTAGTTATTTTTCAATTTTTCTTGTAGTTTAATTTTTTGGATATGTTTTAAATTGATAATATTTACATAAAAGTCATTTTAAATGTTAAAAAATAAAATAAAAATTGAATTTAGTATTTTTATTTAATATCTGTATCGAATTTTATTTATTTTCATTAAAATGTATATTTAATATTTTAATATATTTCCTTCATTTTCTGAGTATATATTTCTATATTTTTTAGTTTTTTTAGAGATATAGTTTTGTTTTCTTTATGATGTATAAATTAAATGAGTTTATGTCCCCTATTATTGAAATTCCTCAAAATTGAATGGTTAAATAAAATAATCAATGTTTTTCACCTAATATTATGTCTTAGTGATTTATCCCTTCATGTAATGTATAATTATTTGGTTTTGATCTCTACCCATACCCATAATTGAGTCGGTATCGTGAAACATTATTTCTATCAGGCCCTATATCTGGACCTTTTTTGGTGGATAATAGATTGTTTGAGACATTGAAATATATTGTAATGTTTTTTAATGGATAATTATACAATTTTTCCATGGGGTTCCTCAATTTTTTTGGTATTACCTTCACAAGTTCTATGGTTTTATAATGTGTCATTATGTAATTTTCAAGGGGGTTCATTCATTTATTAGTTATTTAACTAGTTCTTTTGAAACATGGGTTTAGAAATACGATGTTTTATTGTGTGTCTTGATTTGTTATGGAAGTATCATGGATAGTCCTTTGGAATCTATTATCATGTAGCTAGGACCAGTATCTATTTCGGTGACAACAAGAGTGTAAAGGATCATTGGCATGTATTTTTGGTAATATGAAAGTCTTGTTGTGAGCCATGTATGACTATATAGAGTATGTGACCCAATACTAAGGCTTGTGACAATTATTATTGAGCATTATCGAGGGTCTTATATTGTTTTGAGGACCTCATTTTATTTCCTTGGTGGATGATGTTTTTCATGGATTATGGATATATGACCATTCAATGTAATTGAATATTTGTAGGACCATTTTTTCCTGGAATGCCCTCGTAAAGGGCACTGCTCGCTAGGTTTTCCCCCCTGTGACCACCTCCCTCTTCTCCATCTCAAGCCGGCGACGACTTCTCTCTCAGCGCTACTGCTCGTCCTGATTGCGGTGTGTGCGGCCTCATCCAGTGGCGGTGTCGTGGCTTTGTGGGATCAACATTCAACATCGTTGTTGCCCATCTTCATTCCCTATCCTCTGAATTTTCTAGGGTTCCACGGCGGCACGTTGAACGTCCATGGGTCGTGTTCCAGCTACTGTGGTATGAGGGTCGCAGAATCATTTTAGTGTAGGATGTGGGTGTGATTGGGAGGTTCTTTGTTGATTTGAGTGCGGTCTTGAAGGCGGTGACGAGAGCGGTTCTAGATAGCGGAGGGATCTTTCTTCCAGTGAGTGTTCAGGTGGCTTCTTTTTAGGTGATTTTTTTTCATTCCTCGATTTCTGATTCATTTCTGGTTTGGATGCGATCTGTTGTTCGATTCATCTTGAAGTGTGAATCTTTTGGTTTTTGGATCAGTGGAGGCATTAGTGGAAGAGAAAGTGTTGTCAACGGTGATGGTCTTGGTCTGCTTGGTTTTGGCTGTCGCGATCTGTTCTGGATGTATCTGCGGTTGGTTTTGGGAGATTCTGCATTTCTTCTTTGCTATGAAATGAGACGGCTTCATGGTCTCCTTGTTCTAGCAGTGATGTGGTGACTCGAAGGTTTGGATCTGGTTCGGCTTTTCAGTTTCCTGTCATCTTCAATGGGTTTTATGTTTCTTCAGTGTTGGTTTTGTTTCTGGTTGAGCCTGTTCCTTTCTTGTGATGGTTGTGTTTTTTTGGTCTCTATTGAGTGAAGTTAGGACGACTTCACGGTCTCCCGATTAGTGCTGGTCTAGACGATGTTTCGTCCTGCACAATACTATTTTGTCTCTGATCTGGATGAAGACTTTCATCGTTCTCTCCGATGTGGAGTTGGGCAGTGGTTTCATGGATCTTTGGGATGTGAGCTCGAGCGGGCAATGTAGGGAGGGTGATGGAGACGACGTTCTACCGGTGACGGTGATGTATGGTTTGGCTCTGATGTTCATGATGATGGTTGTTGGCAGAGCCGCTTCTCTCTTTTTATGTGTGACACAAGTGAATTTGCAGTTCGAGATCTCTTATGAATTTTAAAATTAGTTTTATGAGTATTGATGTGCAGTTTGATTTTTGGATTTTGTATGGATTAATCTTTCATTGTTTGTGTTTTGGGGTTTGCGCTGGACAAGACTACAGGGATCAGGACCCGAAGGATGTTTTAGAGCTGATGGTTCATCTTTGCAGATGTTTTCAGATTTGGGTGTTTGAGAGGGTATGGCGCTTGCCATTGGATTGGACCTGTTCTTTGACACATGATTTTTTTTTTCCGATTATCCATGCAATGGTTGAGTGCATCAACACGATCAAATGCTGGGGCGAGGAAGCTCCTTGTTGTCAATCTAGTTCTATTCTCTAAAACCATTATGTCGTGATAAGTTTGAAGTTTTTGATGTCTGTTTGGGTTCCCCCCTTCTTCCCTTAAAAGGGGGTATTATTATAATAATAGGAAACTGAAGGCCTTCGGGCCGTTGGATGGATGATGAGTATTTGTAGTGGTGTTTCATCTTATGGTGTTTGTCATGGATATATTTTTCTATTTTATAATATTTAGAAAATTGTGGGTAGTCCAATGTTGGTCTTCATATTCACTACTAATCATCCTAGGCCTCACAGTATTTGGATTATGTTGTCTTTATCTTGTATAAGACCCATGGTTTTGCGAGACTATAACAGTTATTTTGGGGATTTTTCATAGATAGTTTTAATGAGTTATACTGTTGAGTGGATATTTTTTTCTTTGACCTCTCTTTGTTTCTACCAATCCTTCCAAACCTCATAAAATAAGTTGAATTAGATTCTCATATTTTAATATGTTTTTTATATCAATGACATTTTGTTAGTATAAAGGGAATGGTGGAGATAATTTTCTAATCCATCTTTGACTGTGTCCTAATTTATATTGTACTATTTGAATTAATTTTATGATTTGTTTTTTTTTTGTAACACTAGATTTTGTTCTTTCAAATTTGAATGGTTTTTAATTATAGTATGGTTATCCATAATTATTTATATTATGTTACATCAATTATTTGTTATTCTCTATCTTTACATAGTGATGTTTTTCATAGTTGGAACATGATTTGTAATTTATTTGAAGTACTAGTGGAAATCATGTAATGTAATTTTTGTTTTGGATGTGTGTGTATCATGTATTACATATTAGTTATGAAATTGGATTGGTAAACCATTTGGGTTTCTAATTTGTTTTTATTTTTTTATATCTATTTCATATATCATATTGTTTTTTCCATTTATTATTTTTATTTTAATAATGTTATCTCATCCCTAACATGACCCTCCTCTAAATAGAATCTCACATTACGAAAATAATTTTATCAATTTTAGGCATTGGACTCGAGCTTCCAGTCCACTGGAACCATTGAAAACCTCACTGAAAAATTCACAATTCATTGAAACAATGAAAAATGTTACAATATAACTTTCACTATTCTCGTGAATAGTTACTATTTCAATGGGATTTCTCATGGTTTTAATGGAATAGACACCCCATTTCATCAGCTGAACTAGAGGCAATTTTGGTCCCCCAGTGTAACACCACCTCCCTCCATAATGTCACTCATATGGAGTCATGTTCTAATGGCACTCATCCTCCCCCCTTTTTGTCTCCTCTGCATCTCCCTCTTCCCATGATACACCATACTGTCATACCAATACTGTGTTTTCCACCATACCACACATCCCCCAAAATTGAAAAATCCTTACATATAGGTTCCACCAAATTTATCAGTGATTCAAATCCATGAATCAAATGTAAAGTCCCCAATACCCTTCTCTCTTCACTTCTTTCTTTATACATTCCATCATAGTTCACATGAATTGTTTGAACCATTGGTTTTTTCTCGGTCTAATTTTGTTCCCCTTCATGGTTCTAGTACCTTTTTAGGTTCATTTTTTCTTTCTAGGGAATCCACCATCAAAGGATATGTATTTAGACCTTCCACTGTGGATAAATGGTAGATTTTTCAATTTACATAATATTTAATTTTAGAACCACTAACATATTTTTTCTATATTTATATTTTTATAAATTACTCATGATTTTATCATTTATATTAAATTGGTATTGAATAAATTTCATTTTCATTTGGTTTTCATCAAAAGTATGGGGTTTCTTTATTTTAATGATATTTTCCAAAATGTCTCCATTTGAACCATGGATGAAATTTGTTATTTTTATTCCCGATCAAATTTTAGATATATAATTCAATGTTATTAAAACATTTGGCTATAACATTTATTATAAAAAAAATTTACATGGTATTTTATGTGTTATATGAAATTAATTGACTTAATGAATGTTTTAATGAATTTTTCATATAAAATAGTAGGTTTGTGATATTTCCATCATATTTATTCCAATAGTTAATTTCAATAATAATAATTCAATGAATAATGAATTTTTAATGAAAATGATGTTCTAATAAATTGTTTTCAAATGAGGTTTTTAATGTAGGTTATTAAGAAATATCTTATAATTTTTTTTGAATTATTAGATGGAAACTAAATCCCTAGTGTATTTTTTGATGGTAATTTGGAACTATTAGGTGGATTCTAAATTTTTGGTTTCTATAGACTTGTTGTGAGTCATACAAGTTGTGATTCGTTTTATAGTGCATGTGTGAAAAGGTCATTTATTTGAGAGAGAGCTGGAGGTGAGGGTGACTTATTTTTTATTATTTATGATTCATTCTTGTGTTAATTTTTATTGATTATTTTTATTATTTCCCATGTTATATCCTTATTTGTTCTCCCTTATTTTGTCTTTGTCTGTTGAACAGAACTTATAGGGTATTCATACAGAAATGGGAATTGATTATTCTCCACTAGTTATCCTATTGAATTAACTTCAGTGCAAATTCCAAAATATAGGGATGCAATAATGTATTATACTAATGAAGGAAATAGGTATAGTTTAAGATGTTAGATTAGATTACATAGAATCAGTAATTATGTGTTATATCCCATGAAGCATATTTATTGTTTGGTTGATTGATAAATGGGGATTCCTTTTAATAGTTAAATTCCATTTTTTTCATTATATTTATGTCACCTGTGATTGGATTTTATTATTTTTTGTCCATCTATGATATAGTTAAACTATTATTTAAATTTATCTTCATACAAAAAGTGATGTTTTTTAAATCACTTCACAAAAAAATTTAAAACTATATTTTGAAATGAAAGGTGTAATTTCATATGGTCTATGTGACCAATAAATTATTATATTTAATTGACAATTTTTCATTTAGGATTATACTAATTGAAAATTTAAAAAATCATTTTTAGTTTTTATAATTTTTAAATTTTATTATGTTATAAAATCAATTTTTATGTTCTTATTTTAATGATATATCAAAATGGATATTTAATTTAAGGTTAGGAATTTCGAAAGGCAGGTTGTAGACTACATATATTTTTTATGACCACACCTCTCCTACATTCAATTTTTATGACATTGTTCAAATCATTTTCTCTTGTGTGGGTAATTCAACATTGTGGCTAATTTGTATCTACCTTTGAATAAGGTTAGTTATAAATTAAGTTTTCTTAGTTATAAATGTGTGCCTTTTTATGAGTATGTAGGATTTGGATTTCTTTTTATTGATTTTCCTACAATGTGTTTCCATTATTATATTTCTCAACTTCATGCAATTATAGATATTGGTGGATTTATGTATTAATGAGGATATTGGGTGTTGTGATAGATGAAAAAAATTATGACATTATAAGAGAGATAATATTATTCTGGCTAGGAGAAGGAGATTATAGGGTGAGGTAAGGGAGTAATTTTTCATCAAATTATATATCATTATAGTTTAGGTTTATTTATATAGGGTATTTTATATTTGTCTTTTATGAACAACTTATATATGAGTCAGGTTAGATTCTTGTTTGAACTATATTATTTATGATACTCTAATATATTTGTGAAATCATCCCTTTTAATTTATTTTTATGCAAATGATGCTTTTCAACAGCTCTAAGGGATTTGGATGACCCATCGTGTACATCGTGTTCTAGTTCAAGTGTGTGATTGAAGAATATGTCAGGTTGTTCTCTGTAAATTAAAATGTATATAGTATTAGGTTTTGATATATTTGGTCAAGAGGTGTGTTGTTTGTGTATGAATAAAATGAGGTAATGTTATTACGTGAATATAGTGATTAAAAAATAATATATTTTTTTACATACACATAATATAAGGTGGTTTATATTATTGGCCTCATTGGTTGTTTCATTGTTACTTTTATTATTTCTCTCTTTACATGGACTGTGATGGATGTGGAGGTTACATACTATAATTTATATAAATAATGGTGAATGAGTGTTTTGGCTAGAGGGGCATAACAAGATTGTTGATACAAGGGTAAGTCAGCTTCAAAATCACATTGTACTCTATCCATGTTTTACTTTATTTTAGTTTTAACACAATATATGTTCAACCTAGAAGAAAAAGTATGTATGAAATACTATGTGAAATGAGTTTACTTTCCAGAACATTTTGGTATTATATTTTTACTGTTTTCAACAAATAATAATTCTAGTATATAAAATAATTTTTAGGTGTGGATGTTTATATAATTTATTTATCGATATATCTACCTTTTCCAATATTAATAGTAATGGAATAGAATTACTTTGATTACATATATGCCTTCATTTTTAGTTGGTTTCCATGTAATATGTTGACGCATATATGTTGTCCTACAAAATCTCCTACACTACAAATATTTTAGAGGCTATTTTCGGGAATTATAAATGGAATTAGTTTATTTTTTTTGTTTTCATGGTATTAAGAGTCATTAAGTATTATGATAGGACTGGATATAACATCGAATTAACATCAGATATATTGTAATTTAATAGTTTTAGGGTGTAAATATATGTTACCTGGAATGTTGGATTATTATTATTGGGATTCATTATAATAGTTGAAATTATTTTGATGATCGATGATGTTTCTAATTATGGTTTATTATTTTACTATTTTCCTATTATGTAATGATTTTTTCATACATTAACTATGCATAAAACCTAGAAATACCAAACTTGTTCATTCATATTTTTGAGTATAAATGATATTTTGGGAAAATATGTGGTAGTAAAATGTTTTCAAAAAGTGATTTTCATAAAAAAAAGTATTCCATAGAAATTTCTACATAATTATATAATAAATGTGGTTTGTGTAAATTAAAATTAAAAATATTTTATCTGTTATTTTTATTAAAAATGAGTAAATGTTAATTAAAACTCCATATAATGACTATTTTACAATATTAGTTTGAATTATACAATTATGGTTTACATTTATGTGTTTTTGGATTATATATGGAATGTTTGTGTGGTCATGATAAGAATGGGGTATGGGTGATTACGTGGTTAGGTGACATTGAATATGATTTGGTTTAGGTATGTGATTAGTTGAAAGATGGAGACCCATGGGGAGGGGTATGGGTTAGGCTTGTGGGTTTCCCTGGAAATGATTGAATCAAGAGCATTAATAGTAGTTTTTGAGTAGTTTGGTTTTAGTTATAGGTATATATTGTTTAAATTATTAGCACCATTATGATGGTAAATGAATGAAATGGTTTACATATGAATCATTAATGCTTTTTATAGATATATATTATGATATAACATGATATTTTATACCCTCTTGATACCAAACCTGATTGTCTAGAGTTGGTTGTGGTCATTTTTTTCTTACATGTAATGGAGACAAGTAAAAATATATTCACATAGCATGAATATTTCCACCATGGGAGGGAATCACTTTTCTAAATGGGTTTTATAGATTTATCTAACCAAAGAGATTTACATGTGAAAATTCTGTCTCATATTATGTAAGAGTATAATATAGATATTAATTATAAGGTTCATTCTATTTGAAACCCCTCATCCTAAGGGTGTTAGTTTATCAGTATTTTGGTAACAAGAAATTTGTGATGTAAAGTACAATTATGTTTTTCCAATATATATAATGTAGAGTTACATAGGGTATCATGAGTTATAAATAAGATAATATGGTGATTGATTGATAGATTGTAGGTGGTTGGGAGAATTGATAAAATAATGAGACGGTAATGGAATCACACATGGGGTAATGGTTGTGTCATGATCATGTAATTTTATTCCAATACATTTTGTGTTATATATGGAAAAAAGTTGGGTTTTTATATTTTTAGAAGGATGCATTTTAATATAAATTCCATTTTAGGGCATTGTTCTATTAATTTTTATCTAGAATTCACTCAATGTTTTAAATGGTAATGAATATTAACAATTTTATTTTGTATGGGCAAGGTGAATGTAAATAAACATGTCCTTAGATTTCTCTAATATCTCAATATAAAATATTTCGATATATCATCTTGATATATATAGTTTTATTGTTACATAACTTTCCTATTTGATATTCTATCATTATTGATGTGAAAATGGTTAATTATAGGACATCATATTGATATATTATGTGAGAAATATTTGAATATTATTTGAGAAATATGATGATAGGGTTTCAAATATTTTTTATTTTTTCACTTCTAGAAGAAAGGAAATGTAGTATATTTTATATGTATTTTTTTGGGAGTGATAATAATTGATGAGTTATCCAATAATTTATGGTATTTCTAAATCATGAATCATTTAATTCCCTAGCTAAGAAAATGTTTTCTAATGGGTTCATTTAAACAAAATATAGTTAATTTCATGTAGTAAGGGTTTTTATTGTTATTATATGAGATGGATCACATTACTATTATTTCAATGGATTCAATGCTAGAATCATGTGGTGATTTTTTTTTGTTATGAAGAAGTTTTATTATGAGAAGTTTCCTTCGAAGGATTTTCATATTTTGGAATAACGGTGTGAAAATGAGGGTTATCAAGATAATCATATGGTTTGGATAATCTTCTAGAGTTTCGAATAGTATGATATCTTTGTATGGATTTTTTCCATAAATATTTGGGGTGGATAGGGAGATTATCCAAACTTGTTGTGGTTATGATATCATTTTAGATTCTAGATCAAGGACGTTTTGTTTAACTAATTCTTTAGAAAACACGTCATTTTGAAACTGTTTTTTTAATTTTTGCCAAGGGTTGGTGTCAATAGAATTTCTAGTAGCTAGGTATAATGAATGGATTACGTGAAACCAAAATATATAAATTTTGACAGTGATTGAAAATTTATGAGATCTAGTTTTCTACTTTGGGAAACTATATAGAGATAATTTCATGGTATTTTTGAAATTAGGTTAAAAAAATAAATTTTTGTTTGATATAACTCAGAACCAAAATAGTTTATTCATGATATATTTTATTTGTATCTGGATTCGATAGTTAAAAGATGAATAATTTCATGATGAATCTTTATATATCACCTTATGATTGTGAATTTTTATTTCTATAGTGTGTCAATAATATAGATTTAAAATGAAATCTGTGTGGTGGATTAAAGACTAATTATTTTAACATATGGTCAAAGTGAGATAATTTTAAGAAAATTTTTTGTTATCTATAATTGGTGTTATTAATGTATAATTATTCCCAATATAGTTATAATTTGGATTTGAAATATGGTTTTCATTTCATGGGTAGATATACTATAGAAGTATATTTTTTTCTTCTTATATATTTGAAAATGAATGGTGAGATGTATGTAATGACCCCCAACATTATAGGTGATCAAAACACAATAAAAAAAATATATGTTATTTGGAATCTAACGAGTACTGAATATAAGAAAATTGATCGATATATTGTTGATATGAAAAATTATTAAATGTTATTCGACATTATTTTATATGTTTATGCATAAATTTATATATTTGGGTATAATTTATATTATTATAATATGGTTAAAAATATATCAGATATGTCAATATACCTTATAGACTTGTATTGGGTACCAGGTGTATTCTCTAACCGACAACTACATCCCTAGTTTTTTAGTACTATGTACATATTCACCAATCATTCTGGTTCAGTTCTGTTAGATGTGAATCCAGTACTCAATTGCAATCCACTACCAACTTGGTTGCCTATGGCCACTTCATAAAAAAATAAAAAGACCATATATTTTTTACAATATGTGTTGATAACCGCACACCACAAAAATTCCTCTGGTATAATTTCATAATAAGGATATATATTGACTACATTACCTGCTAGGTGATCATTTTTTGGTCAATCAAGACACCACTATATGTTGGGCGTTCTTATGGGAAATTATCATCAGAGAATTTCAATGAAAATCATCATATTGTTTATCAAAAAATTTCATATTTAATGTTAAATAAAACAATTTATTTATTTTAAAATGATAAAAACATATAATTTATTCAAATATGTTCCACTTAATTAGTTTCATTTATTCAATATGTGTTTTCCTTTTAATATATCTATGTGAAAAAAATCGAGGAATATTTAGAAGGAACCATATAAAGATAAAATAAAAATTATATTTCATCAATATATAATATAATATATGAATAATGATGAAAATAATTAAAACTAAATATATTTAAATGGGATAAAAAACATAATCGTTACATCATAGAGCATTGGGTCATGATATCATAGAATTATCACACCCACAAACCACATTTTGAAATACAAAAAATATTCAAAATAATATTCAAAATTTTTAGATAATATATAGAGTAAAATGTGAGAAAATTAAGGGAATGAGGAATGGAAGAAACAATATATATTTATAGTATGTGTACAATTACAGATCAATTTAAAATATTCTCATTTTAATAATAACATTGTAGTTGGAATAAATTATATTATAATTGTAATATTACTATTTCAATAATAATAATTCAATTATTATAAGTCATTAAATAACCAAATCATAAAAGATTAAAATTCCTAAATTAAATTAATTTATATATAAGTATACTATAAATTAATTTTTAGTTCAATTTTACATAACATAAGTTCACGTATACATTTTTAGAAAACATGTTTTAAATTATTTCATAAAATAGTAGATTTCTTTTCTTGATTTAATTATTACAATTTAAAATATTTCAATTTCTTTTTATATTGGATGTCACTTTTTGTATAATCACATATAAATTAGGAAAACGTTTTTCAGTAATTTTTAGAAATAGATAAATATGGCGGTGAACAACGAAATATGGTAGAATACGTTGTTTTGAATGAAAAAATTAAACTAATGAATAATTAAATCTAGAAGATGTAAACTACAATTATCTTATCCTAACATTGATACAATAAATTATACAGTAATATTAATAAATACTATTTATATTATTCAAAATAAATGATTAATTACAAAATATTTTATCCAAAAAACACCCTTCCCTCCACCTATAGATACAGACAATTCCACCCATTTATTTACACTCCAAAACACATTACTTTTCCAAATACCTAAAATTACCCATTAAACTATTAAAATACACATTATTGGATTTATTTTATAGTCAAAAAACCATTATTAATTACTTTATTTTGTATTTATATGAACCCATATCAAGGAATAACATAAATTCATTAATATAAGAATTTATATTTTCATTATTTTTGTTTTTTCTGGATACACATTTAAATGTTAATATGATCATATTACAAATTGAATTTAGGGATATAATTTGGTCATTATATAAATTATATTGAAATATAATTCATGATGATAAAAATAATTGTTCTTTATAAAATTAATCAACTTATTGTTTTTTTCAACAACCTATATTGATGATTCCAAAAAAATAGTCTATTACTAATTAGACTGGATGATATTAATTTTTTTATTAAATAAAATAAATATTAATTAAATGATTGTGATAAAATAATGTTAAATTTTGAATTTCATAAATAATATTTATCAAATATCAAATATCATTTTAACTCTTAAATAATTTATAACAAGATATATTTATTTGTTTTAAAATATTTAAAATGTATACTAAACATTAAAAATTCATTGATTATAGAATAACACGAGTATCAATACCATAAATCTTTCTAGAACATATAGAACCATGGAATAATGAAACATATAGACATAACCCATTATAATACAAGGAAACAAAACTCCCATATCATTCGGAAACATCCCCTAGACACCAAATTATAAAAATAAATTCCAAGGGTATTTGTAATCATTAGAGGGTGAATTACCATGAAAAATAAAACAAACTACTTTTGAAAAAAAAAATTATACATACGTAAACATGTTTCATGGTATTAAAAAAATAATACATGATAAAAAATTACATAACATAACGTAACAAAACATCATCAATGTCTCATCAATCAAATAGACAATAATATGTCAATAAGACCAAATGACCCATGAGAAACCAATGAACTGTTTCATTGTTATTTCCAACTACATCATAAGGACATATATATACTCCATATCCCCTTGATAAATGGATAAAATCAGGGTGATCTTGAAAAAGTTATGAAACATTCCATTTATGGGTATTATGATAAATAGAATATGCATGTGCACCATTATGTGTATACACTGGTGAGTATATCAGTATGGTATGAAATTTTCCAAAGTATTTCAACTCATGAAACATAACCATGAAGATTTTAGGTATTATTTATATAAAATATGAAGGAAATGTTATATAATAACTAATTAATGACATGAAATATAAGTAACTGTAAAAGAAGGCCACTTTTTATTCGAAATAACTTTTTCCCACAAAATTAGTCACAACATATTATGGAACTCATATTCCATATACACTCACACCCATGAAATTCACATCCCCACATGAAACACCCCACTTAGTGAATATATCATTATAGTGGCCCCCTCAATATTCCAAAATGAATATGGAAACACTATAGCTATATAATATCATTCACATGATTGTAAAATCTAATCTTCCGAAAATCCATCATTAAACGGAAAGTCTAAACTGATATGTCCCAAAATGTGTGTTAGAGGAATACAAACACAACCCATGTAGTCATCGGTTCCTTCTATCTGACACAAATTACATGTCCATATCAATTCCCCCCCCCCCCTCATATGAATACATAAACTCACACCTACCCACACAAAATTATGTTAACTACATGATTGCATCATCATTATTAATACCAGACCATCAAATTGAGATTTCATAATATAGTTTTTGGGAAGCACCCAATAAATACATCTAAAACCACATTACAATAAGTTTATATTGATACATTATTTTACAAAAAGTAATTATTATAGATCAAATATATGATGATAATAATAAGCACATAAATAATTCATGTTCTAAATAAATGTAATGTATGAGAAAAGACTCCTACATTAATCTATGCCTCCAAGATAAAACCACAGAATTACATCATTTATCTAACCTCTAGAAACCTTAAAATGATTATATATAAAAATATACCCATAAAAAATTAACCTGACCCTTAGATCTTCTCATGAAAACCCTCTAATATGTGTTTTCTATGATGAAAATGATAGAAGAAACGTACAGAAGAACACGAGGAAAACACGATATAAATTCCAAAGAAAAAATCTCAATTATCGAAATGGATCAATATCTAGGGAAAATAAAATTTCCAAAATCACCAAAATTAACCATAAGGTTTTAGATCACTATCCCTATGAGTAAGAAGTTTTCCATGAGAAATTTTAGGTAAAAATCATAATATCTGGAAATATTTTATGACTTATATCATCTAGTCATGTTGTTTGGAAAACCATACACAAACCAGGTGAGTCAACACTATATGAAATTTTCTAAGGATAACAAATTACTGCATTGTTTTTATAAACCATCCACTAATAATGAACCTACTCAAATTCCCCCAAACACTCATGCAAGGTAACCATGAGGTTCTGATGTTTTCCCTTAATCATTCACCCTTTTAAAAGATTCCACAAAATTACAATAAATATTAATCATCCTTAAACCAACACCTACAACTTAATAAAAAATATTATGAAATAAAACTAAAATAAAATAGAACTAGGGGTGTTAAAAAAAAATTAATTATCATTACCATACATCGATTTAGATTGGGATTCATTAACCAAAAAACCTCAAAATAATCAATGTAAATAGTTTTAATTTAAAAAGTTAATGACACATAAAAATAATTGGTTTATAAATATTGAAAAAAATTATTATAGATATGAATTATTAATTTAAATTTTATCATTCCACTAAACTATGGGGTAGATTATCATCTATAAGACTAATGATTTTGGCTATTGAGACTTCCAAACATTTCTATTTCATTATGTATATAAACTATTATTATATCACTTAAATTATGTTTTATTTAAAAATTCATATTCTATTTTATATACATATGTTTTTTATATATACCGTGTTTTGTTTATTTTTTATTTTTAATTACATGAATTTATTTTTTTAACCATTTCAAATCATTTAATAAAATTAATCCTCATGAATAAAACATTTCTCTTTCATCTTTAAGTTCCTATTTCAATCATAAAAAAAATTTTACATACATAATGCATCCAAAAAGCATTATTTTATTAGTATAATATATTCTACCGCAGTTTTTGTATTTGGGAAGTTCATATATTTTTATTACATAGTAATGATTTTTTCCAATTGCTTTTATTTTTGGAACTATTTTAATATTAAATATATCAACATATAAGGGAATTTATCTCGTATTCCAAATCATACATTGAATGATATAAATATATTATGAAATATAATTACTTTTCAAATATTATTATTGAACATTTTCATGGTTATATTAATTATTTAAATCATTATCATTCATTCTTAAGTAGAAGATTATAATGTTCATGAGGGTATCCCTCTGAATTCAATAATATTCCCATGTTGTCTCTCAATAATAAATATTTTTATTTTATTACATCTCAAAACATTTGTTAACATAAAACATATTAGTTACCCTATATTTCGTAGTATTACGATCCCATTAAAATTCATGAGGATTCATTTTTCTTATTTTTTGATATTTTGAAAAGGGAACCGTCGTTTCTTCCCACATTCATTCCTTTTGAAAATATAATATCTATCAAATTATATCATCAATTCAATAATACCCTCACATCAAAATATAATTTAATATATCTATAAATTTTTTACGTTAATATAATTTATTTAAAATATAAGTTTAATAATTTGACTCATTTAAAATAATAAGAACTATATAAGGGAAAACTATTTCCATATACTTTAATTTTTATATTCATTACATCAATAAGGACTCATTTACTCCATGTTTTACTAGAAATTGTATGGAGAATTTTAGAATATTTTTTTCTCTTTGTTTTAAAAGATTATATAATACTTTGTGTATTAAAACACTATTTACCGTTTTATATACATTTTTTGAAGATAAATTGCAAAATTTATTTATGATAATATTATTTTCATATAATATTTTTACACACATATTCCATTTGAAATTATAAATATCATTACATGGGAAAAACAATTTCTATTGACCATTGATTAGGAATATGTTAATGTATTCTGTATACACTACCATTGATTGATTGTTATAAACAAAATATAATCTATGGAAAAATTCATTTTCCCAGTTTATTCTCTTTCAATTCTTCATATCCTATAACTATAATTTGGCATATATATTTCATAAAAATTACCTTCTGTAATTATATAATGCATGGAATTTACATCATTCATATATATCAAACAATTTTTTTTTTCACTTAGCATTTTTACTATTTACATTACTTATATCACTATCAACTTATTCTATTCCCATATATTCATGGATTATCCCATTCATTGAAAAATATTTTATATTATTTGAGTCATATTTTGATGCTAGTATCATTCATAAATTTCGTTTTCTCTTATTATAGAATATAAACATAATTTGAATCCATTTTTTTGTGGGATATTGTAAGAACCCAGATCTCTTTTCAGGTATGTTTCTCATTTTCTGGAGTTTTTGAGAAAAAAATAATTTTTCTAGAAATTTTAGAAGTACACGTCGTGTACTTTCTAAGTAAACGCCGTGTACTCTTTCCCGGCTCGAAGCCGTGTGTTGGCCATGTTCGGGCCACACACACGATGTGTAAGGCTGAGGTGGAGTCCGGTTATTTCGGAGTACGGAAAAATTAGAAGTAAAGGCCATGCACTCTAAAAGTACACGCCGTGTACTTTCTTTTTTCATTAAATGGACTGGTGTCACGTCTAACCCTCATATTCACCTTCTTCTCCAGTTTTCGGCCATCTGAAGCGACCCGTATGGCCAGATCTTCGACGGACGACCGCCTCACCGTCCATTCTCCGATTCGAGCATGATTAGTTGCATTGGAAGCGTAGCGGAGAGTTATTCCTTCTGCTTTAGCCTTGTTTCTTGATTCCTCCGGGTTTCCAAGTTATCATGGGATGAATGTTTTGTGCGTTTTCTTAGATCTATGTTGTTCTAAGGGGAATCTGTTGCTGAGGATCACGTATATCGATCTCCTAGGATCGAGGTAGGTGGTTTGTGCCTTTCTATATAAATTCATTGAGTATTTTTTGCAAATTCCACCAATACCCTTGAACGGGGTATTGCATGTTTCTTGTTTTGCCCTTGTTTCTTGCCTGCTTTTCTTGACTGATTTAATAGAGGTTATTGCTTGTGATTAGAGTATTTTGTTTGTGCTCAGTTTTCATTTCCATGCTTGTTCTGCATGTTTGGCATTTTCCAGTTTCCATGCCTAGTCGTAGGATAGTAGAACTATTGATTTATTTTACTGTGGAGCATTAGTTGATATCCAAGTAGTTCTTGAGGTTTACTTTGATGATACACACGTGCTGAGCATGTTTAGTTACTCAAGCCTGTGAGAACCTAGAGTAGCAGACCAAAGGGAGAATTGATGGAAGGGCTTCTCCAGAGTGTCATTTAAATCACGATGCGAGTCCAAGTGGATAATTGATGGAAGGGCTTCTCTAGAGAGTCTTTTAATTCTGACGTGGGCTATAGGGGGAATTGACGTTGAGTGCTTCCCCAGAGAGTCTGCTTAATTACATAGCTGAACTAGAGGAGTGAGAACGTGTGTGCCTCCGAGTGGGTTGCTAGTACTTAGAGGTTGAACCATAAGGGTTAGAATGTGAGAGCTACCCAGAGGGTTACCTATTTACTTTTTTGCTGGCTGCTTACTTGTGTGTTATGCTTGTTAGAACTGTGGAATGTAACTGTTGTGCTTTTCTGTTTATTGCTTCTTGTTTTAGTACTTCCATGTATTCATTAACTGTTAGGAACAGATCTTTGGGTGGTTGCCTACTAGGATTGTATCTCACACCCTGTTTGGGCAATGCTTTTGGGCCCAAGCAGACTATGTTGCTGCAGGTATAGATAAGGGAAAGCGCCCTTCTACTTTAGGATCATGATTGCACCGGGAGCTGGGGAGCATGGGACCGAGCCATGGCTTGCGATGCTGAGGAGGTACTTTGTTTTCTTTTTCACTTGGTTTCAGTTGTATTTCAGCATGTTGTCGTGTTTTCTGTTTTCCTTAGATTCTTGTACCAACTGCATCTTTGTCATCATTGTTATATATCTACATTTCTCCCGCTGTTTGGTTTCTGCTGTTATGCATGTTGTTACTGCTTCTGCTATTTATTGTTGTTTTCTTACCTTGTGTACCTTACTGAATGAGGGCATAGTTTCCCCACCGACTCACCTAGGCCCTCACTGCTAGTCGGCGGCCTCTGGAGTTCAGGGAAATGCGCTTGAGGTCTTGTGGCGAACTGGTTACGGGGCACCAGTGGAGGGGCTCCGGACTCGGGACGTTACAAAGTGGTATCAGAGGAGTTCTTTTCTCTTGTTTTACTGTTTGTAGACAATAGCCAAGGATAATATGGATTTGGTATGTGGTATTAAGGTGTGCTCGGGAGTAGCTAACCTGTGTATAGGGAAAGGCCATACTACCTCATTAAATTGTAGTTAGCTGGTTTTGAGTTTTATGGTTGATATGTTTTCACCTAGAGTGATTCACATGACTTGTGCGGTTATTGTTTTGATATTTCGATTCTATTTCTGTCGCAACCCGATGAGATGAGGGTATGCCATCTCATGCATCATATAGGCACTTATAGAATTCACATGTCATGTATTCTTTCCATGCCATCTAGGGTGCATTAGCGATTGCATGCTGTTGTGATAGACTTTGTGTATATTATGAATGCTGTTGTGATAGTTGCTTGATATATTCTATGCTGCTATGTTAGAAAGCTGTTTTTCTGTTTCTTGATTAAAATGAACACCATTTTTTTTGGTTCTTCAGGTTTCATGGCCCCTCACGGATTGGAAGTTGACATCTTTTTCTCCGTTTTTGGTGTTTCTGGAATTCTGCGCAGTTTCTGAGCTACAACCTAGAAAACCCCAGAATACATGGCATGTACTTCTTGGGCACATGTTGTGTAGTTTTCAGGTCATGTCACTGACTGTGTGAGCAGAACACGGTGTCGTAGGAGTAACTTCGAGAACACGCCGTGTACCATTGGTACACGCCGTGTGAGATCGGAGCCGTGTAACCGGTCGTGTCACTAACAACACAGGATGGAGAAGCTCGGGTAGAATACGTCGTGTCCGTAGCGAACATTCCGTGTAGTCCTATCTAGGTACCCGGCCGTGTCACGAACAACACGGGTCGACATGACCTTCTTTTCCACATGCCGTGTATGTTCGGAACACGCCGTGTAGTCTTGCCCAGGTACCCGGCCGTGTCACGAACAACACTGGACGGTGTCGCCTTCACCTATGCATGTCGTGCTTGTTCAGAGCATGCCGTGTGAGGTCCATCCATGTAGACCGTCATGTACTCAACAACACGGACCGTCGGAGCCTTGTCTAGTGCACACCGTGTTTGTTTCGAACACGCCGTGTACTCTCGGGTTGAGTCGAACCGTGTGGGTTAGCCGTGTAAGGATACTCGGGCAGGGGAATATTTTTCAAGTACACGCCATGTGTGGGGGACAACATGCCATGTAGTTTGTAGTGTACAGGACATGTAGGGCAGGAGTACACGCCCATGTCAGTGGTTTCAAAAGACATGCCATGTAGTTTTGTACACGCCGTGTAGTCATGTTTTGTAATCTTCTGTGTTTTTCTTCCCCTGTTCCCGTTTTGTACTATTATGTTCTCTGTCCTTGTTTTCCTGATCCAAGGTGTGCTTTTGATATTTTAGAGCTATGCCTCCGAGACGTCCTCCTGTCATACGTCTGTCGTCGGGCAGTGATCAGATGCCAGATATGGCTGATCAGGGATTTCTTGTCGATCCCACAGCTGAGCCAGCCTTGGCACCGGTTTTTGTACCAGTTGCCGGTACTGATGCGCAGTTCAGGGAAGGTTTCATGAGGATGATGCAGGCCTTCCAGGGAGCACCACCTCCTTCCTCGTCTATGGCAGACTTGACGCGGGTTTTCTAGCAGCAGCATCCTCCCACGTTCTTGGGGGACGGAGGCCCTCAGGCTATAGAGTCATGGCTGGAAGCCATGCTAACTAAATTCGATCATCTGGAGATGCCTCCAGAGAGGCGGGTCAAGCTCACCACCTACATGCTCCGAGACTCCGCCAAGAAGTGGTTGGACGTGATATCATAGGCGGTTCAGCAGCAGGCTATGACTTGGGAGGAGTTACAGTGCGTGTTTTACGACTACTTCTACCCGGAGACCCTGAGGGCCGATCGAGCCCAGGAGTTCATGAGCATGGAGTAGGGTAATCTATCTGTCAGGGAGTATTCCTCTCATTTCACTGAGCTGTAGTGTTTTACACCCCTTCGGGATGGGAGTGGGGTGTACTTGGCGAGGAAGTTCGAGGATGGACTCAGGAGGGAGATTCGCTCACAGGTGAACATCTTCCAGATGACTTCCATTACTTCCATCATCAACCAGACACTGATTGAGGAGCGCAATCTGAGAGACTTTGGAGCTGCAAATCAGGGCGGTTCTGCTTCCATAGCTAGCTTTTCTTCAGATGACAACAAGAAGCACCGTAGGGAGCCTACGCGCGGTGATTCGAGGAAGCGAGACGCATCATCAGGTACCCAGGTGACACGCTACCAGTGTGGCCGGACATGGCACATGAGGCCGCAGTGCCAGAGAGACACCGTGGAGTGCTGATCTTGTGGCAAGTTGGGTCACCTTCATCATTTCTTCCAGGTTTTTCCACAAGCATTAGGTGACCGGGGTTCATCCATGACTCCTCATTCCGGAGCAGCCCCACCAGCTTCTCACTAGTCGGGGAACTGGAGTTCTTCCCGCCGTTTGGGCCGAGGTGGAGGTCGAGGTCGTGGTAGTCTGCCACCAGTTCCTTGGCACCAGTAGGGAGGTTCAGCTCAGAGTGGTCAGCCAGGGGCACAGGGCCGCGGTGCAGGCCAGTCCTTCGCCGTGGAGCAGACTTATCATGAGCAGGATCCCGACCCTTCTACTGATCGAGGTACGATTTTAGTAGCCTCATTTTTATCTTCAGCCCTTTTCGATACTGGTGCTACACATAGTTTTATCTCTGTTGCCGTTGTGGAGAGCCCTGGACTCTGCATCTTTTCTTCTGCCGACTCGTTGACACCAGACACACTTTTGGGAATGAAGACATCTAGTGTACGTCAGTGTAGAGAGTGGCCTCTCGAGGTTGTAGGGTATCACTTCTTATGGGATCTCTATGTCCTAGAGATGACAGGATATGATGTCATCATTGGCATGGATTCGTTGATTCCCTTTCAGGCAGTCTTCGACTGCTATCGCCGTAGAGTCAGTTTCATCTCACCAGAAGGTGAATCTTTTCTTCATAGAGGCGAATGGGATGTTCGGGCTTGTCGGGTAGGACTCGAGCATCTTGGGCTAGGAGGGGTGACATCCTAGATTTCTAGTCATTTTCTAGATGACCAGGGGTCTCAACAGTTGGACTTTCCCCCAGTGGTAGATCACTTCAGGGATGTCTTTCCAGAGGAATTTTCAGGTTTTCCTCCGGAGCATGAGGTGGACTTTTCTATTGAGCTCATTCCAGGAACAACACCGGTGCCTGTTCCTCCCTATAGGATGGCCACACCTGATTTACAGGAGCTCAAGAAGCAGTTGGACGAGCTACAGGCTATGGGATTCATCCAACCCAGTAATTTTCCATGGGGTTTGCCTGTTTTGTTTGTGAAGAAGGCAGATGGTACCCTTCGGCTTTGTGTGGATTATCGGAAGCTGAACAAGTTGACAGTCATGAACCGATATCCTTTGCTGAGGATTGATGACCTTTTTGATCAGCTTCGAGGAGCCCGAGTGTTCTCGAAGATCGACTTGAGGTCCGGTTATCATCAGTTGCGTGTTAGACCATCAGATATACCTCTGACAGCCTTTAGGAGCAGGTATGGTCTATACGAGTATACAGTCATGCCGTTCGACCTCACGAACGCGCCTGCAGTTTTCACGGCGCTGATGAAACGAGTGTTCCATCCTTACTTATACTCCTTCGTTGTGGTCTTCGTGGACGATATCTTGGTGTACTCTCACACTCGCCACGACCATTCGACACATCTTGAGATCATTTTGAGTACACTGAGAGAGCATCGGCTTTATACTAAACTCTCGAAGTGCCACTTCTGGATGGACCAGATTAACTTCTTGGGTCACGTTATCTCAGAGGCAGAAGTATCAGTGGACCCAGAGAAAGTGAGATCTGTAGTTTCCTGGGGGGAGCCGAAGAACTTCTTTGAGGTACAGAGTTTCCTAGGGCTTGATGGATACTACAGATGCTTAATTTAGGACTTCTCTCGTCTAGTAGCACCATTGACATGTCTGGCCAAGAAGGGGGCGAAGTTCTTATGGTTAGATTCTTGTGAGTCAGCCTTTCAAGAGCTGAAAGTAAGGTTGACGTCAGCACCAGTACTAGTCTTACCAGAGCCAGGAAAGAGCTACACTGTTTACTGTGATGCTTCGGATATCGGGCTGGGAGCTGTGCTTATGCAGGGAGATGGAGTCGTTGCATACGGGTCTCAGTATTTGAGGCCACATGAGAGGAACTACCCTATGCACGATCTGGAGTTGGCAGCTATTGTTCATGCCTTGCGCTGTTGGAGACACTATCTTCTGGGAGAGCACATTGTGGTCTTCACTGACCACAAGAGTCTCAGGTATATTTTCACTCAGCGTGATCTGAATCTGAGGCAGTACAGGTGGGTCATGTATCTTCAGTCTTTTGATTTCGAGCTTGCCTATACGTCAGGAAAGGGCAACGCCGTGGCTGATGCTTTGAGCAGGAGAACTCAAATTCAGGAAGTTCAGGAGACCAGTAGTGAGTGGTAGTTGATGGATCTATTCTCTAAGATGCATCTAGCGGTGCACGATAGACGGTGACATACTTTTCTATCTTCTGTTGCTGTTACCTCCATGTTACTTGATCGGGTACGGATGAGGTAGCTATCAGACTCAGAAGGCTTATTCCTGCGGGAGAGTGTGTCAGGAGAGGACCCTCTTCCTGGATGGACAGTGGGAGAGGATGAGATCTTGTGTTTCCAAGGACACGTATAGGTGCCAGCAGACATATGCGAGGAGCTGATGCGGGATTTCCATTCCTCAGTTTGGGCAGTTCATCCTGGCATCACCAATATGTATCGGGATCTTCATTTCCAGTACTAGTGGCCATGTATAAAGAAGGATGTTGCTGGTTTTGTCATGAGATGTTCTACTTGTCAGTAGGTGAAAGCAGAGCATCAGCCACTAGCAGGACTTTTACAGCAGTTACACATTCCAGAGTGGAAGTGGAATGATGTTGCGATGGAATTCGTGACCGGGTTGCCAAGGTCACATCAGGGGAACGATGTTGTTTGGGATGTCGTCGACAGACTTATGAAGGTTTCTCACTTCTTGCTGATCAAGGAGACCTTCAGGGTCGATGATCTGAGACGACTTTACATCAGCGAGATTGTGCGTTTTCATGGAGTTCCGCGCTCTATTATTTCAGACAGAGATGCGCATTTCACCTCTCGGTTCTGGCAGAGATTTTAGAAGGCCTTGGGTACATAGGTACTTTTGAGTACATCATACCATCCCCAGACTAATGTCCAGTCTGAGCGCACGATCCAGGTGCTTGAGGATATGATTCGAACTTGCGTACTTGACTTTGGTGGTTCTTGGGAGAAACATATTCCTTTGGTGGAGTTTGCCTGCAACAAAAGTTTCCAGGCGACCATCCAGATGGCGCCATACGAGGATTTGTATGGTAGGCCATGCTGATCACCCGTATGCTGGCTAGAGGCAGGACATGCAGTTTTGCTGGGACCTCGTCTTGTTCGAGAGACTTCAGAGCAGATAGAGCTGATTCGGAAGAGGATGGATACAGCGCAGTCTCGGAAGAAGTCTTATGATAATCAATGGAGGCGAACTGTAGAGTTTGAGGTCGGTGATCAGGTCTTCCTACGTGTCGCACCGAGGTTGGGACACAAATGGATTCAGAGACAGGGTAAGTTCTCACTACGGTACAACATGCCATTTGAGGTTTTGGAGAGAGTGGGGTCGGTTGCCAATCGGTTTCAGCTACCTCAATGGTATCCGGCCATACACGATGTCTTCCACGTCTCTCAGCTCTGACACTACTTTTCAGTCCCGTCTCACGTCTTTCATCCCAAGGAAGTCGAGCTTGAAGTGGATGCATCTTTCTAGGAGCATCCTATCCAGATTTTCGATCGTAGTACGAAGGCTCTCCGTAGGCGGTCTGTTTCTTTGGTACGAGTGCTATGGTAGCACGGGCATGTACAGGATGAGACCTGAGAGAGGGAGACAGATGTTCGATTGTAGTGGCTGGAGCTGTTTGGGGTTTCTCCTTCTCCAACTCGTTAGGGAAATTCAGGGACAAATCTCTTTAAGGGGGGAAGTTTTTAAGAACCCGAATATCTTTTCAGTTATGTTTCTCCTTTTCTGGAGTTTTTGAGAAAAAAATGATTTTTCTGGATATTTCAGAAGTACACACCGTGTACTTTCTAAATAAACGCCGTGTACTCTTTCCTGACTCAAAGCCATGTGTTGGCCATGTCCGGGCCACACACACTCTGTGTACTCTTTCCCGGCTCGAAGTCGTGCGTTGGAAGCACAGCGGTGATTTCTTCCTTCTAATTTATCCTTGTTTCTTGATTCCTACTGGTTTCCAAGTTATCGTGGGATGATCGTTCGGTGCGTTTTCTCACATCTACGTCGTTCTAAGGGAAATCTGTCACCAAGGTTTACATATATTGATCTCCTAGGATCGAGGTAGGTGGTTTTTTCCTTTCTGTAGAATGTCTTTGAGTATTTTGTGAAAATTCCACCAATACCCTTGAACAGGGTATTGGGTGTTTCATGTTTTGCCCTTGTTTCTTTCCTGCTTTGATTGATTGCTTTAGTAGAGGTTATTGCTTGTGATTAGAGTATTTTGTTTGTTCTTAGTTTTCTTTTCCATGCGTATTCTGCCTGTTTGTCATTTTCCAGTTGCCATGACTAGTCGTAGGATAGTGGAACTGTTGATTTATTTTACTATGGAACCTTATTTGATAGCCAAGTATTTCTTGAGGTTTACTTGGACGATACATACACGCTGAGCATGTTCAGTTACTCAGGACTGTGAGAACTTAGAGTAGCAGACCAAAGGGAGAATTGACGGATGGGATTCTCTAGAGTGTCTTTTAAATCACGATGCGAGACCAAGTGGATAATTGATGGAAGGGATTATCCAGAGAGTCTTTTAATTACGACACAGGCTATAACGGGAATTGACGTTGAGTGCTTCCCCAGAGATCCTTTAGCACGATACGAGACTATTGGGGGAATTGATGGTGAGTGCTTCCCCAGAGAGTCTTCTTAATTACGTAGCTGAACATGATGGGTGAGGCTGTGTGTGCCTCCCAGAGGGTTGCTAGTACTTAGAGGTTGAACCATAGGGGTTAGACTGTGAGAGATACCCAGAGGGTTACCTGTTTACATTATTGCTGGCTTCTTACTTGTGTGTTATGCTTGTTAGAACTGTGGAATGTAGCTCTTGTGATTTTCTGTTTACTGCTTCTTGTTTTAGTACTTCCATGTATTCATTGACTATTAGGCATAGTTCATTGGGCGGTTGCCTACTGGGATTGTATCTCACACCCTGTTTGAGCCATACTTTTGGGCCCAAGTAGACTACATTGCTGCAATTATAGAAAAGGGAAAGTGCCCTTATACATCAGGATCTTGATTGCACCGGGAGCTAGGGAGCATGGGACCGAGCTGTGGCTCGCGATGCTAAGGATCTTACTTTGTTTTCTTTTTCAATTGGTTCCAGTTGTATTTCAGCACGTTGTTGTGTTTGCTGTTTTCCTTAGATACTTGTACATGCTGCATCTTTGTCATCATAGTTATATATCTACATTGCTTCCGCTATTTGGTTTCTGCTGTTATGCATGTTGTTACTGCTTCCGTTGTTTATTGTTGTTTTCTTACCTTGTGTACCTTACCAAATGAGGGCATAGTTTCCCCAACAACTCACCTAGGCCCTCGCTGCTAGTCGGCAGCCTCTGGCGTTTGGGGATACATGCTTGAGGTCATGTGGCGAACTAGGTACGGGGCACCAATGGAGGGGCTCCAGACTCGAGACGTTACAGATATTCTTATTTGTATCCACATATAATTTTATATATGGCATAATGATTTTGATTATTTAGAAAAAAAATTAATATCTTCTCTTTGAATTTATATAAATTTTGTTGTCATAATGTTCATGAATTGATGTATTATTTAATATTGATAATAGTATTATTTATTTTGGATTCATTGCATATTTTCCCAAAAAAATAGTTCTTGTTTTTTAATTGTTCAATTGATCATTTCTTTAGTCATTACATCTATTGTACTTTTGTTGATAATTCACTGATGAAAATATGATTTTTAAATAATTGTTTTATGGAATTTTAAATCTAAATATTTAATAATTTAACTGTTAATATCAATTTTTAGAAAATATTTTTATTTTCATTATATAATATATATGAATAATAATAAAAATATTGTTGAAATTATTTCAAATAAAATTAAAATTTTTATAACCCATTTTCATGTTAGGTGAACAAACAGAAATGAGTTTTTATATAAAAAACAGATAGTGTCTAAGAAATTTCTAGAAGCAACTCCCAAGATATTTTGATGAAATGGTAAATTTCCTAATGGTGTGGTGAATTCAAGTACCCAATCTCAAGGGGTAGTAAGAATTAAATACCAATCAGTCAAGTGGAAGATCAACATACCTCAAGAGTCATTATTTTCGGTCAATCGATAATGTTCTACAATTCATCTAAGACACCATGTCAGCTTGAACTAACGAATCACTAAATTATCCACTACAATAAGAAACCCCAAAAGATGTGTTTTATACCTAATGTTCTATGTGTACACACAGACCATGAATCCACCATTGTTGATAAATCAACCATATATGAGGATATCTAATAAACATTAAAATGTACTACAAGTTACTGTAATAGGATGTTCATATATCATGAAATGATAACAAAAATTTACAATAATAAAGTTTCATTAATGGTTTAATTTCCCGAATTCAAGATGAATATATGATTTTAGAAATAATTAATGTGATTTACAGAACATAAAAAT
This sequence comes from Viscum album, assembly GCA_963277665.1. Taxonomy (NCBI): domain Eukaryota; kingdom Viridiplantae; phylum Streptophyta; class Magnoliopsida; order Santalales; family Viscaceae; genus Viscum; species Viscum album. The sequence goes on from OY728128.1 coordinate 644,892,047, forward strand.
GATCTTGATTCACGATAACTCTTTTTAGAAGAATATAATATTGTCTAAGATAATCATGGATAAATTGAGACCACTCCTCATTATTAATTGATGTTGTAGGAACAAAACCAAATAGGTGATCGAGTATTATAGTAAATTAATTGGATTCAATGAGTCATAGATGATTGATTAATATCATCAAATAATAATTCCAAAAAAATATTACCACTAAATATTGGGATATTGATTCAAATTAGATGATGAAATCCTAATCTCTAGAATCTCCATATGAAATAGATGTGATGAATTTATGAGTATGATATTTCAATGAGAGAATGTAATTTCAATAAATCTCATTTTCAATCAATAGAAAAGTTAACAAAGTGAGTAACTATGTAAAAAAAGGATGAGATATTGGGTTAGGTGGTTTAAAATTTAAATAATATGTGTAAACTATGTTAATCATGTTTGTTTGAGCAAATAAATTTTACTAAATGAATTATAATTATATATAATAAATAACTATAATGATGGTGTATTCAAACTACAATATATAAGGGTTTTGTTCTTTAACGATGATGAGTTTCAATCGTTTGATGTTTCCTCCCTGATATAGACTAATTCTAATGACGATGAAGGCCAATTATCACATTTTTTCTCTTTGGCGTGGGATATTTTTGTACCAAACATGCTCAATAAATAAATTAATTATATTTGGTTGTGTTAAATGGTGTATTGGTGCATTTTTGGATTTAAAGTACTAGTTTTCATTAATTAAAATATAAATAGATATGTTAGGGGAACATTTTTCAAATGAAAATAGTGAAATGAAAATCATGTTGATGATAAATAATGGATATTGTTATTGTATTCCATGAGTATTTGAGGTAGATGAATCCTGTATGATTAATGTATGGTTTGAGTTAATCAATATAAAATTATGCGAAAACTCTCCTTAATCAAGATCAATCCTACAAATAAATAAATAATTCACATCTACTCATTTTAAATGATTATAATTTATGCTGGATATGAGTTTTCCATTATAAAAAAAGGAATATAAATTCATGTCATGTTAAACATTTAAATGAATTTTTGTACAATAGAGGCTTATCAAAATTTCATGAAAATAATTAATAAATTTTGAGATGGTAAAATTTAATTTAATCTTTATTACGATTCTCATTTAAAATCAATATTATTAGAGTCAATCCTATAAAAAATGGGACTATTTCATTAGTTAGGGAATTTTTTCTCGAGTCACATGAGTGGGACCATAATCTGTGAAATGTTCTACATGGAGGATATAGTGACAAAGACCAATGTTAATATTATTGTTGGTGGTACTAATGTAGGAGTATGTGGACACTATTATTAGTGGATTGATATAGCATTTTAGCGGGTTATTTTTATAGATATCTAAGAATAAGTATCGAGGATTTTAGTAGAGTCTAGTGAAAGGGGGAATTACATCAACTTTCTTTGATGGAGATGTCATATGAATATATCACCTTGAAATAAATGATGATTGGATATAATCATGGTGTCAAAAACTTTTAGAATTAAATGGTAAGTTCCTTAAGATATTTGTATCATTATTTTATAAAAAAATTATATATATGTATGTCATATAATCTTAATTGATATTTTATGATTATTTATTTATTCAATTAGTTTAATTATTTATTAAATATAGTAATAATATTATATCTTCTAATGCAGTGTTCTTCCTAGAATGCATATTGTAATTACAGTCCATGATACTGATCATAAGATAACTATTACAATTTAAACTTATCAATAATGTAATATAAATTGTGAAAATAATTTACAACCCACTATTTAATTGTACTAAATGATCATTACAACCATTGGCTGAAACATTTTGAATGGATAATTACGTTAGTGATTATAGTCATTCATCTCAACCTCTCAATCATTATGAAATACATGTTTTCATTTTATGAGTCATACATTAATGTGATAATTTTTATGAAGTTATTTTAAAATAATAAATTAATAATAATCCATGATAAATATTATGATTTATGGAATATATCCATTGTGTTTATTCAATATTTGTTTATTTATATAACATTTCAAATTTTACATTATTTAGTTCTCCCACATATATTTAAAATTAAATGAATAGTGAAAAAAACTTGAACGAAAACATAATAAGAGAATACCTGTCGAACTGAAACACTATAAAAGTTTGGGAAAACATAAATTTGGATTAATTTAAAGAAAAAAAATAAAAACGTTAATTTTTTCTATAATCATGGTGGCTACCAAAGGGTGTTAAAAATAATCATTCTAAAAAATCACAATATGTTTTCTATAAAATATCATAGATTCATGATTATTAATTAATGAAATATAATACTATTGAATGAATAATAGAAAAATAACTTGAAAATTAAAGGACAAGAAACATATAAAAAAAATAAAATTGAATCAAATTACATTGAATATCCTGAAACATAAAAAAACATTAACAAAAAAATTTTCTAAAAATAAAAAAATTCTATATTATAAAAAATGTCCAAACAGGGAACTTTTGATGAAATTTGTAACATTATATCCCAACATAATATGAAATCACAAGATGGATAAATCCCTACATGAAAACATGTCTGCCACCCTACACACCAGAGGCTGTCGACTAGCAAGGTGGTTCAAATGGTTTTATAGTGTGGATAACATGCCTTCTTGAACAGTGTATCATATCATTATGATCGATAAATAATAAATTAATCCTTAAATGAAGCAGTATAAATTACAGAGAATATAAGAAGAAGATAACTATAATAACTAAATAAAAAATTGAATATTCCAAATACATCAATGCACAATGGTCCATGTGATTCCACATAATCTAATGAAGTAACATTCAATAAGAATTAAAATAAAATAGAATAAAACACATTTCAAAAAAATAATTTAATTCCTATAGGCTTATTTGATGAGATTCTAGAATACCAACATAGTATTGGGCTATTATGTCCCAAGTACAATGCACACAAAAAGTGATGATTTATAGAAATTAATTTATGATTTATTCTTAAGTACCCCAAAGAAATTATAGCTAGATCAGCATGTCCAATATACAATGTAGCGCACAACCAATGTTTTTTTTAGCATAATTTAGTCAGTTAAAATAAAATAGTTATTGATAATGTTTATAAATTTTAGTATACAAAAAAATAAATACATCTATCTGAGTATCTTATAGGATACGCAACCAACATTACCAGATTCTACCTAAGTAGAATGGGTCTAAAATATAGGAAAAACTCTCATATAACAAGAGTGTAATAATAATTAATCACACACATCATTTAAGTGATTGGCCAAACCAAAAAACTGTGATTTTTCATGGGGAACACATAGCTAGATAATATCTATACATTATAATTTTAAATATCAAATACATCATTAAAATTTAAAAAGATGAACTCTAATCACATCCATAAATATAGAAAATGTAATCTTATGTATCTCTCTACAGGACCTCTATATCCAATATAATAATATCCTGTCAAAGATGAGTCATAAATCTATCCCCATGTATCAATTCCAACATGGTGTGAAAGAAAACCCTCTAATCCCATCCCTCGTAAGGCACATAGGGTGACGAGTGCCACTCAAGACCTGATACAACCATCGGGACATCTATCTCATCAATGGTGTCTCCCTTATGGAACATGTATCACTCATATGGAGTTAAGGGAAAAAAATGGAGATATCACACATGGAATACCAAGTATCACTATAGACGTATATACAAACTAGTTATCCAATGATAAAACCCTTTTCATTCTATAGTTAAGATACCCAAGTATCATTCATGGAACAATTCAATTCATTTGATAATTTAAACATTTTAATTTAATCATTAATGAGCGGAAAACCCACTAATCCTTCCAAATATAAATTAAAATAGGCTATGAACAAGAGCATCCCATTCATATCAATCCAATTATAACTAAAAAGGTTTTCCAGTTTCATAAGAAGACCATAACATTAATCAATGCCACTATAAAATGGCCTTAAGCATTTATCATGCCATGTATGGAATATAATGCCATGTATTTTAGCATTCCAGCACATCTAAAAACATCCATAAAAGGCATGGAAGACACCCATTTCCTAAGCACAATAAAGATATAAAATACTAACCATTTATATTTATTAGTTTATTAAATAATTCACCTTAATGAGAGGGCTTATTAAAAAATAAGGAAACATCATCAAAAAATTAATTTGAAATAATTTATGACTCAAAATAAATAAGAATAATATACCACATGACATGTAGAATCAAAGCATAAGGAAAACATTCTATTTCATGACATTAGGTAAACATAACCCAATATTTTCTAAGAATAAGGGAGATAATAGGATTTCCTATGTTTAATTTTGTGATCCCATCATAAGGGTTGGTTTGGGTTGAGTTTATTACCTCTATCCATATCAAGTGGGGTTTAAACACATAACAAGGTAGTCTATGGGTTTAATTTTAGGAATTAATTAATTTATATGTGACACAAAAAATGTTCAATATGTTAAAAAATATATAAATTTAATAAAATGAGGAAATTTAATGTTAACATATATAGAACTACTACCATAATCTCACTACGGTCCCCTTAACCAATATCAAGTATTGATTTGGTCTTATTGGAGATAAATCTATAAAACCAAAAAACACTCAGCAAAGAGGGCAATGCCAAACACACTAAAATAGCTAAAACGCAAAGATATTAAATTTAGAAATGCCAAAATGGGATAAAATTTCTTACCATAAGCTATCCAATGCATCCAATAGTGGACAAATTATATTCCATATGAAGGAGAGGCATATTTACCTAGATGAGAGGATGATAGGTCACAAGTGAGTATTGCGGGAATGTTAGTGGAAACAAATGTAGTTATATGATATAAAAGTATGGAGGGGTAATTTGGTAATATATATCCCCTTTAAAGAGGAACATAATTTGGTATCATTGTTGGAAAAAACGTGCACCAAACCTCTGGGATCCACTACACATGGAAGACCCTTACATGGGTTTCTTTCACGATTTGTCTGACCATGCGCAACCCTTGTGAAATCCATCTATTAAAAATCAATATAAACCCACATGGTCATGTGGATCTTATAAAATAGTTATAAAAAACCATGAGGGACCCCAAACTATACTATACTATAAACCCATTATCATTTAGAGGACCACACTATTTTATACAGACCATGTACCCCTTTCAACCCCTCCTGATTTTCATTTTTCGAAGTCTTACACTCTCAAATCATAATACATAACCTTATGCTCCTCTCAAGAATTTAACCGAGTCTAAAAACACATTTTATAGTTCCAACTCTCACAATTAATTTCATATTAATTGATTATAATTTTACCCATCAACTAAATTCAAAAATAATGTTCCTTTTTAAATTTCATCTTGTAAAAAAATATAGGATGATACAATATGTCAACCTTGAATTTTATCTTCTTTGAAAATCCTTGTGGAATAATAAAAGCATCAACCATATTTATTTAATTATTAATATTTTATCAATATAGTGTTTCATGTGACTGAATTACCAATACACCACAAATAATTCCTTTAGGTGTACTACACTTGATTTACTAAAACTCAACCCAAAACACATGCTCTAAACTAAACCATTTGTTGGAGTCTACTAGAGACTATCTAACCTTGAGAAATGATCCTACATCCATTATGTAATCAACCTACCTATGGATATCCCCAACATAGGTTGTACAATTTATAAATCCAATCCTGTGTTATCATATCCTAGAAATTGGAATTTCCTATCCAATGATAACAAATATATTTTAATGAAATTGCTTGTGTGACTTTCTGAACCTGGAATCCCAATCAAATATGAGAATGTATTTGAGTACACATAATTTTGAAAAATTCTATTTTAGTTTTACCATGAAAAAATACATCATGAATTCTTTCCTCTGAAGGAACTATCGTGATTAATATTTCAACTCCCTAAGATTCTATGAAATAATTTTTTTCTTATTAATTTATTAGTTTTTATATTTTCATTTCACACAACACTAAAAAAATACATTATTTATTAATACATAAAAACATTTGGTGGGCATTGTAAACAAAAACATCTTAATTTTCAGTACATTCAACATAATGTTAAACATTCTGTACATGGAAAAACATGTTTAAAATGCATTACATGCATGACTGAACTACCTTGATGGATTGCATAACATGCAAGAGAAAGTGTTTACAAAACTATATTATATTATTAAAAATATTATTGTAATTATATATAACCTTGTAGTTATGTTTATGTTTTTGAATATGATTATATAAATTATTAAAATACAGTTTTTACAAAAATATAATATGAATTCATAGGTTACCAATTAATTAAAATTGAATATGAAAACCAGTTGAATATGAAGGATAATATTATTATTATGGTCACAAATATCTGTTACCATAATAAATTAAATTAACTAAAATTAGTGATTCATATTAATATAATATTTATGAAATATATTAAATAATTGTTTTATACTTATCCAATAAATATTTGATACATAAGTTAATTAAAAATACAATTTTATGTTTGAAAACCTATATATTTTTATTAAGGCATTTTTACCACCCTTTAATGATGAAATTTTATAAATCTAATTCTTGTTACTTTTGTTTAATTATTATTTCAAAATAAAAATATATCTATATTCTGAACATAAGAATTATGATTCACTAAATTTTTTTTTTAATGTGATGTTTCATTTTTTTCTTGAATAGTGAAAAATACTAGATTTTAATTAAAAACTTCTTCTTCATATAATTTATTTTTTAGGTTAAATTATATATTAAATTTTTTTCAAAGATTAATTAGATAAATGTTTTATAAATTATTACAATTTTGGAAATTTAGATAAATTTCATTTAGAACTTGGGTATAACAACAAAGAAAACATTTGAATTTTATTACATTAAAAACTTGCATTTTCGATCCAACCATTAGATTAATTTTAATATAATTTATGCCTCATATTTTATTAGTATATTTAAATGAAGATGACATATTAAGAATCAGAATAATTTATAATTTCTAAATAAGTAAAAATATTTTTTTACCAAAAGGACTAATGAATGTTATTAAAATTATTTAAAATTATTATGGTTAAATTAAGCATAATAATGGACTAAACCATAACCTTAAGGCCAAAAAGTCCAATAATAATTTAAAAAAAGCCATTGGATTGAATTATTTCAACCCCATCTTCGATTTTAATTACATTAAATTATTATTGGAATCATAAGCATCATGAAAAACATTGGTGTAATTCAGTATTCAAATATTTAAAAGAGTGCAACTTCCCCTTCATTATAAATGGCCACCATATCTCCCTATTATTCAAACCACTCAAGCCACTTATGATTGGATAATATCTACCCAATAAATTTACCAAAATCCCTTATTTTCTCCTATAATCCTTCCCTTATAAATAAGAAAATCCCAAGGAATCCTTTTTTTTCAAACCAAATGGAGTTTCCCTATTAATAGGTAACCTATTCTCTAATGTTTCGTTCTTATATTGACATTCTACTCCCTCCAATATATTTATTCCATGATAGTATAAAAATTTATCATCAACCTAATAGTATTGTTTTATTCTATGGGGGGTACCGACACATAAACACACCTCCATATAATGTGTAACGAAGATACTGTATATGTATATGGTGAACATGAACCTCACTAAATGATTATTGATCATTTTTTCATTACCTCACCACATGGTGGACATTAGGATTTAAACTATATATATATGTAATATATTATATTTATTATGTATTTAATGTTATGGATTATTTTAATAACACCTATCTATTATAAATTCTATTTGGTGTAAATATGATAATTTTATTTGAGTTAGTGTGGACTACCACCCACTCAAGGTGATCTGATTCATACACACAGTACACTGAATTTTATATGGATGAGTTTAGTGAAATTAATTTATATATTTAACATTATACATACAATTAAATTATATTACATATTTATATACATAAATATCTTTTCTTTCTTTTAATACGCTAATAAAAATGAAAACAATGTTCTTCTGTTCGTGTGAATTACTATCTCCATGAATGGTGTATTCCATTTCACACTTCTATATTCTATATATTATTATAATAAAAATATAATGAATATAAATGATATTTATATCATGGTTTAAATTCCATAATCATGATATATGTCACGAACCAACCCGGGTCGACCCTGAACCGGTCACCCAAGTTGGTCCGCGACATGGCCCGATAGGCGTTACCGATCCTCCCGGGATTGGGACAAGCTCTAAGGCAATAAAAGAGAGAAAGAGGGAATTAATTCACCCGATAAAATAAATAAAGCAGCGGAAAGAAAATAGAACAGTGCAAAATGAATAAAGGACACAAAAATAAAGAACAACCAACAACAAAAAACTAACATGACCATGGATAAAAGTCCTCACGACCCCAAGAGTTGCTCACCAAAACAGAACCAAGTCTCTCCCATGGTGAGCAAGCTCAAGTCAAACATACAAAAAAAACTAAAAACAGGAAAAAAAATATAGGCGCGAGTATTAAAACCCAGTAGGCGTGACCAACAAAATATTCCCAATGCACTACCCTTAAATAAGGAATTCACTAATTCCATGTTTGAACTAAATTATATAAAATATTAGTTCCCACACACACTTTAATTTATAAGACAAGTAATAGTCCATTTCCCTTCTTAATTTAAAAACAATTTTAGTGTTTGAACGAAACTTGATCATTTCATTTTAAAACATTTTTGCGAACATTTTATAAATCCAAATTTTAGTAGTTGGTAAAAAGGAAAACCACACACAAAACACAACACACACGAAGGGCAATGGATAAAGTGGCACACTGGGCCAGAAACTGAACTAGACCTCTCAATCATCCGCCACATACAAATAAACACTAAAAAAAATGTGTCGAACCTAGGAGATCATGACCAATCCAGAACATACCATACATGTGACTCATCCTGAAGGCATGCATACTCTCGATGACTTCATAATGACCTAACTCTCGGTATATCCCTTCATGGCATAAAATTGGGGCCCAATCCCCATAGTAGCAATAACTCAACATTCTCTTACTATGGGGCCACTATCCAGTGCGTAAAATAAACTAGTATAGTAATCGTTCTTAGAAGATTCCCTTACTATGCCAAGTTCCCATTTCAACACGTATAATAAACAGGAAAGGGGAGAGACGACAAAGTCAAACAAGTAGTATAAACATCACACACAACTAATGTAGTCATGGTACACCAAATATCACATCTTAGTCACCCCAAATAGAGTTTTTCAAAGTAATTTATTTTATTGAAGTTCCAAATGGGCCTTCACCAATTTTAAGGAAAATGATCACTTCTCAAGTGGACTAAAAAAGTCATTCCCACTTCAAAATAAATCATTTATCAATAAACCAGAACAATATTTAAAATTTGGTGAATTCTGTTTAAAGGCCAAATGGGCATTCTTTATGTACTAGGTTTCTGCTCATCATGAAAATGTTTCAAGTGTCGTGTATAAAAAAAGGATATTTTTACACGAAATAATCATTTAAAAATTTATTATCTTATATTATTTCCCATTTATTAAAATTAATAAAATATCAAGAAATCAATAAATTTTAAATTTAAAGGCAACTGTAGTGGGGTACCTACCTCAGGGTGGAATCAAACCATCCACATCGGGTCTTGGTTCTTTCTAACTAAAAGATGTTGCTCCCCCACTAAGCAAACACACATTCACATACATGCAAGGACACCTAGCCCCTATACACACACCCATATGGCCATGGGCAGGCACAAGGGGATACTTACATATACCCTTATATGCATATTCCCATCTCCACTCACCTACACATGAAGTTATATATATATATATATATATACATAGGCACACCTAGCCACATACACGTATAAAAAATACCATGGACGAATATACGTGTAATGGGGGAACCCATATATGTATACAAACGTACCAATGCATACGTAGGTGAGTCTCCCTTGACTTGGAGACTCAAAACCGATGAGTAGGGATCAACACTACACATATAATTTAATAAATTAATAAAACAATTAATACAACACTTCAAAATTAGCACCACAAATTTTACACGAAATACACACCCAATTTATATCAAAACACCACTTCAAAATCATCTGCCAGTCATAACCATGGAAAAACATGATTCACATCATCTATAAAAATTAAATAAACCATTTACAGCACTTATACAACATTCTAAAAAAGGCATAACATGACATAAAACAACAGCACACCCAAAAACCTCTTCTAAGGACAAAAGCACACCGAAAGAATATCCAAAAAAATGCAGCCCTTGCACCATTTAATAAACCATTTGCATATACTATAAAATGACCTCAAATAACACTACAAGAGTTGTACAATAAAGACACTCAATTTTAGGTAATAACACTACATTAAAAGATGACTTCTTCATCAATCATATAAAAAAATTCTTTCACACTTCAACATAATCACTACGATATTTAAAACACATAAATACCCTAATTCAGTAGGTGTAAAAGAAAACATCACAAGAAAACATTACCTCGGAACAAAGCCGGCGGATCGAAACATAATGAACTTCCTCTCCTTCGGCATCAGTTGCTGGAAAACATACCGACAAGACCGAGAGGCCTCCTGCACCTACCTAGAACATGAAGAACACCAAATATCCGAGTTAGAACCTAACCCTAGGTTCGATCGAATTTTGTAAGCTGACGGGGAGACCAAATAACAGTTGGAAATCAAAATAGGAGGGAGCGAAGAGACTTACCGTGTCGATTTGAAGGAGAAAAGTGACAAAACATGGTGACACTGGAAAATCAATCTTGGATCTCAGAGGAGGGGGCTGGCTTGCACGAATCAGGGTCTCGGTCAGCGGGGGGGGGGGGGGGGGGGGGTGGGGTTTTCCATCTGTGATTTAGGGGGAGCTGGGAGAGGAGGTCGCAGAGAGGGGAGCTTTGAGAGGGATCCGTCATGGGGAAGGAATCTCGGCCGGAAGGAGACAAGGGGGGTTGGTGCACTGTAGGTCCGAGAAGGGGGGTGGTGGGTCGTGCGAATAGGATGGAAAGGGGGGGTGTTCAACCGCGCAATAAGAAAGGTAGGGGGTGTTTGACTAGGGTTTAAATTTTTATTCAATCTAATTCAATTGATTTAAAAAAAAATAATAATAATAATAATAATAATAATAATAATAATAATAATAATAATATATAATAACTATAATTATAATTATTATAACACAAAATAAATGAAAAATAAAGCCATTCTGAAAAATTATAATTTAATAAATTAATAATCAGTTGATAATTTCATAATTATTACGATAATTTAACATTAATAACCAAATTAAAATATCAACTAAAATAATAATAATAATAATAATAACAATGATAATAGTAAGATTAGTAATAGTAATAATAATACTGATTTTCTAACACAAATAATAATAATAATAATATTCTCAACACTAATAATATTATTATTTTTATTTAAACAATTCATTAAATTTTAAATTATTTAAAACACAGGCGGACCACACAGTTACTCGGGGCGAAGCTACAAGGTTCCCAAATCGTGCACAACACACGCGCCGGATACTTCCATGCCCAAAACCACTATTTCTAAATAACAACCCATAAAAAAATAAAACTGGGTCCCAACATGCTTAAACACAAAATAAAAGAAGGCCAAGGATGAATAAAATAATTAAATTAGAATAGTGTCGGGTCGTGTAACACCCTGATATTTTATGAGAAGTATGTTTTTTATGTATTATGTTATACGCAACATCAAAGGAATCTTTCACTACACACAACAGTATCTTGTCTTGCGTTACACGCAATCACGACCTTCCTCTATAGCATGTGTAGTACGCAATACCGAGTTTCACTAAAAAACAATATATTATTATAATATAATAAACTAGCCGTTATGAATAATATTAACTGAATTTTTAATTTTATAACATTATTATTCATATTACATATTTTTTAGAACATGGTATGAGAATAAAATAAATTTTTCTGTTAAAATAAGTATTTTTCAAAAAATGCAGTTTTGTCGCCTTTTGATGGCGCACCAACTTTAAATCTCAATTTTTACAAGTTTATAAGTTCAATTTGACAAAATAAAATTCTTTTTTGGAATCAGGATATAAAAATTTTCTTTGGATAAATTTTTCATATTATTCTGATAACTTTCATATTTTAATGAATAGTAAAAACACACTATATTTTAATTAAATATAACTTTTTTCATCGCAGTAATTTATATGGTTAAATTATAATATTGAATGGTTTGAAGGTATAAATAGAATATATTTTTACCATTTAATATAATTTATGACATTAGCATTAATTTTACATTGAATTCATAGTTAAAAACATTTCAATCTTTGGCCATGATTGAACTTTTAAAACCCGTTTGCTTAACAACGAGGTTAATTTTAAATTAATTACTGAAACTTCTGTGTTTTGAATTTTAAAAAATGGATTCAATATTTGGATTCAGTTGGTCCAAATATGTTAATAGGTTACTTTTATTTTTTTTGTTATTATGTATATTAACTACGATAATTTTTATTTACTACAGTTAAACGTAAATGTGGTAATTAAGGGTGAAAACACGATTATAAAATTACCCTAACACTTACCAAAATCCTATTGGATGAATAAAAGTCTACCCATATCACCTATGGGTTGTAATATATTCATTTCATGGATTTTTTTCAATGAAATAATATAATTATTATTAAAACCAATGAAAGTGACGACATGTTACTCTCTTAAATCTAATAAGTGTAATAATTTTAATTTATTTATAAACATAATAAAAAACGAATATAAATATTCCCTAGAAAGATAATAAAATTATATACATCATATGAATTTATTTATAATTTTTATGGATTCAATAATTATCATTAATTATGACACAATAGTGCTGTTGAAATTATTTTATTGATTGAAATATCAAATAAATGATTTTAAATGTATAAAAATAAATATTATATGAACTATTTAATGTTCTAAACTAACATTCTAGTTAACAATAACATGTTATGAATCTATTAAATATTTTATTTCGAACATATCTTCTGTATATATTTTATTTAATCTAAAATAACTGAATAGTGTCAAAATTGACACTATTGTTAATTTATAGAAATTACATATTATAAAATAGTTTAAAAATGACAAAAATATTTAAAAATTGTAAATTAAAATTTATATGGTCGAAAATGTAATAAGTTATACAATTATGGACAATTCACAACATATAAGTAAATATTTATAATGATTTAAAATTTTGAATATTATTACCACAAATAAAATTAAATAGATTATATAAGGATAAATCATGTTGATAATATTTAAAATAAATTCCCAACTTGTCTAAATTTTATTTTCTGAATATATTACAACAATATCTCATCTAAGGATCATATTTGAGTCATTTTTGGATGTTTTTAAGTGGGGTTGGAATTTATTATAAATTAATATTTCTTATAATTCCAAAGGTGCCCCTCTACTCCCTTATAAAATGGCACCTCCTCCCTCCTCCTAACACCACATTGAGCCTTCAACCTCGTCCAAAACCTACCAATTTATCTTCTCCACTTCCCTAAAAACATCATAGAGGTCCTGGAATTTTTCAAAAACCAATCATAGTGCCCTAAGAGGTGGTTTCAAAGAGGCGTATCAAAAAAGAGGTAATATCTGTTACCGATTCTTTTAAATATATTTCTTCTTCTACTTCTTATTATTTATTTGTTTCATTTTGAAGTAATAACATAAGTATCACTTATATACTGATATGTTTTTCTAAATATTAAATAACCCTAATTCACCTTCCATCCATCCTACGGAAAACGAAATCACCGCGAGTGCGTACGTACAGAATACCGTCTCCATGCCGTGGTGTAATCTGTTTTCCACCACCACCTTACATGGATGGATATAATTGTATAAATAATAACTATATATGATTATTGTAAAGTGATACTGATTCTGAAATATTATACTTACACTTAAATACAATTCCACGATCATGGGAATGATATCATCGCTCGTGCGTACGTATGGCCTACCATCTCCACGATGTGATGCGACTCGTTCTACATGATCTTCATTGAATAATGATTATATAAATTAATTTAATGAGTAAATATGATATATATATTACAATAATACAATTCTTTAAATGAGGTATCTATAACCTAAAAATAATAACAATAATTTTTTCGAGAAAAAACACATAAGAACACAGAGCAATAAACACCCGAATAACAAGTAGCAATGAAATAATACACATAAGAAGCTAATAATATGACCATATATGATATTGTAACAATGAGTATGATTCTGGAAAAAGCCAATTACATTATTTAAATCATTATACATGAGGTTCAGATACATACAAATCATATCAGACCTAAGGTAAGGGAAAATCTCACAATCTCATTCTTTTTCAAGAATGTTTATACTTTTGTAATTAATGGGGTGTATTTTATCATCCAAATCCATGTTTCCTAAATATGTAATATTATTTGTATCCTTCTACAGTTTTTTAAATCTAGTTATACCCATTGGTGAGTTTTTAGTAAAATATATTAAAATAATCTTATATCTTTTTTAGTACAAGGTACTTTTTGAATTTTCCGGCCAAAGTACTAGAAGAATGTTTTTTTGACTTATTCTGCATGAATGGATTTTTATGATTTCATAGAAAATTATTTACATGATTATTACTTTAAATGTTTTCAAGTTTATTTTTAATCAACTTGTTTTAGTTTAAAATTTTATGGCATGTTAAGAAAGGAACAATGTTTTTGAAGTAGAAAGGATATTTTCCTCAAGAATGGAGTTCAAGTGTTTTATCAAACTTATTTTCCATCTATGATAATATTGGGTTCTGTTTATATCCCTATTTTTAGATTGATTTGATTATGTTATGATGGAATTATTTTTATGATGTCCTTTTATGGATTATGTTATGATGACATTATGTTTAAGAATCCCATTTTTATTACATGGGTTATGCTATGTTGTATGATTTATGATTTTGTGGCACACATAAGAATGGTTTTATTATGAGATGGGTGGGACCCATATATCCCTCCAATGAATTGGGTAAAGATTAATATCTCATGAGATAGACATGGCTGGAATGGCAAGTTAATCTGGTTTAGTGATATTAGACTGGAACGAGGAGTGAACTCAGTTCAGTAATGGACTTTGTCCACTATGATGGTCTTGGAAATGAGCCTTGACTAATATGAAATTATTTTCTATGATTATGTGTGTATGAAACAAAGTTTCATTTTTTAAGTTATGATTATTTGGGATTACATTTTACCACTATTATTTATCCCATGTTATGATACTATGATCTCTTTTACAGGTTAAGATATTCAGAATGTTATGTTCTTATGAATATGATATGACTAATATTTTTTTGTTTACCCTTACTGAGCATTTGATCTCACCCTTTCTTATGTTTTCTTTTCCCCAGGTCAGTATTAAGGGTATTAAGTAAAATATGCCAAAAGGGACTCTAGATATGATGAAATAAATGGGAGACAACTTAGTTGATTTATGAACCAGTTGTTTATGTTTCCCAGTTTCTAAAGACACTATACCTATACGGTCCTTTCATGGTTTGTTATATATTGTAATAAGTATTATTCAATTTTAACGTAATAACAATGTGTGTAAAGTATGGGTCATTATAGTTGGTATTATAGGAAAGGTATAGTCAACCTTCGGAAACTAGGATGTGAAAGCCTTAGTAAGAACCCTAAGGATATGTCTAAGAATAGAACACAATCTTAGTAATGGCCATGAATAACCAATGATAAGACCTAAAGTGTGAATTTTGTTTACTGAATATGTGGTTTTCCTATTGTAATTAGTCTTTCTCACACTATTATTATTTGTTTTAGTCAATGGATGGAACCCTAAGGAACTGTGTTAATGCTGAATGCGATGGACAATGCAATGATTTTCCACCTGAGCAACCCAATGTTATGGGAGCCGGAATGCACAATCTTGTAGCCATGCTCACACAACATTCTCAAGCTATGAACCATGCATGACTTCCAAATGAGAAAAAGAAGGAGAAAAATTCCTTTGAATCCTTCTTGAGGCAACGCCCACCTTCATTCATCGGGTCTTCTGATCCATTAGTAGCTGAATAATGGATTAGTACCACTGAAAAGATATTTTTAGTTCTACAATGTTCTGAACATGATAAAGTCATCTTATAAGTGTATCGTTTGGATGGAGATGCTGATCAATGGTGTAATCTTATCAATAATACGAGGTAAAGTGATGAAATTGAGTCCATCGAATGGGAGGAGTTCAGGAACATATTTTTCAATAAGTACTTCCCTTATATTATTTGAACAATGATGGAGAAAGAGTCTCTTGAACTACAGAAAAAGGATGATGAATCTATTGGTACCTACGAAGCAAGTTTTACATGACTTACAAGGTGAGTTTCTGGAATTATTATCCAACTTGAGAGTAAAATCTATTGATTCTTTAGTGTCTTAAAACCTAGTCTTCGAAGGGCGTTAGACATAAGGGACTTCAATAGCTATGAGGAAATTGTTTGATGTACTCTCAAGGATGAGATGGAGATTGGAGTAACCCATCAGTCATATGGGTTTGATATGAAGATGAAAATGGAATTCAAAGGATAATCTAAAGACCACACCGAAAAGAAGATGAGTTTTCTTTTATTTTCAAATTGTGGAATGAAACATGGAGGGAATTGTCTTAAAGGGACAAACAAATGTTTTAAGTGTGGAAAAGAAGGTCATCGGGCTATGGAATGTCGAAATAAGGGGAAGAAGATGTCTAATGATGCGAACAAATAAAGGGTTACAAAGAATGCACCTCCTACAATTCAATGTTTCAAGTGCAAGGAGATGGGGAATTATGCCAATCAATGTACAAATCCAAGGGTTGTTGAAGACGATTGACGTCAACAAACTCTTAAGGCCAAAGGAAAAGTAAAGTCACATGCAATTACTATCGGTGATCTGGAGTATGATAATGAAGTGGTGAAAGGTACACTTATCATCCACTCTAAAGTAGAAAATGTTTTATTTGATTTTGGATCCACCCATGCTTTTATTTATGAAGATTTTTCCAAGGGTATCGCTGTATTACCTCAACAATTTGATGTTGAGTTAGCTGTGAGAACTCCTAATGGCACAAAAATCGATAAAAAGTTTATAATTCTTCTCTGATTGAAGTTTGTGGGAAAGTGCTTCCTACAAATATTGGGATCCTTTATATAGTGGAATTTTATGTGATTCATGGAATGCATTGACTTTATTTAGACGGAGCTCATATCAATTTCCAAAGAAGGGATATCTTATTTAATATTCTCGATCAATATACTATCATCTATTGGTGCAAGGATGAATATAACCTTCCAGTGGAAATTTATTCTATCTTATGGGTCTTGATTCCAATAAATGAAGGTTATTTATCACAAATGGTTGGAGATAAACTCAGGAATAAGAATAAACCTATTGTACTGGAGTTTGATGATGTCTTTTGGGAGGAATTTCCAGGTCTTCCACCTAATCGTGAAGTTTAGTTTTCAATAGAACTCATACCGGGTGCTCTGCCCATTTCAAAGAAACCATATTGAATGGCCCTAATTGAGTTGTAGGAATTGATGAAGAAACTCCAAGAGAATCTTGATAAAGGATTCATATGCCTTAGTGCGTCACCTTGGGGAGAACCTATTCTATTTGTTAAGAAGAAAGATGGATCAATGAGACTCTGCATTGATTATCGAGAACTTAACAAGATCACTATCAAGAACAAATATCCTCTCCCATGCATTGATGACTTATTTGATCCACTACACAGAGATCAATACTTATCCAAGATTGATCTACGTTCAGGGTATCATAAATTAAGGGTCAAAATGAAGATATACCAAAGACAGCTTTCCGTACATGATATGGACCCTATGAATTTATTGGGATCCCATTTGGTCTTACTAATGCCCCTGATATCTTCATGGATCTAATGAATAGAGTCTATAGAGACTATCTTGATCATTTTTTTGTAGTCTTTATCGATGATATTATTGTCTATTCAAAGATCAAGGAAGAACATGAAGATCACTTGAGAATTGTATTGATGCCCCTGAGAAAGGAGAAGCTTTATGCCAAATTTACCAAGTGTGAATTTTGGGTTTGAAAAGATTCATTTTTGGGTCACATAATCTCAATAGAGGGGATATCTGTGGATCCAACAAAGATAGAGGTTATCGAAATATGGTAAAGACCAACAACAGTAAATGAGATCCAAAGTTTTCTTGGTTTGGCTGGATATCATCGACATTTTGTGAAAGATTTTTCACCATTATCTAATCCACTCACCAGGTTGACTCGAAAAGGAGTTATGTTTGTGTGGACAGAGGAGTGTGAAGATAATTTCAAGGAGATGAAAAGAAGGTTATCTAGTGCACCTGGGATCACACCTACCATGTAGTAGAGAAAGCTTTGTGATCTATATTGATGCATCCATGAAGGTTCGGTGGTGTGTTCTCATGAATAACGATATGGTGATAGCTTATGCCTCACGACAGTTGAAAATCCATGAGAAAAATTACCCAACTCATGATTTGGAGTTAGCTGCGGTAATATTTGCATTAAATATCTGGAGGCATTATCTTTATGGTGAATGGTGTGATATTTATACTGATCATAAAATTTTAATTTATATTTTCAAACAAAAGCAGCTGAATATGTTCCAATGAATATGGTTGGAGCTGATTAAGGATTACGACTGCTCAATTCATTACCACCCTGGGAATACAAACATGGTGGCAGACGCATTAAGTATACAATACCTTGCTAGCTTATCCATGATGAGGATCTCAAAAGATCCAATATATATGGATTTACAAAGGATGGATATTTGAATTATAATTAAAGGGGGAAAATCTTATCTTTCTCAAATGAATGTTTAGCCATCTATGCATGTGAAGATTAAAGAGGCACAAAAAGAAGATGTAGAGTTACAAAAAAAGTGAGAAATGTTTCTGAATTCAACCTTGATTCTGATGGGATAATAAGTTTCAGGAATCGAGTTTTTTTCCTCCCAGCACAGAATTAAAGAAGCAGCTACTGGATGAGGCTCATAGTTCTTCATTCTCTATTCATCCTGGAATCATGAAGATGTATAGGGACCTGAAAGAGTACTTCTGGTGGGATGGAATGAAAGGAGATGTTGTTGAATATATCACTTGATACTTGGATTGTCTACAAGCTAAAGCTGAGAGACAGAAGTCTAAGGGTATGTTACAACCATTACCCATACCAGAATGGAAATGGGAAAACATCACCATGGACATTGTCACTGGACTTCCTAAAACATCCAAAGGCAATAATGCTAGCTGGTTCATAGTTGATCATCTTACGAAGTCGTCACACTTCATTTCTATTAGAGACGATTTATCTCTGGATCATCTTGATAGGATATATGTAAAGGAAGTGGTAAGATTTCATGGAGTAACACTTTCTATTATATCTGATCAGGATCTGAGGTTTACCTCAAAGTTCTAGGGAAGTCTTCAGCATACTCTAGATACAGATATGAGTTTCAGCACTGATTATCATCCTCAAACAGACGGTTAGTATATGAGAACAATTAAAAATCTAGAAGACATGATGAGAGCTTTCTATATGGATTTCAAAGGTGGTTGGGATAAACACCTACCTTTGTTGGAATTTTCTTATAATAATAGCTTTCACTCCAGTATTCAGATGGCTCTTTATGTATCTCTCTATGGAATGAAATGTCGAACTCAAACTTGCTTGGATGAAGTTGGGGAATGAAAGATATTAGGACATTATCTTGTTGATGAGATGGTAGAAATGGTCTGATCTATTCAACAACACATAAGAGAAACTCAGAATCATCAAAAATGTTATGCTGACAATTGAAGAAAAGACCTAGAGTTTGAAGTGGGTGATAAAGTGTTCTTACGAATATCTCCTTGGAAGAGAGTAATGAGATTTTCAATGAAGGGAAAGCTGATCCCTAGGTATATTAGTCCTTTTGAAATACTAGATCGTGTTGGGAAGGTAGCTTACCGATTGGGGCTTCCATCGAATCTATCTCAAGTTCACGATGTGTTCCATGTATCTCTCCTGAGAAAGTACCTACTTGATCCTTCACATGTACTAAACTTAGATGTTGTACTGCTAGAGCAAGATCTTTCTTATGAAGAACAACCGATAGATATTCTTGATCATAGAGAAAAAGTTCTACGAAACAAGACCACTCACTTGGTGAAAGTTGTATGGAGGAACCACCAATTAGAAGAAGCTACATGGGAGCTTGAGGATATAATGAGGGAGAGGTTTCCTTATCTATTTGTTACGAAGTGACAAATTTCGAGGGCGAAATTCATTTTAAGGGGGGTAGAATGTAACACCCTGATATTTTATTAGAACTATATTTTTTTGTATTATGTTATACGCAACATTAAAGGAATTTTTCCCTGCACACAACAGTATCTTGGCTTGCATTACACACAATCGCGACCTTCCTCGATAACGTGTGTAGTACGCAATACCGAGTTTCACTAAACAACAATATATTATTATAATAATATAAAATTTCCTTTATGAATATTATTGACTGAATTTTTAATTTTATAACGTTATTATCCATCTTACATATTTTCTAGAACATGGTATGAGAACAAAATAAATTTATCGGGTAAAATAAGTATTTTTCCAAAAATGCAGTTTTGCCGCCTTTTGCTGGCACACCAATTATAAATCTAGTTTTTGACATATTTATAAGTTCAATTTGACAAAATAAAATTCTTATTTGGAATCAGGATATAAAAATTTAGTTTGGATAAATTTTTCATATTATTCTGATAACATTCATATTTTAATGAATAGTAAAAACACGCTATATTTTAATTAAAAACAACTTTTTTCATCACAATAATTTATATGGATAAATTATAACATTGAATGGTTTGAAAGTATAAATAGAATATAATTTTACCATTTAATACAAATTATGCCATTATCATTAATTTTACATTGAATTCATAGATAAAACAATTCAATCTTTTGCAATGTTTTAACATTTAAAACCTGTTTGCTTAACAACAGGATTAATTTTAAATTAATTACTGAATCTTATGTGTTTTAAATTTTGAAAAATGGATTCTATATTTGGATTCAGTGGGTCCAAATTATTTTAATATGTTACTTTTATTTTTTTGATACTATGAATAGTAACTACGGTAATTTTTATTTACTACAGTTAAAAGTAAATCTAGCAATTAAGGTTAAAAATAAGATTATAAAATTAACCTAACACTTTCCAAAATCCTATTGGATGAATAAATGTCGACCCATATCATCTATGGGTCTGAATATATTCATTTCATGGACTTTTGACAATGAAATAATATAATTATTATTAAAACCAATGAAAGTGACAACATGTCACTCTCTTATATCTTATAAGTGTATTAATTTTAATTTAATGATAAAAATTATAAAACTTAGAATATAAATAGTCCGTATAAAGATAATAAAATTATCTACATAATATTAATTTATTTTTAATTTTTAGGGCTTAAATAATTATCATTAATTATGACACAATAGTGATTTTGAAATTATTTAATTGATTGAAATATCAAATAAATGATTTTTAATGTATTAAAATAAATATTATATGAGCTATTCAATGTTCTCCACTAATTTTATAGATAAATATGACATGTTATGAATCTATTAAATATTTTATTTTGAACATATCTTCTGTATATATTTTATTTAAACTCAAATAAATGAATAGTGTCAAAATTGACACTAATGTTAATTTATAGAAATTACGCATTACAAAATTGTTTAAAAATCACAAAAATATTAAAAAATTGTAAATTAAAATCTATATGGTATTAAATGTAATACAGTATACAATTATGGATAATTCACAACATATAAGTAAATATATATAATTATTTAAAATTTAGAATATTATTACGACATATAAAATTAAATAGAATATATAAGGATAAATCATGTTGATAATGTTTAAAATAAATTCCAAACTTGTCTAAATTTTATTAGATGATGCGATTACAACCCTATATCAGATAAGATTAGGATTTGAGTAATTATTGGT
Source organism: Viscum album (assembly GCA_963277665.1). NCBI lineage: Eukaryota > Viridiplantae > Streptophyta > Magnoliopsida > Santalales > Viscaceae > Viscum > Viscum album. The sequence goes on from OY728128.1 coordinate 644,914,359, forward strand.
GGTTATTATGTGGGGATGGAATTTATTATAAATTAATATTTTTTATAATTCCAAAGGTTCCCCTCTCCTCCCTTACAAAAGGGAACCTCCTCCCTCTCCTCCTCACACCACTTTGAGCCTTCATGTTAGGCCAACCCCTGCAAATTTATATTCTACACTTCCATAGAAACATCCTAGAGGTCCTGGTCTTCTTCAAAGGCCAATCTTAGTGCCCTAAGAGGAGGTTTCAAAGAGGCGTGTCAAAGAAGAGGTAATATTCGTTACCGATTCTTTCAAATATATTTCTTCTTATAACTCTTCATCATTAGTTGTTTAATTTTGAATTAATAACATAATAATCAATTATATGCTTATATTTTATTATAAATATGAAACAACCATAATTCACCTTCTATCCATCCTACAGAAAACAAAATCACCGCGCGTGCGTACGTACGGAATACAATCTCCACGCCGTAGTGTAATCTTTTTTCCACCACCACCTTAAATGGATAGATATAATTGTTTACCAAATAACTATATATGATTATTGTAAAGTGATATTGATTCTGAAATAGTATACATTCATTTCAATACAATTCCATGATCATGGGAACGATATCATCGCTCGTGCGTATGTACAGCCTACCGTCTCCACGAAGTGATGCGACTCGTTCTACATGATATTCATTGAATAATGATTATATAAATGAATTTAATGAGTAAATATGATATATATATTAAAATAATACCATTATGGAAATGAGGTATCTATAACATAAAAATAAGAACAAGAATTTATTCGACAAAACACGCATAAGAACATAAGGCAATAAACACCCAAATAACAAGTAGCAATGAAATATTACAAATAAGAAGCTAAGAATATGACCATATATGATATCATATCAATGATTATGATTATGTAATAAGTCAATGACATTATTTAAATCATTATACAAGAGTTTTGGACACATACAATGAATATCAGACCTATGTTAAGGGAAAATCTAACAATCTCATTTTTATCCGAGATTGTTTATACTTTGGTATTTACTGGGGTGTATTTTATCATCCACATCCATCTTTCCTCAATATGTAATATTATTAATATCCTACTACAATTAATTAAATCCAATTCAACCCATTGGTGAGTTTTTATGAGAAGATATTAAAGGAATCATTTGTCATTTTTAGTACAAGGTACTTTTTGAATTTTCCAGCCAAAGTATGAGAAGAATGTTTTTTTAACTTATACGGCATGAATGGATTTTTATAATTTCATAGAACATTATTTCCATGATGCTTACTTTAAAAGTTTTCATGTTTATTTTTAATCAAATTCCTTTTAGTTTAAAATTGTATTACATGTTTCGAAAGGAATAATGTTTTTGAAGTAGAAATGATATTTTCCTAAAGAATGGAGTTCAAGTGTTTTATCAAAATTAGTTTCCATATAATACAAAATAGGGTTATGTTTATATCCCTATTTTTACATTGATTTGATTATGGTATGATGAAATTATTTTTATGATGTACTTTTATGGATTATGTTAGGATGACATGATGTTTAAGAATCCCATTTTTATAACATGGGTTATGCTATGTTGTATGATTTATGATTTTGTGGAAAACATAAGAATGGATTCATTATGAGATGGGTGGGACCTATATCTCCCTCTAATTAATTGGGTAAAAATTTATATCTCATGATATAGACATGGCTGGAATAACAAGATAATCCGGTTCAGTGATACTTGACTGGAACGAGGAGTGAACTCGGTTCAGTAATGGACTTTGTCCGCTATGATGGTCTTGGCAATGAACCTTGACTAATATGAAATATTTTTCTATGATTATGTGTTTGTGCCAAAATGTTTCATGTTTTAGGTTATGATTATTTGGGATTACATATCACCACTATGATTTATCCCAAGTTATGATATTATGTTCTCTTTTGCAGGTTATGATATTCAAAATGTTACGTTCTTATGAATATGATATGACTGATATTTCTTTTGTTTACACTTACTGAGCAATTGAGCTCACCCTTTTGTATGTTTTCTTTTCCCCATGTATGGATGAAGGGTATTATGTAGAATATACCAAAAGTGACTTTAGATATGATGAAATAAATGGGAGACAATGTAGATGATTTATGAACCAGTTGTTTATGTTTCCCAGTTTCTAAAGACACTATACCTATACGGTCCTTTCATGGTTTGTTATATGTTGTAATAAACATGATTCAATTTTTAATTAATAACAATGTATGTAAAGAATGGGTCATTATAGGTTGGGGTGTGACAATTCTCCCCACAGTGACACTTTCTACCCCTAGAAAGTCCCAAAAGACTCGGCTTTTCAAAGCTCGAAAAAAGGATGCAATGACTCTTAAAACAAAACCCCTTCCACTTGAGGATCAAACACTCACTTACCACCAAGACCTGAAACCTAGAGACCCAGACTATCAAGTAAAAGAAAAAATGATTCAGGACTAACATTTCCAAACAAAACCACAACCTAGAACATCTCGACCCCAAACCTTGAAATCACTAGAGTCCACTTGAGATATCAAATGATCATTTTCTATATGACCCATTATCTACATTGATCGGAGTCATGTGGAGCAGAGGAAAATAGATTCCCCGAAAATAACACCTAGAAGTTTATGTTCTCTACGAATATTTCCCATATTAGTCTCCCTACCATTTTCGGACTCCGGCCGAATACTGGCTTTCCCAAATCGAGACAGGTTAGAAAACCAAAAAAAACCCATGACACTAATGTGACCCCTCAACATTCTGAGTCGCACCAGACCATATTAGGGGAAGACATTGGCGAGACCCATCGTGGGTCTCCCCACCATATTAGAAACTGAGTAGTACGATGGCACCCACATGTGATCTCTCAATTTAGTATCAACACTGCGGAGTGAGTTCCTCATCATGAACCAACTGACATGGGGCGACTTACTACACAGTAGAGGGGGGGTCCAAATTGGAGGAACTGGAAACAAACATTGAATCCGGACTCACCACTTCCTTAGGATACATGAATTAGCAACCAAAAACACCACAAGCCCAAAATCGCTTAAGGGGAAGACTATCCATTACAAACTGTATACTCCACAAGACACAACCACGAAAACATCATGAAAGAGGCCACTAAGTCCTACAAAACAAGCCCCCCTCCCAAACAGACAACTACATGATGTAAAAACATAAAACATCTCCTCCCCAACATGAAGGACCACAGGTTGGAAGCGCATCCATCTCACATAGAAACTTCCTGACTCTGTGAAAAGCATCAATCTGAGACCTATGGCTAGAGCTCTGATGTATTGAAGCATCTGATGCACTGATGTAATGAACTAACAACTCCAAACTGGGCCTTTATCTTCTGGAAATACCACTTACAGACTTCCCTAGGTGACTCAAACATCTATGCTGTTGACAAACATTCAGCGGATTGCAATGAACCGATTTGACTGCCCAATTCGACCACATTGGAATCAACGATTGTGTGCTCTTAGGAATGAGAGACAATAACTGATGAAAGACCCATGCCAAGAACATGTTCCTCCAATACACTCTTTACACCAGATGGGGAACCCTTCACGATAAACTTGTAAAACAATATTGTCACTTGTCCCAATCTGTGACCCCATCTTGCAAGGAGAAGGTACCAATCCACCTTATCTAGCCTGAACATAATTCATCAAACGAAACCAGGACAACATACCCTTCATGAAATCTGTAGTTCCTAATGAACAGAATAATTTCTCGACATCATCAAGTTTCAAAGCATCCTCCATCGAACCTCAGCCACCACAGATAAAAAATGAATCGATGAAAAGAAAATAACCCCACCACTCCACTGGGAGTCCGTGTAAAACTAAATACTGAAATTGAACCCTTCGGGACCTTTAGACATTTCTTGGAAGCATACTTTAAACAAGATGCACAAAAACTAACTTAAATAACATCAAAAAATAATCATCCACATTTAACCATAAACCATTAACTCAAACTCAAAACATTATTTCAACCTTGAAACACCAGCTTGAAAAAAAAGCATCAAGACCATAGAATAATAAATCACTAAACCAAACCATAACCAAATCAAATATCAACCAATATAATAATATGAAACATCACCAACTAGGCCTAAACCCCACTTTCACAAATATCCATTTTCAAAACCATCCCATTTCAAACCATTCGAACACTAACACCCCCTTTTTAAAAACCAATTTTTTTAAAAAAAAAATCATAAACAAAATTCATCTTAGCACATAATTAATCAAAACATGCTTTTGGAAAACAAAACAATCCTTGAAAACCGAGCACCCACCATTGGTATTCTTTGAAACCTCACATGCATACATTTCCACGCCAACTCGGGCACACATCCACATGTATCAACAACCATCCACATCCAATTACATTCATCTATACATGTGGGCATCCATAAGAATACCAAAGGTCAAACAGATCATTTCCAAATTCATTTTTTCAAGAGACATCAGTTTCACACTTCACAAAAATTACAAAATCAAAAAAAAACATTTTTCAAATCCACCTCTGATTTAAACTTTTCAAAAGCTTTTAAAAAATCCCAAAATAGTTCCGAAAAGTACATCCATTTAAAAAAAAACTCATTTAATTTCCAAACCAATCAAGACTTTCATTTTGGAAATCCAATTTTCAATAGACTAATCATCAATTTTGCAACCCAAGAAAAACTCCACAAAACCAACTAAAAATCACACCTAGAATGTCCCAAAATGGTCAATTCACTCGATAAATTATGATTTCAAATTCTCAAATAAACAACTGCTATGCAGATTTTGGTCACATGGTTTGGCTGACCATGCACCAACCGACTGAGCACATAGGGAGTCATCAGAGGAGATTTCATGGTCTGCCCACGACTTTCTAGGCTATGAACAACATCCATCTACCCCTCTAAAATGACCCCCAAAACTAAAAAATAATTGAAACATGCAAATGGGACTAAGGCGCCTGAAAATAATCGAGAGCCAGACGCGGACATTGAGGCAAGTCCACCCTGGACAACCCTGTGAATTCAAGGGTCATTCTGAATAGGTGGTGATCAAGAACCTACCCGCAATTAACCACTTGGATTCTGACAATCCTAACTCCAAACGATCAGACATCCCCAAAGTACATTGGATAAACCTCCCTCTGATACCATTTTCTAACAAACCAACCTAGTTCGACCCTAAACCGGTCACCCAAGCCGTTTGCGACATAGCCCGAGAGGCGTTCCCGATCCTCCCGGGCTGGAGACAAGCACCAGGGCATCAAAATAGAGCAATAGGTAATGCTTTCACCTGATAAAATAATTAAAGCAGTAGAAAGAAAATAGAACAGCGCAAAACAAATAAAAGACAAGAAAAGGAAGAACAACAAACAACAACAAACTAATATGACCGTGGCCAAAACTCCTCACGAACCCATGAATCGCTCACTGAACCACAACCAAGTCTCTCCCATGGTGAATAAGATCATGTAAAATTTTCAAAAAAACTAAAAACAGGAAAACACTATAGGCGTGAGTATTAAAACTCAGTAGGCATGCCCAAAAAACTATTCCGAATGGACTACCTTTAAATAAAGAATTCACTAATTCCAGGTTTGAACTAAATTATATAAAATATTAGTTCCCACTCACACATTCATTTCTACGACATGTAACAGTCAATTTCCCTTCTAAATTTAAAAACGTGTTTAGTGTTTGAAAGAATTAGGAGCATTGAATTTTAAAATAGTTTTGCGAACAATTTAGAAATCCAAATTTTAGTATTTGGTCAAAAGGAGAACCACACACAAAACAAAACACAAACTAAGGGAAATGGAAAAAGTGGCACATGGGGCCAAAAACCGAACTAGACCTCTCAATATTCCGCCACATACAAATATACCCTAAAAGAAACATGGGCTGAACCTAGGAGCTCGCGAACAATATAGAACATACCATTCATGCGACTCATCCTGAAGGCATGCCTACTCTTGATGACGTCATAACGCCCTAACACCCGCTATAGCCCTTCATGGCCTAGCCGAGGGGCCGAATCCCCATAGAATCAATAAATCAGTATTCCCCTGCTATGGGGACACTAGCCAGTGCGTAATATAAACTAGTGCATGAATCGTTTTTAGAAGATTCACTTACTATGCCAAGTTCCCATGTCAACACGTATAATAAATAGGAAAGGGGTGAGTCAACAAAGTCAATCATGTAGTAAAAACATCACACACAACTAATGCAGTCAAGGTACACCAAATATCACATTTGAGTCACCTCAAATAGAGTTTTCAAAAGTAATTTATTTTATTAATGTCTCGAACGAGCCTTCACCAATTTTAAGGAAAATCATCATTCTCACGTGGACTAAAACACTTGTTCGTGCTTCAAAATAAATCATTTATCAATATACCAGAAATACATTTATGTTTCCGTGAATTATGTTAAAAGGATAAACATGCATTCTTTCACTACTGGGTGTCCTCAAATTAAGAAAATGTTTCAAGTGTCGTGTATAAAATAAATGGATTTTCTTACACCAAATAATTATTTAAAAATTAATTATCTTATATTATTTCCCATTTATTAAAATCAATAGAATATCAGGAAATCAATAAATTCCAAATTTAAATGCATGTGCAGTTTGGGACCTACCTTAGGGTGGAATAAAACCGTCCACTTCGGCTCTTGGCGCTTGCTCCCCCACTAAGCATACACACTTTGGCATACATGCAAGGACACCTATCCCCTATGAACACACCCACATGGCCATGGGCATGCACAAGGGTATACATACATATACTCTTATATGCCTATTCCTATCTCCACTCACCTACGCATGCACTTTTATATATATACATATGCATACCTAGCCCCTTAAATGTATAAACACTGCCATGGATGAATATATGTGTAACAGGGGAACCTATATATATATATATATAAATACATATCTATGAATACGCATTTGAGTCTCCATTGACTTGGCGACTCGACCCTGATGACTAAGGATCAACACTACACATATAATTTAATAAATCTATAAAAAAAATTATGCAACACTTCAAAATTAACACCACAAAATTTACACCAAAAACACTCCCAATTTATATCAAAACGCCAATTAAAAATCATCTTCTCATCGTAACCAGGGAATAACATGATTCTCGTCATTTATACAAATTAAATAAACCATTTACACCATACATAAAACATTCTAAAAAAAGGCATAACACAACATAAAACAAAAACACACCCAAAAACCTCTTCTAAGGCCAAAAGAACAATGAAAAAATATCCAACCAAAAAAAACGCATCCCTTGCATCATTTAATATACCAATTGTATGTACTATAAAATGACCTCAAATAACACAACAAGCGTTCCACTATAAAGACACTCGATTTTAGGTAATAACATTACTTTAAATGTTGACTGCTTCATCAATGATATAAAAAAATTGCTTTTGAACTTCAAGATAATCACTACAAACTTCAAAACACATAAATACCCTAATTCAGCATGTGCAAAACCAAACAACACAAGATAACATTACCTAGGAACAAAGACAGTGCATTGAAACACAATGAACCGCCTCACCATTGGTGGCAGATGCTGGAACACATACGGATAAGACCCGAGAGGCCTCCCGCACTAACCTAGAACATGAAGAACACCAAATTTGCATGTTAGAACCGAACCCTAGGTTCGAACAAATTTTGTAAGCCGACGGGGAGACCAAATCACGACCATAAATCAAGAGGATAGAGTGAAGAGACTTACCGTGTCGATTTGAAGGAGAATAATGATGAAACTTTTTGATACTAAAAAATCATGGTTGGATCTCGGAGGAGGGGGATGGCTCACACGATGTAGGGTCTCTGTCAGGGGGTGGGGGTTCGCAATCCGGGTTTGAGGGGGAGTCGGGAGAGGAAGTTGCATTGAGGGTAGCTCAGATGGAGCCACAATGGGGAAGAGATCTCAGCTGGATGGAGAGCAGGGGGTCGGCGTGTTTCAGGTCCGAGAAGGGGGGTGGGAGGTGAGTCACGCGAATAGGAGGGAAAGGGGGGGGGGGTCGACCACGCAATATGAAGGGGAAGGGGGTGTTCAGTTAGGGTTTAATTTTTTCCCAATCTAATTAAATTGATTTAAAAAAATAATAATAATTATAATTATAATAATAATAACAATAAAAGATAATAATTATACTGATAATAATAATAACCCAAAAGAAATGAAAACTAAATCCATTCTGAAAAAAGGTAATTTAATAAAATAATAATCAGTTGATAATTTTATAATTATAAAGATAATTTATCATTAATAACCAAATTAAAATATCAACTGAAATAATAATAATAATAATGATAATGATAATAATAAGATTAGTAACATTAACAAAAATACTCATTTTTTAACACTAATAATAATAATAATAATAATAATATTCTCAACAGTAATAATAATATTATTTTTATTTAAACAATTCATTAAATTTTATATTATTTAAAACATAGGAAGACCACACAGTTACTTAGGGTGAAGCTAAAGTGTTCCCAAATCGTGAACGGCCAACACGCCAGATACTGCCAAGCCCAAAACACCTATTTCTAAATAACCACCCATAAAAAATTAAATTGGGTCTCAACCCACTCAAACCAAAAAATAAAATAAGACCAAGGATGAATAAAATAATTAAAATAGAATAGTTTCATGTCGGGGAGGGACACTATAAGTATAAGGATTAAAAATATATCAAATTAATCTATATGTGAAGAAAAAAGTGGATATTACCTGAAGTGAAACCTTAACATACGATCGTTATCAATAGGGAATTAAAAACTCATAATAAAACCATATATGGAATTATATATAATAATATGATTATAATATATATATATATTATTTTTATTATAAATGTGTTTTGAATGAGTAGTATGAGATTCAAAACATAAGGTACGAGAATTCCATTTCAATTTTATTTCTGTGAGATATATGCCTTAATCACCACTCACTCTTTTTTTTGGTGTATGAAATTCATATGAAATTTATATATGTATTTTTATAATTAAAAATATTTATTTCACACATCAATATTATGATCTTTCTTTTATTGGGTGTATTTTTCAGTATTCACCAAATTGGAAAGACAATATTGTCTCAATTTTACTTCTTTAAAAAACATGTTTTGTTATGCACCTAAATTTGTTTTCACAGTATATATACATACATTGGACATATTATATCATTAATCTATTTATTTTAATTATATTTTAAGATTTATGTAATTTCCTATTTTTAAAAGGTTAAAATGATACCATGTTACACAGTGATAAATCTATATTGAAACAATCTCATCATTTTTTAAGATGGTTTATGATTACGATTTGAATAATGAAATAACATGATCCATATCTGAATAAAACTCATGATTTTTTTTCTCTTATCTTTATTAAATATATATCCATGTATTAGTACCATTATCCACATTTTGGTGTATAAAATAGTTGATACATTATATTTATGAAATCACAACATTACCCTTTCTTTAATCAGAAATCTATGTTCCCTCAAAACAATTGTATCTAATATGGGTTTCCAAGAATATTATACTGTTATACCATAATTTTGGAAGATGTTTCATCCCATTATTTATTTTCCCGATTTTTTAAAATAGAAATTATTGTCTCTTTCCAAATAATTAATTTTGGATACCTTTTTACTATTCAAAAGGAATATTCGTTTTAACTCGTACAACATTTATAGATTTACCCAATGTAATTTCCTATGATGGTTACATTCCATAATTTCAAGGATAATTTCTATGAATATTTTTTAAGAGTAAATTTCAAGGAATTATTTGTTATAAAAAAATTTTCAAGATTTTTTTAATAGATTTAATGTAAATACGTTTTGAACTCATTTTCAAGATTTACATATATGTTTTCAAATGTATTTTCAATAATATTGATTTCAAAATGTTCTAATGTATTTTTTAATATTTTCAATCAGTTTTCAATAAAAAAGTATTTAAAATGTGTTGATGCTTATTCAATATGTTTTCAAGGAAGAAGGATTTCAAAATGATTTCATGTTTTAACTATATGTTTTCCACGTGTTTTATAGGAAAATGATTTTATGTATTAAAAATAATTTTTCAAAGAAGAAAGTATATTATCATCAAAAAATGTTTTCAAAATATATTTCCATTTAATTTTCCATCTATGATGAGATCATTTGATGTTACTCATTCCTTTCTAGAATATGGTCTTTTGGTTCCATTAATATTCATTATTTAAATTGGATTTTTATAATATCTACGTATTTTTGAAAATAATTTCTCCATCATGAGTTATATGATTATGAAATCAGTTTCTCTTTCATGGGTTATATGTTTATAAAATCTTTTTCTCCTTTATGAGTTATGATTTTGATGAAAATATTATGAAACCTATATCTGTTTAAATATGTTATGATATGATTCAATGTTTTCGATACACATTTCATTTCACGGGGTATAAAAAAATTTTAATGAACTTGTGGAACATGTATGAATGATTTCATGATGAGATGGATGGGAGCTATATCTCACTCTAATGACCTGGGTAAATGTTTATATATCATGATATAGATTAATATGGTCTTGTAAGTGATACTTGACTACTACGATGGCCATGGTAATTAACCATGACTATTATTATAGTATGAGGAGTGAATATATACAACTATAATGAGTACACGATTGAACCACAATAATAAAGATGGTATGGGTACTGAAATCATACTACTAAGATTGTATTCAAATTCATTCTATGTATACTATAAAAATTATATGATACTATTTTGAGTTTTTCACAATTCCATGTTTTATTTCTATGTTATGATTTCTTGTCTTATGATATATATTTCATTATGATTCAATTTTTATGAACTATCAAAATTTAATCCATGATTCATGTTTATTATCGTTGATATGTAGGTTATGATTTTATAATGTTATGATCACATTCTCATACTCTTATTCTTATGTTTTTTCATACATGTATTATCTATTTACCCTTGCTGAGCATCTGATATCACCACATATTATGTTTCCTTCCCCAAGTTAGTATGACTTTAATTATGAATGATGTCTGAAATGAGGGTTAAAATCATTAATAACATTGTGGGTGATAATGTAGATCCATTATGTACCAGTGTATATGTTTCAATGTTTCCAAAGGCACAAAAATGATACGTTTATTGGGACTTTATTTCTATAATATTTTATGTATTCTTAAATTTCATGTAATGATAATGTTTGTAAAAAATGGGTTGTTATAGTTGGTATTATACCAAGGTTTTAGTTAACATGGGAAAAAAAGTTGATAAAACATTAGTGATATCCCTATGTATATTTTTAAGGATATGTCTAGGGATGTCTCTAACATTAAGTATATGGATGAGTTAACAATTAAGAAAATTACTAGAAATTTTTTAATGGATAGAATAAGTGGTTTCCTATAAATACACACCTATCAAGAGACTACAAGTGAATTTGGAAATAGAATATATATTCATATGGGTGAAAACTCCAATGTGGTGTCTTCGACCGGACTTAGGGTAATCTGGTACATGCACTACTGGAAACATGATCTTTCCCAACACTTCTATACCAACGGTTTGTAAAAACCGTTGGTATAGCTACCATTTCCCAACGGTTCACCAAAACCGTTGGGAAAGGGCCTAAAAACACACCCTTTCCCAACGGTTTTGGTGAACCGTTGGGAAAGAGTGACCTTTCCCAACGGTTCACCAAAACCGTTGGGAAAGGGTGTGTTTTTGAGGCACTTTCCCAACGGTTTTGGTGAACCGTTGGGAAAGAGTGACCTTTCCCAACGGTTCACCAAAACCGTTGGGAAAGGGTGTGTTTTTAGGCCCTTTCCCAACGGTTTTGGTGAACCGTTGGGAAAAAGAGGAAAAAAAATCCAACATTCACCCAAATAAAAATACAACCACCCAGAACCTATCCCAACGGTTTTCAGAACCGTTGGGATAGGTCTATCCCAACGGTTGTCAAAACCATTGGGATATGTTCATTGATTTTTTTCCAGATCTACTAACCGAGAACATTATATAAATCAAAATTTTAAATAATTATGATAATACATATATATATTTATGAAATTATGTTTACAAAATTGATGTTAGCTTAGTGGTTAAGTCGTTCGATTATAAACGAGGGGTCCTGGGATCAAATCCCAGCGGATGTTTTATTTTTGGAATTTATATACCAACGGTTCCATTACCGTTGGTATAGATTTCATATTACCTATACCAACGGTTTCCAAAAACGTTGGTATAGGTCTATACCAACGGTTTTTGGAAAACCGTTGGTATAGACCTATCCCAACGGCTTACTTGGCTACGGTTCTCCAAACCGTTGGTATAGGCTATACCAACGGTTTGGAGGCCTATACCAACGGTTCCAAACCGTTGGTAAAGGTTAGTTTTCCCGTAGTGATGGAAATGGGCTTACTGCACAACTAGTTTGACACTCCCAAGGTATTTCCTTTGGAAATTCAAAAACACTTTACGAACCATCATAGGGAATTTAAATAAGATATTGTTAAGAAAAACCTAATATAAACATGGGGGTCATATTTAAATAATTGTTTCATAATTTAGACATTAAATAAATAGTTTAAATGATTATGTGATTCCTCACTATGATAACAATTTCTTTCTCAATTATTCATAGTTTTAGTCAATGGACTGAATCATTAGTTAATGGATTAACATTGAGTATGAATGATAATATATAGATGAGTAGTCAAATGGGATGATCACTATATTGAAGTATTTTTTTATCATACCTATCCAATTTTGATGGAACGTGACAAAAAACGTATACCTCAACAAAATATCTTACTCACCAAGAAAGAGAAGGAAATTTTTCACTGAAAATTAGGGTAATGGAGACAATGAAGGATATATGATTTGGTTTTACATAATTCAATAATGTGGAAATAATCACTAAAGTTAATTTCATATTGGAATGATAGGGTACTTCGACTATGGAAATGAATGTTAAAAATAATTTAACTGGAAGGAAAAATGAACTGATTATTTAATGAAATGGGTCAGAATAATGGCCTCCTTTAGTCATAAAATTATTTTATGTGTTTATGCATGGAAGAAATTTTTATTATGAATCTCAATTTCGTAAGAAGAAATCTAATGAGGAGAATCAAAATGGTGGTACATGTAATGGTTATATTGTTGATGATGATGATCTTGTAGATTAAATGTGAAAGGGAAAGATGTATTAAATAATAAAATGAGGTATCCTTCTAAATGATTTTGAATGAAGTGGTTTCATAAAATTCATTATATATTTTTAATAAAAAATATGAATGGTTAAATAAGCAATGATTGTTTACATTATTTTTTTAAAATATAGATTTATTGTAAAGACCCAGGAATTTCATGGTAAATATTTTATTAAATTATTTGGAATTTTACAAGTATGCAGTTTCTAACGACACCTAATTCCAAGGACCAGTGTGCCCTGATTAATTTTCTGAAGTTTTGTTCGGGTACGTTCAGTAAACGTATGAGCGGGTGTTTCTATATTATGAACAGGTGATTGGAATTGAAATATGAGGGCACCGATGAACTCACAGCACCAGTTTTCGCTTAAGGTGAACATTACCGCAGTTGCGTTTGCTCGGGAGGAGAAGTTAGTTTTTGAGGATTTATATTAAATTAAATTAAATTGTTGTACGCAATTTTATTGTTTGGTGGTGGTTATTTCCTACAAGGGGAAGTTATAGGTGGGGCCCACAGCAACATAACCTCCAATGAGAGGATAATGAGTGGTGTGACCCACATGAGTCCCTAACCCTTCAACTTCCCTTAAACTCCCCATTATCACCCCTTTATTTAATTTGACTACACCTCTCATTTTTTATGATGGAGCCTCTCCATCTCCCACCTATTGAATGTGGTAACCTATCTTTATTAATTATTTGGCACCTCATGTGAATCAATTTGAATTGCATGGAAATTCTATTAAAATTGTCGAGCATTAATATTATATTGGCATGGAAATTTTTTTGTGGTGGAGCTTTTAGAGATTTCGAGGTGAGATTCATCCCTCACCAATGAAGAACACGAGGAATGACATCCTCTCATTGACCGAGGCCAGAACACGAGACGACGCTCATGAAGAACACCATCATTCTTCTTCTTCCTATGAGTATAGGGAGGAGACACAGTCCACATGGAAACATTGACTAAGTTTCCTCCTCAGATGCACCCTGACATCAACGAATTGACTTGGACTTCGGATAATCTTTCCGCAACACGAACAAGAAAGCTTCAGAATCAAGGTAGGAGAATTTATTTATTTTTAAATGAATAAATTATACCTCATTTTTCATTGATTATCTTGGATTGTTTTCACCCATTTGTCACCGCCTAACACGAAGGGTGAGGGCCGAACGAACACGGCCTCATGACCCTCTGTTGATCCTTATTTTTGTTCACAATGGAGGTAGTGATAAAAGAGGTGATGATGAACGGAGGCGGCCCCAACGCACTGGCCGCATAGAGGAAGTCCCATGGCTCACAACCACGGGCTTCTAGGCTGAAGGAGAACCGGCCGGCTCATGCTGGCTAGGCCGAAGGAACCGTGGTGCCACGAGGGTTCCACACTGCGGGGAACCGTGGCCTGTGCTGGGCTGGCCGCTTCGGCAGGTGAACCGTCCGGGTTGAAGAAGGTTGCAGCACCTGCAGGTGCCACACGCCGGAGGAGACCGACCGGCTATGGCAGGCTGGCAGGAGGGGCGGCGCTACTCAGCATTGTCGTTTCCCGAAACTTGGGGGTTGCGGCCCCTGCACCATGCCTAGTCAACTAGCTGAGCTGCGGATGGCCACTAAGCCGGGCTGCCAGCTGCATGGGCCAGGCCGCCTGCGCGCGGGCTGGGCCGCCTACCGCTGGCCCGTGCCGTGCCCCGCCGTGCCGGGCTGGGCCGGGCCCCACAAGGCCGGGCTGCAGCTTTCGAGCTTGGATGTGCCCTATTGGGCCAGACCCCAACCCAGGTTGGGTCAACCCAGATCGGCCCGACGTAGGGCGGTTTGGGCCGGGTCAGACCGAACACACACCCCCCTCTTCAGACACAATTTCGGTTATTTACCCATAACATGAGCAATGGAAATCCGATTGACACACCATCAGTTGTGCAGGATTCCTTGGATTAAGAAGGCCATTTTGTTATATCACACTCCGTGTTTTGGCGACATTTGGGTATGGCCGGGATGGTTCTAACCTGAGACAAACAGGGCCCTCGGAGCGGAAACGCTTATAACTTAAGGAACGAACATCCGATTGATGTGCCATAAACTATGTTGGATTCGTTTTTCCTGTACGTACCTTTTGGAATACCCCACATGGGATTCATATGAGATTGGATTATGGATGGTTTGGATTGATCCCAAAATCCAACTGGGCCCCTAGAACAGAGAAACCAACAACTCACAGACCGGGCGTCCGATTGACGCACCATGTGTCACGTTGGGTTTCTTTTGATGAGATGGAACTACTGGATACATCAACTCCAGAATTCGTGATATTTTATGTATCGACATTTGGCTCGAGGAACTAACCCTCCCGGAATCAAGCGTGCTATGTGCGGGAACCCTAGAACTGGCAGCGACTGCGACGTCTACTGTACTAGGATCCTTCGTGGGTTCAACTGTGACGTCTACGGTACTAGGATCATCTGTGGGTTTGACGATGACGACTACCATACTAGGATCCTATGTGGTCTCAATGACGATGAATACCATACTAGGATCCTCTGTGGGTTTGACGATGATGACAATCGTACTATGATCCTCTATGGGTTCGACGACGACGACGACTACTGTACTAGGATCCTCTGTGGGTTCGGCAACGATGTCTACTGTATTGGAATCCCTTGTGGGTTTGACGGTGATGAATTCAGTAATGGGATCCTCCATGGGTTCGACAGTGATGACTTTTGAACTTGTATCCTGAGTGGTTCTGATAGAGTAGATGGTCTTGTATCCTGAGTGGGTCTGATAGCTTAGCTGGTCTAGTATCCTATATGGGTCCAACAACATAGATGAATTAGTGACTACATCTGATCATCTCTATCACTAAATAAAAGATGTTTACCTGTGTGATCTGAGTCTTGAATTTCAATAATTATCACTGATGTGTTTGAATTTACTTCCTATTTGGACTGGATTGTGCTTGGGATCAAGAGTCGAAGCCGATCTGAAATTGATAACTTAGGTATATGTATGTGCATATACCTAAGTAGGGTTGGTTGATACTTAGTGATTTTATCTTTCCAATGTGGTTTATCCTTATTGGATTTAGGTAGACCATCGAGGGTCTTGGGGTCCCTACTGAGTATCGTATAATCACCGCTGCACGAGCTACACCCGCACTACGTTGTGTTGGATGCAGACGATGGACAACACTGATCAAGGTAGAGGCTTGTGGAGTAGGTAGGTACCCAAAGGTAGACCACTTGGTGGGACATACACTGAGCGAGCGGCCGGACCCGAGGTGCTGAGGAGTCCATCTATACCCACCCTTTAGGTGGGATTTCAGGAGGATGAATATGTTGTCACTGTTTTAATTTATTACTGTTGTGCTAGCTTTCAGTTGTATTGTACTTTCAGTTGGGTTTGTATGCTGGCCCATTTACTTTTCAGCTCTTACTTTTGTACTCAGTTTACTTAGTGCTTATTACAGTTGTGTACTCTGTTGTGTTTGTTTAATTATATAAAGGAAATGCCTTCCCAGTATAAGAATTTATGCCTTTGGTGCTAGTCGCCAGCCCCTGACCTATGGAAGGCGGGATTGAGGTAGTCAAGACACGGTCCTCAAGGATGGGTCATGAAATTTATAATATAATCTTAAATACTTTTAAGGGACTGGAAAAGTGACATAATTACATGGTGATATTCATGGGATAAAATATATTAAGTGAAAGAAAACCATTAACATGTTCCTAATGTGACAATAATTATTTTTTTATAATATACATGTTCGATATAAAAATGTGAATGGATGGTACTGATTACCCTATATGAACTTATCCATTGTTTAATTACATGCCTTATATCATCGTGGATGAAGTTAAAATCATTTTTAATTTAAGGAATATATCTAGTGAACTTTCGAATAATGAACCATGATTGTTTTAAATAATTATATATTCTAATTCACATTATTACCGTGTTTCAAGGGGATTCACAATGAGGGTATTCTTAATTATGGAATGTGACCACAAAGAGATACATTTTGATATATAGGGGATGAATGTTATTCTGATTTCTGAAATTTTTTCTAATAGTTTTTTCTTTCATCTATCAGATGGGTTATATGGTTAATAATTCATTAAATGATTAAGTATACTTTTGAAAGAAGAATTATTGTACATAGTTTATATTGAAAACCTTTGTTTAAAACCATTCTAGTGATTAACCTTATTTCAAGTATGTCCACCATATTTATTTTTGAAAGTAAATATATGTGGTTATATAAAAGGAATCAATGTATGTTAATTGACATCCATTCGTGTTTTCTCTTCACCATATGTCTTGAACACATGACCGAAGGAAATTTATGGTTTCATAGCTATAAATTTCCTATGAGATATCCTGGTTAATTTATAATCAATATTTATGAATAATTATTAATGATGAATTAGTAGTATTCATTTTTTTGATTATATATTTAGGTATATTTATTTTGGGGACACAAATAGTTATAATTCTCATTACTTTATGAACTGATGATCTGATAAAAGTGTATGTTACTGATTTATGAATCAAAGTAAATTTTAGTACATTCATTCCTTGTGGTAATGGATATATTAGAAATTTATCAATGAACATCCAATTTCTGAAAAAAAATCATAAAAATATACTAATATTTACTCAATGTTATTATGGTTATAGAAATGGTTTTACCAATACATTAACTTTTATTTAATTGATGGACTTTGGAAACATCACCGATTTATGAATTTTCAGCCCTCAAAATTTCATATATCATTCAATTTTTTATATTTGATTACACCAGTAACTTATTATAAATTTTTACCATATTCCTCCACGTCCAATCATCACTCCCAACCTTTTTTATCCTATGAGAATACCTAGTTATATGTTACTTTTGGTAACCATTATTGTTCCACCTTTCTCTTTTTATGGATTATTTTTGTATTCATTATAATGATATGGATTTTTATGAATGAAACATTTGTGTATTAATCCATTGATAACCCATATGAATTTCAAGTGAGAAATTAATTTTAAGAGGCATAGAATTTAACAACTTGATAATTTGTGAAATTTATTTTTCAAAATAATATAATATTTGTATATTTTTTAGTTCACTCAACAAAAAAATATACTATTTTATATAAAAGAAAAAATTTTCAGTTGATTTATATGAAACAAAAATTTATAATGAACTATATTAAACATAACATTTAATATTATCTAAATTAATCAACAAGGATATCATAAATGACCCACATGATTGACCTTCCTCAATGGATTATGTACCATTCAAGAATGAGTGTTACCAAACTATAATATATTACCAATAATATTAAAATAATGAGATATCACCTAGTTTTTAATTTTACAGTTAGGAAAAATTTTATCCATCATATTAAAATATGTGGTTTACAAAATACAATTTGAATTCATATGTTACAAATTAATTATAAATGAATATGAAAATCAATAGAATATGAAGGAAAATATTATTTTATGGTCCCAATGTCGTTTTACAAGAATTAATTAAATTATTTAAAATTAGTGAGTTATATTAATGTAATATATATGATTCATATTAAATAAAATATTTTTGATATTCATCGAATATAATTTATATAATTAAGATAAGAACAAACTCAATTTTTTGCTTAAAATACCATATATTTTTATTAAAAAATAATTACCTGCTTTTGATGGTGAACCCGTTTATAATACAATATTCATCAATTATATAAATTTAATAGTTTAAAATAATATTATTATTTGGAAAATAATCATATGAAATAGGTTAACTTAAATATTTTGTATTTTTTTGTGATGTTTTATTTTATAATGAATAGTGAACAATAATGGATTTTAAATCATAAATACTTTTTCATATAATTTATGTCTAATTATAAATTATATATTTTATTTTATTTACTGTTTAATTAGATAATATTTCTTAAATTGTTAAAATATTGTTCATTGATATCAATTTCACATTTATCTTCTGTATAAAAGCATAGAAAGCGTTTGAATGTTTTTAATTTAAAACCCACATTATTGACCCGACTATGGGATTAATTTTAAAATAATTTCTTCAGATTATTATATTAGAAATTCTTAAAATTTTACCCATATTTTAAGTATGAATAATTTCTTTTTTCTAGTATTTTCATCTTATTTTTCATTGAAACAAATATTTTAATTTGATTAAAATTAATTACAATGATTAAGGATAAATTAATCTCAATATGTGACTAAACCATAATTTTATCGACCAAAAAGATGATTAAAATTTTTAAAAATACATTTAAGGCCATATTTATAACCTATACTCCATTTTGTTTACTTTTATTAATTATTGGATCCACCAATAATATGAAAAACAATGGAGGAATTATCCCTTAAAATATTTACAGTAGTATCACTCCTCCTTCATTATAAAAGGCGACAAACTCTCCTTATTCATCACACATCTCAAACCACATGGGATCAGACAATATATTACCAATATGATTTTAAAAATCCCTCCATCCCTCATGGAGGAAATCCCTTTGGAATGATAATAACCAATTGAATCCTTTTGGCACAAACCAAAAGGAGTTACCCGATTAATAAGTAATGTCATCTCTAAAGATCATTTATTTTATTTTATTTTCCCACCACCTAAAATATATTAATTTCATGATTTTATAAAAAACCAAATATACTAAATATAATATGATTTTTTATTCTATGGGTTATATCTATACTTACAACCACCATCATCTAATTGGTAATGAAAATATTGTTCACGTGTATGATGAACTACTAACTCACTAAATGACAATTGTACATTTTTTCATCACCACCTATCATGTTAGATATTATGATAGAGAATATATTTATATATTTAATATATTATATTTATTATTTCATTAATATTCCTAATTCTTTTGAAATCAAATATATTTTTACATTACATGAGGTGTAAATATGATAATTCTATTTAAGTAAAGGTTGACTATCACCCCCTAAAAGTGATGTGACTCATTCACATGATATATAGAATGTATTAAGGTGGTTTAAATATTAAAATATTTAATATATATAACAATTTAATGATTCTTTATTAATATTATATAATTACAAAAATATATTTAATTTTCATTCTATCTTTCAATATGACAATAAAAAAGAAACAACATTCTTGCATATGTACAACTTACGGTATCCATGATTTGTGTATTAATTTTTGTAATTATCAATTTTATATATAATTATAATCAAATTATAATAATTATAAATTATATATATAATTATTTATAGTTTTTAATCTATATATATGTATAAGGTCTCCTGATATAAAAAATGAAGACACATGGGAAGAATAAAGAGGATATTACATGATGTGAAAATGTAACAAAATATTGTTAACAAGATTGTAATATATGTAATAATATAAATATATATTATATTATTTATAATAATATGTGTTTTAAAAGATATATAATTTACTCATAATTATTATATAGGTTTTTGAACGAGTTTGACGTGAGTCAAGACATATGGTAAGGTAATTTCATATCACTTTTATTTGTAGGGGTACATGCCTTAATCACCACTCACTTATCTTTTGTGGTTTTGGTACTTACCATTAATTTATTATATTTATATTATAAATAAATTAAATGGTATTAAAATATACATTTTATTAACATTTTTTCATGGGATTATTTTTCAAATGTTACCAAATCTATTAGAATGTTTTTTTCTCAATTCTCCTTCATCGAGACACATGTTTTTTATATACCTACATTTATTTGTGGTGTATATACATTAATTTAACATGTTATATAATGAAGATAATTATTTTTTATAAAATTATAAGATTTATGTAATTCCATTTTCTTATATAGATTGTATTATCTATACTTACCGATGGATAAGAATTTATGGAAACAATCTCATCACATCTCGAGAATGTTTTTGATTATGCTTTATATAATGAAATATAATGATATATATCTCAAGAACACTAATGATTTATATTATCCTTTGTTTATTAAATACATTTCCATGTAACAGTACCATTTTTTCACCCCTTATTATATAATATAGTAAATAAATTGTTTTTAAGAAAGCTGACTTTTTCCTCTCTTCAGTCAGGAATACATGTTCATTGAAACCCATGTATTCTGTAAATGATTTAAAAGAATATTCTATTATTATCCTAGAATATATTAAAGGAAATTATACACTTCCTCCTTTACCAATGTTTTCCATGTATTCCCATTATCTCTTTACAAATAAGGAATTTTTCATACTATTTTACAATAAAAATGAATATTCATTTTACCTTGTATGGAATGTACATATTTACCACCATCATTTATGTGAATGTCCCTTTGTATGTTAAAAAGGATAATATTAAAAAAAATTAGTTTTCAATGATAATGGATTCCAAATAATTTTCAGGATTCTTTTATAAGCTTTCATGTACAATGTTTTTCAAAAAATTTTCATGATTTCATTACAGGTTTTGAAATGTATTTTCAATGGAATGGTTTTCAAAATATTTTCAAGATATCATTTAAGATTTTATATTATTTTCCATGAAATTTTTTATAATTTTTTGAAGATAATTCTATATGTTTTAAATGAAAAAGGGTTTCAAGATGATTTCAAGCGTTCTTTATAAATTTTTAATTTAGTTTCAATGAAAATTATATTCAAATGATTTTATGATTTAAAAATAAACTACCAAATAAAGAAAGGATATTTTAGTCAAGAAAATTTTTAAAAATATATTTATATGTTATTTTTCATATAATGTGAAATCCAATTATAGTAATCATGCATTTTTATGAAATCGTCTAAGGGTTCCATTCATAAATATTCTAATAATTTATTATGCATAATGTCATGGTCTTTAGGAATCCTGTTTCACTTTCTTGGATCATATTTATATGAAATCCGTTTTTCATTCTTGAGATACATGTTTATGAAATCTATTTCTCTATAATAGGTTATTTATTTGATGAAATCATTATGATACTTATTTCATTTTCTATAAGTTATGAAATGATTACAATTTTATGATGTGCATTTAATTTCATGGGTTATGTTGTTATTTTTAATGATCATGTGGAATATGCATGTACAATTTGATAATGATAAATGAGGGATATATATCTCTATCCAGGGAATAGGGTAATGATTTATATATGATTAGAGAGTCTAATATATTCTTGGGAGTAAATCTTGACTAAAAAGATGGACATGGGAGTGATCTATGACTACCGAGAGAGTATGAGGAGTGAACTCATGATTCTATGATGGCCATGGGTGTGAACTGTGACTCCCATGATATTATGGGGAGGGAAATCATACTATAAATATGGACTTGGTTGTGATTGCATAAATAATATTGAAATCATATTATATTCATATGTGTTTTCCATAATTATATGTATTATTTTAATGTTATTCATTCATAGATTATGATATCTATTTTCATATGAACAATGTATTATTAACTGTAATTCATTAAAACATGATTAATGTTTATAATTTTTGATTTGTAGGGTTTGATCTTCAATAGTTATGATCACATTATCATAACCTTATTTTTGTGTCTTTTCTTACATTTCTCCCTTGTTTACCATGACTGAGCATCTGAGATCACCCCATTTTATGTTTACTTCCCCATGTTTTGAAGAGATTTTTTAAAAATGATTTTTATAGGATGTTTTATGTTCATTAAAAACTTCTTGGGAGATAGTGTATCTCACTTATATATCAGTGAGTATGATTCCATGTTTTCAATGGTACTAAACAAATACAGTATTTAAGAATCAGTATTTATAATATTTTGTGTATTTCAAAACTGTTTTGTAATAATAATGTACATCAAGACTACATTATTATATACATAGTACCCTTATTACCCTAAATAATGAATGAAATATTTCTACATTAACTGCTTCTATTATATCACAAGATTGAAAATTGAGTCACTTTCGGGTGACTATTATCATAACACATAGAATTGATGGATGACGTAATACAAACAAAACTGTAATGCCTTTTCCCATGCCACCTCACATTTACATCAAGCACATCCACATAATCCTCAAAAAAGCATTTGGTGATGTATCGTGGAAGAGATATAGCATACCCACAAGACTTGTTATTCCACAACATGAATGTTGGAATATACCTTATCAAACACACCTGGATCATCGAAATTCCAGAATATCAATTGAGCCTGAGAGATGTTTTGTGTAACCTTAGAATAATAAACTGGATTCCATGTATTTAATCAATTCTAGTCCATAATAAAAAAATCCTATGTGATACTATTGTATAAGTAAATAAAATCCATGAATCTGTACACTAACAAATCCCTATATAAGTCATATAAATGAACGTACACTTGTTAATGAGTCCATCAAGGGTGTTACTAAATGGGATACCAATTATCACTCTATAAAACCAATCCAATTAAATTTACCAAGAATGTAGAAACGTAACACCAATGGGGTATATTAATTAGGGTCATCAACATTTGAATTTAGTATGGTGTATGTATGATTCTCTATTAATGAACTAGGATTATGTGAATATAAAGGAATTGATCATGATTAGTCCAATAGTACACTATGAAGATTAGAAATTTTTTATAAAAGGATCTGAGACACTCTTGATACATGAAAAATAAGTTCTAGGTATGGATTTGAAAAAACTGTAACCTACTTCCACAAGCAAGTATAGTGGGACAACTACTGGTTGACTTATTTTGTGAGAGAATGGTTTCACGAGACAATAATTCATTATTACCACTCCATGATTCCATTTCCACTTGATTTATCACTATATCACTCTATAATTACACTAAATTCCATACCAGACTAACGATGTATATAATATCGTGTACAAGTAAAACATATGTATTTTTGTGATACCTTGTAGGCACCGATATATTTTGAAACTCAAAATCCTTAAGGGAATTCAAGAATAGATTTGATTCCTTCCAACTGGTTCATATTGGTTGTGATGCTTCTATTTTAAAATGCACACATTACCTTTATTGATGTGATGTTTTCCACCATAGGACTACATTTATCATATAATTTTCTAAAAAGGGAAGTCACCACATTTTACATGTTCCATTGACCACTAACAACAGTTGTAGTGGTGTCCAACAAGTGTTTATAATGAGATAAACCCAATGGAATAATATAATATCCCCTTAAACACATAATATAATAGATTTACATTTAATGTATGCACGAAACTCCTTTTTTATTTAATCCACATACTTGATTTCATATTCCATAAAATAAAAATGATCTATCTGATGGTGTTACAACACCTCATCAATTTACAATATCATTAGGATCATTCGAATGAGTCAATAGTTATTATAATTCCAATGTCACTCTACGTCAGAGATGATAAATAAATGCAACATAATTTCTCAAGGATTTAGTGACAACCACTAACTTTTTATAGTTTATTGAACCTGTTTTCAATTCAATGATTACAGCATTTAACGACCCATAAATCCTTTAGAATACATGATAAAAGCATCAAATCCTTGACATTATCCATAGTCTTATTATCCTTATTAATTATAGATTCCAGAGTCATTTTAATTTGATTCACTCTAAATCATTATTATGCCCTCCAAATTCATCCAAGACAGAAAAGGAAGAAGAAAAATTGTCACATATACTACTAGATAGCTGACCATGCCCTAGGAACGTCTATCATTTTGAAATTGAGAAATAAATTATGCTCACGATTGTAACAAATACAAATTACCCCGTAGTCCAACCATCCATCTAAGGTTTCTCTTTTGAAACCAAGAGTCCATACTAGGACTATGACTCAAGAATAGTACAAAACATTAAAAATGGGTCACTGTAAATTATATAGGTTTTATGATTATAATGGAACTACCTACCTCAGGATACACCTTTACAAAACATGAAATCATTGGCCCTCTATCCATGACATTCTTAAAAGGTCACTAGGTTTAACAGCATATCATTTTTGGTTAGAAGAAACCTACATGCAATTCTATTGTTCCCAATATAAAGAAAAACTAATGTACAATTTAATATACCCTTGCATTAATGTTTAAGCTAAGAACGCT
Source organism: Viscum album (assembly GCA_963277665.1). NCBI lineage: Eukaryota > Viridiplantae > Streptophyta > Magnoliopsida > Santalales > Viscaceae > Viscum > Viscum album. The sequence goes on from OY728128.1 coordinate 644,939,829, forward strand.
ACTTTCGGTTTTATTGAACTTATTCATTTATCCACATCTATTTGGTATACATTTTTGTGGATCATCATTTTAAGGATTTAAAATTTCCTTTCATAAGTTAAAATGGATTAGTACCTTTTTTAAATAATTCTAAAAGCTACATATCCATGTTATATAACACTAACTTTTAAGCAGCATTTATTTTACTAACCCCCATATATTAATTATCATTTTACCACATAAACCCATTTTAAACTCCATTTATTTTTTTAATACTATTAAAACTGGGAACTATTAAATAACATGTCAATTCTAATCTATAGAGAAAAAAATCACTAGGATTTAATTATAATTTTAGTATCTAACTCCACATATGTTTGTAAACTCATGTGCATATAATAGGTCTATTATTAGGTAATGAGTTCTGGTCAAGAGAGTTTCCACTTTACATATATATGTGAACCATATAAGACAATTCTTACACATTAAATGACCATTCTTATATAGTATAAGAACAACCCTTTGGGAAGAAATACTATTTCATATTAAACGTAAAGAAACATATGGGGGTTATGATCATGAAATGATAAAGATGACATAGAAGTGTCAATCTTTCCATCCAGGGTTCATCAAAATAGACACTGAACATGTGAAAAATTAATATCTAAGACACCCTTATTGGGTTATATCACCTAATCATAAAACTACAAGGTAGACCTACTTTGGTCAAGCCATGGGTTATTTTGATAATCAACCAATTCATTTTGAAGTCAAAATTTAAAATAGTTTACATGTATCCAATAGTTTCTATATAAATAGTAAGCTCATAATTATGGTTCTATTATATGGGTATACATTTTATGATTTATATGATGCCCATACAATTCATAGATTTCAAAATGTATCCTATTTAATCACAAATGGATTGTTTTAGACCATCCATCCAATGGGTCATGGCTCAAACATGTCGTGATTTTTTAGTAAATGTGTCACTATCAATCTATTTGAAAAATAGTATTCATATTGATTATGGAACATTAATAACAAATTCTATATAAAAAGTATAAGTATACATGATATCAAAAGTAGTAAATATACATAATTATACAAAATAGGCATAATCATAGGGAAAATAACATTATAAGATACAACATATTTAGAGGAAACACCCAAACAATATACATAATAAAGATATGATAATTAAAACATAAAAGCTTGTTGTCTAGAAACCAATAAAAAAGAACAAATTAGATTTTATAAACAATTAAGATAGTGGAATAATTAATCATGTATATAAAAATATGGATATTTCTAAAATTTATAACATGAAATACATTAGTTATGCTAATAATATAAAAGGAACATCAAATAATCTAAATTACATACGAAATCAATCTACATGGATTGAAATTATCATGGAATGTGAATCAAAATATGATGATACAGATGCATGTACTACTATATTATTTCCATACTCAGGGAAAGGAAAGAATGTAATTAATCAAATAAATTAATAAATAGTAAAAATTAAACCAATCACTGGAAGTGAGATTTCATTAACCTGTAATACATTACAAAATAAAAAAATATCACAACCACTAAAACAGGATCTTTTCCTCATTTGTGGGATCTTCACTTCCAGAAAATACTATATAAAAAGTGCCAAAACATTGTTATTATATTTTTTACTAGGGAAAATAACATTCCAACGAAAATAAGTCTTTAGAACAATTTGTAATATCTATACAACATTGACTATGAATACCGTAGCTGGACATGACACTACAAGACTTCAATAATTCCTCACAAGATGCTAGGTGCTGAATTTTTTTTGTGATGATCTAATGGTGGTATAGTGGGGAGACTATACCATATTTATCATAATATTACATTGGAATGAGAGATAAATAGTAAATAATTAATTACTAAGAGAATTATAAAAAATAGGAATTAATTGTGGAAGATAATTGCAATAACTGAATAAAAATGGGACACACCAATTATATCCATACATGCAGGTCCATGTGATGCCACATAATATAAACTATGGACATACGGTGGGAAATAAAATAAAATAAAATAAGACATAGTGAAACAACATCAACAAAGTCATAGAGGATAATACCACAAGAATATTGAGTACCACCATATTCATCTTCTCCTATCTCCTAAGTACAATGAAAATAAAAAGATATAATTCATATACCTATAAACACAAAATCTTCTTGGCTACCCCAGTGCAATGGAGGGCCGATAAGGTTGTTTAATATACAATGTAGTCTTCCACTAATGGAATCCAATACATAATATAGTCTGTTAAAATAATATATATAATGTTTATTTATGATAAATGGTATATGGAAAATAAATAAGTACATTTTTCTAGGTTCGTCACGTGATACACGAACAATAGTACCTTATTAGGCCTTAGTCGAATGGGTAAAAATTGAAGGAATCATGTAGATAAAATTACATTTTAATAATTAGTAATCAAAAAATATTATCTATAGATATATCAAATCAAATCCTTTTTATTAGAATAGTGAAAACTTCTCAGGATTAAAAATATGAATTATGCGTTTTAAATATAAATGTGTTCATGATAATTTAAAAAGAGAAACCTAGATCCCATATAAGGTGATCCAAAAAGAATCACAATTAATGATCTAGGATACTATATATATCAAATACCCTAAGAGTTCATCCATGGTGATCCTTAAATGTAAACCCATGTATCACACCCATCCTGGATTGAAAGTAAACCATATGTTCTTGTCCTAGATATCTTAAATAAGTGACCGTGTACAACTCAATTCATTGTATAAGCATCTATAAACTAATTCCATCCACAGTGCCCTAACAAGGGAACATATATCACCAAAATAGAGGTATGGAAAATTCAGGGTGATCTCATACAAGGAATACCATGCATCAATCATGAAATATATATACAAAATTAGTAATGATAACACACGTAGTGTTCCATAATTATCAGAGCAATGTAATTATCATTGAAAAATTCATTTCATTTAATCATTTGAACTTTAAATTTTATCAAGATGAAGGTGAAATCCCATTAATCATTCCTTTAATTGAATAAAATATTCCACTAATATGAGCAATAAATTTTTAGAAATCCATTTATAACATAAAATGAATGTTAGATACAAAAGTATACCATAACATAATGAAATTACACAAAAGAGGTCATTGGAAATTTACCATTACATGTATAAAATTGAATTATATTTATATAAAGATACCAATAAATCTAAAAAGATAAATTAAAAGTAATGGAAGATACCCATTCTATAATTATGAAGAGTATGTAAAATATTTATCAGTTTCTTTTTTAAAGATGGTGCACCTTGATGAGATGATTTTTTGGAAATCATGAAATTTCAATAAAATAATTCATTTACGTGAATGTAAGAATTGTAATGATGAAGAATAAATTAACATGCCAAAAGGATTTTCAAATCATAAGAAAAACTTTTAATTTCTAGTTTTTATATTTACATAGACTAAGGTAGTCTAACCATTTGGAAAATAAGATAATTTGATATGATTAATTCAGTTGACTCACTCTACAGGGTGGTGAATGTTTATTTCATATCCTCCAACCATATCAATGGGGACTAAAAACATCATAAGGGGGTCCATGAGTTTAATTCAAGGCATTAAATAATTTAATGTGACACTTAAGAATTTTGGAAGACATCATAATGACAGTATTTCATATATCAGTGAAACATGAAAAAAATTCTACATATCACCAACCATATAATGAGTATAGTCCCCAACTCACATATTTAGTCTTGATTTGGAAAGGTTCAGGATAAAGTGAGGAAAAAGATAAAAAATGTGAAATTAGGGAGAATTAGGTCGCACCAAATAAGAGTAGAATGAGATAATTTAAATGAAGAATAGAAATACGGTGATTCCAGATCATACTAAATGATATCCAAAACATACAAAGGTGGGATGAGGAGTGTTCAGATGATATAGAGGAATCTCTTCTTAGATTCAATCAGGATGCGAGATCATGGGAGGGTGTCGTGCACATGTAAAAGGAAAATAACGTAGGAGGAGGAATTAAAATGTTGTATATGCATTTTAGTAAGTTGTTTCCCATATAAATAGGCACATGGTTTGTCCATACGATCCTCTAAACCATGGTCCAAATGTTTTGGAGACACTACACATGTTACACCCTCTCATGGGATATCTATATAATTTGGATAATTTTTCAGAACGTGTGCGAAATACCTCTCTCAAGTATCTGTAGAAACTCACATGATTTTTCATCTCCACTCAACTGGTTAAGAAAAACAATTACATACCTCCATATCTACAGGATTAGCTATAAAATTTATTCTAGAAGGACACAAAATTTTAGACATATTGTTTTCCCCTTAAAACATCTCCTCATTTTGTGGTTTTGGAGCTCGATGATATCACAAAAAATAGAAAACCCTTGTCATATATAAGGAAATTAATAATGCATAAAAACCATACATTTTAATTTTCCAACTTTCAGAATTACAATGTAATTCGTCATTTACAATTCATATATTCGAACAATCTAAAAATTCGGGTTCCATCAGCAATGTATTATGGTTTAAGAAAAGAGGATTTAGAAAAATGTTTTCTCATAAAATAGATAATGTAAAAATTTCATAGGATGCACCTAAAATGTTCTTGTTTTTTGAGTTAATGTAAAATTATATTTTCCACTATAAAAAATTTCATATATTGATTGATTATGACTCTCATATAAACATCTGTTGGGAATTTTCACCAACTAAAAACTATCTATCTAGAAAAAACAATTTATGATTCTTGGAAATCTTCTATAAAAATAGTTTTTGGTGATTAAAAAATACAAGGTAATAATATACATGATTAACTAGAATGGTTTATGAAACTATGCTCTACATGATTCATCACCAAATTTATAATCATATATTTATTAATTATATATATAAATTATTTTTTATGATGGATATAAGCTTATTAAAATACAACTGATATGTGATATTTATTTTTATAGTATCCCTTTTTATTCTATGAATCTCAAAGCTAATATCCCCCAAAATTAAAAAAAAATTAGAACATGGATCATAATTCATGTTAACCCATCCATGGGTTTATCTATATTTAATTGATTAAATATCAATATTAGATTACAATTGAGTGATTTCGGAACTTTGATGAGACAAATGTTATTCAATTCACCACCATTACAAAGTCATTATAAACAACATTTAAATCCAAATTCAATATTTTTATATCTCATGTTTATTTTAATGGTCAATGCCCTTAATTGAAACAATCATATGAATATTATAAGGGGACATTAAATTGGAATACATTTCATTACAAATATCATTTCAAAATTATCTAATGAAAAAGGAAAACTATGCATTTCTAACCCAAAAAGAGTTTCCATCAGAGATGGAATTACTAAAATTGTAAAAGTTTTAGGATAAATGACCAACTAGATATGTAATTACAAAATTAAAATTCAAATCCAAAACCCTAATGTAATCATGATTAGTTTGATGATCAATTTTTATATAATTGAACATATTTTAAAAATAATGATATCTAAATTATCATAAATATGAATACCACTTAAAATAATAAGAAATATTATTTGAACACTGTGTATATTGATAAAAATTGAAATAGATACCTCAAAAATAAAATATTCAGTGAAAACATTTGGTAACCCAAATGGGTAAAATGGAAAATGATATGATATTTCTGAATAATAAATGAAGATGGAATATTAAATCATAAGATAATGTGAAGATAATTGATATAGATAATATATATTTCATTGTACTATGGAGTGGAATTGAAACGCAGAAATAATTATCTGAAATTAATTCACCCCAAATCAATAGTGATGGTTCCACATATGATAAAAATGAGGAAACCATGGATACATTATAGTTAACTAAATACCCTATTTGAGAACCTTAATTTCAACAATATTTAGATAATTATATGAAAATATAAATTCATTCCATAATGAAATAATATATAATTTATTAATTTCAATGTCCATTATAATGACATTAAAATTTAATAACATCATAACAACATTCTATGGGACACTTCCATACACTTTGGATAATCCTTTATTTAAAAAAATGACTAATATAAAATGAAAATGGATGTTATTGAAACATTTTGAAATGTGACGGTTTATATTTCATTGTAAGATAAATAAAAACCATTGAAATAATAAATTCCACTATGAAATGTGTACCTACAAAACGAATTTCAATGGATGTGAGAATGTCAACATGGGGGGAAATATTTTATCTATGATCCTTTAATCTTTCACTATAAAACATAATGAAACTTGTATATTTTATATGTGTCTTGTTATAGGATAACATAAATTTAATGTTTCAAATTTATATTTAGGTTTCCTATATAAATATGAATCCTTATTTAATTTTTTCATTAATTAAGGTTTGATAGCTCATCGAATATGATACAATACTTCATGGGTCCAATTAAAGTCGATTTACGACATCTATATTCATTGAGAATGTTTATGTAAGGGTTATGTAACTTTTTCCATATTGTTTTTTTATATATGGTAGATTAAAAATTCGGCACGCATTCTCCCTTAATACATGGTATTCTCTTTTTGTAAATAGTTATATCTACAATTAATATTCACAATGAAACTATATCATTGGATTTTGGGGGACATACGGTCCATTTCGAAATAAATGAATTAGTAAAACATCGTGTATAAAACCATTCAATAATGTATGATAACATAATAAAATGGTTATATATATATTTATTTCAATATTTTAATCAATGTAACCATACATTCATTTTTTTTGGAAAAATATGGTTTCTGATGTTGGATCTAATGAAACAACGGATCATGATATATGTAATGGTGGATTAAAAACCAAATTTCAATATTTTTTAAAAATGTAATGATGTTGTGAGAATTATAAGAATGATTAAGGTGATTCCACAAATTATATAAATGATTTTTATTTTGAAATCATGGTATTTTTTTATTATTTTCATTTATATTTACTAATGATTCAAAAATTATAATCCAAGGTGAAAATAAATTATATGAAAATTTTTACAAATTTTCACAAATTATAGTTTAATGGATATTTTTCATTTTTTAAATTTTTGTGAATAAAATACTCAAATAATTAAAACTCCATATGGTGATGATAATAGGTATCCAAATTTTTTGAATCTAATATTTAATTTTATTCTGAAATATGTTTACTACATAGGAATTTTTTTTAATATTTCATTATAATTTTTTTAATCTACTATATTATAAAATTAATTGGTGTGTGATATTGGGGTCAAACAATCTATAAAAAATATTTTTTCTAATGGGGATTATTCAGCCACCATAAAACTATATAGATTTATATAAAATTATAAAATTATTATATAGAATGAAAAATATAGTTTTATATTAATTATATCAAATTTTTTATATATTAAATATGACAACCAACTATTAGATAAATAATGAAATAATTGGAAGGCCATAGTAAGGTCTTTAATTGACTAACAGATTATTGGTATAGTAGTTTTCTTTCATGTGAACTTTCAAGAGTACAGTTATAGACCCATTACACAATTCAATTTGAAGATAAATCCTAAAAATTATTTGATTATTAAAAATTGTGTGACTACAATGTTTTTTACTGGTATCATTTACAATATTTCAGATATCAAATGGGAAATTATATTCAATATTATTTTAAAAAACGTGTTCACAATTTATAGAAATTAATTTAGTGAATTAGTGATAGCTAGAATTTCCAATAAATAAAGAATACGTATATATTATATGATGTTAAATGTAGTTAATAATATGATCTAATTTAAATATTCATATCTTGATTAGATCCATTAATGTTATCTTGAAAATCCTGTTATTATGAAACCATAATCATGAAATCATAGATCCAATGAAATAAAAACGTATTTTAAAATTTTTCTTTGACAGATACTATATATTAGAATATTGAACTATCCAATATTGACATGAAATAGATCAAATTTTACATTTGGAATATTCTTATGACTTTTTTTAGATTTAGGGAATTAGGAAAAATCATAAACAATAAGGACTCATCCTTAAAAAATTATATAATCTTTAATTAAACGAATAATTCACTTTGAGGATCTTTTCAGGTTTAGATATTTATAGAATTAGGCCATAACTATTACATTACATATCCAAAATTACAGTGAAGATACTTCTACTCTATCCAATGCTTCACAAAAATTAAACCCCTTAAATAAAACAAGAGTTCTTTTCTTGATATAAATCTTCTTGAATAATTCCTTTCTCTTACCCTTCATTATACCCTGTGAAAAACATTTCAAAAACTTGGGATGATAATAAAAAGCTCAGAAAGTTTTAAAAAATAACTAATGATAACATTATCCCATTAATAATTAAAAATAAATGAAACCATACTTTTCAATCATAACATACCTTATGAAATTGTAAGATTTATGAATAACACACATAAATCATTAATCATAAAGGTAAAAATTGGAATCCATATCAAACGTAAATTTTATCTATCACAAATAATTAGTGTGTTACACTTGGAATACCCATCAAAGTATATTCCCAAAATATCTTAGGATAAACATCACATTTACCTCCATCACATTACCCAATTCATTGGACTGCTATCTCAGGCTCACCCACCCATGGTTTATCACGAAACCACCCATATACGTAAATAATACACAATAAACATATCATTATCATAACACATAAAAAATAATAAGGAAATAAAATATATCCACATGGAAATAACATTATATCATTTCAAAATATTGACAAAATCAAAGAATTATCAAACCATTTTTGAAAACATTTAAACATTTACAAAAGAGATTTTTTGAATCAAAGTGTCTCTTACCACTTTAAAGATTTCAACGGAATTAAAAATTTAAAAGATTAATGTCCATATAAATAAATCCTAAAAACCATTTTGAAAACATTGAAATTAATGAGAATGATTTAAAAGAATAAATATTTGAAAAATTTAAAACAATATTTTAGTAAAAGTGTTTTTAACAAAATGAGAGACGCTTGAATACAAATAATTAGGGAATAAAATTTATTAAAAACTTTATAATATCATGAGAATAAAGGTTTTCATGATATAATATTCTAAAAGATATTACATTCACCAAATAATAGCGAATTGGTTCATAACAACAATGAAGTCTCAATAAAATGTTAATTGAAAAGAAATCCATCATAAAGACGGTTTCATTAGATTAAGGATAATTCAATCACATAATCATGTTTGAAAAATATAAATACACCCAATATATATGGATATTAACTTTAAAAAAATAAGATGATATTCACTCATATTCATATAATGAAATAATGAAGAAGATAAAGTTTAACCCAAAAAATAAAATTGGGTTAAGAAATTTTCTTACATAAATTTGACATCATAACGATGTCACTTTAAAATTCAGAAAATGAGTTTATGACAGAGAAAAGTACCACTCATCACATGGACATAAAATTTACATCATTAAGGATATATAATAACATATCCCAACATAAGAAGATCTAAATTAAAATACAAAACAAAAAAAGTCTTCTAAAAAGTGGTGGGTGAAAGGTTCCCTTACCGATTTGGTAACTTTTGAAACATACACCCCATGAAAGAAGGATCATACAAAAAAGCTATAAATACCCAAAAATTAGACTATATTACATAATTAATACAATCATGGGCAGTACATCCCATACAAAAACGAAATAGTGGCAATTATAGAATGAATCTCACAGGAATAAAAATTGAGATGAAAATCCCTTACCGCGTTGTAACCAATGGAGTCATATGGCCAAAAGTTAAAAACAACAAAATGAATCATAGAATAAAACGAATATAAAAATAATAATGATAATATATATCAAATGGTAGTAAAAAATGCACCACATGCAAGAAATAAGTGACAAACAATGGAAATATCACGGAACTAAAATTGAGATAAGAAGCCCCTTACCTAGTGTATTGACTTGACCTACTCGTTCTTTAATGTCCTGAAAAAAAATATTATGTTAATTTCAACATTCATAAGAAACTTTTTTGAGTTTATTATTCCTTTTATATCTCTTATTACAATGTTATAAACATTATTCAGCCATTTAAGTTAATAATGGTCGTTTTGTCGATATTTGACACTTGAGTCAAAAATGAACATCTTAAAATTACTAGTTGTTCATGTGGTCAAAATTAGATTATCTCCCGAATGAAATTCTTTATTTATATATCATATATATCATATATATCCAGTATATATAAGTATTTATAATAGTATATAACATTTGAAGAAAAGAAATGAAATGCACCGTTCATGGAGACGGTAAGTCGTACGTACGCATGAACGCTACATTCAAATCTATATCGTACTTTATTGAAATTAAAACATTATGATACATAGATATATTATAATTCAAATATAATATCATATATAATATCATTAACTATATCTTTTATACATTCATATATCACATTAATGATTCATATCACTTTGAGGGGAGGTAGTCCGCACTTCCTCAAATGAAATTATCGTGTTTACCCATTATGGAAACCATAAAGTAAGTATATAAATGTAAAATAATGAAGCATAAAGAAAACATAAAAATAATATATTTCAAATATAAATATAGTCCATTCTTAATGGATACCATGAGAGCAGTAGGAGATAATCGAACAATCATCATTACGTGAGGTGTTAGTTTCGCATCCATAGAAACAATATATTTTTCAACCATTAGATAGAGGTGTGTGTATGTGTAGTTTGAATAATTATCAAAACAAAATCGTTGTATATTAAATATACTATTTTTTTATAAAATAAAGTAATAAAAGAGTTTAGGTGTTTGGAGGAGTAAAATAAAAGGAAATAAGTTAAGAGAAATTGTTACCTTTAAATGGGGTAACTCCCCTTGGTTTGAACCAAAAGGACTTCATTAGGCATCTTTTGCCTAGAGGTGTGAGGAATGAGTTAGATATGAGGGATTCTTATAATGGGGGGGGGGGGTAGGGGCTCATTAGGAATGTGTGAAAATATTATTTTAATATATAATTTTATTCAGTTTTTAATGGTCCAAAACTAATTAATGTCAAAGCTAAGATGACTCATGGTCTAAATAAAATCATCAAATAAGAATGTGACAGGTTTTAAATATTGTTTTAATTTTTATAATCTTATTTATTTAAATAATTTGTTAATGTGGTAAACACTGCATCATTATTGTGTAACAATTAATTTTTTTTTGATGTCTAAAAATTATAAATAAATAACATGATGTAGGAAATATTTTTATCTTTCATAATAATATTTATTGATAAAATGATATCTTATATAAACCCATTAAATATTAATTTTCTAAATAGATTTTTTATGTCATTTTTGTCTTTACAATAAGTTAATTAAAATAAATTATCATTATCACTCATAAGTTGTTCCATGGGATCCCAAAATCTACAAAAATATTCACATGGTCATAAATTTCCAAACCAATAAGGTTAGGACATGTGTTAATGTAATTTTTTATTATTATAATATTACTTTTAACTTGAATTACTATATTTACCTTTAAGAGTAGTAAATAAGTCAAAAGTTACTATTTACCAAAAATTATTTTATTCTTATTGAACCAAATTTTACTTAACAATAACAACCATGTATGTCGGTTTTTTGAAAATCAATTCACAGAAGCAGTAAAATTTCATTTAAATGAAAATGTAGTTTTTTTAACTACAACTAAGTGGTTTTACTATTTATCCAAAATTGATGTTTTTCAGAAAAATAGAAAAAATATATCCTATGATATATTTGATATTCTGAATTCAAAAATGATTTCTTTTTTTCCAATTTAAAAGTATTTAAGTTGCATTAATTAATCTAAAAATAATTACCATTGTCAAAACAATTAATTTGTTTTTACGAAACAATGACAATCAAAAGATTGACCATTGTTTATGTTCAATTTCAATGTAATATTAATTCAAATTACCTACACTGGATTAAATGGTAAAAATATTATCTAATTACACTTTAAAACTATAACGCCCCAACCCCAGTTACCCAGAGTCGGTGCATTATTACATAACATTGGAATGATCACAAGAACGATCAAGTTTAGAAAGACCGATTAGTTTAGTAGCCATGGAATCACTAGATAAAATCATAAAGTTTTACATTACATCATAAAAAACATCTTGTCTTCATATCCCCTCATACTATCCCTGTAGGTCATTCATAAATTACTTCTTCATAATCCAGGGAAAAATAAAACATTGAAAGGGGTGAGCTCAGATTCTCAGTAAGGATAACATTATAGCAGAAGCTTTCATAGATAAGCATAAACACTTAAGGAAATTTAAAATTAAAACAAAAGCCTTCTAAACATGACCTTCAACATAGTATGGCAAAAATAAAATGACATAATTCCATTTAATTATTCACATGGATATTCTACTAATCGAATAATCACATGCAATATCAATAACCACATTCATAATGATGGAATGCATAATTCCAGACTATCATAACCACATAGCTAAGGCCTCATGCCAAGACAACAAATAAGATTTTGCCAAGGCCTTATGCCAAGACACTAGTTTGTCCCATGATACCTACCGATGCATCGAGGAGCTATAGCGGGCTCCACTTGTCACTTATTATGTCCAATGCATTCCTCATATGAACAGGTTTAAAAATAACATAAACATTCATATTAAAACTAGCATACGAAATGTCAATACGTTAACCACAAACCATGAATGGTATAAAAATAACACTTCCACAGTCAAACATAACTCTTTTAATACAGTATGGAAGATTTTACTGTATCAAATTAACCACAATCATGAATATTGAAGGATGTTGACATAGATGAAAATAATCATCAAAACTATTTGAGATAAATATCCCACTTTTTCTTGAAATCATTTAAAAGTCACACTATTTGTCAAGAAGCCATTTAAAAATAGATTTTTTTAATCAATGTGTACAATACCACTTTGAAACTTTTTTAAAAGGAGTTTTAATTTTAAAACATTAATGTCCACATACATAAATCCTTAAAACCATTTTTAAAACATGGACATTAATGGGAAAGATTTAGATGAATATGTCTTTAAAACATTTAAAAATGGTATTTTAGTTAGAGATTATAACCAAAAGAGAGACACTTGAATAAAAATAATTGAGGTAATAAAAACATTGTAATATCATGAGAATAAAGGGATTCATGATATACTATGTCAAAGTACATTATATACACCACATAAAAGTGATTTTGTGTATAACAACAAAGAAGTCTCAATGGAATTTAAGTTGAGATGAAATCTCTCATAAAGGCTGTATCCTTAGGTTAAGGATAAATCAAGACATAATTATGTGTGACAAATATAAATACACTAAATATTATTGCATATTCAATGTAAAACATTCAAAGGACATTCACACATATTCTTGTAAAAACAACACCAACGAATTGGATGTTTAACTCAACAAATGGAGAATGAGTTAAAATTACTCTTATCAAATTCATATCAATGACCTTAGAAATTATAAATGGAGTGATTATGTGTATAAAAAGTATATCCACAGGAAGGGGACTGGAAATTATGACATAATCAAATGAATAGTGATTCTACACATAATCTTTGGGTAATATAATCAATGAAATATGCGTAAAGCCAAATGAGTGGAAATTGAAATTTCAAATTCCCTTATCGATTAGGTAACTTACAAAACATACACCCATGAAAGAAGGATCTTAAATTTATGATGTAAATATCCATAAATTAAAGTATATTACACAATGAACACAATCATGGGCAGTACACACACCACAAGCAATAAATAAGTGGTGAAAATGGAATTCTCACGGAATTAAAAGTGAGATAAGAAACCACTTACCACGTTGCAATCAACTGAGTCGTATGACCAAAAGTTAATAACCACCAAATTATTTATAGAATAACATGAATATAAAGATAATAATGATAATATATATCAAATGGTAGTACACAATACACCACTTCCAATAATTTAGTGGCGAACAATGGAAATCTCACGGAATTGAATGTGAGATAAGAAAATCCATTACTTTTTACTTTTTCCTTGGTCGACGGTAGGTTAACCTCCTTTATAATGGTGAAATAATTGTTATTGAATTATAAAAGAATCATTTACATTAATATTATATTATATATGATCTTTTAACATTGATTTGTTAATAATATCTTAGAATTATCATCATTTCGTTTGTTAACGGGTTCATTTTACTTTATTTTCTTTGTTATGTGAGCCATATTCGTTATTAATTGGATGTATATTATTAATATACAGAATGATATCAAGTCCTTAGATACTATTTTTAAATCATCAAATGATAATTATACTTTAATGGATATGATGGAGAATGAATCTCATCGCGTTCGTGGAGACGGTAGTCCGTACGTATGCACGAGCGACAATATTATTCTTCTGATATTAAAATAATATATAATTGGATGATATATCATATATAAAAAATCATTAACATGTTATATTTATTATTCACAAGATTTACACATCATTATTATACCCATCCAAATAATAATATATTTAATAACAATTACACCACGACGTGGAGACGGTAAGCCGTACGTACACACGTATGATGACATGTTATTGAAAGGGTAGATTGAATACTGAATATGGTTGTACCATCTTTATAATAATATTAATGTATATAGGAGATACTTGATTCATTATTTTAGAATAGAAATAACAAAGAATGAAGAAGTGGAAGAAGAAAGGAACTTGAAAAAGGGTGGTGAAATCATTACCTCTTCTTCGGGTTCTTACTTTTGATTTGATCAAAAGGGCTCCATAGGTTGGAATTATGATCAAACTAAGGCCTCTAGGTTTTATTTAGGGAAGGTGAGATAGTATTTGGGCAGTGGTTGGCTGAACCAAAAGGCTTTGAAGGTGTGACGAAATGAGGAGGAGTTCCCTTTTATAAGAGGGGTGAGGGACACCTTTGAAAAAGCTAGAAATATTAATTTATAATAAATTCATATTCGGTTTCTAATGGCTCCAAAGATGAATATTTAAAGATTAAGGTGGGGATAGGTCTAATACCATTCATCCAATAGAATTTAGACCGGTTTGGGTCATTATAATAACCTTATCTTTAAGTATTAACTCTTAGTTAATTAGTTTTACTTTTACAATATCTCTTTGAATTTTTATATTATATAGTTAATAAACGTACTATATACATACATAAGACCCCAAAGTGTTACATTAATGATACACCTATCATGATATAAGTCTCCTGGCCGATCCTTAGATTTTTAGGAATTTAATATCTTATAGTAATATAATATATTTTTTAAAAACTATTTTATGTCAATTTTGACACTATTAAATAGTTGATTTTTGTAAAACTCATAATAAAATTATTACTTCGAAAAAAGTTAATTAAATCATTAATAACATGTCATATTAACCTATAAAATTAGTGTAATGCATTAAAAGTCTCATATTATATTTATTTGGGTATTTATAATATCAATTATTTTAAATTTTCACTATTATGGTAATTACTACATCATCATTGTGTCATAAATACATTAAATTATTTAATGTATAAAAATTATAAATAAACTATAATCATGTAGGAAATCGTTTTATAATTCTAATGATTATTTAGAATCGAAAATTCAACATATATAACCCCATGTAAAAAGTGTTTTTCTAAATGATATATGCTTGTGTCATTTTTGTATTCATTTAAACTTAAATAAAATAAAGTGTTCCTATCACTTACAAGTGGATCCATGAGGTCCTGAAATCTACCCAAAGATGCCCATGGTCGACCATGTATCAACCAATAGAGTTAAGACACGTTTTAGGGTAATTTAGTATTATTATAATATTATTTTTTAACCCTTGTTTACCGGATTTACCCTTTAACCATGGTAAATAAAATATTTACCGAAGTAATTATCCAAAATGTCTAAAAATAAAAGTTAGCTATTTACACAATTTGAAAATCCTGATTCCAAATATGGAATCCATTTTTCCAAATTTAAAACATAGAAGTGGTAGAAATTAATTTAAAATTAATTCCCGTTGTTAAAACAAAAAGCGTGTTTTTAAGAGATAATAACTATCAAAAGATTGACACTTGTTTATGTCTGGTTTAAATGTGAAATTATGTTCAATTATGCACATTGTATTACATGGTAAAAATATATTTTAAATATACTTTAAAACCACTTAAATTCATAATTTATCACTATTAATTATTTTGATTAAAAATGTTGTTTATAATTAAAATTTAGTAATTTTTTTATTGTTCATCAAAATATAAAAGTTATCCAAAAAGTACCAAAATTTCACCCTAGGCTAATTTCGTTATTCCGAATCCAAAAATTAAGTCTATTTTACCAAATTCAAAACATAAAAGTTGCATTTATTAATTTAAATTTGATTCCTACTATCGAAACCAAAAGGCGTATTTTTAAGAAATAATAACTATCAAAAGATTGACACCTGTTTATGTCCAATTTCAAGGTGAAATTACTTAAAATGGCCATCATTGGATAAATAGTAAAAATATAATCTATTTATACTTCCAAACCATTAAAATGTATAATTTAACAATATAAATTATTTTGATTAAAAAATTTGTTTTCAGTTAAAATATAGTATTTTTCACTATTCACCCAAATATGAAAGTTATCAGAAAGACACCAAAACATTATTGATACTAAATTATTATGTCCCGATTCTAAATAAGAATTTAATTTTTTCAAATTGAATATATAAAAGTTTCAAATATTTGTTTTAAAAAGGATTCGCCATTAAAAGGCGGTAAAATTTCATTTACTGAAAAATATTTCTATTATCTGAAACAATGAATTTTTTCATAAATCATGTCTTAGAAACTCATAATAATGATTAAAATTATAAGGATAATATAATATTTAATATTTTGTTAATACTATTCATAACCTCTTTTGAACAGCTAGTTTGGTAAGTCGTGGTGTACTTGAACTCAGTGTTGCGTACAACACACACTATTGTATTATTCAAAGAGAAGTGTACTGTGGAAGATTGGGAGTGTTATATTCAACCCTCCTTCAATAAATTGTGTCCTCACAATTTTAAAAATTGGGCTTGAGAATATAATGGAAAGTCCCACATCAAAAAAATAGTCAATAAAACTATTACTTTAAAAGAAAGAAAGAGAGATATAAAGGTCACCCAAGATAACCCATACTAGGATTCCAGGTAGGAAAATATGGATATGGATGATAAACTAAGTGTCCAATTTTGATGGAGATGGATAGAAATCATGATCAGGAGAAAGTTAACAATAAGAAAACCACAAACTTGTGTTGGAAAAAACGATCATTAATCTCCTAGTAGGAAAAGTAAATGGACAACATTTTTTGTTTTAAGTTAAATTACATAAGGACGAAGAATTAATTTATGATATTGATTAAGAACATAAAGAGATATACTTACTTTTTAATTAGAGTTTCATTATTTAATAACTTTTTACCACTACATCATTTTTTTGAACAATGAGTATTCAAGAAGTCTTGGTCAAAATGGAAGAGCTAGAATAAACTTCTCTAGAAATACATGATCCACAGAGGTTAAACTATAGATTTACATTGTCCTTAGAGATTAATCAAAAACAAAATGGTTAGTATAATATATGATGACCCTCAAATGGATATTCCATTAGATAAAAAAACACTATTCTTAATTTATAAAATAAAACCATCAATACCCCGAAGATAAATAAATACCATTCAATAATCAATTGTCCTTAAAATCCTTCAATATAATCCAAACTAATATTGAAACTCAAAACATATAATAATGTAGTCTTCCATGTTAAATTGTATCTCCAAATGACATTAATTACTCTTAAAGTCACATACTAAAAAGTAATTAACCTAATAATTTCCATAAACAACCCAAATCACTATAAATCCACAATAAAAACATAGATAAAAATCCACCATTACTCCTCAAATGAAATACCATACTATTCTATTTTCCTTGGGAATATAGTGTTCACACCAAAGCGAACAACTTCCAAAATAACATTTATCACTTAATCACCAAATTATTTTCCAATACTAAGGGTATTCATTTGATAATACATCAGATCCCAAATCAAATTATTATTGATCAATAAAATCATTTAACTAAAAATAATAGTCACACTAACCAGGGACTTTACGTAGTCCAGTGGTAGGTGATAAATCCCAATCACACATTGGTTGTGGGTTTGATTCCCACAGCTTTGTCCGATGTGACGGGTTGTCACACGGTCTACGTGTTGTCCTTTTTCAAAAATAATATTTTATAACATTACCAAAATGAGATAAATTCTTCAGGATAACCATAACATAATTTAACCACAAATTTTATCTCATACCTTTCATTTTTATCCCAAATTATAATAATTTGTAATTTCCTCAAACCCAATGATCATATAAAACCAAATGGTTATTTATAACTATATCCACAAGAGAAAACATAATTCTTCCATAAATATCATTCTCACCTGGAAAACGTTAGGGTTACAAATACAAGAGAAAAGTATTTCAAAGTAAACCCTTCAACAAGGATCACTAATAATTTTTAAACATTTATCCAACCATTTATTTCCACATAGATTCTTCTCTGACCAAGAAAATATCCTATAGAATAGGACATTCACTCCGGTAACGGCCAGGTCCCCAATATTTACCGCAAATGACTGTAAATGAATTCTTGGGACCATTTTTATCTTCTTCCATATTACTCTTCATTTTTCATTGGCAATTCTTCACTTTATTTCCTTCCTTCACACACGTAAAGAATATCTTTGTCCCATTGAGACACTTTCCTGGGTGTCTCCTTCCACATTTCCTTCAGGATGGAAATTGAGGATTTCTTTCTCCATGGTCTCCACTACTGGAGCTCTTATCATTCATCACCTTTCTATTCTTTGTTGAGTCCGGTAATTGGTTAATATATATATTGTTGATCATATTTTTGGAAAATTTATTTGGCATAAAGACGATATCTTTTACGCCTATCAACATTCCATTTCGTTTCTCATTGCCACCACCATTCCCACCTTGTACATCATTCTCAAAGTCACTATGAATTCCTTGGAATCTAGCCATTGACTAAAACTAGAAATCATTATATGAGTAACAGTAGTCATAAAATCATTTAGAGATTAACATGTCACCATATTCTCAATTTGAAACATATTAGGATTAAACAAGGTCATTTACTCTCATCATATATATATATATTACTTCAAATTGGTTTGTAAAAAAATGTAAATTATCCTAGGCATATCCCCCAGGAGTGTCGTAACCAAGAGTGCAGCAAGGCCCGTTGTCGTGCACCAGTTCCCGTTCGAGTCTAGTTCAAAGCGGTCTTTTTGGGTTTTACCCCTAGGTACATATGTGCCAGAGCCGACTCTACCTACTCGTATCCAGACAGGGATGTATTGCTCGGAAAACTCAAAAAATCTACACAATACAAAAATTCTTGGAAGTTCTTCTATACTAATCCTCAAAGTTCATCTTAGGTCTACATGCTCTAATCAGAGTTTAGATATATCTAGCTTCAAAGGTTTGTACTAAACTTCCTATGATACCAACTGTAACGCCCCGACCCCAGTTACCTAGAGTCGGTGCATTATTACATAACATTGGCATGATCACAAGAAAGATCAAGTCTCGGATGACCAATTAGTTTAGTATCCTTGGAAACACTAGATACAATCATAATGTTTTACATTACATCATAAAAAAACATATTGTCTTCATATCCCATCATACTATCCCTGCAGGTCATTCGTAAATTACTTCTTCATAATACTGGGAAAAATAAAACATTGAATGGGGTGATCGAAGATGCTCAGTAAGGATAACATTATAGCAGAAGCTTTCATAGATAAGCATAAACACTTAAGGCAATTTATAATTAAAACAAAATCCTTTTAAAGATGAACTTCAACATAGTATGGAAAAAATAAAATGAAGTAATTCCATTTACTTATTCACATAGATATTCTACTAATCGAATAATCACATTCAATATTAATAACCACTTTCATAATGATGGAATGCATAATTCCAGACTATCATTACCACATATCCAAGGCCTCGTGACAAGACTACAAATACGATTTTGCCAAGGCCTTGTGCCAAGACACTAGTTTGTCTAATAAGACCTACTGATGCATCGAGGAGCTATAGCGGGCTCCACCCGTCACTTATTAAGTCCAATGCATTCTTAATATGAATAGGTTTAAATATAACATAAACATTTGTATTAAAACTAGCATATGAAATGTCAATACTTTAACCAAAAACCATGAATGTTATAAAAATAGCACATCCACAGTCAAACATAACTCATTCGATACAATATGGAAGATTGTATTGTATCACATTAACCTCAATCAAAAATATTGAATGATGTTGACATAGATTAAAATATTCATCAAAACTATTTGAGAGATATATCCCCCTTTTTCTTGAAATCATTTAAAAGTCACACTATTTGTCAAGAAGACATTTAAAAATAGATTTTTGAATCAAAGTGTCCAATAACACTTTGAAACTTTTGTAAAATGAGTTTTAATTTTAAAACATTAATGTCCATATAAATAAATCCTTCAACCCATTTTTAAAACATGGACATTAATGGGAAATATTTAGTTGAATAAGTCTTTAAAACATTTAAAAATGGTATTTTAGTTAGAGATTCTAACCAAAAGAGAGACACTTGAATAAAAATAATTGAGGTAATAAAAACTTTGTAATATCATGAGAATAAAGGGATTCATGATATACTATGTCAATGTACATTATATACACCACATAAAAGTGATTTGATGTATAACAACAAAGAAGTCTCAATGGAATTTAAGTTGAGATGAAATCTCTCATAAAGGTCGTATCCTTAGGTTAATGACAAATCAACGACATAATTATGGGTGAAAAATATAAATACACTAAATATGATTGGATATTCAGTGTAAAACAATCAAAGTACATTCACACATATTCTTGTAAAAACAACACTAACGAATTGGATGTTTAACTCAATAAATGAAGAATGAGTTAAAATTACTCTTATAAAATTCATATCAATGACTTGAGAAATTACCAATGGAGTGATTATGTGTATAAAAAGTATATCCATAGAAAGGGGAGTTTAAATTATGACATAATAAAATGAATACTGATTCCACACATAATCTTTGGGTAATATAATCAAAGAAATATGCGTAAAGCCAAATGAGTGGAAATTAAAATTTCAAATTCCCTTATTGATTAGGTAACTTACGAAACATACAACCATTAAAGAAGGATCATAAAATGATGATGTAAATACCCATAAATTAAAGTATATTACACAATGAACACAATCATGGGCAATACACACACCACAAGCAATAAATAAGTGGTGTAAAATGGAATTCTCACGGAATTAAAAGTGAGATAAGAAACCCCTTACCACGTTGTAATCAACTCAGTCGTATGAAAAAAAGTTAATAACCACCAAATTATTTACAGAATAAAATTAATATAAAGATAATCATGATAATATATATCAAATGGCAGTACATAATACACCACTTTCAATAATTTAGTGGCGAACAATGGAAATCTCACGGAATTGAAAGTGAGATAAGAAAATCCCTTACTTTGTACTTTTTCCTTGGTCGAAAGTAGGTTAACTGCCTATATAATGGTTAAATAATTTTTTGTGAATTTTAAAATAATCATTTACATTAATATGATATCATATATGATCTTTTAACATTTATTTGTTAATAATATCTTAGAATTATTGTCATTTCGGGGGTTAACGGGTTCATTTTACATTATATTCTTTGTTATGTGAGCCATATTCGTTATTAATGGGATGTATATTATTCATATCCAGAATGATATCAAGTACATAGATACTATTTTTAAACCATCAAATGATAATTATACTTGAATGGATATGATGGAGAATGAATCTCATCGCGTTCATGGAGACGGTAGTCCATACGTACGCACGAGCGACAATATTATTTATTTGATATTAAAATAATATATAATTGGATGGTATATCATATATACAGAATCATTATCATGTTATATTTATTATTTACATTAGTTAAAAATCATTATTATACCCATCCAAATAATAATATATTGAATAACAATTACACCACGACGTGGAGACGGTAAGCCGTACGTACACACGTATGGTGACATGTTATTCAAAGGGTGGATAAAATAATGAATATGGTTGTACCATATTTATAATAATATTACATTATATAAGAGATACTGGATTCATTATTTTAGAATAGAAATAACAAAGAATGAAGAAGTGGAAGAAGAAAGGAACTTGAAAAAGTGTGGTGAAATCATTACCTCTTCTTCAGGTTCTTCCTTTTGATTTGATCAAAAGGGCTCCATAGGTTGGATTTATAATCAAACTAAGGCCACTAGGTTGTATTGAGGGAAGTTGAGAGAGTATTTGGTAAGGGGTTTGCCGAACCAAAAGGCTTTAAAGGTGTGAAAACATGAGAAGGAGGAGTGCCCTTTTATAAGAGGGGTGAGGGGAACCTTTGGAAAAGCTAGAAATATTAATTTATAATAAATTCATATTCTGTTTATACTGGATCCAAAGTAGATTATTTAAAGGTTAAGCTGGGGATAGGTCGAAAACCATTCAACCAATAGAATTTAGATAGGTTGGGTCATTATATTAACCTTATCTTTAAGTATTAACTCTTAGTTAATTAGTTTCACTTTTACAATGTCTCTTTGTATTTTAATATTATATAGTTAATAAACTTACTATATAAATCCAAGAGACCCCCAAGTGGTACATTAATGATACACCTATCATGATATAAGTCTATTTTCCAAACCTTTGATTTTTAGGAATTTAATATCATATTGTAATATAATATTGTTTTAAAAACACTTTTATGTCAATTTTGACACTATTCAATAGTTGATTTTTGTAAAACTCATAACAGAATTTTTACTTCAAAAAGTTAATTAAATCATTAATAAAATGTAATATTAAACTATAAAATTAGTTTAATTCATTAAATGTCTCAAATTATATCTATTTGGGTATTAATAATATCAAATATTTTAATTTTTCAATATTATGGTAATTACTGCATCATCATTGTGTAATAAATAAAATAAATTACATAATGTCTAAAAATTATAAATAAAATATCATCATGTAGGAAATATTTTTATCATTATAATAAATATTTACAATTGAAAATCCAACATATATAACCCTATGTAAAAATTGGTTTGCTAAAAGATATATGCTTGTGTCATTTTTCTATTCATTTTAACTTAATTAAAATAAAGTGCCACTATCACTTATAAGTGGATCCATGGGGTCCCAAAATCGACCCAAAGATGCCCATGGTCGACCATGTATCATACAATAGAGTTAATACATGTTTTAAGGTAATTTATTATTATTATAATATTATTTGTTAACCCTTGTTTACCGGATTTACCCTTTAACCATGGTAAATAAAATATTTACCGAAGTAATTATCCAAAATGACTAAAAATAAAAGTTACCTATTTACACAATTTGAACATCCTGATTCAAAATTCAAAACACAGAAGTGGCAGAAATTAATTTAAAATTAATTCCCGTTGTTAAAACAAAAGCGTATTTTTGAAAGATAATAACTATCAAAAGATTGACACTTGTTTATGTCTGGTTTAAATGTGAAATTATGTTCAATGACCAACATTGTATTACATGGTAAAAATATATTTTAAATATAATTTAAAACCACTCAAATTCATAATTTATCACTATTAATTATTTTGATTAAAAAAGTTGTTTTTAATTAAATTTTTGTAATTTTTTTACTATTCATCAAAATATAAAAGTTATCCAAAAAGTATAAAAATTTCACCCTAGGATAATTTCGTTATTCCGAATCCAAGAATTAAGTCTATTTTACAAAATTCGAAACATAAAAGTATCATTTATTAATTTAAAATTTATTCCTGCTATCGAAACCAAAAGGCGTATTTTTAAGAAATAATAACTATCAAAAGTGTGACATCTGTTTATGTCCAATTTGAAGGTGAAATTACTTAAAATGACCATAGTTGGATTAAATAGTAAAAATATAATCTATTTATACTTCCAAACCAATAAAATGTATAATTTAACAATATAAATTATTTTGATCAAAAAATTTGTTTTCAGTGAAAATATAGTATTTCTCACTATTCACCCAAATATGAAAGTTATCAGAAAGACACCAAAACAATATTGATACTAAATTCTTATGTCCTGATTCTAAAAAAGAATATCATTTTGTCAAATTGAATATATAAAAGTTTCAAATATTGGTTTTAAAAAGGCTTCGCCATTAAAAGGTGGTAAAATTTCATTTTTTGAAAAATACTTCTTTTATCTGGAAAAATGAATTTGTTCATAAATCATGTCATAGAAACTCATAATATGGATTAAAATTATAAGGATAATATAATATTTAAAATTTAGTTAATACTATTCATAACCTCTTTTGAACGACTAGTTTGGTAAGTCGTGGTGTACTAGAACTCAGTGTTGCGTACAACACACGCTATAGTATTATTCAAAGAGAAGTGTACCATGGAAGATTGGGCTATTAAAAAAACTAATTATAAAGATAATATAACCATATAAATAAATTATATTAAAAGTAGTTTTGAATTAATATAGATTATTCTTCACTATTAATTATAAATTAATTTTATCAGAAAAATAACAAAAATTTACCCAAAGTAAATGATTTAGATTTAAACATAGAAAAGAATTTTATTTTGTCAAATAGAACATATAAAAGTGACAAAAATCTATTTAAGGAGGGTTCTCCATCAAAAGGTGCTAAATTGGCCTTTTAATGAATATTAGAGTAATTATGTTAAAATTAGATTCATTCACAATTTAAGCATCTATCTTATATTGTAAAATTGAACAAACAATTAACAAACATGTATTATCATATTGTAGTTAGTTATGTTTATTCCTTCCATTATAATATCTAGGTGTTAAATACCATTTAAAATAATAATATTACATTATTAGTGGACAACATAAGATTTCAATGGAACATATCGTTGTGTATCAGGTATTCCATAGAACATAGAATCCAATTTAATGAAAAATTAATAGTTAATTCACAAATATTAATAAATATGAAAATTTCATATTCTTTATTTACCTGGTATGTTATATCCTTCCCCATTTTGAAAATTGCAACCTCGCAATTTTAAAATTGGGCTCAGAAACTTCATTAAAAGCCCCATATTGGAAAATGAGTCAATAAAACTATCAATTTAAAATAAAGGAAGAGACGTAAAAAAGGTTACCTGAGACAAAATATACTAGGATTCCATGAAAAAATGGATAAAGAGGAGAACAAACCATCATGTTTGTATAGAGAGTGATAGAAAACATTACTATGAAAAATTTAACCACTAGAAAATTACAAAATTGTGATCGGTTAAACAGTCCTTGATTCCACGATAGGAAAAGTTAACAAACAACGTTTTTGTTTTATGTAACTTTTCTTTGAGTAATTTATTTATGATATTAACTATAAGGAAACATACTTACTTGTCATGTAGTCATTCATACTTTACTAAATTTCTACCACAAACTCATATTTTCTCCAAATTATGAGCATTCAAACTAACTTGGTCACATTAAAATCACTAGACTCAACTTCTAGAGGATCACATAATTCACAAAAGTAAAGCTATATATTTTCCCTATCTTTATAAATTATCCCAAACCAAAAATGGTTAGTATGAGATCATATAATCCCTGAAAAGGATAATAATTTATTAAAAGAAATACTACTCTTAGTCTCCAAAATTAAACCAATAATAACCAAATTTACACAAAGACCATTCAATAATCAAATGTCATTAAATTTCTTGAATGTAACCAAAACTAAGATTTTAACCCAAAAATCAAAAGGATTTAATCACATCGTCTTCCAAAACAAATCGAAACATTTATCTCCAAATAACATCGAGTACTATTAAATTCTCATACTCAATTGTAATTAACCTAATCACATATTCTCTATGATAGGATAATCATTTATATAAATAACCCAAATATCCATATTTCTAAAATAAATCATATATTATTCCAAAAATAATATTTCAACCATTACTCCTCAAATTAAATCCCATAGTATTCTATTTTCCATAGGTATATAATGTTCCCCAAAATAGAGAATTTCTTCCAAAATAAACATTATCACTTAATAACCAAATCATTTCTATAATAAAGATATCCATTTGATATCATATATGACCAAATTATATGTAACTCATAAAATAATTTAAATAATAAAATAATTACTCATACTAACCAGAGACATCTCGCAGGCCAGTGGTAGGCGATATTCCCATGTCTCCCTTCTGTTGTGGGTTCGATTCCCATAGCCTTATTAGACGTGACTGGTTGTCACCCTTCCTGCCAGGTTTCCTTTTTCTAAAACCATATAATTTTATAACATTCCCAAAAATGAGATAAATTTCACAAAATAACCATAAAAAATTTTAACCACAGGAGTTCTCATTGTAGCTCCCATTTCATTTTTTTATCATTTTGAAATCTACTATAGTTTCTTTCACATCTATTGTTACTTTGGTTCCTACTAGATGCAACTAATCAATAAAACTAAATTGGTCAGTGTGATTGTATCAATAAAATCATCATATATTATCTTATGAGGTAGTAAGAACTATGATTTAATTATTCATGTTATCTTAAACTCATTTGATTCATTTAAAATAACTATGGTTGTTTCTAATATTCTAACCATTATGGTTATGTCAGTTATGCGTAAATAACACCCTAACTTTTAATGTCATCTAAACTGACCTTTGATACCAACTATAAGGACCCGAGCATAAAACATTACATAATATTGAATTAAATGAATAATTCACATTGAGGATCTTTTCAGGTTTATAGTTATAGAGAATTAGGCCATAACGTTTACATTACATCTCAAAAATTACGAAGAAGACACTTCTACTCTATCAAATGTTTCACAAAAATAAAACCCCTTATATAAAAAAATAGTTCTTTTCTTGATATAAATCTTCATGAATACTTCCTTTATCTTAGCCTTCCATATAAACTATGAAAAAACATTTCAAAAACTTGGTATGATCATAAAAATATTAGTAAGGGTTATAAATAAAGAAAGAAAACCTTAGTCCACCAATAAATACAAATCAATGAATCCATACTTTTCAATCATAAAATACTTTATAAAATCATAATAATTATGAATAACACACAGAAATCATAAATCATAAAGGTAAACAGTGGAATCTATATCAAACATACATTTTATCCATCACATCTACGTAGGGAGTTACACCTCGAATACCCATCACAGTATATTCCCAAAATATCATAGGTGAAACATCACGTTTACCTCCGTCACATTACCCAATTAATTGGAGGGCTATCTCGGGCTCACCCACACAATGATTATAATAGAACCACCCATATACATAAATAATTACCAATAACTATGTCTTATTCATAAGAAATAAAATAATCATAATGTAAAGATAATATTTCCACATTGAAATCACACTATATCATTTCAAAATATTGACATAATCAATGATTTATCAAACCATTTTCAAAACCATTTTATACATTTACAAAAGTGATTTTTGAATCAAAGAGTACCATACCACTTTGAAGATTTTAAATGAATTAAAATTTTAAAACATTAATGTCCATATAAATAATTTCTAAAAACCATTTAAAAAACAAGCACATTAATGAGAAATATTTTGAAGAATAAATCTTTAAAACATTTAAAACAATATTTTAGTTAATGTGTTTTTAAAAAAATGAGAGATGCTTGAATACAAATAATTGAGGAATAACATTTAATAAAAACATTATAATAACATGAGAATAAAGTTATTCATGATATGATATCCCAAAAGATAGTATACACACCAGATAATAGTGAATTGGTGCATAAAAATAATGAAGTCTCAATTGAATGTAAATTGAGATGAAATCCCTTATAAAGATGGTATCCTTAGATTAAGAATAAATCAATTACATAACTATGTGTGAAATATATAAATTCACCCAATATAAGTGGATATTATGTTTATAAAAATCAGAGGTTATTCACATATATTCATATCACAACATAATCAAGAAGTTTAAGTTTAACCCAAAAAATTGAAATTGCGTTAAGAAGTTTTCTTACAAAATTTGACATCCTAACGACATCACCTAAATATTCAGATTATATGTCGATGAGAGAGAAAAGTACCTATAATCACATGGAAATAAAATTTACATTAGTAAGGATATATATGAACATATACCAAAAAAATAAGATATAAATTAAAAGACATAATAAAATTGAAGTCTTTTAAAAAGAGGTGGGTGAAAGGTTCCCTTATCGATTTGGTATCTTTTGAAACATAAAACCCAAGAATGAAGGATCATAAAATGAAAATAAAATAGATTATATTAAACAAATATTAAAATCATGGGTATTAAATCCACTACAAAAAGGAAATAGTGGCAATTATAGCATGAATCTCACTAGAATAAAAAGTGAGATGAAAATCCATTACCACGTTGTAACCAATCGTGTCGTATTAACAAATGTTAATAACCACAAACTTTATCATATAATACCATTAATATAAATATATTCATGATAATATATATCAAATGTTATTACAAAATGCACCACATGTAAGAAATAAGTGGCGAACAATGGAAATCTCACAGAACTAGAAGTGAGATATAAAGCCCCTAACCTCGTGTCTTGAATTGAACCGTTAATTATTTAATATCATAAACAATTAGATAATGTTAATTTAAAATTTATGAATAAACTTTTTAAAGATTATTATTCCTTTTATATCACTTATTACCAGGTTATAATCATTATTAAATCATTTATGTTAATAATAGTTGTTTTGTCGATATTTTGCACTTGATTAAAAAATGAACTTATTATAATTACAAGTTGTTAATGTGGTCCAAAGTAAAATATCTATAGAATGATATTCATGATTTATATATCATATATATCACATATATCCAGTACATAAATGTATTTTTAATAGTATATAGAATTTGGAGATAATAAATGAAATTCACCATTCATGGAGATGGTAAGTTGTACGTATGCATGTACGCTACTTTCATTTCTATTTAGTACATTAATGCAAATAAAACATAATGATACATAGGTATATTGTAATTACAATATAATATCATATATAATATCATTTACTATATCGTTTATATGTAAACATATGGAATTAATGAGCCATATCCCTTTGAGGGGGTAGTAGTCCGCACTTCCTCAAATAAAATTATCACTTTTAACCATTATGGAAACCATAATGGTACGATATAATTGTAAAATAAAGAAGCATGAAAAAAATAAAAATACTATATATAATATATAAATATAGTTCCATATTAATGGAAAACATGAGAGGTGGTAGGAGATAATCGAAAATTCATCATTTCATGAGGCATTAGTTTTCCATCCACTGAAATAGTAAGTTTTCACCCATTAGTTGGTGGTGTGTGTATGTGTAGTTAGATTAATTCTCATAGAAACATCCTAGTATATTTAGGATACTAGTGTTGTTATAAATGAATGTAATAAAAGAGTTTAGGGGGTTGGAGAAGAAAAATAAAATAAAGGAAGTTAAAAGAAACTATTACCTTTAAATCGGGTAACTCCCTTTGGTTTGAACCAAAAGGAATTCTTGATGTGACTTCTTCCTAAGGTAAGACTTCTAGTAGGAGGAGAGTTATCATGAGAGCTTATTTTGGCATGGTTTGGACGATCCAAGGGGCTTGGGAGGTGTGAGTAATGAGTTAGATGTGAGGGATTTATATAAGGGGGAGTAGGGGCTCTTTAGGAAAGTGTAAAATATTATTTTATTATTTAAGGATATTCAATTTCTAATTATGCAAGCCTAATTATAGTTGAGGATATGATGTATCATGGTCTAAATAAAATCATCTAATATAAATTGGACAGGTTTTGTATATTTTTATAATATTTGTAATCTTCTTTATTTAAATCATTTATTAAGGAGGTAAACACTACGCCATTATATTGTAATAAATAATTTAATTTATCCGATGTATAAAAACTATAAAAAACTACCATGATTTAGAAAATATTTTTATCTTTTAAAAGAATAATTAATGTCGAAATGATAACTTCTATTACCCCATGTAAAAATTAATTTAATAATAGATTTTTGTTTTTTACATTTTTGACGTTTCTTTAAGTTAATTAAAATAATGTGTCATTATCACTCATAAGTGGTTCCACGAGGTCCCAAAATTGACCCAAATAGGACCATTCTCATAAATGACTCAAACAATAAGGTTATAACAAGATTTAGAGTAATTTTTTGTTATTATAATATTATGTTTACCTTGAATTACCTTATTTACCTTTAACCGTGGTAAATAAAAGTCAAAAGTCGCTATTCACCAAAAATTATTTTTATCTTATTGAACCACATTTTACATACTAATAAAAACCATGTGTGTCAGATTTTTTAAATTCAATTAATAAAAGTAGTAAAATTTTACTTAAATGAAAAGTCAGTTTTTTTAACTACTACTAAGTGGTATTAATATTCGTCAAAAATTGATATTTTTCAAATTAATACCAAAATCAGCCTAATATATATTTGATATTCTGAATTAAAAAATGATGAAATTTTTACAAAATTGAAAAAATAGAAGTTGCATTAATTAATTTAAAATTAATTTTCATTGTCAAAATAAATAGCGTGTTTCTAAGAAATAATAACTATCAAAATATTGACACATGTTTATGTACAATGTAACTGTGAAATTAATTCCAATGACGAAAATTGGATTAAATAGTAAAAATTTAATATAATTACTATTTAAAACCAATTATAGAGACAATATAACCATATAAATAAATTATATTAAAAGGCATGTTTAAATTAAAATACAGTATATTTAACTATTCATTAAGAAATGATTTTTATTAGAAAAATATCAAAAAATTTCCCAAAGTAAATTTTGATGTCCCAAATATAAAAAAGAATTTTATTTTTTCAAATAGAACAGATTATAGTTTCCCAAACTATATTTAAAGAGGTTTTTCAATCAAAAGGTGGTAAATCGGCCTTTAAAAAAAATTAGTGTATTTATGATTAAAATTATATTCAATCACATTTTAAGTCTCTAACTTTTATTGGATAATTGTAAAAAAATTAAAAAACATGTATAATCATATTTTAGTTAGTTCTATGTATTCCCGCCAATACAATGGTATGGTATTAACTACCATTTGAAATAATAATATTATATTATTAGTGTGTGACGCAAGATTTCAATGAAATATGTTGTTGTATATCGGGTA
This sequence comes from Viscum album, assembly GCA_963277665.1. Classification (NCBI taxonomy): domain Eukaryota; kingdom Viridiplantae; phylum Streptophyta; class Magnoliopsida; order Santalales; family Viscaceae; genus Viscum; species Viscum album. The sequence goes on from OY728128.1 coordinate 644,971,426, forward strand.
TTCCATCGAATATAGCATCCCCTTTAAAGTAAAATTAATTTTTAATTCACAAATATAATTAAATATGAAAATTTCATATTCTTTATTTGGTCGGGATGTTACATAAACTAATAAGGACTATGTCTTTCTCAACTAATAGACATTTTTTCCACAATATTAAATAATCTTAATCCATAATATTTCATCAATATCTCCAACAATTCTCCAAAAAATACTATTATTCATGACATAAAATGTGTAATTAATTTCATCATAACATGGGTAAAATGAAAATAATGATGGATTAAACTTAAAAAATCTATAAGACAAAACATACAAATAAGATAATCATGGCATACACATAGCCTCAATATAATAGAATGAATAAAAAATTATTTTAATATCAATATACACATAAATTGTGAGAATATATATGGACTTTTGGAAATGAAAAAAATTATATTACATGGATAAAAAATACTGAATTCATGCTGAATGGTTTTATAATGAAATATATCTTGATCTCATCATTATTACCTCATAAATGACATAATTCTTATCATTAGGATTAGAGTCATTGAATTTTTCCAAATTTTTAAGGAATGCTCTAGAAACCTACACATGTTTATCTATATAGGGATAACGATACCTCATGGGGATATATAATAGAATTCCCCACCTTTAACTTTTTTATGTCCAACATATTGATCAACAAGACAATGAGTAAAAAATACATAAAAATAATTTTCAAAAATAATCTATATATTGAAAACCAATAGTTTTTTCCATTTTAATAAAATAGATAACATAATCATATCACATGAAATGAAATTATTCCATTTTTTAAATAATAAATGTTTAATTTTTTGAGTAATCAACAATTTTTTATTTTAAAATAACAAATATATGTATTTTCAATCATTCCCCAATCAAAAAATTATATTCATTTCAATGAAATCATCCATGAATATAAAAATATATATAATAATGTTTTACTATAATGTAAATTATTATCCTAATAAATTATAAATTCATGTATAGGTGGACACCCAATAATCAAGGGAATGGAAAACATAGTATTTATAGTGGAAATATAATAAAAGAAATAGAAGTCATATATTTAGTGGATAACAAGGATTGTGAATGAAGTTATTGTATATATATTTAATATCATAGAATATTTTATAATCTATATTTATAGAGATGTACGATGATTTCAATAGAACATATCCCCAGTGTAATAAAATATACTTAAAAGTGTTCAAATTATTGAAAAACATCTTTATAAAGGAATAATATGAATGATATCACAAGAGAAGGGATCTGGAATATAATAATATCAAAAAAGGAGTTTAATCCCATGAAATACAAATATATATATTCAATAGATAAAAAACTATTAACGTAAATCCCATTAGATAAAATCTATTTTAAAATAAAAATGAAAAATGGAGGTGAAAATTAAAAATATGTCTTATAAAAAAATAAACATTGAGGTAAAATTAAAATTTACTCATTAATTTTTAATGAAATATTAGAAACATTAATGTGGAATATTTTTAAATCTATTAGTTTTAAAATACATTTCTAATAATGGAACCATTAAAAAATGTATTTATTTCTATATAAATTTATCAATAAAACAAAAGAAATATTTTTTTATGAAATGAATCTTTTTTATACATCCAAATTAGCATTATTGAAAACCCACAATTTAAAAAATTTAATAAATAGTTATTTACATTAAAACATCATTTTAATTAAGATTATTTTAACTTAACATAGCATAATATAATAGGGTGAGATAACCCATTCATTGGATAAAAAATTTAAAGAAACATTTATAACTGACAAAATGGATATTTTAGTTGTCAATATCCCATCTGAGAATCATAATCCATAATTTAAGAGAAGTTATAAAATGAAATTAGTGTCAGTATTAAAAATATATAGAAAATAAAGAGATGTTTCCATATAATTTATAATTTTATAATCCACAAAACTTCTTCTAAATTTGTTTGAGAGATAATCAATCCTCAATGATTGAATATTGTGTTACCAATAATCCTTATTACTATGAAAGGAATTGAACAATATCCATTTAATGAGGAAAAATGAACTAGATGAATATATCTAATGATATATATAAACAATATTATAAAAATTAAACATGTAATGTTAATGCACTATACAAGGTATGTATAGTGAAAAAATGTATTATCTCTCAATGAATCAGAATATATTCTAAGAAAATACATACCACTTTTCTTAAAATCCAAAAATTTAAATTAACGTACCATATACAAACCCAATCTATCATAGTCACTACATTAAAAAGAAATTACTCTTATAAATTTTTATTTATACTCTCCATATATATTAATTACTTATATGATTTCAAGTTTGTTTTTAATAAATTCTCTCACATAGGGTGATTATAGTTTTATTTTATATACTGTATTCATGAAAACATTGTTGGTATTAATTATCTGTACAATGTTAGTGATTAAAATAAAATTAATTGTGAAATAATTTATTTTCCATGATATTTATAAAGGTATTCATTCATTTCATGGTTGTTTTTGTTAAAATACCTAATGTTGAAATTTGCGATGATCATGTTTTGGGGATTCATAATGAAAGAATTTTGTTTTTTAAATTAATGTTTTTATTAGTAATTTTTCCAATCAATTTAAAAATTATTTACATGGATATATAATATTATACTAATGATTATGTTCCTATGGTCATCTATTATATGAATTCATAGCATTGTTCATTTTCACTCATAAACAAACCAAAACATGAATATACCAAGATTAATGAATGTTTATGTGGTATTTTATTTTTAATATCATTATTAAAGAATTTTTTTTATTAATTACTCTTTATTGGTAGGAAATATCTATTTATAAGTGTGTACAATATGAATAATTAATTGACATATAACAATTAGTGAATATGAATAAAAGTATTTTTCTTTTCCTATGACATTTTTACATAATTGAATTAAATATGAAAATTTATTGTTAATTTAGTTAATATGCTCTACAAAATTACATCCCATAAAATTAATGACAAAAAAATCATATTAATCATTTAAAAAATTGTATATTCATCCAAGAAACAATGAAATTAAAATGTTATTACATTGTTTCATGGTGGTGGTGGTTCATGTGTATGAATGGATGGTAATTTTATTTTCATAAACACATGAATAATAATGACATTGATTTTTATTTTAGGAACTCAATTAAGTTAAAATTATGATAATTGTCTTTTAAATTATATTTTTAGACCATTCAAGAAATGTGGTGATGTAAAAATGAACATGTTAATCCATGGAGTTGGTAGTCCACACATATGAAGAAATCAATATTTTATTTTTATTATGGAAAGAGAGTAGAAGTTGTAAATGTATATTCACAAAAAATGAAAATAATAATATAACATAAACAATTTTAACTTATTATCCTGAAAAAAATACAAGCATAATGATATGATATACAAGAAATATGTCATGTAAAGAAGTATTACTGTAATTTATCATTTTTATATTTCCTTGGAGGATACCTTTAAAATTAATGGATTTATATAAAATCATGTAAGAGAAGATAATTTAAGTTATATTTTCATAAATGGGAGGGAAATTTATTATTTTTTCATAAGTGAACTCTTTTTAATTAATATTATTTATGGGTTTAAAATAGGTCACATTTATAATGGAGAAAGGATGGTCTTTTGAAAATAATCATAAATTTTTAATAATGGGAATTAAATCACAAGGAATTTGAATAAAAAATTGAGAAATATTATATTGGATAATATATAAAGTCTATATATTACTCATTCATGTAGTATAACAAAATTTTAATCCTGTTTTGACATTTTATGATAGGTTCAAAAGATTTAACAATAATTAACTCTTACAAAGTTAAATGGTTTTTACCTATGTAATTTATGATATATTAATAAAAAAATTCCCATAATAAATGCATCTTACCATATTATTCCCAATTGAAAATAAATTTCAGTTAAAAACAATAATTAAATTTATTAATATTATTTTTAGAATACTAAATGTGAAATTTATAAAAAATATTTCCTTGAGTAAAATATTTCATGTCTTCTAAAATATCATGTGTATATATATAATAAGAATAAATCTTTTTAGGGTTATAATGTCACTAAATAAGTTAGTATTTTTTTTTTGAATTAAGAATTAAAATTTTATATGATGTACTCAAATAATAATAATTCCACTAAATCATTGTATTTTTGAAAACCATATATTCAATATTCAACAAAAAATAACTAATTTTACGAAATTCAAAACAATTCATGTTATTAAAATATTAATCTGATGAATCCAAAACTAATTTTAATTCATAAAAATTCAAATTCTAAAATATAGAAATATAACATTTTTATAAAATTATAAAATATAATAGAAAATTTTATTAATATTAAAGATAAATATTTAAAGAATGGTACATTTTTATTATTATTTCATATAATTTAATAATTATTACTAAACAATTATTCATAATGATTTATATTACCTTAAATTAATCATAATCTTCTTATGATAAAATATTAGAGATTATAAAATTAATTTTGTTTATAAAAATACATTTCTATGTTTAAAACGACCATATAAGTTATTTTACCGATACAAAATAAATACCAACAATATTATAAGATTCCATTTTCTTCATTGTATAAGGATTCAATAATTTTTAGAATCATTTTCATTAATTCAAATTAAATTGATATATTTTAACAATATTAAAAAAATATTTTTATTTAGTCTACATATATCAAGATTTCATTAAATTTCAGAATTTCATGTGGATAAGGCTTTCAATTACATTAACCTATTTAAAGGAAATATTATATTGTAATATAGTGGAGTCAGATTATTTACATTGATGTTGTTTTTTTAGTTATATATTCAAATATATCTATAATACAATGATAAAATACCATTTAGTTAATATTTTGGTATTTTATATTATAAGAGAATGACATTTTGACTATTCAATTCACCAATCAAGTTCCATTGAAATATTCGTAGTGTTTTATTATTGATTTTATTGTAGAATTTATGGACGTCTTTATGGATTTCATCACTATATATGAGTCATTTTTTAATGGATATAAATTTATTTTAGGGGTTTTCATAATGGTGTGAATTGAAAAGAACCATATTTAAAACTATGAAACATTATATTTTATGCTTTAATATTGAATCATGCTTTTCCAAAGGATTATTAGAATGGAAATTAAATTTAAAAGTTAGATATTGATATTATATCTTTATTAACATATCCAAAAAACATGAATGACATTTTAACCATTATTTTCTATGAATGATTTTATAAGAGTTTCCAAATTAATGTTAATCAAATTATATTTATTTTCTAAAGACTCGTAATAATAGATTCCCATCATGTCATTTATTGAAATTATAAGAAACATTTTAAAGTACATAAAATAGAAACTAGTGTCCCAATTGATTTCTCAAGAACCAAATGGGGAATTGAATTTTGGGTTGATGATCAATGATTTACAATTTACTTTTGCGTATTTCCTTAGTTAATGTATACAAATGATATCACATATAATTTTCTAGGTTTCAAAAAAGTTATATGTTTCCTAATGAAATTAAAAATTAGATAAATAATAAAGAAAAATTATTTTTTTCATTGAAAATTTTGGAATCCAAATTTTGGGTAAAAATTTTAATGGTATTCAGGGAATATTAATCTTTTATTTATATCATTAAATGATAATAGAAAAATCCAAGGTAGATCTTTTGGATATTTTTAAAATATGAATTTTATTTAGAAATTAAACATATAAAATGTATTGTGAAAAGAGTTGATGAACATTTCAAAAGCAAAATTAATGAATAACATAATTAAAATTCAAATATTGAATTCTTTTGTAACACCCCAAGATTGCATAGTGTGTTATTTCTTCAAAATAATTCAATAACTTTCACTACACGCAACACCGAATTCAAGCGCACCGTGACTTACCAAAAAAGCCGTTCAAAAGAGGTTATGAATAGTATTAACTAAATTTTAAACTTTATATAATACCTATAATTTTAGAATCCATATTATGAGTTTCTTAGACATAATGTAAAGACAAATTCATTTTCAGTATTGCACTTTTACCAACATTAATAGTGAACCCTTTTTTAATCCAATATTTTAAACTTTTATATATTAGATTTGAATAAATAAATTTATTTAGAATGATGACATAAACAAATCTAAAATGTAACACCTCAAGTTTCCACGGTACGCTTCTCTTTAAATAATACTGTAGCATGTGTTGTACGTAACTTTGAGTTCTAACACACACCACAACCAATCAAACTAGCCGTTATGAATAGTAATACCTAATTTTTGAAATTTTATAAATTATATCTCTCAAATTGGACTTCATTTTTGGATTCGGAATATCGAAATTAGCCTTGGGTGGAATTTTTGTACTTTTGGGATAACTTTCATATTTTGATGAATACTGAAAATTACTAAATTTCTATTAAAAACAAATTTTTTAATCAAAATAAAAAATATTGATAAATTATGAATTTTAGTGGTTTTAAATTATATTTAGAATATATTATTACCATTTAATATAATTTTGGTCATTGGACATAATTTTACAATTAAACCAGACATAAACAAGTGTCAATCTTTTGATGGTTGTTATCTCTTAAAAACACGCTTTTTGATTTATCAACGGGAATTAATTTAAAATTAATTTCTGCCACTTTTGTGTTTTGAATTTGGAAAAATGTATTCTATATTTGGAATAAGTATGTTCAAATTTTGTAAATAGGTAACTTTTATTTTTAGACATTTTGAATAATTACTTCCGTTAATATTTTATTTACCATGGTTAAGGGTAAATATGGTAAATAAGGGTTGAAAATAATATTATAATAATAATAAATTACCCTAAAACGTGTCCTAGCCTTATTTTTTGATACATGTTCGGCCATAGGAATCTTTGGGTCGTTTTGGGGACCCCATGGAGCCACTTGTAGGTGATAGGGACACTTTATTTTAATTAAGTTAAAATGAATACAAAAATGACACAAGCATATATCATTTAGGAAGACATTTTTTACATATGGTTATATATGTTGGAATTTCGACTATAAATATTCATTTGGAAGATAAGAAGATTACCTACATAATTATATTTTATTTATAATTTTTAAATATTACATAATTTAATTTATTTATGACACAATAATGATGCAGTAATTAACATAAAAGTGAAAATTTAAAATAATTGATATTATAAATACCCAAATAAATATAATGTGAGACTTTTAATGAATTACACTACTTTTATAGGATATTATGACATATTAGGATTGATTTAATTAACTATTTTTTAAGTAATCATTCTGTTATGTTTTTTCACAAAAATCAACTATTGAATAGTGTCAAAATTGACATAAAAGAGTTTTTAAAACAAGTATTATATTACTAATTGATATTAAATTCGAAAAAATCTATGGATAAGCAAAGATACTTATATAATGATAGGTGTATTGTTAATGGACCACTTGGAGGTCTCTTGGATGTATATGCTAAGTTTATTAACCATATAATATAAAAATACAAAGAGACATTTTAAAAGTGAAACTAATTAACTTAGAGTTAATACTTAAAGATAAGGTTAATATAATGACCCAAACCTTTCTAAATTATATTGTTTGAATGGTTTTAGACCTATACCCACCTTAAACTTTAAATAATAAACTTTTAATCCATTATAAACTGAATATGAATTTATTATAAATTAATATTTCTAGCTTTTCCAAAGGTGCCTCTCACCCCTCTTATAAAAGGGCACTCATCCTTCTCATTTATTCACACTTAAATTCCTTTTGGTTCGGCCAAAACCTGCACATATACTCTCTCAACATCCCTCACTACAACTTAGAGGCCTTATTTTTATCATAAATCTAACCTAAGGATCCCTTTTGATCAAATCAAAAGGAAGAACCCGAAGAAGAGGTAATGATTTCACCACCCTTTTTCAAGTTCCTTTCTTCTTCCACTTATTCTTTCTTTGTTATTTATATTCTAAAATAATGAATCCATAATCTCCTATATACTGTAATATTATTATAAATATGGTACAACCATATTCAGTATTCTATCCACCCTTTGAATAACATGTCACCATAAGTGCATACGTACGGCTTACCGTCTCCACGTCGTGGTGTAATTGTTATTCAATATATTATAATTTGGATGGGTATAATAATAATGTGTAACTCATGTAAATAATAAATATAACATGATAATTATTCTGTATATATGATATACCATCAAATTATATATTATTTTAATATCAAAAGAATAATATTGTCGCTCGTGCGTACGTACAGACTACCATCTCGACGAACGCGATAAGATTCATTCTCCATCATATCCATTCAAGTATAATTATAATTTGATGATTTAAAAATAGTATCTAAGGACTTGATATAATTCTGGATATAAATAATATACATCCCATTAATAACTAATATGTCTCACATAACAAAGAATATAAAGTAAAATGAACCCGTTAACACCCGAAATGACAATAATTCTAAGATATTATTAACAAATCTATGTTAAAAGATCATATATGATATCATATTAATGTAAATGATTCTTGTATAATTAAATAAAAATTATTTCACCAATATACATGAGGTTAACCTACCGTCGACCAAGGAAGAAGTACAAAGTAAGGGGTTTCTTATCTCACTTTTAATTCCGTGAGAATTCCATTGTTCACCACTTATTTATTACATGTCACGTGTGTACTGCACATGTTTGTATTCATTGCGTAATATAATTTAATTCATGTATATTTACATAATCATTTTATGATCCTTCTTTTATGGGAGTATGTTTTTTATTTCACCAAATCAATAAAGGAATTTGAAATTTCAATTTCTACTCATTCGGCTTTACGCATACTTCATTGATTATTTTACTCCAAGATTATGTGTGGAATCACTATTCATTTGATTATGTCATAATTTACACTCCCCTTTCTGTTTATATACTTTTTATACAGATAATCACTCCATTGATAAATTCTAAAGTCATCGGTATGAACTTGATAAGAGTAATTTTCACTCAATCTCGATTTGTTGAGATAAACACCCAATTCATTGGTGTTGTTTTTACTAGAATATTTGTGAATGTCCCTTGATTGTTTTACACTAAATATCCAATAATATTTAGTGTATTTATATTTTTCACACATAATTATGTTGTTGATTTATCCTTAACCTAAGGATACGGCCTTTATGAGAGATTTCATCTCAATTTACATTCCATTGAGACTTCATTGTTGTTATACACCAAATCACTTTTATGTGGAGTATATAATGTACTTTGACATAGTATATCATGAATACCTTTATTCTCATGATATTGCAAATATTTTATTAACTCAATTATTTTTATTCAAGTGTCTCTCTTTTGGTTAGAAACTCTAACTAAAATACCATTTTTAAATGTTTTAAAGACCTATTCTTCTAAATCATGCTCATTAATGTCCATGTTTTAAAAAATGGTTTTAAGGATTTATTTATATGGACCTTAAAGTTTTAAAATTAAAAATCCTTTTGAAAGTTTCAAAGTGGTATGGGACACTTTGATTCAAAAATCAATTTTTAAACGGCTTCTTGACAAATAGTGTGACTTTTAAGTGGTTTCAAGAAAAAGGGAGATATTTCTCTCAAATAGTTTTGATGATTATTTTCATATATGTAAAAATCATTCATTATTCATGATTGAGGTTAATGTGATATAATAAAATATTCCATATTGTATCGAATGAGTTATGTTTGATTGTGGATGTGCTATTTTTATACCATTCACAGTTTGTGGTTAAAGTATTGACATTTCGTATGCTAGTTTCAATACGAATGATTATGTTATGTTTAAACTTGTTCATATGAGGAATGCATTGGACTTAATAAGTGACGGGTGGAGCCCTCTATATCTCATCGATGCATCGGTAGGTCTCATGAGACAAACTAGTGTCTTGGCACAAGGCCTTGGCAAAATCTTATTTGTAGTCTTGACATGAGGCCTTGGCTATGTGGTTATGATAGTCTGGCATTATGCATTCCATCATTATGAAAGTGGTTATTGATATTTCATGTGATTATTCGATTAGTAGAATATCCATGTGAATAAGTAAATGGATTTATTTCATTTTATTTTTTCCATACTATGTTTAAGTTCATGTTTAAAAGGCTTTTGTTTTAATTATAAATTGCCTTAAGTGTTTATGATTATCTATGAAAACTTCTTCTATAATTTTATCCTTACTGAGCATCTGAGCTCACCCATTTCAATGTTTTATTTTTCACAGGATTATGAAGAAGTAATTTATGAATGACCTGTAGTGATAGTATGAGGGGATATGAAGACAATATTTTTTTTATGATGTAATGTAAAACTTTATGAATGTATCTAGTGTTTCCAAGGCTACAAAACCAATCTATCTTTCGAGATTTGATCCTTCTTGTGATCATGCCAATGTTATGTAATAATACACCGACTATGGGTAACTGGGTTCGGGGCGTTACAGTTGGTATCAGAGGATGTTTATTACCAACCTTGGAAGCTAGATTTAGATAAACTCTGATTAGAGCACGTAGACCTAAGATAAACTTTGAGGATTAGTATAGAAGAACTTACTAGAATTTTGGTATTGTAGAGATTTTGTGAGTTTTCCGAGAAATACATACCTTTCTGGATACGATCAGGTAGAGGCGGCTTTGGCACATATGTACCAAGGGGTAAAACCCGAAAACACCGCTTTGAGCAAGACTCGAACGGGAACTGGTGCACGACAATGGGCCTTGCTGCACTTTTGGTTACGACACTCCCGTGGGATATGCTTAGGATAACTGTCATTTTCGTTACAAATAATTATGAAGGGTTTATGAGTATATAAATCCTTAAAGAAAATATTTTTATGATTATGGATTATATCCATAAACTATTTAATTTATGTTATGTGTTTTACATGATTGGGATTAGGTATTGTTATTCATAAACTAATCTAGTGTATTCCATTGTATAGAAATGGTTCCCAGTAGAAGGAATGAGAACTTCAGCATTGCACATGATCCAAAGAGAAAGAAGGATCATATCTTTCATAGTCTTAAGCCAGAATTTATTAGAGAAATAGTCTCCCATGTATTATCATCATATGAAGAAATAATATCATGTGTGGATAAGATATGTAAAGAGTTTACTGAGTCCTATGTCTTTGATGGGAATCAAGAGAACAAATGTATGGAAGAGAGAAATATGGGTAAAGGGATGAGGGAAAAGAAGAATTTTCCCATATGTGATAACTGTGGGAAGAAACACCATAGAACTTTCCTGAAAGGAATGGGAGTTTGTTATAAGTTTGGAGGAAAAGGGCACAAAGTACGTGACTACAAGGGTAAGAAAATGGTTTCAAATGTACAATGATTCATTTTCAAGGAGTTTGGACACAACGCGAACCTATGTCCCAGTCATCAGACTATGCCGCAAATGATACTATTGGATAATACTCAAGTTATGATACTACCACAGATGAAATGGAATGATTAGAGTTCTTATGTGGATTATGTCATTTGAGTGTTTTATCAACAATGTAATTGTTATAATAATTATGGAGTATATAAGGAGAGTACTGCAGTACCATTTCATTAAGGACTTGAGATTGTGTGGAACAATGAAAAGTGACTCAATAGAAGGATAAATTTTTGGAAAATATATGGTTGAGAGAATGATAAACAATAATATAGTTCTGATACCGAGGTAGTGATTTTGGAATAATACATGATTGATTTGGATAAATTATATTGGATATTCTTGACAACCTTGAAATAGATTAATGAATTGTATATTCCATCAATTTTGGGGATTAAAACATTTTTGGATTGAAGGAGTATATCTATTATTCTTTATGGAATAAGGGATCATGAATTTAATCAATAAGGTTTTATGGTAATTCAGGATGTTGCAGTGTTTTAAAAGAATACACGATGAAGGTGATCACATGTTATTACGCGGCAGAAAAAGGATCTTCATTTTGTTTACCTTCCTTATAAATTTTGGACTGATGTATTTTGGATAGTTCTAGTTTGGATTATTTTGAATTTCCAAAAAAGGATAACCCAGAGGTCGGGCGGCAACCCGTCGCGTCCGGCAAGGCCGAGAGACTTGAACCCACAACCGAAGGGCGACAAGGGTGTATCACCTACCACTGACCCACGTGATGTCCTGGTTTGAATAATTCCGTTTTCTAATGGTTCTTCTAGATGAATTATAAATTCATTTTTTAACCCTATACAAATATGATAAATAGAATATTATTTTTATGTTATATTATCTTTTAGAGTGAAAGATGAGTATGTGGTAGAAATTAGTTAAAGGTTGGAACTCTACTTTTCAAGAATATATTTTTTTTCTTCTCTTATTCTATCAAGAAATTAATTTGTATACTTTATTTAAGGAATTCTAAAACCAAAAATCTGTTATCCTAATACCCTATGTTTTGTTGAACCAATGGTATTTCAAATCATCATAGATTGATGAATTTAAGGACCTCAATTTTACACTTGTTTGTGATTGATGACCTCAATCACTACCTATAAATATTAACGTTTTTCCTCCAATTATATGTCTCTATTTTCCACCAATGTTCTCCTAATCAAGAGCATAATTTTGTGGTGACCCTTTCATTTCTCTTTTCCTCATATTAAGACTAAATTTTAGTAACCCAATTTCTGATGTGGGTATTCCCACAAAGATATTTTCTATTTTCAACCTTTTATTTTCAAAAATAATTTCAAATTGTGAGGATGCAATTTATATAAGGAGGGGAGGATGTAACACCCCAAGATTGCATAGTGTGTTATTTCGTCAAAATAATTCAATAACTTGCACTACACGCAACACCGAGTTCAAGAACACCATGACTTACCAAAAAAGCCGTTCAAAAGAGATTATGAATAGTATTAACTAAATTTTAAACTTTATATAATCACTATAATTTTATAATCCATATTATGAGTTTCTTAGACATAATGTAAGAAAAAATTCATTTTCAGTATTGCACTTTTACCAACTTTAATAGTGAACCTTTTTAAAATCCAATATATTAAACATTTATATATTCTATTTGACTAAATAAATTTATTTAGAATGGGGACATAAAAAAAATCTACAATGTAACACCCAAAGCATCCACGGTATGCTTCTCTTTGAATAATACAGTAGTGTGTGTTGTACGCAACTTCGAGTTCTAACACACACCACAACCATCCAAACTAGCCGTTATGAATAGTAAAACCTAATTTTTAAAATTTTATAAATTACATGTCTCAAAATGGACATAATTATTGGATTCGGAATATCGAAATTATCCTAGGGTGAAATTTTGGTACTTTTCGGAAAACTTTCATATTTTGATGAATAGTGAAAATTAATAAATTTTAATTAAAAACAACTTTTTTAATAAAAATAATTAATATTGATAAATTATTAAATTGAGTGGTTTTAAAGTATATTTAGAATATATTTTTACAATTTAATATAATGTTGGTCATTAGACATAATTTTACAATTAAACCAGTCATAAACAAGTGTCAATCTTTTGATAGTTATTATCTCTTAAAAACACGCTTTTTATTTTAACAACGGGAATTAATTTGAAATTCATTTCGGCCACTTCTGTGTTTTGAATTTGTAAAAATGAATACCATATTTGGAATCAGGATATTCAAATTTTGTAAATATGTAACTTTTATTTTTAGACATTTTGAATAATTACTTCGGTAAATATTTTATTTACCATGGTTAAGGGTAAATCCTGTAAATAAAGGTTAAAAATAATATTATACTAATACTAAATTACCCTAAAACGTGTAATAGCCTTATTTTTTGATACATTTTCGACCATATGCATCTTTGGGTCGATTTTGGGACCCCATGGAGCCACTTGTAGGTGATAGGGACACATTATTTTAATTAAGTTAAAATGAATACAAAAATAACACAAGCATATATATTTTAGGAAAACAATTTTTACATATGGTTATATATGGTTTATTTTTGACAATAAATATTCATTAGAAATATAAAACGATTTCCTACATATGGATATTTTATTTATAATTTTTAGAGATTACATAATTTAATATATTTATGACACAATGATGATGCAGTAATTAACATAATAGTGAATATTTAAAATAATTGATATTATAAATACCCAAATAAATATAATTTGAGACTTTTAATGAACTAAAATAATTTTATAGGATAATATGACATATTAGGATTGATTTAATTAACATTGTTCGAAGTAATCATTCTGTTATGAGTTTAAAAAAAATAAACTATTGAATAGTGTCAAAATTGACATAAAAGAGATTAAAACAATTATTATATCATTAATTGATATTAAATTCCTAAAAATCTAAGGATCGGCCACGAGACTTATATAATGATAGGTTTATAATTAATGAACCACTTGAGGGTCTCTTGGATGTATATGGTATGTTTATTAACCGTATAATATAAAAATACAAAGAGACATTGTAAAAGTGAAACTAATTAACTTAGAGTTAATACTTAAAGATAAGGTTAATATAATGACCCAAACCTGTATAAATTCTATTGGTTGAATGGTTTTAGATCTATCCCCACATTAACCTTTAAATAATCAACATTTGAGCCATTATAAACCGAATATTAATTTATTATAAATTAATATTTCTAGCTTTTCCAAACGTGCCCCTCACCCCTCTTATAAAAGGGAACTCCTCCTTCTCATTTCTTCACACCTTAAAAACCTTTTGGCTCGGCCAAACCCTGCCCAAATACTCTCTCAACTTCCCTCACTTCAACCTAGAGGCCTTATTTTGATCAGAAATCCAACCTAAGGAGCCCTTTTGATCAAATCAAAAGGAAGAACCCGAAGAAGAGGTAATGATTTCACCACCCTTTTTTAAGTGCCTTTCTTCTTCCAATTATTCTTTATTTGTTATTTATATTCTAAAATAATTAATCCAGTATCTCCTATATACTGTAATATTATTATAAATAATTTACAACCATATTCAGTATTTTATCCACCATTTGAATAACATGTCACCATACGTGCGTACGTACGGCTTACCGTCTCCACGTCGTAGTGTAATTGTTATTCAATATATTATTATTTGGATGGGTATAATAATGATGTGTAACTCATTTAAATAATAAATATAACATGATAATGATTCTGTATATATGATATACCATCCAATTATATATTATTTTAATATCAAAAGAATAATATTGTCGCTCATGCGTATGTACAGACTACCATCTCCACGAACACGATGGGATTCATTCTCCCTCATAACCATTCAAGTATAATTATCATTTTATGATTTAAAAATAGTATCTAAGGACATGATATCATTCTGGATATGAATAATATACATCCCATTAATAACTAATATTGCTTACATAACAAATAATATAATGTAAAATGAACCTGTTAACACCCAAAATGAAAATAATACTAAGATATTATTAACAAATCAATGTTAAAAGATCATATATGATATCATATTAATGTAAATGATTATTTTATAATTCAATAAAAATTATTTCACCATTATACAGGAGGTTAAACTACCTTCGACCAAGGAAAAAGTACAAACTAAGGGGTTTCTTATCTTACTTTTAATTCCGTGAGAATTCCATTGTTCACCAGTTATTTGTTACATGTGGTCTGTGTACTGCCCATGTTTGTATTCATTGTGTAATATACATTAATTCATGTATATTTACATCATCATTGTATGATACTTCTTTCATGGATGTATGTTTTGTATGTTACCAAATCAATAAGGGAATTTGAAATTTCAATTTCCACTCATTCGGCTTTACGCATACTTCACTGATTATTTTACTCCAAGATTATGTGTGGAATCACTATTCATTTGATTATTTCATAATATCCACTCCCCTTTCTGTGGATATACATTTTATACACATAATCACTCCATTTATAAATTCTCAATTCATCGGTATGAACTTGATAAGAGTAATTTTCACTCAATCTCAATTTGTTGAGATAAACATCCAATTAATTGGTGTAGTTTTTACTAGAATATGTGTGAATGTCCCTTGATTGTTTTACACTAAATATCCAATCATATTTAGTTTATTTATATTTTCCACACATAATTATGTCTTTGATTTATCCTTAACCTAAGGATACGGCCTTTATGAGAGATTTTATCTCAATTTACGTTCCATTGAGACTTTTTTGTTGTTATACACCAAATCACTTTTATGTGGTGTATATAATGTACTTTGACATAGTATAACATGAATAACTTTATTCTCATGATATTAAAAAGTTTTTATTACCTCAATTATTTTTATTCAAGTGTCTCTCTTTTGGTTAGAAACTCTAACTAAAATACCATTTTTAAATTTTTTAAAGACGTATTCTTCTAAATCTTTCTCATTAATGTCCATGTTTTAAAAAATGGTTTTAAGGATTTATTTATATGGACATTAAAGTTTGAAAATTAAAACTCTTTTTGAATGTTTCAAAGTGGTATGGGACACTTTGATTCAAAAATCAATTTTTAAACAGCTTCTTGACAAATAATGCGACTTTTAAATGATTTCAAGAAAAATGGGGATATTTTTCTCAAATAGTTTTGATGATTATTTTCATCTATGTCAACATACTTCATTATTGTTGATTTAGGTTAATGTGATACAATACAATCTTCCATATTGTATCGAATGAGTTATGTTTTACTGTGGATGTGCTATTTTTATACCATTCATGGTTTGTGGTTAATGTATTGACATTCCGTATACTAGTTTTTATATGAATGTTTATGGTATGTTTAAACCTGTTCATATGAGGAATGCATTGGACTTAATAAGTGATGGGTGGAGCCCGCTATAACTCCTTGATGCATCGGTAGGTCTCATGAGACAAACTAGTGTCTTGGCACAAGGCCTTGCAAAAATATTATTTGTAGTCTTGGCACGAGGCCTTGGCTACATGGTTATGATAGTCTTGAATTATGCATTTAATCATTATGAAAGTGGTTATTGATATTACATGTGATTATTCAATTTGTAGAATATCCATGTGAATAAGTAAATGGAATTATTTCATTTTATTTTTTCCATACTATATTGAAGTTCATGATTAAAAGGCTTTTGTTTTAATTATAAATTTCCTTAAGTGTTTATGCTTATCTATGAAAGCTTCAGCTATAATGTTATCCTTACTGAGCATCTAAGCTCACCCCTTTCAATGTTTTATTTTTCCCAGGATTATGAAGAAGTAATTTATGAATGACCTGTAGGGATATTATGAGGGGATATGAAGACAAGATGTTTTTTTATGATGTAATGTAAAACTTTATGATTGTATCTAGTGTTTCCAAGGCTAATAAACCAATCGGTCTTTCAAGATTTGATCTTTATTTTGATCATGCCAATGTTATGTAATAATGCACCGACTTTGGGTAACTGGGGTTGGGGCATTACATCTTTAGATCACTTTACCCATACAAAATATATTATTATCTTGAATCTGATATAAAACCGTGTTTTGTAGTCTTCATGATTTTCATAGTTTCAGTGTAACTCTATATTAGTTGTCAAAAGTGAATATTGAAAAAATGATTATTGGGTCCTAGATATATGTATGATCTGATCCTTTATTCTACAATTTTGGTAGTTATTAGATTATATAAATATTTATTTATAATTATAAAATTACATTTTTACTAATATTTTTCCAAAATTTGAGCTGCGTAAGATATTTTTTTCCATGATAGATATCTAGGTAGGAATTGGACTCATTGATTATTTTTTCAACTAATACTTTTGATTAATATGATTTCTGTGGGACTTTTCATGGTTTAAAATTTATTGGAAATAACTCCCCATGAAATGAGATTCTATAATAGCCATTTTTATTTCTGATATCATTGACATTTGGGGATGGATTTTAAATCCCCTCTTTTTAACACTTTTTTAAATTCATACATCCTTGTTTTTTAGACCATAATCTTAATCGATCACATTTATACTTTCTATGATTAATGATTTTAAATTTGTGTCCCAATTTATCAAGAGTAATATATTTTATAGATTTGGGATACTTTTTTCTTACTGGCCAACGGACAAATTTCTATAATGTGAAAATAGAAGATTTATTGAATAGAAATAGGGTTTTCAATATGATTATTCAATATAGTATCCTCAGAAAATGGTAATAGAGATTTTTAAAACATAGAAATAAAAAAATACATTATATTATGGTTAAACTAAGGAGAAATGATTAGGGTTTTGAGTTGAGGATTATTTTTTAAGTGTATAGGACAGCTTCAAAAACATCAATATGGATGTCACCATGTGAGGTGGTATTTTGAAGAATTATTATTATGACAGTGTATTTAAAAAATAAATATTTTTTAGGTGGTTAAATGGTTCAATATAAATATAATAAAATATGGAATGGAGAAGATGTTTTTTGTTGGATGTATATAGAATTATAACCAACGCCTTGTAAAATTAATTTAATTTTAAACATGAAAAAGGAGGCACAAAATGGATTTATTTTTAATAATATGATTTGGGGGGAATAAAAAGTGAGGTAGTATAATTTTTACTTAATATATACTACATATATTGACATTCCAAATGGGATAGTCTATCAATTTTAACTGATGGTATCCCATATATTGTTGGGAAGATTACAGATCCTTGAAATAATGATCTATTCAGAGTTAACTAAATATACATAAATAACTTATTCAATAGATTATGAAACCTATATAGGTGGATATCCCTGTCCTAGAAGTTAAATAACACTAAATTTTTTTAGTTTATATATTCACATTATACTTTTCATTTTTTTGAATATGTGTGTGGGAAGAAGAAAACACTTTTAGGTTTAGGATTTTTGGTTTATTTATGTACAATAATGTAACATGGTTATAAAAAATCTATTGTTTCAAATTTTAACCATGATGAATCAACTAAATATTTATATACACATCATAATTTTAGCATTATATCACTTTAATTGATAGTTGGTGGTGTTGATGTATTATATATATTTTTTAGTTATCCTTATTATAATTATTTTACATTATATTGGAGGAGATATGTTTTAATACAAATGTATTAATATAATATACTAGTTGAAGAAACATGAAACAATATCCCCTTAAATTTAAAATTTATGTTTTATTGTTCATTAATTTGGTTTCCTTGAATATAATTACATTTTTTACTAGTTATAGTAGTATGAAGCTAACTAGAAAGAGGGACATAATCAAATTTGGTAATGGGATTGTTTGAATAAATTAAATTCACAATAGAGACACAATATAATGTATGTTATCATTTATATTTCTTGTCATTCATATATGTATGAAAAAATTAATTTTATTCCCCTTTGTAATTTATCTTGTTTAAAAATATTATTTTGGAGTACTGCTAAACAGTGAATTTTTTCATGAAAATTAATTGGATATTTATATTAAATTTATTTTTAATATATTTTAGTTCCATAAAAGTTATATTAATTTTTTAAAAAAATTCCACTTTATCATTTATTTTGTAATTCAAATTTATAAAAAACTTCATTATAGACTACGATATTGATGTGGTAACTATCAAAAATATATTTTTTATATTGTGAGAGTATATCATAATGAATATTTTTTTGTAAAATCCCCTTTGATCATACATGTGACCCTTGAAATATGATTTATCACTATAGTAGCTACAAAATATATATTAACGTTAATCTATTTCTAAATGTTATGTCTACCATAGAATAAATCAATGGAAACATCTTTGGGATTTAGGTGTATACAATGGGCCTAAAATATGAGAAAATGTATTTGATTGTTATATTCATAAAAACCCCATTATTTTTTTCAAATTTCCACCATTCATGTATATTTTATGAATTATTCACTGGGTAAAAATATCGAAAACATTGAATGTTATATTGTCATATTGAGGATGTAAAGACGCGTAAATTCCAAGGAATTTTTTTTCTTTAATTTATGGGATTTTTACGAGTCCGCAAAAATTTACGGTGCTTGATTCCAAGGCCCGGTGTGCCTCGAATCAATTTCTGAAGTTTTCTTTGTGTACATTCATTAAACGTTTGGGCAGGATTTTATAACTTTTGAACCAGTGCTCGAAATTGAAATATGAGGGCACCGTTGAATTCACAGCGCCAATATTCACTTAAAAAGACAATCTCATCGATGTCAGATTGTCAAAAATGGAAATTATATTTTCGGGTTTTTAATTAAATTAAATAAAAATAAATTGTTACATTATTTTTAATTCTAGTCATTAAAACCTTTATGAAGTTGTTAGAGGTGGGGGCTACCACACCAAAACCTCCTATGAGAGGTTATGGTGGTGGGGCCCACCCTCACATAACCTCTCTTAGGAGGATATTACTTCATGGGGCCCACCCGAGGTTTATACACCTCTTGTAATCAATGAGGTGTGGACTACACGAGCTTTAAACCCCCCCCCCTTTAACTCCCCATTTATTATTTGAAAACCTCTCTTCATTTAATTGAAAATCTCCACCTCCCCTAATTTTGAATTTGAATCAATTACACCCCATTAATTAAATGAGATGTCTCATTTAATTATACACAACTATTTGTGTTGTTGTGCAAAGAGATAATAGAGAATTCCTCTATTATTTGTGGCTTAGCATTTTGGTGGAACTTGGGGAGGAGAAGAATTCTCCAATGATGAATGATCTTCAACCATACCGAAAGAGAAGTATTTTCCCACGAAGAACGCCTCTTCCGCAAACGAAAAACGGACATAAACCGGGGAAATAAAGGGAAGTGTCGCCCAGGAAGAATGCTAACGTCGTCTTATGCTTCAGCTTCTAAAAACTCTCCATTCCTCGACTTCTTCAAATATCATCATCATACAAGGTAGGGGTGTGTTTTGTTTTGAGAAATTTTGTTTCTTCCTTCCATGATTGATACTCTTGACACACTTACTACCAAACTAACGGGGAAGGACCGGGCCAAACGAACATGGCCTGATTCCCTCCACCAATCTTGTGAATGTTTGGTGTGTTCTTCATTTTCTTCATGGGTGATGAAAAACGGATCGTTGAGAGTCCGTTGTGCTACGCAATGATCCCAAATTGAAGACCCATCATCATAAGGACCTAGTAGAGGTGTGACGATGATATCGGGTGACGGGTCAGACCAAAACGGAAAGGACCATTCCTTGGCCATTCTTCAAGTGGTTAGATTAGAACAAGATTTCGGAGCCAATCAGTGGCCCGGAAACACCAGATATGACATAGGGACGTCAGGGTGACCAATAGATAGAAGTTTCACAGCAAACAGAAGAATAGAATGAAGAACAGGAACCATGAGAGGCATGCTGACCGGAGGCGTCATTTTTATAAAATTATAGAATACACGGTGTGTACTTTAGACAAACATGTTGTGTAGTACATGCGTTCTGTGGCTTCAGTTTCAGACATTAGACAAGTAACACACGGCTTGTGACCCCAGTCACATGGAGTGTACTCTCTACACAGAATGACAGAAGAGACTTCATGAGATATGGTGTGTATTCTGGGAAATACATGGACACAGGCAGAAATACATGGCCAAGAGGCATGATGTGTACAATCTACACAGAATGGAAGAAGCGGGTTTGCAAGACTCGACATGTATCCTGGGGATACACGGGCAAAGGGCGGAGTACACGGGCATGTACTTCACCACACGGCCAGGAGTGGCCAATGGCATGGGCTACCCCGTGCACTTGTTACATGGGTTGGTGAATATAGGTTGAGTCCATGTACGGGCACACGTCTAGCATACATGGAGCCGACCCCAGTTTCATAGACATGACATGTATCAATACCTCATTAAATGTACTTATTTTTCTACAAGACCCACGTTTTGACACGAGTCGTTGCACATGGGCAGTACCTGAGGTCTGACTACACAACATGTACCTTATTCAAAAACGCTGTGTACATTTTGGTAAATGGCTTGGTCATATCTTCCTCTGTGTCTTGGACAAGTTTTTTTTTGGTTTTCCCTCTATAATGTGGTAGGACCTTAGAGACACTCCCTCTGTGGACTTTTTGATAGTTGGAGTATTGACTAGTAACTCATGGAGCGGGTCCTCCTGGAGACGAGCATGCGTAGTGTGGAGACTGAGTATCTGGATGAGACCTGGAGACTATTGACTGATTGATTCAGAGTGTTTTGACTAGACCAGTGGGAAGCACCTCTATGTGACGTAGTAGGCCCATAGTGGAGAGTGTATCTGTGTGAAGCGACAGACCAACAATAATCGATAGGAGGAGTACCTCAGGAGGCTATGAGAGGGAGCACCACTGTGTGAGAGTGGCAGACCCACAGTGGGAAGCACCTCACTGTGAGAGTAGAAGACCCATAGTACCCGATAGGAGGAGTACCACGACAATCCAGGTAGGTGGGAAGCACCTCTATGTGACAATGTAGGCCCACTGTACTCTATAGAGGATAATTACACCATCATCCGAGATTCCAATATTTTGACTATGGATGTTACATACTAGTATACCTATTATAAAAATCATGGTTTGAGCTGAGTCAGTGACTTTGGGGTTTACCTCATGATTAAGATGGGTTACTAGATAACTTCGGTATATTATGTATGGGCATATACCTAAGTAAGGGTTATCCACTGATTATTTACTTTCTGGTTATTATTTTTGGATAGTGTGAGAAATTGAGGGTCTCGGGGTCCCTACTGAGTATCATTATACTCACCCCGGTGCGGGATATGCCCACACCTCTATGTGTTGGTTGGAGATGACAGACAACGCTGACTGAGGCAGAGAGTAGGAGGACTAGATGGTACCCGGAGGTGGACCTGCCAGCGTGACGGTACACAGAGCGGATGGATGGAAGTGGAGTTCTTAGGAGGCCATTTGTACCTAACTTTTAGGTGGGAACCTCAGAGGATTACCCATTAGATGTTTTACTTTTCTTTTTAGTTGTACTTGCTTTCAGTTGTACTTGTACTTTACTCTGGGGCTTGTATTTCCGGCCCCTTTTACATTCCAGCACTTCTTTCGTATTCAGTCTCACATAGTTTCTTTCATATGGATTATACTCTTATTTTGTGTGTTATAGTTTATTAAGGAAATTCCTTCCCTGTTTTATGGATTTACACATTTTTTGGTTGTCTCCAACCCATAGCCTATGGAAGGTGGGCTTGGGGTAGACACGACATGTGCCCCGAGAAAGGGTCGTGACAAATTGGTATCAGTGGATGTCAGTTCTACCACAGAACATAGAAACATGATCATTATTTTCTTTTAATCAATAGTGTTAAGGGTACAATGTGTGGTATTTAGTTCAGGGAGTACATTGTTGGTGCGGGCGGAAAATGTATCCATAAACCAGGATCCTAACTTCTGATTTCCGACTCAGTGCACGAAAACAGTGATTGCGTGCGTGTTTTCAAAAGTATTATTTAATTCATCTCAACCAAGTCATGTCACCAGGTATAAATCACTTGATCATTTCACTTCTGTTTCATTCAGGATGCCTCCCCGTGAACGACCAGTTAGGGCCCCGAGATTCATACACGTTGATAGCCACCGAGCGACGAGGGCTCGGTGCAGGGCACTTTACCAGCAGAGGCACCAGCGGTACCACTTCCCATTGGTCCACTGATTCTAACAGCCCTAGTAGCCAACAATTCACGCCTATTAAGCACATTTCATGAGTTCCAGTGCCAGAGGCCACCAAGGTTCCAGGGAGAGACAGACCCACAGGCGACTGAGGATTAGTTGGAGGCTTTGGTGAGAGCCTTCAGGCTAGTAGGGGCACCAGCAGACTTCATGGTTATCCTTGTTGTGTGTCTCCTTCAGGCAGCTACATTCATATGGTAGAACATGATGCTCCAGGTCCACGATGAGGTGACACTACCCTAGAAGGACATCAAGAGCCTATTCTGGGTGTTGTTTGTACCAGTAACTCTTCATGCGATGTGGATACATGGGCTACTTAATCTACAACAGGGTAACATGACAGTACATCAGTACTAAGTGAGGTTCACCGACCTCTCATGCTACTCCACTGATATGGTACATGACCCATTCTTCAGGGCCCAGACCTTTGATCAGGGGCTCAGGTGAGAGATCATAGCCTCGATGTTCTCCCTCAGCATTCCGACGCATACATGAGTTTTGGAGAGATCCCTCCTAGTGAGAAGTTTCTTTGCTGAGCAGTCACCCGCAGTGAGACCCACTACTAGTTGACATGCAGTGGAGTCTTCTGAAGATGGTAGAAAATAGATGACACAGTGGTCCAAGAGGACCAGACCCATGGGTTGATGACCACATGACTGAGGATAAGTTGTTTGGGGCACCCAGGGCAGTGACTTACCTGCCATGACATGGTAGTGTTACTCGTGCGGTGGGCATGGTCACATGGCTCATGACTGTCCGACCCGCAATTTAGATGATCACGAGACAGTTGAGGGACCTCCCAGGCCGAGGAAGAGGTTCGATCTAGGCAGTCCGCAGGGAGGAGGTAGAGGTGGAACATGATATGGGTGTGCAACTGGAGGTGGACGATGTTACGAGTTGTTACCACCACCACCACCACAGGAGGTCCATCCCGACCATAGGGAGCTGGTGGATAGGGGAGAGCTCAGCATCAGCCAGCTGAAGCATACGACCACAAAACTCCAAATATGATTTGAGGTATTATCTATGTCTATTCCACCTTAGCTGTAGTTATTATAGACACAGGTGTTAGTCACTCTTTCTTAGAAATTGCCCTCGTTCGGAGCTCGGAGATACTGAAGGATCCGTTGGCTCAATATTTACGGATAGAGACTCATACAGGACCAGACCTGATGATTACACCATGTTGCCGACAGTGTGAGATTACTCGAAGAGGTGATAGCATCGGCTGGGATTTCCACATAGCGGCATCGAGGCCTTACGACATCATATTGGGTATGGACAGGATATCTACAGTCCATGCTCAGATTGACTATATTTGGCACAATGTGTGGTGTGTCCACACAGATGGGACCAGTTTCACCTTAACCGGTGAGAAGGGATCCTTTACAGCGTAATATGGACTTACTCAGAGGAGGGTGTAGCCAATCACTCATCAGTTGGCTTGCCTTACCCTCGGAGTAGTTGATGTGGAGTGTCTGACTTATCCTGTAGTGGTGGACCTGTATGTAGATTTTTTCCCTAACGTTGTTCCAGAACTACCTCCTCGTAGAGAGGTGTAATTCTACATTTACATGTACCCCGGGACGACACCGATATATAATCTAGAATATCGAATGGCTCTAGTTGAGCATCGCAATCTGAGGGTACATCTAGAGGACTTTCATGGAAATGTATTCATTCATCCTAGTGTTTCTCCCAGGGCATCCCTAATTCTGTTTGCCATGAAGGAGGATGGGAGATTGAGGCT
Organism: Viscum album; assembly: GCA_963277665.1. Taxonomy (NCBI): domain Eukaryota; kingdom Viridiplantae; phylum Streptophyta; class Magnoliopsida; order Santalales; family Viscaceae; genus Viscum; species Viscum album. The sequence goes on from OY728128.1 coordinate 644,997,017, forward strand.
CTGTGTTGACTACCGTCACCAGAACCAGGTGACCATGAAGAACAAGTACCAACTCCCAAGGATCGACAACCTCTTTGATCAGCTCAAGGGAGCACGATGGTTCTCGAAGATAGACCTCAGATCAGACTATCAGTAGCTCAGAATTTGAGATGAGGATGTGAAGAAGACGGCCTTCAGGTGTCGGTATGGCCACTAAGAGTTCATGGATATTCCCATCATCGTAAGAAATGCTCAAGTAGTGTTCATGTGTTTCATGAACATGATCTCCCAGCTTTAACTCAATTTCATAGTCGTAGTATTCATCGAAGACATTCTTATCTACTAGAATAATGAGGAGGAAAATGCATTCCATTTACAGGAAGTACTGGACACACTCCGAGAGCACTAGCTTTATGGTAAGCTCTCGAAGTGCCAGTTTTGGAATCAAGAGGTTAACTTTTTGGGACGTGTCACCTCAGAGGCTGGAGTTATAGTGGATGCAACAAAGATTGCGACAATATATTCTTGGGAGCCACACAGAAGTGTGACAGAGGTATGTAGTTTCCTGGGTATGGCTGGATACTATGAGAGGTTCGTTCCAGACTTCTCCAGAGTCACAACACCACTATCAACCTTGGCGAAGAAGGGGAAACCCTTCGTGTGGCCAGAGAGATTTCATTAGATCTTTTAAGAGTTGAGGTAGTGGCTAACTAGTGCCCCTATCTTTAGACTTTCAGAGGAAGGTGTAGGTCACATAGTCTACTACGACACACTGGGACCAGACTCAGGTGTGTCACTACTATAATTTCACCTTTTATCAGTGCTAAAAATGTCCTTTAATAGTGCTAGAAATACGCTGTTAAATCCAGTTAAGATAACGGGGGGGGGGGGGGGGGGGGAGGGGGGGGGTCCCCTTTATCAGCGCTCAAAAAAGCGCTGATAAAATGGGTCTTTTATCATCGCTAAAAAAGCACTAATAAAAGTAGCCCTTTATCAGTGCTTCCTTTATCAGAGCTTTCTTTTTAGTGCTGATAAAAGACCATTTTATCAGTGCTTTTAAAAATGTACTGATAAAAGTTAAAAAAATTACAGAAAATTAAAAAAATTACAAAAAAAAACTTTACAAAAAATCAAAAAATTATTTCCAATTTGAGGAGGCTTTTATAGTGCTTAAGCCCCCTTTTAACAGGGCTTTCCACCCCCACCAGCACCCCGCACGCACCCCCTCCCCCCTTTATCAGTGCTAGCCCCCCACATCCACCCCCATGCTTGTGCCTCTACCTCCACCAGGTTTTGAACTCGAGACCTCACCCCCTGTGCGCTTAAGCCCTTACCACTACTCTATTTTGATTTGTTTACCATTTCATGATATATATATATATATATATTTATTTATTTATATTTATTCATATAGTAATATATATTTATATTAATATATATATAGTTATATTAATATATAAATATATGGTTATATTAATATATAAATATATGGTTATATTAATATATATATATATATATATTTAGTTATATTTATTAATATAGTAATATATATTTATATTAATATATATCTAGTTATATTAATATTTATATATATATAGTTATATTAATATTTATATATATATAGTTATATTAATATATATATCTAATTAAATATATAATTTTAGTTATATTTATCCGTATAGTAATATATATTTATATTAATATATATATATAGTTATATGAAGATATATATTTATAGTGATATTAATATATATATATAGTTATATTAATATATATGTAGTTATATTAATACATATATATATATAGCTAGTTTAACATATATATATAGTTAGATTAATATATAGGTATATAAATATTCATATATTTGTATTTTAAATAAAATAGATATTAATTATTATTTAGATAAATGTAATATATTTTATATATAAATATATTTTATTATTTATATTTATAATTAATATTTATGTGTGAATATATAAAAAATATGTATATATTGTTATTTATTTGATTATAAATAGTAGTGAATTATAAAAAAAGATAAAATTTAAATAACATAATATCAATATGAATGTAATACCTTGTAATAAATTCAGTCCCCACAAAACAAATCCAATAATACCCCCTTAAACGTGGCTGAAAATCCACAACATGTTAATAAATAGGGGTACCTCGACTAAAAAATCAGTTTTGGAGGCCTTCTGGGCGTTTTTAGGCCACGAAAAATGTGATAAAGTATTTTCCTTGGCCACATGCGTGGAGATCTCATCACAGGCTTCAATTTGATATGTTGTAGAGCTCAAACGGACATGCGGATGAAAAGTTATGGTCGTTTGAAGTTTGCGTTCCATTTTCAACTTCTTTTAGATCATTTATTAATTTTTTTGATTTTTTGTGTCTTAAATTTGTTATTAAATGATTTTCATTCGATAATAATTAGAAAATTATTAATTAAAAATATTTTTGAATTTTTTAAGAATCCATTTTCACTAAATATCTTATATATTAAGTATATTAAGTGTAAATGTACATTTATACATATCTAAATTATATTTAAAAATTATATATTATATTTATATCAATATAAATATATTAATATATTAATATATTAATATATTATTTTTAATTTTTTTTGAAGTTGACCCTTTATCAGTGTTGTTAAAAAAAACACTGATAAAGCCCCCCCCTTTATCAGCGCTACTAAACAAGCACTGATAAAGGAGGTCCCTTTATCAGCGCTAAAAAAAGCACTGATAAAGGGGGTACCTTTATCAGTTCTAAAAAAAGTGCTGATAAAGGTGTACTATTATCAGTGCTTTTTTAGTACTGATAACGGTACAGTTTATCAGCGCTTTTTTGAGCGCTGATAAAGGTACCCCCACCTTTATCAGTGCTTTTTCGTTAGCACTGATAAAAATGTGGTGCTGGGAAAAACTGTTTTTTTTTAGTTTGTCCTGATGCAGGAATGAGCTGTGATAGTGTATGGTTCTCGACAGCTAAGACAGCACGACCAGAACAACGCTACCCATGACCTAGAGTTAGCAGTTGTGGTCTTCTCCTTGAAGATGTGGCGACACTATCTGATGGACGAATGTTTTACCATATACGTTGATCACATGATACTCAGGTATATCTTCTCTCAAAAGGACCTGAACCTCAGACATTGGCGATGGCTTGAGTTCCTCCAGGATTATGACATTGAGATAGTCTATACTCTTGGAAATGGGAACGTTGTTGCAGATGCGCTCGGCAAGAGAACAAGTATATAGCTTCTAGGAGATTTGATAGTGAAGTTGGATTCATTACATATATCTTTTGTTGATAGAGATAAGCATCATTCTTACAGTCTCATATAGTCACTCCTCCACCTTTTCAGCGAGTCAGGGAGGCACAACGTGGAGATGCTGACTGTGAGATATGACATGCTGAGATATCAACAGGACAAGCACCAGATGAATTTTCAAAAGATGGGGACCACGTCATCTACTTCAGAGGACGTACCATGGTACTAGTTGCACTTTAGGAGGATGTGTTGAGGGAGTTCCACACTTCCCCTATAGTGGTACATCCAAGAGTGGTGAAGATATATCAAAACCTAAGATGACAGCACTAGTGGACATGTATGAAGAAGGCGGTAGAAGAGTTTGTCTCATGAGGCCTCACATATCCTCAAGAGAGGCCAGATCACTAATTTCCAGTAGGATTGGTTCAGCCTTTAGACATCCCAGAGTGGAAGTGGGATGGGATATCCATGGAAATCATGACGGCTCTTCCACGTACATACAGGGGTTATGACTCGATTTGGGTGATCATCGAGCAACTCACCAAGTCAGCCCAATTCCTACCGATTAGAGTGCAGGGCTCAGTAGAGAGCATGAGATGCCTCTATGTGCAGTAGATTATGTGTTTACATGGAGTACCTTCCTCTATTTTCTCTTACCATAACGCATGCTTTACTTCCCAGCTATGGAATGGGTTGCAGGAAGCTTTTAGAACACAACTTCATCTGAGCACCACCTTCCATACTCAAAAAGATGGAAAGACTGAGCAGATCATCTAAACCCTTGAGGACATTCTCCGTACATGTGTCCTCGACTTTGGTCATATCTAGGAGGATCACTTATGTTTGGTGGAGTTTTTGGCAACAGATAATAGACAATTCCTATTTTATTTTTGGCTTAGCATTTTGTTGGAGCATGGGGAGGATAAGAATTCTCCAATGAAGAATTATCTTCCACCATTCCAAAAGATATGGATTGACCCTTGAAGTATGCCTCTTCCTCCAACGAATAGGTGACTTCAAACGGGGCAAGAAAGGGAAGCGTCGCCCAAGAAGAATGACGACGTCTTCTTCGGCTTCGGCTTCTACGAACTCTCCATTCTGCGACTTCATAAAAGATCATTAACATATGAGGTAGGGGTTTTCTTTGTTTTGAGGGAAATTGTTTCTTCCTTACATGATTGATACTCTTGACCCACGTGCTACAAAACTAACAGGGAATGACCAGTCCAAATGAACACGACCAGATTCCCTCCGCCGTTCTAGTGAATGTTTGGTGTGTTCTTCGTGTTCATCATGGGTGACGAAAAATGGATCATTGCGAGTTCATTGTGCAATGCGAAGATCCAAAATTGATTAACCCACATCACAATGACCTAATGGTGGGGCGGCGATGATAGCGGGCGACAGATCAGACTCGAATGGAAAGGACCGTTCCTCGACCATTCTTCATGTGGGTAGATCAAAACGTGTTTTCGGACCCAATAATATTCTTGGAATCACTAGATATGTCTTCAGGATGTCAAGGAAACCTAGAGACAAAAGTTTCATGGAAAACGGAACAAATGAATGATGAATGAACACCATGGGCGGTGTGCTTGCCGAAGGCGTCGTTTCAGGAAAATTCCAGAATACATGGTGTGTACTTCAAACTAACACGTTGTGTAGTACATGCATTCTGGGGATTTAGTTTCGTACAGTAGACAAGTAACACATGGTGTGTGACCCCGGTCATATGGTGTGTACTCTCTACACAGAATGACAATAGAGACTTCGCGAGATATGGCATGTATTCTGGGAAATACATAGACACGGTCCAAAATACTCAACCAAGAGGCACAACGTGTACTCTCTACATAGAATGGCAGAAGAGGCTTCGCGAGACTCGGCGTGTATCCCAGGGATACACTGACATAGGGTGGAGTACACGGGCATGTACTCCACCAAATGACCAGGCATGGCTAATGGAATGGAATACCTCGTGTACCAGTTACACTGGTTGGTGAATACAGGTTGAGGCCGTGTACGAGCACATGGCTAGTATACACAGAGCCGACCCTAGATGCATAGACACTACATGTTCAAATACCACGCACCATGTAATTATTTTTCTACATGACCAACCTTTTGACATAGTCCATTGCACACAGGCAGTACCCGAGGTCTAACTACACGATGTGTACCCTATTCCAACATGTCGTGTACTTTTTGGTAAATGGATTGGTCTTCTCGTCCTCTATGTCTTGGACACGTTTTGTTTCGTTTTTTTCTCTATGATGTGGCAGAACCTTAGAGACACTCCCTCTTAGGACTTCATGATAGTTGGTGTATTGACCAGTACCTCGTGGAGTGGATCCTTCCTAATATGAGAGTGCATAGTACGGAGACTGAGTAGCTGGTTGAGACATGACGACCACTGATTGATTGATTCGTAGTGTTTCGACTAGGCTAGTGGGAAGCGCCTCTGTGTGATGCGGTAGGCGCATAGTGGGTAGAACCTCTGTGTGACGCGGCAGACCAACGGTACTCGATAGGAGGAGTACCTCAGCAGGCTCTGAGGGGGAGTGCCTCTGTGTGACCGCAGAATACCCACAGTGGAATGTGCCTCTATGTGAGCAAATCAGACCCACAATACTCAATAGCAGGAGTACCACATCAGTCCAAGTAAGTGGGAAGCACCTCTGTTGGATGCGGCAGGCCCACTGTACTCTATAGAGGAGGAGTACACCATATGCTGATATTCTGAAAGTTTGACTGTGGATGTTACATGCTACTATCCCACTAATAAAAATCATGGTTTGAGCTGAGTCAGTGACTTTTGTGTTTACCTCATGATTGAGATGAATTACTAGATAACTTATGTATATTTATAGCCATATACCTAATTTAGGGTTATCCGTTGATTCTTTACATTGTGGCTATCCATGTTGGATATTGTGAGACCTTGAGGGTCTCGAGGTCCCTACTGAGTATCATTATACTCACCTCAACATGGGATATTCCTGCACATCATTGTGTTGGTTGCAGATAATGTATAGTGCTGATTGAGGCAGAGAGTAGCTGGACTGGATGGTACCCTAAGGTAGACCACTCAGCGTGACAGTACACAGAGTAGATAGATGGATGTGGATTGCTAATGAGGTCACCTTTACCTATCATTCTGGTAGGAACCCCAAAGGACCACCCAACAGCTATTTTAATTTGATTTTCAGTTTTACTTTCTTTTAGTTGTACTTGCTTTCAGTTATACTTGTACTTTACTGTTGGGCTTGTATTTCCTGCCCCTTTGACTTGACAACACTTCTTCTGTATTTATTTTTACTTAGTGTCTTGCTTCTATCTTATACTCTTATTGTGTGTGTTATAGTTTATAAATGCAATGTGTTCCCAATATTAGGGATTTACGCCTTTGGTATTAGTCACCAGCCCCTAGCCTTTGGAAGGTGGTAATGGGGTAGTCCCGACGTGGGCCCTGAGGATGGGTTGTGATAGAGGATATTAATCATTATTATCCCATGGATTTAATTGATATGAAAATTTAATTTATATCTTAAAAAACATGAATTTGGTAATTTTTTTGATTTATTTATTATAATCATCATTGAATTATAATTTTTTATTGAATTTTACTCATTAGGTATACATCCAAAGTTACTATGAGATGGAAATATTAATAGAGGAGGAAGACTTAATTAATAATTCTTAATTATTTAACTATTGGATGGGTTTTTTTATTGATTAAATAAATTTCCACTCACCCTATTTCAACGGCGAGTCAATTTATACTAAATTAAGAAATTAAATGAGTCTTTTAACATATTGGGGAAGATATTTTATTAATATATTTATAATAACAATATGTACATGTTTTCAAAAAAAATAAGAAATATTTGTTAAACCTAAAGCCAATATTTAATAGATATCCTTAAATTTATATAGGAGAATATTCTAACAACTTTATGGGGTCCATGAGGGTAAATAAATATGAAAATAAATTCATTGTGACATATCAATTTTTTATTATTGAAATTGTGGGGCCTATAATTTTCAAAATTTCTATCTGGAAAATGTAAAATTAATTTTGTAGCATAAAAACAATGAAATTAAATGTCAAATCAATATAAATTTTTTAATGTATGTTAAACATAAATATATGAAACTCCATCTTATTTAGAGAGAATTCCATATAGGACCCCCAGTTAAATTAGTGCCTGTATAAAAGAAGGTCATTTATGAGATGATCACACAATACCCCCCTACAAATTAAAATTGTATGTTTGAGGAGGTTGTATTATGTCACCCAAAGAAATGATAAATAATTTATTGGATGATGTGATAATATATAACCCCCCCAATGGAAACAATCTTCGGGATGATTTGATTATTAACAATCCCCCACACCTACCCACAAAAGAATATCATATGTAGCATGACACATCTTCTATTATACACCACATAACATCAGGTTTGATATGAGGCCTAGCACACCAATTATATTGTTATTTTCTATATACTTATAAATAAACTGATATCCTCCCTGATATGAGGGGCATATATAGATATATAAGAGGGAGATCATATAGTGTACGAACATTAACAATTAAGTAAGAGGGAAACCATAGAATAGAGAATACTAAGAAAGAACCATCTAGTTTGGTAGGTAATTTACCTACATTGTAATATATAGGAAAATGTGATCCCAATGATGTAATCCTTCATATAGTGGATATATCATCAAAGGTAACATCATCAATTAGAAATGAAAAGTATTTAATTTTCAACAAAGGAAAAAATATTAATGGAGGAAACCTCTCATCAATATTCTTTCTTTTATGGAAGAGCCTATTTTTGATACCTATGTCAATATAGTAAGAAATGTACATGGAATGAGGGTATTAATAGTGTATTTTAATTCTCCAATATTATCCAGTATTCTAATCATTTAATTTCTCTATTTTTATCAATTGATAAAATATCATAACTGTTCTCTATAATCCATACCAAAAAACCAGAATGTAGCGACTAAGATCACATTGTGCCTACTAGAAACATTTGGCCAAGATATGGGGTACATCAGTATATCAACCTTATGATCATTCATTAATAATGTAATAAAATTATATATATCGACCTAGTTATTATGTATGTTCCAAAAAATTTCAATAAAAATTCATTCTTATAGTAACGACGATCTTGTACATAGAAATATTTGTAGTTGTTCAAGAATCTTCTTTAATAACCCATGTTCTTCATGAAATGTTAAGGAAATCTGGTAGAATCTATATGATCTGGTGATTAATATGTCCCAATAATTGGTTTATAATAATTAAATAAAATGGTATTGGGTATGTACCATCTTTATTTTTTACTACACTACTATAACTGTGCCCTCATCCAACAACATACGAGGAGAAAAGTTTTCCATGAGAATCCATTATGGTGTAGGCTCAACATTTTCATGTAGGACAACATACATATCCTGCTTCCATATCCCCACTATTTTATAATACCAGATGAGGGTGAACATTTAAAATTTTCTTATTATTGAGCAGTATGTCCCAATAAATACATGATCGTGAGATATGATGAACTTCTATTACCTATTATTTATCAGAGTGGTCATTAATCACATGGGAATTTAGATCAATGATGATCATATCATTAAGAATATCAAAATAATCTAAACATTTATACCTTGTATTTTTATTCCCCATTCACATTCTAACATATATGAATTTTGATTAAAATATCAATGGGATACATAGGAAGCTTCACTGAACTTCAAATGAACCCCTTAAATCAACTATCATCTTTACATGGTCTTATCCCCAAAAAAATCACACCCCTATCTATAGTTCATACTACTTCTATGTTATTATCACCACAACAACATTGGACGAAATTCTTTATGCATGCCATATTTTTAGGACATCTTCCTGAGATTATCAACCAACAGATTTGTCCTGAATATACCAAACAATAACATCTATACAGATAGTTTATTTAGAAATCCTAACCACATTATATCATTGTCTTTGTCACATGACTCTGGGTTGTGATTACTTACGTGAGTAACCATAAAAATCCCTTAATGTGCACGATCCCAAAATCAAAATAATTTCAATATCATTGAATGGATATGAAATCCATAGTTTCTAACTATATGGCATAAATATATACTTATGAAATAACAAAAATTAGAAAACATTTGATACATAATCATGGTTCCATAGAGAACCTCTGATACATGTTGATGGTACCATTGATGGAGAACCTCTAATATATAGAGATGGTTCCATTGATTGATATCCCTTGTTACATATTTATGGTTTTACATCATATCATGTCAATAATTGATTATTAATATACATGATATTAGAATTTGAGAAGAATTGTTGAATATTTAATAATTCTATAAGAGAGTAATGGATTTGTGAATCATTCCCCCTAAAAATGTGTGATGAGACCGACCTCCCATCCACATTCCGAATGCGAGTTTATATTAATCATTGGAAATTACACAATGATCACCTTCCTTTGGAATGTAGTTCCATGAATCATCAAAACTACATGAAACATCAGTTTTTTATAGTTATATGAATAAACCCTATTGTAAACCACTAGAATGAAATGTTTGGAAGAAAATGAAGAACCTGAACTGAATCATTAATTTTTTTACCGACATGTGATAAAATTGAATTTTAATTATATTAAATAAACATACATTGGTTAAACATGGAACATCTAGTATAATAAATTGTGATTTTTTTAATGATACTATGATGGGTTTTATCTATTTTTTATATTCCCTCATGAACGTTCAAAAAAATCACTTTAATCTAAAAAATGGATTCAAACTAGCCATGAAAGACAAAAACTTATATAGCTTCATGTGTTGGGTCCTTATCATTCCAACCGATGTTGTCTCCCACCTAATGTCAACAATGTCAGGTGATAAGTGAAATAATAATGTATTAACCATGAATGGTTAATTCCAAATAATTTTTGTATCACAATAATCCATCTGTGATATAAAACCCAACAAATTTTCTTCCCATTGAAGGAATGTATAAATGGAGAAAATTAAAAACAAATATTTTTTCACCCGTTTTGGGATACTTTCCATAGTAAAAAAAATAAAATTTCTCCTATATATAATGTATTCATTTCAGCAATAAAAAACATCCTATTTTCAATTTAACAGGATTCATATAAAAGGGATCCTAATACATGTCACCACATCTAATTTCATGCATCATCTAACCCTTGACCTGCTGAGAACACCACCTAGTGGGATCCGAATTAGGTCACTCGGGAATGATTTCCCATGGAAATCCACCCTCAGAATAAAATTGCAAATTATTAATATTATTACACCCCAATTCACAATAGATAAGTCTTAAAAATTAATGTGGTGAAGATACTAGAGATATAACATATACCTATGAACAACTATCATATTTTCCAATATAGTTTGACAACACCTGCAGATGTTCATCAAAATGCCTCAATGAAAAATAATGGGTGGACATAAATTTCCACATCTAGACAAGAAACCATTAATAATATTATTTTCGATATTTAGGGATTTTATATATGGAATTAAAATATTTTTAGATTAATATTACTTACATTACAAAATCACACACCTGAGGACCATAATATTTTAGTGTATTTGAAGACTAGATATACAATAATTTAATTTGGTAAAATATTTTAAAAATATCCATTAATGATCATCGACATTATTAATAATAGAATAAATACCCTAATTGAAACCTTTCTTGATATCATGGTGAATGGAAATATAATAAAGGGTGAGATCAGATTTTTAGTAATGTTATAAAAGTGATATATATAATCATAACATGAAAATAAGGTTAAGAGAACATGATAATATCATATGAAAACCATACCTTAATTATTAATGATTATAATATTAACTAATAAAATGATGAATGGAATTTCATAAGACAGTAATAATATAGAAATCAAATGAAATGATTCATGAGAACATAACATTGTTATAATAAATTTAATTGCTTCATACACATAAGCATCGGTATCATTTCCAAAGCAGTTAGGGATCACTACTAAGTATATCATATTGGTATGGTTTTATTCCCTAAAGAATTATTGTAGTGAAGCTTCACTCCCAACAACATAATAGTGGAAAAATTCCCTTACTGAACCGTGTCCACTCACTGTTCTACTCTTATCTATCTCATTAGATGTAATAATTTCCTCAATTTGTTGGATGGAGATACATGTTCCATAAATATCATAATTAATTCCACATTTCTATGTTCCCAATGATTAGAAAATATTTATTATATAATAAAAAATTAAATTAAATGGATTTCATAATAATTTCATCATATTATAACCTTTTAAAAGGGATAGGTTTCGTAATAATTTTTTAATATCATCATTACATTACCCATGAAAATATATTGGTTTAACAGAATTTCTTTCTTGGTATAACCCATAGAAGATATAACTGTTTCCAAAAAATGAAATTATCACAAAGATAAAACTTTTTGATAAAAAATATGAATGGAATATTTTGATCAGATCCCCAATAAATCATATGCACCATAAAATTATTTCATCATAGATGGTGAAAATTTTTGACTGAAAATTACATAGTATAATTATTTCAGAAAATAAACTTTCATTGGAAATGAAATTTTTAAACTAAAAATTCCTAAAATATTTTCGTAATCTATTTCATTTAAAATTAAACTAAAAATGTATAATGGAAGGCAAAAAATTCATTTAAAAAAGTTCATATGAAAAATAAATTCTCTTTAAAAACAACCCTGAAAAATGACAAATGAATAATTAAAAAAATTAAATAATTTATTTAAAATAATATATCCTCATAATTGATGAAACCATTTATAAATAATAAATAATAAATAAAATAATTTTAAAATAAAAAAATGAAAACATGTAATATATGTTTCAATAAAATTATTGGTCATGACGAATGGATGATTCATATATTCCAAACACATTAAAATAAATATTCTTTTATCATTATTGTTAAAATCCAAATAAGAATAGTTTGGAAAATGAAATGAATATTCATTTAATAAGAAATTTTATAAAAATTCATACATGTGTAAATATAACATTTAAAATTAATATTTATATAGAATTTATATTATTAAAACAATATTAGAAAAAATGGTTCTTGAAGAAAATAGATTTTCGACTGAAATGAGAAATAATGTCAGTTTCATTGAATACATTTCTCAATTATTTTCAATACCAAATAGTTGAAAAAATACTATTAATATAATGAATAAAAATGGATTAGAAATTTTATTTGTTTATTGATTAATGGATCATAATATTTTATCATCGGAAACATAATAATAAACCATGATTAGAAACAATGATATTGTAACATTAAATATGTACCACATTAGAAAATTTGAAACATAAGAAACATGAAGGAACATCATTAAAAGAAAGATAATGTAACATGACGATAAAAAATGTATGACATTAAATTTTAAATGGAATTTACCTACTCCAGAAAATAAAATTTATTGTGCATAACATAACATATATCTCAAAGAATATAAATTGAGAAAAAAATCCATATCTGCTTTGGTACATTTTGAATTAAAAACCCCATGAAAAAGAGAACTTCAAATAGACATCTAAATAAAAACCAATTTTGAGAATAATAATAAAATAAATTCACAGGTAGTATATAAACCTCATAAAATAAATAGGTTGTTAATATGGCATCCATCTTACGAAAGTACAATGTGAGACGAAAATCCCTTACTTTAAGTATCGACCTCCTTCGTACAAGATAAATAGAAATATGAAATAATTAAAATTTTACAATAAATCTAATGTATAACCAAACATGTATATATAATATAATATAATAATGAAATATGACCTATCATTACACATTTATTACCAATTCCTTATTAATGTCTCATTTCAGAAAATAACCACGCTGTTTTTGTTTATGTTTTGATTTCAAATTATTGGACCTCATAATTTGATCATAGTTCCATAATATCTATAATAATAATAATGAAATAATATTATTATTTATAAATCAATTAATCTTTTTATGCCATTGATGAATGATTATTTTATAAATAATGTATGTTATGATCATAGAGATTGTAGGTTGTCTGCATGGATGAGTAACATTTCATTTTGAAATTATGATTTTACAAAAGGGGTAAGTAATATATAATATTTCATAATTTATAATAATATAATTAATATAATATTATTTCATTATAAAAATCATCCATGTGGTGCGGTGATGAATAGACAGTCCCAACGTATCTTGAAGGTCACAGTACACACATACACAAATGATTCTGTCATCATTCAATGGGTGAAAAAATTGATATAATTTTTTTTATGATTCATTACTATTTAATTAATACAATAATTATTTCATATATATCACATATATTTTTCCTTATTACCTTATATGTTAAGAGTTAGGGAAAAATGAATAACATCACTTCAATTGGTGGTAGTATGTCATGCAAATGAATGACGTTATCGTATCCCCTATGGAATGGTATGTAAAATAATTATATATATGATATAATGAATTCAGAAGATTAATTATGAAATATATACTCTATATATAAATTATATCATTCATCATACTCAACATTGAGATTTTTTAATCGATAAATGATTGATATCAGTTCGTGATGTGGTAGTCTATCATACATACTATTGATTATTTTTGTAACCAATTTGATGGATGTGGAAATTGTTATACGTTAATTAATTAATAAAAAATCATGGTATATTAAAAATACTAAATTTATCATTTAATCATGGTTTTGTGATAATCTATAGTGGTGGATAATGAAATTAAATTAAAAAGTCTATTGATGAACATTATCTCTTCTACGAGTATCATCTGTAGGTTTGCACTAAATGTCTTTATAGGTTGTCTTTATGCACAAAAAATGGATTATATGATTATAGTATTTAATTTTTGAAGTGATTTTGGTAGGTATTTTATGAATCCAAAGTGACTGAAGTTGTGAATAATATAGGATATGGGTTGACCTTTTATAAGTTAGGTGTGGGGCACACTAGTAATAGTTTGAATGAAAAAAGTGTACTAATGTTATTTAAATTCCATGTGGATCCATAATGGGAAATTATTTAACATATAAGATATAAGGTCAAAATATGGCCGTAAAATGTTTATGGGAAAATATTTTAGGCCATATTGACCCTAATCTTCATAGTTTAACCCCCACTAAACACATTTATACCTTAATAGTGACAAATAAGTTTTTCTATTTTCACTACCCATATTGATAAAAATTTAACATCACCATATTAGATAAATTAAATTATCAATATTCATAATATAGAATATATTTTTTTAATTCAATTCCCAATATTGGAAATTTATAATTTAAAATTAATCCCTTAAACATGATGAGATAGTGGGGTTTCAAAGAGAAAATTTCAGAATGTTTTAAAAAAAATTTATCGAAATTTAAAATGAAAGTGATACCATTGAAAAAAATTGTATTATAATATATATTATTTTCATATTGAAACAATGAAAAAAATAATATTTAATTTAACTGTACACATAATTTAAATGAAAATGTTTTTTCCACTAAAATTATTTATTTTCAGTATTCATCAAAAAAATAATATATTCATAATATTTTAAAAAATTCAATATAATATAATTTTGAAAATATTTTTTATAAAATTAACTATAATATTTAAACTAATTTTATTAAGTTTAAGAAAATTTGTATTTTAAAAATAAGTTCATAAAATGGTGAAAATGGTAATTTATAAAAATACATATTTAAGAGTAAAATTGGATTTATCATTATCTATTTTCTAGAAACCACATTATATAAATTTCAAAAAATTAATTGAATATATAATATATAAATTTCATTGAATTAATTCATCGAATGTGTTTTCCCAATTTATTGAGGTAAATTTTATTTGTGTGCATAAAATAGTTTTTCCACGAAAACAATTTTGATTATTGTGAAATTGTTTTAATTTTCATTTATAATTTATTTTTACAAATGATTAAAATTTTATTAAAATTTAAAATGATTTATCTTAATAATTTATTTAATACTATTTATTCATTCAATTATACTTTCTAGGCCATAACTATCATATTAACTAATAATATTTTAATAAAATGTATTGTTTTATTTAGGCGCATTGTTCTGCGTAATAAAATATAAACTCAATGTTAATTGAACAGAATAATAAATATGTGTTTCACAAAATGAATGGTAAAATCAGTATTTTATTGAATAAAAAAATTTATAGAATATTATGTTTATTTAAAATGATATATTTCACAATATTTATGTAGTGTTATATTCTTCCCCATAAAATCAATTTCACCATACAAATTTATCATGTTGGAACCAAACAAAATGAGGATAATTCTTCCTCATTACAACATCAGGATCCCATGTAGCTTCCAAAATCTTGTTTTTTCTCCAAAAAAAAATTGTTTATGTTATTGTTATTGTTTCGTTGATCCTTTTCTTTATTTTCCCAAATTTTTACAAGTTATTCCTCAGAAGAAATATTGTGCTCTAGTGGTAAAAAATTAGTTCATTTGATATGATAGATTTGGTATATACTTCATCATGATAGATACATGTAACACATTTTTAACAAAATATAGTTTTGGTGGTACTTCAAAATGCTAAGCTATTTTCGGGATATGATCAAGTATTTTAGGGGGAGAAATATACATATGCCTTAATTTTCCTTTATTTATTACACATATAAATTCATAGAAACACCTTCCTATGAACATCAAATTAAATATCACATATATTATTACAAACCTATCATTTCTCTATCTTTTTATAGTTTATACATGATGTGTAATGGCCTTTTATTTTGTTTTCATATCTAGAGCATGCTCAAGTACAAATAGATTTTATTATGCAACTTCTTTCATGTGCGTCAGAGGTCTTTACTCATTTCTAAGAAGGTCTTCATATATATCCAACTAAATTATCTTTGAAATATATTATTTAAATAAAAGAAAACATAATAAAGGTATTGACCCTAATGTCCTTTGAAATACATATAACAAGAACTTATTATATCCCCAAGGGTTTGAATTATTTTCTCAGACTAACCATAAGTCTGAGGATGAATCGTCGTGATGAAACATAACTATATATAAATTTATTTCTAAATACATCACAAAAAATTAAGGTAAAAATTAAATATTGTTTAGATAAAACTGAATTTTTAATTCCATTAATCCATGCCATGATCTTAATGTAAATTCTGTAAAGCAGATCTAGAGATAAATCCTCTCTGATAATAATTTTGTGTGCTAAATTCATATACTAGTCGACTAAAAATAATAATTATCTCATAATATAATATAAGATAAACCATAAAGGTTACTAGTAAATTTAATCTTATTCCCATAAAGTGTAAAGTCAATACACCTTAAATAACCTTGTCTTTACATATAAAACCCTGGGGTTCCATTGCCATAAATTTATCTTAAATAATCATAAATCATGATAAAATCATGTCACATAAAATTAAAAAAATGTGTTTCAAGAACACTGAACATATGAAAAAACATAAACTCATATACCCATGATGGTATCCATAGAGGCATATACACTTCCAATAGTTAAATCACACAGTATTCCCTATATAAGATCTTATTTTTTAATATTTGTTTTGTAAAATTATAATTATTCATGTATCGATAGTGTGTCAAATGTGATTTTAATATTCCCAAATTAATATAAATAGAGATAATCACATGAATTTAAACTATAGGGTGAACAGTAATATTTTCATATTTCTCATTCATATACAATAAGACATAAAATTCCAATATTAGGATTGGATGATATCTATGCATTTATTATCATGATTCACTTAATCTATTGTTATTTCATATGGTTTACCTTTGTCCTTTTCATTTATAGGATGATACAACTTATCATCTATATTATCCCTTTTATTGGAGGATTAATTTTCATATTTCCCAACATGTGGAGGGTAAGTATAAATTATAATAGTTTGAACATATTCCCTAAGAATATCCAATTTTATTTTAATTTTATAGATTATATATTTTATAGCTTATCTATACAACCCCATTATCAAGATACAAAATACCTCAAATCCTAGATCAATTGTCATTAACAAATACATATCTAATTGGATTCGATAGATAATTTATATTCTTGGATATACCAATCCCATAATTATATGGCTTAAATCAAATATTTAATTATTTATATTACCATGAAAATTTAGATTTTTAGATTCATGGAATTAGTAAAAAAATAATAATAATGGGAATTAGTTTTTGTAAAAAACAAAAACTATTCCAACTATATATGTAGAAACTTAATCCATAATAATTTTTCAAAATTTTTGAGAAATTCAAAACACGTTTTTTCTTTTTAGACATATCATGTCCAATAAATTTCTTTATAACAAGGGAAATGGGAAGATATGATGGTGTGATATTAAACACTCGGTAAGGGAAAATATATAACTAAGGTAATTTTAAGAACCTGAACCTTCTTATAATGTATTTTTTTCCTATTTCTAATGTTTTTGAAAAAAGAGGAGTTTCTGGAAATTTTTTAAATACACACCCTATACATTGTAAGTACACGCTATGTACTTTGATGTCATGCAAGGCCGTGTCAGGGCCACACCCACAGTGTGTAGGGGTGATGTGGAGGCCACTTAAAGTGGAGTATGGAAAATCAAAGTACACATCATGTATTTTCATTTTTTCATTAAACTGGACGGAGTCAAGTCTATTCGCCAGAACCATCTTCTTCTCCAGCATCTCTGACCAAGAGCGTACTATATGACCGCAAATTTTATCTAACCCCTAGAGCCTCCTCCCCTTCTCCGAATCGACCGTCGTCGATTGCATTGGAACCGCAGTGGTAAGCTCTTCTATATGCTAGAGAATCGTTTTCCAATTTCTCTTATTTTTTCATGTAATCGTGGGTTGAATGTTTTGGACGTTTTCTCAGATATTTGACATTCTAAAGAGATTCAATCATCTTGGTTCGTGTATATTGATCTTATAGCATCATGTTAGGTGGTTTGTGCCTTTCTGTTCGATGTCATGGAGTATTATGTGCAATTTCCACCAATACCCTTGAAAGGGGTATTGCGTGTTTCCTATTTTTATCCTATTTCTTTTCCAACCATGCTTGTATGCTTGTGTGGAGATAATTTGTTATTTATGGGGATAATTTCTATTCTTGGTTGTTTTTTCCCATGCCTTATTATGTTTACGACACTTTGGTCTTGTCCTTCCTTGGTCGTTGTACCTTCTTTCCATGCCTTGTGACTGTAGGATAGAGTGTTATTCCCTAACATGCTTGTTATGCTATAGATTGGTTAGCCAAGTAGCTCTGTAGGAGTATTTTGGACTTATATAATTATTATGCACTAATAGGCATGGGGCTGTGAGAACCCACTGTTATAGTCTATAAGGGGATAGATCGACTGAGCTTCCCAGAGAGTCTTGGATATTATATACCACAGGAGGATAGACCGAGTGAGATTCCTTAGAGAGTCTTGGACATTATAGATTATAGGGGATAGACCGAGAGATCTCTTAGCAAGTCTTAGATATTATAGACTACAAGAGGGTAGACTGAGTGAGCTTCCTCAGATAGTCTTTGTTTTTTATACTTCCTTAAACCATTCTAGGCTATATGAGGAATTGACCGAGTGAACTTCCTCAAAGAATCATTGATAGACCTGAGGCTATAGTTGGAATTGACCAAGTGAGCTTCCTCAGAGAGTCTCTAGACCATTGGTCTATAAGGGGAATTGACCACGTGATCGTCCTTAGGGAGTCCCTGACTACCCTAGAATATAAGGGGAATTGACCGAGCGAGCTTCCCCAGAGAGTCTTATAATTTCTTATGACCAAATCAGAGTGGTTAGGATCAGTGTACTACACAGTGGGTTTTTGGTACTTCTTGGATAAGCCTAGAGGGGATGGCTGTGAGTACTTCCTAGGGGGTATCCTATTTGTGGTTATCCAATTTCATCACTCTTACTTGTTGATCTGTGGATTGTAACTATTGTGTATCATCCTGGATACTATTTACTGTTCATTGTTCACTTTTTACTGTATACTGTACTATTACATACCATATGCTCACTGACTATTAGGAATAAATATTTGGGTGGTTGCCTACTGGGATTTAGTCTCACACCCTGTTTGGGTCATTCTTTTGGTCCCAAACATATTATATTGTTGCATGTATAGACTAGGGAAAGCACCCTTCAAATTCAAGTACTTGATTGAATTGGATTAGGGCAGCATGGGACCAAGCTATGGCTTGTGATGCTAAGGAGTTGACTATCTGTTTTATTTTGTATATTGGTTTAGTACTGTTATATTCAGAATTGTGACTTGTTTTTCTGATTTCCTAGACATAAGCATCATGCATCATTTCATATATATGTGTGTGTGTGTTCCAGTTGTTATTGTTTTAGTCTTCCATTGTTTATTGTTACTAGATATTTACTGCTACCACTATTGTATGTGTTGTTTACATCTACTGTGTACTCTGCCCACGAGGACATAGTTACCCCACTATCACACCCAAGGCCCTCGCTGCTAGTCGGTAGCTTCTAGCATTTGGGGATATACACTTGAGGCCATGTGACCTACCAGTTATCGGGAGCCTCTGGGTGGCTTCCAGAACTGGGAAGTTACAAAGTGGTATCAGAGGAGTTATTTTTCTCTTGACATATTATTTAGAGACTTAGCGATGGATATGTTGGATTGGGTACTTGGTATTAAGATGTGCCTGGGAGTAGGTAACCCGTGTATAGGGAAAAGCCAATCTACCTCACTTATTATATTTCTCTAGTTTTTCTATGTTATAGTTGATTTGATTTCACCTAGAGTGATTCACATCCTTCGTGCTATTACAATTTTTGTTATTGGGGTTTTATTTTTTCTCACCCCGATTAGATGAGGGTTCCCATCTCATGCATCATATAGTCACTTGTTAGAGATCACATTCCATGCATTCTTCCATGTCATCTAGAATGCATTAATAATTTCATGTTGTTGTGATAGACATTGTGTAGAATATCCATGCTGTTATAACTTGTATACGATGACAAGATTTGATTCGTGGGGAGTATGGGCCCTCACGGATCCAAATTTTGCACCGTAATTCTTATTTTATACTTTTTCTAGGCTTCAGAGCAGTTTTTGATCTACTGCTCGGAAAAACCCAGAATACACAAAGTGTACGTTATTAATATATTCCATTTAGTTTTTAAATCGTGCTACTAACTGTGTGGGCAAAAACACAGGGTTGAGAAAAATCATCAGGAATAGGATGTGTACGGTAAGCACACACCGTGTAGTAGTGAGTCGTGTACCCGACCGTGTCACTAACAACACAGGTCGGGGAAGCTCGTGTAATGCATGCCGTGTTTGGTACGAACACGCCATGTAGTCTTGTTCTAGGTACCCGGCCCTATCACGAACAACACGGGTTAGTGTTATCTTTTCCTATACACGCTGTGTTTGTTTGGAACACACTGTGTAGAGTCAGCTGTGTAGCTGGCTGTGTAACTAACAACACGGGTCCTTGAAACTTGTCTATTTCACACCATGTCCTTATGGAACACGATGTGTAGTGTTAGTTTAAAAGGATAGTGTGGGTAAGCTATGTAAGGAGACTCAGGTAGGGGAATATAGTTTATGTACATGTCGTGTGTGGGGACTACACGCCGTGTAGTTTTAGCGTTACACGACCAATTGTGGAATAAGTACATTCCCTTGTGAATGGCTTAGAAGAACATGTCGTGTAGTTTTCATTCACTCCGTGTAGTCATGTTTTGTAAAACATGAATGTTTCCTTCTCCTTTTCCACTCTTGTACTCTTGTGTTCTTTGTATTTGATAATATTGATCTAAGGTGTGTGCTTGACCTTGGAGAGTCATGCCACCGAGACGTCCTCCTTTTATGCCAAGTCTTGGCACCAACTGTCATTCCGGAAACAGGTGCAGATGCACAGTTCCAAGGGGATTTTATAAGGTTCATGCATACCTGCTGCGGAGGCAGAATATACCATCTAGTAGCCAGGTGGTATTCTACCAGTGCAAGAGGAGCGGACATATAAGGCCTTAGTGCTAGAGAGAGCCGATGGAGTGCCGATCTTGCAGCAAGATGGGCCATCTTCAGCATTTTTGTTAGATCTTTTCACCTACAGCTGGTGGTAGGGGTTCTTCTATGACCCAACGTTCAGAAGTTGCATCGCTAGTTTCCCACCAGTCTGGGAATTAGAGTTCTTCTGGCCATGCGGGCCAAGGTGGAGGTCGCGGATATGGTGGTCAGTCACTAGGTTACCAGTGACAGGAGATTGAATCATCTCAGAGTGGTCAGGCAGGGTCACATGGCCGCGGGACAAGCCAGACTTTTGCAGTGGAGCAAACCAATCCAGAGCATGATCCTGGACCTTCTACAGTTTGAGGCACGATCTTAGTAGCCTCAGTTTTATCTTCAAATCTTTCAATACTGGTGCTATGCATAGATTTATCTCTGTTTCTTAGGTGGATAGCCTTGGGCTCTACATCTCTTCCTCTGCCGATACTTTGAATCTAGACTCACCATTGGGGACCAGAGTGGTTAGCGTGTGTCAGTGTAGAGAGTGACCTATTGAGGTTGTAGGGTGTCACTTCTTATGGGACCTCTATGTCCAAGAGATTATTTTCTATGTTGTCATTATTGGGATGGAATGGTTAGCTCCCTTCCATGAATTCATCGACAGTTATCGCCACAGGGTAAGTTTTGTATCACCAGAGGGTGGATCCTTTCTTCATAGAGGTGAGGGGGATGTCCAAGCGGTCAGAATGGGTCTAGAGCATCATGGGTTGAGAGGAGTTACAACCCAGATCACTAGTCTTTATCTGGATAACCAGGGGACATCACAGTTTGACTTTCCTCTATTAGTGGATCGTTTCAGAGATTTCTTTCCAGAGGAATTTTCCGGTTTACCTCTAGAGAGTGAGGTAGACTTCTAGATTGAGCTCATTCCAGGAGTGGAACCAGTTACCATTCCCCATTATAGGACGACTACACCCGAGTTACAGGAACTCAAGAAGAAGTTGGAGGAGTTGCAGGAAATGAGTTTGATCTTACCCAGTACTTCTTTTTGGGGTTCTCCTTTCCTGTTTGTGAATAAGGAAGATGATACCCTTAGACATTGTGTGGATTATCATAAGCTGAACCAATTTATGGTCAAGAACTGATATCCCTTGTCGAGGATTGAGGAACTCTTTGATCAGCTTCGAGGAGCCCGAGTGTTCTCGATGATCTATTTGATTTCCAGTTATCATTAGTTTCATGTTATACCATCAGATATATCTCTTACAGCCTTCTGGATCATGTTTGGTCTATAAGAGTATACAGTTATGTCGTTCGGTCTCACAAACACACCAGCAGTTTTCATGGCGCTGATGAACCAAGTTTTCAATCCTAACATGGATTCTTTTTTGGTGGTTTTCATGGAAGAAATATTGGTGTAATCTCACACTCTATCTGACCATTCTACCCATCTGGATATCATTTTGAGTGCACTAAGAGAGCATCAGCTTTATGTTAAACAATCTAAGTGACATTTTTGGATGGATCAGATTCACTTCTTGGGTCACGTCAACTCTGAGGTTGGAGTATCAGTGGACCCAGAGAAATTGAGAGCTATGGTTTCTTGGGAGAAACCGAAGAACGTATTTGAGGTGAAGAGTTTTCTAGGGATATCTGGATACTACAGACGCATCATACAGGGCTTTTCAATCCTAGAAGCACCATTGACAGGTCTGGCCAAGAAGGGGGATAATTTCCTATGGTCAGACTCTTGTGAGTCAACCTTTTAGGAGCTGAAAGGGAGGATGATGTTAGCACCGATACTAGTCGGGCTACAGTCAAACAAGAGATATACTATTTACTATGAATCTTTAGGTATCTAGATAGGATCTTTACTTATACAGGGAGATAGAGTCATTGCGTACGGGTCTCGGAAATTGAGGCCACATGAGAGGAACTGTCTGACACATGATCTGGAGTTGGCAGCTATTGTTCATGCCTTATGTTGTTGGAGACACTATCTTCTGGAAGAGCATTTTTTGGTTTTCACCGACAAAAAACATCTCAAGTACATCTTAACTCAGAGGGACTTTAATCTGAGACAGCACAGGTGGGTTGAGTATCTTCAGTCCTTAGACTTTGTGCTTGCCTATATGCCTGGGAAGGGTAACACAGTGGCTGATGCGTTGAGCAGGAGAACCCAGATTCAGGATACTCAAGAGTCCAGCAGTGAGTGGCAGCTTATGGATCTGTTCTCTAAGATGCATTTGGAGGTTCATGAAAGACAGTGACAAACTTTTCTATCCACTATAGATTTTACCTCTACACTTCTTCATCAGGTACAGACGAGGAACCTATCATAATCAGAAGGCTTAGTCCGATGGGAGAGTGTGTTAGGAGGGTACCCTCTTCCTGGATGGACAGGGGGTGAGGATGAGATCGTGAATTTCTAAGGACACGTATGGGTGCCATTAGACGTACCCGAGGAGATGATGCAGGATTTTCATTCCTCTTTTTGGGAATTTCATCCTGGTGTCACCAAGATGTATCAGGATCTTCATCGCTATTATTAGTGGCCAGGTATGATGTGAGATGTTGCTGGTTTCGTTATGAGATGTTCAACTTGTCGGTAGGTGAAGGCGGAACATCAGCGACCAGCATGTCTTTTGCATTAGTTACCCATTCCGGAGTGGTAGTGGAATGATGTCACGATGGAATTCATGACTGGTTTGTTGAGTTTTCCACGAGGGAATGATGTTGTTTTGGTTGTCATCGACAGGCTTACGAAGGTCTCTCACTTCGTGACAATCAAGGAGACCTTCGATGTTGATGAGTTGGGATGGTTGTACATCCATAAGATTGTACACCTGTATGGAGTTCCACACTCCATCGTTTCAGATAGGGGTTCTTGTGTTACTTCTAGGTTCTGGCAGGGGCTTCAGAAGGCTTTGGGTACATAGGTACTTTAGAGTACAACATACCATCCCAAGATAGATAGCCAGTCCGAGCGTTCGATTTAGGTTCTTGAGGAAATGCTCAAAGCATGCATTCTGAACTTTGAAGGTTCTTGGGAGATGAATATACCTATTATGGAGTTCACCTACAACAATAGTTTTCATGCGACTGTTTAGATGGAACCTTATGAGGCATTGTATGGTAGGACATGCCGATCACCGTTATGCTACCTGGAGGCATGAGAGGAAGCTTTTATAGGACCTCGTCTTGTTCAGGATACCTCACAACAGATAATGTTGATTTAGAAGAGTATGGATACTGCAAAGTCTCCTCAAAATTCTTATGCTGATCAGTGGAGATGACCTCTGGAGTTCGAGGTCGGGGATCAAGTTTTTCTGCATGTCACACTGAGGATGGGACACAAGGGGATTCAAAGACAGAGCATTCTTTCATCGAGGTACGTCGGATCGTTTGATTTGTTGGAGAGAGTTGGGCTGTTGGCCTATCGGTTATAGTTACATCAGAGGTACCGGGATACACTTGTCTTTTTCCACATTTGTAGCTCCAAAGTTACTTTTTAGACCTGTCCCATGTCATTCAACCTAAGAAGGTTGAGGTCGAAGCGGATGCATCATTTGGGGAGAATCTTATCTGGATTGTCGATCGTAGTACGAAGGTTCTTCGTGGCTAGTCTGTTTTTCTGGTACGGGTGCTATGGCAGTACGGGTGGGTACATGACGAAACTTGGGAGAGGGAGGCTGATGTACAATCACAGTGGCCAAAGCAGTTCGGGGTTTCTTCTTCCATGCCACACTAGGGAAATTCAGGGAGAAATTTCTTTATGGTGGGATGTTTGTATGAACCCAGACCTTTTTATCAGGTTTGTTTTTCCTTTTTCTGGAGTTTTTGAGAAAATAGGAGTTTTGAAAAAAAAAATTGAATTACACGTCGTGTACTTTGTAAGTACACGCCGTGTACATTGATGTCACACAAGGCCGTGTGCTAGCTGTGTCTGGGCCACACACACAGTGTGTATGGGTGATGTGGAGTCCACTTAAAGTGGAGTTCGGATTAGCCATGTACATGTCGTGTACTTAAAAAGTACATGCCGTGTATTTTTTTTTCATTAAACTAGTCGGGGTCGCGTCTAATCGCCAGAACTATATTCTTCTCCAGCGTCTTCGACTGAGAGAATCCCATACGGCCACGAGTCACTTCTGAGTCCTAGATCCACCTTCAATTTTCCGAATCGACCTCTGTCAATGGCATTGTAACCATAGCGGTATGCTCTTCCTTCTGCTAGAGCATTGTTTTCCAATTTGTCCTCTTTTGCAAGTTATCGTGGGTTGATCAATTTGGATGTTTTCTCAGATCTTCGACGTTCTAAGGAGATTCAATCATCATCATTAATGTATATTGATCTCATAGGATCAAGGTAGGTGGTTTGTGACTTTATGTTCAATGACTTTTAGTATTATGTGAAATTTCCACCAATACCCTTGAACGAGGTATTGCGTGTTTCCTATTTTTCCCATATTTCTTTTCCTTCCTTTCTTGTATGATTGTGTAGAGGTAATTTGGTTATGTATGTGGATAATTACAATGATTGGATCTTTTTCCATTGCCTTATTCTATTTACGTCACTTTGGTCTTGTTCTGACTTGGCCGTTGTACCTATTTTCCATGACTTGTGACCGTAGGATGGACTGTTGTTCCCTAATATGCTTGTTATTCTATAGACCAGTTAGCCAAGTATCTCTTTAGGTGTAGTTTGGAAAATAGAAATATAATGCACTGATAGGCACAGGTCTGTGAGAACCTACTTCTATAGACTATAAAGGGATAAACCATGTGAGCTTCCTAGAGAGTCTTTGATATTATAGACCATAGGAGGATAGACCAAGTGAGCTTGCTCAGATAGACTTGGACATTATAGACTATAGAGGATAGAACGATTGAGCTTCCCAGAGAGTCTTGGATATTATTGAATATAGGAGGGTAGGTCGAGTGAGAATCCTTGGATATTTTTTTTTAGTTTGAATTTCCATAAACCATTCCAGGCTATAGTTGGAATTGACCGAGTGATCTTCCTCAGAGAGTCTTTGATATACCTTAGGGTATAGAAGGAATTGACCGAGTGAGATTCCTTAGAGAGTCTCTAGTCTAGGGGTATATGAGGGTAATTGACAACATGATCATCCCCAGAGAGTCCTTGACTACCCTAGACTATAAGGGGAATTGACCTAGAGAGCTTTCTTAGAGTCTTATAATTTTGTATGACCAAACCAGAGGGGTTAGGTTCAGTGTACTGCCTAGAGGGTTGTTTTCTACATCCTATTTAGAACTAGAGGGGATGGTTGTGTGTACTTCCTGGAGGGTTTCTTATTTGTGGTTAGCTGCTTACTTCACTCCTGCTTGTTGATCTGTGGATTTTTACTGTTGTGTATCATCCTCTTTACTTTTAAGTATTCACTGTTTACTGCTTACTGTACTATTACCTGCCATATGCTCACTGACTATTAGGAACAGATCTTCAGGTGGTTACGTATTGGGATTTAGTCTCACACCCTGTCTGGGTAATGTTTTTGGGCCCAAATAGATTATATTGTGGCAGGTATAGACAAGGACAACCGCCCTTCGAATTCAGGTACTTGATTGCAATAGAGTAGGATAGCATGGGACTAAGCTATGTCTTGTGATGCTTAGGAGTTTGTTATCTATTTTTTTTACTTTGGTTTACTACTGTTGTATTCAGAATTTATACTTTTTTTTATTCTTTCCTACACATATGTATAATGAATCATTTAATATATATATATATGTGTGTGTGTGTGCTATAGTTGTTATTGTTTTAGTCTTCTGATGTTTATTGTTACTGGATATTTTCTAGTTCTGCTATTGTATGTGTTGTTTATTTCCGTTGTGTACTCTGCCAATAAGGGAATTGTTTCCCCACTATCACACCCAAGGCCCTCACTACTAGTCAATAGCCTCTGGCATTTGGGGAGATGTGCTTGTGGCCATGTGACCTACCGGGTACGGGTCGCCTCTAGGTGGCTTCTGGAATCGGGATGTTACAGTAATCATGGCATAAACCAACCATTAAAAAAATGGATAAAATAATTAATTTTTATAATGAAATAATAAATTAAAATATAGAGAATGATATATCTATTTATATAAATGAAAATAATAAGATCACATTGATATCAATTATTTAATTCAAGGTTATATGATATATAATGTTCTAGATCATGATCATATAGTGATAACCACACCCATGAAATCATCCTTATCGTTAGGATTACTATCCTGACATATTAATTAATTGGGTAGTCATACTACAAATTCATTAACTTGTTTGTCATCTTCGCCATACCAAGTCCCCAAGGGGATATGAAATAACATTCCCCATCTGTCAGTTTTTTTTCAAATGTATAGATCAATAAGATAATGAGTAAAAAATACATAAATGACATTGAAAAAAATCATTGATATATAGAACACAGATACTTTTTCCTATGATAATAAAATATTTATCATAATCATAATCCATATTAAGAAATAATGTGGATGGTTATAGAATACAATGTCCAATTTTTTTAGTAATAATTAATCATCCATATTGAAATAAAAAAATTGAATTTTCATCATTCCCCGATAAAAAAATGATACAATTTGCAATGTAATCATCCCAAAATATTAAAATATTTATAGTAGTATAATACTTTTAAGTCAATAAATTTCATAATAAAATTACTTTTTAGGACTAGTTGAACACAAATTAATCCGATGGATGGAAAACAGGGTTCTCTCAATGAAAAATAATTAAATGAAAATGAATTCCTATTTTCAATTGATATATCATAAAGAATAATAATGGATGTATCATATCATTAATATAATTCAATATTACACAAGACATCATGAGAATTTTAGTCAATTATTTCAATATAACATATCCCTAGTGTGATATGCAAAACCCAAAAGGATATTTAATTGATTAAAAACATCCTAGTAAAATAATGATTTGAATGATACCACACAATTAGTACAATGAATAAAAAAAATTTAATACTACTATTTCAATACCCAATTATATTAATATATCTATTTATTTGGTAATAAATCTTATGACATAAATTCCATGTGTTTTAATACATTTAAACATGAAAAGGAAAATATAGGTGGAAAAATATGTTTTAAAAAATTTAATATCGATGTCAAATAAAAATTATAACACAATATTGATGGTATTATTCAAAAAATTATTGTGTAAGATTCTAAAAACAATAAATTTTAATATATCTCACTAATAATGACTTCTTTAAAATGAAATATGTTTTTTATATAAAATGTTGTATAATAAAATAAATATTTTATTGTGAAATAAACCTTTTCCATAATTTTAAAATAACTTAGTAGAAAATGAACATTTAAAAAAATTGTGTTATTAATAGTTAAACATAATTTTTATGAGGATTATTATTATATACCATAAAATAAAATATTTGTGTCAGGGAACCCATTTATTGGATAACAAAGTTCATCATAAAACATTATAACTCAATGAAGGGACATTTGATCGATCAATATACCTTATGAAAAACATACTCCATATGGTGAGAGAAATATGAATAGTAAATATGTGTTGGGATTGTAAATATCTTGAAAATAATGAGATAATTCCATAGAATTATTAAATATTAAATTTACCCAACTTTTTTGAAATATGTTCAAGAGATAATCACAAATCAATGAATGATATTTGAGATATAAAAACTCGTAATACTATGGTAATAATTAAATCAATATATATTTTTTAGTAATATGACGTAGACTAATATATATCCATATATATAATATTTTTTGGATAAACATTTAATGTGAGAAGTAAATAAAATATATATGGAAATCATAGTACACAATTTTTATTATCTTTCAATGAATCATATTTGACTCGAAGAAAATAGTTTCCACTTTTCCAGACATCCATGAACATAATTTAAGATCCAATAACACAAAAATAACTATCATAGTTACATAATTAAATCATTTAATTCAAATACATTTTCATTTATTCTATCAATATATAGTCATTATCTAAATTATTTCTTCTAGTTATTAATATATTTTTACACATCAGGTTATTATAATTTGATCTTTTATACTATATTAATAAAAACATACTTGGTTTAATATATTATTGAAATTTTCATAACATAAATATAAATAAAGATAAAATTTCATATTTTACATTATATTTATCAAGGTAATGTTTCATTCTGTCCTACCGTTGGATACAAAACAATGAAGATACAATTAATAATTATTATCTTTCAAATATTATTAATAAAGGAAATGACTTTTTAAAATTATTTTTTTAGTACGAATCTTACTATTATAAAACCAAAAAATTTATTTCTTCACATATCAATATAAAATTATACTACTAAATATATTCTCATTGTTTTATATTATAAAAAGACATTTCATTGTTCATTTTAGTTCTTAAACTGACCAATACAAGAACATTATAAGATTATTTGATGTTTATGTGGTTTTTAATTTGTAATATTATTATAAATTAATAATACATATAAAATATAGTGTTTATTAGTGAAAAATATATTAATTATTGGTTTTTAGTAGATCAAAAAATATTTAACATGAAAATATTACATAACATGAATAATAATATTTTTTTCATCATAAGAAAAATTTAAAAAAATAATGTAAGGATGAATTTTGTTGATAATATTATTAATAGGATCAACAAAATTTAATATTGGAACCATGATGATGAAAAACATTTCATATTTATCCCTTAAAACCATTTTTATAACCATCCAAGAAATAATGTAATGAAAATAGTAATACCTCATTCCATGGAGGTAGTATTCTATATATATACAGGTATGATGATTTAATTTTCATTTAAAATGGGTAAGTAATGATATCTATTGTCATTTAAAAACATATGGTAAAATTTACTTAATAATACTTTAAATAATCTCTTAGACTATTCCAGAAATGTGGTGAAGGAGACTGAATGAGTTGATTGATGGAGAAGGTAGTCTGATAAAAAATGCAAAAATCAGTTATTCGTTTTTTTAAGGGAAGATGGAAAATGTGGTAAATTCCAATTCCCATAGAAAATATAAAATCATTATAAAGAAACCAATTTTAACATATATGGTTGATAAAATTAGAATCATAATTATTTGATATTAGGAAATATGTCATGTAAAAAAGGATTACTCTTGATCCATATAATGAGATATCCTTAGAAGATCCCTTGGAAATGGATATATTTAAATAAAATCATGTGACCAAAAGATATTAGAATAAATATAGGATTAATGTGGAAGTAACTTTTTTTAATTTATCCTATTTATACTAAATTTAATAAATTTTATTGAAGTGTTTGTTAGATGCCCCATTTATAAATGAAAAAGTATTGGTTTTTGGTAAATACTAATATCTTTTAATATTGAGATGTTACTTGCAAGGCTTGTTGTTAAAAAATTGACAAATAAAACAATAGATAATATATATGGTTAAAAAATTATTCAAACACACATTATAACTCATGTTTTAAAATGTATAAACATTTTATAGTGGTTAAACACTTAAATCACTTATTTACTCATTCCATGTTAACTAGTTTTTACCTATGTAATTTTTTATTAATTAATTAAAATAAAATGACCCTTATTAAATAATATTTACCATATGAATCTAAATTTGAAATAAATTTCATTTTATAATGTTTATAAAATATATTATAATACATTTTAGAATAATAAATGTATAATGTATTAAAAATAACTTCTTGTAAAAAATATAACCTAACTTCTAAATTATATGATTTTTTTTACAAAAAAAAATCATATTTTTTTTATTTATAAATCATCATAATAACTAAATATTTCTTACTGAAATATTTTTAAATTTTTTATAATATGTACTTAAAATTTGATAATTTCATTAAATATTTGTATTTTTTAAAAATATATGTTTACTATTCACCATAAAATCATCCATTTTAGAAAAATAACAAAAAATAATCTTATGAAATTTTTAATTTAACAAATCAAAAAACAATGTTAGTTTTTTATAAAATAATTTTTTTAAATTTTTAAATTTAACATGTAAATAGAATTATAAAATATAAGAAAATATGTTTTTAAAAGGAAAATGATACCTTAGAATACAATATATTTTCCCTCTTATTAAATATAATTTACTAATTAGTGATAAAAAATTATTCATATTGAATCGTATTACCATCAATTATCAAATGTTTCTTATGATAAAAAATCACAGCTTATAACATAATTTCTTTATAAATATTAATTCTATATTATAAATAATCTTATTAGTCATTTTAACTATACAAATTGAATTTTATTAATATTATAACAAAAGTTTATTTATCATTATAAATATTAAATAAATTGGTTACTCCAATTAATTCCTTCTAATTTAATTCCTTGTTTTTAATAGCGATACCTATTTTTTTAGTTAATCGACATATATCACGATTACATTTATTATCATTGTTGCTTATTGAGTAACATAGAAAAAACATTGAGTTATGTAAAGGTAATATTTTATTAAATAAATAGATATATTACAATTATTGGTTCCATGATGTTTCTTATGGTCATCTATAAACTAATATATACATAGATGTATAGGATTAATAAAAAACACATATCATTTTGTTAATATTTTTAATAGTAGAATGTCCTTTGGACTATAAAATCATCCAGTCAACTTCCAAAAATACAATATTAGTGTATTATATTGTAATTTCTTGAGTAACATATGGATGATTTTATGGATGAATTCCCAATGCATTAGTTATCTTTTGAAATCCACCTACAGTTTTTATCTCATTTCATTAGGGAATTTATTGATAATAACTCTATTTTATTATATGAAAACTATTATTTTATGGTTGAATGTGGAATTATGTATGGGCATTAGATTTATTAGATATTAATTTGAGAGGAAAAGTAAATAATTTATATTATACCATAATTAAGATACCATAATACTATGACAAATATTTTAAACATTCTTGGATATTCCAAATATTAAAGTAGGTTCATAAAAAATATCAATAAAATTAAATTTGTTTTATCTAGAGTCAAAAAATATATATTCATCATTTATTTGATATAAATAGTAAAGAAGAATTTAATAATCATGAACAGAATCTAGTGTCCCCAATGATAAATATATAGAAAATAGTGAATTAAATTTTTAAAGGATGGTCAATTATTTATAATTATATTTAGTGGGTTTCATTGGGAAATGGGTATAAATGATATCACACATAATTTTCTATGCATCTAGGAATTTAGATGTTTCCTAATAAAATGGAATAATAAAAAAATAATAAAAAACCATTCTTCATTCCCTTAAAAAGAATAGATATTATATGTTGGGATAAAATGTAGTGGTTTTCCAATAGCATTGATTTATTACTTATATCATTAAAATAAAAGAGGAAACCCCCATGGGAGTTTTGTTTTAACTTTTTTCAATTAGATGTAGATAGAGAAAACCATGATAGAAAAGATATTGTGAACACTGTGCATGGCCATTTGAGAATGATACATATTGAATCATAAAATGAAAATTCATTTGTTAAACACATTAGATATTTTTACCTATGGAAAATAATGTATTCTCAATTAGCTAATATGAGACTGTGTTTTATAAGCATAGTGAATTTAACAGCAGTTGATGTAATTCCATAATGGTTCTCAATAGAGAATGTTGAAAATATCATTATCGGTCCCAGGAGATATGTACAATTCGATCCATTATTCAACAATATTGTATGAAAATATACTATATAAATATATATTTTCAATTATCAAATTATATTTTTACTATAATTCCATAATACTTTGAGCAACATATGACTCTTTGGGCTATGATGTAAAACTAAGAATTTAATGGAATCATGGTTAATTTGGATAACTAAATTAATGGATTCGTAAAAAAATTATAGGACATGTAATATTTATCATTTACAAGGAAACATATATAATATAAATAATATGATTGAACAAGAATTTATAATTTTTTTTGATGTTTATGGATGACTTTTGTGGTTCATTTTCATCCAACCTTTTTAAATTCATACATATTTTTTTCTTATACCATGCATTTATATGGATCATGGTTATAAAAAATAATATTTATGATTCTATAGTAGTGTCCCAATTTATCCCAAGTAATGAATTTAATACATTTGAGTTGTTATGTGTTTTTATAACTGACTAAGGGAACCATTTATATAATAGGAAAATGTATGATATATTGAATATATATTGGGTTATTCAAAAATCAGATTCACCATATAATCCAAAATAAAATGGTATTGATGATTCATAAAATATATAAATAACAACAATAAATGAAAAAATTAGTTAATATAAAATAAATTTATGACATTAATAATTGATTATTCTTCTTTGATTTATAATATTACTTTTAAAACTCTAATATATATTTCACCTAATATGCTAGTAATTAGTATTTCTCGTCATCTACTTGTGTAGTTAGAAAATAAATATTATTTACGTTGTTAAATAATGCAATATTAAACTACTCCAAGTTGAAAAAGAGAAGAAGTTGTGTTTTTAGAAGTTAGAATAAATTAAGAACAATGTTTAAAAAAACTGATTAATATTTTATGAGAGATAAGTAAATACGAGATTGTTTAATTATTAATAATTTTTTTGATGGATAAAAGGAGTGGTTGTATAATTTTGACATAATCTCTTCCATTGAAAGTATCATTAGAAATGGTATTTTACATCAATTTTATATCTTTTTTTCCTTTAGTTTTGTGTAAAGATAAGATTCTATTATAACAATGATTTATTTAGAGTAGTTTCGAGATGGAATAATATATTTAGTGAATATATTATGAATCCTCCTTGGGAAAATCTCATTTTCATAGAAGTTGAATACAACTATCATTTTTTGGTAGCATCTTCCCTTACTTATTTTAATTTTTAATGGTATTTTTCTTGATTAAATAAATTTTTTTGGTTTAATGGATTTATTTTTAGTTTTATAGACTAGTGTAATATAGTGTTATGGATGTTATTTCTTCTAATGTTGACAATGTGGTATCCACTAAATACCTATATCCATTTCATTATATAAGAACCTAAGAACATTAATAGGGACTATGTATCATAGTGTTATTAAATAGATTTTAAAATGTTTATTAGTATAGGTTTTATAAATCATATTATAGATGTTAAATTATAAATAACTTTGATTAAGAGAATATAAAAGTGGAATAAAACTGAAATGATCGCCCTTTTAGTTTCAAATTTTATATTTTTTTATTCATCATTGGGTTTGTATTTAATCTAATTAGATTTTTTTCAGAGTTATGAGAATCAAGATAACTAACTAGATTGTAATACTCTTTATAGTGAAGGTGAATAACTAAATTATCAAAATTAATAATATTGAATACATATAATTTTAATTATTATTTGTAATTAATCACATTTATAATTGTTAAAAAATATTTTTTTCTTGCACATTGGAATTTATTTTGTTAAATAAGATGTTTTTTATAGTAGTTATACATAATGACATTGTTCATCACGATTTACTTGTTATTTAAATTAAATTAATTTTTATTGAGTTTTACTTCTTCCAAGAAATTTATGGTTATTTTTTTCTGAATATACTCTTTAACATTTATTTTAAATTTAAATTTTATTCAAAGAAACCTTCTACAATTATATATTTATTTAGTCACAAAAAATAATCACTTTTTCATATTGTTAGTGGATTTTGATTTAATTTTGTGGTAAAATGTGGTTCTATCGTATTTTTGAAACTTAAAACATAATTTATCACTATAGTATCTTTGAAATATATCTAATATTTAATTTGTTATTAAATAATTATTATACTATATAAATATATCATTGGGGACATTGTTGAGATTTAAGTATGTAGGAGCTGAATAAAATGTAATTAATTTTATTTCATTTTTGAATATATCAAACCCCTAATTATTTTCAAAATTTTCTAATTTGAATTACTACTTATGAATTATATAGTGGGTGATGATTTCTATAAAAAGTAAAGTGTATTATGTCACATTTAGTAAGTTAATCTCTGTTACACATGTATTTAATGTATAACAACATTAATTTTCCAACAAAAAAATCAAGCGTTTGTTAAATATTTAAGAGTAATTTTTATAGTTATAATTTTAATTTAACATTTTTTTATTTGAAATATTCACATGTTATATGAATAGAAATAATCTATGAAATGAAAATCCTAATCTTGGATAAACACTTAATTATAAATTCGTTATTTTTTAATTATTTTATTAGTTATAAATTACAATAAATTTCTTTCACTCACCTTGGTTTTGAACATTATAATATAATTTATCACTATTGTAACTTAATAATCTATCTATTTTTTTTAAAAAAAATTCTTCTTCTGTATAATTCATAATTATGGATAATTTCGGTATTTGTACATCTAGGAGGGTTATAAAATTAAATTAACTATATTTCATTGTTGAATATATCACAAACCTCTAATTATTTTCAAAATTACACAATTTTATGTACTATATAAGAATTATTCATTGGGTGACAATTTCTAAAAACAATTAATGCTGCTATGTCTCATTGAAGGAGTTAATCGCTATTACACCTTGGATTTAATTTATAACATCATTAATTTTCCAACAAAAAAATTATTTTGTTAATTTTTCAAGAGTATTTATTATAGTTATAATATAAATTTATCATTTTTATATGAAAAATATTCAAGTTGTTTAAATCCAAATAGA
The DNA here is from genome assembly GCA_963277665.1 of Viscum album. NCBI lineage: Eukaryota > Viridiplantae > Streptophyta > Magnoliopsida > Santalales > Viscaceae > Viscum > Viscum album. The sequence continues at coordinate 645,033,257 of OY728128.1, forward strand.
CTTTTAAATGAAAATACTAATCTCAGATAAAAAATTAATTCATTATTCATTATTTTTTATCTATTGGATTATATATTCATTATAAAAAATTTATTTCACCCACCCTGGTTGTAATAAACAATCCCTGATGAAGCACAAACACTCTTCCTTAACATGCTCGTCGGGTCAGGGCCTACCATGTACGACCAATTGCCCCAGAAAAAAGTGGTCCCCACCTAGGGGCCCAACAACCTACTTGAATGGGTCATATTACTAATGACTATCCCCAGAATCCAACACACATCTTTTCTAGAATGCTTTGTTCTCACTCACACACACCCTATGAAACATCCTAGAAGGTCACCCATCCTGATCACTACTCAAGGACAAGCAATATTACCTATATATTTTTTATTATGTAGGCTCCCAAAGAGGAAGGTCCACCTTGTTTACATGGGTCATATTATTTTTTCATTAAACCTTTTATCATTATAAGGTGTTACATTGTAATGTCCCAACCTGGATCACCCCTAAACTGGAGGCTAGACCGGTCGCCACATGACCTCAAGTGCGCCTCCCCGTATGTTAGAGGTTGCCGACTAGCAGCGAGGTTCTAAGTATAGTCAGTGGGGAGACTATACCCTCATTTTAGTGTTCAAAAATAGAAAAAGCCAATAAATTGTTGAAATGTTATAATAAATTAATATGCAGTGGAAAGTATATTTTATAAATCTTGTATAAAATAAATACCCAACACCAAATTATACAACAGATACATGCATGACATGCTAATGATACAAAAGTAGAAAACAGTGCACAAAACAACATGATTTAAATTTCAATGCATAAAAAAATAAATAATGACTCAAAGCACCAAGGGCGATCTCGTCGAGCATCCCGAGCCTCTACTCGGTCTTATGCTCCTAACTCCCAAGTAAATGCAAACAACATAGTCCTCTAACCAAATAGAATCTACTCGGGTACCCAAGCAATGGAGGCCCGAGTAGGGTGTGAGATATAAATCTCAGTAGGTCGGGACCACCGGTGTCTACCCCAAACCAGAAATTTAATAAATAAATTATAACATGTTAATTCATGCATTCATTAAGTAAATGGTACAATGTAACTATATACCCAAGGACTTGTTTCAGCCCATAGCTGGTGTCTGAACCTGTATTATACATTTGTCATACATACTAAATATTCATTACATAATCATTCATTGTTTATTAGTTATTGCAATCTTAATAAATTATGAAGGTCTTGATATTCGGCCTATTCCCAACATCTCCTACATAAGTCACTCACCACAAATGTCTCTAAAGACCATCTAAGTAATAAAAGCAAAGACTAATTCCAAGCTTGTGCTTTGGCTTGGATAACGCGTCATAACTTATTCAATTCAACCTTTCATATAATAAGTTTTAACCCACTCTCTAAAATTGGTTCACCCAATTCATAAATAAGTCTGAAACCTTCCTCATAAACAATTCACAAATCATCTTGTCTCAACAACCTTTTTAACCATTAACTCCTTTCATGCACGGATAATTGGACCCACAGACCAATGTTAATTAATTGGTGTTGAACATCATGTCTAGAACTCTCGTGAGTATTTGGAGCATCAGTAATTGTCTCACAACCAATGGGTATTTAGAGCATCTATCCCTGACCAATAAAAGAATATTTTCTTGCAAGATGGGTGTAGAACACCATGTCTAGAACCTCATGAGTATTTTCAGCTTTAGTCATTGTCTCACAACCCATTTATCAATTATACATATATATTTATTTTTGGTGTAGAACACAATGTATATCACCTCGTGAGTATTTGGAGCTTCAGTCCTTGTCTCACAACCCGTTTATCAATTATACATATATATTTATCGTTGGTGTAGAACACCATGTCTACCACCCCAAACAATCCATTAATTAATTCATAAATTAATTAATACAATATTTTAATTAATTCAAAAACTAATTAACAACATAAATCTCCCATAAAAAGTAAACCCTTAATTAAATATTCAATATCTCAATATTAAATAATTAATTAATAAATAATTGTTCTTAGAAAGCCAAATAAATAATTAACTCAACATTTAATTATCCAAATTTGTTAACAAGTTTAAAACTGTCCACTCAAACAGTGGTTCATCCAAGACTTTAACAATTTTTATGCACATCATAATCATCAGAAAACATGCTGAAGAAGCCCATATATTTAGAAACCATCTCACGCATCATCTCATAATATAGAACAAATCCATCCTAGATAACTTAATGCATGGAAATCTAACAAGTATCAAAAACCACCCTTGGTCAATAGTCATAACAAACAATCAATTCCCAATTATAATTTAATGCATGCAAAATAATTAATTCATAAATTAATTAATTCAATATTATATCTTAAACCAATCATAAATTAATTAACCACTTAACATTTAGCATTTAATAATTAATCCATCTATTAATTATTATAAATTTCTAAATCATACTTTTGAACATGTCAAATATTCAATATTCCCAATCATCATTAAAAGCCACGAATTTTATTCCAACTCATGACTTGATAATTAATTTTACAATTAATTAACCTATTATACATTTTTCCCATTCAAATCATTTAACTATTTAATCATATCAGTTTAACCAAATTAGTAAAACATGATTAAAAACAACACAAGTTCAAGCCCTCATTTATGTCACGTGGGTGACATCATTTAACAAATTCAAAAGTGTCATGAATCAACATATCATAATAATGGAGACTTACATTCTCAATTTATTTAAAGAATCTATAATTCTTAAAATAAATTGTTAAGGATTTGAAACCCTACCTCAGGGTGGCACCATTTTTAATCCTAATTGATTTAATGTACTTGGCAGCAACATATCCACAACTGGTCTGTAATCGCATGTGCGCACACCATTATATATATATATATATATATATCTTTGTGGTGTCTACATTGACCAATGAAAATTACATATATTAAACTGGTAACCAGAATCAAAATTGTAATAAATAACACAGCTCTAACATGGTACCAAGAACTCATAAAAAAATTTAACAGACCTTAATATAACAAGTTAAAAACCAAACCGCAGGTTTAGAAACATACTCAAACAAACAACGACAAGATAGTTTGAGACCATCCACCTTTCCCTTGGTAGCGGAAGTCGGATTATGGACTAATGGGTCTCGATTCATCATTCAAATATCCTAAAAATAGAGGAACGCAACAACCAGATTAAACCTGAAACTTTGGGTTTTAGCTGAGAAAACAAGGTGAGAGAGAAGAGTCAATTGATCGATGCAAATCACCGGTTATATATAGAAGGACTCACCTTGACGAGGAAGACAAGATTCGTGAAGAGTCCGAGGGGAATTGTCACGCGCAAAGTGGAGTCCAGGAGAGGGGTGGTGCGTCTCTAAGTATTTTCAGAAGGGGGTTTGCAGCACGGAGGTCGTGCACTGCAGGATATTTTCCCGGATGTCTCGTTCATCTTGGTCGCAACATGGGAAGGAGCTCACGTCGAGAAGGGATCTCAAAGGTGGGAGGGAGGGGCTGCATCATGAGGTGCACTGCTATGTGTGTGCAATACCTTGTCCGTAGGGATGAAGAAGAGGGAAATTTGATTACCTTCATTTTCTTTTTCAAACCCCTAAATTAATTTCCATTAATAATAGGTATTATTATACTCTTTCAACCCAATAATAATACTACCATTAATGAGATAAAAATAATAATAAAAGATATTAATAATACTTAGTTTATTATTTTTATTATACACATTAAACACTTATCTAAAAAGTAAAAAAACTCCCCAATTAATTATTCTTAAAGGAAACATTTCATTTGAGAAAATCAAACTCCCCTTTACTCTTCAATTAAATTAAAATCTCTTTGACTTCAAAGAAAAAAAATAATTCCTTTCCCACAATTAATAAAAAAAATTCCCTTGAATTTAATTAATTAACAAAATAATAATAATAATAATAATTAAATCATCATCATTATTATTATTAAAACTTTTATTTTTTTAAAATTCCAACAAAACTCCCAAATTTATTACTATTATTAATATATAATAATAATATCCATAATGATCAATAATTATGAAACTCATAAAACCATAATAATAAAAATATAATTATTATTACTCAACCCTTTGATATAACCCAACAACTCTATTAAATAACCACACTCCTTCATTAAATTCAAAACTGCTTTTTTAATTATGTGTTTCATCGAGATACCCAACAACCGCCTTAAATTCACCTAAATATTACACCCCATTAAATAAAAATTGAACTTTGACAAACCCAATAATTAAATTGTATTAAAAGAAAAAACAAAACGCCAATTTTATTTATGTCTAACCTCCCCATTAAAATCCACATTAATTATCCAATTCATTTTTAATCTTCATTTATTATACTTGTAATAAATGTTTTGTAATTAATTATAAAACTCCATATTGATCATTAAATTCTTTTAATATTTATTTAACTAAGTAACCAAAAAAATAATAATAACATTATTATTATTATTATTCAAACATTCATTTATTTAAAAACAAAAACCCCCAATTTTTTACAATATCATTAATATGATAAAAACACCAACCCATTTCCCCTCATTTAATTAAAAGTTTCTTTATGAAGATCAAAATCCACATTTAATTCTCATAAATGATACACTCCTTTAACATTCAATTAAAACCTCTATGTATCAAAATAATTTATGACTCCAAAATAATAACAATGACATTATTATTATTAGCACATTCCTCTATTTAAAAAAAATGGTCCTCTAATAATTCTAAAACTCTTCATTTAAATAAAACAGTTATTTGATAAACCCAAAAGCCATGTCAATACCTTCAACTACCATTTAATTAATTCTTTAACATTTAATAAATTTAACAACCACAATAATAGTAATAATAAATTCATATTATTATTATTATTATTATTAAAACGTTATTTTAATTAATCCAAAACTATCATATAATCATATTTAACTAATAATAATAATATTAATAATAATAATAATTTATTAAATAAGATAAACTACACAGGTTGGACTGCAACCATGCATTTCCCATGAAGATCCATTAATGTGGATTTTTCCAGATCTGGTGCACCCGAGACTTATCAGGACACCTGCTAAAATTTATTGGGTAATTATGTAATTCTAGAAACGATGCCATTATGTGTTCCAAAACTCAGGATAAAATTATAGAGATCGGTTAAAAAAAATGAACCGTTGATAAATTGAAAAATATTCGAAAACATTCATATTTTAACCTGGTTCAAAAACATGGGACATTACAATATTCCCACCTTAAAAACTTCTCGTCCCCAAGAATCCATTGGGAACCACTACTAAATCAACCGACCTACCATGGTAATTTAAGAAGATAATTCAAAATATTACTGGACACCTCTGTTCTAAAAACTCGACATCACCTGCTAACACGTTTATCAAAAAAGATGCAACAATACCCACCATAGGATTTTTATTGACATCTCATGAAAAGATTAGTCGCTCACCAGCACGTGTTTTTAGAATACATTAAGGAATGCATGTGACATTCCTAAAACCATGTTCACCACGTAAAAAATTGATCATAAAAATCCGTAACATAAACCAATCGGCGTGCCAAAACAACCGAGTCCCAAGAAGTCCTCCCGAGTAGTGGGACGAACATACATTAATAGACTAGAACATTCTATAGGTACTACCTACCATGGGATAACCCCTTACGAAACATAAACATTTACCCTCTCTCTTGGTCCCAAAAAAATGAAATCACAATATTCAAAACCCCCTTTTTCATCTAGGAATTTTAAATAATTCATTTCAACCATTTATCATTTGAATGAATTTCAGCATACACACAAGTACATATTCCCAACAAGTCACGCGATTTTCAAAATAAAGACCTATGGAAAAAAATAGGCATGTTATCACAAACATCCTCATTAATCATAAATCAATGTTATTCAAATATAAACAAGAAATTTAGCATCTAAATTCCTTTTATAGAAAAAGAGACCTCTAATGTTCTCATATATTCAATATGGGTTCTTCCAAATGAAACCCGAAAATAGTTCATTATAATCAAAACTCTGCTATTTTACATTTGTAACCATTTTATAACATATTATCATTGTATAAGGTTCAAACACATGGGTGGCCATCTACCAATCCATAAGGCACCCATACACCTTATCGCTGGAATTTGGCTCCCATTTATCACAATCTACATTTATTTAACATTTAACATTAGCACCACCGTCACATATCCAAAACACCTCTAACATGTTATCATATGCAGTAACACTACAACATGCTATAACACAGAAGCATGGAACAATAACAAAATATTCTAATAACTCAAACAGTATGGAATATAATAACTCAATCATGTTAAATCTATTACCGGACCAATCTACCTAGAGAGGCATACTAAAGAAGATCAAATCATGGCATTTCACCTAAGGAACACAATCCAAATTAGCTGTCATCCTACTAATGATACTACATGGCATGTTATATGCATGACATATGATTCTATAAGTGACTAATATTATGCATGTATGAATATTCCTTTCCGTATCAGGCCAAGACAATTATTTTTCAAAACTCTCAAAAATAAATAAACAACAGAAAATAAACCAGTCACTCAAGGTGAAATCATATCAACTGTAAACTCTAATAGTAAAAACATCAATTCACATCCCTGGATACTTGGTCATTTCTCGTGAATGAGGTGATCAGTCCCAAGCACAACTATTAACCCAAGGGTAGACACATTCCTAGTCTCCTATCTACCAACCGAAAACAGAAACACAAAGTAAAATAAAGAAAACCTAAACCTATGATAATACTTTGTAACTTCCTGACCCGGCTCACCACTAAACCGGAGGCTGGACCGATCACCCCATGACCTTAAGCGCGCAACCCCTTACGCCAGAGGCTGATGACTAGAAACAAGGGTCTAAGGATAGTTAGTGGATAGACATTACCCTCATTTTAGTGTTCCAAAATTGAGAAAGGAAATAAATAGCGGAAACTATATAATAAATGAATAAGCAGTGGAAAGCAGATTTTATAAATCTTGTACCAAAACAAATGGCCAATGAAAAATTATACAACGAATGCATGCCTGACATGAAAATGATAAAAAAGTAGAAAACATTGAACAAAACATCATGCTTTACATATCAATGCATAAATAAAAGAATAATGACTCAATTCCCCACGAGCGATCTCCTTGAGAAACCCGAGACTCCACTCGGTCCTGTTCTCATAAATCCCAAGTAAATGCAAACAACATAGTCCTACATCCAAATAGAATCTACTCAGGTACCCAGTGCAATGGCGCCCTGAGTAGGGTGTGATATATAAATCTAAATAGGCCGGGACCACATGTGTTTACCCCAAACCAGAAATATAATAAATAACGTATTACATGTGAAGGTAGGCATACATTAAGTAAACGGTACAATGTATCTATATACCCAAGTACCTGCTTCAACCCATAGCTAGTGTCTGAACATGCATTATACATTTGTCATACATACTCAATATTCATTACATAATCATTCATCGGTTATTAATTATTCCAATGTTAATAAATTATTATGGTCTTGAGATTTAGCCTACGCCCAAAATCTCCTGTATAATTCACTCACCACAAATGTCTCTAAAGACCATCTATGTAATCAATGTAAATACTAATTCTAAGTATGTTCTTAGGCTTGGATAACACATCATAAGTTACTCAATTCAACCTTTCAAATACCATGTCTGAGCCCTCTCACTAAATGTGGTTCACCCATTTCATAAAAAAGTCTTAACCATTCCTTATAATCAATTCAAAAATCATCATGTCGCAATAGCCTTCATTAACCATTAACTCATTTCATTCACGAACAATTGTACCCACAGTCCAATGTTAATTAATGGGTGCATAACATCATGTCTACCACTCTCGTGAGTATTTGGAGTGTTATTCCTTGTCTCACAACCCATGGGTATTTGGGGAATCAGCCCCTGACCCATAAAAGAATATTTACTTGCATGCTAGGGTTGAACCCCATGTCTAGCACCCCGTGAGTATTTGGAGTTTCAGACCTTGTCTCACAACCCATTTATCAATCATACATATATATTTATCATTGGTGTAGAACACCATGTCTATACTTTGTTGTTTGCATTTACGTGGAAAATTGGAGCACAAGACCGAGCGGAGGCTCGGGATGCTCGAGGAGATCACCCTTCGAGCTTTTAGTCATTATTTATTTATTTATGCATTGAAATGTAAAACATGCTGTTTTGTTCACTGTCTTATAATTTTTTATCATTATGATGTCATGCGTGCATCCGTTGTATAATTTGGCGTTGGCCATTTGTTTTGGCTTTAGACCCTCGCTGCTAGTCGGCAGCCTCTGGCGTACGTGGAGGCGCGCTTGAGGTCTTGTGGTGACCGGTCCAGTCTCTGGTTTAGTGGTGGGCCATGTCAGGATGTTACAAATATTTGAGACCCTACATTGGGGTGGCACCATTTTAAATATGAAGTGATTTAATGTACTTGGAAGCAACCAGTCAACAACTAGTCCGTAATCACACGTGCACACACACACACACACACACACACACACACACACATATATATATCTGTGTGTGTGTGTGTGTGTTTGTGTGCGTGTTGTCTACATTGATCAACGAAAATTACATATATTAAACCGGTAACTAGAATCAATGTTCTAATGTACAAGGCACCTCTAACTTGGTACCAGGAAATCATAAAGAAAATTTAAGAGGCCTTAATATAACCAGTGCAAAACCAAACCGCGGGTTTAGAAACATACCCGAACCAACAGCGGCAAGATAGTTCGAGACCATCCACCTCACCCTCAGCGGCGGATGTAGGATTTTGGACTAATGGGTCCCGAGTCATCATTCGCATATCCTAAAAATAGAGGGACACAATGACCAGATTATAACTGAACCTTTGGGTTTTAGCTGAGAAAACAAGGTAAGAGAGAGGAGTCAAATGATAGATGAAAATCACCAGTTATATGCAGACGAAATCGCATTGACGAGGCAGAAAAGATTCATGAAGAGTCTGAGGGTAATCGTCGCACACAATGTGGATTCTAGGAGAGGGGTGGTGCACCTCTAGGTTTTACCTAGAGGGGGGTTGCACCACAGAGGTCGCGCACTGCAAGAGCTTCGCATGTGTGTCGCGTGCCTCTTGGTTGCACCGCGGGAAGGATCTCACACCAAGGAGGGATCTAAAAGGAGGGAGGAAGGGGACGCATCATGGGGTGCGCTGTTGCGTGCATGCAACACCTTGTACATAGGGAGGAAGAAGAGGGAAATTTGATTCCCTTTATTTTATTTTTCAAACCCCAAAAATAATTTCCATTAATAATAGTTATTATAAAACTCTTAAAACCAAATAATAATACTACCATTAATGTGATAAAAATAATAATAAAAGATAATAATAATAAAAAATTTATTATATTTTTTTTACACATTAAACACTTATCTAAATAGTAAAAAGATCCCCAATTAATTCTTCTTAAAGGAAACGTTTCATTTGACAAAATCAAACTCCACTTTACTCTTCAATTAAATTAAAATCTCATTGACTTCAATGTAAAAATAATAATTCATTTCCCACAATTAATAAAATTCTTTTTTCCTTGAATTTAATTAATTAACAAAATAATAATAATAAAAATTAAATCATTATCATTATTATTAATAAAACTTTCATTTTTTTTAAATTCCAAAAAAACTCCCCAATTAATTACTGTTATTATTTATAATAATAATATCCATAATGATCAATAATTATGACACTCATAAAACCATAATAATAATAATATAATTATTATTACTCAAACCTTTGATATAACCCAACAACTCTATTAAATAACCACACACCTTCATTATATTCGAAAATGCTTATTTAATTAAGTGTTTCATCGATACACCCAACAACCTCATTAAATTCACTTAAATATTACACCCCATTAAATAAAAAATAGAACTTTGACAAACCCTATAATTAAAATATATTAAAAAAAACAATAAAACACCCATTTTAATTATGTCCAACCTCCCCATTTAAATCCACATTAATTATCCAATTTGTTTTTAACCTTCATTTATTAATCTTGTAATAAATGTTTCGTAATTAACTATAAAACTCCATATTAATCAATAAATTCTTTTAACATTTATTTAACTAACCAAAAAAATAATAATAACATCATTAGTATTATTATTCAAAAATTCATTTATTTAAAAACCTAAACCCATAATTTTTTAGAATATCATTAATATGATAAAAAATCCAACCCATAACTGCTCATTTAATTAAAAGATTCTTTGAGAAGCTCAAAAGCCACATTTAATTCTCATAAATGATACACTCCTTTAACCTGCAATTAAAATCTCAAAGTATCAAAATTATTTATGACTCCAAAATAATAACAATGACATTATCATTATTAGCACATTCCTCCATTAAATAAAAAATGGTCCCTTAATAATTCTAAAACTCTTCATTTAAATAAAACGGTTCTTTGATAAACCCAAAATCCACGTCAATACCTTCAACTACCATTTAATTAATTCTTTAACATTAAATAAATTTAACAACCGAAATAATATTAATAATAACATCATATTATTATTAGTATTAAAACAATATTTTAATTAATCCAAAAATCTCATAAAATCATATGTAATTAAAAAAATTAAAAAATAATAATAATAATAATAATTAATTAAATAAGATAAACTGCACAGGTTGGACCGCAACCATGTGTTTCCCATAAAGATCAATTAAAGTGGATTTTCCCAGATACGGTGCACTCGAGACTCATCGAGACACCCACTATAATTTATCGAGTAATTACACAATTCCAGAAATGACACCGTTAGGTGTTCCAACACTAAGAATAAAATTCTAGAGCTTAGTTTAAAAAAAATGAACCATTGATAAATCGAAAAAAAATTCAAATAATCATATTTTAACACGGTTTATAAACACAGGACTTTACATACATTCATCCTTGGAGAGAGAAGAATATCTTCATTGTGTACCCTACATCTCAACCCAGGAAGTGCATCACAATTAATGCTGGGTTCCCCCTATGATACTAGATGTATCAATTGGGCCCTAGTGAAAAAAAATACACCCCACCTTAAAATGGACATCAATTCCTTGTCCTCTAGGTACCACCAGTTTCCCAACAAACACATGTTCCCCACCCTAGAGCCCGGCCACGTTCCAGAACTGGATATCAGACTAATGTCTATCCACACAGGCCAACTCATTTCCTTTCTAGAATAATTTTTCCTCACTCAAACACACCATAATAAACATCCCACAAGTTCACACATCCTAATCACCACTCCAGGACAGGCATGATATATTGTGGAGTTCTAATCAGGTAGGATCCTGAAAAGGATGGTGAACCTTATTGACAGGAGGCATATCATTTAATCCATTAACCCATTATCATTCTAGGGTGTTACAATGGTCCAATGTTGTTTTAATTAATTATATATTAATTAATAATTAGAGTATTTTATCCTATAACAGAATAGATATTTAGAATTTATATTGGAACACAATTTATGTACGGTTGATAAATTTATAAAATTCATTTCTTTTTTTAAAACTGGGAACAAATATTTCACTAAAATAATATAATTTATATAGAAGAGTCACATTCCTACTTTGGAAATTCTACTTGGAGAAATATTTATATATGTAAATTCTATTTGAGACAACATTTATATAGTATTGAGATTGTATGTGTTGAAATTATTTAAAATGGTCTCAGGAAACAATGGATGTAATTTTCTAGTTTACAACCAAAACAACTGAATGAGACGTCAAGAAGAATTTTGAAAGGTATGGAAAACTCCAATTTATCCAACTCCTCCCAATCAATAAAAATTAGCATGATGTACCACTACATCAAATAATGTCCCTGTAGATGAATACCAATTCCTAGATGAGACAGTAATATCTCTCCCCAACACCATAAATGAAAATTGGTTATAGGAGGAGGTTGTAATATCTCACAACTAGAAAAATTAAATCATTTATAGAATAAGGAGGTAATGTATCACCTGACCTTAAATAAATATAATATTTTGGGATTATTCATATATATCATGAACCTCCCCCACCCATAATAGAAAACTATTTCTAGTGTGATGCATGATTTATTGTATTCCAGATAGCATCAGGTTGTATACGATACCGACCATACCATGAATTAATTTATTTCAATGAAACCTATTAATACAATGATGAACTATCAAAGTGGGTGGATTTACATAGTTATAGAAGAGGGAGTACACAATGGGGAAAAAAAGAACTAAGATAAATGAAAACTAGATACTATATAAGACTAAGTGGGAATCTTCTTGTTTGATATGTAATTCACCTACCATGTACTATAATGTAGTTTAATATCTGTATTAAATAATCCTATATTAATAACATATATCCAAAAAATGAAAAACCTTCCATGAGAATGGTGGTTTTATCATCATATTCAAAAGAATAATCCTTCACAGAGGAAACCTCTCATGAAGAAGGATCCTTTGCAGAAGAATCCCCTTAGGATACCCCATTGTATATTGTATGAATATTATGTGGAATGGCATACACCTAGTGTATTTCAATTTTTCATACCAATAAATAATTTATTTTTCTTTTTTACTCTAATAAAAAAATAATTTAATTTCATTGAGATCACCCTCGTGCCTGCTAATATCCATGTGGACATGATATAGGATACATTAGTGTATCTCCCTTAGGATCATTCATTCCCATGATTAGATAAAAACAAATTGACCATACAAGTATATATGGTCAAAAAACAGTTCAAAATTAAACATTATCATGTTAATTATGATCATATAATTATGGATTATGGAATTGGATTAGGATGAATCATTCATTCCCCATGTGCCCCATGAAATATAAAGAAAATTGGGTCATATCTTTATGACCAGAGGATGACCATGTCCCAATAATGTGTTTATAAACATTAATAAAGATGAGAATGGACATGTAACTTTTTTATTATAGAATTACCCACAATATCCCTACCCTGATCCTATAGGTGATGAGGAGAAAACAATTCCATGAGCATTCAACTCGGTGTAGGCCCCTAGCCTATCTTGTAGGACATCCTACTCCACCAGCATTCCATATCCCTTCCCTTATATACTAGAGGATAAGGATTATTTTTCAAAATGGTATTCTAATTCCTATTTATGTCCCATAAAATACATGATTGTGAGATATGATAACCTTCTGTTATATATTATTCCTCATACTGATCATGAATAAGGTTGGTTAGAGATCAATGACGATCATATACTAAGCATGTTAAAAATACACCAAATTAGACTACAATGTAGTTGTAAGTCATAGTAATAATATCAAATATATTCTTTTTTATTTATTTTCAAAAGGATTCATAGTAATCATCTTCTATGTTCAACCTAACACATTTAGTCCAGTTCTGTCCTTACTGGGTCATATCCTCAATAAGATTACACCCCTATATTGAAGGGCATATTCCTTCCAAGTGTTTATAAAGTCATCCTACTTCCCCCATATTCTTCTTGAGGGACATATAATAAGGACTTATTCCATATAATAGTATCTAAATTAACACCAATTCATAAGACACACAATTAAAATTGATAAGAACATTTCATATAGACATCCTCACTTCATGATAGTAAGGTCAATATCACATGATTCTAAAAGCTATGATGTCTCCAATTTAGTGGAACCAACCAATGTGGTTTCAAATTCACTACATGAATATAGATAATAGTCACTTGGCACAATTTAGATCAAAACATCAAAACAATTTCTATCTCCTTGAAGGACTATAAAAATCAGAGTGCCCCACTTTGTAGATAAAACTAGAACTATCAGATAATAACAAAATACAGAGATCCAATGATACATAAATATGGTTCCATTTATGGTAAAAATAATGATAATTATTGTTCGTACCATTGATGTAGAACCACTAATACAGATTTTGGGATCCATTTATGTAGAAACATTGATACATATAGATAATTTTACATCATCACGTGTCAATAATTTATTATTATCATAATAGGTACTTGGAGTTTGAAAGGATTCATGATTATTTATTAAATATACAAGAGATATGTGGAGTGGTAAATAATTCCTAAAAAGGTTCCAAGGAACCATTCCAACCATCAACATTAAAATGTGTGTTTCTATGCATCATTTGACCTTAAAATATGATCAAATACTTTTTGGAAGTAGGTTTTTGAATCATCACAGAAATGTGAAACATTATTTTTTTATTTAAATTAATAAACCACATTGGAATCCTCCAAAAAATTTTATATGAAACAAAAAATAATAATATTACATGAAAAAATTATTTTTTATACATTATTTTTGTGAAATTTTAATTTATTTACATTCATTAAATGAAATTGCGAAAAACATGCATCCATTAAAGAAAATAAATGTGAACATATATTCATTCTTTATGATTATATGATTGGATTTCTCATTTTTTTATTATATTACCACAAAAAATCACCAGAAATAAATTAAATATTGGAATGGAATCCACCAAAATAAGATAGACAAACACATTAGCAGTTTCACGTATTGGGTCCTCATCCAACTTGAGGACAATGTATCCTACATTATGTCACCAATGATGAGTGTCAAATTTATTAATCATGGAGTACATAATGAATGGTAATATCCTAATATAAAAATTTTCACATGAATTGATCCATTATATAAAGAATTATAGACTATTTTATCTATTAAGTCTTATATAAAATAAGAAAACAACATAAATTTCTATTTTAAACAATTTCATGTTCCTGCCATGGTGAGGAACAAAAACATCCTTTAGTATATGAGGTTGGTATATCATGGAAAAAATAAAAAACATATTAAATAAAGAATTCATCAAATGGAAGGTCTCTTACTATTATTCACTTCCACAAATGTTGTGCATCATCAGACCATTGACCTGATGAGGACACCACCCTATGTGGTCCGACATAGGTCACTGAGGCACAAGATCCCATGGAAACCCACCATGGGAGGAAAAAAGTTAATTGGTAATATTATAACACCAATTTACCAAACAAATAAGAATGAAAATTTAATATGGTTTAAAGGCATGAGCATTAAGATATAATTACCCACATATATCATGTTTTCCAACACAGTTCAACCACACCAAGAGAAGTCCATTAGAATACCACAATAAAAAATACTGGTACAACCAAAGTTTCTTCCTCTGCATTAGAAAAATGTATATATATTTTTATATTGACCTAGTATTTTTATATATTGATTTTAAAAAACATTATGTAAATATTCAATACATTGCATGAACACACACCTGAGGGCTGTAATAGTTTATTGTATTGGAAGACTTGGTACACAATATTCAGATTTTGTGAAAATTCATAGACATATCCAATAAAAATCATCTTCATTAGTACTCTTATAAATCACACTTGACATAAAATGGATCATCATAACCCAGGGAAAGGAAATAGAAGAAAAGGTGTGATAATATTATCATTAGGGTTATATTAGAAAGATATGTATTTATAACTTCAACATAATGGAATGAGAACATGATCATAACATATGAAAACCATACCATACATATAAATGATTATAATATTGAGTCCAACAATAAATATTGGTAGTTTATAAGTCATTAATAATAAGGAAACCGAAGAACATGAACAATGAGTGCATAATATTGGCATAATACATGGAATTGTTGTCTACACGTAAGAAAATGTTTTCATTTACATACTTTTCAAGTACCAAAACTAATTCTATCATATTGGTGTGGGTTAAATCCTAAAATAATTATATTATTAAAGGTTCAATCACAATTCCATCTATATGGAAAAATTACCTTTTTAAAATGGGTTCACTCACCATTCATTCCTATCCTATATCATGATATATAAATCATTACTAAATGAATTGGATGGAGGTATAGGTTAAATTCGTATCATAATGAAAACCATGTTTATATTTTTACAGAAGTTATGAAATCATTCATCATATAATAACCCATTATATGGAATGGGTTTCAAAAATATTTTATCAAATCATAACATGTGTCAAAGTGACTGGTTTCATAATAATTTCTTCATTTCATCATTAGATAACCCATGAAAAAATTAAGGATTCATAATAATTATATCATGTTATATAATGCAGAAGTGAAACGAGTTTCATAAATATCATATCATTATAAAAATAAATAATTAAAAGAAAGAACATTAATTTAATCCTAGGATAATATCCCCATTAATGATAAAGTGACCTTAATGTATGTCATCGTGGAATGGGAATGATTTTTAATGAAAAATCAATTTGAATGTTTCTTGAGGAAAATAATAATTATTTGAAAATCATGTTTTAAAAAAAATATCTTATATAATATATTAATAATAAATTTCATTGTAAAAAATAATTTAAATTTATAATGGAATACATAAATATAATTTAAAAATTTTATGAGGAAAATAACATTTCATTGAAGAAACCTTGAAATCATATCAATGAAGCATTAAAACAATATATAACATTTCATTAGGATAATATTTCTACCAAAATGAAATAAAATATTTTTTAAAAAAATAATTTTCGAATTCCGTATAATTGAAAATATCCTTGATTTGAGATGAAGGAAGTATCATTTAAGATATTGGTAATGTTGATAGTATATTTTGTACATGAAATTCAAATTAAAATAATTATTTATTTCAAATTTTATATTAAGGCCAAATGGTCATTGATCGGAAAATAAATTTAATATTATTTTTAAATTTTATTGGTAAAAATAAATTAATTGGTGCAAAATTATTTTAAATATCATATGTGTGTATTAAATTAATATTGAAATAATTTGTTTAAAAAAGTTTTTTGGAATAAAATGAATTTTTGACGAAAGAGAGAAATAATGTTAGCTTTTATGAAAAAAATATAAATTATTTTGAGTACCAAATAGTGGAAAAGGAAACTAATAACATAATGAGTAAACTAAGAATAATATAATAGTAGATTATATCGAGAGATGGATCATAATATATTATCACTAGAAACAAATCATAAAAATTATTATAAATAATGAGTTTGTAATATAAAATATGTACGACATTTGGAAATTTTAATTGTAAGAACCATGAAGGAACATTATTAAATGAAACATAAGTTGTCATGAGTATAAATTAAATCATTATATGAATTTTATCATGGGTTTCAAATAGACCTCATAAAGGTAGATAGGATCATAACAAATCAAATATCTCCAAAATGTTAAATTGAGACTGAAATACCTTACCACATTGGTAAAATTTGAACTATAAATCCCATGAAAGATATATCATAAAATATATATTTAAATGCAAATAATTTTTCAAAGAATCATCATTAAATACATAAATAATTAGTACATACAACATGTGATATAAATACGGGTTTAATATGGACGGATTCTCATAAAAGTAAAATGTGAGACTAGAATATCTTATTGTAAGTATACATCGATACATTATTATTACATACATTGTATTTCCATGTATGCATTGGGTTGTACTTTTCATTGGTTCTTCCTCATCGAATCTAGATGTTGGTAGCTGGAGAGGACAATTTCTGGAAATAGGTCCTCTATGAGGAGGTAGTAGTCATTTGATTGATCTACTTTAGCCAAGTCGATTTGAAATCAAAATTCCCTAAGAATGTGGGTCTTCATCATATATGAAATTCATCTAATTGATATAATATATTGGATGTGTCCCACTCATTGTATGATGGTAATGTTTACACTTGAACAACTACTTAGGTGAAGACTTCCACTTCTATCCATGATCCTCTCTTAAAGACCCTCCCATAGGTTCTACTCTGAATTATCCTATGGAACTATCTGAGGCTAGACACAATAAATATGATCAGAGGTAGGGTATTATCTACCAAATGCTTTTTCTATAATTATCCATATCCATTTTTGTTTTTTGCGAATTAGTCTTAGGGTTATTTTTCATGTTATTCCTCATCAAAATAGTACTATATTCCTCCCTGCTCTAAAGCTTTTACAAGACATGTGGCTGGGATGGGGGTCCTTTTTACCCCACATTGGATTTTGCAATGCAAATTTCATCTATTAAGACTCCAAAATATCTCTAGTTAATAATGTTCTACAACTAATGGTTCATTTTATTTTTTTTATTCTCTATCAACGATGTGAGGAAAAAAATCACGTGGATGCTTCCTCATCCCAGAGGACCAGCTTGTATGTTCATATAGTACAACATCTCAACTCTCATCCATAGTTATAGGGAGTTAGGGAATGCCTTTAAATATCATCTTTACCAAGGATGATGTAGAAAAACTGAGGAAATAGAGATTTTCACTATCAATTTTACATCCCTTCAGAGGGTCTTGGCATGAAAACAATGAAATTTCATTTTTACTAGCGTGATGGTTTCTTTTATTAGAAATCTAGTTCATGAATTGATGTGTAACCTCCAGTATCCATAAACAATCCAAATATCTCTATCTCCACTACTAGGAGGTTGGCCATGATGATTCTTCAAGTGAACTATGATAACTCCATTATCATGAGCAGTCGAAATAGAGATATTTTTCAAGGGATCATTCTGAATCTTACCATTTTTTTATTAATTATTGTTGTATCCATAGTGGTTTTTTGTTCATTTTAGAGTTCCGTTAATTGTTTTATTACTATTTAGAATTGAATTAGAATTTTAAAGTTACAGAGTCTGTGTTTTTGGTGTATTTTGTATATAGTATGTTATGAGGTTACCACATTACCATGAATGTTGGTTTTTATAATATTTAAAAAAATATTCGGAGGATATATGAATTACTTATGACAATCCATTACCCATATATTACCAATTCCATGTTAAAATATTATATCAGGTAATAACCACATTTACTTTCATATATGTGTTGAAATATGAATATTGATCATTTCATATTATCGTGGTTATTTCATAGAATGAATTATAATTATGAAATAATTATCTTATTTATAAATTAACCAAACCAATAAGACGTATATTGAGAAATTATTTTTAGAAATTAACTATGTAATGATAATAGAGATAGTAGTAAATACGTACACATTAGGAATGTTTCCGTTTGCTGACGATAATTAAGGTAAATATCTATGTTATATATTATGTATTAAAATTTATTATAATATCCTAAATATCAAATTTGTTTACTATAAAAATCATCCATGTGGTATGGTGGTGAAAATATATTCACATCTCTTTGGGATGGTTGTAGTCTACATGTACACGAATTTTGATATCATATTTTACCAAGTTAAAATGGAATATATAAAGGGTGTATTATATTTTCATAATGATAAATATGTCATCAATATAATAATTATTTTATTTTTATCATATATATTTATATTTATCATCTTCTATTGAAATTATTTGTGAAAAAATTCACGACACATTAGGAGTTTGTATTACATCCTATACCTGGGAGACGTTATTGTATCCCCTATGGAATGATAATTAATGTTATAAATATGAAACAATGACTCTCAAAGTATAATTATGATACAGATATTATATATTTAAATTATATCCATTAACATACAACACTTTTATGGTTTTTAATGGAAATATTAATGACATCGGTTCGTGATAAGGAAGTCCTCCATAAACCTGAAAAGGGATTTTGTAATATTTGATAAAAGTGGGGATGGTTATATGATATGACATTAAGATAAAAAATAATTAGTATAGTTGAAATTTTATTTTTATTATCTCATCATGGTTTAATAATAATATTATGTGGTTGTGTTTGAAATAAAAAAAATCTAATTTTAATAATATTACCTCTTCTCAGGGCATCAACATTAGGATCGAACAAAAATCATTTCTAAGATGGATTTCTACAAAAAAAAATAATGACTCTAGGATAACAGTAGTTATTATGAGAGGTGATTTTGGTATGTATATTAATAACTAAATAGGATTTATTCTAAAGATTTTAGTTGAGATGTGGTGGCCTTTTATAAGTGATTCAAGTGACACAATTGTAATTTATTCAATGGAAAAGGTATACCAACATTTTTAACATGACACAAGGATATAAAATAGTCCATTTTGGAACCTATAAAAAATAAGGTACAAATATGAAAATCCAATTGTTATTTTAATGTTTTTTAGTTCTTTTTAATCCCATATATTCATAGTTTAAACCATGGTTAAACCCAATTTTACAATAATTGTAGTAATTAATTTTTTCTATTTAAATATTAATTATGGTCAAATATTAAGTTGACCTTATTAGATAATA
Organism: Viscum album; assembly: GCA_963277665.1. Lineage (NCBI taxonomy): Eukaryota > Viridiplantae > Streptophyta > Magnoliopsida > Santalales > Viscaceae > Viscum > Viscum album. The sequence goes on from OY728128.1 coordinate 645,053,708, forward strand.
TATATTATTACTCATACAAATATTGAATCCATTTTTTCCAAATTTAATTCATATAAGAGGGAAGAATTTTTTGAATATTGATCTTGAAAATGTGATGAGAAAGTGGGGTTTGAAAGAAAAAAGGCTCCAACATTTATAATGATTTTATATAAAATTTTAATATAAAATGTATTGAAATGAGATTAAATTGATAAATATATTTATATAATTAAACAAACATTATTTTAAAATCATTTTAAGATATAATTTTACTTTATAAATGATTTAAATTTAAAGGTTGATTTCTGTTAAAATTCATTAATTATCATTATTCATAAAATAATTCATCATTACATAAAATTCAAAAAAATAATCCATAGATAATTAATAAATTATTATTTAAAAAATAAAAATAATATTTTGAAATAATTTTATTAAAAATTTAAAAACAATTAAAAATGAGTATATAAAAAAGCCACTAAACAAATTTTTTTAAATTTTTTGTTTTAAATGTAAAATTTGATTTATTCTAATCAACTGTATAAAAAAATAGTTGAATAATAAAAATTTAACTGAATATATTATTTTAAATTTTCATTTAAATAGTTCATCAAAAGGGGGTTTTTAATTTATTTATGTGAAATACATTTAAGAGCATAAAAATAAATTCTCAAAATAAATTATTTCTTTTATTGTGTAAAAATATTAACAATAATTTATAATTAATAGGTCACATATGAATTAATTTTATAGACATGTGTATAATTTTTTAATAATTTAGTAAATCCTATTTATACATGCCATTCTAATGTCCTTGTGATAACTATCATATTAAATAATATTATTTTAATAAATTTTACATTTCATTTAAACTCAGTGTTCCATGTAAGTATGTTACACCAAATATTTTGTGTAAAAAGTACTAAATATTTCATTAAAAGAATGTAAAATTTATATTATGTGTTTTGAAAATTTTTAGAAATGAATACATTTATTTGAGAAAATATATTTTACAAAATAATATGGTGTTACCGTATAACAACCCCCCCCACTAAAAATAATATTTCCCTTCATTTTAATAAATTTGTTACCAAAAAATGATGATAATTCTAAATCATTACAACATTATGTTCCCTCATAGATTCCTACACCTATTGGTGAATTAACTAAGCAGTTACTAGGTGAGAGGTATTTTTTCATTGAGTTGTCTATATTTGATCATGAATCTCTTCTGATTGTTCCTCGTATGAAATATCATGTTTCAAGGGTACAACCTATTAGTTTATTAAAAATGATGGATCAAGTATGTACTTCCTCATGAGTGATTCCTTGAAAAAATTATGAACATGAGATAGGTTTTAAAGATGTTCCAAATTATAGGGTATTATCATGTCTAATAAGGTATTTTAATTGGACATGTATACCTATGTCATATTTTTCCATTCGTTCTTCCACAAATTCATTCATTGAAATACCTTATTACTAACATCATTTTCTCTATCATGTTAACTATTCTAAACATAAAAACTCTGTTAAATATTTGAAGTTCATACATGAATATGAACATCTCAAAAGTACTATATAATCTCATCATCATGATCAAGTCCCAATAAAATTATTTCTATAACTTCATTCTAGTATTTTGGAGTTCTACAGTTATTTCCTAGAAGGGGTTCATATTGATTCATCTGAATTCTAATGTGAAATATATTGATTCATGTAAAATAACATTATTAATTTATTGATCCCATGAATCATTTAATTCTATATAAAATGAACATAACATATCTTTTAGAGCATGAATTATTATCTCAAATAGACCATCTGTATGAGGATGTTACATCTTATAAAATAAATTCCCACTTAAATTTATTTCTTAATACTCCACTAAAATGTTGAGTTAAACATTAAATCATGATAAGTTAAAATTCAATGTTGAACTCCCCAAAATCATACATAGTCTTTAATTTAAATTCTAAAAATAGGATCTAAGGATAAATATTCACTTAGAAAAATGAAGTTTCCTCACTTCGTAAAGTGGTAAAAAATAGATAGTAATTATCACAACAAAAATTATAAGATAATCCTTAATTTTTACATGTACATTTAATATTATGTATATAAAGTTTAAAGGCATTCCTTATTAAATAACATTGTCACAACATAAAAAAACAGGGTGTTTTATTATTATAATTGTCTATTAAACTAACATTAATCTTGATAATTATACCATTACATAAATCCATAAAGGGGTTTCATGGTCATTGAACTTATGACTGTAATGAACTCATATATCAAATATGGCATCAATGGAGACATATACACTTCCAAATGATAATTCATATTTTCGATACTGATGATGTTGTATTATACATATTTTTTTGGATATTTAGGTTCATCATAATACAAATAGAATATGAAATGTGACTTAATTATAATATAATTCTCTATAGAGGGAGATAATCACATATAATATCATTATATAATGAAAAAATATATTTTCATAGGGAAAATTCATACAAAATAAGTCATGATATTCCCACATAAAGAGGGGATGATAATAATTCACTAATTATCATGATGGAATTAATTTATTATAATTTCATATTCATTATCATTTTCATTTTAATTCAGTGTTTTGTGTGGCTTGCCAACTATATTATCATATTTAATGGGCAATTTATTTTCATAATGCACAATATCCCTATTCATGGGACAATAGACTGTTGGTGGAAAATTATGTGAATCTTTCTATCCATTTGGATAATTATAAAATTTTGTTCAATAAATTAGTCAATCAACTTCTTGATGAAAATAACTTCCATACAAAATAATTTAGTATTTTTCTTAGACCAATTTATTCCATAATTCTTCACAAACATTGAGAATAATTTAAAAATCAACTTATTTTCCCCATTCGTCTTAGTTTTTAAATTTTATTCAATTTTACCCTTAATATTTAAATAATGATTTTGTTACATAAATACATCCACCATTTATTATCTTATATCACATTAAAATATATATTCAAAGATACTAAATCCTCTAGTGGATAATTCATATTTGATCCTTGGTTTTATGCCACAAAAAAATATGGAAACCTTTTTTTCATGTTCGATGATAATACTAGAAATGTTCTTCACAATCCTATAAAATATTCTTCATAGGTACCGATGGATTATTAATTCATTTTATTTAACTAATGGAACTCCTTCTCAATTGTCTTATGAAGAATACGAGAAAATTTGTTATTGAAAAATATGTTACTGAACTCACCCTGACCCAAGAAGTAAATTTCATCAACTTTCTATGAATTCATGATTGGATTACAACACTAATCTTATTATACTTCTAAATAATATACATCTAAAAAATTTATCATGATATGAAAACTAGAGTATGAATAATAACATTTTAGTGGTTAAAATCCATTTCATTCAAACTACTGGATGAGAAGACCTGTTAAATGATGGTTTATGTTGCCTCATAAATAAATCAAAAGAATGTTGTTCCCAACATTTCATGCTTGAATTTACAATAAGATTAATAGATTGATAACATTACATAATCATAAAAAATTGATTTTTCAAACTAGATCCCATAGTATTTGGTTTATTAGGCAGAAAATCATCGTCTTTTCCATCATACACATCATTAACATGGATCTGTATGGTTCTAGCCATATAATATATAACCAAAATCATTTTTTGAGAAACAATAATCATAGTGGAAGACCACGTAATACTGAAAAATCACTTATAGGGTGTCAAAATAATTTCATTTTCATTTTAATCTATGAAACCTTATTATAAATGTAGGCTATTTAGGGTCAATTTATATTTAAAAAATTCTTGATTGTTCATAGAGATTTGGTGAATTTTTAACACATATCCCCTAATATTGTTAATCTCGGTGTGCATCAAGGCTCGTTTCATGCACTATGTGATGATTTATTCTAGATAAATATGTCCATTTTGATGTTATTACACCTATTAAACTTTGTGGATGACACATATTAACTGTTAGTATCCATACATGTATGTAATTGGTTGGAAGAAACTCACTCTATCCATTAACGAAATTCCATGATATTTCTCTATACATTAACTCATCCATAGACTTATGCTTTGATACTTAGCTAGAAATATCTTTATAAATATCAATTAGAATCTCAATTAAGTGTTCACATCATTATATTAAATGTTTAACTAATCCTTATGCATTATACCAACTATAGAAACTCATGAATTTTATGCATCAAAATTACATCTTTTTTAATAATAATTCATTACACTACACAAAGAAACAACTAAGGGCTGTAATATTTTATTTTCATTGGAGAGTAAGTACATAATCAACTAACTTGGTAAATCATATTCAATATCTCCCAAAAATATCTTATAATTTGTACTACACCCAAACAGGAACTACATAAAATATTTCTTTATAACATGGGGAAAACAATTATATTGAAGGGTGATAATAGATAATCTTCAAGGGAAGAAATGTAGATATGTCAGAATAACATGAACATATGTCTTTGAGAACATGATTAAAATATATGAAAACCATACCATGCATACAAAGATCATAATCACGAGTCCTTATATATATATTATATGTTAGAAAAATATTATTCAAAAGAAAATAAAATAACATGATCCATTAGAGCATAAAATTTCCATTAGATAAGAAAATTTGGAATAAAAAAAATATAAGAAAATCATTTGCATTGTATTAGACTCTTGTAAACAAGGCTATCATAGTGGTATGGGTTCACTCAAGAAACCCTCATAGTAGTCAAGGATCCATCCCATGACCACGATAATAGAAATTTTCCATTACATAACCAAATTCATTCCCCATTCATGTCTTATATATCACATGAGATATAATTCATTACAAAATTAATTGAAATGAGATATATGTCCTACCAATAATATAATATAATATGTTCTAATGTGTGTCAAATGTTTATAAAAATTTATAATATTATTGTCCATGAATTTAGAATATTTTCTTATACATATCATCATAACATAACTAGTGGAAAATATAGATGATGCACAATCATGTTCTCATTTAATCATAACATAACTAGTTGAAAGTAGTGTTTTTTATTAGAGTTCAGTTCCGGTATAACTCTTGGAAGAGAAATTAGTTTCATAATCATAACCTCAACATAAACATAAATCATTAATTGAATGAATAATAATTGTATCCATGGATCATATCCGTAGTAGAGAATAACTATCCTAATAAGATTTCATCTTAAATGGAGAATTATTTTGAATGAAAAATCACATCGTCTACTTCATAAAGAAAACCCCATTCCTTAAAAATAAAATTTTAAAACAAAAGGCTCATAATATATTTTTGTAAATCCTATTAATCTATAATAAATAAAAAAAATTATAAATGATTATTTAAAAATCATATAAATAATTTATTATGTATAATCACTTTTCATTGAATATAACATTGAAATATAATAAATTTTATTTTAAAAATCATTTAAAATATATCATAAAAATAATATATTTTCTTCTTTGAAAACTAGTTTTAAAAAGAACTAAAATAATTTAAAATACATTTTTTATTAAAATAACATATAAAAATTATAAATTTATCTTCAATAAAAAAATGTTCACAAAGATGAGATGTTTTGTTCATACATAGATATTAAAACAATAGATGTTAAAACAAAAATTTCATTCACATTTACAGTAAAATTAAAATATAAATTATTTAAAAAATTAAATGATGATTAATTTACTATAAATTTTATAAAAAACAATCATTGAAAAAAACTTAATTTACAAATAAAATGTTATCAGTAAAAACATTTGAAATAATTTTTAGAAAACATGGTTTTGGAAAAAATAGATTTTATATTGAGGAGATAAATAATTTCTTTTATTAATAAAAAATACATAATTATTATAAGTATGAAGTTGTGGAAAATGTAAATATTAATATCATTAATAACCATTTGATAACACAATTTATTATCATATTGAGATATTAATCATAATATTTTATCCTTATAATCCTAATCATAAATAATCCTGATAAATGATAAGATTGTAATGTAAATTCATTACCACTTTGTAAAATTTAAAAATACCTAATAATGAAGGAAAATAATTATATAAAACATAGAACATATTTAATATATAAAAATTCCTAATATTACATATAAAAGGGTCATTACATTTACCTTTTGATTGAAGATAAGAGTATAACATATCATATGTATCAAAGAAGGAAAATTGAGAGAAAAACATATTCTTCCACATTTGAATCTTATCAACTATAATCCACATGAATGAGATATAACATATTGAATATATAATTACAAATAATTTATGTGATAATAACTATAAAATACATTCATTGGAAGTTTATACACCATATAATTCTTTGTGGTGGTGAATATTGCAAGTGTCTCACAGATGTGAATGTGAGTCAGAAATCCCTTGACATAAGCCTCATCTTCCTGAGTACACAAAAAACATAATTTATAATACATATACTTCATAATAAATATATTATATAACCATAATTAAATATTTTATTCTATTTAATATTTACTTATCTCTATTCATTAACCATTTATTTTTATTTCCTTGTTAAAATTACATTTTGGGTATTAATCATTGTTTTTCATATATGATTGATTTTGTAGTTTTTCATATCAAGTTGATCATGGTGACATCATCTATAGATTAATAATAATGAAATAATTGTAATAAATATTCATCAATTAAAAAATTAGGACTATTCATGAATGATTGTTTTTATAAAAGAATTATATTAGGATCATTGAGATGGTATTATATACATACAAATTAGCAACATTTCCATTTTTAGATGAATATTATGGAAAAGAGGTAATAAATTTATGATTATAATTCCATGATAAAAATATAACCAATAACATAATATTTATTTAAAAAACTCTTCCATGTGGTGTGGTGACCAAAAAGAGAGTAATCTCTCCTTGTGAAGGCTATAGTCCACACATTCACAACTGATGCTATCATCATTTAGTGACAGAAATTCTAATAATTAAAATGATGTATAAAATATTAATAATTATAAACATTTATTTAACATAATACCAATTAATGTTTATCACATCAATTTATTCTTGTTATCTTCCATGTATTGTGTTAGTTAAAAATGAATTACATTATTTTGTGAGGTGGTATTTCACTATATACATGAGTGATGTTATCTTATCTAACATGGAATCTAATAAAAAAAATTTATATGTCTTATAATGACTAGAAATATTATAAATATTTTATATGTTATATGTAAACATTGTATCCATCTCAATACCCAAATGTGATGGGTGGTAATGGAAAAATGCATTACATCGGTTGATGAGGTGGTAATCCCAAATACACCTGAATGATGATTTACAAATCCATTTGATGAATGTGGGGATAATATTAGGTCATTAGAATAACCTAAAAACATATCATCATATGCAATATACTTATTATATTATATCATAAAGTATTAATAATAATTAATTGAGGTGGAGGAAGAAATAATATATAATGCTTATTGAAGAACATTAACTATTATTCAAGTACCCTTTATTGTTTTTCCACAAAATGTTTTATATATTTTATTTAATACCAATATAAGGCATCTTTGATGTGATGGTTGAAGTTTATGTGTGGTATGGGTTGGTTATTTCGAAACCAATTGGTCTAAATGGTGTAAAAAATAAAGGAGAGGGGTTGGCCTTTTATAAGTGAGGTGAGTGGCACACATGTAATTTTTTGAAATAAAAAGGTGTAAAATTGTTTTTTTGCTTTTTAAAATGTAAAAAATTTGGGGATTATCCAAACAACAATATATAAAGTATAAATAGGTTCATAATGTAGTTTTTGGACATGTTGGGGGGGCATTTTTAACCCAAATCCTTTTTTTACTTAACCCCAGGGAAAGCCTATTTTTCCTTAATAAGGATAATTATTTTATTTTTTACACTATTTAATTTTGGTAAAAATCTAACCAGAATTTATTAGTTAACAAAAATTATTTTAATCTAAAATAATGAAGCAGTTTTTAAAAATTAAATTAACAGAAGTGAAATGTTATATTTTAATATTAATACCGCAGATGCGATGAGAAATCTTTTTTTTCCTAGAGAAACTATTAAAAATAGTACAATGTTATTATTAATTTTAAAATATTAATTTTATATAAAATATTTAAATTTAATAAAAATATTTCATGAATTTTTTTGATGTAAAAAACATTCAAGCGCATAAAAATATGTTTCAAAATATAAAATTTCAATTATTTTAAAATGGTATTTAATTAATTTATTATTAATTGGTCACTAAATAATTCATTTTATAGAAATATATAAAATATATATGTTCATAATTTAGTTAACCATATTTATTCTTTCCATTACACCAACTATGTGATAAATACCATGTCAAATAATTACAATTTTTAAAAATTTCAAATTTAGTTTAGAATTATTGTTGAATGTAGCACATAATAAAAATAGTCTTATGAGTAACCCATGAAAAAATAAATGTTATTTTTAATGAAATATAAAATATATATTGTGTTAATAGAAAAAAAAATTTTGATAATTTATTTGAAAAAAATATTTCACCAAGTATTGGGATGTTTCAATTCTGGTTGGAAATGGGGGGTAAGAGAAGATATATAACCTTTATCTAATCATCGAGTTGGCATATATTCTCGTTCCATCCATTAATGTGACTCATGATATATTGGAGGTAATATTATGGATAGAATACATCACTCTATATATTCATATAATCATCTATGATTTATTAATAGTTGTTGTGACCGTTTGGAGTAATTTAAATAACCCAACCCCCGTAATTGGAGTGATTCTTCTACATATTATTTTTGTTTCTAATGAGTCAGGAGAAAACTTGATCCCATCCATGTGGTCATTATAAAATCAAAAGATAAATTTTAAAACAATATCAAACTTATACCCCAATTCCATGTGGAAATAGAAGTCCATTTTGGTGGCCTATTCTAGGAAGGCATATATACTTGATGAAATTATATAATCTTCTCAAAATATTTATACATTAATAAAAATATGAGTGTTTTGTGGGGGACAACATTGTATGAATTAATTTTTTCACAAAATTTAAATCCAGCTTCCAAAAGGATAGAATCTAAATAAATTCCTCAGAAAAGGAAATGTAAAATGCATGAGGAGGCCCACAAACATTTTCTTCCCTGGGATTGTATTCATAATTCCCGCAATCATTAATTAGTGACATCCTGGGACCCATGTAAAAGAATATATAGTTTTAGTTTAACATCCCCCCTCCCATATCATTGAACGTAATACCTATTGAGTATGTCCCCATAAAACATGTTACAAATCCATCATTTTTAGAATTATCATGCTTGATCTTGAGATCCATATATTGACGTGTTCCACTGGAAACCATCTCATGGTTAATATTTAAATAATATATTTGTTCCTCCACATTATATCGTCCATCCTAAAGGAACTCCCTAGTATAAAAACAAAAAACCATCTTTATGGTTGGACATTAATACATGATAGTATACATACCAATGATGGTGTTCACAGCGATGGTACTCTCTTTATTGATGTTTCATTTGGAAAACATGATCTTATACATTATGAAATAATTATAATTAAGACAACATATAGTATAGTTCTTGTGATTCTAATGAAATTCAGGTATCATTACTCATCATTGAAAATTGGTACTCCTTATCAATTTTAAGATAAATTGGGGAAATTGTCATTCGATAAACTACCCTTAGAAGATATTCCTTCCAATAAAGTAGATTTGATCCCTTCCAATACCCCTATCCACAGTATATAATCCATGAAAAAACCCACTTTGTATAGTTCATGTGGGGTAATCTATATTAAAATATGAAGATCATACATTTATTATAGGTAAGAACTTGTTTAAATAAAATATATCATTCTAGTTTTAGAACTCAACAACTATACAATACATTATTGAGTTAATATTTTATAAAAAGTGCGTGACTAAAATTATAAATAAAATGTAATAAAAAGTCTCCATAAAAATTGTAATTTCTTGGATTAAGAGAGATATTAATATTATTTCATGGAATGATAAGTGATTCAATTTCAAATTTACTTGGATAAACTTATTATTGATATAACCATGAATTAGGAAAATAATGAGATGGTATTCAATGTGAATGTTTTAATTCCCAATGAAATTATTATCAATGGATCGTTATAACCCTACTGGATGCATATATCTAGGGATAAGGTGACCAGGGATCAATTTATTTTACTTTACCCCCACATCACCAAATCCCTCCTAAACAAAAATCACGTGATGTTATTGCTTCAAGCCACCTATCAGAAGCATGACCACCCCATGATATATTGTGTGATCATCATGACTCGGCCATGAATAAATATGAGAATCATCAGACATGATGATATTGATCCATCAATATACACATGCATTAGTAATTCAAAAAATTCTACAAAAACATCACACCTAATGGATTATAAACATTTAATTTAATTAATTCCATCAAACTAATTTTTTCCACTTGTTGCTCATATATTTTTCCAAATTCATTATCAAATATAGACATTCATGACCAATAAAGTATCAAAAATAGTTGAAGATGTTTCAATATGATTGTATTTTGAATGCATTTGGATTTCGGAATTTTTAACCAAACATATTACATTGAGGCCACCTATTCCATCTCAACACATCACTTTAATATTAGGGGAATTTTCCAATACAATAATATGGGGGGAACAATTCCCTAAAACTCCTCAATGGAACTAAGAAATTTATTATATAGGAGGTCCATCCATGTGTGATTTATCCATGTTTGTTTCATCTGATTACCAAACCTCATCATTGAGAACATGAATGTTGAAATTATATTTAGATTCTCCTTATATCAAACTTCAACAGATGACTATAAGACAATACAAGGATGGAAATATGGGGCCCTGTAGTGGTATTATGTTGAGTTGACCTATTAGGTGTGAAACCAATACCAAGGATCGCATCCCATTCAGTGGATATACTATTTGAAATCGGCCCTCCAATCTTTCTAAGGATAATGGGAAACTAGTAATTGATTATAGATGAATAAATGCCTTTATAACTTCCTATACAAATTCTATAGATATTTAATCTATTACATGGAAATATGAGGATGATATTTCTATTCGATATACAGTCAGTAATGAAGTTTCTAAAGATGGTTTGTAGACCATGAACTTGTGGTTTTCTACAAATTTAGGGAATCCCAAAATTTCTCTATTGTAGCCTCTTCAGAAGGACTCAAACAATGAAAATGATAATGTTGTGGATACAACCATACTATAACCTGTGGTAGTTCAACAACTCAAAATAAAATGAATACATACCCAGTGTAAGGAATATATTAAAGAAAATATAATTTTCTATTCATAACAACTAAAATATTGTATCTGAGATTGATATTTTCCTTAAATAGAAGTTCATCCAAACCTCTCAGTGGACATCCTTCAACAAGAAGAGCATAGGGTGCTAATAAATGTGTAGCTATGACAAAAACCGAATCTAGTATCTAGAGAAACAATTTATTTAGATCCAATGATGGTAGGATATATAGAGTTCTTTCTAGTAGAAAATCAACTAGAACCAGTTCATTTGAATCACCACTTGTCAGAAAATGAATGCAATCAACTGAAAGTGAGGGTACAACCACTATATTAGATTTAACCCATGGACCCTCTTATTTATGTTAAGGATTAGCTGGTTATACCCCTATATAACATTGAAAATATTAATAAAAGTTATTTTAGATTACAATCTATGAAGGGGATAAATGAACCGGTACAACTGAAGATAAATCTATACCCCGAATATGTTTACGTAACTTCTCCCCTATCATAATTTTTTTGAAACCCATGTTTCTAAAATTCACTATATCATTCTGTCGAGAAAATATCCAAACTCATTTCATATCTTGGTGTTGTCTTATGATTCATTCTATTGAACAAAAAGATGTTTTGAAACTCAGATGCTTCATAAAAACCATGGAGGAGATAAAAATTATATTGTAACATGTTTACTTTCCACGATGAACAAAGGATATGAGGATCTCCATTGATAATTTTTTTATGAATTTATCTCAAAAAATGGTAAAAAATTATCCATGTCTTATAAAATTTAAAATAGATATAGAATAAAAGTGTATCACATTTAATTTAATGGTGGAATGGTTTGACATAATCTGAATTCCTTCATCTTCAATTGGATGATTGTTTGGACACCTAATAGGGAAATTATATGATACATTGCATATGAAACACATCCTTGGAAAGAATTCATCTGAAATTTGGGAACATGGAGCTAACCTATAGAGGATGGAATATTTTATTTGGTGAACCAATGAAATCTTTTTCTTGACAGAAATTCATGAACAGATAATAATAATAATAAATGTGGGAACTATGATTGTCACACTAAGGTTTTCTCCTACACTTCCTACTTCTCTAATGCTATTTCCTATTCATGTCAAACTACCTATTAATTGGAGAGGAAAATAGTTATATCCTTATCAAATGAGATAATAGATAAGAAGTGTGAAACTTTTTGGACTACATGAATATAGTTTATTCCTTCTAAAACAAACAAGATACTGACTACTTTATAGGTGCTATGAATTTTTTTCCTAAAATTTTTAGTTCTCAAAAGGTATTATCATGGTTATGTCAATGAACACATAAAATATTTAAATATTCACTAAAAATTAGGACATTATATCCAGAATTATTTGTATAATTTTATTATACAAAATATCGATGATAATATGTCAGTAGAATTAGTCAAACCACTATTAGAAGTTTTGTGTGTGTCATATACCTCCATAGAGATTGATGGTGATTTCGGGGAATTTTCAAAATTTCAAAAAGATTCCAATGATTGGGTGATTAGATAAATGATAAATAATAATCATTCCATTATCATGGAATAGTCAAACAAACAAATCGTATACCCATCTTCTTATGTCACATTGTTAGGAACATCATTAGCTTCACAATTATCATGAACCAGACCGGGGACCATGGTAAGCTAGTAATGGAGCCAACCCAAACATTGACCAATGGGTGTTCCCAATCCCCAGAGTTTGATGACCAGAACCTAGACTCATAAAACATGATAGTGGGAAAAAACATTCAACAATACATAGGGGAATAAAAAAATTAATGTATGCATTAAAAAGAAAGCTCCACTGGGAGTAGTGTACCATAACAAAATAAGGAAAAAAGATAAATTCCCTAAGGAAACAACTAACCATGTACAATGTTTAGTCACCTGATCCACCTCTAAGAGATCCTTTTCCCATAATAAAACCTAGACATTGAAAGTAAAAAAAACTCCAGAAGGAAAAAGAAGGATGTGAACTAAATATCCTCGTAGGTTCTCAATAAGGATCCCATAACAGGTTTCAATGAATTCTTAACCAATGGAGTGATTTAAATTTTAAAATGAAATGGTTTTTCATTTCAAATAATATTTAATATAATCAAACTATACAGTTCAAATGATTGAAATATACTTTATGAAATGGATTTAAATGAGGTGGAAAGTTTCTAAAAAATGGATTAAAATAAAACATTGATATAAAATAGATTACATAAATTCAAAAGGCATGTAAATAAGTTTAAACGACATTGGAATACATTCATATCTCAAATATAAAACATGTGACAAACATGGTCCTATTCCAAATAGCTTTTATAGTATTTACATCTATAGGACTCCACACTCTCTAAGTGATCTCAACAATACGTGTATACATATATCCACCTCACATGGGCCAAGACAACTCATCTCTATTACATCAAGGATGGAATATTATACAAGTATGTTTTAGAATATTGTAATTGTATTAGGTGTGTCCCAATAACACACTAACTACCAAAGTATTTGAGGTATTCATACAAAATCATTGTTGAAAAATGTATTTTAATTCTTCTTAAAATACAATTTAATCCAATTATTCCAATTAAAAATTCCAATTTTTCATTAAAAAATCTTAATGAGGTTTTAATATATATCATTCCTATTTCGCAATATGAAACCACTCAGTTTTTATCAAAAAAAATTAAATCCATTTTCCCATGTTAGATATCCATTACAAAATTTCCATCAATTTTCACAATTCGTATCCATAATTAAATTAATTAAATTAATTGGAACCACTTGATTAAAATTTAAACAAAACATTTCCATAAATAAAACCTAATCCAATGGTATTGGGGGATTTCCCAACATCTCTGAAAAATAAATTTCAAATATCCCAGCATAATTTGATTAATATTAAAATAAATCAATTGAAATCCTATTTATGAAATTTTATTTAAATAATAAATGGACATGAACCAAGAAATTAAATGTTAAAAAATTAGTCTATTCAGGAGATAATGAGAAACCTTTTTCTTCAAAACAACACTCACAAAAACACTCATCAATGATAACAAAGGTGTATATGGACTAGAAGCATATTGTATAGGTGAGATGAAACAAAATGGGACATAGATCCTTCAATTTCATGATGAGCTATTGAAATACAAAAGGAGGATAAAGACTTAAGATGATGAACAATATAGAAATCATACCCAAGAATCATATATCAAGAAAAAAGATGATAGGAAATCAAAATAAAGGATCTGGATTGGATGAAGGGCATAATGATCGCTTAGGGAAGGATTTGGGTCAAGGGAGTTCAAACTGAAGAGGAGGAAATAAAAATTCTCCTATGTTCTACCTATTTAAAAAAATTATTGTAATTAACAACATGAAATATAATATCACAACAAGAAATATTTAATATTTGATTCCTCTAAAAAAGGTGTAAATTAAACTAAAAAAGATCTATTAAATACCTAGTGACATGTAAAGTCTAGTCACGATGTGTATCCTTTACAAAAATAAACCATTCACTACATGCATATTGAAATCATTACATGTTGTGTAACCTAGTTATATAGTGTCTTGCCCTCTTTCCCCTATAGAAATATTTGGTTAAGGATGGGAGTCTAAAAAATATCTAACTACACCATTATAGGTATCCTCCAATCTCATTCCCAGCCATACCCAGTCAACAAAAATTGAAACTTATGACAAGGTTAAAGGAATACCTATCAGATTGGTAATGGGATGTTAAAAACACACCACCATAAAAACATTATATCCCCAGAAAGCATATGAGGAAAATTATTTAACAAACAGATGATACCACATCTATCTCTTTAATTCCTTGTGTTTTTACCTCTCTAAGAAATCAAAAGTATTATTCCATAGAATATTAATGAATGGTATCATCCAACCCCCAAGTACCATAGTCTCAAAATCAACTGTCATGACTAGTTGCACAATCAAAGATAAATAATGTTTAATCTCAAGATCAATTAATCTCAACACATATGATTGATTAGAGATATACTTTCTCAACTGTGATACATGGAATGCATTACGTATCTACGTCATCAATGCTAGTAGTTCTAAATGGTATGGTACTTTATTTACATTTTCAAAAACTTAGAAATGTCCCAAAAAATTAGTGGAACACTTCCCTTGCCTCCCAGGTCATCGATTACCCAACTAGGGTAAAATTTTAAAGAACAACATTTCAAAAATTGAAAACATGAAATGTAAATTGGATCAATCATCATGAGAATGATATTGAATCTATTATTTCAACATTCTGTGATGGATTTAATGAATATTTTATGTCGTCTCTTTCACCAAACTTGGTCCAACCATGGAAAATTCATCAATCTCCAACCAACACAATGGTGATTTATAGGGCTGAACATACAAATCCCCAAAAAGATTAATTAAGATTGCGTACTAGAAACCATTGTTTTAAGAAAACTAAAACATTCCCAAATCATATTTCAATGCCCCATTGATGTCGATAACATATGCATGAATGTTAACCTCATGAATCTGAATAGATCTCTCTTTATGGACATCCGATTGTGGATGGTAGGTCATGTTCAAATGAACCTGAGAACCTAGTGCATCCTAAAGGCCTCTTCAAAATATATATGTGAACAATGGATCCCTATAAAAAACAATAAAATATAAAACTCTATGAAAATAGAAATTCTCTTCACGTATATAATTCCCAACTCCTCAACATTGGAAATATCCTGAGTGGGTATGTAGTGAGAAAACATGGTCATTTTGGTGATCAAATCCTATATAACATTCTTCCTTATTTGTGAACATGGAAACCCACCACAAATTATATAATTATTTCATCCCACATCCATATAGGGACTCGAAGTGGGTGAAGTAAACATTAAGGTTTCTAATGCTCCACTTTAACATGCTGACATGTGTAATAGCTAGAAACAAACTCATCAATGCCAAATATCAATATGGGAAAGAAAATCTATCACCTCAGGTCATATAAAATCATAGGGGTTTTTGGGTACACCAACCACGAAGAATTATGACAATCCCACGTCACAGTAGTCCTTGTTGATAATGGCATGAAAAAATTGATTCTGATATCATAGAATAACCTCTTCGGGGAAAGACTAATGTGAAACTATCTCCCCATAATAATGAGTGTCTCTAATCCACCAGAATTCATAATCTAGAACATGATCCTAATGAATAATGTCTATAAGAGAGGTAGTTAATGGAATTATGGATAAAAAATATTCATCCCCTTTCTCCAAATCACCTATATGAAACACTCAAAAAAGATCCACCAAATTCCACTATTTTGTAGATTTTTTCACTTCATTGGTTGGAAGTTTCCAGATCAACGCATCTGCAATGACATTCCATTTCCCCAGTGTATAAGCAATTTCAACGTATAAAGATTTTAGGTAATCCACCCAATGACTTAGGTGAATATTGAAAACATTCTGAGAGAAGATATAACTCATGATTTTGTTGTTTGTATAAAATGTAAAGCATTATCCAAAATGGTAGTTCCAAAAACAATTATGTGTTTGCATCATAGATTAGAGTTGAATGACTTGGGAAGGGTACTTATTCTCATGTGGCCTATAATGAAGAGATCCATAAGAAACGACATGATTGGGTTACGTAAGAACTTATTGCATTCGTGAACTTATTGCAAGAAAATTGACAACATATCTTCCACCGACCTTTCGATATATCAACACCTATGAAGAAGTCAAAAGATGTTTCATCTCAACAAAAGAACCCTAAAATTTATCATTTCAAAAAAGCATCACCCCCTTTTGATTCAGTTCAGTCATCGGAGAAGGCAGCTCTGAGAAGTACATAAAAATTCTGAGATAATATACAGGTAATCCCATGAATCGCTGAATCTCAAAGGCATTATGTGGTTTCTCAAAAATATTAATGGCCTCTCTATTAATGTTAAACTAATACAACCTATTTAAATACCATGTATCCCAATAATTTAAAATCTTGAATATGGAAATAAAATTTTCAAAACCTAGAATAAGGACATTGATTTATTAGAAGACTCAAAAATATTCTTATATTACTAACATGATCCTCCTATAATTCATAGTAAACGAGGATGTTGTGTACAATGAATAAAAAAAAATTTCCAATTATTTCACGAAAATCATATTCATAAATGCCCTGAAATATAAAAGAGATTTTTTCTATCAAAAAGGTAATAAAAAAGTACTCATAATGACAATAAATTATACTAAAAGAAGTATTCTAAATGTTAGATTCATTTATTCTCAACTGATTGTAACCAGATCAAAGGTTGATATTTGAAAACCACACTGTTCCTATCAACTGATCAAATAGATCAACAATCTATGGTAACATCTAGTTTTTCTTTAATGTACCTAAATTTATTATCACTATAATAAAAAAATAAGACAAGCGAACTATCACAACAAGAAAACTTCCCCTTAGCGGTGGTTTTTTCGTGGCAGTTTAAAAAACTGCCGCTAAATGTGTTTCGGGCCGCCATTTCGTGGCGGTTTTTAAACCGCCGCGAAATGCCATAATTTTTTTTATTTTTTTTATTTTTTTTTATTTTTTTTATTTTTCAAGGATTAGCTGTGGGTTTTTAAAAAACTTCCACGAAATAGCATCGGTTTCGGTAAAACCACCGCGAAATGAAAGGAAAAAATAAAAAAAACGTAAGAAACCCCAAAATCACTAAAACGACCATAACTTTTGATCCGGGCATCCGTTGGAGGGCCAAGACCAGTCAAATAGAAGCTCATTAAGAGATATAAGGGAACATATAATCAAAATCATGTGACAGTATAAGGTGTCAATGATATTAGAGTCATAAGAAATTTAAAAAAAGTTCTTCAACTTCAAACGGCCATAACTTTCGCTTCGGGTGTCCGTTTGGGCTCTACCACATATCAAATCGAAGCCAGCGAAGAGAGATACACACTACTTCGATAGAAGTAAACTTATTTCATGTTTTTCAACCCCAAAACCCCTCTAAAGGCCTTTGAAACCTCGTTTCTGTCACCGATGTCCCGTCGAACTTGTCTTCAAACGGACGTAACTTTCGATCCGCGTGTCAGTTCGGACACCTCCACCTGACAGATCATAGCTTGTTCTATGAACATAACATTGACTGGTCGTGGCACCCACATACACTCCGGGATCATATGTTATTGCCCTTTTAGTGGGTATCGGGTCTGTTATGTTTTTCAATGCCTCATTTCTAGCACCCGTTCTCCGTCAACTATTTTTAAATGGTCGTAACTTTCGATCTGCCTATCCATTCAGACTCTTTCACCAATAAGGTCGAAGATCATTTCAGGACCTTTGATTCGACTAGCCGTGGATCTAAAATGGACTCTCGGATCATAAGTTATATCCATTAATGTGAGTCAAATTTTTTTGTTTCTTAATGATAGTTTTGACGGGTTTTAACGGTTGGTCCATTTATTACTGTTTATTTGGGTTTCCATGACTTATTATCTTTATCAATGGTTTTTTGTGGGTTATTATGATTATTATGTTTAATTATTAAGGGGTTTTCCAGAGTTGTCATTAGTTTTCATGCGTTCTCATTCTTTCTAATGTCTCATTCTTCATATGCTTCTCCATCCGTTTTCATGCGTTTTCAAGATTTTTCATCCTTTATCACGTCTTTTCATAATTTTTCATGTGTTTCCTTTATTATTTATTATTTATTATTTATAATATAATTTAATTTATTGATTATCTATTATTTGTAATTGGTTATTTATTATTTATTATTTATTATTTATATTTATTTATATTTATTATTTATATTTATTTATTAGTTATTATTTATATTTATTTATTATTTATATTTATTTATTATTTATTATTTATTATTTATTATTACTAATAATAAAATATTATTATTAATAATAATATTTGTTACTGGTTATTTATTATTTACTATTTATTATTTATTATTTATATTTATTTATTATTTATTATTTATTATTACTAATAATAAAATATTATTATTAATTATAATATTTGTTACTGGTTATTTATTATTTATTATTTATTATTTATTATTTATTATTTATTATTTATATTTATTATTTATTATTTTTATTTATTATTTATTTATTATTTATTATTTATTATTTATTATTTATTATTTATTATTTATTATTTATATTTATTATTTATTATTTATTATTTATATTTATTTATTATTTATATTTATTTGTTATTAATTATTTATATTTATTTACTATTTATTATTTATTATTTGTTGTAAATTATATATTATATATTATATATTATATATTATATATTATTTATATTTATTTATTATTTATATTTATTTATTATTTATATGTATTTATTATTTATTATTTATATTTACTTATTATTTATTATTTATATTTATTTATTATTTATTATTTATATTTATTTATTATTTATTATTTATGTTTATTTATTATTTATTATATATTATATATTATATATTATATATTATTTATTATTTAGTATTTATTATTTTTATTTATATATTATATATTATTTATATTTTATTAGTTATATTTATTTATCGTTTATATTTATTTATTATTCATTATTCATTATTTATTATTTATTATTTATATTTATTTATTATTTATATTTATTTATTATTTATATATATTTATTATTTATATTTATTTATTATTTATTATTTATTTGTTATTTATTATTTATTATTTATTATTTATATTTATTTATTATTTATTATTTATTATTTATTAATAATTATTCATATTTATAATTATTTATTATTTATTATTTATTATTTAAATTTACTTATTATTTTTTATTTTTTATTTTTTATTTTTTATTTATTATTTATTATTTTTTATTTATTATTTATATTTATTTGTTATTTATTATTTATTATTTATTATTTACATTTATTTATTATTAATATATATATTTATTTATTATTTATTATTTATTATTTATTATTTATTATTTATTAGTTATTATTTATTATTTATTATTTATATTTATATATTATATATATATATTTATTATTTATTATTTATATATATTTATTATTTATTATTTATTATTTATTATTTATTATTTATTATTTGTTATTTATTATTCATTATTTTTTATTTATTATTTATTATTTACTATTATTGATTTTATGTCTATTATTTATGTTTTATTTGTTTTTTCAATTAATATATATAAGTAAATTAAAATCTATTTATTAACCACATGAAGAGCTTGGTGGAATGGTAATGTCTTTGGAAAATATGCAAGAGGTTAGGGGTTCAAATTTCACCAAACACTATATTTCTTTATATTTCATGGGCATGTGCATGGGATGTGCATGCATGGATAAATAAAGTTAATAAATAAATACGAAATAAATAAAATAAATAAAATAAATACGAAATAAATATAATAAATATGAAATAAATAAAATAAATAAAATAAATATGAAATAAATAAATAAATTTGAAATATATATATATATATATATTTAAAAAAATTTAAAAAAATTTAAAAAAATTAAAAAAATTAAAAAAATTAAAAAAATTAAAAAAATTAAAAACATTCCTCTAAATCATTTAGAGGCGGTTTAAACCGTAACTAAAATACAACCGCGAAACGTTCTGAGACGGTTTTAAAAACTGCGGCGAATAGTTTCCCGACGCACGATTTCGCGGCGGTTTTTAAAAACCACAGCCAATCTATTTAGCGGCGGTTTAAGTTGCCGCGAAACGAAAAAAAACCGCCGCTAAATCGTGATTTTTCCGTAGTGTATCCTCCTTCTGTACAGACTAGTAAATTTCAAGGAAATTTTTTTCTTAATTTTCTTTGAAATTTTACAAGAACGCAGTTTCTGACGGCACCTGATTCTGAGGCCCGGTGTGCCCAGAATCATATTCCGAAGTTTGGCTCGGGTACATTTAGTGAACGGACGAGCGGGTTTTTCTAACTTTTGAACCGGTGCCCGGAATCGAATTCTGAGGGCACCGATGGAATCGCAGTGCCGGTATTTTCTTAGAAACGCCTCTTCCGGAGTTGCGTTTACTCGGGTGTGTTTTTTTTAATTTTTGGGCATAAAGTTTAGAAATAAAATAATTGTACGAAAACTTTATTTTATTTCACTTAAGCCACTTGGAAGCCACACGAAGCCACTTAAAGCGGCTTAAGCTGAGTTGATGCGGATAGGGTGCTATCCAAAAATATCCTACCCTCTTGGTAGGATATTTGTGAGGTGAGACCCGCACGAACCCCACCGTTTCTTTTCCGCTAAGTAACGCACCTGCGAAAACCCTTCATTATGAAAGTCAATTGACGCGTTTTCTTATTTTCTTAACGCACCAATTAATTGGGAAGTTTTCTTCGTTGAATTAAATGGGCGGTTTATTCGTTGAAATTAATTCTATGAATTAATTTCATTCGTTTCTTAACCTGTTTGAAATCCGTTGGGGTAATAATAAAATAAGTCCAACGCACGACATCTTGAGGATTACACGTTGAGAGGCTTTTGACAGAAATTTTTGCGCCTTCACCCTCCCTCGCGAAGAACGCGAAAAACGCGAAGAACGCGAAGAACGCCAGCCTCCGACGAAGAACACCGAAACCGCGTAAATCGACGACGCGACGATGTGTGCCGCGACGCTGACGTTTCCTCTTCCGCGACATTCTTCTGCGATGTTCCTTCCTCCGCGAAAAAAATCTTCGATCATCCGTTGAGGTGAGAGTTTTCGATTTTTTAAATTCCATTGTGGTTTTTAACTCAATATTGATTTAATTATTAAAATTAAATCTATTGTTTCTTGGTCCTCGGAGTTCGTCGACGCAACGCCGGATACCGCGACGACGTGACGATCCCCACCTTCCTCGACGATCAATTCCGCGAAGAACGGGCGTGCGGCGACTTGACGAGGTAGGGATTTTATTTGAGTGTTTTATATTCCCGTGATCATTTCTTTTAAAATAAAGAACCCGATTTCATAAGAACAATTTTAAATCTATTAAAATTGTTGTTTCATGTGTTGAATAATTCTCCCGACTGTTATTATCTAACGCAGAGGGTGCGGTTCAAACGAACACGGCCCAACAACTCTCTACCGTTCTTCGTTGTTGTGCGGATTTGGCGGGTGATGACAAAACATGCCGCAGAGGCGATTTGATGATCCCGCAGTGAAGAACGGAACCCGAGAGGAACAGCGGCGCAGACAGGAAGGAAAACGGACCGCCGGAGCAACTCCGGTGGCCCGCGGAAGCCACCGGCGGCGCGGGTCACCGGCGCCCCGGCGCGCCGCCGGACAAGGCCGCCGAGGCTGCAGCCGCGGCGGCGGTGGCCCCAGTGGACCCGCGGCCGCGCGGGTCTGGCGCACACGCGGGACACGGCCCTTGCTGCATCCGTTGACCAGGGCGGCCCCTCGCGGGGGCTGCGGTGCTGTCACGCGGGGGCAGCGAGCCCCCCGCGCTGCTCGGCCGAGCCGAGCCGGACCGGCCGGCCGAGCCGGGCCACGCCCTGGCCGGGCCAGACCGGGTCCATCCGGGTTGGACCGGGTCGGGTCGACCCGGTTCGGCCGAACCAAGGGGGGTCGGGCCGGGTCGGCCCGGGCCCAGACCCCCGTCTTCGGACCGTTTTTGGTCTTTTGCCCGTAACTTGAGCTACAAGCCTCCGATCGACGCGACATCAGCGGCAACACAATCCTTGGATCGAGGCGGTAGTTTCGGTATATTGCATTCAAGGTTTCGGAATACTTTGGGTTCGGCCGGGTTGGTTCGTACACGAAACCAACCGGGCCCTCGGAGCGGAAACACTCATATCTTGAGCTACGGACGTCCGATTGATGTGTCGTCGGCTTTGGTGGATTACTCTAAGTGAGACGGATCTTTTGGAATACTCCGCCCAAGTTTTGGACACAGGTGGAGTATGGTCGGGTTGGTTTTGCCTTAAAAACCAACCGGGCCCCTGGGACAAAAAAACCAATAACTCTCAGACCGGGCGTCCGATTGACGCGCTGTCTGCGACGTTGAGTTCCTGTTGACGATACAGAACTTTTGGATACATCAACCTCGGAATTTTTGTCAGTTGATGTATCAGCCTCGCGGCTCGTGGAGGGGACCCTCCCGAACAAGCTTGCTGTGTGCGGGAACCCTAGTGCTGGCTGCGACTGCTACTGTGACTACGACGACGACTGTGCAGAGATCCTCAGTGGACTGCGACGACGACTGTGCAGAGATCCTCAGTGGAATGCGACGACGACTGTCCAGATATCCTCAATGGACTGCGACGACTATTGCACTCAGCGATCCTACGTGGATCAGTGCTATAGATCCTGTGTGGATCCGATCTTTGTGGGTCAGCGCTCATCAATTCTGTGTGAGCTAGTGCCTACAGGTCCTGTGTGGGCCCGATCCTGTGTGGGTCTTTGCGGGGGTTCATTACCTATTGATCATGTGTGGGTCCGATCCTATGTGGGTCATTGCGGGGGTTAGTACCTTTCGATCCTTTGTGGGTCCGACGACTTAGATGGAATGGTGATCATCTTTATCGTCATATGAAGAAGTATACCTGTGTGAGCTGAATCTTGTGTTACTCTCCTTTGTGGATTGTGTTGAACTATCCTGTGTGGATTTACTGTTTACTCTCCTTTGTGGATTGTGTTGAACTATCCTGTGTGGATTTATGGTTTACTCTCCTTTGTGGATTGTGTTGAGATATCCTGTGTGGGTATACGTTTTATTTCCTGTGTGGACTGGTTTGTGCTTGGGCTCGGATGTTGGAGCCGAACGGGGTTTGATGACTTAGGTATATGTATGGGCATATACCTAAGCAGTGTCGGTTGTTACTTCGTGATTGTATCTTTCCATTGTGATTTATCCTTTGTGGATTTCGGGAGACCTTCGGGGGTCTTAGGGTCCCTACTGAGTAGCTTACACTCACCCCTACACTGGCTATGCCCGCACTACGTTGTGTTGGTTGCAGACGACGGACAACGCTGATTGTGGTGGAGGCTTGCGGAGCAGGACGGTACCTGGAGGTGGACCACTGGGCGGGACGTACTCGGAGCGGTCAGGTGGACCCGAGGAGCAGTGGAGGCTATCTGTACCCACCTTTCAGGTGGGACTTCCAGAGGAAGGCTCGACGCTGAAGCTTTTCTTTTCAGTTGATTTTTTTTCCTTTCAGTTGTACATTACAGTTGGGCTTGTATTTCCGGCCCATTTTTCTTTCAGCACAGCTTGTTACAGTTTTTACGTAGTGTTTACTTTTCTGCTTGCTTACTCTGTGGTGCTTGTTTACTTTACAAAGGAAATGCCTTCCCTTTTTCCAGGATTTACGCCTTGGTGCTAGTCGCCAGCCCCTTGCCTTTGGAAGGCGGGCTTGGGGTAGTCATGGCACGGGCCCCGGGAACGGGTCGTGACAAATTGGTATCAGAGGAGGAACCCAGCCTTAAGTGCGCGGTGCACTACCTGGGTTGAGATATAGGGCCCACACCAAGGGAATTATGCCCTAAAGGGGGGGGGGGTGATTGTAACATCCCCAAATGATAAAGTCTTAAATGAATAAATGATATGACTCATGTCAACAAGGTGAACCTTCCTTTTCGGGAGCCTGCCTGATTAGAACTCCACAGTTAAGCGTGCTTGGCCTGGAGTAGTGATCAGTATGGGTGACCTCTTGGGACGTTTCTCAGGATGTGTGTGAGTGAGGCTAAAGCACACTGGAAAGGACATGTGTTGGTCTGTGGGGACTATCATTAGTCAGATGACCCGTTCGGGCACGTGGGTGGGCCCCACGTGTCTGAGGGGGAAACTGGGGGTACCTGATAGGCCAGGACCCGACGGCCTTGTTAAGGCGGGGGGTCTGTGCTGTCACTGGGACCCGGTTGTCACAATTGGTATCAAAGGTGGTCGGTTCTACCACAGACTCTGATCTTTCTTCTATGTGAAGCAATATTGTTTAGCGTATTAGGTGTGGTTTTCAGTCCAGGGAGTCCAGTGTTGGTGCGGCGGCCGACGTATCCGTACACTAGGACCATGACTTCTGATTTCCGACTTAATGCACAAAAACATTGATTGCATGTGTGTTTGAAGTTTTCTTTTGTGATTACTTGTGTCAGCTCACTAGGTATACTGTTCTAACCGTGGCGCACTTGTTTACTTTTTAGGATCGCCCCACGACGGCAGCCAACTAGGGTTCCGTGAGTAGAGCATGATGACAGCCCACCGGGCGACGAGGCCTCTGTACAAGGCCCGTTGACAGCAGAGGCACCGGCGGTACCTTTACCCGCCGAGCCCCCGATGCTTCCAACATTGACCGTTGACGATGCACATCACCTCGGAGCTCTGCACGAGTATCATCACCATCGACCACCCAGGTTTCGTGGGGAGATGGACCCCCAGGCAGCCATGGACTGGCTGGAGGCGGTCGTTCGAGTTTTCAGGCTAGTGAGGACACCAGCAGACCTCATGGTGATCCTCGCGGCGAGCCTACTGCACGCAGCAGTGGGCCGATGGTGGAGCTTGATGCTCCAGGTGCACTACGAGACATCACTTCTCTGGTCGGACTTTGAGAGCCTCTTCCGCTCAGAGTTCTTCCCGGCCACCCTCCATGCGGTGCGCATTCAGGAGGTTCTTCAGCTGCGGCACGACAGCTTGACGGTCGCCCAGTACGTGGCGAGGTCTACCTATCTTTCTCACTACTCGACCAACATGGTACGAGACACCTTCTTCCGGGACCGGACCTTTGAGCAGGGTTTGAGACACGAGATCAGGGCATCGCTGATCTCCCTTAGCATCCCGACCCAGGCAGGAGTACTGGAGCGAGCCCTTCTGATCGAGAGCTTTCTTGCTGAGTCTACTTCAGCAGCGAGAGCTACCACAGGGCGACAGGTAGTGGAGTCTTCGCCAGCAGGTAGCCGACGGATGACTCAGGGTTCCGGGCATACCATACCCTCTCGTAGACGACCTCAGGACACTGGCTCAGCAGTGCGGGGCACACAGCGCGGAGCCATTCTTTCGAGTGGTAGGCAGTGCTACGCATGCGGCGGGCAGGGCCTCATGGCTCGTGACTGCCCGACCCGCCATACTGAGGAGCAGTAGACGGTGGAGGGGCCACCTAGGCAGAGGTAGAGGGTCGACCATGGTGGTCTGCAGGGAGGAGGCAGACGAGGCATAAGAGCTGGCCGAGTAGTGGGTGGTGGGCGACGCTTTGAGGCTCTACCCCCACCACCACCAAGAGGTCCGTCCTGACCACAGGGAGCTGGCGGGCAGAGACAGGCACAACTCTAGGCAGTGGAGGCCTACGACCACGGCGCGCCAGAGATGATTCGAGGTACGATCTATGTCTATTCCACCCTTTCTGTAGTTCTTATAGACATAGGAGTGAGTCACTATTGCATAGAAACTTCCCTTGTTCGGAGCTCGGAGATTCCAACAGAGCCGTTGGCTCGATCCTTACGGATAGAGACCCCTATGAGAGCAGAATCGACGATTACGCACTGGTGGCGGCAGTGTGAGCTTACTCTAGGAGGCGAGAGGTTCGGCTGGGATCTTCTGGTAGCGGCATCGAGGCCTTACGACGTCATCTTGGGCATGGATTGGTTATCCACAGTCCATGCTGAGATTGACTGTATTAGGCACAAGGTGCGATGTGTGTGCACCGACGGGATCAGGTTCACCTTCACCGGCGAGAAGGGAGCCTTTGCAGCACAGGATGGACTCACGCAGAGGAGAGGACATCCCATCACTCATCAGTTGGCTAGCCTCATCCTTGGAGCAGTTGACATGCGGAGTCCTAGTTTTCCTGTAGTGGTGGATCAGTACGCGGACGTCTTTCCCGATGACATTCCAGGGCTACCTCCTCGCAGAGAGGTAGACTTTTATATTGATCTATACCCCGGGACAGCCCCGATATCCACTCCAACATATCGGATGGCCCCCGCTGAGCTTCGAGAGCTGCGGGTATAGTTGGAGGACTTGCAGGGCAAGAGGTTCATCCGACCCAGTGTTTCACCCTGGGCTTCACCGATATTGTTCGCCAAGAAGGCGGATGGGAGCTTGCAACTGTGTGTCGACTATCGTCGCCTGAACCAGGTGAAAGTGAGGAACAAGTATCTTCTACTGAGTATTGATGACCTTTTCGATCTGCTCAAGGGAGCTCGGTGGTTCTCGAAGATAGACCTCAGGTCAGGCTATCATCAGTTCAGAGTTCGAGATGAGGACGTGCAGAAGACGGCCTTCAGGTGTCGGTATGGCCACTATGAGTTCTTGGTTATGACATTCGGCGTAAACAATGCTCCAGCAGTGTTCATGAGCCTCATGAACAGGATCTTCCAGCCATACCTTGATCGATTTGTCGTGGTCTTCATCGATGACATTTTGATATACTCGACCACGGAGGAGGAGCACGCCTACCACTTGCGGGTTGTGGAAGACACACTCCGAGAGCACCAGCTTTATGGCAAGCTCTCGAAGTTCTAGTTCTGGTTGCGTGATGTCCACTTCTTGGGGCATGTCATTTTGGAGGCGGGAGTTGTGG
Source organism: Viscum album (assembly GCA_963277665.1). Classification (NCBI taxonomy): domain Eukaryota; kingdom Viridiplantae; phylum Streptophyta; class Magnoliopsida; order Santalales; family Viscaceae; genus Viscum; species Viscum album. Next base: position 645,081,728 of record OY728128.1, read on the forward strand.
TGGATCCCGTGAAGATCGATGCAGTGCTAGCTTGGGAGCCACCCAGGAGCGTGACGCTGGTGAGGAATTTATTGGGACTAGATAGATACTATCGGAGGTTTGTGCCAGACTTCTCCAGAGTTGCCGCACCACTCTTAGCTTTGACGAAGAAGGGGAAACCCTTTGTGTGGTCAGACAGATGTCAGCAGAGCTTCCAGGAGCTTAGACAGAGATTGACCAGCGCACCTATCATGAGGTTGCCTGAGGAGGGAGTTGGATACGTAGTCTACTACGATGCATCAGGGACCAGACTCGGATGTCTCCTGATGCAGGAGTGGGCCTTGATTGCCTATGGATCACGTTAGTTGAGGCCGCATGAGCAGAACTACGCTACCCATGACCTGGAGTTAGCAGCAGTGGTCTTCGCTCTGAAGACATGGCGGCACTATCTGATGGGCGAGCACTTTACAGTCTTTTCTGACCACCAGAGTCTCAGGTACATCTTCTCGCAGAAGGACCTGAACCTGAGATAGCGGCGATGGCTCGAGTTCCTCCAGGACTATGACTTTGAGATAGTCCATACTCCTGGGAAGGGGAACGTGGTAGCCGATGCCCTCAGTAAGAGGACGGGCATCCAGCTACTTGAGGAGGCGACAGAGAAGCTAGACTCTTTGCAGATATCCTTCGTGGATAGAGAGGGAGCAGCTTTCCTTTAGTCTCTCACAGTCACCCCTCCACTACTGCAGCGGTTCAGAGAGGAACATCTTGAGGACGTTGACTGTGAGACGCGGCATGCACAGTTATCCTCAGGACAGTCACCTGATGGATTCTCCTTTGGAGCAGGGCACAACATCCTTTTTAGAGAAAGTACCATGGTACCAGTTGCTTTACGAGAGGAGGTGCTGAGAGAGTTTCACACTTCTCCTTTGGCGGTATATCCTGGAGTGGCGAAGATGTACCAGGACCTCAGACAACAGCACTGGTGGCCGGGCATGAAGAAGGCTGTGGCAGAGTTCGTTTCTCGATGCCTCACCTGCCAGCAGGTGAAGGTAGAGAATCAGGTACCAACAGGCTTGGTATAGCCCTTGGAGGTCCCGGAGTGGAAGTGGGATGGGATATCTATGGACTTCGTGACTGGACTTCCACACACTTCTAGAGGTCACGACTCCATTTGGATGATTTTTGACCGACTCACCAAGTCGTCACACTTCTTACCCATCCGAGAGCAGGGCTCGGTGAAGAGCTTTGGGAATCTCTACGTTCAGGAGATTGTATGGCTTCACGGTGTGCCATCATCTATCGTCTCTGATCGGGACACTCGCTTTACTTCCCGGCTTTGGAAGGGGTTGCAGGAGGCGTTCGGGACATAGCTACGTCTGAGCACCACCTTTCACCCTCAGACGGATTGTCAGACGGAGAGGACCATTCAGACTCTCGAGGACATGCTCCGCGCATGTTTCCTCGACTTTGGTCGCAGCTGGGAGGATCACCTACCCTTGGTGGAGTTCACGTACAACAACAGCTACCACTCCACCGTCGGGATGGCACCATACGAGGCATTTTACGGCAGACCTTGTAGATCTCCTTTGTGATGGACAGACCCTAGGGAGTCAGCACTTGTGGGACCAGAGATGGTACGGGCCATGACAGAGAAGGTCCAGGTCATCCAGGAGCAGATGAGGACAGCTCAGAGCCGGCAGTAGTCTTATGCTGACAGGAGGCAGAGGCCACTAGAGTTCGATGATGGCGACCACGTCTTCTTGTGTGTCTCACCTCGACGTGGTTTGCAGAGATTTGGCCGAGGCGGCAAGTAGTTTCCAAGCTTCATTGGACCATTCTTTGTCCTCAGCAGGATTGGCGAGGTGGCTTATCGCCTGTCTCTACCACCTCAATTGCACCGGGTGCACGACGTCTTCTACGTATCTCAGCTGAGGAGATACGTGCATGACCCAACGCACATCATTGACCATGGGGAGCTAGACGTGGATGATGAGGCGACTTTTACGGATGTCCCGGTGGAGATAGAGGATCGACAGGAGCGGGTCCTACGTGGGAGATCGATTCCTCTTGTGCGCATTAGATGGCAGCACGAGAACCTCCAGGAGAGCACATGGGAGCGGAAGGCTCAGATGCATGCTCAGTACCCAAATTTGTTTCCCTAGTTTATGATGTATCTTTACGGGGACATAAATCCATGAGGTGGGAGTAATGTAAAGACCAGTAAATTTCAAGGAAATTTTTTTCTTAATTTTATTTGAAATTTTACAAGAATGTAGTTTCTGACGGCACCTGATTCCGAGGACCGGTGTGCCCAGTATAATTTTCCGAAGTTTGGCTCTGGTATGTTCAGTGAACGGACGATCAGGTTTTTTTAACTTTTGAACTGGTGCCCAGAATTGAATTCCGAGCGCACCGATGGAATCGAAGTACCAGTATTTTCTTAGAAACGGCTCTTCCGGAGTTGCGTTTTCTCGGTTGTGTTTTTTTTAATTTTCGGGCTTAAAGTTAAAAATAAAATAATTGTACGACAAACTTTATTTTATTTCACTTAAGCCACTTGAAGCCACTTAAAGCGGCTTAATCTGTGTTGATGCGGATAGGTTGCTATCCAAAAATATCCTACCCTCTTGGTAGGATATTTGTGAGGTGGGACACGCACGAGCCCCATCGTTTCTTTTCCGCGAAGTAACACACCCGCGAAAACCCATCATTATGAAATTCAACTGACGTGTTTTCTTATTTTCTTAACGCACCAATTAATTGGACGGTTTTCTTCATTGAATTAAATGGGTGGTTTATTCGTTGAAATTAATTCTATGAATTAATTTCATTCGTTTCTTAACCTGTTTGAAATCCATTGGCGTAATAATAAAATAAGACCAACACACGACATCTTGAAGATTACACGTTGAGAGGCTTTTGACAGAAATTCTTGTGCCTTCACCCTTCTTCGTGAAGAATGCGAAGAACACGAAGAACGCGAAGAACGCCGACCTCCGATGAAGAACGCCGAAACCGCGGACATCGACGACGCGACGTCGTGTACCGCGACGCCGATGTTTCCTCTTCCGTGACATTCTTCTGCGACATTCCTTCCTCCGCGACAAAAATCTTTGATCATCCGTTGAGGTGAGATTTTTCGATTTTTTAAATTCTTTTGGGTTTTTAACTCAAGATGGATTTAATTATTAAAATTAAATCTGTTGTTTCTTGGTCCTCGGAGTTCGTCGACGCAACGCCGGATACCGCAAGGACGCGACGATCCCCACCTTCCGCGACGATCAATTCCGCGAAGAACGTACGTGTGACGAGTTGACGAGGTAGGGGTTTTATTTGAGTTTTTTATATTCCCGTGATTGTTTCTTTTATAATAAATAACCCGGTTTCATACGAACAATTTTTAATCTATTAAAATTGTTGTTTCATGTGTTGAATAATTCTCCCGACTGTTATTATCTAACGCGGAGGGTGCAGGCCAAACGAACACGGCCCGACAACTCTCCGCTATTCTTTGTTGTTGTGCGGATTTGGCGGGTGATGACAAAATGTGCCGCAGAGGTGATTCGATGATCCCGTAGTGAAGAAAGGAACCCGGGAGGAACAGTGGCGCAGACGGGAAAGAAAACAGACCACTGGAGCAACTCCAGTGGCCCGCGGAAGCCACCGGCGGCGCGGGTCGCCGGCGCGGCGGTGGTGGTGCCCCGGCGCACCGCCGGACAAGGCCTTCGCGGCCGCACGGGTCCGGCACACACGCGGGATGCGGCCATTGCCGCGTCCGTTGAATAGGACGGCCCCCTGCGGGGGCTGCGGTGCGGTCACGCGGGGGCAGCGAGCCCCCCGTGCTGCTCGGCCGCTCGGCCGAGCCGAGCCGGGCCGCGCCCTGGCTTGGCCGGACCGGGTCCAGCTGGGTTGGACCGGGTCGGGTCAACCCGGTTCAGGGAGACCCGGTTCGGCCGACCCAGGGGGGGTCGGGCCGGGTCGGCCCGGGTCGGCCCGGGCCCAGACCCCCGTCTTCGGACCGTTTTCGGTCATTTGCCTATAACATGAGCTTCGGGCCTCCGATCAACGTGCCGTCAGCAGAAACGTGATCCTTGGATCGGGTCGGTTGTTTTGGTATATCACACTCAAGGTTTCGGAATACTTTGGGTTCGGCCGGGTTGGTTCGTACACGAAACCAACCGGGCCCTCAGAGCGAAAACGCTCATATCTTGAGCTACGGACGTCCGATTGATGTGCCGTCGGCTTTGGTGGATTCCTCTAAGTGAGACGGTTCTTTTGGAATACTCCGCCCGAGGTTTGGACATAGGTGGAGTACGGTTGGGTTGGTTTTTCCTTAAAAACTAACCGGGCCCCTGGGACGAAAAAGCCAATAACTCTCAGACCGGACGTCCGATTGACGCGCCGTTTGCGACGTTGAGTTACTGTTGACGATACAGAACTTTTGGAAACATCAACCTTGGACTTTGTGTCAGTTGATGTATCAGCCTCTCGGCTCGTGGAGCGGACTCTCCCGAACGAGCTTGCTGTGTGCGGGAACCCTAGTGCTGGCTGCGACTGCTACTGTGACTGCGACGACGACTGTGCAGAGATCCTCAGTGGACTGCGACGACGACTCTATAGAGATCCTTAGTGGACTGCAAAGATGACTGTGCAGAGACCCTTAGTGGACTGCGACGACTACTGCACTCAGTGATCCTACGTGGATCAGTGCTACAGATCCTATGTGGATCTGATCCTGTGTGGGTCAGCGCTCAGCGGTTCTGTGTGAGCCAGCGCCTACAGGTCCTGTGTGGGCCCGATCCTCTGTGGGTCTTTGCGGGGGTTAGTTACCTATTGATCTTGTGTGGGTCCGATACTTTGTGGGTCATTGTGGGGGTTATTACCTTTCGATCCTTTGTGGATTCGACGACATAGATGGATTAGTGATCATCTTTATCGTCATGCGAAGAAGTATACCTGTGTGAGCTGAATCTTGTGTTACTCTCCTTTGTGGATTGTGTTGAACTATCCTGTGTGGATTTACTGTTTACTCTCCTTTGTGGAATGTGATGAACTATCCTGTGTGGATTTACGGTTTACTCTCCTTTGTGGATTGTGTTGAGCTATCCTGTGTGGGTATACATTTGCTTTCCTGTGTGGACTGGGTTGTGCTTGGGCTCGGATGTTGGAGCCGAACGGGGATTGATGACTTAGATATATGTATGGGAATATACCTAAGCAGTGTTGGTTGTTACTTCGTGATTGTATCTTTCCGTTGTGGTTTATACTTTGTGGATTTCGGGAGACCTTCGGGGGTCTCGTGGTCCCTACTGAGTAGCTTATACTCACCCCTGCACGGGTTATGCCTGCACTACATTGTGTTGGTTACAGACGACGGACAGTGCTGATTGTGGTGGAGGATTGTGGAGCAGGACGGTACCTGGAGGTGGACCACTGGGCGTGACGTACTCGGAGCGGTCAGGTGGACTCGAGGAGCAGTGGAGGCTATCTTTACCCACCTTTCAGGTGGGACTTCCAGAGGACAGCTCGACGCTGTAGCTTTTCTTTTCAGTTGCTGTTTTTCCCTTTCAGTTGTACTTTACAGTTGGGCTTGTATTTTTGGCCCCTTTTTCATTTAGCACAGCTTTTTACAGTTTTTACTTAGTGCTTACTTTTCCGCTTTCTTACTCTGTGGTGCTTGTTTACTTTACAAAGGCAATGCCTTCCCTTTTTCTGGGATTTACGCCTTGGTGCTAGTCGCCAGTCCCTGGACTATGGAAGGCGTGCTTGGGGTAGTCACGGCACGGGCCCTGAGGACGGGTAGTGACACCTTCTTATTGAAGAGAACATGTGATTCTCAAGGCGATACACTTCGTCATATATAGTATCTCCCAAGAACATCATCGAGCAATCATTTCATCTCTTTGAGTTCAGTTGGTTTCATTTCGTTAGAGGGAATAGAAACTTGATGAGTACCCAAAATTATTTCACTGGAAAAATCCACCTCCCATAAGGGTGGGAAACCATATAAGTAAAAAAAAAATATTGTGAAACTCACCGACAACTATAGAGACATCATCGCTCAAATATTCCAGCTCCAGTTCAAATGGAAAAATTGATATTACATTCCACATATCTACATAATAAGGTCTAGATGTGCTCAAACTCAGGTCTTACTATCGTTGAAAGACAAGAGACACACCACTGAGTGTCGTAAAGATGACCTGTTGAAGATAATAATAAATCCCAAATTCATTTTCAATGAGCCAATCAGTCATGAAAATTACATCATGGTGGTTCATGTTGAGAACCAGAAAACTGCAAGCATGCTATACATCTAATATGGATAGGGCAGAAGTGGGACTATGAAGACCATTCCCCCACTTCATTCCATGGGGTGTAGTAATATCTATTTTAAAAGACAAAATCGACACGTGATGATTATAAAAATTAACAATACTAGTTAAAATAGATGAATGAGAAGTACTAATATCAAATTGAGTAGTAACTAATGATAATGTTATAGTAATGGAAGCTATCTTGATTGTTGGACCTATTAATGTTTCCTCTCACAACACATCCACTATGTGATGTAGCTTTGTTCTAGATTCCTATGATTGGAACACTATTATACGTGAAGCATCTGATTTCCCAACTATTTTATGTGGAACTAATGATCATGTTCCACAAATATGGATTAGAAAATCTATGAAATAATATCTATAAGTTTCCGGAACAACCCGAATAGCTACAGTTCATTGGATCCTCATTGAAACCTCTCTAAGAATTTCCCTGATTTCCATAATAATATAAAATAAAAGGACATCCTCATGACACAATAGGATTTCTTTGATAACCCTTTCGTCGATAACCACCGTGAGAACTATCATGCTCCCATTTTTCCGTGATATAAGTAAAATAACTACTTCGAGAGAAAGAAAATATTGATAACACTGACTTTCTAGCTAGATCCATCCCATAATTAATTTCTATATCCATAAGATTAACACATGTTGGAATCATCAGTAAGACAATATGAGAATGAAAATCTAATCAGATTCCTAACTTGAACAATCGATCATTCGTCCTCTCATTAGATACAATATAAGGAATGAACTACAACAACTCATCAAAGCAATTTGAATACTTAGTAACAGTTATTTCATTCTTCTCATGCTTGAAAAACTCCACATCCTCGGACAACAACATTTAATAAAGATAGAACTGGTTAGGGAAAATAACCATGATGTCCTTCTACCCTAATCCCTCATATTCATTTGATATTACCATCGTGTACCATCAACTTCTACTCAATACTTCTAGAATGAATGTTGAACACATCTTGTTGATCTCAATCAGCATATCCAATAACTCAAAGTGATGTTGTACCATTTCCAATCATTTCTCATCATATTTATGATCAGTGCATCCCTTGAAAACTGGTGGATCATGGTGATGGAACTCTTTAAAACTGTTTCTATGAACATCATGCTAAGGATCTAAAACTGAAGGCTAAACTGGAAAAAGTGGTTGTCCCTATCCGAGTATTTTCACAGTGTACACAATCACATCAAATAAATTTGGGTCCACTAGAGGATTATATCACTTTATTTCACCATATACTTCCTCCAAGATCTTATTTTCATGTCTTATTATAGGCATGATGCTACACAACATCAGTAGTAAATAGGTACGACATCAGACTAACACTCAAACTAATCAACAATGGATAATTATTTCCAAAGATGGAACCATGTGATTATGATTTCACTCTGTTCAAATAAAAATTGGTAAAATACTAGAACTATCCCAGAATACATCTTTCCTTAACCTCCCCTAGAAACAAATGGTTCATTACTGTGAGAGATGGCCAAGAACTCAATCACATCTACCTCTTACGTCTCAAAAATATTTCAACTGCATATTTAATTTTAAGAAAAAATCTCAAAAACCTCCCTCTAAAACAATTTTTTCACGAACATTCCTAGGTACCCATGTAGCCCAGTAACCATGCCAACCCTAACAGATCCTTAAAAAATTTCCTGATTCCCATGGGGCAGTGACTAGAACTTGGTGTCATATAACATGCATGTTGCAATGAAATTTAAAAAAAAACATAGCAGGGTCAAATGAAACAAGACAATATGGATAACAAAAAAACTTATATAGGAGTAATTTATCATAATAAAACAATACATAAGAGGCCAATGTACTAAAACCCATGTACCAAAACCAAAAAACATCCCATTCTTGTATGTACAAAAATCACCATGCCCGATGTTCAATAGCTATGTCCACCTAAAAGATATCCTTTTCACTTACTAATCCATGGAAGGTGAATTTCTACAAACACTTGAAGGAAAAAAACAGGGTGTGATATTAAATTCCTAGATGGGTCTCACCATGGATTCCATAACAAATTCCAATCAAACAATTAATGAAATTAATTAATTGAGTTTTAAAATGAACTTGGTAGGAATTTCAAAGAATAATTAGTCTAATCATGTTGTAAAATTAAAATGATGTAAAAATTCATTAAGCAATGTCATTGTATTTTTTGGTATATTTAAATAGTAATATGTTTGTACACACTTCCCTCTGACACTGGCCAATGGAAATTGACAATATTCCATCAGCGATGTGACCTGCTGCATGTATGTTTTAGAACATTTTATTAGCATAGATTGTCTAAATAAATTACCAAATAACTATCAATTTTATGTACTCTTACACAATACATTATTTGAAATTTATTTTAATACATTACAAAATAATATTGAATCCCATTCCATCTATTTCAACATCCAATTTTCCATTAAAAAATCTATATTTAATAATAAAACATGCCCATTTAACAAGGTAAAAATACTTGGATTCTATTGAAAAAATATAATTTTATTTTTCACAAGAATCAAATCTATTCAAAACTAATTCCATGAATTTTCAAAATTCATATCCAAAATTAAATTTAACAATTTATTTCAAATCATTTCTATCAATTCTAATCAACCAATTTCTAAAAACAAACCCTAATCCGATGTTATTGGGGGGGGGGGTTACCAAGTTCTGTTACGAAAACATTTCCAATATCCAAATTCAATGGAATTGGGTTTTTAATTAATTAATTGAAAACATGTTTGAGAAATCAAAATTAGATCACCAATTGTAATAAATCATGAAATTCACGATTAATAAATTTTGGTAATAAAGATGTGGAAACCTAACTTTTCCTAAAAACAACACTGACAACGACACATTTATATGAGAACTAAGGTGTAGAATGACACTATGAAAAAACTAGTTTAATGATATAACACAAAGGGAGATAGATACATCATTTTCAAGATTATTAGTTGAAATTACAAAGGAGGAGAAAGATATAATGATGAAGAATGAAGGAGAAATCTTACTCATAAATCACACTACACGAACTACGATGACTGAGTTTCAAATTAAAGGATCTTTATTGGTTGGATAGCTTCAAGATCTCATAGGGAAGGAAATTTTAATTATCTCATAAGTGGTGTAACTTGATGTATGTATGTTTTAGAACAATTTAGTAACATAGAGTGTACAAATAAATTACCAACTAACTATTAATTTCATGTACTATTACACAATAAATTATTCAAACTTTATTTTAATAAATTAAAAAATACAATTGAATCCCATTCCACCCATGAAGAATGATAATATTCTATTTCAAAAAAATCAATATTTAATAAAAAACATTCCCATTAAACAAGGTAAAAATACTTGGGTTATATTGAAAAATAAATAAATCCGTTATCACAAGTTTCAAACCCATTCAAAACTAATTCCCTCAATTTTCAAAATTCATATCCACAATTAAATTGAACAATTTAATTCAAATCATTTCTATCAATTTTAATCAACAAATTTCCATAAAAAATCGTAATTCAATATTATTGGGGGGGGGGGAAGTTACCATGTTCTGTTTCGAAAACATTTCCAATATCCCAATTCTGTGGAATTAGGGTTTTAATTAATTAATTGTAGTCAAGATTGAGAAATAGAATTTAGATCACCAATTGAAATAAATCAAGAAATTAATAATTAATAAATTTTGATAATACAGATGGAGAAAACTAGTTATTCCTAAAAAAACACTCACAACAACACAATTCAATGAGAATGAAGGTGTAAAATAACAAGAAGAACAATCTAGTTGGATGATATAATCTAAAGTGAGATATATATATATATATATAAATTTCAAGAGGATTAGTTGAAATGAAAAATGAGTATAATGATATAATGATGAAGAACGAAGGAGAAATCATAAATAGAAATCACACAGTAAGAACTACCATGATTGAATATCAAAATAAAGGATCTTTATGGGTTGCATAGCTTCAAGATCTGCTAGGTAAGGAATTGGGTCAAGGGAGTTCAAATTGAAGTACAGGAAAGAAATTATCATAGTCATCCCACCCTTTTAAAAAACATAGTCGAGATATTTCATGATGTGTAATAAAATTTCATGTCTTAAAATAGTTAATATTTCAAACTATCAAAAAATTATTCTCGTAAAATTAACAACCATTCATTAAGTATTTTTTTACATTGAAATGGTATTCCCAATGTCTATCTATCACAACATGAATCCTTTCAAAAATTGCATCCAGAAATCCTTACATGTCATGTTACCAAGTTACACAATGTGTAACCCTTATACAGCCTGCACAAACATGTGGTTCAAGAAAAAAGTCCAAAAATTCTGTTACATCTCTTTTATAGGTTTCCTCCCAACTCATTCTCATCCCAACTCAGTAAATGAAAATTAAAAACCATGGCATGGATAAAGGAAGACCTATTATTTAGGTAATGTTATGTTACAAAAATCCTCTAATAGAATATCCTACATGAATAAGTGTAATTGGAAGAACCTAAATTGATAAAGGGAAGAATTTTTTTTCAATGTCACATGTTAATATTTAACATTTAATATTTTATGCCACCAATATATTTATTTGATACACCACCCCATCAAAATGTATCCTCATTCGATGATGAATGAATTTGTTGTTGTATCAATGAAATCCATTTAATCGAACCCTTTTATAATGATCACTATAGTTATGAATGTACATTCCCCATTTATGATTTTATAAATACATCCATATAGAATATGATATGTGGGAGAAGGTGATGACATGGTTGTGGAAGACCTACATATTCCAACAATATCCCCACTAGTTCTATTTGTAAGGAAGATATTCCTATGAAATATGAACCTAAATCCATGGAATTCATGGAAAATCCCCATATGATTTCTAAAAGTAATCTCACGGATATTATTCTACAATAATGACTAGAGGATGTGAAACTATAGAAACATCCTTGGATAAGTGGACATATTCCACAGATGAAATGTACCCATTTAACTTTTGTTTAAATTCCTAACCGACATAACATGAATATATCATCTCATAAGTGTTAGAAATGGTTAATTATCATGATTTTAGGTATTAAAATTTGGCATAAAATTAAGAAATATTGATGTAGTTTCCCTTGGGTGTAGAAAATATTTCAATCATTGAAGCTCTCAATCCATCGAACAAACTCCTAGAAGTGCTCACAGAAGCATTCAGAGGCATTTAGAATATCAATTCCAATGTAATTTCTATATATGTATATCATGTAAATATTTATCCCATGTAATATTACATAGTGTTATACTACATTGAATTATACATGTGAACCATTTTACAAGGGAACATCATACCACTCTATCAGTTTGGTTAGTTAGATAACTTTTATATCAGACATTATATCATATTTAATAGCTGAAGGAAGAATATAATTATAGTTAGAAATAAAAATTATTTGGTTATAGTGAATATTACATTCCCCTATCCTATTTAACATTATAGGATTACAATAAAAATATGATAATCACGTCCATTGAATCAATATTAGAACACAATTTGGGGACCTAATGATGGATTCTAAATTCATGGTTGTTTGATGGGATAAATATTTCAATGTTATTATAGGAGGAACATGGTTAAATCATAATTTTGAAATCCCTTAATCACACTAATAATGTCTCAAATAATGTTGTGATGGGTAAATCAGGAAATTTCATTGAAATAATTTTCTATTCAATTGATGTAAATCTCAAAATATCGATACCCTACCATAGAGACATGAAAACCCATGATTTGTATATATTCTTGTATTACCACACCAAATGTCCTGTAAATGATCATTCCTAAACCATTAATAGATCATGAGAATTAATATTTATTAACTATCAACTAGATTGAAATCATGTGTTATTATTTGTGTATGAAATCATGAAACTTCACTATATCAATCATGATGACTGATCTCAGTAGTTCTAAATAGGTCATTGTTCATAAAAACAGTAACAAATGACTAGGTAAAAATTCAACTGAATATTCATAAGAGTTTCAATAGGATCCAACACCATTATCAATATAAAAAGTAACTATTAGATCACATATAGGTAATTGGTATGGTTTTACGTTTTCATATAGATGTTAGAATGTTGATTTTACATGTGACGTTGAAAATTTCCACATATCACTTGGTCCACGAAAACTTTTCATAAATTAAGTGGATTAATTATAATATATACTCAATTAATCCCCTTAAAAATTCATGGGAGGGGTCATTATAAGTATTAATGACATTGATAAATGAAAGTAAGAACATAAGGGGATTTGAAACTAACTATAATCACTAATACCATTCCCTTTAATGAATAAGAGATATATAATTTTTTTTGAATACTAATCAATATCATTTACTAATTAATTATAATTCAATTATTTTCCATGACCTCGATGTATCCACCAACCACAAGGGTTTTACAGATGATCATTGTGGTTATAATAATACATCAAACATAGAAAATTAAACTCACACAAAAAATGTTTAAGGAAATGTGAATGAACCCATTAAGGTCAATATTATTTAGGATATCCAGTTCTTGAAGTGTCTCACAAATATTTTAGAAGAAAAAAGAATAATAGGATGATCACTATTTAAATTGATTTCAAGCACATAATTAGAAACTATCCAACATTTAAATTATCAGTTCAGATCACAGAGATTCTCATCAATGCAAACACTAGTTATCAAAACCTCTCCATTATGGATAGTTACTCTGGATAAATATTTTTTGGATTTCTATTGATGGGTACGAAAGAATATCATTTATGGAACCCTATTGGGTATAATGTTATTGGGTGACTCCCTTTGGTTTTATGAATGTTTTCAATATATATCAACACATAATTTAGCATATTCTAAAACCCACCATTGGAATGTTAGTCACATTTTACATTGATTATTTTATTTTAAAATTAAAGTAAATTCCAAATCATATTATTAATATTGAAATCATTTTTGATATCCTATGAAGTCATCGTCTAAAAATGAGTCCATTTATATGTGATTTTGGTATTACCTAAAGGAAATTTTTTTATCTTCATAATATGTCATCATCAAATAAAATTTGACCATAAAAAGATTAAATCACTCCTTGATATTTCACCCCAAACAAATCTCAATGATTTGGGGGGACTAAAAGGGTCTCTGATGTATATTTGAAACTTGATAGTGAATCATGAAGGAAAACTTGTATATTTCACTAGGATAATTTACAGGGTTCCATTTATCAATGGATCAATCATTTTTTGGAATCATTATATGTCATTAAAAAATACCATCTGAATCCACAAATCATGATTCCATTTGGAGAAGAAAAAATGATCAATCAATACGTGATAGAAATTTATTAAACATTATGTGATTTACTTGAACAAAAAAATTACTCTAAAAAACATATTTTATTTTATTCAATCCATGATCCATACCGAGTCTTGACATTCATATATATATAATAGTTACATGTGCTCATTGTTATTGTTCTCAAACATATACTCTACATACAACATTATGAGATCCATGTGGTTTCTTATGAGAGTCCACTCAAATATATTTTCAACCACCCTATAATTACTAGAAACTGAGTATGGTGGATGTTCATTCATATGTATCTTGACATTTACTTCGTACCATATAAATTAATAATAGTGGAGGAAAAATAATTTTTCTTCATAGAATATCCCTCTATTGAAACAAATACCAATTGATACATTTCATGATGAAGATATAATTTTTGTTTATTGTAACACCACAAGATTCTATTGTATGCTTCTCCTTTAATAATAAAATATCTTGTGTTGTACCCCACTTTGAGTTCTAACACCCCACGACCTATCAAAATAGACGTTTTAAAAAGCAGTTATGAATAGTAATATCCACTTTTTAAATATTTATAAATTTTATTGTTTAAAATGGAATTCATTTTTGGATTTGGAATATCAAAATTAAAATAGGGTGAATTTTTTAATTTTTTGATAACATTCATATTTTTATGAATAATGAGAAATACTAAATTTTAATTAAAAATAACTTTTTAATAGAAATAGTTTATAGTGTTAAATTGTACATTTAAGTGGTTTCAAAGAATCACTAGATTATATTTTTATAATTTAATGTAATTTAGTTCATCAGATGTAATTTCACAATTAAATTTTATATAGACACATGTCCATATTATGATAATTATTTTTTCTTAAAAAACCCACTTTTGGTTTTGACAATGGGAATTAATTTTAAATTAATTTCTTTAACATCTGTGTTTTGAATTTGGGAAAATAGATTCCATATTTGGAATCAAAAGGTCCAAAATTTGTAAATAGGTAACTTTTATTTTTAGACATTATAAATAGTAATTTCAGTAAATATTTCATTTACCATGGTTAAAGGGTAAATCCGATAAATAATGGTCAAAGAACAATATTATAATAATATTAAATTACCATAACACATATCCTAACCCTATTGTCTGATACATTTCTGACCATGGGCATCCACAGATTTATTTGGGTACCCCATGGGGCTACTTGTAAGTGAAAATGATATTTTATTTTTAATTTCCTACATCATGATATTTTATTTATAATTTTTAGACATAAAAAATATATATTTATTTATGACAAAATAATGATGGAGTATTTTCCCTATTAATGAAAGAGTCAAATAAATGAAATTATAAATATTAGAATAAATATATTTTAAATTTTTTTATTCATGCCAAGAATTTTATATGTTAATATGACATGTTGGGGTTTATTAAATAAATTTTTTATGAAGTAATAATATTGTCATGACTTTCACAAAAACAAAAAACCAAATAGTGTCAAATTTGATATAAATGAGTTTTTTATTATATTATATAATATTCCTAAAATATATAATTTTCTTCAAAATGATGTATATAATGATAGGTATTTCATTAATTAAACTATTTTGGTTCTCATTTAATTTTATACTATGTTTAATAACCATATAATATAAAAATATAAGGAGACATGGTAAATTATATACTATTTATCGAATAGTTAAATCTAAAAGATAAGGTTAATATGGTGACCTAAGCCTATCTAAAACCTATTGGTTAAGAGGTTTTCAACCCATACCCACCTTACGCTCGAAATAAATTAAATTGGAGCCATTATAAACTGAAAATGAATTTATTATAAATAATATTTCAAGCATTTCCTAGTGTGCCCCTCATCTCTCTTATTAAAGGGGACTCCCCCTTCACTCAAAATCACAACTCCAAACTCATTTGTCTCAGCCATATCTTATTCAAATTCCTCCCAAATACCCTCACTTCATCCTAGAGTACTTCCTTTTATCAGAAATCCATCCAATGGATCCCTTTTTATCAAATCAAAAATAACCATCCGAAGAAGAGGTAGAAATTTCATCACCTATTTCAAGGTTGTCTTCTTCTTCCACTTCCTCTTTCCTTGTTGTTTCTATAAAAAAATAATAAATCAATTACCTTATACATACTATGATGTTATTATTAAAATTATACAACCATAATCATTATTCTATCCATCCCACGAATGAAAATTTTTCCTTATGCGGGTATGTATGCCTTACCGTCTCTACGTCGTGGTGTAGTTTGTTATTAAACACATCATTATTTTGATGGGTATAATAATTAGTATTATTGATTTAAAGAATAAATATAACATGTGAATGATTATTTATATATAATATATTATCCAATTACACATGATTCTACCATCAATAGAATGATATTGTCACTCGTACATACGTACGAGTTACCATCTTCACCATGCAATGGGAATTAATTCCCCATCATAACCATTCAAGAATAATTTTCATTTTATGATAAAATATAATGTTTATGAAGTTAATATAATTCTCTATATGAATCGAATACATCATATCCATTACAAACATGACTTACTTAACAAAACAAATAAAGTAAAAAGAATTAGTTTACACCCAAAACAATGATACTACTAAAATATTATTTACATAGAAATATTAGAGGATCATATATGATATAATATTTATGTATGAGGTTCTTGTATAATTTAATAAAAACTATTTAACCATTATATAGGATGTTAACATACCCTCGACTAAGTAAAAGTACATGGTAAGGGTTAATTTTACAATCTCTTTATTATCAGAAGTTTTTAATATGTAAGTATCTACTGGAACCTCTATATCATCCACATCCATGTTTCATAAAAATTTATTTCAAAAAATTTATACTACTTACTAGAAAATGATTGAATTTTATTTATACCCTGATCTGACTTTATATAAAATTATTTGAAAGGAATCTTTCCTTCATTTTCAAAACAAGGTACTTTGTGACAATTTTGACAAATTAAAGTAAGAATGTTTTTAGCATATACTGCGTGTGCAGCTAGTTTCCGCCATTGCAACACCTTAGAAACTTCCCATACAAAATAATAAGAATATTTTCCAAATAAATTTTTTATTTTATTGTTACATGACTTTTAATTTATTTCAAAATACGATGATGTATTTCCCTCAAATAGTTTTGATTTCATCTATGTCAACCTCCTTTGATGGATTTTACACTAGTTTGAAACAGATTTATTATGATACAATATTACATATTGTATTAAAAGTTGTGAGATATGTTTTACAGTGGATGTTTTATTTTTATACCATTCATGGTTTATGATTAATGTATTAATATTTCATATTCTAGTTTTAATATGAATGTTTATGTTATGTTTCAATATTTTCATATGAGGAATGCATTGGACTTAGTCAGTGATGGGTGGAGCCCGGAATAGTTCCTCGATGCATCGGTAGGTCTCATGTGACAAAATAGTTTCATGGAAAATTTCCTTGAGAAAATATCTATATGTAATTGTGGAATGACATCTTAAAAATGTATTTATTATGTTCGTCATTATGCATTCCATCATTATGAAATTATTTATAGTTATTATATGTGATTATTTGACTAGTAGAATATCAATGTGAATAAGTAAATGCAATAATTTGATTAGTCATTTAAATATAATACTGATGTTTATTTTTAAACGGAACATGTTTTAGTATTATAAATTTCCCTAAATTTTTATGCTTATTTATGAAAGTGTCCTCTATATTTCTATCCTTATGGAGAATCTGAGATCACCCCTTTCTTATGTTTTCTATTTCCTAGGATGTGGAGATGTATATCATGATTGACCTATAGTGATAGTCTATGAGATATTAGTATGTCTAAAGAAGAAACAATTTTGTTTTTTCTATTTCATGTTGTAAAGTAAAACTCATGTATGTATCTAGTACATCCAAGGCTACTAAACTAATCTGTCATACGAGACTTGATATCTTGTGATCATTCTAATATTATGTAATAATGCACCGTCATTGGATAACTAGGGTTAGAGAGTTACAGTTGGTATCAGAGTAAGTTTAGTACAATCCTTGGAAGCTAGATTTATAAAAACCAATTATTAGAGAACATTACACTCAGATAGACTTTGAGGATCGATATATAATAACTTTCTATAATTTTTTTAATGTACATATTTTGAGTACTATGCAAGAAATACATCCCAATCTATATATTATTAGGTATGCACAACTCTATAATAGATGTACCTTGGAATGAAAACTCTGACAAAGAGTTTCGTGCTTGACATAGGGTATTCGGGTACACGACAATGGGCCTTGCTGCACTCTTGGTTATGACACTCCCAGTGGATATGCTTATGATAATTCACATTTTCTATACAATTCATTATGAAGGATTTATGAGTATATATATTTTTTCAATGAAAACATTTTTATGATTGTGGATTATATCAATAAACTGTTCAATTTATGTTAAGTGTTTTACAAGATTGGAATTATGTATTTTGATTCATAAAATAATCTAGTGTATTCTATTCATTAGAAATGGTGCCTAGTGGAAGGAATGGAAACTGTATCAATGCATGAAATCCATGTAGGGACTTCCCTTCTACTCCAGATAATTTTAGTGGAGCTGGTGATACAGCTGTTGTTGATTAGCTTATAACCATACTTGGAAAACTCGTTCAGGTTATGTATAATAACCATACCCGTATGGAGCATCCTGACCCACAACATAGAGGACCAATGTCAGACCGATTCATGAGGTAACAACCACCAAAATTAAATGGGACTATAAATCCATTTGTATCTGAGCAATGGATAAGTTCCTCAGTGAAAATATTTCATACTTTGAAGAGTAAAGAAAAGAAAAAAGTTTTCATGGACGTTTATCACCTCATAGGAGATGGAGATCAAAGGTGGTCATTGTTTCAAAACACAATCAAATATAATAAAGTATATAATATGAAATGGAGGGAGTTTAATGGGATTTTTTTAGAAAAATACTTTCCCCATGACCATCGACCAAATATAGAAAGCCATGTTCTTAGTCTGTGTAAATAAGGGGATGAAAATGTCTCAACGTATTAGGCTAACATTACATGTATAGCAAGGAATGCTGAATATTATATATGTAACCCAACGAGTAAGATGGATTAATTATTTGATGGGTTAAAACCATTTCTTCATCACGAATTAGTCTCACAATTCTTCTCTATGTATGAAGATATAGTCTCATGTTCTGTCAAGATATAAAAAGAATTATCTATGTCTTATGACTTTGAAGCTAAGTAGGAGAGGAAGAGATGTGTTGAACACTCTAAAAATGGAAATAAGGGGAAGAAGGGGAAAATTGAATTTCGATCCTATAGTAAATGAGGGAAGTAACACCCTTGTACTTTCCTTATGGGAATGGGAGTTTATTACATGTGTGGTGAAAATGCCACAAGGATCACGATTTTAAGGGAATGAAAGAGGATATCAATGTTGAACACTACAATTGTAGAGAAATGGGGTATTATGAAAATGAATATATTATGTTCTAATAAAACATACCTTAGAGAACGAAAAGGGAGTATGGCCTAGCTTATGTGATCACTAATGCTGTGGTTAAAGCTTCAAATGACATGGTGGAAGGTAATTTAATCATTTCCTCAAATTTAGAAAATCATTTATGTGATTCTGGATCATCACATTCTTTCATATCATCCGAATTTTCAAAGAAAATTAGATATTTCTGATTCAACATAACTAGAGAGTTTTCAATCAAAACTCATAAGGTAAGTATCATTGGAACTATGTTTTGTGAATCAATTTCCAATATGGAATATAAACGTTTTTTATATGTTGATCTTATTATCATACCCATGATTAAATTTGATATAATCCTTGGTATGGATTGAATTTTTTACCATGATGTGAATATATTTTTTAAGAAGAAGGAGGTTACAATTTTTGATGGTGATGATAAAGAATACCTTATCTTTAGAGTAGAAACATCGCTATCTGATTCTTATTTAGATCGATCCCTAGTAGCTCTACTGAATTCCATTTTTGGGGAGGATGTGACTAAAATAACTAGTGGTGAGGAATGGAATTTTCTAATAGATTCTGTACCCATTGTGCAAGTATATGATGATGTGTTTCTAGAGAATTTACTTGGACATCCTCTTGAATGAGAAATTGAGTTTTCATTTGACTTAATTATTGGTTCAATGACCATACCGAGGACCCTATATAGAATGGGCACTCTGGAATTAGTTGAACTAATAAATCAACTAGAAGAATAGAGTAATATAGGATTTATTAGCCCTAGTGTTTCTCCAGGGGGATCCCCTATTATTTTTTTTAAGAAATATGGATCTATTATGTTGTGCATTGACAACAGGGAGATCAATGCTATAACAATAATGATGAAGTTTCCCCTACCTCGTATTGATTATTTATTTGATCAACATCATGGAGCTCAATATATTTCAATGATTAACCTTCAATATGGATATTATCAGTTCTATGTGAAGAGGGAATACATTCTGAAGAAAACATTTCATACAAGGTATGGGCATTAGGATTTTACAATAATGCCTTTTGGACTGACTAATGAACTCTTTGTTTTCATGGATCTAATGAATAGAGTTTTCATGGAATATCTTGATGATTTTTTAGTGGTATTTATTGTTGACATCATGGTATACTCCAGAAGCTATGAATATGATGAAAATCACTTGCACACTATTCTAAAGACTCTTAGAAGAAATTGATTATATGAGAAGTTTAGAAAGTGCGAATTATGGATTCAAGAGATTTATTTTCGTGGCCATATTTTCTCCAAGGATAGAATATCTATTGATCCGTCATAGAAAATAAAAATACTATAATGGCCATCACCGAGGAGTATAATTGACGTATGAGGTGTTATTGGTTTAGCAGGCTATTATTAGCATTTCATAAAGAATTTTTCCTGATTTGATAGCCCATTAACCAAGATCACATGTAAAGGGGTTAAATTTGTTTGGAAAAAAGGGTGATAATAATGTTTTGAATAATTAAATAAAATATTAATCAATGATCTTATATTGAATCTGCCATCAAGGAATGATGGGTTTGTTATTTATAGTGATCTTCCAAAGAAAGGAATTGGTTTTGTCCATATACAGAATAACAGAGTTATTTCCTATATGTCACAACAACTAAAAGATCATGAACAAAACTATCCCACTCATGTTTTTGATTTAGAAGCTATAGTATTTTCTTTGATGATATGGAGACACTATATCTATGGTGAAAAAATGTGAGATTTATACTGATCACAAGATTTTTCGATATATTTTCACTCAAAAATAACTCAAAATGAGGCAATGATGATAGTTAGAAACACTCATGTATTATGATTTCACTATACACTACCACCTAAGAATGGAATATAAGAAGGAAAATGCTTTGAGTAGAAAGGATCCTGGAGTTCTGAACAAGATGAGAGTTGAAGAAGATCCTTTGTTCATGGATCTAGTAAAGATGTGTATGGAAATAATCATGGAAGGTGAAACATCAATACATATTCAAATGTTTGCAAAACCAACTTTAATAGAAAGGATAAAATGTTCTCATAATAATGATGAGAAGTTTCAAAAGAAAATTAATTTTGTTGATGATGGTAGATTAGTTGAATTCATGCATGAAGATGGAATTATTAAATTTGGGAAGAGACATTGTGTTCCTGATATACCTGATCTAAAAAGGGAATTATTGCATGATGCTTATAACTCCAATTTATCTATACACCCTAGTAACACTGGGATTTATTGATATTTGAATGGAGATTTTGGGTGGGACAACATGAAGATGGAGATTGTTGATTATGTTTCAAGATGTCTGGTTTTTCAATTGGTTAGGGCTATAAGACAACATACTAAAAGAGTCATGTAGCCTCTTCCCATACTAGTGTGCAAATGGGATGATATTATGAAGTTGTAAAACTACATGGTGTACCCCTAACAATTGTTTCTGATCGTGATCGCCATTTTAAATAATGATTCTGGAAATGTCTTTATAAATACCAGGATACTAAACTTTGATTGAGCACTGCCTACCACCCTCAAACTGTTGGAAAATCAAAATTGACTATTAAAACCATATAAGACATGTTGAGATCATTCACACATATCTTTCAAGGTATGTGAGATCAGTATGTACCTTTGGTATACTTTTCCTATAACAATAGCTTCATTTCAAGTATTTAGATGGCACCATATAAAGAATTATATGGAAAGAGATGGTGAAACCCACATTGTTGGGATTATGTTGGTGAAAGAAAACTCGTAGGCCACGAACTTGTTGATGAAAAGACAGAAAAGGTGAAGATTATCCAAACCCACATCAAAGCAGCACAATATAGGTAAAATAGTTACACCGTTAACTGAAAGAGTGATCTGTAATTCCAGATAAGAGATCATGTTTTTTTGAAGGTATCTACATGGAAGGGAGTTATACGATTCAGTAATAAGGGTAAATTAAGTCCCACATACATCATACCATTCAAAATTTTAGAACAAATTGGGGTTGTAGCTTACCATTTGGAAATACCTCCATGTCTCTCTAAATTTCATGATGTGTTCCACAAATCACTAATGAGAAAATACATGCCAGACCCAATGCATGTACTCACCTATGAAGATTTAGAAATAGAATATGAACTTCCTTATTTTGAAGATACTTTCAGGAATCTTGATACTAGAGAACATGTTTTGAGAAATCGGACAACTTTTCTGGTAAATGTTCTACGAAAAAATATAAGATGGAAGGGGAGACAAGGGAAACAGAGGAACTAATAATGATGAACCACCCGAATGTTTTTAGGCAGAAATATTCTAGAAATATCAAGCATGAAATTATTTAAAGGAGGAAATAATGTTACACCCCAATATTATATGGAATGCTTCTCTTTGAATAATACAATAGCTTGTGTTGTATGCCACTTCTAGTTCTAACACACCATGACCAATCAAACTACCTATTTTAAAAGCAGTTATGAATAGTAATACCCAATTTTTTAAATTTTTTAAATTTTATTTTTTACAATGGACTTCATTTTTTGATTCGGAATATCAAAATTAGCTTAGGGTGATATTTTGGAACTTTTCTAATAACTTTCATATTTTGAGGAATCGTGAAAAATACGAAATTTTATTTAAAACAACTTTTTTAATCAAAATAATTTATAACATTAAATTATACATTTTTGTCATCTTGAAGTATCATTATATTCAATTGTAAAATTTAATATAATGTTGGTAATTGGATGTAATTTAACATTTAAATTGTACATAAACACAAGTGAAACTTTTTATGGGTTTTACTTCTTAAAAAAACCTACTATTGGTTTTGAAAACAGGAAATAATTTTAAATTAATTTCGGAAACATATGTTTTTGGAATTTGAAAAAATGGATTCCAAATTTGGAATCAGGATGTTCAAAATGTGTAAATAGGTATCTTTTATTTTTAGACATTATGAATAGTAACTTTAGTAAATATTTTATTTACATGGTTAAAGGGTAAATTCGGTAAATAAGGGTAATAAAATAATATTTTAATAATATTAAATTACCCTAACACATGTCTTAACACTATTATCTGTTACATTTATGACCATGGGTTTCATTGGGTCGATTTTGGAACCCTTTGGGGACACTTGTACGTGAAAATGACACTATAAAAATAAATGTAAAGATAAAGAAAATATGATATAAACCTATATCTTTTAGTAAAAGAATTTCTATATGTGGTTATATAATTGATCTCTTAGACTATAAATATTAATTATAAATCTATAACGGTTTTCTACATCATGATATTTTATTTATAATTTTTAGACTTAAAATAAATATATTTATTTATGACACAAAAATGTTGCATTAATTTCCTTGTTAATGAAAAAAATAAATTAATGATATTATATATATTATAATAAATATAATTTGAATGTTTTTATGCATTACCCAAATTTTATAGTTTAATATGATATTTTAGGGTTTATTAAAAAAATAATTGAATTAATAATGTTATTATGACTTTCACAAAAACCAAATACCAAATAGTGTCAAGATTGACATAAATGTTTTTTTATTAAAATATATAATAGTCCTAGAAATATAAGGTTTTGAAAAAAAACTTATTTAATGATATATAGTTTATTAATTAAACACTTGTGGATCTATTTTAATTTTTTATTAAATATATTAACCATATAATATAAAAATACAAGGAGACATGGTAAATGTTAAACTATTTAACCAAGAGTTAAATTTAAATGATATGGTTAATATGGTAAGCTAGACCTATTTAAAACCTTTTGGGTGAGATTTTTTGGACCCATAACCACCTTAGTTGGGAAATAAATTCATTTAGAGGCATTATAAATAAAAAATGGTTTCATTATAAAATAATATTTCAATCATTTCCTGAGGTGCCTCTCACCTCTCTTATAAAAAGGAACATCCTCTTCTCTCAAAATAGCAACTCCAAAGCCTTTTGGTTCGGCCAATACCTACTCAAATATCCTCCCAACTACCCTAACATAATCATAGATTCCTTCTTCTGATCAGGAATCCAACGAATGTGTCCCGTATGATCAAATTAAGAGGAAGCACCTGAAGAAGATGTAATAATTTCACAACCTCTTTCAAAGTTATATTCTTCTTCCACATCCTCATTCTTTCTTGTTTCCATACCAAAATAATCAATCCATTACATTATAAGTAATGTTATGTTATTACAAAAGTGGTACAACCATATTCATTATTATATCCATCCTATGAATGACAAAGTCACCATACGTGAATACGTATGGCTTACCATCTCAACGTCGTGGTGTAGTTTGTTATTCAATACTTAATTATTTGGATATGTATAATAATGAGTATAATTGATTAATTAATAAACATAACATGTTAATGATTATGTATATATAATATACCATCCAATTAAATAGGATTTTACCATCAATATAATGACATTGTCTCTCATGCGTATGTATAGTTTACCGTCTTCACGATGTGATGAGATTTCATTCTCCCATTGTAACCATCCATGAATAATTTTCATTTGATGATTAAATTTTTTTTAAGAACATAATATCAGTCTCTATATGAATCAAATTCATTATCACCATAAAAAACATGACTTTCATAATAAATCATATAAAAAAATGAATCATTAAACACCCAAAACAATGCTACTACTAAAATCTTATTAACAATGTAAAAGTAGAGGATAATATATGATATCATATTTAAGTATGTGGTTATTTTATAATTTATTAAAAATTATTTAACCATTATACAGGCGGTTAACATTCCCTTGACTAAGGAGACATACAAGGGAAGGGTTTTTTTATAATCTCTTTTTTATCTGAGGTTGTTAATACGTAAGTATCTACGGGGACCTCTTTATCATACACATACATGTTTCTTAAAAATGTATTTCAAAACATTTAGAATATTTTCTAGAAAATAGTTTAATTTCATTTATAAACTTTTTGACTTTTTACAAAATTATTTTAACGAAATCATTACGTCGTTTTCAAAACAAGGTACTTTATGAACTTTTTGGTAAATTAAGGTAAGAATGTTTTTTTAACCTATAAGAAGGGTGTTGTTATTTTACGCCATTACAACACCTTTGAATCACACCTTACAATATTATATGAATATTTTCAATGTAAATGTTTTCTTTTATAATTACATGACTTTTAAATGTTTTCATAATTGAAATAGGTAGTTCTCTCAAATAGTTTTGATTTCATTTTTGTCAACATCCATTGATGGATTTTAAACTTGTTTGAAGTTGATTTATTGTTATACAATATACCATATTGTGTTAATGGTTTTGTGATATGATTTAATAAGGATCTGTTATTTTAATACCATTAATGATTTTCCTTAATGTATTAACATTTTATATTATAGTTTTAATACAAATGATTATGTTATGTTTCAACCATTTTATATGAGGAATGAATTGGACTTAATAAGTGATGGGTGGGGCCCATTATAGATCCTCAAAGAATTGGTCTATCTAATAAGACAAAATAGTGTCATTGCATAGGGCCATGAGAAAATCATTATTTGTAGTCTTGGCACAAGGCCTTGACTATGTTGTTATGTTGTCTGACATTATAAATTCCATCATTATGAAATTAGCTATTAATATTACATGTGATTATTCTACGAGTAGAATATCCATGTGAATAAGTAAATGGAGTTATTTGATTTATCATTTACATATTTTGATCATGTTTATATTTAAATGTATTATGTTGTAGTCTTATACATTTCCTTAAATGTTTATGCTTATTTATGAAAGTTTCCACTATAATGTTATTCCTACTGAGCATCTGATCTCACCAATTTCATTTGTTTTATTTTTTCCAAGATGTGAATATAAATATTATGATTGACCTATAAGGATATTTTAAAAAATATGAGTGGGTCAAAGCGTTAAATTTATTATTTACACCAAACAAGAGAGATGTATTTATATAGTGTGTCCATAAGACCAATTTAAAGGAGGATGTAAGACACACACATCTATAAATATCGTTGGGGATTCGTTGTTATCTCCCCTAAAAGAAATTTCTAGCATATTAATTCCTATTTTTATTAGTCTACACCAATAATGTGGAAGAATAACAATACCTCATTATAGGTCTATAAATGGAAATACAAAGACCAAAAGACCGCCTAATTTTCGAAAAATAATCATTATTTATTATCATGTACACTAATACTAATTCTTCTATAAGAATTGATGTGTTAATTCCCATTATTGATAATGTTTTATGAATGATAGCACAATTCCCAAAGAATCCAACATTATCTTATATTTTATTCTCACATAACAGATAAGAGGATGTTTTTGAATGTATTGATATAAAATTGGATGATATATAATGGGATGAAATTTTCATCAACATTTCACACTATATAACATTTCCCCATTTTTCATTAACAATTGGGAAGAGATCAAGGAGATAAATTCCATCCTTGAACCACATAACCTAAGAAATGGTTGTATGAAACCCATATTAGAATACTATTTAAATGCGTTTATTCCATTAGAAAAATATTGAATATAGAATATCTAGAAACATGTAGTCAACTTCACAATGTATCATAGAACAAATCATCATAACATCATATGTACATGTGGTTGTAATGGAATACTTCTTAAATTTATTAAAGGAGTGGTTACTATTATAATTATACAATAATTCCATGGTATAATATAATGTGTTCAATAGTTATGATTGAGGATTTCTCAAAAAATCATGAGATCGTGTATTATTTTCCTACAATGAATAAAGATTTTTAATAAATCACTAAAAGGTTCCAAAAATTTCAATTGTATGAAAACATTATACATCATCCCTTAGACATGATGCATAATTCTATGTTTTCATGACAGTTTTCCATATAGGTAATAGATTTCCTGGGGAGAACACTATATATATAGACAAGAAGTTCATGTAAACCCATATTATTATCCCCTACCATTAAAAATGGTCAATAGAAATACCCATCATGGATATTATGATGAATAAAATTATCAACTTCATCATGTTAAATATTATCACTATATTTGTTTTCCTAAACACAATACTACTAGAATATGACACCTATTTATAGTCAAATGAATTTAAAAGGTTATATAAAGTGTATAATATTGAATAAAACAATTCATCCAAATATCATTTTATATTAAATTTAAAAATGGAATTTAATAAAAATTGATCAAATATACTTTATAAAGTAGTTGTAAAAGACCATTAATCTTACCCTATCAATATTTCACACTCCTGGTTTTATTGTCATACAAGGACATGTACTACCACATGGGTAAACACATATTAAATAGTATATGGGATAGAAGTTATTATAACCATTATACTCTTAAATATTACAATATTCATGGAATGTATGGATCATTTTCCTATAGAGAAGTAATATCAGAAGAGATTAGGTGAATTGTAATGAATTGATGGGAATAAAGTATTTAGAATGAATCATTTATAGGTTTCCCAAAATTGTATGAAATTATATTTTAATATGAATGTCTTCCTTCATTCATTCCTCTATGGATAACATGTTTTGGCTCCAAGGACAACAATTATACCTAGGAAGAAATCTCTAAATAATGATTCATAATGGGAGGGGAATGTTCTCACCCACAAGGAATACTACAATGGTGAATATTTGTTGATAAACATTTTGGGGTGTGAACCATGTCCCAATAAAAAAAGGATTATCAAAAAATATATTTTACAATCAACTTCATAAAATTAAATTATAATCTAAACTACAATAGACAACATATTGGTCCTTACCACATGATTTTAAAAAACATGGCCCTAATCATAGTCATATTGCACTAATCATTAGGAAAATACCCAAAAGATCCCGCCTATTTTCAGGTATCACTATCATTGAGTTTTTTATTAATTTTCATCCACATGAGTTTTTCCTCTTCTTTAAACATTTTTTATTGTTTCTACAATAATGATATATGGTTTTTTGAATAATCACATAAATTGGTTGGAGTAAATGGGATCAAACTGGAGAATATCCATCTAGATAGAATTTATTGGAATAAATGACTTAATTTATGAAGATGTAAGACTGTCTAAAATAATTTATTCTATGAATAAATTGGTAATGTTTTTCAAGTGGTTCATGTTAAGTTGATAGTCTTGAATAGTGGTTAGTGTTTTTATATAGAACGTTCCTAAAAAACTATCTACTGGACAATTACATGATTTGTAACTGTAGTATATGTCATATAATAATTACCAGACACATATTTTGATCTTATTCCTGATATGGTGTGGTTAGAAAATGTGAACCAATTAATTTCTATGTAATGGTCTTGAGAAATTAATATTTAACTATGTTGATGAGTTTTTTTAATCCATCTAAAATGAATTTCAAAACATGTAACTACATTGTAAAACATTTAATTTCCTAGCTTGGTTTTTAAAATGGTATAGTGCAGTTGATTTTTCATTTACCACGCATTATTATTTATTCTCTTAACCATAGGAATGATTCAACAAAATTTTAGAGAACATCTCTTCATTCAAGGCCATTGAATCATACAAGTGCTCCCTGGTAAGTTATTTTGGTTTATATTACCCTTCACTATATTTTTATACTTTTTTTGGGGTGTAATCTTTTGATTATGGTCATTCATGGTTTCTATCATGAGGGGTTTTTTTCTAGTATCCTTATTGAGATCATAAACACCTTCTTCATCATGCATTCTTTTCATATGAAACATTTTTTTATTGATCTGTTAATGTAAGGTACTCTAATCCATAACCCTATGGTTTAATAGCTCTCAAGTATGTGCATTTTTTGTAAATGATCTGACATATCATTCTCTAGAAAAATTAAATAATGAATTCGAATATTCTATAGGGTCCATTTTTATCTAATTGTAATTAGAATTTATTGCTGGATTCTATTTTGGTGATCTATCCAATAATTATAATATAATTTACTAATGTCTAAATGTGTGTTTAGGATGACATAGATATTGGGGTATTTCTCGATAAAGATTCCCCTTAGGATTGCCTAATAATTAAATTAATTACCTTGTTGTTAGTTTAAGACCGAATTATTAAATTAAATTTTAAATTTAATATTAAATTACGATTTTTTTATTTCATCATTTATTATGTGATATTGCGATATCCATATTGTAATGAATTCTATTGTGGTAAATGTTACAATTAATATACGATGTGTTGAAGTAGTTGACATTATGAAATGATTACCTACAGGGATTAGAGATAAACAATTCTAGATTTATTATATATCATCCTCGTACCATATTGATTTTTTAATGTTTATATGGGGAATTAGCTTAGTTGAAATGATGAAATTATTATATATTGAACTCATCCCGGAATAAATTATGAAATGGGTACATAGTTGGTTTTGACTAGGGAATGTGTGATTTATACCATTTTTATAAAGATATGTTATTCATCATTTATATGATTAGGATTAACATGGTTGTGATACATGATCATATACATTATGACATGGACCCAAGTATGGGTTTGTTTTACCAGGGTTATTGTTATTGTTAGAATTGTTGGGACACATTCATAGTGATATTTCATAATGGTTCCAAAGAATGTTGACATTTTATTAATTTAATTGTTTAATTAATTAATATATTAGTTTAATGAATTATTGAAAATAGATATTAGTAGACAGGTTATACTTACACAGTGTGGTGTGATCATACAATGTTATAAACACACCCTATTCAGTACAAAATTTCATACATGAGTAGATTAAATGGAAGAAGGATTGAACAGGTAAATTGACCTTGTTGTTGATTGTTTCTTATTGTGTAGTATTATATTTTAAATCGGAGTGAAAAGGGGTTCATGATTAGGGACATTATGTCTTAAATTGAGTCATAGAATATTTGATTTTTATTTTTTAAGAATTAGATTTACTAGCTTTATAGCACATTGTTACATTATTCCTTTATTCTTAATATGACGACGCAGTTGCCTTCATAGTTGGTTTCCTTTTTATTTTATTTCATCTATTAATTTTTCTACTAATATACTTTTTAGTTATTTTTATATGATTAATTTGTATTTTTTTAACTCTGAATACATGGTTCATTGTCTCTCCACGATACTTATCACACCCCCACTAATTGTCAGAAGCTTCTAGAATACGTGGAGGTATGCTTACGGTCTTATAACCAACCCATTTCATTCATATAAGAGAGTTTCACATAGTGGGACATTACAATGTGGCATTAGAGGGATGTTTCATTTTTTATTTACTATTTAGGATATGTAGAATGGATAATATGATTTTTTTGGTACATGTTAATGAGTTTGTTCATGCGAGTAGATAACCCATGTACATGGGAAAATATGTGTTCCTATTAATGGATTTATTTTAATTTTTTCCCTTTTGTGGTCTCCATTATATCACCTTGTGTGATTCATATGTTTTTTGGTGCTATATATTATTGAGATTTATATTTTCTTCCTGGTATGTTAGTATATGTGTATCCATGTATCATGATAGGAACATAGGGATATAGTTTGACATTCAATATTCATTTTAGGAACATGTCTATTATAAGGGATATTTAATTTCCTATTGAGAAGTGATATGACATATCTTCTATATCTGAGAAATGAATTCAATAAATTATTATTTCATACTTAAACACTTATATTCCATTTTTATGGAGACAATGATTCAATGGTTATCTATTTTTTTCACTTATCGATGTTGGTCCAATTTCTATAGCCAGTGTTCTAAGGAGTGTGTTTGTCTTGTATAGAAAATGATTCTATATCATCATTTAGTTGAGCGTCAGGATAGTGGGAATCACCACTCCCCTACCAAAGTTAATTGAGATATTTATATAGTTCCCATGGAACATATGGATCTTTATCTTCGTGAAAACATCCTTAGGGTCATGAGATCTATGGAATGATATATTGTATTCACCATTCCCTTGATGTATGAGTTGATCAGAGAGTTACAACGATATCATCCACATACATTCACTCGGGAGGGAGGCCACTAGGAAATTGAGTTCGAGATTGAGTCAGTCCATATAATCATTATGGATCTTGAAACTCATTTTAATGTTGGGTAATGATTGTTGCATATAATATTTTTTGTACCAACCAAGCATTGGTGTCACATTTTATAGCAGGAAGGGCCTAAAGTGGAGTTTTTATGGATTTACATAGAGATAATGTTCCTATGTCAAATATATCCTAATACATTGAGTGATGAGGTGTTTTATGATTTCATAAACATTACACATGATGGATTGTTAGTGATAGACTATTTTTAACATTTCATTGATCTATAGAGATTTTCTCCATCTTTGGAAACTGGTGATATCTATATTGAGAGACATTTTTTGTATGGTATTCTATATGATATTGGTTCCTAGGTGAAAATGTTTCTCAAAGATGATTGGAGTATGTGATAAATTAGTAACTAATATCAAAAGGGAATCTATGAGAATCCCCTAGTAGTGGACATGATATTTTTGTAGTAATAAATATGGACTCCACATCTAGAAGAATGATGTGTATCTATTATATTTTTCACCAAGGAAGCAGTGGTCCAATCTATCACTGGAATAGGAAATAATATTTTTATTTTTCACCATTATAGTTATAAAATTTTGGATACATGGGATGAAAATTATCTCAATATATTTATTAATTATTAGAGTTTTTCCTTATGTTATATTGGGCCACATAAAATGTTTTTGTAGAGTAATACAGTAGGGAAGTTGTGAAAATGGATAAGGAAAAGTACCAGAGTCTAGAATGTACTCAGATACTCTTAAAGATATAGGTATCTAGAGTTCCATGGGATGTTCTTATCGCATCAGGGGACGTGGTACCCTATTTAAGGTATGAAAGTACTAGGAAGAGGGTATAGCTCAAGGTATTTAGGTTTGAGGTCAAGAGAGAGGGGGTAGTCAACTTAACATGATGTAGATTACTATAGAAATTGTGTATATATGATTTGATACTATCATTGGTATGATTCATAAATAACATTCCCTTGATTTTGTTGTGTTTGATATAGGGGAGGCACATTCATATATATATATATATATATATATATTATTTTTCTAAATGGTTTGCGCCTAGATGTGGAAATCATGGATGATGTTTTTACCATCTTTACATCATTGGGAGTGTCTTAATAGAATATAAATTTTCTTATAGTTTGTTCTCTAGATAATGGTGGTTACAATTTCATTTTTGAATATTTCATGTTAGAAATGATATTGATTCAATTTTATTCTTATTATAGATTTTTCAGTTCTTTAATAAGTTGATATCTACTATTACTAATGGAGAGTTTCCTTTCATTCTCTAGAAGAAAGCATCTATTCAGAGTATGGTGAGTTGGATCCTCAATCTATTTGTGCGGGACTAATTCAATGCAGATTGGATTATATCATAAATCAGATAGGCATTAGTTCTCTAGAAGATGGTCGATTGTAGTAGGATACATTTCTAACTATGGATAAATTTTTCTCAGAGTGAATTTCCAGACATTTTCTACATCTAACTGCCTGAGCGAGAACCAGATTTTATGATTATTTTAATTCCAGAGAAGAAACAGTTTCTATCCCACATTACTTAATTGATCCATCAGATATTCAGTTGTTGAATATTCAATAAAATGATCTATAATCAAAATGATTCATATGTCTTAGTACATCTCCTTGGGGTTCGCTATTTCTCTTAAAACCATATGGCTAAATACACTTTAATCATGTGTGTTGATCATCAATTATTAAACCAGATATTGTTCATGAATATATATCCTCTTCCATGCATTGAAGAACAATTTGATTAGATAAAATTTGATAATAATTCTTTCCAAAAATTATTTTAGAGTAGGATACCAGTAGTAGATGATGAGACCAACAAACATATCTCATACTACATTTAAGAGCATTAATGTATTGTACAAGTTCATAGTGATGTAGTTTGGGTTGAATAATTCACCAGTGGTATTCATGGACATAATGAATGAGATATTGAATCCATATATGGATCAATATGTGGAGATTGTTGTTTTAAAACATCATATTGTACACCCAGTTAATAGATGATCATTCTGAAAATCATGACATTATCCTGGGTACTTTGAGATATTATCATCATTATTCCATTCCAACCAAAAGATGATTCTAGTTTGATAAAGCTCACTTTTGGGGCCATGTATCCTCAGAGGTAATAGTGGTAGTGTACCTACAGAATGACCCAATTATGGTATCTTGATAGTATCCCAATTATTTCATCAATATTCTGAGCATTCTGTGTCAATCAATTTATTATTGTGATTTCAATCCAATAAATTTCATGTTTGTATTTACTGATGCGATGGTAGAATAATAAAAGGTAAAAGTTTGTTTGGTATAATGATTTCAAGAGGGAATTTTAGAACCTAAAATGTAGGATGACCTCAAAAACAATCATTGTTTAAGGTCTACCCTTTAATTACGATAACATATACTATGATGCATCAAGAGTTGGACTCATAAAATTTATGATAAAGGAGGACATAGTGGTTTCTTATGGCCTCATATAGTTATTACCACTTGAGAGAAATTAATTTCCATGTGATTTTGAGTTAGATACTATTGTACACTCCTAGATATAATTGATAAATTATACCTTTGGTGTGAGAGATTTTTTATACATGGACTATAAGAACCTCATGTACATATTTTCTCAGTATGACCTAAACCTTTGGAAGAGTAGGTGCATCGATTATCTATCGGATTTTAGATTTGAGTAATATTATACAACATGTAATGTAACTTTTTTTTACTGATTCATTAATCTAGATTAGGAAATAATATATATTTTCATAGTATTACGATTAGTGGAAAATAATTTCATTCTTAGTAGACATGTGGCTACAAGTTTAGGAGTCTTGATGTTGATTATATCTATCTTTAACATAAGTTATATCGTTGATTTTTTACCGAATCATGACCAAGCTATTATATAATATGGAGAGATTAGTTCTAAGAGTCGTGATATATGGTGTGGGCACACCATCTGAATGGTCTCCTAGAATTAGAAATTCACTTCTTTTCCATTGTTGCGTATGGGTTCTTATAGGCTCAAATAAGGATATGATGAGAGTGTTTCATTCTTATTGATGTGTGGAAAATCCTCTATTGAAATTTATTAATAATGATAATAATATAATGTATTAGTGGTTAGTAATGATAAATGAGGTTGTATGATTAGTATTGAGATGATTCCATTTTTATTAAGTGAAAGCTGATCATCATAGGTCAGTTCAGCTTTTTCATCCTTTTCCCATTCCAGAGTGGAAATGGGATGATTTCACTATGAATTTTGTAAAAACTTTACAAATAAAAAACCAATATAACAATTTTTAATGGGAGATTAAGTATCCAATGATGAAGGTATCCAAACTATATCCTATCAGAGAGACATTCACTATTGTTGATATGTGATGTCTTAGTGTGTACTATGTTGTTCTACTACATAGTGTTATAAGGGGTATCATTTCATATAATGATCCCTGTAACATATCATAGTTCTAGGGGGGTTTTCATAAAGAATTAGGATAAAATATTATTTTTATTATGACCTATCATCCTTAGAGTAATGGTCAATCATAGAGGATTATTTAGGTCCCATCGGATATGTTACAAGCACGTGTTTTTAATTTTTTGGGTTCGTGTGAGCAGCATATGGGACCCATGGAGTTTTCATATAATAATATATTAATGTAAATGATCTAAATGGATCCATTATGAGGACTTTTATATATGGTCATGTAGTTTACCTCTATGTTAGTTTTAGGGAGGTGAGTCATATCATGTTTGGTATAGTTCCATATAGGAGACATCTGACGAGGTTCAGTTGATCGGGTAGTATTTACAGAGAATATAGATTAGGAAATAATCTAGTGATAACCATTTGAAACAGAATTTAGAGTACTAGGTTTATCATATTATTTTCATTTCATTGTTTCCTTGGATGGGGAAATGTTTCATCTAGAAATATAGAAAGATATCTCTCATGTTTTTGGTTGTTATAGATTGTGGATAGGTTTGTTAAGGTGGATTACTTTTTATCCCATTCAAAATGATGGTGTTCCATGCATGAAAAGTTCAATGTGACAAAACTTTTAGAAATAATACAGAATCTTATCATGTTATAGATGTATTAGACATTGAGATTAGTACAACTACATCATTTTTGGAGAATTTGAATAAGAATATAGGCCGTACTGAGATGATTCAATGGGGGTATATTGATTCAATTGTTTCGAGTACTATAATTAATTGGATAATTTTTTTAGGAGACTATAGAGATGGATTATCATATGAGAGCATAATTTAATGCCTTTTTTTCCAATACCCCACTTCGAGGATTGGTGTATCTTGATGATGATCTCTTATATGGAGGGGAGGTTGCAGGAACCCATATTGTTTTAGGTAGGTCTCTCTCATATTTTATTATTATTATTTTATGTTTATTTTATCCACATATTTAATCATTTGTGTTTGTGATTCCATAATGGTTATTTAGTTGATTGATTAAAGTAATTCATAATTAGTGGTGGAATATTATAAAACCAAAGAGGATACGCAAAATGATCCTTTATTGGGGAAAATGACTTAGTGTATGATGAATTATTCCTATTTGAATTAAGAGATTGTGGATGTAAATGGGACTACTGTTACCTTTGGTTATTTGTATCCTGATTATCCTTAATGATGACTGGGGTTTTATATATAACTAGTATGAAAATGTATATAAATAATTGTTAAACACCGTCTAACTATAATACACACTATGTAATAATTTCTTGATATATGTCATGAAATTATTCATGATTTGAAGTGATTACATTTCACGATTCAAAAAAATATCATTATTGTTTGGATGAATTATTTATTCATCTATTGTGAATGGGTTTTCAGTATATCCATCAAAAAAGTATTACAAAACATTTTACTATATTACATGTCATGTAATCTCCATAACAAGTTTTTAAAATAGTTTTGTGCTATTGATTGTCCACTCATATCATATAAATATTTCTCCTCTAAACCCTATTGCAATTTCTAGGTAATTTTGGAGAGCCTCACTTTATTCAGGACATCCCAACCACATATTCAGTCAATCATTTGATCGGTTCTAATCTAGGATCCAACATGTGTTCATCTGAACCGTATTCATTAAGGCTGTTTTATAGAAGAAGAGTTTTTTGGCCATCAGTTGAAGGTATAGGTTCTATA
Source organism: Viscum album (assembly GCA_963277665.1). NCBI lineage: Eukaryota > Viridiplantae > Streptophyta > Magnoliopsida > Santalales > Viscaceae > Viscum > Viscum album. Next base: position 645,118,360 of record OY728128.1, read on the forward strand.
CATTAACCATATTCATTTTCAATTTTCATATATGTTTAATATTGAAACTATGAAAACATACCATAAGATGAATACATTAATGGTTCAATTTTAATATTCCTTGGAGTATATTTCGATCTAATTGGTATTAACCTAGCTTTTAGATATATGTTGGGTGAGAAAACCCATGACTATATATGAATTGTTTAACATAATAATGGTTTTTTAGTAGGAAATGGATTTTTTTTTTCTTGATACAGATTCACCTTAATTAGAATGATAGTTTTAATGATTATATTTTTGTTTATTTAAGACCAAAGGTTAAAATTAAAAGAAAAATTAGATGATAAATGGTAATTTTCATAATTCACCATTGACGATGTGATATTGTGAAATCCTTGTTGTTATGAATTGTGTTTCGATAAATTTTGTAATAATTATATAGGGAAGTGTCCTAGTTGACTAATTAAATTATTATATATCTTGCTCAAACCAGATAAATAATAAAATTTATATATACCCGATTTGGACTGGATAAATGATTTAATTATTATATTGGGTGTTTTCCTAGTTGAAATACTTAGATGCTTATATTCTGAGCTCAGTCCTGATTAGATGGTTAAATGATTATATAGAGAGTGTTGAACAAAAATTTTGTGATTTATACCTTTTTTATATAGTTTTGTAACACCATGTTTATATTATTATGGGTGGAATGGTTGTGAGACATGTTCAAATTTATTTTATCATGGAATAGAGGTAGGTTATGGTTTACCATGGTTATGATAATGGTTATCATGGTTGTGATACTCTCTCAGATATATTTTATGCTAGAACCAAAGTTGGTTTATGTGGTATTAACTTAATTTTTAAAATAATTAATAAGCATGTCTATTGCATTATTTAGTACACTTATTATCAGATTGGTTATATTTATACATGGTGGTGTAAACCTAGTGAGTTATATTTCCACCATATTCAAATCAACATTTTTACTAAGGTATATTACATGGATGTAGTATCTCATAAGAGAACATGACTTTGTCAATGATTCTTATTTGCTGGTTTTCTGGTGTTTATAAATGGGAATCATCATGGAGTTTGAGAATAGGGAATTGGAGAAAATATTTAAAACTGGTATTATTTTGTTTTTACTATTTATATCATTATAGTTACTTACATTCCAAAAAATCAATACATTATTCCTTTACTAATTATTGGTTGGTTTTTTCTTCATTTATAGTTAGTTTACACAGGGTTTTATTATTTCCATTACATATACTTCTCTAGTATTTATTTATTAATGTTATATGATTAATATATTATGATATAAATTTCCATACTATACATATCCCATCTCGACTACTACATTCAAATTTCTAGATTACAGGGATGTGTGGTTGAGTTCACAAAACAAACCCGTTTTGGCCACGTGAGTGTGTTCTGAATCCGATGTCCTTATAAAATCCATTTCATCTTATATAAAATTTTATTAAACCCTTATACATACATTATTATTGTAAACTATATTTATAGTGACTTTACCGTAAGACATGAAACTTCATATTTATCATCCTTATTAGGCAATGTAGTAGTACATCTTAATTTGGCTCTTTATTGGGAGGACTTTTGTTCATGGCGTGATTCCCATACAACACCACCATCATTATTCACATATATTAAGTCTATATTGATTCATATTATGCATGATATGTATAGATACATGGACCCTACATCTGGGATAAGCTACTATATGTAAAATGGCTCTCCTCAAACAAGAACTTGTATAGTGCAAGGAACAAGATTCCATTATCTACTTGCGTATAGATACAAATATTTATGGGACACATAAAGATGTTTGGATATCTAATTCAACTCACAGTAATGATTATTTTAAATTATACCCCTATCCTCAGATATGAGTCATATATGGGTATGAACTATAAATTTAATCTTATACTTACATGCAGATTGACACTCACTTTGATGAGATATATAGTGACATCTGGAATCATTACCTGGGAAAGATCATTAATCAAGAAAACATTAACCATGTACACTTATATATGAGCTAGGGCAGTGTATTTAATTTTCCTACAATCCATGTTCAATTCCCATCAAAATTATTTTATCATTCAACTCAATACCTCTTATCATAAATTAAACTACATGTCTTGGGAAGCATGGATCCCCATGATTTTTATTTCGTTATATATGATAAGACAACACATCATTGAGGGTCACCTTATTATTGACTATGCATACTACTTCTAATATGGATCTGTATAATGTGTTCCTCCATTGTGGCCTGCCAATTAGAGGAATATTCATCCTCAATATAATTGATTTGTATCTCTATAAACCTTGAACTATTATAATGGAAACCATCTTTCATTCTTATTTCATGGATAACCCTTATGTTCATATCCATTGTCACCATCACCATATTTTAGATCCCCAATATTATTGATTATGACTCTTCCTCTCACAACCAGAATATATAGGTACATTCATGGATGGAAAACATTTTTCACACATTGAATAATATATCATGTTGTGTGTGATGGGAACCATAATTGAATAATTTTTTAAAACAATTTTGATAACCCACATATTTTATATTTTTTATAACATCGAGTATGACTCATGTGGGATTAATGATTTTATAGAATTGTATTAAGTTCTATTCAAATAATTCCACTGATATGGTCAATAAATTTTTTCTCCATACTAAATTACATTAAAATTTGTCTATTATCCTCCCTTATACAGATTTTTATTCATTTAACAAGTTTAGATCTTTGAAATGATGTTTTCATAAAACTATGTCTGGAATAATTCTCAATATAAAAATATATGTTGTAATGTTTTGATCATATATCCAATCCCAACCACAATACATGGATATTCATATGATCTAGGAAATAGAAGGTATCAATATAAATATTTATTCATATATACATAGTCAAATAATAATCAATCCTTGGGTATATATAAGGCCCAAATGCCACCATAAATATTTCATAACATCCTATTTTCACAAGTCACACTTCATTTCATTGAGAAAATTAAATCCTCAGAAGCATACAATTTTTATTGGAGATAAAAGAACTAAAATATGATGAATTCATTTTTTTACAATGCATATTATGTCCATTATGTATATAAATATTATGTGAAGCCATGTGGCCCATCAACACGATTTATATTCATTACTAGGTGAAATTCATTATATCAAATTATGTATTGAGAAAATTATTATGGAATCCTCCTTTCAAACAAAATCAACGAATAATCAATATATTATATTCCCAAATAACTATATTCTATCTAAGGACCCCAATAATATGATTTACAATGTTTATTTTACTCCACTATTTAGTTGTTTTTGAGAATTTTTTGACCTATTTTTCTGATCGTTCAACCATCTATATTATATCAAATTATATACAATGTTGTATGATTATAGACATCATCATTTATGGTCCAACATAGAATAATTTCAATTTACCAAATAATGATACCCACTACTCATTAGGAATAAAAAATATAATAGGAATCCTAATATATAATTTTATGCTCGTTCAAACTAGGATCATGCCATACGAGTCCCTAAAAAATTATGTGCAATAAGAAAATATTTAATTATTATGGGATCCAACCAAAGGGACAATAAATTTTTAGCCTATTCTAATCTATCCCCATGACCTAATTTAAGGTTAGAGGACATCATATTTATTTTCATGTATGATAACAATTTATATTTAAAATAACCAAAAAAATTAGAAATTAAATTTTATAATCAGGAAAGAAAAATATATTATTATGATGATTTTAATTATTCATTTATTAGTTTATAATCCACTTGAATATACATTAGTAACTCATAATTTTGACATATGTATTCTGAAATGCGAACAATATTTTTACTTGATGGTTGAATGGTCAGGCATATCATGGTGATAGCTTTTAAGAAATTTCATATTTTTATTAAGAGATGATTAAATTGAAACAAATTTTAGATGATTGAGAAAAACAATATCATCATTAATTTTTCAAAATATGAAAAATAAGATGCCTTGAAAACACGAAGTCTCATAATATAATATATTTTTCTCTATTATTAAGGTTTCATGATAGATTTATTGTTTTGAAACATTTTTTTAATTAGAATCACTTATGGATTTTTATATCATAGATTTTGTTTGAATATCGAAAGCCAATAAAATCTATAGTGCCTTAACCATCATCAATGAATTCAAACATACATTTTTACCTTCACTCATCAATTAATTTTCCTCATCAGGTGATGATTTAATATTATTCGATTAATAATAAAGACGATAAAACTCTTGTTGAAAACAATATAACTTATAATAGAGTTGATACATAAAGGCCCTTTTTTATTTAACTATACATTTTCCTAATAATTATAAAATAGATTATTTAGAGGCCTCATTGGTTATAATGTTCCTTTTTGAAACCAAATGGTCCTAGGATTCCACAGTTCAATGTTTGGATTGATGTGAACACTCTCTCTCTCTCATGTGGTGACCACAAATTTCACCATGGAATGTATGAAATTTTTTCCAATCCCCCCACAAAAAAGACTAGAAAAAATATGACACAACCTTGGAAATTATAATGAGAGTATAAATAGGGGGTCTTAGAGATCCGTTTCTATCTAATAATCCATATCTTTTTCTAAGTAACATGAATTGTTTTGAGTGTTTCCTAATTTAACTAATATTTTATTTGGGAAGTGTTGAATTAATCATGGAAAAGATTTCCTAGTCAGTATTTATACACTAAATATTCATATTGAACAAGATTAATAGATGTCAATGTAATGCATGTATTAGTAGATTTCATGTTTTAAACATCTTAAATTTCCGATAGTCATTTCATTTTTCATGAAAAATATATTAAAATAAAAATAATCATGGTAAAATATAAGTTATTAAATGTTGTTGGATATTCACCTTAAATATACTAGGTATCTGTCCTCTATAAACATTAGTGCCTTGTTGGCATCTATAGTGGGTTCTTCCTCTCCTAGTTTAGTGATATCATTATAAGACATTTATGATATGGGTATACAATTAATGTCATTTTCAATATTTTTATAATATAATTAATAGTTATTAGGAATAGAAATTTAGTAATATTAATATAAAATATCTTTCAATAAAATATTAATGCACTATTTTAAAGTTATTTGTTATATTCTCGACAAGATCTTTTATATACAAGAGGGTTCTCATAAACATTTAGGATCCATTAATAAAAATTAGCTTCAACTCTCCCATGTCTTGGATGACCATAACATCCACAGTTTTTATCTATGAATGATTGGGGTCAATCTCACAATTCAAGGTTTATACCACTAATTATTATTTCCTTTACAGGTCAACTAAAAATACCAGATTAATAGAGTTGAAATTTTTTTAGGTTATATTCAAAATTAGTTTTTATCACGTGTATCACCCATTACATATATCTCTTCTGGAAACATAGAGTCTACCTTACCAAGGAAGACATTATCTCAGGATTTGAAAATTATTTATCCGTATCTATCAGCCTTAGGTCCACCTCTGGTCCTATACTTCCATAAGATTCCATTTTCAAAATATTTTTTTTGAAAACCAAGGTACTATATATGTGTTATCCTTTCCACAAGTTAACACATTTAGAAGAAAAAAATTGAAGTAGTTTGAAAGACACATTGGAAAATGTAATACTCACGACGAGAACCCAATGAAATTTTAATTGATGGTACCTACACTGCCTCCACCTCATGGCACACAAGTAGGTTAGTTTTTAGAAAATATTTCTAGTGGTTTTGGAGGTCAAAACTCTCCCTCAATTTCAGCATCCACTTTCCACATGTTATCATCTATTCTAAGAGATCCTTCCTTCTCAGCTCTATCAGCAGAGGGGACATCCATCCTATTATTTTCCACCTTTAGTGTACTATATAGAAGGAATATTTATTTATTCTCCTCTATCACAAAGAAATGGTGTCTATGTAATATAATAAAATTTAAAGAAATAATTAATATAATATTTAATTATTCTACTACTTAAAATTGGGCGCCTCTATTTTTTTTACCGCATGTATAATATCTGATTAGAAGACTATATTATTGCCTACATGTAATGGGTTGAATAATCTATATCCCCAAGTTATGTATTGACTTATTTAGGGTATTATTCAAATATAATATGCTTGGTGGTTATAATGGGCCTGAATCCCAGAAAAATAATCTCTTTTAGTTTCAATACACCCAAGACATATTATACATTCAGATTATTCATTTAGGTGTTCCATTCCCCATAATCACTAGAAAATGTATCCTTAATAAAAATACATAGTGTTGGTGAGGGCCCTCTCAATATAAAAGGATTCTCTAAATTAATTTTTTTATTGTTCGAGATCTCTATTACTTTTATTTTTCTTGGTGAAATATGTGTGTGAGGGAATAATTATAATTTAGATGGTACGTTCATAATATAATTTATAGTGGAATAACATTCCATGTTATTTCCCTAGGTTAAACTACTACTCTAATAATCCACTACAATATCAATCACAAAATTTACCAATATTTCATGAAATAAACATGAATATAAGTGAAAACCATGATGTTAGTGAATGGAGACCCCATGGTTTTCAATGTAGGCTTCCACATTCTTGAGATACTCGATGTATGTAATGTATTGAGGAATAGATAGAGAGTTATATTTGGTCCGTATGAACATTTTCCTATCATGAAATAACAATATCCAATTAATGTTCATAAAGAATATAATATTGCATCATTCTCTCCGAGATAGTGAGTAAAAAACCTTGATGTGGTAAATTTATTGAAGAAATGATTCAACATAATAGATATATAGAATGAGACTAATATTTTGGGTATCCAAATTATGACTCTAAACCTCTTCATTGATATAAAAAAATGATATTTACATGGTGAAACACCCATTCTAGTAAATCACCTCTGTTGTGTACTCTTGACACCCTCAATCATAGGTCATCACTTAATAATTGATATCAGTTTCTCTAGCTACCCATTAACATATGAAGGAACCTAGTAATCTTCATAAGACTTCATAATTCAAGGATGAAATTCAAAGGGTGGAATTTAATTTCAAGATTCTATATATTCTCATGTTTAAATCATCAAAATTATATGTGTGACCAATATTTCATTATCCTTTTGATCTATTTTCATAGATATGGTGCTTCTTTTGAGGTCAAAAAACATTCTTCCCAAATCAACAAGGAGATTATACATCTAATAACATTTTTCATACACTTCTTATAACTGGGAATCCTTATATTAATGAAATGGTGTTAATAAACATTACATGAATTCTATAAAAAACCTTTACCAATGTACCTACAATATTTTCCAAGTATTAAAAATAAAATGATCATGGTGGTTGAGTCGATCGATCACCCACATCACATATATTGTTAATGAGTTAAATCCACTCAAACTCTTCATGTAAATCCTAAATAAGTCCATTGGAATGGGCCAAACACTATAAAATTTAGATCCTCCAATATGATCTTTTATCTAGCCTAATTATTCATGAATTATTCCAAAAATTATGAAATATTGTTTTCCCATATATTTGTCCCAAAAAAGTAGATGTTTGAAAAACATGGGACCTCTAGATTCATTCCTGTCTTAATAACATACCTATAAATTATAGTTAAGATTTATAACATACCACATATTGTAAAGACCTGTAAAATTCAAGGAAATTTTTTTCTTAATTTTCTTTGGAATTTAACAAGAGCGCAGTTTCTAACAACACCTGATTTCGAGGCCCGGTGTGCCCGGAATCATTTTCTGAAGTTTGGTTTGGGTACGTTCAGTGAACGAACGAGTGGGTTTTTATAACTTTTGATCCGGTGCTCAGAATAGAATTCTTAGGGAACCGATAGAATCACAGTGCCGGTAATTGCTTAGAAAGACCTCTTCCAGAGTTGTGTTTGCTCGAGTGCGGTTTTTAGTTTTTTGGTGTTAAGTTAAGGAATAAAATAAAAGTGGTGCAACAAATTTTTATTTTATTTTTCATAACTTAAGTTAAGTGGAAGATGTGGGACACACATTATCCTACCCACTTGGTAAGATATTTGTGATGTGGAGCCCACACGATCCCCACCATTTCTTTCAACTTTTTCAACCCCTCCTTTAATTAAGTAACGCACCCGCACCCCCTTTTTTAATGAGGTCATCCCTTGCATTTATTATGGATAATAAACGCCTCATTAATGTCGCAGTTTAAACATTTCAATTAATTCACTTAATTGATTGTTTCTTTTTGAATTTTAAATGTTGGCTTGTGCGTTACGAAAATAAGACAACTCTTATTTTATTAGGCTAGTGGTGTTGAGAGGGGATTGGGAGAAAGAAGGGAGGCTTGATGATATTCATCTTCTTCATCAAAGAATGCGAAGAACGTGAAGAACACACTGATCTTTGACGAAAAATGCTGATTACTCAGAGATCGACTACGCGATGCCATGTACCACGACGCCAACGACCCATCTTCTGCGAACTTCTTCCGCGACGCTTCTTCCGAGATGCTTCTTCTGTGACATTCTTTCTCCATGATGCGACGATCCCCCTTCCGTGACGCCTTCTTCCGTAACGTGATTTTCCGCGACAAACCCCCGCTCGACGATGGATGAGGTAGGGGTTTTGGTTCAATAAAATCTGTGTGATTTATATCAATGACATCTGTTCAAAATTTGTCAGAAGCCTTTTTTTAAACCGGTAACGTGGTGGGTGCGGACCAATGAACAAGTCTGAACCCACTGTCTCTACGTTCTTGGTGTGCGGATCATCCGAAAATGATGAAACAGGCCGCACATGCATTGTGAGGTCTTCACAGTGAAGAACCGGTCCCGGGAGGGCCGTTGGTGAAGACGGTAGGAAAAACTGACCACCGAAGCTCATCTGGTGGTCCGCAGAACACTCTGCCGGCATGCTGCCGGGATGGGACGCCGCGGCGGTAGGCCGCAGGTCCTGCGGCCGCATGGGACCGAGGGTGGCGGGACGTGGCGCTCGGCATCATCCGTTTGCAGGAAGGGGCCCCCACACGGGGCCGCGGTTCATTCAAGGGGGTGGAGCCCCTCTTGCGCCCCGTCTCGGCCGTTACAGCCGAGCCGCCTGGTGACCGGGCCGCGCCAGCCGGGCTGCGCCCAAGCGGCCATGACCCAGAACCGGGTTGGGTCGACCCGATTCGGGCTGAACCAGGGGGTCTCGGGCCGGGTCAGCCCAGCCCCGAAACCCCCACTTCCGGACCCCTTTCAGTCTTTTGCCCATAACATGGGCTGCGGACCTCCGATTGATGCACCATCAGCGGCGATGCAATCCTTGGATCGAGATGGTAATTTTAATAATTACACTCAATGCTTCGGAGTACGTTGGTTTTGGCCGGGTTGGTTTGTAAACGAAACCAACCGGGCCCTCGGAGCAGAAACACTCATAACTTGAGCTCCGGACGTCCGATTGATGTGCCGTCGACTTTGATGGATTTATCATAGTGAGACAGACCTTTTGGCTTACTATGCTCGAGGTTTGGATGCAGTTGGAGTAATTTTGGGTTGGTTTTGACTTAAAAACCAACCGGGCCCCTGGGACGAAAAAGCCAATAACTCTCAGACCGGACGTCCGATTGACACGCCGTCTGTGACGTTGAGTTCCTATTGATGAAACAGAACTTTTGCATACATCAACTTCAGACTATGTGTCAGTTGATGTATCAGCCCCTTGGCTCATGGAGCGGACCCTCCCGAACGAGCTTGCTGTGTGCGAGAACCCTAGAGCTGGCTACGACTGCGACGATGATGATGACTGTGCAGAAATCCTCCGTGGATTCGATGACGATGACTACATCACTCAGCGATCCTACGTGGATAAGTGCTACCGATCCTTTGTGGGTCAGCGCTCAGCAGTCCTATGTGGGACAGCACCTACAGATCCTTTGTGGGACCGATCATGTGTGGGTCATTGCGGGTGTTAGTTATCTATCAATCCTGTGTGGGTCAGATCCTTTGTGGGTCATTGCGGGGGTTAGTACCTATCGATCCTTTGTGGGTCCAATGGCATAGATGAATCAGTGGCTATATCTAATCATCTCTATCATCATACGAAGAAGTATACATGTGTGAGCAGAATCTTGACTTTCATTCCTATGTAGATTGTGTTGTGCTATCCTATGTGGACGTGATCGAATTTGGGCTCAGATGTTGGAGTCGAACGGGAAATTGATGACATAGGTATATGTATGGTAATATACCTAAGTAGTGTCGGATTTACTTCGTTATTGTATCTTTCCTTTGTGGATTATCCTTTGTGGATTATGGGAGACCTTCGGGGGTCTCGGGGTCCCTACTAAGTAGCTTATACTCACCCCTGAACGGGCTATGCCTGCACTACGTTGTGTTGGTTGCAGACGACGGACATCGCGGATTGCGATTGAGGCTTGCAGAGCAGGCCAATACCTGGAGGTGGGCCACTGGGTGGGACATACTTGGAGTGGAAGGCTGGACCCAAGGAGCCGTGGAGGCTATCTGTACACACCCTTTAGGTGGGAATTCCAGTGGACGGCTCGACGTTGCGGCTTTACTTTCAGTTGTTGTTTTCCCTTTCCAGTTGTACTTTACTTTCAGTTTGGATTTGTATCCTGGCCCACTTACTTTTCCGCACTTACTATTGTACCCAGTTTTTACTTAGTGATTACTTCTTCTTGCTTGCTCTATGGTTTTTGATTACTTTACAAAGGAAATGCCTTCCCTTTTTACCGAGAAATACACCTTGGTGCTAGTCGCCAACCCCTGGCCTATGGAAGACGGGTTTGGGGTAGTCACGGCAAGGGCCCCGAGTACAGGACGTGACAAATTGGAATCAGAGGAGTTCGGTTCTACCGCAAAACTCAGGACTCTAATATTTTCCTATGTGAAGCAATAGTGTTAATATTATTGAGTGTGGTTATCAGTCTAGGGTGTCTAGTGTTGGTGCGGAGGCCGACGCATCCGTACACCAGGACCCTGACTTCTGATTTCCGACTTAATACACAGAAACATTGATTTCATGTGTGTTTCAAGTTTTCTTTGTGATTACTTTGTGTCAGCTCACCAGGTATACTGTTTGACCGTGGCACACCTGATTCTTTTCAGGAAGGCCCCATGATGGCAGCCAACTAGGGTTCCGAGCATTGTGCGTGACGATATCCCACCGAGAGACGAGGCCATGGTACATGGACCTTTGACAGTAGAGGTACCGACGGTACCTCTACCCACCGAGCCACCGATGCTATCAGCCCCAGCTGCTGATGATACACGTCTCCTTAGTGCACTGCACGATTTACAGCATCAGCGACTGCCCAGGTTATGCGGGGACATGGACCCTCAGGCAGCCGAGGATTGGCTGGAGGCAGTGGTATGAGTTTTCAGGTTAGTGAGGACACAACAGACCTCATGGTGATCCTTGCAGCGAGCCTCCTACACGAGGCAACAGGAAGATGGTGGATCTTGATGCTCCAGGTGCACGATGAGGCATCTCTTCTCTGGACGGACTTTGAGAGTCTCATCCGCTTAGATTGCATCCCAGCCACCCTCTATGCGGTGCACATCCAGGAGCTTCTACAGCTGCAGCGGGGCAGCTTGACGGTCACCCAGTACTCGACGAGATTTACTGACCTCTCGTGCTATTCGATGGGCATGGTACGAGACCCATTATTCCAGGCCCGGACCTTCGAGCAGGGATTGAGGCATGAGATCAGGGAATCGCTGATCTCCCTCAGCATTATGACACAGGCAAGGGTACTAGAGCGATCCCTTTTGATCGAGAGCTTCCTTGCTGAGCCTACATCAATAGCGAGACCTACCACAGGGCGACATGTAGCAGACTCTTCTGAAGCAGGCAGTCGACGGATGACTCATGGGTCCAGGCAGACCAGACCCTCAGGCGGACGACCTCAAGACACTGGCTCAGCAGTGTGGGGCACACAGTGCGGAGCCAGTCTTTCGAGAGGCAGACAGTGCTACGCATGCTGCGGGCAGGGCCACATGGCTCGTGACAGCCCGACCCGCCATGCCGAGGAGTAGCAGAGGGTTGAGGGTCCACCCAGGCAGAGGCATAGGGTCGATCATGGTGGTCCACATGGAGTAGGTGGACGGGGCAGAGGAGCTGCCGGAGCAGCAGGTGGTGGGCATCGCTTTGAGGCTCTACCACCACCACCACCAGGAGGTCCACGCCGCCCACAGGGAGTTGGAGGGCAGAGACAGGCCTAGCTCCAGGCAGCAGAGGCCTACGACCATGGCATGCCCGAGATGATTCAAGGTACTATCTGTGTCTATTCAACCATTGTTGCAGTTCTTATAGACACAGGATCAAGTCATTATTTCATAGCCGCTGCCCTTGTTCGGAGATCAGAGATTCCAAAAGAGCTGTTGGCTCGATCCTTATAGCTAGAGACTCCTACGAGAGAATACTCGACGATTATACATTAGTTCCGGCAGTGTGAGCTTACTCTTGGAGGCGAGAGCTTCAGTAGGGATCTTCTTGTAGTGGCGTCGAGGCCTTACGACGTCATCTTGGGAAAAATTGGTTTTCTATAGTCTATGATCAGATTGATTGTATTAGGCACAAGTTGCGATGTGTACGCACCGACGAGAGCAGGTTCACCTTTACTGGCAAGAAGTGATCCTTTGCAGCACAATATGGACTCTTGTAGAGGGGAGGACAACCCATCACTCATCAGTTGGCTAGAGTCATCCTAGGAGCAGTTGATGTGTGGAGTCCTAGTTTTCCTGTAGTGGTGGATCAGTATGCAGACGTTTTCCCCGACGACGTTCCAGGACTACCTCCTCGTAGAGAGGTATACTTTAATATTGACCTGTACCCCGGGACAGACCCGATATCCACTCCGGCATATCGGATGTCCCCCACTGAGCTTTGAGATCTATGGGTATAGTTGGAGGACTTGCAGGGAAAGGGATTCATCCGATCCAGTGTTTCACCCTGGGCTTCCCCGATTTTGTTCGCCATGAAGGAGGACGGGAGCTTGCGACTGTGTGTCGACTATCATTGCCTGAACCAGGTGACAGTGAGGAACAAGTATTCGCTACCCAGGATTGATGACCTCTTCGATCAGCTCAAGGGAGAACGGTGGTTCTCGAAGATAGATCTCTGGTTAGGTTATCATCAGCTCAGATTTCGGGACGAGGACGTGCAAAAGAAGGCCTTTAGATGTCGGTATGGCCATAATGAGTTATTGGTTATGCCCTTAGGCATGACCAATTCTCTGGCAGTGTTCATGGGAATCATGAACAGGAACTTTTGTCCATACCATGATCAATTTGTCATGGTCTTCATTGACCACATTTTTATATACTCGACCACTAAGGAGGAGCAAGCCTACCACTTACGGGTTGCACTAGACAAAATCCGAGAGCACCAGCATTATGGGAAGCACTCGCAGTGTCAGTTCTGGTTATGTGAGTTCCACTTCTTGGGGAACGTCATCTCTGAGGCGGGAGTTGTAGTGGATCCTGCGAAGATCGAGGCAGTGCTAGCTTGGGATCCACCCAGGAGCGTGACGGAGGTGCGATGTTTCTTGGGACTAGCTGGGTACTATCGGAGATTTGTGCCAGACTTCTCCAGAGTTGCGACACCACTCTCAGCTTTGATGATGAAGGGGAAACCCTTTGTGTGGTCAGAAAGATGTCATCAAAGCTTCCAGGAGTTGAGAAAGAGATTGACCAGCGCGCCTATCTTGAGGCTACCAGAAGAAGGAGTTTGGTATGTATTTTAATACGATGCATCAGGGACCGGAATCGGAAGTGTCCTGATGCAGGAGCGGGCCGTGATCGCCTATTGATCATGTCAGTTGAGGAAACACGAGCAGAACTATACTACCCATGTCCTGGAGTTAGCAGCAGTGTTCTTTTCCTTGAAGATGTGGCGACACTATCTGATGGCCGAGCGCTTTACAGTCTATTCTGACCATCAGAGTCTCAGGTACATCTTCTCTCAGAAGGACCTGAACCTAATACATTGGCGATGGCTTGTTTTCCTCCAGGAATATGATTTTGAGATAGTCTATACTCCTAGAAAGGGGAACGTGGTAGCCGATGCTCTCAGTAGGAGGAAGGGCATTCAGCTACTTGGGGAGGTGACAGAGCAGCTAGCCGCTTTGCAGATATCCTTCATGGATAGAGATGGAGTAGCCTTCCATCAGTCTCTCATAGTCACTCCTCCACTACTGTAGTGGGACAGAGAGGCACAACGTGTGGACGCTGACTGTGAGACTCAGTGTGTGAAGATATCCTCAGGATAGGCACCTGATGGATTCTACATGGGAGGAGATCACGATGTCCTTTTTAGAGGATGTACCTTGGTACCAGTTTCTTTACGGGAGGAGGTGATGAGAGAGTTTCACACATCCCATTTGACGTTACATCCTGGAGTGGTGAAGATATACCAGGTTCTCACACGACAACACTGGTGGCTGGGTATGAAGAGGGTTGTGGCAGAGTTTTTTTCTTGATGCCTCACCTGCCAGAAGGTGAAGGTATAACACCAGGTACCATCAGGCTTGGTACAACCCTTGGAGGTCCCGTAGTGGAAGTGGGACGGGATATCTATGGAATTTGTGACTGGACTTCCACGCACTTCCATAGTTCATGACTCTATATGGGTGATTGTTGATCGACTCACAAAGTCGGATAACTTCTTACCCATCAGAGAGCAGGGCTCAGTGGAGAGCTTGGGACACCTCTATGTTCAGGATATTGTACGGCTTCATAGTGTGCCATAATCTATCGTCTCTGATCGAGATGATCGCTTTACTTCCCTGCTTTGGAAGGGGTTGCAGGAGGCGTTCAGGACACACCTACGTCTGAGCACCGCCTTTCACCCTCAGACAGATGGTCTGACGGAGAGGACCATTCAGACTCTCGAGGAAATTCTTCGTGTGTGTGTCCTCGACTTTGGTCGTAGCTGGGAGGACCACTTACCCTTAGTGGAGTTCATGTACAACAACAGCTACCACTCCACCCTCAGGATGGCACCTTACGAGCCGTTGTACGGCTGACCTTGCAGATCACCGCTGTGCTGGAAAGACCCTGGGGAGTCAGTACTTGTGGGATCGGAGCTGGTCCAGGCCATTAAAGAGAAGGTCCAAGTCATCCAGGAGCGGATGAGGACAACTCAGAGCCGATAGAAGTCTAATGCTGACAGGAGGTGGAGGACACTGGAGTTCGAGGATGGAGACCACGTCTTCTTACGGGTCTCACCTCGACATGGATTAAAGAGATTTGGCCGAGGCGGCATTTTGTCTCGATGCTTCATTGGACCATTTCAGGTCCTCAGCAGGATTGGCGAGGTGGCTTAATGCCTGGCTCTACCACCTCAGATGCATCGGGTGCACGACCTCTTCTACGTATCTATGCTGAGAAGATACGTGCACGACCTGACGCATATCATTGACCATGGAGAGTTGGACGTTGGTGATGGGGAGACTTTTGCGGAGTTCCCGGTGGAGATCGAGGATCACTAGGATCGGGTCCTACATGGACGGTCGATTCCTCTAATGCGCGTCAGATGGCAGCACGAGAACCTCTAGGAGAGCACTTGGGAGCGGGAGGCTCAGATGCGTGCTCAGTACCCACATTTGTTTTCCTAGATTATGATGTCTCTTTATGGGGATGTAAAGCCCTAAGGTGGGAGTGATGTAAAGACCCGTAAAATTCAATGAATTTTTTTTCTTAATTTTCATTGAAATTTTACAAGAGCACTGTTTCTGACGGCACCTGATTCCGAGGCCCGGTGTGCCCGAAATCATTTTCTGAAGTTTGGCTCGGGTACCTTCAGTGAACGAACGAGCGGGTTTTTCTAACTTTTGAACCGGTGCTTGGAATAGAATTCTGAGGAAACCAATGGAATTGCAGCGCCATTAATTGCTTATAAACACCTCTTCTGGAGTAGCGTTTTCTCGGGTGTGGCTTTTAATTTTTTGGGGTTAAGTTAAGGAATAAAATAAAAGTGGTGCAACTGATTTTTATTTTATTTTTCTTAACTTAAGTTAAGTGGATTATGTGGGACCAACAATATCCTACCCATTTTGTAGGATATTTGTGAGGTGGGGCCCACACGAGCCCCGCCGTTTCTTTCAACTTTTTCAACCCCTCCTTTAATTAAGTAACTCACCCGCACCCCCTTTTTTTAATGAGGTCAACCCTTGCGTTTATTCTGGATAATAAATGCCTCATTAATGTGGTGGTTTAAATGTTGCAATTCATTCACACAATTGATTGTTTTTTTTGAATTTCAGACGTTGGATTTTGTGTTAATAAAATAAGAAAACTCTTATTTTATTAGGCTAGTGGTGTTGAGAGGGGATTGGGAGAAAGAAGGGAGGCTTGAAGTTCTTCATCTTCATCGTCGAAGAACGTGAAGAACGCGAAGAACACAAAGAACACACCGATCTCTGATGAAGAACGCCGATTCCTCAGATATCGATTACATGATGCCGTGTACCGTGATGCCAACAAACCTTCTTCCGTGACTCTTCTTCCATGACGCTTCTTCTGTGAAGTTCCTTCTCCATGACGTGATAATCCCCCTTCCGCGACACCTTCTTCCGCGACGTGCTTTCCCACAAAGAACCCTCGCTCGACGATGCTTGAGGTAGGGGTTTTGGTTCAATAAAATCAGTGTGATTTATATTGATGGAATGTGTTTATAATTTTTCAGAATCCTTTTTTTAAACCACTAACGTGGTGGGTGTGGACCAACGAACAAGTCCGAACCCACCGTCTCTTCATTCTTGGTGTCCGGATCAGCAGGAGACTATGAAACCAGCCGCACGAGAGCTGTGAGGTCTTTGTAGTGAAGAACTGGTCCCGGGAGGGCCGTTGGCGAAGACGTCAGTCAAAACCGACCACTTGATCTCATCCGGTGGTCTGCCGAACACTCCGCCGGCGTGCCTCGCTGGCACGGCGGCGCCGGAGGCTGGAGGCGGCGGCTACCGGTGCACCGCCGGGATGGGCCGTCGTGGTAGAAGCCGCGGCGGCAGGCCGCCGGTCCCACGACCGCATGGGACCGAGGGAGGCGGGACGCGGCGTTCGGCCGCGTCCGTTGGCAGGAAGGATCCCCCACGTGGGGTCGCGGTTCATTCAAGGGGGAAGCACCCCCCTTGCACACCCGCTCGGCTGTTACGGCCAAGCCTCTTGGAGACCAGGCCGCGCCAACATGCTGGGCTGGACCGACCCAGGGGGTCTCGAGCCGGGTCGGCCCGAGCCCGAAACCCCCACTTCCGAACCCCTTTTGGTCTTTTCCCATAACATGGGCTGCGGACCTCCGATCGACGCACCGTTAGCGGCGATGTGATCCTTGGATCGAGATGGTCGTTTCGATATATTACACTCAAGGTTTCGGAGTACTTTGGAATATAGATAATAATTTCCACAGATAATTTCACATGGATATTTCTATAGAAAATTTAATCCTCACTGGGAGGTTCTTCTTGTATCTCCAAAATACACCCCTTTTAAAAATCAATAAATAATTTTTGACCTTAGACATTCAATGATATTACTAAGGGAACTTGAATCCTATCTACACAAGACCGAATATATGGAATAAAATAATAAAAACAAAGGAGTGTGAGGATCGTGAAATAAAAAATAAAAAAAATAAAGGATATGAAATAAATTGGTCATATATTGGACAACATATACACTTGTTTGAACTATAACTTCAATCTCATTAATCTGACCACATCTATATAATCTTCCACATTTTTATCAGCTTCCATAATAACACATTATCCTTGGTCCTTAAGGATGGGAAACTCTAAAAGGTATACCTCATCCTAAAAAATCTACGCAGAACAATAAAAAATGTTATAATAGTCTGTGATAATTAATCTGACATAGAGGTAGAAGCTACTTCAGCTATATTGGAGAATAACTAACCAACTAATTTTTTCCTACCAGTGAGGTCATACATAGTTCATAGCGGTGTCCATAACCCCCATAAACATGTCATGAAAAGTGGAATACTCAAAATGGATCTCAAAAACAACTATACCTATAAGGATGTGATGGGTTTATCATTGTAGCAACCTATCCTAGTGATATAGAGATGATTTGTACATTATTACATTAGAATAAGATTCATAGAATGAAATCATGAATGACTGAATAGATTACTATTCTAGGTAAACTAGAAACATATATGATTCTGGTATTTCATTTGAAAAAATTTATTAAAAAATATTTTTTTTCTTGAATTTAATTATACATTATTAAATATCCATATATATCAGTCATAGTAAACTTCATATATTCCTTGTGATGAATAAAATGGTGATGTTAAATTCTCATAAATGGTTATGTAAAACAGAATTTATCAAGAAGGAAAAATCATAATCAATTGAACGGTTAAAGAAGTGAACACAGATGCCATTAAAATATATTTGATATCATTATAAGATAAGTCATAATCAATATGAAATGAAAAATAACTAAAAATATAATACATTTAATAAATAAATGGAAAATGAAATGAATCCATAGTCAATATCATTGTAAAAATTTCATCGATAATATGATTATTCATAATCAAAGTAGAAAAATAAATAACTGAAAGCAGTTTCCATTTGGTTAATAAAATTATAATTAAAAATTTTCCAAGATAATATCATTGTTAAAATACAATCAATAATATTAACAATTTAATTCTCAAGATATGATATTCTTAATTATGGGACATAATGATCTCAGGAACATGATAATGCTACTTCTATTACATTATAGAATATAGTTTTTAAAAACATTTAGAAACTCATTCAATGATAGTTTAATGATTGATATCATGATACTACTAATGCATCAATGATATTAATAATCTCAATCATTTTAATTCCATTTAGGTCCAATGAAATCCTCGTATATAGAATAATCTATTTAATTCATAAATAATGTGTCTTATCATCACATTTCCTTATTGAGTAATGAATACATATTTATAATTATTTCCCCATGAAAGAAAATAACATTCAATATATAAAACTGTGTGTAGAAATTATATATGGGTTAATTAATAAACGTATATATGATCAATAATATGGTTATTAAGAAAAACATTATTTTCCCATGATCACAATAAAGTTCTTATTTCAAGGGAAAGATAATGAATAAAAAATGGAACGATGAATCGAATTTCAATTCTATCCTTGGTTAAAATAATCAAAAACCATAAATAGTAAGAATTATGATATTGTTAATCAAACACAATACTATTGATCTATATGTAAAATTAATGGTTATTGTTTTTAATGAATAGAAATACAATACAAGTTATTTCGAAACATTCTTGAGTAAAATTCAGTTTTCAATATTTTAAATCAGCTGTTAAAAATAATAGTTCACAAAAAAATATAATATAATTTAAATTTGAAAAAAATTATAAATATAATGATAGAATTTAAACAATGAGTGTTCATTGGGAAAAAATATTCCAAACATTTCTTATACATTAAAAAAATATTTTTTTTCACTGGTTTGAAAAAATAAAAATGAGCATTTTTCTGAATATGTGATGAATATTCATTTAAAGATATGTTGTAAAAAAGAAAAAATTTGGACAATTTTTATTTAATAAATAAATTTCTATAATTATAAAATCTTTTAAAAACATTAAAATTCATTATTTTGGATGAAAATGGAATTTCGATCAAAGATACAAATGATGCCTAATTTATCTGCTAACATTTTCACAATAATTTTATGTGAAAATGAGTTCAAAATAGTTCTATTACATGAAAAAATCATGAATAACTAGAGGATAAATATTAAAGGGTCTTATTAGACAATGATAAAATAGTTTTCTTTAATGGAAGATTATGTATACATAATACATATTAAAATAAAATTATTAAATAAACCATTAAAATTATCATAATGTCGATGTTATAATTAATCAATTAATTTTACATCTGTTATTTTGATGATATATGAATTATGTGTGAAAACATGCATCAGTACGTTTCCTATTCAAATAAAAAGTGATTATATTTGCATGTCCAGAATAATAATTATATAATATTTATCATATTCAAATATCCATTATACATTTAAGGATAATTAGGTAATATAATTTCATAAAAGTGGAGTATTTTTTGATCATAGAGATAGTGGGTCATACAATCACATGAGTAATGTTTCACATTGATTCATAAATGTAGTAGTCAACATGTACATGAACGACATTATCTTCATTCAGTTAAGGAAAAGGTAAAAAATTATATATTATCATTTTAGTATGACATTTATTTTAGTAATATCATAATTATTTAATTTATATCACATTTATTCATCAAATTAATACTTATTACCTTCTATGTAATTATTTATTGAAAAATGAGTCAAAACACTTCGTGCGGAAATAGTCTGTTGTACACATGAGAGACATTATCATTTACCCTAAGGAATTGAATGTAAAATGGAATATATGTTATAGATACTATATAAGAATAATTATTTATAATTTATTATATAAACATTATATCTATCATTATTAACAACCATGAGACAAGATGATTGAATACATTTCATATCAATTCATGTAGAGGCAGTCAACCTTACACACGTGAGATGTTATAATTTCTAATTTGATGGAAGATGAGGATTATATAGATCATTAAGTAACAATAATTATATCTTACTATATGTAACATTAAAATATTATTATTCCATCATATATTTATAATATTTTCATAATGTTGATGATTAATTAAAACAAAAATTTGTAGTGATGAATTTTAACTCTTATCAGACCACTTCTTGATGACTGTACATAATGTATCCTAATAAATGATTTATTTTAAAAACAAGGATAATTTTATGGGGGGATGATATTTATTATGTGATTTTTGATGGTATTTTCATAACCATATGTGTTTAAAAGTGTTATGATGGGAGAATACATGACACCTTTTACAAGTGACATTAGTGGAACACTTGTAATATTTGAAATGAAAATGTTTGAGCCGCGTTTTTCAAATGAAAAACGATAATAAATTGATTATTATATAGCCTTAACCAGTATAAGGTATAAGTATGTCCATGAAATTAAATATTTTCATATTTTATAGCACTTTTTAACCCATATCTTTCATAGTTTAATCATCTGGTAAACACACTATAACCATAATTGTGGTAATTAATATTTATTGTTTTCACTATCAATTATTGTAAACGTTTTTGGTCAATGTATTATATAATATAAAATTATTATGAAGAAAAATATTTAATCCATGTTTTTCAAATATAATCCATAAAATTTGAAAACTCAAATTTATAATTATACCTACAGAAGCAATAAAGCAGAGGATTTTCAAACATTTTTTTCCTATTAATTTTTTCATATATTATTTATAATAAATAGATAACCCTTGAATTTTATTAATATTTTATTCCATATAATTTTTATAACATAATTATTACAATTCATACTCTCTAATTTTACACCTAGACTATATTTTTACATTATATTAGAGTTCATTAGGTCTTGGGGATTTGTTTTTCAAAAGATATATAAAAAGATTGAATTTAAGGAAATTTATTTTCTATATTTTGTAATATTATTTTTCCATGTCACATATAATATTAAATACAATATTATTTCTTTATAATTTTTTTCACTAAGTTATCTCCACATTAAAGAAATTATGTTCTCATAATTTCATATTATTCTCATAAATCAAGCGTTTGTTATTTGAAAATTATGTTGTTGAACACCCACATTGAAATAAGGGTCAGTAAAACATCATATTTAAATGTTATAAAAAATATAAAGTCAATATAGAATAATAAATAACTATGATTATATTATGTATAACATTAGTGGAATTCTATGATACAAACATGGATGAATAATTATATAATTGTATACAATTATATAGGTAATTTATAAAAATAATGTGATTACATATAAGGACCTCAAAACCATTAAAATGTTGCAATATAAATCATTATTTGATTCATTAGATATTAAGGTAATAGGATAACAATTTTATGATCCTTTTCCTAATGATGATGTATTCTTTCACTTCCTAATACTATATGGAAGTAAATATACATGATATGATTCTATTTGATAAGCATAATATACTCATTTGGTTGTGCTTCAGTAAATTTATAACTCATAACATGTTCCAAGAAATTAATTTTTTTTAAATAAAAATAATTAATTTTTATTAGGCTATAATATAAATTAAATACATAAAAGATATTCTCTTTATATCTAAATTAATTTTTAAAAAATACATATTTTTCTTAAATTATCGAATATGACACACTAATCTCTAACAAACAACAGTAACACCACTGGTTTATCATTAAAATATTTTCATAAAATAATTCATGTAAAAATAATGACATAAGAAATTGAATATCACATAGTCCCTTTTTACGTGATGAAGACTTAAATGTCATCAGTTGTGGGTTCAAGACATGCGACCTTTCAATATGAGATGGGCTGAAAGCTGTCAGGAGGGTTGTCCCTATTCTAATACTCTATCAATATTAATCTTGTGTCCTTCAAAAATTGTAATGCACCATTTTTAATATATCATGAGTGTAAATATTATATGTAAAAGTTTCTAGTACATTTAATCATATATCAACAATGTAAATAAATTCTTCCTCAAATAAATTTTTTATATCCTAATCTAGTGGGATGTATTTTAATATTATTTTTTTGAATAACATACTGAATCCTTTTATACCCCCATCACATAAAAAATAAAATGGGATTTTATGTAATTAAACAATGTATAAATCATAAACACATAATCCCATAAGGGTATTCAAAACAGTAATTTTAATAAGGACATAAATTATTTTGAAAATTAACACAGTTCTCAAAATTTTTATGAATCATATAATAGAAATATCATTGGTAAAAATACATCTACAATTTAATCCATGATTCTAGATACATTAATACATTGACTCACTTAATTCCAAGGTTCTCCAAATATAACATAACAAAATGTAAACGGTTGCCTATAATGATATTATTACGATTCCATGTTTCAATTAATTTTTATTTACAATCCATAACTTTCTTCCATTATTCTCCACACATAAAAAAGTATACCTTTTATTTGAGACACATTCATATGTGTCTCTTGCCACATTTCTCAAATGATATAAAACAATCATTATTTAAGACATGATATCTACTAAATGATCACTAAGAAAACACGATATTTATCTTTTATGGTGAGTATAAGATTTTGTTTATGTATAGGTGGTGAATCATATATCTAGATTAATTATGTTTCCTAACCATGTTATCTATCCCTCCAATGAACATCCCATTTGGTTTCTTATAGTCACATTAATATCATTCATGCTTTATGATAACACAATTATTTTTGGTTCATCCATTGTCTATTACTCATAAGTATAGTGTTAGAGACAATAATCCTATATATAGAATGATATAATCATTTAAAGTATATATAATTAATGAAAAAAAATTCAATATGTAACAACATATGTTAAAACTAGGACATTCATATTCATTATGTATTAAAATAAATTAAAATGGGTTTCAAATTAAACATAAATTATCCTAAGAATATCCCCTAAGAGATCAAACCTAGTGTGAAGTAGGGCCCTTTTTTCCTTAGGTGAGTATTGGGTGAAGACCAATGAACCATTTTTGAGTTATTACCTATAGGTACGGATGGTCCAGAACCACATCCACTTTTAGTTTATATATATAATTGTATTTTTTATAAAAACCTATGACCTTTTCCTTACCAAAACTTATAAAAGTTCTTCTATAATTATAATAATGTTATATATTATTGTAATAAAACCTAATATATGTTTTCATAAGCTCAGATCCGAAGGATTCTACTAAATATCCTATGGGACAATATGCAACGAACACATGCCCATTAGCCCAAATCTGGTCACTAATTTACTACATTGACATAATATATGTGGAATCACATCTTGAATGATTGAATAGTGTAGTAATCATGTTATACTTAATACATACTATATCCCCATATTATATTTTAATAAACATACCATACTTTTTTTAAATATCATTATTTAATATAAGGACATGTAATTAAACATTACTTATTAAAATTTTTTAACTAGATTTCACATTCAATTAGTTTTTAGTTTAGTAATTTAGAGAATAAGGAAAAAATATTTCATTGAATTCTCTTAAATTACTTGTGGACTCTAATACTCAATATCCAAATTTCCACCAACAGAAACCCATTAAAAAGTGACTTTTTTCGATACAATAATTCAAATATTTTATCATGACATGTTCTTTTCCAATACAAATAATAAGTCGTGTGAGAAAAATTTTAAACATATGGATGAGAACAAAAATATCATAATGGGATATAAAAACAAGGAAAACATTATTCAATTTATTAACAATAAAACCCCTGATATAATTATCAAAATATAATAATTTTATCACATAATAAGTACTAGATAATTTCCATTGAAAATAATCCCATTATATATCATTCGTGATATCCTATAATTAGCTTAAAAATTATAAATAGAATAAAATTCATAAAAGATTCATGGTATGTGATTATATTTAAATGTAATAAGTCATCATTTTCTGTCCATATATTCCACTATTACAAATGAAATTTCCATACAATCAACTTTCATACTCAATGCATTAGAAATTTAAACATAAAAAATGTCCTAGATTAACACGTAACCACCCATCCTTGGTTTATCACATAATAACCAATCCTTTTCCAAGTAAAATTTTATTATAATAAAACATAAATGATTCTAATTCTTATTATTTCACTCATAAAATATCTTTTTCAGACACAAGAAATCATGTCCATATTTTTAAATAATCAATCGATTTTCAAATCCATTTTCAAATCCATTTTAAATATCAAAATAATACAATTAGAATAATATATTTATCTTTATTTTAAAAATATTAAGGCATATATATATGCAAAATATAAAATAATAGTCATGGTCGTAGAGAATTTGTTGATTCCATAAATGTTAAAAATATTCCTTTTGTCATCTGTAGATAAAGTCAATTATTTCGAATAGAAGGCATAAAATTTTATTTTTTTTGAACTCCATTGAATAAAATTAAAAATAGAAAAAATTAATCACATTTCATATATATATATATAAATAAGTAAAATAATTTCATGAAAATAGGCATGGAGAAAGGATTAATTGATTAATCATTCGAAGAATCCCATAGCACATTGAACATTTCAAACATTAACCCAGTCACTGAATAATACTTATCAAATAAATAAATAAATTTATAATAAATTAATTAATTATATGATAATTTAAATGGGATAAAAATAATCCTCATAAATGAAGGTGGATGTATACCATCAAACTATGCCTCAATGAAATATGATTTAGATGAAGTCCCTTAACCTAAGTCTGATTCATCAAGTATGTTCCATATTTTACTTGATAATAAAATTAAGATAATTATATAATTTTTTGGGATCCTTTTTCAGTTTTATTATTCCTTTATATCACTTACCACCATATAATAACAATTACTTAATTATTTAAGTCCACGTCTGATGTTTTGATGATAATCGATACATGAGTGATGAATGACTTAGTATGATATTTTTAGCCAAAAGTGTTGATTATTTCATCTCATCCTGAATCATATTCATTTCAAAACAATCAATTTTTAACATTAATATTTAAATCAGACAATTTTTGTGTGGCTGTGATAAATGGAAAACATTATAATCATAGAGATAGTGGGCCGTACGTATGTGTTAGTAATGTTCCCATTTATCATTAGTCATTATAGAATGAAGGTAAATAATATTTATCATTTATGAATTATAATAATATCATTAATATCCTATTAATAATTAAATATATACATATATATCATAATTGTGATGTGGTGAATAAAAATGAATCACATCACTTCATGGATGTGATAGTTCACACGTACACATGAGAAATAGTATCATTTTTATGTTCATGGAAGGTAAGAATGTAATTGATTTTTTATTTTCATATAATGATATATATTTCATCAATATAACTTATAATCATTATTTACATAATAGTAACCAATCTTGAGAGATAGTAATGGAAATCGAATTATATCGGTTCGTGGAGATGATAGTTCATACTTACACAAAAATAACTAATTCTTTTTCCATTTGATGGAAGTGGAGATGTATTTAGGTTATGCTATTTAATTAATAATAGCTCATTATATTGGATTTACTAGAGTTATTATATAATTATGGTTGACATTGATTTTAAAGATGTGGAAGAAGAAATAAAATAGAAATACTTGATTAAAAATGATACCTTACCTTTTCATGATCATCATTGATAAACACCTTAACACCACTAATAAGTATATTAAGTCCAAAATAATCCATAAATAATGTGGTTATGGGTTATAATAAGGTATTTTAGTATATATCAATGAATAAAAAATGGGTTTGATGTGTAATGAAATGATCGGAATGAGTGCCCTTTTATAAGAGAGGGGAGGGGAACTCTTGGAATATTAAATTAAAATAAATTTTTTTCCTTTTCCAAATGGTTCTAAAGTATCTTATTTTAAATATATTATGATCATGGTTCTAAATATATTCATCCAATTAAAATTTTATAGGTTTTTATATTTTATTATTTATTATTTTTATTCCTCAACCCTTTTGAATCTTATCATTTTATTAAGTAATTTATAGTTTTTTAGGTCAAAATATTTACCACAACATAATAAAAGAGAAATAAAAGAATAATTAATATTATTTTTGGAATTATCCTAAGTATTTTTCCAAATATTTAGGTCTATAAATTTTATTTTATTTAATAAAATATTTAATATTTTAAAATATCGTTACTTTAAATTTTGACTCTATTCAATTAATTATTTTTAAAAAATATCATAACATCATGATATATTCAAACCAAATATTTTACCACATCACTAAAATGTCAATTTAATCCATAAAATTCATGTATGGCATAAATGATCAAAATTTTATAAATAATAATATTTTTAATATCATTAATTTGATTCATCCATTAATGAAGTGATTGATCCACCATCATTGGGTCACCATTTACTTTAATTACAAATTTCCAAAAATTATAAATAAATTAGCATGATATAGGTATTAATGTTATATTTATAAATAATATTTATTATTTTAGTGACTCATTGTATAACCCCGTATTAAAAATATTTTACTTTCTAAAAACTCAACAATAACAAAAATGTATCTTTATTGAATATAATATTATAAATGCATTTAAGACATACAAATGGTTCCAACAAGTTCTAAAATATAACCATTGATTATATGTATTATAAATAACTCATACAATTAAATTATGAATTTTTTTGTAATTTTAAAATTTCATAATATAATTTTTACCTTTTATTACCCAATTTACATTTGACCATGAAAATACATTTATTATTAATGCTACTATTTATAATGTAAAAAAATAAAATGGTCATATTTAAATAATATTTATCTTATGATTAATAATATTGAATCCATTTTTAAAATTAAAAACAAATAATTGGAACAAAATAATTAAAAATAAATCCCATTGAAGGAATACATAAATAGGTTTTTTAAGGTAAAATGTTCAGAAGTCCGCGTGATTTTTATATCCAATTTCATTATCAAAGTGATTCCAATTACCTAAAATGGATTAAATGTTAAAAAAATTATCTACATATAAACTAAAACCATTAAAAATTTATTATTTTATATTAATGATAAATTAGTGGAAAAATTAGTATTCAATTAAAATGCATTATTTTTTCACTATTTATTATAAAATACATCTTACCAAAAAACTTTTTTTTAAATAAAGTCAATTTTTATATCCCCCATCCAAATAAGATGATTATTTCATATAGAACTTATTGATATGATATTAACATGATCTATAATATGGTCTCATCAAAAGGAAAAAAATTAAATTTTTTATAAATTACTTCAATTATTTGAAAAAGTAAATTTGTTCTTATTTCATATCTAGAAAAAAATGAAGATGAATTTAAAACATTATAATGAATATATTATAAATATATAATTAATTAATACAATCCGAATAGTTTAATTTTATTTTTATAACACACACTTGTGAAAATTATATAGTTTTTCATAACAACATTTCATTTTATAGTAAGACGGGTTTAAATTTATTGATAAAATATTATTTACACAATAATTAATTATATATAAATGTGTAAACCATATTTTATAATATAAATTAATACTGGACATTACCCTGATTATAACAACAATGTATTAATGTTAATATTAAAATATTATTTTATTGTTCACTTAAGCATGTTATAGTGTATCATGTACACCATTGAGTATATTGTTTCCTTTTAAGGACACAAGATGTTACATTTTCTCCACATTTATAGATTTCAACCATCCAATTTGATCTCGGGATCGAAAGAAAGGTTTTAATTTTCAAAATACCTTAAATTAAAATCCAACATTGGAAATATGATAAATGAAACATCCACTTAAAATAAGAAGGGGAAGTACACAGGTCAGCTATGATTAAACGTAGGAGGGTTCCATGATTGAAAACATGGATATGGAAGAATATTAAAACTACCATGATCTAATGGATATTGATAGAGAACATGTTCATGATAAAGATAGCAATCAAAAAAGCATATGTCCATGATGGGTTAATAGGATGATAATTTATTAGTATGTTAACTGAATAGAATTACTTTTTTTTAATAACCTTTTTATAGAGTTGAAGAATTATTTTACTCATTGAGATATGAATGTAAGGAAATATACTAACTTGATAGGTATAGCTTCAACCATTATCAATTTCTAGCATGATCAGATATTTTTATCTAAACCATGAGTATTTATGATGAAGTATTCACACATGAAGCACTAGAATCAACTCCTATCGAATCCCACAATCCAAAAAAATATTAAATATTTATTTACATTTTATTAAAAATTTATACAACACCAAAATCGTTAGTAAAATATAAGATAATTCCACTAGATAATAAACATTATTGGTAGAAGAAAATACTTTAATCTTAAAATTTTACCATTAGTATTCAATGTTCGACATAGAGCATTCAAAAATTACTTATACATAAAATTTATCAATAATATTTTATAGTATGTTAAAAACATAATAGAAAAAGAATTTGATCACATAATATTCTAATATAAGTTTTCATAATTATGACTACACAAAATAAATTACTCTTGAAGGATCACACTGAAATGAAATTTCCCTAAATAACATAAAATACATGCCTACAATCTATTCAATAAATAACATGAAAACCCATTATTCCACAATGATACCATATATTATTTTAAAATATAATAGAACATTTAGTCATGAAAAAAAATAACATTGTATTCTATTTACATCAATCATTTATCAGAACTCAATAATTCTCTCACAAAAATTCTAAAATTAACCTAAAAAGTTACTGATATAAATGCACAAATGGGATTGTAAGACATTAAACCTATAATTAAAATTAAAATTATAAACTCTTGATGACATACTGAATACTTTAGTAAACATCATAATATCTAATGTTTTCTAAACAATTATCTCATACTAAGTGTAAGGGCCCTACGTTGAACGTAACATATTCTATGTTTTTTGAACAAGTATTCACTTTCATCGATTTTTTAATTTCAAATGTTTAGGTAATCATAAAAAACTATTACATATAATAATAATAAATTACATGTGGACTCTAATATTAGATATTAAATTTTTCCACCAAAGAAAACCCTAAAAAACATGACTTCATTTCGAGACAGATCATTAATTATTTCATCATCACTTATTTTTTTCCATACTAATATTAAGAAATGTGAAAAAAAATATTTTGAATTTGGAAGAGAACATGAATCTTAGCAAGGTATATAAAAAAATTTATACCATTTTTCCATTGATAATCATTTAAACCCATATAGATTTTATCATAATTTAATATTTTCACCCATAATAAGTAAAAAACAATTCTGTTACAAATAAGCTCATTAAATACTATTTTTAAGATCATAATATAACCTTAAAACCCATATCAATAATAAGAAATACATAGAGGAAACATGGGATATAATTATACTTAAATGGAATAAACCTTTGCTCCGCTTCAAAACATGTCACTCTTACAAATGGAATAGTCTTATAGCCGACATACATACCTAATACATTGAAGGATATAATATAACCACCCATTGTTGGTTTATTATTTAACCAACATTCCTTGGTTAATCTCGTAACTACCCATCTTTTTCCAAGTACCATTATGTAATCATAACACATAAAAGTTTGAAATTCACATAATTTCATTCATAAAATGTCATTTAAAATCACAAAAACCATCTAAATATATTTCAATAATAAATCCATTTTCAAAAACATTTTCAATATTAAAATACCCAAAATGGGGACTAAGACCTATCTTTTTATTTTAAAAACATAAATTATTATAGATTAAGAAAAAAATAAAATAGTGGTCATGGTAGCGATGAACATTTTTTCTCGGTATACGGTAAAAACATTCCATTTATCATTTGTAATGAATGTAAAAATATCTATATAGATGTCATAAAATGATTTATTTTATTTTTGAAAACCATTTTATGAAATTAATAATAAATAGAAAATTATATTTATATTTGTACTATATCCATATAAATAAATATGTAAAATAATATCAAGAATATTGACATGGAGAAAGGATAAATTATTTAATCATTCAAAGCATCCTGTACAAATTTGAAAATTTAAATCATGTACAAAATTAAATAATATTATATATCAAATAATTAAATTAATTTATAATATTTTTATTAATTATATGATAATTTAATGGTCCTAAATATACCCCTTGTAATTGACCGTTGGTGTATGACTTCAGACATTTCCTCAATGAAAGATTATAGAGACGAATTCCCTTACCGTGAGTAAGATTCAAAAAGAATGTTTTTTATATTCATGAATAATAAATATAATTTTATTATTTAAATTATTGAAAACCTTTTTTTGTTTATTATTAATTTTACACCACTTATCACCATATTATAACAATTACCTAATTATTTATTTTCACAACAGATGTTTTGTTGATATTTGGTACATGAGTCCAAACTGAATTGGTATGATTTATAAGGACAAAAGGGGTCACTATTTCATCTTATGAATAATCATATTAATAAATGAATAATTAATTTTGAGTATAAATTTCTAAATCAGACCATTTTGGAATGGTTATGAATAATTAACAACATTATAATCTTGGAGATGGTAGGTTATATGTATGAATGAGTAATATTCCAATTTTTCATTGATCATTATGGAAATAATTTAATAATTATGTTATATTATCTGAATTATTATAATATCAAAAATATCATATTAATAATTTAAATATACACAAATTTATCATACATGTAATGTATTGATGAAAATTGAATCACATCGCTTTGTGGATGTGATAGTTCACATATACACATGAATAATGTTATAGTTTTTAGGTGAATGTAAGGAAAGAAAAAAATTGATATAATATGTCATAATAATTGTAAAAGTATTATTAATATCATTTATAAATAGTAATTTGATAGTTTTAATTAGTCTGGAAAGACGATATTAAAAATTAAATTATATCGGTTGACGGAGGTGATAATTCACAAGTACGAATAAAAGACTAATTAATTTCCCGTTTGACGGAAGTGGAGATGGATTTAGGAGATGATGTTTACATAGTAACATTATTAATATTGGGGATATTGTATTAATTATATCCTCATGGTTGAAGAATATTTGAAGGAAGTGAAAGAGGAAATATCATAGAAATACATGATTAAAATGATACCATTCTTTTGGACGATCATATTTGATTAACGCCTTAAAACTAATAATAAGTTTGTTATGAAAAATACAAGGGCTTAATAATGTGGGGATGGATTTTAGGAAGGTATTTTAGTAGATCCCAGATGATTCAAAATGGGTTTTATGCGTGAATATATGATAGTAATTAGTTTTCTTTTAATGTAGAGTGGAAGAGTACTTTTGAAATATTATATTAATATAAATTAAATATTTATTTAAATGGGTCCAAAGAGATTTAATTAAATTATATTATGAGTTTGGACCGAAATAATATCATAAAATTAAAATTATAAAATTTATTTGTATTTTTTCAATCCTTGTCTTTTTGTAATAATACTTTCAACTATTGGCGTTTATTTAAATAATATACATTTTGGGGGTCAAAATAATTACCATAACATTATAAATTAAAAATAAAATATTTATTTATGACATTTATGACATATAAGAAATATTTGTCCAAATATTATATTTTTATAAATTTTATGTCATGTAATAATATAATTTATATTTTAAAATACCATTACAACAAATTTTTACACTAATCATTTCATGTCTTTTTAAAAATATCATAAGATAGTTATATACTCTAAAACAATATTTTAACAAATGAAAAACATGTAAAATGTGTCTAAGAATTTCTTGGATGATATAAATTATATCATATTATATTTATTCTAATATTTTTCATTACATTTATTTGATACATCCATTAATGAAGAAATTATTGCATCACCATTGAGTCGCCATTAAATTTAATTATTTACATAATAATAGTTATAAATAATATATCATGATGTAGGTATTAATTTTATATTTATAAAGACTATTTAAAGTTGAAGATATCCCTTTAATAACCCTATATGAAAAATACCTTACTTGTTAATAATAAAATAAAAATTTCATTGAATATAATATAATAAATTAATTATTGACATCCAAGTGCCTCTAAGGGATTCTAAAATCGACCCAAGGATTGTAGTAGCATTAAAAATCACAACCAAACAAATTAGGAAAATTTAATGGGTAATTTTACATTTTTATATTATAATTCATACATTCAGTTACCTGATTTACCCTTATCTGTGGTAAATTTTGTTTTTATAATGTTACTATTCATACTTTAAAAACATAAAAGGGTCATTTTTACATAATTGGGACCTTAATATTCCAAATATGGAATCTATTTTTCCAAATTCAATACACAAAACTAAAGGAAATTAATTATAATAGAATCTCGTTGTTGTAATTATAAAATGTTGTTTTAAAGTAAAATGTTCAAAAGTTCACATTGTTTTTATATCGCATTTCAGTGTGAAATTGATTCCAATTAAATAAGTTGGATTATATGATAAGAAAATGATCTATTTATTCTTTTAAACAATTCATAAACATTATTTAGAACTATAAGTAAATTTGATGGAAAAATAGTTTTCAACTAAAATGAAATTTCTTTCCAATAAACATTTAAAAAATAAATATTATCATAAAAATACAAAAAATATATCAAAAGTAAATTTTGAGGTAGTTTTTTAAAATAAGAAGTATATTTTATCAAATACCTTTTAGAAGCTGACTGATAGTATTTTTAAAATAGGTTCTCTGTCAAATGGTGGATAAACTACCTTTTTTAAAAATACAACATCTATTTGAAACATTGGATTTTCTCTTATGACTTGTCTAGATACACATAATATGAATGTAAAAAATATATTGAATATATTAAATATTTATTTCATTCATATAATTCAATAAGAATTATTTTATTATTTATAAACACATTTTTCACATTTCAATAATATTTTCATAGAATCAATCCCTTTTATTTTGAAAATGGTTTTATATTTAATTATAATTAATTTTTCACCCAATAAGTTATTATATATACATGTTTAAACCATATTTTCATATTAAAATCAATAATATTCATTCTTATAATTCTAAAAAATCTGTTTTAATGGAAACATTTAAATATTATTTTGTTGTTCAGTTAAGCTTGACTTGGTATATCATGTATGCTATTGAGCGTAGTTTTTCCCATAAAATATCAGGATGATACATTAAAGATAAAATATCATTTCGAATAATTCTAAGTATAATTTATACATTCATCGTAAAGATAAAAATTAAGGGTGATCTCAAATTCATAGTTACAGTTAATTATAGTGGAAGCTATAATTGAAAAATAATAATAGTCAACATGGAATGGTAAATAATTGAACACACATTCCATTTTAATAACACAACTAACATGATAATATAAGGACTAAAAATTATTGAATAGTAAATAACTAGAAACACATTCCATTTAATCAAGAAATTAAGAATGAAATTAATCCATAGATAACATCATTTTTAATATTTCTAGGGTAATAATATATGAAATAATCATTACGAATGGTAATAACTCAAAACCCAAGACTTTTTATCAATAATATTGGAATGGATTTCATCAATAGACAATATCATTAAAAATTATAATGAATTTAATTCTCAATAACAGAAATTATTAATTATTGGACATCATTTTCATAGGAACATGATATCTGTAACGTTAAGACCCTTTAATAGACATGATAAAATATTGGTAAAATCTCATTTATTTCATGCTTATTGATTCCCCTCATTTAAATACAAATGAATCACAGGACTCTATAATTCTATTACTAATAAAACAATGTTGGTCTAAATAATCCCTTATAAATCAAATAATAAATTTAAATATTGAACAATGAATCTTATCATAAAATTTTTTTATTTATTAAAGAATAAATATTTATCAATAATTCAGTTAATAAAAAAACATTTTATTTGTATAAAAACAAATATTGAAATATAATATGGTATAGGAAATAAACATATCCATGATACATAATACGTAATGTTTTGAGTTATTTAATTTCCAGTTATCATAAGAATGTAAATACATCAACAGTGTGTTAATGAAGACAAAAATAAACCAATCTAGTGAATTTCATGATTGTCCTCAGTCAAAGTAATCATAACAAATATAGAGGGTGAATAAGGTTTTTACCATTAAACAACTTCAATATTTCTGTATTTTTAACATAAATGGATTTGGCCATTTATGAATAGAAATACCAAAATTTTTCCTTCTAACATTCTTTGGAATTTTTATTTTTATTTTTAAAAAATATCATTTCAAAACTAAGAGTTAAAAAAATTGAAGATAATATTCATATAAAATAAACGTTGAAAAAAATATTGACTTCATTAAATCATTTTGTGGTAAAAATGATAAAAACATTCATGTAATTCATACATGATAAATTAAATATTCCATTCAAATTTTAATTATAATCCGAATGGAAACTCTTTAGAAGACGACAAAAAGATTACTGTAATGTTTTTTGAAAAATTTCAATCATTGGTATAAATATCATCAATATATTATTTTTAATAAATAAAAAATATATTTTTATAATATTTCTAAGAAATCATAGTTTTAGAAGAAATCAGATTTTCAATTGAAGAGTTAAATGATGTAATGTTTTACTAATAAAAATTCATTAATCATTTCAAATACCATAGAGTGTAAAAATTTTAAAATTAAAGTAATAAATATTTAATAACCATATGGGATGAAATGAAAAGGTTTTTATTATATAATTATCACATAATTTACTTCAAGTGAAACTCATGCATAAATTATCTTGATTAAAATTACATAATGAAATAATCTCTGGGAATGATAAACAGGATGAAGTGAGAATTAACTAATGAATATATTATGTTCAAAAATTTATTTCAAATTATAAAATATCGAATAAAACTATAGTTATTAATTATTAAGAAGGCACATAATCCTATAATATGAAATAAAATGATGTATTTATATAACCGAATGAAAATAAATTAAGATATCAAATTCCACAAGGAAATTTTCATTCCGAATATAATTTTAAAAACTAATTAAAATTTTAAAATAAAAAAAGTTTTATTAATTAATCATGATAATAATATTTAATTTATAAATATATACACCATGAAATATAAATATGGTTCATAATAGTATAATATGCCTTATTAAAGGTAAATTGAGATGATGTCCCTTATTTTGTGTTCGACTCATATTGTATTGTTAATTATCTTGTTAGATAATAAATACATGTAAATTATTTACATTCATAACATCCTTTTTATGTTTATTATTCATTTTATTTCACTTATTACCAATTAATATAAAATTGAATAATATATTAATTTTGTGTTGGGTGATTTGATAATATTTAACTTATCTATCAAAAATAACTTTAGTAGGTTCTTATTTGTGTAAGTGGTAATTATTTTATCTTCTATAAAATAATAAAAATAAAATATGATTAATATATTGAAATAAATTTTTCTTTTATGTATTATTTTCAGAAATTATATATGTTCTAATCATGGATATGGTAGATTGTACGTACACATGGGTAATGTTTAATGTTTTCATCAATCTTTATAGAAAAGAGGTAAGTAATTTTTTAAAATTAAATATATATAATAATTTAATAAATACCATAAATATCCTTAAATGTAATTACATATATAATCCATGTGATGTGGTGATGAAACATTGGACACATCACATTGTGAAGGATGTAGTCCATACATACACGATCATTATTATCATCATTCAATGAGTAAAAGGAGATGAAATAAAATGATATATGATCATTTATGAATTATATCTATTTCTTTAATAGAATAATTTTTTCATTTATTTCATATATATTCAATAAATATATCATTATTACATTCCATGTAAATCATTAGTGAAAAACTGTTTGCAACGCTTCAGGAGGTGGTGGTATATTTTACACATGAGAAACATAATCATATCCCCAATGAAATTGAAATATAATAGTTTTATATGAATCAATTACAAAATAGGTATAATTATTTTATAAATATCATATATTAACTTTTTATCCATCATCATAACAAATCATGATTGGTGTTGATGGAAAATTTGTAACATTAGTTCGTGAGGTCGTAGTGCTCCTTATAGATGAGTGATGTTATAATTTTCCATTATATTTAAGTGGAGATGGATATAATTAATTTATTAAACATAATTTAATCTAATTATATTGTATATATTTTTGTTATTATGTAAACATAAATTAATAAAATTTGAATGATGTAGAAGAAGAAATAAAACAATCACTTTTTGTTTGGAATTTGTCCTCTTCTCAAACCACCTCATTAAGATTATACACAATGTAGTACTATAATGGATTTCTAAAAAAAGACTTATAGGATGAGGGTAAAGAATTTTATATGTCTTTTGGGTTAGGATTGGATGAACTAAATGGTGTCAATATTATAAGAATATAGTAGAGAGGATGGCCTTATATAAAATCGGTGAGTTTCAATGTTTGTAATATTTGAACATAAAAATGTGTACCAATTTTTTTCACATTCCAAAGGCTCCAAAATATATTATTATAAATTTTTTTACATTATAAATTCTATATATGGCTGGAAAACATATTTTCAAAGGGTATTTATGTAATTTTGACCCATATATATTTAGATTATTCCCATGGTATTCCAATTTTTACCTTAATAGTGGTAATTAATTCGTATTTATTTAATAATAATTAAATTCAAAAATATAGTTGAACATACTATATAAAAAAATAATATTCAAAATAATAAATTTTTTTAAAAAAGATTAACTTCTTTGAATTGGAATGATCTAGTTTTAAATTATACCAGCAAATGTGACGAAATAATAGATTTTCAAACAGAAAATTATCATATGTGTAGAAGGTTTTAATATCTAATTGCATAATGAAATTTATTCTAATGAAAAAAAATTAAAATTACAATATAATTTAAATAATTTACCATTGGAATTAATTAAAAATAAAATTTAACGTTGTAATTTATTTAATTTAATAGTAATTTTTCCATAAATAACTACATTTTTCAATATTCATCAAAAATTGAATCTTTTTAGAAAAATCTAACAAAATACCATAAAATTATTTTTATTTGTTTATTTAAAAAAAGAATTTAGTTTTATCAAAAAAAATTCTTACATGGGGATAAATAAACTTTTTAATTATAATTTCAAAGAATGACAAAACTATGTTTTTGAAAAAAATAAAGTAATTCTTAAAATATATCTTCGTATTTGTAATGATTTCATCTTATTAATAATAATTAGATAAACAATAAATTTAAATATAAATGTATAAATCATATAATTTTTAGAATTTAGTAATTTATATATATTCCAACAACTTAATGTCTAGGTTATCATGGTTTAATATGTTACTATTCATTTAGACACATTTTTTCATAATATGAAAGATATTGAAGATATTAAATTTAATGAAATATCGTTTTGAAGTTGATATTGATCAGTGGTTCAAGTAATATACTCTATTGAAAGCAATTTCATTCATTAAAAATTTCATGTTAATACGCCCACTGCATGTTTCTCTGCTGGTCAAAAACATATACTACCTAAATGTTCTCGAACCACGAAAAATATCCCCACTTCTAATGACACCGTTATGGATAATATCATTAAGATCCCCTCTCATAGAAAGAATATTATTGATAACTAAAACATTCATATTCACAATTAGTAATTTATAAATCATAAATTAGGTGACAACAATATTGATCTCTATGAATAATGCTTCTTTCAAACGATGATATCTAGACTCTAATTATTATAAAAGGTTATTGGAAATGTTCAAGAGTTCTTTATAAATGATCTGAAGCCTTTGCAAACATATAATCCCTTGCTGAAGAGAGAGAATATCATACCTATTTAGCCCCACCATCATTAATGACAGAAATTCTAATTTTCTTCTTCTATATTTATTACCATAAAATGTCTCAATTTAGACACCATTAAATAATATCCACAACTTAAATAAAACTCCTCATATCCTAACAACTACCAAAAACACCAAAAAATGATACTAGGTAAGAATCAAAACAATTATGATCAAAAACACCTACAACCAGAACATTTTCTCTATGTCATAGATGCTATAGTCATACTTCACCCAAATTTAACATTGAAATCATTTAGAGGACCTCTTTGATGCCTCATCCTCCACTATTAGGTCAATCCTATGATGAATAATTAGATAATCCTATGGGATCTATACTATAATAGTTTCAAATTTTCTATTAAATGTATCTATTATTGAAAATTCAAGAGATACAATAGGCATGGTAGTGTGATGTTTATTCAAAATTATGAATGTTCTTATTCATGTTCACTATCATGTAAATAATTCCACATCACATGACCATTAAAAAATTTTAGAGTTGTCTCATTAGATGATGATGTGGCATATAAACGGTTTTCCTAGCTGATCATAATTTCCTACATCACACACCCCTATCAACTGGTATTTTTTCCTATCAACCCATGTAGTTTTCATAGTCCCAAACATCAAACTCCATCAAATATCCCAATAAATACCTTCAATACCACTTTATTATGACCCCTACTAGAAAAGTTCCCTTTATAGTCCAACATTGAATGGAGAGGGATATAGACCCCCTAGTAACATGAAATTTTGTAAATATGATGGAAACTAGTACCCATTTTATACATTTCACATATATAGTATTCGATTTGCTGTTATAATAATATAGCATCATAATAGAGAATACAAAACAAAAAAAATAGAGTAGATAATATAAAAATCAACCCAAACCATCCCACAATTCATTAGAAATATAAAAAAATAGAAATATATTTATCTAAATAATCACCACGTGTAGTCCTATTGTAGTGATTGAATAATATATCCAATGCATGAGATAGTAATATATAACATAGTCAAATAATTCCTCCTAGAAACCTAAAAAATAGTTCATAAAACATGGTTGGAAATTACATGTATACTATGTAAAAAAAATTCCCAAGGGCTAAAGTGCACATATAAAAATAGCATTCAAATACATCGCTATAAAACAATAGAACAAACATGA
Organism: Viscum album; assembly: GCA_963277665.1. Classification (NCBI taxonomy): domain Eukaryota; kingdom Viridiplantae; phylum Streptophyta; class Magnoliopsida; order Santalales; family Viscaceae; genus Viscum; species Viscum album. The sequence continues at coordinate 645,158,333 of OY728128.1, forward strand.
ACCAAAATAGCTAAACAATCCAATTCCAGTATCGATATAGAATGGTCATAAAATCATGCATCTAAATTAATATTATAGAACAAAAATACTAGAAAATGTTTCCCAATATCTACCTCTCCTTTTATCTTCCACTCTCATTTCCAAATGTAAACCAATCTTTTCAGAAACCCCTTCAATAAATATGATTTCACATAACCATGGTTTTATAAGTCAGATCATGGAAAATCCCTTCCAATCACATTATCAAAAAAAGTATAGAATTGGGTGAGACAATAATTAATCATCACATAAAAAAATTATCACATAACCAGATATGTGGGGTATTCTGATTGTAATGGACATCATCGACATTCCATCCCCTGACCATACATGCCCCCACCATATATCACATCATCTTCAATATTAGATAATATCCATCAACAACCCGTATCATCAATAGGTAATCTAAAATAGCAACATGTGTCATCACTAGGCGGTCAATAAAAACAAAACATATCATAAATATGTAGTCTCCAACACCAATTTATAACATCATTATTGTTTAATGATGATTTGGAATAAGGGTTTGGATAGCCATTAATATCACCTCCTACCAATTTCAACCACTAAATAAATAACATAACAAAACCATAGAATTACACATCTAATTATAATTTTCACTATTTTACATATTTTTATTATTTCACACAAACTACCATTCACTATGATATTATGTAACATTTTCATATATATTTTATAATTTTTAAAATTATTCAGGCCAACATTCACATATCATTTGAGCCAATTCTTATTCATCTACAAAACAATTTAATTTCATTTATAGTAATACAATTTATAAGTTTTGTAATAATGAAACTAACATAATAATAACTCATTATTATCAAATAAAAAATGGCCAAAACAACACCAAATCAAAATAAAATATCTCCACAATAACCACACATCTCAATAATTACACTTTAGAACCACTACACGACACAACTCCAACATATCGAAACTGCCACACATCAAAACCACCACACATCTGTGGAATTTCATTTTCCAACCAAGAAATATATCCACCAATTAGCATCCCAACCATAACACAATTTAACACAAAAAGAAACATGATACACACCATAACAACATTGCTTCCACAATTTAGGTTCATGGTATTACATTACATTTCATCATTATTTAGCATGGGTATTCTCACAAAAATTTACGGTTTCCATTGGAAACCCTGTAAATTTAAAGGTATTATTGATTATACATTAAATTAAAGGGATATAATTAAATTTATATGTTTTTTTCACCCAACCATATCATCTACAACAGAAGAAATACTCCCAATTGTCCTGATTTTCACCCATGGTTATAAGCATGTATAACCTGAATAAAAATAACAACATCACAATTAATACATTTGATTTCCCACCATACCCCTTGATTTTATATTAATATATTAAATTATAATAAATATTTACACCAATACACTCCACCAAATTGAAGGAATTTCTATATAACCCCTACAAATCTACATAAATATTGAGAGAAAAATGATCCCCTACCTCAAAGATGATTTCTATGTCCTTGTGCACCATAGGAAACATGATAAATTGCCAAAAAACTATAACAAAACTAGAGAAACTCTCTCAACCATATGGAAGCTAAATTACAGTAAAAATATATCCCAATCACTACCAAACTATAGAGATTATTACACCCTAGTTTTTTTATAGAACCATATTTTTTTTGAATAAATTAAATTTTCATTTTTATCATTCATTGAACAAAGTAAAACATTCCATCACACTACATCAACTCAGTGCACAAAAAATTAATTTTTGTATGTTACAAAAAACATGAAATTTGTTACATTACATGCAACCCCAACATAGAGTATGTTACATGCAACACAGATGTTTCTAAAAAAGACCATTTTATTATTATAATTATGAACTATCAATTAAACATATTTATAAAAATGATAATAAATAAATTTCAAATATTTTTTATTATTGATGTGTATAAATAAAATATATTTATAATATAAGATATATTCTTTTTAGAAGTCCTTATTTGATTAAAAATACTATTTTTTCAAATGAATTACGTTTAATGTCCATTTGTGAAAATCATTAAAAATACTTTTATACACTTTTGGAAAAAATGATTTAAAAAATAATAATTTATTAATTATGAAATTCTGTATTAGATAATAGTGGATTAATAATATTTCTATGAGAAACTTCATTTTTTGATAAATGGTGAATAATACCAGATTTTAATTCAAAACTGTTTTTCAGCTAATTTAAATATAGGGATAAAATATATTTTAATATTGTTTCAAAGATCAATTAGATACATTTTTTATAATTCAACAAGATTATTTTACATTAAAATCAATTTCACTTTGAAATTGTATAATAAATAAATTTAATATTTTGATCGTTTTTACTTTAAAAACATAGAGTGTTCTCTCGTTAGAGGGATATTTAAAAATTAATTTTTACACCATCTATTATTAGAATTTGGAAAAAAGGACACCGTATTTGGAATCAGAATAATTTTTAATCACTAATTATTTAAACATATTTTTTACATGAAATATTAGTAAATATGGTTAAATTTAATTACAATGATTAATGTTAAATTCATATTAAAAATGGACTAAAAAGTATCCTTAAAACTAAAAAAGACTTATAAATTCATCTAAACCCAATTTTATAGTCATTAAAAGTCCATGAACCATCCATTTTTGTGTATGGATTGTTTGGTATGTCTTTTTTAGGTAAAAACATGGGTACACATAATTTGTTTTAAAAATTCCCAGGTTTATCCTTTCTCTTCTATATAAATGACCACCACCTCTCTATCATATTAAAACTGCTCAAACCACATAGGTGTAGCTATTATCTACCCAATTAAATTTCTAAAATCCCTTAATTTCCCTTTTAATCCTCTAGTTGGACTTAAATAAACCCAAGGAATCTTTTCAGCACATACAGAAATGACTTACCTCACTAAGAGACAACATCTTCTATGATGATCCTTTCTTTTGTTTTCTCTATCCACCCATACACTATATTTATTAAATACACGTAACACCACAAAAATATGATTACTATACTAGTATATTTTTATTCTATTATTTTATTGTACACAGACACACATGTCCATCTAATTGGTAGTGGATAAAATTTTTATGTGTATGGTGAACTACCAATGCTATAAATTTTAATTGGTCATTTTTTATTTACTGCCTCTCACAGTGGAAGTTATTGTGGGAAATATATTGATCAATTTCATAGATATTATTTCTTATGTCTTTAATTTTACTTATTTTATTTAATACACATTTATTTTTTACAGTATATTTAGTGTAAATATGATAATTTCCATTGATAAAGTGTGGACTATCGTCCCCTCAATGTGATGTGAATCAATAATACACTACTTGTTTTGTATTAAGGGTGGATTTAGAAAACATGCCTGTTATATAGAAAATTATAATTCTTCTAAAATTAAATTATGTTCATATATAAATATATTTCATTTTCGTTCATTATTTATTTAAGTAAATAAATAACAGAAATAATGTTAATGTGTACCTATGACCTACCATCTCCATGACCAGTGTATTCTAATACATAATTCATAATTATATATATTATAAGAATAAAAATACACTAAATATGAAGGATATTTTTGTCATTTTTTATATTCTATAAATCATGATATATGTATAAGGACCAAATATATAACAAATTAAGACACATACTAAGAAAAATCAAATATTACCTGAAGCGAAACCATAAGGTATGAATGTTAACAAGATATTAATATATGGTAATAATAAAACCATAAATGATATTATATAAAATAATATGGTTTCATAAAATATGTATAAAAAATTATATTTTTTATAATGTTGTTTTTAATGAGTATGATGAGATTTAAGACACAAAGTAAGTAGATTACATCTCGCTTTTTATTTCTGTGAGGTACATGCTATGTTCACCACACATTTCATATGTATTGTGTATGTACTACCAATGAATGTATTTTATTTTTATTATCATTCAATATATGGTTAATCATGGATCTATTTTTTTAAAATTATTACATGGGATTTATGTCTAAAAAGTTACAATAATTGGTATGAAAAATATGTCTCAATTTTCCCTCTTAAAGACACTTGTTTTTTATACACCTATATTTTCATATTGAGGTCTATATACATCAATTTGACATGTTATATCAAGAATAATATTCTTTTTATGATATTTTAAGCATTATATAATACCATTTCATACATGGGCAGTATTCTTTCCAGTTACCATGTGATACGAGTCTATTGAAATAACATCATCGCTTTTAAAGATTTTATATGAGTATGTTTCAAATAATTTAATATTAGGATCCATATTTCAAGTAAACTCATAACTTTTCTTATCCTCTTGTTTTGATGATATAATCATGTATTATTACCATTTTTCACTCTTTGGTACTTAAGGTAATGTTTTGATGTAAATTTTGATCGTCTCCCTCTTTAGTTAAAAATCTATTATATTCAAAAACCAAGTATTCAAACAAAAATCAAACGACATTTGAATCCCATTTAATAGGAAAAATGATTTTTAAAACGTTATATTATTTCTAATGCTTCCATTATGATTTTTTAAATCTATTTTATATGAAAAACGTTTTCAATATATTTTATGTTTTAAAAATAAATTTTCAATGATGAAAGCATATTTTCCTAATGACATGATTTTCAAATATATTTATAAATTATTTCCCATCTAAGATAGAATCCATTGGTGTTACTTGTTCCTATTTGGGGAAATATTTAATGATTCCATTAACATTCATTCTTTTAATGGAATATTTTATGATGGTACGATGATTATGAGTCATGTTTCTCTTTCTAAGGTTACATTTTGTTGAACCTCACTTCTTTTCACGGGTTATGATTATGATGAAATGATTATGAAACCCATATTTTTCCATAGTTTAAGATATGATTAAATATTTATAACACTAATTTCATATCATGGGTTATATAAAGATTATTTATTATATTGGGGAACATGTATATATTATTTGACTATGAAATGGGTGGGACCAATATCTCTCCCCAATTGAATATGTTAAATTTATATCTCATGAGATAGATGAAGATGGTATTTAGAGTGAACCTTGATTACCAACATTGGCCTGGGGGTGAGCCATGCCTACTATTATGGTATGTGTAGTTAACTCATTCTACTAATATGGACATGGGAGTAACCACATACTACTAATATGGTCTGGGTTGCTATTCGGTGGATATTATGGAAATAATATTATTATATTTTTATGTGTATGCCATAATTCTATGTTCTCTCCATATATTATGATTTGATGGATTAATTTCTTCATTACCTTATGATTCATGTCTTATTTACTACAAATATTTATTCTATTATTCCAATTTATGATCATTAATATGAAGAGACTAATATTATATTTTAATGATCATGTTCTCATACCACTATTCTTGTGTTTATGCTTAAATGACTCCCTTTTTTACGCATAATGAGCGTATGACGTCACCCCAATTTATTTATCCTTACCCCATGTTATGAATATATGTATTATGATAGATGTGTCTAAAAAGGTTTATAGATAAGAAAATCCTAGTGGGGGATATGGTAGCTCAATTATATACCAGGTTTTATGTTTCCATGTTTCCAAAGAAACAAGAATTGTATTGTCTTTAGGAATCTTTCTGTATAATGTTTAATCGTTCCAAAAATGTAATGTAATGTTAATGTATGAAAAGTGATGTTCACTATTTTTTATTAGTGGGATAGTTTATTCAACCGTTGTAATCTAGGAAGGGTAAACCTTAGTCAAAACACTAAGGACATGTCTAGGGATAAGTCAAAGGACAAGAAAAGTATAATAAAGTATTGTTGAATTTTGGTAAATGATAATATGAGTGGCTTCCAACAAGTATATTCTTATAAGGATAATAAAAGTTGATTTTTCTCTATAACAAAAATATCTCGGGGTAAGAACTCCAAAAAGATGTTCCCTGCCTGACATGGAGTATTCTGGTACACAACAACGAGCCTTTCTCTACACATAGTTTGACACTCGTGGGGAATATGCTTTGGTAATTTATAACATATTTATGAACTATAATTAAGGATTTAAATAATTTTTTACCATTAAAAAACAATGATAAATATATAGTCTCATATATTACGTAATGTGTTATATTTTAGACACTATATTTGTGAATTTTCTATGATTATCTAGATCCTCGATATGATAACATTTTATCAGTATATACTTTTTGTTTTTAGTATTTGTATGTAACCCTAAGGAACTACGTTAATGGTGATTGTGATGGATAATTCAAGAATTTTCCTCTGGACCAACTGAATGATTTGGGTGATGGATGGAAGTTCATCATTTATATGCTCAAATAACATACTTATTCTATGAATCATGATAGAATTCCAAATGAGACAATGAGGGAACAACATTTTGTTGAGTGTTTAATATAGGGAATATCCAACATAATTCAGGGAATCTTCAAATCCAATTGTTTCTGAATAATGGATCAATACTACTAAAATCATAATATCCATTATCTAGTGTTCAATTGTTAATATATTCAATTTGGATGTCTATATGTTAGAAGGCGATGCAAACCAGTGGTGGTCACCAGTCACGAATATAAGGCCGAAAGATGGGATTGAATGCATTGATTGGGGAGAGTTAAAGAACCTATTTTCCAATAACTACATCCCTCGTATTCTTTTCACCCTAATTTAGAAATAGATCTTAGAGTTGAAGAAAAATTATTAGAATATTTTGGTGTGTAATAGGTCAATTTCAAGAGACTTCTGATTTACACATCATGAATTATCATCCAACCTAAACGTAATGTTGATAGGTTCATCAATTGCATAATGAAAGGTATCGATATGTCATTAGACATAAAATAAATTAATATCTATGAAATAATATTATCTTGTGTTATAAAGGTAAATATAGAGGTTTGATTCATGAATCAATCTCATGGTTTTGACAAGAAAAGGAATATGGATTTTAATTCAATATAGAAAAACCATGAAGAAAAGAAGATGAGATTTCATTTATACTCTAAGAGTTGTAAGAATCGTGGAGGGAATTTCCCTAGGGGTCTAATAAATGTTTTAATTGTGTAAGGGAAGACCATTATTAATTTTATTCCTGAAGTGATGGGATGAAATTATCTATTTTTGCGAATGGAGAAAAAATGACCCAAAATTCACCACCCAAGATTCAGTGCTATAAGTGAAAGGAGAATGGACATTATGCTAACCACATCCAAAACCCCACGGTTGTTGATGATGATTGACATAAACAACCTATTCAGTTGAGGAACATGGTGAAATATCATGAAATCACTATTTCTAATGATGGGTATTATAATGAAAAGTTGAAAGGAACACTTTAAATTCACTCTAGAACTAATAATTTATTTTTTTATTATATTTCTACCTATAATTTGATATCTAAATAATTTTATATGGGAGTTATTATTCCAAAAACATTATTAGATATGGAATTAGTGGAGAAAACCCCCAATGGTATGATGATTGCATCCAAAGTCTATGATTCCACTCATACTGATATTTAATGGAATCTATATCCTTCAAATATTGTAATTATTCCTTTTTGTTAAATTTGATGTCGTATTACGCATTGATTGGATATATCTACATATTTCACACATAAATCATTATTGAAGGGATGTTATTTTTGATATTTCCTACCCTCCAATGTTCATACATCAACGTGATAATAAGTATGATCATCCTATGGAGGATAGATCTAGTGTATATGTATTATTATTATGTTAAAAGGGTTTTGTAAGTAATGTGGTTGGGGAAAAATCTAAATCGATGATATTCTTATATTGAATATTTTCTAATGTATTTCCTGAATATTTTCCTAGCCTCCCCCAATACATGATGTTGAGTTCTCAAAATAACTCATACCAGTCCCCTCATCAACTTCAAATACTCCTTATAGAATTCCCTAATTGATTTGTAGTATTTGAAGAAGAAACTCCATGAAATCCTTGATAATAGATTCGTTTAGCCATGTGTTTCACCTTAGTGTGAATCCACTATTTTTTTTGAAAAAGTAATATGGATAAATAAATAATTGTATGATTATTAGGAGTTGATCATGATCACAATCAAGAACATGTATCATATTACTCCTATTTATGGATTATTTTCTCAACTTCATATAGATTAATAATTTTCCAAGGTATGTATACTATGAATATATTTGGATGCCTTTTGGACTTATTAATTCCCCTTCTATCTCCATGGATTTAATGAATAGATTTTTTATAGATTACCTTGATCCTTTTTTGGTTGTCAATATAGATGATATTATAATCTATTAAATGTGAAAGGAAGATCATGAAGATGATTTGAGAATAGTAATAATGACTCTAATGAAGGAAAAACTATATGAAAAAATTATATATAATATATTTTTTCATTAAAAGTATTCATTTTTCAGCAACATGATATCATTAAATGATATATCAATATTTCTATTAAAGACTGAGGATATTGAATTATGTACTAGACCAACCATGGTGACTGAGATCTATATATAAATTTATTTAGATCAGTATTATTGATGCATTATTTAGAATATCAAAAAAATATCTAATCCTATTACTATGGTATCTATTAAGGGTTTCAATTTTCTCTAGAATGATGAATGCGATGAATGATTCAAATAATTGAAGAGAAGCTTTTTCAGTTCACCTATTCATACATTTCCTTGTAGTGTATTTTAGTTTTAAATCTATAGGGATGCATCCATGAATGGATTGGGAGGTGTTCTTATGAAAAATAACATGTTTATCGCTAATCCATTGTGGAATTTGAATATTAATGATAAAAAATTACCGAACTCATGATTTCATTTTAACAGTGGTAATTTTCTGCAGTAATGATATGGAGGCATGATCTTGATTGAAAAAAGTGGAATATATATACTGATTATAAAAGTATGAAATTCATAATAACATAAAATGAGATGAGCATGCAGTAGAGAAGATTGTTAGAGTTGATAAATGGTTTTGACTACTTAATACATTACCACCAAAGGAATGAATACATTATGGATGATGATTTGAATATGAGGGATCATACAAGCTTATCCATAATTAGGAAAAAAAGATCCTATATTTCTGGCATTGAAAAGGATGGATCCCAAAATCATTAAGGAAGGGGAAAGATATAATTTTTTTAAATGAATGTTTAACCCTTTATCCATGTGAAGATTAAGGAGTAGAAGAAGTAAGATGTATAAATATAAAATAATGTTATAAATGTTCCTTAGTTTGACATTGATCAGTATGGAATGATAATGTTCGGTAACCGACTATGTGTTCCTTTCATACCAAATTTGAAGAAGGTTATATTAGTGGAATCTCATAGTTCTTAATTATTTATTCATCCTTTAAGTATGCATATGTATAATGTCATAATGAATAGTTTTAGAGGATGTAATGAATACATATATCATAGAGTTTGTATCTCAATTCATAGTATGGCAATAAGATATGGATAGAAAAAAATTCAAAGGTTTTTTTGAATCTATTACCCATACTTGAATGGAAGTGGGAGAACATAACCATTGATTTTTTTGTTGGACTACCCATAACCTCAAAATTGTTTAATGCTATATGGATGGAATTAAATCTCCTTAATATGTCATCACAATTCTTTGCTATCAGAGAAGTTTTATCTCTAGACCATCTTTCAAGGATATACATTGATGAAGTGGAATGGAATCATGGATTACTAATTTCTATTGTATCATATTGGGATCCAAGAATTACATCAATTTCATAGAAAAGAAATTATAAGGAAGATGATACATAATTGATTTTATAAACTACATATCATCCTTAGAAAGATGTAAAATCTAAAATAACAATTCAAACACTAGAGGATATTTTCTGATCTTTTTCATTAGATTTCAAATTTTTTATGAATAAAAAACTTCTTATAGTTTAGTTTTCCTAAAACAACATATTTTAATTATAAATTTATATAAAACCATAATATTACCTCTATGGGAATTAATTAGAGCTCTAACATCCTTGGATGAGGTTGGATAAAAATTTATACTGGGACTTGAGATCCCTAAATAACTAGTTGAGATGCATATAACTGTTCAATACCATAGCTAGGAATATTATAGTTGGAAAAAAAGATATACTAATAACCATAAGGGTTATCTATAATTTGATGTTTGTGAAAATGGTTTCTACAAATATCTCTCTATAATTAATTTATGAGATTCATGTATAAATGGAAAATAATCCCTATATATATTAGTCCCTTTGAGGTTATTGATCAGATTGAGATAGTAGCATATCATATGGAACTTCCTCTAAATATCCCTCAAGTCTATTTTTTGTTTCATGTATCCATCATGAGGAAGTACATACCTGAAACTTAGCATGTACTAAACTAAATATACATATCATTGGAGTAAAATATTTTATATGATGAATAACCAGTTGAAATTCCAGATCATATAGATAATGTTCAATGAAACAAGACCACTCAAGTGGTCAAAGTTTTATGGAGAAATAAATAGTTAGAGGATTATATGTAACACCCGAGACTTTTATGTTATATAAATCATCAAAGGAATATTTTTCTACACACAACACTTGCTTGGCTTGCTTTACATGAAATCGTGACCTTCCTCAATAGCTTGCGTTGTACGCAATACTGAGTTTCACTAAACAACGATATAATATTAAAATATTATTAAAACTAGCTATTATGAATAGTAAAAACCACTTATTGAAATTTTATAAATTTTATTTTTCAAAATGCACTTCATTTTTGGATTTGGAATATCAAAATTAGCCTAGGGTGAAATTTTTGTATTTTTCTGAAAACTTTCAATTTTTGATGAATAGTGAAACCACTAAGTGGTAGTTAAAAAACTGAATTTTTCATAAAATGTAATTTTACCACTTCTGTGAGTGGAATTTCAAAAATTTGAGAGACACGGTTGATGGCAGTAAGTAAAATGTGGTTCAATGAGATGAAAATAATTTTTGGTGAATAGTAACTTTTTACTTTTATTTACCACGGTTAAAAGTAAATAGGGTAATTAAGGGTAAAAATGATACCCTAACACATCTATTAATTCTGTTGGATACATTTAATTCGACCAAAAAAAACCTTAGGAATAAAATATGACCATTTAGGACCACTTGGATTAGATTAGGACATTTTTTATTAAATTATTTAAAGAAGGGTTAAATAGTTAAAATCAAAGTTTAATAAGAAAATCATTTTAATATAGGGTTATACATAAGATAAATTTTAATATAAATATTCATTAGAAAGATAAAAATATTTCCTACATGATGATATTTTATTTTTAATTTTATGACTTTAATTAAGTTAATTTATTTTGACACAAAGATGATGCAGTAGTTATTTTATTAATGAAATATTGACATAATTGATGTTATAAATACCCAAATAAATGTAATTTGAGACTTTTAATGAATTACACTAATTTTCTAGGTTAATATAACATGTCATTACTGTTTTAATTAACTTTTTTCTAACTAATCATTCTATTATGTAAAAATTGACATTAAATAGTTTATAAAACAAATATTATATTATTAATTGTTATTTTATTCCTAAAAATATATGGTTCATCAAAATGACTTAGATAAGGTCATATATATTAATAATAAACAACTTGGGGTTCGTTTGTCTTGTTATAGTGTGTTTATTATCCTTATATTATAAGAACACAAGAAGACCCGGTAAAAGTAAAATTATTTAACTTAATGATAAATCTAAATGATAAGGTTAAAATAGGAACCTAAACTTGTGTAAAATCTATTGGATGAGAGAATTTCGACCCATCCCTACCTTAGCTTCGAAATAAATCAATTTGGAGGTATTTAAAACCGAACATGACTTTATAATAAAATAATATTTTTAGTTTTCCTAAAGGAGACCCTATCCTCCCTTATAAAAGGGCACCTCCTCCCCCTCTTCCTCACACCACATTGAGCCTTCAATCTTGGCCAACACCTCCCATTTTCTCCTCTCCACTTCCCTAGAGACATCCTAGAGGTCCTGGTCTTCTTCAAAGACCAATTTTAGTGCCCTAAAAGGCGGTCTCAAAGAGGGGTTTCATAGAAGAGGAAATGTCCGTTCCCAATTCTTTCAACTTTATTTCTTCTTCCACTTCTTCTTATTTAGTTGTTTCATTATGAAGTAATAACATCAGTATCACTGATATACCGATATGTTATTATAAGTATGAAACAACCCTATTTCACCATCTATCCATCCTACAGAAAACGAAATCACCGCATGTGCATATGTACGGAATACCGTCTCCATGCAGTGGTGTAATCTATTTTCCACCACCACCTTACTTGGATGGGTATAATGGTGTAAATAATGACTATATATGACTATTGTAAAGTGATATTGATTCTGAAATAGTATACATACACTCTAATACAATTCCACGATCATGGGAACGATATCATCGCTCGTGCGTACGTACGGAATACCGTCTCCATGATGTGATGCGACTCGTTCTACACGATTTTCATTGCATAATGATTACATAAATGAATTGAGTGAATAAATATGATATATATTACACTAATACCATTCTGGAAATGAGGTATCAATAAAATACAAAGAAAAATAAGAATTTATTCGACAAGACATGCATAAGAACAAAAAGTAATAAACACCCAAATAACATGTAGTAATGAAATATTACTAATAAGAAGCTAAGAATATGACCATATATGATATCATAAAAATATGTATGATTGTGGAATAAGTCAATAACCTTATTTAAATCATTATATAGGAGGATTAGACATGTACAAAGCATATCGGACCTAAGGTAAGGAAAATATCACAATCTCATTTTTATTCGAGATTGTTTATACTTTGGAATTTACTAGGGTGTGTTTTATCATCCACATCCATGTTTCCTCAATATGTAATATTATTTCCATCCACCTACATTTGTTTAAATACAATTTTACCCTTCGGTGAGCTTTTAGTAAAAGATATGAAAGAAATATTTTGTCGTTTTTCATACGAGTTAATTTTTGAATTTTCCGACAACGGTATGAGAATAATGTTTTTTTAACATATACAGTATGAATGGATATTTAAAACATTATTTCCAAGAATATTCCATTAAAAGTTTTCAATTTTATTTTTAATCAACTTCTTTTATTTTAGAATTGTATGACATATTAAGAAAAGAATAGTGTTTTTGAAGTAGAAATGATATTTTCCTCAAGAAAGGAGTTCATGTGTTTTATCAAAATTATTTTCCATATAAGATAATAAAGGGTTCTGTTTCTATCCCTATTATTACATTGATTTGATTATGTTGTGATGGAATTATTTTTATGAATTCCTTTATCTTATATGAATTGTTTTATGATTCCCATTTTTATTACATGGGTTATGCTATGATGTATGGTTTATGATTTTGTGTCGCACATAAGAATGGTATCATTATGAGATGGGTGGGACCTATATCTCCATCCAATATATTGGGTAAAGATTTTATATCTCATGAGATAGACATGGCTAGAACGGCAGGTTAAACCGATTCAGTGAAACAGGACTGAAACGAGGAGTGAACATGGTTCAGAAACGGACATTGTCCACTAAGATAGTCATGGAAATGAGTCTTGACTAATAAGAAATGATTCTCTATGATTATGTGTGCATCAGAAAAAGATTCAAGTTTTATGTTATGATTATTGGGATTACATTTCACTACTATGGTTTATCCCATGTTATGAAATTATGATTTTTTTTGCAGGTTAAGATTTCCAAAAGTTATGTTCTTATGTATATGATATGATTGATATTTCTTTTGTTTACCCTTACTGAGAATTTGAGCTTACCCTTTTGTATGTTTTATTTCCCCATGTCGGGAAGAAGGTTATTAAGTAGGATATGCCAAAAAGCGACTCTAGATATGATGAAATAAATGGGAGGCAAAATAGACGCTTTATGAACTAGTTTTTCATGTTTCCTAGTTTCTAAAGACTTTATACCTATACGGTCCTTTCCTGGTTTTGTTATATATTGTAATAAGTGTGCTTAAATTCTGAATTAATAACAATTTATGTAAAGTATGGGTCATTATAGTTGGTATCAGAGGAAAGGTATAGTCAACCTTTGGAAACAAGGATGTCAAAGCCTTAGTAAGAACCCTAAGGATAAGTCTAAGCATAGAACACAATCTTAGTGTTATAGAAATGGCCATGAATAACCTAGGATAAGACCTTAATTGTGAAATTTTATTCTTGATTATGTGGTTTTCCTATTATAATTAGTGTTTCTCACACTATTATTCTTGGTTTTAGTCAATGGCTGGAACCCGAAGGAGCCATGTTAATGCAGAATGCGACGGGCAATGAAATGATTGTCCCCCTGAGCAACCAAACGTTATGGGAGCTGGAATGAAAAATCATGTAGCCATGCTCACACAACTTTTTCAAGCTATGAATCATGCATGTCTTCCAAACGAGCAATGAAAGAAGAAAAATTCTGTTGAATCCTTCATGAGACAGTGTCCACATTCATTTAGCGGGTCTACTAATCCATTAGTTGCTGAACAATGTATTAGTACTACTGAAAAGATATTTTCAGTTCTTCAATGTTCTGAACATGATAATGTCATCTTAGAAGTGTATCATTTGGAATGTGATGCTGATCAATGGTGGAATATTATTAATAATATGAGGAAAAGGGATGAAATTGAGTCCAGGGAATGGGACGAGTTCAAGAAAATATTTTTCAATAAGTACTTCCCTCGTATTCTCCTAAAAAAGAAGGAGAAAGAGTTTGTTGAACTGAAGCAAAAGGATGATGAATCTATTGGAACCTATGAAGAAAATTTTACAAGACTTGCAAGGTACGCTTCTGGTATAATTATCCAACCTGAGAGTAAGATCGATCGATTCTTTAGTGGCGTAAAACCAAGTCTTCGAAGGGCGTTAGCCATAAGGGACTTCAATAGCTATGAGGAAATCATTCGATGTGCTCTCAAAGTCGAGATGGATATTGGAGTAACCCATCAGTCATATGGGTTTGATAAGAAGAGGAAAATGGAATTCAAATGAATATATAAAGAACACACTGAAAAGAAAATGAGTTTTCCCTTATGCTCAAAGTGTGGAAAGAAAAATGGAGGGAGTTGTCTTAAAGGGACAAGTAAATGTTTCAAATGTGGAAAGGAATGTCATCGGGCATTTGAATGCCGCAATGATGAGAAGAATATGTCTAATGATGCAAAAAATGAAAGGGATACACAGAATTAACCTACTACACTTAAATTTTTCATGTTCAAGGAGATGGGGCATTATGCCAATCAATGCCCAAATCCAAGGGTTGATGATGATGGTCGACGTCAACAAACTCTTAAGGCTAAAGACAAAGGAAAGTCACATGAAATTTCTATCAGCGATGTGGAGTACGATAAAGATGTGGTGAAAGGTACACTTACCATCCACTCCAAAGTAGAAAATGTTTTATTTGATTATGGATCCACCCACTCATTTATTTCTGAAGAATTTTCTAAGGATATCACTGTATTACCTCAACAATTGGACGTTGAGTTAGCTGTGACAACACCTAATGGCACAACAGTTGCATCAAAAGTTAATAATTCTTCTCCGATTGAAGTTTGTGGGAAATTGCTTCTTGCAAATCTTGTGATCCTTCCTATAGTGGAATTTGATGTGATTCTTGGCAGGGATTGGCTTTCACTACATGGATCTCATATCAATTTCCAAAGAATGGAAGTCACATTTCATATTCCAGATCAATCTATGATCGTCTATCGATGCAAGGATGAACATAACCTTCCATTAGAAATTTCTTCCATTTTATGGGTATTGATTCCACTAAATGAAGGTTATTTATCTCAAATGGTTGGTGAGAAACTCACGATTAAGAATATTCCCATTGTATGGGAGTTTGATGATGTCTTTCTGGAGGAATTACTGGGTCTTCCACCAAATCGTGAAGTTGAGTTTTCAATAGAACTCGTACCAGGTGCTTTGCCTATTTCAAAGACACCTAATAGAATGGCCCCAATTGAGATGCATGAATTGAAGAAGAAACTCCAATAGAATATTGATAAGGGGTTCATACGCCCTAGTGCGTCACCTTGGGAGCACCTGTTCTGTTTTTTATGAAGAAAGATGGATCAATGAGACTCTGCATTGATTATCGAGAACTTAACAAGATCACTATCAAGAAAAAATATCCTCTCCCACGCATTGATGACTTGTATGAACAACTACACGGAGATCAATACTTTTCCAAGATTGATCTTCGTTCAGGGTATCATCAATTAAGTGTCAAAAGGGAGTATATACCAAATATGGCTTTACATACAAGGTATGGACACTATGAATTTATAGTGATGCCATTTGGTCTTAATAATGCCCCTTCTACCTTCATGGATCTAATGAATAGAGTCTTTAGAGACTATCTTGATCAGTTTTTGGTAGTCTTTATAGAGGTTATTCTTGTTTATTAAAAGAGCAAGGAAGAACATGAAGATCACTTGAGAATTATATTGAAGACCCTGAGAAAAGAGAAGCTTTATGCCAAATTTACCAAGTGAGAATTTTGGCCTCAAAAAGTTTCATTTTTGGGTCACATAATCTCAAAATAGGGGATATCTGTGGATCTAGCAAAAATAGAGTTTATCAAAAGATGGTCGTGACCAACAACAGTGACTGAGATCCGAAGCTTTCTTGGTTTGGCTGGATATTATCAACGTTTAGTGAAAGATTTTTCATGATTATCTAATCCACTCACCAAGTTGACATGGAAAGGAGTTAAGTTTGTTTGGATGGAGGAATGTGAAGTGAATTTCAAGGAGTTGAAAAGAATGTTATCCAGCGCACCTGTGCTCACACTGCCTTGTAATGGAGAAAGGTTTGTGATCTACAGTGATGCATCCAAGAAGGGTTTGGGGTGAGTTCTTATGAAAAATGATATGTTGATAGCTTATGCCTCACGATTGTTGAAAATAAATGAGCAAAATTACCCAACTCATGATTTGGAGTTAGCTGCGGTAGTATTTGCATTAAATATTTGGAGGAATTATCTTTATGGAGAAAGGTGTGACATTTATACTGATCATAAAAGTTTAAAGTACATTTTCACACAAAAGGAGATGAATATGGGCCAAAGAAGATGGTTGGAGCTGATTCAGTATTATGACTGCTCAATCCATTACCACCCTGGGAACGAAAACAAGGTGGCAGATGCATTAAGTCGACAAGACCATTCCATTTTATCCATGATGAGGAACAAAAAAGATCCAATTTTTATGGATTTACAAAGGATGGATCTTGGAATTATAATGAAAGATTAAAATCGTATCTTTCTCAAATTAATGTTCAACTATCTATACATGTGAAGATTAAAGAGGCACATAAAGAAGATGTACAATTACAAAAGAAGGTGAGAAATGTTCCATAATTCAACCTTGATTGTGATGGGATAATAAAGTTCAGGAATCGGGTTTGTGTTCCTACCATCCTTAAATTAAAGAAGGAGCTGCTGGATGAGGCTCATAGTTCATCATTCTCTATTCATCCTAGAAGCACGAAGATGTATAGGGACCTGAAAGAGTACTTCTGGTGGGATGGCATGAAAATAGATGTTGCTGAATATGTCTCTCGATGCTTGGTTTGTCAGCAAGTTAAAGATGAGAAACAAAAGTATAAGGGGATGTTACAACCATTACCCATACCTGAATGGAAATAGGAAAACATCACTATGGACTTTGTCACCGGACATCCTAAAACATCCAAAGGCAATAATTCTATATGGGTCATAGTTGATCGTCTTTCAAAGTCTGCACACTTCATCACTATTAGAGATGATTTCTCTCTAGATCAGCTTGCCAGGATATATGTAAATGAAGTGGTAAGATTGCATGGAGTACCACTTTCTATTATACTTGATCGGGCTCCAAGGTTTACCTCAAAGTTCTAGCGAAGTCTTCAGCATACTCTGGATACAGAGTTACGTTTCATCACTGCTTATCATCCTCAGACAGACAGTCAGTCTGAGAGAACAATTCAAACTCTAGAAGATATGTTGAGAGCATGCTCTATGAATTTCAATGGTGGTTGGGATCAACACCTACCTTTGGTGGAATTTTCTTATAATTATAGCTTTCACTCCAGTATATAGATGGCTCTTTATGAAGCTCTCTATGGAAAGAAATGCAGGACTCCAACTTGCTGGGATGATGTTGGGGAATGAAAGCTATTAGGACCTGATCTCGTTGATAAAATGGCAGAAAAGGTCAGATCTATTCAACAACAATAAGAGAAGCTCAGAGTCGACAGAAAAGTTATGCCGACAACCGAAGAAAAGACCTAGAGTTTGAAGTGGGTGATAAAGTGTTCTTACGAATATCTCCCTAGAAGAGGGTCATGAGATTTTGAAAGAAGGGGAAGTTGAGCCCTAGATATATCGGTCCTTTCGAAATACATGATTGTGTTGGGAAGGTAGCTACCGATTGGCGCTTCCACCGAATCTCTCTCAAGTTCACGATGTGTTCCATGTATCTCTCCTGAGAAAGTACATACCTAATCCTTCACATGTACTCAGCTCAGAAGCTTTACCACTGGAGCAAGATCTTTCTTATGAAGAACAGCCGATAGAGATTCTGGATCATAGTAAAAAAGTCCTACAAAACAAGACCACTCGATTGGTGAAAGTTTAATGGAGGAACCACCAATTAGAAGAAGCTACATGGGAGCTTGAGAATATGATGAGGGAGAGGTATCCTCATCTGTTTGTTACAAAGTGATGAATTTTGAGGGCGAAATTCGTTTTAAGGGGGGTAGAATGTGACACCCGAGACATTTATGTTATATAAATCATCAAAGGAATCTTTTTCTACACACAACACTTTCTTGGCTTGCTGTACACAAAATTGCAACCTTCCTCGATAGCTTGTGGTGTACGCAATACCGAGTTTCACTAAACAACGATATACTATTAAAATATTATTAAAACTAGCCGTTATGAATAGTAATAACCACTTTTTAAAATTTTATAAATTTTATTTTTCAAAATGGACTTCATTTTTTATTCAGAATATCGAAATTAGCCTAGGGTGAAATTTTGGTATTTTTCTAAAAACATTAAATTTTTGATGAATAGTGAAACCACTAATGTAATGCCCCGACCCCAGCTACCCAGAGTCGGTGCATTACTTCGTAACATTGGCATGATCACAAAAGATCAAGTCTTGAAAGACCGATTAGTTTAGTATCATTGGAAACACTAGATACATTCATAAGTCTTACATTACATCATAAAGTGAAAAACTAATAACAAAGTCTTCATAGTCCACACTCATATCCTCTTCTTCCTATCCCTGCAGGTCATTCATAAAATACTTCTTCAAATCCTGGAAAATATTAAAACATTGAAAGGGGTGAGCTCAGATGCTCAGTAAGGATAACAATATTGCGGAAGATTTCCTAAATAAACATAAGCATTTAAGGCAGTGTATGACTCAAAAAAAAGCCCTTTAAACTTGAACTTCAACATAATATGGAAAAAGTAAAATGAGATAATTCCATTTACTTATTTATATGGATATTCTACTGGTCGAATAATCACATGCAATATCAATAACCACTTTCATAATGATGGAATGCATAATGCCAGACTATCATAACCACGTAGCCAAGGCCTCGTGCCAAGACCACAAATAAGATTTTGTCAAGGCCTCGTGCCAAGACACTAGTTTGTCTCATGAGACATGCCGATGCATCGAGGAGCTATAGCGGGCTCCACCCGTCACTTATTAAGTCCAATGAATTACTCATATGAATAGGTTTAAACATTTTATAAACCATAACATAATCATATCACATAAAACATGCATAAAGGAAACATAAAATTTCCACATTTCAATCACAAGATATCAATAAAACACATTGATATAATAAAAACGCTTTCAAAACCATTTTAATTACCAAAATAAAAGAAAGATAAAACTTTGTTTTTATTTTTCATTAAAAAAAGTGATGGCTTGTAGAGGAAGCCGAAACTCAAATAATGGTCACGGCGGCGGAGAAGTCGTTGTCGCCGCATATGTACGGAAAGAAAAACATTCCCTTTTTGTCGTTTAGTAAAACGCTTCGTATAAAAAAGATTCCTTTTGAATAAACGTAAATGTCAAAGGGGTTTATACACTGTATAAAAGAAAGTTGTGTATAAAACCAAATATGCCTCAATGAAATGATATTGAGACGAAGTCCTTAAAAAGATAATTTTTAAATAAAATAGATCTATTATGTGTATTCAGTATAGGTACACATAAAGAAAGTAAAAATACAAAATAGGACATAATAATATCATGACATAATTTGAAAGTAGGAGATTAACCCAAATAATGGAAATTGGGTTAAGAAATTCCCTTACCTTGCGTCCTGTCCTGACTCGACTGTTCTTTAACCTCCTGAATAATAAACTAGAGTTAATTACTATTTACATAAGAACCCTTTTAATGTTCATTATTCCTTTTATATCCCTTATTACCATGTTATGAACATTATGTAATTATTTAAGTTTATAACGGTCGTTTTGTCGATCTTTGGTACTTGAGTCAACAATAAACTTCTTATAATTACAAGTTGTTCATGTGGTGAAATATCAATTATATCCAGAATTATATTCATTATGTAGATATCATATATATCATATATATCCAGTATATACATTCATTCATAATATTACGTAAAATTTAGAGGTAAGAAATGAAATGCACCGTTCATGGAGACGGTTAGCCGTACGTACGCATGAACGCTACTTTCATTTCTATTTCGTATTTAATGGAATGAAATCATAATGATATAAATGTATAATATAATTCCAGTATAATATAGCATATAATACCATTTACTCCATCCTTTATACATCCCACATGTGGTATTAACGATTCAAATCACTTTGAGGGGGCGGTAGTCCGCACTTCCTAAAATGAAATTATCGCGTTTACCCATAATGGAAATCATAAAGTATGCCATAAATGAAAAATACATAACCTTAAGTAAAACATAAACATATTTTATATCATTTATAAATAGAGTGACATCTTAATGTCCACCTTTGAAGGTGTTTTATGAGTGTTGAACAATCATCGTTTTGTGAGGCAGAAATTCGCCATCCACATATACTGTATGTTTTTTAACCATTTGATGCAGGTGTGTGTAAGTGTAGCTCGAATCCTTCTTATAAAAACATCCTAGTATATTTAGGATACTGGTTTTGTTACAAAAGAAATGAATAAAAAGTGTTTAGGGGGTTGGAGAAGAAAAATAAAACAAAACAACATTAGAGAAGACATTACCTCAAAATCGGGTAACTCTTTTTGATTTGAGCCAAAGGCTTCCTTGGGAAGAGTTCTGCCCAAAGTGAGGCTTCTAGGAGTAATAGGGGGAAGTTGGGAGAGTATTTGGGCAGAGTTTGGCCGAGAAAAATGGCTTGAAAGTGTGAATGAGGTGGTAGAGGTGGGGGCCTTTTATAAGAGGAGAGGAGGGGCACTCTTGGAAAGTAAGGAAATTTTACATTATTATACAATGCTTTTCGGATTCTAAAGGTCCCACAATTATATAATTCGTGGATAAGGTGATAAGGGTTCGAAATATACCCATCCAATAGTCTTTGGACAAGTGTAAGCTTTGAATGGTATATTATCTTTTCATTTTATTAAAATCGTTAAATAATGAGGTCATCGCTGCATCATAATGATGTCATAAATAATTTAATTTATTTAATGTCTAAAAATTATAACAAAAATACTATGATGTAGGAAATATTTTTAGCTTTCTAATTACTTTTTATAGTCAAAAATATGACTTGTATAACCCCATGTAAAAATTGTTTTAGTAAAACATTTCATGTTTGTGTGATTTTTTACTTTAACATTAAATAAAAGGTATTTATGTCATTTTCCAACTAAAGTGGCTCCATGGGGTCCCCAAGTTGACCCATGGATTGTGTTGGTCGGCCATGGAACATCCAATGAGGGTAGGACATGTGTCAAGCTCATCTCATATTATTAAAACATTATTTTTACCTTAAACTACACTAATTACCTCTAATCGCGATTAAGAACTTAAAAGTTACTATTCACAAAAATTATTTTAATCTCATTGAACCACATTCTACTTCTTAATGACAGCCATGTATGTCAGATTTTTTGAAAATCAAATCACAGAAGTGGTAATATTTCATTTAAACGAAAAATCAGTTATTTAACTACCACTTAGTGGTTTCACTATTCATCAAAAATTGAAGTTTTTCAGAACAATGCCAAAATTTCACCCTAAGCTATAATTGATATTCTGAATTAAAAAATGATGTATATTTTAAAAAATTCCAAACATGTAAGATGCATTAATTAATTTTATAATTAATTCCCGCTGTCACAACAAATAGCATGTTTTTAAGAAACAATTTATATCAAAAGATTGGCAATTGTTTATGTCCAATTTCAATGTTAAATTAATTCTAATGACCACCATTGGATAAAATGGTAAAAATATATTATAATTATACTTGAAAACCACTAAATAGTATAATTTATCACTATAAAGTATTTTTATTAAAAAAGTTGTTTTTGAAGTATTTTTCAGTATTCATAAAAAATTAGAAGTTCTCAGAAAAATTCCAAAAATTCAACATAGGCTAATTTCGATATTCTGAATCCAAAAATGAAGTCCATTTTGAAATATAAAATTTCTATAATTTTAAAAAGTGGTTATTACTATTCATAACGGCTACTTTGATTAGTCGCGGTGTTTTAGAACTCGAAGTTGCGTACAATGCAAGCCATTGCATTATTGAATGAGAAGCGTATCGTGGAAGCTCGGGGTGTTACAACTAAGTGGTAGTTAAAAAAAATGAATTTTTCATAAAACGTAATTTTACCGCTTCTGTGAGTGGAATTTCAAAAATCCGAGAGACACGATTGATGTCAGTAAGTAATATGTAGTTCAATGAGATGAAAATAATTTTTGGTGAATAGTAACTTTTTACTTTTATTTACCATGGTTAAAAGTAAATAGGGTAATTAAGGGTAAAAATGATACCCAGACACATGTACTAATTCTATTGGATAAGTGTAATTCGACCAAAAACAACCTTAGGAATAAAATATGACCATTTAGGCCCACTTGGATTAGATTATGACATTTATTATTAATTTATTTAAAGAAGGGTTAAAATAGTTAAAATCAATGTTTATTAAGAAAATAATTTTTAATATAGGGTTATACATACGATAAATTCGACTATAAATATTAATTAGAAATATAAAACGATTTCGTACATAATGATATTTTATTCTTAATTTTTAGACTTTAAATAAGTGAATTTATTTATGACACAATGAAGATGCAGTAATTATCTTATTAACGAAATATTCACATAATTGATGTTATAAATACCCAAATAAATGTAATTTGAGACTTTTTATGAATTCCTATAATTTTATAGGTTACTATGACATGTTATTATTTATTTAATTAACTTTCTTATAACTAATAACTCTGTTATGATTTTCACAAAAATCAATTACTAAATAGTATCAAAATTGAAATCAAATAGGTTTTAAAAAAAATATTATATTATTAATTGTTATTTTATTCCTATAAAATCTATGTTTCGGCCAAATGACTTAGATAAGGTTATATATATTAATAATAAACAACTTGGGGTTTTTTGGGCTTGTTATAGTGAGTTTATTAACCTTATAGTATAAGAACACAAGAAGAAAAGGTAAAAGAAAAATTATTTAACTTAATGATAAATCTAAATGATAAGGTTAAAATAGGAACCTAAACTTGTCTAAATTCTATTGGATGAGAGTATTTCGTCACATCCCCAACTTAGCTTATAAATAAATCAATTTGGATCTATTTAAAACCGAACATGACTTTCTAATAAAATAATATTTTTAGTTTTTCCAATGGAGCCCCTCTCCTCCCTTATAAATGGGCACCTCCTCCCCCTCTTCCTCACACCACATTGAGCCTTCAAGCTCGGCCAAACCCTGAAAATTTCTCCACTGAACTTTCCTAGAGACATCCTAAAGGTCCTGGTCTTCTTCAAAGACCAATTTTAGTGCCGTAAAAGGAGGTCTCAAAGAGGCGTTTCAAAGAGGAGGTTATATCCGTTACCAATTCTTTCAACTTTATTTCTTCTTCCAATTCTTCTTCTTTAGTTGTTTCATTATGAAGTAATAACATCAGTATCACTCATATAATTATATGTTATTATAATTATGAAACAACCCTATTTCACCATCTATCCATCCTACGGAAAAAGAAATCACCGCGCGTGCGTACGTACGGAATACCGTCTCCACTGCGTGGTGTAATCTATTTTCCACCACCAACATACTAGGATGGGTATAATGGTGTAAATAATTACTATATATGACTATTTTAAAGTGATATTTATTCTAAAATAGTATACATACACTACAATACAATTCCACGATCATGGGAACGATGTCATCGCTCATGCGTACGTACGGAATGCCGTCTCCACGATGTGATGCGACTCGTTCTACACAATTTTCATTTCATAATGATTACCTAAATGAATTGAGTGAATAAATATTATATATATTACACTAATACCATTCTGTAAATGAGTTATCTATAAACTAAAAAAAATATGAATTTATTCGACAAGACAAACATAAGAATAAAAAAGTAATAAATGCCCG
The DNA here is from genome assembly GCA_963277665.1 of Viscum album. Lineage (NCBI taxonomy): Eukaryota > Viridiplantae > Streptophyta > Magnoliopsida > Santalales > Viscaceae > Viscum > Viscum album. Next base: position 645,183,227 of record OY728128.1, read on the forward strand.
AATAATAAGTAGTAATGAAATATTACTAATAAGAAGATAAGAATATGACCATATATGATATCATAAAAATAAGTATGATTCTGGAATAAGTCAGTAACATTATTTAAATCATTATAAAGGATGTTCGGACATGTACAAAGCATATCAGACCTAAGGTAAGTAAAATATCACAATCTCATTTTTTTCCGAGATTGTTTATACTTTGGAATTTACTGGGGTGTGTTTTATCATACGCATCCATGTTTCCTCAATATGTAATATTATTTCCATCCACCTACAATTTTTTAAATACAATTTTTCCCTTCGGTGAGCTTTTAGTAAAAGATATGAATGGAATATTTTGTCGTTATTCATACAAGGTACTTTTTGACTTTTCCGACAAAAGTACAAGAATAATGTTTTTTAACTTATACGGCATGAATGGATATTTAATACATTATTTCCAAGAAGCTTAAATTACAAGTTTTAAAGTGTATTTTTAATAAAATTCTTTTATTTTAGAATTTTATGACATGTTAAGAAAGGAAATGTTTTTTTGAAGTAGAAAGTATATTTTCCTCAAGAAAGGAGTTCAAGTGTTTTATCAAAATTATTTTCCATCTAAGATAATAAAGGATTCTGTTTCTATCCCTATTATTACATTGACTTGATTATGTTGTGATGGAATTATTTTTATGAATTACTTTATCATGTATGAATTGTTTTATGATTTCCATTTTTATTACATGGGTTAAGATATGATGTATGGTTTATGATTTTGTGGCACACATAAGAATGGTATCATTATGAGATGGGTGGGACCTATATCACCCTACAATGTATTGGGTAAAGATTTTATATCTCATGAGATAGACATGGCTGGAACGACAGGTTAAACCGGTTCAGTGAAATAGGACTGAAACAAGGATTGAACTCGGTTCAGAAATGGACTTTTTCTACTAAGATAGTCATGCCAATGAGTCTCGACTAATAAGAAATGATTCTCTATGATTATGCATGTATGCAACAAAGTTTCATGTTTTATGTTATGATTATTGGGATTACATTTCACTACTATAATTTATCCCATGTTATGAAATTATGATTTCTTTTACTGGTTAAGATTTCCAAAAGTTATGTTCTTATGTATATGATGTGATTGATATTTCTTTTGCTTACCCTTTCTGAGCATTCGAGCTCACACTTTTGTATGTTTTATTTCCCCAGGTCAGGAAGAATGTCATTAAGTGGGATATGCCAAAAAGGGACTCTATATATGATGAAATAAATGGGTGTCAATGTAGAAGCTTTATGAACCAGTTGTTCATCTTTCCCAGTTTCTACAGACTCTATACCTATACGGCCCTTTCCTAGTTTTGTTATATGTTGTAACAAGTGTGGTTCAATTATGAAGGAATAAAAATGTATGTAAAGAATGGGTTGTTATATTATATGTGGGAATATAAGGATTTGATGGAGAAGAAGTGTCCTCTTTTTTACCTGAGTGATGAATTTTGATGGAGAAATTCATTTTATTTGGGGTAGAACGTAACACCCTAGGTTTTTATATACCAATTTTATCAAATAAATTAAATTTTAATTTATGTATTAAATTCAACTAATTTAGTAATTTCATTGACATGACACCAATTTGGAATACAGAACATAGATTATGTGTATGTTACAAGAAACATTTACTTTGCAAAGGATTCACACAACACCAACTTATCGTATAGTATACGCAACACTGATGTTTCTACAAAACAAAATTTTAATGTTATAATTATTTAAATTTGATCATTATGATATATACATAAAACATAGTTATATGAATTCCAATCACCATTTTATTATTATTTTTTACAATTTCATCAATATAAAAATAACATATTTATAATGAACAATTTAATTTTTTGTGATGTCCTAATATGTTTAAAAATTTGATTTTCTAAAATGAAATACTTTTAATGTAGTTCTCTGAAAAATATTAAAATTAATTTTATACATATTTATGAATTTAATTTGATAAAATAATATTTAATTTTTTATTTAAAATTTAAAAATTATATTTGGAATAACATAAAGGAATTTTTAGATAGACATTATTTTTGGATGAATGCTGAAAAATAATAAATTTTAATACAAAATAGATTTTTATTTTAATTTATTTTTAATGTTAAAATATATTTTAATTTGGTTTAAAATTAAAATTATATCCTCATTTTTTAATCCTCCAATATTTGGTCATTTAAATCAATTTCACTTTTAAATTTAATAAATAAATATAGAAACCTTCTAGTCATTTCTTCTTTAAAAACTAGTAGTGTCGTCCCATTAGTGAGGTTATTTTTCAATTAATTTATTACAATTATACCATTATAATTTTTAAATATAGAATAAATATTTGAATCCAAATAAATTATACTATATAACAATGTCAAAATTCTTTTTTCCAAAATTATTAGTGAAATTGATTAAAACTAATTAAATTTATTATGGTTAAATTAAACATAATATGGAACTATACCGAAAAATTAAGGCCAAAAAAGATATCAAACATTTTCCAAAACACAAATTAATTGCATGAATCTTCAATTAACCTTAAATTATTGTGTCTTCTGTATTAGTTTTCTTAGGAAAAATGTGGGTACACCAAACATGTTTTCAAAATTTCCAAGTTTGTCATTTCTCATCCCTAAAATAGGAAACCAGATCTCCCCCTTATTCAATCCTTTAAAAAAATTGGTTCATCAAATATCTACCACATAAACTACCCAAAATGCATTCCTCCATCCTATAATCCTCCCGTTGGATATAAAGAAATGAAAGGAATGTGATTGGAACAAACAAAAAGGAGTTACCAAATTAATAGGTAATTTCTTCTCTTAGGCTCGTTTATTTTATTTTCATTATCCACCCCTAAATCAAATTATTCATTGATTTTATTAAAAAAATTTAATAAATATAATAGTATATTTTTTTGATAATGGTGTTACCTACCATTACACATACATCAATCTTATGGGTAAAAAATTTATTCTTTATGTTTACGAGGAACTTCTACTTCACTAAATTATGACTGTCAATTTACCATTACTAACAATAATAGTGTAAATTATGATAGATATTATGTTTATATATTTCATATTTTATATTTATAATTTGTTTAATATTATTTATCCATATTACCATTCTTCACTTTTTTACTTTCCATTGGATGTAAACATGATAATTTCGTTTGGGGAGGGGTGGACCACCGCCCCATCAAATAGATGTGGTCCACTCACACACTACATGGAATGTATTATGGATGTCATTAGTGAACGTATATGATATTTATGACATTATATTACAAATTTAATGATTATATATATATGTCATTTTTTCATTCTTTATTTGTGATATTAAAAATAGAAACAACATTCATGAATACATACGACTTATAGTCTCCATGAATAGTGTATTCTAATTCATAAAACATTATTAGATAGATTATTATAAAAATTATATAATAAATATGAATTATATTTATATCATGGAGTTAATTCTGGAATCATGACATAAGTATAAGGACCAAAGAAATAATGACTTAAAAAGTATGCAAAGGAAAAAGTGAATATTACCTAAAGAGAAACCTTAACATAGGATTGTTAACAAAAGTATAAAATAAGTTAATAATAAAAAGATATATGGTATTAGATATAATAATATAATTAATTAATATAATTATAATAAATTTATATATATTATAATCTTTTTTTCAATGAGTATGATGATAGTCAAGAGTCAATGTGAGGGGATTTCATTTAACTTTTTATTTCTGTGATATTCATTATATGTTCATCACTCTTTCAAATTTTTATGGTGTATATTCTACACATTAATTAATTATATGTCTCTTATACATAAATTATATGTCTCTTATATGTCTCTTATACATAATTTCACTTTCTTAGTTTTAAAGTATTATCCAACATTGCCGACTGATAATAGTATATTAAAACAATATAAAATCTTTTATAGATTGTTTTTTATTATTCTCTTATTAATGAAATTAATGAGACCTCACTCAAATACACTCATGTTTTTTTATTTTACTCTCGTTATTAAATATTTCCTCGTCTATTGGATCCATTTTATACTGTTTGGTACTTAATATGATGTGATGAAGACAAATCTGACTATCCCTCTATTCAGTTGGAAATATATTATATTAAAAAATGTTGTTTTAAAAATCATATTAAAAAATATTTTCATATGATAATTTAAGCTGATTTACAAAGAAAAATTAATTTGAAATCATTTTATATTTTTTAAGGGTTCCATAATTTGTTTTTGAAATAAAACTTCATTGAAATTTTTTCAAAAAGATTTATGTTTTAAAAGGTGTTTTTCAATAAAGAAAAAAAAATTTCCTAAAGAAATGTTATTAAAATAACATTAAATATAAATTACAATGTAAGATAACAAACACAGGTGTTACCCATTACAATCGAGGTATGTTATTCAATTTATCCCATTATTATTATTTCATAGGGTGGAATATGGTTTCATTGCCTTATGTTAATGAAACCCATTTCTATTTCACGAATTATATGATTTTGAAACTGGATTATTTTTATGGGTTATGTATTTAATGATATGATTATTAAAAATGTCCCTTTTATCAGGTTTTGATATGATTACATGTTTGTAATACCCATTACATTTCATGGGTTATAATATGATTATTTATGAACTTGTGTACATGTATATATGAATTCACTATGAGACATTAGGGAAATATATCTCCCTCCAATGCCTAGGGTAATGATTTATAACTCCTGAAATAGAATAACATGATCATGGGAGTGAGCCATGGCTACTAATTTGGCCATGGGAGTGAACAATGACTACCAATTTGGTTTTAGAAGTGAAATCATGATAAAAATATGGTTGTGGGATTGCATATGAATACCAAGATAGTATGTGGAGTGAACCCATACTACTAAGATTTTCTTGGATGAAATTCTTTAGATACTATGGAAATAATATTCTTATATTCTTATGGTCCATCTATAATTTCATGTTTTATTATTATTTTATAATTTCAATTAATATTTTATAATTTGTTTTATGATTCATGAGTTATGAACAATCAATCAGTATTCCATGATTCCTATTTAGGATCATCGATATAGAAGGTATAATAATCTATTTTAAAGATCACATTTTAATACCCCTATGATAATAAGGCCCCGGCCTTAAACCTTAATTAATATTGAATTACATGAATAATTCTTATTGAGGATCTTTTCAGGTTTAGAGTTTTAGAGATTTAGGACATAACTATTACATCTCAAAAGATTACAAAGTAGACACTTCTACTAAATTTCCATAAAATAAAAACTCTTAAAAACAAACCATGTCCAGTTCCATGTTTTAGATAGCATGACTTTTCCTTAATCCCATACTTGACACTATTCCACTTTATGTCCTGTGAAAAACATTTCAAAAACATGGGGTGAGCATCAAAAGCTCAGTAACGGATACACAAAGAAGGAAATCTGTTAGTTTTTCAAAACCACTAGTAAAACATGAATACTTTATCAAATAAATACTTATCACCTTTATGAAGCATAAAATACTCTTTATTGAATAAAATTTCATTACTTACCCTTTTTTAATCAAAATATTACCATAAAATACATATAAAGAACTCATAAAATATAAAGGTAACTTGGGACATAAACATACTTAAAGGGAATAACCATATGGTCGACTTACACACATACTTAAATGGAATAACCATACGGCTGACTTCCATACCCAATGCATTGGAGGTTATAACGTAACCACCCATCCTGATATTCACGACATCACCCGTCATATGGTTTATCACGTAACCACCCGTCAAATTACAATGTACCATTATAAAATCATAAGACATAAAATAATATAATGTAAAGAAAACATTTCCCCACTTTGATCACAGTATATCACATAAATATATTGACATAACAAATCTGTTATAAAAACCACTTTCAATACCAAAATACATAAAAAAGTATATGGTATTTATTTCATTTTAAAAGCATTACGACTTGTTGAGGAATCCAAAGACCAAACAATACTCGTGGCGGCAGAAAAGGTCGTTGTCACCGCGTATGTCAAAAGAAACATTCCTTTTTGTCGTTTTGTAAAACGATTCGTAGAAAATATTCCTTTTGTATAAAATTAAAAGTCAAAGGTGTTTATACACCGTATAAAAGAAATCCTTGTATTAGAACAAAACATTCCTCAATGAAAGGAGATTGAGACGAAGTCCCATACCTCGGGTACGACGTGACTAAATTGCTCATTAATATCATGAATAATAAACTAGTGTTAATTTCTACTTGCTTAAGAACCTTTTTCAATCTTACTATTCCTTTTATATCAATTACTTCCATGTTAAGCATTATGTAATTATTTAAGTTAATAATGTTTGTTTAGTCGATATTTGGTTCTTAAGTCAAAAGTGGACTTCTTACAATTACATTTTGTTCATGTGGTCAAACGTTCATTATATCTAGAATGATATTCATGATTCGGATATCATATATATCAAATATATCCAGCATATACATGTAATTATAATATTACATAATCATTTAGAGGTAAGAAATGAAATGCACCGTAAATGGAGAGAGTAAGTCGTACGTACGCATGAACGCTTCTTTCATTTCTATATCATACTTTAATGGAAAGAAATAATATTGAGATAAAGATATATTATAATTCTAGTATAAAATAATATATAATAGCTTTAAATCCAACATTTATACGTCCCACATATGGCATTAACGAATCACATCACTTTGAGGGGGCGGTAGTTCGCACTTCCTAAAATGAAGATATCGCGTTTACCCATAATGGAAACCATTAAGGTATGACATAAATAAAAAAATACAGAAGAATAAGGAAAAAACATATTATATATCATATATAAATATAGTGACAACTTAATGGCCACCTTTGAAGGTGTTATATGAGTTTTGAACAACCAACGTTTCGTGAGGCAGAAATTCACCATCCACGGAAACAGTATGTTCTATAACCATTAGATGTAGGTTTGTTTATGTGTAGCTCGACTAATTCTTATAAAAACATCCTAGTATATTTAGAATACTTGTTTTGTTACAAAATAAATTAATAAAAAGAGTTTAGGGGGTTGGAGAAGCAAAATAAAACATAAGAACACAAGAGAAAACACTACCTTTAAAACGGGAACTCTTTTTGATTTGAGCTCAAAGGCTTCCTTGGGATAACTTCTACCCAATGTGAGGCCTCAAGGAGTAATAGAGGGATGTGGAGAGACAAAATGGGCTGGGTTAGGCCGAGCCAAAGGCTTTGGAAGTGTGGGTAAGGTGGTAGAGGTGGAGGACTTTTATAAGAGGAGAGGAGGGGCACTCTTGGAATGTTAACAAAAGATATTTTACTATAAAATGATTTTGGGATAACAAGGGTCCCAAAATTATATATTTATAGTATAAGGTGATAATATATCGAAATACACCCATAAAATAGGTTTTTGACTTGTTTAGGTCTTAGATTTTACATTATCTTTTCATTTTATTTAAATTGCTAAATAATGAGGTAATCACTGCATCCTCATGGTGTCATAAATAATTTAATTTATTTAATGTCTAAATATTATAAAAAAACTATCATGATGTAGGAAATAGTTTTATCTTTCTAGTGAATATTTATAGTCAAAAATTAAACTTGTCTAACCTCATTTAAAAATTATTTTAGTAAAACAACTCATGTTTGTGACATTTTTATTTTAACATTAAATACAAAGTAATTAATGTCATTTTCCTACCAAAGTGGCTCCATTGGGTCCCCAAGATGACCCATGGATTGTTTGGGTCGGCCATGACACATCAAATAAGGTTAGAACAAGTTTCAAGTTCATTTCATATTATTAAAACATTATTTTTACCTTAAACTACACTAATTACATCTAATCGCGATTAAAAACATAAAAGTTATTATTCACCAAAAAATTATTTTAATCCTATTGAACCACGTTTTACTTCTTAATGAAAACCATGGATGTCGGATTTTTGAAATTCAAAACACAGAAGTGGTAAAATTTCATTTAAACGGAAAATCAGTTTTTATAAGTACCACTTAGTGGTTTCACTATTCATCAAAAAGTGATGTTTTTCAGAAAAATACCAAAACATCACCCTAAGCTATATTTGATATTCTGAATTCAAAAATGATGTCCATTTTACAAAATTCAAAACATATAAGTTACAATAATTAATTTAATAATTAATTCTCGCTGTCAGAGCAAATAGCGTGTTTTTATGAAACAATAAGTGTCAAAAGATTGACACTAGTTTAAGTCCAATTTCAAAGTGAAATTAATTCCAACGACCACTATTGGATTAAATGGTAAATATATATTCTAATTTTACTTTAAAACCAATTCAAAGGATAATATAATCATATAAATAAATTATACTAAAAAGAGGGTTTGAATTAAAATACAACATTTTTCACTATTCATTAAAAAATGAACTTTATCAGAAAAATACCAAAAATTTACACAAAGTAAATTTTGATGTCCCGATTCTAAATAAGAATTTAATTTGGTCCAATATAATGTATAAGAGTGACCAAAACTATATTTATTGATGGTTCGCCATCAAAAGGTGATAAGTCGACCTTTTGGGAGTGTTAGAGTATATATGCCTAAAGTTGAATTCTTTTCATATTTTAAGCCTTTATCTTTTATTGGATAAATGTAGAAACATTTAAAAAACATATATAATAATATTTTAGTTATTTGTATTCATTCCCGCCAATACAATGGCTACGTGTTAACTATTATTTAAAATAATATTATTTTATTACTAGTGTGCAACGTAAGATTTCAAAGAAACTCTTTGTTGCGTATCGGGTACGCTATCGAACATAGAAACCCTTTTAAAGTAAAATTAATATTTAATTCATAAATATTAATAAATATGAAAATTATTTATTCTTTATTTACCTGGGATGTTACATCCTTCCCCCCTTTTGGGAATTGCATCCTCGCAATTTTATTCACTTATCAAAATAAGTGGGGGTATTTATACCTCATAGAATTTTCAGATTCCAATGTTGCCTCTTGACTCATGTGGTTTTTCCACAAAACCATTACCTTGTGAATTACCTTATTTCGCAACACTTCCTCTCTTCGGTCAAGAATCTGGACTGGTTATTCTTTATAAGAGAGATTCTCTTCCAACTCAACTACCTCTGGGCTCAAAACATGAGATGGATCTGGCATATACTTTTTCAACATTGAAACATGAAAAACATTGTGTACCTGAGATAAACTCGGAGGTAAAGCCAATTGATAAGCAACTGATCCAACTTTCTACAGAATTTCATACAGTCCAATGAACCTTGGACTCAGCTTTCCATTATACCAAATCGCATCACACTTTTCCATGGGGAGACTTTGAGAAAAACATGATCACCTACCTCGAAAGATGGATCCTTCCTCCAGTAAACCGCATAACTCTTCTGCCTGATTTGAGCTGTTATCATGTGTTTTTGTATCAGCTGAAATTTTTCTGCCAACTGTTCTACCACTTCTAGTCCCATCAACTTCTTTTCACCCACTTCATCCCATAATGTTGGAGTTCGACACCACTTCCCGTACAACGCCTCAAATGGTGCCATCTGTATACTGGAATGAAAACTCAACCAAAGAATGTTGTTGGTCCCAACTTCCTTGATAATCAATCGAACAAGCACGTAGCATATCCTCCAATGTCTGGATCGTTCGTTCTGATTTCCCATCTGATTGAGGATGAAATGCTGTACTAAAATTTAATTCAGTACCCAAAGAATTCTGAAGGCCTTTCCAAAAGTTAGAAGTAAACCTGGGATCACGGTCAGATACAATGGAGAGAGGAACTCCATGTAACCTGAAAATATCTTTAAGATACAAACAGGAAAGTTGATCTAGGGAAAAAGTATCTCTTATAGCAAGGAAATGAGCAGATTTGGTCAAGCGATCAACAATAAACCAGATTGCATTATTACCTCGGGGTGTCTTCTGCAATCCCACAATGAAGTCCATGGATATATTCTCCCATTTCCACTTTGGAACTGGTGAAGGATAAAGCATCCCTTTTGGTAACTGCCTCTCTTCTTTAACCTATTGACAATTCAAACACTTCATAGTAATATCAGCAATATCTCTTTTCATTCCATCCCACCAGTAACACTCCCTCAGATCTCTGTACATCATAGTACTACCAGGATGAACTGAAAACGGGGAACTATAAGCCTCACATAACAACTCATTCTTCAACTGTGAATCACAAGGTACACATAATCTCTTCCCAAACCTCAAAACACAATCATTATCAATGTTGAATTCATGCAACATACCCTTATGAACCAGCTCAACCTTTATTTGCAACTCACTATCTTGCTTCTGTGCTTACTTGATTCTATCTTATAGAGAAGATTTCACTGATACCTGAAAAAAAATAGAAGAACTTCCTGCACAAAAAACTTCCATTCCAAAGTTCATCAAATCAAAAACCAAAGGATCTCGTTCCAAACGTAGCATGGTTAATGAACCATTACTTTTTCGACTCAATGCATCGGCCACTTTATTTGCTTTTCTCGGAAGGTAATGAATTGTACAATCATAATCCTTGATTAATTCCAACCATCTCCTCTGTCTCATGTTCAATTCTTTCTGAGTGAATATATAATTTAAACTTTTGTGGTAAGTATATATTTCACACTTTACTCCATAAAAATGATGCCTCCAAATTTTCAGAGCAAAAACAACAGCAGCTAATTACAAATCATATGTAGGGTAATTTACTTCATGAGTTTTCAATTGACGTGAAGCATATGCAATTAACTTATCATTCTGCATAAGGACGCAGCCAAGTCCCTTCAACGAAGCATCACTGTATATAACAAACTCACCATTCCTGGAAGGAAGTGCCAAAACATGATCATTCACCAATCTTCTTTTCAACTCCTGAAAACAATCATCACATTCTTTTATCCAAAAAAACTTAACACCCATCAGAGTTAGCATAGTCATTGGACTAGATAACCAAGAAATTTTTTTATCAATCCTTCAGTAGTAACATGCCAAACCAAGGAAGATACGGATCTCAGTTACATTTGTGGGTCTTGGCCATTCTTCAAAAACTTTTGTTTTAGCAGGATCAATAGTTATGCCATCTTTTGAAACAATGTGTCCCAGGAAGGAAATTTTTTGTAACCAAAACTCACACTTGATGAAATTTCCCTACAGTTTCGCTTCTTTTAAGGATTGCAAGATAACCCTTAAATGACTTTCATGCACCTCTTTACTTTTAGAAAACACCAAAATATCATCAATGAAAACAAGCAAAAACTTATCCAAGAACTCATGGAAAATTCTATTCATAAGGTCGATGAATACAGTAGGTGCATTGGTTAACCCAAAAGGCATAACTACAAATTCATAATGGCCATATCTAGTACGAAATGCAGTCTTCAGAACGTCTGCTTCTTTTACTTTCAACTGATGGTACCCATACCTCATGTCAATATTCGAAAAATACTGAGCTCCCTGGAGCTGATCAAACAAATCATCGATATGAGGAAATGGATACTTGTTCTTAGTAGTGATATTACTCAAGGCTCTATAATCAATGAAAAGTCTCATTGAGCCATCTTTATTTTTAACAAACAAGAAATGATCACCCCATAATGATGTGATAGGTTGAATGAAACCTTTATCTAATAACTCCTACAATTGCTTCTTTAACTCTAAAAGTTCAACTTACGCCATTTGATAAGGGGGTTTTGAAATTGTAATAGAATCAGGAACTAAGTCAACAGTAAATTCAACTTCCCGATCATGAATAATACTAGGAAACTCATCAGAAAAAACATCAAGATACTCATTTACCACTAGCACATCATTAATCTGAAAAGTTCCTTTATTTTCAATAATATGTGCAAGGTAACATTCATTTCCATCTTTTACTAGTTTCTCAACTTCCTGATATATTATCAAAATCAAGGGTTAATTGATGTACACAAACTGAAAATCTTTCTGAAAAGAAACTATTTTATCTCTGAAGTCAATCTTAGCATGATAAACAGAAATCCAAAATAACATCAAACTCTACTACAGGCAAAACAATAATGTTTGCTGGTAGATTCTATCCGCACACAAGGATAGGAAGGTTCTTATAATTTCTTTTTGTCTCAACGTTCCCTCCGGGAGTTTTTACCATAAGTTTAGGATTCATATCTTGTGACGGAATTACCAATTTACTAGAAAACTTCTCAGAAATGAAAGAATGTGTATTCCATGAATCAAAAAACACATTGGCATAATCTGAACAAACAAACAGTGTACCTGATACTACTTCCTTTGACAGCCCAACATCTACTGAAGTAGTTGAAAAGAATTTCACCACTAATTTCTGCTTGTAGTTTGGCTACTTACCCCCAGTTGAGTTCTTCGTTAGACACTCATTTTCTTAATGACCCATTTAATTACACTTAAAACATCTTACCGCTGACTTTTCATTGCCTGCTTGATCATCTTCCTTACAATTACGAGCAATATGACCAAACTTAACACACTGAAAGCACTTTCCAGACATGGATAAACATTCTCTAGGATTCATGTTACCACACTTCTCATAGGATGGATATTTGTTTTTCTTACCTCCTTGCTTCTTTGAGGAATTCTTCGCATTTTCCTGCAAACTGGACCTCTTATTCAGTTGTTTTTCAAAGAACACTTGATCATCGACAAACTCCATTTCCACCTTCACTGCTCATCGAACAAGTTTTTCATAACTTTTGAACTCACGAGATGCTAAAGCCCTTCGATACTTTGGATTTTACCTCTGAGTAAAAACGGTTGATTTTACTATCAAGATCTCGTATGAAGTTTGGAGCATGCCTTGCCAATCGAGTGAACTTTGCTTCATAATCAGCCACTAAGTCATCCTCTTGCATCAATTCTATGAATTGTTTTTCTATCCTAAGACAAACCACCTTAGGAAAATATTTCTCAAGAAACATACCTTTGAATTCGTCCTAGAGAAGAACATCAATCTCATCACTATCCCTTATATTTTTCACCATCGACCACCACTGATCAGATTCACCTTCAAAACGGTAAATAGCAAGACTAACCTTTTCATGTTCTGAACACCCCATGATATCAAAAATATTTTCCAGTTCTTTAACACACCCTTCAGCCAGCACGAGTTCACATGATCCTCTGAATGATGAGGGATGTTGCCTCATGAAATGTTCCACCACTGACATGTTCCTCTGTGGTTGATCTGGCTGACCTCCTACCTGGATACCACCACTACTTATAGCCTGATTCAACTGTGCCATTACTGTAACAAATAGTTCAGTTCCAATTCCGACCATCTCAGGTTGCTGATTTGGAAGGTTGTCTTCCTCCTGATGTCGTCCCAATACAGCTTCTTTGTTTCCTCTATGGAATACCATTATGAACACAGAAATATCTTAGTAAAAGCAACATGGTAATCTTTAAATTCAATATCATTTCAATCGTACCATAAATTAACTTATAATTTAACACTTTTCTAACTCCTATAGTTGTCTAAACCGACCTTTGATACCAACTATAAGGCCCCGACCTTAAACCTTACTTAATATTTAATTTAATGAATAATTCACATTGAGGATCTTTTCAGGTTTACAGTTTTAGAGTATTAGGACATAACTATTACATCTCAAAATATTAAAAAGTAGACACTTCAACTAAAGTTACTTTAAATAAAAACTTTTAAAAAGAAACATGTCTAGTTCCATGTTTTAGATAGCATGACTTTTCCTTGATCCCATCCTTGACCCTATTCCACTTTAAGTCCTGTGAAAAACATTTCAAAAACATGGGGTGAGCATCAAAATCTCAAAAAGGGATACACAAAAAAGGAAATCCGTTAGTTTTTCAAAACCACCAGTAAACCATGAATACTTTATCAAAGAAATAATTTTTACCTTTATAAAGCTGAAAATACTCTTCATTGAATAAAAGTTCATTACTTAACCTTTTATAATCATAAGATTACCATAAAACCCATATAAAGAACACATAACATATAATGGTAAATTGGGACATAAACGTACTTAAATGGAATAACCATACGGTCAACTTCAACACATACTTAAATGGAATAGCCATACGGCTGAATTCCATACCCAATGCATTGATGGTTATAACATAACCACCCATCCTGGTACTCATGGCACCACCCGTCATATGGTTTATCACGTAACCACCCGTCAAATGTCCATGTACCATTATAAAATCATAAGACATAAAACAATATAATGGAAAAAAACATTTCCACACTTTGATCACAATATATCACTTAAATATATTGACATAACAAATCCATTATAAAAATAATTTTCAATACAAAAATACATAAAAGAGTATATGGTGTTTATTTCATTTTAAAAACATTACGGCTTGTTGAGGAAGCCAAAGACCAAACAATACTCGCAGCGGCGGAAAAGGTCGTTGTCACCGTGTACGTTAAAAGAAATATTCCTTTTTTTCGTTTTGTAAAATGCTTTGTAGAAAAAGATTCTTTTTGTATAAAATTAAATTTCAAAGGGGTTTATACATTGTATAAAATAAGGCCTTGTATTAGAACAAAACATGCCTCAATGAAAGGAGATTGAGATGAAGTCCACTACCTCGTGTCCGACGTGACTCGATTGCTCTTTAATCTACTGATTAATAAACTAGTGTTAATTAATACTTGCTTAAGAACCTTTTTCAATATTACTATTCCTTTTATATCAAATACTTCCATGTTAATCATTATGTAATTATTTAAGTTAATAATGTTTGTTTTGTCTATAATTGGTTCTTAAGTCGAAAGTGGACTTCTTACAATTACATGTTGTTCATGTGGTCAAAGGTTCATTATATCTAGAATGATATTCATGAATTGGATATCATATATATCATATATATCCAGCATTATTTATAATATTACATAATCATTTAGAGGTAAGAAATGAAATGCACCGTTCATGGAGACGGTAAGCCGTACGTACGCCTGAACGCTACTTTCTTTTCTATATCATACTTTAATGGGAAGATATAATAATGATATAAAGGTATATTATAATTCTAGTATAACATCATATATAATAAATTTAAATCCATCCTTTATACGTCCCACATATGGCATTAACGAATCAAATCACTTTGAGGGGGTGGTAGTCCGTACTTCCTAAAATGAAGATATCGCGTTTACCCATAATGGAAACCATAAATGTATGAAATAAATGAAAAAATAAACAAGCTTAAGGAAAACATAAACATATTATATATCATATAAAAATATAGTGACATCTTAATGGCCACCTTTTAAGGTGTTATATGAGTGTTGAACAATCATCGTTTCGTGAGGCAGAAATTCAGCATCCATGAAAACAGTATGTTCTGTAACCATTAGATGTAGGTGTGTGTAAGTGTTGCTCGACTACTTATAACAAAATACTAGTATATTGAGGATAATGGTGTTTTTACAAATGAAAAGAATAAAAATAGTTTAGGGGGTTGGAGAAGAAAAATAAAACATAAGAACACAAGAGAAAACACTACCTTTAAAACGGGTAACTCTTTTTGATTTGAGACCAAAGGCTTCCTTGGGAAGACTTCTGCCCAAAGTGAGGCTTCAAGGAGTAAGATAGGGATGTTGAGAGACAAAATGGTCAGGGTTTGGCTGAGCCAAAGGCTTTGGAAGTGTGGGTACGGTGGTAGATGTGAGGTCCTTTTATAAGAGGAGAGGAGGGGCACTCTTGGAAAGTTAAGAAAAGATACTTTATTATAAAATGATTTTCAGATAAAAAGGGTCCCACAATTATATATTTAGAGGATAAGGTGATAATAGTTTGAAATCCACCCATACAATAGGTTTTTGACTTGTGTAGGTCTTAGATTTTACATTATCTTTTCATTTTATTTAAATCGTTAAATAATGAGGTAATCACTACATCATCATGGTGTCATAAATAATTAAATTTATTTAATGTCTAAAAATTATAAAAAAAATATCATGACGTAGGAAATCCTTTTAGATTTCTAATGAATATTTATAGTAATAAATATGACTTGTATAACCACATTTAAAAATTGTTTTAGTAAAACAACTCATGTTTGTGACATTTTTATTTAAACATTAAATACAATGTTATTAATGTCATTTTCCTAACAAAGTGGCTCCATGGGGTCCCCAAGTTGACCCATTGGTTTTCTTGGTCGGCAATGACACATCCAATAAGGGTACGACATGTGTCATGTTCATTTCATATTATTAAAACATTATTTTTACCTTAAACCACATCAATTACCTCTACTCGCGATTAAAAACATAAAAGTTACTATTCACCAAAAAAATATTTTAATCCCATTGAACCAAATTTTACTTCTTAATGACAACCATGTATGTCGGATTTTTGAAATTCAAAACACAGAAGTGGTAAAATTTCATTTAAACGGAAAATCAGTTTTTATATGTACCACATAGTTGTTTCACTATTCATCAAAATTTGATGTTTTTCAGAAAAATACAAAAACTTCACCCTAAGCTATATTTGATATTATGAATTCAAAAATGATTTATATTTTACAAAATTAAAAACATATAATTTACATAAATTAATTTAATAATTAATTCCCGCTGTCAGAGCAAATAGCGTGTTTTTATGAAATAATAAGTATCAAAAGATTGACACTAGTTTAAGTCCAATTTCAAAGTGAAATTAATTCTAACGACCACTATTGGATTAAATGGTAAAAATGTATTCTAATTTCATTTTAAAACCAATTCAAAATATAATAAAATCATATAAATAAATTAGTCTCAAAATAGGTTTTGAATTAAAATACAACATTTTTCACTATTCATTAAAAAATGAACTTTATCGGAAAAATAACAAAACATTACACAAAGTAAATTTTGATGTCCGGATTCTAAAGAAGAACATTATTCGGTCTAATAGAATGTATAAGAGTGACCAAAATTATATTTATAGACAGTTCACCATCAAAAGGTGATAAGTCGACCTTTTGGGAATGTTAGAGTATATATGCCTAAAATTGAATTCTTTTCGTATTTTAAGCTTTTATCTTTTGTTGGATAAATGTAGAAACATTTAAAAAACATATATAATCATATTTTAGTTATTTCTATTCATTCCCGCCAATACAACAGCTACGTTTTAACTAAAATTTAAAATAATATTATTTTATTACTAGTGTGCAACGTAAGATTTCAATGAAACTGTTTGTTGCGTATCGGGTACGCTATCGAACATAGAAAGCCCTTTAAAGTAAAAATAATATTTAAATCGTCAATATTAATAAATATGAAAATGTTTTATTCTTTATTTACCTGGGATGTTACAATGATCATGTTTATGCTTACATGTCTTCCTTTTTTACCATTAATTTCTATTTAATCATACCCATTTTTATGTTTCCATATACTTGGTTACAAAGATATGTATTTTGTTTTATGTGTCTAATAAGAGTGATAGTCAATAATAACCTAGTAGAATATGTAGCTCACATATGTATAATTGTTTATCTTTCCATGTTTCTAATGATATAAGAATTATCTATTTTTTGGGTGTCTATTTGTATGATATTTATGTATTCTTACAAAGTTATGTAATTATAATATATAAAATGTGAAGTTATTTATCGAAACAACACCACTACAATCCCTAAACGAGAAAATGGAATGAATGATGTAAAATAGATCATTTACAACTTTCATATTTCTGAAGATCAACCATTTGAATCCAGTGATGAGGGATGGCATGGGAGGGATATAAATATCCCACATTTTATAATGTTTTTAAAAAAACCCAATAGGAATAAAATAATACATGTTATCCCAAATATTCATAATCAAGAGAGAACTCAACAAATTAACATCTTGAATTTTGATGATGCCATCAAATTTATGACGTGAGACATGTTCAGGCATGGAATCGCATAATATTCAATTCTTTAAATACATATATAGAATGTCATGGAACCTAAACAATAAATTACATAATCAAATGAAAAATTAATTCATTTCATGTTTTCTTAAGGAACAAAACTTCCCTATGAAATATTAATTCATGATTCTCCATTATCCAAGCTATTTAAATCATCTCATGCAGTGAAAACATATTAATTGTTTAAACATACCATTCTAGAAAAACATAGCTCTTGGTTTCACCAAACCCACCTTGATCCTTTTTCCAAGACCCCCAAAATCCCAGACCAACAGTGGAAATAGACGTAATAGAAGGAACCATTATAACAATTTTCACATAATGTGCCTTTAATTGAGAAAAATATTAATGATTAGATAATTTTAGAAAAATATAAAATAAATAATTAAATTTTATCGATATTTAAGAAATTTTTTAATTCATTTATTTTAGTTTAACCCATCTTTAATCCACTTAAGCTTTTTCACATTACAAAAAAAATCATGTTAATTTTTCTTTATGACTAAAAATGAAATATAACTCATTAAAATGTTAGGGATTGCTACTAAAAAATATGGAATATAATTTATATGATCAATTTTATACTATAGTTAAAAATAAATTTATAACATATACTTGTATTACATTAAAAAATTGTAAAGAAATACCCTTTTAGTATAAAAATAATTTCCACCAAAATATTGTAAAATTTTGATTCCGATTTATTATTTGAATTATTTTTTATAAGTCGAATTGTTTTACATTAATAATAATAAAAACTGAATATAATCTTGTGATTTGTTTTAAATAATCGAATATAAATAGTTTTTTATGCAAAAAAACATTAAATATATTTTCACAATTTTAAACATATATTTATGAGTTGAATGATATATTCTTATAAGATTTATATTACATGTTAATTATTTATTTTATATATATAATAGGATTCAAAAAATTTAATTTCATTCTAATATGATGATAATGTCATAAAATTAGAATTATTTTTAAAATTAGTAATTTTCAGTAACTCCATAAAAATCAACTATTTTAGAAAATTCCCAAAAAAATAATGTTATCCTAATTTTCAAATAATGAATTAAAAAACAATGATAACATAATATAATTAAAAAAATAAAATTGATAAACAAATATTTTCAATTTAAATATAATCAATAATGAAAAATCTATTTTATAGAAAAATAGATCATAATATCCTCTGTGTGTTTTTAATATTATTTTAAATCATTTATCAATGAATATTAATTAAATTTATAAAAAAATTTATACTCTTGATGTATTTATATATAAATTTATGTTTTATAAATAATTATTCACTTTAGTTTGGTATGTCATATATCAGACTCTATTCAACATGAATTTTTTTATGAAATATATACTATAATCCAAAGGTGTTAATTCTCCCCCCCCCTAAAATTTATATCCATGTCATTATTATATATTGTCGGATATAATATTTTTAATCATATTTTGAAAATAATTTCATTTAATTGGAATATTACATTATAATCCATTATTTCAAAAGGATCCATAATAATGGAATATAAAAACATAAGAAAATTGAACAAATTTTTAGTATAATATATATATATATATATATTTACAAATAAATAAATTCTAATTAAAATTTATTATACATCCATGTAAAGGGAAATTAATATTTATGTTTTATCTAGGAATGATATAATTTAATATATATTTTATAAAAATTTTATTTACCATCATGAGACTCATACTTGTGAATGGGTTTCAAATAAAATCTTAACAGATGAAATATATTTTCTATATAAAAATAATCAAATTATTCTTATACTAACATTATTTTAAGGTATTATTTTACCATAGTGATATATAATAATATAAATTGTTTATTTACAAGCCATAAGATCAATTTCAACAGTCACTTTATTTGAGCATTTTTTTCATATATTATTATCTACATATCTTAGCTAATAAATTTCCACGAATAATTTTTCGTTCATGATGAAGTAAAATTAAATTTTTATATCTCTGAAAATCCAAAAAATATATGAAATTCTATTCCTACTACATTTATACATTTAAAATCTTAAAAAATTATTATATATGTACAGGTAATACCTAAATTAAACGTAAAAAACATAATATGATGATAGAATGAAGTATTTTTTAAACACTAATAAGAAACTCATAAATTTAAAAATAAATCATTCCATATATAAAAAAGCATAAAAAAATTAAAACTATTCTAGGATAAGTTTTCATTTTATGTATTTGAAATATTTGAATACATATTATTCAATTATGAACATAACATTTATCTTCATGTAACATTACAAACTCAAAAAGTCAAATTAAGAAATGAAATATATATAATCAAATATTTTTCATAATATACTAATATTTTTTCAATAGTATATTGAATCCCCAGGAAATGAAACCCAAAAATACCATATATATATCATTGAATATTTTACTAACAATTATTCCTAAAATAATATAATTTATGTTTTAATAAAATGTTACATTATTTAATAAATTTTCTGAAAACCATAATATTATAATGTTCAAAAAAATATTTTAATAATCATCATAAATAACAATAATCACCTAGTTGAAAAATAAATTTTCGTTGTCCATTTTTTTTCTATCTTCATCATAATATGTTTCTAAAAAACATTCAATTGTTTTTCAAATGTAACCAAAGTATAACATGAAATATAAAAACAATGTTAATGGTTATATATCCCTCAATACTACCTTGTTTATAAACCAGAATACATAATTTCTAAAACATAATTAATCACCTTAAGATAAAATGACATGAGGCCTTGAAATTTGTATATAAACATTGAAAATATAATCTAATTAATTTATCCAAACCCTTCAAAACACATCAAGATCACAACTATTGAAATCCATAATATAGAACCATAAATCATTCAACATCTATTACAAACTATAATCTAAATTTTTTCATCTAATTGCATAATACATCATTACATTTAAAAAAAATTCATGTACTATGATTCATCAATATCATTCTGATCATGTATCCTTCACTAAATATTTGAAAAACTCTTATAATAATTATTATCTTTTATAATTCATGTTTGTTTTCTTCATTCGTAGCTGTATAAAATATGAATTTTCGGAATCATAATTCATATGATCATGATTTCCACATATTTATCATTCACCCACAGAAATATAAATTATTATCTCCCATTATCCTAAAATATAAAATTCACACTTGATTCTAGAGAATTAAATTTACACCCCACCAATGCACTAACTGAACTCTCCATCATCCCATAGATGACTATTCCTGTAATCCTTCCCATTCAATAAATAATTCCATATCTTCTTCATTTAAAAAAGTCCATATTGTAGTTATTTAAACATTTTTAATATGTATGAAATTTTATCTTCTTTACTAGACTCTCTTTATCACCTATATATCTGTTAAACATTATTTTTCACTTATTTAGAGTGTTAGAAAACTGACATAGGTTTATGTTAGTATACATAAGTGTATATATATGGTATCTTATAACCACATATTTTCCACTCAACCTCAATTCACATTTAGTTCCACATCTTTAAAACCATTATGGAAACCTCCACACCCATTGATAATATAGATCTCACTGATTCCGTCAATTTACAAGTGAAAAATAGTTTTTTAAAATATAAGAAACACCAAAATAAACAATTATATGAAAACCAAAATGTCTATAACTATTTCAACATATATAAAATAACTCAATTACTCAAAACAATTATCATTATCCTTAACATACTATCCTTTAATTTTAAATATGATATGAAAATCATAATCTTAAACCAACATATTTACCACTGCATTTTTGTAAATATTTTATTTTATGTTCATATAAAAGAATATTTATCTATAAATTTATATGAAATTTTTATCTAAGACCTTCTATACCAAGACTTAAATAATCAACCCATATTACAATATTTATAAAAAGGGTAATTTTCATCACTATATTAGGTTATTTATTTTTTAAATATTTTAAAAATTAAGATAAACATTACATAAAAACTTAGATGTTAAACACAATTTGATTTTTCCATTAAAATAGGACGTTATGTTTATAATTCTTTTTCATTCATAAAAAATTTCTTCAAATAATAAATTTAGATTTTCTTCATTTTAATATTATTACACATCATTATTCTATGTTAAAAACATTTGAAAACATTTGAAAGTGTTGGATGAGAATGAAATCATAGGATGAAATAATAAAAGGGAATAAACTCTTTAGTCCACTATAAAATCATGAAAACATATGATAATAGAGTCCTTTTATTAATTATAAATATTTATCTTGAATATTAGTTTATGTTCACATAAATAAACTTATTTTGAACTTTTTTTAGATAAAATCTTATAAGAAATCAAAAAAAAATAGTTGGAATTTCATGGTAGAAATTAAAACCTTTTTTTCAAACAAAAAAATTTATCTAAAATGATTTTGAAATTTATTTAAATACTTTTTCTAAAATATGACATCAAAATATTCCCATAAACAGATATTGTAATGAATATAATTATTATTTAGTAACCATTAGAATTTTTTTTTACATCACTCCTTAAATCACCCTTAAAAATTTAAAAACCAAAGAAGTTAATTAAAATATATATTCCTCCAAGAAAAAATACTTAACCAATTCATTTTACTATTATATGAGACCAACGAAACATTAAAAAAATGACTATGTGACTTATAAAATTGAGGTAGAAAAATATATAATTTCACTTAAAACACTCATATTAATTTTAACATGATCTCATAAAAAAATTTCATTTAGTTATTTTATAAAAATGTAAAGTCATTTCATTTCCTTTTGAAAAATTTTTATAAAAAATATACCAATACAACTGGAATATATATTATTAAAAAACATGTTTAAATTTATTTATAAATTTGGATATAAATTTTTAGGATATATCAATATAGATATAATAAGGTAAGTATTAAAAAACTTGTTTTCACACATTTAGTTAAAGACAATAATTATTGTGCAAAAAATATTGAATACAATACGCATTAAAATAATTTAAAAAAATAAACAAATATTTAGAATAAAATTTAAAAAATATTTGAACTATATATAACAACTATTTTAGTAAAATCTAGATGAATAAAAATATAGAAGATAAAATATTTAACAATTTTAATAAATAATTTTATTGATAAATCTTTTAACATTAGTTATTACTCACAAAAAATATGTTTTACATTTCTAAATGATAAAAATATATAAAGTATTTAAATTCACTAAACCATATTCATGATCAATAAAATATCATTTTTCATTTAATTTATTTTATTATCATCTACTATATAGTTACTAAATCAATTAAGTTCCCACAAGATTTCATCATGTCATTTGGTCCAAAACAGCTTCGACATGTTGACCGTGGTCAATAGTTTTAATATTACACTATTTGAAAGTTATAAACATGAAATTACTAAAAATTATTTAGAATAAATATAATTTTAAAAACCATTCATGTATTTTGGTAATGAAAATTGAGATAATCTATTTAGAGAGGCGGTAGTCTGCTTGTAAACATGTGGGACATTATCAGTTTCTTAATAGATATAAATGAAATAATGATGGTAAAGGATTAACATTAATGAATTTTAATTATATAATTAATATTATTTGTATTATATAAATACATCATTATTTCCAAAAACATCTGGCAGTGATGAAAAAATTACTACATTACATTGTGGAGGTAGTAGTCCTAATGTACACATGAGAGTGATTTCCATTTTCCATCAAAATGGATCGTAAGAAGATTGATGATATATTAACATTCAAAAATTTAAACCTATTTTATAAATATAATATATATCCATTATATATCATTATAATTATATGTGTGATTAGGTGATGAAATGTGAATTCAATATCATTGTAAAGGAGGCATTCTTCTTGTATAAAAGAGTGATGTTGTGATTATCCATTTGATGGAATATAAGAATAAAATATTTATTCCATAGAAATAATAACATTTGAGAATTATAAAGATAATAATATAATTATATTAGGATTGTTATAATATTATATACAGAGTTAGAATAATGAAAATTGACAATAAATAATTTAGATAAGAGATATACCACCCATTGGATAACTTCCTTTGGATTACACCATATGCATTCTAGTATTTTTCTTTTGTTAATAACATAAACTCTAAGATGGTTAGGTGAGATTGTTAACGATTTGGTATCTCTTTTTTGAGATTGGGAGGTAAAAATATTTAAAAATATAGGGCAGGAGGTTCTCTTTTATAAGTGAATGTAGGGATAGCTTTGTAACTATTATGAAAATTGAGGTAAAAAAATTATTTTCGAAGAAACTAAAACTAATATAGTACAATATAAATTTAACATAATTTATACCTAAAATACCATAAATGTAACACCCCGAGATTTTATGAAAAATATTCTTTTTAATATCATTAATTTCTTGTGTTCTACGGTACACTAAAAGGAGCTTTCACAACACGCATCCTTGACTTTCCTTGCATTACACACAATCACGACCTTCCTCGATAGCGTGTGTAGTACGCAATAACGATTTTCACTAAACAACAATATGCTATTAAATTATTATTAACACTAACTGTAATGAATATTAATAACCACTTTTTGAAATTTTGTAAATTTTATTTTTAAAAATGGACTTCATTTTTGGATTTGGAATATCGAAATTAGCTTAGGGTGAAATTTTGGTACTTTTTGGATAACTTTCATTTTCTGATGAATAGTGAAAATTACTAAATTTTAATTAAAAACAAACTTTTTTATCGAAATAATTAATATTGATAAAATATTAATATGAGTGGATTTAAATTATATTTAGAATACATTTTTACAATTTAATACAATGTTTTTCATTGCATATAATTTCACATTTAAACCAGACATAAACAAATGTCAATCTTTTGATAGTTATTATCTCTTAAGAACACGCTATTTGTCTTGATGACGAGAATTAATTTTTAAATTAATTAATGAAAATGATATGTTTTGAATTTGGTAAAATAGATATCATTTTTGAGTTCATAATATCAAATATAGCTTAAGCCTAATTTTTGTTATTTTTCTGGAAACTTTAATTTTTTGATGAATAGTGAAACCACTAAGTGGTAGTTAAAAAAATAATTTTTCATAAAACATAATTTTACCGCTTCTGTGAGTGGAATTTCAAAAATCTGAGAGACACGGTTGATGACAGTAATTAAAATGTGGTTCAATGAGATGAAAGTAATTTTTGGTGAATATTAACTTTTTACTTTTTTTACCACGGTTAAAAGAAAATAGGGTAATTAAGGGTAAAAATGATATTATTATTACCCTAACACATGTAATAATTCTATTGGATAAGTTTAATTCGACCAAAAACAACCATAGGAATAAAATATGACCATTTAGGCCCACTTGGATTAGATTAGGACATTTATTATTAATTTATTTAAAGAAGGGTTAAAATAGTTAAAATCAATGTTTAATAAGTATATAATTTTTAATATAGTGTTATAAATAAGATAAATTCGACTATAAATATTAATTAGAAAGATAAAAAGATTTCCTACATAATTATATTTTATTTTTAATTTTTAGACTTTAAATAATTTAATTTATTTGTGACACAATGATGATGCAGTAATTATCTTATTAATGAAATATTGACATAATTTATGTTATAAATACCCAAATAAATATAATTTGAGAATTTTTATGTATTCCAATAATTTTCAAGTTTAATATGACATGTTAGTATTGATTTAATTAACTGTTTTTCGAACTAATAATTCTTGTATGATTTTTTTAAAAATCAATTACTAAATAGTGTCAAAATTGACATAAAATAGTTTTTAAACAAATATTATAATATTAATTGTTATTTCATTCTTAAAAATCTATGGTTCATCCAAATGACTTATATAAGGTTATATATATTAATAATAAACAACTTGGGTTTCGTTTGGCTTGTTATAGTATGTTTATTAACCTTATAGTGTAAGAACACAAAAAGACAAGGTAAAAGTAAAATTAACTAACTAAAAGTTAAATATAAATGATAAGGTCAAAATAGGAACCTAAACTTGTCTAAATTCTATTGGATGAGATGATTTCGACCCACCCCCACATTAGCTTTGAAATAAATCAATTTGGAGCTTTTTAAAACCGAATATGACTTTATAATAAAATAATATTTTTTGTTTTTCCAAAGGTGCCCCTCTCCTCCCTTATAAAAGGGCACATCCTCCCTCTCTTCCTCACCCCACGTTGAGCCTTCATACTTTCCCAAACCCTGAAAAATTCTATTCTCCAATTCCCTAGAAACATCCTAGAGGATCTGGTTTTCATCAAAGACCAATTTATTTCCCTAAAAGGAGATCTCAAACAGGCGCTTCAAAGAAGAGGTAATGTCCGTTAACGATTCTTTCAACATTATTTCTTCTTCCACTTATTCTTCTTAGGTTTTTTCATTATGAAGTAATAACATCAGTATCAATCATATACTGATATGTTATTATAAGTTTTAAAAACCCCTATTTCACCATCTATCCATCCTACGGAAAACGAAATCACCATGCGTGCGTACGTACGGAATACCGTCTCCACGCCATGGTGTAATCTATTTTCCACCACCACCTTACATGGATGGGTATAATGGTGTACATAATAACTATATATG
The DNA here is from genome assembly GCA_963277665.1 of Viscum album. Classification (NCBI taxonomy): domain Eukaryota; kingdom Viridiplantae; phylum Streptophyta; class Magnoliopsida; order Santalales; family Viscaceae; genus Viscum; species Viscum album. Next base: position 645,210,014 of record OY728128.1, read on the forward strand.
ATTATTGTAAAGGGATATATATTCTGAAATAGTATACATACACTCCAATACAATTACATGATCATGGGAACGATATCATCACTCTTGCGTACGTACGGACTACCGTCTCCACGACGCGATGAGATTCATTCTCCACGTTAACCATTAATGAATGATTATAAAGTATATATAATAAGTAATCATGAAATATATGTCATAATAATGATACTGGATTTATGTGTATATATATGTATGTCATCTATTTAATTCCATTCAACTCAAAAAGGAAACGAAAATAGCGTTCATGCGTACGTACGGCCTACCGTCTCCATAAACGGTGTATTTCTTTCCATTTACTAGTCTATTATATATATGTATATTCTGAATATATATTATATATAAATAATGTTTTATATTCTGGAATTATGTAATCATGATCTACATAATCATATGAATAATTACAAGTCAAAACACGGACGACAAATAAAACGATTTTACCCAAAATGCTCTTTAACATTGAATTTACAAAAGAATGGGTAAAATAAAGTCATAAGTGAACCATATATGATTTCATAACAATGAGAATGATTCTGGAATAAGTCAATGACATTATTTAAATCATTATACAGGAGGTTCGGACACTTATGAAGCAAATCGGACATAAGGTAAGGGAAACTATCACAATCACATTTTTATTCGAGATTGTTTATACATTGAAATTTACTAGGGTGTATTTTATCATCCACATCCATGTTTCCTAAATATGTAATATTATTTCCATCCACCTACAATTTTTTAAATCCAATTTTACCCTTCGGTGAGTTTTTAGTAAAATTTATGAAAGGAATTTTTTTCGTTTTTCGTACTAGGTACTTTTTGACTTTTCTGACTAAAGTACGAGAAGACTGTTTTTTAACTTATTCGGCATGAATGGATTTTTAAAAAAATATTTCCAAGAATCTTCCTTTACAAGTTTTCAAGTTTATTTTTAATCAACTTCTTTTAGTTTAAAATTGTATGACATGTTAATAAAGGAAAAAAAATGAATTAGAAAGGATATTTTCCTCAAGAATGGAGTTCAAGAGTTTTATCAAAATTATTTTCCATCTAAGATAATATAGGATTATGTTTCCATCCCTATTATTACATGGATTTGATTATGTTGTGATGGAAATATTTTTATGAATTCTTTTATCTTATATGAATTGTTTTATTATGTCACGATGTTTAAGATTCCCATTTTTATTACATGGGTTATGCTATGATGTATGGTTTATGAGTTTGTGGCACACATAAGAATGGTATCATCATGAGATGGGTGGGACCTATATCTCCCTCCAATGAATTGGGTAAAGATTTTATATCTCATGAGATAGACATGGTTGGAACGGCAGGTTAAACCGGTTCAGTGAAACAGGACTGAAATGAGGAGTGAACTCGGTTCAGAAATGGACGTTTTCCACTAAAATAGTCTTGTCAATGAGTCTTGAATAATAAGAAATGATTCTCTATGATTATGTGTATATTCCAAAAAGTTTCATGTTTTAATTTATGATTATTGGGATTACATTTCACTACTATGATTTATCCCATGTTATGATATCATGATCTCTTTTTCAGGTTAAGATTTCCAAAATGTTATGTTCTTATGAATATGATGTGATTTATATTTCTTTTGTTTATCCTTACTGAGCATTTGATCTCACCATTTTATGTTTTCTTTTCCCCAGGATATTAAGAAAGGTTTTAGGTAAGAAAAAAAGGGAAGATCTTTATTGGGAGATGTTGAAGATCTTTCACCACGATTAGAAGATTATATTCCGAGTTTCCAATGAGACTAAACTATTATGGTCCTTGTGTGTGTGTTTTCGTAATGTACTATGTATTACGCAAAATTAATGTAATGTCTATGTACGTCAAGCTTCGGATCTCTACAGTTGGTATCAGAGGAAAGGTTTAGTCAACCTTTGGAAACTAGGATGCGAAAATATTAGTGAGATCCCTAGAGATATTTCTATGGTATGTCTAGGGATGTCCCTAAGGATAATTATACGTATAGGATATAGTCCTAGAACTACGGAAATGATATTAGAATTTAACCTAAGATGTTAGATATTGTGGGTGTTCCCCCATTACCATGTTGTTTTCCCTAGCATGATTTTTGCCTCTCACACTATACTTTTTGGGTTTTAGAAAATGGCTGGAAACAGGAAGTTTCATGATAATGGAGGATATAACGGACAATGGAATGGTATTCTTGATGAGAAACCAAATGAAACGGGATTTGGATGTCCAAACATCGTTATTATACCTAATCATCAATCTCATTATATGATCAATAATCTCAACTTTGGTAAGTTTCCTGACTCAGATAATAGGAGAAAGATGGAGTTTCATGATGATCATAGAGGATATAAAGTTCAATTTCCCTCATGTAAATCATGTGGGAAGAGAAATCGAGGAGATTGATTCAAAGGAACTGAAAAATTCTTTGGGTGAGGAAAAGTAGGACACAAAGCCAGTAAGTGCAAAGGAAAAGGTTCAGTTAACACCATGGATAAGGATAATGGTATTGCTACGACATCAACAATGGTTAAACTTTTTAAATGTGTAATCTACGGGGATTATGCAAATCAATTCCCTAAGGGAAAGTCTCATGAAGAGAATTAGTATGGCCGTATGGGTAGTACTTATGTTGATGATGATGACAAGACTACAAATGATATGTAAGATGAAAGAATGGTTGAAGCTTGGTCAATGTTTTAAGAATGTAGTAGAATTATTACATGTTTATCAAGTGTAATGTTGTATAAGTAATCTCATGGTACTATGGAATAAAGAGACATCTAAGGATTGTTACACTGATGTCTTTCCTTGAGTTTTGAAAGTGTATGATTAATGGTACTAGTATCCATTAAATATTATTCAGATATTTTTGGAATATAGATGATATGCACATAATGAAGGGATAAGGAGAAAATTAAATGTTTGATAGTATTCATGAGCTCATGACTGTTATAAGGAGAAGGTTATATCATGGTTTCAGTATATAGACTTTTTGGATTTTGGTATGTGGAAAGAGTTAACTTTTGACAGCATTCTTGTTTTCACTAAGGTTTAATGGGTTTTCATTTTTCAATAGAATAGATGATTAAGGTATTCACATGATTGGAATGTGACCAAAAAGATATATGAGGGATAAATGATGGTATTCACATGCTTGGTTGTTGAAATTTCAAGTAATCATTTTCTTTATACTATGAGCTTGGACCGAAGTATTTTAGATAAGCCTAAAGATTGGAATGGATTATGTTGGACATAAGTTAGTATTGTTTAAGGACAGAATTTTTTTTGATATTATTTATGGGATGTTATAGTAATGTAGTTTTAGAAAAAGGACAACCTGCAGGATGGGCGACATCCCATCGCGTCGAACAAGGCTATGGGAATCGAACCCAGAATCGAAGTGTGACTGGCCTTTATCACCGACCACTTGCCTACAGGAAGTCCCTGTTTAGTAGAAACTAGTTTTATTATATTAAGTAGTGTGATATATTATGTATAAGTCCATTTTAGGAACCATATATGATTAATCTCACTGTAGATGGACTTGTGTATGTTTTGATAACTTTTCTAACCTTTTGTTTGAGATAGATTGAATGACCCATCATTCTATCACATGATCTGCTAACACATCACGAATGACAAATTCAACTTCATTTCATTAAGAGATGATGTAGAAATTGTCCAATGAATGACCAACGGTGAGACTATACCAAAATCATGAAAGTATTTCTTCTAATTCCAATTTCATCAACTTTAGGGAAATGATCTTGAAAACCAAAAATGTTGCCCTAGTGCTCTTATATCTGATGAATCAGATGGTACCTTAGATCATCACAAATTTATGGCTTTGTGATTGCTGGATTTTCCATATCCATGTTCTCTACCACTCTCCATCAGAACATGAAGGTTAGATTTCTCTTCCATATCCATATTTTCACCTATGTGGAAACCCAGTGATTAGTTTATTTGGGTAAAAGTTACGTTTCATAATTTTGTTTTTAAAGATTGGTTTTGGTACTCCTTTTTATGATGTGGGTTTCTATTAAATAAACTTTCGATTAGTAAACCATTTATAACCCCGACGAATTTCGAGAGCAAAATTCATTTTAAGGGGGGTAGAATGTAACACCCCGAGATTTTATGAAAAATATTATTTTTAATTTCATTAATATCTTGTGTTGTACGCTACACCAAAAGGATCTTGAACAAAACACATCCTTGACTTTCCTTTCATTACACACAATTGCAACCTTCCTCGATAGCATATGTAGTACGCAATAACGAGTTTCACTAAACAACAATATGCTATTAAAAATATTATTAAAACTAGCCGTTATGAATAGTAATAACCACTATTTGAAATTTTGTAAATTTTATTTTTAAAAATGGACTTCATTTCTGGATTCGGAATATCGAAATGAGCTTAGGGTGAAATTTTGGTACTTTTCGAATAACATTCATTTTCTGATGAATAGTGAAAATTACTAAATTTTAATTAAAAACAACCTTTTTAATCGAAATAATTAATAGTGATAAATTATTAATTTGAGTGGATTTAAATTATATTTAGAATATGTTTTTACAATTTAATACAATTTTGTTCATTGGATGTAATTTCACATTTAAACCAGACATAAACAAGTGTCAATCTTTTGATAGTTATTATCTCTTAAGAACACACTTTTTGTTTTGACGACGGGAATTAATTTTTAAATTAATTTATTCAACTAATATGTTTTGAATTTGGTAAAATAGAAATAATTTTTGAGTTCATAATATCAAATATTGCTTAGGCCTAATTTTTGGTATTTTTCTGGAAACGTTAATTTTTTGATGAATAGTGAAACCACTAAGTGGTAGTTAAAAAAATGAATTTTTCATTTAACATAATTTTAACTCTTCTGTGAGTGGAATTTCAAAAATCCAAGAGACATGGTTTATGTCATTAAGTAAAATGTGGTTCAATGAGATGAAAATAATTTTTGGTGAATAGTAACTTTTTACTTTTTTTTACCACGGTTAAAAGTAAATAGGGTAATTGAGGGTAAAAATTATATTATTATTACTCTAACACATGTCCTAATTCTATTGGATAAGTTTAATTCGACCAAAAACAACCTTAGGAATAAATACTGACCATTTAGGCACACTTGGATTAGATTAGGACATTTATTATTAATTTATTCAAAGAAGGGTTAAAATAGTTAAAATCAAAGTTTAATAAGTATATGATTTTTAATATAGGGTTATAAATAATAAGAATTCGACTATAAATATTCATTAGAAATATAAAATTATTTAATACATAATGATATTTTATTTGTAATTTTTAGACTTTAAATAATTTTATTTATTTATGACACAATGATGCTGCAGTAATTATCTTATTAATGAAATATTGACATAATTGATGTTAGAAATACCCAAATAATTATAATTTGAGACTTTTTATGAATTACAAAAATTTTATAGGTTAATATTACATGTTAGTATTGATTTAATTAACTTTTTTTCGAACTTATCATTCTGTTATGATTTTAAAAAAAATCAATTTCTAAATAGTGTCAAAATTGACATAAAATAGTTTTTAAAACAAATATTATATTATTAATTGTTATTTTATTCCTCAAAATCTAAGGTTCGGTAAAATGACTTAGATAGGGTTATATATATTAATAATAAACAACTTGGGATTCGTTTGTCTTGTTATAGTATGATTATTAACCTTATAGTGTAAGAACAGAAAAAGACACGGTAAAATAAAATTATCTAACTTAAAGTTAAATATAAATGATAAGGTTAAAATAGTAACCTAAACTTTTCTAAATTCTATTGGATGAGATTATTTCGACCCATCCCCACCTTAGATTTGAAATAAATCAATTTTGAGCTTTTTAAAACTGAATATTACTTTATAATAAAATAATATGTTTAGTTTTTCCAAAGGTGCCCCTCTCTTCCTCACACCACTTTGAGCCTTCGAGCTCGGCCAAACCCTACCAAATTCTCTTCTATGCTTACCTAGAAATATCCTAGAGGTTCTGGTATTCTTCAAAGACCAATTTTAGTGCCCTAAAAGGAGATCTCAAAGAGGCACTTCAAAGAAGAGGTAATGTCCGTTACCGATTCTTTCAACTTTATTTCTTCTTCCACTTCTTCTTATTCTTAGGTTGTTTCATTATGAAGTAATCAAATAAGTATCAATAATATACTGATATGTTATTATATGTATGAAACAACCCTATTTCACCATCTATCCATCCTATGGAAAACGAAATCACCGCGTGTGCGTACGTTCGGAATACCGTCTCCACGCCGTGGTGTAATCTATTTTCCACCACCACCTTACTTGGATGGGTATAATGGTGTAAATAATAACTATATATGATTATTGTAAAGTGATACAGATTCTTAAATAGTATACAAACACTCCAATACAATTCTACGATCATGAGAACAATATCATCGCTCGTGTGTACGTATGGACTACCGTCTCCACAATGCGATGAGATTTATTCTCCACGTTATCCATTCATGAATGATTATAAAGTATATATAATAATTAATCATTAAATATATGAAATAATAATGATACTGGATTTATGTGTATATATATGTGTGTCATCTACTTAATTCCATTCAACTCAATAAGGAAACGAAAACAGCGTTCGTGAGTACATACGGCCTACCGTCTCCATGAACGGTGTATTTCTTTCCATTTAATGATCTATTATATATATGTATATTCTGAATATATATTATATATAAATCATGTATTATATTCTGGAATTATGTAATCATGATCTATGTAATCATATGAATAATTACAAGTTAAAACACGGACGACAAATGAAATGATTTTACCCAAAACGCTCTTTAACATGGAATTTACAAAAGAACGGGTAAAATAAAGTCATAAGTGAACCATATATGATATCATAAAAATGAGTATGATTCTGGAATAAGTCAGTGACATTATTTAAATCATTATATAAGAGGTTCAGACACTTACGAAGCAAATTGGACCTAAGGTTAGGGGAAATATCACAATCTCATTTTTATCCGAGATTGTTTATGTAACGACCCAAAATTTTATTAATGGAAAATCCCTCTTGATCCAGTTAAATGTTTCTTTATGAAAAATGTTTTTATAAGATATCAAATTTTTTAGTTTTACTTTAAGATTTGTGACCGTTACTTTTATAGCCATTGAACAGTGATCATCTGGGTAGTTTAAATATAAGGCTTTAACGAACCAATTTTCTACTCAGACAAAGGAAGCGATGGCCTCATCAAGTAGAATTGCCCCTTACGAAGCCCATTTGTCGGAGCTCAGAAAAGAGGTGGCGTCTTTGGGCTTTTACTTTGACCAAGCCCATGCTGAGCTTCATCAAGTCAAGCTCGAACGTGATTGTGTATGAGAAAAATGGAAGTTGATAGAGATTACCACTCGAGCGATGTTATCCGAGCAACCCCAAGAGTCTGTCACCGTTGCACACCTTACCCTTAGGTCTTACGCGGCTATTTTAAGGGGTTATGTAACAAATAAGTAGCACCATGTTCATGTAAATTATTTTTTTATTTTTATATAATAATGAATATAATTTCTAGTCATTTTTGATACATTGTAATTAGTTTTGGTGTTTTTAGTTATTATTTAATTAAGAATTATATTTTATTGAATTAAAGGATTTTTGAATTAAATAATATTTTAATAAAATATTATTATTAATATTAAATTAATTTTTATTAAATATAAATGATCTTATAATTTTATGAATACAATTAAAATTTTTATTAAGGTTTGAAAGCCATTTCTGTCAAAACCCGTGAATTTTTTTATATAAATGTCGGTTTTTATTTTAAAAATGAAAATTTACATATTTAGAAAAATATTTAGATAAAATAAATATTATTTTTGGAATCAGGACGTCGAAATTATCTAACGGTGAATTTTTCATAATTTTCTGAGACAGTCCAATTTTTGGGTAAAAAATTAAATACCATTTAAATATATAATGTGTTTTATGACATCATAATGACCCAATGGTGATGTAATAAAATACCATAATCCTTATGTTCGGCCAATATGTGTTTTATCATTAAAATAATGAGGTTTTGGGTTTGTTTGACTTACTTTTCAATTCATTAATGGAGCCCTCAAGACTTATTCAACACTTTGCCTTTTTAAATTAATTTCCATGGGAGTGTGACTCACCTCCACATAAGCAACCCTAATTTTTTAATACGTTCGGACCTTGGACTTGTAAAATATTGTTTTCCTCTTTCCTTTTCCAGAAACCATGGGCAAATACCATGGGATGGTTTGTGGTTTGGATTATTTTAATATAAGGGGTCCCAAACCTAAATAATAAAGAATTCTCTCACCTTTCCTTTATAAACCCATCCAAGCTCCCACTTCCTCTTCACTCAAAGCCCTTGAAGTTCGTCCAACCTCTTCCCTACTCTCTCTAAAATCCTCCCAAGGTGCCCCAAGCTCCCAAGAAGCCTCTCACAAGCCTCTCTCTAGCCTTTGGAAGCACACTTCCAAGTAAGGGGTTTTCTTCCTTTCTCTTTTTTTTGTCAATTTTCTTTAAGTTGTATTTCCCTTTTTATTTCAATTATGAATATTGGGGTATGGTTTCGCACCACCCCCATACTGCCCTCTTATTGTTTGAATGATGGGAGAACCCTTTCTCCCTCATTAAATGCCTCCTATGTACACCCGTTACTATGCAGAAATTCCGAAAGGAACTTCTCTCTCTTCTTTTACATTCAAGAAATACTTTTGTATCATGAATCTAAATTCCATTTCTATTGTTGCGACATGTATATATATGATCTCCTTACTGTCCATTACATGTAAATATTATGAGGAACCCCTTTCTCTCTCATCAACCTTTTTTATGAATTCTTATGTCACGCCGTTACGCTGCCGAAATCGCACTGATTTTCTAAGCCAATGTCTTTGTGTAGTGAATACCATGCCCATTTCTCCATCAAGGGTATTCACCTTTATGCACATATACATATTGATTGTAAAGTTTCATGTATGAATTCCACATTCCTTTATCATGGAAGAAATGATTATGTTTTATGAATCCATGTTTTATGATCCATGTGGCACACTTATGCATGAAATGAAATGTATAAGAAGGGTGCGCCCTTTATAGCGCTCCAATGCATTGGGTAAAGTATAGTATCATGATACGTCATGTGCAATGAGTGTTGACTCATGATAATTCAAGTGCAACGAGGGTTTACTCATGCTTCAAGTGCAATGAGGGTTTACTCATGCTCCATGTGCAATGAGCCTTGGCTCATGCTAATTCAATGTTAAGTGTTGTTGCCACATTTCAATGTTATGACTATCATGTTTTATCATGCCTTTATGTTCATGTTTCTATTATGCTCTATTGATATTCCTATTGCCTAACATGTATTTCACTCCTCATGTTATTCATTGTTTACTCCCTTACTGGGCTTTATAGCTCACCCTTTTCTTATGCATGTCCTCAGGTTATCCCATGCAATGCTAAGTACGAAGTAATGTAGTGGTCATGTAAAGGAAGTTTTCAATAAAGATGTTGTATTTCATGTTTAATGTTTTTATGTAATGATCCTAAGCCCCAATGACACTAAACCTCTCTATCTTCTTTGTTGTATCGATTGATGTTTTATGTAATAAAGCATGCTTAAGTTGTAATAAAAAGCAGGGTTGTCATAGTTGGTATCAAAGGATAGGTTTAGTTATTTTTGGGATTAGGAAACCCTAGTAAAGCCTTAGATACAAGACTAAGTATAATAAAAACATCCCTAAGTTTTGGTAAATACTAAGTAAGTGGTTTATCAAACAAATACATCCCTGTCTGGATACGAGCAGGTAGAGGCGGCTCTGGCACAGATGTATCCTAGGGGTAAAACCCGAAAACACCGCTTTGAGCTAGACTCGAACGGGAACTGGTGCACGACAACGGGCCTTGCTGCACTCTTGGTTACGACACTCCCGGGGGATATGTTTTGATGAATTCACAATCTTAGTATGAACCCTTATTAAAGGAAAAATGCCCCTAAGAATATATTTTAGAAGGAAGATCATGAAAATCCTGGATTGAATCCTATAGACTCATGAGTTAAAGAGATTAAAGTTTATTTATAAGTCATCAAACTTTTGTCTTTGGGTTCCTTTTATGTGTTACCCCTAACTTTCCTTTTAATCCAGCCAATGGCCGGTAATAGGAGAACTCGGGCTAACAACCGTTGTGAAGATCAGTGTGATGATTGTACTTATGAGATGTCCAATCCAATGGGAGCGGGAATCGCGAACTTTGTCACGCTTCTCTCTCAGCTAACTCAAGTTTTGAATAGAAACACTAGTCAAGAGGAACATTCAACCCCCCCCCCCCTAAGAAAGAACAAGTCGCTATTGAAAGCTTCATGAGACAAAGGCCTCCTACTTTTAGTGGATCATCTGATCCCACGATCGCTGAACAATGGATCAACTCCATTGAGAAGATATTCTCCATCCTCCAGTGCTCTGAAAAAGAGAAGGTTCTCCTGGAGGCTTATCGTATGGAGGGTAAAGCTGATCAATGGTGGACATTGATCAAAAATACGAAGCCTGAGGAGGAGATCGAGGCTTTGGAATGGCAGGTATTCCGGAAGATGTTTTCGATAAATATTTTCCACGCACCCTCCATCTTAAGATGGAAAGGGACTTCCTTTCCCTCAAGCAGAATGATGAGGAATCTGTGGGAGCGTATGAGGCAAACATCACAAGGCTTGCACGATACGCTTCCGGCTTTGTCGTTACCCCGGAATGCAAGGTTGACCGCTTCTTTGGTGGGCTGAAGCCTAGCTTGCGGAAAGCATTAGCGATCCGTGACTTCGACAGCTATGAGGAAATTGTCCGATGTGCCCTCAAGGTTGAAATGGAGATCGGAGAATCACAGGGGTATCATGGGGACAAGAAGAAGAAGGTGTACTTCAATGCTGGTGGTCCGATGGATAAATCCAACGGCGGTAAGAAATTCCAGCACCCCACTTGCCAAAAGTGTGGAAAGAAGCACCCTGGAAATTGCCTTAGGGGGACAAGAAAATGCTTCAAGTGTGGAAGAGAATGGAACCTAGCTGTTAACTGTCAGCAAGAAGGACCCGTGGCTGCGACAGAGGAGAGGAACGCTCCGTTCAAACCTCAATGCGTTGTTCAATTCTTCAAATGCAAAGAACCGGGTCATTTTGCGAATCAGTGCCCTAATCCAAGGTTTATCGGAGGCAATCAACAACCTCCAAGACAGCAAGGAAGATCTTTTGCCATCACTTCTGCCGAAGTGAACCCCGAAAACGATGTGGTGACAGGTACGCTAGTTATTCATTCAAGAATAGAGAACGTACTTTTTGATTCAGGTTCTACGCATTCTTTTATATCTCAAAAGTTTAGTAGAATAATCCCTGCACCACCACAAATCTTGGAAGTAAAGATGTCGGTGAGTACGGCAAATGGGGCAATCATTGCATCCCATGAGTATAAGTCCTCCCCTATTATGATCTGTGGATTGAATTTCCTGGAGAACCTCGTCATACTCCCTTTGGTGGAATTTGATGCAATTCTTGGCATGGATTGGCTTTCCTTATATAGAGCCAACATAAATTGTCGGGAGAGGGAAATCACACTCCATATGGAGAATCGACCCCCGATTCTTTACAAGTGTCAGGAGGAAGATGAATCTCCTTTAGCTCCATCATCTCAAGCATGGATATTACTACCTTATATGCACACATATCTAGCTCAGATGATTGAGTCCAAGGAAGAAACCACCCTTGAATAAATGCCTATTGTGAGGGAATTCGCTGAAGTATTTCCCGAGGAACTTCCTGGTCTTCCTCCAAGAAGAGATGTTGAGTTCTCAATTGAACTTGTACCTGGGGAGCTACCAATATCCAAGAATCCATATAGAATGGCTGTTGTTGAGCTTGAAGAACTGAAGAAACAACTACAGGAGAATCTGGATAAAGGGTTTATACGCCCAAGTGCATCACCATGGGGTGCACCAGTCCTCTTCGTCAAGAAGAAGGATTGGTCAATGCGGCTTTGCATCGATTATCGTGAACTTAACAAAATCACAATAAAGAACAAGTATCCTCTCCCAAGAATCGATGACTTGTTTGATCAGCTACGTGGAGCACAATACTTCTCCAAGGTCGACTTGCGGTCGAGATATTATCAAGTAAAGGTGAAGAAGGAAGATATCCCCAAGACTGCTTTTCGTACAAGTTACGGGCACTATGAATTCATAGTAATGCCTTTCGGACTCACCAATGCTCCAGCAATATTCATGGACTTGATGAATAGAGTCTTTAGAGATTACCTAGACAAATTTGTGGTAGTCTTTATAGATGATATTCTAATATACTCCAAAACCAAGGAGGACCATGAGAAGCATTTGAAAACTGTACTAGAGACTTTGCGCAAGGAGAAGCACTATGCAAAGTACAGAAAGTGTGAGTTTTGGTTGAAGGAAGTCTCATTCTTGGGCCATATCATCACAAGAAATGGGATATCTGTGGACCCCTCCAAAACAGATGCAATTGAGGGATGGCCGAGGCCAACATCGGTAACTGATATCCGTAGCTTCTTGGGGTTAGATGGATATTACCGACGATTTGTGAGAAACTTCTCACGATTTTCCAACACCCTTACCAAGCTAACCCGAAAGGGAGTGAAGTTTTCTTGGAGTGATGAATGCGAAGAAAGCTTCAAGGAGTTGAAAAGGAGGCTTATCACTGCACCTGTGGTCACTTTACCCACAAGTGGGGAGCTTTTTGTGGTATTCAGTGATGCTTCGAAGAAGGGCTTAGGATGTGTGCTGATGCAGAATGATAAAATGATATCCTATGCCTCAAGGCAGTTGAAAATCCATGAGCGAAACTATCCAACGCATGATCTGGAGTTGGCGGCGGTGATCTTTGCCTTGAAAATCTGGCGGCATTATCTCTATGGAGAGAAATGTGAGATATATACTGACCACAAGAGTCTTAAATATATATTCACACAGAAAGAGCTTAATATGCGCCAGAGAAGATGGATAGAGCTCATCAAGGATTATGACTGTTCAATACATTACCACCCTGGGAAGGCGAACAAGGTGGCGGATTCCCTAAGTAGAAAGGATCCAGCAATTCTATCAATGATGAGAATTGAGAAGGATCCAATCTTCTTAGACTTGATGAAGATGGACGTGGGAATCATAAAGAAGGGAACATCATCAATCCTTTCAGAAATGATTGCTCAACCATCTCTTTTGGAAAGGTTAAAGGATTCTCAAAAGGATGATGCAGGAATCCAAGAAAAAGTGGAAGCTATCAAAAAGGGAAAATCCTCATAGTTTAATGTTAATGAAGAAGGAATTGGGCGGTTTGGGAAAAGACTATGTGTTCCATCAAGTTCGGAGCTGAAGAAGGAACTTTTGGATGATGAACATAGTTCAAATTTCTCTATTCACCCAGGGAGCACAAATATGTAACGAGATCTCCGAGAAAACTTTTGGTGGGATAATATGAAGAAGGAGATTGCTGAATATACATCAAAGTGCCTGGTGTGTCAGCAAGTGAAGGCAGAGAGGCAGAAGTCTAAGGGGATGATGCAACCATTGCCAATACCAGAATGGAAATGGGAGAACATCACCATGGACTTCGTCACTGGACTTCCAAGGACATCCAAAGGCAACAATGCAATCTGGGTTGTTATGGATCGTCTTACAAAGACTGCACACTTCATTGCTATTCGAGAGGATTTCTCTTTGGATCAACTGACACGGATATATATCAGGGAAGTGGTACGGTTGCATGGAGTACCACCATCTATTGTGTCTGACCGAGATCCAAGATTTACCTCTAAGTTTTGGAAGATTCTTCAACATGCTCTGAATACTGAACTGAACTTCAGTATGGCCTATCATCCTCAAACTGATGGCCAATCCGAGCGGACTATCCAAACACTTGAGGATATGTTGAGAGCGTGCTCAATGGACATTAAAGGAGGATGGGATCAACATCTTCCTCTAGTTGAGTTCTCTTATAATAATAGTTTCCACTCGAGCATCCAAATGGTACTATATGAAGCCCTGTATGGGAAAAGGTGTAGAACACCGACATGTTGGGATGAGTTCGGTGAACGTAAGCTGCTTGGACCAGAAATGGTTGAAGAAATGGTGGAGAAGGTGAAAACCATTCAGCAGCATATCAAGGCAGCCCAGAGTCGACAGAAGAGTTATGCAGATAATCGTCGACGAGACCTTGAGTTTAAAGTCGGAGACATGGTGTTTTTACGCATATCTCCGTGGAAGAAGGTCATGAGGTTTGGAAAGAAAGGGAAGTTAAGTCCAAGGTACATCGGCCCCTTCGAGATTCTTGATCGTGTTGGGGCTGTGGCCTATCGACTAGCACTTCCACCTACTATGGCCAAGGTGCATGATGTCTTCCATGTATCCCTTTTAAGGAAGTACATACCAGACCCTTCACATGTACTCTCTTCTGAGGTGGTACAATTAGAAGACGATCTTTCTTATGAGGAGCAACCAGTGAAGATCTTAGATCGTAGAGAAAAAGTTCTACGAAATAAGACAATGCCCCTCGTCAAGGTGTTGTGGAGAAACCACAAGTTTTAATAAGCAGCTTGGGAGTCTGAGGATATGATGAAGTTAAGTTACCCACATTTGTTTTAGTGTGGGAAAAGGAAAATTTCGAGGGCCAAATTTTTAAGGGGGGAATGTTGTAACGACCCAAAATTTCATTAATGGAAAATCCGTCTTGATCTAGTTAAATGTTTCTTTATGAAAAATGTTTTTATAAGATATCAAATTTTTTAGTTTTACTTTAAGATTTGTGACTGTTACTTTTATAGCCGTTGAACAGTGATCATCTGGGTAGTTTAAATATAAGGCTTTAACGAACCAATTTTCTACTCAGACAAAGGAAGCGATGGCCTCATCCAGTAGAATTTCCCCTTACGAAGCCCATTTGTCGGAGCTCGGAAAAGAGGTGGCGTCTTTGGGCTTTGCCCTTGACGAAGCCCAAGCTGAGCTTCATCAAGTCAAGCTCGAACGTGATCGTCTACGGGAAAAATGGAAGTTGATAGAGATTACCACTCGAGCGATGTTATCCGAGCAACCCCAAGAGTCTGTCACCACCGCACACCTTACCCTTAGGTCTTACGCGGCTATTTTCAGGGTTTATGTAACAAATAAGTAGCACCATGTTCATGTACATTATTTTTTTATTTTTATATAATAATGAATATAATTTCTAGTCATTTTTGATACATTGTAATTAGTTTTGGTGTTTTTAGTTATTATTTAATTAAGAATTATATTTTATTGAATTAAAGGATTTTTGAATTAAATAATATTTTAATAAAATATTATTATTAATATTAAATTAATTTTTATTAAATATAAATGATCTTATAATTTTATGAATGCAATTAAAATTTTTATTAAGGTTTGAAAGCCATTTCTGTCAAAACCCGTGAATTTTTTTATATAAATGTCGGTTTTTATTATAAAAGTGAAAATTCACATATTTAGAAAATTATTTAGATAAAATAAATATTATTTTTGGAATCAGGACGTCGAAATTATCCAACGGTGAATTTTTCATAATTTTATGAGACAGTCAAATTTTTGGGTAAAAAATTAAATACCATTTAAATATATAATGTGTTTTATGACATCATAATGACCCAATGGTGATGTAATAAAATACCATAATCCTTATGTTCGGCCAATATGTGTTTTATCATTAAAATAATGAGGTTTTGGGTCTGTTTGACTTACTTTTCAAAGCATTAATGGAGCCCTCAAGACTTATTCAACACTTTGCCTTTTTAAATTAATTTCCATGGGAGTGTGACTCACCTCCACATAAGCAACCCTAATTTTTTAATAAGCTCGGACCTTGGACTTGTAAAATATTGTTTTCCTCTTTCCTTTTCCAGAAACCATGGGCAAATACCATGGGATGGTTTGTGGTTTGGATTATTTTAATATAAGGGGTCCCAAACCTAAATAATAAAGAATTCTCTCACCTTTCCTATATAAACCCATCCAAGCTCCCACTTCCTCCTCACTCAAAGCCCTTGAAGTTCGTCCAACCTCTTCCCTACTCTCTCTAGAATCCTCCCAAGGTGCCCCAAGCTCCCAATAAGCCTCTCACAAGCCTCTCTCTAGCCTTTGGAAGCACACTTCCAAGTAAGGGGTTTTCTTCCTTTCTCTTTTTTTTTGTCAATTTTCTTTAAGTTGTATTTCCCTTTTTATTTCAATTATGAATGTTGGGGTATGGTTTCCCACCTCCCCCATACTGCCCTCTTATTGTTTTAATTATGGGAGAACCCTTTCTCTCTCATTAAATGCCTCCTATGTACACCTGTTACTATGCCGAAATTTCGAAAGGAACTTCTTTCTCTTCTTTTACATTCAAGAAATACTTTTGTATCATGAATATAAATTCCATTTATATTGTTGGGACATGTATATATATGATATACTTACTGTACATTAAATGTAAATATGATGAGGAACCCCTTTCTCTCTCATAAACCTTTTTTATGAAATCTTATGTCACGCCATTACGCTGCCGAAATCGCACCGATTTTCTAAGCCAATGTCTTTGTGTAGTGAATACCATGCCCATTTCTCCATCAAGGGTATTTACCTTTATGCACATATACATATTGATTGTAAAGTTTCATGTATTAATTCCACATTACTTTATCGTGGAAGAAATTATTATGTTTTATGAATCCATGTTTTATGATCCATGTGGATCCCTTATGCATGAAATGAAATGTTTAAGAAGGGTGCGCCCTTTATAGCGCTCCAATGCATTGGGTAAAGTATAGTATCATGATACGTCATGTGCAATGAGTGTTGAATCATGCTAATTCAAGTACAACGAGGGTTTACTCGTGGTTCAAGTGCAATGAGGGTTTACTCATGCTCCATGTGCAATGAGCCTTGGCTCATGCTAATTCAATGTTAAGTGTTGTTGCCACATTTCCATGTTATGACTATCATGATTTATCATGCCTTTATGTTCATGTTTCTATTATGCTCTATTGATATGCCTATTGCCTAACATGTATTTCACTCCTCATGTTATTCATTGTTTACTCCCTTACTGGGCTTTATAGCTCACCCTTTTCTTATGCATGTCCTCAGGTTATCCCATGCAATGCTAAGTACGAAGGAATGTAGTGGTCATGTAAAGGAAGTTTTCAATAAAGATGTTGTATTTCAAGGTTAAAGTTTTTATGTAATGATCCTAATCCCCAAATACACTAAACCTCTCGATCTTATTTGTTGTATCAAGTGAAGTTTTATGTAATAAAGCATGCTTAAGTTGTAATAAAAAGCAGGGTTGTCATAGTTTAGACTTTGAAATTTACTGGGGTGTATTTTATCATCCACATACATGTTTCCTCAATATGTAATATTATTTCAATCCACCTACAATTGTTTAAATCCAATTTTACCTTTCGGTGAGTTTTTAGTAAAAGATATGAATGGAATCTTCTGTCATTTTTCGTACGAGGTACTTTTTGACTTTTCCGACTAAAGTACGAGAAAAATGTTTTTTTAAATTATACAGCATGAATAGATTTTTAAAAAAATATTTCCAAGAATATTCCTTTACAAGTTTTCAAGTTTATTTTTAATCAACTTATTTAAGTTTAAAATTGTATGACATGTTAAGAATGGAAAAATGTTTTTGAAGCAGAAAGGATATTTTCCTCAAGAATGGAGTTCAAGAGTTTTATCAAAATTATTTTCCCTCTAAGATAATATTGGGTTCTATTTCTATCCCTATTATTACATGGATTTGATTATGTTATGATGGAAATATTTTTATTAATTCCTTTATCTTATATGAATTATTTTATGATGTCACAATGTTTAAGATTCCGATTTTTATTACATGGGTTCTGCTATGATGTATGGTTTATGATTTTGTGTCACACATAAGAATGGTATCATTATGCGATGGGTGGGACCTATATCTCCCTCCAATGCATTGGGTAAAGATTTTATATCTAATGAGATAGACATGGCTAGAATGGCAGGTTAAACCGGTTCAGCGAAAAAGGACTGAAACGAGGAGTGAACTCGGTTCAGAAATGGACTTTGTCCACTAAGATAGTCTTGGAAATGAGTCTTGACTAATAAGAAATGATTCTCTATGATTATGTGTGTATGCCACAAAGTTTCATGTTTTAAGTTATGATTATTGGGATTACATTTCACTACTATGATTTATCCCATGTTATGATATTATGATCTCTTTTGCAGGTTATGATTTCCAAAATGTTATGTTCTTATGAATATGATGTGATTGATATTTCTTTCGTTTACCCTTACTGAGAATTTGAGCTCACCCTTTTATGTTTTCTTTTCCCCAGGATATAAAGAAAGGTTTTAGGTAAGAAAAAAAGGGAAGATCTTTATTGGGAGATGTTGAAGATCTTTCACCACGATTAGAAGATTATATTCCGGGTTTCCAAAGACACTAAACTATTACGGTCCATGTGTGTGTGTTTTTGTAATGTACTAAGTATTACGAAAAAGTAATGTAATGTCCATGTGCGTCAAGCTTAGGGTCTCTACAATAAAAATATTTTTTTAAAATTTTACAGATATATTAATCCACATATATATGTATATCCCTTTCATTGACCGTTTTAACTTTCACAGTTGTGACAAATTTTTACCATAAAAACTTTTCATTATCAAATAAATGTAAATTATTAACATTAATAAATATGATCATGGTGTTACCAAATAATGAATAATTTTTCATTAATTCAATTTCTATAGGCAATATTAATATATTTAATAATAATTAGTTTTTTCTTAAAATATAATTGTTTTAAGAAAAATGCAATTTTTAATGTATAAAATATTTTTATACCAAATTCACATTTAATGTTAATTACCATACATCTAATTTTAATATTATTAAAAAATGAGACGTATTTTATTATAAAATAAACAAAAACAAATGTAACGTTCTTAATACTTGATTAAATTTGAAGCAAAAAAATAGTTTTTACTCATAAAAACATTACTTATATTTATTATATATCAAACCTTGAATACCAAGTTCATCATTATATTTATAAATGAATAATATTTCATCTAAAATATTATTTTCTATCAGAAAAATGTTTTAGAAAATTTAACTCAATTATTCTCTCACAATAATGGTATAAAATTGAGTTCTTTTAAAATCATAAGTTTTAACTATTAACATAAATAACAATTATATCATAAATGTCCAAAAAATTATGTATAATATATATTTGTCATTATGAATTTGAAAATCAAATTAATTTAATAAAATTTAAAATATATTATTCTTACAATTATATTTTATATTATGCAAATGAAAAGAACACATTTATATAAAAATGATTTTTTTTAAAATTATGTGTTCATAATCATTTTTATTTAATTTACCAATAAGTGATAATTAGTTTTTAGATATAATTTTTATTGATTTTTTTGAATTAATTAAATTTTAATAAATTATTACTCACTTTAATTTGGTGTGTCATATATTATATGTTATTCAACTGGATATTTTCTTAATATAAAAAAAATCTAAAATATTAGGATCTTACAATATTTTCCAATCATGATAATTGGATTATCATGGACAGTTGGTTAAAAAATAACTTTTTTATATTCATTTAATAATTTTTTTAAGTCATATATAAAGAAATATTATTTTGAAGTAATATGTTGAAATAGTTTTCCAATTTTATCCTGCATGGATGATGTTGGGGAAAGAGTTATTAGGTCTCGATTTGTTAAATTAGATGGGTGATATGGTAAAATTCATTCAATGAATTTTGAAATAATCTAGAGGAAAAAATCATATCTATAAAGGTAGTCGATGTCACGACCCGTCCCCTAGGCCCGTGACGTGACTACCCCAATCCCACCTTCCATAGAACATGGGCTGGTGACTAGCACCAAAGGCTTAATTCCATAATGCTGGGAAGGCATTGATTTTATAACCTATAAACACACACAACAGAGCGAAAGCTGGAAACAAAACGCTATGTAAAACTGTATAACAAAAGTGTGTTGAAAGTAAAAGGGGTATAAAATACAAGCCCAACATTAAAGTACAAGAAAATTAAAGTACAAGTGAAGAAAAGAAAAACTACTGATGGGTCGTCCTCTAATGTTCCTACCTGAAGGGTAGGTATAGATCGCCTCCTCATCACTCCAAATCTGTCTGTCTCATCCGTGTATAGACATGTCGTAAGGTCCACCTCTGGTTACCGTCCAGTCCTGGTACTCTTATCCTCGGTCGGTGCTATCCGTCGTCTGCATCCAACAGAACATGGTGCGGGCATAGCCCATGCCGGGGTGAGTATAACAATACTCATAAGGGACCCTGAGACCCTTAAGGACTCACAAAATCCAAAAACGATAAACCACAATGTATGAAATCAATAGATAACCCTACTTTGGTATATTCCTATACATATACCTATGTTATCAATTAATCCATCTCAATCATGAGGAAAACACAAAAGGTACTAAATCTGGTCAATCGGGATTTTTATTCACATTATCGAAACCACAGATGCTGGATATCTTTTCCTTTATCAAGTACAGTGGGTCTGCCCCCACACCAAGGTGCTTCCCACTAACTTTCGACTGATATGGTACTCCTCATGTCGAGTATTGTGGGTCTTCTGCATCACCAAGGCAATCTGTACCTTGGGTCTTCCGCCACAACTAGGTGCTCCCCCTAATAGCTTGCAGAGGTACTCCTCCTGTTCAGTACCGCAGGTCTGCCGCCACAACTAGGCACTCCTCTGTTGTGGGTCTGCTGCCACAACCGGGCGCTCCCCACTCGGATAGTCAAGTCACTCTGAGTCAATCGATCTGTGGTCGTCAAGTCTCAGCCAGCTATTAGGTCTACGTAATTTGTCTTCTCGTCCTGGAAGGATCTGCTCCATAAGCAACTGGTCGATACTCCAACTTTCACGAAGTACCATGTAGAAGTATCTCAACGTTCTTTCACATCATAGAGGTCTCAATGCAATAGACGGCACATCAATCAGATGTTTGGTCTCTGAGTGATTAGTCTTCTAATGTCGGGGGCCCGGTTGGATACGTGCACGATCCAACCTGGCCATATCTCAACTATACCCCAACATCTAGTGGGCTATACTCAAAGGGACTATCATGCTCCATGATTACCAGGGCCACTGACAGTTCTTCAAATAGATGCTTGGTGCCAAAGATATGGCCAAAAAAAGTAAATGGTCCTAGTGGGCCTGGGTCCGGTCCGACCTGGCCTGGGTCGACTCGGCCTAACCCATTAGGTGGGCCAACACATTAGGTTCGGTCCGGCCCACGGGGTCCCGCCCAGCTGGCCACAAGTGGTCACGGAGGGCTGCGTGGGCACGGACCGGTCGCGAGGGTGCAGACCGGTAGCGGGTCGGCCCGTGGGAAGTTTGGACCGAAGGACGCCGCGAGGGGTCATATCCGGGAGGCCAGCCTGCGGCCAGGGTGGAACGGTCGGGGCCGGGAGGCCGGCTCAACAGGGAAGTCAGATTAGCCGGGGCGCCGCGGGGAGCAAGGAAAATGGATGGCCAGTTCGGCCAGCTACAGCGCGGGGCGTGCAGGGTGCACGGGGCATGCGGAGGCCGGTGGTATGGTTCGACCATTGGTGGTACGGGGCGCAGGAGGCGCGATGACTGGGAGCCGGGGTGCAGATCGGTGGAAGTGTGGCTCGTTCGGGGTGCGGCTCTACCCTGGTGTGGCGCGCCTTGGCCGGTTCGCCCAGAGGGTGGCACTGCCGGCGGGCAGTAAGGCTGGGGTGGCACGGTTCGGCTAAGGGTGCCAGAGCATCATGAGGGTGGCACAGGTTGCATTCGTCGCCTTCATCGCCTCGTCTCCATTCCTAAGAACATTACAGGGAAGATCAGAGGAGGGGTCGGACTATGCTGGATTGGTCTGCACCATTCCGTGTTTATGGTGATAGCAATTGGCACACAAGAATGAAGTAAAGAATGAGCATGGAAGATATCTTAAAAACATCAATAACCATAATCCCTCATTAACTAAATATTCCCAACACACAAAGAAAAACATCCGTGGATAAACATGATAATATATTGGTCCACATTCTTTTTTTAGAAGAAAATTAACAAGGGAATAATATCATACATAAATTAAATTAAAACCCTACCTTTGTTTTTCATTGACGGAGTCAAGGGGAAGAAGATGGAGTTGTCGTCGTTCGTCGCATTCACTGCACACTTCCAATCCCAAGATCATGCATCAGTTATTTGATGACGATTATGAGGGAGGGTCGGTCATCGAAGAAGTCCCACATTGGTTGCTTCTGCAAGGAGTTTCCGAAGAAGAAGTCGAAGACGCTCCTTGACGGCATTCTTCACTGGAAGAACACGTTCTTCGTTCTTTATTTTTTGTTGGTGAGATCTATTCTCTCAAAATCTCATTCCTCCTTTTCCCACAAAAATAAAAGGTAGCCAAGAATAATATATTATAAAAACTATTAATTTGTTGGCATAAGAATTCAAATTGGGTGAATTAATTAAGTTGGCTCCACTTAATTAATTCACGAGGTTGGCATAATTAAAAGAGAGGAAGGGTTGACACCATTAAAGGATGGGGGGTGGAGAAACCTCCCTCATTAATGAGGGGAGTTGAGAGGTTTTCCTCTCCAACTATTATTATGGGGGTTTAGTCACAGGTGGTCCCCATATCATAACCTCTCTTGGGATGTTAGGTTCGGGTGGGCCCCACCACAATAACCTCTCATTGGAGGTTATGGTTAGGTGGTCCCCACAATTCATCTCCCACAAGGAAGATTAGTTCTAGTGGACCCCACCTCCAACTTTCAAATGGTGGCTACAAAAATAATATAAACTGTAGTTCATTTTATTTTATTATTTTCCACGAAAAAACCCAAAAAATATTTTTTATTCTCGACCCACTATCATCGAGGTGAAAGTCTCCTTAAGAGAATACTAGCTCTGTGAGTTCAACGGTGCCCTCAGATATCAGTTTCAAGCACCGGTTCAAATGATATAAAATCCCACTCACACGTTTACAGAATGTACACAAAAAAAACATCAGAAATTGATTTTGGGCACCCTGGTCATTAGAATCATCTTCCGTAAATTTTTTCTTCTCGTAAAATTCCTATTTTAAAAAAATGTAAATGGACATTCCGGGTCTTGACATTATCCCCACATCAGGTCATTACATCCCCATAAGCTACAACTCATAACTAAGGGAACAAGTGGGGGTATTGGGCACGTATCTGAGCCTACCGCTCCCATGTCTTCTCTTAAAGGATCTCATGATGCCAGTTAATGCGCACTGGAGGTATCAACCATCCATGAAGGTCCCACTCATTTTGATCCTCAATCTCTTCTGGAACCTCCGTAAAAGTCTCCACCTCATCGACATCTAGCTCACCATGGTCAATGATGTGGGAAGAGTCATGCACATATCTCTTTAGATGGGATATGTGGAAGACGTCATGATCTTGATGCAACTGTGGTGGAAGAGATAACTTATAAGCCACCTCACCAACTCTTCCGAGGACCTGAAAAGGTCCGATTAATCTTAGAGATAACTTTCCACCTTGGCAAAATCTCTGTAGATCTCATCGAGGTGAAACCCGAAAAAATACGTGGTCGCCATCCTCAAACTCCAGATGTCTCTGTCTCCTTTCAGCATATGAATTCTGCCTACCATGTGCAATCTTCATCCATTACTACATATTCTGTACCTTCTCTGTCATAGCCCGTACCATCTCTGGTCCCACTAGTGCTGACTCCGCACGGTCAGTCCAACACAAATGTGATCTACAAGGTCATCCGTACAATGCCTCGAAAGGTTCTATCCCAATGGTGGAGTAATAGATGTTGTTCTATGAAAACTCCATCAAAGGTAAGTGATCCTACCAACTCCGACTGAAGTCGAGGACACAAGCTTAGAACATGTCCCCGAGGGTCTGAATGGTCTGCTCAATCTGGCCATCAGTCTGAGGATGGAAGGTGGTTCTCAAATGAATCTTTGACCCAAACGCTTCTAAAAACCCCTTCAATAGCCAGGAAGTAAATTGTGTGTCACGGTCAGAGACAATATTCGACGATACTCCATGTAGCTGCACAATCTCATGCACATAGATGCATCCCAATATTTCTACTAAACCCTTCTCTCTGATCAGTAGGATGTGGGAAAACTTGGTTAGTTGTTTGACGAGCACCCACATAGATTCGTGACCTTTATTTGTACATGGAAGTCCAGTCACAATGTCCATGGATATCCCATCTCACTTCCACTCTAGGACCTCTAAATCCTGTACTAATCTTGCTGGTACCTGATGCTCTGCCTTCACTTGCTGAAAATTGAGGCATTGAGAGACAAACTCTACAATTCCTTTCTTCATTCACAACAACTAGTTCTATAGTCGGAGATCATGGTACTTCTTCCCCACTTCTGGATGTACTACTAGAGGGGATGTGTGGAACTCCCCCAACACATACACATGAAGTGACACTGGTACCATGGTACATCCCCTGAAGAGGATGACGTGCTACCCTCATTCCAAAAATCCTTCTCGTGCATGTCATGTGGATATCTTAGCACGTCGTGTCTTACAGTCAGCATCCCAATTCTGAGCCTCCAGGACTCACTGAAGAATTTAGGAGTGACTGTAAGAGACTGAAGGAAGGCTTCTCCATCTCTATCCACAAAGGATATCTATAAAGAAGCCAGCTACTCTATCACCTCACCTAGCAGCAGTATACCGGTTCTCCTGCTATGTTCATCTACAACAACGTTCTCCTTCCCATAAATATAGACTATCTCGAAGTCATATTACAAGAGAAACTCAAGACAACGTCGATGTCTAAGTTTCAGTTCCTTCTGTGAGAATATATACCTGAGTCTCTTGTGATTCAATTACACACTAAATCACTCACCCATTTGACTGTGTCTCCACATATTCAAGGCGATGACCACTAATTCTAGATCCAGGTCATGGGTAGCGTAGTTTTTCTAATATTGTCTGAGCTGAAAAGAACCATAGGTGATCACTTCTCACTCATACATCAGGACACATCAGAGACCTGTCCTCAATGCGCTGCAGTAGACTACGTACCCTACACCTTCCTCTGGAAGCCTCAAGATGGGTGCACTAGTCAGCCACTGTGACAGCTCATGAAATCTCTGCTGGCATCTCTCCGACCACACAATGGTTTTCCCTTTCTTTGTCAAGGCTGATAGTGGTGCTGCAATTCTAGAGAAATCTGTCACATAGCTCTTATAGTATTCAACAAATCCCAGGAAACTATGTACCTATGTCACACACTTGGGTGGATCCCAAGCAAGTACCACATCAATCATCATTGGATCCACTGCAAATCCAGCCTCTGAGATTCCATGTCCTAGAAAGTGGACCTCTCGGATCCAAAATTGGCACTTCGAAAGCATACCATAACGTTGGTGCACTTGGATTGTGCCTAATACTACTCGAAAATGGTACGCATGCTCCTCCTCTGTAGTCATGTATATTAGAATGTCGTCGATGAAGACTACGACAAAGAGATCGAAGTATGATTGGAAAATCCTATTCATGAGTCCCATGAACAATACTACAATGTTGGTTTTACTGAAAGGAATAACCAAGAACTCGTAGTGGATGTACTGACATCTGAAGGCTGTCGTCTACACATCGTCATCTCGAACTCTGAGATGGTGATAACCTGATCTATTGTATACCATTGAGAACCACTGTGCTCCCCTCAACTGATCAAAGAGGTCATAAATATTTGGTAGTGTTTACATGTTCTTCATGGTCACCTGGTTCAGGTGCCGATAGTCAACACAAAGTCTCAAGATTCTATCCACCTTCATGGAAAAAATAATCAGGGCTACCCACGGAGAAACACTGGGTCAAATGAATCCCTTCACATGTAAGTCCATATGTTGTACAAGCATCTCACGAAGCTCCGCGGGAGCCATCCGATACACTGGGGTATATTTTGGTTCCATCCCGGGGTACAAGTGAATGTAAAAGTCCACCTCTCTATGAGGAGGTATACATGGGACATAATCAAGGAAATCATTTGTGTATTGGTCCACCACAGCAGGATAGCTCGAACTCTCCACATCAACTGCTCCAACGGTTAGGGAAGCCAACTGATGAGTGATTGGATGCAATCTCTTCCTTGTAAGTCCATCCTACCCTAAAAAGGCTCCCTTACCACTGGTGATGGTAAACATGGTCCCATCCAAGAAGAAACACTACACATTATGCCTAATATAGTCTATCGGAGCATGGATTTTAAATAACCAGTCCATACCCAAGATGACATCATAAGGCCTCGACGTCACAACAAAGAGATCACAGCTGAATCTCTCACCTCTTAATGTAAGATCACACTACTGGCACCAGTATGTAATCATCAAATCCGCTCCCATATGAGACTCTTTCCGTAAGTATTGAGCCAATGGCTTCGTCAGAATCTTCGTGCTCAGAATGAGGGAAGTGATAATGAAAGAGTGATTGGAACCTGTGTCTATATGTACTAAAACTATGGTGGAGTAGTAACAGATCATACCTGGAATCATCCTCGGAGTGCCATGATTGTAGGCCTCAGTTTCCTAGATCTGATCTCTCCCCTGTCCACCTGATCCCTACTGTCGGGGTAGACCTCCTGTTGGTGGTAGTAGTGACACCTCGAAACCTCAATTACCTCTAGTTGCACAACCACCTCCTCTGCTACATCTGCCTACTTCCTAAGGACCGCCTCGATAGAATATATGTCTCTACCTGGGTGGTCCTTCGACTGTCTTCTAATCATCTAAACGATGGGTTGGACAGTCCCGAGCCATGTGACCCTGCCTACCGCATGTGAAACACTGCCCAATCCTGGCATGTATGTCTCTACTCTGGGTGCCCTACACAACCAATCCTGAGTCATGCGGTTGTCCACCTATATGTCTGGTCCTCTTGGACCTCTGTGACATCTGTCTACTTCCACCTGCAGAAGAATCCTCTACATGTCAACTAGTGGTGGATCTTGTTGCTGGAGACTTATCAGTAGGGAAACTATCCACTAGGAGGGCTCTCTCTAAAACCCATTCCTACATCAGAATGATGACTGAGATTACTGAATCATTGATCTCCCTCCTGATTCCCTGGTCGAAGGTCTGGGCACTGATGAATGGGACCCGCACCATATCGGTGGAGTAGCGTAAGAGGTCTGTGAACCATGATGAGTACTGAGCTACAATCATGATGCCATGCTACAGGTGAAGTAGCTCTTTTATGCGCACTACGTGAAGATTCCCTGGGACAAACTCTACCCGAAATAGGATCTCGAAGTCTTACCTGAGAAGCATCATCTTGTCGGGAACCTAGAGCATCATCCTCCACCATCTGCCCGCTGCTGCCTGTAGAAGGCTGGTAGCAAGAATCACCCTGAGGTCAGCTGGTGTCCGTACTAGTCCGAAAACTGTCACCAAAGACTACATCCAATCCTCAGCTGCATGTGGGTCTATCTCTCCCATGAACCTAGGTGGGCTCTGGCACTAGAACTTGTGCAACACGATTGAACGACGTGTATCGTCTTCTACTGGGGCTGGTGGAATCGGTGGCTCAATGAGAAGTGGTACCATAGGTGCCTCTATTAGAAAAGGGCCATGCACTGATGCACCATCATTCAGTGGGAGATCTATGCATACAACTGTCAGGAATCTAGCAGGTCGTCTGCGGGGAGGCATCCTGAATTAAACAGATGCGACATGTTCAAAATATTATACCTTGTGTGCTAACCTGGTTGAGCTGACTTAATGAAAACTTTTGAAAACACACATGCAATCAATTTTTTCATGCACTGAGACAGAAATCAGAAGTCATGGACCTGGTGTATAGATACATCATCCCCCGTACCAACACTTGACACCCTAAACTGAGAACCACAATCACTAATCTTAACAGTATTGCTTCATGGAAAAGAAGTATTAGAGTCCTATGTTTTACGGTAGAAGTGACTCATCTGATTCCAATTTGTCACGACCCATCCCCTAGGGCCCATGCCGTGACTACCCCAATCCTGCCTTCCATAGGACAGGGGTTGGGAACTAGCACCAAATGCATAATTCCCTAAAACTGTGAAGGAATAGCCTTTATAACCTATAAACACAAACAACAGAGCACAAGATAGAAACAAAACACTAAGTAAAACAGTATAACAAAAGTGTGTTGAATGTAAAGGGGGCCTGAAATACATGCCCAACTATAATGTATATGAAATTGAAAGTACAACTGAAGAAAAGGAAATCTGTCTTTGGGTCATCCTCTGAGGTCCCTACCTGATGCGTAGGTACTGATCGCCTCCTCAATACTCCATGTACATCTGTCTCTTCCGTGTACCGACATGCAATAAGTTCCACCTCTGGGTAACGTCCAATCCTGGTATTCTCAGCCTAGGTCATCACTGTCCGTCGTCTGCATCCAACACAATGGGGTTCGGTAATAGCCCGTGTAGGGGTGAGTATAACAATAATCAGTATGGACCCCGAGACCCTCAAGGTCTCTCAAAACCCAACAATGATAAACCACAATGTAGGAATTTGACAGATAACCCCACATAGGTATATGCCCATACATATACCTAAGTTATCAAGTAATCCATCTCAATCATGAGGAAAAAACATAATTTACTGACTCAGCTCAACCAGGCTTTTTATTCACATTATCAAAACCATGACTTTTGGAGAACTCCTCCTCTGTCGAGTACAGTGGGCATGCTGTGACACCAAGGCATTTCCCACTAACCTTGGACTATTGAGGTAATCCTCCTATCGAGTACCGTGGGTCTAATACATCACCAAAGTTCTCCCCACCATGGGTCTGTCGCCGCAACCAGGCACTCCTTCGATGAGGGTCTTCTTCCACAACCATGATCTCCCCACTAGGCTATTCGAGTCACTCTGAGTCAATTAGTCAGTAGTAGTTACGTTTCAACCAGCAACTGGGTCTCCGCACTATTTCGCTCGTCTTTGGAAGGAACCACTCCATGAGCTACTGGTCAATACACCAAATATAAAAAATACACACATAAATGTATCTCAAATGTTCGCCACATCATAGATGTCTCAATGCAACAGACAAAATGTAAATCGGATGCCCAGTCTGTGAGTTGTTGGTCTTTTAGTCCCGGGGACCCATTTGGATTCTTGCTCCATCCAACCTGACCGTATCTCAACTATACCCCAAACTCAAGTGGGGTATAATCAAAGGGACTGTCATTCTACAAGATTATTAGGGACGCTAACAGTTCTTCAAACGGACTCTCAGTGCCAAAGATATGGACAAAAGAAAGTAATGAGTTGTAGTGGGCCTGGGTCTGGTCCAAACCTATCGGACCGACCTGACCCGACCTTGTCTGGGCCGACCAGGTCTATCTCAACCTAGCCTAACCCTTAGGGTCTGGCCCAACCCATTACGTTCGGCCTGGACCACATGACCCAGCCCAGCAGGCCGCGAGGGGTCACAAAGGGTTGCGAGAGCATAGACCGGTCGTGAGGGCATGAACCGAAGGTGGGCTGGCTCGAAGGAGGATCGAACTAGAGGGAGCCGCAAGGGGCTAGATTGGGGAGGCTTGGTCGTTGCTGGGGGGTGCGGTTGGGGTCAGGAGGCCAGCTCAGCCTAGGTTCCATGGGGAGCGCGAACGGCGTAGCCACGGGGTGAACGGAGGCCAGCAGTCTGGTTCGGCCAGTGGTGGTGCGAGTCGCGGTGGGCGCACGGGGTGTACGGAGGGTCGAGTGGTAGGGTGCACAAGGAGAATGGAGGCTTGCGGGCCAGATCAGCCAGCGGTGCCGCAGGGCGCGCAGGAGGCGCGATGGCTGGGAGCCAGGGCGCGGCTCGACCCGAGTGCGGTGCAGCTTCGCTGGTTCGTCCGGTAGGGGGAAAGACCGGAGGATAGCACAATCAAGGTGGCTCGGAAGCTGGAGGGTGGTTCGGTTTGGACCAGGGTGCCAGAGCGTTGCGGGGGTAGCGCAGGCAGCCTTCGTCTCCTTCTTCGCCTCATCACCGTGCCAAAAAAATTCACAAAGAAGATCAATGGAGGGGTTAGAACATGTTGGTTTGGTCTACACCCTTCCACATTTAGGGTGATAGCAATTGGATCACAAAAATAAAACAAATAAAGAGCATGGAAGATATATTAAAAACATCAATTCCCATAATCCCTCATTAACAAAATATTCCCAACCCATAAGAAAAAACTAATGCGAATCAACTTGATAATAAGTTTGTCCACATTCATTGTTTTGAATGAAAAACAATAAGGGAATAATATCAAACTTATAAAAAATTAAACCCATTCATTTGTTTATTGTTCATTGACAGAGTCCTAGGGAAGAAGACGGAGTATTGATCGTTTGTCCCATCTTCCGCACACATCCAATCCCGAGATCATGTGTTGGTTCGTTGATGATGATGATGAGGGAGGGTCGTTCATCGAAGACGTCCCACATCGGTTGCTTCCACAAGGTTCATCTGAGGAAGAAGTCTAAGATGCTCCTTGATGGCGTTCTTCGCTGGAAGAACGCGATCTTCATTCTTTTTTCTTCGTTGGCGAGAGCTTCTCTCTCAAAATATCTTGCCTCCTTTTCCATCTAAATGAAAAGGTAGTTGTGAATAATAGATTATAAAACCTATTATGTCATTGGATTAATAATTCAAATTTGGTGAATTAATTAATTTGGCTCCACTTAATTAATTAAAAAGGTTGGCATAATTAAAAGAGAGGAAGGGTTAACACCATTGAAGGAGGGGGATGGAGAGACACTCCCTCATTAATTAGGGGAGTTGAGAGGTTTTACTCTCCCACTATTATTAGGGGGGTTTAGTCCTGGGTGGTCCCCACATCGTACCATCTCAAGGGAGGTTAGGATTGGGTGGGCCCCACCACCATAACCTCTCATCGGGGGATATGGTCAGGTGGGCCCCACACATCAACTCGCACAAGGAGGTTTAGTTCTAGTGGACCCCACCTCCATCTTCTACATGGTGCCTCAAAAAATAAAATAAACTATAGTTCCTTTTATTTTTTTCCACAAAAAAACCCAAAAACTATCTTTTATTCTCAACCCACTGTTGTCGAGGTGAAAGTCTTTTTAAGAGAATATCGAAGCTGTGAGTTCAACGGTGCCCTCAGATTTCAATTCTGAGCATCGGTTCAAAAGTTATAAAGACATGCTCGTACATTTACTGAATGCACCCAAACAAAACATCAAAAATTTATTACGGGCTCTCCAGGCCTTAGAATCATG
This sequence comes from Viscum album, assembly GCA_963277665.1. Classification (NCBI taxonomy): domain Eukaryota; kingdom Viridiplantae; phylum Streptophyta; class Magnoliopsida; order Santalales; family Viscaceae; genus Viscum; species Viscum album. The sequence goes on from OY728128.1 coordinate 645,241,465, forward strand.
CGCCGTAAATTTTCGTGGACTCATAAAATTCCCATTTAAATAAAAAAATATACAGGGAAATTCTAGGTCTTTACAGTTTTTTGAATGATATTTCATTTGTGATGAGAGGTAATTTTTTATTAAAATATCTATATGGAAATGAGTTATGTGTTTTTTGTAAGAAAGGAAATTATGCTGATGAATTAGAAGGCCATATGGAATTTTAGAAAAACATTGATATATAAAAAATATGTTATCCTTCCCAATATGTTTATATCATGAACATAATTTTTATCATATTTATTTATTATGTAAATATGTATATGATCCATCTCATATTTTGAGTATTCAAAAAGTTTTACTAGATGGAAATTGTTCTTATCAGAAAAAAATAGTTTAGAATCATGACCAAAGTTATAATTTTTGGAGAAATATTTTTTATTTTATTGTGAAAGTTTTATGGAAGAATATTATGATTAAAAAAGAAATATGGGTTCTTATAAATTTTATAAAGGAGAAGTATCCCCCCATATTCACCAACATAGAAAAAATATAGGGATGTAACTTCGGTATAGGGGTAGAATTTGATAACCAATATATTTTTATTAATAAATAAATTATAATTTTATAGTTATTCTATTTATTCATATTAATATTTATTATTATGTTATTGTAATAAACAACTTTAATTACTTATAGAATAAGAATATGATTTTTAATTTGAATAATATATAGTTTTTATTTAATATAAATTATTTTTTTACATACATTATTTTTTAAAATTGATAATTTTCAAAATATTATAAATATAATATTATAAAGATTTTTAAATTACTTTTTAACATTGAAAATTTATAATTTGGGGAAATTTTGGAATTTCTTCAAAAAAGTAATTTTTTATTGTTAAAATTATATAGGTTTTACAAATTTTGTAACTTTTAGGTCAAAATATTTATGGGAAAATGAAATAAAAATACATGTGAAATAGTGAATGTATATTTCATGAAAATATACTCAAAATATCAATAAATTTTTATCTAATGACTAAAAATTAATTGTTATGTCCACTTACATTTGATAATATTTTTTATACTAATACAATCAATTATCACAGATAAAATTGGTGTCTTTGTGGTACAATATAAGTGCGGATAATTTGTTTATAGACATAAAATAAAAATACTATAACAAATAATTTATGGGTATGTATATAAATTAATTATAAAATTATATAAAAAGTTAACTATCAATATTCATACCTATTTTTTTGTAGGTTAATAAATTTCAAAATTCATACGTTCAAAATGTTAACATTATATTAATGCGATTAAATAATTTTACAAAAGGATTTTATGAGTTTAATTATTTAGAATAATATATAACTAGGTTTTTAGTTTATTTTTAATATTAATTTAATGGATAATTATCTGAAGCACTTGCACAATATTGATGTAGCGGTTGTCCATGTGATAGAAATGCAAATGTAAATAGTTGTAATAATATTTAAAATGGTAATAAATTGATGAATTATAGATTTTCAAGAAATTTATTACAAAAAATTTTATTTAATTAATTATTTTTATTATTAAATCTAAATTCAATATTATATACATTTTTTGATATAAAATAATTATAATTTCAAAAAGAATTACTTTAAAGGACAATCAATGTTAATAAATTATTTATAAATTTATAATAATGAATAAATTTTTGTATTTATCTAATTGTGTTGGGTAATATCTTATTATATACAATAATATCCTTTTTGAACCACTTTTAATTATAAAATCTCATTCGTGACCTAAAATATAGAATATTTCAGAAAACATCGTTTAACATTACTTATAAAATGTGAACCATTATTTCCCATCCCAAAACACATATAAATTTTTTTTATATATTCATATTATTCCGAAAATACCTATCTATATATTTAAAAATTATAAGGATATTTCCTTACAAAAATACCGACAGACATTGGACTCATTTCAAATTAGGTGGTTAGTGTGACATGGAATGATTATGCCAATATATTTCTCCCACTATATATATGATCATTTCTCTTATTTTTTTAACATACCCTATTACACTTTCATGATTCAATTTTTTAGTTATTAGAATATTTATGATTAAAAAATGATAACATATGATCCATTATCCCTCACTGAACTCTTACTAAGAACTTTTTAATGTGTAGAAATACATTTTTCAATTATGATGTTTTTATTTAAATTTTTTATAACAATTTTTCATGGAATAAGTAAATGTTAAAAATAAAAATAATATATAAACGTTGGTAAAATTTAATTATTTTAAAAAAATCACTATTTTTTGTGATTACACTACCTATATAAACAATGGTGTTTTTATAATCATATGTCTTCAATGGATAGTCATATAAATTTAATTTATCCTTTTTTACATTTATTTTTATATTATATGAGGATTATGATTCAATTATTATTAAGTATCACCCATTATAATTAAATTATACATAAATAATCATAGTATTTTTAACAATTAAGTCTTATTTTTAAAGGTAGTATATCTGAGTGGTTATTATTTCATGAACTATTAAAATCACATGACCATGGAAACATAGTGAAATAATACCTTAAGAAGTATGGATTATATACAACCCAATTTTATATATTTATTACTATTACTATTGTATAATAGAATCTATAAATTTTATTAACTGAATGATCACTTGACAACTGTCAAAAAATGTTCCAATTTCAACAATAAATGAAACATGATATAAAATTAAATATAATGATTAATTATAATATAATTGACCTGAATAACATTCATATTAATGTAAATTGTTAGTGTAATATTTTTTTTACGAGGGTAAATATTATACGATGTGAGTCAGAACTCATGGTAAATGGGTTTTATTTTAAAACCATAGATTAAATATTATAAATACATCTTTTCAAATGAATATATCATATGTTTTAAAAAAAAATTGTTTCTCATATTCTTATTACAATTTATACATATTTAATACTTTAATATAAATTTCCAATAATGTGTAAATATATTTATCCCATTGTTTTAAAATAATGGTCATTTTATTCATTAAATAAGATTCACATGATAATGGGTTGAAAATATTGATTTTATTTGTTTTACAGAATAATGAGTGGTCATAATTATTTTAATTCATCTAATTATTGATGTAAATTCTATTTCATGATGTCTTAGTTGGATATATCCCTTTAATATTTTGGGTAATTATTTTTTCCGTTGATTTTTTTTGAAGATAACTAAAGAGATTATACATTCATAAGGATGATTTTATGGTTAATTGAAAGAGTAATTATTAAAATAATGTCCAGTGTAATCTAAATTATTATTCATTATATATTATTCATAAATTTGATATTAATTTTTCCTTGATCTTGTTTTGAATTATTATTTATTTTTATGACATCAATATTTTTTATTCAAAGGAGTAAATCTTCACTGGTTTTATTTTTGATCAATTGACCAGAAACACTTCTATATTTCTATGCATTTCACTATTATTTATTTTAGCATTCCTTTTTATAATGATATTATAGGTTTTATATATGGGTAGTGACCATAAAAATGTCTTATTCTAGCTATGGAGATTTGTATTGAATAAAGTATATTAATTATTTTAAGAACATTCTTATGTGGTAAAGTGCATGTTGAGTGGAGGTGTGTTATTGTATTATATTAGGTTTCATAATCCTCTAAAGTTAGAATTATAAAAGGTTAAGTGATTGAATATAATTAAATATTTATATTAATCAATTAATTATAGAGTTTTTGTGATTGGGATAATAAAATTTGGATTCCACTACATTAAATTTAATTGTAAGTAAAGAGGCAAGAGGGAAGAGCACATAAAATTATAATGATGTACATTAGAGGTACGGATTCAACCCAAAAATTAATGACATAAACATTCTTCCATTAATGGATATTTTTTTGAAAAATAATCATTTAATAAAAATGAAACCAAATTTATCACATGTGATAAAATAGTTCTCCAACTCCATGACTAGTTTGATAGTATTTAAATTAAATCATTATTCTTCCTTGATGATGGTGTATAAGTGTATGCTACGATCCATTTTATCATTGAAACTCATGTCTTGGGGCATGATGGAAAGTAATAACTATGGTTTCCCCATAATATCCTCCATTTGAAATGAATAATCTAATCTTTCAACAATCCATTGAATGTGATCAAGAAGAGTGTGAACTGTCCCATGAAATCTTTTCCAAAAAGTGGATGCTATTGAAGAAATGTTTCTAATGCAATTGGTTGCTTTATAATATTTTTATGATATTTTTTACATAATAAGATTAAATAAATTTCACATCCCATTATTATTTAGAATTTGTATCCTATATAGATTTCTCCAAGATCATCAAGATATTCTCACCTTCTTCAATAAGAATCACTAAAAAATTATAACTTTCACAATAAAACATTCCTTCATTGCACGAGTACCCTATGAATGAGTTTATAACATTTTACATTATCCTTATAATTAAATTGGTGTATTAGATAAACTAAATCACATATATGGTAATTGGGTATTAAATATTTTTTTTAGTAGTTATTCATCCAATAAATGAGAGGATTATACTTTTCCAGTTGGTTATATTCATTTAGATATTTTTACCTATTCTATAAATATAAATAATTTAATTCCCCCCAATATAAATTTTTTCTCCAAAAATAATATATGGGTAAATATGAAAAATAAATCACACATATATATATATATATATTTGTTGAACCAACATAAAATAATAACTACATGATTTACACACACTTGATTTTGGGAGGTTCACATTTCATCCACACCATTTATCATTTCTTTTTATAATCTAATTGAAGAAAATTATTTACTTGTTTTAACCCTAAAAGTATCATGTAATTTACTAAGAAATAATAATGTGGTGAATGAGGATATATAGCTACATATAAAATGGATAAATAGAACAGAATATATAAAATTATTCTGGTTTCTTCTTCGAACATATTGAATATGAATTAATAATATCTATAAAATAGGGTCAACATGATAAATTCTATTAGTGGAATTTATGAATGAAAAATTCTGTGATCAATTTTATTGGTATCCATTTTTAGGGGTATAAATTGTGGCATAGGTCACAAAACCTTTCAAAAAATCTATAAATATTCAAAATCATGAAAACTTATTCTAGTAATCTATCAAATTATTCCTCCATTTTGATATTCACCATAATTTAAGTGAATAAAACACTTTTATTATGTTAAGGAATAATATATTAGTTTATCCCATTACCATGTTCTATAATTATGTTCTAGATAAATTTATGATCCTCATCTGAGAGAAAATGGGGGAAGACAAGCATGAGTTTTTCTTGTATGATCATTGCCTAAAAATTACTGATGAAATTAAGAATACAGAAATAAAAATATTTATTTATGGAATATGTGTTCTTCAAATTATGTACAAAAATGATTTAATACAAATATATATACCTATATTGAGAACAAAAATTACTATTATCAAATTCATATATATATAAATCTATATTGATGAGGTCCCGATATACTATAATGAATTATCATCGAATGTCACATGGTCTTGGATAAATACCCAATTTTACCCTTTTTATTAACTCAAATATATCTTATTAGAGATTTCATCATTATAATAATTAGTTAAGTCACTATTTAGGAATGTAATATCATTAATGCAGGATTTCTTATCATCCATGTTTGGGAGAATCCCCCTTTTCACATTGTATGAATAAAAATAAATGATAATGAAATTAGAGGTAGATGAATGCCCTGTAATTATATTTTAAATGTTGAAGGAACCATCATAAAAGATAAATTTAAACATCCAATTTAATTTCAATTCTTTTATATAGGTATTGAAATAGTCCATGTTCTTGCCTTCTTTATTAATTCATCATTTCTTTGTATATTTGCACAAAATTACATCCTCCATTATGATTTTCAGAAAATACGACATTTCATTCATTATTTCGATTCAAATTTCCAAATTCTAGGATTCAAGAACAATACTTTTGGGAATATTGATTTTTACCTAGAATGATTTGGTGTTGGTATGTGAGTATTTTAAAAGACTACCCTATTTACAATGATCAACTCTTATACATCTTAGTTTTCTATGGATTTTATTAAATGGTTCACCATGTGTGGGACCTCCATGTAATATTTTCACCCTAAGAAACAAATAAACACACTAAATATCTATATTATAGATGATAAAATGTGTCAAATAACAACCAAAACATTCGTGTTTTAGTAGCTGGGGAGAGGGATCTAATAATGAATCTGACATATGTTTGACTATGGTTTTTGGAAATCATGATACCCTATAATGATAAAAAAACCCTATAAAGGAGTCTCCAAATCAATTTATTTCCAAAATTTTCGATGAAATAGGTAATCTAAAATAAAATATTTGACGGATTAAAATTACCCAAAATTTATAGATGTTCAATAAATCAGTCTAAGAATAACATCACGTACTGTTCTTCTCATTGTAGTCATGAATGGAGTTAAAATATCCTCTAATAAAACACTAGTGAGAAACAATATTAAAAGATGATATATTTTTGTAAGGATGATATCATTCCCCTATATCAAATTTTACATCATTTAATTGGATGAAAAATATATAAGGGAGATTATTCACCTTGAATATAATATGTTTCTGAGAGGATGAGACAATATCCAGCATTATTTATTCCTTATAAAACAAAAAAAGATCAATTATTGGACTATAAGCTCATAAATATCCCATGCAAATATACTAAAAACACTTTGATAGATCTAGCATTATTTTTCATTTTAAAAATATCTAGAGTAGAAAAATTAGAAAATATAGATTTAAAATATAAACATTATCAATTTTTGAGGACCACAGTCCCAAAAAACACTAAAGTAAAATAGATAAAATTATTAATCGTAGGGTATTAATTTTGATACTTTGGGGTTAATCCCCATGGGGAATGTGGGAACTCCTTCATCCAGAGGTATTGACGTTGATTTACTAGATATAACAACAAATTCTAGGGAGGGATGCCCATGAATTATTACATATCTTTTTCTATAAGAAGGTAAAATACGAAGAATTTATTCCAGCAAATTTTTTTCCAATGGTGGAATTAGTAATAACCATAGTCAATGAACCATATTCATGATTATTGGGAATTTATTTTGTATCAATATTCAAATAAAAAATTCTAAACCCATCATCACCAACTATAAGGATGTGAAGAAGTGTTTGTAATTCCTTTATAATAGTTTTATACCATATAATTACATGAATTCACTAATGAAAAACTATAAATGGATGGTATGGATTGAGATCAACTTATATCACATTTCATATTCTTTAAACCATTGAGTGATAGATTAACCCATTTTTCATTCTCTTATCGAAGAACCTCCAAAAAGGTATTAATCCAAGGGATGGTAATGTTGTTCTCTCCATTTTTCTACTATGTGATTTACCACACTATGTAGTCATGGCGTATTCTGGTTCATCAGCATTCATTTGATGAGTTCCCTTATAAATTTAATGAAATACAAAAACAAATATATAGGGAAATATGGGTTTTCCTATAATTAATTGTCATTTCATACATGATAAAAAAACATAAAAATTTATGGAGATTTCCATATAAATAAAAATACGCCAATCCAAAATATATTTCATTGTGAATGTGTTTATATCATTATGGAGAATAATATTAAATTAACTATAAATTAAAATAAATAATTTTTGGATTAGGTAATTATAGGGGAAGGAATAGAAGGCTCACCTATACATTAATTGACCTCATATCCTAAATTTTGTGGTGGTATTTGGACAATTAGAAATGAATAAGGCATAATTTATCATAGGTTATATATAAAATTTCTCAATCGAAAACAAAATAATCTTCTAAAATATAATGTATTGAATATTATTTTTGGTTGAGAATATATATTTTCATCAGAACTAACAAGTACAAAGACATGAAAAAATTAAAAATGATTATAAACAACTATTCCTTACAAAATTTATAGACCATGGTCCATTTGTGGAAAAAAAATCTCCAAATTGTATTCATTAATGAAATTAAATAATTTTGGTTTACCATAAAAGTATTTGGTTCTTTGTTCACATATGAATTCATTAAATGGATCTAAGAGAGACTATAGATGAACCAAATGAACCATTTATGAGTTCCTCAATAAATGAGTGTTTTTATGAGAAATAAGATATATATACCTTATCGGTGGAATGTTATTTATTGTATCTTTATTAACTAACATGAGGGTGAATAAAATCATATTTTTATTTGAATCCATAGATATTTTTTAAATCCATTAATAAGTGGGAGTATAATGTCATTTGTGCACTATTATACCTCTACATGAGGTGCTAACAATAATTTTTCATTACCTTCACCAAAGGTTATTCAATTAAATTTAAATGCAAGAAACATATATTAATCTAATGAAATAATTAAAAAATGTATAAAAATATAAAACATTTAATGAAAATAAGACCTTTTTTCTTTAATTATAAATCTAATTATAAAATTGTAAATTATTTTCCACCCAATTGAAAATACCAATTCCGATGGTAAGGTTTTTTATAAAAACGAATACACATCCTCTTTATGGGAAACCATGAATTTTTTTTGATGTCATATTGAAAGGATTTTTATAAATGGAATTATCACTCAATTTTACACTTAATTTAATTTAAAAACTTACTAAATTCTATTTATAAGATATAGAAAATATTCTCAGAATATAAGATATTTCATAATCTATTTTTATTTTTTTATTATGTATGGTAACATATATGATTTTACATCTTATATTAGGTGGGATTGTAGAGTATTTGCCTTTTGAATTTTATTTTTATAGTATAGGTTTGGGAAACTACCCTAATTAAATCTTAAATTTTGATAGTATGATTGTATCTGCATTTTCTATTATTAAAAACATTAAATTTGTAACAATATTCATATATATTTATTTGAAAAATAAATAATGCTAAATAATTAGGTGGAAATGATTTTTCATAATAATAAAATGTATAGTAATATAATTTATATTCTCTAAAAAACATGAAAATAGTTTGTTTTGGGGAACCATAACATGTATTCATTCATATAAGCATTATTATAGATGATTTAATAACAACACTCTTTTATTGGGGAATGGTTAATGAGGTTCCAAAACCGAAATTTCATATTTTTGAATGTACACGACTTAACAGAGGGAATATTATATTCCATTCCATATTCATAATTTTGAAAAAAATACCTCGATATCCATGTAAATAATATTTCACATCTTCATCGACTAGCTATAGTTTTTCTTTAATCATAACATGATTTAAAATGTAAAAAATTACATATTTTATTGTGGATATGCATCACATATATAAAATGTTTTATATATAATGACTTATAATAAGTTTATTTATTAAATAAATAATTTTTTCAAACCCACTATGATATGTCCTTAAGATATCTTTTTACAAAAAATAAATTATAACTATAATTTTATTTTTAAAATAATAAATAAAATATCTATGGAGATTATGACACCCCCACATGATCTAAACCATAAGGTCCTTTCCTAGGAAAGAAGATATGATATGTTTGTCCCCAAGATCATTACTCTAATATCCATGGGGAAAGAGACAATAAATATGAAGTCATATTATAATGATATGCTTTTTAATGAATAATATATATATGAACAAAAAGATTAGCAAATGATAATAAATTTTTTAAACTATTGATATATTACAATATTGAATGACCGTGAGTATGTAAATGAATATATATATATATATGAAAATATCACCAAACATATTTTTTAATACATAATTAATATCTAAAAAAATTACTAGTTAATATTACTAAATAAAGATCATGATGGCCACAAATAAATATAGTAAAAATATCCACACTATAAAATATTTTCGTATAAATGTTGATGGTATCCATTAGAATGAAGTTCCACTATGTTACAAAATTTCAAACTAAAAATCCAAAATGATTACCATGAACTATTTATCATATTTATAGACACTACATGTCTATTTATTAGTGAATATATACAAAAGATTACAAAAATACCTAATAGGATGCCCAAAAAACAAATAGTGGTTTGATTGAAAAATAATCTCTGAGCTAAAGTTAAACTAAACAACCAACTAACTTAGTCAAGATAGGTAAATTCATATTGTAGGAAGAGATAATATTAAGTAATGAATTCAATCAAAAATTTCACGGCAATTATTTCTCTACATGTAGAATGTCAATGTATATAATCTACTAAACTGGTCCTAATAAGAACCCTAAAATTAGAACCCAAACATATGTTACCACCCTAAGTAATGAAATGTAACAATAAAATTCATCAACATGACATAGACACATTCCTTAATAAAAATTACAAAAAATAGGTAACTCGTAACATAAAATAGAATCATATATCCAAAACAATTTGAAATATAAATCATTCATATGTGGGTCATATCTTACTAGAAAAATTAGCTTAATAATAAAAAGACATGTTCAGGACAATTATATAGAAAAACATTTATTCCATGATAATTGAATTGATAATATATCCTAATGAGTACTATATTATATGTACGATAGTAGTAGATAAAATGACCCTTTATAAGGGGATTTATACTGGTCACATGGGTTCTAACCAAATAAATGTTTACCACACACCATATATCATGGTAATGGTCCATAAAAAACATTCGTAATTGAAAACCATGCAATGTTGATTTTATGATGATAAATGGATTTCATAAACCCATGACTAATGTGTGATATATATGATCTAATAACTGGGGGAGAAAAACTCTATAAATATATTGGGAAACCATTTCATATTTGATAATTCCTTTAGAGAAGTAGTAACAATATCTTAGACCACACATCTCTCAAAATCTTGGTTATCGATGACTTGGAATTTGGGAAATAACATAATAGTCAGAATAATCATTCGAAAATACTATAACTATTACTTTCCATATATCTTAAATATCTATTTTACATATCTATTCCCAATCTAGGTATATATATAATGTCAATTATATACCCCTTATTCTTATAAAATCTATGGTCTTTATTTCATATTTAGACAAGATCTATTTGATAAAAATTCACTTAATACAACCCAAAAGATCAAGAGTTCTAGTGTGTTTGTGTCTTAGGAACATTCCATGACATGTTATGACATAAAATGAAAAATATTTATCGAAAATATAATTAAAATGACCACAAAATTCTTTCATAATTAGAATTTCATAATATAATCTAAGGATACACATAAAAAAGGGTGAGCGATAAAGCCTAGTATAGTAATAAAAAGGATTAAGAAGAATAATACAATAGATGTTAGGAAATAGGAATATCAATGGAGCACAAGATAAACATTAACAAAAAGGCATCATATAGCTTGATTATCATAACATGTTAATGTGGCAACATCTTAAAACACTACATCATTCAAAAAAGGAATCAGGTAAAACCCTAACCAAACATGGTAGAAAAAATTTCTGAAAAAGAATCCGGTAAACCACAATCCCAACATGAATTATCATGATACTAATAATTACCCAATTAATTGGAGCTCTATCAAGGTGATTCATTCATAATCATTTTAATCTCCTACTTAACTCAGCCACATAGATAATATAAAATGGATTCATTTTAAATATCTATTTATTCCATGAGAAGGGAATGTGGAATAAAAACATGAATGTATATAATCAATAGGTATGTGTTCATAATGGTTAATACCCTTTATTGTGAAATGGGTATGGTATTCACTACAGAATGATTTGGCATGAAAAATCACAGTGTAATTTCGACAACCTAACACCGTGACAAAAAAATTCATAAAAATCGTTGATTAGAGATAAAGGGATATCTGATTATATATTCATGAAAATGAATATAAGGGGGTAATATTTATAGATTTAATAACACGTGTAATTTTAAAATAGGAGTTGTAATATAATAATGAAACATGAAGGAAGAGGAGAAATGGAATAACTCTGATGAAATTTTGACATGGAAACGTGCGTACATTGGTGGGATTAATGACAGAGGAAGTGGTATCCCATCATTAAAACATAACAAGGGAATTATTGGAGAGGTTTAAAAACATAACCCATCATTTTTAATAGAAAATAAAATGGTGTAACAATATAAGGAATCTAGGATAAAAATGAGAATGGAAGGAATGTAAGGATCCCTTACTTTGATGTGTGACTTTAAAAGAATGATGTGGGGAATATTGTGGGATTGGGGAGCCTTGGAACAGTTATATAGTAGGAAGGACCGAGTAGGGATGTTTTATAAGGATATTGGGTGAAGAAAAATGGGAGCTTGTATAAGATTATATAGGAAATGAGAGGGCAATTCTCTAGTATTTCATTAACATGGGTTTCGAAATCTATATAATTAAATATTCAAAACCACAAATCATCTCAGGGTTTTGGCCCATGGTTTTTGAAATGGTTTTTTCCAAATAAGTGTGGAACAAAAATTTTATAATTACAATGGACTAACATATTAAAATATTACACTTTCTTATTTGAAGGTGAGACATATTAATGAAGAAGTGATTTAAAAATCATAAAATATATTATTCGTTTTAGATGATTCACTACGAATTTATAAAATAAATTAAACAAATACAAACACATGTTATTATATTTTAAATAATATATTGGGCCAATAATACCCATTATAGTATTTAGTATATCATTTTTGGGTTATTATGATGTCATGAAACACACATATTATTTATATGGTATTTTATTTTTTCACAAAAATTTACTATCTCTTAAAATTATGAAAAATTCAACATTGGATAATTTAGAAATCCTGATTCCAAAAATAATATTCATTTTATAAAAATAAGTTTCTATATATTTGAATTTTTACTTTTAAAATAAAAACCGATATTTATTTATATTTGACAGGTTTTCAAAAAAAAATAATTTTTAAACATTACTTAAAATTATATTTGACTTCATAAAAATTATATGATCATTTATATTTAATAAAATAAGTTTAATAATAATACTTTAATAAAATATTAATTGTTTTTTAAATAAATTAATTCCTCAAAATATATTTCTTAATTGAATTTGAATATTACACAAAAATACAATTTTTTCATTATCGTATGATAATATAATTATTTTTTTCAAACATATTACATTAAAAGATAAAAAATAAAATAAAAATAATAATAATTTAAATGAAATTCAAATAAAAATAATTATTCTATTAGAGTTACTTTGATTCTATAATTTTTTATCAACTAATTTCTTTACCATTAACTATCCTATTTTCATTTTGTCGTGATTAATAATATTTACTATAGTTACTAATCATATTATTAAAAAATTGATTTCAAATTATTAGGTCATATTAATTATGATGATTCGAAGTACATAATAAATTTTATCAACATCAATTTAATTTGATATAATATCATAATGTATTATGGAAATGAGTTTTACTAAAATTACATTTTTAAGGAATATATGAGTTCACATTTATTCTAAAACTAATATTATTAATTTTATTACATTCAACAAAAAAATATAGATATATAATATAGTTAATTTATTTATTTCATTTACTATTAGTTTTTATTTTAATTAATTATAATAGAAATAAATTATGCATTTTAAACTCGTTTTAATAAAAATGCATGTTTAATCATAAAAATATAATTATAATAAAATCTTGTATACATATAAATTACATGTAATTAATTGAATTAAATATAATTAAATAATAATTATTATACCTTGAAATCAAATTAATTGAATAAGTAATTAATTTATCAAAACAATTGAAACTTGTACATAAAAACAATAATTGTACTATTCATAAAAAATCTATATTTTCTGGAAAATAAAATGATATTACCCTAAGATAATTTTTAAATGATGGGATCAAGGATTGAGTTTATTTATCAAATTATTTTTATATATGTTATTAAAATAATTACACAAAATAAATAAAAAATATTTTTATGAAAAATATATTTTTGAAAACAAAAATACATTTCCAAAATTTGATTGAATAATTAATAATCAGTTATTATTATATTAAGGACATATATATTTTATAAATTATATAATACTAATAATATTTTAAAAATTAAAATAAATGTTACAATTGACATATCTAAATAAAAATTTTTTTTGATGTTCAATTTTGTGTATTCAATAGGCCATCGAACATAATTTTATATTTTAAAACATCTGGTCATTACATTCTCCCCACCCCTTTAATAAATTGAATCCTTACAATATAAACATCATCTCAGTCCTTACTATTTCTATAAATTGTCTAGAATAATGTGAATAATTATGGATAATTATTTTTAAACTATTCAACACATAAACGATAATCTAATTACTTTAAAGGGATAACTTATAAATTACATTTGTTTCTATAGCTTATTATTTTACATCCTTCAATTTATATTCTCCATGATCTATTTCGTATCATGTATTATTATGGGATTTTTTTCATTATCTATTAATAAGGGATCATAAAAATATTTTGAATTTACCAAAGAATATCCCCTAGGAGTTTTGAACCAATATTACAGCAAGGCCTTTTGTCGTGCACCATTTCCCATTCAAGTCTTTCTTAATGCAAGGATTTTGGGTTTTATCCATAGATACATCTATGCTAGAGCCACCTCAACTTGTTCATATCGAGATAGGGAGGTATTTTCTTAATAAACCAGTTACTCTATACGTAATAAAATTTACGGATTTTAATATTATACTTAGTCATATCCCTACAGATTTCACTAGGGTTTTCTAATCCTAATCCCAAAAATAACTAATCCTGTGTTCTAATACCAACTATAACAACCCTATTCTCTATTTTAGATTTAGACAAGATTTATTATATGAACACACACTTAATGAAACCTAGATGATTGAGAGGTATAGTTTCTTTGGGGAATAGAGATATTAAATGACAAATTTAGAAATAAAATACAACACATTTATTGAAAAAATATTTCACATGACCACAAAAATCCTAACTACATTACATTTAATGGGATAATATGAGGACACAAATAATAAATGAGTGAGATATAATACTTGGTAAGGGAGTAAACATGGCATAACATGAAAAATACAATACATGTAAATAAATAGTCATACCAATGGGGAAAAATATAAACATTAACATAAAGGCATGATATATCATGAATTTAATAACATTTTAATGTAGAAACAACTTAAAGCACTACATTATTAAAATAATGAAACTAGGTAAACCCCTATCCCAAAGTAGTGGAAAATTTCTTAAAAGGAATTAGGATAAACCCTATACCAACTTGACGTATCATGATACTAAAAATTACCCAATTAATTGGAGCACAATTAGGGCACATAATTCATAATCATTTCAATATCACCTTTAAGTGTTCCACATAGATCATATAACATGGATTAATTCAATATCATCATTACAGGATGATTTGGTAGGGAAATCATGGTTCAATTTTTGTAGTGTAACAATATGACATAATATTCATAAAAATGGTTAATGAGAGAGAAATGGGTATTTCATTATATATACAAGAAATGTATATTAAGGTGTTTATATATATAAATTTACCAACACATGCAATTTGGATAAATGAGGCATAATATAATAATGAAACAAGATGAATTAGGAGAAAAAGAATAACTATTACGAAATTTCACCATGGTAATAGGTTTACATGGGTGGGATTAATGAGATTTAAAGAGGTATACAATCATAAAAACAAAATAAGGGATGAATTGGGGAGATTAAAAAACATAATTCATAATTTTTAATATAAAATAATAGTGTGTAACAATATTCGGAATCATTGATAAAAATGAGAAAGGAAGAAAAGTAAGGATCTCATTCTTGCATGTGTGACTTAAAAAAGCAAGAAGAGGGGATTAATTAGAGCATGGGGTTAATTTGGAAGATTATAGAGATGGTAGGACATATTTGGGACACACTCCAAGGATATTGAGTGTATAGAAGTTGGAGCTTGTGTGGGATTATATAGGAAATGAGAGGGGGAATCGTTAATATTTCACAAACATTGGTTTTGAAATCTATATAATTAAATATTAAAAACCACAAACCTTCCCATTAATTTTTCCCATGGTTTTAGCCAAATAAAAGTGAAAAAAATTATTTTATAAGTTCATTGTCGGAACATATTGAAATATTAGTCTTGTTTATGTGGTGGTGAGTCTCATTATTGAAGAAATAAATTTAAAATCATAAAATATATTATACATTTTAGAGGATTTACTATGGGTTTAAAAAATAAGTAAAACAAATATGAAATAAAATTATTTTAATTCGAAAAAATATTTTACCTATAATAACGATTTTAGTATTTTATACTTTATTTTGGGGCAATATGATTTCATAAAACACATATTTTATTTATATTGTATTTATTTTTTTGCAAAAAAATCGACTATCTCTGAAAATTATGAAAAATTTAACGTTTTATAATTTCGACATACTTATTCAAAAAATATTATTTTTAATATCTAAATAATTTTCTAAATATATGAATTTTCACTATTAAATTAAAAACCATCATTTATTGAAAATTGACGGGTTTTGACAGAAATCGTTTTTAATCCTTAGTAAAAAATATATTTGACTTCATAAAAAATATATGATCATTTTTATTTTATAAATTTAATTTATTAAAATTATTTTAATTAAATATTAATTATTTTAAAATTATTATAAGTCATCAAAATATATTTCTTAATTGAATTTTAATGTTACACAAAAATATTATGTGTAAATGTTCATATCAAAATATAATTATTTTTTCCAAAATGATTACATAAAAAATTATAAAATAAAAATTATAAGAAAATATATATTTTACAAACTTTAATTAAAAGGAAATAAAAATTTTCATACTATTATATTTATTATGATTCTCTTTTTTTTTTCAATTTTTACCATTAATTTTCCTAATTTCCTTTTATCATGATTATCAATATTAACTATAATTATTAGTCACATTATTCAAATATTATGTTGATATTTATAGATAATATTTATTATTAGGATTAAAATTATGGAATAGATTTTATCAACATCAATTTAATTTACTATAAAATGCACAAGTATTGTGGACAAAATTTTTCCGAAAAATAAATTTTTACGTAAAATATAATATCACATAAAATTTTAAACTATTAATATTATTTTTATTATTTTAAATTAATAAATATAAATATATAATTTTAATATATATATTTTTTAATTTATCAATAGGGGTTATTATAATTAACTAAAACTGATATAAATTATATATTCTAAATCAGTTTTCAGAAAAATAAAATTTTTATCCCAAAATTAAAATTATAATATAATATATTATAACCGTGATTTATATGTAATTAATTGATTTGAATATAATTAAATACTAATTTTTTTACCTTGGAATCTAAATAATCGAATAATTTCATCATGTATCAAAATAAAGGACAATTTTACATAAAACATATTTTCACTATTCACAAAAAAAATCTTTATATTCTTAAAAATACCAAATTATAGCTTAATTTAATTTTGATATGATGGGACCAAATATTCAGTTTATTTATCAGATTAATTTTTAATATGTTCAAAAAAGTAATTATAATAAATAAATAACATACATTTTTAGACAATACATGTTTTTAAAATCAAAATTGCACTACCAAAATATGATTGAATAATTAATAATAATTTATTAATATATTTATGACATATATATTTCATAAAATATATATTTATAATAAAAACATAAAATTTAATTTAAAGGCTAAAATGGACATATTTAAATAATCATTAACTTTTTAGGTTCAGTTCTGTGTATTACAAATGCTACCAAACATAATTTTATATTTTAAAAACTTGGGTCGTTACAACTATCCTCATCAATATACATATTATTGAATTGTTTACTAGGGATATATGGGAATAAAAAACTAAAATATTCTCTATGTAAAGAAATAAGTCTCCAAAAATATAATATCCCCAAGGGAAAACCAAAACAATAAGTCTTATATCTTTCAATAGGTATAATCATTTTCTTCATATAATACATTATTTTATATATCCCACAAAACCATAAAGTGTCTCTACTGATTTATAATTTAAAATGGGAAATATTTTGAGTCCTCAAGGTTTCCCTGATGATATAATAAACTCTATGATTGGATAAGGATAAACATGAAAAAAATATTTATAAATAATCCTAATTAGGAATAAAGGCCTAAATTTTGAAATAAATATTATGAAATTTAGAATCAACTAATTATTTATCTTATTTTATTTATCAAATTTCATGTAATGGAAAAAACTCGATCTAGCTACATGGGGTCCCCATGGGTGGAAAAAATAATTTTTGTGATGAGGGTGAAGGTGTCCCATAGGTAATATTCTGAAAAATTAATATGAAAGAGTGAAAAATTAGTTCAACATTAATACTAACAGATACATTACATGTTAGAGCCTAACTCAACCAATGTAACATGATACCTATGAAAAATCACATCTAGACTGTTGGAGGAGGTTGACCTATACCTCATCTTATGTCCCTCTAGTCCTCATGCTATACAACATGAAACTCTATTGTAATTGTGGTCTTGGATACGAATTCATCTGTGTAAGATAATCCAAACCCATATGGGGAATGAAAATTCATCAAGACTAGACATGCTAGCATTCGCATGAATCATATCCCAAAATTAGGCTAATGTTAGTAGATCCACAATTAATTACCATGTTAAGGGAAGGTGGTAATATATCCTTTTGAAAATCTTATTCATAGGTTATTTGACACAATGGATACCTCCACCTATAACAAATATATCATTTTACCTCCATTGTGACCACTACACTCAAGTAATTATGAAACCCAATGTATTATATCACCCAAATTATCATTCCATCCAAATTATTCCAATGCTAAACTCACACAATTCCCCCCATTTTTACTTCCATTAAGATCTTTATTATGTTATAAAACAAAACATGTTGTTCCTCCCCCAGATACAATTGTTGTCGACTAAAAATTTAAGCAGTGTTTCACTATTTTACTCCATCATGGGGGAGAATTGAGAGATATCAGATATATTGATATAGAGATATGGGGGGTGGATGTAAAGAGTTATAGATATAGATATCATGATATTAGGGAATGATATGTTTTCGTAATTGTTTTGGTCAATTTTACTATTAATTTATCCCCTTATATGACTAATGATCATAGTATGAGTGATGTGGGAGGTGGATAACAATAGTTCAGCCACCAAATATTATTCCTTCATGAATTAATTTAATTAAAATGAGACCTTTCCCAAAACAAAGGTCATTTTTTAACGAAAAAAATTAGCTTTTTCAAGTCTACAAATTAGAGATTTATCCCAAATTCATTGATTCCTTCTTGAATTAATTGTTCCACCATTCATCCCAAAAATATAAAAATAAAACTATTTATTATAAAATAATAAATTATAATTATTTACATAATAAAATGAAAAATATGAGAATTGTAATTTCAATTACATGTAGAACAAAGTATGAAAAATCATAAACAATTTTAACCTAGAATGGATTTTCAATTCACTAAATGATTCCTCTAATAACAACATTGATGAATTTATCAAATCATACCCTTTTTAATGCATAAGTAAATTATTTATTTCCCACATTTGGTAGATTATCATTGTATTACAGTAGTGAAATTTTTTCCATAATTGAGTCTCAAAACCAGATCACTGATTATATCCTTCATATATAAAATACATAATCATGAGTGTAGTAATGGTGATAAATTTTCCATACATGGTTATGTTTTAAAGAAATTATTGCCTTTTAAAATAATTATTCATTTATACATTTTTTTTATAAAATAAATATTAAATAACACATTGCAGCTCCACCACGTAAGAATTTCACAACATTTTAAACTGATCATAAAGACTGAATCATGTGATAAACGGAACCATATAAAAAATTCAGAGTCCATTTATTGACATCTAGTTACAAATGTTAACATTATAATTCTATGATAAATCAAAAACTAAATAATGATATAAGTCATACTGAAGTTAACATTTGATATACTACAAAAAATATCTTCTGAGCTTCTATAAAATGCTATTTTCCTCCACTAGTTATGATTCAGATGAGGTAAACACATTTTTGAATAATAAATAGAAATCCTAATGTTTTTATCTAAATATTTGTCCACTTTAATAACTTATTGACTAACCATTATTTATATTTATATTTTATCTATGAAAATTAAACTCGATAGGAAAATAATTTATTGTACTGAATAATAGATATGAAAATTTTAATAAAATTGATAATCATACATCATAAAACCCATAAAACATATTCATTTCATATTATTATTAAGTTAAAAATATAAAAAAAATTATTATTTATAGATTTTATATTTGACGATTTAATTATAGAATATGTAATTTAAGAAATTTTATTTATTTTCATAGAGGTACTTTATATCATTTCATAATAATTTCTTATGTAATATATTTTTTTAATTTTCTAATTCTTATTATTAATTTTTTATGTTTATAATGGAATAATGTGATTAGAAACTCATTCCTAAATTCTAGAGGAGCGTGGAAAATTTCTTTCCATTGAGGGATATCCATAGGGTATTAATATTTCTAATTATTTATTCCAATTTTTTCCCCATTTTAATAAATTATATTTCTATATATTAGTATACATATATCTAAAAAAATATAACAGTTAAAAATTATGATACAAATTCTTATGACTATTTTCAGTTTTGAAAATATGTGTCAATGTGTTTAATGATGTTTTCTAGAGAACCATTCATTTTTCAAAATAAAATTTAACCAATTTTAAAATTAATGTATCTATTAATATATTTGATATATATATTTATTTTTATTTTATATATATAATTATATTTGAAACTTGTTGTATATATTTTATGAAATAAATTAAGGCTATAAATTTCATGAAATTCTATTTTTACACAATTTGATTAAATATATTTCTATTTTGACAAATATCAATGTAAATTTAGTGAAACCATCATATTATAGATTTTTTTTTGCAATTTTTTCATCATGCAATCATTTTAGGATAGTATGGAAGTCGATCTTTAACCATTATTAAATTTAAAAAATAGGGAACATGTCATAATATATAGTTAATCTAAAATTAGGCTATGTGTATTTTATATTAAAATTACTAACACAAAATGAATATACTTCTTCCCCATGACTGAACCATTGTGTTCATTAATTTATTTATGTACGTTTTTATAATATTTTTCTGGAATATTTATTTTATGATCCAATTTATAGAGGTTTTTTTATTTATGTTTGATTAATAACACAATAAATTAACCATATGCAATTACAATTCATGATGATTTTTTTGGGAATTATCCTTGCATAGTAGGTCCAAGATTATCTAATGATGTAGGATATCCATATTGGTTCTATTTAAGTGTAGTAATCTATACAGTGTTCCAAATGAATTTTTAATGAATCTAGTTAATCTTAAGTGATATTGAATAATCCATTATTCTAATTACAAAATTCCATATTTTCCCGCATTGACCTGAATTATATGATTAAATTAATATCCAATAATTAGACTCATTTAAATGTTATTATAATTGTATTTAATCAATCTTATATTTTGTCTCTCATGTTAAATAGAGGGCCAACTTCCTTGACAATGGTATTGCATATCTGATATAATTTATTCTTTTATTTCCTGTATCCCTCATAGATTTAAATATTTCATGGAAACTCTATCATGAGTATTTTGAAAAATAAAAAAGGTATGTATATGTCACATATTATGATCTATGTTTGTCTGAATTGAGGTATAAAATTTGTAATGAACTCGTGATATCTATGTTGGATGAATTTCTTAACTCTTTTCCATGATAGGAGGGTAATATCATTTCTATAGTGGTTCTAATCTATTAATACATTTTTTTTATTAATTTTCATGGGTTGATGATTATATCATTAATTACACTTATATTATTATATAAACTAACATGAAAATTTATGTATTTCTACTAAATCAAGATTTCGATTTTGATAAATTATGGTATTTTATTTGGAAATATAAAATTTTATTTAAATGTACACATCATGTATAATTGGTAATTTTTTACATCAAATTTAAATTACATCCTTAAATTTCCCAAAAACATTTATTTATTATAAATATTTTACAAAATTGATGATTTTGATTTATTGAATTCATTTAAAGAATTAATTTTTGTTTAAAATTAGTTTCACTAAATTATAATTTAAAATAATAAATTAATCAAAAATATCATTTATGTATGGATGTACTAGTAAACATGGATTGAAGTTTCATATAAATACATGGGTGTTTAATTATTTATATAAAATGGAATTTCTTTTAGAGAAATGGGTAGATCCATGATGTAACCATTAGTATAGATAAAAATCCATTATGGATCACACTCTTACTGTGGGTGTATATGGACACGTTGTTATTATTACATATAACTATTTTAAAAAAATATATGAAAATTATTTGATGTAAAAATAATTATATTAAAAATGATATTGATAAATGATTTGACTATGGTATTTGTAAACCGTGTTACATTCCTCTTGTTCTATATTATTATAACGTCAATTGTTGCAATATGGATCTTTCAAATAAATTATTATATAAAATGATGAATTTTTATGGTATTATATATAATAATTAAAACAATAATTTGTGTTTTATTTTATGGAAAATGAATTGTAAATTATGGGATGTATTTTGTGCCTTACTACTATATAATAAACGACCTCTTACTTCTATACCCTGGTGAGCATGTATATTTTTCATGTCATGATGTACAAAAGTGGAAATTATTAGAATTCATTTGAAATTGTCCATTAGTGTTAATATAAATAAATAATGTGTCAGTGTTCAACTATTTATGTAGTGATAATATTGACATGTCCATTATTAATAGGAATTGATCTCATTTAATGTAATTTGGGATTTTAATGTGGTAGGAAAAATATTCTAATTTTTAATTAAAATATGAATCTAAAATTACATTTTTAGTTACTGTTATATTGTTGTACAACTAAAGGAGTTAGTTTTATAAATTCATTTATAAATTTATTTATATATAAAAAAATTCACATTTTTCGGTTTTATCTTTCCAAATAATTTTCCATCCATTATATATTGGGGAGTACTATTCATGTATTATGGATATCTCAACACAAGTATCAGGATTTTGGAATATTGGTCATAGTATTACAAATTTTTTTCAAATAAATTAGGTTATGATAATTCATATAACAATATTTATAGTCTTGGATATAGTATTGTTGAAAATTTTATAATACATATAAATATAAATACTTATCGTTTTTATAATAAACACTACGTTATGAGGGAGTATTAATATAATATTCTATTATTAAATCTCACATACGATGTATTTTAACCAATAATAGATTTTCTTTGAAACTAATATACTCTAATATGGGATGTATAATGTTCTATAATTTATGAAATCAATAGTCATATAAATTTATATAAATTTGTTTGGAAATGATTTTAATGTTATGTAATTCTTTTTAAAATTATATTTATAACCTTAATTTCATATGTTGAATTAGAAATTTTTTAAAAATTATTTATTTGTATTTATTATGATTATTTTTTTTAAAAAAAAGTTTCGCAATGAAGATATCTTAGGAAAGGGAATAAATTAAAATTTTGCAAAATTGTAAACATATTATTTTACTATAAAGAATCTCGTAGTTTGTAGTGATAATTTTTTATGGGAAAGGTTTAATTTATGATGTATTGTTGAATAAAACTATGTTTTGATATTATATAAATGAATCTAATATTTTTTTTAAATAGTTGGTATTTGAGAACATGTAAAGTATTTATACATTCCGAGATTTAATTATTTGTATTTTCAATGAGAAATAACGATCATTTAACCATAAAGTATTGAAGGAGTTGGATTATTCCAAATTGTTTAAAATAATGAATGAATCTTTTTTCAATTTAATTATGTTTATTAGGAAACACATTATTAGTAAAATTAGTTCAAAATAGTCATCAAATTCCTTTTAACTTTTCAGTATTTGTAGGTAATTTCTATAATACATTAAATATTAATTGGTATGTTAGTGGTGGAAAAAAATTGATTTAATGTCTCATGAAGAACGTTTTTTCGAATTATTTTAAAATATGGGTGGTATGACATTTTTACTAGTGACCTGAAATATGAAGAATGATTGATAGAACAAACATCTAAATATCATAAATAATTTTTTTTATTCCCTATTGTTTTTAGTAGATTTATTAAACTCTAGGGATACTAAATAATAAATATATCTTTTATGAAAGATGTGGTATCTAACTTTTAATTAAAATTAATTTATCAAATAACATTTTTTACATAATTATATTGAATGTTTGAATATTATTATAATTTATTAAGATAAAAACTTTTTTATTCTAGGGGTATGATGTTTTTTTCATGACCTAATTTAGGAAATAATTATTCAGGATGGTATATAATGATGTAAAATGCTTTCTATAATTGTTGTAATGAAATAAATCTTGAGAACTAATTTTATTTTTGTTGTTAAATCTGATAATGATTTTAATAATGAATAAACATTGGGAAATTTTTTGTTTTTATAAATGTAATCATAATTTAGTTAAGTAGTTTGGGATGATCTAAAGTTTCAAACTGGTCTTTCAATTTGTTTACCATGGTTTCTATAATGTTTCAAATAAATAAATTCATAGAATTTTCAATTTAATAAAGAATTATAGTTTTGTTTAATTTGTATCTCAATATAATAAGGGTGTTAACGCTTAATAATGTTAGTCATAAAACAACCACGTGTTAGGTGGTAATTGAAAAGTACTCTAGATGTGATTATGAGGATTTTACTATGATATTAAAACGAACCAATATGATTTTATCTACTTGGAATAAATGATTTTTGGAATTTACCTCATCCCATTTATATACATATTCTTGGAAATGGACTGGCGAGACTTGCTCTGGCGTCGGTGAGGTGATCTACGACGGTGATGTTGTTTTTTGATGTTTTAATGAAGATATTGGACATGATCACTATGAAATGGTAATAGAAGAGGTTCAAAGTTTCTGGTTCACCTATGTATAACTATTCGTATTTGGATGTTTGATATGGTATTGCTAGAGCCATCATATCGGGCCTATGCTTTGACACATGACACTTGCTTTCGAAACAGCCATGTAATGGTGGAGAGATTCATCCCAATTCACACACTAGGGAGGGACCGATCCAAGTTTTCAGTCCGAGTTTATTTTCCCACCTTCGGGTTGTGATTTTTCTTAAGTCTATGATGTCTGGGTTCCCCATACTTCCCTTAAAAAGGGTTTTTATTAATAATAAAAAAACATTTAAGGCCTTTGGCCCGTTGGATGGACGAATGTGAGTAATACCCTATTACTAATGTCGTCATACCTCTGTATTATTCTTCATATATATTTTATCTAAGAAATATTGTATCAAATTGTAAATCCTTGATTTTAATTCTGTTACTAGAACAACTGATCAATTTATCTGAAGTCTTAATTAATCTATATCTGAAAGGGTACATAAAATTTTACATTGGAATATCTCCTAGAAAAAACTATAAATATAAATCTTTTTTTTGAATGATTCTTATTAATTTTAATATTCCTATTTTCAACATGGTCATTCAGTGGATATGGGATTTATTATGAAAATTCAGCTAGGAAGGCCCAAATTTAACCTGATAAGAAATCATATACATTATGGTTATAAATCAAATATTATAGGATAAATCTAATGATATCAATGAATAAATACCCTATAAATTTTATCAATTATTTATATGATCAATTAAAGAATTTAAATTAATTTCTAAAAATTACAATGAAATTGGGAAATAAATGACTAATGAGGAAGGAGGAAATCATTTAGAAAGAATCTTTCGAAGGATGGTATATATATTATAATATATTAATAAATTCATTTGTAGAATTTCTTTGAATTTTAAATCTACCTATGTTTTATTATACACATTTTCAACACATATTAGATCATTAATAATTGTATTTTATTATAAATTAAGATTTTATCATAATTAAATTCAAATGTGGAATTTTTTATGGATATTTTTGAAATTTGAATTAAACATAACGTATTCTAATTTTAATTTTCATATTGAGGATGATGTTTTTTGGGAATGTTATCTCTAAATGTGTATATTAGATTGAAATAAATAAATATACAATTATGATTTATTAGGAATGACAAAAAAATTTCCAATATTTTGATCATTGTTTTATTTGATTGAAATAACCGAGTCATTATTTATGATTTCATGAAAATGGAAACACAATTAGAAAAGTATAAACTATGAAATTATTGTTCTTTTTAAAAAAAATTGATCAATAATCTCTTAAAAAAACTTAAATTCATTGATAATTTATTTGTTTGAGATTCATTGAATCTAGAGTATATTAATTATAAATTTTACTATAGAAAAATCAATTCAAAATAGTGTATAATTTAAAAATATATATTATTTAATGATGTAAATATTAATTTGGAAAATGTATCATGATATTTATAATATGGGTATAATATATTATTTAATTTTTTTAATGGAAAAGTTAAAAATCACATTGCATGAAGATAATAGAATGTCATGAATTTTTCTGTGTGTTTTATAAAAAATGATTATTCTTTTTTTATTATATGTAAATTTTATCCTTTTAATTAGACTGAATGGTTTTGTTATAATATTTTCTTAATAAAGTTGTAAAATGATGCGTTTTATCACTTCTATCACATTAATAAAATTTGGGAAATGAATTATGAATTTTCATATAATGATTATGGTTACACTATATAGTAATTATTAGTTATAACATTTAATGTTCATTAATTAAATGATATTTAAATTTCTATATTGATTATTGTATGATTTTTATAGGTTTAATGATTGTTAATTCATTTAAATATAAAATTCTGTGTTTTAACATAATATACTTAAGATATAATGATTTTGAATAAATAAAATTCCATTAAACATAGTGGTTTTATAATATAATAACAAAATAAAAAATCATCATATTTGGGATGATATACTATAAAATAATGGAATAGATCATTTGTCATCATCACTGAGTATTTGAATAACTTAATGAGATACAAACATCTATTTCAATCTCAAGAGGTGGAGAAAAATAAATAAGAGAGAACTACAATAACCACATAAATGTAGGGATAGTGTTAAAAATCTACATATGGACATTTATAAAGATTTAGTAAGTTTAGTTTTAATGAAACATTTATAAAAATTTAAATAATATGAATTAGAGATCATCAATATTAATAAATATAGAGAATATTAATATACCAAAACTGGTGTAATATTTATATTTTTTTTCTGATGATAAAGAACATTAATAATGGGGGGTATTGTGTTATTTTTCGTGATACAGAGGTATGTTCCATTCTTTAGAGTTGTTTAAAATCCATAAGAACAATTTTTTCATTCTAAATATTATAAAATCAGTTTGGGTTTTTGGTTTTCACATATTGAGAAAAAACTAATGTATAATCCATGAATATAGATCGATAACATTGAACAAAGAAAAATTTATTGGGTCCTTATGATTTATTTGAATAATATTTATACAGGATGTCCATTTTTGAGACAAATAATGAATTAATATAATTGGATAGTAATAATTTATATTAAAATACACTAATTTAGCCAATAATCAGGGTAATAACCCTTTATAAAAACAAACATTAGTTTCAACGTATAGTTTTGAACATTAATATCAATATCATATCTCACACTCATTTTCACATGTATTTGTCAACCGATGTGTTTCATTGAAATAATTAAAATCACAAAAATATTCCAAAAATTAGTGGAAATGAATAAAAGGTTTATAAAAATTTAAGGAAACAGTATATATTATCAATATGGAAGGATTTTTTATGGTTATATTTTAATGAATCTCTATTAAGTTGAAAATTGGTGAATTTAAGAGAATATATTTTCAATGGATGGATGGATATTAAATTTGACGAAAGGACCTATGGTGAATTATATGAATCCAATCTATATAACGTTGAGTTTCTCTAAATCATAAAATTAAATGTGGAAAAATTTATTGAAATTTTATAATGGCCACAAATTGATTGAGATGAAAAATTGAAATTTTTATGCAATAAGTATAAGGGATTTTGGTTTAACCATAGTTATAATTTTGACTCATATTTTAATAAATTGATTTTTATTTTTTGGATATGTGGATACATCACCAAGATGGTTAATATATAAAAATATTAAATTATATATTGAGAGTGTGGTTTAATCACATAGATCTAATGGTTTATGTGATGGATTTCAAAAAAAATTCAAATGATGAAATAAAATAATTTTTAATCCTTTTAAAATGTGTAAAATAAATATTTTATTAGGGAAAAAAAATTGAATAAATGTATAGTTAAATGAAAACAAGGATCTCATTGATAAAAAAAGATTTATAACAAACAATTACATCAACCAACTCACACAAGCCCCACTCAGGTCAATGATAATCCAATAGTTCC
The DNA here is from genome assembly GCA_963277665.1 of Viscum album. Classification (NCBI taxonomy): domain Eukaryota; kingdom Viridiplantae; phylum Streptophyta; class Magnoliopsida; order Santalales; family Viscaceae; genus Viscum; species Viscum album. The sequence goes on from OY728128.1 coordinate 645,270,246, forward strand.
GCCCCAAGACCACCTCTAATATGCCAAGGGATTTTCAGTAGCACAATTTATTGATATCTCACAATATTGGAGGGATTAAACTATATGAATTGGGGATAGATACACATAACCATTTCATGAAACCAATATAAAAAATCCTAAATTTTATATATCATCAACCAATATATATAAAAAATATACAAGATACATCATGAAAAAATAAATCCCTAATATGTGAAAAATAATGTTACAACAATCATATCTCTTAATAAAATAGATATAGGAAACATGAAAACACCTCATCCCTTTGAGAATTTAACTTCTATTGTAATAGTCACGACCACAATAAATGTCAACCTCGTACTAACATGCATCTCCAATTGTTCTGAGGTTTCATCTCTTAAACACTCACCCTATATCAATATCTAATATAACCATATCTAAACATTTACACCATGTATATAATCATATCATGTTAGTGAAAAACTACCATACATGGCTCAGTACAAACATACCCAAATGGATTACATGAAAAAAATTAAGAATAAATAGAATAACATGTCATCTCAAATCCCCAAGTACTAGAAATTTAATATGAAGAATAAAATCAATAATAATTCTTGTATGACTTAAAAGTAGAACATATGATAATACCTACAGCTCCCAACCAACATGACTCCAACCAATTGTTTGTTTAAATTTAATGATCATCTTGGGATGCCCTGATTAAAAATAGGTCCACATGGTCTGAATTCCCTATCCAATTAAACATATAAACTCATAAGAAACCATGGTTATGCATGAGGAGTGACTAGTTTCAATGTATTTGATATACACCACCAATATGAAATTTTATAGTTCCACTGTGAACCATGATGATTGATTTACTCCTCACTGTGGTAATATTATTGATCAAGAAAATAGTACTTCATACTACAGATTATAATTGTGCCTCAATTTTAGAAAATAAAATGAAACACATGATTTTACAAGGTTTATATCATAATCCACGGGGTATGTCCGCTACAACCATTATTATTGAGATAACGAAATTGTTTTTTGATTAGGATTTCTTATTTCTTTGTCAACATATAAAATAGTGTTCTTATAAAGGAATTAGTTCTTATGAATTTTTCTTTATGAATTCTATAGATTATATTATATAAAAAATATTATTTAATAAAAGGGATGGGTGAACTATGATTTAGTGGAGGATGGTTCTATATGGTAGTTTGATTAAACTGAAATATACATTGGAAAAATATCAAAACACCGAGGTAGAACAAAGCTATGTAAGAGAATAAATTCCCAAGGCTAACAGAATAAGCTTCTGTTTTTCTAATATTTATAATTCCGAACATCATTATTAGGTAAATGTATTCATGATTCAATTTAATTTTTTTTCAATCATGAAGTAAGTGTCACATGGTGGATCTATTATTCATATAAAAAGATAAGTACTATTCATGTCATTGGTGAATTTTTGTTAGATGAATATACATAAGGAGTCCACCATATAAACATTTCTTAATATAATGATGTGAATTATTGAATTTTATAGGAATGATGATGTCATGTTTTTTGGAAACCCTTTACAAATATTGTCAACTACAAATTGTCTAGATGATTAAAGTTGATATTTTGAAGGATGGTTTGACTGGTAAACAAAAATTTATAGAAGGATCATTGAAAATTATTTTCATGCTACACCCAATGTTTCAAGAGAAATGGTCCATTTATAAATAATATATGTTTTGATGAGACATTTGATGATTCTATGAGAAATGCTAAAAAACTGAGGTTTCAACTAATGTTCATGATTGATTTATTTATGAAGAATATGATTCAATATCACTGGAAAAAGTGGTATATTAGAGTGTATACCTAAACATTTGTATCATATGGAATTGGTGAAGAAGTATTTGGATGAACATGTAACTAGACAGATGATATGGGTCTACAAAATCACAGTAGAGGATATTAAACTGAGGATAACCAAGAGGGTTTATTAGATCATTAGGTTTTTCTGAATAAGTTGATACATAATTTCATTATAACCACCTTTAAAGAATGTGGATATGTAGGAGAACATATTGGAATTAAATTATGATGAATGCGTAAGAAACATGGTGAAAATATATCAAATGATGTTATTTAAGGTTATTTTTGTTGTTGAAAAACAAATTATACCATATTATTTGGGAAAGTATGTCATATAATTTTTAAGTACTATATAATTAGTTTAATTATGGAAATTTCAAATATATTGTAAAACACCAAATAATTTATTTCTATTAGATGTCTGGTATTAAATTGGATGTGAATATTTTTTCAAATAATAATATGTTTAGATCATAATAATTTAATAATACTCAATATTCACTAATAAGAATTATGTTCATCAAAATTTCCTTCAGTTGATGTCATATGGGATCGATGTGAATAAAGTGGAATTTAATCATATATAGTTGTACTATGTACATGGATGTTCACATCTATCGATGGTTTCATAAGGGAACATTTGGAGGATTTTATGTGTACTAATGGTGACGTGTCACTAGGTTGGTAAATGTTCTAAGGTAGTCATGTATATTGATATAGGTTTTTAGGAGACCATGTTTAATGTGAATGAATTGTTTTGAATATTATTTATGTATGAGAGAGATTTAGTGACATGTTTTGATTATAAATCTATTAGTATTTGATAAACATGGTGTTTAATAGAATGTTATTCTGTTTGTAGGGATTCCATTCTATTATAATAATTTTGGATCCCCCTTTAATTTTCTAATTATTATAAATAAATATGTATTACAGTTTCCTAGATGCATGTTAGAAAAGATTTTGTAGCATGTTAAAAAATTGTGTTCATCCTATTATTTCATGTTATTTCATTTCATGATCTACAATTAATTTTTTAGTACATTGTATTCATGTACTAAGGTGTGTGTGTGAGTATTACTCTTTGTGGTGAGAAGGGTTTTGGTACTACCTAGTTATTGTTGACTCATTCGAGTGGGGATTTGAAATTTTTGGGATATTGTTTCTCCAAAGTAACTATAGCATCAGAATTTGTAATCTATAATGTGATAGTACTTCTGGTGATCTATCATGAGTTCAAGTGATTGGTTGTTCAAGAAATGTAACACCCCAAGCTTCCACGATACACTTCTCTTTGAATAATACAGTAGCATGTGTTGTACGCAACTTCGAGTTCTAACACAAACCACAACCAATCAAAGTAGTCGTTGTCAATAGTAATACCTACTTTTTAAAATTTTATAGATTTTATCCTTCCAAATGGACTTCGTTTTTGTATTCAGAGTATCAAAATTATGATAAGTTGAATTTTTTGTAATTTTTTGAGAACTTCCAATTTTTTACGAATAGTGAAAAATACTTAAAAACAACTTTTTTAATCAAAATAATTTATAGTGATAAATTATACTATTGAGTGGGTTAAAAGTATAATTAGAATATAATTTTACCATTTCATCCAATGGTGTTCATTATAATAAATTTCACTTTGAAATTGGACAAAAACAATTGTCAATCTTTTGATATATATTGATTCTTAAAAACACGCTATTTGTTATGAAAGTGGGAATTAGTTATAAAATTAATTAATGAAACTTATATGTTTGGAATTTTTTAAAATACATATCATTTTCAAATTCGTAATATCATTTATATCTTAGGGTGAAATTTTGGCATTGTTCTGAAAAACTTCAATTTTTGATGAATAGTGAAACCACTAAGTGGTAGTTAAAAAATTGATTTTTTGTTTAAATGAAACATTACCACTTCTGTGATGTGATTTTAAAAAATCCAACATAAATTGTTTTCATTAGGAAGTAAAATGTTGTTCAATGGGATTAAAATATTTTTTTTCTGAATAGTAACTTTTAAGTTTAACTAATCGCGATTAAAGGTAATTAGTGAAATTTAAGGTAAAAATGATATTTTAAAAATGTGAAAATACCCTTACACTTTTCATAACCTTATTGGATGAGTCATGGCCGACCAAGAAAATACATTTGTAAACATGGGGACCCCATGGAGCAACTTGGGTAAGAAAATGACAATAATAACATTTTATTTAAGGTAAAAATAAAATTGTCACAAACATGTGTTTTTTTACAGAAACAATTATTACACAGGGTTATATAAGTTAAATTTTCGACTATAAATATTCATTAGAAATCTAAAAATATTTCCTAAATCATGATATTTTTTTTATAATTCATATACATTAAATAAATTAAATTATTTATTACACCATGATGATTCAGCGATTATCTCATTAATTAACGATTTAAATAAAATTAAGAGATAATGTAAAATATAAGGCTTACACTTGTCTAAAACCTATTGTGTGGGAATATTTCGAACCCTTATCACCTTAGACTCTAAATCTATAATTTTGGGACCTTTAAAATCCTAAACGCATTATATAATAAAGTGACATTTCATGACTTTCCAATAGTGCCCCTCCTATCCTCTTATAAAAGGCCCCCACCACTACCGCCTTATTCAGACCTTAAAATAATTTTGGCTCAGCCAAACTCCGCCTAAATACTCTCTCAACTTCCCTATATTACTCCTAGAAGCCTCACTTTGGGCATAATTATTCCCAAGTAATCCTTTGGCTCAAATAAAAAAAAGAGGTACCTGATTTTAAGGTAATGTCTTCTCTAATGTTGTTTTGTTTTATTTTGCTTCTCCAACCCCCTAAACACTTTTTATTCATTTCTTCTGTAACAAAAACAGTATCCTAAATATACTAGGATTTTTTTATGATATTTATTTGATTCACACTTACACACACCCTCGTCTAATGGTTAATGAACATACTGTTTCTGTGGGTGGGGAAATACTGCCTCACAAAACGATGATTGTTCAATATTCTTTTAACACCTTTAATGGTGGCCATTAAGATGTAACTATTTTTATATATGATATATATTATGTTTATGTTTTCCTTATTCTTCTGTATTTCTCATTTATGTCATAACTTTATGATTTCCATTATTGGTAAATGCGATAATGTCATTTTAGGAAGTGCGGGCTACCGCCCCCTCAAAGTTATTTGAATCGTTAATGCCATATGTGGTAGGTATAAAGGATGAAGTAAATAGTATTATACATTATATTATACATGAATTATATTTCCCTGTTATATCATTATGATTTCATTCCATTAAATACGAAATATAAATTAAAGTAGCGTTCATGCGTACGTACGGCTTACTGTCTCCATGAACGATGCATTTCATTTCATACCTCTAAATGTTGTGTAATATTATAAATTAATGTATATACTGGATATATAAGATATATATTATTTCTAAATGATGAATATAATTATGGAGATAATAGATATTCTATCACATAAACAGCTTGTAATTATAAAAAGTTTATTGTTGACTCAAGTACCAAAGATCGACAAAACGACCGTTATTAACTTAAATGACTACATAATTTTTGTAACATTGTAATAAGTGATATAAAAGGGATAATGAACTTGAAGACAGTTATTAAGAAAGTAGAGATTAACTCTAGTTTATTATTCATGAGGTTAAAGAGCGGTCGAGTCAAGTCGGACATGAGGTAAGGGAACTTTTTAACCCAATTTTTGTTATTTTGGTTAATCTCCTACTTTCAAATTATGTCATGATATTATTATGTCCTATCTTGTATTTCTACTTTCATTATGTGTAATTATAGTGAATACACATAATAGATCTATTTTATTTGAAAATTTTCTTTTAAAGGGACTTCGTCTCAATCTCTATTCATTGATGCATATTTTGTTTTATACACAAATTACTTTTATACGGTGTATAAACCCCTTTGACTTTTACATTTATTCAAAAGGAATCTTTTTATACGAAACGTTTGACTAAATGACAAAAAATAATGTTTTCCTATTGTACTAATGCGGCGACAACGACTTCTCCGCCGCCGTGACCATTATTTGAGTTTTGGCTTCCTCTACAAGCCATTACTTTTTTTAAATGAAAAATAATTACAAAGTTTTAATTTTGTTTTATTTTGGTATTGAAAATGTTTTTGAAAGTGTTTTTATTATATCAATGTGTTTTATTGATATCATGGGATTGAAATGTGGAAATGTTATGTTTCCTTTATCCATGTTTTATGTGATACGATTATGTTATGGTTTATGATATGTTTAAACCTATTCATATGAGGAATGCATTGGACTTAATAAGTGACGGGTGGAGCCTGCTATATATCCTCGATATATCGATGGGTCTCATGAGACAAACTAGTGTCTTGGAATGAGGCCTTGAAGAAATCTTATTTGTGGTCTTGTAACGAGGCCTTGGCTATATGGTTATGATAGTCTGGCATTATGCATTCCATCATTATGAAAGTGGTTATTGATATTGGATGTGATTATTCAACCAGTAGAATATCCATTAAATAAGTAAATGGAATTATTTCATTTTAATTTTTCCATATTTTGTTGACGTTCATGTTTAAAAGGGTTTTGTTTTAGTTATACAATGCCTTAACTTTTTATGTTTATTTATGAAACCTTCCACTATATTGTTATCCTTACTGAGCATCTGAGCTCACCCCTTTCAATGTTTTAGTTTTTTTCCAGGATGTAAAGAAGTATTTTATTAATGACCTGCAGGGACATTCTGAAGGGGATATGAGTGTGTAAAATGGAGACTATGTTATTGTAGTTTTTCACTTTATGATGTAATGTAACATTTATGAATGTATCTAGTGTTCCCAAGGATACATTCAAGACTTGATATTTTGTGATCATGCCAATGTTACGAATTAATGCACCGACTCTGGGTAACTGGGGTCGGGGCGTTACAGTTGGTATCAGAGGAAGTTTAGTACTAACCTTGGAAACAAGATTTAGATAAACTCTAATTAGAGCGCATCGCCCGAAGATAGACTTTGAGGATTATTATAGATGAACTTCCGAGAATTTTTGTATTATAGAGATTTTGTGAGTTTTCCAAGCAATACATCCCTGTCTGGATATGAGCAGGTAGAGGTGGATCTGGCATAGATGTACCTAGGGGTAAAACCCAAAAACACCACTTTGAGCTAGACTCGAACGGGAACTGGTGCATGACAATGGGCCTTGCTGCTTTCTTGGTTACGACACTCCAGGGGATATGCTTGAGATAATTATCATTTTCTTTACAAAACATTATGAAGGGATTATGAGTACAAACATCCTCAATGAAAACATTTTTATGAATATGGATTATATCCATAAATAGTTAAATTTATGTTAAGTGTTTTACAAGTATGAAATTATGTATTTTAATTCATAAGCTAATCTAGTTTATGACATTGTTTAGAAATGGAGCCTAGTGGGAGGAAAGGAAACTGTATCAATGCACGCACTTCGTGTAGGGATTGCCCTCCTGGTCAAGATAATTATTGTGGAGCTGGAGGTACAACTGGTGCTGATCAACTTATTACCATACTGGGACAACTCACTCTGGTTATGAATAATATCCTTACTTGTTTGGAGCACCCTGAAACACAACGTGGAGGATCAATGTTAGACCGCTTCATGAGGCAACAACCAATAAAATTTAATGGGGGTACAAATCCATTAGTAGCAGATAAATGGATAAACTCTTTAGAGAAAATATTCCACGCCATGTGGAGTAGCGAAAGGGAGAAGGTTTTCATGGCAGTTTACTGCCTCACTGGAGATTTCGATCCGTGGTGGTCACTGATTCAAAAAAGAATGGAAGATGATGAAGTTTCGAATATTAAATGGAGGGAGTTCAAAGATCTTTTATTAGAAAAATACTTTCCTCGTGACCATCGAGCAGATATGGGAAGGCAATTTCTGAGTCTGAGGCGAAGGAGGATGAGAATGTCGCAAAGTATGAGGCTAACTTTACAAGGTTAGCGAGGCATGCTGCAGATTATATACGTAACCCAAGAAATAAGATTTATCGTTTCTTTTATGGGTTAAAACCATTTCTCTATCGAGCATTAGTCTCACAAACCATCTCGTCAAACGAAGATATTGTCTCGTGTGATTTCAAGATGGAGAAGGAATTCTATAAGTCTTTTGACTTCAAAGAAAAGAATGAAAAGAAGAGATCTTCTATTAAATATGGAAATGGAAATAAGGGGAAGAAGGGAAAAGTTGAATATCAGTCCTGTATTAAATGCGGGAAGAAACACCCCGGTACTTGCTTGAAGGGAATGGATGTCTGTTACAAGTATGGTGAAAAAGGCCACCAAGCTCATGATTGGAAGGGAAAGAAAGTTGCTATCAATGTGGAATGATATAATTTTAGAGAGATGGGACATTATACAAATGAATGTACTAAGCGTTAGGGGAACTTATCTCAGAAGAGGCCAAGGGATCAAGGCCAAGATTATGCTATCACTACTGATGAGGTTGAAGCTCTGAAATATGTGGGGGAAGGTAATTTAATGGTTTCCTCAAGTTTAGAAAATGCATTATTTGATTCTGGATCATTGCATTGTTTCATATCTTCCTAGTTTGCTAAGAAAATTAGATATTTCCAACTTGATTTAACAAGATAATTGTCTGTCAAAACTCTTAAGGGAAGTATCGTTGCAACAATGTTTTATGAATCAGTCCCCATTAGAGAACATAAATGTTCTTTATCCACTGATCTCATTTTCATACCTATGATTGAGTTTGATATAATCCTCGGTATGGATTGGCTTTCAGACTATGATGCAATGATTTATTGTAAGAAGAAGGAGGTTACGATTTTTGATGATGATGATAAGGAACACCTTATTTTTAGAGCAGAATCGTCCCCACCTAATGTTTATTTAGATCCACCCCTAGTAGATCAACATAATTCAATTATTGAGGAGGAAGAGAATGAAATGACTAAGGGATAAGAAAGGAATGTTCAAATAGAGGATGTACCTATTGTGAAAGAATATGTAGATGTGTTTCCGGAAGATTTAACTGGACATCCTCCAAAAGAGAAGTTCAGTTTTCCATTGATTTAATTCTTGGATCAAGTCCTATATCAAAGAACCCTTATAGAATGGCCACCGTGGAATTAGTTGAACTAAAGAAACAACTAGAGGAATTGAATAATAAGGGATTTAGTCTCCCTAGTGTTTCCTTATGGGGATCCCCACTCCTTTTTTAAGAAGAAAGATGGATCTATGAGGGTGTGCGTTGACTACAGGGAGATCAATGCTATAACAATAAAGAACAAGTATCCACTCCCTCGCATTGATTATTTATTTGACCAATTGCATGGAACTCAATACTTTTCAAAGATTTGCCTTCGATCTATATTCCATCAGTTGTGTGTGAAGAAGGAAGACATTTCGAAGACAACATTTCGAACAAGGTACGTGTATTATGAGTTTACAGTAATACCTTTTGGATTGACTAATGCACCCTCTGTATTCATGGATCTAATGAATGGAGTTTTCAAGGAATATATTGATGATTTTGTGGTGGTATTTATTGATGATATCTTGGTATACTCCAAAAGCTACGAAGATCATGAAAATCACTTGCACATTATCTTAAAGACTCTTAGAAGGCATGAATTATATGGGAAGTTTAGCAAGTGTGAATTCTAGCTTTAGGAAATTTCTTTTCTTGGCCATATTGTCTCTAAGGATGGAATTTCCGTTGATCCTTCTATGACCAAGGAAATCTATGAATGGCTCGCATCGATGAGTATAACTGAGGTACACAGATTTATTGGTTTGACAGGTTATTATCGACATTTCGTCCAGAATTTTGCTTGGTTGGCTAACCCATTAACGAAGCTCACACATAATAGGGTTAAATTTGTCTGGACAAAAGAGTGTGAAGAATTTTTTGAAGAACTGAAGAAAAGATTATTCAACGCTCTTATATTGACTCTACCATCCGGGAATGATGGGTTCATTATTTATAGTGATGCATCAATGAAAGGACTTGGTTGTGTCCTTATGCAAAATGATAGGGTTATTTCTTATGCATCATGACAGCTAAAAATTCATGATCAGAACTATACTACTCATGATCTCGATTTAGATACTGTAATCTTTTCCTTGAAGATATGGAGACATTATCTCTATGGTGAAATATGTGAGATATATACCGATCACAAGAGTTTGAAATATATTTTCTCACAAAAAGAACTCAACATGAGGCAAAGGCGATGGCTTGAACTACTCAATGATTATGATTGCATGATACACTACCACCCAAGGAAGGGAAATAAGGTTACAGATGCTTTGAGTAGAAAATATCATGGAGTTTTGAACATGATGAGAGTGGAAAGGGATTCTATTTTCATGGATCCAGTAAATATGGATATGGGAATCACCATGGAGGGAGAAACATCAAAAAAATTCAAATGGTTTCCAAAAACTCTTTACTATAAAGGATAAAGTGTTCTCAGGCCGATGATGAAGAGTTGAAAAAGAAGATTAAAGCTATGAATGATGGGCGATTGAGTGACTTTGTGTATGAAGATGGAATTTTGAAATTTGGGAGGAGACTTTGTGTTCCCGATATACCTGATTTAAAGAGGGAATTGTTGGATGATTATCATAGATATAATTTCTCTATACACCCTGGGAGCACCAAAATGTATAGAGATTTAAAGGGGAATTTTTGGTGGGACAACATGAAGAGGGAGATTGCTGATTTTGTGTCAAGATGTATGGTTTGACAACAAGTAAAAGCTGTAAGACAACTGCCTGGTGGCATATTTCAACCTCTTCCCATACCTGAGTGGAAATGGGATAATATTACGATGGACTTTGTCATGGGACTACCAAAGACTACTAGAAGGAATGACGCAATATGGTTCATTATTGATCATCCCATGAAGTTAGCACATTTTCATGATATAAGGGAAGATCTACCACTAGAAAGTCTAGAAAGAATATATATTAATGAAGTTGTGAAACTTCATGGAGTACCCTTGTCGATTGTCTCAGATCATGATCCCCATTTTATATCAAGATTCTGGAAAATTCTTCAAAAGGCCTTGGATACTAAACTTCTTTTGAGCACTGCTTACCACCCTCAAACAGATTGACAATTAGAAATAACTATTCAAACCTTAGAAGACATGTTGAGATCATGATCACTTGACTTTAAAGGAATGTGGGATCAATATTTACCTCTGCTAGAATTTTCTTATAATAATAGCTTCCATTCAAATATTCAAATGGCACCATATGAAGTGTTATATGAAAATAGATGTCACACACCAACCTGTTGGGATGACGTTGGTGAAAGAAAACTTTTAGGCCCAGAACTGGTGGAGGAAACGATGGAAAAGGTGAAAGAAATCCAAAACCACATCAAAGCAACTCAAAGTAGGCAGAAGAGCTATGCCGAAAACCGAAGGAAGGATTTTTAATTTCAGGTAGGAGATCATGTTTTCTTGAAGGAATCTCCATGGAAGGGAGTTATACGTTTCGGTAAGAAGGGTAAATTGAGACCCAGGTACATTGGACCCTTCGAATTTCATGAACGAATTGGGGATGTTGCTTACCGTTTGGAAATGCCTCCAAGTCTCTCCAAAGTTCATGATGTATTCCACGTATCACTATTGAAAAAATACATGCCTGACCCAACACATGTACTCACTTATGAGGAATTAGAACTGGAACCTGATCTGTCTTATTGCGAAGAGCCCTTCAGGATTCTTGATACAAGAGAACAAGTGGTGAGAAACCGGATGACTCGTCTGGTAATGTTCTATGGAGAAACCATAAGACGGAGGAGGCAACATGGGAGCCTCAGGAACATATGATGATGAATCACCCGAGTCTTTTTATACAGTGATATTATATGAAATTTCGGGGACAAAATTATTTGATGGAGGGGAGAATGTAACACCCCAAGCTTCCATGGTACCCTTCTCTTTGAATAATACAGTAGCGTGTGTTGGACGCAACTTTGAGTTATAACACACACCACAACCAATCAAAGTAGCTGTTGTGAATAGTAATTCCTACTTTTTGAAATTTTATAAATTTTATCTTTCAAAATGGACTTTGTTTTCGTATTCGGAATATCGAAATTATCCTAAGTTGAATTTATTGTAATTTTTTGAGAACTTCCAATTTTTTATGAATAGTAACAAATAATTAAAAACAACTTTTTTAATAAAAATAATTTATAGTTATAAATGATAATATTGAGTGGTTATAAAGTATAATTAGAATATATTTTTACCATTTTATCCTATGGTGTTCATTCAAATTAATTTCACTTTGAAATTGGACATAAAAAATTGTCATTCTTTTGATATATATTGTTTCTTAAAAACATGCCATTTGTTGTGACAACAGGAATTAGTTATAAAATTAATTAATGCAACTTATATGTTTGGAATTTTGTAAAATAAACATCATTTTTGAATTCGTAATATCATTTATATCTTAGGGTGAAATTTTGGCATTGTTCTGAAAAAAATCAATTTTTGATGAATAGTGAAACCACTAAGTGGTAGTTAAAAAATTGATTTTTTGTTAAAATGAAACATTACCACTTCTATGATGTGATTTTAAAAAAGCTGACATACATGGTTTTCATTAGTATGTAAAATTTGGTTCAATGGGATTAAAATATTTTTTTTGGTGAATAGTAATGTTATGTTTAATTAATCACGATTAAAGGTAATTAGTGGAATTTAAGGTAAAAATGATATTATAAAAATATGAAAATACCCTTACACTTGTACTAACCTTATTGGATGAGTCATGGCCGACCAAGACAATCCATGGGTCAACTTGGGGACCCCATGGAGCCACTTGGGTAAGAAAATGACAATAATAACTTTTTATTTAAGGTAAAAATAAAATTGTCACAAACATTTGTTGTTTTACTAAAACAATTATTACATGGGGTTATATAAGTTATATTTTCCACTATTAATATTAATTGGAAAGATAAAAAGATTTGATAAATCATGATATTTTTTATAATTCTTAGACATTAAATAAATTAATGTTTTTATGACACCATGATGATGTAGCGATTACCACATTAATTAACGATTTAAATAAAATTAAGAGATAATGTACAATATAAGGCTTACACATGTCTAAAACCTATTGGATGGGAATATTTCGAACCCTTATCACCTCATCCTAGAAATATATCATTTTGGGACCTTTAAAATCCTAAAATCGTTATATAATAAAGTTACATTTCATGACATTCCAAGAGTGCCCCTCCTCTCCTCTTATAAAAAACCCCCACCACTACCACCTTATTCACACCTTCAAAGCCTTTTGGCTCAGCCAACCTCTGCCCAAATACTCTCTCTACTTCCCTCTATTACTACTATAAGCCTCACTTTGGGAAGAATTTTTCCCAAAGAAGCCTTTGGCTCAAATCAACAAAAGAGTTACCCGATTTTAAGGTAGTGTCTTCTCTAATGTTGTTTTGTTTTATTTTTCTTCTCCAACACCCTAAAAACTTTTTATTCTTTTATTTTGTAACAACACCATTATCCTCAATATAATAGGATGTTGTTATGATATGTATTTTATTTACAATTACAGACACCTTCATCTAATGGTTAATGAACATACTGTTTCTGTGGGTGGGGAAATATAGCCTCATGAAACGATGATTGTTCAATATTCTTTTAACACCTCTAATGGTGTCCATTAAGATGTCACTATATTTATATATTATATATATAATGTTTATTTTTTTCCTTATGCTTCTGTATTTCTCATTTATGGCCTAGCTTTATGATTTCCATTATGGGTAAACGCGATAATTTCATTTTAGGAAGTGCGGACTACCGCCCCCTCAAAGTGATTTGAATCGTTAATGCCATATGTGGGAGGAATAAAGTATTAAGTAAATGGTATTATAAATTATATTATACTGGAATTATATTGCACCTTTATATCATTATGATTTCATTCCATTAAATACGAAATATAAATGAAAGTAGCGTTCATGCGTACGTACGGCTTACCGTCCTCATGAACGGTGCATTTCATTTCATACCTCTAAATGTTGTGTAATATTATAAATTAATGTATATACTAGATATATAAGATATATATGATATCTAAATCATTAATATAATTCTGGAGATAATTTATATTCTACCACATAAACAACTTTTAATTACAAAATGTTTATTGTTGACTCAGGTACCAAAGATCGACAAAACGACCGTTATTAACTTAAATGACTACATAATTTTCATAACATTGTAATAAGTGATATAAAATGGATAATGAACTTGAATAATGTTCTTAAGAAAGTATATATTAACTCTAGTTTATTATTCTGGAGGTTAAAGAGCGGTCGAGTGAAGTCGAACACGAGGTAAGCGAACTTCTTAACCCAATTTTTGTTCTTTGGGTTAATCTCATACTTTCAAATTATGTCATGATATTATTATGTCCTAACTTGTATTTATACTTTTGTTATATGTAATTATAGTGATTACACATAATAGATCTATTTTATTTAAAAATAATCTTTTTATGGGACTTCGTCTCAATCTCCATTCATTGAGTCATATTTTGTTTTATACACAAATTTCTTTTATACGGTGTATAAACCCCTTTGAATTTTACGTTTATTCAAAAAGAATCTTTTTATACGAAACGTTTTACTAAACGAAAAAAAGGAATTTTTTTCTTATTGTATGTATGTGGCGACAATGACTTCTCCACCGCCGTGACCATTATTTGAGTTTTGGCTTCCTCTACAAGCCATAACTTTTTTTTGAATGAAAAATAATGACAAAGTTTTAATTTTGTTTTATTTTGTTATTTAAAATGGTTTTGAAAGTGTTATTATTATATCAATGTGTTGTATTGATATCTTGGGATTGAAATGTGGAAATTTTATGTTTCCTTTATGCATGTTTTATGTGATATGATTATGTTATGGTTTATCATATGTTTAAACCTATTCATATGAGGAATTCATTAGACTTAATAAGTGACGGGTGGAGCCCGCTATAGCTTCTCGATGCATCGGTAGGTCTCATGAGTCAAACTAGTGTCTTGGCACGAGGACATGAAAAAATATTATTTGTGGTCTTGGAACGAGGCCTTGGCTACGTGGTTATGATAGTCTGGCATTATGCATTCCATCATTATGAAAGTGGTTATTGATATTGCATGTGATTATTCGACCAGTAGAATATCCATGTGAATAATTAAATGGCATTATTTCATTTTACTTTTTCCATATTATGTTGACGTTCAAGTTTAAAAGGCTTTTGTTTTAGTTATACATTGCGTTAAATGTTTATGTTTATTTATGAAAGCTTCTGCTATATTGTTATCCTTATAGAGCATCTGAGCTCACCCCTTTCAATGTTTTAGTTTTTTTCCAGAATGTGAAGAAGTATTTTAGGAATAACCTGCAGGGATATTCTGAAGGGGATATGAGTGTGGAAAATGGAGACTATGTTATTATAGTTTTTAACTTTATGTTGTAATGTAACATTTATGAATGTATCTAGTGTTTCCAAGGCTACTAATCTAATTGGCCTTTCGAGACTTGATCTTTTGTGATCATGCCAATGTTACGAAGTAATGCACCGACTCTGGGTAACTGGGGTCGGGGCATTATAGGAAACCATTACTCTCCAAATAGTTTTTAGTAGATATGTTATAAATATCTTGTTTTATAACACCAGTTCCATTATTAATTGAATCATATGAATAATATATCCAAATTGAGAAATTTAATGTGCCATATTTTGGAATTTCGTACATAAAAATTCCTGACTCCCTAATTTTGAATATTACTGAGGTTCCCTTATCATGACAAAATCCAATGTTAATAATTAAATATGAATGGTATTTATTAGATAAGGAAGACTATAATTAGTGATAATGTATCTAATAAGGAATTTCACATTCAAAATTTTAGAGAAAAGCGAACATGAGATATTCTAAAGGTTTTGATGGACATATATGAATAAAATATCCAAGAAAAAAGGATTTGGTTGATTATGGTGTTCAACATAAAGGTTTTAGTAGGAATAAAAGTGGAGGATTTTTAAAATGACTTCGAAATTATTCTATGGAAGATTCAATAGGTTGAGTTAAATTAATGTGTTGATGAATGTGAATTTTTTTGTCAGCACATATAAAGAGATCAGATGAAATGGTAACCACATTTTGATTCCCCAGTGGAAACGCTAATTTGGTGTTTGATTATTTTAGGAATATGAAAGAAAATTAATATTTTTGGTTAGGAGAATTTAAGTATCATTATATTAGTGCTCTCAATACTGATGACAGGTTTCAGTCAACCCATTAGTATATATTTTATTAGATGAATCCATAATCCAATAAATAAATTGAAGCAAGGATACTTTTTTATGGAAATTATTATGGAACATCAGAACATGGTGTTGGAGGATGTTAAATTCGAATAAATTATTGAAATATATTTTTATATATGTATAGGTAGTTTACTAAAATTTGATAACTCATGTAATGTCCCATAATTCCCATGTAATATTTTCCAAATTATAGGTAATTATTTTTAGATCAGGTGCTGAAACGACACGTGATTATGAGGCCTAAGGTGCTCAGAATGTAATGTTAATATTATTTTTTGTTTACTTAATTGAACTTGAAATAGGGTTTTACAATATTTTGAACTGGTTCTCGGATCCAAAATATGAGGGCACCATTTTACTCAATGTATCAATATTATCCTAGGTGGGGCCTAACATCGACTAGCGCGGGTTGACCGTAGAAGTTAATTTTTCGAACATAGAGAAAGAAAATAATAAACATAATGTTATTTTTTTCTATTTTTTTTCTATTGAGAGAAAATTCATCAATGATGTGACTCAACAATAAGGTGACACCACATCCATTAATTACACTCAATAATGGAACAACGTTGAGACGCTAAAACACTTAATGTGTCTTCATTTTTAGTTAATCAAAGACTCATGTTTCAAAAACAACCCTCAAAATACTATGATTAATCATTGAAGGAAACCTCCACCATCGAGGAATGAAAAAGATTACAAATGTGGCGATAACAAAATTGGATAATTTATTAGATCTGATGATATGCAAACGAGTACTAATTCCAATAATTCACAGATCAATGATGATGAAGTTGATCTCATTCAACACCATTAGCAGATCCCAAAATCCAAGTGGATTTTTATTGTATCAATGTGACAAATGTTTCTTTACCCATTCTTGAGCTTAATTATAAATACAGTCCAACCCACAAATGGGTTGATCCATGTTTTGATAGTTCATGGAACAAGGTTATAATGTGGGATTCAAAATTCAGATTTTATAAGTTGTGTGGTTATTATTATTTGTCCCCCATGTTTAAACTCTTACACGAAAGGAATTGGCCAAAATGAACAAATCTTGGGTCCCCCTATTGTGGATGTTTCTTTTTCATTCTTTGTGGATGAATGATCAGGCAGGTGGAAATCTGAATTTGAGGGCTTTGTAGTAATAGTGACACCCTACAGAGCCCGTAGGTGTAAGAGGATTGAGAAACAGGCCAGTAGAGAAACTCCAGTGGCCTGCAAAAGAAACTGTAAGTTGATAGTGGTGGCCCATTGAGGGTATGGTGGGGGACCTTGGTGGCTGCCATGGCTAGTGGGAGGTGGAGGCCATGGGCAGTGGGTGGCGGAAACTACAGGCAGTGGGAGGTGGAGAACATCTTTGTGTGTCGCGACTGCAGAGAGTCACGACCAACCAACCGCGTCAGCATTGATTTATTGTGCCAGATGGTGCTGTGTGGAGGTGGTGACCCACATTCGGGCTGCAACGGTGAGATGGAGGAACTTGGTCTATCAACTGAATGCAGAAGAACTGGCTAATCATTCGACCGACCGAGTCCGTCTTGACTGATCCAATTCGCTACGCGGATGAATCACAGGGGTAGGGTTGTTATATGTGGGCGCACCTTATTAAGCAGACCAAGCCGACTGTGGGCCGGACTGAGGTTAGGTTGTTGGAACTCAGGCCGGGGGGGGGGGGGTAGGTCGGTCCGACTGGGTCATATCAGGCTCTGACCAAACTTGCCCCTATTTCAGTAAAATGTCAGTAACATATAGATCAGGTGTCTGATTGACGCATCGTCTATAGCGCAAGGCCTCTTGTTATGAGGCATCCCTTATTATATAATCTATGTGAGTTTTTTCAGATATTGGAATATGGCCAGGTTGAATCGGACACGATTCGAACGGGGCCCTTTTTACAAAAATGCCCATCTCCTACACACTGGGTGTATGTTCAACACGCCATCTATTGTGTTTACTTCCTTACAACTAGACAGTCTATTGGGTTACTCTATGTGGGACTTCATTGAATATTCAGTACTACCAATGGATTTAATATTAGGTCTTACTAGAATCATGCATGATATGTACTGGAAATGAGATGCTGGATGTGACATGAAGAATGAATAGAAACCATTTGTGGATCAGAAATGGAGTGACCCTTCATGGATCAGAAACAGTGCCACCAATCATGGATCAGCATGAGTGAAACCCTCTGTGGATCAGTATGATATTGACCATAGGTGGATCAGTAGTAGCACCACTCTTTGTGGATTAGCCGTAGAGCGATCCATCATGATCAGCAGCAGAACGACCCTTCGTGGATCAACAGTTGAGTGACCCTTTGCATATCCAAAGTAGACCCTCTCAATAGGATATGATGATCTAGATTTATAAAAAATAATCATTAATTTTGTACATGAGTTATACATGGCATGAGCTACCTTTTACTTTTTTCTATGTGTTTTTTCCTTTATAGCTGGTATTTTGTTTGTGGTATTTATTTTGTGGTATTTTACTTTGTGGATTTGTGAGAGTCCTTCAGGGGGCTTTGGGTCGCTACTAATTTGTAATACTCACCCCTAGATGGGCTTCACCCACACATGTTTTATCTTGTGCAGGCGACTGATGCTACGATACAACACATTATTTTTCGGGACATAGTGAAGCTTAGTGAGGAAGGAGCAGATGGGGCATACATCTACAACATCAGGATGTATTGCCACTACCGTACATATAGATACATTAGGGTGGACATAGATATTACTATTTACATTGTGGGTTCATGGGCTTGTATTCTGACCACTTTACCTTAAATTTACACCTTTTTATCTCAGTGGTGGTACTTTGTGGTTGTTTTACTTTTTTCCTTTGTGGTTTTCCTTTTTCAATATTCTATTTCTGTGTGTAAATTTTTAAAGGAAATACCATCACATTATCGGGTTAAGACTTTCCAGTACTAGTCACTAGCCCCTGGCCTATTGAAGGTGGGGTTGTGGTAGTCCTATGATATGCCCCAGGGTACGGGTTGTGATAACATAGTATCTGGGGGTCGTCGGTCCTACTAGAAGAACAAAGAGATGGTGTTTTGGAAGGGGAAAAATGTTAAGTGTCTTCATTTCAGCTTTCAGTTTGGGGATTCTATTGTCGGTGCAGCGTCTGACATATCTATACACCAGGTCCCAGAATTGTTTTTCCAACTCGGTACACGAAAAAAATGGTAGAATTTATTTTGGAAATGTTTTCCTCCTGAATTCTTTTGAGTCAGGTCATGAGGTATAACTTATTGAATGTGGAGAATTTTTTCCATATAGGAAGAATCCATGAATAAAATCTTCATGGATTCTAGTGAGGAATCACAAATATGGCCCACTCAGTGATTCACCATCGGTGTAGGGACCACTTACAACGATAGCACCATCAGGTGGTGTACCAGTAGAACCACCAACCTAATATTAGTATTTTATAACAGCAATACAAGTATATAGTTCATGCCAACTATGTCTGTTGAATGAGTTCTAGAGACTGTGGCCTCTAAGGTTTTGAGGTGAGATAGATCCTCCGGAAGGTGAGGATTGACATGATATAGTTTTCTGGGTTTGGCGCATGGTAGATACACCTACATATCATGTGTTTTTCCAATCCACTATCATTTTTCATGACATGATAGGGAGATGGTTTAGCTTTATGCTTAGGGCACACGAGGAGGTGACCCTTTCTGGGTTAGATTTAGAGAGCCTCTTCAAGGAGAAGTTTGGACCAGTACTACTATGGTTAATGGGCCTTCAAGAGCTATTGCACATATAATATGGTAGGATGACTATGGACTAGTACTCAAAATGGTTTAATAACCTCTCTATATAGACCACCGACATGGTATGTGAACCTTTATTCAGGGCACATACCATTGAGAAGGGACTCTAATAGAAGATCAGGGTGTTGATTACTTTTCTCAGAATCCTAATGAAGGCTAGAGTGATAGAGATATCTCTACTCGTGGAGATCATTCTAGCTGAGCAGGAACTGACTTTGAGAGAAACCATCAGATGGAAGGTTTCCAAGTCATCTATAGCAAGTAGTAGAAAGATGAATTAGATTCCCTAATGGTCCAGACCATCCAGAGGATGAACCTAGGATGCAGGGTCGGAGGTGCGGAGCTCACGAGGCAGAGGATTTCAACACAGGGAAAGACTGTTTTACACCTAAAACGGATAGGGGAACATAACTCGTGACTATCTTATTCCCTGTACAGATGATCAACATATAGTCAAGGGACTGCCAAAGCAGAGTTATATGTAAGAGCAAATAGTTCTACATGGTGGAAGATGTGGAAGGGGAGAAGGTAGAGTAGCAGGAAGTGGATGACAGATTGAGGAACTACTACCACCACTCCAAGGTGGTCCACCATAGGAAAAGGGAGCCATCATACAGGGGATAATAAAGCTTCATGAGAATGAGGCATGTGAACATTGAAATCAAGATATGATTATAGGTATGATCTATGTATTCTACACCTTATATGAAGTTCTTATAAACACAGGTTCTAGTCACTATTTCCATTCCCTGGACCTCGTTTGAGGCTCAAATATTCTGATGGATTTTTTGACTCGATCCTTATGATTTAAATCCTTATATAGGGGATTCAATGATTACAAAATATTTTTGATAGTGTGAGAATGGTCTAGGATGAAAGATCATTGGATAGGATCTCCAGGTAGTAGCGTCGAGGCCTTTTAACATCGTCATGAGTATGGACATGTTATCTACAGTCCATGATCAGATCAAATATTGTGTGCACAAATTGTAGTTTTTCCACGAGGATGGAAATAGTTTTTCCATAAGCTACAAGAATGGAAACTTTGTATCATAAGAATGAATTTCCCAGTGGATTGTGCAACTGATCACTCACCAATTGGCTAGCCTCTTCCTCTGTGCGATGGACAAGAGGAGTTTGAACATTCTTGTAGTGGTGGAAAAGTATGAGGATGCCTTTACTAAGGATGTTATAGGTTTACCTCCTCACATTGAGGTAGACTTATGAGCTGATCTATACCCAATGACAGAATTGATATTCATGTTCTCATAATGGATGGTTCCCCCAAAATTTGTTAATTTAGGGTAATACTAGAGGAATTGTAGAAGAAGGGCTTTGTGATACCTAATGTTTCACCATGGGCATCCCCAGTATTATTTTCCAAGAAGGATGATGGGAGCTTGAGGATATGAGTGGAATTATAGTGCCTGAACTCGGAGACTGTGAAGAACAATTAATCACTACTGAGGATTTATGACCTCATAGGTCAGCTGAAGGGAGTGAGGTGGTTGTTGATGATCGACCCCAAATGATGATATCATTAGCTTCAGGTATACATATAGGAAATACCGAAGTGAACCTTTAGATATCGGTATAACCACTACATGTTCCTGGTGATTCCCTTCGGCATGACCAATTCCTGATTAGTGTTCATGGTACTCATGAACATGATATTTCATCTACACCTTCATCGTTCTGTGGTGGACTTCATTGATGAAATATTGGTGTCTTCAGTATTGGTGGAGGAGCATGATACTCACTTGTGGATAGTCTTGGATACACTCCAAGTGAACTAGAATAATGGGAATCTCTAAATGTTCCAATTTAGGATATGAGACATTCAATTTTTTGGAACATCATCTCAAAGGATGTAGCTATAGTGGATCTGGAAAAGAAAGAGGCAGTGCCTTCGTAGGAGCCACCCCAGAGCATGACTATGGTGTGGAGTTTTTTTGGTTGGATAGATACTATCGGAGGTTCATTCCTAACTTTTTAAAAGTATAAGAAACTATATCATCCTTGACATGGATGGGACATCCCTTTGTGTGGACGGAGAAGTTCCAACAAAGATTCCAAGAGTTGATATAGAGACTTATAAGTGCCCCCATATTTACACTACAAGAAGTGGGTGCTGGGTATGTGTTCTTTTGCGATGAATCAGGTACCAGACAGGGTTGTCTCTTGATGCAAGATTGTGTAGTGATCGCATACATATCCCGATAGTTTAGGCTGCATATGAAGAAATATTTGACCCATGACATGGAGTTACCTATTGTGGTATTTTTCATGATGACGTGGTGGAACTACTTGGTGGGTGAACGGTTTTCCATCTACTCCAAACACAAGGGTCCCATGTATATCTTCTCATATTAGGAGCTAAACTCGAGGAACTTTTGATGGATTAAGTTCCTCCAAGACTATCAATCTGAAAGAGTATATACTCTTGTAAAAGGGAACGTGGTGGAAGATGTGCTCAGCATGAGGTCTAATTTATAGCTACTGAGTGATTTGATAGAGTACATATCAGAGATGTAGATATCCTTATTGGATTGAAATGGAGAAAATTACCATAAGTCGATGGATTTCACTACTCCACTCATACATCATGTTTGTGAGTCATAGTATGTGGATGTTGATTATGAGGCCCGATGTTCTCATATATCCTCACGATAGTTTCCTGATGGATTTTTGATTGGTGGGGACCAATCCATCTTTATCAGCGGATGCAACATGGAACCAGGGACATTATAGGATGACGTGTTAATAGAGTTCCATAAATCCCATTTGGTGGTACATCCTTGTTTGAAAAATATGTAACAGAACCTTTGATGTTAGTACTGGTGGTTAGAGAAGAATAATGTGGGGGAATACTTCATTTAATGATTCCTCACTTGTTAGAAAGTTAAGGCCAAGACTCAGGTCCAAACATGATTCACACAACCACTTGAGATACCATAACGGAAGTGGGATGGAATCTCTATGATATTTTTGACGGGTATACCAAGCACATACAAGGGCCACGATTCTATCTGAGCAATCATGGATTGACTCACCATGTCTTCTCACTTTCTACCCATTCAGAGCAGGGAACAGTAGAGGGATTAGGACCCCTCTATGTCTAGGAGATAGTGTGGCTTAATAGGGTGCCTTCATTGATCATCCCAGTCTATGATGCACACATTACACCCCTTTTGTTGAATTTTTGTAGGAGGAGTTTAGGACTCAACTATGCATGAGAACACCCTTTCACCCACTCACTGATGATCAGACGGAGCAGACCATAAAGACCTTGGAGTTCATCCATTGTGCTTGTATGCTAAATTTTGGTCAGTTTTGGGAGGACCATCTACCATTTATGTATATTTTATACAACAACATCAACCACTTTACCATTATTGTGGCACATTTTGAGGCACTGTATGGACGATTGTGCAAATCACCTTTGTGCTTGACAGACCCAGGGGAGTTAATAGTCTAGGTCCAATGATTATAAGAGATACAACTGAGAATGTTAAGATCATCAAAAATAATTTGTGGATGGAATAGATAAGGCATAAACTGTGTAATGATCGGAGGTGAAGACCCTTGGATTTATAGTACTGAGACCATGTGTTCCTTTAGGTATCACCTACATGGTGATTACAAATATATGGCTTGGTAGGAAAGTTATCTCGGATGTTCATTAGACCTTTCCAGATTCTCATAAGTGTTAGAGAGGTGACATATAGCCCAGCTCTTCCCCCAATGATGCACCAGCTGCAGGAAGTCATTCACATGTCGCAATTGGCCAGGTACGTGAATAAACCATCACATGTCATAAACTGGGGTGATATGGACATTGATGATTGGGCCGAGTTTGCAGAGTTTCCGGTGGAGATAGAGTATCTCCCAAATCGGGTCCTTCATGGACTATCGATTCCTTTAGTGTGCGTTCAATGGCAGCATGGGAATATATAAGAGATCACATGGTAGCGGGAGTCCCAGATTCATGCTCAGTACCCAAATTTTTCTATTATAACTTTTTTTATCTTTTGAGGATGTAAATCTTTAAGGTAAGGAGAGTTTAATGTCTCAGAATTTTCATATATTTTTTTATATAAATATACTGAATTATTTTAAGAATAGGCGCTGAGATGACATGTGATTTAGAGGTTTGGGGTCCCTAGAATTTAATTTTGAACTTATTTTATCTTCACTTAAGTGAACATGAGATCGGGTTTTCCAATATATTGAACTGGTGCTCAGATCATAAATCCAAGGGCAAGGTTGGACTCACAGTGTTGAGATTCTCCTACGTGAGGCATAACATCGATCAACGTGGTTCAACTAGAAAATTAAATTTTTCATACTTAAATAAGAAAAATATTTGAATTAAAATTATTTTTCCTTATTTATTTTTGTTAACTGACGATTTGTCAAAGCAATGACACAACGATGAGGCGAGGCTGCATTCATTAATGAAACTAATTAATGGAACGTCATGGAGATTCTACAATGATCAATGAATTTTATTTATTAGTCAAACAAAGATTTAGTGTACAAAAAACATCATAATTTCTATGATTAAATGCTAAACGAAACCTCCACCATCATGAATTGATGAAGATTACAAATACGTCGATGACACACCAAGAGAACGGATCACATCCAGTGACCCACAAATGGTAACAAACACCAAATATTTATAGATCAACATCAACGACAAGGATCTCATCCTTCGTCAGAATAGGATCCATTAATCCAAGTTGGGGTTTATTCTTTCTTAATTATTCATGTTTCTTTCCCCGTTCATGTGTTTATAGATGAATGTAGACCAACCCACAAATGGGTTGATCTGAAATCTGATCGTTCTTGAGGGAGGGTTTTAATGTGGGAATGAAAATGGGGATTTAATTTTTTGTGTAGTTATTATTAAATTTTCCCCATGTTTAATCTCTAATGTGGTGGGTGTGGGTAACACAAACTAGGCCTCTATACCTCCGGCATGGATGTTTCATGTGCATTCTTCTTGGCCAAATGAAAAAGTTTGAGGTAATGTGATTTTAATGTCTTTGTAGTAATTTTGACACCCTACGAAGCCCGTAGGTAGAGAAGATTTGATAAACAAACCACCAAAGAAACTCTAGTGGACTTCATTAGAAACCACCAGTGCATACATTGGCATGTCGCCGTAGAATAGGGTCATAGTGGTGCAGAGGTGTGCTGCTGATTCATGCTACATGGAGGGGTGGCACCCCATGGAGGTGGTTAGCTACGTTTGGGCCACCTAGAAAAGATGGAGGCATATGTTCCGTCGAATGTGGGTGAGAGGAACGGTCGACCATGATAGATGAAACTGACACTTCATAGCTACATCCGGCTGTACCGAGTTGGTCCGTTGCATAAACCGCTAATAGGGGAGGCAGCGCAAGATCGCCCCACCTAGTGACGAACCTGATGCAGCTAAACTGCATCTAAGCTACTATTGGTGGGCCGTGCCTAGTGGTCTGGACACCAGTTGTGTCAAACTCAAGATGGTTCGAGTCTATATGACCAGATCAGACCAGGCCCATACCAAATTTTCCCTCATTTCCCTAAAAACATCATAACTTATAGACCTGGTGTCTGATTGATGCTCTGTGTGTGGAAGAGGACACTTGCGATGAGGCAGTCCTTCTATGATACTCAACGTGAGTTTTGGTGGAGGATGGCATATGACTAGGTGGGATCAACTTCAAATCCAATCGGGCCCTTTTTACAAAAATGCTTATATCATACAGATCAGGCATCTGTTCGATGCACCATGTATTGCACTGATACCCTTATGACAAGACAGTGCTTTTAGTAACTCCATGTGGGACTTCCTGTCGGTTGGGGTATTCCTGATTGCTTCTGGATCAGATCCTCTTGGAATATACCATGCTATGTGCGGGAATCTAGTTCATGGCTGTGACACAAAGAATGAATAGAGACCCTTTGTACATAAGAAACATATCAACACTTCATGGATTGGAAACAGAGCGACCCTTAGTGCATCAACATGAGAGAAAACCTTTATGTATCAACATGATAGAGAACATTAATAGATCAGATATAGCATAACCTGTCATGGATCAGCCATAGAGCAAACATTCATGGATCAGCAGCAAAGCGACCCTTCTTGGATCAGCAGCAAAGTGACCCTTTGTGGATCAGTAATAGTGCCTCTCAATAGAATAATATTATCTATCTTTATGAATAATCAACTTTACATATTTACAAAAGTTATACTTGGTGTCAGATTCCTCTTACCTTATGTTATGTATTTGAGATCATTCATGGTGGTATTTAATTTGCAGTATTTCTATTGTGGTATTTTCCCTTATGAATTTCTGAGAGTCCTTTAGTGGTCTTGGGGTCCCTACTGAGTTGTTATACACACCCCTACATGGGTTTTTTCAACACATTTTGTGTCTTATGTAGAATATTGATGCTAAGAAACATACCTTGGTGGTATGAGTCTAAATAGAGCTCAGTGATGTAGGAGAGAATGAGGCATACATCTACAGATTCAGGATTTAATACCACTACCCTATAGGGAGAGACTTTAGGTAAGACTTCAATAGTATGGTATAGAATTTGGATTATAATCATTTATTTTGGACCATTTTCTTTTAGTTTTCACCTTTTTCTTTCAATGGTGGTACATTGTGGTGGTTTTAATTTTTTCCTTTGTGATTTTTGAAGTATGCCAAGACTATTTGTACATGTTTAAAGGCAATGAATTCCCATATTTTTGGGATATCACTTTCTGGTTTTAGTCACCAGGCCCTGACCTATAGAAGGCGGGCTCTGGGTAGTCAAGGAAAGAGACCAAGGGGATGGGTCGTGATAATTTACATTATGATGTAAGAGCATCATAGGTATGATAAATTTCAAGAAAAATGGATTCATGAGTGTAAATTATAAAATTATTTTCTCCATAAATATGGGTAGAATATGTACCAGTAATAAAAAACTACGAAGAACAAATCATACCATTTTTTTGAGAAAACACTTACGAATTATGAGACCAGTGTAGCGTTTTGGGAAAGATTTGAACTCCCTTATATAAATTGATACAGGATAACATGAAAACCAAGAGGATATACCTTTCTATAGTTAATCTATGAAGTGTTAATAATTTATGAATAAAAAGATGGATATATTGCGGTTTAATGGAATGTGTTATATAGATGAACTAACATAGGGTAATTTATTAAATGAGATTAAGTTGGTTTACTATATTAATGTAGAGGTTGTTTGAATGAAGATATATAATTAATGGATGGAAGTGAAGGTTGTTACATAAAATGGTTAGTGTTAATATCTTATAAATTCTATTATCTATATTTAATTATTCGACCATTAAAATACTATTATGAGTATTGGATATGGAATATTTGTATATGGAATAGACGGATATAATTATGGATTTCCATCATGGGGATCTATCAAAAAATATATTTATATAATATATTTAAAATGTAATCATATATATGGGAATAAAAATTTAGTACATAAACTGAACAATAGCTTGTATGGAATGAAAAAAATCAATCCTATAGTGAAATCTAAACTTTGATTTATTCATGTAAGACAAAGTGTTTACTACGTGAAATGTAGATCATTACTATTATTATAAGTAGTTTGAGGATTAGGAATTCATCCTATTATATTCTTATGTTGATTATTTATATGTTTTGGGATTAAAACTTCAAAAGAACTGCATGGCGAAGTGTGATGTCTATAGAAAATTTTAGTCCAAAGATCATTGATAAGTAAGAGACATTTTTACATAATAATATTGAGAGATATAGGATAATAATATCTATTGTTCTACCTCATCATGCTTTTATATGTGACATCATAGAATGGTATGTGATGATCTAAAGTAATCCAGTATTAGTGCCCCATATGGATCTCATAATGTTAACATTATAACAAGAACTAGTAATTGAGTCTGATTCAATTTACATATCAAATGTTTTGTATGCGTCAATGTTCAAATGATTGATTCATGAAATTATTTTCATGATGAGAGAAATTATCCATGTAGTGAATGTTTTCAGTTTATATAAATCAAATTGAGGGAAATTTCACATGATTGTTTTGAATTGGATCTTTTTGTATTATAAATTATCAAAATATCCAGACATATTAATTAAAGATGAAGTTATATTACACAGATTTTAGGTGTCAAAATTTTATGATGATTCGAATACATGATACTGTACAATAGGATTGGTATTTACATATGGTGGACATACAATTAGTTTGTTATATTTACATTATAAGATCATTACATTGGGTATAAGGGAAGTAGAGTATATTGAGGAATTAGAATCTAGGAAGGAAATGGTATTGTTGGAATGATTATTTAATAATCATGGAATAATGAATTGGTAAGGGGAAAGATATTAAATTTATACCCAAATTAAATTCCTCTCAGATAAAAAAATTATGTTCAATGCAATAATAAAAAACATTAATTTGACATATCATTTTATTTGAAATTTATAAATATAAAGTGGGGTAGAGTTGTGGGGAAGAAGATAAATCCAAAATTTGGTTTATATATTCCCCATGGTAGTTGTTCTGAAAAGTATGTGGTTGCATATAGCCTTATTGGGACTTTGATGAAAGATAAAAGGAAATCGTCATACTAAAGGATTATATGTGTTCGATGGCTCCCATGTTTTTTTGAGGAAAAAGACTTCAAATGGGATATTATTGGTATGTTAATCCTTGTTTATGGAATTCAATGTAGAGATAAAAATGTTCATAGTATCCTATGTATGATCATCATATTTACATTCACTAATAATTTAGTCAGTGGAATGAAGCTACACACATTGTCATGATAGAGGAAAAATGTGTTATCCAATGGTATTAATTCCATTATAATATCACATATACTAATATTTTTACTATGAAATATTTGGAGGTATATTAGATTAGTAAATATAATGGGTCATTTTATTGGAAAAAATGCCTCATCACCCATATAATTTGATCTATTTTTTAGGGTAGAATGTTTACCATGATTATGTAGTTATGGTTTTTATTTTAATTTGTGGGACCTTCACTTCAATGTTAGGATTATCCTAGGGCTAATAGTTCTTCAACTGGGGATTTTTTAGAGGGTTGGGAAGTTGGGGATGACAATATATAAAGTTATTCTATTTTTTCACCTAAAAATTCCAATTATAATAAAATCTATAGTATTTTTGTTTCCCCTATGACGATTTTAAAAATTTCTAATGCATGATAAAACATTATTTTCACTCATTATTATCCTATTTTTTGTATTTCATGTTATATCTTTTTTTCAATAATATATATTCATGTACTGAGGTGTGGGTTCAACAAAAATTATATAAATTTTGTAGTATGTAGTGACTACTTACTATTTGTATACTTCATCAATGGTAGGGGTGAAATTATATATATTTGTTTTATACTATGCTAATATAGTTATCAAATTTCATATGGATAAAAATATCATATTTCTAGAAATTAATTAAGTGAAAAGGATATTAGTTTTTAAATGTAATTTAACCCCCCAATAGCCTTGATATATTTAGAATCCATACAAAGAACTAGTTACTCTTATTGTGTAACAAACCATTTAATTTTTATTATTTTTATTGGTGTCCCTATGATTTATTTTCCATCAGTGTCTTTTTTCACTTACTAATGTTGAATTCTATTTGTTAATGAGGAATCATGAGAAACTAAGGATAAGTGATTCATACCCTCCCCCACCCAGTGATCATGTATTTCATGGTTTTCCCTTTCAATTGGTATCAATGCGATTATTCCCTTGTCTACTCATTATTTTGTGACATTTAAGGAAAACGAAGGATTCAATGCATGTTTAGATAACTAATAATGTTTTGGTGATTTATATCTTTGATTGAAATAATTTTAATATCTGGAGGGTATGAATGGAACACCCTCAATTATTTATTGGTTATGAATTTTTAAAATACACTATATATGGATTCAATCCTCTTCCTATGGGTTTCATCATAATAGTTATAGATAATTAGGATATATATATTACTATGAAATCTTGATATTTCATAATTTCATCAATATTCTATAGTAAATTTTTTAGGGTTAATTGAATTAGAACAACTAATGGAATATGGTACAAATTGAATAAAAATTATGAATTAAATAAATATGAAAATAAATTAATGGAAGTGATTTAGAGATTTATGTATGAATATCATAGAATGGTATATTATTTATATTATTGTGATTATTTACCAAGGGGTAATGAAATTATAGGCACCCTATTCTCTTTTGTTAAGGAGTTGGATGATTAAACTGTGGTAGAAATGATTCTAAGAGTTGTACTTGATAAATTTTAAACCAATGTATCATGACTAGAATATTTTTATCAAGGAACACTCTATCTATTTGAAATGCCTATAATTATCATCACATATGAAATTAAATAGATTTTTTTCACCAATAAATAGGAGTATTACTGTGAAATCTTTTTCAAACATGAAATGAAAGGGAGTTATATTAGGTTACCAAGGAGGATGTTAGGGGAACTGAAACTATAATTTAATAATGTCTTAATTAATAATTAATTCATGTATTTTCATTGTATAAAGTTTTAAAAATATTTAGGTAATTGTAAATGAATTTTAAAACTAATGTGATATAATTTTTTATCCATTATATATTTCACTAAATATTTACCAAGGAAAAACGAATGTAATGAAACATATGTGAAATATAAAATGTAAAGAAAATATTTTAATAACATATATTGAAAATTTAATGAATATTTCTTAATAAACAATAATTAGATCTCTAAATATAAAAAAATAACAATTTTTCATATATTGAGGAATTTGATGACAATGATGTCGATGATGAAAACAATAGTTATAGTTCTAATTAGTAGTTTATTATTACGAAATTGAATGATGAAATCAATAAGAGTGATGAAAGAAGTGTATTTTAACAATATGTATAGGATTATCAGATGGATTTTATGCTAAAAACATAATTTAGAGAATATCGCTTAATGATTATTAAACATAAATAGTAGAATATGTACTTGGAGAATGAATAGAAATTATAAAATATATTGGAATCAATTTATGAAGACAATTATATGTTTTTGAAATAGATAGTGGATATACAAAAGTAAAAAATAAAGATAAACACCTATAAATCATTATTAAAGAAAAGAAAATGGTGAAGGAGTAAGATATTAAACATGTGGAACACACATGATTGATTATGATAAAGGATTAAAAAAAATCCAAAATACGGTTTCATAATTTTTTTAGAGTTTTAAGATATTTAAAAATCATATAGATTATAAAAATCATCACTGCGGGATGAAAACATGTTTTAATGTGTTTTGAGAAGAATGAATTCATATGAAACACCACTGTAGATAAAATTAGTGGTTCCCCAAAATTATAAATTTAATATAAATCAACGCATAATGTAAAAAAATATAATATTTGTTCTTCTACTAAGGATAAAAATAATTCCAAGTTGAATATTTATATTGCAAGAGGCAACTATTTATTTAGTTCACAATAGAGATCCCATGATTATATTTATAATAATGAAGAAAAATATTGACATAGTTCTTTAAACCATGCTAGTTATAGAGGAAATTATTCATTGTATTGATATTTAAAGAACTGTGGAGGTATTAGGAATAGATTCAAAATTTAATATTTATATCACAAAAATTACAATTAATCCAGTTGTGATTATAAGAAATGTTTTCATGGGAGTGAATCCACTAAATGAAGACAACCAAAAAATATAATTTGAAAATTGAAGATTGATTTCAATAACTAGAAACAATTTATGAAATATGTGATCTGCTTGGAGATTTTGTTAAAGGATGTCTTATATATCTACTATGACAATGATGATAAAATGAAAAAAACAAATCCTAATGTGATGTTGTATCAAGGAAATGACATGGATTTAGTGGTAGAAACATCTCCCATGTCCACAAAAGTAA
Source organism: Viscum album (assembly GCA_963277665.1). NCBI lineage: Eukaryota > Viridiplantae > Streptophyta > Magnoliopsida > Santalales > Viscaceae > Viscum > Viscum album. The sequence goes on from OY728128.1 coordinate 645,302,353, forward strand.
AACAACCTAGGATAATATATTATGGTTCTTCATTATATATATACATATATGTGATGATTTTTTAAAATGTAAAATATTTTAAATAAAATACAGTTTCATTTTTAAATCATTAATAAATCATAATAAAACACATTATATAAATTGTTAATGGAAAATTTAATTAAAATATAGGATATAATTAATTTTTGATGGACTGAAAGTGAACCGTCTATCTGTTTATCAACATTATGGTGATGCAAGTAATTATTTTTTTAGAAGACATGTATTTATTGAAAAATTTCCTATAGATAGATATGTTTTAAATACATATCAATGAAACATGGTAAATTATTTCAATTTAACATTAATAGGACTCTTGATATAATATAATGATTATAGGAAATTAGTTATGGAAAATTAGGCTTGGGAATATGTTATTGGGCAATATGAAAATCTTGGTAAAGAGATAAATTATTTATGAAATTACTAGCATGAAAAGAATAATTGACTGATCTTGTTAAATGTTTCTAAATTGAATAAATCAAAACTATTTACATAATAATGTTGATATACATTAATTTATTCCCTAATATCTTCTTCATTCTAACAAATGAGGTCCCATGAGAAGGTATTATATATAGAGAGATAGATACATTATTTCAACAATTTATGATTATCCTCATATTACCAGTATTATATTTTTGAAACATGAATCAAAGTATATATATATTAAATATCATTTCAGTATAATTTTTGAAAAATAAAATGGATATTCTGAAAATAAAATTCAAACTAATAATACTATTTAATACAAAAATGTTGTATTTTTTTATATATTAAGTATCCTAGAACATTTATTCAACATATTTCACCCTATACACCATTTAAAAATGGTTATTTAATAGAAAATATAAGTTAGGTTGATATGGATTGAACTATGATGATATATAATGATACATAATTATTATTTTAGAGGAAAGATATTGGAGAAACCTTTGAAATTTAGAATCATTTTTCGATTGTAAAAAATATGTTATGAATACATAATATTTGAATAAAAATAAAAAACCATGATTTAAATTTTGATAGATGATTGGGATTATCTATAATATCAACATAAATTATGGGATTCTTGGGAATTTCAAACAATTTGTGTTGATTTTATCATTATTTCATATCCTTCTAGAAGAATAAGTTATTGGTTTTAAAACCATTTTAACAAAAATATTATTATCTTTGAAAATTTCAATTCCTGAAATTTTTTTGACATAAATCTTTCATAGTAAGAATAAAATGTAATAAAAAGAAAATATGGAGGCTTATATTCATACAACATGAAAAAAATTATGAAATAAGTGATGATATTGAAGCTATTAAGTCTGAATATATCAATTCATAATTTCATGTGTTGAGGGAAAAGTATATTTTTCTCTGCCGTAGATGGGAAAGAATTTAGAGATCAAAAAAACCATTGAGGTAAAGGGAAATTTGTTCAGGCCAAAAAAAATATTGAGGATTCATTTTCATACAACTTTATATTCCATGGTAAATCCATGAGATGTTAAATAATATTTTTAAAATCATGAGATTATTGATTCTCTAAATAAAGAGTTGTATTAATTAATAAAAAATGATAAATGGTAACTTCTACCAACCTAGAAGATAATATATTGATTAGAAAAAAGTGGGTATTCAAGAATAAGTATTTTGAAAAGTTTGTTGTTGTTAAAAACAATAAAATAGTATTTTATAAGGGAATATCATAGGTTGATGAAGTTGAATTTGATTAATCCTTTTCCCCAATATAATTACCCAAATCCCTCAAATTAAATAATTTTATTGATTCTTAAATATATTATAATATATTTCAAATGGATGTCTAGTATAATTTTATAAATTGAGAGATTGTATAATAAGAAAATACCAAGAAACCATTTTGCTTCATGTTGGTACATGATTGAAACTAAAAGGATGTGCTGAATGAGGATTGGATTGTTTTGAAAAAAGACCTAATATATTTTATTTCTTTTATCAATACATTTTTAATGATGTTTTATTTGTGAATAGGAAGAGTTGGTGGTAACCTATAGATAAAATAAAATCATGTGGTCTACTTTATTATAATTTTTTGTTTATATGATTTCATATTTTAAGTGAATTTTGAATAAATATGTTAAAATTACGATGAGGATATGAATACTTTATTTGAAATTTACATTAAAGGGGAAATTAATAACATTATTATCTTAAAGGAATATCAAAAGAAAACAATTACATTTTAACTTTTTTAAATTATAAGTAACTCCATGAGAAGTAATTCATAAAATATTAAATGTGGGATCCAATACATATTGTTTTGGGGACGAATTTAACAAAATATGGAAATAGAATGGATATTTATCAAAGATAATTTTTGTATTTTAACAAGATGTATTCAATATCCGACAACATTAAGCCCAGATATAGGTTTTTTTATTCCAATTTGTGATATGTATCAGTGTTCACTAGAATAGTCACATCTTATTAATGGAGAAAATAATTCATAAATATATTAAAGGCACAATTTATTTTATAATATTATTTGATAAATTAGAAATATTGGATAGTTTAGTTACATTCATATATATTATTAAGATCGTTTTGATAAAATAACATCCACCTATTGTGGAGTTTTCATCATTGAATAAATCCATTTTATTTTTAAATAAAATAATTAAAATTCAGTGACACTCAATACTATTGAAGATGAGTATCATTCTTCCACTCAAGATAGAGCATAGTTAGTTTAGATGAGGACAATACTAATTTTTTTTAATTTATAGTTTTCCATATCATGGTTTGTGATAATAAATGATCTATAAATATAAATAAAAATTACATGAAATATTCCAAATCTATGTAATTTTATATTGCATATAACTTCATCAAGAAGAATGTAGATTTAAATAAACTATATTTTTATTGTTTTCCCTACAATAGAGAAAGAATCTGATAAAGTCATTAAACCATTATGAAGGAATAATTTTAAAATATTTCATCGATTATGGGTGTATATAATCACTATATTTAATGATAAGGTATATGAAATTTTTCCACAGTCACATTTTGTCAATATAAATATTTTTCAATGGTGTATAAATATGACTAGAAAAATCTATCCACTAATAGTTTTTTACCTTCTAATAGAGATCATATATTAATGAGACGTTATTAAAAGTTCCATGCTCTAATTACAATATTTTTATGCTATATGGGTAATTTATTGAAGCGGTTACAAGAAATTATATTATTTATTGAAACTATTTTTAATAAACTAAAGTCAGATTCTATTTTGAATATGTGGGAATATGAGAAGTCCAGATATGATTTCAGATCACTTATTTATGGAAATAGTGGTATTTTTATTCAATTATTGTAAATTTCAATACCAATTTCACTAACATAGGAATAATATTTTTTATTATTATTAATTACATGAGTTTCAAAAAAATCCTTGATTTAAAATCTTTAGTTGAATATAAAATCCAAAGTAGTTATTTTTCAGACCATGAGGTTTTTCTTCTATTTTTGATTGGTTTATATTTTTATAGTATAAGTTAATATTGTATAAGAATAATAAATTCTTACTTATGAATTTTTTCTTATGATTATTCAAGATGTGATGTTCTAAAGGTAGAATTTTGATTATAACTAATAACAGAGTTGTGATAAAATGGATGATGATGAAATATATTGGTTATATTATACAAATTATAGCATTATACAAGGAAAATGAGACTGAGGAAACCAAACATAGTTTTTCAGGCTATATTATGTCAAAACAACATAGCTGATTCTTTGTTGGTATTAACTGTTCTAATTATTTTTCTTATAAAACATATTCATGATTTTATCTAATTATAGTTGATGGAATAATTTGGTTGAATATGGTAGAACTATTGTTCAGAAAAAAATATAAGTTTTGTTTAAGTTATCAATATAGTTACTATGGATGAAGATTGTTATATATTCTACCAAATATAAATATACCTGGATCAATATTTGAAATGGTGATTTTTTTGTACATGAATTCTATTTATTGGAAGGAGTTTTCTAAGATAGCATAATGATGTTTCTAAATGATCATATATAGATGTTCAAGCCATCAGTCATAGAAAAAAATATAATGATAATCAGGTTGAAATGTTTTTATAGAAGATTTTGAAGAAAAAGTGGTATATAGAATAATAAAATTGAAGTTTGTATGACATGGAATCATGTATATTTTTATAATTATATTTCATTTTATAGAGAGATAAAAGGTGAAATTATATATATGTTCTTATGAATATGTAATAGATTAAGGGTGGTGGTTAATTACAATGTTTTTTGTAAAGTCGTACAATGTGATAATGAAGAGTTTTTCAGTCATATCACTAATAAAATTGAAGGTTGAATCATTAATTACTCTATGAGTTAAAGGATATTTAGTGTATATTGCAACAATTTTTAAGGAATGTATTTATAAATAATGTAGACTCCTATTTCTATAGAACATTAACAATGTTCAATCAGAGGATGTATCCATTGGGATATTTATAGTTGAGGTAAGATATCATTTTTTATGGCCATGATAGAATATATGTATTTTAATGAAAATATTCGTATAAAAATGAGATTATTTTCACTAAAATGGTTGTTAATATTTGTAATATTACTGCTAAATTTGGTTACCAGGAATGTTCTTGAGAGTTATCATATCAGAGTATGAAATGCAATAGAACGAGATGAAATAGTGCCAACTAAAGTATACATAAAATTGATTATTAAGAAAATAATTGGGGATTTAGTCATATAAACATGTTACTAGAAAGAGTAAACTATAATGTGGATGCATAATTGGGATACCAAACAAAGGATACCAGATATAGGGTTTTGGATATCTAGGTTTGGATGAATATGTTGATACAAATATTCTTTCTCAAAGTTTTGTAAGAAATTGACGAGGAAGTAGAAGATATTATAGAAAGTATAGTGTGCAAAAAAAATTTATATTTCACAATTGAAACATATCTAATACTCTTGGTGAATTTTCATTTTATTGTTCAAAAAGTGTTATTCAATAATATATGTGTTACGATCACATTAACTATCCAAGGATTAGATTTTTATTTAATTGAAGAATATTTCCTATATTCTATAATCTTCAAAATTATTATTATATAGTGTGTTTGTTTTCGTGTGTTATTGGTTTATTTTTTATTATTTTTATAATAAGTTTCATGTTTTTATCAATTGTGAAAATTAATAAATTTAATTGAAACCAGCTACTTCGAATAACTAATTTATAGTATTAAACAATATTTATAATTAGTTTTAAAGTATAATAATTTAAATATTATATAATTTAAGACTATTATGTTCATTGGAATTACTTTTACATTGAATTTTTATATACAAACATTTCAATCTTTTGAACATTTTCACATCAGAAATAAGTTTTCTCACACAGTCTGAGGGATTAATTCTAAATTAATTTTAGAAATTAAATTTTTTAAATTTTAAATATTGATTCCATAATTATAATCATTAGATATAAATTTATTAAATATTTACCATTTATTTATTGAAAAACTCAAGAGTTACTTTGGTAATTTTTTATCATGGTATATGGTTAAATTATGTAATTTTGGTTAAAAATAAATTGATAAGGAGTATAAAAGGATCCTAAAATGTGAAAAATGTTATTGTATGAAGTTAATTCCATAATTAAAACACCATGATTGAAATATAATTAATTACTGGACTCATTTCGATGGACATGAATTGGATATTATAGAATTCAAATAGAGTGAAAAAATGTCACACACTTACTTTTAATATATATAATATATTTTTATGGATTTAATTATAATATATGCTTGAATATATATATATATATAATAATGAAAAATATAAATTTCATATACATTATTTAAAAATAATTTCCCTTATATAAAAATTTAATAATTTTCTTAAATATGTATACAATGATGATGTTGTAATTGTTCAATTAATGAAAAACTCAATAATGTGATATTAAATTTTTTAAAATAAAAATAATTTAAACTAAATAATGTGATTAAATAATTTATTAGGTGAATATTAAATATAAATGGTGTATTAATTTAATTATTTTGATGTTATAATTCTACATTAATTTTCATAAATTCAATATAATGAATTGTATCAATGTTGACAGTAATGATATTTTATGAAAATAATGTATTATTATGTTAGTTAAAACTAATAAAAATAATAATAAATGAAAAAATGTATATATTATCATTAAAAATATCATAATTAAACCATTTATGGTTCAATTTAAAACTTATATGTTAAAACCCCTACCTTTTCATATTAAAAATTGTGTTAACATAGTTAAAATTAAAATAGGTGATCGATGTGTTATTAAAAAGAATTACTCTTCAAAATTATAAAAACAGTTGACTAAATTATATTAGATGATGGTATTACCACCCTATCCCTAAATTTATTCTATAATTATTCCATTTGAAGTAATTTTGATTGATATTTAACTTATTTAAACATATTGTTTAATGTGAAATTCCTCAAGTATCGTACACCAACATTATAAAAGGCAACAACCCTCATCTCATTTCACCACTATTAACATTCTATATCCAACAATAACAAAAAAGTTATCTTCTATAGTTACCTATCCACACAATAATGTTTTTTTCTTCACTAAAATACTAACTCCAGAGTCCATTATAGGAGATATAAAGGAGATGTATCGAAGAATAGTTAATCACTCAAACCGATCACTCTCTTTTTCTACTCTTATGGAATGCTAATAAATATTTTAAAAAAATATAACAAAATAATAACTTAATCATTATAAATATGATTAATTTTTTTATTATATTCAATACACCATTATAAATCCATTTTCCATTTTATACGAATTGAATGCATCGCTTGTGCGTATGTACAATATACAGTCTCCACATAGTTATACAATTCATTTTACATCACCATATATTATGTGTGGGAATTATGAGGGGTTAATTTTTAAATATTATATATAGGTAATAATTATAATTATTTTATTATAATATCATATATACCATTTTACCAAATAATGTTTTTGGAAAATATAATATTGGGCATGAGTACGTATGGCTTACCATATCCAAAATGTTATGTGATTCATTTTTCGTCTATACTTTACATGGATGGTTGTATAGATTAATTATATGAATCTATGTGATATATATGAAATAAAAATTATTATAAAATGATGATATGTAATTTAATTTTCATTATTTTTATATTATAATAAAATGAATGGTGGGTCCATGCCTATGAAGGACCTACCATATCCACAAACAGTGTATTTCATTTTCCATATCTATATTTTTTGAATAAACATCAACACATATACAAGAGAAATATATATGAAATTTCTATAAGGATAAAAATTATGAAAATTATGAGATTTTCATCTATATTAATATACAAAGGATAACAACTAAAAACATGTATGAATAAAAAATCAGATATTAACAAAAACATAAATTTTACATGGAATTGTGGATATGTGGGTAATATAAATTTATAATTAAATAATATATTTTATTATATATATATATGAATATGTTTTTTATATTTATAATAATAATATATTTATTAAAATATAGGTTGTAATGTATGTAATTGAAGTCAAGACTTAAGGTGTTGAATTTTTGTAAAACATTTAATTCTCTTGTAAACATGCCTTATACCCTAATTTATTTTTCTTCATGGTTTATATACTGAACATGAATGTATTTTATGATTCATATACTAAATATTATAGAATTGTAATATACATATAAATTTCTATATTTAATGTAGAATATGATTCAACTGATTATAAAGGGGTATCCCAGGATCTCTATGGAACTCTGCTCGCTGATGGATAGAAAGTGGTCCAACTTGGTGAGTCACTCGAAAATCACCAAGATGGAATCATGCCCATTGGACGTCTATGGTAATCTTGTCATGAAGTCCATCGATATATCGTCCCACTTCGCTATGTAACCTCTAGGGGGTGAGATAACCCCCCTATAACTAGCTGCTCAGCCTTCACTTGCTGGCATGTAAGGCATCGAGAAACAAACTATTCTACTTCCTTCTTCATCCCCGACCACCCGAACTGTCGTCAAATGTCCTGGTGCATCATTGCCACTCTCAGATGTACTTCCAAGGGTGGTGTATGAAACTCCTTTAGAACCTCTTCCTGCAACACCACATGTACGATTGTGCGTCCTCTTAAAAGAATTATATTCTCCCCAACTTGCGAATTTCCATCAAGAGCATGCCCTGTGGATAACTGAGCATGTAAATCCTCACAGTCATCATCTCCAAGTGGTGCCTCCCTAAATCGCAATAATAGTGGAGGAGTGACAACCATCGACAGTAGGTAAGCTGCATCTTCCTTATCCATGAAGGACAACTGCAACATGGCCAACTGCTCTATCTCCTCACTCAACAGCTGTGAGCTCGACCTCCAGTGAAGAGAATCTGCAACCTTGTTCCCTTTTCTAGGATTAAAGATAATATCAAAATCATAGTCCTGGAGGAACTCTATCCAACTCCTATATCTTAGATTCAGATCCTTCTATGAGAAGATTTATTTAAGGCTCTTGTTGTTAGAGTATACAATTAACCGCTCACCCATAAGGTAGTGTCACCACATCTACAATGTGAAAACTACCACTTCCATCTCGGTGTAATTTGTCGCCTAGTTCGGCTCATGTGGCTTAAGCTGGTGTGAACCATAAGCAATCACTTCCTATCTCTACATCAGGACACAACCAGGCTCAGTCCCTGATGTGTGACATAAAACTACGTAATTGACACCCTCCTCCAGTAATCTAAATATTGGGGCGCTCTTTAAACATTATCTCAACTACTCAAAAGCCGGGTGAAACATCTCAATCCACATGAAGGGTTTCCCCTTTTGGGTTAGGGCTGTCATTGGTGCTGATATTCGGGAGAAATCATGAATGAATCATTGGTAACATCCTGCCAACCCAAGGAAGCTCCGCACCTCTGTTATGCTCCGATGTGCCTCCAAGTATAACACATCCTCCACCGTGGCTGGGTCCACAACTACAAAATCTGCTCAGATGATACTCCCCAAGAAGTGGACCTCTTGGATCTAGAACAGGAACTTTGAGAGTTTCCCATAAAGATGGTTCTCTTGAAGTATGTCTAGAAGCGTCCGCAGGTGTCTCACATGCTCCTCTTCCGATGTTGAGTACACAAGGATGTCGTTGAAGAAGACCACTACGAACCATTCCATGTACGGCTGGATGATCCGGTTCATCAGTCCCATGAATACTGTAGGGGCGTTTTTCATGCCGAAAGGCATCACCAAGTACTCATAGTGTCCGTACGGGCATCTGAATTTCATCTTCGGTATATCCTTGTCCCGAACCTAGAATTGGTGATAGCCTGATCAAAGGTCAACCATCAAAAACCATTCTGCCCCTCTTGGAAGATCAAATAGGTCATCGATTCTCGGTAGTGGATACTTGTTCTTCAACATCACTTGGTTCATGCATCAGTAATCAATGCACAACCTCAAAATCTTGTCTTCCTTCTTGGAAAACAAGATTGGGGCCTCCCATTGTGAAATGATGGGTCTCACGAAATCCTTTCTTTAAAAATACTCCAAATGAACCCTTATCTTGTAAAGATCTGCGAGAGCCATCCAATATGATGATGAAGAAATCAGTGCCTTCCTTAGGTGTAATTCAATGGAGTAGTTGATTTCCCGGTGGGGAGGTATCCCTAGAACATCTTCAAGAAAGATGTCCTTGTACTCTGCCACTACTACTGGGAACTAGGAACTCATCACATCCACTTCTCTGAGGGCTATGCTAGCCAACTCATGAGCGTCCGACTTCACCCTCCTATACATTAGCACATTATGTGAATCCTGGGTCTCCTTTTCTCTAACTAAGGAAAACCTCATCCCTTCACTGTGGACACACCACAATCTTCTCCTAAAACAGCCAATCTGGGCATGGACCGAAGATAACCAATCCATACCAAGAATGACGTCATAAGTCCTCGACCCTGCCACCAAAAATTTCCAACCGAAACTCTCACCTCCAAAGGTAAGATCACACCATCTAAAAAGGTGTGTGATCATTGAGTCTCCTACCATAGGTGTCTCCATGCGTAAGTATTGAGTCCATGGCTCGACCAGAATCACAAGGTTTCGCACAAGACATGTGGCGATTAGGAATGAATGTGACCTGTGTCTATAAGTATGAAATATAAGCTATAGAAGAAAAATATCGTACCTCATATCATCCATGGAGCCCCTGGTTCGTACTTCTAGACCGCATGTAGCTGTCCTTGCCCCTGTCCCCCACCTCCCTGATCCTGGTGCGGACCTCTTGGGGGTGTTGGTGGATGTATGTCAAAGCATCTGCCACCAGCTTCATCTCTCCCTGATCCTCTTCCACATCCCCCTCCTGGAGAGTATGCATGATCCATTCTCTATATCTTCCTCGATGGTCCATCCACCGCCTCCCTTTCAGTAGCTCAACCGGTCAGAAAATATCCAGTGAGATGTCCCCTACCGTCGTATGTGTAGTACCGCTTATCCCTAGTATGACTGGATCCAGCCTGAGAGTCCTGGACTGTCAATACCATGTCCTAGGTCCTTCTCTGACGTCTCTCATGTCAGGATTCCTATGTATGACGTCGACTTCTTGCTGCTGAGGTCTCCAGACTGGCATACCTGATGCTTACTACTATCAGCTGTCTCTGCTCCGCCAAGAAGCTCTCGACCACCAAGGCCTTCTTGAGCATTCAAGCATGAGTCAGAATGCATAGAGGAATGATAGTAGGTCAGCTCTCCCATCATAGACCTCGCTCGAAGGTCCATGCTCTGATTTACTGATCTCTGACATATCCATCGAGTACCTGGTGAGGTTGATGAACCTCGATGAATACTTAGCCACAATCATACTACCCTGTTGAAGCTGAATAAGCTCCTTGATGTGTACTGCTCTTTTCTTAACTAGAGAGAACTCCTCCCTGAAGAGTCGCTCAAACTCTGTCCACAAATGAGTCTTCTCGTTTTGAGTCTGTGTGGTCAGACTCCACCATCGTCTTTCTGAACCCTGAAGAAGGCTCATTCATAGGATCACCATATAGTCTGCCAGTGTCCTAACTAGATGAAAAACTCTAGTTACTGACTCAAGCCAGTCCTCAACCACCTGATTGTTGGGATCCCCTCAGAACCTGAGGGGTATCTATCTCTGGAACTCATGTAATGTGCTCACCCTTCGCCCCTCATCGGTTGGTACTGCAGGTATCAACCAGTGCTTTCATGTACCGAGTCCAAAATCAGGTTATCAGAGTCCTGGTGTATGGATACGTCATCCACCCACACCAACATTGGAGTCCCTAGCCTGAAATCCGAACTCGAAACACTCAACACTATTTCCCGAAACCATTCTCACAGACTCTTGTTCCGAAGGTAGAACCAAACGCCTCTGATACTAATCTGTCATGACCCATCCCAGGGAGGCCCGCACCGCGACTCTCCAAGCCCACCTCCAATTTTCTAGGGGCTTGTGACTAGCACCGATTAGGCATATTACTAACATGGGAGGCATTTACTATGTACCTGTACACACTCACACATCTCCAAGCCCAAAATTACTGAAATATAAAAAAACCCTAAGGAACAAAATACATGCATACAACTAAATCCAACCACCATAGTATAACAGAAGGTAAAGTGATGAATGTAAACTGGGCCAAATTACAAGCCCACTAAAACAAGAGTCTGAGAACTGCAAATTCCAACCTGTGAACTCAAAGAGATATTGGGACTGCGGCTCATAGTTGTAGGAACACCACGACCCGTGAAGAACTCCGAAATCTTGATCATGTCCATGTATGCCCTGGACTCTATCAAAAGGTTGCTCATATGCAAAAGACACAACACGTGTAGGCAAATCCTGTGTATGGGTTTGTATAACAATACTCAGTAGAGAATCTCGAAAACCACAAAGCAATAAAAAATGTAAAGGTACAGTCAGCTATAAATAGTATATTCCCACATATATCAAGTGAAAAACAATCTAGATATACTCCAAACCTAGAAATGTTATCTAGAGGAATGTCATAGAACTGCGTACCCCGTTTAGGGATTCCATTTGAAGATTACACGATGCACTCATTCCGAGAGAACACACTCCATGAGTTTGGTAACTATGATGTCTTCTGTCCGAGAACTACTATTCATTGGGAAATACCACGAGAGGTAGATATACTCATTATGGTAGACACAATCTTGAGTGGTAAGATCATGATAGATCGATACAATCATTACATGATACAAACTCCAGAGTGGAGAAAGATCACGATACACAGATAAGGATAACTCCCAAGTCTGTGGTGGATACCACGACTCATCCAAATTAACCAGCTATGTAGAGGATGAATGCCCGGTAGAGTTGGTCACATCGATGCCTGACTCTACCTAGGGTCATGAATAGATAGAGTATCTCACTCTGGGCCTCTCAGAGGGATGTCTGACTCTATCATAGAATTTCCTGCTGAAGGGATCATAATCTTATAAAAAGGAAACGATGCATGAAATTCAGGAGAATGAGAAGAAGGCGCACAGACCAAAACGAAACATGTCCAAGATGTGGTGGACAAGATAACCAATTTGTTTTCTAAAATGTACACGGTGTGTAGAAAAGTCACACTCCATGTGTTCTGACACAAGGTACTACCCGTGTACAACGACCCGAGTTCTAAGGTCAGTCGTGTATGGAAAGTTAGTACATGGTGTGTGGTACAGATTAAACTCCATGTTCGAGGATCTGGGTTCGGCTCCATGTCTTCTGGCCAGGTGCCTGTACACGCCCTCAACCCATGTACGCCAACCCGTGTAGTCGGTACATGGGGTGACACACGCTACTGGCCTCTCTTGGCCGTGTGGTGTAGTACATAGCCGTGTACTACACCCCGTGTCCGTGTTTCTCCTGGATACATGTCGAGCCTCGAGGAAGGTGCAACACACAGTGTGACTGGGGTCACATGCCTTGTGATACCCGTCTAATTCCCAAAACCCTAGCCGTCACTGAGCTGGTCTACACAGCGTGTCCTTCGGAGATACACACCGTGTATTCTGGAAATTTCTAGAAACACGAACCACCATCGTTGTTCCTCTAATGATGCCCCATTCTCCGATCTGGTCATCTGATCACCATGGAACTCCCATTTTTTTGTCTCCTCGACACCACGATGCTGCTTTAAATGATTTTGGACATCTGATAGGCTCCAAAACGCGTCATGATCCACTTGCATTATGAATGCTCAAAGAATGGTGCTTCCCGATCTGGTCTGATTCATCGTCCTCTATCTTCGTCGCACCTCCGTTAGGTCGTTGTGACATCAGATCATCAACTTGGGACTATTGTGTCACAAATCATATGTGAAATGTTATGTTGTTCCTCACCCCATGAAGAACGCGGAGAACACACATGGAGAAAATAATGGGGGAAGAAATACAATAAGAAATATCTAGGACGAACCTCCAAAGTCGTTCGTCACGACATCGATCTGCTCTTTTTAGTTGGATTAAACAGAGCAGAATCAAACAAAAAATCAACATGGATATATTACCTGAAATCATCCAATTAAAAACACTCCTGCATGAATGCATGAATTTGCGTATCAATTTGTTTGTGGTGGATCCACATTCATTGTTTAAATCAAAACAGGGGAAAGGGTTTGAAATAACGAACCCCTACCTCAAACCATTTGAAGAACAATCATCGTTTTTCTCCTGCTGAAAGGATTATTCAAATCTGAGGGGCGCCAATTGCTCATGTCATCATCATCCGCCAACGTGTCCTCCTCTGCCAATGCTCCAAGAGAATATCTCTCTCAACTTGAAGGGTTACGATGGTAACCCTGTGAACATTCCATAAGCATGAATTTATAGGGGAGGATTGGGTTGTTGTTAAAAAAAATTTAAAATAATAAAATAAATTATTAATTTATCATATTTCTTATAAAGTGATACCTTTTTAAAAAGCATAGAAACTAACTTTTACAGCCACCGTACACCGGTTTAGGTTAGACCTGTTCTTAGGTAAAATCATCGCCCTGGACACAACGGTGCCCTCATATTTTTATTTCAGGAACTGCTTGGAATCAGCCACAACTGTGCACATGTGCCGTCTCACATAACTTAAATTGTTTCAAATCACCATTCTGGGCTCACCGGGCCTCAGAATGAGGTGTCGTCTCTGTGCCTGGTATCATAATAATTCGTTATAATATTTAGAAATAATACATGGAAAAATCCAAGAAATTACAATTTATCATAGAAAATTGATTTGGTAATTTAAAATCACCAAACATGAGTATTTATCAACATATACAAATCTTCATATAAAACAATTTATGGAATAACTTTTAACATAAATTTTAATATGCATAAAATTTAGATGAGAGTAGAATTCCAACTATATTATAAAGGATTAATGATGAAAAATGGGTGAATGTATTTAACAATAATCAATAACTTATAGTTGTTTATTGATCATTTTTAAAATCCTTTTCTAATTTATTACATTATTTCCTTACTCATATAACATATTAATAAAACCCAACAATGTGCTAATAATATAATGATCATCATGTCAATGAAAATGAGTATAAACAACATTTATAATATATTAATTTCACACATATTTAATTTCAATTAACCAATTAACATTATTAATAGAATCATTAATATTTTACAATTCTAGGGGTTACCCAAAGTTTTTATTATCATCCTCATTTAAAACTAAACTCCTGTTTTTGTTACACACCTTTAAATCAACAAAAAAAATTTCCTTGGGATGTACTAGTAATCATATAAAAATAATTTTTAAATATAGTTTGTGGGTTTTCCTTAAATTTCACATTATATCATTATTTGGAAAAGTATATGTCAATTTTCGTGGTATTATACAACATCCAGATCTTGTGGTTGTGGTTTGGAAATATTCTCATCAAAATAATATTAAATAACCAATCAATTAATATATTTCTATAAACAATGATTCAGTATGATTTACTTTTTTTGAGTTCCTAATAAAAATATATTCATCTAAAACAAGTCCACGATTTATTGCAATATTATAATCGATAATAAGTTATCATTTACATCTAGCAGAATATAAATTAAATAATGGGTTTCTTGTCTTTAAAATGTCCCTAGAGTGTTCTATTTTGTAAATTACATAAAAAGATGTAGTTTATAGTATATATATATATATTATCATGGTAAAAATTTATTTAGTTATATTTAATTCATTAAATATATTTCGGACAATCTTTTTTATTGTACGATTTTATCAATTTAAACCCCTTTTTAATGTTGAGTTATAAAAGTATAAATAGAAATATTATATCATTTTGAATGATAAATTTAATCAAAATCCTAATTTTCAAATACTCACTAATGACCACTCTTAATGGATATGAACTTATAGTAATTTTATTTTTATTATTTCATTATCTATTTAATAAAACCCTCACAAGTTTCATTTTGTCTATGAAATAACCCCTGTGATTCCATTATAATCATAAATAATTAAAATAAATTTAAATTCTACCCTATAAACTAGAAACAAGGGTTGGGAAAAAAATATTAAAGAAAAAAAGTATACAATACATTGAAGTAGAAATTTATTTTTTGGATGTAAAGGAACACTAGTATTTTATACCAGTTTGGAGAGGATCACACTTAATATCCTTTTGAAAACAAAATTTAGGAATATCAAATAATAAATGCTCATAGTTTATCTTGGGAAGTGTATCTGTGCTAAAATAATATATTCTAGTATACCATTTCCATGTCTCAACATCATATACACTCCAGAATTTTAAACTATTTTAGTCAGTGATTTTAGATCAATTACATATACATTTTTAAATAGAGATGTTGTAAATAAATGTTCTTCATTATAACTAACCGCTTTGAGTAATTTATATTAATGTGATACAAAAATAATATTATCATATATTTGAATAATATGGAGAAAATTATTATTAAAACCATCCTTATTTAGAATATATTTAATGAAATAGAAATTAATAAAATCAGTTGTACCTTTAATGATGATCTTGATCCTTGATATTTCACTAAATGAGAAATGTACATCATCGTGATTATATAGGTTGTTGGGCATAGAGTAATTACTAAAAATGTGACTGATTCAACAGTTTTACATGTATAATGTTCTTCCATGAGATTTTATATTGTGAATTATTTCCAAAAAATAATCCATATAATAATGATTTTGATACGAAACTGAAATTTAGTCCAAAATAGTTCTGAAAAAAGATATTTTGGAACTAATATTTTTTTTTTGATTATGGGTATCTACTAATAATTTTAGATGATATTTGAAACCTTATTTATCCACCATAAAGAATTATTTTTAAAATAACAACTAAATCATTTTTTTATTATTATTAATATAACTAAATATTTTATATTAATATGATCCACTAAAAAATGTCTAAGATTTTAATGAACTGTTTCAATTTGTGTAGATTACACAAAAGTGTTTCCAACCATGATATTGTGACCAAATGTTTTATCATGATAATCTTCATCATTACAAAATTTTTATATGAATTTTAAAAAATTATTATTATTGTAATTAAATTGATCAATATTTGATTGATTCGTCAATTTAAATGTTATCCCACTCTTCTATACATTGAGTCTATATATTTATTACATTATTGATTATAATTTTTTCATTTTATTTTATTAATTTTCTTTCAAAATCTTCTTATAGATAATCCATAATTTATTTATGAAATTAATAATTGATATTTTTTATGGAATAAGATCATGTTACAATATTTATCCCATCATTCACCTAAATTTATTTCATTATACATTTTGAAGCATTTTTACTTGATTCATATGAGTAAAGGGAGTCATCACATGTTTTCCAAGTTTTAACATTGATGTATTTATTAATTTTCATATAATAAGTAAAATTTTATTTAGAATGGGACAATATTGTTTGATGTATGAACCATGTTATTATTAAGGAACAAAATATTTTATACATTGTTTTATTTTCATTTTAAAATAATAAATATGACCTAATTCAATTTCCAATCGAGGTCATGGGTGTGTCAGTGGTGTCATAGGATTGTTCAGTGTTCAGAGCATAGTTATTTGGAAGAAATTGAAAAGTATCACATTTATTATAGTCTTTGTGGGGAAGGTCATACAATTAATTTTAACCATGAAAAGATGGAATGTGGGGAGTTACGGGTGCCATGGTTTTGTCAAACAATGCATGATGGAGGTGAAAACATATAATGGAGAAACTATAGTGTTTGAATGTGAGATAAGACATAGTTTTTTCATGTTTATTTAAAATGTGCATGAAAAAAAGGTGAGGTGTCCCTCTTATAGTAGTGTACACACGGTTGGTTTACTGTTTGGCCAACCATTTGGCCAAACTTTGTGACATGGGTTTGTGAGGAAAAATTTTCATTTTCCATTAATTGAAATTATCAACTAATTTCAATTTCATCCTTCCAATGTTGGTATAACCTCGCCTTTGGAGATATCATATTGATGGGAAAAATGATTTGTTGCCACTGATTCCCTATATGAGCTCATATTGGAGAATCTATCATCTCATTGGATCTGCAATGATGTTTATTCAATTTCATTTATTCCATTCATTCTTCTATTTGTTTTTGGCTATGCTAAGTAGGTAAAATCTAATTTATCATAATTTCAGGGTTTTCATTTATTATTATATTTTGTCCCAATATATGATGAATGATGAGCTGATATAGTATGAGAACTATAATATGGACCTATGGTAGTCGATCTCAATATTTCCCATCAAATTTGAGCTATTTATATATATTATCTTGTTTGGCATGACCAATTTTCCGAGAGTTTCCATTGAAATTTATTTTAATCCTTTTTTTTAAAATAGATTGAAATTAATCATTTAATCTAAGAGTCCTGTTGAAAAATAATCAAGGGTCATGAACCCTATGTTTGAACCACCCCTTAGGTGTGTTTAATTAATTAGAAAAACAGTGATGGAATATGAATTGGTAATATTAATGTTATCCATTTCCCACTTTACATGGGATGTTAATTAATAACAATTTTAATTTTAATTTTAATTGTTTAAATTAAGGGAATGAAATACAATGTCACTAGTATATTCCAATTTAGTTTCTTGATTAAGAATATGGTTCTTGTTTTGATGAAATACTATATGAGACAAATACAAGGATAATCATTCTAATATTGTCCCATTCGTTGAGCCACATTCTGAGGATATCTTTAAAAGAACAGATCTCTATGATATCTATTTCATTAAATAATTGTCATAGATATAATGTTTATCATATTCCATAGGTGAAACATGGGTTCTTATCTTAAATCCATGTAAGGACTCAGTTTAATACTTCCTAGAATATGCTCGAGTGACAACTGTAATACATAGTGGATTTCCAAGGATAGACATAGATGAATGGTCTTTTATAAGCCTAAGTGACACTTGGAATCTATATTATTTAATAATGACTCATTTATAAGGATTTTTATAATACACACAATGGGTGACACTTGGGCTCCCCTAGAAGGCCTCTATAGACGGACATGTTTAGAGATTATGTTATACCACACCTAGAGTGATAATAAGATTACATGGTGGAATTACATAGTGACCACGGATTGACATACATGGATATTATTTAATTTTAGATGAATATTCATCACATTAAAAAAAATACATGTATATGGACTGTAATAGTTTATTCCCTTTGAATCTTGCAATAAAATATTCTAACTCATGGGAAGATCATTACTTCTTCTCATAAAGATCATATCCTTTAGTAAATATAAATACAAACATTCCTCATACTCTATGTAAAATAATCATAGGAAAATGGTGACATATGATTCTCAATAAGGGTAAATATAGGATATCCATTAGCATAACATGATAATAAGGGCATGAGAACATGAGAATAACATTTTAAGATCATACTTGACATATGTAAAAATATATATACATGAGTATTGGAAATTTTTTTGGTAGTTCATAAGAAATAAATCATAAGTGAAATGAGAGAATAATCCATGAAAACACTACACTGTAATATGGAAAGGAATTTGTGGCATAAACAAAAGCATATAGAATACCATGTCAATGCTACCTACCAATATCTTTATAACAAGTTTGGATTGGGATGAAAACTCATGTACCTAAATTGATCTTGGGATTCCCTCCCTTAAACCATCATTTTTTTGGATTGGGGTTCACCCTCACGTACAATCTCATTTAGTGCTTGAGATTCCCTCCCATGTACCCTGTTATTTTGATCATTTGATGCCCTCCTTTGTACCCTATTGTTTTGGGCCTCAGATCACCCCCATGTAACATATTGTTTTAGGATTGGGACTTCTTCCAATGTAACCTATTAAGATAAGAAAAAATTTATTATTATGTAATGAATTTTTAGGCAGATATAGATACCACCAATCAAATAATTAAATCATTCATGAATATATCATAAGATAAAAAACATTCATCATATCATGACCCATTAAATGAAATGGGTATCATTAATATTTCATCACACCATAACCCATATAGAAAGGAAAGGGCCCATAATCATTATAGAAAACCATAACCCATGAAGAGAAGAGAGTTACAAAAGAATTTTACTAATTTTAGAGAAATGGTTATCATAAACATTCTCTAATTAAAACATAAACCATTCAAGAAAAAATATGAATTGTATTGATAGAATATAACAATGTATGTCATCATATATAGAGAATGATTTTGAAATATAATTTCAATATTTTATGAAGGAAAATATTTACTATTCAAAATAATTTCTCATAACACCATTCCATAATAAATTTATTATAATTACAGTATTAAAATTTCATTTAAACTATTTCTGGGGTAAAATTTCATTTCCACTAAAAATTTATTTATTAAAAAAATTATGAAAATTGGAAAATATTATTTTTGAAAAAAGGATTATTACAATAGAATTTATATAATTTATTGAATTATGTTTCTATAAAAAACACTTAATATTACAAATAATGTTCTTTAAAATATTTTTAATGATTGTGGCTAAGTCTGTACATGCAGAACATGACATTTTAACATTAAAATGTTTAGAAAAGTGCATTGATCAGAAATAGACAACATGATTAAAATTAAAAAATTATTTTAATATTGATAAAACATGTG
The DNA here is from genome assembly GCA_963277665.1 of Viscum album. NCBI lineage: Eukaryota > Viridiplantae > Streptophyta > Magnoliopsida > Santalales > Viscaceae > Viscum > Viscum album. Next base: position 645,322,671 of record OY728128.1, read on the forward strand.
TAATAATTTAGTTTTAACATCTTTTTAAAATATTATAATGTGTTATAAATTATGTATAGAAAACATAATTTTGATTGAATAATGATTTCTGTCTAAAATGACAACGAAATTTGGATTTTAATAAGATTATTTTTTACTTACCAAAATTAAATATGAGTGTAAAAATTATACTAATACATAAATATGTCATGGGTAAATAGAGTATATGTAAATTCATGACTGTTATTGATATATTAGTCATATGTTTTCGTCAATGGAATAATAATCATAAACAATCTCAAAAAAATATGAGATTGTAGCATTAAAATGATACCACTATTGTAAATTTTAATCCTAATACTACGTAGGGAATTAAAATAAATAAAGATCAAAATATCAAACAAATAATTATATTTATGATATTTCATGTCAATGTGATGTATATACACCTTACAAAAAATATTGTTTTATAACATGGCATGTGTGTCATAGAAGGAAGATAGAGTCAAAGATAATTTACCGACATGGTAACTATTGAACAATAAAACCATGGAAAAGGATAATTAAATACATTTGTACATAAACATATATTTAAGTATAATAATCATATAATACATCCATGTTATGTATAAACACCACACAGAATAAATGATTGGTGAATAAGTCATGTATCTCATAGAAATAAAAGGTGATATGAAACCACCTTACCTTGTGTCTTTGATTTCTTTATACATGTTCAAAACTATATTATATTAAATAAAAATTTATTATAAATAAAAAAATTAACTATATTGTTATATTAAAATCCATATATTATTATTTATGACTTTATATTACCTATTTTTTAACAACTACATGTTAATGTTACGTTTCGTGTAATATCCTCTTTATTTTTTATCTATGTTTTGACTTGTTAATCTTGATTCTATCACATATATAATCATTTTAAAAAAATAAAATAATATAAAACATGGAATGAATATAATATATATTCAATATATATGTATTTATAATGATATATATAAGATAGATATATGAAATTTAATACATTATTCATGGATACAGAAGGGCATACGAACGCATGAAGACTATTTCTATTTTATTATTGTATTGAATGAAATAATATAAAAAATGTATATATATATATATATAATAATTATATTATAATTATTATTCCAAATTTATCATATTTTTAGTATTCTCATGCTTAATACATTCCATGTATGGTGGGAATGAATATCATTTCATTTAGTAGATATTAGTCTATGCATCCCCAAAAAAATAGTGTACATACAAAAAATAGAAATCATGAAAGTATGTGTTATATAATAATTAAAAAAGTTTAAATACATCATATATATTATATATTAAATACAAAAATATTGCTTCTATCATAATTCACAAGCATCATATGTGGTAATGGAAACACAAACAACTTTATTTCGTGATGCAGTAGTTCACCGTACACAATAATGGTTAATCATTACCTAATAGATGTAAGTGTGTGTGATTGAAATGTATAATTCTTGTAATAATAAAATATAAGTATTTTTATGGTAATTTTATTTTTATATAATCATTAAATTAAAATAATTGAGGTGGAAGATATTGATAATATATAAAAGGAGCTTGTGGAAGGATGTTACCACCTCTTTTGGGTAACTCATTTTCCATTGAACAAAAGGGATTCAGTAGTTGGATTTATGAACAAAATAAGGATTAATGGAGTAATTAATATATTTTTTAAGTTTATTTATTATAAATTTTGTGCGTAAATGGTAATTATATGTGTGAATAAGTGGGAGATGTGACTTTATTTTTATAGAGGCAGAGGGGTGGCAATCAACTAAATATTTTAAAACACAATTCCACTTACATTTTTCCTATGAAAATTGGATCTAATAGTGGACCAAATTATATGAATGAGAGTAGTGGGTCAAAAAATTTCCCACACAATTGATTTTGGAAATGTGTCTAGGTCATTTTTTTTCTTAAGTGTAATGATTTATCCCATGTTAAGATAAATATCCTCTTAATCACTGTAATTAGTTTTAATAACATTCACTATTATGTTTTTTAACAAAAACTAAGTTGACCTAACTATAAATTATATATTATAATGATTCAAAATATGGAATCCATTTTTTAAAATTAAAACCACATAAGTGAAAAAAATTGATATAATATTAATCCCGTAGTGGGGATAAAAATAAGGGGTTTTGAAGTAAAAATGTTCAAAACATAAATTAGTTATTGTATATGATTTGAAAGTTAAATTAATCACTTTGTATTAAATTATTATAATTAATATTTAATTTTTATAATTAAAATATAAAAAAATTACAAATATATTATAACCTTTTAAACTAGTATAATGAAAATGTATTTTTTATTTAAAATTAAATATTTTTTGGTGTTCATAAAAAATGAATCATTACAGAAATATAGAAAGAACATAACCTCACCTAATAATTATATTTACCTTTCAAAAATAATATTCTTTCATATTTTAAATTTATAAAATTTCTTATAATTATAATAAAAATAGATTCTCTATTGAAAGATTTTAAAATGAATTTTATAAAAATATAGGTATTTATCATTAATACTTGAGTTTTTAAAATCACATGATTATAAAAAAATATTCTATGAATGTAAAAAAAAATATTACTAAGTATATAAAAAAATTATTTCATTAATATAAATCACTAAAATTAATTAATGTAATTTATTACGAAAAAATTCATTTGTGAGATTAAAAATAGTTCTTATAAAAAAATTCCAATTATATTCAGTTGGTTCTTACATTCATCTCTAATTAATTAGTATCATATTATGTAAACATTGTATTTTTAGAAATTAGTTAATCCTTTTCATAACAACCATCATAACTGCTAGTTTATATCTTTTTATATCAAATTATAATATATTTTTTAATATATTATACTTTGAAAAAACTCTATCTTTCTTGTTATACAAGCCATCAAGGAAATTCATTCACGTGTGTTGCATATTGAAACATAATTCTTCCATGAAGAGAAATATATAATCTATTTTGTGTATATTGGATAATTAAAATGTTATTCAACATAATGAAATCCCAAAATAATTCTATAAAATAACTAATTAATTTTTTCTATTTCCAAATATAGAAAATATTAAAAAGGATAAATTAATTTATCAAAATTTCAAAAAATATTTGAGAGTTACATTCTGTAACCATTGAAAATCATTTTTACTTTGAAATTCATCTGGTTCATTAAAGGATTAATACATGAAAGTTCCTTTCATAGAAACCAAAATCGTAAACATTAATACAAAAACATCATTCAAAATGGAAAAGTTTGAAACATAATGGTTATCCAATATAATACATATCTAGGTTTCCACATAGTAGAACATAAATAGAAATTAAAATCATGGAAATGGAAGATAAGTATATATGTCATGTTCTGATAGAGAGTGATACAGATTATTATTAGGAAAAATATGATGATATGAAATAAAAATAAAATGAGATGATCTATGGGGTAATTTTATTTCAATGAAATAAGTATATTAGGATAAAATTATTTGTTTCAAGATCATTTTTCACAATGATGAAGAATTATCTTGAAAATATTTTTTACTTTATTTCAGGAAAACTATACCATTTTGTGTTCATTGATCATCTTTCACTATTGGAAATCCATCTTATATCAATGCCCATATCCCAAGGTTTTATATGAACCATTTGGATATAGTACCTATACCAATGGTTTGTTTAATACCATTGGTACAAGAGTTTTAGTGTTACATTTAACAATAGTTTGAATAACTCTTGGGGAAGTACCTCTTATACATAGTTTTCACAATGGTTTTTTGAAACTGCTCATATAGTGTACATTTCCCAACAGTTTATTAAAACCATTGGGGTAACGTTCTACAAATACATAGGAAACTCCCAATTCAGAACCGCCCACATTCTTCGCTAAATGAGAGCTCTAAAATCTATTCTATAGAGCTCTCATTATTCTACTCTGCGAACCCTTCTTCCCAACTACCAATTATTTATAATTCTAATTCAAATCTATAATTTATAACAGGGATTTATGTTCTATTGCCATTTATTCCATTTTTCATTCGGATTTACGTAAATATATATGTTTTCCTCTGTTATTGATTAGACTTGTGGTCATGTCTGTTATTTAAATATATAAGTTTCCAATCATGAGATTCTAAACTCTCTTAAGATTAATTTTGTGACTTTCATACTCAGGAGTCTCTGTCAGAAGTAGAGGAAGTATTTTACTCAAGATAATCCATGGAAGTATAATTCTTGGGTAGCATTGATGGTTCATTTAATTTATGAATTGTTTCCCAATTATGTTACAATTATTAAATATATGTAATGTTTTTCTCTATAAAAATAGTAGAAATGGTGTGGAAGTATACTCACTATTTTATTGTGTTTTTGTTGTATCATCCTCATCAAACCATAGAGGATAATCTAACATCCACATGTTTTTTATGAAGTTATATAACAAAATCATTCATGGGTTGTGTTTCCTCTCACCCATGACTCTTATATAATATTTCTAATTCATGTTTTCATAGTTAAGGTAGGTTTTGAAGAATCACCAATGTTTTTGTTATTTATTATATTTTTAAATATGATAGATGTTCCATTATAAATGGAGAAAGGAACAATTCAATGTTAGTCCCCAAGATTAGTGGTACTATTAGGTTATTTTGTTTCTTCTCTCTATATTCATCTGTAAAAAAGAACCTTGTTTTCTACCTTTGAAAAAAGGTGTGTATTAAAAAGAATTATTATATGAATCCTCCTAAGGTATGTAATTTTTGGGGCTATAAGGGTTTTATATGGATTCTCTATTGGAAACTATTAGAAGATCAACATGGATAGGGTTAATCATATTCAATGATAACTATAACACATAAAAAATATTCAAGATAATAGGGATCCAACCATTTCCCTCTAGGTGAAGAATTATCACAAAATACATTTCCCATTGGTTTAGAAAACCATTGGGAAAGACTTACTATTTATAATGTATAGAAATAGTTTAATAAAACTGTTGTTAAAGACTATACTTCCCAAAAGTTATTCAAAACCATTGGGAATGTATTCCCCCAAATATAGAATAGAACTAGTTCCCTATACTCACGATTGAAACCCAAAATAGAAGCTCCACTGATGCTATCTCTTTGGCCTAGGATCTGAAAATACTTCCACCCGATAGATCCATCTTCAATCAAGAAATTGTTTAGTTCTATACATAAAATCTATAATTTATACCATATTTTTAATGATTTGAATATTTGTTTCTTATTTTATTTGGCCTGAACAAGTTGTTCGTGAGGTATATCGCATGGTACAACCAATTAGTACACTTTGATTTGTTATCTATTTTTTTCTACACTTCAGTAGTGATATCTGACTATATTTCAGTAATGATTCAGGTAAATATGTTTTTTTAATGGTAATAATAACGATGGAATGGTATACCCAATGTATGGTTTTATATCACTACTACAACCTGCGCCTTTATCAGCGCTAAAAACCATCATTAACAGCGCTAGAAAAGCGCTGTTAATTCCTGCGTAGATAAAGGGGGGGGGGGGGGGTCCCCTATATCAGTGCTTCTAGGAGCGCTGATAAAGGGGTTCTTTATCAGCGCGCGGTGGAGCACTGATAAAGGTCAACTATATCAGCGCTTCTCGGAGCGCTGATACATGTTCCTTTATCAGCGCTCCTTTAGCGCTGTTAATGGTTTCCTTTATCAGCGCTAAAAAAGCGTTGATAAACGGCCCAATGCCTGCACCTAAAAAACAGTACCTTCACACCTGCACACCAGAATACTTGCACAAAGTAGCACATGCACACCTGCACACCATAGCACCCACACCCAATATTTTGACTGACAACGATATATACATTTACTTAACATCATGAATACAAAAAAAACGCATTGCTTTATAAATTTCAAAAAAAAATTACATGGTTACATTTACAATTATTCAACAACAGTTATAAACATTCATGTTTCATCCTTTGATATCCGTGATCTGCTCTCGATGGTATTTGTTGCCGGACAAAGCATCTCAAGTCAAGGAAAAAAATCACCTATATAAGAAAACAAATATTATGTTAGTAATGCAATAATGAAAGAAATTAAAACAGTAATATGAAATAATACATTAATATGGAAATGTGAAACTAAAATATTAAATTTTAAACTCAAATGTTTTCATTTTCATAACAATGAAAGGGAATAATGTAAAATCAATATGTTTTTGATTGATATATCTCATTTAATAAATACTGATTCTTTATCTAATGAAAATCTTTACTGGTCACACCGTGCGTCGGATTGAGGGGTGGTTGATTCGTATGTGTCACAAATGACTCGTGGATCGTTGTCCTAAAGTATCAAAACAATCCGAAGGAGTTTTCTTGGTTTGGTGTATGTCATTGGTGTTGTTTTCCAAAGTTTATCTCATTTTCAAACTGATATCAGACACTTTTAGCCATACCGGTCACACCGTGCGTAAGATTGAGGTTCGGTCGATTCGTACACGTCACAAATAACTCATGGATCGTTGTCCTAAAGTATCAAAACAATCCGAAGGCGTTTGCTCGGTTTGGCGTATGTCATTGGTGTTGTTTTCCAAAGTTCATGTCATTTTCAAACTGATATCAGACAATTTTAGCCATACAGGTCACACTGTGCGTCGGATTGAGGTGAGGTCAATTCGTACGCGTCACAAATGACTCGTGGATCGTTTTCCTAAAGTATCAAAACAATCCGAAGGCATTTTCTCGGTTTGGCGAATGTCATTGGTGTTGTTTTCCAAAGTTCATGTCATTTTCAAACTCATATCATACAATTTTATCCATACCGGTCACACCATGCGTCGGATTGAGGTGCGGTCGATTCGTACGCGTCACAAATGACTCGTGGATCATTTTCCTAAAGTATCAAAACAATCCGAAGGCGTTTGCTCGGTTTGGCGTATGTCATTGGTGTTGTTTTCCAAATTTCATGTCATTTTCAAATTGATATCAGACAATTTTAGCCATACCGATCACACTGTGCGTCGGATTGAGGTGTGGTCGATTTATACACGTCAAAAATGACTCGTGGATCGTTTTCCAAAAGTATCAAAACAATCCGAAGGTGTTTGCTCGGTTTGGCGTATGTTGTTGCTGTTGTTTTCTAAAGTTTATCTCATTTTCAAACTGATATCATACACTTTTAGCCATACCGGTCACACCGTGCGTCGGATTGAGGTGTGGTCGATTCGTACGCATCACAAATGACTCGTGGATCGTTGTCCTAAAGTATCAAAACAATCCGAAGGCGTTTGCTCGGTTTGGAATATGTCATTGGTGTTGTTTTCCAAAGTTTATCTCATTTTCAAACTGATATCAGACACTTTTAGACATACCGGTCACACCGTGCATCGGATTGAGGTGTGGTCGATTCTTACACGTCACAAATGACTCATGGATCGTTTTCCTAAAGTATGAAAACGATCCGAAGGCATTTTCTCGGTTTGGCGTATGTAATTGTTGTTGTTTTCCAAAGTTCATGTCATTTTGAAACTGATATCAGACACTTTTAGCCATACCGGTCACACCATGCATCGGATTGAGGTGCGGTCGATTCGTACGCATCACAAATGACTCGTGGATCGTTTTCCTAAAGTATCAAAACAATCCGAAGGCGTTTGCTCGGTTTGGCGTATGTCATTGGTGTTGTTTTCCAAAGTTCATGTCATTTTCAAACTGATATCAGACAATTTTAGAAATACCGGTCACACCATGCATCGGATTGAGGTTCGGTCGATTCTTACACGTCACAAATGACTCGTGGATCATTGTCCTAAAGTATCAAAACAATCCTAATGCGTTTTCTCGGTTTGGCATATGTCATTGGTGTTGTTTTCCAAAGTTCATGTCATTTTCAAACTGATATCAGACACTTTTAGCCATACCGGTCACACCGTGTGTCGGATTGAGGTGCGGTCAATTCGTAGACATCACAAATTACTCGTGGATCGTTGTCCCAAAGTATCAAAACAATCCAAAGGCGTTTGCTCGGTTTGGAGTATATCATTGGTGTTGTTTTCCAAAGTTTATCTCAATTTGAAACTGATATCAGACACTTTTATCCATACCGGTCACACCGTGCGTCGGATTGAGGTGCGGTCAATTCGTACGCATCACAAATGACTTGTGGATCGTTTTCCTAAATTATCAAAACAATACGAACGCATTTGCTCGGTTTGGCGTATGTCATTGTTGTTGATTTCCAAAGTTCATGTCATTTTCAAACTGATATCAGACAATTTTAGCCATACCGGTCATACCGTGCATCGGATTGAGGTGCGGTCGATTCGTACGCGTCAAAAATGACTTTTGGATCGTTGTCCTAAGGTATCAAAACAATCTGAATGCGTTTGCTCGGTTTGGCGTATGTCATTGGTGTTGTTTTCCAAAGTTTATCTCAATTTGAAACTGATATCAGACACTTTTAGCCATACCGGTCACACCGTGCGTCGGATTGAGGTGCGGTCGATTCGTACACATCACAAATGACTCGTGGATCGTTGTCCTAAAGTATCAAAACAATCCGAAGGCGTTTGCTCGATTTGGTGTATGTCATTGTTGTTGTTTTCCAAAGTTTATCTCATTTTCAAACTGATATCAGACACTTTTATCCATACCGGTCACACCGTGCGTCGGACTGAGATGCGGTCAATTCGTACGCGTCACAAATGACTCGTGGATCGTTGTCCTAAAGTATCAAAACCATCCAAAGGCGTTTCCTCAGTTTGGCGTATGTCATTGATGTTGTTTTCCAAAGTTCATGTCATTTTCAAACTGATATCAGACACTTTTAGCCATACCGGTCACACCGTGCGTCGGATTAAGGTGTGGTCGATTCGTACACGTCACAAATGACTCTTGGATTGTTTTCCTAAAGTATCAAAACAATCCGAAGGCGTTTTCTCAGTTTGGCATATGTCATTGTTGTTATTTTCCAAAGTTCATGTCATTTTCAAACTGATATCAGACAATTTTAGCGATACCGGTCACACCATGCGTCGGATTGAGGTGCGGTCGATTCGTATGCGTCACAAATGACTCGTGGATCGTTTTCCTAAAGTATCAAAACAATCCGAAGGCATTTTCTCGGTTTGGCGTATGTCATTGGTGTTGTTTTCCAAAGTTTATCTCATTTTCAAACTGATATCAGACACTTTTAGCCATACCGGTCACACCGTGCGTCGGATTAAGGTGCGGTCGATTCGTACACGTCACAAATGACTCGTGGATCGTTTTCCTAAAGTATAAAAACATTCCGAAGGTGTTTTCTCAGTTTGGCATATGTCATTGGTGTTGATTTCCAAAGTTTATCTCAATTTGAAAATGATATCAGACACTTTTAGCCATACCGGTCACAGCGTGCATCGGATTGAGGTTCAGTCGATTCGTACGCGTCACAAATGACTCGTGGATCGTTGTCCTAAAGTATCAAAACAATCCGAACGCGTTTGCTCAGTTTGGCATATGTCATTGTTGTTGTTTTCCAAAGATCATGTCGTTTTCAAACAGATATCAGACAATTTTAGCCATACCGGTCACACCGTGCGTCGGATTGAGGTGCGGTCAATTCGTACACGTCAAAAATGACTCGTGGATCGTTTTCCTAAAGTATAAAAACAATCCAAAGGCGTTTTCTCGGTTTGGAGTATGTCATTGTTGTTGTTTTCCAAAGATCATGTCATTTTCAAACTGATATCAGACAATTTTAGCCATACCGGTCACACTGTGTGTCGGATTGAGGTGCGGTCAATTCGTACACATCACAAATGACTCGTGGATCGTTTTCATAAAGTATCAAAACAATCCGAACGTGTTTTCTTGGTTTGGCGTATGTCATTGGTGTTGTTTTCAAAAGTTTGTCTCATTTTCAAACTGATATCATACACTTTTAGCCATACCGGTCACATCGTGCGTCGGATTGAGGTGCGGTCGATTCGTACACGTCACAAATGACTCGTGGATCGTTTTCCTAATGTATCAAAACATTCCTAGGGTTTTTGCTCAGTTTAGAGTATGTCATTGGTGTTGTTTTCCAAAGTTTATCTCAATTTGAAACTGATATCAGACACTTTTAGCCATACCGGTCACACTGTGCGTCGGATTGAGGTTCGGTCAATTCGTACGCATCAAAAATGACTCGTGGATCGTTGTCCAAAAGTATATAAACAATCCGAACGCGTTTTCTCAGTTTGGCGTATGTCATTGGTGTTGTTTTCCAATGTTCATGTCATTTTCAAACTGATATCAGACAATTTTAGCCATACCAGTCACACCGTGGGCTGGATTGAGGTGCGGTCGATTCGTACACGTCACAAATGACTCGTGGATCGTTGTACTAAAGTATCAAAAAAATCCGAAGGCATTTGCTCAGTTTGGAGTATGTCATTGGTGTTGTTTTCCAAAGTTCATGTCATTTTCAAACTGATATCAGACAATTTTAGCCATACCAATCACACTGTTCATCGGATTGAGGTGCGGTCGATTCGTACACGTCACAAATGACTCGTGAATCGTTTTCCTAAAGTATAAAAACAATCCGAATGTGTTTGCTCAGTTTGGAGTATGTCATTGGTGTTGTTTTCCAAAGTTTATCTCATTTTCAAACTGATATCAGACACTTTTAGTCATACCGGTCACACCGTGCGTCGGATTGAGGTGCGGTCGATTCGTACGCATCACAAATGACTCGTGGATCGTTGTCTTAAAGTATCAAAACAATCCGAAGGCGTTTGCTCAGTTTGGCATATGTCATTGGTGTTGTTTTCCAAAGTTTATCTCATTTTCAAACTGATATCAGACACTTTTAGCCATACAGGTCACACCATGCGTCGGATTGAGGTGAGGTTGATTCGTACACGTCACAAATGACTCGTGGATCGTTGTCCTAAAGTATCAAAACAATCCGAAGGCATTTGCTCGGTTTGGAGTATGTCATTGGTGTTGTTTTCCATTGTTCATGTCATTTTGAAACTGATATCAGACACTTTTAGCCATACCGGTCACACTCTATGTCGGATTGAGGTGCGGTCGATTTTTACGCGTCACAAATGACTCGTGGATCGTTTTACTAAAGTATAAAAACAATCCGAAGGCGTTTTCTCGGTTTGGCGTATGTCATTGGTGTTGTTTTCCAAATTTCATGTCATTTTCAAACTGATATCAGACAATTTTAACCATACCGGTCACACCACGCGTCGGATTGAGGTTCGGTCGATTCGTACACGTCACAAATGACTCTTGGATTGTTTTCCTAAAGTATCAAAACAATCCGAAGGTGTTTGCTTGGTTTGGCATATGTCATTGTTGTTATTTTCCAAATTTCATGTCATTTTCAAACTGATATCAGACACTTTTAGCCATACCAGTCACACCGTGTGTCGGATTGAGGTGCGGATGAATCGTAAACGTCACAAATGACTCGTGGATCGTTTTCCTAAAGTATCAAAACAATCCGAAGGCGTTTGCTCGGTTTGGCGTATGCCATTGGTGTTATTTTACAAAGTTTATCTCAATTTGAAACCGATATCAGACACTTTTAGCCATACCGGTAACACCGTGTGTCGGATTGAGGTGCGGTCGATTCTTACGCGTCACAAATGACTCGTGGATCATTGTCCTAAAGTATCAAAACAATCTAAACGCGTTTTCTCGGTTTGGCGTATGTAATTGTTGTTGTTTTCCAAAGTTAATGTCATTTTCAAACTGATATTAGACAATTTTAGCCATACCGGTCACACCGTGCGTCGGATTGAGGTGTGGTTGCTTCGTACGCGTCACAAATGACTCGTGGATTGTTTTCCTAAGGTATCAAAACAGCCCGAATGTGTTTGCTCGATTTGGAGTATGTCATTGGTGTTGTTTTCCAAAGTTGATCTCATTTTGAAAATGATATCAGGCACTTTTAGCCATACCGGTCACACTGTACGTCGGATTTAGATGCGGTCGATTCGTACGCATCACAAATGACTCGTGGATCGTTGTCCTAAAGTATCAAAACAATACGATGGTGTTTGCTCAGTTTGGTTTATGTCATTGGTGTTGTTTTCCGATGTTTATCTCATTTTCAAACTGATATCAGACACTTTTATCCATACCGGTCACACCGTGCGTCAGATTGAGATGCGGTCGATTCGTACGCATCACAAATGACTCGTGGATCGTTTTCCTAAAGTATCAAAACAATCCAAAGGCGTTTGATCAGTTTGGCGTATGTCATTGGTGTTGTTTTCCAAAGTTCATGTCATTTTCAAACTGATATCAGACACTTTTAGCCATACCGGTCACACCGTGCGTCGGATTGAGGTACGGTCGATTCGTACACATCAAAAATGACTCGTGGATAGTTTTCCTAAAGTATCAAAACAATCCGAAGGCGTTTTCTTGGTTTGGCGTATGTCATTGTTGTTGTTTTCCAAAGTTCATGTCATTTTCAAACTGATATCAGACAATTTTAGCCATACCGGTCACACCGTGCGTCGGATTGAGGTGAGGTCAATTCATACGCGTCACAAATGACTCTTGGATCGTTTTCCTAATGTATCAAAACAATCCGAAGGTGTTTTCTCGGTTTGGGGTATGTCATTGGGGTTGTTTTCCAAAGATCATGTCATTTTCAAACTGATATCAGACAATTTTAGCCATACCGGTCACACTGTGCGTCAGATTGAGGTGTGGTCGATTCGTACGCATCACAAATGACTCGTGGATTGTTTTCCTAAAGTATCAAAAAAATCCGAAGGCATTTGCTCAGTTTGGCGTATGTCATTGGTGTTGTTTTCCAAAGTTCATGTCATTTTCAAACTGATATCAGACAATTTTAGCCATACCGGTCACACCGTGCGTCGGATTAAGGTGCGGTCAATTCGTACCCATCGAAAATGACTTGTGAATCGTTGTCCTAAAGTATCAAAACAATCTGAATGCGTTTTCTCGGTTTTGCATATGTCATTGATGTTGTTTTCCAAAGCTCATGTCATTTTCAAGTTGATATCAGACAATTTTAGCCATACCGGTCACACCGTGCGTCAGATTGAGGTGCGGTCGATTCTTACACATCACAAATGACTCGTGGATCGTTGTCCTAAAGTATCAAAACAATCCGAAGGCGTTTGCTTGGTTTGGCATATGTCATTGTTGTTGTTTTCCAAAGTTTATCTCATTTTCAAACTGATATCAGACACTTTTAGCCATAACGGTCACACCGTGCATTGGATTGAGGTGCGATTGATTCGTACGCATCAAAAATGACTCGTGGATTGTTTTCCTAAAGTATCAAAACAATCCGAAAGCGTTTTATCAGTTTGGCGTATGTCATTGGTGTTGTTTTCCAAAGTTTATCTCATTTTCAAACTGATATCAGACACTTTTAGCCATACCAGTCACACCGTGCGTCAGATTGAGGTGAGGTCGATTCGTACACGTCAAAAATGACTCGTGGATCGTTTCCCTAAAGTATTAAAACAATCCGAATGTGTTTGCTTGGTTTGGCGTACGTCATTGTTGTTGTTTTCCAAAGTTCATGTCACTTTGAAACTGATATCAGACACTTTTAGCCATACCGGTCACACCGTGCGTCAGATTGAGGTGTGGTCAATTTGTATGAATCACAAATGACTCGTGGATCATTGTCCTAAAGTATCAAAACAATCCGAAGGCGTTTTATCAGTTTGGAGTATGTCATTGGTGTTGTTTTCCAAAGTTCATGTCATTTTCAAACTGATATCAGACAATTTTAGCCATACCGGTCACACCGTGCGTCGGATTGAGGTTCGGTCAATTTGTACACGTCACAAAGGACTCGTGGATCGTTTTACTAAAGTATCAAAACATTCTGAAGGCGTTTGCTTGGTTTGGCGTAGGTCATTGTTGTTGTTTTCCAAAGTTCATGTCATTTTCAAACTGATATCAGACACTTTTAGCCATACCGGTCACATCGTGCGTCGGATTGAGGTGCGGTCAATTCGTACACGTCAAAAATGACTCGTGGATCGTTTTACTAAAGTATCAAAACAATCCGAAGGCGTTTGCTCGGTTTGGAGTATGTCATTGTTGTTGTTTTCCAAAGTTTATCTCAATTTGAAACTGATATCAGACACTTTTAGCCATACCAGTCACACCGTGTGTCGGATTGAGGTGCGGTCGATTTGTACGCGTCAAAAATGACTCGTGGATCGTTGTAATAAAGTATCAAAACAATCTGAACGCATTTTCTCAGTTTGCCGTATGTCATTGTTGTTGTTTTCCAAAGTTCATGTCATTTTCAAACTGATATCAGACAATTTTAGCCATACCAGTCACACCGTGCGTCGGATTGAGGTGCGGTCAATTCGTACGCGTCACAAATGACTCGTGGATTTTTGTCCTAAGGTATCAAAATAATCCGAATGCATTTGCTCGGTTTGGCGTATGTCATTGGTGTTGTTTTCCAAAGTTTATCTCAATTTGAAACTGATATCAGACACTTTTAGCCATACCGGTAACACCGTGCGTCGGATTGAGGTGCGGTTGATTCGTACGCATCACAAATGACTCATGGATCGTTTTCCTAAAGTATCAAAACAATCCGAAGGTGTTTGCTCGGTTTGGTGTATGCCATTTGTGTTGTTTTCCAAAGTTTATCTCATTTTCAAACTGATATCAGACACTTTTATCCATACCGGTCACACCGTGCATCGGATTGAGATGTGGTCAATTCTTACACATCACAAACGACTCGTAGATCGTTTTCCTAATGTATCAAAAATAATCCAAAGGCGTTTGCTTGGTTTGGCGTATTTCATTGGTGTTGTTTTCAAAAGTTCATGCCATTTTCAAACTGATATCAGACACTTTTAGCCATACCGGTCACACCGTGCATTGGATTGAGCTGCAGTCAATTCGTACACATCAAAAATGACTCTTGGATCATTTTTCTAAAGTATCAAAACAATCCGAAGGCGTTTTCTCGGTTTGGCGTATGTCATTGTTGTTGTTTTCAAAAGTTCATGTCATTTTCAAACTGATATCAGACAATTTTAGCTATACCGGTCACACTGTGCGTCGGATTGAGGCGCGGTCGATTCATACGCGTCGCAAATGACTCCTGGATCGTTTTCATAAAGTATAAAAACAATTCAAAGGCGTTTTCTCGGTTTGGCGTATGTAATTTGTGTTGTTTTCCAAAGTTTATCTCATTTTCAAACTGATATCAGACACTTTTAGCCATACCGGTCACACCGTGCGTCGGATTGAGGTGCGGTCAATTCGTACACGTCAAAAATGACTCGTGGATCGTTTTTCTAAAGTATCAAAACATTCTGAAGGCGTTTTCTCGGTTTGGCGTATGTCATTGGTGTTGTTTTCCAAAGTTTATCTCAATTTGAAACTGATATCAGACACTTTTATCCATACCGGTCACACCATGCGTCGGATTGAGGTTCGGTCGATTCGTACGCATCACAAATGACTCGTGGATCGTTTTCCTAAAGTATCAAAACTATCCAAACACGTTTTCTCAGTTTGGCGTATGTCATTGTTGTTGTTTTCCAAAGTTCATGTCATTTTCAAACTGATATCAGACAATTTTAGCCATACCGGTCACACTGTGCGTTGGATTGAGGTTCTATCAATTCGTACACGTCACAAATGAATCGTGGATCGTTGTCCTAATGTATCAAAACAATCCAAAGGCGTTTGCTCGGTTTGGAGTATGTCATTGGTGTTGTTTTCCAAAGTTCATGTCATTTTCAAACTGATATCAGACAATTTTATCCATACCGGTCACACTGTGCGTTGGATTGAGGTGTGGTTGATTCGTAGATATCACAAATGACTCGTGTATCCATGTCCTAAAGTATCAAAATAATCCAAACGTGTTTGCTCCATTTGGCGTATGTCATTGGTGTTGTTTTCCAAAGTTTATCTCATTTTCAAACTGATATCAGACACTTTTAGCCATACCGGTCACACCGTTTGTCGGATTGAGGTTCGGTCGATTCGTACACGTCACAAATGACTCGTGGATCATTTTCCTAAAGTATCAAAACAATCCGAAGGCGTTTGCTCGGTCTGGAATATGTCATTGGTGTTGTTTTCCGAAGTTTATCTCAATTTGAAACTGATATCAGACACTTTTAGTCATACCGGTCACACCGTGCGTCGGATTGAGATGCGGTCGATTCGTACGCATCAAAAATAACTCGTGGATCATTGTCCTAAAGTATAAAAACAATCCGAACACGTTTTCTTGGTTTGGCGTATGTCATTGGTGTTGTTTTCCAAAGTTCATGTCATTTTCAAACCGATATCAGACAATTTTAGCCATACCGGTCACACCGTGCGTCAGATTGAGGTGCGGTCAATTCGTACGCGTCAAAAATGACTCGTGGATCATTATCCTAAAGTATCAAAACAATCCGAATGCGTTTGCTCAGTTTGGCGTATGTCATTGGTGTTGTTTTCCAAAGTTTATCTCAATTTGAAACTGATATCAGACACTTTTAGCCATACTGGTCACACCGTGCGTCGGATTGAGGTGCGGTCGATTCTTACGCGTCAAAAATGACTCGTGGATTGTTTTCCTAAAGTATAAAAACAATCCGAAGGCATTTTCTTGGTTTGGTGTATGTCATTGGTGTTGTTTTCCAAAGTTTATCTCATTTTCAAACTGATATCAGACACTTTTATCCACACCGGTCACACCGTGCGTCAGATTGAGATGAGGTTGATTCGTACGCGTCACAAATGACTCATGGATCATTTTCCTAAAGTATCAAAACAATCCAAAGTCGTTTTCTCGGTTTGGCGTATGTCATTGGTGTTGTTTTCCAAAGTTCATGTCATTTTCAAACTGATATCAGAAAATTTTAGTTATACCGGTCACACAGTGCGTCGGATTGAGGTGCGGTCGATCCTTACACATCAAAAATGACTTGTGGATCATTGTCCTAAAGTATCAAAACAATCCGAAAGCGTTTTCTCGGTTTGACGTATGTCATTGTTGTTGTTTTCCAAAGTTTATCTCAATTTAAAACTGATATCAGACACTTTTAGCCATACCGGTCACTCCGTGCGTCGGATTGAGGTGTGGTCGATTCGTACACGTCACAAATGACTCGTGGATCGTTGTCCTAATGTATCAAAACAATCTGAACGTGTTTTCTTGGTTTGGCGTATGTCATTGGTGTTGTTTTCCAAATTTCATGTCATTTTCAAACTGATATGAGACACTTTTAGCCATACCGGTCACACCGTGTGTCGGATTGAGGTGTGGTCGATTCGTACACGTCACAAATGACTCGTGGATCATTTTACTAATGTATCAAAACAATCCAAAGGCGTTTTCTTGGTTTTTCGTATGTCATTGGTGTTGTTTTCCAAAGTTTATCTCATTTTTCAACTGATATCAGACACTTTTATCCATACCGGTCACACCGTGCGTCTGATTGAGGTGCGGTCGATTCGTACGCATCACAAATGACTCATGGATCGTTGTCCTAAAGTATCAAGACAATCCGTATGCGTTTGCTCGGTTTGGCGTATGTCATTGGTGTTGTTTTCCAAAGTTTATCTCATTTTAAAACTGATATCAGACACTTTTAGCCATACCGGTCACACCGTGCGTCGGATTGAGGTGCGGTTGATTCGTACGCGTCAAAAATGACTCGTGGATCATTGTCCTAAAGTATCAAAACAATCTGAACGCGTTTTCTCAGTTTGGCGTATGTCATTGGTGTTGTTTTCCAGAGTTTATGTCATTTTCAAACTAAGTAGTAGGAATTCACTAATATAAGGATATGAAACATAAGAAAGGGAGATCATAGATGCTCAATAAGTGTAAAGGGAGATATCAATGACCATATAAATATAACATAAGTAATAGGAATTCACCCTCATTGTCCTATTTGTTTACATTCTTCGATCAGGTATGCTGCCCATTCGTTTTTAAAGACATTTATATCATCTTCTGAATAGGAGTTTTTGCGACAATCATAGTAGTACTGAAAAATTATAAATACACAAGTGATTAATAATTATTTTAAATTAAGTAGTAATTATTTTCAAAAATACCTCTTCAGGGATGCTAGTTTGTCCATGAAATATGATCTCTTTCATAAATTTACAAACATAATAACCGTAGTCCTTGTCATTTGTTTGTTTCGGACACTACAGAAAAATCGAGAAAAATAAGTAATTTGTTTTGATATGTATTTGGATAGTGAAATATAATTATATATACCCAGATACTTATCCATTTGTAGATCTTGTGGGCATTGTCGTCCTTACTCCCTAGATTCATTCCAGCCTTTAGACGATATTCATACACCGCCCTATCATAACAAAATCCTCATTAAAAGATAATATAAATTATATAACTAGATATTTAGTTCTAAAATGTTGGATCTAGTGTATTACAAATTGACAATCGCCATCATGTGTGGCCGGGTAGTTGGATATCCATGCAGTGAATCCAGAAAATAAATCTTTGGAGTATCCAAATTGACTGCAATGAGCATCCAATGTTCCCTAAAAACACAAAAATAAATTAGTACTGATAGAAATGAAAATATAATTGATATGATTAAAATGTAGAGTTTTACCCTTGCATCGTTGGTATTAAAAAGAGCATGTCAGTCGTAATTCTTCTTTGAAACGTTCTGAGCAGATTTGACATCAATTCAGCCTGAAAATTAGAATATATTTCTGTTCGTTGTGTAGAAATGGTGTGAGGACTAACGAGTCCAAATTTGTATTCATGGGCAAATCCCTTCAAATTTTTTTCATATATACGCCTGTGAAAAATATGAGATGTATTTATCCGTAATTATCAAAGTATATCAGCTTCTGTAAAATCAAATCATGAAAACATACCTCATGTATACATTTACAACTGAGGCGCCTAGCCAGTCGTATGTGATGATCTCAGAAACAGCATATGCACAAACGAAATCCATTGTTTCCTCTCTGTACATATCTTTTTCACAACCAATTGTATGATTCTTTCTGTCTTTCATTTTCGTATCCACATGAGCTTGCAATGATATTAAATGTGGATATAGAACGGGCAGGGTGAACGTGCTCTTAGTAGATCATTTTGATCGGTTGGTTGATCCAATCTTGGATCCGCTCTTTCGTTTTAGCTTCTCCATTTTATCCTTCTGTAATAACATTCATCGGTTCAGAAATTTTCTAATTTAATGTTAAAGGTTCTACTTGAAAAATGAACTGGAAATGAATACCTCCTGCTCGACGTGTTTTTTTACAATATTCGACGACCATGCAACGAATGTTCCAATAGATATTTCCACCGTATGAATGTCGTCATCGTCATTTGGCACGTGTAGCTAGGTGCTCGGCTTATTAGCTACGTTAATCGACACTTTGACATGACCGGTTGGAAGTGGTCTGGAGTGTAGCGCGTCATTCTGCATATTGAACACCGTAGCCCTCGCTACAAGGTGATGGGTGGGAGTTGACAGATATAAATCACAGTCATTTTCACCCTGCAGAATATCATTAAATGAAAGGTATCAGTGTCTATGTGATTCACATCTCACAAAAACGAATATTATAACATTGATTACCTCGGTTAAGTCAGGTCTTTGAGGGGAATGTCTCGCCTCAAAGCTGGTGAGGGGTGGATCTTCTCGCGGGGGTTGTTCTTGAGTTGTTTGTTCTCTTTGCCTCTCCCCCATCAAACTCTTTAGTATCTCTCCCTGAGTTTGGATTAGTTCTTCAAGGGTAGCTACTCTGTCTCTCATTACATGAAAATCTTTAGTTTGTTCATCCTCTTGTTTTTTTTCTTAAAATATGTCTTGGGTGACACCCCAAAACCCACACCTCTGACGCGGCCATACTGTTCTGGGTGTTTCAAGGACGTTGAAAGTATTTCTGCATCCGGTGCGGGTGTTGATGTTTCCTGTGACTATGTCAAATAGAAAATATGAAAAAATAAGTAAGCATCGTTATGTAATAGTGATTTAAAGCAAAACAAGTTTATATTATGTCATACTTACACATGTTTCCCACACTTTTTGTGTGTTTTCATCTATCAGTTTCCTCTCTTTATTAACACGAGCCTCCTTCCATAGCACATGGAGTGGAATGGAAGTGACTTGAGATTTTGCTTCATCAATCTGCTTATAAACAGAGAAACATGGTTACAGTGTTGTTTTATGTGACATAAAATTATTACAGTACTTTTAAAATACATACCAATTGTTTTTCAATTGAAGCGTACCCCAACCTTGCTTTAGGGTAGGGGTACGCTGGTTTTGCTGCCTGTTCTTTATTTCCATCACTCAGTTGCTGTTTCATAAATAAAAACCTATCAATCAATGTGATGAATAAAAGCAATGTTACACAACGTGTAACCAAACACAATGTACCTGAAATTTTTTTTCTGCACGACGGTTGCAAAACGCATCCCACGTTCCTTGGGATATCTAGTGTGCATAAAGAGGAGGCGGGTGCGGCTTGATTTTCCCTTCGGCATCTTTCTGATGATTTTTCGTTAAAATGGTGCGAAAGCCTCTATGAATCCTTCCTGCCAGTCTGAAAATATATTCTTTGTGAGAAACATCTACTATAAATGCACTCTGCAAAAGATGATGAAGGGTTAGTCAATATTTCAATATTTTATTTTATTTTAATAAATTAAATAGATGATATCGTAATGTTATAGTAATCTCTTCCCACATTAATGTTTTCAACCCACTGACAACATGGTGCCACGACTCTACGTCAATCGGCACACATTGTCGAGTGACGATTCCAATGTAGCTACTAAACATGGCTTTTTTGGGGTTTACATACTGGCCTAGCTTATTCCATCCCACCTCAAATTTGATGCCTATTGCTTTTTTCCTTAAGGATTTTTTCTAAAACTGTCAAACTACGGTGTACCTATTTTTTTTTGTGTCGGTGGGGTTTCATCGCCTACCATTTCCTCAGTTTCTGCATCATCATTATGTTTCTCCGAAACACTAGCTTCAGCACTGACACCAGCTGCAACTGGTTGAGAGACCTGTTGTACGTCAGCAGTGGGACCAGCTGCAACAGGTGGAGAGACCTGTTGTCTCTCAGCAGTAGGACAAGCTGCAACAGGTTGAGAGACCTGTTGTACGTCAACAGTGGGACCGGCTGCAACAGGTTGAGAGACCTATTTTTTCTCAGCAATGGGACCAGCTGCAACAGGTTGAGAGACGTGTTTTGTCTCGGGATTGGGTGCATCAGCAGGTGAAGAAGTCATTATCTGCAGAACTGGTTTAAAATTTAAGTTAGATCACATAAAAGCAGTAGCGAACAGATAATAACATAATGTAACACAATCTATATTACAATAAAAATCAATAACCTGATTATTGAACCCCCCCTTTTTTTAAAAGGTTGAAGGGATTTGACCCCTCTATCAACTATCCATATCCCTTCATTGTGGTCTCCTCTGACATTCAAAACATCTTCTACATTGAGACCACTTCGAAATGATTGCGAAATCCCAATGAAAGGATCATCTTCCGTTGAATTTTCATCTGACCCTTCAGCTGTTTTGGTCGATAACAGAACAATTGACCAATTTCGGTTTGCGGGATCGGGAACATAAAATACTTTCACTGCCTGTGATGCCATTATAAATGGTTCATCTTTCTCCCCTTCCTTACTGAAATCTACTTTCACAAATCCCAAATCATCTATTTTAACAGCACTCCTGTTATCAACCCACTTGCATTGAAATATCAAAACTTGAAATTCTGTATAATCCAACTCCAATATTTGTTTGATGATGTCAAAGTATGACATATTCGCATAAATTGGATTTCTGTCCTTAGCACCAGAAACATGCATCGCTTCAGCCACAAGTGTAACCCCATTATTCTGCATGGTACTGTCTTCATCATGTTCATTAGTATAAAATGTATGACCATTAACTACATAAGCATTGTAAGATAATGCATACACACTGGGTCCTCCGGCTAGCCATCGAAGTCGTTCCGAAATAGACTTTGGATTTTCATCTGACTTCTTAATAATATGATCTCGAAACCATCCTATAAACTGTCGATTATGTGTATTTGATATCCATTTTTCAGCCCTTGATGGATTCAATTGACTAAGAATTTCTTTGTGGATTTCAACATATGGGTCAACGTCCAAACTGTTATGCAAAACATAAAGGTGGGCCTGCTCCCGATCTGTAATATTGATTGTGACAACCTTTCTTCCAGAAATTCCTTCACCCTCTAACCGCCCAGTGTGACGAGATTTTGGTAAGCCAATGCTTTCCACACCAGACAAGTATTCGGTACAGAATTCAATGGCTTCCTCAACAATATATCGCTCTGCAATACAACCCTCTGGCCGACTTCAATTTTTGACATACCCTTTCAAAATCTTCATATACTGATCAATGGGGTACATCCATCTGTAATGTATAGGACCACATAGTCGAATCTCTCTCACCAAGAGGACCATTAAATGAACCATCATATCAAAAAATTAAGGTGGGAAGAACATTCCTAATTCACATAATATGAAGGCAATTTCTTTATCCATAGCTGGCAATTTCGCCGGGTCTATAACTTTGCTGCATATAGCTTTGAAGAAGAAACACAGTTTCGTTAATGTATGGAAGACATTCTTGGGAAAAATGCAACGTAAAGCAATTAGAATGATATTTTTCATCAAAACATGACAGTCATGTGATTTCATACCTTTTAACTTCAAGTCGCTCATTGACAGAGGGTTACTGATATTTGACGAATACCCCTCTGGAACTTTTATGTCTTTCAAGAAGTTGCAAAACTGATATCTCTCCTGCCTAGAAAGAGTGTAAGCAGCAGGAGGAAGAAATGTTCGTTTTTCACCCTTTACTGGTGCCAACTCTTCTCGTGTTCCCATATCAACCATGTCCAACATAGCCTTAATTCCATCATTTGTTTTGCCAGATGTATTTAGCAACGTGGCGATAAGACTGTCAAATACCTTTTTTTCTACATGCATAACATCAATAAAATGACTTACATACAGTCAATTCCAGTATTGTAATTCAAAAAAAATTGATCTCGTTTTCCAACCGATTTTCGTAAGGTTTTTCGAAGCCAGTTTACAAAAAGTAGTGTCCAAATTTTTAACTTTCTCAAACAAATGATCGTCTGTTAGTGGAGATGGTGTTGTACGTTTTTTCTGAGCTTCCATCGAATGATGTCTTCCAAGAACAGTACTTATGTCGTCGCGGTAGAAATCTGTGATGTCTTAGAAACACGGTTTTCAATGAATGTTTCAACCTAATTGATTGTGTACCTTCTTCACAAATGGGACAGCCTTGAGTTCCTTTAATGCTATATCCTGACAAATTTACATACACTGGGAAGTCATTTATCGTCCCATACAACATGACTCTCAAAGTGAAATCTTACTTTCTTTAAGCATCATACAATGTAACACCTGAATCCCACAATAATTTCAAATCTTCGATCAATGGAGCTAAATAAACATCAATATCATTACCCGGTTGTTTTAGTCCTTATATAAGTATAGATAACATGATGTATTTTCGTTTCATGCATAACGACGGGGGTAAGTTATAATTTATCTACATAACTGGCCATGTACTGTGACTGCTGGTTTGAAAACCAAAAGGATTCACTCCATCTGTAGATAACGCAAGACATAAGTTTCTCGACTCGTTTCCAAATTCAGGATACTCATGATCGATTCTCTTCCACTGAGGAGAGTCTTCCGGGTGACGTAGTATCCCATCTTTAATTCTTGTATCTGCATTCCATGTTAATTGTTATGCAGTCTCCTCACTTCCATATAGGCTTCTAAACCTTGGAATGATTGGAAAGTACCATACAACTTTAGTAGGACTGGATTCATCTTTCTTGTATCTAGAATCACCACACATTGGGCATTCTTTAAGTAATTTGTGGTCCTTGCGAAATAGTATACAGTCATTCGGGTAGGTGTGTATTCTTTCAGAGATCATACCCATAGATCGTAAAATTCGTTTGGCATTGTATGTTCGGCTCGGGAGCTCATTGTCTTCTGGGAGCATGTCATTCAAGAGGGCAAGTAGTTTCGTAAAACTGTCGTCACTCCACCCGTTATCTGCTTTCAAATTATACGGCTTCAGTACGGCTGACAATGCTGTATATTTAGTGCAACCAGCATACATTGGCGTCTTTTCACAACTTTTTAACTTCTCAAACAATTTTGGGCAATCACGAAGTTCATATTCGAAGGTCCTTGTCATTTTCTCAATACGATCTTCATCATCATTCACATCTGTAATCACATCCTACATACGGTCATCTTCATTGTTCATGTTTGTAATCATATCAGATGATTCATAAAACGCAGTGTCACCCCAGTCACTACCTACATTCGTTGTTTCCCCGTGTTTATTCCAACATGTATAACATTGATCTATTCCGTGACAGATCAAGTGTTCTTCCAACTCATCTGGACTAATTTGTTTTGAATAACAACAGCGTAAACACGGACAAAGGATTTGAGAAGAGTCACATGCATTATCTATTGCAAACTTGATAAATTCTTTCACGCCTTCTTCATACTCTTTTGTCAACCGATTGGCATTCATCCATTCTTTATTTATATTCATCTTATTTAAAATCCATAGGATAAGTATATAGGTTAAAGGAGAAGGAATATGAGTATAATTTCGATAAAAAACAAGATACTTCAAGGAAATAAAGGAATAAATAAATACCAAAATAAAAAATATATTGGGAACCACTACAATCCCCAAGCCTCACATCAATATGATACCACTGTGCGCCAGTTGAATCACCCATAAAACCTAATCTAGATAAATCAAAAATCAATAGAAACTAAATATAAAGAATGAAATGGTAAGGAAGATGGTGAAATCACTTGAGGCACCTCTCAAACCGCGGTGGAAGAGGAGGCAGCATAGTAAGCAGAGGAGGAGGAGGAGGAGGCGCCGGTGGAGGAGGAGGATGAGGCAGCGGACTAGGAGGAGGAGGAGGAAGCGCCGGTGGAGGAGGAGGAGGACGAGGCTGCGGTGGAGGAGAAGGAGTAGGAGGAGGAGGAGCAGAGGAGGAGGAGGAGGCAGAGGCAGTGGAGGAGGAGGAGGAGGAGGAGGCCGATGGAGGGGAGGAGGAGGCGGCGGCCGCGACGGAGGAGGAGGCAGCGGAGGCAGCGAAGGAGGAGGAGGAGGCTGTGGTGGAGGAGGAGGAGGCCGCGGGGGAGGAGGAGGCACCGGAGTGACCGCGGTGTGACCGCAACGTGACTGCGGCGTGACCGCAGCGTGACCATCGGCGGAGGAGGAGGATGCCGCGGTGTAGGAGGAGGCACCGGAGGCAGCGCGGAGGCAGGGCGGAAGCAGGGCGGAGGCAGCGAAGGCAGCGGAGGAGGAGGAGGATGAGGCCGGTGGAGGGGAGGAGGAGCAGGAGTAGAGTAGGAGGCGGCGGCCGTAGAGGCACCGAAGTGACCACGGCGTGACCGCGGCGTGACCGCTTCGTGACCGCGGCGTGACCGCAGAGGAGGAGGCGGCCGCGTAGGCACCGGCAGCACCGGCGGAGGAGGAGGAGGCATCAGCGGAGGAGGAGGAGGCCGCAGTGGAGGAGGAGGCACCGGCGGCAGCGTAGAGGCAGGGCGGAGGCAGGGCGGAGCCAGCGGAGGCAGCAGAGGCAGCAGAGGAGGAGGAGGATGAGGCCGGTGGAGGAGGAGGAGGAGGAATAGGATCAGAGGAGGAGGCGGCGGCCGCGGCGTAGTAGGAGGAGGCAGCTGCCGCGGAGGCACTGGGGTGACCGCGGGGTGACCGCGGCGTGACCGCGGCGTGACCGCGGCGTGACCGCGGCGTGACCGCGGCATGACCGCGGCGTGACCGCGGCGTGACTGCGGCGTGACCGCAGCGTGACCGCAGCGTGACCGCAGCGCGCGGAGGAGGAGGAGACGTGGAGGCACTGGCAGCACCAGCGGAGGAGGAGGAGGCATCAGCGGAGGAGGAGGAGGCCGCGGTGGAGGAGGAGGCACCGGAGGCAGCGCAGAGGCAGGGCGGAGGCAACGAAGGCAGCGGAGGATGAGGAGGATGAGGCCGGTGGAGGGGAGGAGGAGCAGGAGCAGAGGAGGAGGTGGTGGCCGTAGAGGCACCGGCGTGACCGCGGCGTGACCGCGGCGTGAACGCAGAGGAGGAGTCGGCCGTGGAGGCACTGGCGGCACCGACGGAGGAGGAGGAGGCATCGGCAGAGGAGGAGGAGGCCGCGGTGGAGGAGGAGGCACCGGCGGCAGCGCAGAGGCAGGGCGGAGGCAGGGCGGAGGCAGCAGAGGCAGCAGAGGAGGAGGAGGACGAGGTCAGTGGAGGAGGAGGAGCAGGTGCAGAGGAGGAGGCGGCGGCCGTGGCGTAATAGGAGGAGGCAGCAGCCGCGGAAGGCACCGGCGTGACCGTGGCGTGACCGCAGCGGGGACCGCGGCGTGACCGCGGCGTGACCGCGGCTTGACCGCGGCGTGACCGCGGCTTGACCGCGGCGTGACCGCGGCGTGACTGCAACGCGCGGAGGAGGAGGAGATGTGGAGGCACTGGCGGCACCAGCGGAGGAGGAGGATGCATTGGCGGCGGAGGAGGAGGCCACGGTGGAGGAGGAGGCACCGGAAGCACCGGCGGCAGCGCGGAGGCATGGCGGAGGCAGGGCGGAGGCAGGGCGGAGGCAGCGAAGGCAGCAGAGGAGGAGGAGGATGAGGCTAGTGGAGGGGAGGGGGAGCAGGAGCAGAGGAGGAGGAGGCGGCCGCGGCGGAGGAGGAGGAGGCAGCGGAGGCAGCGGAGGTGGAGGAGGAGGCCACGGTGGAGGAGGAGGAGGCCGCGGTGGAGGAGGAGGCACCTGCGGCAACGCAGAGGCAGGGCGGAGGCAGGGCAGAGGTAGCGGAGGCAGCAGAGGCAGCGGTGGAGGAGGAGGATGAGGTCGGTGGAGGAGGAGGAGCAGGAGCAGGAGCAGAGGAGGAGGTGGTGGCCGCGGCGGAGGAGGAGGAGGTGGCGGCAGCGGAGGCACCGGCGTGACCGCGGCGTGACCGCGGCGTGACCGCGGTGTGACTGCAGCTTGACCGCGACGTGACGGCGGAGGAGGAGGAGGCCGCGGAGGCACCGGCGGAGGAGGGGGAGGCCGCGGAGGCACCGGCGGCACCGGCGGAGGAGGAGGAGGCATCGGCGGAGGAAGCAGAGGAGGAGGAGGATGAGGCCGGTGGAGGAGGAGGAGGAGGAGCAGGAGCAGAGGAGGAGGCGGCGGAGTTTTACTACTCACTTATTATATTTTTAAGAACGCATGCATAATGTGTTATTTTATAGGTAATGGTACTGGATATGATAGTGTTGGATAGGAAAAGAGAAAACGGGCGAATTCTATGTTTTATGGACAGTGAAATAAAATGGTATTGAAAAAGATCACACCTTTTAGGATGAGGAAGATACGGTATTTGGACCCCCCATTATACGCCCCACCTACATGTTCACCCACTGAACATCTCCCCCACATAAACACCCCCACCTAAACACCCCCCACCCAGTACACCCGCAGCACCTGCACCCCCCACTTCAAATAAAATTGATTCACAAATCATGATAGTTGAAATATATAACAAAAACAAAAAACAAAGCAAATTACAGGCATAGCATACCACACAATGGAGGAGGAGGAGGCCGCAGAGGAGGAGGAGGAGGCCGCAGAGGCACCGACGGAGGAGGAGGAGGCCGCGGTGGAGGAGGAGGCACCGGCGGAAGCGGCGCGGAGGCAGGGCTGAGGCAGGGTGGAGGCGGCGGAGGCACCAGAGGAGGAGGAGGTGGAGCTGAAGCAGAGGAGGAGGAGGCGGCCGCGGCGGAGGAGAAGGAGGCGGCGGTAGCGGCGGCAGCGGCGATAGCGGCGCAGACGAGGGCTTCCGCCAGAGTTTGATTGTGTGCGGGGAGGAGGAAGAGGACCCGCGGGTTTTTAATAAATCCGAGGGACCCTTTATCAGCGCTAGTAAAAAACACAGATAAAGGGTGTATTTATCAGCGCTAAAATGAAGAGCACTGATAAATACAGCCTTTATCAGCGCTTTTCTAGCGCTGATACAGTAGAAGGCCTTTATCAGTGCTTTTCCGTTAGCGCTGATAAAGGCAGGCGCATTCCTTGCCCAGTTTTGTGGTAGTGTATGTCACTACTAGTCGGTAGAATTTGAGGTCTTTAGAGGTGCACCTGAGGAACACCATATCATGAGTCCAAGCCTGAACACCATAAGATGGTCCAAAATCACACTGTCACCCAAATTTGATATCTCAATCACTAAATTTGTCTATATGAACACACCGCAGTGTCCTAAACTGATACCTACTGAAGAGTCATAGAGCTCCCCACCATTGGAATCATTATATGGGAAAAGATTCTATAACTCCTATGTAATTCCTCTTTCTATTCTGTTCCATCACACGTTATCAATAAAAGACACTTGAGAATTTTCAGTAGCCAATACCCATTCCTTTTTTGAGCTAATCTAATGACTCGCTACCAAAAAATGAAAATCGAATAAGATTATCTTCCTTGAATGGAACTGGATTATTATTACACAACTTAGTCATAAATGATAGGTTGAGATTGATGTAGTTACCTCCCAAATCATATATGATTTTACAGAATATTAGTTAGATCACTTCCCATGTATAGACATCATATAGATGTTATGGATGGAGTATATAGAGACCATATTCATAGGAAGAGTATTATTCAATATTCATATCTTATTACCTTCTAAATTATGAATTCAATTTTTTATGTTTTATAAAAATTTAAATTATACATTTATTGCATTTTGATTTGAATACACTTTACTTAAAATATCTAATGTGGTATAGTTCTTCCTAAAATTTATGAATATTCGTTAACAACATGCTTCTTATCCATTAATGTCTCTCAATGTTTAAATATATCTCTTTCTTTGATATATGATATATTGATCTCAGATAATTCTGACATAGTTTATGCATGTTATTTTAAAATCTAGTAAATTTATCATTTTCAACATTCATAATAAATTAACAAAAAAATTCATTTGAGTAAAATAGTCCATATTAAAAACATGGATTCTCAATGATCTTCTATAGCAGGTAATATGTTCTATTTCAAATCATCAGAAAATAATATTGATATATTCTTCCTTGAATCCTAGTGTTGTATTCTCAATAAATTTAACCAATGAATCAAGAGTTTCCTTATTTTAATCCTAAAAAATAAACTTCATTTATCTCATTCGAAATATACTTGTACATGGAATCATTCTTTCTTTCCCCATAGAACCTTCATCTTATGACATCAAACTACACTTAGTTCCATTAAATATTTTGTGGATCATGATCCACATATATGACCTTGATGTTCCAATCCCTAAGGAACTTTTTAACTTTATTTTCAGATTATATTTCACATTTATTCAGAATAGATATTATGAATATCACTCAAATAATCTACTAAAATATAATGTTTCTCTAATATAGAATTTACTCTACTTATGAATAATTCTCCTATGCAAGTGTACATGATCTTTTAAACTCATTTATATTTGTTAAAAGATATTATAAAACTTCCGTAAACATTTTTTTCCCTTAATACACTCTCCAGATATCAGGTGATCAATTTATTAGTTATTTCATTGACTAGTTTAGAATAAAGGGATTCTTCTCTTTCAGAGACCCATGGATTTGAAAACTCTCCTTCTCTTTGACACAAGATGTATAATACTCTCAAAATTCTCCCATAGATTATAAATGTTCTCGTAGTATGAAGAAATATCATAGTATTATATTAATAATTGAATTCAATATCAGTATTTTTTATTAATTTATAGTTATTAGTTATAAATATAGAATTTTATTGTCTTTTATATTCTGAATCTCATGTAGAGTAGTGTGTCAGTTATGGTTACATATAATGTGTAAAATTCTCATTTACATAAATATTTTTTTGATTAAAATTAAATCATATGGGATTTATTTTTATTAAATTACTTATATTTATTTTTTTACCAAATGGATAGAAGTTGGATGTATGAAACCGATCAGATCTCAAGGTATTTTCAAAACAAATTGGAGATATTTTTTGATTTTTAATTTCATGATGCTTCAGATAGTGGTCACATACAATTCCAATGATATAATGTTTTTGGAAGATTTTGGTTGAGACGTGAAGAAGCCATCTTCCAAATAACTGTATATGGTATTCAAGAAAACAACTATGTGTGGTATCACAATGGTGAGAATATGAAATGTCAAAATTTTTATGATCCAAATGAGAGGACTGGTTTGAATAATTTGTTATATGACTGGTTTTTGTTTATTCTTCATCATGAAAAAAAGGATTCTGACCCAAGAAGACTTTAATATGAGTACACATGATGTGTCTAATAAAAATGATGATGTTGTTTGGGTGACAAAATTGAATGATGCTGCCAAGAATCCAGAATATTGAAAATGAAGTAAAATGAAAAAGATGGATTTTTAATCAGATTGTTTCATGGAAAAATTATTTATGGGATTTCTAATACTACCTTTGATTAAATTCTTACCTTCTCAATGTACATACTTACAAATGATGAAGATATTACCTCAAACCACTCTATGGAATGGAATTTAGTTAAGGAATATGGATTTTCAAAAACAAAATCAATGCTTGCCTAAAATAATGTAGTTTATTCTTGGAGGATACAACTGAATGAGATGATTGTTTAAAATGTGGTCTATCCTGTTGGAAGGAA
This sequence comes from Viscum album, assembly GCA_963277665.1. Classification (NCBI taxonomy): domain Eukaryota; kingdom Viridiplantae; phylum Streptophyta; class Magnoliopsida; order Santalales; family Viscaceae; genus Viscum; species Viscum album. The sequence continues at coordinate 645,353,500 of OY728128.1, forward strand.
AAAGTTGATGGAACACCATATCTTATTCCATAGAATGTAATGATTCACTTTACATTGATCATTAGAATCTATAATCTTTTAATGTTTTATGAAATATTAATAAAAATGTGATGGCATGATACCAAAAAAATGAATAATTATGAGTTTTTTCAACCTATAGATAGATTTTTATGGAATGTAATTGATTCTTGATAACTTTATTTTGCAGCTAAAATGTGTAATGTGAGGCTAGGTTATTCATGTGGTGGTTTTAGTCTGTTTTGGAAGATTCTTACTTTTCATAGCACATGGATAGTTTTTATGCACATTTATAACCATCCACCAAGGTTGTGTATGAAAAACCATTCACTTTCATGAGTATACTCATATATAGACATTATGATCCTGACAATGATATAGATGTATATATGAAACATTTAATAAAATAGTTGAATATTCTTTGAGATGTTGGTTTGTGCTGATATGTTTCATGTTTGAACAATATAATTCATATCTGTGTTTCACTTATGTGGATGATCAATGATTTTCCTAGTCATGCAATGATGTATAGATGAACCGTGAAGGGAAAACTATCATGTCCTATTTTTATGAAGAATACACATTCTATAAAACTAAAACATCTTGGTAGTTTCAGTTTAATGGGACATCGAATATTCTTTCCAATGGACCCTCCATATTGAAATAATCATCACATATTTTACAATACCATGGAGACTGATGATCCACATAAGCATATCTACGGAACTCATATGCATAATGAATTGAAAGATTCCTATTTTCCATTCAGGAAACGTCAAATGAAATCTGGAAGGGGAATGAAATTTTCCACTAAAACATGTTACAATTGGAAGATTAAGAGAATCTTCTATGATTTGAATTATTGGTCAACCAATTTGTTACATAATTGCTTAAACATAATTCATATTGAATGGAATATATGTGAAATGTTTATTTTGAGTCTTCTAATGGTTAAGGGAAAGACAAAAGATGATTTACGATCTCGGTGTGACTCGGTGGATTGGGGAAACAGACCATAATTCCATCATTCATGTATTAATGGGAATAAATCAAATGTTCTAATTGAGTCTTATGTGATGACACATATAGAAAAACGAAATTTTTGGATGTAATAGAGACTAATAATGTTCCTGATGTCTATTCAAGAAACATTTCTAAATGGTTCAACAATAGAGTGTTTAAGAAAAAATATTTGAATACTCATGATTATCACGTCCCCTATATGAGTTGATTCCAATCACAATCTTTCATATGTTGTAAATAAAATGTAAGGGTGGATGTTATTCAGTTGTTCCATTTGATTAGTTATATTTGTTCTAAGATTTTTCCATGTATTTATTGCAAAAATATTTTGCATATGAACCATTAATATTGTTTGATTTGGAGACATTATTTACTCCATCATTTTTCACATGCATCCACCATATGACTATCCACATTTCACCTAAAATACTTCTCGGTGGAACTATTTATTTTCGTTGGATGTATCCAACTAAATGAAATATGGATATATAAATGTCTTATGTCTGTAACAAGAATCATCCTGAGGGTTCTATTGTGAATGGTAACTTAGATGAAGAATGTATGGATTTCCGCTCTATGTATTTATATGATCTTACTACAAGAATGAGAAGACCAATGAAAAATGATGAAGAAAAGTATAAGAAAATTGAATCCAATTTTCCATCACTTCCCAAATAGGATGAATTCTTGGATCATATACATTGATGACATTATTCCTTGAAGAGTGGGAGATGGTGCATTGGAAAGTTTTGTTCAATTGTGATTTTTTCATTGACTATATCAGTTCTGTAAATTGAATATTTATATATAATATATCTGTTAGAAAATTATTAATTATATATACAAGGAATATAAATAAATAATAAATATAAAGCATCATTCTTTATCTTTAAGAAGGAGAGATACATTTCATAGAAAAGTATTTTCTACGTGGTTAAAATTGAACGTAAAAATATTAGTTTTTAAAATATTTAAATAAATATTTAATTATGTATAATATTTATTTATATTTCAGGAAGCAAGTTTTCATGATGAATCTATCTCTGAGGAAATATGTGCTTTATATTTTGGTCATAATACCATTGTCCATGGCTATAAATCAATTTTATTCAATGAGTATAGATTTATTACCACTAAATGAGAAATGTACATTAGAACACAACATGATGGATTTATGTTTTCTTCCAAAAGAGTATGTTATTCCATTATATCATATAATTGACTGTGATTTAAAAATATTGGTTATTATGGAGTCATTTAAGGAATAATAATACTGGATTATTACACTCATGGATGAGTGACATTTATAAAATGCTAGAGGATTGATTAGACGATGAAGTATAGCACATTTATTGATTATTTTGTATTTTGAGTAATTTATATGACTGACACTCTTGCTACCTATTTACCATATATATTGGAAACAATGGTGAAACATGTTTTTTATGTCAAAGACCATATTCAACCTGAATTTGGTGTCAGTATTTAAGTAAATCCATGAAATAATTTTTATGGTGGTGATGATAGAATTGACATAATCCCTACAAAAATTGTAACTGATCCATTTATTACTTTTGAGGAATCCAATAGCTCAATTGTTAGAGTTAACTGTGAAACTAATGTTGTCGTGTAAACTATATAGAATCATCCATCCATGTTCTCAGTTCTTTTGGTTTAGCTTGACTAGGGTTGTTAAGGTAGATACTATTCAAATTGATATAATATTTACTACAAAAATATTGTATCCGACTTGACCTTAATGTGATTTTTCAATGTCAATTGGTTGTAGTTTTATTTTAATTTCAATTTCTAATTTCGAATTGAACTATATTCAAAGCTATGAAAACAACATTTATAACTTATGGAAAATATCAATGCTTTATTAATCATGGGTTAAATTATCATAACTCTAAAACATCCCATTAACAATTCATTGGGTAATGAACATGATGGTTTGTATTCTTCTGCAAAGCATGTATAGAAACCTGCATCATCTACCTAGTCCAAAAAAATTAAATATTTATTTATTTCAACATGTTCATTACCCCTTCCGAATATGATAGATATCTTATCCATGTTCATATTCTTATATCATCATTTACAACTATCATAAGGTTTTAATCATTCATAATATATACCTTAATGAATTTTCAGGAAGCATAATTATGTATGTTCTCTCTCATGGTTGTTGAGTAAAATAATCCCCTGAAATCAATATTCCATGATTTCAGTAGACTCTTGACACTTAGTAAATAACCATCCTACTCAAAAATAAATTTAATTTTTACATATTGTATGATTTATTTTATGAATTATATATCCATTAAATATCACCTAAAATAATGTATCGTTATATTATACATGAATCCCCCTATTCCCTATCTTATATTTTTTAGTTCACTCATAGTTATTCTTTTTTAATTACTTATATATTTGTTTTCAAATACAAGAAATGAAACCCATTTAATTGAGGCATGAAAAAAGATGGTGTACAACAATCATCCTATGGAAGAGATCGGTGTTACACCACTAGTTCCTATAGTGAATATTTTATTTTAAAAATATATTTAAATAATATATAATTTAATGTAATTAATTTTATTTCAAAAGTTTTTGAAGGATCCACATCTTAGACGATAATTATTTGATGAGCATCCACATAATGGTTCTGGTACTCAGGTTTGTGGTACATGGGGGGGGGGGGGGTTGTCTGAGATCTAGGAGATTTGGTCATCATACCTGATTAGACACTGCCCCTCTAACTGACATACCATCTATCCATCATTTTGATATTAGTGTGTCATTAGGGACACAGAAGATATTTAGGCATCCCATGATCTCATCACCCTTTAGATCTGAACCTCCTCACAGGTATTTACCATATTCGAGGTTGATTCCCACTCCCCATCTTTATCATGAATTTGGCTAGCTATCTGTGGTGTCTTATTTTAATTGTACTTCCTTATCACCAGGATTGTATATTCCATCTTCATTAAATCTGGATCCACCACATTTTGTCCCGATGGAGAATACTGTAGGACCCAGTCCACCTGTGTAGGGTGTTCCTTCAGTTTATGTGGATCCAGCGACACCCAATGATCATACTAACACATGCATATTTATAGAACCCTAAAAAAATTATACCATTATTTATTTTTATTATAACATTTATTGATAAAATATTTCTTTTTCATCCATAATAGATACATATACTGATAGGAGTTAGGGGAGGGTCATACATGCATGCATTCAGTGTGGAATTTCAACATGCAATTGATGATGGACTAAAATAAAGACAATCAAATGATTTAAAATATAGAGAGGAAATGATGAAGTATTTTGGCGATGCTTTCCAAATACTGTAACATCATTCCTATTAGCCCGCTCTCATAGAGATAGTTTTCAAATGATGTCAAGGATAATTCTGGGAAAAATATAATGGTAAAAATAATATGTTTTACATAATGCATTATATTATTTTTTAATTTATATGAAATAATATTTTGGGGTCATATTGGTATTAATTTCCCTGATGGTGAGGGTGAACAACCATCACCTCTAAAATAGTTAGGTGAGAATTATAAAGTCGATATTCATGAGTTGTATAATGGATTGTAGGATAGAGTTGGCATAGATTTTAAGGAAGTACCAGTCATGAATTATTTTTTTGATAGAATAGTATCAATAGATTATTACTCAATAGAAGACTATCCAGATTAATGTATTAATAACATTTGAGGTATTAAAATGAATGTTTTAATGTTTTGACTTAAAATTATATTTTCACTTATTGAATATTATTTAGGAATAATTTAGAAGAAATTAAATAGAAATTTATTCGATAAAATACTTACACACATTAAGATGTACTATGATGTCAGATCATGAGTGGGAGTAGGTACAAAAATTGATTATAATTTTTCATTACAACATAAAATTTCTATTATATTATCAATAATTTATTCAATTTCTAAATTTTCATATAATAGTAGTTATGAAATTAATTGTGTGTAAACTATTTTTAATTTTGGTTTCCTACATTAAATGACATTGTAGAAGAAAACATTGAATATTGATCGACGTGTGCCTCAAGAAAAACTATTTTACTCGAGTAGATGGAGAAAATATGGAAGTGTAGTTAACGAAACGAATAAACAATAGATTGTATGTTTTACTATGTTGATTTAAAATTTTAATATCTATTTTTTAACTTAATAATATATTTATATTTTTAATAGGCTCTTTAAGAGACCCATGATTCCCAGGAACATGACAATTTTGGGAAAAATGATCACTTACATCATGTGTTGTGAGATGAGCACCCTGGAAGAGTACACTAAAAATCTGGGAAGAGTATAGTCTTGATGAGGTAGTTTGCTTCTTTCGGTACAATTTTCAGTTCCTCCATGTTATAGTAGGTTAAGGCACATGAAAAAATGTCTGAAAAATGGCCACAGAGACGACATAACCATCTTCTTGGGGAAACTCTTTATTTATGAAACTGATGGTAGTTTTACGTCCAACACATCCACTACAGACCATCATAAATATTTACGAATATATATCATCAATGATTTCTTTATATGGTTCACCACTTGGATGTTCTATTTCTGGTCGAGATGATGACATTCCCGGTGATGATGATGGAGAGGAGGTGGCTGAGGCAGAGGAGGAGGGCAAGGAGGAGGCCGATGTGGAGCAGTAGGGAAAGGAGGAGGTTGAGGTTGGGTATGAGGGTGAGGAGGAGGGAATTGATGAGGGAATGAATGATGATGGGGACAATAAAGAGGATGAGGACGAGGTTAATTATAATGGTGATGATAGTGATGGTGAGGAGAGATATATTGATCCATTACCTTTTTGACTAATATTAATGACATTTAATGTCTAATGATTTGTTGTTCCCTAATATATGTGTCATTAGGTAGGTGAAATTATCTTTATTTCTTTATCTATAATTAATAAAACATGGCTTGATGATTTTCAAGGACTAAATATATGTGTGACTGATTCCCCCCTCCCCTTTTTATATGGTTTATATTCCTAATTAGTCTCCTTGGATTATCCTGAATATGGGTTGATGGTGAATGAGGTATGATAGGTATGGACCCTCCTAGTATAATGACTTAACTGTTTAGTTATAAACTTTATTCATCAAAGCATGTATATAATATTTTCAATTTCAATATTTAATAAGGGGTGGAATTTAGAAAAAAATATACATAGTGAGTCTCAATTAAAAATTTAGTATCCCAGATTCATGTAATAATTTTGGGAAAATTTTCAAAAATACATAAATAAAAGTACTTGGATGTGGAGTCCTTAATTTAGCCAAGTGTATATCCATAGAGACAAATAATTTAGGAACATCTACTGTATATCCAAGAGAAAATCAATATAGATGTATAGTATATGTGAATCATTCACAAAGGTGGTTTTAAAAAACCATGTATCTAAAAATCTCACATAGGAGAACATTCTATGTAGTTTATTTGGTGACATAGAAATGATTTCACCAGAAAGTCTTGTGACATTTAAAAATTTACCCATGTATTGTGTTTACATAGGAGTTTAATGTCAATGTAAGGGATAGTACTCTATGTTTTTTTCTATTTCAAGAACCAATTTGGTTTTAAAATGTAGAAATATTTGGGGAATTACTATGATTGGGGGTGTTTATATATCAAAAGGAATATGGAATGAAGTCCATGGGTTTATGAAGTATAAACTATTATTTGAAGATAAATTTACGGCAAAAGAAGAAGATATAACTCAAACACAAGACATATGTTTCAAAATACAAAAATATTTTAAAAAATACAATAAAGACTTCAATAAATAAATAATGGTTAATGGATATTCTTCTCGATATCGTACGGTTATGTGTTTAAACTATTTTATAAAATATTATACTTTTTATTATCAAGATAGATCAATTATAATTAATAGTGTATATGTTAAAAAAACTATTACAAGGTTTCTCAGTGAAAATTTAATGGAATGAATGCATATCAATTGGTTGGTAGAGTATTCCATGGAGGCCAAAACCCCTTATGAAATATGAGGATTAGTATCAAACTAGACGGAATCAAAAAAAATATGGGAATATCTAGGAAAAATATAGAATTGTGTATCAATATTTTTGTTGGTGTTGTGGAATGAATGGACATAAAACCTATTCTCGTTTGTTGAGTGATTTTCTTACTATAATGTAAAGAGGTTTCCTGAGGATATAAATGACGGAATACTTGTATATAATATCATTCACATATATTAATAACTACCATGAAATAGAAGATCAATATGACATCCCTGTAGGGGGTGAAAAATTGAGAATGTACCAGCAAATCTATTATTTCTATTATACCTATAATTTCATGATATATTTCAATAAATTGATTGTTCATGTGTGAGAATAACTCCTAAGAATTGAGGATCGTTTCAATTTTCCACACAACCACCAACCCAACATCTGCCATGGCCTAGCATTGGTTGTGGTTCTCATCAACAGACCGGCCTATAAAAACAAACCCTATAATGTGACACCTCATCCCTAGTAATTTTCTAATTCCATTACCTATAAAATGGGTGTGATGAGTCTTACCAATTTGAGTCTCATATTTACCTACCCCATGCACCACTCCATGGTCATAACTATTATCCACCTCTCGTATTTTACCCTGAAGCACTCCCAGGACCAAAAAAACATATACTAAGCTGTAGTTTTGTCCTTTTGAACCAAAATCCTTCAAACCAACATTTATAATTCATAAAAAAATCATGATGATTTTTTTTCATGCATCTATTGAATAGATTCTTATCGTAGGTGATAGATCATGGTGAGATGGTATAGATTTTGAAAATTTATATATACTCTACCCAATAACAATGAATAATATTTAAGTTAAACATAGGTATGATATATTATAGAATATTTTTTTTCATATATTGATGAAAAATCTCACCCAAATGAGGTAGTTTCATAATCTTCTCAATTCTTTGAACATAACTATATACATTTCCAGACGATTACTCCTTACATAATATATGAATTTCCATATGATACCTCCTATCGATGTAGTTATTCATTCGGTATCAGATCATTAATGTTTTCAAATAACTGGTCATTTTTTCTGATTGAATTAACCACTATGGTTGCCATCACATCCAATGATTTTAAATGGTTCAGACTCAAATACCTACTCCATTCCATCATTTTTTTCATCATCCCCATTATGGATTCTCAACTATAAACCAAAGTGGTTTCCCTAAAGATCTCTAAATCATAGATAATAGAGACTCACTATGGTCATAATCTAGAGTCTGAACAATGAATGCATCTTCCCACTAACTAATAAAAGCATATGATTAAAATAAACTACAATCTATAAAATGTCCATTTTTCTTCTACACCACTTGATGTAGATATCCCTTAATGAACACATTGGATAAACTAATATACTCATTAACATAGTCTACATGATCTTTAGTAGCAGATATGAAGGGTAAGATCATCTCAATCTCTTCCTTCATTCCTCATTACTACATTGTATCCGGCTCTCAATATCATAATTCTCTTACTCACACCAGTTCATTTTTATAAATTTATATTAACAGTGTTATCATGAATAATTATATCTATAATATAATTATCTAAAATCCATTATTGGTTGTAGTAATAAGTCACTACAGTGCCTAATGTAATAAAACCACCGAATTTAAAAATCCAATTTAAACAGTATATTCATATAAATTTTATGAAAATAAAAATTAAAAAATAGGTGACATACCATAAAATGAACATCTTGATATGGCCATACACTAAACCATCCAATAATTTTTTTATACAATATATATGAAATCCAAATTGAATAGAAGTTATTCCAAAATTATATGATGAAAACATGTCACTAATATTTATTCAATCAAATATCATGTAAACAATAACTAATGGAATGAATAAGGGAATGAGGATAGAAGGGGTTACTATAGATTTTATAAATCAATCCCCTTCCACAAAAATCAAGATCCAAGAGGGAAGAGGGGACTATAAAGGAAATAAGTAAGGGAATTATAATAATAATAATTGACTCTCTTTGTTCCACCCCTACATGATCAATGGGATAGACTAAACCTAAAATGACTATTCTTCCTAAATTTTGGATGGGTCAAACTAAAGGGGAAATAAAAATTAATAGGAAAATTTGGGATAACATTTAAATCCCAAAATTATGAGGTGGGTTAGGTATCAAGGATCTTCATGATTTTAATTTTGTATTTCTCAAAAAACTGTCTTGGATTATTTCCTCCAATCCTGAGGATTTTTTTGTATATGTTATTATAAAAATTTATTATCCTTTTAATTCATTTTTGAAGGCTTCTAGTGGTCTGATAGATTCTTGGGAATGGTATAGAATTTTTTAATGTAAATGTTTTCTCCTTAAAGGTGCGCTTTGTAATATAAGAGATGGTCATTCCATTAATTCACTAAATGATAGAAGAAATACATTATCAGATATTTTTTTGACTAAGACATGAACTTATAAGACCTCACCATGATTAAGAGATATAAATTTAATCTATCAATAAAATGGTAGGTGGAATATTCATATCCTCCACATGTATTGTTATGCTAAGGAGATCAGGGCAATATAAAATATCCCACTTATAAGGAGTGTGGTTAAAGATAGACTGATTTGTCCATTTGAGATGAATGAGATGTTTAGTGTTCAATCTGAATATAATTTATTTAGGAATGCTTCCTTTCAAGACAATTCCCAAGCCTCAAGTCCAAGATACATTGGGAAAGAGCTCTGAAAGTAAGTCTACCATTTTTTATGTCCTTTTAAAGTTAGGTGTTCCTTATAGATAGATCTCAATAATCCTTTTCAAGCACAAAATAAATTTTTTAGAAGGATTGTTGTTTCCCCTCATTGTTATTTTTTCTATTTATGAGAACAAAAAGTGGATCACCTACTCCTTTGTTTTCGTATTACTAAAGTAGTTTGGCATTCCAGTTTGGTGATTAGTATTAATTAGACAATGATTTTTATTTTTATGTTTCACTGGAATCTTGTTTTGAAGGTTTGAAACCTAGAAGGGTAGTGTTTGACACTTTCATGATCATTAAAATAGTATTGCAGTATATTTGTAAATATAGGTGTATGTGTGTCTTTAATAAGGGAAATATTGATGTTTTTAGAGCTATTAATGTAGTTGAGGTGGCTCTTCTCAACCAGATGTCAAATATGAAATTATCCCCTAACTTAACTAGCCTTGTGATACCCAGTTTTCTAATAAGAATGGTGAATTTCAGTACTTCTTAGCTATTAGTCATTGATGGTCACTCCTTGGAAACCAACCGTCCCTCTCTATTAAACTGTTTTATGATTATACTTTATTTCCCATGTCTAGGGATTCTTCCTGGAGAGTTATTACAAGAGACTCTAATCATCTTGTGTGTGTAGGTGGATCGAGACTATTCCTAGCTGATTGTTTAGTGGTCACATATGCTCAAGGTGTTCTTGATGCACAATATCTTTCTAAGGAGAACATTTGGAAAAATCTCATCATGGTGTTGGATGTTGAGGTTTTACACTATAATTTGGTTATGTTGAACGAAACTCCATTGAGGTTACATTATTTACAAAGATATTCATTGTTTTCTCCACTATTTTAAATGTATTCATTTTTTTCTTATAAAAAGGTTTGTGAATGATATAGAAGACTAGATTGCATCCCCATATAGACAAAAGTGGATCCCTCATGGATGAGTTTCCATTCCTCTGGAAAAGGAAAAACCATCATTGGTTAGTTGGTATAAACAAACCATACTAATGGTTTTGGATTCATTTTCTTCATCCATGTGGATCAGTCCAAGATGATAATATCATAACTGGATCAGTTAGTTGCATTGATGTATACTGGATTGTTAATAATCCCACCCATAATGTTTTTTACCTAGACCAATTATCTTTTTCTATGTCCTTTTTTAACCCTCTACATTCCATAGACTCAGATGGTGTATAGTCCCATGGTAACACAGTTCATTTCACATATTGTTATGACCATTAAAATACATACTTTTAAAATGAACTATTAGAGCCTCTACCCCATGTCACATTACCCTTTACTGTGGCATGAAATACCAAATTATCATATAATTCAATTATCATCTGAATTAACCAATTCCTAGGAAAAAAAATCCCATAATCAAAACCCGAAACACGATTTACTTTTATTGGGTTTATTACCTTCTAAATTAAAAATTCAATTATGTCTATATTCAATTCGGAATTCAGTATTTCATAGGGTAATTACCTTATGAATTCTGAATTGAATTATCTATGTATTTAAATAAATAATAAATTATGTGTTAATTATGTATGTGTATACATTCTATATGTATTTAATTACTTTATGAATTATGTGTTAGTTCTGTATATGTATACAATGTAATTAAATAAAAAATTGCATGTATTGAAATCAAAATTTTGTATTGCATGTAACTACTGTAGGTAATTTCCCAGGGGGAGGCAAGTCTACTATTGGAAAATCATAAATCCAATGCCAAAATTTTACAACCATTGTAACATGTGTAAAAACCATAAATTTTACAAACTGTTTCACACAAACCATTTGTGTAGATCCTGATATTAACTTTTACCAAGGGTTTCAAAGAAACCGTTGATAAAATAATATTCCAACCATTTTTAAACTATAGGAATAGAAATGAACATTCATATTTTCCAACTATTTGAAACTAATTGTAAACATTTATACCAATTGTTTATTGTAACTATTAGTATATAAGGCATTCTGAAGCCATATTCCTATGGTTATCAACGAACTGTTGGGTATGTCTATCTTGATGGCTCCATATCCAACAGTTTGGAAAACCATTGGTATTGTCTATACCAACATTTTTCTAGCCTTTACCAACAGTTTAAAACCATTGGTAAAGATTATGTTTATAGTATTGTTTCACTTTTTTTTCTCATTCCATTAAATGAAGGTGAGTTAGTAATTCCGAAAGCACTAACAGTTCATGAGATCCATGAATATAATGAAATTTCAATCTGTTTATTTTTATCGCTACAAAATGATATCACAAGTTATCCAATACTATTCATTGGATTGGAACACTAGTTATTATAATGGGAAAAATCCATGAAATTGACGCAATGAATTGTAGGAGGTTCATTATATAAGGATTTCTCATTATTCAAATTATTAGCTAACTTCTTCCCATTAGATATACATTCATCCACTCAATGAAAATCCCTTACTCAGTATATACACTCACTAGTTACCTTAATAAAACTACCTACATTTTTCTTCCCATAATTTGTGTATAATTAATGTAAAATTTTATTTCCACCATTGTTGTTATATTTTCATTTAAATACAATCAATTTTTTATATCAAAAAAATGATATTGATATGTAATTAAAACCTCCTATTCCACCTTGATATAACAATGAACAATATACTCATAAACGGTAATATCTCATATTTTTGTGGAGATTTGAATACTTTTCCACCAAATAATCTATTAATTTTTCATTCATGTTTGATGATAATACTTGAAGAGTACCTCACATTCCATGAAAAAGATTCTTCATAGGAACCAACTAATTCCTCATCCTTCTGCACAAGAAATACGTATTCCATTTCAATATTTTTATAAAAAGAACGATGAATTTTATTAAATAGGAATAAGTAGATGAACTAATACTAGTTCTTGTATCCAGTTTTATATTTCTTCGTTATATTAGTAATTATGTTCCCCCATTAGTCATTGTCACCATTAAAATAATAAACAACCAAAATGGCTTATTCCTGTTCGGAACAACATTCGATGAGGAATATCTTTTCAGTGGTAATAATGCATTGTTCATCCAAAAGGTGATTAAAAGACCCACAAAATGAAGGTAGAAATTACCTCATAATGTACTAAATAGAAAATTCTTCCCTACTTTTCTCATTTTGATGATCAACATGGTTCATATCTTTAGAAATTTGTGTGATCATAGTAATTAGTTTTTTCATTCCATATCCCAAAATATTTGTTTCCTCAGGAGTAAAATCATTACATTGTCAATTGTATTCCCCATTAACATGGTTATTTCATGGTCCAAGAATTTAATAAAACCAAAAATCTTATAGTAAGAAACAATCATTATAGTGGGGAACCACACATACAAGAACAAATAAATATTGTATTTCTAAATAATTTTTAATTATTCCTTAGTTGATGAAAACATAGGTTTTTTCTAGATTATTAATTATCATATTATAAATAAGTAATTCATGATGGTTTGTAAATATTTTTTCAAGTCCCAATGCATATCACCCAGAGTGTCAAACAATGTCTCAATTGTGTCCAATTTTTGTGTACTGGGTTATGGTCGAGTCAACCCCAATGCACCTATTCAGAGTTTTTACCCCCGGTATAATCTGTATGAGATCCACATCCACTTTTAGTATACATACAAGGATTTATAATTATAAACCCACCCACTATATCCTTTAGAAAAATTCTTGGAAATTTACACATAATTTTCCTTTTCCTTAGACTCATCCATAGAGACATACCTTGAAATATCCATACAAATAACCCTAGGTATCTAACAAATGTTCTCTCATTCTATTTTGAAATGGTGGACTAAAACATTAATTTTATATAAATTATAGATATCATTTCTTAACATACATGAATATTACATCATTTGAGATGAATAATTTTTACATTAATAAAAAACAGGCCTAATAAATATAGTCGTTTAGAGACATTGGAATCAGGAAGAAAAATCTTGTAACATATTGAATGAACATCAATGTTTCCCACAAAGATCATCCATTTTTTTTAAATCTAATAAAAATAAATCCTCAATACATCGGGAAAAGTAACATAAGATATGGGGAAGCTTATATTCTTAGTAAGGGTAAATAGAGGAGATTCAAATTCATGACATCTGAATAAGGGTATGGGAACAAGAGAATAATATTTTAAGATCATAACATGCACATCAACGATTATATTCAATACTCCATTTTTTCATTTCATGAGAAATTATTCACAAGGAAAAATGGAATTATCTATGAAATAATAACATATGAATAAGGCATGTAACTTCTGTTATACGCATAAGAATTTAAAATTTCATGTGATGTCTAACAATGAAGACCTTTAAAACATGTTAGGATTTGGATAACAACCCATGTCACATCATTGCGATTGGGATTCCTTCCTATTTTACCTCTAATTTAGTGATTGGGATTCCATATCATATACCCTCTTCTTTCATTCATGTAATTTACTCCCTTTTACCCTCTTGTTTTGGGATTTCTTTGCCCTCAAGTGTACTATATTATTGTTGGAATGGAATTCCCCTTGTTGTTTTGTCTTGTTTTAGGCTTGGAATTCCCTCTTGTGTACATTTTTGATCTCATGAAATATTTATAATTATATAATGCATTGGATGGAGATAAATGTCCCACATGTCACATAATTAAATCAAACATTTCTGTTACAGAAGATAAAAAACATTTATCATATCATGAACCATGAAATGAATGTGTATCGTTAAAATTTCATCACAACATAACCTTGGGGGTAGTATAGGTCTCATAACAATTTCATCAGAGAATAATCCATGAAAATATGCTGGTTTCAAAAGAATAAAACCCCTTTAATACAATTAAGTACCATATACACAACTCCAAAAAAACATAAACCATTCAATAAATATTAAGAACTTCTATAGTCTGAATCCAACTTCTCAAAAGTTTGTTTGGAGAAAAAAAAAATTAATATTTAGGTAAGTTAATGTAACACCCCAAGCTTACATGGTACACTTATCTTTGAATAATAAAGTAGCATGTGTTGTACGCAACTTCGAGTTTTAACACTCACCACAACCAATCAAACTAGCTGTTATAAATAGTAATACCCACTTTTAAAAATTTTATACATTTTATATTTAAAAATTTAATTCATTTTTGGATTTGGAATGTTTAAATTATCTTAGGGTGAATTTTTGGTACTTTTCGGATAACCATCATATTTTGATGAATAGTGAAAATTACTAAACATTAATTAAAAACAACTTTTTAAATGGATATAATTAATACTGATAAATTATGAATTTTAGTGATTTTAGAGTATAATTAGATTATATTTTTACCATTTAATCCAATGGTGGTCATTGGACAAAATTTCACATTTAAACTGGACATAAGCAAGTTTCAATCTTTTGATAGTTATTATCTCTTAAAAATATACTTTTTGTTTTAACAACGGGAATTAATTTTAAATTAATTTCTGCCACATATATGTTTTGAATTTATAAAAATGTATTCTATATTTATAATCAAGAGGTAAAAATTGTGTAAATAGGTAACGTTTAATTTCAGACATTTTGAAAAATTACTTCGGTAAATATTTTATTTACCGTGGTTAAAGGGTAAATCTGGTAAATAAGGGTAAAAATATAATATTATAATAATAATAAATTATCCTAAAATGTATCCTGACCCTATTGGTATATACATTTCTTACCATGGGAATATTTGGGTCGATATTGGGACCCCATGGATCCACTTGTAAGTGATAATGACACATTATATTAATTAAGTTAAAGTAAATACAAAAAATAGCATAAGTATATATCTTTTAGAAAAACAATTTTTACATAGGGTTTTATATGTTATATTTTAGACTATAAATATTCATTATAAAGATAAACATATTTACTATATAACAGTATTTTATTTATAATTTTTATAAATTATATAATTTAATTTATTTATGACACAATGGTAATGCAGTAATTACCTGAATAATGAATTATTAAAATAATAGATATTATAAATATCAAAATAAATGTAATTTGAGTCTTTTTAAGAATTACACGAATTTAATAGGTTAATATGACATGTTATTATTGATTAAATTATTTTTTATAATTAATTAATTATTTAAGACTTTAACAAAAATTAATTATTAAATAGTGTCAAAATTGACATAAAAGAGTTTTTAAGACAAATATTATATTATTAAGTCATATTATATTCATAAAAATCTATAGTTCGGCCAAAGGACTTATATAATGATATTTGTATCATTAATGGACCACTTGGGGGTCTCTTGTAAGTATATAATATGTTTATTAGCCATATAATTTAAAAATACAATGTGACATGGTAAATGGCACACTATTTAACTTAGAGTTAAATACAAATGATAAGGTTAATATTGTCACCCAAACCTATCCAAAATATATTGTATGAATGTATTTAGACCCATCCACACCTTATACTTTGAATAATCAACATTTTATCCATTATAAACTGAATATGAATTTATTATAAATTAATACTTTAATTTTTTCCTAGAGCCACTCCCCCCCTTATAAAAGGACACCACTTCTAACCAATTCATCATACCTTCCAAGCCTTTTGGTTCTGAAAAAATCTGTCCAATTACCCTCTCACCTATCCTCCCTTAATCCTAGATTCCTTACTTTAGTCATAAAGCCAACCTAAGGATCCCTTTTGATCAAATCAAAAGGGATAACCCGAAGAAAAGGTAATGTTTTCACCACCCTCTTTCAAGTTCCTTTCTTCTTCAACTTCTTATTTCTTTGCTATTTCCATTATAAAATAATAAATCCATTATCTTCTATATACTGTGATGTTATTATAAATATGGTACAACCATATTCAGTATTCTATCAATCCTTTGAATGACATGTCACAAAACGTGCGTACGTACGGCCTACCATCTCCATGTCGTTGTGTAATTGTTATTCAAAACATGATTATTTGGATTAATATAATAATGATGTTTAATTCATGTAAATAATAAATATAACATGATAATGATTCTTTATATATGATTTACCATCCAATTATATAATATTTAAATATCAAAAGAATGATATTGTCGCTCGTGCGTACGTACGGACTACCATCTCCACGAACGCGATGAGATTCATTTCCCATCATATACATGCAAGTCTAATTCTCATTTCATGATTAAAAATAATGTTTAAGGACATGATATCATTCTCTATCTAAATAATATACAACTTATCCATAACAAACAAGACTTATGTATCAAAACATATAAAAGGAAATGATTAAGTTAACACCTGAAACAATGATAATACTATGATATTATTAACAAAGCAATATTAAAAGATCATATATGATATCATATTAATGTATATGATTCTTTTATAATTTAATAACAATTATTTATCCATTACATTTGAGGTTAACCTACCCTCAAAAAAGGAAAAGTACAAGGTAATGGGTATCTTATCTCACTTTTAATTTCGTGATATTTCCATTGTTCGCCACTTATTTATTGCATGTGATGTGTGTAATGCCCATGATTGTATTAATTGTGTAATATAATATAATTTATAGATATTTACATCATCATTGTATGATCCTTGTTTCATGGGTGTATGTTTCGTAAGTTACCAAATCGATAAGGGAATTTGAAATTTCAATTTCCACTAATTCTGCTTTACACATACTTCATTGATTATTTTACTCCATGATTATGTGTTAAATCACTATTTATATTCATATTTCATAATTTCCACTCCACTGTATGTGTATATACTTTTGATATGCATAAACACTCCATTGATAAATTCTCAATTCATCTATATGAACTTGATAAGGGGAATTTCAACTCAATCTCCATTTATTTAGTTAAACATCTAATTCATTGGTGTTCTTTTTACAAGGATATGCGTGAATGTCCTTTGATTGTTTGACACTGAATATCCAGTAATATTGAGTGTATTTATATTTATCACAAATAATTATGTCGTTGATTTATTCTTAACCTAAGGATACGGTATTTATGAGAGATTCCATCTCAATTTACATTCCATTGAGACTTCGTTGTTTTCATACACCAATTCTATTTTATATGGTGTATATAATGTACTTTGACATAGTATATCATGAATCCCTTTATTCTCATGATATTAAAATGTTATTATTACCTCAATTATTTTTATTCAAGTGTCTCTTTTTTGGTTAGAAAATCTAACTAAAATATCAATTTTAAATGATTTAAAGATTTATTATTATAAATCTTTCTCATTAATGTCCTTGTTTTAAAAATGATTTTAATGATTTATTTATATAGACATTAATGATTTAATATTAAAATTATTTTTAAAAGTTTCAAAGTGTTATGAGACACTTTGATTCAAAAAATCTATTTTTAAAACGGATTCTTGACAAGTAGTGTGAATTTTAAATGTTTTCAAGAAAAATGGGGGTATTTCTATCAAATTGTTTTGATTATTATTTTCATATATGTCAATATGCTTCATTATTCTCTATTGAGGTTAATCTATTACAATACAATCTTCTATATTGTTTTGAATGAGTTACATTTTACTGTGGATGTTCAATTTTTATAACATTCATTGTTTGTGGATAATGTATTGACATTTCGTATGCTAGTTTTAATACGAATGTTTATGTTATGTTTCAAACCTGCCATATGAAGAATCCATTTGACTTAGTAAGTGATGGGTGGAGATCGCTATAGCTCTTCGATGCATCGGTAGGTCTCATGAGACAAACTAGTGTCTTGGGATAGGGCCTTGACAAAATCTTATTTGTAGTCTTGGCACAAGGCCTTGACTACGTGGTTATGATAGCCTGACATTATGCATTCCATCATTATGAAAGTGGTTATTGATATTCCATGTGATTATTCGACTAGTACAATATCCATGTGAATAATTAAATAGAATTATTTTATTTTATCTTTGCATTATTATTCTGAAGTTCATGTTTAAAAGGCTTTAGTTTTAGTTATACATTGACTTAAATTATTATGCTTATTTATGAAAGTTTCTGCTATATTGTTATCCTTACTGAGCATCTGAGCTCGCCCCTTTCAATGTTTTATTTTTCCTAGGATGTGATGAAGTATTTTATGAATTACATGCAGGGATAGTATGAGGGGATATGAAGACGTGGTGTTGTTGTAGTTTTTCACTTTATGATGTAATGTAAACTTTATGAATGTATCTAGTGTCTCCAAGGATGACAAACTAATCGGTCTTTCGAGACATGATCATTTGTGATCAGGACAATGATACGTAATAATGCACCAACTCTGGGTAACTGGGGTCGGGGCATTACAGTTGGTATCAGAAAAGTTTACTACAAACCATGGTATCTAGATTTAGATAAACTCTGATTAGAGCACACATACCTAAGATTGAATTTGAGGATTAATATAGAAGAACTAGTTATAATTTTGGTATTGTAGAGATTTTGTGAGTTCTTCGAGCAATACATCCCTATCTAGATACGAGCAAGTAGAGGCAGCTCTTGCACAGATGTACCTACAGGGTAAAACCCAAAAAACACTGCTTTGAGCTAGACTTGAATGGGAACTAGTGCACGACAATGGGCCTTGATGCACTCTTGGTTACGACACTCTAGGGGGATATGCTTAGGATAATTCTCATTTTCTTTACAAACCATTTTGAAAGGTTTATGAGTATATACTTCCTCAAGGAATACATTTTTATAATTATGGATTATATCTATAAGATGTTTAATTTATGTTAAGTGATTGACAAGTTTGGGATTAGGTATTGTTATTCATAAACTAATCTAGTGTATGCCATTGTTTAGAAATGGAGCCCAGTAGAAGGAATGAGAACTCCATCAATAGGCATGATCCAATGAGTAAGAAGGATCATATCATTCATGGTATTAAGCTAGAATTTAGAAGGGAAATAGTTTCCCACGTATTATCATCATATTATGAAATAGTATCATTTGTTGATAAGATAAGTAAAGAGTTCTTGGGGTCCTAAGGATTCGAGGGGAAGCCATTGATGAAAATGATGGTAGAGAGAAGGAAAGATAAAGAGAAGAAGGTAAAGAAGAATTTTCCCATATGTGATAACTGTGGAAAGAATCACCTTGGAAAATGCTTGAAGGGAATAGGAGTGTGTTATATGTGTGGAGAAAAAGGAAACCACGTTCATTATTGCGAGGGTAAGAAAATGGTTTCAGATGTACAATGATTCATCTACCAGGAGTGGGGACACTACGTGAATCAATGTTCAAATCATCACAGGATGCCCCAAATGAAGCTATTGGATAATAAAAAAGTTATGATACTACCACAGATGAAGAGGAATGAAGAGTGTCTTTATGTTGTCATTAAAGAATTATTTCATTTGAGTGTTGTATCAACAATGTACTGGTTATATGAATTATGGAGGTAAATAAGGATTGTACTGCAGTACTATTTCATTGAGTATTTGAGATTATATGGTACTATGAAAAGTGACTCAACAGAAAGTTAAACGTTTTTTTGGAAATACATGGTTAAATGAAAGGTAATCCTTAATATGGTCTTCAAACTGAGGTAGTAATTTTGGAATAAGAGATGGTTGATTTGGATAAATAATATTAGATATTCTTGACATCCTTGGAACTGGTTAATAGTTTTTTTCTTTCATTATTGTTGGAATTGTAATGACCTAATGATTCATTAATGGAAATCCCTCTTGATCTAATTAAACCTCTTTTTATGTTTATGTTTGTAATAAAATCAGGGTTGTCATAGTTGGTATCAAAGGATAGGTTTGGTTATTTTTGGGATTAGGATTAGAAAACCCTAGTAAAGCTTTAGATACAAGACTATGTACAATAAAAACGTCCCTATGTTTTGGTGAGTATTGAGTAAGTGGGTTATCAAGAAAATACATCCATGTATGGATACGAGTAGGTAGAGGTGGCTATGGCACAAATATATCCTAGGGGTAAAACCTGAAAACACTGCTTTGAGCTAGACTCGAACAGGAACTGGTGCGCGATAACGGGCATTGCTGCACTCTTGGTTATGACACTCTCGGGGGATATGCTTTGGTAAATTCACAAGCTTAGTAGGAACCCTTATTAAGGGAATTAAAAAAATTCCCCTAAGAATATATGTTAGAAAGTAGATCATGAAAAGCCTATATTGAAGCCTATAGACTCTTGAGTATGGAAATAAAAGTTTATTTATAAGTCATTAACATTTGTCTTTGGATTACTCTTTTTGTGTTACCCCTAACATTCCTTTTATTCCAGCCAATGGCCGGTAATAGGAGGACTCGGGCTAACAACCATTGTGAAGATCAGTGTGATGATTGTACTAATTAGATGCCCTATCCAATGGGAGTGGGAATCACGAACTTTGTCATGCTTCTCTCTCAGCTAACTCAAGTGTTGAATAGAAACACAGGTCAAGAGGAATGTTCGACCCCCCTAAGACAGAACAAGTTGCTATCAAGAGCTTCATGAGACCAAGGCCTCCTACTATTAGTGGATCATCTGATGCCACAATCGCTGAACAATGGATCAAATCCATTGAAAAGATCTTCTCCATCCTTCAATGTTATGAACAAGAGAAGGTTCACCTGGAAGCTTATCGTATAGAGGGTAAAGCTAATCAATGGTGGACATTGATAAAAAAATATGAATTATGAGGATGAGATCGAGGCATTGGAATGGAAGGATTTCCGGAAGATGTTTTTCGATAAATATTTTCTGCGCACCCTTCGACTTAAGATGGAAAGGGACAACATTTCCCTCAAGAAAAAAGTTGAAGAATCTATTAGAGAGTACGAGGCAAACCTCACAAGGCTTGCACGATACGCTTCCGGCCTTGTCGTTAACCCCGAATGCAAGGTTGACCGCTTCTTTGGTGGGTTGAAGCCTAGCCTACAGAAATCATTAGAGATCCATGACTTCGACAGCTATGAAGAATTTGTCCAATGTGCCCTCAAGGTCAAAATGGAGATCATAGAATCACAGGGGTATCATGGGGATAAGAATAATAAGGTGGAATTCAATGCTGGTGGGCTGATGGATAAATCCAATGGTGATAAGAAGATCCAGCACCCCACTTGTCAAAAGTGCGAAAAGAAGTACCCTGGAAATTGCCTCAAGGGGATGAGGAAATGCATCAGGTGTGGAAGAGAAGGGAACCTAGCTATTAACTGTCGGCAATAAAGACCCGCGACTGCGAAAAAGGGGAGGAATGCTCCGTTCGATCCTCAATGCATTGTTCAATGCTACAAATGTAAAGAACCAGGTCATTTTACAAATCAGTTCCCTAATCCATGGGTTTTCAGAGACAACCAACAACCTCAAAGGAAGCAACGAAGAGCTTTTTCCATCACTTCGACCGAAGTGAACCCCGAAAACAAAGTGGTGACAGGTACGCTAGTTATTCATTCAAGAATAGAGAATTTACTTTTTGATTAAGGTTCTACACATTCTTTTATATCATGAATGTTTAGTAGAAAAATCCCAGCACCACCAAAAATCATGGAAGTAAAGATGTCTGTTAGTACGGAAAATGGGGCAATTATTGCATCCCATGAATATAAGTCCTCCCCTGTTATAGTCTGTGGATTGAATTTCCCGGTGAACCTCGTCATACTCCTTCTAGTGGAATTTGATGCAATTCTTGTCATGGATTGGATTTCCTTATATAGATTCAACATAAATTGTCGGGAGAGGGAAATTACACTCCATATGGAGAATCGACCCCCAATTCTTTACAAGTGTCAGGTGGAAGATGAATCTCCATTCGCTCCATCATCTCAAGTGTGGATATTACTACCCTATAATCATGCATATCTGGCTCAGATGATTGAGTCGAAGGAAGAAACCATCCTTGAATAAATGACTATTGTGAGGGAATTCGCTGATGTGTTTCCCGAGGAACTGCCTGGTCTTCCTCCAAGAAGAGATGTTGAGTTCTCAATTTAACTTATACCTGGGGCGCAATAAATATCCAAGACTCTATATAGAATGGCTGTTGTAGAGCTTTAAGAGCTGAAGAAACAACTTCAAGAGAATATGGATAAAGGGTTTATACGCCCAAGTGCATCACCATGGGGTGTACCAGTCCTCTTCGTCAAGAAGAAGGATGGGTCAATGCGGCATTGCATCGATTATCGTGAACTTAACAAAATCACGATAAAGAACAAGTATCCTCTCAGAAGAATTGATGAATTTTTTGATAAGCTACGTGGAGCACAATAATTCTCCAAGGTGGATTTTCGGTCGAGCTATTATCAAATAATTGTGAAGAAGGAAGATGTCCCCAAGACTACATTTCATACAAGGTACGGGCACTATGAATTCATAGTAATGCTTTTTGGACTCACCAATGCTCTAGAAATATTCACGGACTTGATGAATAATGTCTTTAGAGATTACCTTGAAAAATTATTGGTAGTCTATATAGACGATATTCTAATATAATCCAAAACCCAGGAGGATCATTAGGAACATTTAAAAACTGTACTAGAGACTTTGCACAAGGAGAAGCTCTATGAAAAGTATAGAAAATTTGAGTTCTAGTAGAAAGAGGTCTCATTCTTGGTCCATATCATCACAAGCAATGGGATATCTGTGGACCCCTCCAAAACAGATTCAATTGAGGGATGACTGAGGCCAACATCAGTAACGGATATCCGTAGCTTCTTGGGGTTAGCTAGATATTATCGACGATTTGTGAGAAATTTCTAATGATTGTCCAACCCTCTTACCAAGCTAACTCGAAAGGGAGTAAAGTATTCTTGGAGTGATGAATGCGAAGAAAGCTTCAAGGAGTTGAAAAGGAGGCTTATCACTGTGCTTGTCCTTAATTTACCAACAAGTGGGGAACTTTTGTGGTATTCAGTGATGCTTCGAAGAAGGGATTAGGATGTGTGATAATGAAGAATGATAAAGTGATATCATATGCCTCAAGGCAGTTGAAAATCCATGAGCAAAACTATCCAATGCATGATCTGGAGTTGGCGGTCGTGATCTTGGCCTTAAAAATTTCGTGGCATTATCTTTATGGAGAGAAATGTGAGACATATACTAACAACAAGAGTCTTAAATATATATTCACACAGAAAGAGCTTAATATGCTCCAGAGAAGATGTATAGAGCTCATCAAATATTATGACTGTTCAATCCATTACCACCCTGGGAAAGCGAACAAGGTGGCATATGCCCTAATTACAAAGGACCCAGCAATTCTATCAATGATGAGAATTGAGAAGGATCCAATCTTCTTAGACATGATGAAGATGGACATGGGAATCATAAAAAAGGTAACATCATCAATCCTTTCATAAGTAATTGATCAACCATCTATTTTGGAAATTTTAAAGGATGTTCAAAAGGATGATATGGGAATTCAGGAAAAAGTGGAAGCTATCACAAATGGTAAAACCTCAGAGTTTAGTATTAATGAAGAATGAATTGTACGGTTTTTTAAGAGACTATATGTTCCATCAAGTTTGGAGCTGAAGAAGGAACTTTTGGATGATGCACATAGTTCAAATTTCTCTATTCACCCAGGGAGCACAAAGATGTATCGAGATCTCCGAGAAAAATTTTGGTGGGATAATATGAAGAAGAAGATCGCTGAATATACATCAATGTTCATGGTGTGTCAGCAAGTGAAGGCAGAGAGGTAGATGTCTAAAGGGATGATGCAACCATTGCCCATACCAGAATAAAGATGGGAGAACATCACCATGGACTTTGTCTCCAGACATACAAGGACATCCAATGGAAACAATGTAATCTGTGTTGTTGTGGATCATCTTACAAAGACTGCACACTTCATTACTATTCGGGAGGATTTCTCTTTGGATCAACTGGCACAAATATATATCAGGGAAGTGGTAAGGTTGCATGGAGTACCACTATCTATTGTGTCTGACCGAGATCCAAGATTCACCTCTATGTTTTGGAAGAGTCTTCAACATGCTGTGAATAATGAACTGAACTTCAGTACGACCTATCATCCTCAAACTGATGGCCAATCCGAGCGGACTATCCAAACACTTGAGGATATGTTGAGAGCGTTCTTAATGGACATTAAAGGAGGATGGGATCAACATCTTCCTCTGGTTGAGTTCTCTTATAATAACAGTTTCCACTCGATCATCCAAATGGCACCATATGATGCCCTGTAGGGGAAAAGTTGCAAAACACCGGCATGTTGGGATGATGTCGGTGAACGTAAGCTGCATGGACCCGAAATGGTCGAAGAAAT
Source organism: Viscum album (assembly GCA_963277665.1). NCBI lineage: Eukaryota > Viridiplantae > Streptophyta > Magnoliopsida > Santalales > Viscaceae > Viscum > Viscum album. The sequence continues at coordinate 645,378,665 of OY728128.1, forward strand.
GGTGGAGAAGGTGAAAACAATTCAGCAGCATATCAAGGCAGCCCAGAGTCGACAGAAGAGTTATTCAGATAATCATCGACGAGTCCTTGAGATTAAAGTTGGAGACATGGTGTTTCTACGCATATCTTCGTGGAATAAGGTCATGAGGTTTGGAAAGAAATGGAAGTTAAGTCCAAGGTACATCGGCCCCTTCGAGATTCTTGATTGTGTCAGGGATGTGGCCTATCGACTATCACTTCCGCCTACTATTTCCTAAGTACATGATGTATTTCATTATCCCTCTTAAGGAAGTAAATTCCCGACCCTTCACATGTACACTTTTTTGAGGTGGTACAATTGGAAGACGATCTTTCTTATGAGGAGCAACCAGTGAATATCATAGATCGTAGAGAAATAGTTCTACGAAATAAGACAATGCCCCTCGTGAAGGTTTTGTGGAGAAACCACATGTTTGAAGTAGCAACTTGGGAATCGAAGAATATGATGAAGCTGAGTTATACACATTTGTTTTAGTGTGGGAAAATGAAAATTTCAATGGTGAAATTTCTTAAGGGGGTAATATTGTAACGACCCAAAGTTTCATTAAAGGAAATCTATCTTGATCTAATTAAACATCTCTTTATGATTAAGTTTGTAATAAAATTAGGGTTATCATAGGAATATTCAAAAATATTGGATATAAAGAATATATTTAGAATTATATGAGGAATAAGGGAGCATGAATGTAATCAATAAAGGTTTTATGGAAGTTTAGGATGCTATCATGTTTTAAAATAATTCATGATGAAGGTGTTCACATGTTTTTACATTGAAAAAAGAATCATCATTGTGTTTAAAATTCTTATAAATTTTGGACTGTGAGTTTGGATAGAAGTATTTTGGATAAGTCTAATGGTTTGAATGAATTACGTTTGAATGGTTATATTTGGATTTTTATAGAAGGACAACAGGTAGACCGTGTGACAAGCCGTCATATCGAACAATGCTACGGGAATCGAACCCACAACCATAGTGTGATTTGAATTTATCACCTACCACTAGACTATGTACTATTCCTGGATATTATATTGTAGTTCCGTTTTTATAAATTGTTTGATATGTGACTTATAAATTCATTATATTTGGAACCATATACGATTAATTTTGAGTTGTATTATGTTTTGGAGTGAAGGATGAGTTTGTGGTATAAATTTATTAACGTATAAAAAACCAATTATAAAGTAATTATATCTCATTATTATCTTAGGGTATCTCATAAATAAATTCTTCAAAAATAATAAAAGGAACATAAAACAAAAACATTGTCCTATATGGTACCTTAGATCATCAGAAATTTTTGGATTTGTGATAGTTGGCCTTTTCATAGCCATGTTCTCTAACACTCTCCATCAGATATTGATTTTTAGATTTATATTCAATATCAATGTTTTCCTACATGTAACCCTAGTATGTTTTATTTTCGATAACCTTCATACTTACCACTCTTTATTTAAGATAGAGGCCTCATTAAACCATTTTTCGATATGGGATTTCTACTAAGATATTTAGAAATGTCAACCCCAAGTTTTCAATACCGAGGATAAATTTCGAGGATGTAATTTATTAAAAGGGCGGAGAAAGTAACACCCCAAGATTTCATGGTATGTTTCTCTTTTAATGATACAGTAGTGTGTGTTGTACGCAGTTTTGAGTTCTAACACACACCACAACCAATCAAACTACCTATTATGAATAATAATACCCACTTTTCTAAATTTTATACATTTTATCATTCAAAATGGACTTCATTTTTGGATTCGTAATATCGAAATTAGGTTAGGGCTAATTTTTGGTACTTTTCAGATAACCTTTATATTTTGATGAATAGTGAAAATTAAAAAATTTTAATTAAAAACAACATTTTTAATCGAAATAATTAATAGTGATAAATTATGAATTTGAGTGATTTAAGAGTATAATTAGATTATATTTTTACCATTTAATCCAATGGTGGTCATTGGACAAAATTTCATATTTAAACTGCACATAAGCAAGTACCAATCATTTGATAGTTATTATCTCTTAAAAACACGCTTTTTGTTTTAACAATGGGAATTAATTTTAAATTAATTTCTGCCACTTATGTGTTTTGAATTAAGAAAATGGATTTCATATTTATAATCAGAAGGTAAAAATTGTGTAAATAGGTAACTTTTATTTTTAGGCATTTTGAATAATTACTTCAGTAAATATTTTATTTACCATGGTTAAAGGGTAAATCCGATAAATAAGGGTAACAAATAATATAATAATAATAATAAATTAACCTTAAACGTGTCCTAACCCTATTGGTTGATACATTTCTGACCATGGGTATCTTTGGGTCGATTTTGGGACCCCATGGATCCACTTGTATGTGATAATGACACTCTATATTAATTACGTTAAAGTAAATACAAAAATAACATAGGCATATATATTTTAGAAAAACAATTTTTACATAGGGTTATATATGTTATATTTTGGACTATAAATGTTCATTAGAAATATAAAAATACTACCTATATAAGGATATTTTATTTATAATTTTTATACATTAAATAATGTATGTTATTTATGACACAATGGTGATACAGTAATTACCTAATTAATGAAATATTAAAATAATTTATATTATAATTCTCCAAATAAATGTATTTTAATACTTTTTATGAACTAAAATAATTTTATACGTTAATATGGCATGTTATTAATGCTTAAATGAATTAATTTTTAATTAATAAAGTTCTTAAGACTTTAACAAAAATCAATTATTAAATGTTGTCAAAATTGACATAAAAGAGATTTTAAAACCAATATTATATTATTAATTCATATTCTGTTCCTAAAAATCAATGGTTTAGAAAAAGGACTTATATAATGATATTTTTATAATTAATGGACCACTTGGGGGTCTCTTGGAAGTATATAGTATGTTTATTAACCATATAATATAAAAAGACAAAGTGACATGGTAAATGTCAAACTATTTAACTAAGAGTTAAATAGAAATGATAATGTTAATATAGTGACCCAATCCTTTCTAAAATCTATTGGATGAAAGTATTTAGACCCATACCCACCTTATAATTTTAATAATATACATTTTTTCCATTAGAAACCGAATATTAATTTATTATAAATTAATTTTTTGTGTTTTTCTAAAGAGGCCCTCCTCCCCCTTATAAAAGAACAGAACTTCCAACCAATTATTCATACATTCAAAGCCTTTTCGATCGTCCATACTATGAAAAAATACCCTCTAAAATATCCCCCATTAATCCTAGAGGCCTTCCTTAAGTCATAATTCCAACCTAAAGAGCCCTTTTGATCAATTCAAAAGGAAGAACCTGAAGAAGAGGTAATGTATTCACCACCCTCTTCCAAGTTCCTGTCTTCTTCAACTTCCTCTTTCTTTGTTATTTCCATTATAAAATAATAAATCCAGTATATAATATATACTTTTATGTTTTTATAAATATTTTACAACCATATTCATTATTCTATCCATCTATTTAATGACATGTCACCATACGTCTGTACGTACGACATACCGTCTCCACGTCGTGGTGTAATTGTTATTCAAAACATTATTATTTGGATGGGTATAATAATGATGTTTAATTCATGTAAATAATAAATATAACATGATAATTATTCAGTATATATTATATTACATCCAATTATATATTATTTTAATATCAAAATAATGATATTGTCGCTAGTGCGTACATACAAACTACAGTCTCCACGAACGCGATAAAATTCATTCCTCATCCTATCCATGAAAGTCTAATTCTCATTTGATGATTAAAAATAATGTTAAAGGACTTTATATCATTCTGTATATGAATAAGATACAACCTATCCATATCAAACATGACTTATGAAACTAAACATATAAAAGGAAACAATTAAGTTAACACCTGAAACGACAATATACTAAGATATTATTAAAAAATTAATGTTAAAAGATCATATATGATATCATATTAATGTATATGATTATTGTATAATTTAATAACAATTATTTCACCATTATACGTGAGGTTATCCTACCTTCAACCAAGGAAAATTACAAGGTAAGGGGTTTCTTGTCTCACTTTTAATTGCATGAGATTTCCATTGTTCACCACTTATTTATTGCATGTGGTGTGTGTACTTCCCGTGATAGTATTAATTGTGTTATATACTTTTATTTATAGATATATACATCATAATTGTATGATCATTATTTCAAGGGTGTATGTTTTTTATGTTACCATATCGATAAAGGAATTTGAAATTTCGATATCCACTCATTCGGCTTTACGCATACTTCATTGATTATTTTAATCCAATATTATGTGTGGAATCACAATTTAGTTTCTTATGTCATAATTTCCACTCCTCTTTATGTGGATATACTTTTGATACACATAATCACTCCACTGAAAAATTCTCAATTCATCGATAGGAACTTGATAAGAGTAAATTTAAGTCAATCTCCATTTATTGAGTTAAACATCTAATTCATTGGTGTTGTTTTTACAAGAATATGTGTGAATGTACATTGATTGTTTTACACCGAATATCCAATAATATTGAGTGTATTTATATTTATCAAACATAATTATGTTATTGATTTATCTTTAACCTAAGGATACCGTCTTTATGAGAGATTTCATCTCAATTCACATTCCATTGAGAATTCATTGTTGTCATACACCAAATCTCTTTTATATGGTGTATATAATGTACTTTGACATAGTATATAATGAATACCTTTATTCTCATGATATTAAAAGGTTTTTAATTCCTAAATTATTTTTATTCAAGTGTCTCTCTTTTGGTTAGAATCTCTAACTAAAATATCATTATAAAATGTTTAAAAGATTTATTCTTATAAATCATTCCCATTAATGTCCATGTTTTAAAAATGGTTTTAAGGATTAATTTATATGGACAGTAATGTTCCAAAAATAATATTCTTTTTAAAATTTTCAAAGTCGTATGGGACACTTTGATTCAAAAATATATTTTTAAAATGTCTTATTGAGAAGTAGTGTGACTTTTAAAGGTTTTCAAGAAAAAGGGTTGTATTTATGTCAAATAGTTTTGATGATTATTTTCATCTATGTCAATCTCTTTCATTATTATCGATTAAGATCTATCTGTTACAATACAATATTACATTTTATATTGTATGAGTTATGTTTGACTGTGGATGTGCTATTTTTATACCATTCATGTTTTGTGGATAAATTATTGACATTTCGTATGCTAGTTTAAATACGAATGTTTTGTTATGTTTCAATCGTTTTATATCAGGAATGCATTGGACTTAGTATGTGATGAGTGGAGCTCACTATAGCTACTTGATCCACCAGTAGGTCTCATGAGACCAATACTGTCTTGGCACAAGGCCTTAACAAAATCTTGTTTATAGTATTGGCACAAGGCCTTGACTATGTGGTTATGATAGTCTATCATTATACATTCCATCATTGTGAAAGTCGTTGTTGATATTTCATGTGATTATTCGACTAGTAGAATATCCATGTGAATAATTAAATGGGATTATTTCATTTTATCTTAGCCATATTATGCTGAAGTTCAAGTTTAAAAGAATTTTGTTTTAGTTATACATTTCCTTTAATGTTTATGCTTATTTATGAAAGTTTCTGCTATATTGTTATCCTTACTAAGCATCTGGGCACACCCCTTTCAATGTTTTATTTTTCCCAGGAGGTGAAGAGGTATTTTATGAATGAAATGCAGGGATAGTATGAGAGGGTCAGAAGACAATATGTTGTTTTAGTTTTTCACTTTATGATGTAATGTAAACTTTATGAATGTATCTAGTGTTTCTAAGGCTACTAAACTAATCAGTCTTTCGAGACTTGATCTTTTGTGATCAGGCCAATGATACGTAATAATGCACCAACTCTGGGTAACTCGTGTCGGGGTGTTACTAGTAAAGTATGTCATATTATATGGAGAGGGATTTTTGAATATAACATGGAACATTTCATTAAAAAATATCATTTCATTGAAAATAAATTTCCGAAACATTTCATGAATCAATTTCACGTCAATAAATCTTGAAAATTTCATTTAGAATCTAAGTTGGGGAAAATCATCTTTTCCCCATTTAAATGTTCTATTTAAAACATAAATTATTATTAGGAATTTTTTCTTTAAAATACAAATTTAAAATTAAAAAAACAGAATATTAGGAATATAATATTTCTTTAATATATAATTTTATAATTATATTGGACGCATTATGTAAATGAAGGTCATGATGGAGGGTAAGTTTGTACTTGTTAAGCATTCTGTTTTCAACCTAATAAAATGAAACGTTCCTTGATCAAACAAGGATATATGGATTCCCAATAAAATAATATGGTTAATGTTTAATACATGGGTAAATATTTTATTTAATGTAATAGTATAATTTAAACCATTATTTGATTTTTTAGAAAACATGGTTTTGAATGAACAATGATTTCCTTCCAGAAGGAAATAATGTCATATTTTCATAAAATTATTTTTTTTATTCTATGAAGAAAAAAATATTGACAATTGTTAAAAATACATTAATATAACTTTTGTAACAATATTTTAATAAATTTAATTAGTTTTCTTGTGATATCAATAATAATATTTCATCAATAGAATCATAATGATAAACAATCTCGATAAATGATGAGATTGTAGCATTAAATCGTTTCCAACATAGAAAATTTGAATCATAAAAATTTCGAATTAACAACAATAAATTAAGATAAAAATATAATTAATAGGATTATATTAATTATGTGACATTTAAAATGAAAATATATACAGATCATAGATATATATAGGTGCATAACAAGGAAAGAGTGTCAAAAAAGCACAATTGAGACAAAATTACATTACCAACATTGTAACTTTTGAACCATAAACCCTCATGATAAAAATATAATAAAATGGTTATTTATATAACCATAAATTTTACTAAATTCATCCTAAAATACATGAATTGTATGTATAAACATCACACAATAATAAATAGTGGTGAATAAGGAATGTATCTCAATAAATTATAACGTGATATGTAATTTCCATACCATAAGTATTGAATTTTTAGTACAAGATTAAACCACATGTACAATAAATATATGATTATTATAAATCTAATAAATAACTATATTATTATATCTAATAAAATATATTCTTTTATTATGAAATTGTATTTCCTGTTTATTAACAACTCCATGTTAATACTTTGTTTCAAGTAATATGTCCTTTATTTTACATCTATTCTTGACATGTTATTAATGAAAATATTAAATATTTAATGATTTAATTATTTCTAGAATATAAAAAATGATATTAATATCCTATATATTAACTATATGTGTTTTTATAAAAATCTATGTAATTTATAAGTATTGAATGGAATACATGGTGTTTGGAGAGAGTAGGTCGTACGTACGCATGAACATGGTTTCCATTTAATTATCATATTGAATAAAATAATGTAAATTACATATATATATATTGTAATTAAAATATAATTATTATTTAATATTTATCATATACATTGACTATATGTATCTCTAATACATTCCATGTATGGTGTGATTGAATCACATCGATTTGAGGAGAATGACCTCCACACTTCCACAAACGAATGTATCATAAATAAGAAAAATGGAATGAATGATGTTAGGTCATATATAATAATTATGTAAGAATAAATACATCATAAATATAATATATAACATAAATAAATACATTTTTCTTCATAATACCATAACATGAGAGGTGGTGAATTAAAAATAATCAACAAGGTTTCATGAGGTGGTAGTTCACGATGCACAACAACAGTAACTTCGTTACTCCTTTGAAAAAATTGTGTATATGTGAATTTTGAACCCATAGAATAAAAAAATATTAGTATATTAATAATACTATTTGTATTTTATAAGCATGTAATATGAATAATTTTGGTGGGGGATAATGAAAATAAAAGAAAGGATCTTGAGGGAAAATATTACATCTTCTATTAGGTAACTACTTTTCCATTGCACAAAAATTGATTCATTGATGAGATTTAATCCAAAAGGGATGAATAAAGGTGTATGTGAGGGATTTTGGGATCTTATTTGAATTTAATTTAGTTTATTAATAGTTCTTCAGAGGTGTGAGTAAGTGGGAGGGTTGAGTGCCTTTTTATAGATGACGAGGAGTGGCATTTTGCTAAATTTTTTAAAATGGAATTTCACTAACGTTTTTCCTATGTCAAGTGGATCCAATAATATAAAAAATTATATGTAAGGTATAAATGATTATAATAATTTAAATCCAATCTATTTTGAAACAATGACATGGTCATTTTCTCCTATGAGTGTAAGGTTTAGTTCATTGTTAAGATATTTTTGTTCGTAATAATTATTAGTAATTTAAATCAATTTCCTTAATATTTTTTTATAAAAAACTATTTATAAAATAATTTTGATAATTAAATATTCTGATTTTAAATATGGTGTCAATTTTCTAAATTCTAAACATATTAGAGATATAAATTAATGTAAAATTAATCTCATGGACAGGATGACAATGCATGTTTTTATAGTACAATATTTTCCAATGTTTTCTATGTTATTATATATAATTTTATAGTTTAATTTATCCCAATGAACCAAGCTGTATAAATTTATATATTATTTGAATAAATATACTTTGAAACCAATAATAAATATAGTATATCCTTGTTAGTATATTAGATGAAATAGCAGTTTTGAAATAAAATTTTGTATATTTTACTATTCATCAAAAAATGGAACATCACAGAATAAAAAAATAGGCCTTATATAATATTTATGTTTAGAATATAAATAATATGATTATTTTTACAAATAAAGTTTTTAAAATTAACAAAATTTTGATTTAATATTGGACTAACACTACAAGGCCATAAAACTGTTTTTATAAATATATAGCGATTTATGTGTAATATTGGTTTTGATCCTATATTATGGATATAAACTATAATAGATGAATGAAAAAAATATTTTATTCAATATATAAAATATTAATTTCATTAATATAATTCAGAAATAATAATTAAATTAAATTATTAATATTAAAATCCTTTTTGAGCATTATAGTTTTTTAAAAGGTTCCCTTTATTTTCAATTATCCATCAAATTAATTTATTAATAATTTGTAACCTATTAATTAATCCATGTATACCTATTTAGGATACATTTTAGACACAATAAATGATCATAATTTTATATTAGATTCCTTATTCCATAGATATATGTGTGTTTGTGTGTGTGTGTGTATGTCATTGGATGTTACATATTTTTGATTGATTTATTTCTTCCACTATTGTTTGAATATTTCTACCACTATGTTAGAATCTGACTACTGGTCATAATATCCAAATAGATGTACTCTATTCCATCGCTTCTAGTTGGAAATGGCGATCATTTGGTGAGATACACTTGATGAAATGAGGCCAACAAGGCCCCTGGATCCATTCAGAGGCATTCATGTTTGGGAGGTTACGACGTAGGATTAGAGGATATTCTCTAGTTTTCATGATTATTGTGAGATAATATAAGGGATCAACTAGAATATGAATTTTCTAATGAGGTATTCAATGGTGTAGCTGACCTAGGTATAAGGAAAAAAGACACATTACCTCGAATGAAGTAGTTAATTTTGGATTTTGACTATCAATGTTGTTTGTATTCCGCAATTATATGATGAACATGAATTGTGATGTTATTATATTGATAGAATTTTAGGTTTTATTTTTTACATATTTATTACATGATTTTATATCTCACTTGGATTATTTTAGTCCCTGGAACAATTTATATGTGTTAATTATTCCATGCCTTGTAGGATGCATTTCATCATTTCATTCTCCTGTGATATGTTCGATGATTGAAATACATACTACATGATAAATGACTATACAAGGAATTAAAAAAATTATTTGTACATAGATTTTTTGTCATAACTTAAGTATTTTTTTCTTTATTACGAAACTACAGACAATCTAAGCATCCAACTGCGTCTCATTCAGTCACAGACCAAGAGTCACATAGACTAGAACATGTCAGAGTGTGGATTATGTGGACATAGTATTTTGGTTCATAAGGAGTATTGGCCCTTATGGATTGGAATTTGATGAACCATTTGGATAGACCATTTAATATGAATTTTGATATAATTCTAATTATTATGAATATGAAAATGAATATTTAATTTTTTTAATAGAGAGATTGATCGAGACCCAATCATTATAGTGGGATTTAGGTAGTTTCAACTATTTTATGTTGACCTATATGTCACATAGACCTGACTCATGAATCTATAAGTGCATTGTGATTCATATATAGGAATTCATGTACCTATCATATTACAATTCTTATTCTTTTAGCTATAAAAATGATAAATTTATTTTAATGTGGGGACAGTTTGGCATTATAGATACATGTCCCCACAATGAAATAAAATCATAAATGAGAAGGGTGTAAAAGTCCACACTCTATAGGTGGTGGACCATGAGACACTAGTGGATCCAACTATAGTTCTGTATATGGCACCACCGAATTTATAGGGAAAAGGTGGTGATGCACAATTCTACAATGAGATGGTGGGCTGTCATTACTCCAATAGATCATCATTCAAAGATGTCTAAGAGGGGTTGTATTATAATCTTCTAGGATTATTTTTATTTTGAGATGTTGAGGGATGATAGATCAAGATAGTTAATTCACTTGTAGTTTTTCAATTTATTAGAAATGGATTATTCTGACCATTTTATAGAGCATGGGTGATTAAAACCAACTCTATTGTGTGACACAATATCTAAAGCCATAAATTTTTAGGTTGGTCTTTGGAACCATATTTTATTATAAGAGAGTGAATTTCTACTGAATTCAATTTCTATTATAGTGAAACATTATATTTTAAAAAAGAATAACCTAAGAGATATTTCAGGTGTGATAAAGAGAGGTTTGATACCAAGGTCATGTGCTGCATCGACCAGTAGTATGAAACATCTTTTGTAGATTACACATGGTTATATTAGTAGCTAGTGAAAATATTCCGGTATCCATGTGTGGATCCACTAGTGTGGTAGAATAGGGCATATGAGACCTCAGTGGATGAAAGACCTAGTCGAGTGTTGATCATGCACCAAATGGGCCACATACGGTGCCTTTGTAGAATGTTTTCTCCAACATCCAATGAGAGAGGTGATTAACTGAATCCACATGTAGGAGTGAGGTAGAAAACATCACATAATGAAGGATGTTGGAGTGCATCCATCTAGTAAGGCTGATGTGGTGGTTGTGGTCATAGTAGTTCAACTCCATATTTTCTGTTACAGAATATAAAATATTCTCAAGGAATCATGTCTATATAATAGGATAGAAAATTAGGCCAGATTTATGCATTGAAATAAAAACATTATGAGAAAAATACAGGACCCTCTACCATTATAGTTCAATTATAGGTACTTATACATTAGAATATTCTCATTACGATATATGTTCTTCTCCTAGCAATGTATATATATGAATATTGTGGAGTATCATTGTCTCAATGTTTAGTTTTATGATAGCATTATGTGGTATGATACTCCACTATGTATTTTACTGGAAGATGTACATTAGTGAAGTATGTGCCCCATTGATAGTGGATGGTGTAACATTATATGGAAACACATTTCATTGAGAATATAGTCTTTTCAATCATTCTCGGGATGGACTACATGGTTCCCATTCATGATATCGTTGATTTCTATCACTAAAGGTTTACTATCACATCACTAGATGGTGGAGTGTTTATTCACAATGGAGAATTGGTTTCCCAAGTAACCTGATATAGACCCTTGAAATGTGGGTTGGGTTGGATAAAAACTCTCATTATGTGTTTATATCTTGATGATTAGGGAACACATTAGCCATATTTTCCTCTAATGGTTAATCGGTTCAAGGATATTTTCCTAGGGAACATTTTATTATTGTCTATAGTACAGAATGGTGATTTCTCTATCAATTTAATGCTTGGAGTTTCACCATTATCAACACATATTTATATGGTGGATACTACTAGGATTTATGAGACCAAGATGTAGCTAGATAATTTAGAGGGAAAGGGATTTGTCCAACCTGTTACATCTATGTGGGGTTCCCTTTTCATTTTTTGTGAAAAATGAGGATGATAACCTTAGTGAGTGAGATATATGAATAAATAATGTTTGAATAAAATTGACACTTAGGAATATTATTCCTACTACATAACTTCACTATCAATTATTTAATAAATTTAAATTAACCAAATTTGATTTTATGATGTTAATAACTTATGTTTTATTACTATAACTATTTATATGTTAAAAAAACCATTAAAACTAAACCCATTTTATAAAAAAATGAAATTAATTATTTTCATATCAAATGTTACACTTTATATCAATATTTTATCATCATAAATTCATCATTTAAAATATTAAATGACATTCAAATATTATTTTTATGATAATAATCTTTTACTTGTTAACATTGAAATTATTAATTTCTAAAATTACTTCCACCTGTCAAATAGACTTTATATTCATTTTAGAACATAATTCTAAGAAATAGAATTTCATTTCTGTAATAAAATAACATTTATTTCCATTTACTATGAATATTTTACATGAAAACTATTGTATCCATATCCTATATGTTATTCTATATGATTGACTGAATATGTGGAAACAGTGACTTTATCACTGAAAATATTCCATGGGTGATGGTGGGATACAATACCACATATTTTGAAAACAAATTGATAAAAACTTTTATTATAGATAAATTATTATAATCTTTTATTATCATCTCATGTAATAAATTAAATTTTATGAATCATAACCCATGTTTACTAATCACATTATCTCATATTTATATTAGAAACACATTTTAAAAAAATTGGTTAAATATATTTTGACGTTGTTTACAACATTGAATGATATCCAACAATTATTAATAAATAAGTTCCATTAGCTGAATAATCCTTAAAATAAGTAATTCATTCTCACCATGTCATTACCACACTCAATAATATTGATTATACGAGTGAATACAAAATGAAATTTAGTTATCTTACATATAATTCATTTCAAACATCAACATAATCATAATTTTATTATTATAAGAATCTAGATTCACATTTTGAAAAAATTAATCATTTGGTTACTTATGAGGGTATTATCCAAACACATAAAATTTTTCACTCAATCATAAGAAAAATTAATAATTTATATACTAGTCGAAGAATATACTTACATTATTCTTCACCTTTAGAATGATTGATCTCAAGGATATGTTGGATTACTATGAATCCATTTATATATACAATGTAATATTTTATTATTTGATTATATTTTTTATGTTCCATATTAAAATTAACTCATAATTTTTCTCCAACTAAAATTAAGACCCATTTAAAAAACATTTTATCGATTAGTAGGCCATGATTTAGATAAATTTTATATATTAGTACTTATTATTGTTTCTATGGCCACATATATATTGATGTATAGAATTATCCCAATCATCTATTATATGAATATTTTATTGTTGAGTGGAAAAATTATTTTCGAATCCATAATATGGATAAACTCATCATTATTAATATGGTATAATATCAAAGTGTTTTTATGGTATGTTTTACCCAAAAAAATAAAAAATGGGGAACTGTTATTTTAGTATCAAATGATTACTTTCTTACCATACACAAGATAATTATGGGGAAATCTACTTTATTTGAACATACCTATTAGAATGATTGAGGCCCTGACCGGTGCTCACTTTATATGAAACCTACCAATTTATTTAAACATAATATACTTTTATTATTATGTTTACAAATTATTAATGTGTAACTATTTATATAATGCATAACACGTGTTATTAAGAAAAATTAAAATATAATAATATTTATACAGATAAAAATTAGTCTCATATATAAGGTACTAGAATCTCGTTGATGTAGATGATTAAATACAAATTAAAAAAACAATCCTTAATTGAAATTCACTTAAGTATTCAGGGAAGACATGATAGTGGGGGTGAATTAGTTGTTGTATTTTTTTTTGAAAATTTAAATTTTATCTTTTAAAATATTAACGACCTTTCGATGAAATTTTTTATCTTGTTGAGAAATGATGATTTCATGTTTTAACATAAAATAACTAGAAACATTAAATTTCGAAAAGAATGTGATAATCTCATGTTTTATTTTTTCTGGGTTCAACCCTGCTATGGAAAACCTAATCTTAATGATTATTTATTATTCACTATTATCATAGATTTTCCGCTATAATCAATCTTTGAATATAATGTTTTTGTTCTTATCACACTTGAATAGATTCCCACTATGAATACTCTTTATAGAATTCCATTAAATATCAACACAATTACCTTCACACTGAAATAATTTCTTCAAATTATGATATCGTTGCATACTCATAGTAATAATGGTTCTATATCTTACCATCATGTATTTATAAGTCTTTATTTCATCCCCCTTTGAATTAATCCATTAATTTTTCATATGATGATTATACATCAAAATGTTTGGGATTTTTGTCGCAAAAAAATCATTGATTTCAACTTGTTCTTTATGGAAAATATAATCAAAGACATCCAACACTAAATCATCATCATATAGCGTTGATAGATTCAGATGTCCTTGATTTGTAAACTCAATACATATTTCATAGAATCATCACAATTACAGAAAAATGTAAATATATGAATGGATCAACATATTGATATAAACCATGATAGCATAGTTATCGTTTCATATATTAATTTTCTCAAAAATATAAAATAATGGTCATCGCATGGTTTCTATCATCCTTTAACATTACTTTTTAAATGGTCAACCTTCTCTATATTTGATCAAAATTATATTTTTCTTCTTCTCCTTCACAACGTTAATGTTCTTCAATAAACACATGCTCTCAACATCAAAATGTCAAAATAACACTCACTTTTCCCTTCTTCCTTCTATACATGGTTAGTAAAAAATATGTTTTTTATCTTAATAATTTAGAAATTATTACATTAAATCTTTTTGCAATGATATTCATTCATTCATTTTACCGTATTCCGATTTTTTCTCTCATGATTATGATTTTTTTATTTTCCCCTCAATGTATATCTCAATTACATTCCCTATAATACATATCCATTTTTTCTTCAAACTTCTCTAAATTTTTATTGTAATCCATGTCACCTAGATTCATCCATCATTTTCCACCATTTCTCAAGGATCATTTACTATTCATCATATTTTCATGAGAATAAGAGACAAAAGATATTTAATCAATTTATGAAAAATAGAAAAACAATTATATTCTTAATTTGAGTCATTATTCACTATAAGTGAGATTCAATTAATATCATAATATACTTCAAGATAGTCAGTTAACTAAACTTTTAACACCATATTATTTATCCTTATCATGAGTAACAACACTTTTGGTGACATTTCAATAATTTTAGTACATATAGAGTGTAAGAACATGGGTCTTCATTTTTAGGTATGTATTCCTTTTATTGGGGTTTTTTAGGAAATGATGAGATTTTGGAAAAATTTTAAGTCCAAGTCATTCACTTTATACGTACACATTGTGTACTCGGTTACTACGAGTAGCAGGGTGCTGGCCATGTAATGTCCGTGCACACAACCGTGTGTGGTGACCTAGAGATTGCCTAATGAGGGGGCTGGTAAGGGAAGGTACACACTGTGTTCGTCAATAATACATGCAGTGTACTATCTTTTTATTTCCTTAATCATACCGGGGTTTCATCTAATATATATAAACACCTTCTTCTGGGTATGGTTCAACTGAGGGACACCATATGGCCGTGATATTTCCCTGATCCCCCAATTAAGCATCTGTTCTCTGAATCAATTGTCGTCAATTGTATTGGTATCACCTCCGTATGATCTTCCATCTTCTAGATATTCATTCCTTGATTCCACCTCTTTCAAGACTTATTCGAATATTAATTTTTTAGACATTTTTGTACATCTATAGTGTTCTTGGGTTATTCATGACTTTAGGTTCACGTATAACGGTATCCCTACACCGAGGTAGGTGGTTTGTGACTTTCCGTAGATATTCTTTGAATTCTATGTGAAAAAATGCCCAACACCATTGAACGGGGTGTTACGTGTTTACATTTTTTCCCTATTAATTACCTACAATGCCTTGATAGATTGCATAGAGGTTAATTGCTGAGAATAAGGTTATTTGGATAAGATTTGAATTTTTTTGCAATGATTTCTTGTTTTGACCGTTTGGTCTTGTTTTCTTGTTAGGATGTTTACTTTCCATGCCTAGTATTGTTGTATGGGGTGATTGTGTTCTTACATTCCATTATTCTATAGACAGTTAGCCGATTAATTTTTGAGGTCTACTTTTGCCACTACGTTTTTCTATACTTGATTCACTTACATCGGGCCGTGAGAACCTAGTATAGTAGACCATAGGGAGAATTGGTATAAGAGATTCTTCAGAATGTCTTTGATTACTTACGATGTAAGACCATATGGGGAATTGAAGTAAGTTCTTTCTCATAGTGTATGTACTTTCTTGATGCAGGCCATAGGGGGAATGTGACGTTAGTGCTTCCCTAGAGCACCAATAGTTACCGATATGATACTAAATGTGGAATTAACGGTGAGTGATTCCTTTGTGAGTCTATGTTATGTGGAATTAGAGAGGTTAGACTAAGTGTACTACCCAGAGGGTTTCTTGTTTTTTCTAGTTAGGACCAGAGGTGATAGGTTTTGATTACTTCCTAGAGGGTTACTAGTTTTTAATTATCTGCTTACACGATATGTGGTTTCTTTTGGATGCTTTGAATCTATAGGATAGTTTATTGTTGAGTAATTCCTTTTTACTTCTTCTATATACTTATTTCCTACCATATATATACACTGACTATTAGGAACCGATCTCGAGGTGGTTTCCTACTAGGATTTAGTCACACACCCTGTTTGGGACATGATTTTGAGCACAAATAGATTATATTGTTGCAGGTCTAGATTAGAGAAAGAACCCATATACTTCAGGTACTTTAATGCTTTGGAACTCGAGAGCATGAGACCAAGTGTATGCTAGCGATGTTTAAGAGCTGTTTACTACTTTTTTTGTACTTTGGTTTAGTACTGTATTTCAGTATTTTGTTTTGTTTGGCTGATTTCCAAGACATATGTATCACACATCATTTATATATTTTTTCTCCAGTTGTTTCATTCATCAGTCTTCCATTATATACTATTGATTAGTATGTTTAGTGTTACTACTATTGTATATCTTTTTTACATACACTGTATTACTTTTACAATGAGAGAATAGTTTCCCCACTGTCACACCCATGGCCCTTGCTGCTAGTAAGAAGCCTCTGGCATTCGGGGAAATGTTCTTGAGGCCATGTGGCCAACTAGGTGTAGGGAGTCTCTAGGCGGTTTCTTAAACCAGGATGTAAAAAAGTTGTATCAGAGGGATTATTTTCTCTTGACATACTATTTGGAGCATTAAGTGGGTGTTAGGATGGAATAAGTACATGGTAATAAACTGTTCTTGGGAGTAGCTAACCTGTGTACAGGGAAAATCTAATTTACCTCGTATATTGTGATTTTCCTAGTATTTCAATTGTACAGTTGATTTTACATTCACAATTAGGTTATTCACATGCATTGTGTTGTTATCGTTGATATTATTGAGGTTTTATTTCTGTTGAAACCCCATGAGATGTGGGTATGCCATGTCATGAATCATATATGCACTTGTTAGAAATCACATGTCAGGCATTCTTTCCATGCCATTTAGGGTGAATTAGTGATTTCATGTTGTTTGGATAGGTGTTGTTCTAGATATGCTTGTGTTTCGATAAATTACTTGAAATAATTCCTATTGTTTCATAGGGTATTGAATTTGTGAATGGTTTTTTTAATGAACTCCAAATTTTGGTTCTTGAGGTGTTATGGGCCCTCAAGGATCAGAATTTTGCAGATCATTGCACTGTTTTATTGTATATAATGTGTATAAGATTCCAAGCATTGATTCGTGAGTAGTATGGGCCCTCATAGATCGAAATTTGGCACATTAATGTCTTTTCAGTGTTTTTATGGGCTACATAGTAGTTTTTGAGGCTTATTGTCTAGGAAAACCCATAATACATGCCTTGTAGTGATGAATAAAAGCCATGTGTTCTTCTGTTTGGGAAGAAACTATTTTTCTTAAGTAAATGACATGTACTGTATATACACACCATGTAGTCTCTAACTGATTAACTTACTATGTGGGCACAGCCACGGGGTTGGAAAAATATATTAGCGGGACACGCCATGTAAGAGATGTACACGCTTTGTGTTTAGAGCCTATGTTTTCTCATGTGACAAATGACATGAATGGATAAATCATAGTTCATACACGTCGTGTCAATCTCGAACATGCCATGTAGTTTAATCCTTGGAATCCAACCATGTAACTAACAAAACGGTTCGATGAAATCCATTAGTACAGGTAGTGTCCATCTGGAACACGTCGTGTAGTGTGAGCCATGTAACCAGACGTGTAACTAAAGACACGGGCTACTGAATTTCATCTAGTACATGACTTGTATTTTTCTAGGAGAATCGTGTTGCATACCCATGTAAGGGAACTCAGATAGGGGAATAGGATTCATGTACACACCTTGTTGTGGACAAAAATGTCGTGTATCCATGTTTTCATTAACATGAATTCATTCTTTATCCTAATCCCTTCTTATGATTCTAGTTTTCAGTACTTGATAATCTTGATCTAAGGTGTGCGTTTGACCATGCAAAGTCATGGCATAGAGACGTCCTCTGGTTGTCTTCCAATTACAGTGCAGTGATCAGACACTGTACATGGCTCTTCAAAGACATCCAGCAAATCCTCCAGTCATTCCAATCTTGGAACGAGCCATCATTCTTGGTATAGGTGTTGATTAATAGTTCCAAGATGGCTTTATGAGGTTAATGTAGACCTCCTAAGGAGTACCACATCCTGTCCCGTCTATGGAAGAGTTGACGCTTGTTTTTCAGTAGAAGCTTCCTCCCACTTTCACAGGGGAAGGAGGACCTCATGCTACATATTCATGGTTAGATGCCATGTTTTCTATCATCGAGAATCTAGATATTCCTTCATAGAGGAAGGCCAAGATCTATATGTACATTCTTTGGGATTATTCCATGAGATGGTGGGATTTTATCTCTCAGGTTGGACACCAGCAGGTTATGGTCTAGGGTAAGTTCCATCATACCTTCTATAACTACTTCTACCTGGATACATTGAGGGCCGATCGAGCCCGAGAGTTCATGAGTATGGTGAAGGGTACTCATTCTGTTATGGAGTATTCCTCTTGCTTCACAGAGTTGTATCGCTTCACAGTTATTCGAGGATATGATGAGTTATTCTGGGAAAAGAAGTGTGATGATGTGCTGAGGCATGGAATCTGATATCAGGTGAACATCATCAGTCTAACTTCCATCAATTCTATCATCAAATAAGTGATGATCCCTGAGCACAATCTAAGGGATTCTGGAGTTTTGAGCCAGGGAGGTTTGACATCTGGAGTTATTATCCCTCCTACTGACAGTAGGATGTTCCATAGGGAATCTACGCATGAAGATCCATTGAGGGGAGATTCTTTTTATGGTATCCAGGTGGTGTGCCACTAGTGCAGGAAGAGTGGTAATACGAGGCCACATTTCCCGAGAGACCAAGTGGAATGTCGATATTGTGAAAAGATGGGTTATCTTAAGTTATTCTATCAGATCATTTCACCAACATCTGGTGACCAGGGTTCTTCTATGACTCCTCTTTCAGGAGAAGCACTACCAGTTTCTCATTATCTAGGGAAATGGAGTTCTTCCGGTTGTTCAGGGTGAGGTGGTGGTTGTGCCCGTGGTAGCCAGTTGCCAGGCTATCAGTGACAGTAAAGTGGATCTGCTCTGAGTGGTCAGGTAGGGTCACAGGGCCATGGTACGGGCTAGACTTTTTCAGTGAAGCAGGCCTATTATGAGTCGGATCTGGGACCCTCTACAGTTCGAGGTACGATCCTAGATTCCTCAGTTTTAGCTTCATCACTATTCGATATAGGGACTTCCAATGGCTTTATATATGTTTATGTTATGTAGAGCCTTAGGCTCTGTATCATTTCTTCTTCTGATGTCTTGACATTGGACACTCCGTTTTGGACAAAAAGACATGTGTATGTAAGTGTGAGGAGTTCCCCCTTGAGGTTGGTGGGTGTCACCTATTTTGGGACCTTTATGTCCTAGATATTATATGCAATGTTTTCATTTATGAAAGGGTCTGGTTAGTTCCATACCAGGTAGTCATTGATTACTATCACCACAGGGTGTGTTTTTCCTCGCCAAAGGTTGGATTTTTTCTTCACAAGGGTGAATGGGATGTCCATGTGATTTGAGCGGGACCCGAGCATCATGGGTTAGGATGAGTTTCATCCCAGATTTCTAGTCTATATCTGTACAACTTAAGGAAATCAAAGATGGACATTCCTCTAGTGGTGGATTGTTACAGGGATGTCTTTCCAGAGTACGTTTCAGGTTTTCCTCTAGAACAAGAGGTAGAACATTCTATTGATTTTAGTCCAGGAGTAGAACCAGTGTCCATTCCTCCTTACAGGATGTCTACACTAGAGTACAATAGATCAAGAATTAGTTTGAGGAGTTTCAAGAAAAGTGTTTCATCCCACCCAGTACTTATCCTTGGGGTTCACCTGTACTGTCTGCGACGAAGGCTGATGGTACCCTCCGACATTGTGTGGATTATCGAAATCTAAACCAGTTGACTATCAAGACCAGATATCCCTTTTTGAGTATTGACTATCTTTTTGATCAACTTATAGGAGCCCAAGTGTTCTTGAAGATTGAATTGTGATCTGGTTACCATCAGTGGTGCATTAACCATCTGAAATACCACTCACATCCTTCCGGAGAAGGTATGGTCTATAAGAGTATGTGGTTATGTTGTTTTGTCTCATGAACGTGCCTTCTATTTTCACGGTTCTCATGAAACGAGTGTTCAATCCGTACATAGATTCCATCTTGGTGGTTTTCGTAGATGATATATTAGTGTACTCTTACACTCGACACGACCATGCTGCTCATCTTAAGATCATTTTGAGTACACTGAGAAAGAATCAGTTATATTCCAAGCTCTCCAAATGACACTTTTGGATGGAATAGATTCTCTTCTTGGGTCATTTTATCTCAGAGAAAAGAGTATCAGTGGTCCAAGAGAAGGTGAGAGAAGTATTTTTTTGGGATAAGCTGAAGAACTTCTTTGATGTAGGAGGTTTTCTAGGGCTGGATGGACACTAAAAAAGTTTCATACAAGAATTCTCACACTTATCATCACCACTGAAGGATATGACTAAGAAGGTTGTAATGTTCTTATGGTTAGATTCTTTTAAGTAATCCTTTTAGGAACTGAATGGGAGGACAAATTCTTCACTAATACTAGTTTTTCTAGAGATGGAAAAGAGCTATACTGTTTATTGTGATGCTTCAGGTATCAGGATAAGAGTTTTGCTTATGCAGGGAGAAAGAGTCGTTGTGTACAAGTCTTGACAGTTGAGGCCACATGAGAGGAATTAACCGACACAAAATCTTGAGAAGACTGTAGTTGGTCATGCCTTACACTGTTGGTGACATCATCTGCTGGGAGATAATTTTGTGGTTTTCACTAACCTCAAAAGAATCAAGTATTTCTTCCCTCAGCGTGACCTGAATTTGAGACAGAGAAGGTGGGTTGAGTACCTTCAGTATTTTAATTTTGAGCTTTCCTACACGCTTGGAAAAGGAAATGTCGTAGCTGAAGCACAGAGGAGGAGGACTCAGATACCGGCCGCTCAGGAGGCCAGTAGTGAGTGGAAGCTTATGGCTATATTCCCTAAGATGCCTTTGGAGGTGCGCGACAGACATGGGTCGACGTTTCTTTCTTCTGTAGCTATTACCTCTACACTTCTTGATCGACTACGAATGAGGCAGCTATCAGATTATAAAGGCCTAGTCCTATGGGTAATCGTGTTAGGAGGGGACCCAATTCCTAGATGGACCATAGGGGAGTATGAGGTCTTGCATTTTCATGGGAACATATTGGTGTCAGCAGACATATGTGAGGAGATGATGTGGGACTCTCATTCCTCAATTTGGGTAGTTCACCCTGGTGTCAGAATGATATTTCATGATCTACACCATCAGTATTGGTGGCCTGGTATGAAGAGGGATGTTGCTGGTTTCACCCTGAGGTGTTCTACCTGTCAGCAGGTGAAGGTTGAGTATCAGTGACCAGTAGGGATTTTGCAGGGGTTACCCATTCTTGAGTGGAAGTGGAATGATGTCGTGATGGATTTCGGGATAGGTTTGCCAAGGTATCCTCGAGGGAATGATGCAGTTTGGGTTGTCATTCAGAAACTCACAAAGGTTTCTCACTTCTTGACGATCATGGAGACCAGCAGAATTGATTATCTGGGATAGTTGTACATCCGATTGATTGTATTCTTACATGGTGCTCTACACTGCATTGTTTCAGACAGGGATGCCCATTTTACATTGCGGGTTTTCCAGGGGATATAGAAGGATTTGGGTACAAAGTTACATTTGAGTACAGCTTAC
Source organism: Viscum album (assembly GCA_963277665.1). Lineage (NCBI taxonomy): Eukaryota > Viridiplantae > Streptophyta > Magnoliopsida > Santalales > Viscaceae > Viscum > Viscum album. Next base: position 645,401,414 of record OY728128.1, read on the forward strand.
CATCCCCAAACAGATGGCCAGTCCAAGCATACGATTCAAGTGATTGAGGACATTCTATGAGCATGCATCCTATATTTTGGAGGTTCTTGGGAGAAGCATATACCACTTGTGGAGTTTTCCTACTATAATAGTTTCCACAGAACTATTTAGAAGGAACATTATGAGGATTTTGATGGTAGTCCATGATGAACAGCCTTTTATTGGATGGAGGTAGGAAAGTTAGCTATGCTAGGACCTCGTCTTGTCCTAGAGACCAAAGAGTAGATAGAGTTGATTCTGAAGAGGATGGATACTGCACAATGTCTACAGAAGTCTTATATTGATCGATGGAGATGACCACTAGATCTTGAGTTTGGGGATAATATTTTCTTGCATGTCACACTGAGTTTGGGACACATAAGGATTCTGAGATATGGTAATCTTTCTCCGATATACATCAGGATGTTTGAGGTTTTGGAAAAGGTCGGGCTGGTTTCTTATTAGCTGCAGTTACCTTTGTGGTACTAGGCTATGCATAGCATCTTTCACGTTTCCCAGCTTCGACATTACATCTCAGACCCATCCTATAATTTTAAACCCGAAGAGCTTGAGTTAGAGGTGGATTCCTCATTTGAGGAGCATCCTAGCCGGATTGTTGATTATAGTGCGATGGTTCTCTATGACTGGTCAGTTCCTTTGGTATGAGTGCTATGGAAGCACAGGTGAGTACAAGATGAGACATGGGAGAGGGATACATATTTATGATCACAATGGCTGGAGCATTTTTAGGATCCTTCTTCTACAACTCCCTGCTATGGAAATTAGGTGACAAATTACATTAAGGGGGGATGTTTGTAAGAACCTAAATCTTCATTTTAGGTATGTTTTCCTTTTTCTGGTGTTTTTAAGAAAAAGATGAGTTTTCTAAAAATTTTAAATTACACGCTGTCTACTTTAAACGCACATGTTGCGTACTCGGTTACAGTGGGTAGTTGAGTGCTGGCCATGTAACGACTGTGCACACGGCTGTGTGCGGTGACCTGGAGACTGCCTAATGCAGGGTCCAGTAAGAAGAAGTACATGTTGTGTAATTTCAAAGTAACCGTAGTGTATTGTCTTTTTATTTCATTAAATCTACCAAGGACGTGTCTGACAGATAGAATCATTTTCTTCTAGTTCTGGTTCGATCTAGAGTTATCATACGACCATGATCATTCCCTGATCCCCCTGATCTAGAATTCATTCTCTAAATCGGTCGTCGTTGATTTCCTTGGGATCACCACACCAAGCTCATCCTTCTTCTAGAGATTCATTTCCTGATTCTTCCACTTTCATGAGTTATCTTCGGTTGAACGTTTTTGATGTTTATGTAGATCTATGGTGTTATTGGGTGATTCAAGGCATGAGGTTCACATATAATGATCTCCCAACACTGAGGTTGGTGGTTCATGCCTTTTCGTAGATAGTCTTTGAATTCTATGTGAACAATTTCCCAATACCCTTGAATGGGCTATTGGGTGTTTAATTTTTGAGCCATGTAAATTTCCTACTATGCATTGATAGATTGGATAGAGGTAAATTGTTGAAAATAGGGTTATCTGGATAATCTATGGATGTTTTCCCCATCATTGTTTGTTTTGACCGTTTGGTCTTGTTTGCCTATTAGGTTGTTTACTTTCCATGCCTAGTATTGTAGGATGATGTGACTGTGTTCTTACACTCTGTTATTCTATAGACTGCTAGCCATGTAGTTCTTGAGGTTTACTTTGGCCTCTACATTTTGTTTTTCTTACATAACATACACAGGGACGTTAGAACCTAGTGTTGTAGACCATCGTGAGAATGGATGTAAGGGCTTCTACAGAGTGTATTTTTCAACATTCGATATGAGACCATAGGAGGAATTGACATTAGTGATTCCTCATTGTGTCTGTAGTTCCTTGATGTAGGCCACATGGGTAATGCGACGTAAGTGCTTCCCCAGAGTGCCTTTAGTTACTGATACGAAACTACAGGAGATATTAACGGTGAGTGCATCTATAGTGAGGCTATGCTTAACCTGAACCATAGGGGTTAGAATAAATGTACTACCCATAGAGTATCTTGTGTTTTCTAGGTAGGACTAGAGGGGATATGCTGTGAGTACATCCCATATGGTTACCTATTTGTGATTATCTACTTATGTGATATGTGGTTTATTTTGAATTTTTTTTAATATGTAGGAATGTTTAATATTGAGTACTTCCATTTTTATTGATTCTATCTGCTTATTTCATGCCATATATACATTGAATGTTTGCGATAGATATTTTGGTGGTTTCCTACTAGGATTTAGTCTCACATCCTATTTGGGTCATGATTTTTGGATAATAAAGATTATATTGTTGCGGGACTAGATAATGGAAAGAACCTTTCTACATCAGGTACTTGATTGGTTCGGAGCCGGAGAGCATGAAACGAAGCATAGGCTTGTGATGTTGAGGATCTATTTACTGATTTCATTGTACGTTGGTTTAGTACTTTATTTAATCATTTTGTATTGTTTGGATGATTTCCTAGACATATGTATCACACAACATTTATATATATTTTTTATGGTTGTTTCTTTCATCAGTATTATAGTGTTTACTATTATTTAGTATGTATAATTTTTCACCTATTGTATATAAGTTTTATTTCTACTGTGTTAGTTTTCCAATGATGTCATAGTTTCTCCACTATCATATGCAAGGCCCTTACTGCTAGTCGGTAGCCTCTCGCATTCGTGGAAATGTGCTTGAGGCCATGTGAACAACCGGGTATGAGGCATCGTTGGGAGACTTCTAGAACATGGATGTTACATAGAGTTTCATCGTGATTAAATTTGCAGAGTTGATAAATCAATATTTTATTATATTAGGCCTAATTTATTTCACATAAAATCATTAGGGCATGATCTTTTATTTTTCATCAAATAGGTAGAATCATTTTATTAATATTTTATAAAATGATTAAAATCACATTCACTATATTAATTATTTCCTCATAGTATATATGTATAGAAAAAATAGATTTATAACTTAAAAATACCTCAAAAATTGATGTTATAATTCTCATATCATGATTATTTTATCATAAACACAATGTCACGATTATATAAACTTTCTATTATTTTGACCCATGAAAATAAATTAAAAAAATATCTTAATAAAATTATTTATTATAAATTAAATTTGGAAACCCATATTATATTATATAGAAATCTCAAAACATCACTGATTCAATTGGAATATGGTGTACATGTAAATGATTTCTAAAGATATTATAAACCATTTCCTAAATTCATGTATCCAGATCAACAGAGTCATATGAATTTTAGAGTCATCATTTTATATAACTTGTAATGTCATATGACGTCCATAATGTTATACTTCTTTTGTCTTAATGTCATGTGTCATCTCCCTCAATGACTGATGGTGCTCATCCAAGGTCATACGACACTCTAATGTTATATTCTCGGTTTAAAGTCATACACCAAACATGATAACATTTGATGTACCTATAACTTATATGATATTATTTATTTAAATGTATTTTTTATGTTATATTATTCTTTATAATTGATAGGTTTTCTATAAATACTTATGAAATTATATATAATATGAAATAGACGTAAACTATTGGGATCTGTATAAAAATTATAAAAATTTAGAAATGACTTTGAGACATATTCAAAACAATTATAAGCCTTTATCAATGTTTTTGTTAACAATTATTTCAATTATAATAGAGATTAAAATATTTTTTTTATGGATTCTATATAGAATTAATTCATTACTCATTCATTCAATCATATTTAAAACTTATTTAAACACATATTCTGTGAGTTTTATCCTACAATTTTCATTTTATACCCTTCCAAACTATGTTATATAGATATTATAACATTTTATATGTTTTTAACATGAATACCAGCTATATAAACCATATGATGAATGGAGTTACTCTCCATCCATCCAACAATTATACACGCATTTTACAATATATGATTCTTTCCCATTTTTATGATCATTAACTTATAACTCCAAAATCTATTACCCTTAGTGATTACGAAACATTGAAGTGTCAAATTTGATGGGTTGATACATACTCTATTTCCAATAATTAAGAAAAATTGACCATATCATTTTCATATAATTTTTTAATATAAAAACCAATTATCATTAAAATAAATTTGTCTTCTTCGAACTCCTCCTATTGATTTTTTGTCATTAAATAAATTCTCTAAGGTAAATTTTACTCTTATCCCAATAATTTACATAAAATTGAAATGATTAGGGATCTACTCTACATTTTTAAAAAAGTTAAATATAATGGAAACAGTTATCCTCTTTATAAATCCATAACCTGAAAACCATAATATTTTCTTGGTGTTATCTTTATTTCATGGGAGAATGAGGGAAGTACTGAATTTCATTATATATATCCTTATGTAAGACAATTATAATTCTATATTGTCTATATTAGAGAAAAAAAAAATCAGTTATTATAAAAATATATCAAATTAGTTTATATACAATTCTAAATATAGAACAACATCTTAATTCAGTTATTTTTGGCTTGTGAAGACACATTTTTACGAATGGTTAAAACCTATAATAAAAATTAAAAATAAATAACAAAATTCTTGTAAATGTATTCATTTTTTACTTATTTTATAGATAATAAATCCATAGTGGTAATTAGAAAAAAATCATAAATATGTTAGGAGACAAAAAATAATACCTAAACATCCAATTTTTTTAAAAAATATCTGGATTCTAGATTTAACAAATTAAATAAACATTTTTAATCTTTCTATTATAATATTGATCCCCCTAAAAGGATGTATTCCATTCACCATCATAATCAAAATGAAATAAATGATCTATTCTACCATAATACTAGAGGATATCATATATTAATTGAAAATGAATAATTTTTTTTAAAATAATAGTATAGCATGATAAATTTTCCAACCATATCTTTAGATGTTTCATATTATAAAAAGAAATGCTTTCTTCCAACTACACCAACAATTCCCATGTTGTATGAATATATAAATTGACATGGTAATTAGGTCAATCATAATAGACTATTTAGTTATTTATATGGTATTGATCCTTGATTATCAACTCATTGACAATATTTTAAAAGGGTTTTATGTGTATAGACCACATCATGATTACATTATGATATAAATATTTTTGGAGAACACATATTACATTTTTTCTTTATTCCCAGATATCATGGGATTATTTTTGTTGCAAATAAAGGCCCATTTATTAGGTTCCAACAAACTAGAATTTTCATAACTGATCTGGAAACACAATAATAATAAAATTTATCTCATGGTAAAGAAATTTATTTGTTTTTGGTTCATTTTTAGTAGTTATCTTAATATTAAGAGTTATTAGTTTATTCCATTTTAATTTTAAAATATCACAGTTACAAGGAGACAATTCATACACATCTTGAATATGTGATCTAATTTTCTTCAATATATACACACCATGTTAACAGTCTTTGATTTTCCCTTCATGTGAAACAAATATACATCATCAAGGGAATCTACGACTAATCAAATATATTTATATTATTTATGGATTTACTTTTTTTTATTTTAAATTTATTCCTTAATTAATTTAATTCATGCATAATTTTCAATGGTTTGTTTCATGGTCTCTCATACCATAAAAAATCCCATCTCTATTGGTTTTACAACACATTTGACATTCTTATTGGATGAACATTTTTTATCTTTCTTCTTTTATCTATTCACCAATGGATACTTGTTTTCCTAAATTATAAACATCATTTAAAAATAGTGTGTCTTTATCTATTAATTAATATATGATCTTTTCACGTTTGGTATGAAATATATGTCATTGTAAGATGAGAAATTATTAATCAAGTCTTCAAAATATTATTTTAGAGATTATATATGTTCATTAAAGTAAAATTCTTCTTTATCCATGAAAACATACTCATTACACAAGGGTTTTCTGAAATTTTATCTTTTCATTCTATTGTTCTAGGCCTTATACAATATTCACAGTATAACATATTAATGACAACCTCATCTTTTACATCACTATTATATTATTTTTAGAAACAACTACATAAAATAATCACAATCCATGATCAAAAGGTATAATATCATTGGGAAATGTGGAAAATATATTACATATACATAAAAAACAATCCAATTTATTTAATATATTCTTATTTATCCTTCAAAATATCATATTATCGTTATTATATTTTGTAACTATCTGATATACATCAAAAAATTTGGTGAGCTAAAATCACTATAAGAGCCTGAAAAAGGGACAAGAATAAATATAACATGAGTGAGCATATTCATGATCAGAAAAACATAAAAATAATATCATCTCAAATATCATGGGGGAATCAATGGATACGAGAATGAAATTTGTAAATTCATATAAATTACACATCATGTCTTAGGGGCTAAACACCAAAAATAGTTGTGATCAAATGTAGCATCATGTTCTTGCATAAAATATGTGAATAATAATAAAATCAACATTATGATGATATCTAGAATCATGTTCAAACATAATAAAAATAATTTCAAGTGATGCATCACATTACTCAATTCATTGAAGGACTATATAATTCTAATCGCACCCATCACATCATAATATTTACATAATAATGCATTATACATAGAACATATTATAATAATAAACATAAATTTACCCTCGTAATGGGATGGGTTTCCTTAGGATTTCATCAGTCATGGTATTATGAATAAATTTGAGTTTCACAAAGGGAATAGATATTTGGTTTACAAATCATCACTCAGCAGAAGAAATGAAACAACTCAAAATGAGTAAAATATATGTTTTAGAAATAAGTATTATTTAAAAAATTCATTTTATTTGTCATAAAATCATGTATGAAGCATGTATATAGATAAATATAAATAGTAAAAATAATGAAAATATATTTCATGAATATTATATGAGAAATAATACAAAGAATTTCATGAAATATAGACAACTGAAAAAAAGGAGTTGGGTTGGAGAATCCCCTTACTTTATTTGAGAAAGCATTATTAACTTGTGATTAATAACATGTATAATAAAATTACTTAATTAATTACTAAATATTGAAGATATTATACTTATATAGTATTTAATAAAAATTTAATAGGTTATTTTATGGCTAATTCAATGTGTTATAGGGATAAATTTCATCATTCTATGAGTATTTTTTTAATGGTTTTCATGATCGGTTCACTTTAATATAATAATGGATGTTCCTGTAAAAAGATAATAATTCCCAGAAGTTAAGTGAAGAGTTTTTAATCAATTTAATGAATTAGAAATTGTACCATATATTATTGTTTATATCATGAGGCTGATTTATATTATAAAAACATTATAGATAAATGTTTAAGTCTTTTTGTTTGGTTTTTCATGCCATCACGAACTAGTTTCATATTGATTAATAATATGTTTTTAAATTAATTCCATAACATGGGAAAAAAATATAAACATTGAAATCGTAATTGAACAGAATATTTTTTTTATTAACAAATTAGAAGGCAGTAATAGAAAATGAATACTCATCATCCGTGAATGCAGTGAACCGAACAATCACATATGATGTTATCATTTTTTTTGAATAAAATTAAAAGATAACAAATTTTATGAGAAATATTTTATTAACACATAATATACTAGTAAATATATGATAATAGAGTTATCATGATAATTTTAATATGGTAGTTTATTATAGGTAATATATGAAAAGAAACTAAAAGAGAAGGACTGAGGATTTTTCCTCCAGAATGTTGTCTCCTTGATAACCTTCTAAAAGAGAATGGGTTGAGGATTTTATTGTGAACATAATCAATTTTATGAGTAATTATTATTTGGAAATGAATTTGACATAATATTGGAACACATGAAAGGATTATATTGTAACGCCCCGACCCTAATTATCTAGAGTCGGTGCATTATTACATAACATTGGCATGATCATGAGAAAGATCAAGTCTCGAATGACCGATTAGTTTAGTAGCCTTGGAATAACTAGATACATCCATAAATTTTTACATTACATCATAAAAAAAACATCTTGTCTTCATATCCCCTCATACTATCCCTGCATGTCATTCATAAATTACTTCTTCATAATCCTGGGAAAAATAAAACATTGAAAGGGGTGAGCTCGGATGCTCAGTAAGGATAACATTATAGCAGAAGCTTTCATAAATAAGCATAAACACTTAAGGCAATTTATAACTAAAACAAAAGCCTTTTAAAATTGAACTTCAACATAGTATGGCAAAAGTAAAATGAAATAATGCCATTTACTTACTCACATGGATATTCTATTAGTCGAATGATCACATGCAATATCAATAACCACTTTCATAATGATGGAATGCATAATGCCAGACTATCATAACCACATAGCCAAGGCCTCGTGCCAAGACTACAAATAAGATTTTGCCAAGGCCTTGTGCCAAGACACTAGTTTGTCTCATGAGACCTACCGATGCATCGAGGAGCTATAGCGGGCTCCACCCGTCACATATTAAGTCCAATGCATTCCTCATATGAACAGGTTTAAGCATAAAATAAACATTCGTATTAAAACTAGCATACGAAATGTCAATACTTTAACCACAAACCATGAATGGTATAAAAATAGAACACCCACAGTCAAATATAACACATTTGATACAATATGGAAGATTGTATTGTATCACATTAACCTCAATCATGAATAATGAAGGATGATGACATAGATGAAAATAATCATCAAAACTATTTGATAGAAATATCCCCCTTTTCTTGAAAACATTTAAAGTCACACTATTTGTCAAGAAGCCATTTAAAAATAGATTTTTGAATCAAAGTGTCCCATACCACTTTGAAACTTTTTTAAAAGGAGTTTTAATTTGTAAACATTAATGTCCATATAAATAAATCCTTAAAACCATTTTTTAAAACATGGACATTAATGAGAAAGATTTAGATGAATATGTCTTTAAATCATTTTAAAAATGGTATTTTAGTTAGAGATTCCAACCAAAAGAGACACTTGAATACAAATAATTGTGGTAATCAAAACTTTGTAATATCATGAGAATAAAGGGATTCATGATATACTATGTCAAAGTACGTTATATACACCACATAAAAGTGATTTGGTGTATATCAACAAAGAAGTCTCAATGGAATGTAAATTGAGATGAAATCTCTTGTAAAGGTTGTATACTTAGGTTAAGGATAAATCAATGACATAATTATGTGTGACAAATACAAATACACTAAATATGATTGGATATTCAGTGTAAGACAATCAAAGGACATTCACACATATTCTTGTAAAAACAATACCAACGAATTGGATGTTTAACTCAACAAATGGAGAATGAGTTAAAATTACTCTTATCAAATTCATATCAATGACTTGAGAATTACCAATGGAGTGATTATGTGCATCAAACTTATATCCACAGGAAGGGGAGTGGAAATTATGACATAATCAAATGAATAGTGATTCCACACATAATCTTGGGGTAATATAATCAATGAAATATGTGTAAAGCCAAATGAGTGGAAATTGAAATCTCAAATTCCCTTATCGATTAGGTAACTTTCGAAACATACACCCATGAAAGAAGTATCATACCACGATGATGTAAATACCCATAAATTAAAGTATATTACACAATGAATACAATCATGGGCAGTACACATACACCACATGCAATAATTAAGTGGTGAACAATAGAATTCTCACGAAATTAAAAGTGAGATTAGAAAATCCCTTACTTTGTACTTTTTCCTTGGTCTATGGTAGGTTTACCTCCTGTATAATGGTGAAATAATTGTTATTGAATAATACAAGAATCATTTACTTTAATATGATATCATATATTATCTTTTAACATTGATTTGTTAATAATATCTTAGTATTAACGCCGTTTTGGGTGTTAACTTACTCATTTTCTTTTATATGTTTTGTTACATAAGTCATGTTTGTTGTATCTTATTAATATCTAGAATGATATCAAGTCCTTAAACATCATTTTTAAATCATTAAATGATAATTATACTTTAATGGATACGATGGATAATGAATCTCATCGCGTTCGTGGAGACGGTAGTCCGTACGTACGCACGAACGCTACTTCCATTTAATTTTTTAATTTTTTATTTTAAAAGAATCGAATCCAAATGATACATAGGTATATTACTATTCCAGTATAATATAATATTTTATATATGTTACTTAAGTTCATTAACACCATCCTTTATACGTTTCATGTGTGGTATGAACGAGTCATATCATTTTAAGGGGGCGGAAGTCCGCACTTCCTCAAATGAAATTATCGTATGTATATACGACATGAAACGAATAATGGTATGAAATAAAATGGAATTACAGAAGCTTATATATAAAATATATATCATTAATATCATATTTAATTACAGTGCCATCATAATGGCCACCATGAGAGGCGGTAAGATGTTTTTGAACAATCATCGTTTCGTGAGGCGTTAGTTTGCCATCCACAGAAACATTATGTTCATCATCCATTAGATGGAGTTGTGTGTATGTGTAGTTTGAATACTTCTTATAACAACATCCTAGTATATTTAGGATACTGGTGTTGTTACAAAAGAAGGGAAATAAAAAGAGTTTGGGGGTTGAAGAAGCAAAATAAATGAAAATAATTTAAGAGAAATCGTTACCTTTAATTTAGGTAACTCACTTTGGTTGGAACCAAAGGACTTGTTGAAATGCTTTCTGCCTAAGGGGAAGCTTCAAGGAGGAGGATAGGGATGTGGGGAGCTTAGTTGGGCAGAGTTTGGACGAGCCAAGTGGCTTGAGAGGTGTGAGGAAATGAGAAGGAGGAGTGCCCTTTTATAAGAGGGGTGAGGGGCACCTTTGGAAAAGCTAGAAATATTAATTTATAATAAATTCATATTCGGTTTCCAATGGCTCAAAAGTTGACTATTCAAAGGTTGAGGTGGGGATAGGTCGGAAACAACTCATCCAATAGAATTTAGACAGGTTTGGGTACTTATATTAACCTTATCTTTAAGTATTAACTCTAAGTTAATTAGTTTCACTTTTACAATGTCTCTTTGTATTTTTATATAATATGGTTAATAAACTTACTATATACATCCAAAAGACCCCCAAGTGGTCCATTAATGATTAACTTATTATAATATAAGTCTCTTGGCCGAACCTTAGATTTTTAGGAATTTAATATCAATTAATAATATAATATTTGTTTTAAGAACTCTTTTATGTCAATTTTGACACTATTCACTAGTTGATTTTTGTGAAACTCATAACAGATTGATTACTTCGAAAAAAGTCAAATAAATCAATCCTAATATATCATATTATCCTAGAAAATTTGTTTAATTCATTAAAAGTTTCATATTATAATTATTTGGGTATTTATAATATCAATTATGTTAATTTTTTACTATTTTAGTAATTACTGCATCATCATTGTGTCATAAATAAAATAACTTATTTAATGTCAAAAAATTATAAATAAAATATAATTATGTAGGAAATCTTTTTAGCTTTCTAATGAATATTTATAATCTAAAATCCAGCATATATAACCCTATGTAACAATTGTGTTTCTAAAAGATATATGCTTGTGTCATTTTGTATTCATTTTAACTTAATTAATATAAAGTGTCATTATCACTTACAAGTGGATCCATGGGGTCCCAAAATTGACCCAAAGATGCCCATGGTCGACCATGTATCAACCAATAGGGTTAAGACACATTTTAGGGTAATTTAGTATTATTATAATATTATTTTTTTTAACCCTTATTTACCGGATTTACCCTTAACCATGGTAAATAAAATATTTACCGCAGTAATTATTCAAAATGTCTAAAAATAAAAGTTACCTATTTACACAATTTGGAAATCTTGATTCCAAATATGGAATCCATTTTTCTAAATTCAAAACACAGAAGTGGTAGAAATTAATTTAAAATTAATTCCCGCTGTCAAAACAAAAAGCGTGTTTTAAGAGATAATAACTATCAAAAGATTGACACTTGTTTATGTTCGGTTTAATTGTAAAATTATGTCCAATGACCAACATTATATTAAATGGTAAAAATATATTCTAAATATACTTTAAAACCACTCAAATTCACAATTTATCACTATTAATTATTTTGATTAAAAAAGTTGTTTTTAATTAAAATTTCGTAATTTTCACTATTCATCAAAATATGAAAGTTATCCGAAAAGTACCAAAATTTCACCTTAGGCTAAATTCGATATTCCGAATCCAAAAATGAAGTCCATTTTGAAATATAAAATATATATAATTTCAAAAAGTAGGTATTACTATTCATAACGGCTAGTTTGATTGGTTGTGGTGTGTTAAAATCTCGAAGTTGCGTACAACGCACGTCATTGCATTATTCGAAAGGAAACATACCGAGGAAGCTTGGGGTGTTACATTCTCCCCTCCTTCAATAAATTGCGTCCTCGCAATTTTTAAAATTTTGCTTGGGAATATAATGGAAAGTCCCACATAGGAAAAAGAGTCAATAAAACTGTCACTTTAAAAGAAAGAAAGAGAGGTATAAGGGTCATCCAAGATAACCCATACTAGGATTCCATGTAAGAAAACATGGATATGGATGATAAACTAAGTGTCAAGTTCTGATGGAGAGGGATAGAAATCATGATCAGGAGAAAGTTAACAATGAGAAAACCACAAACTTGTGTTGGGACAAACGACCATTAGTCTCCTAGTAGGAAAGTAAACGGACAACATTTTTTTTTTAAGTTACATTACATAAGGAAGAGGAATTCATTTATGATATTGACTAAGAACATTATGAGATATACTTACATTTTAAGTAGATTTTCATTCTTTAATAAATTTCCACCACTAACTCATTTTTTTTAAACGATGAGTATTCAAGAAGACTTGGTCACACTGGAAGAGATAGAATAAACTTCTATAGAATCACATGATCCATGAAGGATAAACCATATATTTACATTGTCTTTGAAGATTAATCAAAACCAAAATGGTCAGTGAATGATCTAATGATCCCCCAAAAGGATATTCATTGAGATTAATATGCACTAATCTTAATTTCTAAAATTAAACCAACAATACCCCAAAGTTAAATAGATACCATTCAATAACCAATTGTCCTTAAAATCCTTTAATATAATCCAAACTAATATTGAAACCAAAAACATAGAAGAATTTGATTATGTAGTCTCCCATGTTAAATTGTATCTCCAAATGACATCAGATACTCTTAAAGTCACATACTCAAAAGTAATTAACCTAATCACATATTCTCTATTATAGGTTAACCATTTCCATAAATAACCCAAATCACTATAAATCCACAATAAAAACGTAGATAAAAATCTATCATTACTCCACAAATGAAACCCCATAGTATTCTATTTTCCTTGGACATATAGTGTTTCCAACAAAGCGAACATCTTCCAAAATAACATTTATCACTTAATCACCAAATCATTTTCCTATACCAAGGGTATTCTTTTGATATGAAATAAGAACCCAAATCAACTTATTATTGATCAATAAAATCATTTAACTAAAAAAAATAGTCACACTAACCAGGGACTTCACGTAGTCCAGTGGTAGGCGATAAATCCCAATCACACTTTGGTTGTGGGTTCGATTCCCATAGCTTTGTCCGACGCGACGGGTTGTCACACGGTCTACGTGTTGTCCTTTTTCAAAAACTATATTTTATAATATTGCCAAAATGAGATAAATTCCTCAAAATACTATATCATAAATTTAACCACAAATGTTATATCATACCTTGAATCTTCATCCCAAATTAGAATAACTTATAATTCTCTCAAACCCCAATGATCATATAAATCCAAATGGTTATTTATACCCAAATCCACAAGAGAAGAGACAATTCTTCCTCAAATATCATTCTCACATGGCAAACTGCGGGGTTACAAATACAAGAGAAAATTATTCCATAGTAAACCCATCAACAAGGAGTGATAATACTTTTTAAACATTTCTCCAACCATTTATTCCCACATAGCTTCTTCTTTGACCAAGAAAATATCCTATAGAATAGGACATTCACTCGGGTAATGGCCAGGTCCCCTACATTTACGGCAAATGACTGTAAATGGACTCTTGGGACCATTTTTATCTTCTTCCATAGTACTCTTCATTTTTCTTCGGAAATTCTTTACTTTATGTCCTTCCTTCCCGCACGTAAAACATTTCGTTGTCCCATTGAGACATTTTCCTGGGTGTCTCTTTCCACATTTCCTGCATGATGAAAATTGAGGGTTCTTTTCTCCATGGTCTCCATTGCTGGAGCTCTTATCATTTATCACCTTTCTCTTCCTTGTTGAGTCTGGGAGTTGGTTAATATATATGTTGTTGATCATATTTTTGGAAAACTGATTTGGCATAAAGACGATATCTTTTACGCCTATCAACATTCCATTTTGTTTCTCATTGCCACCACCGTTCCCATCTTGTACATCATTCTCAAAGTCACTATGACTTCCTTGGAATCCAGCCATTGACTAAAACCATAAAGCATTGTGTGAGTAATAGTAGTCGTAAAATCATTTAGAGATTAAAATTTCACCATATTCTCAATTTGAAACATATTAGGATTAACCAAAGTCATTTACTCTCATCTTATATATATATTACTTAAATTGGTTTGTAAAGAAAATGTAAATTATCCTAAGCATATCCCCCGGGAGTGTCGTAACCAAGAGTGCAGCAAGGCCCGTTGTCGTGCACCAGTTCCCGTTCGAGTCTAGCTCAAAGCGGTGTTTTCGGGTTTTACCCCTAGGTACATCTGTGCCAGAGCCGCCTCTACCTGCTCGTATCCAGACAGGGATGTATTGCTCGGAAAACTCACAAAATCTCTACAATACCAAAATTCTAGGAAGTTCTTTTATACTAATCCTCAAAGTTCATCTTAGGTCTACGTGCTCTAATCAGAGTTTATCTAAATCTAGCTACCAAGGTTTGTACTAAACTTCCTCTGATACCAACTGTAACGCCCCGACCCTAATTATCTAGAGTCGGTGCATTATTACATAACATTGGCATGATCATGAGAAAGATCAAGTCTCGAAAGACCGATTAGTTTAGTAGCCTTGGAATAACTAGATACATCCATAAATTTTTACATTACATCATAAAAAAAACATCTTGTCTTCATATCCCCTCATACTATCCCTGCAGGTCATTCATAAATTACTTCTTCATAATCCTGGGAAAAATAAAACATTGAAAGGGGTGAGCTCGGATGCTCAGTAAGGATAACATTATAGCAGAAGCTTTCATAAATAAGCATAAACACATAAGGCAATTTATAACTAAAACAAAAGCCTTTTAAAATTGAACTTCAACATAGTATGGCAAAAGTAAAATGAAATAATGCCATTTACTTACTCACATGGATATTCTATTAGTCGAATGATCACATGCAATATCAATAACCACTTTCATAATGATGGAATGCATAATGCCAGACTATCATAACCACATAGCCAAGGCCTCGTGCCAAGACTACAAATAAGATTTTGCCAAGGCCTTGTGCCAAGACACTAGTTTGTCTCATGAGACCTACCGATGCATCGAGGAGCTATAGCGGGCTCCACCCGTCACTTATTAAGTCCAATGCATTCCTCATATGAACAGGTTTAAGCATAAAATAAACATTCGTATTAAAACTAGCATACGAAATGTCAATACTTTAACCACAAACCATGAATGGTATAAAAATAGAACATCCACAGTCAAATATAACACATTTGATACAATATGGAAGATTGTATTGTATCACATTAACCTCAATCATGAATAATGAAGGATGATGACATAGATGAAAATAATCATCAAAACTATTTGATAGAAATATCCCCCTTTTCTTGAAAACATTTAAAGTCACACTATTTGTCAAGAAGCCATTTAAAAATAGATTTTTGAATCAAAGTGTCCCATACCACTTTGAAACTTTTTTAAAAGGAGTTTTAATTTGTAAACTTTAATGTCCATATAAATAAATCCTTAAAACCATTTTTTAAAACATGGACATTAATGAGAAAGATTTAGATGAATATGTCTTTAAATCATTTTAAAAATGGTATTTTAGTTAGAGATTCCAACCAAAAGAGACACTTGAATACAAATAATTGTGGTAATCAAAACTTTGTAATATCATGAGAATAAAGGGATTCATGATATACTATGTCAAAGTACGTTATATACACCACATAAAAGTGATTTGGTGTATATCAACAAAGAAGTCTCAATGGAATGTAAATTGAGATGAAATCTCTTGTAAAGGTTGTATCCTTAGGTTAAGGATAAATCAATGACATAATTATGTGTGACAAATATAAATACACTAAATATGATTGGATATTCAGTGTAAGACAATCAAAGGACATTCACACATATTCTTGTAAAAACAATACCAACGAATTGGATGTTTAACTCAACAAATGGAGAATGAGTTAAAATTACTCTTATCAAATTCATATCAATGACTTGAGAATTACCAATGGAGTGATTATGTGCATCAAACTTATATCCACAGGAAGGGGAGTGGAAATTATGACATAATCAAATGAATAGTGATTCCACACATAATCTTGGGGTAATATAATCAATGAAATATGTGTAAAGCCAAATGAGTGGAAATTGAAATCTCAAATTCCCTTATCGATTAGGTAACTTTCGAAACATACACCCATGAAAGAAGTATCATACCATGATGATGTAAATACCCATAAATTAAAGTATATTACACAATGAATACAATCATGGGCAGTACACATACACCACATGCAATAATTAAGTGGTGAACAATAGAATTCTCACGAAATTAAAAGTGAGATTAGAAAATCCCTTACTTTGTACTTTTTCCTTGGTCGATGGTAGGTTTACCTCCTGTATAATGGTGAAATAATTGTTATTGAATAATACAAGAATCATTTACTTTAATATGATATCATATATGATCTTTTAACATTGATTTGTTAATAATATCTTAGTATTAACGCCGTTTTGGGTGTTAACTTACTCATTTTCTTTTATATGTTTTGTTACATAAGTCATGTTTGTTGTATCTTATTAATATCCAGAATGATATCAAGTCCTTAAACATCATTTTTAAATCATTAAATGATAATTATACTTTAATGGATACGATGGATAATGAATCTCATCGCGTTCGTGGAGACGGTAGTCCGTACGTACGCACGAACGCTACTTCCATTTAATTTTTTAATTTTTTATTTTAAAAGAATCGAATCCAAATGATACATAGGTATATTACTATTCCAGTATAATATAATATTTTATATATGTTACTTAAGTTCATTAACACCATCCTTTATACGTTTCATGTGTGGTATGAACGAGTCATATCATTTTAAGGGGGCGGTAGTCCGCACTTCCTCAAATGAAATTATCGTATGTATATACGACATGAAACGAATAATGGTATGAAATAAAATGGAATTACAGAAGCTTATATATAAAATATATATCATTAATATCATATTTAATTACAGTGCCATCATAATGGCCACCATGAGAGGCGGTAAGATGTTTTTGAACAATCATCGTTTCGTGAGGCGTTAGTTTGCCGTCCATAGAAACATTATGTTCATCATCCATTAGATGGAGTTGTGTGTATGTGTAGTTTGAATACTTCTTATAACAACATCCTAGTATATTGAGGATACTGGTGTTGTTACAAAAGAAGGGAAATAAAAAGAGTTTGGGGGTTGAAGAAGCAAAATATATGAAAATAATTTAAGAGAAATCGTTACCTTTAATTTAGGTAACTCACTTTGGTTGGAACCAAAGGACTTGTTGAAATGCTTTCTGCCTAAGGGGAAGCTTCAAGGAGGAGGATAGGGATGTGGGGAGCTTAGTTGGGCAGAGTTTGGACGAGCCAAGTGGCTTGAGAGGTGTGAGGAAATGAGAAGGAGGAGTGCCCTTTTATAAGAGGGGTGAGGGGCACCTTTGGAAAAGCTAGAAATATTAATTTATAATAAATTCATATTCGGTTTCCAATGGCTCAAAAGTTGACTATTCAAAGGTTGAGGTGGGGATAGGTCGGAAACAACTCATCCAATAGAATTTAGACAGGTTTGGGTACTTATATTAACCTTATCTTTAAGTATTAACTCTAAGTTAATTAGTTTCACTTTTACAATGTCTCTTTGTATTTTTATATAATATGGTTAATAAACTTACTATATACATCCAAAAGACCCCCAAGTGGTCCATTAATGATTAACCTATTATAATATAAGTCTCTTGGCCGAACCTTAGATTTTTAGGAATTTAATATCAATTAATAATATAATATTTGTTTTAAGAACTCTTTTATGTCAATTTTGACACTATTCACTAGTTGATTTTTGTGAAACTCATAACAGATTGATTACTTCGAAAAAAGTCAAATAAATCAATCCTAATATATCATATTATCCTAGAAAATTTGTTTAATTCATTAAAAGTTTCATATTATAATTATTTGGGTATTTATAATATCAATTATGTTAATTTTTTACTATTTTAGTAATTACTGCATCATCATTGTGTCATAAATAAAATAACTTATTTAATGTCAAAAAATTATAAATAAAATATAATTACGTAGGAAATCTTTTTAGCTTTCTAATTAATATTTATAATCTAAAATCCAGCATATATAACACTATGTAACAATTGTTTTTCTAAAAGATACATGCTTGTGTCATTTTGTATTCATTTTAACTTAATTAATATAAAGTGTCATTATCACTTACAAGTGGATCCATGGGGTCCCAAAATTGACCCAAATATGCCCATGGTCGACCATGTATCAACCAATAGGGTTAAGACACATTTTAGGGTAATTTAGTATTATTATAATATTATTTTTTTAACCCTTATTTACCGGATTTACCCTTAACCATGGTAAATAAAATATTTACCGCAGTAATTATTCAAAATGTCTAAAAATAAAAGTTACCTATTTACAAAATTTGGACATACTGATTCCAAATATGGAATCCATTTTTCTAAATTCAAAACACAGAAGTGGCTGAAATTAATTTAAAATTAATTCCCGCTGTCAAAACAAAAAGCGTGTTTTAAGAGATAATAACTATCAAAAGATTGACACTTGTTTATGTTCGGTTTAATTGTAAAATTATGTCCAATGACCAACATTATATTAAATGGTAAAAATATATTCTAAATATACTTTAAAACCACTCAAATTCACAATTTATCACTATTAATTATTTTGATTAAAAAAGTTGTTTTTAATTAAAATTTAGTAATTTTCACTATTCATCAAAATATGAAAGTTATCCGAAAAGTACCAAAATTTCACCTTAGGCTAAATTCGATATTCCGAATCCAAAAATGAAGTCCATTTTGAAATATAAAATATATATAATTTCAAAAAGTAGGTATTACTATTCATAACGGCTAGTTTGATTGGTTGTGGTGTGTTAAAATCTCGAAGTTGCGTACAATGCACGTCATTGCATTATTCGAAAGGAAACATACCGAGGAAGCTTGGGGTGTTACATATATGGTGTTATATAAAGGGTGGTGATGAGTTGTATTAATTGGGGAAGAGAGGGTTGCTTTTTTTATTATACTAATTATTTTATTATTCTTCCTGAAAACTATAATTAGTTATAATTAATATGAATAAAGATATTAAATTGTTAAACATAGTTTTAA
The DNA here is from genome assembly GCA_963277665.1 of Viscum album. Taxonomy (NCBI): domain Eukaryota; kingdom Viridiplantae; phylum Streptophyta; class Magnoliopsida; order Santalales; family Viscaceae; genus Viscum; species Viscum album. Next base: position 645,421,212 of record OY728128.1, read on the forward strand.
CCATGAGGTTCTCACATCAGTCATGACTCAAAAATTCATGTATTTAGCTTATAATGTATTTCAATATTCACAAAAAATTCAATTATTTTGAAAAATCCCAAAAAAATCATAATGACCATTTATCAAAGTTTTTATTTAAAAAATGGACTCCATTTCATGAAAATAATTTTATATATACATGTAATTTAAATTCTATTAAAAAACAAAATTTATTCCAAAAACCAAATTTCGTATTATAATTTATTTTATAACTCGTTGAAATAATTTATAATGCTCAGGAAATTATCTTATAATTATAATAAAAAATTAATTTAGGAATCAATTTTTTGGAAATAAGTTTTCTTTTAAATTTAAATATTAATTCTTCTAATATAAATAAATATTTACATTAAAAAAATAGCAATAATTAATTTAACATTTGTAAAAAAATTTTACTTATACCATGATATTATTATATCATATTTCCATTTATAAATTAAAAAAAATTATTTATAAATTAATAGATGAGGTAAAAAATGTAATGTATATATTACTATTTCGAATGGTTAGATTTTTATTCAATCTGTCGGGTTAGAGATCTAATGGTATATTATAAATTATTCATATAAATACATCTTATTTCATAAATTTTTCATTCACATTTTTTTCATAGAAGGATATCTATATATATTCATCATAAAAATTTATATTATTAAAACTGTATTTTATATTTACAACATTGTTCATTAGTTCGGTATTTCTAGGGTTTTGAGAGGATCCAAATTTTTTTTTTCTATATTTGGAATTCTTGTTGGTTTTTTTCTAACTAGTTCCTCATTTATCAGAATAATGTTTTTAAGGATCTATATTTGATGCATGTGTTTTATAATATAATTTTATGAATGGAAATTAAATTGATAAAATATTTTGTTTTTGTATTCTCCAAACCTTGAATGAAATTTCAACCTCAATATTATGTTTCACATACTAAGGTGAAAATATATGAGGGTATTTCTCTTTAATCATCTCTTACAGTTCCTATGTGTAATCTTCATATTTATGGTTTGTCTTTTGTACATATTACAAGTGAGTGGTCTTGTTACATATATTCTTATCTCTACAATCAAAAATAATTACTTGGCTATCCTTATATGAGATATCATTTTTCGTTGACCCCACCTTATTGTTCAGTACATGTAAGGGATCATGTTTGAACCTAACAAACTGAAATATGTGGAATTATTCATGCACATGAGACATGTTTAGTGGATGTGAAATATGATATCCCAATGCAATTATATAATCAATGATCAAAATGGGATAATGTAACCTGGTATAATCTTACATTTATTTCCAAACTTCATGACTCGCTTATATGGTGATATATGAGTAAAATTATTTCAACCAACATAGAACTAAATGTATTCTCAATGGTTCTCAACATATCTATTTTCCTGACTCTAAGAAGCTTTTATATATTTTTTTTGATGGATTGATACTTCTCATTCATTTCATTCATAAGTTAATTCCATCTACCATTTTTTCCAAGATCATCTCAACATGTTTCAGTTCAACATCACTTCCCATATAGATCTTCCTATGGATCCATCAGAATAATCAATTGAAAAATATTATTATATGATAACTCAACCAATGTGACATGTTGATCCCATTCTCCATAGAAATCCATTGAGCATGATCATAGAAAATCCTCATTCATATGAATAGTAATTTTTGATTGGAAATCATTTGAGGGTGATAATATATACAAAATTTCAATTCAATACTCTATTCATGTTAATGATATATAATAAATATAGATATGAACCGTAGATCATGATTAGACGTGATAATATGTGGAACCCCAAGGAAAAACACCAATTATATTAAATGAATGTTGTAATTTTTTCCATGAAAGAAGTATTCCCGAATATTAATAAAGTTGGTTTTATTGGTGAGTCAATCCACCAAAACCATACCACATTATTTTCATTGCAAGTATTTGGGAGACTAATAAATAACTCCATAGATATATCCTTCAATTTCAATGTGGGTATAAGAAATGGTTTCATCACTTATTTCGACTAATGTCGCATTTATTTGTTATGATATCATTCCAAACATCATGATATAGACTCTACAATCATATTATGTTTTTCCCATAAGATGCTCTCTCAGGGATCATTGTAAATCCTAGTACATGCATAGTGGATAATAAAAGGTGATCTATGTCCATTTTCGGATAGAATATTTGTTATATTAGGGCATGAATGAACACAAATCCTCATTCCAAAATATTTCACACTATCATCATCAATGTGGATCTCATGTAACTTTATTTAATTACTTCTTTAACCTTAATTTATGGCTCTATATCATTCATATGGTCATCCATAATCATCCCATTGATAGATGGCTGATTAAACATTTGGTCAAAGTAGGATAAGTATTCTTCTTTTATGAATTACAAATCCATCCCTCAAATACCCACGAATATATAGTATTTCTCAGTTCACATAATATATAATGTAACATGTTATTTTATACTAAGAGTATCCGTTACATTTTACTCATTTCATAGATGGTAATGAATAGAACAATCATAGAAATTTACTAGATTTAACCATCTAAATTGACTCATGTTAAGGTTATTCAGTGTGAATATATAATTTAGACTCTTGGGATCATAATATATGTCAAAATTCTCATCATAGAGGTATTGGCGCATGATTTTCATGGAAGATATCATATTTTCTAGATATTGATAATTTAAAGGGAAGATCCACTCATGGATAATAAAATTACATGATAACAATGCTTTCACCTTATCATTCTACATGAGTACACAACCCATGAAATTCATTTAAGCGTAATTTTATATCATAAAACGTTCTCCAAATTTTAGTAGAGAGAGTAATGGATCTAGGATAAGTATATTATTGGGATTCAGGAATAATTCCTCATATTCTTCGGTAAAATCACACATTACCATTTTCAATGTTAACTTATTTAGATAACTAGAATATTGTGACAGCTTTTAGAAAAGATAATGTTAGAACATAGATATGAAAATTCATTAGTAACCAACTATTCCAATAAAACATCAAATATTTGTGAGACTAGGGGGTCTAACCAATTCCCCAATTCATTTTTGGATGGTTCCACATAAATTCACTTATTTATGATCCTGTTCCTTAAAAATGTGACATGATGCATCCAAAATTTATGCTTTCTCAACATGGAATACAGTTCCTCCTTTCTTAATGTCACATGGATAATCCATAAATGTTATTCATGGTCAAACTTTATCTTGAAGTAAATTATTTCATCTTCAATAATCACTATAAAAACTTTTTGTTGTAGTTTTTCAAGCCTCTATTAATTATGTCGATAAATATTTTAGTGTAATTAAAAATTCCAAAGGTTGTAACATGGATGTTAAAGTTACCATAACATGACCTGAATGTTGTTTTCTAAATATATTCCTTCTCCACCTTCAGTTGATTTAATTTAGACCAAATATCCACCATTTAGATATATAGATCTCCATTTAGTCAATTTCACAAGTCCTAAATTTTTAAAAGTGGATACTATTTGGTTTTATAGATATTATTTAGCTCCTTGTAATTTATATTTAGCTAAATTCATCCATACATTTTCATTGTGAAGGGATCATGTGGACCCCAAGGTGATGTAGTATAGCATATGAAAAAAAATTCCATGTTCTCTTGGAACAAATTATTTTACTACTCTAATTCAATTATGGACTTCATCTATTGGAATTTTTAGATATGAGTGTTTTAGGTATATGTTATATAGATAACATTACCTCATGATCAGTGGAATGTCCCAGTAACATGATGGGAAATAAATTAGTTTATTCCATAAAAATTGTAATTTCATTACGTACGTTGTTTTCTTTCAAGACATCCATTTCAGAAAGGGATTATTTTTTTCAGTATAGAGGACTATTTGATGGTATAGAATAGGAAAACATATTTCCTTTTCTTGATAGATGATGTGTTCTCTAAAAAACATGATCTAATCCGTGCCTAGTTTATCATCAAATTCTATCATGTAAAGTATTATGTGTTTCACTAGAGGAATCTTCCCACATATGACATCATGAGAAGATTTTAACACATGGGTGGAAATGAACAAACAACTAGAAGTTATGATAGATATTTATACTTCAATGAAATTGGGATTTTATTATATAATTATAGAAAAAAATCATGCTATATTGGAATGACTATTGAAGAATCAAATAAAACATTTTCCATTCCCAAGTGAATAGGAACTTTACAATTTATGATATTGTTTTTGTCCTCAAACTCTATAGCAGGGATGTGAAAATATTTCCCTTTATCCTTTTCCATTGGTGCATACTGACGCTAATGACATATAACTAGTATATGTTTAGTGCACTAGAGTTCATAGTGACATTTCTCGCTATAGTTGAGGAATTGAACCATGGGTGATGATATCCTTTTATCAATCACATTAGACATAATATCCATGTATAAATGACATTCATAATTATGTTGGAATTATCACCACACTAATATTATTTCATTATCAAATTTAGGAAATTACCATGATCCTCTGTTTCAAATTTTTGACATGTGGGTGTTTGATAATACATTCAACCATTTCACTAGATCCCCCAGCTTAAAACTCCATCATTCATTTCATATATCCATTGACATAGGACAATTCCCCAAACTCCATCTCTACATTGAGAGGAAATTGAACCATTTTATCATAACTTTGGTTATCTTAGATATATAGATACTTTCAATGTCATGGTTATAACCACTAAATAATATATTTATTTTTCTATCATTAATGAAAATAAATCCATGTAATATCTTTCATTCCTTGTGAATTTTTCTTTTCAAATCATGAAAAAATCACCTTACTTTTTCTTTATCTCAAAAAATTCTTTCTTTATATTTTTATGATTAGTTAAATGGAAATACTTGTAGGGAAATGTTTTAAAAAATTATTCCCACTTCATCACATCTATTTCATCATTGGATTTAGTATATTTATCAAGACCCAATATTTTTGACCATCTCCATATACATGAAAAAAGGATATAGTAACCATCTTATTCCCAGAACAGTTGAGCACATAAAAGAACATATCAATTGATTTAAACCACTGTTACATATCAAGTGGATTGTATGATCCACCAAATTTCATTGGTTTTCTCTATACTAATGTCTCAATGTCTTGTAACTTCTTCTTGGGTTAATATTGATATTCCACATGGTTCATTTTATTATTCACATCCTATGAAAATTGGGTATGATTTTTAATGATGTTTTGGGCTCCACATCCCATGTCATGGTGTATGTTTTTTAGGAAATCATATCATTTCCATTAAAATGGTTTTTTGGGCATGGTTCTAATGATTCCACCATTTTATAAAATATAAAACGTTTCAACAAAAAATAAATAAAAATTTAACAAAAAAATAGGTTATTCTTTTTTTCCATTTACTGTAAAGGCATATATTATGGGATTCCTATGTTTCTAATTTTCTAAAAAATAGTCTTTGATGTGTACATATACATAGTATTATTCAATGTGGTTTCACTAATGTTATAAAATCATATATTCTGTATTAACAATACTACGCTTTGATACCATCTAATTATTCCCTACATTTTCTTATATGAACATTACGTCATTCATAATATTATCACCATAAAAGCATTACAATCTTGGATCCAAGTGTCTATTATCATTGAAACATTTATACCATATATCACTTTTATATAATAAAACATAATCCTTTGTTTTATATCTAATTATTTATCCTTATAAATATTGCATTCTTTGTCCTACATGTAATCACCTTGGGATATACATCAATGAAATGGGTAAGCTAAAATCATAGTATGTGGATGAATATGGTACTTGAATCAATATAACATGAGTGATAAAATTAAACATATTCAAAAATAATAATCATACCATCATTAAAATCATGATGGATATAAATATAAGAGATATATAATGCAAAAATTCACAAAAATTAAACATCATGTCTTAGTTGCCAAATACCACACATTGTTGTGAATAAATATCTCGTCATGTTATGGAATAGCATATGTGAATAATCATAAAATCATATTGTGAAAATATCATTCCTCATTTTCACCCACAATACACAAAATATGAATCGATACATCAAAAATACCATTGAATTTGAGGGATATATATTTCATTTCCCAAAGTCACATCATAATATTTACATAATCATGCATGCCACAAACAATGTATTAAAATAGTGGTAATGAATTACACCCTGGAACGAAATGGGTTTCATAAGTATTTCATCAACCATTATTTTATGTTTAAAAATAGGGTTTCCCAATGGGAAAAAATATAGTATAAAAATCAACACTCATGAGTGAAGAAGAAACCACTTAATGGGATTTAATGATGATTTTTTTAAAAGAATCATATTTTTGGAAGAGCAATATATTTTTCATAAAATAATGTAAAAAATGTATACCCCTCCAATGAAAATGTAGGAATAATTAAATTATATTTATGGTACATTGGAGGATTATTCATACAAATTAAATCATGAAAGAGGGAAAACCCAAATAAAAGTTGTGTTTGATAATCCCCTTATGTTATATACGAATGAATTCATAACATTCAATTAATATCCACAATAATAAAAATAAATTCTATAAATAAAAAATTAATACCCTTTTATACATTTATTTCATTATTATAATTATATTAATTACTTTTATGAGAATTATGATGAGTTATAGAGTTCAATTTCATCATTACAGTAGTGTTTATTTTCATTATTTCCATGAACAGTTCACTTTTATATAATAACAGAAGTAATTGTAAAAATAGAAAAATTCCTCGAAGTGATATGCTGTATTATTAATTAATTTATTGAAGTCAAAAATTTCCAATATATCATTTTTTGATTGTTTTAGAGTGATTAATTTCATAAAATAATAATGATAAAATCTTAATTTATGTTGGTGGTTTTTTAGAATATGACGAACTAGTTTAGTTGTGTAAAATATCATGTATTTAATTTTTTTTGAAAAGAGAGATAAGTATTAATATAAATATTAAAAATTTATTGAACTATAATAATCATTTTATAAAAAAACTTTATGGTGATAATGGAAAATGAAATCACTTTTTCCACAAAGTGAGTAAATTGATATATCACAGAATCCATTTCAATTTTCCGAAACTAAGGAGAAGATTTGACATTTGATGAGGGTTATTCCCTTAAAACAAAAATATTATATAATATATTTTATATTTTAGTTATCATGCCACTTTGTATTAGAAAATTTAGGAAAATATAATAAAAATAAACAACATTAAATTAGAGGCATTTAGTATTTTACAACATGATTGTTGTCCCATTGAAACATCTTTAAAAAAGATTGATTTATTATTTTTTTAATAGCTGATCTTCTTGGATGTTTGGAATATGATTGAGAAATAATATATTGATAATGTTAAAAATATTCCAGTATGATATGTTTTAAGGATAGGTGTTGGTGAGGAGTGCTGTTTATAGGGGGGAGAGGTGTTTTTTATTATTATATTTATTAGATATTTATATACGGATCAATAATATCAATAATGTTCATTACTATTACTAAATAAAATAAATAGTTCATGATAGTTTGAAGAAATGGATTTTCACATCATCAAAGAATCAAAAATTAATGTAATTAGATTATATTAATAAATATCATAAATTTCAATAATTCACAATTAAAAAAAATTCAACTATTTTAGAATAAATCCCACTCTAACCAATTTTTTATATCTATATTTACTAAATAAACTCAATTGTTATGAATATGTTATTATAAAAATACTATTATTTTAAAATAAAACATTAATTTATATGAAAAATACTATTGTTAATATTATAATTGATTTTATAACCCATTGAAAAAATTATTAAGGTCCCATAAAATTAACTAATACTTATTAGAAAACATTTTATTAATTTTTGAATGTATATATTACAATTATATAATTTTAAATTCTTATATTAATTATAAAATTATAAATAAATATTTCCATTTTAGAAAAATAGAAACACATAATTTGTCATTTTTATAAAATTTATTTACTTATACTGTGAAATAATTATATAATATTTTCATTTATAAATTAATGAAATATTATTTTTTATTTTATAGGATAGGTAAATATTTTAATATCGAGATTTCTATTTCTAATGGTCAGATTTTTATTCCATTAATCGAGTTAATATTCAATGGTTATAGGTTCCTTAATTCCTTTAAATACCTCTACTTGAATTCAATAGTATTTTCGTTATTGTTTTCTCTGGTATATATATAAATTCAAAATGAAGATAAATATTATCAACATTATGTTTTAATTATGAAACATTTCGTGTGCTTGTGGTCTTTCTAGTGGTTCGAGAAGATCCAATTTTTGTAACCTTATTATATTATTTTCAATTTGGAATACTTATTGGTTTGTTTTCTAAATATTGAAATATTTATGAGAATATATTTTTGTTGGTTTTTCTACATGGTATTTGTATTTTTTTAAATAGTCATAGGAAGGGAAATTCAACTACTAATATTTTCTACCATTATACATATATTAGAATGAATTATCACCCTTTCTCTCAAACCTCCAATAGAACAAATATCATCAAAACAATCATTTGTTATTAATACATGCTTTCCTATATTTTTAATAAGTTGAACCAAGATGATTTTTTGATCAACATCCAACATATTGGGATTCATTCGGAAAGATAATAGTAATGAAAATTCATATATCTCTCATTGATATATATAAGGGTTTCTCAGTATTTTTTTCTACACAATGTTTGAAAAAAATTTAGTTTTGTCTAGAAATTTAGGATAAATTAAATTTTTTAAATAGATCATTTTCATGGTAGTGGGATATGTTTATCCATGATCATGTGGTATATGATTTTACAGAAGATCCCAAGGCCACTCTCCCACAAGTATTAATTCCTTTGGAGTGCAAGAAACATTTATGATACTTGAATGGTAGTAACACAATTTTTTACTATTTCATTGGATGTTTTAAGTGTTGCCACGACCTGAAAAATCAACCATATCTAAATTGATAAATACATCATATTGAGGTAAAATTTATTAGTGAAAAATAAAAAAAGAACTCTTAAAAATAACTATTTATGTTTTATCATTATTCTATATGAATCTTATTAACCTCTTATAGTGAAATATTAAAACAACAAAAGAACAATTATTATCAAAAGAAATTTTACAGGAGTCTAAAATACAAGATCATATTATAGTATGTTTCATGTAAGGATATAAGATCAATGATGAGGTATTCAAACGTAGTGATTTATTTATTTACTCCCATGTTGGCCAGACTATCTACAACCGTGTTTTCTTCTCGATAAACATGTGTGATGATGTAGTTGGTATCGTTAAGCGAATAGGTTCATTCCATCCAACGAGTAGTAATCAGCCAAAAAAGATGTGTCACACCCATCAAAATTTCTTGTACAATGGTCATTGAGTCACTTTCAATCCAGAGGTTGTTCCAACCAATGTTCTTGGGGAAGGAAATAGAGTGAAATAAACTCATCATCTCAGCTTCAAGGGATGTGGTATAGCCACAACTACCAATGAAAAATCCATGGATCTAACCAAGGTAATTATTGAAGATATCACCACAGCATATAGGGACTAGATTGCCTTTTCAGGTGCCATAAATTTTGATTGTGATCCATCTAGGAAGATGACCTCTCCAGAACCACTCTAGAGTGAGATGCGGTTTATCGAAATTGGTATTAATCCACAATCATGGAAGGATTCCAATGTCATGCATTATGATGTGGCAATGCCCATTGTACATCAAAGTAGCTACATGTATGGAAATAAGGATCTGAATCTGACCTGTATTTTGATTTAGTGAGTAATTGTTATGAATAATATCATTTTCATCATACTGGATCACATGGAAGAGCTCAGCAACTTCAGTAAAGAAAATGTTCTTTATTTGCTGAGAGCCTTCCATTTTTGCATATTTCATTAGTTGTGTTTTTAAAGAGTCAAGAATCTACCATATGTAGTCTCAAATTTCAAGAATATACTTATAATGTGATGTTGTATTTGTACAAGAAATAAAGAGTTGGTTATAATAATCTCTGTATTGAATAAAAAAAATTTTACTTAGAGAAGAGTTCGATTCCAAAACATTGATGGAAAATCAATATGAGAACCCTATTATGACCAAGTATCCAGATTTTATTGAATCTTGAAGGATTTATCCTGGGATTATTGAAATATTTAGTTCAAATATAATCACATTGAGAGTAACAAAAAAATTTATTGTAGAAATATTTGGAGTTAAGCATCCCATTGTGATAAGGTTTCCAAATTAAGATATAATTGGTGGAAGATAATGGGTAGTTATCATTGAAATTTAGAATAGTATTAGGGTGGTGATTATAATAAGTGGTTAGAATTTCTATAATAGAGTATTTGGTACTCTCATAGGTTCGATAAGGTGAAATTATTGTGATTCAAGGCATTCTAGTCCAGTTATCCAACCAGAAGATCAAGGAGGTGTCTCTACATACCATCCATCTGGAATTATTCATAATATTGGAGAAATATTGTTTGATTGATGAAAAAATTGAAGAGTTAATGAAATTAGAATTTCTTATTTTATGGTGGTCAATAAATATTTTTTTCAGGAATGTATTAGCTTCAGAAGTATTGTGAAAACGGTTCCATGTGAGTCTATATTTAAGGTCTTTATTAAAGTACTTTATATTTTTAATTCCAATATAACCTTTTTCAATAGGATTTTATTACGTCTATTAGGAGAGAGTCACTTGTATTCTTTCTTAGTGTTACCCGTCTAGATGAAATTTTTTATAGCGGTGTTCATTTATTTAAAATACCAACATTCCATTTATAAAACATCATGGAGTAAACCAAATTGGAGAAAATAGTGAATTTTTTAAGTTAAGTCCTACGTGGCATATAAAAAAATTACCTTTCCAAGAAGGGAGCTAGTTTAGAACATTGCCATATATAGTCTCAAATTGGAATGAAATGGGACTTCCCTAAAAGATGGGATCACCTAGATAAGTGAAAGGTAATGTATCTTCCTTCAAACCTATTTCACTGATAATGTTGCATTTTCTACTGGTATGAAAGTTCCTCCCAAAGAAGATGCATGATCTGTTACAAATGATGGTTTGACTAGAAACCTCCTCATAGTGTGACGTTTTATTTTGATGCTAAGAATGTTTATTATATCACCATTTATGATACAGATGATATCATCAGAAAAATAATGATAGTTAGGATAATTAACATACCTAGAAACATTGATGGGTTTCCAGTTATTTTAAACCACCTAACGGGTGATCAAAGGACTAAGGTAGTCTTCCACTATCGAGAAGTGAATAGAAGATATGGATCAACTTTTCTGACACCATTGGTGGATTTAAAATATCCCTTTGAGAGATATTTATCAAAATTGAGATAGAAACCAAGTTGTACTACATTTTGATTGTAGTGGTAAAAGAGGCAATAAAACCAAATCCTTGAAGAAACATGAAGATAAAAATCAAATCCATGGTGTAAAAATATATTTTATGTAATGTTTAATATCAAAAACACCTCCTCTGTTAGCATTATTGATGCTATTGACACACTCTGAGGAAAGATAGATGTTGTATTGAATGGATCTACCATTAATAAAACAAAATTAGTTCTAGTAGACAATTTTGTCTGTGATAGTTTCTAGTATATTTTCAATGATTTTAGAAATGATTTTATATAGTGTATTAATAAGATAAATGATTCTAAATAGGTGAATCTCAGAGGAATCTTCCACTTTTGGGATTAAGGTGAAAACTAGAAATTAAAACCATGGGGAAGCGTACCACTAGAAAACAATTGATTATAAAAGTTTAGAAACATTGATATGGATCAGATTTTAATAATGTTGGATAAAACCACTATTCAAGTCATTGAGACCCATATAACTATCTAGATTCCGGCTAAATATAGTGTATTTGATTTCATGATCCAGTGGAATGTTGAGAAGGAAAGTGTTGTCCTCATTAGTGATCACTATCTGAATGACCTCTATGAGGAGGACTATGTTGATGTCTGGACCATTAAATATGGATTCAAAGTAGGCGACTATATAATTAGAAATGTAATCTTCCTTGTCAAGAAGATTTTCCCATCCTATATAATGTTTAATGGCCTAAAATCATTTTTGATTCATTGAATAAAATTATATAATTTTGTATTTATGTAACCATGTGATAACCATTTTTCATTAAAAGATTGCTTCCTCATATTTTCATTAAATGTGAGCAAAGAGACGACTCTAACCACAGTATTTATTTCTTGAGATGGATCAGCATTGAGGTCAGAGCTTGTGTTCTTTTTTTGAATATCATTGATTACTCCCTCGATAAGAAGGAAATCATTGTTAAATTGTTTCGCTTTGGAGCTGCACCATGTTTTGAGAATCAATTTGGGATGTATTAATTTTACATTATAGGTAAAGGAATTATTGATGTGCGACTTTTAAGACCAATAGTTTTGAATGATATTAATACAATCGAGATCTGAGAATGAAACATTATTAAATCTGAAAGGCATTTCAAAGATTGATATATACATGTATTCTATAGCATGAAGATATCATCTATTTCGATTTGAATCATTTTTTCCTGTATCATTCTCCAGCCTTGAGAAATTATTAGATTTTCTAATGATTTGGACAATCCATCATTAATGGAATCAGTTTCTATAAAATGATACTACATTTTATATTATATCTCTATAAATTATTTAATATGTTTTGTAAAAACATCTTGGGGGATTGTTTCAACATAACCCTTCACTTTGGAGTAAAATTTTTTATGAGACTTGTCCTTGATATACTCTTGATATTATTCAAAAATGAACTTGCATCACCTAAGGAATAAAATTCCTTATATTTTTCATGAAATGATCCATATTGAATATAATTTTGTAATTTTTGATTTTATTGTTTCATTTATATTTTTCATAGATTCTTCGCCTCATTATTTTTCTTTTTTATAAAAGTTTTAGGTATGATATCATATTCTTTAGGAACGTGAATATTAAATTTCTATAATATATGATCCACTAATTCAAATATTCTATATATATACTCCATAAAATTCTAATAAACATACCAGGGCTTGTAAATCATGGATCTATCTATATTTTTCGTTCAATCTTAAGACAATTGGAATTACCCATAGGATCATGTGTAGAAACTTGAGGGAAGGGAAGCATGTGTTTCATATTTTCATACCAAATTCCAATTCATCCTTTAAAAATTAAAACCCATATGGTTTTGAATCGTTTATTATGGATAACCTAAAAGTATAATTTTATATTTCACTAAGAAATAATTAACTACATGAATTAAAAGAAATAAAGTAAATACGAAAAGTGGTATTTTTTCAAGGTTCGTATATGATATTGAAAGCTACCAACTTCCATGATTGGTTCTTTTTCCAAATCAGGGATTGTCCACAAAAATAATTATAGATATAAGATGGTTTGTTTCATCTAACTCAAAAAAATGGTATCTTGGTGAATACACTTTCCATCTTCCCAATATACCATTTCAAAATCATATTCACATTGAAGTTATAGTTTCTCAATATGATATAATTTTATACACAAATTCCTTATAGCGTTCATTCCTTTCAAAAAGTATAAGAAAAGTATTCAGTAAACCCCCTATTAATGTATATAAAAATATTTGTAATATAATATTATTCACAAAAAAATTATTATATATTTCTTCTCACATGGAATCATGGAATTCTATAGGATCATTTAGAGTAATGCAATCAACTAAACATGTATTTTAGCCCAACATTAAAACATATATAAAAAATAAAATCAAAAAAATCTCCCAACTAAAACATCAGAGAATGTGAAATTTATGAATATATATGATCCTATGTTTTTAAAAGTCTAAACATATAGATATAATCCACAATATCATAATCATACATTGCAATATTATTTTTATCATATTTTAACAATAACTATTGTCTTGGGATCTTATTCATCCTTCAACTGATATACCAATATGACCAATTTTCCCATCATAGGAATAGTATTCTAATATTTTTATTATCCTTCAATAGTTATATGTTATTCACTATGCATAGGATCTCAAAATACACTTTTCAAACTAAAACTTAATTTTAACATTTTTCTACACATATGTCAATATAAAATATGTTTTCAATACATAAAATGTAGAAATTAAATATTTGAATTTGGTTCCCATGATCTCCATTCAATTTTATCACCTTTTTTATATTTTTGTTTCATATATGGTCATGATATTCAATTCATCACTCAATGTCTATCTCGTATGAATTCCTAGGTATTACCCACATTTTTTCTACTCAAATTTCACATCATTTGTTGTAACCAACACTTATTTAATATTTTCAAAGGTTCTTCCAGCATGGATCACATCTCTTATACAATTTATTATATCGACAAATGATCCTATGGAATTCCATAAATTCATGTGAGAAGAAAGATATCATAATTCACATGATAAATGGAAGGCCAATCTAAGCATTGTTACCCATGGTGACTGGGTAGCCATTATGTCTCCATTTTTTTGATAGATACTTAATCCATCATTAATAAAATATAACATAATTCATTTATAATTAATCCAATTATTATAAAATATTTATTAAACAAAATTGGACCACGAACTTTAAATTTATTTTTGGGACTTCACCATAATATTAATGTTTGAGTGATAGATATGAATCCACCAATATACTAGAAAATGTACCGTCCCCCATGATTGTGAGAAGGCTAACCTAATGTTATGTTATCCAATGACACATTAAAAATATAGACCATAATTCCATAATATTATAATGGCCTAACATATGATAAATCTATCCAACTTCTTAGTTAGTGCTCATAAACTAGTATAATAAAAATTCTATGTTTTAAGAAACTAAATCAGTAAGAATACCTACAATATATCTCATTATATTCATGTTTTAAAAATAACAGATGAAACATAAAAAGTTTAACTAACATCCATTCAACAAATAACATGTATATCAATGAATATGTTTGTAACTCATCAAAATAATGGATAATTAATATATTTAACCATGAGTGAAACTATTTATGAACATTAAATAATCAAATAAATTAAAAACACTCTATCATTCTATTATATTTCATAGAAATTACATACTTAGGAAATAAATATTTCCCTTTATTTATTATTTTAATACAAAAGGAATCATAGTATCTATTATTTGTCATTTTATCTGAATATACAATATCATAAATATATATATGAAATACTCAAATTTATTATGTAAAAATCCAAAATATTAGATTATTAATTTTATTAAAACATTGATAATGCCACTGATAAAAACATAGTGTAACATGTATTAAATAATATTACCGTATAAGGAATTAAAATTTAAACAATAATGGTTTAATAGTAACTAGAAATTTATAATTTAAAGTATAATCTAGTTTACATTTTTTCTTATTCATGTATTCATGGACACTTTCTAAAATAAATAAATAAATTCCATTTAAAATTATTATAGATAGAATATATGTTATTCCATATATTTTTAAAAAGGTAATTATTTATAATTAATATTATGAACCGTTTTTTACAATATTTTTCAAAAATAATTTAATAATAAATTATAAAAAAAATATTTACCTATATTATGACATTTATAAAAATTAAATTATTATGATTAAATAAATTTTACATGGTTTACAATCAATTTATAAACTATATAAAAGAATTTATAATTGAATTATTTTAAAAATCATGTATATAATATTTGATCACATAAATATTTCAAAACACAAGAAATTTATTATTACATATCATATTTTATTATAGATAAAATTTCTATAGTGAATGACAAATCAACATATTCCATTCATATATTTAAAGCATGCACATATATCATTAAGGTGATACAATGCTCTGTTTTTTATATGGAGCGCAACACTATGATAACTAATGACCCCATTTATCATATGATATAACTTCGCGAAAACTAATGGAAAATATTGTGTCACTACCTAATATCTCAAATTTCATCTAGTGGTACTTTTAATTATATAATTATATCAGATATTGTATGGAATATCATAGGAATGTTGTTATATTTTACTTTGTAAGAAGAATGTTTAAATACATATTTACTTAATATGTTCCATATTATAAGATATATTACTCATTATGTCATTAATAGGATATAAAAAATCAATATTTTAGGCATTGATGTTGGGAATCAATACACATAGAGAATTCCAATACCCCTGATTGGTTTCTATGGATCAAGAAGAACATTGATAATAAAATAGAAACAATAAGAAACCCAAATTCGCAATATATCAAATGATGGAATCTAACACCACATATAAACAAAAATTCATGAAGATTTTGTTCCTTACATAATAAACTATTTATTCTTCATTCTTTTATCATACATTTTTAGGAATTTGATTGTAATGTAATTAATTATCAACATGCTTCACACCCATAGATCATTTATTTGTTGTGTATAAAATATAAAAAGGATTACAGTTGCAATATTTTCCGAATGATGCTTCAAATTGAGAATGAAGTTTTAGGGGATGGGAGGTTGGGTTATCCCTCTGTGGGTTTTATAACCTAGTCCATGACTATAAAATCATATTAATAAAAATTAATGAAATATCTCACACTAAAAATACTAGTTAAATTGATTGTAGGAATGATCAATTGATATCACAATTCGATTTGAATAATTTTATGTATCAAAGGATATTTTTCTCTTCCACAGTGGCTAATTACACTATTGATAAATTCCACACAACATGGAACATTGGAATTTATTTCCATCTAGGGAGTTAGTAACTCTAATTTCATTTATATCAATTACATGATGGGTGATTCCTACACATCCTAATAAATGGAATCAGAAACCACATAGTCAGTAAATATCACTGGGATATATTGAACCAGTTATGGTTATATGAAAAAGGCCTTTTTGAAAAATTTATTTTTGTGCTTCCAGGACTAGTTAAATATATTTTTTATGGTCATCCATTTATAACCAATGATGTACATCTTAATGTGATGTGTTCAAGACCAATGATGTGACATTTATATTCATGAATATAGCAGCATCGAGTCATGTTATTAAATAAAATATTATGTGGTAAAAATATAAGTACCATAATTTCATGTGAGATAGATCATATGGATTGCAATATACAATAATATTATAACTACTAGTAGGTAAAAGAGACCATGAAATTGTTAGTGTGGGAGGTGGTTGTGATCTAACATTTTTAGTTTATCATACTAACTTTTAACCAAATAAGAAATTTTATGGTAAGGTCATACACCTGGTACAGATCCCATGTTATTTATAGACCACTGATAGGCCATGTGAATGATACTATAACTATAACATTGTTAGTGATTACACCTAATAAGTGTATGATCGGGTTTAAGGCTCAATGATAAGTTATGGGGATGATATAATCAATGTTATCATAGTTGGGGATGACACCATGAAAGATAATTTTGTTATTTATGGATCATGGATTGGTCATAGGGATTAGATCTTTAAGGAAAAAATGGTCAGGGATTACACATAGTAGGGGGTATGTAATATGAGGCCTCAATGGATCAATATTTTTTGGTTTAATAATTATAGAAGGTGGATGAATGATTCATTTACACAAGTTCAACCCAATTAGATAACTAGGACAAATAAAGAGTTAAAGGTGCCATTAAATTCAAAATATGAATCCTTTATGATGAAACCAACCACAAGTCTAATATTTTCATGGATGAAACATTGAAATAAGGTCAACATTTACTCTAGGCATCCTAATTTTTCAATAAGATTAGAATTATAGGTTTGGGGTAGGGTTTTCTATATACGTGCATTTTGAATGATGTTGGACATATAATATTTAAAATAGTAGTCCTATAGGAGGAAACATTCTGGGTATCCCTAATAAGTATATCATGAATGACGAACCATATAGATTTTACATGTGGTCGGATTCACTAATTTTTTGGAGGTTACCCAATCTATATCTCAATGTATTAGACAATGTAAATGATTATTAATCTAAGGGATTTAGAAAAAGTACAATTTTTGGCAATCTTTATTCTAGTGAATATACCCATTATTCTATAATATTTATATAGGGTATTTATCGGATTTTCATATATAATTTTATATATAAATGAAGGGAAAATCTCTAAAATCAATTTAAATAATTTCATAGATATTATATTTTAAACCCTCAAAAGGAAAATATCCCACAAAATATTTTACCTAATACTGTGGATGATTGATTTAGTTTGACATGGAGAATGATTTAATCTATAAGGGAGAAGTATTTATGTTAATCATACTACAAATACCTCTTGTTAAATCATAAATCATTATTCTAATATCTCCGTAATCTATTGGGACTAAAAATAAACCCATGGTTTAATTTTAAACAACTCCAATCCATGTCCGTATATTCTCTGTAAATTGACTAACCAATTATGAGACTATCATGTGACCATGATGAGTTTATACAGAAATTCCATAAATAAATATCCTTATTAATATTAATTATCTTCAAATATTATTCAATATTTCCATGTAATTTATATATTGAATCAATATTCTTTATTTTGTATTATTTTCATGATTATAATTCAAGAAACATTTGATTTTTGTTCTATTTGGGACCATTGTTTACCAAAATCAATTTTTTTTAAATATAATATAATTTTTTTAAATACTTTACTAATATAAATATTTTTATAATTGAAAAATGTATCCATAATAAAAAAATAATTTATTATTAAAAAAATCACCCTCAATGACTGAGATATATGGAATACTCCCTGTTGGTGGTTCTCAACACCATTTCAAATTACTATAAAACTATCATTACGAATATTCATACCACAATATGTTAGAAATCATGTGGATAATGGATATATCCTTTCTATCCAATTTTTTAATTGAGTTACATTTCTCCTTAAATAAGTAATATATCATTTTTGTGAGGACCAAAACATAGCTTCCATTGAAATTTTAATGGAACATATTTTTCACTATTTTAAAAATACCCCCTCGAATTAGGTTCATTTGGAATGATATTAATAGAATTTTGAGGTATGATGAGGAACATTCTTTTATTATTTGAATATCTAAAGCCAAATCTTAGTGGGGATTGTTTCCAAGATAATGACTTCATGTTAGGTTGTTGTATCGTAAATCATGCTCTGGAATTTTTCAAGAGTAAGATATAGATTGAGTGTGTGGATTTAATGATAAATAATTTATATGACTTAATTCTACTAAATTTTGTTATATATTATCCAAAATATTTATTCTCATTTGATGTCTTGTGAAAATATACAATGTGTAACATCATAGTAAATAAATACAATAGAATATTATATATATATTAGTTATGTAAATCATACTTTGTAACTACTTAATACAATAATTAAATTTATGAAACAATATGTTATAATTAGGTAACACACCCTATGATGTATTTAGGAATAGTGGATATGAAAAAAATATACAATTATCATATGTTTGGAAATTCTATGATATATAAAGACTACAAAATTTGGTTTAGTTATAATATTTTTCTCCTAATAGATTTGGATAATTTAGATTAAAATTTTATTTAAAATAACTATAATTCATTTTGAGTCAATTTAGATACAACTATTAATAAAATCCTAAATGTATACTAAAATATAAATATATTCTAGCTAAACATTATATTCATATACTATCACCATAAACTATTGATAGTTTATTTAATTGTGAAGAGGTAAATGGTTATGATTTCTATAAATTAGAAAGGGGTTTTCATGGAATAATAAATTCTAAAATAGAGATCAAGTTCTAGGAAATTTTAACTTCATGAACTCTTTAAAATTTGGGTAAACCAATTTATTCATAAAATATAATGGAGCACTACATTGTTTATAGGAAACAGGATCTAGAAAAAAACAACATGACATTTTAAAAGGATAAATATTTATCCCTAAAAGCATTATGTATTTTCATTTTCTATCTATATTTTTGAAAATACATTTGAGGGTAGAGACATAGTGAAAAGTAACAAATATTTTATCCTGGGACACCCATAACTAGAATTCAATGGGATATGATTTTTCCCTCTTCCTTTTTCAAAGACACAAATTTTATCATACAATATATGATGTGAATAGGCATTGATAAGAGTATCATTTTTTAAATAGGATTCCCTTTTAGGTTTTATATCTAGGAATGAGAATGTCCCTTTTTATTATTTGTTTATGTTCTTTCATGATAGATCAATGAAGTTGATTTTAAGGTCGTATTTGACCA
Organism: Viscum album; assembly: GCA_963277665.1. Taxonomy (NCBI): domain Eukaryota; kingdom Viridiplantae; phylum Streptophyta; class Magnoliopsida; order Santalales; family Viscaceae; genus Viscum; species Viscum album. The sequence goes on from OY728128.1 coordinate 645,441,697, forward strand.
AAATGACATTTAATCATATTTTTATACATCATTAGAGAAAGGATATGATAGTTTCCATGCTAATAAGGGATATTTAAATAAAACATTAATTTAAATATCAATGTTCATATAGATAAAATAAAGGATATATTTTGGAGGATTATGTTCACAATATGTCAACAAAATAACATTGAGGGTTTATGGTCAAATGTAATTGACTAAATATTGTGTGAGGTTGCATGTTATGATGATAGGTAAAATAAATGTGATGTAAATGAAAAGAGTCCCATATCAGTATTGAAGGAATTGGGGAGATGTGAATTTTTTTATGTAATTGTGCTCTGTCTAATGATTCTAATGTTTATGTTTCTATATTTTTGAAAGATGATGAGGAGGAATGTATAGAGTTAAGGGAATATGTAAAACCTCATCCATAACCACCTGTTTTGGGTAGGGTTACAAGATGACCTAATGTGTTCTTCCCCATATTTTATAAGTTACTAAAATGAGGAGATGAATTATGTAATGGAATTTGTAAAATATTCATGAAATACAAAGAAACATTAATTTATGATAGAGGAATTGATAAAAAATAAAAATAAAATGAAAACATGAAAAAAAATTGTATTAGAAAATAACAATAAATATTACCCCAAGTGGTATAAGTATAGGGTATTATATAAATTACCCAAAACCAATTAAATGAATCCAATGTATGGGAATGATAAAAATAAAAGAAGGATCATTTTTTCTAAGGTCTATCCATCATCATCTTCATCCTCCTTGTAACCCGTTCAACCACATATCATTGGGACCTTGAAATTTATTTGGTTCCCTAAGAATGAAATCTTAATTTTCAATGATGTGATTCAATAGGTTGTGAGTACAAAACTATTTATGAAACAACCAATAACCCATAAAAAAACTTCATAAGGGATAAATGTGAATGGATTGAATTTAAATGAGTTAATTATATTAAAAAACATGTGACACATGTAAAAAAACATATTTTGTATCCTTAGAGAGTAGATATACCTAATTAGACACCATGTTATAAGTAAGAAAACCCATCCACCATGCTCATCATAATCCATGGGGTAGTCCACAACATGGGTGACATATCCCTCTAGGTGGAAAGACCCAAATATTGGTGAGGGGGTATTTGAAACATCCCCATTAAAGGAATAGTCTTAAAATATCTGCCTTCATGATCATATACAATATAGATGAACGACATAATAAAATAAAAGTAATAATTCATATATCAAAAATCAAATCAAATAAAAAACAATCCTATCTAGAAAAATCCATAAATATGAAAAACAAGAAATGGTATCCTAGGGCTATGTAAGCATTCAAAATTTGATCGTTCATCCAATTGAGGACTCTAAGGCTACACTCACATACACAACACATGTGATAATGTATATGATATATGTTTCCAAACCAACACACACAATCCCAAAAACATTTCAATTACCTTTTTTAAATAAATTTCAGTATAAACAACTTCATAGATCTAGTAATGTAGTGATAATTATGTTATGGTTCACCTTCCATATCATGAATTACTAAAATAATAATAAGCATTCCCAGTTTTTTATTTTTAGAGAAATATGATTTATTAATAATGGAATCAAAACCCAATATTTTGGTAAATGATCAAATAAATATGGATGTTTTGGTATCAACAATGATCTTGACCCAGGTACTGTATTAAATATGAAACCTTGAATTCAGATATTGATTCTATCATCAATTATAAAAATTGCATTGTATCATGACAGAACACTTAATCTAATTATTGGATCTAATATCTTCTTGATTTTAATCATGTAAGAAATTTAATAACTGATCATTATGAAATAAAAACTCACTTTATTAGATTCACCTGATCGAAGGGGCGTTCAGTCACTAAACACAACAGCTGATGGGGATGGGAATGTAGAAAATTTAATAGAGATTTCCTAGGATTAAATTTATGATAAATTTAGGTGAATGTGAAAGTATACTATTGATTAAAAGTTTAATTATATTTAATATGATACATTCATGGTGTGGATCATGAATTCATGTTCTGAACATTTAGGGAAGTCTATATGTAAAAAATCATGTCAGCATAGCAAAAGATTTCTAAAACTCCTATTCATATAATTCATTTCCCTCATTTATTGATTGACCTTCACAAAGATAATGTAGTTCCACATAATTTTACTAAAAAATGTTAACGTTGTCAATATTCACTCACTATGTAAACCACTCTAATAGTAAAATTACAACACATGATATATTTCCCCTATAAACACCCATAACATTCATAAATTCACTAAACTTCACCAATAAGATTTTGAAACAAAAACAGAAAATTAGCTGTAAATTCTATTTAAGAATATAAAAAACACTATCTCTAATAAAATCACATCCTCAAGAAGTGCCTCTTGAGGTATGGTCTAAAAACATGTGATAATTTTCTGGTTTTTTTGTATCCTGCTCTCATGTCTCTCCATAAAAACAATCATGCTCTCAATGTCCCAAATTGAGAGGAATAGTATTTCTTCATAGACCATTATCTATTATATTCACTATATAAATTGTTCACTCAATAAAAGATGCATTTTTTTTCAAATAAATATCCATTCGGTCAATTTTATATGGGATATTGGGCTCATAATTAAACATTTCAGATATATATAACACATTATGCATAACTTGAAACAATTTAAGAGGTTATAAATAATATGATACCATTTATATTTGTTTGATAATCTCAATAAAGAACAGTTAACTATGGTGACAAAATTCCATGTCTCCTTAGTCATATATTACTCAACTGAGCGGAAATCAGTAATAAATACATTAAATAAAAAAAACACCAAGGTTCATCTCATTTGATGTAAATAAAAATGATTCATGTTCATAGCCATAGAATAGTATTTCTGAATCCACTATTACTTCTTTATGTTTTCCTTTACTAGTCATGGAAAAACATTTGATTAAATTTCCACAACAAGATAGTATAGTTGTAAATGATGTGGTCAACTATATAGGTTCTCAAATAGGTCTATCTAAATCAAGGATTTAATATTTTAATTTTTTGGTAACTCTATAAAATCCATCTAATCATCCCAATAATATAAAAAATCCATAATAAACACTCAAATATAATCAGTTATGGTCTACATCATTCTACCTAACTCCACATTGGTATGAGGATAAAATGTCATACTCATATTCAAATATGTTCATATTTCCATATGTAAACCTTTCAAAATTCTAGAGGTAAACTGAGATTATCTATTAAGTATCAGGAACGAATGAAATCATTTAATAAAAATGATCTCTTGTTCACAAATGATTCCAACATCCACACATAAATTTTTCTCAATAATTTGTATGATGTTTTAAACCTTATTCAACTGATCCAGTGCAACCAAAATAGTGTCCTGACCACATAGGGTTTTGAGAAACCATCTCATGAAATCTATCTTCACATCATCCCACTTCCATAAAAGAACTAAATGATTTACCAGAAGCCGATGGGTAGAGAATTTATTATTGACTGTAAGTTGATCTATTTTCGAATAGCCATGTTACAACCATTTGAAAATTTTAATTGGAACGACATCATCAGTTTTAAATTATCGGCCCATCAATTTTCACTGCCCACCCTGGTATCTTACAGTGGTGTCATAGAAATAAATGGTTTAATAGAGTCATTAAAAAATTAATTTTCATTAAATTTATCTATGGGGCATAATATTAGTTCCAATGGATCTGAACGTACATCGATCAATTTCAGAATGGCCATGTTACATCCATTTGATAATTTTAATTGGATCAATTTCATTGGTTTTAAATTCATCATAATTTTATTTTATGATGAACACATTTTGATTTTATTTATTTGTTCTTCAATTTATAAAAATCCTGCCATAGTTTGGCCATAATTCATTCACAATAATTTTTCTATTGGTTTTGTTATAGGTGTTAAATAAAATATATTTCAAGATAATATTATTTTATTTTACTCAAACTTATATAAAATTTAAAAATGGGGTCATTTAAAACCTGGTTTCAAGTCATTTTTCAATTGATTGTCTTTAGACATTTTTAAAACGTTTTTGGAGACCAACAACCTATTGGGTATTCTCCTTAAAAACAAAAAAATGGAGAGTGGTTGTCTTTTTCTAAAGAAAAAAAACCAGGGGGAAGAAGACCTGTAGATCTTCAACCACACACATGAGGCCACCATTTTAACCCTAGAGGTTCCCTGGGAAACCTCCCCTTCCCTTCTAGAGGTCTCACACATATCCCCAATTTATGCCGCCCTGACCCCATAGCTGATGCCTAGTCATTTCACCCAGAACCTCAAACCCCTCGCTACTTCCCAATCATTCAGCATGGACCCCCAACCTTCTATCAGGTCACACACCTGGACCTCCATGCCATCGCCAGCCCGCGCTTCCCTGAGTCGCAGTGCCTCACCCACCAGATCATGCTTTCAGTGCTCCTCACCGAACTAGGATGCCCCATAAGAGAACCTAAAGCCTGAACTCCCCCTGTCTCGCGCCATCTAAGAGGACCCCCCACCCTCACGCTATTGTTTCAGCCAAATGAGCAGTGTGGCACCAGACTGGAATGCCATGCTGGACTGGCACGCCTCATCACTGCCTTCTCGGCTCATCGGAGCAGCGCAACGCCTCCCTCACACCTTTTCGGAAGATGCATCCGTCGTGGGGTGTTGTTGGATCGGGTAGATATGTTGTGGTCCCGCTAGGGTCACGTCTCGATCACCGCACATTCACGATGATGTATCGCTGAGTTCACACTACTATCGCGCTGTGGTTACACCACGATTTGGTCCTACTCTAGTAAGACATCATTCCAGCCATTCCCAGTCTTAATGGACTCCTTCCCGGCTAGAGGGAACCCCACTTATTAATTTTAATTATTTTAGTGTTTTGTAAAAAATCAAATTAATTAAAAGTCTTTTGGGGTTGAATTTTAATTTAATATAAAACATTAATTTAATTAGAATTAAAATTAAATTAAATTTTTAATTTTATTTTATAATTATATTTAAATTAATGGATTAATTTAATTTTTGAAATTAAATTAAAATTTAACAATTGGAACTGTTAAAATAAATTAATTGAATTTATTTAAATTGTTTTAATTTATTATAGAACCATCATAATATTTAAATTTTATTATAGTTTATTTTTTAATTGTGCTTTATATATATGGACTAGTCCAGAGAAAGTGACTGAATAGTGCATGTATGGTTTATTTATTTAATTATTTATTTAATGCATGCGATGATTGTAATAATTAATTTGTTAAATGATGGTCTGTGAATCGTCTTTTAATTCAAATATGTATAAGGGACTCCATGTCCATTTCACAAGTTTTATTTTGTACCCCTAGGTCTCCTCGCCTACGTGAAAGTAAATTTGTAATTAAACGATGACAATCCAATATGTAGACCCTTCCATGTCGAGTCGGCAATCCATACAGGAGACGAGAACATTTCACTACGACTAGCTATGAGGTGATTTAGGTGTCAACCCAGGTATGGATGCCCCTAGGTCAAGAATGATTCATTAATAGATCCATAATAATAGAATTCTCAAGACCAGTCGAATTGCATGATTTACCTTTATGCATTGTCTATTTTTTATGCAAATTCATGATTATTTCTTGACCATATAGAATAGTAAACAAGATTAAAAATGCATAAATAAGAAATAAATTTATTTCTATTGCATGTTCTATTTTGAGCGTGACAAGCTAGTTTGGACATATGAATAGAAAATGATTATATTTGTCAAAAAATATTAAAATATCTCAGAGATATATTATCTCTAAAAGCCTTCCATTTATCACATTTAAACAAAAAATGGTGTTTTGGGTGCTTGTTTTCCATAGTTGAGAGTGCCTCTTACTAAGTGGGAATTTTCATGAGAGAATTTGGTAAAAATAACCAAAGTGAGTAGTTAAGGATTAGCCATACCTATCATTATATAACATTAGAGGCTAGTAGTTGAGGTAATCATGTTTAGATTCCAAAATCTAGGATATTACTCAACAATACACGGAACCACGAGTCAAGTGGTTGTCCTATCTAGAGCCTATCACGAAACCCTCTGTTTATTGGAATATCCATATCATGTAGACAATGAGGGAGGTTTCGAGGATCATTTCCACTAGAGTACTCAATATACAGAGTATTCTGAATCAAATAGTGGGGAAATAAGCTTTGCTAAAATAGGGGGAGAAATTAAAGTGATATAATAATTTATTAATGGTAAATTTAAAAAGGTAATTGAAACAATGTACTAACTTATAAATGTTTATCTGATGTAGAATTAAAATTTAAATCACCAAAACCATAATTACATTATCACTAAAATCAATTTGGGATAAATAAAATATCCTGACTGAAAAAAACATCCAAGAGTGGTACATGTGCATGTACAAAGTGCTCTGAAAAGAAAGGATGTTATATATACTAGAATACCCAATTCCTACTGAGCCTTCTCAAGGAGAAAGTAAGGTGGAAAATGATAAATGGAGAAACCATATAGTGGATGCACATAATGTTCAATGCATCATATTGTTATCCACGTCCATAAAACTGCATAAAATGCTTGGGGAATAGGATTCCTACAATATAATATTACATCTCCTAGAATTATACCGAGAGAGGGCGAGGCATGAATGGTTTGAGATCTCAAGTTCCCATTATAAGTGTATACATGAAAAATGGAACCAATCTAGTACTCATGTACTCATGATGATTGGGTATATTGAGAGGCCTGAAGTCCTTGGGTTCAAATTGAACTAAGAACTTGTAGAGAATATAATTATTTCTTCTTAACTGCCAAGCATCTCAACATTAATTGTCAATTATAACATTAAATATATGAAAAAGTCACTCCCGAACCATTTGGATTTTAGTTTTCCAAGATTAAAAGGATATGAAAAATAACAATTCATCTATCCTTATGGCGAACATTAAAAACAAGGTAAAGGCAAAGGGTTCTATTGACATGTTAAGGCCAAAGACACCAATGCATCATCCTGTAAATAATCCAAATATACAACAGTAGATTAATGAGTAGGAAGTTGTTTGCTTTGGATGTGGCAATAAAGGCCACTGAAAGAAGAATTACATAGCATGGAGGAAGAAGCTAAAATATTCTTATACATAATATATTTTGGTTATTGAATGAAATATATCATTTTCTACAAGTTTTGTATTGGATAGGGTCTGTGGATCACACATTTGTATTCATATACAAGAACCATGTAGTTTCAAGATGATTGAATAAGGTGAAGTGGATATCTAAGCTACAAATGAAGCATTTATGGCATCCTTGTTAGTGGAAAACAATCATATTACCTTTCCAAGTGGTTCAGATCTAGTTTTAAACAATTTCTATTATGTTTCTTCAATAACTAGAAACATTATATTAGTGTCAAGTTCAGACACTATGTAATTTAATTTCATGTTTTGATGTAAATATTGTCTCTTTTATAGGGACAACATATTTTATGGTATGGAACATCTTAAAAATGGATTATACATTATAGAAATCCAGAACCTTGTAATGGAAATCATGGGAAAAAACAGCCAACATAACTCATATATCACTCATATATGGAACAACAGGATTGGTCATGTAAACGAGAAGCAATTACGAAGATTACATAAAGAAGGGTATCTAGAATCAGTACAGTTAGAACCCTTGGATGTATGTCAAACTTGTTTACAAGGAAAAATGACCAAGTAACCTTTCTCAATAAAGTTAGAAATTTCCAATGAAGTACTGTAATAAATACATAATGATGTATGTAGTCCACTTCCAATAGAGGTAAAGGGTTCTTTTTCATACTTCATTACTTTAACTGATGACTATAATTAGTATGTCTATATATACTTAATGTGGTATAATTATGATTCGTTTAGGATATTTATGGAATACCAAAATAAAGTATTAAGCCATATTGGTAAAACGATAAAAGCACTCTACTCAGACCAAGGTGTAGAATATCTTAACCAAGCTTTCATTGATCACTTGAAGGAGTGAGGAATAATATCCCAACTCACTCATCCATATACACCACAATGGAATGGTGTTAGTGAATGGAGGAATCTGACCTTTCATGACATGGTCAGATCAATGATAAGTCATGAAACTCTACTGTTATCCTTTTGGGGATACGCTTTGCAGATAGTAGAATATACCATTAACCTTGTACCAACTAAAGCTCCAAATGGGATTCCATATAAGTTACGGTATTGAAAAAACCTTGTATGACTCAAATATGTGTATAGGGGTGTGAGACATCTTCCAAGGCATTACCAAGTCCCAAATTAGCATCCAGAATCGTGAAGTGCACCATTATATGTTATCCTAAAGAAACAAATGGATATTACCTATGTAACCCATTTCATAGAATAGTATTTGTGGCATGGTACTCCATATTTATAGAAAGGGAACACATTTATCTTAGAAATTGTTGGATCAATACTGACATCATTGATTTTAATTCTACAGATGCAAAATATTTGGAAGAGTAACATTCTCTACAAGAGCAACTGGATGCAGATGTTGTTCTTGAGACACAAATACTTCATAGGTCTATGTGAGAAGATAGAGAAGAAGAGCAATATGGTTTTCTTGTCATTGTGTCAGGTGACACATTATTCCTTGAAGATGATTAACCTTAAACCTATAAAGAATAATTATATGTCAAATAAGGTACTAAATGGAAAGAAGACATGAATTTTGAGATGGAGTTCATGTACCAAAATCATGTTTGTATTTTGGTAGACCCTCAACTGACGTAAATCCCATTGGATGAAAATAGGTATACAAAATGTTTCTAGACATGGGTGGAGAGGAAAATCCCTTTATATAAAGACTGGTTGAAAAGGGTTTCATGAAATTTTAGGGCATCAACAATGATTAAACCTTCTCACTAGTAGCAATGGTTAAATCCAGCAGAATATATCTTGCTATAGAATCCATTCATGACTATGAAATTTGGAAAATTGAAGTCAAAATTGCTTTACTAAATGGGAATTTGGTTGAATACATCTATATAACTCAACCTGAAGGGGTTTTCATGTCAATGAATTATAATAATGTATGCAATATATAGAGATCCATTTGTGGGTTAAAGATGGCACCATGGCCATGGAATGTTCATTTTGATGATGCCATAAGAAAATTTGGTTTTGGGAAAAATGAAAGAAATCTCTGTGTCTATAAAAATGATGAGGGAATGCCATAGTTTTCCAAGTGTTATATGTAGATGAAATATTAATTATGGGAAAGGAGGTGCAAGTCTTACAATTTTTTAAGACTTCATTAAATGAATGCTTCTCAATGAAAGACATAGGAGAAGGAGCCTACATTCTAGATATCAAGATCAATCGGGATAGATCTCAAAGGATTCTTGTTCTATGTCATTGTACATATGATGACAATGAACATAATAGGTACTATATGGAACAATCAAATAAAGGATTGTTGCCTATGTCATATAGTATAAATCTCTCATGAAAATGTGTCCACAAACATAAGAGGGTATTGAAAGAATGAGTAGAATCCTTTATTCCTCTGTAGTTGGTTATGTCATGTAATACATGCAATGTACTAGGTTTTTTTGTCACCTTTTCTTTAACAATGGTGGGTAGATATAAAGCTAATCTAGGAGAGATGCATTGGGTAGCTATTAAATCAATCCTAATGTACATGAGGCGTACTATGGATATGTTCCTTTTTTATGTAGGATATGAGGAACTAGAAGTGATAGGATACACTAATGATAGTTTCCAGACCTGTTATGATGTTCTAAAATCATATTCATGCTACATCTTTTTCCTAAATGGTTTTTAGTGAGCTGGTGAAGCTCTAAGCAAGATGTGGTTACCGATTCTACAGTAGAGTCCAAATATATTGCATCTACTGATGCAGAAATTGAAGTAGTCTAGACACAGCTTTATCTCAGACATTTGTGTTGCGCCATGCAGTATAGACTGTTTTATAGTATTTTGCAATAATACTATTGTTGTGGTGCTTACCAAGGATCCCATGTCTTACCAAAGGACAGAGCTTATTCTTCAGAAGTTTCATCTCTTGAGAGATTTTACAAAAAGAGAATAAGTCCGAATTAGTAGAGTAGCCATAGAGGACGACGTAGCAGACCCCCTGAATAAATCCATTTCTTAATAGAATCCTTATTCTCATGTGAGAGATATAAGATGGAAACCTGTTATTAGTTGTCTATAGTGCAAGTTGGAGTGTTGAAAGTAGGTTCCCTAGACCCAAATTTTATTGTACATTGATTACCACTACATATATGTATATTGTTATGTATACATGTGATTATCATTCCATTATAGTGCAGATGCTTTTTCATGAACTTTGTATATGTAAATGTTATTCGATTACATGTCATATCAAAGGGTTATAGAAGATACCATGCTATAATGAGAACCCCGAGATTCCATGAAAGAAATCATAATCTAATATCCTATGGTCCGGTTACATCAGTATAAAAGGACACAGATGATGTGTGACAATCATGGGTTTGGGGCTCATAATCATTGAGACTTCTTCACATGAAGTTCTCTCTTGATGATCTCTAATTGTTGAGATCATGAGGACATACCCGCATTCTAGTAACACAACATTTTTCAAGAGCCATTGGTTATTCATATCTACAGACATGTGTAATGGTCTCTAGACATGAGATCATTATCAATGAATTTCATTTAATTGTGTACTTTGATGCAAGGTGAAAACCATGGAAATAAAGTCATGGAGAGGCAGTTTGTGTTGGGTACGTCAATGACGGCATGTCATTGAATGAATGATCAAGATAGGATTTTTCTATTCTGATTCAAAGAAGTGATATCATGGGCTTAGTCAATTAGGCAGTTTGCACCTTTATTAAATCCATGACCATGGTAGTGGAAGGTAAGACTGTCCGGACAAATCAACAAATAAGATAAGTCATGATAAAGGATGATAACTCTAGTGTGCATATTATTTACTAATACTGAGATAAGGGCCTTGAGGGTCAGACACTATAGGGAATTGAGAATCTACCCTATTATGTGGGATATGAATATAGAACTTGGTGGGACCCGATAAGGGAGTCCAAGTATCATCCATGTTTTATGGATCACCAAATAATAAATAATTTCTTATTATTAAATTATAGAATAATTTGTTGAATTTATTTATAACATATACTTGAAAGTGATTAAGTAAATATAGAGATGAAATACTATTTGAACAGATTTAAATATCCAGGGTTCGTTTAATATTTCTAGGAGAAGTGTATCGAGTTATAGACTCATGTTTATCATGGATTGTATATTTAATATATATTGTAGTTCGTGATAAAATTTTAAATATTATTTATGGAATAATTTAATTTGACATAAAGAAATATTTATAATACCTATAAAATGAATATCTATTTCATGGGGTTGAGAACCTGTACATGGTCTCTTAGATATCCCCTATATAAGTAAGAGAGATTCTATCCCCATGTAACTATTCATGTGATAAAATTGAGAGCCTCTCCCTCCTCCTGGGTTCTAGAGAGATATTTTCTTAAGAAAGGATGATCATCAAGCTCATCCTTCACGGATCAATGACTCTTCCCTAGCGGTCATCACCATTGTGTCAAAGAGCTCATTGGTGTACTGCACAAGATCCCAGATTCCAATGAACGTCATGTGAGACAATTCAAGATGTGTGTGTGGATGATATAGTGGGCTTCGACGTTGGAGTCTTCCAGCCACGGTCGACGGAATCCTGTGACGTACATGCAAATGTTAAATCCAATCAAGGTACATGTTCGATTTATTTTTGTGCTATGTCAAATCCAAACGTGGTCCTAAGACCATACTGGGATAGTTCACTCGAGTCGATGTTGTAGCATTTCTCCGGTGATGAGAAATTTTTTAAATTACCAGCCCATTGGATTCTACTTCCCATCTAGGTACCTTACAGTTTTCGACCTTATGAAACTGATCCACTACAACCAAAATATTTTCCTAACCTATTAGGTTTCTGATAAACCCTCTCACAAAATCTATCATCACATCATCCCACTTTGATAGAATCATTCAATGATTCTGTAGAAACTGTATAGTTGTTTTATGTATGGAAATAATTATATGATGTCTATGAAATTGGGGAAAATTGTTTTTTATGTCTCTCTTCATTTCTGGAAACTAGAAATACCTATTTACATTGTGATACATCATGTTCAATCCCTAGTGTACTCTCCACAATGAATAATTTTTGGATCTCTTAATCTCATCTCTCATCGAAGATGTTACTATCACACATCCATAAACCAGAATCACTTCATGTCTAGAAAAATCCATACCTAAAGTAGAATAACTTTCTTTCAACATATATGACATTTATACATACTCTAGATCAATCTTTTTACTAGATATAACAACTTCTACATATGAGGAAATGATATTTGTGGGGAAAAAATGATGCACCTCGATCCTTATCTAATAAAACCTACAAGTTCTCTAGTAGATCCATAATATTTCATAAATCTTTAAACATCCACTCCCCAACATTCTATGCATTTGTAATCCATGCATCTCAACAACATTTTCTTTTCTCATAGCTTGCTTCATATCAAGGTCAAACATCTACATGTACTTTGCAAAATACCTCCGATGGAGATTTTAGTCATGTTGGTAGAAAATATACCATAGATTCTTATGATTTATTTACATAATAAATCCATTTAAATAGTGATATTGTATCCATTATTTTTGTTCACAGATGATAGCTTTTATCGGCATGTTGTGAGTAATTTCGTTCCATTCATGGGTTCACAACTATGATTATGTGTAAGAAACAACTATGTCACCCTACATTAGAACATCCACCAAGCCAAATCCAAATGCATCATACTAAAATTAATATCATTCCTCTGTCCTGATAAGGGCTTCGATTAGAGCTAATGTAAACCTTTTATTCATATCTAATAAAACATCCTCAAATTTTTATATCCATTAAAACTTTACTCCCTTCATTATAAGTGCATTAAATGGTTCATGAAGGTAAAAGAAGTCCTAAATGAATCACCTATAGTATATATCGAATCCTAGAATCTCTAATAAATTCAATGAATATGTTGAAGACATAACTAAAAAAACATATTATAGATAAAATTGTATTCCTACCAGGGAAACCATGTTTTCATGAAATAAACCTCTCATATCCAAAAGTGACACTTCAATTACATAACATAAAATGATGTTCACATAGAATAATAAAAATGATATATAGGTGTCTATTAGGTGATTATAATTTCATGGAAAATATAGGTACGTAATAAATGAAAACAATGAAATATGAAATAAGGTATGTGTGGAAGATCTTGTTCATGACATACAAAAACACAATTTTGATGCCATAAAATGCATCCGCGTGATTTTCCAAATTCTTCCATAAATGATCCAAGAGAATTTCCAATTTCGCATGTTTTGATTTGACTAGTCATAGAGCCCAAACAACGTTACAAATTAAGAGTTATGAAAATTTGATGTTGGGATGGAAGACTAGTTTGTGGGGCCCAATCACAAAGTTCCCTCTATGATCGAGGAGTTTAGGAACTTGACTGGAGCCTTTATGAGTGCCACGATGTCTATAACGGTTGCCTTTGTAACTACGAGAAACATGAGGGAACTCCCTCTGGTTGTGGATCATGACGTCCTTTACGGTGTCATGTTCTATTTTTGGAACACAATTGTTTATCATAGAGAGCTCTTTTTAGCTCCATCACCTATAAATAGCCAGCACACCCAACTTCATATGAAGGGTGACACCATCCATTCAGTGGTCAGTCTATCCCATTTCATAGTGCTTCCAAGCACCGCAAAGTGATACCCTTTGTGATGGAGGGATCTCCCTCGGGTTGATCGAGGCTCTGCGAAGACCCATGCTCTACAAGACCCTGAGATCCTAAAAGCACCATGTTTCATTAGACCGTGAACTCTTAATATCCTTATATTCTATGGGACCATGTTCCACAATCACTTTTCCTCTACATGGATGATTCATGATACCCTAAGCTCTATGATGTTCCATGCTCTACGAGACCCTTATCTTCAAGAACCGTATTCCTTTTTGAAGCCCAATCCTCCACGATTATCCGACCTTCTTTCTCACATGTCCATACAACAAGCGTTTTTCCCCTGAGCCCCTGCTCGTTTTCAGTGTCAAGCTATTGTCATGTCCCTCCAGGCTGGTCCCTTCACTACCTTCACTGACCCCCATGAAAAATTGAGTCACATCATTAAATTTTCAATCCCAGTTGGTGACATTTTCCATTATGCCCTTATGTACGTCCACCTTCCACCTTTGGAATACCATTTTTCAAGATACACCTCCACATCTCAAGAAACACCTTATGTAGGAATATCCCGCTTGGTCCCTTTCATATGTCATGAGTCAAGATTATCATCATCAATTCCCTAAGTTCCTTAAGTTGAAATTTTCCTCAAGAAACCCATCCAGACCCAATCACCTAACTCTTATGCCAGGTTTAACTAGAAATGTTTTTTCTTGTGTAAGCCCCATCACCATCTATTACTAGGTGCCTTATAACAAGTAGTCCTCTCTACATGACTATAAACTTTAGTACACCCTATATGAACATTATTGGATTCCTCTTGTTCAGAATAAGAGATTCCTTTTGCACAAAGAATTATATGACAATAGTCCTCCCAAAATGACTTTAAATTTTAGAGTTGCATATCATTCAATAATAGTATGCTAGTTGTTTCGAATAAGAGATGGATTATGTGTCCATAATAAGATACCTCATTCCATGATTGCAGTGACATAATTTCAATAGAATTAGAAACTGTTTGAGCATTCCATCACTCCACCACACAGTTTTCATTTCCTTCATTTGGATATTCATCCCCATTCATGTATTAGGGAATCCCATAATGGAATGGTCATGGTTACCTCAATCCACCTACTATCCTAGTCCAATGCCCCGAAATACATTGTACGACACATCGAGTTTGGATTTGTGTTCCGAATACGTTCAGTGGTAGGCCCTCATTTGTTTGTTTCCATGTTATGCTAATGTGATGTAGATATTGTGATACAAATATGTTCAACAGTTATCTCCCTATTTCATGTCACCCCCATTATTTTTTTAGGTTTTATAACATTATTCACACTTTTCCTCTACACTTGATTGGATTGATTCCAATGTTCATGGAATTATCCCCCTTTTGCAATATTTCATAGGTATAGGCCTCGATTATATTCCTCAACCCACTAGTGAGTCGGTATTCCCTCAAGGATAGACATAGGGAAGATATTGTGGGAAGATTCCATGAATAAGCCTCGTCCACAGTTTCCTTCCCTTAGTGGAACTCATGCTGCTTCCATCTATAAGCCCCGTCCACTATTGCCTCCCTTTACTGGCACCCAGGAAGCTTCCATGATTAAGCCCCATTCAATATTTATGATCCTTAGCAACATCCTCTCATTTTTCATGAATAATCCCCATTCTCCTTCTTGCTCCTTAGAGACATCTGGGAAGTTTCCATATGTAATCCCCATCCACTCTTACCGCCCCTTAGCGGCATGCGGTCTACTTCCATTCATAAGCCTCATTAACCATGGACGCACATTAGCGGCACCTGAGCAGCTTCCATTCATAATACCAATCCACCATTTCTTCTGCTTAGTGGAACCTGATGTTCTTCAATTAATAATCATCATTCTCTATTACCTCTTCTTAGAGGAATCCAAGCCACAAACCATTTGTAAGCCCCACTCTATTCCTCACAGATGAAACTTTCACGACGTCATTGTTAGATCGTTACTACCCCTTGTTTCTCACACCAATCAACACTCATGTGAGCATAGAAGATACACCAAACCTGGAATTCCATATAGGACTCCATAGAGTTTAATCCCCAATGCCCGATAAACTATGTGTATTTTGATCTTTTTCCTCTCTTGGAAAGGATTGTAGGAAGCCTCCCTATGGTTTAAGCCCAACACCCATCAGTCCCAATCACTTCACATCAGTTCACCCTCATCTTTAATGATGTTAAACTTTATTCCCATCATCATCCTAAATGATGATAAACCATACTCTTATGAAGTACATGGGTTTTGATCCTTGTATCCTAAGAAGAATACCTAGGAAAATTCCCCATGTTTAAATGCTAATCTACGACAATTAGTTGTATTCCTTATAGTTGGTATCCAATTCTTTGGTTCTCCACACATGAATTAGATTAATAGCAGCATACTAACCACACATAAACCCCAAAATCATCTCTATTTTTCTGTCCTTCAGGCACACCTTGATAATATTCCTCACCATGAACTATGTGGGTTTTGATCCCAATGTCCATGGTAGGGAACGTAGGATGTCCCCCTGAGGTTCAACCCCAAAAACTAGTAAACCCATTTGAACGACATGGGTTTTTATCCCTGTCTCCTAGAAAAGGTGTGTAGGAAGCCTCCCTGAGGTCCAATACCAACCAATTATAAGCCTTTGTATTCCCCATTTTTGGATCCATTTCAATGGTACACCCTTAAGGGTTAGATCAATCACGAGCTGTTAACCACGCATAAGCCCCAACATCATCTTCATGAGGTTTTCCTCCATGCACAGCCTCATCATATGAATCACCATGAACTACATGGGTTTTGATCCCAGTCTCCTAGTTAATGTACATTGGATTCCCACCTGAGGTTCAACCCCAAACACTTGTAAACCCTTTCAAACTATGTGGGTTTTGATCCCTATCTCCTAGACTTGGTATGTATGAAGCCTCATCGAGGTTCAATCCCAACCAACAATAATATGATGTTTTCCAATTTGTTGAGATCCAACTCCTTGGTCTATCCTAGTGTTATCATACAACCTGTCAGATGACTTACAACATGTTACACCTGCTTGTAATCCGGTCGTTGTCCTCCACGCACACCACGATTCCATGCCCCATCCTCAAATATGTGGACTTTGATTCCCAACCATGATGATATGTAGGAAGTCTCCATGATTTTCAAGACCATCACCCATATCCCATCCTAGTCTCTCCCATTGTGCCATTGCATTTCAGGGAGGTCATGACCTAACCTAGATGTTCTACTTCCTCCAGGTTAAATCCATGTGTCCATTCTCAAGAGCCACCACTTCCGGTGTCCCACCACCCAACCAAACTACATGGACATTGAATCACTACCATGAGGATTTATAGGGATCCAAATAATGTTTTAGGCCCAAAACTTCCATCATCATCACATCAGTTCCATATCATTCATGGTCCATTTCATTCAACCATCAATCATCCATTCTCATTCTTACCTCAGCCACCACTTCCCAGTGGGATCATGCCATCAATTTTAGAATATAACCATGCATAAACCACAACAAATCCACGAACATCGTACCAACAGTTCCCCTATTGAAATAGTCCACTAGCCATGTGTAATACCTAGAATGTCTTCGGGTCATTTTCCTTTGTGTACTCCCTAAATCATCACCCCTAAAAACTGCATGGGGTGTTCTCCTTGTCATATGCATGGGGTATGTAGGAAACCTCCCTATGGTTAAATCATAGCCAATAGTAAACCTTGGTGTCTACCTTTATGGGGTGTAAGTAACCTGATACTCCATCAGTGGTGTCTAGATCAGACTCCATGGTGTGATACCTTCACTTTATGGAACACAACAACCTGGATCCGCCCTCATTGGGCATTCTTCTCCATCCATTTGGTAAACTGTCCAGATGATCCCTCTTAGGTATGTACCAACCTTATTCATCTATATGGGATGTCATTATCACTATGATTCTATCATTGAAATATTTAAAACTCACAGATTAACCCGTGTTAAACATGATATGCCTGAGGAAAACCTCTAAAGACATGCCTTTTGCGTAACTTCCTCTACAAGACGCTAAAATCACGACATAACCCATGTAAAACATGGGAAGCTGAGGAAAACCATTGAGAAATGCCTCTAGAATAAGATATCCTATAAAGGACATGGTATTCCTCGATTTTTGTGCCCTGGAGATTCCCTCCTAAAAGGAATAATATAGTTGACCAATGTCCATACATCCATAGATGCCCCAACATGCCGGATGTTACCATCTACTCCAACTAAAGGTTGTTGCCTTGTCAAGACCCCTTGGAATGATCAGAACGAATAATAGTAACTAAATGAAATCCACTATGATATGGCACTAGGAATGAGATTCATGAACAAAAACTAAAATCTATGAGGGAGACTTGGGGTAGGAAACAAGTTCTGAGTAAGAATCCATGGAAGGAGGAACTGACATCCCATCACCTTGTTTCGATCAAAGAGAAAACATCCCTGAATAAGAGAAGGAAGCTACCTACCATTAGAATGTGGAAATTCGGGGAAACAGTTAGTGCTTCCTCGACAGACATATGTGCATCCTATCGAAAGCATAAAAAACACACAACTATACAATTTTTCAATCCAAATTAATAATGAAATAATCATACAACCTGTCACTTCTCCAAAATTTTTTCCAAAAAATGTTTTCCTCTCATACATAAATTTGATCTGTAGTCTTATTTCATATGAATCCCAAAAAACTACTAATATCTTGTAAATTGATCAAATAAGTAATTTATTTTGGGCAATGGATTCCTTTCTTCGTAGTTATTTGATTCATCTCTATAGTTTAATCAGTGTCGAATAACACCTTACACATTATTGGAGAAAAACATTTGAGAACCTATAGGGGAAGTGATAAATATGATGAATACATTAGCCTCAACATCATGATGTTTCACATTGATATCTTTCAACTCAGTTGGTGCTATGCGATATGGTGGAGAAAATATCAATGGTACACATTGTAACACCCCGATCTTCCACGGCACACTTCTCTTTGAATAATACAATAACGTGTGTTGTACACAACACTGAGTTCAAGAACACCACGACTTTCCAAACTAGCTGTTCAAAAGTGGTTATGAATAGTATTAACTAAATTTTAAACATTATATTATCCTTATAATTTTAATCCATATTATGAGTTTCTAATACATGATTTATGAACAAATTAATTTTTTCAGATAAAAGAAGTATTTTTCAAAAAATGAAATTTTACCACCTTTTAATGGAGAAGCCTTTTTTAAAACCAATATTTGAAACTTTTATATATTAAATTTGACAAAATGAAATTCTTCTTTAGAATCGGGACATAAGAATATAGTATCAATAATGTTTTGGTGTCTTTGTGATAACTTTCATATTTGGGTGAATAGTGAAAAATACTATATTTTAACTGAAAACAACTTTTTAATCAAAATAATTTTTATTGTTAAATTATACATTTTAATGGTTTGGAAGTATAAATTGATTATATTTTTACTATTTAATCCAATGATGGTCATTTTAAGCAATTTATCCTTTAAATTGGACATAAACAGGTGTCAAACTTTTGATAGTTATTATTTCTTAAAAATACGCCTTTTGGTTTCGATAGCAGGAATCAATTTTAAATTAATAAATTCAACTTTTATGTTTTTAATTTGGTAAAATAGACATTATTTTTGGATTCATAATAACGAAATTATCCTAGGGTGAAATTTTGGTACTTTTTGGATAACTTTTATGTTTTGATGAATAGTAAAAACTGTACTAAAGTTTAACTAAAAATAACTTCTTTAATCAAAATAATTAATAGTGATAAATTATGAATTTTAGTGGTTTTAAATTATATTTAAAATATATTTTTACGATGTAATACAATGTGGGTAATTGAACATAATTTCACATTTAAACCAGACATAAACAAGTTCCAATCTTTTGATAGTTATTATCTCTTAAAAAACGCTTTTTGTTTTGACAACGGGAATTAATTTTAAATTAGTTTCTGCCACTTCTATGTTTTGAATTTGGAAAAATGGATTCCATATTTGGAATCAGGATGTTCAAATTGTGTAAATAGGTAACTTTTATTTTTAGACATTTTGGATAATTACTTCGGTAAATTTTTTATTTACCATGGTTAAAGGGAAAATCCGGTAAACACAGGTTAAAAATTAATATTATAATAATACTAAATTACCCTAAAACGTGTCTTAACTCTATTGGATGATATATGGTCGACTATGGGCATCTTTGGGTCGATTTTGGGACCCCATGGATCCACGTGTAAGTGATAGGGACACTTTATTTTAATTAAGTTAAAATGAATACAAAAATGACACAAGCATATATCTTTTAGAAAAACAATTTTTACATAGGGTTATATATGTTGGATTTTAGATTGTAAATATTCATTTGAAAGATAAAACGATTTCCTACACGATGATAATTTATTTATAAATTTTAGACATTAAATAAGTTAATTTATTAATGACAAAATGATGATGCAGTAATTACCATAATAGTTAAAAATTAAAATAATTTATTTTATAAATACCCAAATAAATATAATTTGAGACTTTTAATGAATTAAACTAATTTTATAGGTTAATATGACATGTTAGTAATGAGGTAATTAACATTTTTCGAAGTAATAATTCTGTTATGAGTTTTACAAGAATCAACTATTGAATAGTGTCAAAATTGACATAAAAGAGTTTTTAAAACAAATATTATATTACAATCTGATATTACTTTCCTAAAAATATAAGGATCGGCAAATAGACATATATCATGATAGGTGTATCATTAATGTACCACTTGTGGGTATCTTGGATGTATATAGTATGTTTATTAACTATATAATATAAAAATACAAAGAGACATTGTAAAAGTGAAACTAATTAACCAAGAGTTAATACATAAAGATAAGGTTAATATAATGACCCAAACCAGTATAAATTATATTGGTTGAATGGTTTTAGACATATCCCCACCTTAACTTTTAAATAATAAACTTTTGAGCCATTAGAAACCGAATATGAATTTATTATAAATTAATATTTCTAGCTTTTCCAATGGTGCCCCCCACCTCTCTTATAAAAGGGCAGCCCTCCTTCTCATTACTTCACACCTTCAAAACTTTTTGGTTCGGAAAACCCCTACCCAAATACTCTCTCAACTTCCCTCACTACAACCTAGACGCCTTAGATTTATCAGAAATCCAACATAAGGAGCCCTTTTGATCAAATCAAAAGGAAGAACCCGAAGAAGAGGTAATGATTTCACCACCCTTTTTCATGTTCCTTCCTTCTTCCACTTCTTCTTTCTTTGTTATTTCTATTCTAAAATAATGAATCCAGTATCTCCTATATACTGTAATATTATTATAAATATGGTACAACCATATTCAGTATTCTATCCACCCTTTGAATAACATGTCACCATACGTGCGTACGTACGGCTTACCGTCTCCACGTCGTGGTGTAATTGTTATTTAATATATTATGATTTTTATGGGTATAATAATGATGTGTAACTCATGTAAATAATAAATATAACATAATAAGGATTCTTTATACATGTTATACAATTCAATTATATATTATTTTTGTATCAAAATAATAATATTGTCGCTCGTGCGTACGTACGGACTACCGTCTCCACGAACGCGATGAGATTCATTCTCCATCATATCCATTCAAGTATAATTATCATTTGATAATTTAAAAATAGTATCTAAGTACTTGATATAATTATGGATATGAATAATATACATCCCATTAATAACGAATATGGCTCACATAACAAATAATATAAGGTAAAATGAACCCGTTAACACCCGAAATGACGATAATTATAAGATATTATTTTGAAATCAATGTTAAAAGATCATATATGATATCATATTAATATAAATTATTCTTGTATAATTCAATAAAAATTATTTCACCATTATACAGGAGGTTAACCAACCGTCGACCAAGGAAAAAGTACATAGTAAGGGATTTTCTAATCTCACTTTCAATTCCGTGAGATTTCCATTGTTTGCCACTAAATTATTGAAAGTGGTGTATTGTGTACTACCATTTAATATATATTATCATGATTATATTAATATTCATGTTATTCTGTAAATAATTTGGTGGTTATTAACTTATGTTCGTACAACTCAGTTGATTACAACGTGGTAAGGGGTTTCTTATCTCACTTTTAATTCCGTAAGAATTCCATTTTTCACCACTTATTTATTGCTTGTGGTATGCGTACTGCCCATGATCGTGTTCATTGTGTAATAAAATTTAATTTATGGGTTTTTACATCATCATTTTAGGATCCTTCTTTCATGATTGTATGTTTCTTAAGTTACCTAATCGATAAGGGAATTTGTAATTTCAATTTCCATTCATTTGGCTTTACGTATATTTCATTGATTATATTACCCCAAGATTATGTGTGGAATCACTATTCATTTGATTATGTCATAATTTACACTCCCCTTCCTGTGGATATACTTTTGATACACATAATCACTCCATTTATAACTTCTCAAGTCATTGATATGAATTTTATAAGAGTAATGTTAACTCATTCTCCATTTGTTGAGTTAAACATCCAATTCGTTGGTGCTGTTTTTACAAGAATATGTGTGAATGTCCTTGGATTATTTTATAGTGAATATCCAATAATATTTAGTTTATTTATATTTGTCACACATAATTATGTCGTTGATTTATCCTTGACCTAAGGATATGGCCTTTATGAGAGATTTCATCTCAACTTAAATTCCATTGAGACTTCTTTGTCGTTATACACAAAATCACTTTTATGTGGTGTATATAATGTACTTTGACATAGTATATCATGAATCCATTTATTCTAATGATATTACAAAGTTTTGATTTACTCAATTATTTGTATTCATGTGTCTCTCTTTTGGTTAGAATCTCTAACTAAAATACCATTTTTAAATGTTTTAAAATTTTATTCATCTAAATATTTCCCATTAATGCCCATGTTTTAAAAATGGTTTTAAGGATTTATTTATATGGAAATTAATGTTTTAAAATTAAAACTCCTTTTAAAAAAGTTTCAAAGTGGTATTGGACACTTTGATTCAAAAATCAATATTTAAATGGCTTCATGACAAATAGTTTGACTTTTAAATGATTTCAGGAAAAGGGGGATATTTATCTCAAATAGTTTTGATAATTATTTTCATCTATGTCAAAATCCTTTTATTTTCTTGATTGACGTTAATGTGATATAATACAATCTTCCATATTTAATCGAATGAGTTATGTTTGACTGTGGATGTGCTATTTTTATACCGTTCAAAGTTTATGGTGAAAGTATTGACATTTCGTATGCCAGTTTTAATACGAATGATTGTGTTGTGTTTAAACCTTTTCATAAGGGAAGGCATTGGACTTTATATGTGACGGGTGGAGCCCGCTATAGCTCCTTGATGCATCGGTAGGTCTCATGAGACAAACTAGTGTCTTGGAACAAGGCCTTGGCAAAATCTTATTTGTAGTCTTGGCACGAGGCATTGGCTATGTGGTTAGGATAGTCTGGCATTATGCATTCCATCATTATGAAAGTGGTTATTGTTATTGCTTGTGATTATTCGATTAGTTGAATATCCATGTGAATAAGTAAATGGAATTATTTCATATTATTTCTGCCATACTATGTTGAAGTTCATGTTTAAAAGGCTTTTGTTTTAATTATAAATTGCCTTAAGTTTTTATGCTTATATATGAAAGCTTCTGCTATAATGTTATCCTTACTGAGCATCTGAGCTCACCCCTTTCAATGTTTTATTTTTCACAGGATTACGAAGAAGTAATTTATGAATTACCTGCAGGTATAGTATGAGGGGATATGAAAACAAGATGTTTTTTAGGATGTAATGTAAAACTTTATGATTGTATCTAGTGTTTCCAAGGCTACTAAACTAATCGGTATTTCGAGACTTGATATTTCTTTTGAGCATGCCAATGTTATGTAATAATGCACCAACTCTGGGTAACTGGGGTCGGGGCGTTACAGTTGGTATCAGAGGAAGTTTAGTACAAACCTTGGAAGCTAGATTTAGATAATCTCTGATTAGAGCATGTAGACCTAATATGAACTTTGAGGATTAATATAGAATAACTTCCAAGAATTTTGCTATTGTAGAGATTTTGTGAGTTTTCTGAGAAATACATCCCTGTCAGGATACGACCAGGTAGAGGCGGCTCTGGCACAAATGTACCTAGGGGTAAAACCTGAAAACACCGCTTTGAGCTAGACTCGAATGGGAACTGGTGCACGACAATAGGACTTGTTGCACTCTTGGTTACGACACTCCTGGGGGATATGCTTAGGATAATTTACATTTTCTTTACAAACCTATTTTAAGTAATATATATATGATTAGAGTAAATGAACTAGGTTAATCCTAATATGTTTCAAATTGAGAATATGGTGACATGTTAATCTCTAAATGATTTTATGACTACTGTTACTCACACAATGATTTCTAGTTTTAGTGAATGGCTAGATTCCAAGTAAGTCATAGTGACTTTGAGAGGGATGTACAATGTGGGAACGATGGTGGCAATGAGAAACAAAATAGAATGTTGATAGGCGTAAAAGGTATCGTCTTTATGCCAAATCAATTTTCTAAAAATATGATCAACAATATATATATTAACCAATTACCAAACTCAACAAAGAAGAGAAAGGTGATGAATGATAAGAGCTCCAGTAGTGGAGACCATGGAGAAAGAAATCCTCAATTTCCATCATGCAGGAAATGTGGAAGGAGAAACCTAGGAAAGTGTCTCAGTGGGACAAATAAATGCTTTACGTGTTGGAAAGAAGTACATAGAGTGAGAATTGCCGAAGAAAAATGAAGAGTACTATGGAAGAAGATAAAAATGGTCCCAAGAATCCATTTACAGTCATTTGCGGTAAATGTATGGGACCTGGCCATTACCCGAGTGAATGTCCTATTCTATAGGATATTTTCTTGGTTAGAGAACTAGCTATGTGGAAATAAATGGTTGGACAAATGTTTAAAAATTATTAATGATCCTTGTTGAAGGGTTTACTTTGGAATAATTTTCTCTTGTATTTTTAACCCTAACGTTTTCCATGTGAGAATGATATTTATAGAAGAATTATGTTTTCTCTTGTGGATATAGTTATAAATAACCATTTGGTTTTATATGATCATTGGGTTTGAGGCAATTACAAATTATTATAATTTGTGTTAAAAATGAAAGGTATGAGATTACATTTTTGGTTAAATTATGTTATAGATATTTTGAGGAATTTATCTCATTTTGGTAATGTTATAAAATATAGTTTTTGAAAAAGGACAACACGTAGACCGTGTGACAACCCGTCGCGTCAGACAAAGCTGTGGGAATTGAACCCACAACCAACGTGCGATTGGGATTTATCACCTACCACTGGACTATGTGAAGTCCCTGGTTAGTGTGACTATTATCTTTAGTTAAATTATTTTATTGATCAATAATAATTTGATTTGGGATCTTATGTCGTATCAAATGAATACCCTTAGTATTGGAAAATAATTTGGTGATTAAGTGATAAATGTTATTTTGGATGTTGTTCGCTTTGGTGTGAACACTATATGCCCAAGGAAAATAGAATAGTATGGGATTTCATTTGAGTAGTAATGGTGGATTTTTATCTATGTTTGTATTTTGGATTTATAGTGATTTTGGTTGTTTATGGAAATGATTAGGTTAATTACTTTTAAGTATGCAACTTTAAGAGTAATTAATGTCATTTGGAGATACAATTTAACATGGAAGACTACATTCTTATAAGTTTTGAGTTTCAATATTAGTTTGGATTATATTGAAGGATTTTAAGGACAATTGATTATTGAATAGTATTCATTTAACTTGGGGTTATTGATGGTTTAATTTTAGAAATTTAGATTAGTGTTTTTTTATCTAATAGAATGGCAATTTGAGGGTCATCATATATTATACTAACCATTTTGGTTTTGATTAATCTCTAATGACAAGGTAAATATATAGTTTAACCTACATGGATCATGTATTTCTATAGAAGTTTATTCTAGATCTTCTTTTGTGACCAAGTATTCATGAATACTCAATGTTCAAAAAAATGAGGTAGTGGTAAAAATTTATTAAAGAATGAAACTCTACTTAAAAAGTAAGTATATCTCTTTATATTCTTAGTCAATATCATAAATTAATTCTTCTTCCTTATGTAATGTAACTTAAAACAAAAAATGTTATCTGTTTACTTTTCCTACTAGGAGATTAATGATCGTTTGTCCCAACACAGGTTTGTGGTTTTCTTATTGTTAAATTTCTCCTGATCATGATTTCTATCACTCTCTATAAGAACTTGACACTTAGTTTATCATCCATATTCATGTTCTCCTACCTGGAATCCTAGTATGGGTTATCTTGGGTGACCTTTATACCTCTCTTTCTTTCTTTTAAAATAATAGTTTTGTTGACTCTTTTTCCGATGTGGGACATTCCATTATATTCTCAACCCCAATTTTTAATATTGATAGGATTTAATTTATTGGAGAGGTGAATGGAACACCCCAATCTTCCGCGGTACACTTCTCTTTAAATAATACAACAACATGTGTTGTACGCAACACTGAGTTCAAGTACACCACGACTTACCAAACTAGCCATTCAAAAGAGGTTATGAATAGTATTAAATAAATTTTAAATATTATATTATCCTTTTAATTTAAATCCATATTATGAGTTTCTATGAAATGATTTATGAAAAAATTCATTTTTTCAGATAAAAGAAGTATTTTTCAAAAAATGAAATTTTATAGCCTTTTAATGGCGAAGCCTTTTTAAAAGCAATATTTCAGACTTTTATATATTCAATTTGACAAAATGAAATTCTTCTTTAGAATCGGGAAATAATAATTTAGTATCAATAATATTTTGGTGTCTTTCTGATAACTTTCATATTTGGGTGAATAGTGAAAAATACTATATTTTAACTGAAAATAACTTTTTTAATCAAAATAATTTATATTGTTAAATTATACATTTTAATGGTTTGGAATTATAAATAGATTATATTTTTACTATTTAATCCAATGATGGTCATTTTATGTAATTTCACCTTGAAATTGGACATAAACAGGTGTCAAACTTTTGATAGTTATTATTTCTTAAAAATACGCCTTTTGGTTTCGATAGCAGGAATAAATTTTAAATTAATAAATGAAACTTATATGTTTTGAATTTGGTAAAATAGACTTAATTTTTGGATTCGGAATAACGAAATTATCCTAGGGTGAAATTTTGGTACTTTTTGGATAACTTTTATATTTTGATGAATAGTAAAAAAATTACTAAATTTTATCAAAAAACAACTTTTTTAATCAAAATAATTAGTAGTGATAAATTATGAATTTGAGTGGTCTGAAATTATATTTAAAATATATTTTTACGATGTAATACAATTTGGGTCATTGAACATAATTTCACATTTAAACCAGACATAAAAAAGTGCCAATCTTTTGATAGTTATTATCTCTTAAAAACACGCTTTTTGTTTTAACAACGAGAATTAATTTTAAATTAATTTCTGCCACTTCTGAGTTTTGAATTTGGAAAAATGGATTCCATATTTGGAATCAGGATGTTAAAATTGTGTAAATAGGTAACCTTTATTTTTAGACATTTTGGATAATTACTTCAGTAAATATTTTATTTACCATGGTTAATGGGTAAATCCGGTAAACAAGGGTTAAAAAATAATATTAAATAATACTAATTTACCCTAAAACGTGTCTTAACTCTATTAGTTGATACATGGTCGACCATGGGCATCTTTGGGTCGATTTTGGGACCCCATGGATCCACTTGTAAGTGATAGGGAGACTTTATTATAATTAAGTTAAAATGAATACAAAAATGACACAAGCATATATCTTTTAGAAAAACAATTTTTACATAAGGTTTTATATGTTGGATTTTCGATTTTAATTATTCATTAGAAATATAAAACTATTTCCTACATGATGATATTTTATTTATAATTTTTAGACATTAATTAATTTAATTTATTTATGACACAATGATGATGCAGTAATTACCATAATAGTGAACAATTAAAATAATTGATATTATAAATACACAAATAAATATAATTTGAGACTTTTGGGGAATTAAAATAATTTTCTAGGTGAATATGACATTTTAGTAATGATTTAATTAACTTTTTTTGAAGTAATAATTCTGTTATGAGTTTTAAAAAAATCAACTATTGAATAGTGTCGAAATTGACATAAAAGAGTTTTAAAAACAAATATTATATTACTATATGATATTAATTTCCTAAAAATATAAGGATCGTCCAAGAGACTTATATCTTGATAGGTGTATCTTTAATGTACCAAATCACTTCTTTGTGGTGTATATAATGTACTTTGACATAGTATATCATGAATCCATTTATTCTCATGATATTACAAAGTTTTGATTACCTCAATTATTTGTATTCAAGTGTCTCTCTTTTGGTTATAATCTCAAACTAAAATACCATTTTTAAATGTTTTAAAGACTTATTTATCTAAATCTTTCCCATTAATGTCGATGTTTTAAAATTGGTATTAAGGATTTATTTATATGGTAATTAATGTTTTAAAATTAAAACTCCTTTTAAAAAAGTTTCAAAGTGGTATTGGACACTTTGATTCAAAAATCTATTTTTAAATGGCTTCTTGACAAATAGTGTGACTTTTAAATGATTTCAAGAAAACGGGGGATATTTCTATCAAATAGTTTTGATGATTATTTTCATCTATTTTAACATCCTTCAATATTATTGATTGAGGTTAATGTGATACAATACAATCTGCTATATTGTATCGAATGAGTTATGTTTGACTGTGGATGTGTTATTTTTATACCATTCATAGTTTATGGTGAAAGTATTGACATTTCGTATGCTAGTTTTAATACGAATGTTTATGTTATGTTTAAAACTTTTCATATGGGAATGCATTGGACTTAATATGTGATGGGTGGAGCCCGCTATAGCTCCTTGATGCCTCGGTAGGTCTCATGAGACAAACTAGTGTCTTGGAAAAAGGCCTTGGCAAAATCTTATTTGTAGTCTTGGCATGAGGCCTTGACTATGTGGTTATGATAGTCTGGCATTATGCATTCCATCATTATGAAAGTGGTTATTGATATTGCATGTGATTATTCGATTAGTAGAATATCCATGTGAATAAGTAAATGGAATTATTTAATTTTATTTTCTCCATAGTATGTTGAAGTTCACGTTTAAAAGGCTTTTGTTTTAATTATAAATTGTATTAAGTGTTTATGCTTATCTATGAAAGCTTATGCTATAGTGTTATCCTTACTGAGCATCTGAGCTCACCCCTTTCAATGTTATATTTTTACCAGGATTATGAAGAAGTAATTTATGAATGACATGCAGGGATAGTATGAGGGGATATGAAGACAAGATGTTTTTTATGATGTAATGTAAAACATAATGATTGTATCTATTGTTTCCAAGGCTACTAAACTAATCGGTCTTTCGAGACTTGATCTTTCTATGATCATGCCAATGTTATTTAATAATGCACCGAATCTAGGTAACAGGGGTCGGGGCGTTACACACATGGAATGAGAATGGTCTCAAACTCAACACCCATGTGTAGATTAAAACATATAAATACATTATAAATACATATCTACACTGATCCACCATTGGAGGGATTGAGGATGGACCCACCTTATAATATAAATAGTTTATAATGCCTTTAACTATTGCTAAAAATTATTCTTTCTAATGAGATTTTTCTTCCTAATATGCTTTCCTCAATGTCCCATTCACAGGTCAACATGAATTTATATCCTATAAAAAACCATAATATTTCACATATATGATAACAATAAATGTTTTTATGGTATCTAGTCTATAATTATATTCCTTAGATCACATAAAAAATTAAAATCATTAGAATAAACAAACTCAAAAAATAATAATGGCCAAAGACCACTATAAGACATGATAAAAAAATATGAGGATAATTTAGTTTCATACCAATGGTGTACTAATAAATAGAAACTCAAATGAGTATTCAAATAGTAATTTTTTCATATAAACCATTAGGTAATATATAAATGAATGGGACACCCCTATGTCAAAAAGAAACAAAAAAATGGAGTAGAAGGGATAAAGATCATACATTGACCTATTTAAGGTCCCTCTCCTCAATGATCTATATCTTGATAAACTGAATTTTTACATGTCATTTACAATATCATGATTACCTAAACATTCATGAGAGTTCTTATTCCCTGACCCTTTTAGGGTCATCATATATTTTTGAGGACAAGTTACTACACTTTTTCCTCATTTAGCTATGTGAAATAACGATGACATGGATAATAACCACATAAAATGAAAAAAAAATTCACACATGTAACAATTATTTGGAGATATAAGATATTTCATGATAAAGAATCCTTTCTTGTAGTAATTATAGTATCTAGTAATGTCTCCCCCCATATAAGGATTAAATGAATCTTTTTTCTACTCTAACTAACAAGCACCAGCCTAGTTTACATCCTATGTCTTCCCCATATTTATCCATGAATTAGATGTTTATTCTATATTAGAGAAGGCACATGGTGGTCATATGATTTCCAAAAGAATACCAACATATTTTTTATCCAAGAATTAGTCATATTATCATTAGTTTCAGGTGATGTACTACAACTATGGTAATTAGATTAGTGTTTTTGAGTAATCATTTCAGAGTTAGGTGATGGAAATGATGATCATTCATGAATTCTCCACCAAATTTCATATTACAATTACATCATAGAGGATTAAATCATTGAATCATTTTGAATATGAAGACCATATCATCAATACTTTATAAATATCAAGAAACACATTAGTACATTCAATCTTTAGTGAATCAGGGGAGAACCCTTTGAAGAATAGTTTCATAAAAGTCACCATATTCATCCCTTCTCATATACTGGCCAACAACATGGAATCCCACCATTTTAGTGATTTTACTTGTTAAATAACGGTTTCAGGATTAACCCTATGACCACATAGGGTCTCCACTAGTTCAACAAATCATCTCCAGGGCATATAGCTTTTTCTATATGTCTTAGGGCCTCTAGTGCCCTTATACTATGAGGTTTCATGAAATGATAGCATTGAATAGATTCAACCATTGTTGACCCACCCATTTTCACTCCTTTACCCTTAATAGGTGTTATCCAAAAGATTCCTTGTAACACATATTCAAAGGAATGAGGCAATTGATTACATAAGTGAGGAATCGTTGTTATATAATTTTTCATAACAAGTGGGACCCCTAATTTACTGGAAATTAAGGGGGATATATTTCATAAAATGGATGAAAAAACATTATATAATTCAGAAAATTTATACAATTATGTCGAATAAAAATTCATATAATTGTTCAATTTCACACAAAAAGTTTTATAATAACATTCAACCTAAATCATATCTTGAATATACACTCAATTATTGAAAACATTAATATAATGAATATCGAACACAAAAACCAAAACCACATCTTGAATATACACTCAATTATTGAAAAAAATCACATCCTATATGTAGGTTTATGTATTCAACATAGAACCCATTAATATAATGAATATCGAACACAAAATGAGTAACTCTTATTGTCCAATTCCATCATTTGAACAATTTTCTTCTCCAAACA
Organism: Viscum album; assembly: GCA_963277665.1. Lineage (NCBI taxonomy): Eukaryota > Viridiplantae > Streptophyta > Magnoliopsida > Santalales > Viscaceae > Viscum > Viscum album. The sequence continues at coordinate 645,473,411 of OY728128.1, forward strand.
CAAATTACAAGCCTAAAGTCATATTAATATACTTAAAATGGTTAGAAAAAACATAAAATGAAGTGTAAATTATTATTGATGATGTCAGAACTGAATTTACCCAACCTAGAAAATCTATCAAAACCAATAAGAGAAATATTGTGTATAAGATGGTTCATCGAATTTAGGGTTATAGTGAATCGACCAAAATTTGTGGTGGGGTGTGATAACCCAAATGGGGATGAAGAGATTGGATTGAATAGACTCCTTTGAATAAGAAATTAGATGAATGTAAATCAGAACATGATTTATTTTAATTATAATGTGATGAATGATATAAGGATGGAAAGGATGTATGATGAAAAAATTCAAATGAAAGTTTCTAATACATTTTCATGAAGGTAGCCTAGGGATATATGATCTTCTTTGTTATGATAAAAAGAATAATCTAGTTTTTAATGGTATTACTGAGACACAATAGGGATGTTTTTACAATGAAAAGAAATCATTTTTGGAATCATATTCCCACATTAAAAACATATCTAAATGTTTTATAGTTGATTAATAACATAGGATACACTTTTTTCATGTATAAAGATGGTATTCACAAGGTGATTGGAATTATCTAATATAAAACAGTTTTGTCTTGGTTCTAATATAGGATGATGGGTATTGTAAGTGGATAAATATTAAAGGTTGTTTATTAGAGATATCGTTCAAAAATCATAACATATCCTACGAGAATAGGAATCACCAATCCTAAAATTATTATAAATCATATTTGTGTAGATCTAATAAATTCAAAATGACATTGATGATGGATTAATCATAATATAGGGTCTTATAAGAACTCAACATGAATGAGCGGTATCAAACACAAAGATAGAGAAGGTAATATTATATATTAGAATTATGACCCTAAAATTTGTTTCAATAGGGGAACCCCATTGTAAATTTTGTGACCCATTTTTTATGATTGTATAGAAAATGTTATATGATTTGAATTTGTTATTGGTTACAGGATATAAGATCTATATGTCACCATATATCCCAAAATAATAATAATAAATACATATATTATTTTTATGAAATGGATTTTCATCTGGATATAGGATCAGAACCCAAGGATGCTCTATAGATGTACACCAAATAATAGATATGGATTTGTTTATTTATTATTTGAGTTCACATAAGAAATATAGACCATGATGTGAATGAATAGATCATAATGTAAGAGAATATAAGAAAAATTAAATTTTTATGTTTCTGATATGGCATGTGATTTGGATGTCACTAGGTATCCCATGAGAAAAGAATTTATTAAACAAGTTGTTATTATTATGGGTATCTTCACAAATCAATCTCATCTATAATAGAATATAATCTACATTCATCTTCTTGTAGAACTATTGGAGAATCCATGAAATAATTAAACCATAAATCAATAACTGTTAAATTGTCCTAATAAATATGTTATTGAATCATTTCAAGTATAGTAGAATACTCTACACACATTATTGTATTCTATGATGGACTATTGTGTTTATCTATATTAGGTGATGCAAAGATAACAATTTAACTGATGAAAATTTTCCATGAAGATAATCTCGATTTAATGGTTTTGTCTTAACCATAGAAATAATATACCCATGGAATTTATAAGTCAATTTTATGGTCAATGTAGAAAAACTAATTGTTAACATATGAAACATAAGACACTAGCATGAGGTGGTAATTTTATATTTATAAATATAAGATTAGGTTTTGAGATAAATTGTCTCTTCATCACTATATATATTTCTGGGATTGTCATAAAAATGTATTTTTATGAGAATATGACATAACGGTGAAGTGAATAATATCAGAATATTTGATGTGAATGAGGAGAACCCTTAAATGCAGATAAAGTGGATGATAATATGAGAATGATAGTTTTTGGATCGACCCATGATAATATATTTTTATATCTCTATATACGATGTGATAATATGAATCATATAATTCATATTTGATAGGTGGTATTTGCATATATATATATATATGTATATATATATGTATATATATATATGTATATATATATACCTCTTTTGTATGATAAAATTTTAAGAATTTGAAGGACTTATCGTGAGATATGGATGGATGAAATTGGACATGAGTTGGTGGAGGTCTCATCACTGATGCATAATAATCCATGGATATATGATATTTGAATGAGTTTGTGATGACAGATCCAAACATCACAATATTTCATATGAGAAGATAAATCAAGAAACAAGTTGTTCTGAGAAGTAATATCATCATTAATTTAGATCATGTTTTGGGAAATATGTAATGTTTTCATCCACTATTTTTGATATAGAAGTGATAACCCAATAAAAATTATAAAGGCCTAAACACTATGGAATAATGTTTTGAAAATTGGTAACCATATCTTAAAAAAGTATATTTATATGGAACCACAAACAAGGGAATCATATAATGGCCTATCAAAGATTTAAAGAAATAAATTCTTTGATAATGGAAAATTTTTATTAGTTTAAAATCCACATTAGTGGCCCATACATTTTTTTTAGTTTAACATACTATGATAAGGACCTAGATTCCATTTAGTTTAGGGTCAAATATTGAGGACCTTTTAGTCTTTCATTCTATGTCCACATGACTATGAAAATCTATATGATATTTAATGTCATATAGAATGGGTTTTAATAATCCAAATGATGATATATGAAATGTATATTTTGATAAACCATTCATTGATGGTCTGAATGATACACTCTTAATCCATTGTAATCAAGTGGTATTCTCTATTAGTGTAAAGGATTAATAATTGATAATGTCGTTAGATTTTTTCTAATGATTTATATGTTTATATCCAAGTATCATGGGATATTAGAGAGACAATATTAGTAATCATTATTTAAAATAGTAGATGATGACCTTCTTATTAAATTATCATGTAATTAAATTTAGAAGAATCACACGGTTGTGTTGTATGTAGAAGATTCTGATATCAAGATAATCCAGTTCATCCTTCGAGATCTGATAGTAATCATGTTTGGTAAATTGACAAAATATTGTGATGTTGATTGATTGAACATAATCATTGATTTATAGGATGTCTTATATCCCAAACGTAACTGGGTGTGGGGTTACCCAAGTGCCATTACAGGCCATAATGTAAGAATAAAATAGATAATATAGGATCATATCTAGAAATGAATTCTTATCATCCTCTACTATAATGAAAAAAATATTAGATTTATCTTTGTTAAATACAGTTATCTATAAATTTCTCACTACATGATAGTGGAAGGAATGGTTTGACTAGATAATTTTTTATTAATGTGAACCCATAAATTTAAAATAATAGTATTTGGTTTCACTTCCTATCAATATAGTATGATGGAATCTGAACATAATTATGATATTTATCATCAGGAAATTTACGATTTTTTCATTATGATTTTTATTATGAGTTTATCATTAGTCAATTTTGATAAGAAGTTAGTTGTAGTGAGAATGAACATGAAAAAACTAGTTTTGGTAGGATGGTATAGACCTTTGACATGTTTCCCCCTTAAAGAAACATTCCAATAGTATTTTGAGCTTCAAAATAACTCTAAGGGATTATGAATGAAAATTGAATGATTAAGAAACATGTGTAACTTCTTCATTATCACTATGAATTCATCTATAGGTGATGGTTATTAGAAGTTAATTCTCCTAAATTTATGGAATATCATTATTCCTAGCTAGTTTACATCGAGAACTCTAATGTGGTCTTCATGTATTATAATGAGGGTCTCTCCTATCACAATGTACTGAAGGAGAATAATTTCAAATTATAATTTTTATTGTTTTTTATAATAGTTCCATTATAAATGTCCAAATTATCATTATCAAAATATATCTATTAATTTTTTCTTTATCCTATCGAAGAATCATATTTTGAAGGTACTAAAATATTGGATATGTTCTGCGAATTGAGGAATTAGTCAATGAGGTTAATTGATCTCATTTTTCTATAGTGGCATTGATTGTATTGAATTATTTTAAATCATACAAATTAATAGATATAACAACCAATTATTTTTAATGGTAATGGTTATATCATATATATATATATATCTAGGTTTTATATATATTGGAATGTGTATCCTCCTTGGTATTATATGAGTGTAGCATGTGAATCATTATTGAATCAAAGGTGAATTTATAAATTAACCCACAAATATAATCAAGAAAGAGAATTATATATTTTTTGACAAAATTAAATCCATTGATTTTCCTAATCACCAACTATAAATCACTACTAATGTCTAACAGAATATATATATAATTGGTAGGGATGTTTTCGAATCTATAAATATGGATTAGTCTTCAGCAATGTTATTAGTATATCATTATTAAGAAGAGCATGGAACTAACCATTTTCTAAAAAAATTGTTATAATAGCTATGAAGATCCAATTGACATTCTATCTTTTCACCCCTATATTTATTAGGATCCAATTGGTTCAGTAAATATAAATGTCCCATTATTGTGAGTTTTTATAGTTGTAGAAGTATATTTTTTTCAAGGTTTTACATATCCAATGAGGATTTATTTATGATAATGTGTTTCAAGATGATGTATTCCAATTCATCCATATTATCTTATTTTAAAGAATGAAAATGATGGAAAATTATTTTAGAATGAATCACTATCAAGCATGATACAAAGTTAATATAATATGACTAAGGATCATTTCGATTGGGTCAACATTAGGTACTTGGTTGACCTCATTTATCATTAAGTAATGCATCAACATATTCTCTATGAAAGGAAATGCTTTATTTAAAATATAAAAATATATTTTCACAGAAAATAATATTTTATTTTTTAGTTATTAATTACATGTGTACTTCATTATATAATAATATTTATAAAATATGTCACCTTGTAATAATTCTAGGGTTGTCACATAGTGGATCAGTGGCCTCCCTTCTATAAGAACCATTAATACTACTGTGTATAAAGGATGATTTTTTGGTCATGGAAGTCATTATGATATTTTTCTACCCACTAATAAGTGAACCATTTTTCATCATATATTTATAGGTAAATCACTTGTTTTTTGGTTGGTTAATGATCAAGCTGCTATTTGAAATTTTTTCTTTTAGTTTTTTCATATAACTATAATAATCATTTTAAATTAATTTATATTAAATTGTTTAAACCACGGATTATAATGTATTCTGAAATGAAATAATTGTATTTAATTTATTCATGGTTTCTAATTGATAAAAACATTGTTTAATTTACTTTGATAAATACTGCCCAAAATTTTTGATTTTTCAGGATACATAAGTAATTTTATGAATTTGGGATATTGAAATTATAGAAGATAGTTTATGATAGGAATAATCTATAAGTAGTAATTTTTGGAAAAATGAAGTTGTATATATGAATATATAAATGATAAAATATAGATATTTATAAATTTCATAATGTATTCTCATATAGAACTTCCATTGGATAACCCAAATATGAAAATTCATGGAAAACTTACTAGATATATAATATACTATTGAGGAGAAGGTGAAAACATAATATTTGTCCCTTTTTGAATATCTAGAAAATATGATAAATATGATTTTATGAAGAATAAATCAGTAAACGTAATATAATTTTTCAAATTCATGATTCATACATATGATATATCCGCATAATGAAGTATTATACATAATATATTCAATTTTTAATAACCCAAAGAGGAAAAATGTAAGATAATATTTTGTAAAAGTTAATATATGAAATATTTTTGAGCCATAGTGGTTGACACATAAGATAATGTAGTTAGTAAAATTAGAGGATCCAGTAGAATATTTAATATATTTTCATATATGGTGTTGAATATGCATAGTGTTATGGGCTTTTCATATTTTATAAATAACATTCCATTTTAATTGAAGATGGAGCTATGTTTTGATATCTCTCAATCTAAATATGAAGGTATGAAATTATATATTAATGTGATTAAAATGATTTATTATTCTATTAATATGTTATAATAAAAGAATGTATTATGAAAAATTAGACGTTCTTATGCAAATGGAAGAGTATTTGTGATAAAATGGGTAGTTTTGAAGACATGAGTTTCATAGTACCTCCACAATTTGGAATCATATGAAAATCATTTGGTTATGAATTAATCTCTCTATAGACCTCTAGAAGTATCGAATATCATTCATGAAGAACCAATATGTTCTATGATTTATCATAGAGATAACTCCTAAACATGTAATTAATCTCTTGATTGATTATATATTACCACTTCTATGTGAATGGATAAATTAGATAATTTGTTGGTAAAGGATACACATTCCATTCATGTGTTGTTTTTGGAAAACAATTATAATGTGGTTAAATTTATGATATCCAGTGAAAAACCCAATATAAATGTGAAATCATATAGGAATGAACTCAATGTTTTAATCTCCTAAATATTTTAGACTATACACATGGATTAATCACATGTATAAATTGATAGTCGTGACTCCATATAATCCTAAAAATGGGGATGAAAAAAACTTTTCCAAGGGAATCTTTTAATATTGTGTTTTTTATTATACACTATAATCAATCCCAACATGAAACACTAGTCAATATTATTTATAATACATGAATACTCCCCTAAAAAATATATATTTAATTCTAGTTAATATTCAAATCATTATCTCATAGTTTTAACACATTAATTTTGATTTTAATGCATGATGAAATTGTAGATTTGTTTTATCATATTATATTTCATATTTACTAAATTATATCTATCATTATTGAGGGTACCATTATCTTCTTCATTCACTATTTTTTAGGGTTTTGGGTGTACATTGTGGGTGACCAAGGGTTCGTGATCACTTTAGAAGGATGAAGAACATGTGTGAAGAGGTTGATACATGTTTTAGTCTGATATATACACATTTTGTAAAAGTTAGTGGTTATAGTTTTGGCCACATATTAATATAATGAATGATATATATATATATTGAGAAAGATAGTCAATGTATAGAATTATGATAAGATATGGATTATGGGGGAATAATCAGGTCTAGGAAACTATATATAATATTTCCAAACTCTTTCTAGATTTTTATAGTTAATCACACACAAATTAATCTTTTAAAAGGGATGCCATTATATTGTAAAACCAGATTTTGACCCTCCTAGTACATTTATTCTACTGTATTTATTGTTTTTTTACTATCCCATTATTGTTTCATTATTAATACATTTCCATTTTGGGGGTGGAAGGACAATTATATTTGTATTTTCATGTTTTTTCCATTGATGCGTTTTCTATTAATGATTATAAAAAGAACTAATAACCTATTTATTTTTTTATCCAAATATTGGGAGAAAATTCATAAAAAGGGAATGAAAACATACATATATCCAAAATTATATAAAATGAATTCGAATAAATTATGTTAATCGAATTTTTATCAACATATTCTTGTTCTTCTAGACTTCTATTATACTATAATAACATATAATAAAATGTGACTCAATTAAAAAAAATCAACTTCATATATTTGTGCACCAAAAATTAATTATAATTTTTTATTTTTTTACCTAATAACTAATCCTAATTTGATATTAACCCTATATTTAATCAACTACTCCATAAATTTCATGGTTTTGAAAATAAATACCCCACTAGAAACATGAAGAAGTTGGTTATATTTTCAATAAGACAGCAGGATTATTAGAGATATAGATCACATATAAGGAGTTTTCTTGTTTCCTATAGGTTTTATAAAAATAATCTTCTTATAACCAATAACAAAGAGAAATAAAAATCATGGGTGATCTCTATATAGATATCCTTAAATATTTCTTCTCTTCCTTAATGAGTACACTATTTAGGAAGTAAATTATATGCATAAGGACTCGTTTTTGAGAAACACTATATGAGTACTGGGAATAGTTTAGGAAATTTACTCCCATATTCCTACATAAACCTATAAAAGGGAATAAATTTTTGTTATGTTTTTCAATGTACTTGTAAATAATGATATGAAACTTTTGGATTATTATTTTACAAGATATCACAATTATATGTCTAAAACTACATATAAAGGGATTATTTAAAATATTTTTCAAAATTATGAGATATATTTTACATAAAATTCTACTATAATAGGTTTTCATGAGGTAAATTTTATTATCTCCCCTTTACAGAAAACCCAATTGGAATAAATACCCTCTCTTATGAGACAACTATCGTGAGATAATGAATGTGAGGAATCAACCACATACTCTTTGGTCTACCATACACATAAGTCACTATAATAGTACACATATTGCTACCCAATTTTGTAAGGTCCTGAAATCTTTGATGCCATGTATCCAAGTCATTTTCAAAAACTACATATTCAATTTATTAAATAGAATTATACAGTAGACTATGTTTTTTGAACACAAAATTCCGCCAATCCAACAAATATTCCACCCTCCACAACTCTAAGAAATTATAATTCAATCACATGTATCGTTATCATATCAACATCAATTCCAATAAAAAATCCATGAATTATATGTTAAAAAACACTTTAAAATCAAGTAAATAAAAAACTACCAAATTAAAACATTGTAACCAGCTAATGATGATTTGTAACTACTTCAAAAATATATTATCCAATTTTAATATGTTGATTATAATGAATATGTAAGAATAACTCTACATATTTTCTTTTCCCCGTTGTGAAATTATGCTCCATGACATTTAAATTTAAGAAGTATGTTCAGAGTTACCTATATTAACAAACATATAATCATAGTAGGAAGTAGTATACACTCCAATGAAAATTCATATAAAATAAGAAGAGGAAAATAAATTATCTAATATTTACTTAATCTATCTTGAAAATTTCTATAAATAATTTTTAGAACAAAATTCATTAAAAATTATTTAAATAAAGATATGATATAGAAATTTATAAAGGTAAAAAATTAACACCCCAAATATGATTCCATTAACCAAATTCCTAGGTATGAAATATTTTAAAGGATGTTTTTATAAAAAATATGTTTATTTAAGATAAGGGAACATATGTTTAATGAATATTTGTATATTTCATAATCAACCCTAATATTCCCAAATATTTCAAAGACCCAGGTACCCACTTGAAACCATTTTCTATATGGAAATAAACATAAAATAATTATTTATTTGATATCGTAGATTCAATAAAATTTTATTACAATTTTATCTACTCATACACATAGATCAAAAATACTAAACCTACAAGGGTAGTAGTTTAGTTGGATAAATGAGAAAAAATTTCCTAGTTGGTTTTCTGGAGGATGTCCTAGTTATGCGAAAGGATCTAATTTTACCAATAAAATTTCATGTATATAAATTGTAATTGGATTGAGGTAATTATCATTATTCTATTATTTTTTTAGTATTTTTTAATGAATAAATTATCTATAATCAGTGTTCATAAAGGAAACTATTCAATGTAATTTGTAGCATCCAAATCCAGATTCCATAGAGAGGTTCCCCAAGAAGGTGGGTGACATGGTTTCAAGTGCATAAAAGTAAATTCTAGAAGCATCCATAGTTTAAAGAGGTATAAGATTGTGTTTGTGAGGAGACTGTTGCACAATATCAAAGTATACCACATCTGTAGTAAATATTCTAGTGAAATAATGGAAGCAGTATAAACAAATGTCATAGTAGAGTCATACATAATGAAAACTAGACAAGTAACCTACCATAGAGTAAAATCAATAATAATTTAACCATAATATTTAAACAATTACAATATTATACTCACATACAATTATTTTTGTTCCATGATTCTAAAAATCATCACAAATATATAATAATGAAGAAATATAATACATTTATTTAAATTTTAAATTCTCCCCTACTCATGATCATTTAAAAAATCAAGAAATGTACTATGGAAACATACCTCCGACCCTGCAAGCATCCATAGAGTTAGTTTGGGTACTCAATTGTGGTCCATATTGAGTGTGAGATACAGTAAAAGTAGGCGACCACCAATGATTTCTATAACAAATTAGATATGTCAAATACTAGGTTTGAGGTGTGAAATATATATGACATGTATAATTTAAATTTAGAAAGTTACCATGGAATTATTAAAACAAGTAGATTGAATCTATCATGCCTAACAATCCTCCCTGCAAAACAATGGAAAATAACATATGAAAAGGAAGATATAGTAAAAATATAAGTAAAACATATGGACATTCCTTATATCTATAAGGGCCAAAAAACTATTGGAATACTATATAACACATATATGATATCCAGAAAGGTTTTTTCGTATATCTTATATATCATATCAATTACAAACGAGCCATAAAATTAGATGCTTTAGAACCTTTAAATATAGAGAAAACGTATTAATGACCATGGAATTATCATCGAGTCCCGTGACTATCTCAATGGAAATTCACTTAAACATAGAATAAGTCCATGGAAAATTCCAATAGACCATATCCAATTAAATCCCAACAAATTTATATAGAAGGTGTAGGAAATCCCAATGAATCCCATAGAATGATGACCTAATCAGAAATATCGTCCATGGAATCCACTACCACAATCATGATTCCTGGATGTAACATGCATGAAATCTGATGGAGTTAGGTACCATTTATACCCACAATATAATCTAATACAATATCAATTAATAATCTCATCAAATTCATCCATTCATAATAATTTATAATACATTAGTTTAACCAATAAATTAGGAATTCACATTTTAACAATTAAACATTTTAAATCATGTATAACATGTATAAGGAAGTAATCCCTCTACAAAACAATTCTTTCATTAAATTTAATTTATAACTAGACTTACTATAACTATAAGAGCACAAACACACACCCCTTAGGTGGATTATCAATATCCAAAGGACTTGGAATTTCTAATAGGTTTTTAGGTTGGGGAAAACCCCTACAAAAAAATATAGGGAAATATAGGGAATTATTAAAAGGTTTAATGGATTCAAATGAAATATTTAATTCATTTTTATGGTGATTCTAGAAATTTTGGCTACATTGTTTGTGAAACTCTACCCCTACCATGTTCCTATCACAAATTAAAGGGGTTCCCAACATGGTTAGTGGTCATAATTTTCATAACAATGAATAATCCATTCAAAAAATATCTGATAAATTTTTTTTGATACTTTCATGAGTATGCGACTCCATATAAGAATTTTTATTAAAAAAATGTGGCCTCATTAATCCTTCTTCTAAGGCCTCATATGGTTTAAGTAATCATATGACTTATCCTACATGGTATCTTCTATCCATGTGGCACATATTTTGTTCCCAAAAACTGGGTACCATATCTCCCAAAAATATCCGGACACCCCTGATTAACCCATGATCATGTTAAGCTCTCACATTTTCCATATAAATAATTATTTACATAGAAATGAATCATATTTGTACCTAAAGAAAATCCTAGGATCATACAATCTTCAATAATTAATGTAATAATTCCCTGGGGTAATGAAATACTTGAGAATACCTACATACACTGGGCATATATGTCATCCTCCTGGTCTTACAGCTCATCCTAAAAATGGTCATGCATCCATGAAACCCATATTTGAGGAACTGAACGACCTAATATAACCTTCTAGATCTTATCAACGATACAAATCATATTCTCTTTAGAGGACACAAAATCCTATAGCTCCACATTCTTTAGCTACAGAGTGTATGATAGTTATGACCAATAACATCACAGATGATATACAAAGAAAATGTCATGAATGGATCACTACCTATGAGGTAATGAAATCCAATTAGCTACTAGTATGACTCTCCATAAAATCTCGAATGTCCAAATATATCATAGTTAAATCATTCCATGTATCCTAATATTCTTATGCTTTATCCTCCATGAGATACTTCAAAATTGAATATCCCTGATAATAAACTATGGAAGTATTCGATGACGATCAGTGTAAGATTTTCATCAAGACTATGTTGTATCCATCTTATTATGATCAACTAGACATGATCAGATTTATACTAAACGATACATGGTCCCATTAAGGGAAACTCAAATACCTATAAGTAGCACATGGGTGATCAACATGTCCAAACAAACAAGGAATCATAAGGTTACATCTTTATTTTCTCATAATATATGTTTTGTAAAAGAACTAACTAGGGGTATATGACTTTACCAAGATGCCCCCAAATCTAGGGTGCACACCCGCAACAAATCATCATGAAGCTAAATTGTATTCTTATGATGTCCATCAGTATGAGGGTGGTATTCATTGCTTAGAATCACCAGTATAATCAGTTCCCATGTAATAATATACCAGAAATGAGATGTAAATTCATCATCCCAATCGGAAACAATAGTATGAGGGTCCTCATAATTTCTTAAAACCCAATAGAAATAAGATCAGCTAATCTCATCCACACTAATGGTATCCCTATTCATTATATAATTAGAATCTCTAATGATCCTATCTACAATAACCAATAAGACATCTTTAACCAGAGGAAAACAAGATAAACATTTGTAACAATCCATCCTGGAATCATCCTATTTCCACTCAAGAATATGAAACTACTAAAATCCCAACTGGTTTCATATGTTTCACCGTAATCTATTCATATGTGTAACATCCCCCGATAAAATCATCCACATCATGTTTCATTCATGGAAACCAATATTTATGATGAATATCACAATACATTTTGTCAATTGTGGGATGCACCACAAAAAACTACAACATGGAATTCCTACATCATCTCCATACTAATGTCTACCAAAAACCATATGTGATCATGAATACACAAGATTTCATCCTCTCCCATGGTCCAATAATAATGTGGGTCCTCACCTACAACATTCTCTCATAGGTAAAATTCCCTCATAATATGAATTTTTTATCATTGTCACTCTATAGTGAATATTTGAGGTAAATGAAAAATAATAATGAAAGGTCTATCCCAGACCTTTACTCACTTACAAGTGTGTTTTCAAAAACAAATTCATAAGATTCTAATCACTACTGGACTCATGAACTGTATGTATATATGTCCACCTTCATTGTGCATCAACCACAAAATATCCAATTCCAATAAGACTTGCATGGTCGATGTCGAAATACTTTAGGTACTCAACCCACCTTGAATTTCTCATATTATGATCACACTTTGTAAATCTATCCCTTATGGTTTTTTTAGTCTATGTATACCACAAATATAACTCCCAATAAATACCCTATCAAAAAATGGAAATAAAAAATAGTTACAACTATCTCAAGGCAATATGTTGGGTAATTCCTCTTCTATGTCCTCATCTTATTATTCCCTAATGCCACAACTCTATCCCCAATTAATAAAACTACCCATTTTATGATACGTAATATATCAAAATACATTATTTAGATTCATACCAATACTGTAAGAATCAAGACAGGTGAAGAATTCATTCGAACATTCAGTTCCGAAAAGGAAGTATCACTGGTATATGACCATAAAAACTCTATAATCTTCTTCTTCAATCTAATAAATGGTGGTTATAAACATTTTATGTCCTGTATAACATTCCCTTAAAAACTATATTTCACAAATAATTATTGCATGTTAATGAATTTATTGTTATACTCCTATGAAACTATATCTCAAACATTATATGGGGCAATTGATACTCATGGATTTGATATAATATGACCCAAAAAGTGAATCATATCCATCTAGATGTTGAACACTATGGGACCATCATATAAATTTTTCCCTCTTAGTTATTCAAAAGTTATTTCAATATATTTTCAATGTTTCTTTCAATTGGTATAATACTCCATTATATTATCTATGAAAACAAATACAAATGAATCCATATAAGGATAAATATCTAAATTTATTATATCCAGGAAAACTATTAATTATTTCATGAGATAGATTGGCATAACCCAAAATATGGATAAACCATACCGTCTATGAAAATCTATAAGATGTATGAGCATAGTACAAAAAAGAAATTGATGATATTTGGTTACCAAATCAATTTTAGAGAAAAAATAAACCCCTCATAGTTAATTTGACATGTCATCTCCTAATAGAATAGGATATTAGTAATTAATCATCAATTAGTTAAATTTCTAATAATCCATTAATATCCAAATGAAAATATCCTTATTTTTAAAAAAAGGTGTCAGTGAACCCCACAATGAATTATTAGGTCATATAAATACATTTTCATCCAATTCCACTATCATCTTCTTGAGCACCTACAAATCCATCATGTTCCGACTATAATAAGGAATGGATACTGGTGAATCTCCTAGAACTAGCTCTAAATATAACTTCACCTCTATATTAGGATGTAAAGTATAAAGGTCAACTAGAAAAAATTCCCTAAAATGATCATCAATTGGAAGGAAAACCTCATGATTTGATCCTTGATCGTCCATATAAAAACTTGAAATATGGGTTTTCATCCTCCCCATCCCATTATTCCCTTATTAATCTTTGTTCTCCAGGATAATCCATTCACCTATGTAAATATAAAATAATCTCTATGGTGATGTGATGGTTACTCTCTAATGACAGAAATCATTATAGTAATGATGTTAAAAAACCTATTCCATCACCTTTATGACATAAAATCCAAACAACTTGAGGAGAAATCATTCCATATGAAGAGACACCCATGAATCCCTAGCGGAACTAAACGCTCTAGCATAAACCCTCTAATTTGATTCCCATTGTATTTTAATGTGTCTTAATGACATAAAAACACCTAATTAGGAGAAAAATTTCTTCCTTAATAGAATATAACTATGAATCTATGGAATGAACCTATATCGAAAATAGGTGATATGATAGTAGATGCTACTAAGATGGTACCTCTCACCATAGATAGACTAAATCCCTAATCATTGGGTACACGCTGTAATGATTATATCTGGTCTGAATAGAGGTCCTATGATACAACCCCAATACCCAATGTAGACCCATATTATAATCTCTATAAAGTAGTTGTATAGCATCCTCGACCATGACCACCACCTCAACCAGAACAATCAATGCTTCTCCAGCTCCTAACCCGATGCAATGTTGTCAAACCTTCTCCTAAACATGGTTATGGTGATAAAATTCATCGTATTCTAGATGGATGGAAGGTATTGTATAAATGTTTAACATGGTCCATCTTTCTTCATGATTTTAACAAGACTGTGTCTTGATAACACGGAATCCATATTTTTCCATGTATTCTACATTATTGACAAAAAAATCCATAACTGGCACTAAAATCCTAGATGGTACTCAACTCACTTGAAACCAAAAAACATCACTTTCTTCCATAAGAATTCCTTCCACTAGTTTGTGAGTCTATACTTCTTTACTATTTTCCTCCAACATCCCTCAATTTCAACTATATCATCAGTGCCTGATTCACTATCTTAGTAAAAGATGTAAATTCGAATACATTGACATGTGATCAAATGAAATGTATGATACATTCGTTAATGTTTCCCACCATTGTTTATTCATCCTCAAGAGATATTAGTACAAGATAATTCATATCAGTAATGCATGTTGAATATTCTATAATGGTCATCACAAACTACATTAGATGCATAAACTCAAACACACACTATACTTGTAGAGTGATAGGGAAACAATATTCATAAAACCTCGTTTTCAAATCTCACCAAACCATATCATGTTCTGCGTAATCCCTGTTCAAAACATCCCAGTGACGCTTTATTGGTTCACATAGCATATATGTCATGATATTCACTATCTTCTCAGAATATTCCCATGGATGCTCAAAAATCTAAAGAGAAGTATCATGAAGAATCTCTTTGTCCAATGGACTTCCATCCCCCCAAAATGTGGAAGGATGTTGCTGTCAGAACATGAATGTGAGATCAACCACATATAAGGGATGTTGTCATTAACGCTAATAGGTTTTCAAAAATCCCAAAAAACACTAAAAAACTATCCCCCAACCCATGTTTCCACTAAAACCACTGGTTACTCAGTCGGAACTATATGAAGCTCTACTAGTATCCCATAGGGACACTACATATAGGGAATTGTCATTTACACCCTCCTAGTGTTTTAATGGAGGTGATATTAGTTACATGTCTCTACACATAAAAATCCATGACTGCTAAAATATTGGTTTTGGAAATCTTGCAGCTAAAATAATAGGACATTTCAAAACCATCATATATAAACAATTCACCTATCAACCTTCTACGAAATACATGACTGGGTATAAATAAATAGTCACAAACATCACTAGAGAAACTACCTTACCCACTCAAAAGAAAAATCAAGGTCAAGTTATATGTTTCATAAATTTAATTTGTATTTTATTTCACATATATTTCGTATTTAAATTTTAATTGTTCAACCAAATGGGACACCACTTATAATCAATATGGGGTTGTACTCCCCATGAACCTAAATTTGGCCAATATTCAATCCATACCATAAAAAACTTCATACCATTTGACTAATGGTCCATTATTCAACATCCCATAGTTGACCAATTAGAGTGTATACCAAATTGTAAGCTGGGAAAAAATATTTATGATATAGAAGAAACTATAATTTTTAAACATGTATCTCAACTCCTTACTCAAATAATCTATCAAAATAAAATTTATATAAAATATATCACACAAGGCACATGTCATAAATTCCTGAAGTCG
The DNA here is from genome assembly GCA_963277665.1 of Viscum album. Taxonomy (NCBI): domain Eukaryota; kingdom Viridiplantae; phylum Streptophyta; class Magnoliopsida; order Santalales; family Viscaceae; genus Viscum; species Viscum album. Next base: position 645,490,130 of record OY728128.1, read on the forward strand.
TGAAATGAACCTTATATGGAATGGAATAATGCATGGAATGTTTATCCTAATAGGTTCCTAAAAAGATGCATGGGATGCATACCCTCATCCAATATCATAGTGGTAAAATATAACCCTCAATAATATCAATAACAACATCACAATAAATTTTCATAACTCAATAGTGGAATAAAGTCAATCATGATATCTCAAAAATCCATAAAACAACAATTTATATTGTAGGAAATTTTGATTTCATTCCATATAAGGGCTAGATAATCCCAGGTACATATTATTACCTATTACCAATATCATCATATCCATATATATTTCCTAAAAATATTAATACAAACTAAAAACAATGTCCTCTCATAATACTTTAAATCATCCTTATAAGAATGCCACTAGAAGCTTCTCTGAGACGGTGGGTCAGTTAGCCTCAGTAACATATCCCAAAATTCTAGAGGTTTTAATCTAGATCTGAGGGTCTATGTTGTGTCTATGGAGAGACAATTCAGTCATTTTAGAGAGTAGTAGAGCGGTAGTAAAGAGAGTTGTTAGATAGTAGAAGTAGTATAATCAAATGGAACAACAAAATTAGACACTATGGCCATTGGACCAGTAACACGCCAAAAGATAAACTCAATAATAGTTGATGAGGAATATATAAACAACTAAAAATAATAATTTCATATATAGCTATTTTCATCCATTGTTTGTAAAAAATTTCAAAAATTGGTATACAATGAGTAGTGAAATAACAGTATCCAAAATTACAAAAAATACCAAAAAGAACTATCCAACTAACATCAAGAGGCTATGAAAGGTGTTGTTATACCCTACATAAAAGAATTGTAAATAATCCATCATTGTAAAATTGGTTAAATAACTAACCTAAAAATATATATATAAATATATATATATATATTTTTAATGTACCCAACGTGTCCTGAATAGGTTATGATATACAATCCCAGTAGGTCACCACCAAACGTGTCTATAACACATCCAATCTAAGAAATTAAAGACAATCATTGAGAAATAAATATTTTTATAGGTTTAATATAAATTTAACATGTTCACATGGAATATTTAAAATAAGTAAACTGAATATGTCTATCCTAGGATATCTTCCTATAAAACTGTGGTCTATGTACAACAACAAGGCAGTGATAAAAATACTAAAATAAACATCATAGCCATGTTGTATACATAGATGTCTCAAAAAACCATAGCCATGTCGTATAACTATTATATCATACCCAACATGGACATGTAATATATAATAAATATCAGTTAAACCATGATCGAGTTGTATATTCAGATGTTCCATACCCCCGTGGATGAATCCAAGGTTTAGAAGACCAATTTATCACTGTTGAGTCCCAAGAGCTTCTCAATGGAATCTATAATAGAATTTTAAATGGGTACAAGGAGCATGTCAACTGAAAATTTCCACTACAACCCTAATAAATTCAAATCCAAGGGGTAGAATGTACCATAGTATCCCACTTAATCAATACCTATCGAGAAATCACATCCAAGGAATCCACTACTGCTATCAAGATCCATGGAAATAATGTTCACGGAATCTGATTATGTTAGAATCCATGGTATACCAACAAATCCATCCACTACCATCTCAATTCATTATCTCATCATATTCATCAATTCATAGTCATTTAAATTCCATGAGTTTAACCCCATAAAACAATTGACATTTCAATAATTAGATAGATCACATCATCTATTATATGGAAATGGAGGAACAAAATATCCTAATAAATCAAATTAATTTAATTAATTTATACTTAGGATTCAAATAAGTAGGGAATCTAAAATAACCAACCCATGGGTTGTTCAAAAATAATAAATGGAAAAGGAACAAGATTTTTGTGGCCAAGGTAAGGGTAAGAACAACAAACGCAGTCTATAGAAATAGTTTTTATTTCAAAAAGGATTAAATACATTAAATTCAATTATTTATTTCATTTTAGGGATGAATCCATAAATTATATCTCATATAGAAATAAAAATTATCTATAAAAAGGTGGAA